>OZ024934.1:40674811-43546774 GCA_964017235.1 Sabellastarte sp. h YS-2021
CCCCTGACCTCACCTCATGAGGGGGAATGTCGAGTATATCACAATATTGCCAGTCTGAGGGCCCTACTAAATTTCTTGCTTGTTTTAACAATAAAGGGGGATATTTTAGGCAAATTTGGAGCATTACATGTCTGAACAGAAAATATTTAACCCAAATAATGCTGTTAAAATGGTCCAAAATAGATGTAAATCAGCCCAAACCAGTACTAAATATTGCTCTGTAACCATGAAACTTGGCCCAAATATCACCTGCCACTCACTAAATCTGACTGCACAGGTTTTAGGATTACATCTGGTGTACCAGTGGTGTCATCTGTGTCAAATGTGGTCCAGGAAGGCGAAAATACAGCCTCAGGTGGCTGTATCAGGATGGGCTGATATTTTCTCAGTTAAGGCAGATTTAAGGCTGTAAACCACATTGTGTCCCACAGGAGTCGCCACTTGAATGAATTTTAGTGGTGTGTTCCTTCAGAAATGCATATCTAGTCCAAAGTACAGGTTCAGGGGGTGTAGGTGGCGAGGATGTCATAAAATGCCAGATCAGTCCAAACCACCTCTTAAAGTTGGTCAATCTGGCTGAAATTTTCACAGGGAACTCAGTTTATATCAGAGAATGAATTTGTATTGGTCTGGTCCACTCGAGGGCCATATTAGGAATTTTCATTTCCGGGGTGTGGGGGGCCCCCTGACCTCACCTCATGAGGGGGAATGTCGAGTATATCACAATATTGCCAGTCTGAGGGCCCTACTAAATTTCTTGCTTGTTTTAACAATAAAGGGGGATATTTTAGGCAAATTTGGAGCATTACATGTCTGAACAGAAAATATTTAACCCAAATAATGCTGTTAAAATGGTCCAAAATAGATGTAAATCAGCCCAAACCAGTACTAAATATTGCTCTGTAACCATGAAACTTGGCCCAAATATCACCTGCCACTCACTAAATCTGACTGCACAGGTTTTAGGATTACATCTGGTGTACCAGTGGTGTCATCTGTGTCAAATGTGGTCCAGGAAGGCGAAAATACAGCCTCAGGTGGCTGTATCAGGATGGGCTGATATTTTCTCAGTTAAGGCAGATTTAAGGCTGTAAACCACATTGTGTCCCACAGGAGTCGCCACTTGAATGAATTTTAGTGGTGTGTTCCTTCAGAAATGCATATCTAGTCCAAAGTACAGGTTCAGGGGGTGTAGGTGGCGAGGATGTCATAAAATGCCAGATCAGTCCAAACCACCTCTTAAAGTTGGTCAATCTGGCTGAAATTTTCACAGGGAACTCAGTTTATATCAGAGAATGAATTTGTATTGGTCTGGTCCACTCGAGGGCCATATTAGGAATTTTCATTTCCGGGGTGTGGGGGGCCCCCTGACCTCACCTCATGAGGGGGAATGTCGAGTATATCACAATATTGCCAGTCTGAGGGCCCTACTAAATTTCTTGCTTGTTTTAACAATAAAGGGGGATATTTTAGGCAAATTTGGAGCATTACATGTCTGAACAGAAAATATTTAACCCAAATAATGCTGTTAAAATGGTCCAAAATAGATGTAAATCAGCCCAAACCAGTACTAAATATTGCTCTGTAACCATGAAACTTGGCCCAAATATCACCTGCCACTCACTAAATCTGACTGCACAGGTTTTAGGATTACATCTGGTGTACCAGTGGTGTCATCTGTGTCAAATGTGGTCCAGGAAGGCGAAAATACAGCCTCAGGTGGCTGTATCAGGATGGGCTGATATTTTCTCAGTTAAGGCAGATTTAAGGCTGTAAACCACATTGTGTCCCACAGGAGTCGCCACTTGAATGAATTTTAGTGGTGTGTTCCTTCAGAAATGCATATCTAGTCCAAAGTACAGGTTCAGGGGGTGTAGGTGGCGAGGATGTCATAAAATGCCAGATCAGTCCAAACCACCTCTTAAAGTTGGTCAATCTGGCTGAAATTTTCACAGGGAACTCAGTTTATATCAGAGAATGAATTTGTATTGGTCTGGTCCACTCGAGGGCCATATTAGGAATTTTCATTTCCGGGGTGTGGGGGGCCCCCTGACCTCACCTCATGAGGGGGAATGTCGAGTATATCACAATATTGCCAGTCTGAGGGCCCTACTAAATTTCTTGCTTGTTTTAACAATAAAGGGGGATATTTTAGGCAAATTTGGAGCATTACATGTCTGAACAGAAAATATTTAACCCAAATAATGCTGTTAAAATGGTCCAAAATAGATGTAAATCAGCCCAAACCAGTACTAAATATTGCTCTGTAACCATGAAACTTGGCCCAAATATCACCTGCCACTCACTAAATCTGACTGCACAGGTTTTAGGATTACATCTGGTGTACCAGTGGTGTCATCTGTGTCAAATGTGGTCCAGGAAGGCGAAAATACAGCCTCAGGTGGCTGTATCAGGATGGGCTGATATTTTCTCAGTTAAGGCAGATTTAAGGCTGTAAACCACATTGTGTCCCACAGGAGTCGCCACTTGAATGAATTTTAGTGGTGTGTTCCTTCAGAAATGCATATCTAGTCCAAAGTACAGGTTCAGGGGGTGTAGGTGGCGAGGATGTCATAAAATGCCAGATCAGTCCAAACCACCTCTTAAAGTTGGTCAATCTGGCTGAAATTTTCACAGGGAACTCAGTTTATATCAGAGAATGAATTTGTATTGGTCTGGTCCACTCGAGGGCCATATTAGGAATTTTCATTTCCGGGGTGTGGGGGGCCCCCTGACCTCACCTCATGAGGGGGAATGTCGAGTATATCACAATATTGCCAGTCTGAGGGCCCTACTAAATTTCTTGCTTGTTTTAACAATAAAGGGGGATATTTTAGGCAAATTTGGAGCATTACATGTCTGAACAGAAAATATTTAACCCAAATAATGCTGTTAAAATGGTCCAAAATAGATGTAAATCAGCCCAAACCAGTACTAAATATTGCTCTGTAACCATGAAACTTGGCCCAAATATCACCTGCCACTCACTAAATCTGACTGCACAGGTTTTAGGATTACATCTGGTGTACCAGTGGTGTCATCTGTGTCAAATGTGGTCCAGGAAGGCGAAAATACAGCCTCAGGTGGCTGTATCAGGATGGGCTGATATTTTCTCAGTTAAGGCAGATTTAAGGCTGTAAACCACATTGTGTCCCACAGGAGTCGCCACTTGAATGAATTTTAGTGGTGTGTTCCTTCAGAAATGCATATCTAGTCCAAAGTACAGGTTCAGGGGGTGTAGGTGGCGAGGATGTCATAAAATGCCAGATCAGTCCAAACCACCTCTTAAAGTTGGTCAATCTGGCTGAAATTTTCACAGGGAACTCAGTTTATATCAGAGAATGAATTTGTATTGGTCTGGTCCACTCGAGGGCCATATTAGGAATTTTCATTTCCGGGGTGTGGGGGGCCCCCTGACCTCACCTCATGAGGGGGAATGTCGAGTATATCACAATATTGCCAGTCTGAGGGCCCTACTAAATTTCTTGCTTGTTTTAACAATAAAGGGGGATATTTTAGGCAAATTTGGAGCATTACATGTCTGAACAGAAAATATTTAACCCAAATAATGCTGTTAAAATGGTCCAAAATAGATGTAAATCAGCCCAAACCAGTACTAAATATTGCTCTGTAACCATGAAACTTGGCCCAAATATCACCTGCCACTCACTAAATCTGACTGCACAGGTTTTAGGATTACATCTGGTGTACCAGTGGTGTCATCTGTGTCAAATGTGGTCCAGGAAGGCGAAAATACAGCCTCAGGTGGCTGTATCAGGATGGGCTGATATTTTCTCAGTTAAGGCAGATTTAAGGCTGTAAACCACATTGTGTCCCACAGGAGTCGCCACTTGAATGAATTTTAGTGGTGTGTTCCTTCAGAAATGCATATCTAGTCCAAAGTACAGGTTCAGGGGGTGTAGGTGGCGAGGATGTCATAAAATGCCAGATCAGTCCAAACCACCTCTTAAAGTTGGTCAATCTGGCTGAAATTTTCACAGGGAACTCAGTTTATATCAGAGAATGAATTTGTATTGGTCTGGTCCACTCGAGGGCCATATTAGGAATTTTCATTTCCGGGGTGTGGGGGGCCCCCTGACCTCACCTCATGAGGGGGAATGTCGAGTATATCACAATATTGCCAGTCTGAGGGCCCTACTAAATTTCTTGCTTGTTTTAACAATAAAGGGGGATATTTTAGGCAAATTTGGAGCATTACATGTCTGAACAGAAAATATTTAACCCAAATAATGCTGTTAAAATGGTCCAAAATAGATGTAAATCAGCCCAAACCAGTACTAAATATTGCTCTGTAACCATGAAACTTGGCCCAAATATCACCTGCCACTCACTAAATCTGACTGCACAGGTTTTAGGATTACATCTGGTGTACCAGTGGTGTCATCTGTGTCAAATGTGGTCCAGGAAGGCGAAAATACAGCCTCAGGTGGCTGTATCAGGATGGGCTGATATTTTCTCAGTTAAGGCAGATTTAAGGCTGTAAACCACATTGTGTCCCACAGGAGTCGCCACTTGAATGAATTTTAGTGGTGTGTTCCTTCAGAAATGCATATCTAGTCCAAAGTACAGGTTCAGGGGGTGTAGGTGGCGAGGATGTCATAAAATGCCAGATCAGTCCAAACCACCTCTTAAAGTTGGTCAATCTGGCTGAAATTTTCACAGGGAACTCAGTTTATATCAGAGAATGAATTTGTATTGGTCTGGTCCACTCGAGGGCCATATTAGGAATTTTCATTTCCGGGGTGTGGGGGGCCCCCTGACCTCACCTCATGAGGGGGAATGTCGAGTATATCACAATATTGCCAGTCTGAGGGCCCTACTAAATTTCTTGCTTGTTTTAACAATAAAGGGGGATATTTTAGGCAAATTTGGAGCATTACATGTCTGAACAGAAAATATTTAACCCAAATAATGCTGTTAAAATGGTCCAAAATAGATGTAAATCAGCCCAAACCAGTACTAAATATTGCTCTGTAACCATGAAACTTGGCCCAAATATCACCTGCCACTCACTAAATCTGACTGCACAGGTTTTAGGATTACATCTGGTGTACCAGTGGTGTCATCTGTGTCAAATGTGGTCCAGGAAGGCGAAAATACAGCCTCAGGTGGCTGTATCAGGATGGGCTGATATTTTCTCAGTTAAGGCAGATTTAAGGCTGTAAACCACATTGTGTCCCACAGGAGTCGCCACTTGAATGAATTTTAGTGGTGTGTTCCTTCAGAAATGCATATCTAGTCCAAAGTACAGGTTCAGGGGGTGTAGGTGGCGAGGATGTCATAAAATGCCAGATCAGTCCAAACCACCTCTTAAAGTTGGTCAATCTGGCTGAAATTTTCACAGGGAACTCAGTTTATATCAGAGAATGAATTTGTATTGGTCTGGTCCACTCGAGGGCCATATTAGGAATTTTCATTTCCGGGGTGTGGGGGGCCCCCTGACCTCACCTCATGAGGGGGAATGTCGAGTATATCACAATATTGCCAGTCTGAGGGCCCTACTAAATTTCTTGCTTGTTTTAACAATAAAGGGGGATATTTTAGGCAAATTTGGAGCATTACATGTCTGAACAGAAAATATTTAACCCAAATAATGCTGTTAAAATGGTCCAAAATAGATGTAAATCAGCCCAAACCAGTACTAAATATTGCTCTGTAACCATGAAACTTGGCCCAAATATCACCTGCCACTCACTAAATCTGACTGCACAGGTTTTAGGATTACATCTGGTGTACCAGTGGTGTCATCTGTGTCAAATGTGGTCCAGGAAGGCGAAAATACAGCCTCAGGTGGCTGTATCAGGATGGGCTGATATTTTCTCAGTTAAGGCAGATTTAAGGCTGTAAACCACATTGTGTCCCACAGGAGTCGCCACTTGAATGAATTTTAGTGGTGTGTTCCTTCAGAAATGCATATCTAGTCCAAAGTACAGGTTCAGGGGGTGTAGGTGGCGAGGATGTCATAAAATGCCAGATCAGTCCAAACCACCTCTTAAAGTTGGTCAATCTGGCTGAAATTTTCACAGGGAACTCAGTTTATATCAGAGAATGAATTTGTATTGGTCTGGTCCACTCGAGGGCCATATTAGGAATTTTCATTTCCGGGGTGTGGGGGGCCCCCTGACCTCACCTCATGAGGGGGAATGTCGAGTATATCACAATATTGCCAGTCTGAGGGCCCTACTAAATTTCTTGCTTGTTTTAACAATAAAGGGGGATATTTTAGGCAAATTTGGAGCATTACATGTCTGAACAGAAAATATTTAACCCAAATAATGCTGTTAAAATGGTCCAAAATAGATGTAAATCAGCCCAAACCAGTACTAAATATTGCTCTGTAACCATGAAACTTGGCCCAAATATCACCTGCCACTCACTAAATCTGACTGCACAGGTTTTAGGATTACATCTGGTGTACCAGTGGTGTCATCTGTGTCAAATGTGGTCCAGGAAGGCGAAAATACAGCCTCAGGTGGCTGTATCAGGATGGGCTGATATTTTCTCAGTTAAGGCAGATTTAAGGCTGTAAACCACATTGTGTCCCACAGGAGTCGCCACTTGAATGAATTTTAGTGGTGTGTTCCTTCAGAAATGCATATCTAGTCCAAAGTACAGGTTCAGGGGGTGTAGGTGGCGAGGATGTCATAAAATGCCAGATCAGTCCAAACCACCTCTTAAAGTTGGTCAATCTGGCTGAAATTTTCACAGGGAACTCAGTTTATATCAGAGAATGAATTTGTATTGGTCTGGTCCACTCGAGGGCCATATTAGGAATTTTCATTTCCGGGGTGTGGGGGGCCCCCTGACCTCACCTCATGAGGGGGAATGTCGAGTATATCACAATATTGCCAGTCTGAGGGCCCTACTAAATTTCTTGCTTGTTTTAACAATAAAGGGGGATATTTTAGGCAAATTTGGAGCATTACATGTCTGAACAGAAAATATTTAACCCAAATAATGCTGTTAAAATGGTCCAAAATAGATGTAAATCAGCCCAAACCAGTACTAAATATTGCTCTGTAACCATGAAACTTGGCCCAAATATCACCTGCCACTCACTAAATCTGACTGCACAGGTTTTAGGATTACATCTGGTGTACCAGTGGTGTCATCTGTGTCAAATGTGGTCCAGGAAGGCGAAAATACAGCCTCAGGTGGCTGTATCAGGATGGGCTGATATTTTCTCAGTTAAGGCAGATTTAAGGCTGTAAACCACATTGTGTCCCACAGGAGTCGCCACTTGAATGAATTTTAGTGGTGTGTTCCTTCAGAAATGCATATCTAGTCCAAAGTACAGGTTCAGGGGGTGTAGGTGGCGAGGATGTCATAAAATGCCAGATCAGTCCAAACCACCTCTTAAAGTTGGTCAATCTGGCTGAAATTTTCACAGGGAACTCAGTTTATATCAGAGAATGAATTTGTATTGGTCTGGTCCACTCGAGGGCCATATTAGAAATTTTCATTTCCGGGGTGTGGGGGGCCCCCTGACCTCACCTCATGAGGGGGAATGTCGAGTATATCACAATATTGCCAGTCTGAGGGCCCTACTAAATTTCTTGCTTGTTTTAACAATAAAGGGGGATATTTTAGGCAAATTTGGAGCATTACATGTCTGAACAGAAAATATTTAACCCAAATAATGCTGTTAAAATGGTCCAAAATAGATGTAAATCAGCCCAAACCAGTACTAAATATTGCTCTGTAACCATGAAACTTGGCCCAAATATCACCTGCCACTCACTAAATCTGACTGCACAGGTTTTAGGATTACATCTGGTGTACCAGTGGTGTCATCTGTGTCAAATGTGGTCCAGGAAGGCGAAAATACAGCCTCAGGTGGCTGTATCAGGATGGGCTGATATTTTCTCAGTTAAGGCAGATTTAAGGCTGTAAACCACATTGTGTCCCACAGGAGTCGCCACTTGAATGAATTTTAGTGGTGTGTTCCTTCAGAAATGCATATCTAGTCCAAAGTACAGGTTCAGGGGGTGTAGGTGGCGAGGATGTCATAAAATGCCAGATCAGTCCAAACCACCTCTTAAAGTTGGTCAATCTGGCTGAAATTTTCACAGGGAACTCAGTTTATATCAGAGAATGAATTTGTATTGGTCTGGTCCACTCGAGGGCCATATTAGGAATTTTCATTTCCGGGGTGTGGGGGGCCCCCTGACCTCACCTCATGAGGGGGAATGTCGAGTATATCACAATATTGCCAGTCTGAGGGCCCTACTAAATTTCTTGCTTGTTTTAACAATAAAGGGGGATATTTTAGGCAAATTTGGAGCATTACATGTCTGAACAGAAAATATTTAACCCAAATAATGCTGTTAAAATGGTCCAAAATAGATGTAAATCAGCCCAAACCAGTACTAAATATTGCTCTGTAACCATGAAACTTGGCCCAAATATCACCTGCCACTCACTAAATCTGACTGCACAGGTTTTAGGATTACATCTGGTGTACCAGTGGTGTCATCTGTGTCAAATGTGGTCCAGGAAGGCGAAAATACAGCCTCAGGTGGCTGTATCAGGATGGGCTGATATTTTCTCAGTTAAGGCAGATTTAAGGCTGTAAACCACATTGTGTCCCACAGGAGTCGCCACTTGAATGAATTTTAGTGGTGTGTTCCTTCAGAAATGCATATCTAGTCCAAAGTACAGGTTCAGGGGGTGTAGGTGGCGAGGATGTCATAAAATGCCAGATCAGTCCAAACCACCTCTTAAAGTTGGTCAATCTGGCTGAAATTTTCACAGGGAACTCAGTTTATATCAGAGAATGAATTTGTATTGGTCTGGTCCACTCGAGGGCCATATTAGGAATTTTCATTTCCGGGGTGTGGGGGGCCCCCTGACCTCACCTCATGAGGGGGAATGTCGAGTATATCACAATATTGCCAGTCTGAGGGCCCTACTAAATTTCTTGCTTGTTTTAACAATAAAGGGGGATATTTTAGGCAAATTTGGAGCATTACATGTCTGAACAGAAAATATTTAACCCAAATAATGCTGTTAAAATGGTCCAAAATAGATGTAAATCAGCCCAAACCAGTACTAAATATTGCTCTGTAACCATGAAACTTGGCCCAAATATCACCTGCCACTCACTAAATCTGACTGCACAGGTTTTAGGATTACATCTGGTGTACCAGTGGTGTCATCTGTGTCAAATGTGGTCCAGGAAGGCGAAAATACAGCCTCAGGTGGCTGTATCAGGATGGGCTGATATTTTCTCAGTTAAGGCAGATTTAAGGCTGTAAACCACATTGTGTCCCACAGGAGTCGCCACTTGAATGAATTTTAGTGGTGTGTTCCTTCAGAAATGCATATCTAGTCCAAAGTACAGGTTCAGGGGGTGTAGGTGGCGAGGATGTCATAAAATGCCAGATCAGTCCAAACCACCTCTTAAAGTTGGTCAATCTGGCTGAAATTTTCACAGGGAACTCAGTTTATATCAGAGAATGAATTTGTATTGGTCTGGTCCACTCGAGGGCCATATTAGGAATTTTCATTTCCGGGGTGTGGGGGGCCCCCTGACCTCACCTCATGAGGGGGAATGTCGAGTATATCACAATATTGCCAGTCTGAGGGCCCTACTAAATTTCTTGCTTGTTTTAACAATAAAGGGGGATATTTTAGGCAAATTTGGAGCATTACATGTCTGAACAGAAAATATTTAACCCAAATAATGCTGTTAAAATGGTCCAAAATAGATGTAAATCAGCCCAAACCAGTACTAAATATTGCTCTGTAACCATGAAACTTGGCCCAAATATCACCTGCCACTCACTAAATCTGACTGCACAGGTTTTAGGATTACATCTGGTGTACCAGTGGTGTCATCTGTGTCAAATGTGGTCCAGGAAGGCGAAAATACAGCCTCAGGTGGCTGTATCAGGATGGGCTGATATTTTCTCAGTTAAGGCAGATTTAAGGCTGTAAACCACATTGTGTCCCACAGGAGTCGCCACTTGAATGAATTTTAGTGGTGTGTTCCTTCAGAAATGCATATCTAGTCCAAAGTACAGGTTCAGGGGGTGTAGGTGGCGAGGATGTCATAAAATGCCAGATCAGTCCAAACCACCTCTTAAAGTTGGTCAATCTGGCTGAAATTTTCACAGGGAACTCAGTTTATATCAGAGAATGAATTTGTATTGGTCTGGTCCACTCGAGGGCCATATTAGGAATTTTCATTTCCGGGGTGTGGGGGGCCCCCTGACCTCACCTCATGAGGGGGAATGTCGAGTATATCACAATATTGCCAGTCTGAGGGCCCTACTAAATTTCTTGCTTGTTTTAACAATAAAGGGGGATATTTTAGGCAAATTTGGAGCATTACATGTCTGAACAGAAAATATTTAACCCAAATAATGCTGTTAAAATGGTCCAAAATATATGTAAATCAGCCCAAACCAGTACTAAATATTGCTCTGTAACCATGAAACTTGGCCCAAATATCACCTGCCACTCACTAAATCTGACTGCACAGGTTTTAGGATTACATCTGGTGTACCAGTGGTGTCATCTGTGTCAAATGTGGTCCAGGAAGGCGAAAATACAGCCTCAGGTGGCTGTATCAGGATGGGCTGATATTTTCTCAGTTAAGGCAGATTTAAGGCTGTAAACCACATTGTGTCCCACAGGAGTCGCCACTTGAATGAATTTTAGTGGTGTGTTCCTTCAGAAATGCATATCTAGTCCAAAGTACAGGTTCAGGGGGTGTAGGTGGCGAGGATGTCATAAAATGCCAGATCAGTCCAAACCACCTCTTAAAGTTGGTCAATCTGGCTGAAATTTTCACAGGGAACTCAGTTTATATCAGAGAATGAATTTGTATTGGTCTGGTCCACTCGAGGGCCATATTAGGAATTTTCATTTCCGGGGTGTGGGGGGCCCCCTGACCTCACCTCATGAGGGGGAATGTCGAGTATATCACAATATTGCCAGTCTGAGGGCCCTACTAAATTTCTTGCTTGTTTTAACAATAAAGGGGGATATTTTAGGCAAATTTGGAGCATTACATGTCTGAACAGAAAATATTTAACCCAAATAATGCTGTTAAAATGGTCCAAAATAGATGTAAATCAGCCCAAACCAGTACTAAATATTGCTCTGTAACCATGAAACTTGGCCCAAATATCACCTGCCACTCACTAAATCTGACTGCACAGGTTTTAGGATTACATCTGGTGTACCAGTGGTGTCATCTGTGTCAAATGTGGTCCAGGAAGGCGAAAATACAGCCTCAGGTGGCTGTATCAGGATGGGCTGATATTTTCTCAGTTAAGGCAGATTTAAGGCTGTAAACCACATTGTGTCCCACAGGAGTCGCCACTTGAATGAATTTTAGTGGTGTGTTCCTTCAGAAATGCATATCTAGTCCAAAGTACAGGTTCAGGGAGTGTAGGTGGCGAGGATGTCATAAAATGCCAGATCAGTCCAAACCACCTCTTAAAGTTGGTCAATCTGGCTGAAATTTTCACAGGGAACTCAGTTTATATCAGAGAATGAATTTGTATTGGTCTGGTCCACTCGAGGGCCATATTAGGAATTTTCATTTCCGGGGTGTGGGGGGCCCCCTGACCTCACCTCATGAGGGGGAATGTCGAGTATATCACAATATTGACAGTCTGAGGGCCCTACTAAATTTCTTGCTTGTTTTAACAATAAAGGGGGATATTTTAGGCAAATTTGGAGCATTACATGTCTGAACAGAAAATATTTAACCCAAATAATGCTGTTAAAATGGTCCAAAATAGATGTAAATCAGCCCAAACCAGTACTAAATATTGCTCTGTAACCATGAAACTTGGCCCAAATATCACCTGCCACTCACTAAATCTGACTGCACAGGTTTTAGGATTACATCTGGTGTACCAGTGGTGTCATCTGTGTCAAATGTGGTCCAGGAAGGCGAAAATACAGCCTCAGGTGGCTGTATCAGGATGGGCTGATATTTTCTCAGTTAAGGCAGATTTAAGGCTGTAAACCACATTGTGTCCCACAGGAGTCGCCACTTGAATGAATTTTGGTGGTGTGTTCCTTCAGAAATGCATATCTAGTCCAAAGTACAGGTTCAGGGAGTGTAGGTGGCGAGGATGTCATAAAATGCCAGATCAGTCCAAACCACCTCTTAAAGTTGGTCAATCTGGCTGAAATTTTCACAGGGAACTCAGTTTATATCAGAGAATGAATTTGTATTGGTCTGGTCCACTCGAGGGCCATATTAGGAATTTTCATTTCCGGGGTGTGGGGGGCCCCCTGACCTCACCTCATGAGGGGGAATGTCGAGTATATCACAATATTGACAGTCTGAGGGCCCTACTAAATTTCTTGCTTGTTTTAACAATAAAGGGGGATATTTTAGGCAAATTTGGAGCATTACATGTCTGAACAGAAAATATTTAACCCAAATAATGCTGTTAAAATGGTCCAAAATAGATGTAAATCAGCCCAAACCAGTACTAAATATTGCTCTGTAACCATGAAACTTGGCCCAAATATCACCTGCCACTCACTAAATCTGACTGCACAGGTTTTAGGATTACATCTGGTGTACCAGTGGTGTCATCTGTGTCAAATGTGGTCCAGGAAGGCGAAAATACAGCCTCAGGTGGCTGTATCAGGATGGGCTGATATTTTCTCAGTTAAGGCAGATTTAAGGCTGTAAACCACATTGTGTCCCACAGGAGTCGCCTCTTGAATGAATTTTGGTGGTGTGTTCCTTCAGAAATGCATATCTAGTCCAAAGTACAGGTTCAGGGGGTGTAGGTGGCGAGGATGTCATAAAATGCCAGATCAGTCCAAACCACCTCTTAAAGTTGGTCAATCTGGCTGAAATTTTCACAGGGAACTCAGTTTATATCAGAGAATGAATTTGTATTGGTCTGGTCCACTCGAGGGCCATATTAGGAATTTTCATTTCCGGGGTGTGGGGGGCCCCCTGACCTCACCTCATGAGGGGGAATGTCGAGTATATCACAATATTGACAGTCTGAGGGCCCTACTAAATTTCTTGCTTGTTTTAACAATAAAGGGGGATATTTTAGGCAAATTTGGAGCATTACATGTCTGAACAGAAAATATTTAACCCAAATAATGCTGTTAAAATGGTCCAAAATAGATGTAAATCAGCCCAAACCAGTACTAAATATTGCTCTGTAACCATGAAACTTGGCCCAAATATCACCTGCCACTCACTAAATCTGACTGCACAGGTTTTAGGATTACATCTGGTGTACCAGTGGTGTCATCTGTGTCAAATGTGGTCCAGGAAGGCGAAAATACAGCCTCAGGTGGCTGTATCAGGATGGGCTGATATTTTCTCAGTTAAGGCAGATTTAAGGCTGTAAACCACATTGTGTCCCACAGGAGTCGCCACTTGAATGAATTTTAGTGGTGTGTTCCTTCAGAAATGCATATCTAGTCCAAAGTACAGGTTCAGGGGGTGTAGGTGGCGAGGATGTCATAAAATGCCAGATCAGTCCAAACCACCTCTTAAAGTTGGTCAATCTGGCTGAAATTTTCACAGGGAACTCAGTTTATATCAGAGAATGAATTTGTATTGGTCTGGTCCACTCGAGGGCCATATTAGGAATTTTCATTTCCGGGGTGTGGGGGGCCCCCTGACCTCACCTCATGAGGGGGAATGTCGAGTATATCACAATATTGCCAGTCTGAGGGCCCTACTAAATTTCTTGCTTGTTTTAACAATAAAGGGGGATATTTTAGGCAAATTTGGAGCATTACATGTCTGAACAGAAAATATTTAACCCAAATAATGCTGTTAAAATGGTCCAAAATAGATGTAAATCAGCCCAAACCAGTACTAAATATTGCTCTGTAACCATGAAACTTGGCCCAAATATCACCTGCCACTCACTAAATCTGACTGCACAGGTTTTAGGATTACATCTGGTGTACCAGTGGTGTCATCTGTGTCAAATGTGGTCCAGGAAGGCGAAAATACAGCCTCAGGTGGCTGTATCAGGATGGGCTGATATTTTCTCAGTTAAGGCAGATTTAAGGCTGTAAACCACATTGTGTCCCACAGGAGTCGCCACTTGAATGAATTTTAGTGGTGTGTTCCTTCAGAAATGCATATCTAGTCCAAAGTACAGGTTCAGGGGGTGTAGGTGGCGAGGATGTCATAAAATGCCAGATCAGTCCAAACCACCTCTTAAAGTTGGTCAATCTGGCTGAAATTTTCACAGGGAACTCAGTTTATATCAGAGAATGAATTTGTATTGGTCTGGTCCACTCGAGGGCCATATTAGGAATTTTCATTTCCGGGGTGTGGGGGACCCCCTGACCTCACCTCATGAGGGGGAATGTCGAGTATATCACAATATTGCCAGTCTGAGGGCCCTACTAAATTTCTTGCTTGTTTTAACAATAAAGGGGGATATTTTAGGCAAATTTGGAGCATTACATGTCTGAACAGAAAATATTTAACCCAAATAATGCTGTTAAAATGGTCCAAAATAGATGTAAATCAGCCCAAACCAGTACTAAATATTGCTCTGTAACCATGAAACTTGGCCCAAATATCACCTGCCACTCACTAAATCTGACTGCACAGGTTTTAGGATTACATCTGGTGTACCAGTGGTGTCATCTGTGTCAAATGTGGTCCAGGAAGGCGAAAATACAGCCTCAGGTGGCTGTATCAGGATGGGCTGATATTTTCTCAGTTAAGGCAGATTTAAGGCTGTAAACCACATTGTGTCCCACAGGAGTCGCAACTTGAATGAATTTTGGTGGTGTGTTCCTTCAGAAATGCATATCTAGTCCAAAGTACAGGTTCAGGGGGTGTAGGTGGCGAGGATGTCATAAAATGCCAGATCAGTCCAAACCACCTCTTAAAGTTGGTCAATCTGGCAGAAATTTTCACAGGGAACTCAGTTTATATCAGAGAATGAATTTGTATTGGTCTGGTCCACTCGAGGGCCATATTAGGAATTTTCATTTCCGGGGTGTGGGGGGCCCCCTGACCTCACCTCATGAGGGGGAATGTCGAGTATATCACAATATTGCCAGTCTGAGGGCCCTACTAAATTTCTTGCTTGTTTTAACAATAAAGGGGGATATTTTAGGCAAATTTGGAGCATTACATGTCTGAACAGAAAATATTTAACCCAAATAATGCTGTTAAAATGGTCCAAAATAGATGTAAATCAGCCCAAACCAGTACTAAATATGGCTTGGGTGGCAAGTGAGGTGCCACCTAATTCAGTGCTGTCCCTCGAAAATTGTTCTTGTTGGGAATTGACCTGTCTAGTCATTGGTCACCCCTGCCCTAATTAATTAAAATGTTCCCGCCTTGGGGTGGCCATATTCATATCAAATTCTGCAATCAAGCTGGCAACACGCCATTTTAAATACTAAAATTTTTGTGTTAATTTTTTTTTGAAACTTGCGAGTTTCACGACACTGAAACTCCTAAGTTTCAGTGTTTTTCAGAGCCAGGTGTCATCTTACTATCTGCATGGATTAGCTGAGAGGGTCTCTGGCTGTGGATTACCATTATATTGCTCTTTTGAGTCATGCTCGTATAGCTCACTTGTGGAGCGCAGGCTGAGGGCTGTTTTCATTTTATTTCTAGTCATTTTATATTATTTTATCAAATTTTACAAAAAATTTTAACATTTTAACCTCTACCATTATACGTGCATGTATTGAGGGAGTTATACAATTTGTGTGTAGAAAAATGCCGAAGAAACTGCTTGACTGTGTAAAGTGTGGGGGCGTCCATGAAAGGCCCATAAATTCAAAATGTAAAAATATTATAGAGAAGGACAGTGCCTCTATAATTGGAAGTGAAATGAGCACCCAGGACTCTAATGCTTTAATATTGCAAGAACTGAAAAGTTTGAGCAGCCGGATGGCAGCCATGGAGAAGAAGGTTCAGGATAAAGACTCACATCAACCGTCACCGAGCGTCAGATCAAGCGTCAGTCGCACATCAGATTCAGAAGACGAATTTTTGCTGCCTTCCATTTCAACGCTGAAGCAGTCTCATCAGATACAAAGACAGGTGGACGAGAGGGTGAAGCAGTTGCAGACCATTAATGAACAAGGCAAGTTCAAGTCCCAAAGGGGCGGTTCTGAGACCGTTTATGTCAAAAAAGAAGTTCCCTGGCCCCATAATTTTATATTGGGAGGTTCCAAAAAATCCAGAGTTTCATATGACGCCCTTTCTCTAAGCCAGTGGGTTGCAGGTTTTAGTCAGATCATAAGGGAGGAGTCTAATAATGAGACTAGAAACCAAATGCTTGATTATTTAACAGACTTGATGGAGGACAGCCATGACTTCGGATGGCAGGCTGCCAAGGGAAGTCATGCTGTCCTCCTATGTCGAATGGAGGATGGTAAAATCAATTGGGATGAAACCAGTAAGATAGATAGGGTAAGGCGAGCCCACGCCCAGAGATTGACTAGTGGTCACCCTCAGAATGTCCAAAGCAAAAAAGGTGAACGTAAGGATAGGGCCATCCCCTGTAAATTTTATCAAAAAGACTCTTGCTCCCACACCAAGGACCATGAGACCAATGGTCAGCTGTATCTGCATGTTTGTAGTATTTGCCACACTCAGGGCAAGTCACTTACACATACCAGCTCTACCTGTAGAAATCGTACAAAAAACGATTAGGGCACTGCCCAAGGGCAGTGCTTAAAAATGGTGTAATTGAACAGAAAATAGCCCATGTTAAAACCAAAATATTTTACAATACTAATAAGGTTTGTCGAGCCAGTGATAACTGGAAACATGATTGTGTCAAAAATGTTAAAACCTATGCAGAAATGGTTAAGAGCAAAAGTTCTGGTGGTTACAGTAAAACCATGTTGCATAATAGCACAAATGTCGAGAAACAATACAAACCACTTGTTGATACAAAGCGTGTAAAAAACAACATGTATCAAGGTGTTAATGTTGCACTTGACCACGTTGCCAAAAGAAGTCATATTGCCAAGGTTCCTCACACCTTACATAAACAAAACAGCGTCAGATTTGACAAAAATTTTAACAACAGGGCTTCAGTGGTAAATACTCGGGACAAAATTGGCAAGACGTGGTCAAGGCTGATACAGTTTACTCCACCAGCAGTCAGGGACAAATCAAAGTCAAAGGTAAGACTGATTCTGATGATGCAAATGATTTTGTTTCAAAAAATAAGTTTGACGTCTTAGCCAATCTTGTCAGTGAAGTAAATGTTAATCAAAACGACACAGATTGTAGGGAGGTGACTGCTGGTGGACACGGTCACACTAACAAGGTGAGTACTGAATACAAAAACAAAGCACCCCTTGTGAGTGAAGGCGTCGTTTCTCGCGTCATGGCCACATTGCCCCTCACTGAAGACAAATATGCATTACAGGCTATGTTTCGTCCACGTCATAGGGATACTATAGCTGCTGCTAGTAATGTAAAAACATTTCAAAACTGGAATGCACAGGTAAATGACAAATTTGGATTTATTCCCTTAGGGGACCTGTTGTTACCTGAATCAAATGATAAAAATTGCAATAAAGCATCCGTCTTCAGTATGCATGACCAAATACGTCAATCAAATACCTTTAACTTCATGCAAGCTCAGTTTCAAGTCCAAAGTCAGCTTAATCCTGATGTATGGGATAAATATCTCACTAACTACTGGGATAAACAGTTAGGACTCCTCATTCGTTATGGTTTTCCTCTGGATTTCCACCATAACACACCTCTTAAGAGTAACGAAGTAAATCACAAATCAGCGGTTGACTTTCAAGATCATGTTGAACTCTACTTGCAGGAAGAAAGGGCCCATGGGGCTATATTAGGCCCATTTAAAGACCCCCCTTTTAACCAACTTCATGTTTCGCCCTTCATGACCAGAGAAAAGGTTGACTCAGACAAAAGAAGGGTCATCATAGACCTTAGTTTCCCCTCTGGCCACTCAGTTAATGACGGCGTCATTTCTGAAACTTACTTAGGTACCCCCTTTCTCCTCACCCTTCCTACCATTGATGATATCACTAGCAAAATTGTTAAATTGGGCAGAGGTTCACTTCTTTACAAGATAGATGTCTCCAGAGCTTTTCGTCATGTCAAAATCGACCCTAGGGATTACTCTTTGTTAGGTCTCAAGCTTCAGGACTATTTTATTGATACCTGCCTGCCCTTCGGATTTCGGCACGGTTCGGCGATTTTTCAACGCCTCAGCGACGCTGTGCGTCATTTCATGAGTCAGAAAGGCTTCCAGGTCACAAATTATATTGATGACGTCATTGGGCACGCCACAGTCAGTCAGGCAGGCCCCTCATTTCAAATTTTAAAGGCCCTTCTGAAAGAACTAGGTTTTGCCCTCTGTAATAAGAAAATCGTCCCTCCTACCACAAAATGTACATGTCTGGGCATTGATCTGGACACAGAAAAGTTTGAAGCTTCCATACCAAGAGATAAGCTACAAAAAATTCTATCAGTATGCTTCCAATGGAAAGACAGGGTCTCCTGCAAAAAGCGTGAACTTCAATCCCTCTTGGGCAGCCTCCTATACATTTCTAAGTGTGTTCATTCCTCTAGACCCTTCCTAAATAGGATGCTGGATCTCCTTAGGGCTTCCAATAAGCAAGAATCTGTAACCTTGAATGAGGAATTTCAAAGAGATCTGAATTGGTTTTGTGAGTTCCTCCCTGACTTTAATGGCTCGGCCTTCTTCAAACATGACCAAATAGATGGTGAAATTGAGTTGGATGCCTGTTTGGAGGGCTTAGGGGCAATTTACAACAACTATATCTATGCCATCCCCATACCCAAGGGTTTCATGCAGATGGGCATAGTCCATCTTGAGATGCTGAATATTTTGGTTGCCCTCAGGGTTTGGGCTACACAATGGGCTACCAAAACTATCTCAGTTAAATGTGACAATCAGGCAGTAGTTACTATACTCCAATCAGGCAAGACTAGGGACCCCCTCCTGGCTGCCATTTGTAGGAATATCAGCATGGAAACAGCCAAGGCTGACATTAGGCTCAGAACCATACACATACCAGGAAAAGTCAACATCATAGCGGATTCATTGTCTAGATTCCACATGTCTCCCATGCACAGAAATAAGGTCAATCAATTGCTCATAGGAGCTCAATGGGTTCAGCCTACTCCTGCACACTTGTCCATTAATTGGCAAATATAACATTGTTCTGTAGGTCACCAACCTCGCTTCCAGAAATTACTGGCTTCAGCCTCGAATCGACTGGGAGGGGCCTTCAGGAAGTCCACTACCAGAGCTTACAATCACATGTTCAGAGTGTTTCTGGCTTTTGCCATATTCTTCACCATTGACATCACTCAGCTGAATGCAGACCACTCACTGGCCTTCCTAGAATTCCTGGTCTTTAACCAAATCTCTCAGGCCAGTATTAATAACTACCTCTCTGCTGTTAAAACTATGCTGCAGGTCTATGGTATTCAAACCTCAGCATTTAGAGATCCCAGAGTTTCTTACTTTACAAGGGCCCTTAAACTTCAGGCTCCTTATCGAGTGGCCCTTCAGAGTATTATTGACATTCCAACACTTACAAATATAGTTTCCACATGTGATTCCATGTACATGGGCCAAGTTTATAAGGCATGTTTCCTCACGTCCTTCTTTTCATTTCTTAGAATCTCCAACTTAGTTCCCCACTCCCTCTCCACCTTCAACCCCCTTGAGCAGCTGGCTAGAGCTGATATCTTCTTTGCCCCCCCCAGGGGCCCATATTCTTATTAAATGGAGTAAGACCCTCCAAAGTAGAAATGCGGTAAAAATTATCAAAATTCCAGCATTAGGTAAATCTCCCCTGTGCCCAGTTAGAGCCCTGAAGGTAATCTTAGCTATAACCCCTGGGTCTGACAACTCTCCCTTGTTTCAAGTTAAGCTTAAAACCAAATGGTTTCCCCTTACAGACTCTAGATTGAGAAAGAATCTGGCTCTAATTTTATCTAAGATAGGCCTTGCTAATGCGAACATTACATTCCATTCATTCCGACGTTCAGGTGCCACCCTGGCCTTCAACTCCAGTGTTCCTCTGCAAGACATACAGAGTCATGGCACCTGGACGTCGGACTGTGTCTGGTCTTACATCACCCAAGACCATAATGCCTCCCAAGTCGTGGCTCACACATTTGCATCCCTACTTACCTCCTAACTACTCCTATGGGGCGTTTGGGCCTCTCTATCTCAACAGTGCAAATTATTTACATTACAACATACAACTTACCTGTAAATTTACCTCTAGTAAAGTTAAATCTATTAGTAAGACATTAGATGTCAAAAACCTTGCACTAAATTCTAAAACCAAATAAACCCTAGGGTCACCCACAGGGATGACCCTAACCATAAAGTCACCTTTTAAGGGTCACCTTAAGTGACCCTTCCTGACCTCAACCTATTGTTTCAGTAAGGTCACCTTACATTCAGGTTCCCATGTAAATTTTCCTAATGCCATAGATCATGTAACCTAGATTCATTGACTCATAGATCACTTTAAGGTCATCTTAAATGACCTCCCTCTGTTTAATTACGTTACATTATGCTGTATTCATCATACTAACTTTGTATAGTTGTTGGGATAAATGTAATTGCATATAGATACATATATACATACTTACAGTGTCAGCCACTTTAAGGTGGCCTTAAATCTTTTGTGTAAAATGTCTGATCAAAAGTATGTAAATATCAAGTTAGAGGCTAACATAGAATAAACTAATTTTATTCCCAACTGTAGTATTATTCATATTGTTGTCATATTCGGGGCGAGGGCACTGTGCTCTGTAACCATGAAACTTGGCCCAAATATCACCTGCCACTCACTAAATCTGACTGCACAGGTTTTAGGATTACATCTGGTGTACCAGTGGTGTCATCTGTGTCAAATGTGGTCCAGGAAGGCGAAAATACAGCCTCAGGTGGCTGTATCAGGATGGGCTGATATTTTCTCAGTTAAGGCAGATTTAAGGCTGTAAACCACATTGTGTCCCACAGGAGTCGCCACTTGAATGAATTTTAGTGGTGTGTTCCTTCAGAAATGCATATCTAGTCCAAAGTACAGGTTCAGGGGGTGTAGGTGGCGAGGATGTCATAAAATGCCAGATCAGTCCAAACCACCTCTTAAAGTTGGTCAATCTGGCTGAAATTTTCACAGGGAACTCAGTTTATATCAGAGAATGAATTTGTATTGGTCTGGTCCACTCGAGGGCCATATTAGGAATTTTCATTTCCGGGGTGTGGGGGGCCCCCTGACCTCACCTCATGAGGGGGAATGTCGAGTATATCACAATATTGCCAGTCTGAGGGCCCTACTAAATTTCTTGCTTGTTTTAACAATAAAGGGGGATATTTTAGGCAAATTTGGAGCATTACATGTCTGAACAGATTTAAGGCTGTAAACCACATTGTGTCCCACAGGAGTCACCACTTGAATGAATTTTAGTGGTGTGTTCCGTCAGAAATGCATGTCTAGTCCAAAGTACAGGTTCAGGGAGTGTAGTGGCGAGAATGCCCTATCAGAGCAAAACACCACTTAGAGTTGGTCACTAGGAATTTCACTTCTGATTCAGACCATGCGGGGTAAGTATCAAGTATGCCATAATGTCACCAATCTGAAGCCACTCTATAATTTTCTACATGTTTTTACATTAAATGGGGACATTTTAGGCACATTTGAAACATTACACCTCTGAACAGAAATTATGTAACCCAAATATTGCTCTTAACATGGTCACAAACTACATATAAATCATCCCAAACCAGTATCAGATTTTGTTCTGTAACCATGAAATTTGACCTGACTGCACAAGTATGAAACCCTGTGTCATACAGGGTCCAGGAAGCCTGAAATACAGCCTCTGGCGACTTTCTTAAAACATGCTGATATTTTCTCCACCAAGGCAGATTTATGGCTGTAAACCACATTGTGTCCCAAAGGCTAAGGTGAATCTGAGTGGTGTGATCTACTCAATCCTATTTCCTAAAATGGCCATATTGAGGATATTGAGTACTCTCTAGAACAAAATACACAATAAAAATACATTCCCCTGTTCTCATAAAAAGTTATTGTGTAATTTACAAAATATATGGATATCATATTAAACATACAGTACAAATAAACACTTTGTTTTTTATGCAGATTATATGATTGCATCTATTTAATCCTTTGTGCATACAATATAACAAACTTGTTATGAGTGTAATAAATATTGAAAAAAATGAAGCTAGCATAATGAAGAAAATGAAAATAGAAGTACCTTTTCATATGTGGTGTTTAGGCATCACAGTCATGGGTGGTGGAGGTTTTATTGTGATCTTCCTCATATCATTGTGGGGTTCATTGATATCATAGCAAGGATGTATGGTGCATTCTGATTGGCTGACCCTTGGGGTCAGAGGTTATGCCCCCTAGCTATTCCCTCCAAAATGACATTTTCCCTCCAGTTTTGCAAAGTTCTGTGAACTGGGTGGATGACATGAAGAATTTAACGGTTTACCTGCTTTATTTTAATGATTTTATGTGGTGTTTTTATTGCTGGATTGTAAATTGTACCAATTTTAACTGATAGTCATAATATTGCTGAGCTGAGTTTGCATGCTGTGTATTATGTGAACTTTGGACTGAGTGCTGGCAGTTTGCAGGAATTTGTCTTCTTGACGGCGTCAGGCTTGACTTGACTGATCATAAGGGACGATCTAACTTATTTTATTAACCCTTGCTAATGATAGCCAAGTGAATTCTGAATTCGTGGAAGCCAGATTTCTGTGGGAGTGTGCTCCCTTCATGTGTTGTAGTTTCAGTGATTTTTGACTTATTAAAATGGGCAAAAATAAGAACTGGTGTACCACTTGCACCAAGAAGCACTTTCCACCGACTGGTAAAAAATGCCCTGTAAATATAGAGAAGCAAATACAAGAGAAGGCAGCTGTGAATGTTACAGTGGAGGAAGGCAGTGATGTATGGGACAGTCTGTCGGGAAGAAGAAGAATAGGGAAGTGGAGACATTCAAGCAAGAATTCTTCTTGAGTTGCAGAGAATGAACAGCCGAACTGTTATGGTTGAGCAGTAGGTGGAGAACAAGTCTTCCACACCAAGCAAAGACAATAGGAAAAAACAGAAGTACTCTTTGTAAACCGGTTAAAAGTGACAGTAAATCAAAAAATAAAAGTCAAGTGTTGTTTTCAGATGTTTCATCTGATGATTCAGATTTCACTAGTTTGAGTGATATAAGATCCTCAAAGGCTGTTCAGAAGAAGATTGACCGTTCGATTGCTAATTTGGACTCATGTCATATTCCAAAAGGTAACGACCACACTCAAAAACTGAAATCAAAAATAGAGGGGGGGGGGGCTGTTGAAGTAGTTGAAAAGTGGCTTGGCCCCATGAACACTTCCTGGGTGGTTTGAATCGCCAGAGGGTCACTTGTGACCAGTTGAGCTTAACTCAGTTTATTCAGGGTTTTGTTAAAAACATCAATGATGAGCAGGATAGGGACTGTAAAGATAAAATCCTTCATTATCTAGGAGGTTTGATGGAGGATGCGGATGATTTTAGCCGGTCAAGTGCGAAATCAGCCCATGCAGTCATTCTATGTGAAATGCAGCGGGGCTCACTAGATTTTTGGTTTAATACTGACCAGATTGATCGCATAAGGCGTGCCCATGTTCCACCAAAACAGAACTGGCAAAAAAAAACACTGAGCCAACCAAAAAAACATGTGTTATCACAGTAAAGACCACGAGAACAATGGCATAAATCATAGGCATATATGTGCTTACTGTATTTCCCAAGGTTGAATCCTGACACACCCAGAGAAGGATTGTCTGTTTGCTAAAAAATCAGGTTTGTCAAAAAATGAGGTCGGGTGGTTGCTCAGCAAAACTAGGCCTGAGCAGCATGCCTGCACAGAGCACAATGTGTACTGTTATCTCTACACCCCAGTAAATATGGTAAAATCAAAAGTGGTAAGGACGTTACCAGGGCAAAGAGTACATACAATAAAAGTGCTGGTAAGTGCAGAAACAATGTGGAAGTTATTGGCTCCAATGTCATGTTCCCTGTGGTCATGGAAAGTCCTCGTGTGGGGGGACCAGTACAGGGGAGTCTTAAAAACTAGTGCACCTGTTGAAATTGAACGGATTGGTAGTGTACCACATACTGTAAAACCCTCTGCATGGGGTGAGGCCCATGACAAATTGAATAATAGAGTTACAAGCAATAAGGGTGATATTGACGCCCAAATGTCTGACATGGTTTTATTATCAATGGTGGTGATGAAAAGTTTCTGAATGTGACAGGTAAAAAGAAGTTTGAAGAATTACTGTGTTGCAAAGGTGACACACACCTTAAACTTTTCAATGAATGGTGTAGTCAATCTGATTTTGACTTTGGCTTTGTGCCGTTATCTGAATTTATTATGCCAAGTGTGAATGACCTTGTATCTGAATCAGTGGCCGACCCCTTCACGTTGTATAAACTAGTAGACGTTTGAATTACTTGGGTTGTAGAATTCCTGTGAATTCTCAGTTTAATTTACAAGCATGGAAAAAGATATTGGTGGGGTATTGGGATGTGCAACTCATAGAACTTTTGAATTTTGGTTTTCCTCTCGACTATAATAGAAATTATACTTTGTGTTCTGACAGGAAAAATCATTCTTCTGCAATTCAGTACCCTGGCCATGTTGATGCATATTTGAAGGAAGAGACGGGTTTTGGCGCCATATTGGGGCCTTTCAAAGATAATCCAATTGAAAAATGTCACTATTGACCATTTCTCACAAGAGAAAAATCTGGATCCGACAAGAGTTGTGTAATAATTGATCTGTCATGGCCTCATGGATTTTCGGTTAATGATGGCATAGACAAAAGCTCTTACTTGGGCACAGATTTTGCCCTCACCTTTCCCTCTGTGGACAATATAACCTCTGAGTTGGCACTGGTACCCATTTATATAAAATTGACGTTAGTTGTGCATTCCATCACATCAAACTCGACCCGTCAGATTATGACTTATTGGGGTTGTCCTGGAATGACGTCATGTACATGGATATGTGGCTGCCATTCGGCACACATCACGGGATGCAGATTTCCAGCATATCAGCGACGCCATACATTTTGGCATGCGTCAGATGGGTTACAGCGTCATAAACTACGTTGACAATTTTGTGGGGGTGAGGACACCCAGCATTGCATCTGCGTCATATCAATGTTTACTTGACTTGTTGCGTCATCTCGAACTTGACAACAGCCAGAAAAAGTGTTGAAGAGTAATGACTAGTAGCAATACTTAAGTTATGATACAATTCATCTTGATGTAGTATTTCTTTATGAATGTATTGCTATGACAATGCGATAGCATAGAGGTATAGCAAAATTTGCTGCAAAAGGGATCCAAAATTGCACTGAATAGATAACTGCAAGGAAAAAATGAAAGTAATTTTTATAGTGACTGACCAAAAGTTAACATTTTACTAACATTAAGCTTAACATTTTACTAACATAAATGAAAAAAAAAGTTTTATTCATTGGGATAAAGGCAATATAATGGGATATAAGTAAATCAAAAAAACATTGCGATATTTTATCTGAATCTAGTTGGGTAACAAGTGTTGACAGAAGACATAAAATGAACAGAGGTTTTCACATTAGGTGACAATCATTTTAAACAATGTTAGCAAAGTGCAATAGATTAAGTTACAAACCTGCTATTGGTGGATTGTGTAAATTTATTTCAAGTAAAGGTAGCCATCCTTACAGTACATATGAATAAAACAATATACTTTATTAATACACTGCCATAATGACATGTTGGCACTTAAATGACAGATGGTATCAGCATTTGAATGAGTTGACATTTTTGACAGAAACATAAATTCAAACTAAAGAAATGATAGTAACATATTGCCATGGATAAAGTTTAAAATAAATGGATTGCTCACTCAAGAACTAAATGCTGTATTTTCATATACATAACACTATTTACAAGGTTCAAATACATGTGTATTTATACTTAACATTCAACCTTCAAGTTCTGTTGGTCAGAAGAAAACTGTGAGCATATGTAGCAATCTTTTGGCTTTTCTTTGACACAAATATCATCACCATTGCCTTTATCTCTGCAAGAGGGACAATAATTATGTGGATCCCAATCAGACATAAAAGTTTACATCCAGGAGCTTGTTTATTGGATTTCGTCGATGTAAACATTCAACAACAACAACACAAGAAAAAACATGCATTAGTTTTGTATCTATCTAAATGTGTCAGCAATATGTAAAATTGACAGTAGTTAGTTACAAATTTCTAACTTGAAAAAGTTAATTTCAAATCTCTCATAGTCTGGTTCCTGACCTTATTTCAAAAGCACAATTTTTCAGGTAAAGATAGAAAGGGCAGCTATTACTGAATACATCATTTGTTAGTATTAATACTGTAAACTACCAATAAACCTTCATAATTTCATGAACCAATGTACTTTGTCTTACAGTTTTATTTAATGTGAAAAACATAAATACCGTACTGATACCCATTTAATGCAAATATGTATATATCACACAAAGTAAGTGGAAATTTATATTAAATTTTAACTGTAATTTATGATTACTTAATTTAGTACATATCAAAGTCCACGGCTGGTTTCTTTTTGTTGTTTCATATTAACAATTATGTATTGGCCATGCCCAATGCTTCTCTAGCAACTTTTGTCAAGCGTCTGAATCTGTGCTTACCAAGATTTGGTCCATCATGTCTGTGTGTCACCATCAGAATCCTATTAGCAGACTTGCTTTTGTCAAGGATATCCTTCTGTGTGGAACCTTTCTTCCACTCCCCATCATCAGAATTTCCAGATACCTGTTGGCCATTAACATCCAAATAATTGTACGCATATACAATGTGTTGACTTTTGCATAACAACTTGTTTTTGCAACAGTGTCCTCAGTGATTGCACAGCATCCTCCACACAATGTACTTGATAGTTATACCCCTTGAAGGGGCTCCCCTTGACTGTGACTGGATCTGAATGGTAAAGTGTCTCGTAGTTGATGGCATCAACTACAAATATGGTTGGATCCAAGAGATTTTTTTTTCAAAAAGTTCCAATTTAGTCTAGTTGTCTATAAATAGCCTGTCTCTTACAAGTTTTATACTAGTATGAGAGTTAGTTTCTTATGCTTCTCTTCATAGGCTTGTCAGAATTGGGATCTGTGCTGTTCTCCATTCACGTAGATTTAAAGATAGTTGTTCACTCATCGCATAACAAGTTGATTTCAAACTGTAAGCATTTTTTGGCCTTGTATTACAATGATCAACATTGATAGCTTGTATAATGTGTGTATGTGTTTTTTTTGTAATGACATTCCGTGGTAAGCATACAAATCATTTCTTCCTTTTTTGTATATAAAAAGACTTTTAGCATAACTTATTTATCTGCTTCTTAATAACCACTTACCTGTAACACTTATGAGCAATAAAATTTAAGTCTACTCAAAGTCTCTTTATTTTGTCACTTGCAAACGTTTGCAAACCAGTTCTCTACCAGGGTCAGTGTGGCACACAGTGTGGCCTTTCAGTTTAGGATCTTATAGACCACAACTTGCAAAACTAAACCTCTAAAAGTCTCTACAAATATAAGATTTTGCCTCGTATTTAGAAGTTTTCTAAAATCTTTGGAGCCTCAAAAGCAGGCATTTGTATAAGGTTGAGCCTATAAACCGATGATCAAAAGCCTCTTGGGGGGACGTGATGACATAAAAAATCTGGTGTCTTTTCGCTTACTCATATCTTTGTCACCATAACACTACTCATAAAAAGTGTTACCATGGCTACACTTGTTGCCTGTTATAGCTGCAAAGTTAATAAGGCCCAGTTTCCTTTGTGATGAAAATAGCCTGACAATTTTGTTAATATCTGTGCACATATTTTGAATGTAAAGTAACCACAAAATAACAAGTGAAAAAAATACAGAAAAAGTGTTGCCATGGGAACATTTCTGACCAAAAAGTTGCCAAAAAGCATATTCACAACTCTTCTAGTTCCCCTTGCAAGAACTATATCCCAAAAATATTGGTTAAAATCTTTGCATGGGTTTTGTATATCAGCTATCCATATTAAAGTGCAAAACAACAGCAAAAGTGCTGCCATGGCAAAGGGCTGTTGGGAAATGTTGCCTAAAAGCAAAATCACCACAACTTCCTCTTGTAATAAACATATTCTGAAACTTTGGAATAATGTAAAAGGCCCACAAAATTACAAGACAAAGAAAGAAAAAAGTGCCATGGCAACACTTGTTGCAGATATTACAATCACATACAGGCTATCATGCTATTAAACCTCCACACCAAATTTAGCAGAGGTATGTAAAATACTGCACTTATAAAGGAGCAGCAATGAAGGGTGATTCAGAGGGAAAGCCAAAATAATATCCATGCCCAGCATGGTGGATATAATAATTTAAAACGTTGTAACCTTAAACTAGTTTCTTTAACTATTAGTTCTTTATGGTACCATTAAAATAAAGATCTTATTTTGGTCTGGATATGTGTACATATTATATTTAAATGGAAACTCTCCACTAACACTTTAATTTTGTCCAAATACCATAAAAATGTCCCCTAATCTTAAACTGAATGTAAATATTAAGAGTTCAAGGTCATGTTAACCATGTAGACTCTGTTTAAGGTAAGTTGTTTCCTGAATTAACTTATGCTGAATATTGATTGCACATATATTAAGATATCACGAAAATTTCAAAACAAAAGTACCTATAATTATGCCATTACTGGGAGTTTAACGTCACATCAATGTATTCATAGGGCATTTTTGTAACATAAATTACATATGTCTGCAAAATATGGATCAAATATTTTGGTATACTTTGCAGAAACATAGAAAACTTGAGCTCAGTATAATTCTTTTACACATGGGAGCTTAAGGTCACTTTAAAATAGGGCACACCTTCAGGACTAGATGCAACACCCTACCAAATTTAAATTAAATCTGTCATACATTTTTGAGATACTCTTCAGAAATGAAAAAAAAATTCAATTCAATTTTAAAGTTACCACAAATGGCAATAGTTAAATTCAATATAATTATCTTATTAGTTGGAGTTTAAGATCATCTTAAAATAGGGCACATATCAATGACCAGCAACATCGACATGCCTAATTTGAATTTCATTCTACAAGCAATTTTTGAAATATTTTCCATGAACAAAGTGTGACGATGATGCTGGCCATATATGTGATCCATCACAGCAGCTAATGACACAAAATTGTTGCAACCTTAAACTCATAAGTTAAAAAAATATCAGCAATTTATTGTAACCTGACATAAGAGACCTTTTTCTTTTTGTCTAGATATGTGTACATGTTGAATATCATTGAAAAACCTATATATATTACCGTTACCACAATATATTACTGTTATTACAACCTATTACCGTTATTACAACAATCTGTTGTAATTCCAAACAAACACAATACCAGTGTTCTTGACCCAAGAAACCTGTGTAAATTCTTTACACAAATATTATAAATTAAAGCAATACTTGGTCTTGAACCGAAATGTGATAGTCACCAGATAAAGTACCACCAATACAACACGGAATGTATTTCAAACTATAGTGATAAATATATTGAAACCAATAATTAATCATGTATACCACCGGCACAGTTCTGAATTTACGGTCTCTGATACCGAATATATAGCCAGTCTCCGACTTTACTGTCTCTGTCTATAATTACCAATATACTGATTAAAACCCTATTAAACAGTATCCGATTTTACGGTTTCTGAATAATACACAATATATTTATATTTTAAAAAATACAACTAATAAAAGTGCTGTAATTCATTTATCTAGCGCCTGATAATTAGCAGCAACATTAGGAATTAAATAGGTAATACATTAAACTAAATGAAAACCATGAAATCCTAGCTTTTAAACATTCAAAATCACCATTCAAATCACAACAGGGGCCGATTTCACAAAGGGACTTAAGTCCAGATTTACACTTAAATCTAAGACTTTGGTCTGAAATTTTGTCAAAAGAATGTTAAGTCTGTATGTGGTCTTAGACTTAGCGGATTTCACAAAGCAGCTAAGTCCATGAAATTGCTAAGTCAGTGGACTTAACTTTAAGTCTGGGAGGTAGTGGGCTAAAATTTTGTAAAGAGGGCTTAAATATGGCCGCCATAAACTTTTTTCCTGCTTTAAAATTTGAAAATGCTGTAAATAAATTATAATTATACAGAACACCTCACTAAAGTAATGTTTGGGAAGTTTATATGTGGTAATAAGGTTTTCCATTTCAAAACAGCACTTATCCTTAGATAAAATACATCAAATAAAGAATATGTGGCACCAGTATTATATTTTGAATAGATACAACAGGTCACATGACACAGAAAACCACTGTTATATCATTAGCTTGGACTTAGCTAAGTCACCTTTGTGAAATCCATTTTATGTCCTAAACCTAGCTAAGACCAAAGTCTTAGATCTAAGTCCAAGACTTAGCCAATAAAGTGACTTTGTTTACTGCCTTGCCACCAATTATGGTCAGTGTACCAATTATGGTCACCCCCAGCCGGTCAAATAAAAGCAAATGCCATGGTGAGGAAAACATGAAGTAATTAACCCAGCAAGCATGATCATATGGGGCCTATGTGGGCTATAGGCGGGCAAATAGCAATATGGGTTCTATAAAGGATATATATGGGCACAGAATGCCCAAAGGGGGCCATATTGGTCCCATTTATATAAAAATACTTAATGTTCCCATAGTACAAAATGAGGAAAATAAAACAGATTTAATAATAGATTCATTTGGCATCATGTTGATTTGGACTTCGTAAAGAGTGGTAAACAAAACATTTATTATCACAATGTTTAATATGGGCCCCAGAATGGACTTTTATGGATGATTTACTGGTATAAGGGTCCCAGATAGGTCCCATATATAAATCATAGAGGAAAAATGTAAATATATATAACAAGTGTTCTTTATTAACTTCTCATCTGATTTTGAATGAAAAAAATCCAAAAATAAAAAAGGTCCTATTTGAGAAAAACAACTTGCCACAAAAGCTTTTTAAATAAAACTGTACACGCATATTGGTTGGACCTGTGAAGGTCAAAAATGGGTATAATATTCTCACAAGGGACCCTCATTATTGTCACATACAATAGCCATTTTATAACTCTGTAAATGTATTGTCAAGTTTTTGTAAAAAATGTATTAAATTAAATTTGTTGTATATCCCACTAATTAATAATCTAGTGGTTTATATTATCTTAATGTACCACAAACACCTTTTTCATGTATAAGAGTACAGAAATCCTAAGTCTACAGTTGTGGAAATTCTGTAAAATTTTAGTTTCTCTTAGTTTAACTCAAGGGGTCATTAATAGGTCCAACCCCCTATATCATGCAGTACAGATATGTTTATCTTTTCACACTGATAGTATTTTGAGGCAGTGCTAGGAAAATGGGAAAATACCCCATGGTGTGAAACAGGGTAGCCTTTCGCCACTAGGATACAAATTACAGTACAATTTAAAGATTATAAATATGTGTGAGAAATCTATGAAATTTGTAAAAATTGTGTAAATAAGGCTAAAATAATAAACTATGATATTTTTGGTGGGAATTCATAATGAAAAAAATCTTTATTAATCAAATAATGCATGTGCTTAATTATATCAGTTAACTGAGGATTTCATCATGTGTTTTACTTGTGTCTTGACAAGGCTATGTTGCTGTTTTAGCTTGGGCCATCTGGAAAACGGGCTTGGGTGAATCATTAAGTGATGAGTTTCTGATACACATTTCTGTATTCTGTATAAGACAAACTTAGACACAAATGTGGTACATCATAAGATTTTGAACTTGAAATGATTTGAATTACATTCTGGAAATTGGATAATAGTATAGTATGAATCAAGATTGTATTGTGCATTATTTACAAAGGCTTCATGAAAGTGTATTAAAATATTAGACAGAATATGTGGGCAAAGTGTGAAGGAAATTGTGGACTGTTCACACAGATCAACTCATTTTTGAGCTTCTATTACATGCGAGCTGAACTACAAATGGCCCTTGTGTTGGTAGTGCACATTTGAAAACTGAGCCGGTCCATACATCTGAACCTATATGTAGGACCAATAAGAACAAGGATGCAGTTTATGATATAGTCCTCTTGTCAGACCCACACATAACCCATATACAGAGCCCATACTGGTCCAATCACCAAACCATTTGCAAAAACCATCTGCAGCTGGGCCCCATGTTCAAATTACAAGTTGGGCCCATGTGGGACCCATTTATTTCACAATAAAGGCCCCATATGGGGCCCATATATGACCCTTATTGATAAACCATATTGGTCCCATCAGAAAACCGTTTGCAAAAACTGACTGGGGCCCATATAGGGCGCCCACAAAGGCCCCATATAAGAACCCATTTGGGACCCTTGTTGGTCTCATATGTAGTGCTGGCTGGGAATTGTAAACAGCTAGGGTAATCCTATTCTAAATAACAAAAGATTATTAAAATATGTTTTTAAAGGCTATGTGTTAATAAATAGTTTAGTTACAAACATTGATTCAATTCGGATATGAAAACATTACAATGGCGACGAGGATGGTCAAAGGAATCTTATCATATATATTTCACTTATGAAGTGTGTAAAAGAGTTGTTTAAATTTGAAGTTAAATTTTAACAAAGGACATCAACTGTGAAAAAAACACTACAATTTAGACGATTTAGACATTGTTGTAACTGTGATGAGTCATCAGTGTATCACTGCTTGGGTGTAAACTGTGTAAGACCTGCATCATAGGAAGTCATAAATCTTGTCATCAGAGCACTCTATTTCAGGGGAGAGAGAGATTGTGTGTGTACAAGTGTGTACACAGTAACCAGTGAATCTTGAAGGCAACTAATTTCTCTTTTTTTTGGAATTGAGTTGAGGCACTCATTGATTATGTCTGAGGAGGAGGAACATACAGATCCTGTTGTGGAGAGTACAGTTAAAAACATTCAGCTTGGACGTATTCCCAATTTTGACTGTACTGGTGATCCAACAACTCTAGGCACATGCTGGTATAAATGGATAAGATCACTTAAATTGTTCTTGACTGCAAAAGGAGTTGACAGTGCAAAACAGAAACGTGCTCTTCTGCTACACTGTGCTGGATCTGATGTGCAGGATATTTTTGAGACACTGACAGACACAGGTAATGATGAAGACTATAACAAGGCTTTAGATGCTTTGGATGGCCATTTCAAGCCATCTGTTAATACGCCCTATGAAAGACACTTGCTACGACAAATGACTCAAAACCAGGGAGAGACAATTGATCAATTTTGCACTAGATTAAAACAAAAGGCTAAACACTGTGACTTTGGAGATACATCAGATGATCACATCAGGGATCAAATTGTTGATAAATGTTCATCAAATGTGTTAAGGAGAAAATTTCTGGAAAAAGGTAGTGACCTAACTTTAAACATCTTGTTGACAATAGCAAGAGCTTATGAAGTTGCTGATACACAAGCGAAGTCTATTGAGAATCAGCAGTATAGTGGCGGTACGAGTAATGTAAATGTAGTCAAGAAGCACACTAAACAGAATGGATCATGGACTCCAAGAAGAGGGAGCCATCAAGGAGGTCATCAAGGAAGCCAAGGAAACGCTTGTTACAGATGTGGTGGCACTAACCACTTCGCAAAGGATAGAAACTGTCCTGCTAAAGGAAAAAAGTGCAACTTGTGTCATAAATATGACCATTTTGCTAGATGTTGCAAAAGTAAAGGGCTGAAAAAGAGAAGTCAGAAACAGTCTAAGGTGAATCTGGTAGATGAGCCAGATATAGCTCAAGAAGCTGAGGAATATGCTTTCACCTGTGAAGGGGGATTCTTTCCTGATGATATGAAAGTACAGTTAAATCTTGGAGGAGTACCAGATATCAGTCTATTGATTGACTCCGGAGCATCATGCAATATCATAGACAGTAAGCTGTGGGAGTACCTGAAAGCAGAGAAAATTAAATGTAGCTCAAGAAAGGCTAACAAACAGCTTTTTCCATATGGTTCAAAGAAACCACTGGATGTTCTGGGAGAATTTACAGCAGAATTGTGCCTGCATAAAGGAAGTGAAAGAAGAAGAATAGACATTGACTTTACAGTTATACCAGGTGAAGGACATGCATTGCTTGGATATAAAAGTGCAAAACAACTTGGGATTTTACAGATAAATCAAGTAGATGTCAAAACAGCTAATCAGGATATATACAGGAATTATGACGAGTTATTTCAAGGACTAGGCAAACTCAAAAACCATCAAGTAAAGATACATACTGATCCAGATGTGAGGCCAGTAATCCAACTGGTCAGACGGTTACCATTTAGTCTCAGAAGCAAGGTCTAAAATAAATTAAAGGAACTTTTAAGAGAAGATGTCACTGAACAAGTTGATGGGCCAACTCCATGGGTTAGTCCAATTGTTGTGGTATCTAAACCATCAGGTGATATTAGGATATGTGTAGACATGCGAATTCCAAATACAGCAGTTCTACCAGAAAAACATGTCATTCCAACTGTTGATGAAGTTATTCTGGATCTAAATCAAAGCTCCTATTTCAGTCAGATTGATGTCAAAATGGCTTACACCAATTAGAAATTGAAGAAGCCTCAAGGCCAATTACAGCTTTTGCTACTCACATGGGTGTATTCAGATACAAAAGGCTATTATTTTGCCTCAAAAGTGCAAGTGAACACTATCAGAAAATAATACAGCAGATTTTGCAGGGCTGCGAAGGAGTTAAAAATATTTCTGATGATTTGATCATCCATGGGAGCAACTTAAAACAGCATGATGAACGCTTATTTGCAGTTCTAGACAAGTTGAAGCAAAGTGGATTAACTCTGAACAAGGAAAAATGTCAGTTCCGCCTGAATAAAGTGGTATTTATGGGTCATGTGTTGTCTGACAAAGGTGTATCAATTACTGAGGAAAGGGGTAAAGCGCTAATGGAAGCTTGCAGACCTGAAAGTGTCAGTGAAGTTCGATCATTCATGGGATTGGTGAATTTCTGTGGTCGCTTCATCAATGATTTAAGGGGCCACGGTGGCAGAGTGGTAACACTCTCGCCTCCCACCTCTGCGGCCGGGGTTCGATCCCCGTCATGGCCGTAAGTGGGAAAGCTGGTAGTTGCTTGCTGTTGGTCGGCAGTTTATAGTACAAAACCCTAGCGAACTATATGTACTGGTTTCCTCTGCCCTTCCAACTACCCGTCATGATATGACCTGTACAGTGTTGAAAGCGACGTAAAACCCCAAATAAATCAAATTTAATCATCATTGATTTAGCTAGTATTGCAGAGCCTTTAACCAGGCTGACTAGAAAAGACATTCCATTCAAATGGGGAAATGATCAGGAAAAAGCATTCAACAAATTGAAAGATGCTTTATCTAGTCCCAAGACTCTAGCTTATTTTGATGGTAATGCGCAAACAAAGGTCACAGCAAATGCTGGACCAGTGGGATTAGGTGGCATCCTGGTTCAAGAACAAAATGGTGAACAACGTGTAATATGCTATGCAAGCCGTAGTTTAACTGATGTTGAAAGAAGATACTCACAAACAGAAAAGGAAGCATTGGCATTGGTCTGGGCCTGTGAAAGATTTCACTTATACCTGTATGGCCGAGAATTTGAACTTATTACAGATCACAAGCCTTTGGAATATATATATGCTCCAAGATCTAAACCATCAGCCTGTATAGAGAGATGGATGCTGAGATTACAGGCATACCAATACAGGGTGAAATATAAGCCAGGAAAGGCTAACGTCTCTGATTGTTTGTCAAGGTTGATAACAGACAACAGTAAAAATTCTGAAATCAGTGATTTCAATGGGAGATACATTAACTTTGTGACCAAGACAGCAGTACCAGTTGCAATGACAGCAGCAGAGATAGAAGCTGAGTCAGAGAAGGATCAGGAAATAACAAACCTCAGAGTTTGTATTCGTTCCAGTGACTGGGGAAGATGTAAATACCCAAAATATGTATTTGCCAAAGATGAACTATGTGAATTTAATAATACAGTTTTGCGTGGAACTCGCATTGTAGTACCTTACAAACTGCGTCAGCATGTGATCCAGTTGGCACATGAACGTCATCAGGGCATTGTAAAAACAAAACAGAGATTACGCACAAAGGTATGATGGCCGTCTATGGAAAAAGATGCCGAAAAATTCTGCAGGCTATGTAGAGAGTGTCAGAGAGTCGGTTACCAGACCCACCAGAAGAAATGAGACGGACTGAGTTACCAAAAGGACCATGGCAAGATCTGGCAGCAGATTTGATGGGACCCCTGCCGAGCGGAGAATATGTCCTTGTAATAGTAGACTATTTCAGTCGTTATTTTGAAGTCAATTTCATTAGACGTGTTACAAGCACAGTTATTGTGAGATGCCTAGAAAAGATGTTCACTACACATGGATTACCATACTCCATTAAAACTGACAATGGTAGGCAGTTTGTATCAAAAGAGTTAGAAACATTTCTTGAGGAGCACGGAATTGAACACAGAACATCAACACCATATTGGCCTCAAGCAAATGGAGAGGTAGAACGGCAAAATAGGACACTGCTGAATAGTGTTAGGAATCGGTCTAAAAAATCAGAATCGATTAATCGGTAATTCTAAGCGATCGATTATCGATTATAATCGTTTTTCTGCTTGCTTTGTAAGAAAGACAGAATATTCTTTTTTAACCAAATATAATAACAATAGTCTTCCAATAGGTCAGTGGTGAAAAAATCCAGGTTATTTGTTTACAGTTTGGGGTAGCGAAGGGGCTATGTTAGGAAACCAATAGGTTGAAGAGTCAACAAATATGTGTGTTAGCAATAATATACTTGTCTACTAAGGTGACCTTAGCAATTTTCATTCTCCCTTTTCATCAGCTAAATCATTACAGTGTTTGAATGTAACTTCAGCAGATTAGCAACCAATCATGCTTAAAATAAACAATATTTCAACCCCTTTTGTTCAACATCACTTTGTGGTACACCCGTGTTGTGAACTCAGGATACGTTTTTTAACAAACCGTGTATATATACATATACAACAAAGAAGAATAGAATATCTGCTTATCCTTATCATATGTCAAGAACAGTGACTGCCAAGCAGCTTCTGAAAATTATCCTGCATAAAATGCTTCTTTGGGAACAGCTAGACATATATTCATGGAATTTTCCTTCTATTTTTAACTCGGAACACTTTTCAAAGACATGCTATTTTCATTAATCAAATGGAAGAGTGACTTTTATTTTTTCTGGTCAATATTGATATTTTGTAATATATACTAGATTATATGAAACAGTCTGGCACAAGTGAACATGTATTTCAGCATTGTCACTCAAGTATATGCATGTTAGATGGGGTCTGGAAAATGGGACTCTTATCTCAGGAATAATATGATAAAAATTTCTCAAAGCAGCATATATATGACATAAATAGTTAAGTTGTATATCATTGATACATGGATGTTGCAGTTATTTTATGTATTTAGCACTTGTATATGTTTCAGTACATGGGTGTGCTGAGTTAAAACCTTCCCAAGTTAGCAACACAGGTGTACTGTTTTTATAACCCATATCTTTTTTCTTTCCTAATTTTACTTCAAACTGAAAATATCTCCTAGCCTGGCCTTCCAGGCTGTCTGAACCATAATGCAAATGTGAAATATTTTTGCCATAATGCACACTGTATCAAAGGCCTTTCCCATCTGGGAGTCTCCTCAGCAAGCTAGCCTAAGTAAGTGTATGAGAACATTATGAAAAATACTCATAATGCAGTCAAACAGTTGTGCCTTCTTTATACATATAAATGCCTGTGGCAAGGCTAAGTATCTCCCACCAGCTTCAATGAAGTCAGATATCCCTCACTCTTTCTCTTACTGTAAAGCATTTGTCTATTATTCTGTTAAATTTCTCTCATCCTGAAAACAATATTCCATGAATTTCCCTTTCTAAGCAGATATTCATGATCTATTCATTTCATATAATTATAATTTCTTAGGTACTGTAAAATTCTAAGTATGGCAATGTAGTAAACATTTCAGTTTTCTTGTTCAACAAAATTTGTCAAAAATATTCATGGCAGACTGCTGAAGTATTACAGTAGTGTGAACTCTCTCCACTTGATTTATGGCCAAGGTTGTTATTCCCCATTTATAGGGAATATGCATGTTGTGTATGAAGCAGTGAAAGTTAAATTTAATTTAGGTTGAACTTAGTTTATTGTACTAAAAGATCTTCTAAATACGTAAAGAAATTTTGAGTTTTAGTTGTAGCCAACAGGAAGTAGATACCAGTCAAAGAAACATGGCAGATAATGTAAACAAATGTTATGAAAATAAAATGTTAAATATCTGCAGAAAAAGGGAAAATTAGGTGGTTTATAAATCTTACTTTTGATTCACAATCGATTCTTAAAATGAGAATTGATTTTCTACATCGAAACTTTTAAATAGACGTCGAATCGATTTTCCGTCGAATCGTAGGACCACTACTGCTGAAGACACTAAAGATAGCTCACGCACAGAAATTAAATATTCACCATGAGCTTAACAAATTTTTAATTGCTTACAGGTCAACACCCCATTGTATAACAGGGGAGACTCCAGCAAAACTCCTATTTGACAGGGAAATCAGGACAAAATTACCGGACATACAAGCAACTAGTTCAAATATCGAAGATGTTCATGATTGCGATTATCAACTCAAGTTGAAAGGAAAAGTATATGCAGATGCAAAAAGACAGGCAAAACAAAGTAACATCAACAAAGGAGACTTTGTTATCTTAAAGCAAGACAGGGAAAATAAACTGTCAGAAACATTCAGTACAAACCAGTACAAAGTGATAGAAAAAAAGGCAACGAATTGACAGTCCAGGGTGAAGATGGTGAGGTGTATCGGAGAAACACTAGTTTTGTAAAGCCAGTAATACCATGCAGCTGATGAATCAGATTCACACAATATGGGATTGAGACAGACATACCAACACCACCATCCCCACAAAAGAGTGGACCAGTAGAATTATCACAAAGACCTGTGAGGCAAAGAAGAATTGCCAGAAAAATTCAAAGACTTTGTGATGACATGATCTATAACTTTAACAATAACTTTATAAGATCATATGGACTGTTTAATATAAGTTTTATATAATTCATATGATTAAGAAGATTTTTGATAAAGAATTCACTGAAAGAGACAATAGTTTAATTGCATTAATTTTGTACATAAGACATTTTAAAGAGACATTATTTTTTATGTACTATACTATATAATAGTTTGTTTATATGCTATAATAGTAACTTGATTGGAAGCCTTAAATGGGAGCCTTAAATGGGAACTGTTAAAAAGGGGAGGGATATAATGTCTTAGTGTATCACATCTAGCTCTGATAATGTACTAATACAGTGCATTGTACTGTATCACAGGATATGTGTGTATGTGGGGGGAGCACATGTTCATGACCCTGAGCCAGTTGCAAGTTCTGTAAATATGTGTTAATAAATAGTTTAGTTACAAACATTGATTCAATTCGGATATGAAAACATTACAGGCTAAATATTAAGTTATATTTGCAGAGCACCACAGATCAAACATTATTTTCTATTATATCAGTGGTTAAAATAATGGGATGACCATAATTGGTATGAAGAAATTCCAGTTGTTTGGGTGATAATAGGGCATTTTTGGTGCAATGTACATGTACAGAGGAAATTGATTGTGCTGAAATGAGGGCAAAACTTTGGATTAGTAAAATAAACACACACTAATTAATATCTGTAGCGTTATTTTCATTTATTGAAGCACAGGAATTAATTTTCCTACACAGACGTGACCATAATTTGTGGCCAGGCAGTAAGTCTTTAGTGAAAAATGGTTGGTACTAAATTTCAAACTCTTGTGACCGAAAACTGCACTCCCGAAATTTCCCGAGAATCTCGTCGAAACGCTACCATTTCACAGCTCCCACAATGTTTTATTTATTAAATTTAATTTAATCATATATGTGAAATATAATCTGGAAATAACTGAAATATAAATATAATTATAGTTCTGGTTTACTAAATCAACACAAATTAGACTACAATTTGTTGCTTTTATAACTATTTCTACCCAACCAACATTGATAATACAAATATGTAATGATACATTGGAGAAACATAGGATTGATCAAAACTATTTACCATACATCTTGTACAGAACCGCAAAAAGTACTTCCAATTTTCTAGTAAATACTGACAAAATGAATTACTTGTAAACAAGCAAGTACTACCAAATTAGAAATTTATTGGACATTCAAGCAAGTATGTAAGTTTTAACTTGGATACTTTAGTCAAATAAATAGAAAGTAAGATATTTTAGCCATGGCTCTCAAACCCTATTTACATCTGCCGAGATCTTCTGTATCATGATACATAATACTTAGAATACATAAATATTTATTTATCTATTAATATAAATATTAGTATTAATATTTTCTTTTACTTGTGGAATAGAAAAAGCTTGACCAATTACGTGTATGTAATATGTTGGTTGTCAAAAACATACTGTTAATGAATATTTTTCTAGGTTATGTAGCTTAGGTTAAAAGGAAATCGATATTAAAGTTGTATTTAAAATCATTAAATACTAGGGAGAGCCTATGTGTCAGGTCCCAGACATATAAAATTCTCTTTATGTTTCAGGCTCCAGAAATATCTAAAAGTCAGGTCTGATTCCCATTTGTCACAAAAGATGACCATTGTTATTGTGACAAATGATTTTAAAGCGGCATATTATTATGATATTACTACTAATAGGACATTATTTGGAAACCAACTACAACTCAATGACCTCATATCTTCTGTGCATACATGAATATTTATGAGTAAGTTTTAGTTGGGAATAATGTAATTTAGTGTTGGAATATGAATTCGATTTAATAACTTGATGCAACTTTCCACTAATGGGTAAGATTTAATTTATGATAAAGAGCAAGGGCTTGTTCCAGGTCAAGCCCAGCTACTGCTAGTTAGAGGTTACGTTTAGAGGTTAATTCTTGGTGAAATTTTCTTGACTGTATCTGGGCAGAATGTGTATTTTTCGGGATTTAGAAATAAAACATTGGGATTTTTATTGAAATATACTTTGCACACATAAATTTGGTGGATTATTTGTAAATTTAAAAAAACGATATTTATGAATAGTTAAATAACTAACTCTTTACAACTTTCAATAGTTTTATTATACCAATCTAGTTAAATAACTAACTATTTACAACGTTCAATATTTTAATTATACCAATCTACCTTAATAATTAGCCTTGTCCTACTTCCCGTATATCGGTTTTGTTTACATGTTACGTAAGTGAATACACGCAAACACGGTTTGCCATATAAGGCGTTTCCTTGACCTTTGCGATGATGCAATACTTGACCTACTTTGCGTTTGGTGTGTAAACAAACGTAGATCTCTGTAAATATATTTTATTTTATTGTGACCAAATATTGGCAGTTATACTTAAAAATTGAATAAAATAACATCGGGTATATTTTTATATATTGTTTCGAATATTTTAAAGATATTTTAAGTATTTCTTATATGTGGTAATTGCTTTAAACATCATATTATCGCCCATTGGGTAGCTTAATAGAATAATACTGGGATATCAGTGGCTATGTTCCAAAGACTTTCAAATGCTCAATAAATGGGTGATTTGGATAAAATAACCACAGAAATCTTCATTTTAATGTGTAGATGTATATATGTGGCTACTGGCGGCTACATTTGGTGCCTATAGCTGGCTACTGTTGTATATATGTGGCTGGAATTGATTTAGATGGGTGTAGGTTGGTCATGGTATAACTGGATATATGTGGCTACTGGCACCTACATTGGTGGCTATAGCGGGCTACTGGTGGATGTATGTTTCTGGAATTAATATAGTTGGTCATGGTATAACTGGATATATGTGGCTACTGGCACCTACACTGGCGGCTATAGCTGGCTACTGGTGGATGTATGTTGCTGGAATTAATATAGATGGGCCTAGGTGACTACTGGTGGCTAGATAGCTACTGGTGGTAAAAATATGGTTGGTCATGGTATAACTGGATATATGTGGCTACTAGCGGCTATAGCTGGCTACTGGTGAATATATGTTACTAGAATTGATATGGATGGATATGTGGTTATTGGTGGCTATTTGTAGCTGGACATCATCTAGATGAAACCAGTATTCACTGTTGAATACATGGCTTCTCCACTGCTGCACACCTTGTGGCTGCTAATTGTAGCTGGCTGCTGCTTCTGTCTTCCTCCTGGCTGCTTTCTTCCTCATTGTTCGAATATATAGGATTCACTCCTGAATTCTGATGAATTATGGCAGCTGCGGCTATTACATAGCAGTTCCTTATTCCTAGAATTGTGGAATTTTTGCATGTAATACAATTTGCCATATCTATCTATCTCTGAAAAAATTATAATTTATGTGTCATTAATATATATTTGCTATTATATTTTGTTATGAATATTGTATGAAGATATAATTTTTACTATAAAAATAAATATGTGTGCTTTCAAATAATTTTGACTGTTGAATTTGAAACTTATTTGGATTTTGGCCAAAAAATAGGCGTCAGGGTTTGAACCCTCTCCCATGGGAATGCAAACTTGTTTGTGTTCTGAATGACAGAGAGCTGTGAGGGTCAGAATCCTCCCCCATGGAAATGCTAACTTGTTTGTGCTGTGGATGACAGAGAGCTGTGAGGGCCAGAATCCTCCCCCATTGAAATGCTAACTTGTTTGTGCTGTGGATGGCAGAGAGCTGTGAGGGCCAGAATCCTCCCCCATTGAAATGCTAACTTGTTTGTGCTGTGGATGGCAGAGAGCTGTGAGGGCCAGAATCCTCCCCCATTGAAATGCTAACTTGTTTGTGCTGTGGATGACAGAGAGCTGTGAGGGCCAGAATCCTCCCCCATTGAAATGCTAACTTGTTTGTGCTGTGGATGACAGAGAGCTGTGAGGGCCAGAATCCTCCCCCATTGAAATGCTAACTTGTTTGTGCTGTGGATGACAGAGAGCTGTGAGGGCCAGAATCCTCCCCCATTGAAATGCTAACTTGTTTGTGCTGTGGATGACAGAGCTGTGATGGTCAGAATCCTCTCCCCATTGAAATGCAAACTTGTTTGTGTTGTGGATGACAGAGAGAGCTGTGAAGTTTGAACCCTCCATTGTAATGCAAAATTGTTTGTGTTATGGTGAGGGTTTTATTGTCACCATTGATACAGGTGGCGGGTTTTAAACTATAGACGTGTAAGAATTAAGAACCGTGAACTAACTGGTGTGACTATAATGTGGAATGGTTTGAACTTGGGAATATATTGTCTCTTTGATTTCCTTTGTATGGTTAGGGGTTGGATGAGGTTGAATCTGGATGGGTCATTGGTGGTGAGTGTAGGTATATTAAGTCATGGTTTGACCTTTAACCTTGTCTCAGCCAAAATGTGTTCACCTGCCAAGGCTGCCATGCATATTTCTCTTAATCAATTATTATATGTATTGTTACTAAACTCTTCCCATTGACAGCTGTACGTCAATTAATTAATTTTACAGACACATAAATTTGGGTATACTGATACAGGCTGTCATCCTTTTGTTGAAATACCTTGTTTTAGTTCTTTATCTTTACATTCATTGTCTCTCTCATAAACATTATATGGACATTTATATAAAACAAAATGGCTGCCACATCTTATGTTTAATGGAAAATAGATGCTCTGAACATACACTGGTCAGATCCCAGCACTCTTTCTCTCCTACAGCTCTCCTTCACAGGATGATCCAAAGAAAGACATCTGTGCAATTGATCCATAATCCTTTTAGCTCCAGGCTGGCCAGCCATGTCTTGGTTTCGGGACCTATTCCAGGTCTCAACGAACATCCAACTCCAATTGCCAGTGTCAACAACACTTCTCAAGCAGTCCCAAAAACGTTTACAATTACAATCCACAACATCTGAACCTTCATGCCTGGTTTCCAGGAGCAAATAGCTCCAAGAATAAGGTAGGGGCCTCAGTGGTACAGTGGTAACTAAAGTTAAACTAAAGTCAAGAGAAAGCTTTGTGTCACATAACAGAACATTTATTTACAAAATATAACAAGTATTTTACCAGCAATTGCTGGGGCTGAATCGGTACAAGCACTAAAGTTACAAAAGTATCAAAAATAATCAGAAATCACATTTATAGCATATACATTCAAATAATTTCCACAGAATCATCTAAAAGAATTGAAAACAAGACATAACACTGGAAACCTACTGTCTACTAACACTTAGACCGTGGATCATACTCTGTGAAAATACTGGTTCCATCCTTTATCAAGTACCATAGTAGATTCAGTACCTAATGAAATGAATTCAATTAGTCATGGGTTTTACCCCACGGAACATTCATCAAATCACCGGCATTCAGCCTGAAACCTATAATCATATGACTGAAATCAACACATGCACAATCAACCACATGCAATTATAACACTATCTATGACATGTTTTGTCAATTGTCAAACAGCTGTGTTGGGATTTGGGAAGTCTAGAATATCTATAAAATACATATTTACATGTTTATAAGAAAGACCTCCTTTCTAAGACACTGTAAAATGTGCAGTTGTACACCCATATCATTATGCTAGCTGTGGCCTCCTCCAGCCGCAGCGAAATCCCAGTCCAGGTTGCAAACAAAGTGTTGAATTGAGGCCAGTGGGTAAAGGTAGCTCTCTTTACGATGTAGGGTAAAAAAAAAATACTTTAAATGTAAATGAACTAAGTTTAATCAACACAGATATGAAGAAAAATTAACTTCTACAATTCATTTCGCTGTGTAAACAACATGCATGTGCGTTTGTTTACACTCCAAAACCAGTGCTCTCGATATAGGTCAATATGGCCGCGGAACCGTGTTTGCGTGTATAACTTTAACTCACAATACAAGCATAATGACTGCCCGATTCATCACCATGTTTAAAGTATATTTTGTTATATGTATATTATATAGTTATTTTAATGTATTGGGGGAATTATGTAAACATTTAGTTTGTCGCTGTCAAAGTTATAGACAAATTCTTCTATTATCGCCCAAATAAACACCACCTCACAAAAGTGTTCAAGCTTGACTGCGAAATTTTGTACAATTTGAGGATAAAATTCAAATTTATCCTTATCACGTATATAGGAATTAGTGTAGATGTCTTCACAAAAATATGTACTGATACTAACGAAAGTATAGACGAAGTATCCTTGCGTTGTCGGTTTTCGACGGTCATACCCAGCAGGCACACGCCTTGAAATGTCGTTGATTTAGAGTTGAAAACAGGTCCTGACGTTGAAATGAACATTACCAACTACTAAATCTAAGTTAGTTTTCTGACATGAAAAAGTAGTGATATTTTGACCAGAAATCATGGTGATTTTTGGTTGAAAAACTGACACTGACACAATTTCAACACTATTTCAAAGCTAGATTTCTGACTGGAAAAAGTAGTGGTACTTCGTAAAAAAATCACCACTAAATCAAGTTAGGTTTTTCAACATGAAATCTTAGTCATGTTATTGAACAGAAAACAGGTTGAATGTTGGGAAATGAATGACTGGTAATCGTTGATTGAAAATTCTTTTTCTAGAGGGTAATTTAGTGATTAAGTCTAACTTTTTGAAAGAACTATTATTGCAATTGTTTTTGAATTTGTAGATACAGTATTTGTAAAGCAAAGATTAATTTTTAAAGATTATAAAGATGATAGAGTTTATGTGTGCATGTACTTGTACATTTTTTCTCCATTCTCCTTATTAATTAACTGATGCATCCAAATATAATTTTTATAATTTATAATTATATTTTGATAACTGCAATTCCCGATAATTAAAAAAAAATGTTTTGAAGTCAAACTTATCTTAAATAAAAAAGATGAATTCAAACTTATTCATCAAAAGTTAGTAATTAGAATTTGTTTCTCAAATTCTCCCATACATAAAGAACATAGTTTTCAGTTTACAAGTTTACACAGAAAACTTCCCTACACAGAGAACCTAAGCTATAACATTTTATCACACAACAGTGAGGTTGGGGGGTTCCTGGTTTTTGTTATCTGTACCCTGCTACACAGGACATTGGACCTGTGACTAAAGTAATTAGATAACACAGCAGGGGTGGAGGTGGGGGTTTACCCTTGCTCAGTTGCACACATGGTGTTTACTTCTTTAAGTCTGTTTTTTTTTGTGGTCAGCACTGACAACTAATTAAGTTGGGGAATAATGGGTGGAGTTCTTCAAATGTGGCTTTTCTTGTGTTTTTTTTTTCAGTTTATATGACAAAGTTGTATGAGACACAAGCATCTGAACTGAGCATTGTGGCTTTGCTACATGATTATAGCTTCTTTATAATTACAATATAATTATAGCCAACTTAATAAAACATTTAAAAGAAACTGATTGGATAAAATACTGAAGATATAAATAATGTCACAATTGTTTGTTATTTACAAAGAAAAAAAAATATTTTAAAATTTCACAAAAAGAATTACAATTGAAGGCAATGAATAATACCGATCCTATTAATAACATAAAAATGGATATCTAGTTGGAAAATATGGATTTACATATCTTGAGCATATTTGAAAGCTGATTAAAAATTATGTGTTGTTACAACGTTATCAGAAATAGAATATTGAATATACAATGATTCATGAAAACATGTGATCTTGGAAAGACTTAATTACTTTGAAGTTATATCCAAATTGTAAAATATGCATATGGATAGTCATTATATAATGTTATTAAGAAGCTATAATTATGACACACAAGCTACAATGTTCAACTAAAGAAGACAGTGTAAACAACCTGATTTCACCAATTGAATTCAACCCTATTTCATACATTGGATTCAACCAAAAACAGTTTGCAAAATCTACACATATTTCAACCAAATTTCTCCCATTGAATTCAACCTGATTTCACCCATTGAATTCAACCTGATTTCACCGGTTGGATCCAACCAAAAACGGTTTGCAAAATCTACATGTATTTCAACCAGATTTCACCCACTGAATTCAACCTGATTTCACCGATTGAATTCAACCTGATTTCACCGGTTGGATCCAACCAAAAACGGTTTGCAAAATCTACACGTATTTCAACCAGATTTCACCCATTGAATTCAACCAGATTTCAACAGTTGGTTTCAACATGATTTCACCGGTTGGATCCAACTAAAAACGGTTTGCAAAATCTTCACGTATTTCAACCAGATTTCACCGTTGGAATCAACCAGATTTCAAAGTCGCGTGCCTGCTGGGTAGTACGCATTTTGATTCATTTTTGTTTCTTTCATAAGTCCCTATAATATTTTAAACTTAAAATTTGAAAATATGTTGTTTAATTGTGTTTGACGGATCCTATTTGATAAGTACAAATATGTTAAGACAAACATGTAAGATAATTTGCATTTTTTTATCGGAGTGGTTATTTACCCAACGGCTGTGTACGCTAGGTGTGATATTGGTCTAGCGTACCCAACGGCTGTGTATACAAGATTTATATCATCGCTAGCGTACTCAACGGCTATGTACACAAGATCAGTGCTAGTGTACCTATATTTTAATCACTTCTTCCTTAAATTACCTTTGTTAAAATGTAACAATAAGCTGAATAAGTTTAATTCAGAGAGTGGTCCTTGGCCCATTTCTGACTACTCAAAAAAATTCCTTAAAAACTAATTACTTCACAATGCCTTCGATACAGACCTGTTGAGTACGCTATGAAGGGTACTGATATCGAGTGCACAACCATTGAGTGCATACTACCTTGGGTAATGAAAAATTGGGCAGGCTGTACAAAATTTGGAGTTGTTGGGTACACTAGCAGCGATATAGATCTTGTGTGCACAACCACTGGGTACAGTAGACCAATATCACAACTGCTGGGTACGCTAGCAGTGATATGGATCTTGTGCACACAGCCACTGGGTATGCCAGCAATGATATTGATCTTGGATCTTGGGTTCAAAACCATTGGGAACACAGAGTTTACTGCCTTGGGTACAGGGTAGTTGGGTATGCCAGTACCTTAAACAGCTTTTGGTTACACTAACAAAAGAAAATATCAATGACGTTAATCTAGGGTACATAACCATTGGGAAAACAGAACTTAGTGCTTTAACTGGATGCAGGAGAGTTGCATATGCCATTAGTGTACATACACAGCTGTTGGGTATGCTAGCAGTGATCTAGATCTTGTGTACACAACCGTTGGGTAGGCTAGACCGATATCACTGTTAGAGTACACAACTGTTGGGTACACTAGCAGTGAAATACATCTTGTGTACACAACAGTTGGGTACACTAACAATGCTATTGATGTAGGGTGCACAACCATTGGGAACAAAGGGTTCACTGCTTTGATTGCAGGATAGTTGGGTATGCCGTTAGTATACATACACAGCTGTTGGGTATGCTAGCGGTGATATGGGTCATCCACACACAGTCTTTGGGTAAGCTAGACCCATATCACTGCTAACGTACACAACCGTTGGGTAGGCTAGCAGTGAAATAGATCTTGCATACACAACTGTTGGGTATGCTAAGAACCCTATTGACCTAGGGTGCACAACTATTGGGAACATAGGGTTCACTGCCTTGAGTGCATGGTAGTTGGGTATGCCAGTAGTGTATGTATACAGCCATTGGGTAGGCTAGCTTCGATATAAATCTTGCGTACACAACTGTTGGGTATGCTAGACCAATATCACTGCTAGCGTTCATAACCGTTGGGTATGCTAGCAGTGAAATAGATCTTACGTACACAACCATTGGGTACGCTAGACTGACACTGATATCCCTGCTAGCGTACAGAACCGTTGGGAACGCTAGCAGTGTAATACATCTTGCGTACCCAACCATTGGCTACACTAGCAGTGAAACTGATCTAGTGTACACAGCCTTTGGGAACATAGGATTCAATGCCTGGGGTGCAGGGTAGTTGGGTATGCCAGTAGTGTATGTACACAGCCGTTGGGCACACTAACACTGATATAAATCTTGGGTACACAGCCGTTGGGTACGCTAGACTGATATCTCTGTTAGCGTACCCAACTGTTGGGTACGCTAGCAGTGATATAAATCTTGTGTACCCAACCGTTGGGTACGCTAGCAGTCAAATAGATCTTGCGTACACAACCGTTGGGTACGCTAGCAGTGAAACTGATCTAGCGTACACAGCCGTTGGGTAAATATCCTCTACCTTTTTTATTTGATTCAGTTTTTTTGTGTGTGGTGTTCTTATTTTAGAAATGGTTGTCTATTATCGACGGTAAAATAAAACCAATAGTAAAGGTATTCAAAACATAGTCTACACTTTTTATTTCTTTCTTGGTCCTCTTTAAATTGGTAATTTAATAAATGAACTGAGTAATTGTTGAAATTGTATCATAAAAATTGCAAATAACATATTCTTTTTGAAGGTGTGCACATAAAATTACTTTCGTAGACAATAATATCATTAATTTTGAAGTTGGTTTTGAAGGTGTTTCTTCCATTTTGTGTCAAGATAAAGCACGTGATTTTATGTTAATGATCATGGAGTTGGTTAATTTGTTGTATAATCTCCAAAAATCAAAATATTTAATGTCAGGTTTTTCTTTTATTGGCTGGTGAAATAACGCATGCTGTCAGTGACAACAGATTACATAAAGGTCAATTTATTAAAAATGTAGCGTTTTTATATTGCAAAATAAATATTATAAATTTATTTGCCTTTTACAAAATATCTAATAACTGTATTTTATTTGGATAAAATTTGCATATTTCACAGAAATCATGAGCATGCATTGCCAGTTACAACCATATTTTATTTTACTTTAACAATTGATGTATTATTTTACTTAACAAAATCGGCATTTTAATGTATCATGCATGAAGAAACCTTAGTTTATCAAATTCAAGCAATAGTTAAGCGTCCCGCAAGGGACGCTTGTTTGTGTATGGGAGAGCTTCCGGCTCCGCCGGCTCCGCATTTTGTTTTCCTTATAACTCTGTAACCGTTAGGCAGATTCTTTTCAAATTTGGCAGGTTTAGGCAGTAGCCTTGGGGAATTTTTTTGAATATGCTGCAGTGACATTTCAACCAATCAGAGAGGTCACATGACCAAAAATGTCTTTTTTCGATGGGGAAGCTTGTCCGGATGATAACTTGAAAGGAATTTTATCAATTCACCTGAAACTTGGCAAATACATTCATTCTATTAAAATCTGGAAATCATTAGATTTTGGCATTGATTGGTCAAGAAATGGCCGAGTAATTAATGATTAATTAATCATTACGAATTTTCCAAATAAGGAAAACACAAAAATGCTTATATCTCGAAAACCATGCTAGATAGAGCGATTTCGACGAAATTTTTGACCCGCAGGGTATCTCTGCGGAGTAGTTTTCCCAATTTTCAAAAAAATTTTGTCTCGCCCAAAATGGCGGCCATTTTGAATTTTCGAAATTTTTGCAAAAATTGCAAAACACAAAAATGCTTATATCTCAAAAACCGTGCTAGATAGAGCAATTTCGACAAAATTTTTGATCCGCAGGATATCTCTGCAGAGTACTTTTCCCAATTTTCAAAAAATTTTTGTCTCGCCAAAAATGGTGACCATTTTGAATTTTCGAAATTTTCGCAAAAATTGCAAAACACAAAAATGCTTATATCTCGAAAACCGTGCTAGATAGAGCAATTTCGACGAAATTTTTGACCCGCAGGGTATCTCTGCAGAGTAGTTATCCCAATTTTGAAAAAATTTTTGTCTCGCCAAAAATGGCGGCCATTTTGAATTTTCTGTAAAAGTATTGCGGATACCCAATTTTTATCAAATAACTCATTCATCTACTTGTGGGAGAGCTTTCACATGGTGAAGTTTCAGACCCATAGCTAATTACTCACCTACTCAAAATGAGTAAATGCGAATTATCTCTAAAAGTATTGCGGATAGCCAATTTTTCTCAAATAACTCATTCACCTACTTTTGGGAGAGCTTTCACTTGGTGAAGTTTCAGACCCATAGCTAATTACTCACCTACTCAAAATGAGTAAATGCGAATTATCTCTAAAAGTATTGCAGATAGCCAATTTTTCTCAAATAACTCATTCACCTACTTTTGGGAGAGCTTTCACTTGGTGAAGTTTCAGACCCATAGCTAATTACTCACCTACTCAAAATGAGTAAATGCGAATTATCTCTAAAAGTATTGCAGATAGCCAATTTTTGTCAAATTAATCATTCACCTACTTTTGGGAGAGCTTTCACTTGGTGAAGTTTCAGACCCATAGCTAATTACTCACCTACTCAAAATGAGTAAATGCGAATTAGACCCATAGCAAATTACTCACCTACTCAAAATGAGTAAATGCGAATTATCTCTAAAAGTATTGCAGATAGCCAATTTTTCTCAAATAACTCATTCACCTACTTTTGGCAGAGCTTTCACTTGGTGAAGTTTCAGACCCATAGCTAATTATTCACCTACTCAAAATGAGTAAATGTGAATTATCTCTAAAAGTATTGCAGATAGCCAATTTTTCTCAAATAACTCATTCACCTACTTTTGGGAGAGCTTTCACTCTGTGAAGTTTCAGACCCATAGCTATTTATTCGCCTACTCAAAATGAGTAAATGCTAATTATCTGTAAAAGTATTGCGGATACCCAATTTTTATCAAATACTCATTCATCTACTTGTGGGAGAGCTTTCACATGGTGAAGTTTCAGACCCATAGCTAATTACTCACCTACTCAAAATGAGTAAATGCGAATTATCTGTAAAAGTATTGCAGATAGCCAATTTTTCTCAAATAACTCATTCACCTACTTTTGGGAGAGCTTTCACTTGGTGAAGTTTCAGACCCATAGATAGTTATTCACCTACTCAAAATGAGTAAATGTGAATTATCTCTTAATAGTATTGCAGATAGCCAATTTTTCTCAAATAACTCATTCACCTACTTTTGGAAGACCTTTCACACACGAAAATGAAAAATTGTGAATATCTCGGAAAAGCTATTTCTTCTGCTTTAATGCTCGGCGGGAGATACACACCACGGCAGTGGTCTTGACAAAAATTTTTGTCTCCCCAAAAATGGTGGCCATTTTGAATTTTCAAAGTTTTTGCAAAACACAAAAATGCTTATATCTCGAAAACCGTGCTATATGGAGTGAACTCAACAAAATTTTGGACCTGCTGGGTATCTCTGCAGAGTAGCCATGCCAATTTTCAAAATATTTTTGTCTCGCCAAATATAGCGGACATTTTGAATTTTTTTATTTTTTGCAAAACACAAAAATGCTTATATCTTGAAAACCGTGCTAGATAGAGCAGACTGCGCTGACTTTGGTTGCCACAACAGTATAAGGCTAGAAACGAAGCATTTTCTTAATACTTTAGCACTCACCTTTATATCCTTTTCGGGACGCTTTGTTTTTGCTATGCAAAAACATTATCTTTTTTTTTGCGAGCGATCCTCTAGTTGTACTTAAAACTTTACAATATATTTTAAATAAAGGTTAATATTGTTATTTTATTTGAGGTTTACTGAGGTCAAAAGCACATGCACAGAACTATTATGTATTATTATACCTCAAGTGAGTTTCAACCAATCAAATAGCAGTATTTGCGGGCAATATGACATGATATTGCCCTTTTTGAGTAAAAAATATGACTTCAATGCCCTTTTTGTCTTGGAATGTAAACAAACTACGTACTAGATGTTGTTTACTGGATACGTCATTGTTATGTCACATAATGACGTTATTCAGTGAGAACAAAAAGTTTGGGGGGGGAGGTGATATTGATTTTCTTCAGTAGCTGAACTGGATACTGAATGACGTATATGGAGTTGGTTTGTGACATCACATTTCATCATATTTAAAGGGACTTGTCACAAATATTCTACTCTCTGCTTTTAAAGCACCTAATCTCTGCAAAGGCAGACTTATGTACTTTTGTATGCAATTACAAAAGATGAAAAATAAATACTTTCAGTATAATAAACAGAATAAAACACTTCTTTATGGGCAATATTGTGATTTAGGAAGCCCTTGGCCAAGTGATATTTCCCTTGGGCCTATCGGCCCTCAGGCTATATCACTTGCCCTCGGGCTTCATAAATCACGATATTACCCAGAAAGAAGTGTTTTATTCTGTAATTATTATGCCTGAAGTGAGTTTCAGCCAATCAGATTGCAGTATTTGCGGGCAATATGACATGATATTGCCCTTTTTGACCAAAAAAATATCACTCTGATGCCCCTTTTGTCTTGGAATGTAAACAAACTACGTAGATGTTGTTTACTATATACATCATTGTCACGTCACATAATGACGTTATTCAGTAATTTGAGAACAAAAAGTTAAGGGGGGGGGTGATATTGATTTTCTCTAGCAGCAGAACTGGATAGTGAATGACGTAAATGGAGTTGGTTTGAGACATCACATTTCATTGTATATTTAGCAAAAGCATTAACACAAGATAAATCATAATTTATTCTTTATAAAACTTGCATTTTTGGTAAACTGCATGCACTCTTTGATTACTGTATTGATTTTGTATTCTATAATTGGCTTAGATTGTATGTTTATTGAACTGAACTATAAAATAGCTAGCTTACGTCTTAGTGATTCGAGAGTTTTAATGTTTTAGTTACGAGCTTATTTCATGTCTAAATATTTTATTTTGCAGTAATTTGTATGTGTTTTATAAAACTATAAATACCAAAGCATCATTTTATGTTATAAAAGGTGAAGATTGATGCTCTTATATCCAAGAAAAATGGCCATATACTCGAATCAACAAGATCCTTGAATCAAGTATAATTGACTATAATATTTACTTTTTATAATAGTTGTATACAGCAGGCATGGGGGTCGATGTAATAGATGCAATGAAATGTAATAAAAAAGTAATAGATTGAAATGTAGTAGTAATAGATGTGAATGTAATATTAATAGTAATAGATTGAAAAGTAATAGATTTTGTCTATTACTTTTCTATTATTTTCTGTTACATAACTTTGAGCAATAAAACATTGATTTATTGTTGTAAGGTTTGACAGAAAAATAGCTTTTATGAAATTGACCATATTATTGTATCCCCAGACGAAATTCGGGGATACTCAGGATTCAGTACGGTCACGCCACTGCCGCAGAGATTTCCTTTTGGACGCAATAACTTAAAAATATTTTAGTTAGACCTTTCAAATTTGGTATGTGGGTATATATGGGCAATGCCATGAACGCTATTGTTTTGTGACCTTGACCTTGAAAGTTAGATCATCCTATGGCTGGTATTTATAATACATATATATGTCCTCTGTAAGCATGCAGAAATTTGACCTTGAAGCTCTTCATTGAAGGTCATCCACAGACCGCCAAAGTACCTCACTGAGGCTATTTTTGGCCTTTTTGGAGATATTTTCACACGTAATGCTGACTATATTGCATGGAAACCATTGAAAATGGCTTTGGAGGTTGAGTACATAATGGAGTACCAGCATTCAGTTTGTTGACATTGGCCATTGTTTTCAAGGTCATCTTAGGCCTCCTAAAATGACTCAAAATGGTACCTTAGACTGTGAGGCCATATACTTCTTTTATTATTGGTTGTTACCGCTTTAACAAAAAAAAATATTATAGCTAGCCGTCTCAAATTTGCAGGATATATTCATAACCATAAAATCTTGCCTGGAAATATTTTTGGCCTCATTTTGAAAAACAAGATGACCGCCACTGACATTATTCGACTTAAAGCAAAGACTTTTGTTGGCCCTCTAGAGCAAAGGGTATTATAGGTAGAGATCTCAAATTCGCAGAATATGTTCAGCATTACAAAATCTGGACTGGAAATATTTTTGGCCTCATTTTGAAAAACAAGATGGCTGCCATGGGCGTTTTTTTTTGTCAGTCATGAAAAGTGCTTATATCTCCCTTATTATTGGTCCTAGAGGTTTGAGATGGTAATCCAACCTATGGGAAATCATGGGCTGGGAATCTTTTGGTGTGGTGAGGTTTGAGCTTGGACCCCTCCTTCAAAGTCAAATGAGGATAGCCAAAGTTAAAAGTGCTTATAACTCGCTTATTATTGGCCCTAGAGGTTTGGGATGGTAAACCAACATATAGAAAGTCATGGGCTGGGAATCTTTTGGTGTTGTCAGATTTGACCTTGGGCCCCTCCTTCAAGGTCAAACGAGGATAGCCAAACTTAAAAGTGCTTATAAGTCGCTTATTATTGGTCCTAGAGGGTTGCAATGTGAAACCAACTCATAGAAAATCATGATCTGAGAATCTTTTGATATTGTTAGATGTGACCTTTGGCCCCTCCTTCAAGGTCAAATGATGGTTCACTGGCTTTGGTGAGTTGTCTTTATGGTGGATAAAAATTTGCATCGGTTGTCCAATGCATAGGTCTAGTCTCTAGATGGTTCGCTGGATAGGAGATTATGTATGGCATAGATCCATAGCTAAGGGAGTAATAGCACTAGTAGCCACTTTGAGTAAAGTGCTTATAACTCAAAAATGAGTGTATTTACAACACTGGTAAAGTATGTTACACAGCTACTTTCTCCATGTCTACAAGGTGGTAACTTTTTCAGAGATCTGTCTCAATTACTACATGAGTAATAGCTACATTCAGTTTTTAACCCCAGCCCATAAAGGCTGGGGTTATAGTCATCCCCTGCACCGTCCGAGCGGTGGCGGCTGGCATAAAGCTTGTGGGTGTTCCACAGTCTAATCCCCTGCACAGATTTAGATCAAATCACCAAATTTTTAGGGGATGTTTACCCCAAGAGGATCTAGAGCTGATTAGGTTTTGGGGGTATCCGGTAACAACGGTTGCCATGGCAACACTTTCAATATTTTCGGGTCTTAAATTTTGTGGGTGTTCCACAGACTAAACCCGTGCACAGATTTTCACCAAATTTTCAGGGGATGTTTACCCCAAGAGGATCTACAGTGATTAGGTTTTGCTGGGTATCCAGCTACCACTGTTGCCATCACAACACTTTTAAGATTTTTGGGTCTTAAAGTTTGTGGGTGTTCCACAGACTAAACCCCTGCACAGATTTTCACCAAAGTTTCAGGATATGTTTACCCCAAGTGGATGACTAGTGCTGATTAGGTTTTGGAGGGTATCCAGTGATATCTGTGGCCATGGCAACACTTTTAAGATTTTCATGTCTTAAGCTTTGTAGGTGTTCCACAGCCTAAACCCATTCATGGATTTTCACTAAATTTTCAGGATATGTTTACCCCATGAGGATCTACAGCTGATTAGGTTTTGGGGGGTATCCAGCGGCAACTGTTGCCATGGCAACACTTTTAAAATTTTCGGGTCTTAAAGTTTGTTCTAAAATCTTTAATGTTTTCTGTAACCTAAAACATTGCAGCTAGCTTCATGAGATTTGCACAAAATACAAATGAATAGGAAAGCTTGCCTGAGAGTAATTGTGTCCTTGTTTTTGAAACAAAATTGCCGCCATATTAATCTTTAATGGCAAATAGGAGGGTCATCATATCAAACAGGCCTTATATCTCCCTTATAATTTTTTCTTTGGCTTCAAAATATGAAAAGTACTTGTAAGAAAATCATGGTCTGTGAATCTTTTGTAGAACATCTTGTGGGTTCTCTATACTTCTTACAACAGAAGTTGTTCCAAAGATTTTCCCAATTCTCAATGTTGTTGGCCATTTAGCTGTAAATGCGGGCTGGGGTTCTTGCCTGCCGAGGCTGGCTATTTTTAACCATGACAAAAATGGGTAAATGATATTTTTCTTCATAACTGTTGGAGTTACAATAATTTTGTCAAATATGTTGTTCAGCTATTTTTTGATGCACAGTGTCATGGCAAATTTTCAGAGGTGTAGGTTTATAGCTAACTGAGTAATAGCTACCTTGACAGTTCACGATTGAGTAAATCACTTATATCTGCAAACCTATTAAATTCAGAGGGTTTTGTCAAATATGTTGTTCATGTACTTTTAAATGTACTCTGTCATGGCAAATTTTCAGGGCTGTAAGTCCATAACTTACCGAGTAATAGCTACTTTGACAGTTCACCATTGAGTAAATCACTTACAGCTGGAAATCTATTGCGCCTATCCTTACCAAGGTTTCAAGATAGCTTCCCTGCTATGAAATCTTGCCTGGCTAACATTTGGTCCAGTTTGTTCAATTTGGTTGGTTGCTATGGCAACAAATTTGAAAGTCTGAGGTGACCAAACTTAAATGGGGCCTATATCTCCCTTACATTTAGTATAACAATTGAGTTGGCCGAGGCCTGGCAGTTACCCGAGACAGCACGCAGTCCCATTGGAATGTAAGGTTGTAGCTTATAAAAGCTACATTTATGTAATTAAAATTTTCAAATCTAAAATACTGGTTATCAGCACTTGCTGCTAACAGGAGCTAAAAATAAACACAATGTATTTGATGTAATAACCATAATGAAATGCATAATGAAAGTGTCTAATTTTTGCAACATACATCCCTCTTTGTGTGACAAATATCAATATTGTCTATTTTAATTGTATCATTTCTCGCCATGTTACTATGAAATGGTCCATATTGGGACAAGTATTATGTCTTACACAGCTAACTATTCAGTCAACTTTTCATGAGGAATGAGTTACGTAGGCAGAGTCTGTGTCAATGAAGTCTTCCTGCTGCACTCTATGTGTGGGATCAGTACTTGAGAGACTTGTTGTTTTGGCAGGTGTTGGCAAGTGTTGGCAGGTGCAGTTATACTCATTCTGCAATATCTGAATGGAATGGACTCCCCAAGACTATCAGCAAACAATATTTTAAGGCCAAAGGCTCATAACACATTAATTTATTAACAATACATTACAGGACAATTTTTACCCCACAGCCTGACTGTGTGGGTATTGATTTTATCCATGGTGTCCAGATGGCCGGGCATAGGGAAAAAGCTTGTTTGGGCTGTATCTCAGGAACCTTGAGGTGTATGTTGTTTGGTAGGGACATTGGTTGGGGGTGTAGGAGTGTAACGTCATGGTGTGATCTTGATTTGACCTTGCCCTAGTGATCTTGAGTTATAAAATCTTTTCCGGGCTATATCTCAGAAACCGTAAGGTGTAGGAAGCCGATACCTGGTAGGGACATTGGTTGGGGTGCAGGTGTGTACCATCATGGTGTGACCTAGATTTGATCTTTGACCTTGCTGTAGTCACTTTGATCTTAAAAATCTTATCTGGACTGCATCTCAGAAACCAATAGGTCTAGGAAGTTGATGATTAGTAGGGACATTAGTTAGGCGGAAGTTGATTCTTTCTCGGAAATTGTAAGGTATAGATCATTGATACTTGGTAGTTACATCGGGTAGAGGGGCAGGTACACAACATTATTGTCTGAACTTGATTTGACCTTTGATATTGCTATTGTGACCTTGACCTTAAAAACTTTGTCTGAGCTATAACTCAGGAGCCATAAGGTGTAGGAAGTTGATACTAGGTTGGGACATTAATTATGGGGTGTAGGTGTGCATCGTCATGATGTGGCCTAGATTTGACTTTGATCTTGTGATAGTGATCTTAACCTTTACATTCTTGTCCAGGCTGCATCTTGGAAACCAATAGGTGTAGGAAGTTGATGATTAGTATTGACATTAATTAGGAGGAACTTGATTCTTGGATGGATCATTTGTTGGGGAATGTAGGTATGCTAAATCACAGTGTGACCTTTAACCTTGGCTCTGCCCAATCGTGTTCACCTGCCATATTTGAGACATATTTCTCTGATCACAAAAATACATGGATTACTGCAACTGTTTATTATAATTTTTACTTATGTCATTTTCATTGATAGCTATACTTCAATTAAAATTAAATTTTTACAGCTTCACAATTTTTTATTTACTGATTAATGCTGCCATCTTGCTATAGATATGTCTTGTTTTAGTACTTTTATCTTTGCATACATTATACATTTTTTCTCTCTTAGATATCCTATTCTCTACTTAAATATTATTTGGACCATTACATAACAGACACTCTTTCCATGCTATGCAAATCTCCTGTTCTCTGTAATGTTTCGCTTCTTCTATATCTCATGGTGTTGAATACTGTTTTCCTGATCTGTTTGATATGGCATCTCCGAAGCTATTATTTTGGTTTTGGTCTAAGTTGTAATTGCAAAATGTCAATCATTTACTTCTACTTGTGGCAACTTCTAGTTGTACACACTTTGAAAAATGTAAAGTTATAAGTTAACTAAAGATATAATGCAATTTAACACTCCAGCAACACTTAACATTTGTGTTATCCTCCTATGTAATCTATTTCTTTGGTATTAAAACATTGTAACACAGTAGTATTTTAACTAAAAAAATTGTGTTAAATGAAGAATCATTTGCAGAGTAACACAATGATGCTATTTTGTCATGTATTTCATGTATTTTGACATTTCTATAAACACAAAGATTTTAGGTTCTTATTTATACCTTGTTGTGACCATGGAAAAGTAACATTTTGTGCATTAAATAATGTTCTAGTTATGACCACTTTCTGCAAGTTTAACTTCTGGGTATCCTTTTATGTTTCATTTGTCATTTTGGGACTTAGAAACTACTTCTGTTTGCAGCAATATTCTACTTATGGCAGTTCTAGTTACACCAAATCCACTGTATTGTTATGGTTCTATATAGTTCTATAGAAGTAAGTCACATTTAAGTAGAAGTATTGTCAGATCTTCCAATGGCCTTTCCAGGGAAAGTTGCAGTTATCTAGAAATTCAGCTTTAGTATATTAAGTGCATCAAATATCTTCAGATTCAGCTGTTGTTGAACCCTCTTAAGTGGATAAATAGAAACTTAAATCAAGGAATTAGACACTGTGGCCTTGTGGGTAACACACTGCCCTAGGAACACAAAGGACGTGGGTTCAATCCCAGGTACAAGCAGATACATATTGACCACTATCAAGATGACCACTTAAAATGGCGGTCCTCTGTCATTTGGTCCTATCCACAGTGGCAGGATAAAGAACCTCAAGGACATTGATAAATGGTCATCCTTGAGCCTCTCTCTTTCAGTTAGGGGAATATTAATAATTTGAGAGTTGGACTGTACTTGTACAGTCAAATGGGTCACATAGCGCTTTGAGTCCTGTAGTACATGGAGATATTGCACTGAGTATAAATATAAATGCAAAAAAAAAATGTGAAACCTACCATTAAGGAAACCCTCTTCTTTTTCCCTTCATTGTTATTTTTTTAACTAAATTTAAGATCTCAGATCACCCCTGATATAAAATTATGATAAAATAACAAATTTAATTATTTTAACTTACTTTTAAAGGGTACTATGGCAAATTTTACATACTGTGGTTATTATCCGGGAGGGTGTATGCGTGCGTGCATTAGTGTGTCACGCAGATTGCTCCAAAACTACTACAGCTACAGATTTTTTGTAAATTAATTGTCCAATGAATTTTCACCCCCTTGAACATTTTTTTGGTTTTATGGACTTAGGCCTGAAGATAAGTGAGTGATAGCAATCTTGGCTACTTTGAGTAAAGGACTCATAACTCAAAAACTATTGCAGTTACAGGTTTTTGTTCAGATATGTTGTTCAGCCACTTTGTCCTTAGCTATAAGATGGTACGTAGTTTGGGGTCCCATTGCATGTCATAAGTGAGTAATAGCTATTTTCTTATTTGTAGCAAAATAATGACATAAGTAAATGTCGAATATCTTCAAAAGTATTAAAGTTAGGGAAATCTTTTCAGTATGTTATTCTTCTAGTTTCTGGTACGCTGTCACATAGTAAAGTTTCAGACCTGTTGGACATTGCATAGCTGAGTAATAGCTACTTTGAAATTATGACTGTTGAGTAAATCCATTGTAACTCCAAAACTATTGCAGTTAGAGTATTTTCCTAAAGTATGTTGTTCAGCTACTTTATCCTCAACTATAAGGTGGCATACAGTTTGGGGTTCTATTGCATGCCATAAATGAGTAATAGCTATTTATGTCCACCCCCCTGGGGGGTGGATATATTATTTTTGCTTTTTTCGCCGTCCGATGTCCGGCGTCCGGCGTCCGATGTCCGGCGTCACGCATGGTTTCCGCTCATTTAAAGGAAAAGTATTAGAGCTATTGTCACCAAATTTGGTATGCAGGCTTATTGGGTCAGTAGCTTGCTTGGGATTGCTTTTGGCTGTTGTACCTCTTTTGCTTACTGAGTAATACTTAAGTACAGCTATTTTCAGTACCCATTGGTTTCCGTGCATTTAAGCCAAAATAATTAAAGATATTTTACTACAATTTTGAATACAAGATTGTTATGTCCATAGCTCGCTTGGTATTGCATTTGGGACTGATAGCTTTGTCAGTACATGAGTAATAGCCATTTAGGTACTTCATTGTGTATTTTCAGTACTACTTTTGAGTAATTTGCTTCTATCTCCTTAACCGTGCGAGATAGAGCGATTTCGGCAAAATTTTCGACCCGCAGGGTATCTGAGGAGTGTACTCTTTGCAATTTTCAAAAAATTTTCCCCTCCCCAAAAATGGCGGCCATTTTGAATTTTCGAATTTTTGCCAAAAATGGCAAAACACAAATTTGCTTCTATCTCCTTAACCGTGCGAGATAGAGCGATTTCGTCGAAATTTTCGACCCACAGGGTATCTAAGGAATGTAATATTTGCAATTTTCCAAAAATTTTCCCCTCCCCAAAAATGGCGGCCATTTTGAATTTTCGAATTTTTGCCAAAAATGGCAAAACACAAATTTGCTTCTATCTCCTTAACCGTGCGAGATAGAGCGATTTCGTCGAAATTTTCGACCCACAGGGTATCTAAGGAATGTAATATTTGCAATTTTCAAAAAAATTTCCCCTCCCCAAAAATGGCGGCCATTTTGAATTTTCGAATTTTTGCCAAAAATGGCAAAACACAAATTTGCTTCTATCTCCTTAACCGTGCGAGATAGAGCGATTTCGGCAAAATTTTCGACCCACAGGGGATCTAAGGAATGCAATCTTTGCAATTTTCCAAAAATTTTCCCCTCCCCAAAAATGGCGGCCATTTTGAATTTTCGAATTTTTGCCAAAAATGGCAAAACACTAATTTGCTTCTATCTCCTTAACCGTGCGAGATAGAGCGATTTCGGCAAAATTTTCGACACACAGGGTATCTAAGCAATGCAATCTTTGCAATTTTCAAAATATTTTCCCCTCCCCAAAAATGGCGGCCATTTTGAATTTTCGAATTTTTGCCAAAAATGGCAAAACACAAATTTGCTTCTATCTCCTTAACCGTGCGAGATAGAGCGATTTCGGCAAAATTTTCGACCCACAGGGGATCTAAGGAATGCAATCTTTGCAATTTTCCAAAAATTTTCCCCTCCCCAAAAATGGCGGCCATTTTGAATTTTCGAATTTTTGCCAAAAATGGCAAAACACTAATTTGCTTCTATCTCCTTAACCGTGCGAGATAGAGCGATTTCGGCAAAATTTTCGACACACAGGGTATCTAAGCAATGCAATCTTTGCAATTTTCAAAATATTTTCCCCTCCCCAAAAATGGCGGCCATTTTGAATTTTTGCCAAAAATGGCAAAACACAAATTTGCTTCTATCTCCTAAACCGTGCGAGATAGAGCGATTTCGTCGAAATTTTCGACCCACAGGGTATCTAAGGAATGTAATATTTGCAATTTTCAAAAAATTTTCCCCTCCCCAAAAATGGCGGCCATTTTGAATTTTCGAATTTTTGCCAAAAATGGCAAAACACAAATTTGCTTCTATCTCCTTAACCGTGCGAGATAGAGCGATTTCGTCGAAATTTTCGACCCACAGGGTATCTAAGGAATGCAATCTTTGCAATTTTCCAAAAATTTTCCCCTCCCCAAAAATGGCGGCCATTTTGAATTTTCGAATTTTTGCCAAAAATGGCAAAACACTAATTTGCTTCTATCTCCTTAACCGTGCGAGATAGAGCGATTTCGGCAAAATTTTAGACGCACAGGGTATCTAAGCAATGCAATCTTTGCAATTTTCAAAATATTTTCCCCTCCCCAAAAATGGCGGCCATTTTGAATTTTCGAATTTTTGCCAAAAATGGCAAAACACAAATTTGCTTCTATCTCCTTAACCGTGCGAGATAGAGCGATTTCGTCGAAATTTTCGACCCACAGGGTATCTAAGGAATGCAATCTTTGCAATTTTCAAAAAATTTTCCCCTCCCCAAAAATGGCGGCCATTTTGAATTTTCGAATTTTTGCCAAAAATGGGAAAACACAAATTTGCTTCTATCTCCTTAACCGTGCGAGATAGAGCGATTTCGTCGAAATTTTCGACCCACAGGGTATCTAAGCAATGCAATCTTTGCAATTTTCCAAAAATTTTCCCCTCCCCAAAAATGGCGGCCATTTTGAATTTTCGAATTTTTGCCAAAAATGGCAAAACACAAATTTGCTTCTATCTCCTTAACCGTGCGAGATAGAGCGATTTCATCGAAATTTTCGACCCACAGGGTATCTAAGGAATGTAATATTTGCAATTTTCAAAAAAATTTCCCCTCCCCAAAAATGGCGGCCATTTTGAATTTTCGAATTTTTGCCAAAAATGGCAAAACACAAATTTGCTTCTATCTCCTTAACCGTGCGAGATAGAGCGATTTCGGCAAAATTTTCGACACACAGGGTATCTAACCAATGCAATCTTTGCAATTTTCAAAATATTTTCCCCTCCCCAAAAATGGCGGCCATTTTGAATTTTTGAATTTTTGCCAAAAATGGCAAAACACAAATTTGCTTCTATCTCCTTAACCGTGCGAGATAGAGCGATTTCGTCGAAATTTTCGACCCACAGGGTATCTAAGGAATGTAATCTTTGCAATTTTCAAAAAATTTTCCCCTCCCCAAAAATGGCGGCCATTTTGAATTTTCGAATTTTTGCCAAAAATTGCAAAACACAAATTTGCTTCTATCTCCTTAACCGTGCGAGATAGAGCGATTTCGTCGAAATTTTCGACCCACAGGGTATCTAAGGAATGCAATCTTTGCAATTTTCCAAAAATTTTCTCCTCCCCAAAAATGGCGGCCATTTTGAATTTTCGAATTTTTGCCAAAAATGGCAAAACACAAATTTGCTTCTATCTCCTTAACCGTGCGAGATAGAGCGATTTCATCGAAATTTTCGACCCACAGGGTATCTAAGGAATGTAATATTTGCAATTTTCAAAAAATTTTCCCCTCCCCAAAAATGGCGGCCATTTTGAATTTTCGAATTTTTGCCAAAAATGGCAAAACACAAATTTGCTTCTATCTCCTTAACCGTGCGAGATAGAGCGATTTCATCGAAATTTTCGACCCACAGGGTATCTAAGGAATGTAATATTTGCAATTTTCAAAAAATTTTCCCCTCCCCAAAAATGGCGGCCATTTTGAATTTTCGAATTTTTGCCAAAAATGGCAAAACACAAATTTGCTTCTATCTCCTTAACCGTGCCAGATAGAGTGATTTCGTCAAAATTTTCGACCCACAGGGTATCTGAGCATTGTATTCTTGGTAATTTCTAAAAAATTTTCCCCTCCCCTAAAATGGCGGCCATTTTGAATTTTCGAGATAGAGCGATTTCATCGAAATTTTCGACCCACAGGGTATCTAAGGAATGTAATATTTGCAATTTTCAAAAAATTTTCCCCTCCCCAAAAATGGCGGCCATTTTGAATTTTCGAATTTTTGCCAAAAATGGCAAAACACAAATTTGCTTCTATCTCCTTAACCGTGCGAGATAGAGCGATTTCGTCGAAATTTTCGACCCACAGGGTATCTAAGGAATGCAATCTTTGCAATTTTCCAAAAATTTTCCCCTCCCCAAAAATGGCGGCCATTTTGAATTTTCGAATTTTTGCCAAAAATGGCAAAACACAAATTTGCTTCTATCTCCTTAACCGTGCCAGATAGAGTGATTTCGTCAAAATTTTCGACCCACAGGGTATCTGAGCATTGTATTCTTGGTAATTTCTAAAAAATTTTCCCCTCCCCTAAAATGGCGGCCATTTTGAATTTTCAAATTTTTGCCAAAAATGGCAAAACACAAATTTGCTTCTATCTCCTTAACCATGCGAGATAGAGCGATTTCGTCGAAATTTTCAACCCACAGGGTATCTAAGGAATGTAATCTTTGCAAATTTCAAAAAATTTTCCCCTCCCCAAAAATGGCAGCCATTTTGAATTTTCGAATTTTTGCCCAAAATGGAAAAACACAAACTGGCCTTAACCGTGCAAAATAGAGTTATTTTGTTGAAATTTTCGACCCATAGGGTATCTAAGAAATGTACTCTTGGCAATTTTCAAAAAAATTTCCTTTTCCCAATAATGGCGGCCATTTTGAATTTTCAAATTTTTGCCAAAAATAGAAAAACAGGAATTGGCTTCTATCTTCTTAACCGTGCAAGATAGAGTGATTTCGTCAAAATTTTCAACCCAACCAATGCAAAAAGGCATGAAGCTGAAATAAATTACATCTACACTATCAAATATTTAAGCATCATTGATATATTTTACAAATGAAACAGGGTCTTGTAAGACTACAGTACAATTTGGGCAAAAGGTTCATGGGTGGACATTACACATGATAATGTGTGTTCTTCTATGCTATCCTGTTTCTATTCGCATCTACTATCAACAGGGCGGCCTATTTCTAGTTTATTATTTGCAGCAAAATAATGACATAAATAAATGTCAAATATCTTCAAAAGTATTAAAGCTAGGGAAATTTTTTCAAATATGTTATTCATGTAGTGATAAGCTATCACATAGTAAAGTTTCAGACCTGTTGCACATTGGATAGCTGAGTAATAGCTAATTTGAAATTGTGACTGTTGAGTAAATATATTGTAACACCAAAACTATTTCACTTAGAATATTTTCCTAAAATATGTTGTTCAGCTACTTTGTCTTTAACTATAAGATGACATATAGTTCGGGTTTCTATTGCATGCCATAAGTGAGTAATAGCTATTTTATTATTTGTAGCAAAATAATGACATAAGTAAATGTCAGATATCTTCAAAAGTATTAAAGCTGGGGAAATCTTTTCAAATATGTTATTCATCTAGTTTTTGATAAGCTGTCACATGGTAAAGTTTCAGACCTGTTGCACATTGGATAGCTGAGTAATAGCTACTTTGAAATTCTGACTGTTGAATAAATCCATTGTAACTCAAAAACTACTGCAGTTACAGTATTCTCCTAAAATAATTTGTTCAGCTACTTTTTCTGTAACTATAATATGGCATATCGTTTGGGGTTCCATTGCATGTCATAAGTGAGTAATAGTTATTTTCTTATTTGTAGCAAAATTATGACGGAAATAAATGTCAAATACCTTCACAAGTATTAAAACTTAGGCAAATCTTTTCATTTGTTCTTCATCTAGTTTTTGATAAGCTTACTTTCCTGTGGGTAGCACACTCATAGCTACTAAAATGAGTAAATGCTTTTTATCTGTAAAAGTATTGCATACACGCAATTTCTTCTAAATAAGTCATTCACCTACTTTTGCGTGATCTACCACATAGTGAAGTTGCAGATCTATAGCTCTTTGCATAGCACACTCATAGCTACTAAAATGAGTAAATGTCTTTTATCTCTACAAGTATTACAGGATTGGCAATTTCTTCTAAATAAGTCATTCACCTACTTTTGCGTGATCTACCACATAGTAAAGTTGCAGAACTGTAGCTCTTTGGATAGCTGAGTAATAGCTACTAAAATGAGCAAATGTCTTTTATCTGTAAAAGTATTACATACACGCAATTTCTTCTTAATAAGTCATTCACCTACTTTTGGGTGATCTACCACATAGTGAAGTTGCAGAACTGTAGCTCTTTCCACAGCTGAGTAATAGCTACTAAAATGATTAAATGTCTTTTATCTCTAAAAGTGTTACCAAAAGGCATATTCTTCGGAATAACTCATTCACATTTTGGGTGATCTACCACATAATGAAGTTGCACATCTATAGCTGTTTGCTGAGCTCTTAGCTGAATCGTATACCTGCTAAAATGAGTAAATATCTTTTATCTCTAAAAGTATTGCAGATAGGCAATTTCTTCTAAATAAGTTGTTCACCTACTTTTGGGTGATCTACCACATAGTGAAGTTGAACAACTGTAGCTCTTTGCATAGCTGAGTAACAGCTACTAAAATGAGTAAATGTCTTTTATCTTTAAAAGTATTGGACATAGACAATTTCTTCTAAGTAAGTCCTCACCTACTTTTGGGCGATGTACCACATAGTGAAGTTGCAGAACTGTAGCTCTTTGGATGGCAGAGTAATAGCCACTAAAATGAGTAAAATTGTCTTTCATCTCTAAAAGTGTTACAGATAGGCAATTTCTTCTAAATATTATGTCCTTCACCTACTTTGGGTTGATCTACATAGTAAAGTTGCAGAACTGTAGCTCTTTGGATGGCAGAGTAATAGCTACTAAAATGAGTAAATGCCTTTTGTCTTTAAAAGTATTGCAATCAAATATTAAAGTGCTTCTTGCTTGTCATCTCACAAGAAAATTTATATTCCACTATCTTTAGTACATCTAATTTAAACGGGGGGAGATAATTGCATGCGTCAGAATGCTTGTTTTCACATAATTTCCCTTTAGTTTTGGTATATACCAGATAGTTTAGGTAACAGAGTAAATTACAGTGGAAATAGATTGTCTCATTATGTTATATACTAGGGAATAATTCTGACTATTTAGGTATGCTTGTTACTAAATTTTAAAAAAAACATATCCTTATTTATCATGTTTATTAGGAAATAATAAATACCAAAGCAAAAGAATGCACAGCAAAACTAAGTTATTAATACTGCCTATTATCTTACAACTTCACACTTCCGTATTGAGAAACTTTCTTAAATAAACAACACGAATTACTCTGTCACTCAAAGCATTGTAACACAAAAACAAGCCAGAGACTGACGTATGGTAACTGTATCCCCAACTGAGTAGGCCAAGCTGAGTATATTACAGTAGTAGGTGTGAATGAGTCACAATGCTAAAATGTGCAGCTAGTCAAGTGAATGTCATTGTGTTGGCAGTGAACTTGACTGGGTGTCACATGATCAACCACATGCAGAGGCGTCTCATGGGCGTATTAATGCTCCAGATTTATTTGAGGGAGGTGAAAAAAATAAAACAAAACAGCAGATCATGGATATGTAATGCAATCATTAGTAAGAAATACAAATGAAAATGGTCCATATAGTTCCTTTAGATCTGAAGGGCAAAATATCATGTGTGATGATTGTGAATCACTACTAATAGCTCATCACACACAAATGATGCCAGTGTCTTTTTATTTTTATTTAATAGATTTTTTGCTAATCTTCCCACAACCCCCTTTCACTAGATTACTCCTTTTTTTGTAGCAGTTTAATTGTTTGTGTCACAAATTATGTTGCATTCGATACTGCTGCTACTTCCTTTTATTGTATTTATGTAATATGATCGACAGTAATGCCTTTAAAGGTTTGTGAAATATTGCTCAGGCTGAAATTACTGCCAGGATTAATGTGAAACAATTAATACTGATTATTATCAGAATACCATGGTTGGCAAGGTTTATCACAATGTAGTTGCCTTAAAGATGTTAAATATGATTGATAGACCGTAGAACATCTATTATCTGATTCTCTATTATCTGAATATTCGATCTTATGAACTCATTGCCACTTCACCAAATTTATATTTCTCTGTTGGTATCTCCGCCAAGTGGGTATTATTTTCATGACCGTTTATCTGTTTGTTTGTAGGATTACGCAAATACTGCTGGTTGGAATTTCATGAAAAGAAAAAGGAACAAGTTAGATCTCATTAAACATTGAGAGTGATCTGGATCAACAATACCTGGATACCAAAAAAATCCAGAGTTTCCCAATTACGTATTATTATGTGTCTTGGCAGAGGTCTGTGCCTTCCGAGTGCTCTTGTTTTATACCAAGTACCTCTTTTTAAAAATTTTTGTCATCAGTGTTTTGTCATTTTCAACATTGGATCAGTTTCTGTTTCTTTTCAAGGATAAATGGGAGATGTTATTGTTTTTGTGGCTGTAAGGAATGTTCGTCGTACAGTAGAGGAAAAGTGAAGGAGTTCTCAAGTAAGTCAGGGGTACTTCTGCTGGCAGGTCTCTGTATGTGTTTCACATAAATTAACTTGAAATATTGTTATATATTGTTGAACATTTAGAAGCTAAATTTACAATTGTTTTATATTATTTGATTAAGAGATGTCCTCAGGGGCCTTGTGTGTTAATAGATTTGGCATCAAATCACAGACTGACGCCTCTAATTGTGGGTTCAACTCCCACAAAGGGCAATCCTGAGGACCTGTCCCAAGATGACCCTGGCTGTTGAATGTGACATAAAACTACCAACTTTGACCTTTGTATGTCATCACCATTAAAAAAAAAATCATTAAAATTAAAAAGTTACCAAGGTGATTTCACCACACTTTTACCTTTATCATTTGTGATGTTTTGTGATGGAAAATCATATTACTCCCAAAATATGAAGATGAGCAAATGATGAGCACTGTAGCATTGTAATATTTGAAAATGCGGCTAAAGTTCTGAAGAATTTCCGTAAACACGTCTAGCTTGCTTGCGTGACCATGTTTAAATGACTTTTACTTTGTCATTAATTCAGGTAACCAAGGTGAAAATCCCTTTAAGCCAATTAAGTTGAAGTTTGGCATGATAGGTAAGCAGTCATTGCTAGGGTGACTGATGACACTTGACTGTGATGTCATGAAAGTTTGTGCCATCACAATTCAGTTATGAAAAAAAAAACTGTAGCAATTGTAAGTTTGCTGTGTTTTCAGGTTGTTTATTCTGTTGTAGCATAAGATATTAAATTTACAACAGTCCCTAAATAAAACTCACTATCCGTTGTATCAAGTTATACAAAGGAAGGTGTCAAACAATGTTACAACACTGTAATAAATAAACAACTGTCCTAAATCTTTGAGTCTATGGAGAATACACAAGCTTGACAGTTCTAAAGAAATTTAATTTAAAATTTTAATCTCTTTCTCAAGAAAAGATGCATTTTTTTTTAATTTTAATAACAAACACATTTAATTTAAAATTTTAATATATTTTTTAAATTTTAATACCACACTTGGTTATGCACATCAAATACTTATTATAGGTTCTTTCTGTTTTTAAAACTAACAGTATCCTCCAGTACTCGTAACAGGTGCACAGTGATAAAAGAATCCTCATTTGAACATCCTTGACCTTAACCTTATATGGAAAATCTGTTTGGATAACGCCTTTTCGCCAAGAATAAAATCTGCTGCTTGACATCTGATTCACAGTAACAATGTAAAACTACCACACTAAAAATGGCCTTTAAATGTTTATTGCAACTTTCAATATTTCAGAAGCTGAAAATTGCTGTTTTATCAAGCCTAACAATGTTCGCCTATTGATAAAGTAGAATCTGATTTTAGATAGATTTAGCCTTTACAAAATTAATGTAAATCAGTTAACTCAGGAATCAATAAATAAAGTTAACGCTCTTGTACGGAAATCAGAGGTTCAGCTGAAGCAAAATGGGGTGTGAAGGCCTGTCCTAAATGTTGAGATATAAAATGAAACAAATGCAAAAAGGCTTGTAAACTCTGAAAATAAGTAATGATCATATTTAGTGGGTAATTATCTGTTACTGGATGTTATCATGTGATATTAAGTAGGAATTACCACTGTATTTATACCTAACCAGCTACATGTGCTATACTACTGTTCAGTAGATTACGAACAATACAAGTTTCCTTAATATAAATGTTTATTTTTCCCATTTTTTAAAGAAATTAAGGTAGCTTCTATTTGTTGACAAATTTGTAATTCTAGCAAGTTCTGTCAATATTTCCCGTCACTGTATCGTAATTAGTAGTCTATAGTAGCCATTAAATGTAATTATTTTATTAGCATCAGATCAACTCTGATTAGTACTCATTAGCAGACTTCTCAAGAAGAGATTCAGATGTCATAATTGCATGTCTTTCCACGCAGTCAATTTAGATAATTATGTGATAGGCCTGAGGCAGTTTTATCCCTTTTAACATGGTAGAGTAATTTGAGTACAGGTACAGAACAAATCAGACGTCATTTCATAATAGCAAATTCCATGGTATAAATGTAATAAGGAATACTAACAGTGGTTTATGTCACATTTTGTGCATAAACTTAAAGTGAGATGTGAGTTTATCTTTTATGGCACTTGCACTGCCTAAATCAACTTCCCCCTCAGTGAAGAGCCTTGGGGTTGTTAAACATTTGTATGTTTTAATCTTTGGAACAGTAGCAAGTCCCAAAGCTCACAAAACAAGGTTAACTATACAAATATATTGCTGATCAGACAAATATCTGTAAATTCAACAAATGTAAACAGTAACATTCACCTTAAACAGAAAAGAAATATATCTATCCAATAATTCAACACCATTGGAGCAAAAGTAATCAGAAGAAGAAATTAACCAAACTTATGTACAACAATGAATAAAATGGGGTATCTTTGATCAATATAGTTTTGTGTGTTTCATTTCTCCAAAGAGGTCATTCAATAAGGAATTGACACGAGTACTATTGTACAATAACAGTGTGACGCATGGTAAAACGTTAAGAGAACTGAAAAATAACAGGGTAACTTTATTTGTAAATGTCCCTTTAACGAGAGATCATGTACACCATTTATATTTCACAGTGGAGACTCCAGTTCAGGGGAGTCGGCAATTTCACCGACGGAGATCCCAATTAGAGTTTCCCCTAGTCTCCACTCAATAGCTAACATTGGCCAATTAAAATAAATGTGTGTATGTACTTCTATATATAGTAGGGCAGTTCCACTGGGGCGATCATCCACCTTGATGGGTTTGTGAACCTCCAAACTTGCCATTTTGGAGGCAATTGGAACGTTCGTATTACATTGCCCTATTTGAGTACAGTAAGAAGTCTGAAATTGGCCAGTGGGGAAAGCCCTTCTATTTCCGTGATTTGTAAGACATCCTTGATGCATTTGTGATTTTTGTGACTACCTTAGTCATATGATCTCTTGTGATACAAAATTTGTACAATTTTTTCTAATTGTCCTACTTTTAAATGGTCCCCCATAGTGGCAAAATTTGATATTTTGTACAAAAATCGTTATCAATGGTGAATGTCACGTTTCATACTCTATCCCTGAAATTCTGCAACAGAATTAGGTAAACGGGTTAAAATTGTCACAACGTCACAAATTTTATTGTGAATGTTTAACTCTGTCAAGGAGGTTATGTTTTTGGGTGACTGTGTTCATTTGTCAGTCTGTGCTGTGTCTGTTGATTACTCCAAAGCTAATTAACAGAGCTTTACATATTAATGACGTGGGTAGGGCCTGACCAAGGGAAAAATGATGGGAAAGATCTAGATCATTAGAGTAAGAAATCTAAAATTCGCCAGGAATCTAAAATTCGCCACCTCTAAAACCTTAGTTAATTTTATGTAGAAAATGATGTTTTGTCTCAAAATTGGCATTTTTCAGTTCAAAAAGCTTTAACTTACTGTACGTACAACAAATCTCACGTCAATTCATTTATTTTATTAGTATTTCCACATATGGCGAATTTCAGATATGTGGTAAATTTTAGATTTCTTACTGTACCTAGATACAAAAAAAGCCAGTTATAATTTCAATGATTTTTTTTTTTTTTTTTTTTTTGGAGGGGGATAAGATTTCTCTCATAATAATAAAACAATATTTGGGTGAACTTACAATATTGGGGATACTCTGCTGTCATGGTGGAGGTCTGCACTCTAGGAGTGATTTATAGTTCACAATGTACAATAAAGAGACTTACTCTATTGCAGTAACTTTTTAGAGTGATTGCATGAATGGACACTTATTATGGTACAGAATGCAATTGCACTGAGAACAGTATGAGCTGATCTAAGTATCAAGTTTGAATTGACATGACATAACTTGCTTTTTATGTCAGCTGACTTATCAGTCAGCTGGCATTATGTCGTCACTCTGCGGCGTGGGCGTACGCGTACGCGTCCGCGTGAACAACTTCTCCTCCAAAACTACAAGGCCTAGAGACGTGCTGTTTTTTTTAAAAGATACCTTATCTATCGAGGATGAAAAATTGTTCAAGGCATGCAAATCTGTCTGTTCGTCTGTTTGCTAGAGACATTACAAGGGGGGTACCCCCACCAAAAGTGTGAAAATTTCAACTTTTTATCACAATTTTCTCAGTGACTATTGCAGGGATTTCTCTCATATCTTGCATATATGTACTAGGCCAGAGGTAGATTCTCTTGTGTGAGTATGAGACCTGGATCTCTCTTACTTTTTTTTTAATAAATTTTTTTAATAATTTTTAATGCATTAACATTCATGAAATCATGCACAAAATCATTTATAACTTGAAAACTGTTGCATCTAGAGCATTTTGTTAAAATATGTTATTCAGCTACTTTTTTCATAGCTACAATATGGTGAGTAAGTTGGGTGCCTGTCTCAATAGCTAAGTGAGTAATAGCTACTTTTGGGCTTTTCAGTAACTTCCATCATGAGTAGAATCACTTGTAACTTAAAAACTATTGCATTTAGAGAATTTCGTATAAATATGTTATTCAGCTACTTTTGGGTCAGCTATAACATAGTAAAATTTTAGACCTGTAGCTCATGGCATAGCTGAGTAATAGCTGCTTTTACGTTATCACTGTTGAGTAAATTGCTTATAACTTCAAAACTATTGCATTTAGAGAATTTCGTATAAATATGTTATTCAGCTACTTTTGGGTCAGCTATAACATAGTAAAATTTCAGACCTGTAGCTCATGGCATAGCTGAGTAATAGCTACTTTTAGGTTATCACTGTTGAGTAAATTGCTTATAACTTGGAAACTATTGCATTTAGAGTATTTTGTTTCAATATGTTATTCACCTATTTTGGGATCAGCTATAACATAGTGAAGTTTCAGATCTGTGGCTCATTGCATAGCTGAGTAATAGCTACTTTGAAGTTCTCACTATTGAGTAAATCACTTGTAATTGGAAAACTATTGCATTTAGAGAATTTCGTATAAATATGTTATTCAGCTACTTTTGGGTCAGCTATAACATAGTAAAATTTCAGACCTGTAGCTCATGGCATAGCTGAGTAATAGCTACTTTTAGGTCATCACTATTGAGTAAATCAGTTGTAACTTGAAAACTATTGCATTTACAGTATTTTGCTTAAATATGTTGTTCACCTACTTTTAGGTCAGCTATAACATAGTAAAATTTCAGACCTGTAGCTCATGGCATAGCTGAGTAATAGCTACTTTTAGGTCATCACTATTGAGTAAATCAGTTGTAACTTGAAAACTATTGCATTTACAGTATTTTGCTTTAATATGTTGTTCACCTACTTTTGGGTCAGCTATAACATAGTGAAATTTCAGACCTGTAGCTCATTGCATAGCTGAGTAATAACTACTTTGAGGTTCTCACTATTGAGTAAATCATTTGTAATTGGAAAATTATTGCATTTAGAGAATTTAGTATAAATATGTTATTCAGCTACTTTTGGGTCAACTATAACATAGTAAAATTTCAGACCTGTAGCTCATGGCATAGCTGAGTAATAGCTACTTTTAGGTCATCACTATTGAGTAAATCAGTTGTAACTTGAAAACTATTGCATTTACAGTATTTTGCTTAAATATGTTATTCACCTACTTTTGGGTCAGCTATAACATAGTAAAATTTCAGACCTGTAGCTCATAGCATAGCTGAGTAATAGCTACTTTTAGGTCATCACTATTGAGTAAATCAGTTGTAACTTGAAAACTATTGCATTTACAGTATTTTGCTTAAATATGTTGTTCACCTACTTTTGGGTCAGCTATAACATAGTAAAATTTCAGACCTGTAGCTCATGGCATAGCTGAGTAATAGCTACTTTTAGGTTATCACTGTTGAGTAAATCAGTTGTAATTGGAAAACTATTGCATTTAGAGAATTTAGTATAAATATGTTATTCAGCTACTTTTGGGTCAACTATAACATAGTAAAATTTCAGACCTGTAGCTCATGCCATAGCTGAGTAATAGCTACTTTTAGGTCATCACTATTGAGTAAATCAGTTGTAACTTGAAAACTATTGCATTTACAGTATTTTGCTTAAATATGTTGTTCACCTACTTTTAGGTCAGCTATAACATAGTAAAATTTCAGACCTGTAGCTCATGGCATAGCTGAGTAATAGCTACTTTTAGGTCATCACTATTGAGTAAATCAGTTGTAACTTGAAAACTATTGCATTTACAGTATTTTGCTTTAATATGTTGTTCACCTACTTTTGGGTCAGCTATAACATAGTGAAATTTCAGACCTGTAGCTCATTGCATAGCTGAGTAATAACTACTTTGAGGTTCTCACTATTGAGTAAATCATTTGTAATTGGAAAATTATTGCATTTAGAGAATTTAGTATAAATATGTTATTCAGCTACTTTTGGGTCAACTATAACATAGTAAAATTTCAGACCTGTAGCTCATGGCATAGCTGAGTAATAGCTACTTTTAGGTCATCACTATTGAGTAAATCAGTTGTAACTTGAAAACTATTGCATTTACAGTATTTTGCTTAAATATGTTATTCACCTACTTTTGGGTCAGCTATAACATAGTAAAATTTCAGACCTGTAGCTCATAGCATAGCTGAGTAATAGCTACTTTTAGGTCATCACTATTGAGTAAATCAGTTGTAACTTGAAAACTATTGCATTTACAGTATTTTGCTTAAATATGTTGTTCACCTACTTTTGGGTCAGCTATAACATAGTAAAATTTCAGACCTGTAGCTCATGGCATAGCTGAGTAATAGCTACTTTTAGGTTATCACTGTTGAGTAAATCAGTTGTAATTGGAAAACTATTGCATTTAGAGAATTTAGTATAAATATGTTATTCAGCTACTTTTGGGTCAACTATAACATAGTAAAATTTCAGACCTGTAGCTCATGCCATAGCTGAGTAATAGCTACTTTTAGGTCATCACTATTGAGTAAATCAGTTGTAACTTAAAAACTATTGCATTTACAGTATTTTGCTTAAATATGTTGTTCACCTACTTTTGGGTCAGCTATAACATAGTAAAATTTCAGACCTGTAGCTCATGGCATAGCTGAGTAATAGCTACTTTTAGGTCATCACTATTGAGTAAATCAGTTGTAATTTGAAAACTATTGCATTTACAGTATTTTGCTTAAATATGTTGTTCACCTACTTTTGGGTCAGCTATAACATAGTAAAATTTCAGACCTGTAGCTCATGGCATAGCTGAGTAATAGCTACTTTTAGGTCATCACTATTGAGTAAATCAGTTGTAACTTGAAAACTATTGCATTTACAGTATTTTGCTTAAATATGTTGTTCACCTACTTTTGGGTCAGCTATAACATAGTAAAATTTCAGACCTGTAGCTCATGGCATAGCTGAGTAATAGCTACTTTTAGGTCATCACTATTGAGTAAATCAGTTGTAACTTGAAAACTATTGCATTTACAGTATTTTGCTTAAATATGTTGTTCACCTACTTTTGGGTCAGCTATAACATAGTAAAATTTCAGACCTGTAGCTCATGGCATAGCTGAGTAATAGCTACTTTTAGGTCATCACTATTGAGTAAATCAGTTGTAACTTGAAAACTATTGCATTTACAGTATTTTGCTTAAATATGTTGTTCACCTACTTTTGGGTCAGCTATAACATAGTAAAATTTCAGACCTGTAGCTCATGGCATAGCTGAGTAATAGCTACTTTTAGGTTATCACTGTTGAGTAAATCGCTTATAACTTGGAAATTATTGCATTTAGAGTATTTTGTTTCAATATGTTATTCACCTATTTTGGGGTCAGCTATAACATAGTGAAGTTCCAGACCCGTGACTCATTGCATAGCTGAGTAATAGCTACTTTTAGGTTATCACTGTTGAGTAAATCGCTTATAACTTGGAAACTATTGCATTTAGAGTATTTTGTTTCAATATGTTATTCACCTATTTTGGGATCAGCTATAACATAGTGAAGTTTCAGATCTGTGGCTCATTGCATAGCTGAGTAATAGCTACTTTGAAGTTCTCACTATTGAGTAAATCAGTTGTAATTGGAAAACTATTGCATTTAGAGAATTTCGTATAAATATGTTATTCAGCTACTTTTGGGTCAGCTATAACATAGTGAAATTACAGACCTGTAGCTCATGGCATAGCTGAGTAATAGCTACTTTTAGGTCATCACTATTGAGTAAATCAGTTGTAACTTGAAAACTATTGCATTTACAGTATTTTGCTTAAATATGTTGTTCACCTACTTTTGGGTCAGCTATAACATAGTAAAATTTCAGACCTGTAGCTCATGGCATAGCTGAGTAATAGCTACTTTTAGGTCATCATTATTGAGTAAATCAGTTGTAACTTGAAAACTATTGCATTTACAGTATTTTGCTTTAATATGTTGTTCACCTACTTTTGGGTCAGCTATAACATAGTGAAATTTCAGACCTGTAGCTCATTGCATAGCTGAGTAATAACTACTTTGAGGTTCTCACTATTGAGTAAATCAGTTGTAATTGGAAAACTATTGCATTTAGAGAATTTAGTATAAATATGTTATTCAGCTACTTTTGGGTCAACTATAACATAGTAAAATTTCAGACCTGTAGCTCATGGCATAGCTGAGTAATAGCTACTTTTAGGTCATCACTATTGAGTAAATCAGTTGTAACTTGAAAACTATTGCATTTACAGTATTTTGCTTAAATATGTTGTTCACCTACTTTTGGGTCAGCTATAACATAGTAAAATTTCAGACCTGTAGCTCATGGCATAGCTGAGTAATAGCTACTTTTAGGTCATCACTATTGAGTAAATCAGTTGTAATTTGAAAACTATTGCATTTACAGTATTTTGCTTAAATATGTTGTTCACCTACTTTTGGGTCAGCTATAACATAGTGAAATTTCAGACCTGTAGCTCATGCCATAGCTGAGTAATAGCTACTTTTAGGTCATCACTATTGAGTAAATCAGTTGTAACTTAAAAACTATTGCATTTACAGTATTTTGCTTAAATATGTTGTTCACCTACTTTTGGGTCAGCTATAACATAGTAAAATTTCAGACCTGTAGCTCATGGCATAGCTGAGTAATAGCTACTTTTAGGTCATCACTATTGAGTAAATCAGTTGTAATTTGAAAACTATTGCATTTACAGTATTTTGCTTAAATATGTTGTTCACCTACTTTTGGGTCAGCTATAACATAGTAAAATTTCAGACCTGTAGCTCATGGCATAGCTGAGTAATAGCTACTTTTAGGTCATCACTATTGAGTAAATCAGTTGTAACTTGAAAACTATTGCATTTACAGTATTTTGCTTAAATATGTTGTTCACCTACTTTTGGGTCAGCTATAACATAGTAAAATTTCAGACCTGTAGCTCATGGCATAGCTGAGTAATAGCTACTTTTAGGTTATCACTGTTGAGTAAATCGCTTATAACTTGGAAATTATTGCATTTAGAGTATTTTGTTTCAATATGTTATTCACCTATTTTGGGGTCAGCTATAACATAGTGAAGTTCCAGACCCGTGACTCATTGCATAGCTGAGTAATAGCTACTTTTAGGTTATCACTGTTGAGTAAATCGCTTATAACTTGGAAACTATTGCATTTAGAGTATTTTGTTTCAATATGTTATTCACCTATTTTGGGATCAGCTATAACATAGTGAAGTTTCAGATCTGTGGCTCATTGCATAGCTGAGTAATAGCTACTTTGAAGTTCTCACTATTGAGTAAATCAGTTGTAATTGGAAAACTATTGCATTTAGAGAATTTCGTATAAATATGTTATTCAGCTACTTTTGGGTCAGCTATAACATAGTGAAATTACAGACCTGTAGCTCATGGCATAGCTGAGTAATAGCTACTTTTAGGTCATCACTATTGAGTAAATCAGTTGTAACTTGAAAACTATTGCATTTACAGTATTTTGCTTAAATATGTTGTTCACCTACTTTTGGGTCAGCTATAACATAGTAAAATTTCAGACCTGTAGCTCATGGCATAGCTGAGTAATAGCTACTTTTAGGTCATCATTATTGAGTAAATCAGTTGTAACTTGAAAACTATTGCATTTACAGTATTTTGCTTTAATATGTTGTTCACCTACTTTTGGGTCAGCTATAACATAGTGAAATTTCAGACCTGTAGCTCATTGCATAGCTGAGTAATAACTACTTTGAGGTTCTCACTATTGAGTAAATCAGTTGTAATTGGAAAACTATTGCATTTAGAGAATTTAGTATAAATATGTTATTCAGCTACTTTTGGGTCAACTATAACATAGTAAAATTTCAGACCTGTAGCTCATGGCATAGCTGAGTAATAGCTACTTTTAGGTCATCACTATTGAGTAAATCAGTTGTAACTTGAAAACTATTGCATTTACAGTATTTTGCTTAAATATGTTGTTCACCTACTTTTGGGTCAGCTATAACATAGTAAAATTTCAGACCTGTAGCTCATGGCATAGCTGAGTAATAGCTACTTTTAGGTCATCACTATTGAGTAAATCAGTTGTAATTTGAAAACTATTGCATTTACAGTATTTTGCTTAAATATGTTGTTCACCTACTTTTGGGTCAGCTATAACATAGTAAAATTTCAGACCTGTAGCTCATGGCATAGCTGAGTAATAGCTACTTTTAGGTCATCACTATTGAGTAAATCAGTTGTAACTTGAAAACTATTGCATTTACAGTATTTTGCTTAAATATGTTGTTCACCTACTTTTGGGTCAGCTATAACATAGTAAAATTTCAGACCTGTAGCTCATGGCATAGCTGAGTAATAGCTACTTTTAGGTTATCACTGTTGAGTAAATCGCTTATAACTTGGAAATTATTGCATTTAGAGTATTTTGTTTCAATATGTTATTCACCTATTTTGGGGTCAGCTATAACATAGTGAAGTTCCAGACCCGTGACTCATTGCATAGCTGAGTAATAGCTACTTTTAGGTTATCACTGTTGAGTAAATCGCTTATAACTTGGAAACTATTGCATTTAGAGTATTTTGTTTCAATATGTTATTCACCTATTTTGGGTCAGCTATAACATAGTAAAATTTCAGACCTGTAGCTCATGGCATAGCTGAGTAATAGCTATTTTTAGGTTATCACTGTTGAGTAAATCACTTATAACTTGAAAACTATTGCATTTAGAGTATTTTGTTTCAATATGTTATTCACCTATTTTGGGGTCAGCTAATAACATAGTGAAGTTCCAGACCTGTGGCTCATTGCATAGCTGAGTAATAGCTACTTTGAAGTTCTCACTGTTGAGTAAATCAGTTGTAATTGGAAAACTATTGCCTTTACAGAAATTTGTGCAAATATGTTATTCAGCTACTTTTGGGTCAGCTATAACATAGTGAAATTACAGACCTGTAGCTCATGGCACAACTGAGCAATAGCTGTTCTCAGGCACTGACTGTTGAGTAAATCAGCTATAACTTGAAAAATATTGCATTTGGAGTATTTTGTTAAAATATATTGTTCACCTACTTTTGGGTTAGCTATAACATAGTGAAATTACAGACCTATAGCTCATGGCATAGTGGAGCAATAGCTATTTTCTGGTTCTCACTATTGAGTAAATCAGTTGTAACTTGAAAACTATTGCATTTACAGTATTTTGCTTAAATATGTTGTTCAGCTACTTTTAGGTCAGCTATAACAGAGCAAAAATTCAGACATGTAGCTCATTGCATAGCTGAGTAATAGTTACTTTGAGGTTCTCACTCTTGAGTAAATCAGTTGTAACTTGAAAATTATTACATTTAGAGTATTTTGTTAAATATGTTATTCACAGACGTTTTGGTCAGCTATAACATAGTGAAATTGCAGACCTCTATGTCATGGGATAGCTGAGCAATAGCTTCTTTCAGGTTCTCACTGTTGAGTAAATCATTGTATCCAACCTGTAGGAAATCATGGGCTGGGAATCTGTTAATATGGTCCGATTTGACCTTGGAACCCTCCTTCAAGGTCAAATGAGGATAGCCAAAAATAAAAGTGCTTATAACTCGCTTATTATTGGTCCCAGAGGTTGGAATGAAAACCAACCTATAGAAAATCATGAGCTGGGAATTTTTTGGTGTGGTCGGATTTCACCTTAGACCCCTCCTTCAAGGTCAAATGAGGATAGCCAAACTTAAAAGTGCTTGAAATAACTTGAAAAATATTGCATTTGGAGTAATTTGTTAAAATATATTGTTCACCTACTTTTGGGTTAGCTATAACATAGTGAAATTACAGACCTATAGCTCATGGCATAGCGGAGCAATAGCTATTTTCTGGTTCTCACTATTGAGTAAATCAGTTGTAACTTGAAAACTATTGCATTTACAGTATTTTGCTTAAATATGTTGTTCAGCTACTTTTAGGTCAGCTATAACAGAGCAAAAATTCAGACATGTAGCTCATTGCATAGCTGAGTAATAGTTACTTTGAGGTTCTCACTCTTGAGTAAATCAGTTGTAACTTGAAAATTATTACATTTAGAGTATTTTGTTAAATATGTTATTCACAGACGTTTTGGTCAGCTATAACATAGTGAAATTGCAGACCTCTATGTCATGGGATAGCTGAGCAATAGCTTCTTTCAGGTTCTCACTGTTGAGTAAATCATTGTATCCAACCTGTAGGAAATCATGGGCTGGGAATCTGTTAATATGGTCCGATTTGACCTTGGAACCCTCCTTCAAGGTCAAATGAGGATAGCCAAACATAAAAGTGCTTATAACTCTCTTATTATTGGTCCCAGAGGTTGGAATGAAAACCAACCTATAGAAAATCATGAGCTGGGAATTTTTTGGTGTGGTCGGATTTCACCTTGGACCCCTCCTTCAAGGTCAAATGAGGATAGCCAAACTTAAAAGTGCTTATAACTCACTTATTATTGGTCCTAGAGGTTTCGAATGGAAAACCAACCTATAGAAAATCATGGGCTGGGAATCTTTTGGTGTGGTCGGATTTGACCTGGGACCCCTCCTTCAAGGGCAGTTGAGGATAGCCAAACTTACAATTGCTTAGAACTCGCTCATTATTGGTCCTACAAGTTTGGGATGGTAAACAAGCTACAGGAAATCATGGGCTGGGAATTTTTTTGTGTGGTCGGATTTGACCTTGGACCCCCTCCTTCCAGGTCAAACGAAGATAGCCAAACTTAAAGTGCTTATAACTCGCGTATTATTGGTCTTGGAGGTTTGGGATGGTAAACCAACATATAGGAAATCATGGGCTGGGATTCTTTTGGTGTGGTCAGATTTGACCTGGGACCCCTCCTTCAAGGGCAGTTGAGGATAGCCAAACTTACAATTGCTTAGAACTCGCTTATTATTGGTCCTACAAGTTTGGGATGGTAAACAAGCTACAGGAAATCATGGGCTGGGAATTTTTTTGTGTGGTCGGATTTGACCTTGGACCCCCTCCTTCAAGGTCAAACAAGGATAGCCAAACTTAAAAAGTGCCTATAACTCACTTATTATTGGTCCGAGAGGTTTGGGATGGTAAACCATCCTAAATTCTTTGGCTGGGAATCTTTTGGTATGGTCAGATTTGACCTTTGGACCCCTTCTTCATGGTGGAACGAGGATATTGCATTTATAGTATTTCTTTAAATATTTTTAACCTACTTTTTACCCTTAAACAATTACCTTGTTACTTTATTTCATAATACCATTTGCAGGGCACAACTTTTTTGTCGTTTTCTTCTGTCAGCTTCGGAATATTTTTCGAACATGTGTTCAGTTACCATTTACTGTATTTCTGTACAGCCCTTTCCCTGATAATTATGCTTTCCTCTCATTATCACCATCACAAATCAAAAACATTCAGTCAGCTGACACAGTGCCCGTTCACGGGCACTCTCCTCTTGTTACACTATGATACAGGCCGATATAAAATGATATTAGTCTGGGGAACTTTTCCCTGATAGCTTTCTGATTGATGTTGCCATTGGTTCAAGAAGTCTTCTGATAGGATTGCATAAGTTTCCGGGTTGGTTTATGAACATTAAAGATCATCTTAAGATGCAAAAGATAAGGTTCAAGATCACAGCAAGATCAAAAAGATAACTTTACAGTCAGTAAGATTGGCTTAAGGTGGGTTTAAGATGTGTTCCTGATCTCAGAATTTGATCAGGATCTTAAAGAGATTGGGAGCACTTTGTGATAAAATCAGACAGTTGAAAATTGTGGTAAACTATTCGCAATGGACACCCGAGTGCGGTCATCGAGCACCCATCAAGGAAGTACCAGAACTTCTCTACACCATCATCCCGATTGTAGTTTGCGATGGATTTAAGACCATTCCAATTGAAAAGATGTTAGCAAAAATGTGGGATTATATTCTCAGTGAGAACATCACAACAATGGAACAGCCCTGTAAAAAAAACTGATAACAGGTCTTAAGAAATCGTCAAGCAGAAAAATATTTCAACTAAAAAACTTCAATGAAATTCTTGAACAGATGAACAACCCATAATTGTTACATACACCAGAAATTTGATTAATGTCCAAAAATAAGATCTGGAGTTTCTGGAGTCAATTGTACAAACGTCTAGCAAATTTTGCATTTATATTACATGAGATGACCCACAACGTGGAACTCATAAACCAAGAATTAACCTGCACATTAACAGGATTGAGAGGGTCACTATAAATTCCCAGGAAATGTGTTTTAGAGACCAAGGTGTTTTTATATATCAGCAGAATGGCTTATTACTGCTGAAATTTACTTCAATGTCTTTATTTTTGTCACATGACTGATGACTAAGCCATCACAGCTCTCTTTTACTGTACACATATAAGGGTGGCTGATTAAACATTTTCTATTGCTTCTTGTTATTTTCACTCAGTGAAATAAATTCCAGCGAAACCACAAGATGGTTTACAAGTAGCAATCTCCTGTATATATTAATAAGTTTCGTATTTTGTGGGGAAATTTGCTGTTTTAACATTTTCTCATTGGGTTATTTTTCAACCAATCGGCTCAAGAAGCCTCACAGATTTATTGTTATTCATAACGAGGATAATTTTTAGCCAGGTACACAGATCACGGGCTATGTTTTAGTTACACCTTGTCTTTACTCACTCATATACATACACACACAAACACACTAGGTGTACATCTTCTTCACAGGTTTAAAAGGCAAAGAATCATAATCACTGAGGTTGGGGGGATAATGAGGTGTGATTTCAGGTTTTTCCCTGAAAATGTAACAACTTTCATGGTGTGACATTTAGGACTGCAGATGCAAGTGCTGATGTATTAAGCGTGTGACACTGGTATTCGTGATGTCTTGAATAATGGATTTTGTATGTTGTCCTTGGTTACACATATTACTATATTACTTGCTCATGCAGCTCTTTTAGAGGTGCTTGTAAAGTTTATTTGAGATTGATGTGACAGGTTTGAAAGTGTTAGTATCTTGGATGAGCGAGTCATTTTGCTTGGCACTTTTTGTTTCAAATGTAGAAACATTGAAGGTTCTTCAACCCTAATTAAAGGATACAACTGAAAATAAGGGTCAACTAAAGGATTCATGATGTGTGGAAGTCTCAGAAAAGATGATTTTGTGGATAAATAAGACATAAATACATTAAGTCTTTATTGGCAACTGGCACTTGTACCATTCAATAATTGTGTGGAACTATTATATCTGTTTTCATTATGGTTATACATGGTTGCATGAAGAAAAGAAATGGATATGAAATCAATGTACAATTATTTAACATTCAAAACTGTTGTCTGATACAGCTGTATGACAGGTTTAATAAGATTGTGTAATGTAAACAAAAGTAAAAATGATTGTGTTCAACTTACTGGTAACTCATCACCAATTAAAGCAATTCTAATGTCTGTAAAAATAGGAGACACATTGCAGTAGAGAACTGTGACATCTATTCTATCAGTCTATAAAACTTTATGATACAAACATAAAGATTTACAGAGTATTAGAGATATGAACTCTTACAAAGTTTAACATTGTGGAATTGACTTTGTGCTAGAATATTTGCTCACTTCCTAGGAAGTACCTTCAAATAATGTGCACAGCATAGTTTCTGTTACTGACTTGTATTTGTTATTTGTGGATTTTATTTTTTCTGTGTATATACACGTGGAGAATGGCACTGATGAATAAATAAATAACATTGAGGATTAATAAGATACTAAGATATAAATAAAAAATGGGTAATTTTGATATGCAAGAAATACTAAACATTTTTGTACTTCTTTAAAAGTTCGGCCATCATACAATAAAACTAAATAGCCATTTATCAACTTTAAGGTGATTTTTACACAAGTGATGGTCATAAATGGAAAACTTACAAAAGAACCATTCCTGGTTAAGTTCATAACAATATCGCCTGCAGTATAAAGAATAAGCAGTGTCTGTGTATTTATTAAATTTTGTTAATTGATTTAAGATATTAACAGCCAGGCAGGGATTAATCTTGTCCTTGATCAGTCATCTGATAACTTGCATGCAATACCATCATATTTCTGGTAGGTCAACTTCAGGACAAGTTACATAAGGACAAAATATGTCAATAATTCAAGTGATCAGGTACTAGTAAGAACAGCAAATGCATTTGTAAGTGTTACCTATTTGAACTTACGGAATATTGTTATATGACCTGCTAGAATTTTTATAGACAAAATTCTTTTGATTGATGTATGTCAAAACATAAATAAGTAAATTATCAGTGTTATAATTTAACCATAATCAGACAGAAGTTTCATGAAAATTTGACAATGAAGAGTGGCTATGTAACTGCTGACACATTCAATAGATTCATGTATAGAGAATTGTATTTAGGTTAAGAACCAGGATAGAAGTTCACAGTGGTTTTCTGTCTGGTGAAAGACAATTTGTTAGCTTAAACTACAGAAAGAAATATGCCTCAAAATAATAGGCTAGATATGACAACAAACTGTGAAGCATTAATATTTCTTAATTTAAGTATTTTGTTGAGACTTTCTTGTGGCACAAAGTTGAAAAATAGAAATGAGACTGAGAGGCAGTTTGATTTTACAAGCCTTTTTATGAGAGACTTTCAGGTAATGTAACATTATTATATTACCCGTGATTGGTGGAAAATTCTGAGCACATGCTACATAGAAAAACGACAGAGAGTAAGAAATGTAAAATCCACTACATTATGTGAAATGTTGCCACTGTGGAAAATCCCTTTATTTTATTTTCAAATATGTGATATTATTATTTTTATTTAAAATTTTTTTTGTCATGCATAGGCTGCTCATCCAATTAGTAGCAGAACTTCAATAAATTTTGACCCTTGCTGTTTAATTTTGAGGGCCTAGCCTCCATGGCACATTTAATATCTTTTGGTAAATACTACGTTTCTTATTCTACATATGCATTAATATCATTAAGCTGCTTCAACTGACTGCTGTGACACAAAGTTACTGAGCCAAACTGTGCAAGGATAAACTGCTGTGTATCTAATGTTCATGATAGCCTATTTAGGTAATTAGTGTGCTTCATAAGCAAGTGTTTTCTATGGATCAGAGCAAAGAGAAAAAGCACGTTCATACCGCTCTCAGTTTTTGAAGGGAGAAGTACAAGACATGGTGACTTACTGGGGCTCATGACAAATATATTTTCACTGTATTACGTAAGTCTTGACAAATTGCAGCTGTTTTGTGATGTGTGATGTCTGCATCCAGACAAAATAATTTCAAATGACTGGTATTGGACATTACTTTGAATGCAGACAACTGAGGAAGCTGTTCAAAAAATATGACCATTGTACCCTATCGGAGAAGTTTTGGACATGTTTCTATAGCTGCAACACCATTTTGTCCAGAGAAAATATCATCTGCAGAATGGTATTGGGACCAGGCTTTGAAGATTAGGAAGATTTCATTTTACTGAGAAGCTTAACCAGTTTTGTGATCTTTGTGAGCCCAAAGTTGCATTAATAGAATGTTACTGGATAGAGATTTTAATAGATATATGCAGAAGATTTTCAAAAGAGTGAGACGATTGCTCAGACAGGAATATGCCTAGGTGAATCTTTCATCATGCTGTCATTTATTGCACCATCATTTTATTGATAAACGTTTAAATGTTTCTTCTAAACTTTGTTTTGGGTGCAATTTTGTAATTTCAAGCATCAAAACATCATAACGATGAAGATGTACCATTAATGCTCCGTTTTAAATGATTATGTTGCTGGGTATGTGTGATGCTGGCAAGTCAATGCAAAGATTAGGACATCATCTGGAAGAAACAGGATCTTCTCAAACAAAAGATGAAATAGAACACTTGGAACATTTTCTATTGGATCCAGGCTTTCAGGACTTTCTTCACTTGGAAAGTGAGGAGGGAATTTTCGATCCTAATTCATTTATATCAGTGGATAAAGAAGATCCTGGATTTTCATCCGGTCAGACCAGTGTTGTGGTCAGTCGCAGTCCATTTGTCACTAATAGTCATCATAATACAGCTTTAATAAGCAGTGTTCAACATGCTCCAATGCCATTAATTCACACTACATGTGTTCCACATCAAACCTGTTGGCATAGGAGCAATGAATCCCACACTAGCTCCTGTTACCAACCTCAGCAATTGCTGCAAAAGCAGCCAATTGCTTTTAGTCAAACTAATGAAGACAAACTGTTGTCTGTAAGACCAGCTGTCACTGGTGCTCATCATTCTGGATTCTTATCTTCTGCTACTACTTCTACAGATCTTACTGACTCATCCAAAGAGAGGACCAACCCTTCTTGCCCCCTCAAAAGTTCAAAGACATCTTGCAGTGAGCCTGGTACCTTGTCCAGAACTATGACATCACCAATCATCCACGTTCAGACACCTTCTCTCCAAGGAAGCAACCTTTATAATAGGACAAGTCATCTCTATCATGGCAACTTGGTTGGAACAAGACAGCCAATGAAACCTGGGTGTCCATCGCCTTACCAAATTCCAAAGAAAGTGAGCCCACCATTACAGACATCTTTCATCAATACTTCAGCTTCACATTGCAGATATGTGAGTAAAGCAGCCAAAGATAGCTTTCAAATTGTTAATCCACCCCAGGTCTATGGTTATCAGAATCAGCAGTATCTTGACTCTAAAGTCACAAATGCAGTTTCATCATCAGAGGACATTTTCTCAAGAGACTGTTTACAGGAGGATATATTAGCAGTAAGAACTGAACCAGGTTATTGCTCAGCAGGTATTAGTATAATATGCAGTATAAGAACCCCTACTCTTAACTCTGCCAAGGAGGTTATGTTTTTGTGTGAGTTTGTTTGTGAACAAGATAACTCAAAAACTTATACACGGATTTTGATGCAATTTTCAGGATGTATCTGAAATTTAAGGTAAAATGAAGAAATGATTCAGTTTTGGGAGTGATCCGGATCATCTGGATCTTCTGGATCCATGAAATGTAATTGTTAAAGACAGATAACTCAAAAAGCTATAGACGGATTTTGATGAAATTTTCAGGATATGTCCTAAATGGGAAAAGGAACAAGTGATTAGATTTTGGGAGTGATCTGGATCACTGTCTGGATCCATGAAAAATAAATTGGGAGTGACGCGGATAACCATTGGCAAAATTATGAAATAGAGGGGGGAAAAAGCAATGGTAGGTTTTGAAAGTCCTAATGGTAGGTTTTGAAAGTCCAAGAATTGAGCTCCCGTGGCGGATGTCTGCGCTCTCCAAGTGCTCTTCTGTTCAGTTTGTTATTTGAACATTCTATTTTAAAATATTTTATCAACACAGTTCACCTCTCTTTAATGGGTTAATCCATTTTGTTTTAATATTAAAATACCTCTTCAATGTCACAATAGATGTCAGTTATTTTCAACAGGTACGTATGTCGTGGTCACGAGTTGCTTTCCATCAAAAATGATATTCATTTGTCACTATCTCGGGTGAAGCTACTGCCTTGGTACTTCTGGATCTCTCGGCCGCCTTTGATACTATTGATCATTCCACTCTCCTCAGCTGTCTTCTGGATTGGTTCGGTGTTGGTGGCTCCGCTCTCAAATGGTTCTCTTCTTATTTGACAGAACCCTTTCAGTGTTAAGATTGGTTCTACTTTGTCTGATTTACAAAAACTGCTGTTCGGTGTGCCTCAGGGTTCTGTTCTGGGTCCTCTCCTATTCTCTCTTTACACATCTCCCCTTAGTACTCTGATTGGTAAACACAAAGGCGTAAACTTTCATTTCTATGCTGACGATTCACAACTTTATGTCCATCTGTCACACACGAATGCCTATGCTGCTTTTGATAAGTTGAACAGATGCCTTCAAGATGTTAAGGAATGGATGTCGGCTAGCAAACTTAAACTTAATCCTGATAAAACTGAGTTTACACTTTTTGGGTCCAAGAAACAGAGAGAAAGGTTAAATGTATGTTTCCCAATTAACATCTTGGGTAACCCCCTTCACCCCACCGAGTCGGTCAGGAATCTGCGTGTGTGGTTTGACTCTGATTTTTCTTTCTCTAAGCACGTCCAGAATGTTTGTAAAAGCTGCTTTATTCAACTGAGGGATTTTAGAAATATTCTTGACTCAGGATGCAGCCGTGTCGGTTGCCAATGCTTAGCAGTCGGTTGGACTACTGTAACTCACTTTTCAGGAGTCTCTCCAAATTCAATCTTCACAGATTACAGTCTATCCAAAATAGTGCAGCTAGAATTGTTACAAATTCCAGTAAATATACTCGGATAACTCCGGTACTCAGGAAACTCCATTGGCTCCCTGTTCAGTTTCGCTCAGAGATCAAACTGGCTACCCTGGTGTACAAGTTTATTCATACTGGTTTCCCTAAATATTTCGCTCCATATCTATCCACATACCACAATACTTACAATACTAGACATAGTCAGAGTGTTGCCAATTTCCTTAATGTACCAAAATTTCAACCTACAACTCACAAGTCAACTAAGCAGTTTGGTTTCAGTTTTGCCTTTGATGCTCCCACTGTTTGGAATTCACTTTCTGAAGGCATTCGTGCATCACCCACTATTGCCTCTTTTAGAAAGAAGATCAAGGCCTATCTATACGCAAAGGCTTATCCTCCTTATCCTCATTTCTGTCCCTGACTTTGAATTTGCATATTGCTATTGTCTTGTTGCGCCTTTCGCTAATCACCTGCACATTTTTTTCTGTTTATGAACCATTACCAAATCTCTCAAATTGTTGGGTGATAGTTTCAACCCCCCCCCCCCCCCCCCAGTAGCCACAGTAGGACAACTGTTCTTTAAACAAAACACCAAAATTAAGTAAAGTAGCCAAATACTGAACTTAAACTAAATGTAATGTTATTACACTGTTATTTCATCAGGCAAGTTGTTTGATGAAGTGTATCATATTTCAGTCAATTTGGGAAACCCTGGAAATTTTAGTCATTCCATGAAAACGTTGGAAAATTTTAGTCATTTCATGAAATCCCTACATTTATCAGGCTAACAGAATTTCATCAAGCATACCTGACTTTACAACATCATTATTACTATTTGGATTGAACAGCTTTAGTTAAAATAATCTTTCAGAGAGTGGTATACAAATCACTGCCTGTAATCTTGAGATAATGTTTAAAGTGATTATTTTAAAAAAAAATTGTGATAGTATTACTATTGGACTTCCAATTATATTTGCAACATGTTTCCGTATCTTAAAGGTATTTCTGAAAATATTTAAGATACTTTTGAAAAGAATGTGCATTTGTATTTTCAGAAAAATGCAATTATTTACATTTGCAAAGTTTGTAATGGATGGTGATTGTTGCATTTCATTCATTTTTCAGCCATCTCCATGACCCATCTTTCCCCACACTCAAGTAGATGCTGTTATTTTACCTTTACCAAGCAGGTACTATTTTTATGACCGTTTGTTTGTCTGTTTGTCGAAAAAAATTTGTCTTGGTCCAAATTAGATCCCATTAAATTTTGAGACTGATCTGGATCACCCTCTGGATACAAACAAATTCAAAGTTTCAGATTTTACCATTAACTTATTAATAATAGTAACAATAGTTGATTTCAGACATACTATATACATAGGAGCAGAAGTGCTGTTGAAAGACCTATCTAATGGTATATAATACATATTTATAGCTACATAGTTTCCAAGATATTGTTTAAAAAATGGCACTTGTGTACACTAATTATCCATGGTACGGAGGCGCCGGTGTATACAAAAAAAAAACACCCACTCTGTATATCCCCCCCTATATTATAGGAATAAAAGACATATTCGAGTGCTTTATGATGGTTTTAAACTATCGAGTGGCTGTATTAAAGCCACAAAGCCCGAAGGGCTGAGTGCTTTAATGTAGCCGATGTGCAAACAAGCTTTTGGTTAAAATCCCCCACAGAATTCTGTAATGTCATATTAATGAGTAGTCGATCTTTAAATGAAATATTGATAAAAATCCCCACTGAATTATTTAACTTTATATTTGCTGCATATAATTTACGTTTTATTTTACCGTGAGTTGTTTGTTTACATTTGTATGCGAAGGGATGATGTGAAGAGAATTCAACAGCGTTACTTTATTTACCGTTCTATATTCGCGATTTCTGAATTGTGCAAAAGACGTGTCCATGTTCACTGCGCAGCCTACCATTTTAGAATAGGTTATATAAGGCTCATGGTGGATAATAATAGACATCTCATCTTTTTTTTTGTCTCATTTTGTTAAAAGGGTTGTTTGACTATCTCACAAGATCTTAAGGAATAAAATCTCACCTGAGTCCTTTTTGTAGATTTTCTTTGGTGAGTCTCAGTTGGAGTCAAGACTGATTTTTCTTTCAGAAAATGAGAGATCTCCTGGTTCCAATTAACACCTGGTCAACCATTCGTTGTAGATAAGTAGCACCTGCATCATACTTCAGTAAAATATATTTTTATTGCGTAAAATACCCTTACCTTATCCTCACTAGTGCTTACCTGTTGGCGGGAGCAAACATGTACGACCAAACGAGAATATTTTTAAAATAAATATTCTTGTCGGTAGCAGTATGTATACGCATGACCGCGCATGCGCGTGCACCGGAAGAACCCCGTTTAGCCTCACTTTTATTTTGGTCGTGAGGGAGTAAACATCGTTTGACACGATCTTCGTTTGCTAAGAATTTCAACATGGCTGGCGAGGAAGATGTGAAGAATGTTTTATTGTAAAGAATTTACTCTTTCATAAGAATTGGAAGATTTATTCTTTCTTTGTTGTTTGCCAGCCATCTTCATCAAGAAGTCTGCTTATGTCTGGATCTGTGGCGCTTGCAGACCTTTTTACAGGGTACTGCATGGTAGGGTCCTGTTCTCCATTCAAGAAGAAGATTTTCCTCGACATTGAGAAAAGAATTCACCTTCTGACCCTCTGCAGCTTATACTAGCAAGTCTAGAAGCTATGCACGGTCCATCAACACTCTTATTATGCACAGAAGAATCTCTGCTTCATTGTTTTTTTTAATTCAGATGGAAGATCATCTCACAAAAGGGTAATACCTCTGTCTCCTCTAGTGAGGTGAATATGGCAGAGGCAACCCCTATAACAGAAGAATCCACCATAAACAGAAGTTCTTTGAGGCGGAAGGTGGCCAGAATAAGATCTTCATCTCACAAAAGAGTAATTCTTCTGTCTCCTCTAGTGAGGTAAATATGGCACAGGCAACCCTGTTATAGAAGAAGGGTTCAAGAATAAGGTTCTTCTCATCAGATGGTTTCACAACTACAACTTACAGGAACTTCAGCTGCAAACAAATGGCAGGGCCTCCACTGGTAGAGTAAACTCGGCAGAGAATGCACTTGGTCAAGACAGATTTCCTTCAAACTGATCAGAATGGGTAAAAATTAAATTTCACTGGTCAGTTATTTACAACAACAGAAGAAGACGATCTTGCTGTTAATGTTTTCTTCTTGCTAGGAACTAGAATGTCACTACAAATCTGGCATTCTTAGTCCTCTCACACTTCAGACAAGTTATCCACGACTGGGAGAGCAACAACTCTGTAGATTCGACAGAAACTACTTGAGATCAAGGAGAACACACCAGCAGTTTTCACATGCACAGAAATACTGCAAGGTTTTGTTTGCTTCCAGAAGTTGAATCACTGCTCACCTACATTCAGATCTAATTTCTTTCTTCTCATTTATTGGGAAGTTTTAGAAATTAAAGAAGAGGCATTAAATGGCAAGGAATTTGCAGCATGAACTTGGTTAATATCACATATACACTAGTATGTCACAAGGTAATTGGTGGTACAAGAGACAAGAATTAACAGAATGCATCACAATTCAACAGAGGGGAAGTGACAACCAAGTTAAAGAAATGATGTATGGAGGTTGTTTTACTGCAACATCTATTTTAAAAACGAATCTCATCTCAAAGTTGGGCACATTCTGCAATTCGCTTAATGTTGAATGTACCTTATCGAATTGTCGAGAATTCCCACAATTCATAGCGGTTATATTCTGACAGGAAACAACAACTTTAATGGTTAAAGTGTACATAAAATGCTTCTGTACGTTTATAATCTCAGTAAAATGGGTACAACCCTACAGTTTTACAGTTCATTGGTGACCTTTGAGGGTAGTGTATGCGTAAAACAGCACACGGTTTCACCATTGAGGACGCAAGGTAACAGTACTTCATTTGCGAAGATGGATAGGTAGTCGCGGTACATGTATCGGACGCGTTCTTCCTGAATCCCAGGTACATCAAACTGCTATGCTTCATTGTTTATTTGCTGGTGGAAGAATGCACCCTGTCATAAGTCATTCTATTCAGTTCACAGCCCTACAGTTCGGTACGACAACGGATCCATTCGAATTTGTCCGTGTAGCTCCACATTCATCAGTATCGGGAACACTGGTTATTTGCTGTCTCCAACATCGCATATTTGCTTGTAGAAATCGAAGCAATTAGTGGCCTGTGTACAGAACTACAGTGGGTGATAAGCTTATGGGGTTAGAACTCATCCCAGTGAAACTCTTCCAGTTCTTTGGTGACAAATTCAACCTTGGCAAGGGTGAAGTGTCCCTATAGGAAGAAGTCTGGTATTGGAGACGTTTAGGGATACATTGTACATGGGGTGATAACCTTGATGTCAGAACTCATCCCATCACAGCACTTACTAATTCAACCATGGCAAAGATGAAGTGTCCCCATAGAAGGGAAGTGGGGTATTTCAGGATGGATGGTGTACATACAAGTTTGTAAACCATTCCAGAATTCTACTGTCATTTATAGTTTTTAGAACCTATAAATATTCACAATCTTTACACATTCAGATATGTTGTTCATCCCTTTGAAAATATATCTGTTTTTGATGTAAATCAGAGGTCTTACCAGGTCTTAGTGCCCTAAAGGAGAGGGTATTCAGAAGGCTATGGATGGGTATATGCAATTTTGTTAGCATATTTTCATTCCCATGATTCTAATGTCATTTATAGGAATCTATAACCTACATGTTATCCCAATGGACATTTTTCACATAAATGTTGCTTGGAAATTCCATTGGAAACCAGAAACCAGGAAGTTCTCAAGGCTGCATTTCTGATAATGTTTCAGATTCACCTTCACAGTACAGGGTTTTACTTCAGATAATGGCATGGCACAGTGTTGTCTTATCTTAACAAGAGGGACCCATTCATTAGATATGTGTCTGAGGGTCTGATATCTAATGGTCCTTTGGAAGCCCACAACACTGTCTGAGGGCCCGACACAGTTAGGGCTGTCAAGGTGTGATATCAACCTCTTTTCATACAGGGATAAGCCATTCAAACAGAATGTCCTTCATCCCATAGTTTCGCATTATTTGCCAAATTTGGCACACTGCTAGGTTAGATAGCTTTGGTTCAAAGATAAAGAACAAACTATCTGTGTTTATTTCACCAGTCTAATACCCTAATGTAATGCAATACAATGACTGTAGATGTATTGAGTATCCTACAGTTGAGTATTTCTCATTTCAGAGGTGGTACAAAAAAAAAAAAAAAAAAATGCAAATTCAACTTCTTACATATTACCAGGAGCCCCAGGGTGACCAGGGATGTGTTGGTTTGGGACCTAATTGACTTATTCTCCAAACCACTTTTGCCCTATAGGATAGAGGAATCTCTGTGAACAGCGATCAACTAGAGATTCATGAAAGCCTGCCATATTTAAAAAAAAAAAAAAAAAAAAGAGGCAAGGTAGTTCTTTTTGAATCTGATGCAAAGAGATTCAGTTGGGCTTCCAATAGCCTCCTCTCTTCTCAATAGCAGATTTTTGAGCCTTTGATTCACAGGCAAAATCTGGTTTCTACCACACTGACATGATACAGTGATGTTATTACTAATCATTTGGGTTCACTGCTGCAATCATTCATGGTTATGAACTCAATAGATGGAGACATGGGTTTTTCATTTGGGTTCACTATTGAAGTAACTCATAGGTATGAATTCAATAGACTGATACATGGTTTGTCATTTGGGTTCACTATTGTAGTAATTCTTAGATATGAATTCAATAGACTGATACATGGTTTTCCAGTTGGGTTCACTGTGGAAATCATTCATACTTATGAACTCAGTGGACTGATAGATGGGATTCATTTGTGTTCATTTTTGAAATCATCCATAGTAATGGACTAAGTGGATTGATAGTGGTTTTTCTGAGGATGGACTGATGTAGGAGGGTGCTCGCCCCTGCGAAATGTTGTTGAACTGTTCCAGAACATTCAATAACAGTTCTAGTGCAGTTCTTGAACAGTGTTCAATACTGTCCATAAAGTGTTCAACAAATGATTCAAGAACATTCTAAGATGTGCGAGAACATGAAATGGCACTCTTTGGCTGTTCAATAAAGTTCATAAAACTTTTGTTAAAGAACGTTCTGTACCAATTGTTCTACAAAGCAAAATATCTACAGAACCAGTAGTTCAACATAGTTCAAGATAATTATCTGAATGATGTTCAAAACAATTCTAAAACATTCTGTTCCAGAATGTTCTATAAATAAAGGTATTTATAGAACAAGTAGTTCAATAATGTTCAAAATAATTATCTAAAAGAGGTTCAAAACAATTCTAAAATGTTCTGTTCTAAAATGTTCTACAAATCAAAATATTTTTAGAACCAGTAGTTCAACAATGTTCAAGAAAGTTGTTCAATACTGTCCATAAAGTGTTCAACAAATGATTCAAGAACGTTCTAAGATGTGTGAGAACATGAAATGGCACTCTTTGGCAGTTCAATAAAGTTCAGAAAAACTTTTGTTAAAGAACGTTCTGTACCAATCGTTCTACAAAGCAAAATATTTATAGAACCAGTAGTTCAACACTGTTCAAGATAATTATCTGAATGATGTTCAAAACAATTCTAAAACATTCTGTTCCAAAATGTTCTATAAATAAAGGTATTTATAGAACAAGTAGTCCAATAATGTTCAAAATAATTATCCAAAAGAGGTTCAAAATAATTCTAAAATGTTCTGTTCCAAAATGTTCTACAAATCAAAATATTTGTAGAACCAGTAGTTCAACAATGTTCAAGAAAATTATTTTAAAAAGGTTCAACACAGTTCTAAAATGTTCTATAAATCAAAATACCTATAGAACCAGTTGTTCAACATTGTTCAAGATAAATATCTGAATGAGATTCAAAACAGTTCTAAAATGTTCTGTTCTAAAATGTTCTATGAATTTATATATTTATAGAACACCAGTAGTTCAACATTGTTCAAGATAATTATTATAAAAGATAACCAGAAATTGCAAAATATTAGATAAGAAAACAAAACGCAATGTAAAATCTCAGTTCTAAGCAAAACACTGTTAAAGACTAAAAAGAAAGAAAATGTGCTTTTTCAAAAAGATAAGAACACATTATAAGTTGTAAAATTGTAAACTTACCCAGTATCTTTATTATCTTGCTGGATACAATAATTTCCCTCCAGAACTTAGCTTCAACATTTTCTCTACACAACACTGACTAAGCTCCTTTCTTGGGTTTATAATTACTTTATAAGATATCACTCCATACAATCCTTTCAAAATCCACTTCAACAAGTAAGACATATTTTATCCAAATTTAAAAAAATTGATGTTCAAAATGCATGGGTCAACTCCTGTATTCACTCAACTCTAATATAACTGTTTAAACTTTCAACCTTTCCCCATAAACAAAGAAAAGGTTTCTCTTTTTCAAACCATCCAATCAGGAGTCATCTGGCAATAAGCTTATCTCAAGAATTCCAAACTCTGCATGGACACCCATGGCCAGTACAAAAACATTAGATTCTACACACTTTGTTTGTTCTGATAACCATTCAGATAGCCTGGATTCTGACTGTCACAGTTATGGTTATAAAATAATTGTATATCGATCTGATAATTTTTCAAAATATACAGGGTCAGTTGATATACACTTACTATAATACAGATAATCATATGGACATTCCTTTTCAAATCTGAAGGATTTTTCTAAACAAAGAGACAAATAACTTGGAGTGTATCTTAAAGCCAATAGAAAGGCTGTCTTTGAGATGTAGGTAAGCAAGTTCTTTCAGTGACACTTGCATTTTTGTTCTCAGTATAAATAGCTGATTCAATCAATCCGAATAAAAGTAATCACATTTGAAGCAAACTACAATGTGCTATAAATAGTGTATCTTATTACATTAGCAGATATATTGTGTTTAGGGTAAGATAAAAATAGGGATTCCTAAAATATGTGCCATAAAATAAACATTTATAACTAAGTACAGACTTAATTGTCATCAAGTTATATTTATAATACTTTCTATTATCTATTGAGTATGATTCACTTTGCTATCATACTCTTTGGTTTACATAAAAAAGTATGTCAGCTGTATTTTTAAAATGCTAACCAAGGTTTTTTTTGGCAAACACTCAGTTCAAAAAGGTTCAAAACATGTTCTACAAGGATTATATTCAATTCCACAAACTTCAAAAAGTGTCCAAAAACAGTCTTGATGAACTATATTGAAAAATATTAAATTTAATAAAGTTCAATAAATGTCCTAAAACTGTCTTGTTGAACTATATTGAACAATATTCAATTCAATAAAGTTCAAGAAGTGTCCTAAAACTGTCTTATGGAACTATATTGAACAATATTCAATTCAACAAAAATCAAAAAGTGTCCCAGAACTATCTTGTCGAACTATATTGAGCAATATTCAATTCAAGAAAGTTCAAAAAATGCCCTGGAAAGTGTCTTGTTGAACTTTTTTGAACATTATTCAATTCCACAATGTTCAAAAAGTGTCCCAGAACTATCTTGTTGAAATATATTGAACAATATTCAGTTCAACAAAGTTCAAAAACTGTCCCAGAACTGTCTTATTGAACTATATTGAACCATATTCATTTCAACAATGTTCAATATGTGTTCCAGAACTATCTTATTGAACTGTATTGAACAAGTGTTCTTGAACTTCTCTTTCAAAAATTTATTGAATGGATGTTGAACGTTCTAATCTGTTCAAAATTGTTCACCACAGTCCATGAAGTCTTGAACAATATTTCGCAGGGGTATACCTTTTACACTCTTTGGACTTGTCTTGATTATTCTTGACAAAGTCTCTTTTGAATCTCTGAATCCATGACCGTAGCCTCGGGTAGATAGAGAGGTGAGGGTGTTTGGTCTTTCAAATCATTGAACACAGAACTGGAAGGAGTTCACAGTTTCTCCTTCATCAGTACTCCTAGCAGATAACAGATGACCTCAGAGGGTCACATTATTGTTCAAGCTGGTTTTCATTCCTGCTTTTATGCTAGTCTAGATCATTCTTTGACTGAAGATATGACCTTTTGCCCCTTTTAGAGCTCTAAGATTTTATCTGGATATATTTCAGATCTTAGATAGGGGAAGTATGTGTTATACTATACATGTGTGTATATGTATGGACTCTTCAGGAGGCATTCTAAGAGCTACCATGTCAGCAGGTAGACAGTTCTGCTAGCTGATCAAATATTTAGAATGTTTCCTTGGCCAAGGCTCAAATTGCTCCTTCCTTATATGGCTGGAAGTCACATTCCTCAGTTTTTACTTTAACTTCTGACTTGGAAGTCTGATGAAGGTCAGATTAATCGTTGGAACTATAGTATAATCATGTGGTTCCTTCATAAGGGGTGTATAGTATGATACATTACAGTAATTGTATGTATATGTACAGTTCCAATGGCCAGATCACACTGTTTAGTGGTACCTGAAAGCTCATTGGAAATACCCAATCATGTTCCTGTTTTTGGGGAAGCATCTGATCTAGTGGAAAGGCCCAAGGAGTAGGTTAATAGGTGGTCTTATCCATATAAAGGAGCACAATCTCCTGTTATTATTACCAATGCGCCTGTCCATGGTTGGGGAACACATTGGTATTTTGTGTGATAAAATTCCAAGGTGTGGGAATTTTTCAATGCATATGCTGGACAATTCCAGTTTTACTTATTAACAGAATATAACTACATAGGTTATGTTGTTATGTTGCTAGGTATGCCTTTCATGCTTTTGTACTTATCACCACAAGTGGGTTTGAAATTAGTACATTGGTTGTAACATACATGCAGGGCCAAGGCACCTTTGGAAAGGTTGCCAGGTAGTGCTTACATATATAACTACTAAATGTTATTTTGTTAAGTTACTTTTACTGCATAATATAGTCTGGTACTCTCAAGTTTCTTGAGATGGGTACTTTGGCTTTTCATTTGGTTATACCTGCTTTTGGTGGCAAAAATATTAAAAATCCCACCACCAGTATGGTTGTAATCAAGCACTAGTGAGGATAAGGTAAGGGTATTTTACGCAATAAAATGTAAAAATTTTATTGTAATTTAACTTTTTGTAAGTTAAATACTTACCTTATCCTCACTAGATTCGGATTCCCACCCTGCCAACCCCACATTTTTAAGATTTTTGGGTTTACAATATATTATATTGACTCCCAAAATTAAAGTGAGGCTAAACGGGGTTCTTCCGGTGCACGCGCATGCGCGGTCATGCGTATACATACTGCTACCGACAAGAATATTTATTTTAAAAATATTCTCGTTTGGTCGTACATGTTTGCTCCCGCCAACAGGTAAGCACTAGTGAGGATAAGGTAAGTATTTAACTTACAAAAAGTTAAATTACAATAAAATTTTTACATGTTGTTGTATTTTATTCTTACATCAAAAGAACTCTTAAACTTTGTAACATGACTACTACCATGTTATTCCAAAATATGCTATTAAGAGCTTTAAGTTTTTCAATTATTTTCAGATTGAAGATTAATTTGAACCAAGCATCAATTTTAAATATCAAAAATAAGTGAAAAAAGCTTTGAATCTAGGAAGTCATGTTTTGTGCAATGTATTTATTTCGACCAAGCAATAGCTTTGACCTAGGGTCACTGTGATATTTTGGATTACTGTGGCTTTAATTTACTAAAGCATACAATATAGTGCAGACCTTAATTATCAGAATAAGTTCTGACTGCATCAACAAAGTCATGATAAAGTTGCTTTGACACCATTAACTTCCCTTCAAGTAGTGTCATTTGCTAATCACTGGCTTCGAGCTTTTATAATTATCTTAATGGTGAAAAATGACTTGTAATCTTGGCCGTCTGTAATCTGGCCTTAGAAGTGGAATAAGTCTTTAGGGTTGAGTATTTCAAAGTTAAATATAGTTTTCTTTTTGTGAAATTGTAATATTTTAGCTTCACTTTCATCAGGAGTGGCTTAACTAATGAAGTGCAGGGAAAAATTAGATGAAAAGGACACATAATGATCCAAAAATAAGTAGCCATCTTTTATTTTTGTTTCTGGTACACAGTTTTCGGGTCTTTTTGTTAATATGTTGTCATTATTTGTTGCAAACTATATGTAACTAGAAAACACTCCTTGAGCACTGACTTCCACTATTTAGGCAGTCAAGTGTGCAGAATAAAAATCTAGATCTTTCCTGAAATGTAATGAATTCCTCCCCAGGTAAGGCCACTTCTTTCTCTGATTAGGCCATAATCACTAAATAAATTTCATATAGATGTGTCCATTAGTTGTTGAGTAATTGCTTAACACAAACAGACAAGCAAACAAACATACCTCCTTGACAGGGGTAATGCTCAAGATTTCCTCGTGTTGTTGAACCTTGTCAATCAAATTTATGGGGGATCAAAAAAGCACTTTTTCTTGACCAGGGCAAGACAGTGTCCTCTTCCAGGCAACAGTTTGCAATCAGAAGCAATTGTAATCCACAGAGCACCACCAGAGTGGGTTTCAGAAAATTCTGGATTTTTTGTATTCAGAATGTGATCCAGATCTTTTCAAAAATTAAATTACTTCTTCCTTTAATTAAGCCCAAACAAAAAGGTTTATTAAGATCTACTCATTAATTTGGAGTGTCAACCAGAATGCCAAAGTGAGTGAAAATACATAGAAAATTGGGCATTTTTTGTGGCCAGGATAATTGTTCCGGATCTCTTCTAAAATTTAATGGCTTCTTCCATTGGTCAGGCCCTTTTCTTTTAGGGGCCAGTTACACATAGCCAGATGCGCCATGGATATAGGCCACGGTTCCATATATAATAACTGATAGGGATGAGGGTGGGTCATCTAAAAGATTTACGGATCTGCCACGGATCTCCTGCAAACCGTCATGGTGCCCCAAGTACAGATTTGCGGATGAAAAGACTGCACTAAGGCTTGGTCTTTTTGACTGTTTTGTTAAACCGCAAACTCTTTCCGTGTCAGTCCGTAGCAGATCCGGTTAGATCCGGCTATATTTTGGGCGATATTTGTTGGCGCGGAAGCGTCAAGGATGAAAGGGATGCCCCAAGGACATTCAGGATGGGTTTACAGACAATAAGAACACTCACGGATGAGCTATGAATGAGATACGGAAGAGCTACGGATAATAATGTCTGTACGGACTTGTTTGATTTTTCTGTAATGGTCTAGGGATCTTATCTGATCCTTGGCATGTCACTACGGATTGCAGCATGCCACTACAGATCTCACACGAACATTACAGATGTTACAGATGCCCTTATGGACTGAAAATGTGATCCGTAAATCACTCAACATTTTTCAACATTTTCCAAATTAGGAAACCTGGCGCGATCCGGCAGGTCATCCGTGAATGTGTAACTGGGTTCTTAGAAAGATGCGTTCTTTACTTTGGCAGTTAACACAGACAAATGAACCAACCCAAAAACAAAACCTTCTTGTGGAGGAAATGAAAATATTTTTACTTCCAATTTAAAGAAAATAAACAACAGTGCTGATGAAATAAGGTTCACCTGTGTGTCATGCAAGGCCATATGTTAATGCAGGTATTGTTTCTTGAAGACTTTTAGAATATGTTTTGTTTCACAGTGGAAAAAAATCCTTTTTGTTGTTAGGGATATAATTTTGCTGAAATGAAGAACAAATTATCAAATGTTTTTGAAGAGCTTTTATAACTGAAGTTAATGATACATAAATGATTGTTATTAAGACTTCAGCTAATTTTATGAAGAGCCCTGTACACTTGAAGTATTATTAATATTCCACCTTTCTATTTCTTTCTATCTGTAAGGTATTGGCAATATTCTCTCCTTGTGCACTACTCTTATACACACTGAAAGGAATTTATATTCCCCATGTAATTAAAGAGAGGCAGGGAATAACAAGTCTCCCTGACAAAGAATTTAATTACAGGAGACAAGTAAAAGATGCAACATAAGAGAATGCTATTTATTTGAGAATGACCCCATGAAGGAGTGGCTAATATAGTCATTTCATCCATCTAAAATAGCTTGCTGGCTCATTTGTGTGTATCATGTCTACCAAAGACTTAAAACCTATAGTAACAGAAGGATGGTTTGTACATTCAGCTGTTCCAGGAAATTATTAGCTTGGTTAAATGGTATTCCAATAAGGAATGCTGAACTTTCTATGGAAGAAGTATTGGATACATGTCGTTGTTAGGTGAACTTGTTTACACATAAGACAAAACCAATAGTTACAGCAATATGACAGCTGTTAATTTTAGAGACATTCACAGTCATAGTTTATTATTGGCGAGTTTGGATCGAGCTCCAAGGTGTCCTAGGACAAATATTTCGTGCAAGCGCAGTAAAACCACAATCTAAATGTCTTGGAGCACTTTTGTAGATGTTTACATTCATTTGCATAAATTGTAATGTCATAAAATATCAAAATATGCGGCTATAATGTTCAAAGAGTAACATAAATATGTGCAATACTTCGATTCTGACATAAAAAAATAGATATTTAATATTAAATGCTTTAAACAGTTACAATTCTGTATATCTGATAGACTTTTAAATATTTTCTATTGCTTTTTTTCATGTCGCCATCTTGGATATCTTTCTGCTCCCGCTAGAAGGGTGGATTACTTGGCGTGGAGAAATCGGGGGTCCAAGGAGCACTTGTCCTAAGCGTTTGGATGAAAATCCACGGTCCGAGGACACCTCGGAGTGCAATCCAAACTCACCATATAATAGTAGCATGCATTTGTACATCTACATGTTACATATACATAAATGACATATTGACAATAACATGGAATGGTTGACTGGTTCCCTTTCATGTCAGTGTTTTGATCCAAAGGGCAACTTACAAATACTTAGTATAAGGTTATAGATCTCAAAATTATGAGCGGTAATTACCGCTATTAATTTGAGGTTGCTAGATTTGTGCAATTCCTTTTATAAATAAAGATAATATTATGTTAATAAAAACAAACCGCCTAAATAATACATATCTACAAAGTAAAAAAACTTATATCTCTTACTTAGTTGTAGTAAAAATGTTTCATTAGACTAGAAAAAGAAAATTCTTTTCTCAGACTCACTTACTCAGGTTTCAAATTACTGTCACAATTTTCTCAAATAATTTTTCAGCATAATTTTGCATCTTGAAGATTCCAGAACATTGACTAACAAGTTAATATGAAATTAGGCCTCTACACTGTTTGTGTGTGGTCAATCTTCTTATTTAAGAGAAAACGGACTCCATTTTTGTGCAAACAAAATGTCCGCTTTTATTTGAAATAAATGAAAACTGATAGACTTATAATGAGTGCAGTAATTGAGTGCAATTTCAGTATCGATATCAGATTCTGATTTGACTTTGATATCATTTGATATTTAAATATCACTTTACAGCTACTTAAGTTATTGGAAATCATAGTTTGCAGATTTGACCTTTGACCCCTGCTTCAAGGTCAAGTAGGGTCATCATGCCAAAAGGGCCTCATGTCTCCATTATAATTATATCCACCAGAGACATCCGGTGGATACTTTGGTTTAGCGTTCGCTACGCCGCCGCGCGTATAGAGATTTTTGGCGTTAACGCTCTCAGATGAAAACTACACCCAATTTGCAGGATATCTTCATTGGGGGGTAAGCTTCTCTGGGACTGAAATTATCCTCATTCTGAAAAACAAGATGGCCGCCGTGGGCATTTCTTTAAAAATTATCTACATTCTTCTACTGGCTGTTTCTCATAGGTAGAAGGTTAAATCTCTTCATAGGTGATATGTATAACAAATATACATGTCCTCTACAACCTTGCAGACATTTGACCTTGAAATTCTTAATTCAAGGTCATCCACAGAGTGCCAAAGTAACCCACATAGCGGACTTTAAAAGTGCCTATATCTCTCTTATCATTGCTCCTAGAGGTTTGCAATGTGAAACCAAGCTATAGGAAATCATGTGCTGTGAATCTTCTGATGTGGTCAGATTTAATCTTGGACCCCTCCTTGAAGGTCAAACGACGGTAGCCAAACTTAAAAGTGCATATAACTCATTTATTATTGGGCCTAGAGGATATCATGGGCTGGGAATCTTCTGATGTCAGATTTGACCTTTGGCCCTCCTTCAAGGTCAAATGATGGTTCACTGGCTTTGGTGAGTTGTCTTTCCGGTTGATACAAATTTGCATCTGTTCTCCGATGGGTAGGTCTAGTTGGTTCTAAGGCTTCAAAATATGGAAACAACTGGTAAGATTTCATGGCCTGTGAATCTTACATCTGACAACATTTTGTGATTCTTTATGCTTCTTGCAACTAAAGTTGTGCCTAAGATTGTCCTAAAACTCAATGTTGTTACTCATTTAGGTGTACCTGCGAGCTACGGTTCTTGCTTGCCGAGGCTGACTATTTTTAGAAATTCTTATGCCTGTTAACCTTTCCCTGGTTTAATGTATCAAGAATATTTTTTTTTAAATCTGTAATCTTCTATTTTGTTCCTTTCCACAGATACTTGGGACACTGGAATTTTTTATTTTTGCCAGATTTTTTAAATTTTACATTATTCTGAAAAGCGTGAGTTTCTTGTAAACACAAAGAGATAAATAATGTATTATTGTTTTTACTGAGAAGTTGATACTCATTCAGTACACAAGTTTTTCTGTTTTCGCAGCCCTTAATTTATTCTTGTGGTATCTTTTTTCCTTCAGATACCTACGAACAGCTTTCCAGCATTCCAGCAATAATAATACTAGTTCAGTATTTTCAGATAATCCAAGTTGTTACACTGTCTAAAGATAAGCAAAGAATTGACTTGATGTCTGTCATTCTTCATGTTAAACTTGACCTGATTTATGGTTCTTTTCTCATGGATTCCTTTCGTAAATACAGCTCCCGGATTTTGTATAATTAACACCATTCATTATCTCTAATTTTCCCATTTAATTGGTTCTTCTCTTTCTTACAGATACCTATGGACAACTTCCTAGTGATAGCAATGCGGGCGCAACATTGTTCAGGCAATCCTCTGTCACATCCTCATTACTCACCGACTCTCAGTACACGGCAACCATAGACAGTGGGAGTGTTGAAGCAACCCAAGCATTCAACATGAACCCAATGACTCAGCAACCTAGCTCAGTAGAGACTGTTGATGAGTGAGTATAGTGTGGGAACTTCACCTAAACTTTTATATTATCACACAGCCTTCAAAAGCTGTGCAGTATTGTTTTTACCCATGGTTCAGGGTGGGTGGTGAGAAAAGTCTTGTCTAGGCTGCATGAGGTATAGGAAGTTCAGACTTGGTGAGCATTACTTGGGGATGTAAGTGTGCAATGTAATGTAACAGTTGTGACCTTGGTTTGCCCTTTGACCTTGTTGTAATGACCTTAGTTTATATTTGGTGGGTATATTGGATGCTGGGATGCTGTGTGCAGCATCATGGTGTGACCTTAATTGTATCCACGGGATAGCATCTGGTGGATACTATGGATTTCACTTAGTTACGCCGACCCCGCCGCCACCGCTGATGCCACAGTGTGTGGAGAGATTTCACCGTTACCGCTCTAACGAAATCTTGCCTTGGAATATTTTTGGCCTCATTTTGAAAAACAAGATGCCGCCACGGGCATTTTTTAGACTTTCAGCAAGGACTTTTGGTGGCCCTCTAGAGCAAAGTGTATTATAGGTAGAGATCTCAAATTAGCAGGGTATGTTCCTTATTACAAAATCGTCACTGGGAGTATTTTTGACCTCATTTTGAAACACAAGATGGCCGCCACGGGTGTTTCTTTGTCAGTCATAAAAAGTGCTTAATAATATATCTCTCTTAATATTGGTCCTAGAGTCTTCTGATGGTAAACCAACCTAAAGGAAATCATGGGCTGGGAATATTTTAGTGTGGTTGGATTTGACCTTGGGCGCCTCCTTCAAGGTCAAACGAGAATATCCAAACCTAAAAGTGCTTATAACTTGCTTATTATTAGTCCTAGAGGTTTGCAAAGTGAAACCAACCTATAGGAAATCCATGGGCTAGGAATTGTTTGATGTGCTCTTGATTGGACCTTAGACCCCTCCTTCAAGGTCAAACTAGGACAGCCAAACTTAAAAGTGCTTATAACTCATTTATTATTGGTCCTAGAGGTTTGCAATGTGAAACCAACATACAGGAAATCACGGGCTGGGAATCTTTTGATGTGGTCAGGTTTGACCTTGAACCCCTCCTTCAATGTCAAATGAGGACAGCCAAACTTAAAAGTGCTTATAACTCACTTATTATTTGTCCTAGAGGGTTGCAATGTGAAACCAACTTATAGGAAATCATGAGCTGGGAATCTTGTGATGTTGTTAGATATGACCCTTGGCCCCTCCTTCAATGTCAAATGATGGTTCACTGGTTTTGGTGAGTTGTCTTTTTGGTGGATACAAATTTGCATCGGTTCTCCCGATGCGTAGGTCTAGTTTTACCTTTGACCTTACTGTAGTGACCCTGACCTTTAAAATTTGTCTGGGCTCTTGCTTGAAAAGATGTAGGAAGTAGAATTTTCGCAGGGATATCAGTTGGAGGGGGTGTAGGTGTGCAATGTCAGGGTGTTAACTTTGTGTGACCTTTGACCTTGGCAATGCCAGAAAGTTTTCGGCTGCCACATTTGAAACATATGCGTCATATCACACATTTCTCATTCATAACTCATTTTTCTTCTGTATCTGCCACTGTTCCTACTCTTGATATCTGAGATATTTTGATGTGAAACAATGTAAAACTTGTCATGACCTACCTTAGGTGTTTGCACTGGTGGTTATATCAAATAGGAATGCTTCAATTTTGAGACTGTTTTAATATTGATACTTATAGTGTCATCTTTAAGTCTTTAGACTAACTTGTAACTGCTGAACATAAGAGTCCTTAATTTACAGCCAACTCAATTTATTTTGAGGTGTAATTTTATATTTCATTGCATTATGACCGTACTTTTATGAGAGTTAAAAAATGTTTAATAGAGCTGTTACAGATGATAGTTATAGTGTATGTACATAATTATGCATACGATGTATGACACCCCATGCCTGATATGCGACAGTAATTTTTTCCCTGCTTCTCATTTATGTTTGGTTGTTTACATGTGTCCTACTCTGATTTGTGATACCCAAAATCCTATTTGTGGCAGTAAAATCACAGTGTATTTTGTAGAAAATTGGATGGCTGTTGATAAAAAATTGTGTGACGCAAATTGGCCATCTGATGTTGTAAACCACATACATATATATGATATTATATGTAGACCTACTTGATTACTCATTAAGGGTTAGAGTAATGGATTATTTTGAGAAAAGATTGAAAAAAAAACAGAAGTCTTGTCCACTTAAACATTGGAAATTCTTATATTATTTTGCATAAAATGAACCAGCTTTTGTAAATTTTCAGTGAAGAAGAGCACAATACCCTTACCCTATCCTCGCTAGTACTTTATATTTATTGAGAACAAAAATCAATGACCAAAAAAAAAAAAGGAAAATGGTGCACCAGAGAATGATGTTTACAAGGAACTAGGAATGTGGTGCATATGCAGTAGCAATATGCACAGTACTACCGACAACAATTATATTATTATGTTTTAAATATTTATTATATTTTTTAACATATTATTTATTCGACTTGATCATTGATGTTTGCTCTTGCCAATGTGTAGCACTAGTTAGGATAGCGTAAATATTTAACATATAAAAAATTCAATAACAAATGAAACTTTAATGTTTTGTTGCATTTGTTGCTAAAGTAAGAGTATTTATTAAGTAGTAGAGTATTAATGAAAGAGAAGTCAAGGACAAAAATTACAACTCCTGGCAACCCTAATTTTGAACACAAAATAACATATATAATTGTATATAAATCATGACTTCTGCTATAAAGTAAATGTAGTTTCACATATGCTGAACTGGCGACGTTGGGTTACATTCCATTTTGATTTCTTTTCCACATTGCAAGCAATTATTTTTATTGTATCACATATATGTTCAATGGCCTAAGTAGTATTCAAATAGGTTAAGTCTGATTAGGTTTATTGTAACAATTTAAGCCACATTATTCATATATTTAATTGCCTGAAGTTATATTCAAACATTGGCAGGTTAAGAGTTAGAAACATAAAATTTCTACTGGAGTAATCCCCCTTAAAAATGAGAAAAAACAAGAAGGAAAGTTCAACAAAAAAGACTGTTACAAAAGAAAAATTGCCCAGATTACTCAAAAAAATAATAACTGTCACAAAATTTCATGTAATTCAAGGAAAAATAAGGTGATGTCCTTAGTGTTGAATTTCACACAATATTGTGGTATGAATGTCACATACTCTGTATAATTTAGGGATGATATTCACACAAGAAATCAGCCAAAGTTCAGCAAAGAAATCTGTTCAAATACTGAAGGTTTTTTATTTAACTTAAGTTAGTTGTACCTCATCTTTCGCTGATCACTTTTCTGGTTATGGCTCCAGAGCTACATTTACAACAAGGCCAAAATGTGTTTCAAATTTTCAATGTACATGTGCAAGCTGGGAAGCCATTAAAGACATGTATAGTGGATTAGAATGTACAAAGTCTGATGACAAAAACAAATTCCAAGTCAGTTACATCCCATACCTGGCCTACAACTCAGACAGTCACCAATCCAAGTACTAATGTAGCCCGTTGCTGCTTCACTTCAGTGAAGAGACAGATAGTCATCACGTTATGCCATGACAGTTCCCTTACGAAAAAAAAAAGATGAAAAGTAAAACTGAACTCGAGAAGTGCGAGCCTCACTAAAGCTCATGCTTAAAAACTTTGTGATGCAAGCATGAGTGAGTAACATGAGTATTCTCAAGAGTAGTTGCAAATTTTAACAGATTGTGATTAAGGATTAGTGGTGCGACTCAGCTTTTGTAGAGAGTCGATTATTGCCCACGTCAGATTGATTAATCATTCGATTTAATTGTCAGATATTAAAAATCATAAAATCATTCATTAAGCGTAACTAAACATATTCATACTATCAGCCAACAAAATAATAAAATCTTACTTGAAGAATATCCTTGATAAAATAGAGTGAGAAAATTTCCTAGCAATATGTTAAAATAAAATATGCAAATTAGAAAACACGGGGTTTGTAAATTCTGTGGGATTTCCTAGCAATATGTTAAAATATGCAAATGAGAAAACGTGATGTCACAGAATTCCATAGAATTTCCTAGCAATATTTTAAAATATAATAAAAGGAAAGGCTATCTAAACACCTGTATATATGCATCTAGTTAGGCGATAATAGGGGTTTAACTTGGATTGCTTCCATGTGGTTACACTCGATACTTTTGAAGGTGATGCCACCATTTATCGATGCATCAAACGGACCACTAATCGTCCGAGCACTGCAAAGTATCACCTGTGTTTACTCTGTATACAGTGTCTAACCATAATTAAGTAGAATTCTGATAAGAAGGATTCTCATAAAATAGATGTAAATGTCAGTTCCCAAGTGTTTCTCTTCCATTAAAATTTACCCTGCTGTCTAGAAATTCTGTGTTGAATAGTAATATTCTCCAGGTCCCTACTGATTACACATAAAAAGGGTCTACTTTAAAGAATTGTAACGAAGAATTTATTGCCATTTTTAAAAAGTGCTTGTTGTGTTTTCATGTTCAAGCAATAATATTATTATTTTTAAGTAATACAAAGGAACTTGTCTTTATATGGTCAAAACCTATTATTACCTCCGCTAAGAAGGTATTAAATTTGTGGCCCTGTGTGTTTGTTAACAGGATAACACAAATACGACTTGTTAAATCTGCATAGAAAAAAATGACAAGATGGGTCTTAGTTCAACTTAGATAAGTTGAAACATAAGTTTCAAATATAAACTATACATGACATGATAGAGGTTTGCTTCCTCTTAGTCCTCTTGTTTAATAAATACACCTGTGATTTAGTGTTTATTAGAATTGTGTTTTTTTTCTGATTCCTGGAATAACATTATAACAATTTTTCAACCATAATTCTCAGAGCTCTCCTTTTAAAACATTTTTCTTGTCATTCTGTAGCCTTGCAAGCATTGACATGGGAGATGCAGAAAGTTACTGCGAAAGCCAGTTGGAATGTGACCAAGATGGCCGCCGTCAGCAAAAACTCAACCACAGTGAAATAGAAAAACGGCGTCGAGACAAAATGAATGCATATATTGTGGAGCTTGCTGGTTTAGTTCCAATGTGTAGGGATATGAACAGGAAATTAGACAAATTATCTGTCTTAAGGATGGCAGTGCAACATATCAAAGCTCTACGGGGATCTTGTAATACAGTAACAGAAGTTAGCCATCTGCCCTCATTTTTACCTGAAGAAGGTGTGAAAGACGTCATATTAAAGGTAATATATTGTTTTATGAATTCTCCCTTTTACAGGTAAAAACTATATGCCTGTCTGTCTTTCTGTATTATAGAAAGTAAAGAGCTTGAAGGTTATTTTTCTTCATTTCCAGGTTTTAAAGGAAATTACTGTGAATTTTTCTGTTCTGACATAGTTAAATTAGAAAATCTCCATTATAAATATTTTTAATAGCAGTAGCAAAATTTAAGGGATTTTGTAACAGGGTCTTAATGGCTTCATAATAATTGTAACTTTAACTTCATGAAACAGATTCTGTACGTTATTGTGTAGAATTGATGTGACTTGAGACGCGCAATTCTAATAATACTATGCTGTGATATTTGGTTCTGTCTGGGGACTTTTTCATTGTTTTGCCATGCTCATTAAAAGTGTTTGGCAATGGTTATCTTTACCAAAAATATAACATTGAGGCCTGAAAAGCTGATATGGCTCGAATTATCCCTTTTCAGCTCAAATGACGACAGTAAGAGAAACATCCATGTATTACATTACAGGGTTCTGGGTATTGTTATAAAAATTTTGTGGAAAATTGTTATTTTGGATAACAGTTTTTTTACAGCTCAATAATATTTTTAAACATCCCCAATATCTTGGAAAAGGTAAGGGATAGAATGATCTCAAGCTCATGTTTGATGCCAGAGGGGTCCTCAAGAGTTCTGGAAATGGTGATAAACATTACAGATAAATTTCATTTTGGGCAGATTTTCTAGATGTTACAATATTTCTAAAAAATTAAATATTGTGAGGACAGCAAATAAAGCATATATCCTGCTTCTAAGCTTTTTATAATCATTACACAAATTTTTTATCTGATTTGCAGGTGATTAATATGATTTTATAATGCATGCATAGTCCACTACTCAGAAAAGCTAAGAGATAGCATGATTTTAAGCTGAGCCACATTTTCAATACTGATCTGGAGTTAGAAAAAAAAGGTTCATGCTGTTTCCCAGAAATGTAAGCTGACACAGTGCTCAAGAGGGCACTCTGTTATTGTCAGCCATTACTAAATGCTAACTTTATACACTTATTTGTCTGCTAAATGAAGTGGTTATAGCAGAAATTTTAAAAAGGACCTCAGAAAAGGGTATTTCAGTTACTTTTATATTTAGAAACAGTCCAGTCAAACATATAGTTACTCAGTCCAGATAATAGTTCAGTGCATTTGACAAAATTAGAAATGTCTTTTTTTATAAGTTTCTTACATCATGAAACATCAACACTTAGTGAGCTTTGTATTAAAACAATAGCATGGTGATATAATTGTGTTGTCGGAGTATAGTTTTTAACTATAAAGCATTGTGTCAAAATGGCTGCCTATTCTCGAGTTGGTCCAGTATAGATAGTTAGCTTCAGACAAGATGTTCACAAACCAGACAGCTCTACACAAAAATTCAGCCTTGACATTGCTAAAAATAGCCTGACAAAGAGCTTAAAATTAATTCATAAAACCCTAGCCATATTGTTTTATAATGATCTAAAAGTTACCCAGTTTTCAGCCTAATTATAAAAGCCCCTCATAGATGAATTGTGTACACATTCAAGCAATAACATCAGTCCAAGAGTCATTTGTTTGTTTGCGCAATAACTTGAAAAATTGTGGACGTATTTTGAAGAAATTTTCAGGAAATGTTAACAGTGGAACAAAGAACAAAAGATTAAATTTTGGTGGTTATCCTGATCAATATCTGGATCCCAGATTTTTTTTAAAGGAATTTTTTTTTTTTTTTGCCATTGCACTCACAAGCACTGTTGGAGGTGTTGGGCAGAGGTTTGTGATCTCTGAGTGTTCTTTATTTTAAATGTCATTGTCAAACTTGCTTATACCCCAGTTTTACTTCTACACCTTTTCATAAGAGCTACCCAGTTTATAACTCAGGAGGTTGCTATGACAACTCTTAGTGAAAATGACAGAGAAAATTGACAAAATTAATCATGTTATTTTTTTCCCCCGAGTGAAAAGATCCGCCTTGCAACTTGCTCTCCATTGCTATGAATGATAAAGATAACTCATAATCAGACGTGATCTAATGACTGAAACTTGTGGCCACTTCTGACAGAAATGTTCTCAAAAGTTTTTAAACATGCTTAAAAAACTGGCATGAGTATTCAGGATTGCTGTGATTATGCTCCAAACCTATGTTACTGCAGAGATAACTTGTATGACCCGTAAGTTTACAGTCAGAACTATATTATTGGGGCAGTCGGGAGGTACACTTTGTGACAGTAGGAAAAACCATATTAACTAAAGCCTAGTTTATATGTTACAGTCAGATTTCCATGACTAAAGCTTATTTAAACACTGATAGATTATATTACTTTAAAAGTTCAGGATATATGAAACATGATTATACACAAGTTAATAGTCAGTTAAAAACTTTAAATAATAATTAATATACTCATATTATGTTTTGTTTGAAGTAGTAATCATGATGACTGTTTTTTATGTGAAGAACTCTCCTTAAAATTTTTGAAGGCATTTATTAAAGTGGTTCCTTTATGATAATAAAAGCCACATCTTAATTTTAAAGTGATGTCATTATTCAAGGGATGGATTGCTGCTGTAAATTAACACAACTGGGGAAACAATTGTCTGTTTGTTGTCGCTTTATGCAGTTTAATGTGAATCTCTTTTGATTTAAAATATAATAGTTATTATGTTATGTGGATTAACACAAGACCACCTTATAAATATTCTGACAAATAAGCCTGTCTACAGTCCTTTTTAAAATGCGATGATGTCATTTCTGTGTAAAATTGGGAACATGACAAGTCAACACACAACGGTAAATCACCGCATTCGAGAAGAAATTCTGCAGTACGTAGCATATATTTGACATAATCCAGTATATTAACTAGAGTGCAGTTCAAGCTGGTATCCTAAACATCTTGTAAAATTTATAAATGTTTACTTAAATTCTTCAGTTTCTTAACATTCTACTCATTAAGCGTCCCTTGCGGGACGCTTGTTTGTGTATGGGAGACCTTCAGGCTCCGCCGGCTCCCCCGGCTCCGCCTTTTGTTTTCCTTATAACTCTGTAACCGTTAGGCGGATTCTTTTCAAATTTGGCAGGTTTAGGCAGTAGCCTTGGGGAATTTTTTTGAATATGCTGCAGTGACATTTCAACCAATCAGAGAGGTCACATGACCAAAAATGTCTTTTTTCGATGGGGAAGCTTGTCCGGATGATAACTTAAAAGGAATTTTATCAATTCACCTGAAACTTGGCAAATACATTCATTCTATTAAAATCTGGAAATCATTAGATTTTGGCATTGATTGGTTAAGAAATGGCCGAGTAATTAATGATTAATTAATCATTATGAATTTTCCAAATAAGGAAAACACAAAAATGCTTATATCTCGAAAACCGTGCTAGATAGAGCGATTTCGACGAAATTTTTGACCCACAGGGTATCTCTGCGGAGTAGTTATCCCAATTTTGAAAAAAAAATTTTGTCTCGCCAAAAATGGCGGCCATTTTGAATTTTCGAATTTTTCGCAAAAATTGCAAAACATAAAAATGCTTATATCTCGAAAACCATACTAGATAGAGCGATTTCGACGAAATTTTGGACCCACAGGGTATCTCTGCAGAGTACTTATCCCAATTTTGAAAAAAAAATTTTCTCGCAAAAAATGGCGGCCATTTTGAATTTTCGAATTTTTCGCAAAATTGAAAAACGTAAAAATGCTTATATCTCGAAAACCGTGCTAGATAGAGCGATTTCGACGAAATTTTTGACCCACAGGGTATCTGCAGAGTAGCCATGCCAATTTTCAAAAAAATTTTGTCTCGCCAAAAATGGCGGCCATTTTGAATTTTCGAATTTTTCGCAAAAATTGCAAAACACAAAAATGCTAATATTTGGAAAACCGTGCTACATAGAGCGATTTCGACGAAATTTTTGATCTTCAGGGTATCTCTGCAGAGCAGCTATCCCAAAGAGCTTTCACTTGGTGAAGTTTCAGACCCATAGCTAATTGCTCACCTACTCAAAATGAGTAAATGTGAATTACCTCTAAAAGTATTGCAGATAGCCAATTTTTCTGAAATAACTCATTCACCTACTTTTGGGAGAGCTTTCACTTGGTGAAGTTTCAGACCCGTAGCTAATTACTCACCTACTCAAAATGAGTAAATGCGAATTATCTCTAAAAGTATTGCAGATAGCCAATTTTTATCAAATAACTCATTCACGTACTTTTGGGAGAGCTTTCACATGGTGAAGTTTCAGACCCATAGCTAATTACTCACCTACTCAAAATGAGTAAATGCGAATTATCTCTAAAAGTATTGCAGATAGCCAATTTTTCTCAAATAACTCATTCACCTACTTTTGGGAGAGCTTTCACTCTGTGAATTTTCAGACCCATAGCTAATTACTCACCTACCCAAAATGAATAAATGCGAATTATCTCTAAAAGTATTGCAGGTAGCCAATTTTTCTCAAATATCTCATTCACCTACTTTTGGGAGAGCTTTCACTCTGTGAAGTTTCAGACCCATAGCTAATTACTCACCTACTCAAAATGAGTAAATGCTAATTATCTCTAAAAGTATTGCAGATAGCCAATTTTTCTGAAATAACTCATTCACCTACTTTTGGGAGAGCTTTCACTCTGTGAAGTTTCAGACCCATAACTATTTATTCACTTACTCAAAATGAGTAAATGCTAATTATCTGTAAAAGTATTGCGGATACCCAATTTTTATCAAATACTCATTCATCTACTTGTGGGAGAGCTTTCACATCATGGTGAAGTTTCAGACCCATAGCTAATTACTCACCTACTCAAAATGAGTAAATGCGAATTATCTCTAAAAGTATTGCAGATAGCCAATTTTTCTCAAATAACTCATTCACCTACTTTTGGGAGAGCTTTCACTCTGTGAAGTTTCAGACCCATAGCTATTTATTCACCTACTCAAAATGAATAAATGCTAATTATCTGTAAAAGTATTGCGGATACCCAATTTTTATCAAATACTCATTCATCTACTTGTGGGAGAGCTTTCACATGGTGAAGTTTCAGACCTATAGCTAATTACTCACCTACTCAAAATGAGTAAATGCGAATTATCTCTAAAAGTATTGCAGATAGCCAATTTTTCTCAAATAACTCATTCACCTACTTTTGGGAGAGCTTTCACTTGGTGAAGTTTCAGACCCATAGCTAATTATTCACCTACTCAAAATAAGTAAATGTGAATTATCTCTTAATAGTATTGCAGATAGCCAATTTTTCTCAAATAACTCATTCACCTACTTTTGGAAGAGCTTTCACACACGAAAATGAAAAATTGTGAATATCTCGGAAAAGCTATTTCTTCTCCTTTAATGCTCGGCGGGAGATACACACCGCGGCAGTGGTCTTGACAAAAATTTTTGTCTCCCCAAAAATGGTGGCCATTTTGAATTTTCAAAGTTTTTGCAAAACACAAAAATGCTTATATCTTGAAAACCGTGCTATATGGAGCGAACTCAACAAAATTTTTGACCTGCTGGTTATCTCTGCAGAGTAGCCATGCCAATTTTCAAAAAATTTTTGTCTCGCCAAATATAGCGGACATTTTTAATTTTTTGCAAAACACAAAAATGCTTATATCTTGAAAACCATGCTAGATAGAGCAGACTGCGCTGACTTTGGTTGCCACAACAGTATAAGGCTAGAAACGAAGCATTTTCTTAATACTTTAGCACTCACCTTTATATCCTTTTCGGGACGCTTTGTTTTTGCTATGCGAAAACATTATCTTTTTTTTTTTGCGAGCGATCCTCTAGTTTAATATTGTCATCTTCATTCATGGTATATTTTTCTGTACATGTCATTTCAATGATTTAAGAAGTTTTCCTATTTTACAAACCTTTAAAACCTCAATGAGACTTAATGTGCCGGTTCTACTGTTTATAAATCTGTGTTTGTCAGCTTCGTAAAGTGCTACATTTATTTGGGATGTTACATCGCTTTCAACACTGTACAGGTCATATCATGACAGGGAGTTTTGTGGGCAGAGGAAACCAGTACATACAGTTGGTCAAGGTTCTGTACTGTAAACAACTGACCATCGGTAAGCAACTACCAACTTTCCCACATAAGGTCCAGGGTTTGAACCACTGACCTCAGAGGTGCGAAGCGAGTTTGTTACCATTATACCATCATGGCCTCCGTAAAGTGTTACAGCTATGTTTGTTGGGATAATTAGGGTCTGTTTATTTTCAGGCATCAGAAGGTTTCACCTTTGCCGTGAGTTGTGACAGAGGAAAGATCCTCTTTGTGTCAGAATCAGTCTCTGATATATTGAATTACAAACCGGTATGTATAGTATGCTAACTTCTTTACTCAACTACTCCTTCACAATTTTTTTTCTATTCTTTAAAACACTTTTAATATGGTAGTCTCCACAGTGACCACGACAACATCTTTAAATTTGTGCAATTCTCAAATCGCCAAAACAGAATGGTAAATATAGTAATGCTGTTGACTTCTATTTACTATGTCCTGATATTTCTCGCTTGATTTTACTAAATTATATATCATTTTAAAGCTTAAAACAAATTGAAAGAATATATCTAGAAAAATTCTCAATGTTTCATAATAAATTCTGTAGAAATAGAGCATAAAATACTTGGTTTTGTACCCAAGGTATCATAACATATATTTGAATAATGGAATAGCCCAAATGGCTTTGGGTTTCATATGATTTTCAAGTAAGATTGAAGATTTATTTTGACCAAAATATGAATGTACCCATTTTAGAATAGGAACAAATAACAAATTCTCATGCTTTGTGATGGTTTTAAACTATTGATCAGCTGAATTAAACCCACTAAGCTATATTGGTCTATATTCCAGTCTCTTCACAACCCCATAATAAACAGCTATAATTATATGTCAACCGAGCCGTTGCATATTAATCTCTTTGGTCACCTGACATTTTTGCATGTAAATGACCCGTCCATGTTCTGCACTTACATGATTTCTGCATAATTGTTCAGTTCAGCACACCCTAGAAACTGCTATGGCTACCCTGTCACCAGGATTGTTCTTCTTTAAATGAGTACTCCTTTTAATGATAATATCTTTTTTGCCTCCATTTAAGCAGTAGTAGAATTCCGTCATTTTGTACCAATTTTACGTAACTATTATACAGAGGTTTAAGTGAAAAAGACAATTCTTTGGTCAATTCTGCTCTTTTGTCAATTCATCTCTTTCATGAGTGTTTGATGGTTATTTAACAGCTCTATTATTTGCTGGCAAAGAAATTAGGCACAATAAAAGGCAGATTAGATAAGACTGCATTTAACCTTTTTTTAAGCTTTGGTTGTAATTTATACAGCATTAAAGTGTATGTTATCTGTAGCATTTGGGGGTGACATTCACAGGACTTACAGCTTTAAAACTTCATTGCACACTTACTTGTTGATACAATCAGCTATATCTTTCTGAAAGTATATAATACATTAAAATCTTATTCTAACACTCCCAAGCCTTAGTTAAGATTTACAGAAATTCACAGAATACCACCTTTCTGTTGTTAGTTTTGTGGTTGTTACCATACCACTTACCAAGCAACACCAAATAATTGTGGTAAACATACTGGTAATTCATTGAAACTAGGAGAGGAATCATCAAATATTTCAGTATCGATTGATACAGCTTCCTAGATCTCAATATCTACAAAAAGTGTTCATTTCATTATCCTTTCTGATACCTTATGAGGTATTATTTTTCAAATGCTGTTAAAATGTTTAGAACTATTTCATATATTTGATCATCAATAATCTGATGTTGCTAAATTTACTTTGAGATCATTTTGGAATTTGATCACTAGTCTTGTAAAGCAGTTTTCTGTTAAACCTATGATCTTAAACTTAATATATCTTATTTATATTTTAATGCTATTTCTGCCATGCAATAATTATTTCAATATTACTCAATATGCATAGTCAAATTCGGGTTGAATATCAATATTGATAGTGTACTTCAATTCCTGCACCACTTGCTTATACCATTTCTGTTACTACAGGGCGAGTTAAATGGCCAGAATCTCTTTGACTTCATACATCAAAGAGACATTCAGAAGGTCAAGGACCAACTAGCTGCTGCTGATTTTTTACCCAAAGAAAAGTACATAGACGCTAAAACCATGAAACTGGTTAAAACTAGCATCCCAGATGCTCATACTCAGCTCAGTTCTGGAAGTCGGCGGCTGTTTATTTGTCGGATGAAAAGGAAGACAGAGTCCACACTTCAGCCGGGTTCAGACTTCAAAGTGCCTTACGCTGTGAAAAATACAGAACATTCACAGAATAAGCAGAATGTTGATGACATAGCGAAAAATCAGGGAAAATCAAAGCAAGGTAAGAGAGATTAAATGTGCTGTCTATATTCCTGTATACAGTAGATTTGGTATAATTAGAACTGCCATAAGTGGAATATTGCTTAAGTAGAAGTTGTTTCTAAGTCCCAACAGTTATCAGTGCAAAATATAATGATAACTAGAAGTTCGACTTTCAGAAAGTGGCCATAACTAGAACCCTAATTTGATGCACAAAGTATTACTTTTCAATGGAAATAACAAGGTATAAGTAGAACCTATAAATCTTGTGTGTACAGAAGTGTCAAAATCCAAGAAACCATTATGTTTCTCTGTCCCTGATACATCACTGTTGTGTATTAAGTTTAAACACTAAACAAATAAATTTCCAAGTGGAGTGATCATCCAAGTGTTAATTATTGAAAGAGAGTTAAATTGCATAATATCTTTAGTACTTCATATATTTCTCAAAGTGGGTAGAACTAGAAATTGCCATAAGTAGACTGTATAATTAAATGGCTGACATTTTGCAACTTTGACTTAGACCAAATCCATTGTATATCAAGTGGTACTCATTCGGGTTCTTCAAGAGCAGTGCATTACCAGTATGACCTAGTGAGTAAGACACTGACTTAAGAGCAGAGAGGACTTGTGGTTTCATACCAGGTACAAAATGCATATTAGCTTGGATGACTACTTAAAATGGTGGGCGTCTGTTATTGACTCCTATTACCAGTGGCAGGCTAAAGAATTCCAGGGGCGTTGATATATGGTCATTCCTGAAACGCTGTCTTTGCATTAGAGGAATTCCAGTCACCGGAGAGGCCTGGGCTGTATTTGTGCAGTCATAATGGGTCAAATAATGATAACAGAAGCATTTGTATAGCACAAAATTGTAGAAAATCTTCTAATCAGCTGGAATCCAAAAAGGGACGGTCCATAAACCTAGCAAAGTCTAACCCACAAATAAATAAATAAATAATAAATAAAAGTAAATAGCTCTTCAAACAAGTCCTATAGTAAAGGAGATATTCGGCTGGGCATACACAATGCAAAAAAAAAAAAATACAGCAGAGTGTAGAGTCTATAAATTAATGCAATGTTACTAGAATATTGTCACAACTCACAAACTGAATATTAAATTCATAATTGTACACATTAATCTACTGTGGAATATTGACATAGTTTGCTACAAATGATGTAATTGGTTACTTTATGATTGGTCGTGTTTGGTGTGTTATATCTCCACCAAGGAGGTTGTGTTTTTGTATATTTCTCTGCCAGTTTTTTTTACAAATTAACTTGAAAACTCATGCACAGATCTTGATAAAATTTTCAGTAACCTGTTGACAAGATACAATGAACAGATTATTTAATATTGGTGGTGATGCATGTCACCATCTGGGGCCAATTTCACAAAGGGACTTAAGTCCAGACTTAGACTTAAATTTAGACTTTGGTCTTAAATTTTGTCAACAGAATGCTAAGTCTGTGGTCTTAGACTTAGCGGATTTCACAAAGCCGCTAAGTCCATGAAATTGCTACCTCAGTGGACTTAACTTTAAATCTGGTAGGTAGTGGGCTTAAATTTTGTAAAGAGGACTTAAATTATATGGCTGCCATAAATTTTTCTTCACTTCAAAATTTGAAATGGCTGTAAATAAAGTATAATTATACAAAACCCCTCAATAAAGTAATTTTGGGGAAGTTTACATGATTGTTTTAACAAGGTTTTCCATTTCAAATCAGCACTTATCCTTAGATAAAATGGATCAAATGAATGATATATGTAACCAATAGTATATTTTGAACAGAAATAAAAAGTCACATGACACAGAAAACCACTGTGGTTATTTGATAAGCTTGGACCTATCTAAGTCACCCTTAAAGTTTGTGAAAGCCATTTAAGTCCCAGACCTAGCTAAGACCAAAGTCTTAGATTTTAAGTCCGAGACTTAGTTTTAAGTCCTTTAGTGAAATCGGCCCCTGGATCCAGGATTTTTTAAAATGATTTCTTCACTATTTCACTTAAATATAAGAAATATTTGAGGTGATGAGCCTTAGCAGTACTATGTACTCTCCAAGTACTCTTCTTCACCTTGTAATTGCTAGTGATTAAATTTTCAGATAACTCATTCATGATGATGCGATGTATTGGTTACATCAAACAGAAGATGACCACCAGATCTGTGATTGAAGATGAGGAGGAACAAACAGGGGATGCAGGTAAAAAAATAAAAGCTTTGTAAAATCCAAACATTCAAAACTAATTAAAAAAATTTAAATGAAATATTAAACAGGATATACAGGTTATAATCATGAAAGCTTTACAGAATTCAAAAACATTCCATAACTAATTCAAAACAAGGGGATGCAGATAATATTTGAAAGCTTTGTAGAATTCAAAAACATATTCTAAAACCTTTTTCAAAAACATTAAATAATAAAAAGGATGTGCAGGAAATATAAGCTTTTTAAAATTCAAAAACATTCCAAAACCTGAGTTTAAAATAATCACATAAAAATGGAGGATGTGGGTAATAGTTGAAGCTTTGTAGAATTCAAAAACAGTCCGAAAGTTTTGCATATAACCAGAACAAGACCACTGCCATGGCAGTTACCATCTGCCACGTATTCTTATGGTGTCAATCCAGGAAGTATAAATAAACTGAAGTCCATCACTTTCACAGTTATAAGTGATTTTACTCAATGGTGAAGTATCAAAGTAGCTAGTACTCGCTTATGCCCTGTTCTCAGTAAAATCTGGATTGACAAGGATTGAGGGTTGAAGCAGATTCATCTCAATCTGGGTTGAGTGTCCACATTACAGAAATTAATCTGGATTGAGAAGGGTCGAAAATCTGAGTACAGTAAAACCTCCAAATTTAGCTTAATTTACACATGAAATTTGTTTAATTGACAATTTTTGGTTCAAAATTGATAATGAAAAATTAATAAAAAGGTTCCCAATATTATGGTATATTCCATACACTTAAATAGCCTGTTAATTAAGCGTCCCTTGAAAAGGGGACGCTTATTGGTTTCACCCCCGGTTTTCAGTCAGCCGCTGCCGCCGCCGCCGCATTATCGTCTCCCTTGAATATCTCCCTTGTTATTAGGCCTGTCCAAATGATATTTGGCAGTTGTCTTCTATAGGCGTGGGGAAATTTTTTGACAGGCATAAATTTGACCTTTGACCTTTATCAAGGTCACATTATCAAAAATTCAAAAAAAAATTTACTTCCTTTTCACTAGATTTCCTCAGAAAGTACCGGGTGTGGGTCAACCAAATTCGGTATGCACATTCCTGACAGAAGAATCTAGGCGCCAGTCGATATTGGCATCAATCGGGCCATAATTGACCGATTGACAGGCGATTGATTATCGGTTCATAAAAAATTTGCAAAGATTAAGCCTTGAACTCGCTTATTATTGGTCCTAGAGGTTTGGGATGGTATACCATTATATAGGAAATCATGTGCTGGGAATCTTCTGGTGTGGTCAGATTTGACCTTGGGCCCCTCGTTCAAGGTCAAACGAGCATAGCCAAACCTAAAAGTGCTTATAACTCACTTATTATTGGTCCTAGAGGTTTGGGATGGTAAACCAACATGTAGGAAATCATGGACTGGGAATCTTCTGGTGTGGAGGGATTTGACCTTGGGCCTTTCCCTCAAGGTCAAACGGTGATAGCCAAACTTAAAAGTGCTTGTAACTCGCTTATTATTGGTTGTAGAGGTTTTGGGTGTGAAACCAACCTATAGGAAATCTTTTGGCTTTCCTAAAATTAATAGTGCTAATATCCTATATTACTTACCTACAGATAAGTTGTGTTATAAATTCAGGTGTAACAAGTCATATCTTCTGTGTAAATGACTAAAGACAAGGTACACGTTATTCTACTAACTCATCTTACAATCACATGGAAGTTGTTTTTTTATGTTTTTGAAATGTTTCACAGTTGGCCTTCATATCTCTCACAAGTGTATTTACTTTGCAACCTGGTTTTGTAAAAATATACAGGTTCATGCCACCTTAGTAGTAGATTCAACCCTTTTTTTAACACTCACTAAATGAGAATTGCCACTGGGAGAAAGACACTGTTGTAAACTTCAAGGATGAAAACACCATGTAGCCTTGTTAAGATGCACTCATTGTTTCCCCAATTTAATCAGCTCTTGAATATCAGACCAGTTTATATCATTGTCCGATGGTATATTGGTGATCGATGTGCCCAAGATGAATACAAATAATATTTCACAAGTCCATATAATAATATACATTGCATTGTATTCACTTTATTTCCTGTAATATGCCACAGTACATTATAAAAATAATATCCTGTGTTACTGACATTATATACAGATAATATAGGTTTCACATAATTTGTTAATTTATACACTGGACACATTTTTTGTTAATGAAAGCAATGACCTACAATATTATAATTGCTTCATTTTTAAAGCCAGCAATGTACACAAGTGGAATAGATTGAAATATACAAAGTCTGGGACAGGTAACATTTCATCCCACTTTATAAAAACAACTTGTGCACTCTTATTAGCCTTGCCACAGGCATTTATATGTACAATATAGACACAACAGTTTGATTGCATTATAAGTATTTTTCATAATGTTCTCAAATATTTGCTGAAAATTGTGCTGGAAATTATGTTAAAAAATCAAATCAAATATAATTTAAAATAAAAAAGACAGTGCATTTGTTTGTCAATGTCTAGCAGTCTACTGATGAAGTCAGATTCTCCAATTTCCAGCACTTCAGTCATGCAGTGTACATACATGGGTTTTACCCATGATTGAGTTTATGAAATCTTATTATTGGTTGTTAAGTGGTCCATCTGAGCAGCTCTGATGATCAGTAATGCACAAAAAAAATTATGGTTTCTTTGTTTCTATGTCAGCTGACATGGTATCACTCTGCATTGTCTGGTATGCATCCACATCCTCATGAACAACTCCAAAAGTACAAGGCCCAGAGACATGCTTTTACATTTAAAAGATACCTTGTCTATTGAGGATGATAAATTGTTCAAGGCATGCATATTGGTCTGTTCGTCTGTTAGGAATCTTCTGATGTGGTTAGATTTGGCCTTGGGCCCTGTTTAGAGGTATACAGTTGTAAGTAGAGACTTTGGGAAAAACCAGATTACAGCAAATGTGTAACACAACACCTTGTAAAGTGTACCTGTCTTCACAGTACTGCAATAAAACTGATGCTGCTTTTTGTGGTATATAAATCTGTATAAACTTGAGTCTGCTTTTCTGGGGTCTAAATACTTTTATACACTTTGAAATGTTTACTCTGAAATATTTTCTTTTTAGAAAATATTCATGAAATACCCATTTATTCATGGGAATATTATTGCCAAAAAGATCTTACAAATATGTGTCACACCAACAACCAACTTTTCCAAAGTTGTATTATACAGACTCAAGAATTTAATTTGCTTTGTAAATTATTTTCACTCTTTATTTTCATCTACTGATAGCTGTGATAGAAATCTAATTCATCACAGTACAGCCAAATATTGATTTTAAATTTTATGTGAATAATCAAGAAAAAGGGTATTATAATAATCTGAAGGCGCCAGGCATAAATAAGAAATAAACTAGAAAGTACTCAAGGAGTGCAGACATCCACCAATAGTGTTTTCTTTCCCAAATGTAATAACTACATATCCATATAAAATGCAGAAAGAACTATTCATTGTATCCCCGATTTTCGGGGTTCATGCATGGTCATCTTACATGCACGTTTCCTTATACAAGTTCGCATCCAGAGATTTCTTGTGTTCAACCTACAAGGCACATTTCTTTTGGGATTCTTTTGAAACTTTGCAAGTGACTTGCTTCGCCAGAGATCTGGCCACCCTTTTGGTGGCCCGGGAGTCAAAATTATGCTCGGTTGAGTAAATCAGTTGTAACTTGTTATTTATGAGTCCCTATAAACACAGAGTAAGGGGGTGTTCCACTGGAGCCATCCCTACAACTGACCCTATGACTCCATAGAGTTGGTTAGCCGAGTCGGAGATAAGGGACAAAAATTCAGGAAAAAGTGTTGGACAAATATGGGTCAGTTTGATCTGCCCGACCAGACGTAATAGGCTGGGAATTTTATTATTGTGTAACCAAATAAAAACACTTTTTCAGGTTTCTTAATATATTACAACATACACATGGACCTTTCCGATCTGTTAACTTTAAGATTACATGCACTCCTTTGTACAAGTTGTTTTCACATTTCGAACCTCTAGGAGCAATATTAGGGGAGATATAAGGCTTTTTTAATAGGATAACCCTGTTTAACATCAAACAAGTGATGTGGTGGCCATTTTGTTTTTGAACTAGGCCAAATTTACTACCAGGCTAGCTTTTCTAGCCATATAGCTTTTGTGCAAATTTGCTGAAGCTAGCTGGAATATTTCAAGATTTAGAGCACTTTATGATTTTTAAACAATTAGCTATGTCGGCCATTTTGTTTTTCAAAATGAGGCTAAAATTTACACAGACAGGTTTTTATAGCCATAACCATTCCCTGCAAATTTGATGAAGATATCTTTATAAATGAAAGAGATATTAAGGTTTATGCATACTGACGGACGCACATACGGAAGGCGTTTTATAATCTCCCGACCATGCCTTTCGGCCGTAGGCGGGATATAACAAGCTAGTTTCATGATAGGACAAGATTTGAACTCATAATGACAAGACTGTAATTGATAAAAAAAAGACTGGAAGTAATAAGACAAGACTGGAAGTGATTAGGACAAGACGGGAAGTGACTAGGACAAGCTGGTATCCAGCTGGGCAGAGCCACGGTCCGGTTCAAGAGTCAGAGAAGGTCGGTGAAATATCAAACGTGTGTGATATTTTGCCGACCCAACACGGCAAGTCAGGAAACTACAACTGACCCTAACCGACTCTGTAAACAACATGGTCCTTTCAGGAGAATTTCCCTTCACCAATAACATTTACCTCTTCACATTGATCCTTTAGCATTTTATATAAAACTTACAAGCTGTAGGGATGCTTTGTTTTTGTGTACAAAAACCTTTTGTCTAGTTTTTTTTCATAATTAACCAAACCACAAGGTAGTAGTAGTAAGACTGTCATTTTTATCAACAGACAAAATGCAGTCATTAGAACTATTTCTGCTTATTAAATTATCCTATTACAATCACAAAATATTCATACATTTTATACCAAATTGCAGTCATTCAGAAATTACACAACAATCACCTTTGGTTGCCTTTGTGTCACTTAGGAAATACTGCCTATGAGGGATTAAGGTGTACATATTAAATATAAGCAATTAATTCATGGCAATAAGTCAGTTGGTTACAGTAACAATTAATACACTCAATCTTTGTAAAGCCAGATTGAGAGGATTCACACTAGAAAGGGGGTTGAACCAACTTGCTTCAATCTGCCTCTTGCGTAGGGTTGAAATTTATCCTTGTCAACCCGGATTGTAAGCGTTCAACACCTAATCCCCAATCTGCTTCAATCTGTATCAATGTGAGGTGAGTCTGACTCAGTATTCTGAACGCCAGGTTAGTTATGGACCTACAGCTCTGACAATTACAAAATACATCAAAAAGTAGTTGAAAAGTGTATTTCATAAAACGCTCTAAATTCAATAGTTCTGTAGTTACAAGGGATTTACTCAATGGCAAATATCAAAGTAGCTAATAGTCCATTATCTGTGGAGCTACAGCTCCGAAAAATATGCCATGACACAGACGATCAAAAAGTAGTTGACTAAGGTACTTCCTTAAAATACTCTTCATTCAAAACTTTTGCAGCTAAAAATTATATACTCAATGGTGAACTGACAAAGGTATTATTGATATTATTTGTTTTACTATGATTATGTATCAGTAAGGTGAAATGAATCTAATCCAAATGTAAAACAGTCGGGACTTTATTATTGTTTTTCTTGTTGAGCTCATAAGTGATTTTTATGTGAAGATAGTTGGTGTTTTCATTTAAATGATCAAATTCATTTCAATCAATTTAATATAACTCACCCACACAAAAGCTTTAAGAAAATCCTAAGGTTCAAATTGCCCTTACCATTGTGTTAATTAGAAGAAATTTTGCAGTTGGTAATTTCGCTCTCTTAGTAACAAAAGTGTTTTGGATCTGCTATGCTTGGGGAAAATAAGTTTTCAATTTAAGTCTGAGTGCGTTAGAGTAAATCCATTTCAGCATGTCATAAATATATTGAAATAAATAAGTTTCACTGTCCAGCAATATATAACAACCAAATGTTGATGACAACCAACTATTCAAACCAAAACTGAAAAGTACCAGTATGTGGTAGAGTTAATTAATTTTTTTAATCTAAATTGGTTATGATAAGGTCTTAAGGTGTTGTAAATATTGTATTAAATAAAAAAACAAGATTTTTGTTACAACTTGTATGCAATAAATTTTAATAAAGAAAGTATTTTATCAAAATAAAATACCAAGATGTTGTTTTAATTTTGAGTTTATATATTCCATCAGGTGAACTGGTGTATCTATTCAGGGATTTCACAAAATCCTTGCTAAAAGTTTAGGGATGTCCTGGTTCATTTTGGGATTTCCTGAATTGTCTTGAGTACACAAATTCCCTGTAAAATATAACAATTTCAGTTGTTACTTAACTTAAATATTACTGATCACTTCCTGATGGACATTACCTCTGTAAACAGAATTCAGAGATAAAAAAGAATCCCTAAACTTTGTCTTCAGAAGCAAATTCCAAGCACTCATAAGACATATAACAAAAGTAAGTATGCATGGCCAGTGACCTTTAGGCAGAATAATGGACTGTTCATACTCATTGGCCTGGTTAAGGTATTTTTTTTTAGGCGGGTTGCGTGTAACCAACCTGCCTATTAGATTGATGTGTCCGATGTCCGTCTGTCTGTCCATCCACATTTTTGTTTCCAGACTCTAACTCAAAAACGGTTTGTCAAATCGAATTCAAACTTGACAGGGAGATAGATCACCATCGTAGCTAGGTTCCTTTCGAAATTGGTGTAATTCCGTCCGTTTGTTTGTCCGTTTTTTGTCCGTTTGTCTGTCCGTCAACATTTCCGGACTCTAACTCGAAAATGGTTTGTACAATTAAATTCAAACTTGACAGGCAGAGTAGATCACCATCATAGCTAGGTTCCTTTCAAAATTAGTGTAATTCTGTCCATTTTTTGTCCGTTTGTCTGTCTGTCAACTTTTCTGTTTCCGGACTCTAATCCAAAAACGTTTTGTCCAATCGAATTCAAACTTGACAGGGAGATAGATCACCATCATAGCTAGTAGTGCTGTCACTCGCTGGTGGAAATGAACATTGAATATCGCCCACGTTGGCCGACCGAGTACCGACATATGTCGACTTCATAAACTCACCTCAAAGTAAAACTATTTAATTAAAATGTAAAATAATATTTTGTTTCTCACCCGAATACATCATTTTAGGGTCATAATTGTCCTTTTATTTCGGGTTGTTTATGCATTGTCAAACGTAGGAACACTTTGAAAACCGTCAGTATATTAAAACAATTATCTAATTCCGACTTGCTGCATAATGGCATTATAATATCATGTACACCTCAAATAAATAGAACTACAGTGTTTTTAAAGATTATTTGAAAGCTTTACGTCAATTAAATTGACTTACCAAGTCTGAAACAAAAATAAAGATGCAATTCCGAAACTACATTCGAGCAATGGTTTAATGCTTTCTGGATAGGTCATGTGACTAGATTTGTACGGACTGTGTTGCGAAAAGGCCGAAAAAATATTTTAAAATACTGAATAATCCTTCATCTTTAAAAGATATTTTATCTTTATTATATAAATATGCTAATATCTTTGCAATCGGATATGAAAAAACGCATCCGATTATCGCTCATAATAGACCTACCAAGCGATAGTATCGGAAGTAGCGAGTGTCGCGACAGCACTAATAGCTAGGTTCCTTTCGAAATTGGTGTAATTCCGTCTGTTCGTCTGTCCGTTTGTCTGTCCGTCAACATTTCCGTTTCCAGACTCTAACTCGAAAAGGCTTTGTCCAATCGAATCAAACTTGACAGGGAGATAGATCACCATCATAGCTAAGTTGCTTTCAAAATTGGTGTAATTCCGCCCTTTCGTTTGTCCGTTTATAGCATAGATATAATTATGTAACCTCGATTACAAGTTTTACATTTTTTAGCACATCTAACACATTCACCTTAACTGGGTAACCTAACGTTTCTTTCCTTGTTTCTAAATGTAATTACAGCAGGCGCTAACCTTATTGCTGCCTGCGCAACCCGCCTTTTGGGGCATCTTTGACCCTCTTGTTTTTTTGGGGGGGGAATTCTACTTTATCACCTATAAATTAATGGTAAAGACAACAATAAGTGATGTAAGCAAAGGTCATTATTCTATTAACACTGTTAATTCAGAATTCCTGTTATACTTTGGAGAAGAAACTCTGTCTAGGTTAACATTAAAACACACTTTACTGCTTGCTTAATGGGCCAATTACATGGTAAACCACCATATATAAGGTCAATTTTGTCTTTACAATTCTCAACAATTCAGTAAAAGTAATCTAATTTTTTTCCAAACATTCTTTTGCAAATTATATAGGTCAGTTTTTACTAATAAGAAGTAAGGCAGTTGCATAAGTTTCAATTTGGAGTCCTCATGGGCTAAGACGTTACAAGGTTCAAATAGCTATTGTTAGGAAACTGTAAATACTTCTTAAAAAAATTTTAATTAATTTTTTTTCAAATCTTGCATGTGACATTTTAATTTGAAGTTAAAGATGTGGAATTATCCATAGTATATTAAATTAACCACTAAGAATACAATGTTTTAGTTTGAATCACTGCATGCAGATTTTTAATTCCAGTAATAATTTCATTCTAATTATCTGCTGGTGTGAAGGTAATTTCAGAACTCTGGTTCTTGGAATCATAAAATATTTGTTAACTCCTGTACATGTATATTCTATACAAAAATAATTTCATTCGCTTCTGCTCTGTCTTTGGTGAAATAGGTATTTTTATCAGTAAAATTATTTCGTTAATCAGCAATAACATTACTGTTTTCCTAGATGAAAGGTTTCAGCATGTCAAGCCACTACCACCATCACTGGGATAAGTTGAAAGTTATTTTGCATATGTTTTTCAAAGTTGTTACATGGGTATATATGGATAAGGCCTTGGAGACCATTGTTATGTGGCCCAAGCCTTCCAATATAAGACCAATGAGGTGGTCATCCAAAGATCAAATTGGGGTTATTTCTTATCATTGTGGCCTAGTTATCACACACAGAAGGACAGATCCTCCCATTGCTGATTTATATAACACATATATATGTCCACAATAACCATGAAGAAATTTGTCCATTGATCTCTTTCTTTGGCTGGCCTAAAAACATTGGCATGTTAGGCTTTTTCCTATATTTTTGGATATTTTCATTCAAAACTGCTATATTATAAGCCACAGAGGTTCAGAATATTAAATCATCTAACAGAATATCATGGGCTGGGAATTTAATAGATGGTTTGCATTTTGCCCTTTGACCCCTGGCTGAAGGTCAAACTGAGTTTGCTTCAAAAAATTATCTTCTGTCATCCTCAGAGATATCCTGTCAGACATAACTTTAAAAAAAAAATTCATAGACCATGAAAATTAGGAATGTGGGTATGTATGGGTAAGGAAGGCTTCAATGATTTTTGTGGCCTCAGTCTAGGACTATAAGATCAATGACAGCCTTCTTAATATGAAATTTGGGACATTTCTTTACAATTTGGCATGGTTCTTGCATATAGAGTATTAAGAAATCTAAAATTCGCCAATAATATAAAATCCGCCACCTCTAAAACCGTAGTTAATTTTATGAAGAAAATGATGTTTTGTCTTAAAATTGGTATTTTTCAGTTCAAAAAGCATTAATTTACTGTATGTTCAACAAATCTGACCTCAATTTATTATTGTATCTATCCGGTGGATACTATGGATTTGACTTTGTTACGCCTACGCAGCCGCCGCCGCCGCAGTGTGTAGAGAGATTTCACCATTACCGCTCTAACGAAAAAAATATTATAGCAAGCCTTCTCAAATTTGCAGGATATATTCATAGCCATAAAATCTTGCCTGGGAATATTTTTGGCCTCATTTTGAAAAACAAGATGGCCGCCACGGGTGTTTTTCGACTTTAAACAAGGACTTTTGGTGGCCCTCTAGAGCAAAGGGTATTATAGGTAGAGGTGTCAAATTCGCGGGATATGTTCCTCATTATAAAATCTTGACTGGGAATATTTTTGGCCTCATTTTGAAAAACAAGATGGCCGCCACAGGCGTTTCTTTGCAGTCATAAAAAGTGCTTATATCTCCCTTATTATTGGTCCTAGAGGTTTGGTATGGTAAACCAACCTATAGGAAACAAGATGCACTCAGAGAGAGCAAAACGCTCGACTCGATGTGACCAGTCTCACAAGTGTTATAAAGTATAACACACATCCACCATGGTGGCATTTCCAGAAATTCTGGAGGCTTCTTGGTATCCAATATATTAATTGGATCTTTCCTAAACTATAATCACTCCTTCCCATGGCTAGTCCCTTCCTACTTCAAATTTGACACCAAAATTTATTAATTACTTTTGAAGAAATATGAAGTAGAAAGCTAAAATCATTAAAATACATTGAAATGGGACCTATGAAAATTCATGATTTTTTTGTATCCAAAATATGATCCACGTCTTTCCCAAAAATTAGTAATTTCTTCCTTTCACCAGGTCCTACTCACAAATTTGTTATAAAGATCTGTTCATTAGTTCTGGAGTAATCTAAACACCAAAAACAGGCAGACAAATAGACAAAAAAGCACACAACAAACATAAATTCCTGGTAGAGGTAAAAATATTGGTTAAAAGCCACTTCTTGGTCAAAATTACTCAGGGTAAATTTTTGTGATGGACTGTCAAGAAATTGAAACAAACAAACAAAAAAAAAAAAAACAAAAAAAAAACCAGAAATAAATAAACATGACAAATACACCACTTCCCTCTCAATTGTATTTATGTCAATTTCAAGACATAAATTTAATGAGAAGAAGTATATCACACGTATCACAAGCTAGGTTTTGTGACCTCACAATGACAATTGCATTGTGACATCATTAAGTAATGACATCATCAGACAGCAAAATATTGATTTTTTTACTTATGCAATAAAGAAAATCAGATTTCTCTGTATATGCCCAATTGATCTATTATTGTCCATCAAGTTGAACACTTTATCTTGGTTAAAGTTTTTTTTTTGAACAGTAAAATTTTAGATGCTGTGTTTTTTTCTTTTCTTTTTAAAAGACCTTTAAAAAATTGCTAAAAAAAACCTAAAAACAAAAATTAAAAAAAAAAAAAATTAGAATTGACAGGTATTGAACCCCAACCATGAGATTACATGTTCTACAGATTACACTCACAGCCACAGAGGATATCTGATGAAGCAAGAATTCATGAGGAGGAAATCCTATCATGATATTGATTTTTGAAGACAAGTAGGTTTCACTGTATATACCCAATTAAAAATTTAAAAACCTGTCTGCTGACTTTAATTTTCAAACAAATTACACCAAATTTGGAAGATTCCGTCTGTACCCCATGAAATATCTACCCACCAAATTTGAGCTCGATTGATGGTATAGTTTTTGAGTTATAAGGGCAAAACGGTGCACAGACAGACAGACAGACAGACTGACAGAAACAAACTGATTACAATAACCCTCTCCTATCGTCGAGCGTTAATCATGGGCTGGGAATCTTTTGGTGTGGTCAGATTTGACCTTGGACCCCTCCTTCAAGGTCAAACGAGGATAGCCAAACTTAAAAGTGCTTATAACTCGCTTATTATTGGTCCTAGAAGTTTGGGATGGTAAAACCAACCTATAGGAAATCATGGGCTGGGAATCTTTTGGTGTGGTCGGATTTGACCTTGGACCCCTCATTCAAGGTCAAACGAGGATAGCCAAACTTAAAAGTGCTTATAACTCGCTTATTATTGGTCCTAGAGGTTTGGGATGGTAAACCAACCTATAGGAAATCATGGGCTGGGAATCTTTTGGTGTGGTCGGATTTGACCTTGGACCCCTCCTTCAAGGTGAAATGAGGATAGCCAAACTTAAAAATGCTTATAACTCGCTTATTATTGGTCCTAGAGGTTTGGGATGGTAAACCAACATATAGGAATTCATGGGCTGGGAATCTTTTGGTGTGGTCGGATTTGATCTTGGACCCCTCCTTCAAGGTCAAATTAGGATAGCCAAACTTAAAAGTGCTTATAACTCGCTTATTATTGGTCCTAGAAGTTTGGGATGGTAAACCAACCTATAGGAAATCATGGGCTGGGAGTCTTTTGGTGTGGTCGGATTTGACCTTGGACCCCTCCTTCAAGGTCAAATGAGCAGAGCCAAACTTAAATGTGCTTATAGCGCTTATTATTGGTCCTAGAGGTTTATGATGGTAAACCAACCTATAGGAAATCATGGGCCGGGAATCTTTTGGTGTGGTCGGATTTGACCTTGGACCCCTCCTTCAAGGTCAAACGGGGATAGTCAAACTTAAAAGTGCTTATAACTCGCTTATTATTGGTCCTAGAGGTTTGGGATGGTAAACCAACCTATAGGAAATCATGGCCGGGGAATCTTTTGGTGTGGTCGGATTTGACCTTGGACCCCTTCTTTAAGGTCAAATGAGGATAGCCAAACTTATAAGTGCTTATAACTCACTTATTATTGGTCCTAGAGGTTTGGGATGGTAAACCAACCTACAGGAAATCATGGGCTGGGAGTCTTTTGGTGTCGTTGGATTTGACGTTGGACTCCTCCTTCAAGGTTAAATGAGGATAGCCAAACTTAAAAGTGCTTATAGCGCTTATTATTGGTCCTAGAGGTTTAGGATGGTAAACCAACCTATAGGAAATCATGGGCCGGGAATCTTTTGATGTGGTCGGATTTGACCTTGGACCCCTCCTTCAAGGTCAAATGAGGATAGCCAAACTTATAAGTGCTTATAACTCACTTATTATTGGTCCTAGAGGTTTGGGATGGTAAACCAACATATAGGAAATCATGGGCTGGGAATCTTCTGGCGTGGTCGGATTTGACCTTGGACCCCTCCTTGAAGGTCAAACGAGGACAGCCAAACTGAAAAGTGCTTATAACTCGCTTATTATTGGTCCTAGAGGTTTGAGATGGTAAACCAACCTATAGGAAATCATTGGCTGGGAGTCTTTTGGTGTGGTCGGATTTGAAACTTGGACCCCTCCTTCAAGGTCAAATGAGCAGAGCCAAACTTAAATGTGCTTATAGCGCTTATTATTGGTCCTAGAGGTTTAGGATGGTAAACCAACCTATAGGAAATCATGGGCTGGGAATCTTTTGGTGTGGTCGGATTTGACTTTGGACCCCTCCTTCAAGGTCAAACGAGCAAAGCCAAACTTAAAAGTGCTTATAACTCGCTTATTATCGGTTGTAGAGGTTTGGGATGGTAAACCAAACTATAGGAAATCATGGGCTGGGAATCTATTGCTGTGGTCGGATTTGACCTTGGACCCCTCCTTCAAGGTCAAATTAGGATAGCCAAACTTAAAAGTGCTTATAACTCGCTTATTATTGGTCCTAGAGGTTTTGGATGGTAAACCAACCTATAGGAAATCATGGGCTGGGAATTTTTTGTTGTGATTGGATTTGACCTTTGGCCCCTCTTTCAAGGTCAAATGAGGATTGCCAAAATTAGTGTTTATATCTTGCTTATTCGTATTCCTAGAGGTTTGCAGTGTCACACCAACCTATAGGAAATCATGGGCTAAAAATGTTTTGATATGGTCAGATTTCACTTTGGGCTTCTCCTTCAAGGTTAAGCGATGTTAGAATGGCTTTGGTGAGTTTTCTTCTGGTGGATACAATTTGCATCGGTTCTCCGATGCGATAGGTCTACTTATATTAGTATTTCAACATGTGGCGAATTTCAGTTATGTGGCGAATTTTAGATTTCTTACTCTAAAAGGACGGATTATCTTATGGCTGACACATAAACCACAAAATTTGACTTTTGACCTCTTTGTTCACAATCATCGGTTTGTCTCCAAACATCAACATTTCAGCCTTTTTGTCTATATTTTTGGATTTTTTTCATTTGTAACTCTGTATAATTGGTCATAGTGTTAAGAAATTGACTCAATGTTAAATCAACTTATAGGATATTGTGGGTTAGGAATCAGGGAGGGTTGGATTTGACCTTTGACACATGCTTCAAGGCCAAACTGTGTTTGCTGACTAAAAAGGCCTTGTATTTTCATTATTATTTTGTCCTGGGGGTTCAATCTGCAGGAATTGATGGGCCATGAATCTTTAGAAGGGTTGGTTTTTAATTTTAACCCCTAGTGCAAGGTCCTCCATATTTTTACTGCTTTTGCAGAGATAGGTCCATAGCTGAGAGAGTAATAAATAGTGCTAGTAGCTACTTTGAGTAAATTACTAAAAACTCCAAAATGACTGCATTTAAAGCATTCCACTAAAATATGTTGTTCAGCTACTTTCTCTGTATCTGCAAGGTGGTTACTGTTTTAGAGGTCTATCTCAATAGCTAAGTGAGTAATAGATATTTTTTTGTGTGTTTAACAGTGAGTCAAAAGACTAAATGGCTTTTTTCTGTCTTTTCTTTGACCCTCTTTTAAGGTGAAATATTGTTTACATTAAGAAAACCTTATACCTTCTTTATTATTGAACCTCGGGGTTTGGCATTCACAAACATATGCTGGGTGCATCACCAGTTGATTTCAGCATGGCTGACTCCTCTGTATGTTAGGTTAAACCATGTCCCATCTGGGGAGACACTGTATTGAGATGTTATCTCTAGTTGACAAATAGAATCCTCAAAAGAATCTTACAAAATGATAAACATAGTCTCACAAGAAGATTCTGCCTTACATAACAGAATTTTTATGGTGCATTCAGAACTCTCTGATTGGCAATTGTCTTATCCTTTATTTTTTAAATTTATCTAATTAAATCCATCTATTTATTTCTGCAGCAGATCAAGTGAACTTACACTGCCTGATCGCTGTGGCTATCCCAACCAAAATCGTGGACCCAGAAAATGTTCAAAATAATCAGACCAACAACACAAATATGGCAGCAGACACAGCACTGAGATCAGGAAATCCAGAGTTCATGTCCAGACATTCATTGGATGGAAAATTTGTGTACGTGGACCATAGGTGTGTAACAGTATATTTTATCTTTCTTGAAAACAGGTGTACAAATATGTATTTGTCTATGTTGACCACAGGTTTGCTAAGATATTGATTGGTCACCAGTTTGTTGACTGGAGGTATGTGAAAGCAGATTCTTTAAATTAACCACACCTATTTATAAGCTGATTGAATTAGATTGGTGTGTAAAGTAGATTTTTACATTGACTGTAGGTGTATAAAATACATTGTCAAGATTGACCACAGGTGTGAGATAGTAGGTTGTTTACATTGACCACAGGTTTGAAGAAGTTGACATTTAACATCGACTACACCAGCAAATTTGCTCTGATCACAGGTATATGAAAGTAGGTTGTTTACTTTTACCACCGGTGTGTAAAAGTAGATTGTTTACCTAGACCACAGGTGTGTAAAAATAGATTTTTTAGAATGACCACAGGCACATTAAAGTAAAATGTTTACATTGACCCACAGGTGTGTAAGAATGGCTTGTTTAATTGACCAGAGATATGTAGTAGCTAACATTTTACATTGACCACAGGTGTATAGAAGTAGATTGTTCACATTGACCAGACGTATGTAGAATTACATATTTTAAATGGTTACAAGTGTGTAATAGTAGTTTTGTCCATGACAATAACAGTTGTGTAAAAGTAGATTTGTCTACGTACACAGGAGATTAGTATATAGTTCAATCAAGTCTAAAGGTATCTGATAAATATCTATACTTAAGCAAGAGTTTAGATACAGGTTTAAATTACAAGTTTGTGTAGATCATAGATTTTTATGTTATATCCCAATTGTAACATAAAATATTTATAAATAATATACTTTACTTGGGACAAAGCAAAATAGCTAGGTCATCCATTAAACCATGGGGTATTTAAATAACGGCCAAAGTTTGTGACAATTTAGTACATAGTTTTCAGCCAATCAGATTCATTGACACTTTCGGGTCATGTAAGAATAGATAGTTGTATTTAAGGCTTGTCACAGTGGCTTTGTCTGTCTCAGCTTCATGGCTGTAAATTGAACTGTATTTCTTGACCATAAAATACATGTCTTCTAAATTATAGAAGTGTAATAGATATATTGTCTTTGAGTTAAAAATTGTACCGATGTTTCATAACAGAATGAATAAAAAAATGAGGCCAGGGTTGGAAACACTGATATCTCGGTATTGAGACCATTTCATTTAAATACCATGACAGCTCTGTTCAAGTGGTATCTCAAATGTCAGCACATGTAATTTTGGAAAACTATGAAATGTTTTAACAAATAACCCTAAATGTGAAGAAATTATAAACTTCTATCTTGAGTTTTTGTAGATTTTAGCACAATTTCTTTGGGAAGTTTTGTTTTTATGAACTTTACTTCCTGTAAATTTGATTGGGAATATGCAGGAAGACAATTTTTATTGGTATCTTAGAATTGATACTGTTTTTCACTGATAAGATACCAAGATGGAAAATTTGCTTAATAAGTGACAATGCCCCAAAACAATAGGCTTATGTTATCCATTTCCTATATCCCTAAAGTTGTATTTTCTTGCTGTTTTTTTCACTGGAATCAAATCCTTCTTACAAATATTATAATGTTACTCTACCTTACAGTCTCACTCTCCCAGTAGATGGTCAGATAATGGAGGTTGTATGTATTTCAACCATATAGTAAAGAAATATTATTTTTGAAAATTTCAGCCTCGACACGACACCATTTTCATTGATTCTGTTATACCACTGAACTCTTTACAAAATCTGTGTTGAACCTTATACTTTCGCAGACATTTTCTACTGATTGATTTTCAATCAGGAGATTTAATTAAGGTTAATTAGTCATGAGGTAGGAAAATAACTTCCATGATGAAGGCCACCTAATCATCCTGGGGATCAAGCTTTTAATTAAGCTTTAGTTTATTTTTGTCCATTGATCATGCTTCTGTCAAGGAGGAAAATTTGTATTTAGAAAAAAGGTAAAATTTGGATTAGAGTAAGGAATCTAAAATTCGCTGCATATCTGAAATTTGCCACATGTAGAATTGTTCTTAAAAACAACAAAGTTAGGTCAAATTTGGTGAAAGTCTAGCAGATTAAGGCTTTCTGAACTAAGAAATACCAATTTTAAGACAATACATTATTTTCTTCTGTAAATTAGCTCAGGTTGTATTGGTGGCAAAATTTAGAATTCTGGCAAATTTTAGATTTCTTACTGTATGTAATACCTAGGTCACACCTTTACATGCTGGGGTCACAAGCTGCAAACCAAAAGGCTTGTGTACTTTCAGTTGTGGATCAGAGTGACATGGTCACAATTCACTGGAATTTGCATTTGAGTAGGATGTGTTCAACACAGCATAACAAGGAAAAGTGATTTGTTTTTGAGACCACATTTTTGAAATGTTTGAAAAACCTCCCGCGAGCTGTATTAAACTCTGCATGCTGGAGGGGGTGAAGGGGGAAAAATGAAAATATGGGATGGCTCATTCTTCAGCCTGCACTAGTCAGATACAAGGCCTCCTTTTTAGTCGAATCTTTGATTCGAGTTATGTACTGAGTTGCGGCCACGATTTTAAATTGGCCGTTTAAACCCTTAAATATCAAATTCTGAATAATATTTGTTCACATATCGGTACATTAAGGTGTATATTATACACTCTGCCATTTTGAAGATTTTTAATGCTTTTATTCAGTTATATTTTATAAAGTAAAAAGCTTGTCTAGCACTACGTCTGGCTTTCTCTAAGAACCCGTATGTCCTAGAAACTATTGTTTTTGCTATTGTAATGGTCTGCTCGAAGGAGTCTTTTTTAACGGTTTCGTCTGCTGGTTTGTAGACGTGAATCCCCAATTAATTTATTTGTCTGCTGGGTTTATGACACAGTTACTGTTTATGTAAAATTGTTGTCTGCACATCTACCAATTTGTGAAACAAATAAACCGCAAAGAAATTAATGAATGAAGTGACGTCACGGTAGTACTACACCTTTGTCGTTCAGCCAATCAGAATCGACAAAGAAAATATTCAAACTCCGTAGTTCTACATTCAACCACTTGAAGGCACTTTTGCATGTCCTAGAAGTTATCACGTCATTTCGACATCGGTAAAATACAGCATAATATGTGGTTCCCTATTTTCGCTCATTGTGGCTTTTCGTAGAAACAACACACGAATATTTTATTTGAATACTTACAATTTGCTTCTGTAAAATATCCAGGGACAATGCGCCTCTTTCTTCACTTGATCCAATATCCATAATATCCTCGTCCTTTATTTGAGGTGATTTTTGTGATTGAATCGCCAATAAAGTCCGCGCATACGTAGTTTATTTCTACAATATGCTGGTAGTTTTCATCTTAAACCAGCCTTGTAAAATATTGTCAGGAAATCCCCACAAAGAACTGCCGTGACTGCGCATATTTGCTCATTAATATTAATGAGGCAAGTCCGTGAACAGGAAATATGCTGGTAGTTTTCATCTTAAACCAGTCTTGTAAAATATATATTGTTGGAAAACCCCCTCAAAGAACTACCGTGACTGCGCATGTTTGCTCATTAATATTAATGAGGCAAGTCCATTGACAGGAAATATGCTGGTGGTTTTCATCTTAAACCAGCTTTGTAAAACTGCGCATCTACAGACACTTTATATTTGTAAACAAATACCCATCTCGAGACACAGATCTGAAAACTTCTGTGAAAGCGGTTTCCAAATGCGGGCGATAATACAGAGTTTACAGATTTCAACACCCAGTCCTGTCCTAAGATTCGACTCTGTGGTTGGGTGAAAGCCAGCCACTTTACTCTAGTTTGAAAGCATTAGGACAAGGTTGTAAAGTTGAAGTCAAATACATACAGAAACAACCACTTAGAAATTAAGGCTGAAAAGCAAATAGCAGATATTCATTATTCATTTGCCAGCAGGACTATTTGAATCTCATTTGATAACAATAAATATTTAATAAGTATTAATGAACCTGTACAATTCATACATCCAAGGTGTCCTTTTTAAAATTTCTCTCAAACTGTAAAAATGTTAACATTACCTTCATAATAAGAACTTCTTGGATTGCAAATATCCCTACCATCAATTTTCCAACTGTGTTATTAATTGCAGGTGAAAATGAAGGCATACCATTTTTGTACAAGAAACAATGCATGTAATTATACTTTAATACAAATACCAAATATTTGAATATTCGTCAGTGATTTTTCTATTCGGTTTCAGCCTTAACGGAAAGGTGTGACAGAGGCATCAGCAGCTAGCCAGGTGTAAATCACATCTGGGGGTCACATGGGTAGGGAGCATAATATACTGATTTCTCAGTATCAATCGATTTTTGCTTCCTCAATTTCAATATTAGTACTAATTTGTGGTATATTTTCTAATCTAACATGAACTTTTATAGTAGTACTTATTCTCCATCATTTGTCAGACTCTTAGGCAGAACAATCCTAAAATTGGTTTTATTATTAAAGCAGTGCCTTTGCCCACGGGCATTGCTTAAAAAAACACAAAAAAATCCACATTTTCAATTTCAATTCGGATCAGGATCAACTTTAAAGAGGACGACCAAGCCATGGATAGACCCCAGGTTGTGTGAAAAAAAAATAAACCCGATCCAATGAATAATTTTTGAGGTATCCATACAGATTTTGTCGAAAAATCACAAGAATAACAAAAATGTAACCCAAATCTGATGCACAGTTCCTGAGTTATACACACAGACAGATAGACAAACAAACAGAGCTGATTAAAATACCCTCATGCCTCCCCTTCAGGGGGCAAGGGTAAAAAGAATTAATTAACCACAAAGACACCAGACGTGACGAAATATTTTCCAAGTACTGTTGTATTTTATAAAAGTTACTGCTTTATAGTTTATACATGGATTATCAATATTCATTGTGTGTAAAGATGGATTTTTATAATTACTAAGCAGCAGTCTAGTCATAAATTTATAATACTTCAGATATATTTGATGTATTTCTTGGAAACTGAGGCACCAGTAAATGTCAACTCAGACACTTTATATTGTGAATGATAATACAAGAGTAATTTCACCTTATTTTAAAGGTTATAAATTATGAAGATTTTGAAGCTATAGAAATAGGTCTAGTTCTGGGTAGGCCCAATGCTTTGAGGTAATGACAGTCCTATTCTGACATGACAAAAAAATGTCTATGAATAAAGTACAAACCATTGTATATTAGACAGACCTTTTACCTTGTCTCTCAGCCAATCAGAATCACAGACAATTCTGTGTCATGTTAGAATTCAATTTTGTGTGATTAAAAAATTTAAAAATTGTTTCACCGCAATCTCTACATTGCAGTCTACCTGAGTTCACCACCTCCATTTATCCATTGGTCTGAGACAGACCACAGTCGTATGGGGTAGACAACTCGTTAGTCTATCAATCTTGCATTTATACAATATTTTTTTCAAAATGTAATCTTTGATTTACTGATATTCACATTGCTATTTTTACAGGGTAACAGGGGTACTGGGCTATGCACCTCAGGAGATGATAGGAACGTCCATATATGAGTATTGTCATCCAGACTACATCCAGTCCCTTTCACAGGTTCACAAAGAAGGTAAAGTAGCAAAACGATATTTTAAAAAGTTGAAATTTCAAAATTAAAACAAAAATCGTTAAGTTATATGTTTTATGTGAATCAGTGGGACATTCAGTTCTGACAATGAACATCAAACTTTGATAATAGTTTATTATCTGAACGACCTGAGGGGTGGTCTGTAAAGTAGGAAAACTTGCTGAATGACACATATGTCTCATGAGGGATGTTTTACTTCTTTTATCCACTACACTCTTGTGTATTTGTAGATAACAGATTAATTAATGAAATATTCACTAAAAATCAGCACTCGTTATCCAGCATAAGTGGTGCTGATGAATATAAAGAAATATGCCCTGGTCTTCATTACCTGTTATGTAGGTCAGATGTGACTCGTGGTGGATAAGAAAATGGAAAATGTAACAAGTAAATTAAATTTTTACAAGTTAATACCTAACCTAGTGCATGAATTGCTTACGTCCAGTGCGCTGCCAGTCTTTCCAAATGTTAGAAAAAAATCATCTTGAGCTGGAAGCATTCGTAAAATGGCAGACTAACTAGTACTTAACAACAATACAATGACATATTAACTAAAGAATTCAGGGACTGAGTAAAATAGAAAGCACTCTTTGTGTTGTCGTTACATAATTATGCTTTGGGTTTGGTAACTATAGAGTGTCAATGTGGCTGTTTTTGGTTACTTGCAATTGCTAGTGTGTAACAGTGCCCTGTACCATTGTACCTTTAAGTTATTAAGAAGGTAGGGTTTACACATTGTATTCAAGAAATTTGATATAAAATACTATTTACACATAATGAGAGATCCGCCTTCACAAAAGTATATACTTTAACATTTTACATACTCTATACTGAGCAGACTGAGATGTATATGCAATAAGCTAACATAGCATTACCTTTTATATTCACATTATCTTTACGCACAATGCGTCAGTAACTTTGTTTTATTCAACAGTGGTAACTTGAAGCTTCATACTTATTTGGAAGTAAAGAACAAAGGGTTAATGCAACAAACAGTTAACAACAGGGTCTGAGTTATCATTAAATTTGAGGGCATTTCACGAAAAATTAACCAACAGTAAATTAACTGAGGTTTTGATTTACACAACAGTTTCTTACCTTAAGGTTAACTAAGAGCTAACAAATTTGATAGCAGAATGAAGGCTCTGATTTACAGGCCCCTGGGCTTGACTGGGACAAGTATTGTCCCGTTTACTCACTAGACTGTAATACCCCAAACTCTCGCTAGGTGGAGCAGAGCACTTTCTGTTTGGCACAAGACATGTAAAATTGTTTGCGATTTAAGAGAAACTTTTTAAAATTTTATTGTAAATAACTGTATGATATTCAATATATTTTTGTGAAAGAAGTTGAACTAACTGTCATGGCATCTCGTGGACAAAAGAGTGGCCATATTATGGCGGTTTTTGACCTAGAATGTTCGGATAACTGTTACATAGAGATATACAGAATAGCAATAGAAATTATAATCGAGGGTGTCGTGTGCATGCCCTATATACTAAATCATATAATCAATTGAACACTGAATTTACTGTAAAATTGTCATAATAAAGTACTTTAAAATGAAGAAGGGCTGACAAACAAAGAATGCACCATAATGATGTTATAGTGTGGTAAATGTCCAACTGGAAAATGTAAACACAAGAAATGCTTCAGGTCATATTTTATAAATTACTCTTTTTGGCATTTGAATTCTCTTTAGGTTTTAAACACATGTTAAGCTGTTTGTATCTGTTGTTTATTGTGCTTATTATATTGTCTTCAATGTCCATCTTGTTCAATTATGTAATTACCTTGTTTAAGACTATTGTTTGGTTCCTATGTGAGGTGTCACTTGAAAGGTATTATATAATTTTTATGTTTGTTTAGACAGCTGTTTATGGTTTGGTATTGTCATTCAGCCTTTGTATAATTATTCTTAAAGACAATAGTGTCATTTTAGGTATTGAGATGGTCCAGTATAAATAGAAGGGACATGTAAGCTCCCAGGCAGATTGAATTTAGAGATAGAATTTTGGAGAGAGAACACAGACATAATATGAGTTAAAACATAGATAGAATATTGGAGTATGAGATGAAATTAGTAAGAGAATAATATAGAATAGGAAATAAAGTAGTAACTGATATATAATATAGATATTGAGAAGAGACTGGAAATAGACTTTAATGAAAAATATACAATTGATACTGGATTATAATTATATGTGAATTGTTGATCATTGTTGAATAATAAATTGTTAAGTGAATAAATAAGAACATCAAAGAAAAACTCTTTTACACCCCCAACCAAACTACAATATAGTATGCATTTGCAATCTACAACATTAGCATCCCACTCTGGGTAATCATTCAGCAGACTCAAGTCATTTGGCTAACATAATTGAATAATTTCATCAATCAATTTTTTGGGGGAAGAGATAGGGCAAATGGCCATAGTATATTGACAAATGTATTGGCTTATTAGTGGAGTATTAAAAGCTTAGCCTGTAATAACCTACTAATTATGGCTAATTGCTAATTTGATGATATTCAGTTCACAAGGTTGAGTGAAAATTATAATGCTTGCCTTGGGCGGACAGGAGAGGGGAGTTTATTGGCTAAACATGTGCCATACAGTGTTTACTAGGCATGGGAAGTGTGGTTATTTCCCTTAATTTCTGTAATGAATGCTCCCTTACAAATTTTGTCCCAACACCTTTAAAATATAATTGTCAGTAACCAAGGCTTACAAATTAAAGACAATGATTCTCGGCAGTTAAAAGAACACAGAAAGATATCTATAACCACTTATGCTTGCTGTACCTATTTCCAGTCTACTACAGAAAGTGTACAATCTTTTCTAGCTGTAATATTCAAAACATTTTAGTGTACTTTTTTGCCCCACAAACTTGTGTGTATAACCATCAACACTTCTATTTTAAGAATATAAGCTTCCGTTGATATCTTCGCATAAAAGCATGTATCAGTCTGATTTTAAAAGCATTTAGATTGGAATTTTTCTACAGTAGCTGCACACACTTAAGCTTAAAATACCTTGCGTTATTAATCTTGCTGGACATGTTTGTTACATCTTACAAGACTTTAGTACAAGAACTATATCTGAAAAATACTAAAGAGACATTTTAAGGTGCAATGGAGTTGGTTTACTAAATATGAAATATGTTATACTAGTGTTTTTTATTCTTAGAACACCCTCTTTTTGAAAAAATGCATTGGTCCCTGGGCAGTTATTACAGAAATTACATTTTAAAATTGGAAGCTCCTTCACCATCCTTTTGCTTACTGACAATACGCATTATCAGAGACATAAAGGGAAAAATGTATAGCAAAATAACCTTACCATTTCCTAACAATAGCTATTTGTTGGAGCCATCCAACCCAATGGCCAATGCAGAGATGCAAATTTAAGGTTATATCACAACCTTAACCAGGCCAGTGGGTTACAGTAGTCCGTCCTCCCACCATTAAGGTCACATGACCACATTGTTTACTTCATTATTTTTGTTGGCCATCAACAGTATGGACGTCTTTGGGAATTAGAAGAGTTTTGTCAGGGTTTTATTTATTTCTTGAGATATTCAAATGAATCTCACTTTATATATTACATGTATATGATACATAACTTATATATATTTATTGGATCTTCAAAGGTATGTTGCAACTCTGAATATAGGGACTTTTGGATGGTGACATCGAAAGTTCGATCATCTTCAACCTCTAGGAAATAAATCAACATAAAGAAGGGCAATTTATTAAATGCAATAATAATTTTTATTTAGCTTGCCAGTCATTTGGTTCAGATTGCCAGGCGTTGGAAGCTATAATTTGCAGCATACATACCTAGAAAGAATGTACGCTTTGAAGAACAATAACGATCATAGACTTTGTGGCTTTGCAGTAGCTGCACCAGCCGAATGGAACAAGCTGCCACAGACTGTCAGATCTCAGCAAACAATAGATGGTTTCAGAAGCCAGCTAAAGACCTACTTGTTTAGGCTGGCATACCCCCCACCTTAGTTATACCCTGGCGGGCGCTTTTTAGATGTCGACCCATGCCTGTCCCTGGACTCTCCCTTCTTGGACTCAAGCGCATTAGAGGATTTGTATCAATTTTGCGCTATATAAATCCTACTATTATTATTATTATAGACGATGCCATCTTGGACGAGAATGACAATTCGATTGTCACAAATGCTGTTCACACGTGGAGTTCTAATAGCAAGGTGTTGGCAGCAGTTTTTATCACAATGTGCTTTCCAGTTGAATAGATTGTCGTCTCGCCAGAAGAAGGAATATCCATTGGGGGCAGCCATTACTATTGCTGTGGAATTACAGTTTAAAATTGGATGGTCCTTCACCATCATTTTGCTCACTGACAAATACTCATTATCAGAGATATAAAAGGGAAAAAATGATTCACAAATCTTTGGAATGCAGCAGAAATTAATTCATTTTACATGATCTGCAAGTGAATATTTAAAATATTAATAAAATTTCAACCAGAAGAGAGTGTTCTTTTCTCAATTTTTGCGTTCTAAGATATTGATTTAACTCCATCTGTTAATGAGTAGATGATGGAAACTCAAGTCATCTTTAACAACTTTGGCCTAAACTATGGATGTTTATTGTGGGCTTCATGCAGAAAAGTGGTAAGATATAAACATAACCCCTTTATTAGTTTTGATATATAAATAATATAAAAAATAATGGAATTTTTTAGAGAAAGTGTCTTTAGGCAGTGAAACAGTGCAGCTTTATTGCAGGTCTTGATAATAAACACAAAGGGTAAAAAGGTTTTGCACTTAGTTCATTACAGAAAGATTTACTGACCTCAAGATCTGGTCAGTGAGAAAATGTGAAACTTACCATCAAGGATTAAACACCCTTAGAGTCACTTTTTTCTTACACTTATTGATATATTTAGATCAAATTTCTGTTATTTTTGTGATAGAGTCCCCACCACCCCAGGACAGAGAGAGACACACAGTGAGAGAATTGATATTTATTCCTTAATAATTGTATACATAAGTGTATATACAAACAGTAAATACAGAAAGATTAAATATGCCTACTAATCACACATAAATTGTAAAGGCTATACAAGTTTAGTTAACATGATATACACCATTGCTACTGACAGACATATTTTAAATTAACTCATTGGTAAATGTAAGGTCATTGATGTTTTACAATAAAGGTGACCTTAGATTAATAATTGACATTACCTGAAGAGTCACCCAAACTTTACAAAATCGTGACCTTAGAGAACTTATTGTATACAATAAAATAGCAAAGTTATAAATACACACATACACTACTACAGGGCCATCTTAAGCCAGGGAGGTTAGAATGTAATTTGTTAAACCAAATTTTGAGTCTTGAATATCTAGGAAAGTAATGTGGTATGAATTTGAGAGAACCAGATGAATAACTTAACCATCAGAGGTTGACATAGCCAGATTTATAGCCTTCACTAATTTTAGAGGTATTTTTGTAATTTAAATAACTTGATGACCTCACATGTTGCCTAGTAACTCAATTCATGTGGGTAAGACTGAGCTATATACATTAACCTTGAGGCATTAAGAGTTGCGTCACTCCATCTAATTAAGGTTTCTGGGAGGCTAAAGCATAATCTGCGAAAGCTTGGGTAATGTTGCCAATGATTAGATTATCATAAAGGCTAACTGCTCTGCCCTGGTATTAAATTGGTGTTAATAAGATATATGCCACAATGATTTGAAATAAATTACAAGAATTGTGGCTGATATGGATGTTTACGTTGTTCATAATGATCCTGTACAGTGCAACAGTTTAAATAAAAAATTTAAAGTCAAATTTTGCAATTCCAAGATGGTGGAAGATTAAAAATAAACAGTAACACTTCTGGTTTTCTGCTAAGAGTAGCTTTAAACTTTGTAATTAATGATGATTATTGATATTTCTAAATCAGAAACAAACATGTTTATCAGGAAATAATAAATACCAAAGCAAAAGAATGCACAGCAAAACTAAGTTAGTTAGATTTAACTTTTTCCAATTTTTACAGACTATTAACTGAAATAGAGTTTATACTTAGGCGTATAAAATAACAAAAGAGCCTTTAACTTACAGACATTTCAGTATAAGATTCTTGACCAATGTATTAATTGCTGCTAAATCTTACATAATGGAGTGTAATTACCTCCAGTTAATGCAGCTACTGCTCTTATATTTGACACCCTTAAGCACCACCTCTACTTACTTACTAATAGTAGATCTCCTTCATAAAAGGTTTTGGAACTGATATCAACCATTGGCTCTTTGATGCACCAGACAATAAAATAAATTTTGGGGTATGTGAAATTATGTTTGGTATAATATCATCTTTTTAATATGAAGATTTTCCAACATTGTTTTTTTCAGTCTAACTTTATTCTATTAATATTATTAGGTAAACTATTTTTCAATTAACTGAGCAATCAGTTTTGTTTCTGTGATTTTTTTTTTTTTTTTTGAGATATTAAAACCCCTGGAAATGAGATATATTTTAAACAGAGAATTAAGAAAGTTATATTTTCTACTTTATTGCATCACATGATAAAACTCTAGAGCAATGATAATTATTACCAGTTATTAGAATTATAGATTTATTAAAAGCATTACCCTTGGAACTGAGGAAATACCCTCCCATCCTCTGAGATCATTTTCAGTGGGAGGATAGGGTTAACAAAATAGAAGCAGTCTTCAACAGCATATGTCTTTGAGCACCAGTGCTAATGTGATACATAGAGTGTCTGGATGGCATTGGTTCTGAAACTTTTTTGCTTCGAGAAGTTTGGTCAACCAGGAGGCAATTATCTCTCCAGTAGTACTGAGTTTGAAGTGGTAAGCTTGTAGATCATACAACCTACATTTAATATAAGATTTCCAAATTAGTAATATACATTTGTATGGCTTAACTGAGATTCCTGATCAAAAGTACTTAATTTCATAAATTGTCAAGGATATTTTTGGGAACATACAACTCTACTGAACACTGAAAAAGGAGCTGAAGAAAAGAGATAAAAGTTTTGAACTAAATATATAACTCCATTGCAGCTTATTCAAGTGAGTCACAGGTGTTACGTAATTGTCAGTAGTTTTACAATTCCAGGTATTTACACAAGGTTAAATTGTCAGAGAAAATGACGTCATCTTAGACCTACAGCTAATTGACATATGATAGTGACATTTTTACACAGCTCTTCTCATAAAAAGTGCTCAATGTTAAGATACAAAAGATTTCAACTTTCTTTCAATGTCACATGTTAATTTGATAGCTTCCTAGGTGACTGGTTTTATATGTGGGCTACAGTTGGAGGTAGAGACAAAGTCATTGTCAATGTCACCCTTAAGTTGCGTAGGCTTGTATTTTTGTAATAGCCTGATGGAAATTTATCTGTAGGTGGGGTACATTCAAAAGCCTCTTATGCTAAATATAAACTGCAGTGATATTTATCAAGAAGAAAAGTCCCACTGATTGTTTTGCATCCAAAGTTGGAAGGTTAGTTTTAATAATTTTAAATATATAGATGGCCATTGGTCTTAATAAATGTACTTATATACTGCCAAGCATATTTAATTGAAATTCTTAATAAATATTAAGTAGAAATATTGGATCATCATAAAATTTTGCCCATGGAAATTTCTATCGCAAGTATTTTACTCTTCCAAGCCACTGCCCGTGAAAATTTAATCTTTGAAGCATGGCCCTTTGAAAGTTTCTCTGTGAGGCATTTCCTATGGAATATTAGATATTTACTCTGTCAGGCATTTTCCATTGAAATGTACTCTGTCTGGAATTATCCATAAAAATTTATGCTAAGGAGCACTGCAAATAGGAAGTTACTCAGTCAGGCAGTTTCCATGGAAATTTACTCTGTCAAGCATTTTTCTATTGAGATTTACCCTCTGAAGTATTGTCTACTGAAATGTACTCAAGCATTTCCTACCAAAATTTACTCTGTCGAGCATTTTCCACCAAAATGTACTATGCTAAGCATTGTCCATGGAAGTTTTACTCTGTCAAGCATTGCCCATGGAAATTTAATCTGTCATGGACTGCCCATAGAAATTTATTCTGTCAGGCATTTTCCATGGAAATTTACTCTGGCAAGCACTGCATATAGAAATTTACTCTGTTTGGCACTGCGCATAAAAATTTTTTACTCTGTCAAGCACTGCCCATAGATACTTGCTGTGTCAGGCATTTCCAATGAAAATTTACTCTTCCAAGCACTAACCATAGAAGTTTACTCTTGTCAGGCATTTCCCATGGAAATATATTCTGTCAGGCATTTCCCATGGAAATTTACTCTGTCAGGCATTTCATAGCATGATGGAAATTTACTCTGGTATTGCTGGTTGACTGAAGAAGTATTTGTATGGTCCATTGAGATTCAACACAACAGGTTTCTACTCTAGTAATTCTGAAAGGGAAAAGTTTTCATTCTCGTATGAAAATCCTATTTTAAACTTTCTTTGGCATTTTATAATTATGGGTGTTATGTACAAGAATAAACAAAACACTATTGGTAACTAAGGTAATGCACATACTATATTTTTGACATTCATGGCCTCAATATATGCTCACATTCACAGCAGTGTTACTTTTCGAATATGAGTATTAATTATTTTCTACTTGCTTTGTATATGTTTATTCCAATTTCCATTTGACAGATGAATGAATTATTTTAAATGTTCTGTTTTTCAACAGCTATTTGCTGTGTCCCTCTCTATAAATTTGATGTTTACCTTCTTGCAAAAATAAAAAAAAAAAAAAATTAAAAAATAATAATAATTTAAAATATAGATAATTCAAACGATAAACAAAAGTTTGTCTTGTTGTTTTGTTTTTTTTTTGGTTTGAATGTTCAGCTTTTATTTGGCATAACTTCCCTTTTATAACATAGCATGTTTTATATCACGTAATTTTCTTTAACAACTTTCTGAGCACAAAATATTATTTTTTTGTAAAAAAAATTATTTTGTGGTCTTTTTTTCTGTAGTTTTCAGTGTTATGATCATTGACAGTCAACAAAACAATTAGTGGCAAAACAAGCTTCAATCTCACAGTCTCACGCCTTCCTGTTGAACTGAAGCAAAATGTGGGTGTTTCAAGTTTTGGTGTTGTCACAATGAAAATATAGTTCTTGTGATAAAAAAGCATCACAATGTAGTTAAACTTACGTAACACAAACTTCCAGAAAAGTGTTGAAACATGACCTTCTTTACACTTTAAATAGCCATTGAAGTTAGAGGTATTCATTGCCAAAGCTGGGAGAATAACTCAGATGCAAAGCATTAATTTAACCAGTTTTGACAAGCCATTAATGGTGGTCATAATTCATGAAAATTATCTTTTTCTTTTTCATGGAACAAAAAAGATCAAAGAAAATAATAATAACAATAATTCCAGCAGGTGACTAGCTTGTGCCCACACAATAAATTTTGGACAATATGTGAATTGCAGCTCATGAAAAAAAAAGATTAAAGGAAACCCTCTCATCTGACTAGCAAGTTTTATGTACCAGCACAACTATGTACCCGAGTAAAAAACGTGAGACTCACCATAGATACATGAAATTCTCCATTAGGGTTTAGCCCTTAAAAATAAGACAAAATAAACAAATTTTTTGCAGCGAAGGATATTGGAAGCCTTACAAATAAAAAAAAATCACAGATATAATAGCAAAACTTCACAAATGACATATACAGAAAAAATATATCACAAATGAAGATAACAATTTGATATTGTTGAAAAAACGAAGTTATTCACAGTCATTATCCATAGTACCAGGGCCCCATTGTACACAAAAAAGTACATCCCGGTCTGTATTTCCCTGTATTTAGGGCAAATATGTCTCATGGTGGATAATAAATGTAAAGAATTTCCATCAAGTCAAGGAAATTGAAGGGGGTTTTCTACAGTTTGACATGTCTTACAAAACCCTATTTTACTGAAATATGACTATTTGGTCTTTTTCATAAACCTGTAGACCGGGCATTTTTGAATACAAATATACTAATAAAGAATCTCAATCAAAGTGTTATGTCCATTTTGTCTTTGTTTGAACCATTGGCTTATTTCATGAAATGTCAGGTCCTCAGTGGCGTCGTCGTTAGCAAGTTTGGCATCTAATCACAGGCTGTCACTTCTGTGTGGGTTTGACTCCCACATGTGGCAATGCTGAGGAGTGAGGACCTATCCCAATATGACCCTGGCTTTTGAACGGGATGTAAAATCCCAACTTTGAACTTTAAACTTTCATGAAGTGTCACAATCCCCTATAACCAGAACTCAGATTTTTTCTCAGCTGAGATTTTACTCAAGTTGAAACTTACAACAACAAAAATCCTACCAGAACAAGAATCAGCTGAGGCTTTGCCTGTCAATCAAAATCTTGAAAGATTTCCATATTACTACTTTAATAAGTGAGAAACTTATATTATTTTCCAAACAGCATTGCCACTTGTGGGAGTCGAACCTACACAGTTGACAGCCCATGATATTTACATTAGTTGGGATTGGTGATCTTACAGTCATACTTGAGGTCTTGAGTTGATATGTTATTAAGCAGAGGCTGCATTGGGCAGTCACTAGGGTGTATATACTTATTAGTGAGGGACCTCAACAATCACCCTCCCAACACATAGCATAGCAGTGTCTTCTTTTACTGTCTTTTATTATACTGGAATGCACATTGTGCACTTCCAGTTTTTATAATCTGGCATTATTTTAACTAGTATTTTTCACTGTAATGCACATTCTGTGCACTTCCAGTTGGACCTTTTAGCCTGGCATTCAGATTTTACTGTCATACAAACTATGTATCACAGTTCCTTTTGTCCAGGCTACAACTGCCAGATGGTGCTTCTTTATTGCTAGATCTTGTATACACACTGAATGAAAGATTACTCATATAAATTTTAATATCAAAGCTTCTTAAAGATCTTATACATTATCTCAGTGTGTTAACAGTTTATTGGAATACACTGACTATTTGCTGGCCAACTTACCTCCCTTACTTTCAGGGGTAGCGGTTTGACTTTGACCTGACTTTGACCTTGCAGGTCCTTCTTCTATGACCTTTCAAGTTAATTTCATTTCTGGCCTGGTAAATTATTCTAATCAATTAACTCTAAAAATCAGTTATACATTACTGCCCAATCTGTCTGCCTTTCCTTTCCACCGTCTTGCTTGGCTTGACCTTGCTCTGACCTGTAGGTCATTGTTACCTGGATCTGACCTTTCATCCTAAGCCTAGTTTGGCAGGTTGCTTGGCCAGCCTAGGTCACACATGAATATTAATATAAACTGTAAAATTTTAGTATGTGCTTTCTAAATACATAAGTAGTTTTACAAAGTTAAAGAATAAATTTTAAATCCCATGTCCTCTTTCTTTCAACTTGCTGGGAACTGAATTAAATGCCAAACCTGCTAACCACTAGACCACTGAGGACCTCTAGTTAAACCAGGAGTATGAATTTGATCAGGTGTTTATTTGACCTAGGCATTTTTTATGAAGCACGGGTCAATTTGAATCAAGTGTGTATTTGAATCGGGTGTTTATTTGAATCATTTGTTTATTTGAACTAGGTATTTATTTGAATCAGGTATTTGTTTGAACCAGGTGTTTACTTGAACTAAGTGTTTATTCGAACCATTTGTTTATTTGATCAAAGTATTAACTTGAACTAGGTGTTTATTTAAACCAGGTATTTACTTGAACTAGGTATTTATTTTAAACCAGATGTTTACTTGAACTAGGTATTTATTTTAAACCAGATGTTTACTTGAACTAGGTGTTTGCTTGAACTAGGTCTTTATTTTAACCAGGTGTTTACTTGAAACAGGTATTTGTTTGAAACAGGTGTTTATCTGAATTAGGTGCTTATTTTAACCAGGCAATGCCATTTATCTGAAACAGAGGTCTGTTTAAAACTAGATTTTTATTGCGCTACAATAGCTTACCATCTGGGATGTCTGAATGCTAACTCAGGAGGCCGCAGGACCCTGGCCAACGACCAAGAAAAATGGACATTTGGATTTGACTGAGTCCGTGTTTTAGTGTGTACCATAGCAGTGTCGTTTGGTGATTCGTCCTTCTTCTCTCGTTGGCCGCCATATTGGAAAGCGTTTGAAATATCTCTCAATATTTTTACTGTTTTCTCAGAATATACGTATTGTTGGATGTTAATTTTCAGCTATTTGCTTCTTTTTATTATATAGATTATTCTGATATAGTTTGAACAACACAGGATAAGTACGAATCACCAAACGACACTGCTATGGTACACACTAAAACACAGACTCGGTCAAATCCAAATGTCCATTTTTCTTGGTCGTTGGCCGGGGTCCTGTGGCCTCCCAAGTTAGCATTCAGTCCAACATGGTAAGCTTGTAGCTTATAAAAGTGAAATTTAAGTAATTAAAATTTTCAAGTTTATTTGAATCAAGTGTTTATTTGAACTAGGTGTTTATTTGCACTGACTTGGAGTTTTTTTAAAACAGGATGTTATCTGAAAAGAAGTTCATCTGAAACGGATGCCTGTTTCAACCAGTAGTTTATCTGAACAAGCCATTAAATGTTTGAATCAGGCATTTATCTGAATTATTTGTTTATCGGAACCTGGCATTAAGTTGAACCAGGGCAGATCTTCAGGGGAAGGCCCTCTTTGAGCTTAGTTTTATTTCTGTTTTGGAGGTTTATAATTTTTAATGGTAAATTTCATAAAGACAAGGTGCCATGTTATGTTAAAGTGTGCCATTAGTATCTAGTTGAGGCTTGGTTGTTCCTCTTACTGTTGTTTTGGAGAAAGTCAGTATGCAATGATTTCAATGTGTTTATTCCATTGTCTGCTCATGGTCTTACTTCATTACCACGCCCCTACAGACTCCACACAGCTATGTCCTGAATACACATCATTTCCCTTGTGTGGCTAAGTGTCATGGCCTTGCGACCTTATTGTTGCTTTGTGGTGACATCTCCCTTAATCCTGGACCAATCTCGTTTGGGGTGGTAAATTGCCGATCTGTAAGAAACAAGGGACGCTGCATCAATGATACTGTAACAGTACATTCTGTCGACATTCTTGCTGTCACTGAAACACATATTCGCCAGGAGGAAACGGACAGCCTTCTACATTCCATCACCCCGACAGGTTTCAAATTCTGCCACAAACCCCGTATTCATGGCCGTGGTGGTGGTGTTGGATTTTTTATCAACAAAGCTATGCAGTTCAGATCTGTGGATACACCTACTTTCAGTTCCTTTGAAAATATTAGCATTGCAATTGGGTCTGCGGCTCAACCGCTTGTGTTGACTTGTGTTTATGGTCCACCTGGCTCATGCTCTGAAAGTTTCCTGGACCAATTTCTCAATGTTTTAGAATACTTATCCTCAGTTTCTCCCTCATTCCTAATTTGTGGGGATTTCAATATTCATGTGGATACTTCTTCAAATGATAGTATCAAATTCCAGAACTGTTTAGAATCATGCAATATAACACAAAATGTTCAAACGGCTACCCATCTTCATGGTCATATCCTAGACCTTGTTCTCGCTCCTGCTGATGCCAGTGTCATCTCCAATGTACGAGTTGCTGAATTGATTTCTGATCATGCTCTTGTCCTTGCTCTGTGAGCTTGATTCAGTTAATCCTCCTTTACATAAGGCAAAAGTTGTCACCTTTAGGAGGAATCATTGACATGGATAGCTTCCGTAAGGATTTGGACCGTCTTCATGGTCATATCCTAGACCTTGTTCTCACTCCTACTGATGCCAGTGTCATCTCTAATGTACGAGTTGCTGAATTATTTCTGATCATGCTCTTGTCCTTGCTCAGCTTGATTCAGTTAATCCAAAAAAGTTGTCACCTTTAGGAGGTATCAAAATTGACATGGCTAGTTTCCGTAAGGATTTGGGAAATAGTGCATTCGTAAAATGCCCTGGTGATACAGTCAGTGGTTTGTGTGAACAATACTTAGATGATTTGAGCAAATTGCTCGAAGAGCATGCACCATTGGTTACTCGTACTTTTACTAAGCAAGCTACTAGTTGGCTATCTGACACCTACCAGCTGGCAAAAACCATCAGGCAACAGCTGGAACGAATCTGGCATAAAGATAAATCTGCCTGTAATCGAGCTAGACTTCGAAGACAGATTGCTCGGTGCAATTCACTGGTCAACAAAGATAAGGCAAATTACTTCAGAAACCTGGTCAGAGAAAATGCTAACGACTCCAAGAAGCTATGGCAGGTCTTGCGTTCTGCACTGCACTCTAGTCCTGAAGCAGTACTCCCTTCTCATGAATCTAAGAAAGGTCTTGCTGACCGGTTTGTCACTTTCTTCAGTGACAAAATAGCTAAAATCAGAAACTCATTTTCCTCTAGTGACTCATTCACTCTGCCTACTCCACCTGATGTACCCAATCTCAGCGGCTTTAAACAAGTTTCTCAAGAGGAAATTAGAAAAATTATCATGAAGTCACCCACTAAATCTTGTTTGTTAGATCCATGGCCTACATTTCTTGTTGAGGAATGTATTGATATTTTACTGCCCTCTATCACCAGGCTTGTTAACTGCTCATTGTCAGAAGGTGTTGTACCTGATGAGTTCAAGAAGGCTATTGTAACCCCATTGATTAAAAAGTCATCACTACCACCCAATGACTTAAAAATCTACAGACCTGTTTCTGGGTTGGGCTTCATATCCAAACTTGTTGAACGTGTTGTTGCTTCTCAATTGAATGACCATGTCAGTTTGAACGGACTAGAGAATGTCAGGCAATCTGCCTATAAACTAGGTCACTCAACTGAATCTGCATTGCTTTCAATTAAGAATGATGTTCATTTGGCTTTTGCTAAAGGTGAGGCTACTGCTGTCGTTCTCTTGGATCAATCGGCAGCGTTTGATACTATTGATCATGATACGCTCAGCCTACTTAATTCTCTTAGCTCCTGGTTTGGTGTGAGCGGGGTTGTCCTCGATTGGTTTAAGTCTTATCTCTCAGACCGTGTTCAGTGCATTAAGATTGGGTCAATTTTATCTGATGCCAAAAAGTTATTGTATGGTGTGCCTCAAGGCTCTGTCCTGGGGCCAATCCTTTTTTCACTCTATACTACTCCACTGAGTAAAGTCATACAGAATCATCGTGGTATTAGTTTCCAGTTATACGCTAATGACACACAATTGTATGTACATCTCACACATAAAAATGTTGCCTCGGCCCTAATGATAAGCTGTCACACTGCCTTGAAGATGTAAAGAGATGGCTCTCTACAAATAAGCCCAAGCTAAATCCTGATAAGACCAAATTCATTGTGTTTGGCTCAAAGTCTCAGCGCGAAAAACTTAATCAGTCCTTCCCGGTCAACATACTTGGTAATCTTATATCACCAATAGATGCAGTTAGGAACCTTGGTGTCTGGTTTGATTCAGATTTCTCATTCTCTTGCCATGTTATGAAGGTCTGCAAGGCTTGTTTTGCTCATGTCCAGGATCTTAAGCGACTCCGAGGACATCTGACACATGAAGCTGCTCTTATGGCTGCCAATGCTCTGGTCGGAAGTCGACTTGATTACTGTAACTCTCTGTTCAGAGGTCTCTCAGCTCTAGATCTGCGCAAACTTCAATCTGTTCAGAATAGCCTTGCCAGAATTGTGGCCAACACCACCAAGTACTCACACATCACTCCAGTTAGAAAAGCACTACATTGGTTGCCGATTAAGTACCGTTCTATCTTTAAGACTGCCATGCTGGTATATAAGTTCCTACACAGTGGTAACCCCAAATACTTTGAACCCTTCCTGATTCCCAGACATAGTGCATATAACACAGTCACGTCGAAGTCAATCTGATGGCATATTTCTTGAGGTTTCCCACTTTGCTTCAGTTTTCAAGTCTCGAAAACATTTTGGACTCAGTTTTGCGTATGACGCACCTATGATTTGGAATGACCTTCCTGATGAGGTCCGCTCTGCAAACTCACTTGCCTCTTTCAGGTCAAAATTGAAGTCATACCTCTTTGGAAAAGCATACCCACCCTAAATTTCCAATCTCCTTCTGCTTTCTCCGCGGTGCTGACCCCTGCAATGTCTCTGGTTTTTGAATATTGAACAATGTTTTTGTATGATGCGCCTTAGAATCTGTCTTTTGACAGAGATTAAGTGCTATGAAAGTGCAATTAGAATTAAAATACCATCTGAGACTCCATGCTTACCTAAGGAAACTGTTCCGGACCTGGTTAAGTAGAGAAAAAAGGTGAAAGAGGAAGAACCCTATATGACACTGTGTGGGTCACCTATGACTGCTATTACTGCCTAGGAATAGGCCTAGGAAAAACACTATATGACACTGTGTGGGTCACCTATAACTGCTATTGCTGCCTAGGAATAGGCCTAGGAAAAACACTATATGACACTGTGTGGGTCACCTATAACTGCTATTGCTGCCTAGGAATAGGCCTAGGAAAAACACTATATGACACTGTGTGGGTCACCTATGACTGCTATTGCTGCCTAGCAGCTGGGCGGGTCATTATAAACTCGTTTTTCTTGGTGGGAAAGGCCTACCCAGATAAGCAGAGTCCCAGATGGTAAGCTTGTTGCTTATAAAAGCTACATTTAAATGATAAAATTTTCAAGTTTGTGGGATCCCTGGTTGAGTTGAAATATTTCTGTGGTATCTTGACATTTGACTTTGATTCAACTATGGATATATATCACATGTACATGAATGAGGGCAAAACATCCACAATTCTAGTGTAGTGAGAACAACATAAACGTTTACACAATTTACATCACACATTTTCCTGATAAATAAATCCCAGAAATGAAAATTGGAGTAAATTGTCTTTGAAACACAAGTTTGTTTTTCACACTTATTGTCTGCTAAATGTACTTGAAATATAACAGGTTTAACCTTTCTGAATTTTGAGATCCAAACAGTTTAATAAACAAACATAAGTGAGTCATCGGAAGTAGTAGGTGGTATTAAGGAATAAAGTTCATCCAGATCATGACAACGCTGTGCCTTAAAATAATTATGTAACTCAAATCTCTCCTACACATTCCTTCTTTTAGCCAGGGTAAGAAATTTGAAATTTGCTGCTGGAAACTACTTAAATTGTGAAAAAAAATCATAAAAGTGGATCATTGTCTACATAGACAACCTAAAATAGTGTTAAGTCTGAAAAATTTGACAAAATGTTGTTTCATAATAGCAAGTTCTATAACCATGACCGTTTCACCTTCACTTGATCACATCCTGTCAAAATTTTCCTCCTATATTTATTTATTTTTTTTTCAAATTTGTGAAATCCAACCACTATCAGATTTTCCCCCCAACAGTGAATGCTGTGTTTGGTTTGGACCTCCTTGCTATAAGACTATTGTGAAAGTTGCCACTGTATGCACTCTTTAATCTTAAGACAAATATTAGCAAAAAAACTGTAAAACAGACATTATGTAGTAATCAAAATAACACATGTGTAGAGAGAAGTTTGCCCAATTCAAGGAAATAGAATTTTTTTTTTTTTTTTTTTTTTTGAATGAATGAATGAATGAATGAAGATAACAACATTGTATGAGTGCATAAGCATGAGTATTCTATTTTTAATCTTCATGAGTGATATATTTTTTCTGTGTATGTCTAATGAGGGATGTTTTACTTTTATAATCCACCATTTTGTATGATTTATGAGTTAAATAATTGAATATTTAATGAGAGAATGTGAAAAAGGCTGTCAAAAAGTTTGGGAAACAGTGGAAATGAAAACTTGAGTCTTTAACTTGCAATATCTCAGTCTTTTCTGCATCCATATTTATGCAACAAACATGATCAGAAGTGCTGTAAAAAGACTTTCCTAATGATATGTAATACATATTTGTAGATTTCATAGTGTCCGAAATATTAGTGAAATACCGGAACTTATAACGCTCATTATCCATGGTATGGAGGCGTCTCTGTATACAAAAAAATATATGTCCTGCTCCGTATATCCCCTATACGGGTCAAATACGGTGCGCAGTGAATAATATATTTATGTATATGTTTATTTTTTAATTTATGAATTTCACATACGGTGACAAATATTACATGTTGTACACTAAGGAGCAATAATCATTCTATGCTATCTTATAATGGTTCATCTTAATATACTGATAAATAATATTACACTGTACATCTAATTGTATACTGTATTCAATGTACAAAGCAGGCTTCGCTGATCATCCTAATTAATATGCCATCAACTTTTGACATAAAACCACAGCTTTGACCTTTGATCTGTGTACAAAACCCCCATGAACTGGTGACATTTGGTACAAGGTTAACAAAGTATAGTATCTTTATATATACGAAAATATGTTTTTTTACAAAGGAACAAAATGTAGAAAGACTAATTTGAAAAACAAGAATCATTGAGAGATGATTTCAGATGAGTAGGCGATGAACAAGACATGTGATGAGCGTAGGTTGTTGTTGGAAGAAAATTAAGAAACTCTAGTAGGGGCTCACAAGATCCTAGTGTGTGGGTGTATTTGTGTCCCCAGACTTCAAGTTCACAGTCATTGCCATTGTCACATGCCGAGTACTGTCAAGTGTGTGTGTGGGAGCTTTATATGTTATTTGTGTGGGGAGTGGTGAAGAGAGGGGGGAGTGGGCATCCTTACATAACCTTATTTTCTCCCTCTCTATTTCTCTCTTTCTAGAAGCCTTATTAGTCAACCTACGTATTTTACCGACAAATAAAGCAACCCCGCTTCTCTCAGCACTCAACACCCCCTCACTCTTTATATTCAGTTCCTGGTAATTTCTCCCTTGTCTTATAGCTCAGAATAGACATCATAGTGTGGTGCATTTTCTATCTTCTCTTTTTGTTATATTACAGTTAGGGTTGATTGAAATGTTACACAGTGTTTTGAATTTGTCCTCTTGTTGTTCATTTTTGTTCCTTAAGTTATTAAAAATTCTTTGATTAAGTGAGACTGAAGCATAAATTTATGTTCTCTGATACAGAATTTATGTAAATTTTACTTGTTTTGTTTCTTAATTTTAAGAGAGAATGAGGGGGAGGAAGTGGGGATAAAGTTCAAAATACTGTTCACTTTGTCTGTTATCACTATATATTTTCCCGCGGATTCTTTTATTGTGATTTTTTGTGCAATTACCCAGAGATTGGACTGGTTTTTGTTCCCCCCATGTGGGAGGAAAATGGGTTATTTTAAGTGTTTCTAAATTTGTCATTGTTTGTCTGATGTTGCTTTATTTGTAGAAATTTATCTTTTTCTGATGAAAACTTTCAAGTTCCGGTAATTTTTTTTCTTTCCAAACAGATGGTGCTAATAAATTTTGATATTTAGAAAGATATACAGGATTCTCTTTTCATTGTTGATTCAGAATCTATTGTCAAAAATACTGAAATTTGGGAAAAAGTAGTATCATTAGAATAAAAAAATTAGGTAATCTCAACTAATCTTGATCTGTGTACACTTTATAATTCTCAGAATTTTTAAGAGCAAACTTAAAAAAGAAAATTAAAAAAAAAAATTGGACAGTGTCAGGCATTCTCGGAATATATATATTTTTAATTCATGGGAATTTTAAGAGCTCCTAGTTGATAATGACAGATTTTGTTGGAAAAGTTGTGTATGAAGTATATAGCATTAATACTTATTGATCAGCTTGAAAGTTGTACTTATAGGAGAACTATATAAAAAGAAATTTAATATTATTATTATTGAAAACATCTTATTCTTTGAAATTTTCATTTTTGTTAGACATTTAGAAATTCTGCATAACAATGTGTAACTTAGTGAATATTATCCCTGACCTTTTGTATGTTTTTTATCTTTACACTATTTTTTTGTTCTAGATTTTATAGCGCTTAATCTCTGCCAAGGCAGAATGTAAAGCATAACACCAGAAACCAATTTAACAATTATTATTATTCCACAGACATAGCCAGGTCAATATCATGGAGATACCAGATGGTTTATAAGATAAGGTGGGAAAGCCTTTTTGAAGAAATAAGATTTCAATTTTTCTCTGAAACAGGCAAGAGTGGGGGGAAGTGCACTATTAAGTTTAAAAATATTAATATTTAAGGTTGTTTTGAAGTTGTGTAACAATTTACAGACTTGGAGACAGTTGGATGTCAAAGTTAGGTTGGATGTTTGATTCAGTGAGAAAGGTTATATCTGGACAGGTCCCATACTTTCTCTTTTAAGTATATAAGTCAACTAAGCTCTTTGGCCTCAGCTTTGCATATGATGCTCCAAAGCTTTAAAGTGATTTGTCTGATGATGGGTGTTCAGCCACTTCTCTGTTCTCATTCAGAAAGAAGTTGAAAACCTATCTCTTTGCAAAAGCAATTTCCTGCCCAAGGTTTTTTTGGGGTTTTTTCCCAATCTTTCTCTGTGACACTACCCACTGACCCCTGCTATGTCCCTGGTGGTTAAATGCTTATGCATCTCTGCTTGTCTGTATTATGTGCCTAGAGTTTATCTTTTAGATAGAGATTAAGCGCTATAAAAGTACCATTAGAATTAGGTCAAGGGTCTCAGTCTATGCCACATATTGTCATGAAGTGGCTTTGAACCCATTAACACTGATCTAAAAGACAAGTTATCAAATGCTGAGTTTGCTAACTTAACTCAGTCACAGAGATCTCTCATCAGTTGACTGTGTAGGAGATTGAGGCGTAAAAGCTTTAATAAGATGTAGACCCACTTTGTTTTACATCATAGGACATTCCAATCAAATAACTGACTATTGTAACATCATTTAACTAATCTAATGAGACATATACATGAAATTTACTTTACATTTCTTTCTCTTTGTACAATATTTTTTTGTTTGCTAAATATACAGTGGATTTGGTATAAGTCGAAGTTGCAAAATGTCAGCCATTTACTTCTACTTATGGCAACTTCTAGTTATACCCACTTTGAGAAATATATGAAGGACTAGAGACACTATGTAATTTAAGTCCTTTGCCATAATTCACACTTGTGTGATCACTCTACTGTGAAATTTATTTGCTTGGTGTTCAAACTTAATAACACAAAAGTGAGGAATCAGGCAAAGAGTGTCACAATGGTACTATGTTGTCACCTCTTTCTTGGATATTTACATTTCTGTATACACAAAATTTATAGGTTCTACTTATACCTTGTTATTCCCATTGAAAAGTAACACTTTGTGCATCAAATTATGTTCTAGTTATGGCAACTTTCTGTAAGTCGAACTTCTAGTTATCCTTATATTTTGCACTAATAATTGTTGGGACTTAGAAACTACTTCTACTTATGGCAGTTCTACTTATACCAAATCTACTGTATTTCATATAGAGTAAGAAATCTAAAATTCGCCAGGAATCTAAAATTCGCCACCTCTAAAACCTTAGTTAATTTTATGAAGAAAATGAAATTTTTGTCTAAAAATTGATATTTTTCAGTTCAAAAAGCCTTAATTTACTATACATTCAACAAATCTCACCACAATTCATTTATTTTATTAGTATTTTCTCATGTGGCGAATTTCAGATATGTGGCGAATTTTAGATTTCTTACTCTATAGACTCTATACAAAAAAATCATCTCTTCTAGCTTTGGTCAGTCCCAATTGACATAAAAAATTTGAAAAGATCTTTTCATTACTATAATAATTGCAGTTAACACAAACAAAGACAAACAACAGACAAATGATTGCATCCAAGAACATATTATCTCCTTGTGGAGGTAATTGTACCAATAAAACTGTAAGAATTTTTGATTAGAATCTTAAGAAACAAGGCCGAAAGGTGTTTCGGTCCCCTAGCGCGAGTGCAAAGCCATCAGAGGTATGAGTAGTGCACTAGAATTTACGAAAGTCTGGTGACGCAAAGAAATACCAACACAGATACATCCCACAGCTGGTGTAGAACTCAGACAGTCACCCATCCAAGTACTAACGTAGGCTTACGTAGCCCACTGCCGCTTAAGTTCAGTGAGCAGACAAATACTCATCACACTGCGCCACAATTTATGAAAGTCCGGAGACAAAAAAAAGTGATTCCTAGAAAACATATATACGGTAATTATTTTAAATGAGTAATGGGCTCAGAAATCTGTCTTTCATACTCCACTTTTACAAACAGATGGTGGTCTTGTAATTCCTTTAGCTTGCATTTGTTAATGATCTCTGACACTGGATCCAGTTCTGGGAGAGAACTTATATGATTGCATGATTACTCCAACACTGATGTGTTTAATATGTGCTTTTGTTTCTCAGTGCTGCGTAACAGAAAGAAGCTACACAATCAGCGACACAAGTTCCGTACACGGGAGGGGTCGAGTGTGACACTTTCCACCACCATGTTTGTCTTCATAAACCCCTGGACCAAAGAGAGTGAACAGCTCATCTGCACACATCAACTCACTTATTCAGCGTAAGTATACAATACCGCAATGTTACTGTTAAAATGTAACTTAAATACTTCAAAGCTATTTCTTTGCTGGTCCAAGAACCGCCATTTCATAATTACAGAAATTGTCAAGGAAATTTGAAATTAAATGAACAGAGATATAAATGGGGGGCAAGCCCCCAACCCCAATGAATAGTAATACATGTATATTTGAATTAAAATATAAGGATTGAATTGCTAAAAGCATAGAATTTGCATTATCACCCAAATATTGTGCCATTAAAGTAAAAACTAGCCAATATTTCCTGGCCAAAGCTAACTCACCCATTCAATGTGTACATATGTAAACTGGTGTTGGTATTATATCAATAATTTGTTGATATTAATAATATTGTTATTTGTTACTGGTTCTGAGCTTCAATATTGTCAGCAATTTTCTCTAAAAGGTTTTATATTTTAAAAACTTCTGAACATTGAAATGATCCTTCATTTATTTCTTTGTTGATGACTGGCTTAAAGCACAGAACATTGAGCAACTGTATGTATTGGTTTCCTCTGCCCTTCCAACCACGTGTTACAGTAAAACTAAATGAAAGGTACCAGTGTGATGTAAAACACCAAATAAATAAATAAATATTTAAAATGACTAATTTACCATAATAAGTAAACACATGTGATGTATAGTGCATGGAGAAGCCGCAAATCAGTCGGGCACCAACTTTTGAGCCCCAATACCCCATTGTAGAAACACTCCATGAATAGGGGTACATATTGATGTCCAGTTAAAAACTAGAAAGTCGCTTTATTACTGGGCAACAATACACTTGTACTCATGGTGGAGTGTTTCTACAATAAGAGTTAACTGACCCAACATTGGTTTCCAGCTGATGTGGCTCCTTAATATTATGTTTCACTGACACGGCTCATGTGTACACATCAACTCACCAACTCGGCTTTACGCGTAAAATATCACAATGTTTCCTCCAAAATTCAGTATAAATATAACCAGACTTAAACTGACTGACCTGATGTATGACACACAGTTTTACACAAAGAATGTTTGTGTTGAGCTTGTAGAGTAAGGAATCTAAAATTCACCAGAAATCTAAATTTTGCCACCTCTAAAAACCTTACTTAATTCTATTAAATTAAGTTGTTTTGTCTTAACCTTGGCATTTTTCAGTCCAAAAGACCTTAATTTATTATACATTTAACAAATTTCACCTCAATTCATTATGTCCACCCCAGGGGGGGGGTGGACATATTATTTTTGCTTTTTCCGCCGTCCGGCGTCCGGCGTCCCACTTGGTTTCCAGACATTTTAGGCAACAGTTCTTATCCTATCTTTACCAAATTTGGCATGCAGGTTTATTGGGTTAATAGCTTGTATGGGATTGCTTTTGGTGATGATAGCTCTATAGCTAACTGAGTAATAGCTACTTTGCTACTTTTGAGTAGCTCTTTGGTTTTTTAAGGAATGCTATTAAGCCTAGCTTTGGTATGGAGGTTCATTGGGTTAATAGCTTGTATGGGATTGCTTTTGGGGGGAATTGCTTCATAGATGAGTGAGTAATTAATTAAATAAATGAGTAATTAGCTATTTTGAATACTGAAAAAGGCAAATGTGCTCATATCTCCTTAACCGTGCGAGATAGAGCGATTTCGTCGAAATTTTCGACCCACAGGGTATCTAAGGCATGTACTCTTTGCAATTTTCAAAAAAAATTTCCCCTCCCCAAAAATGCCGGCCATTTTGATTTTTCGAATTTTTGCCCAAAATGGCAAAACACAAATTTCCTTCTATCTCCTTAACCGTGCGAGATATAGTGATTTCGTCGAAATTTTCGACCCACAGGGTATCTAAAGACTGTACTCATTGCAATTTTCAAAAAATTTTCCCCTCCCCAAACATGGCGGCCATTTTGAATTTTCGAATTTTTGCCAAAAATGGCAAAACACAAATTTGCTTCTATCTCCTTAACCGTGCGAGATAGAGCGATTTCGTCGAAATTTTCGACCCACAGGGTATCTGAGCATTGTATTCTTGGCAATTTTCAAAAAAATTTTCCCCTCCCCAAAAATGGCGGCCATTTTGAATTTTCGAATTTTTGCCAAAAATGGCAAAACGCAAATTTGCTTCTATCTCCTTAACCGTGCGAGATAGAGCGATTTCGTCGAAATTTTCGACCCACAGGGTATCTAAGGAATGTAATCTTTGCAATTTTCAAACAATTTTCCCCTCCCCCAAAATGGCGGCCATTTTGAATTTTCGAATTTTTGCCAAAAATGGCAAAACACAAATTTGCTTCTATCTCCTTAACCGTGCGAGATAGAGCGATTTCGTCGAAATTTTCGACCCACAGGGTATCTAAGGAATGTAATCTTTGCAATTTTCAAAAAAATTTCCCCTCCCCAAAAATGGCGGCCATTTTGAATTTTCGAATTTTTGCCCAAAATGGCAAAACACAAATTTGCTTCTATCTCCTTAACTGTGTGAGATAGAGCGATTTCGTCGAGGAATGTACTCTTTGCAATTTTCAAAAAATTTTCCCCTCCTCAAAAATGGCGGCCATTTGGAATTTTCGAATTTTTGCCAAAAATAGAAAAACAGGAATTTGCTTCTATCTTCTTAACCGTGCAAGATAGAGTGATTTCGTCAAAATTTTCGACCCAACCAATGCAAAAAGGCATGAAGCTGAAATAATTTACATCTACACTAATAAATATTTAAGCATTATTGATATATTTTACAAATGAAACAGGGTCTTGTAAGACTACTGTACAATTTTGGCAAAAGGTTCATGGGGTGGACATTACACATGATAATGTGTGTTCTTCTATGCTATCCTGTTTCTATTCGCATCTACTATCAACAGGGCGTCCTATTTCTAATTTATTTTATTAGTGTTTCCACATGTGGCGAATTTCAGATTATGTGGCGAATTTGACATTTCTTACTCTATTTATTCCCACAATGAGCTGCCTGTCCCTTTTAAGACTTTAAGCTTGACAATATTAAGTGCACAATTTTACCTCATCTTGTACATATTTCACAAATTCAGTGCAGTTACAGTGACTAAGAAGATGATTTGGGAAAGTTAATTTTCTGACAATCATGTCGGTTGCCTTTTGGTTTAAATTCATCTGACAAAGCTAAATTTAAATATTCATACAGCTGGAACCTAATCCAGTTTTAATCCTATGCTTTGGATATGTAACTACATGGGACTAGGTTGAAAAATCAGCTCTACCCAGATTTATATATACCTTTGTTATATTTTAGGGCAACATCAAGTTTTGTATCCAGCTCAACCAATGAAAAGAAGCAGAAGAAGTCTGGTCCCTGTGAGCAGCAGTGTGGAGAGAATGACATCAACATGACACTGGCTGCTCTGGAAAGGTAGACTGTACAAATGTTTCTTTGTACTTTGATTCAAAGGCATTGTATTATTCAATATTTGGCTCAAGGATATTGAATTTTGCAAAATATTTGTAAAAGCTTTTTACTCAATGAAAATGTACCAAAGGGTAGAATTTATTTTATTTTCCAAAATATTATTCAATTATTCATACACTGTATTTTTCTAGGTACAATTCACAGGTATATATTTTTCAAAATATTACATGTAACTCTTAGGTACTGTGTGTGCTATTTCACATTTGCATGAAATCTCCGATGTTATTATATTTTCCAAAATCTAACCCATTGGCAAACTTTAATATCCAGTGTGTTTGCATATTTTGGGCATTTGTAAGATAATTTCTTTTGTATAAACTCTGCTTCCTGTTTGATTGTTCAACTGTGTTGACAATGTGAAATCCAAAAAATTGAATGGCTTTGTGTTGGATGTAGAGTAAGAAATCTAAAATTCGCCACATATCTGAAATTCGCCACATGTGGAAATACTAATAAAATAAATGAATTGAGGTGAGATTTGTTGAATGTACAGTAAGTTAAGGCTTTTTGAACTGAAAAATGCCAATATTCAGACAAAACATCATTTTCTTCATAAAATTAACTAAGGTTTTAGAGGTGGCGAATTTTAGATTCCTGGCGAATTTTAGATTTCTTACTCTATACTCTCCCACACCTCCTTATTACATTGTCTTTGTATTTCACTCAGTGAGGAGCAGAAGGTGACCAGTTCTTCAGACACAGAAGTGGAGGCAGCAACTGGGAAGTCTGAGGGTCTGTCAGAGCAGACATCCCAGGGTGCAGTGGTTGAGGAGAGACCCAGACGGGCACTGCCTCGCAACATCAGCCACATAGGCAGGGACATCATGGCTGAAGTCAGCAGGTATTAGTGCTGAAAAATCATTCCCAATTTTGGGTTCCATCTTTGATGTCTTTACAAACACTGGCAAACTTCGATCCTATTCCATCATCAAACCAACTCTTTCAAAAACAGTAAAAATACTTAAATAAACCATAAAATCTATCCATGTGGTGAAATATAATATCCAAATATATTTTGGAAAAATTTTACCATATTCTGAATAAAACGTTTAATGTAAAAGTTTTATAGGTGGGAGAAAATACATCTCTTGTGCTATATGGGTGATTTTTAAATATTAGAAAGGGCTGAATTTTAGATGTTTGAACCCAGCTTTGTGTTCAGGGCAGTAAGTAAGTGAACTGTTGAACTTCTACAAACATTGGTGTAGCACTGGCAGGTATATGGTAGTATGGTGTAAAACACTAAAATATTATCCAGATCAGTTTTAAGACATTAGCCAGATAGGCAGGGACGTTAAGGTGGAAATGGGCAGATAATGTGGTCGTATATTGTTATTATGTAAAAGATCATTCACAAGTAGGATAGGCATGGACATCATGGCTGAAGTCAGATGGTTTTTTGGGGGGTAAGCTTGTATTGAACTAAAAGTTATAATCTACAGCTTGAAGAAAGATGCTTTTTATAGATGCAAGACTTTATTTTCTGGTCAAGTGCTGTACTTATGTAGATGAAAATTGAGGATTACATTTAGTGGTAATATGCTGCAAATATCTATATTTTACATAGCAATTGACCATCTGAGAAGTGATCTCAGACTGTTACCTACTTTGTAATCTCTCTCTTTAGAAATATAGCTGTTCTAAAAAAACACATTCTATAATGGAGCGATGTTACTCCTGTCTATCTTTGAGAAGGAAATCCTACATACTTAACAAAGTTACTACATGTATTTTTACTATTACTATTGGATAATCCAAGCCAATCCAAGGAAAGGTGTTAAGCAAAAATCAGAGTTCTAAATGTGAACACCCTCTGGCCACTTATAGACCTATTTGTGGCTCTTTATTCAATTTGATTAAGATGTCTAAATTATACCGTAGCAATAAAGGATGAGGTTTGAGTATTGTATCGGCGAATAAATCACAAACTTCCAGGTAGAACAAAGGACGAATGTTTGTGATTTATTTGCCGATACAATACTCTAACCAAGTCCTTTATTGCTATTATAAAGACCAGTATGATTATGTCCACCTCCCCAAAAATGGCGGCCATTTTGAATTTTCGAATTTTTGCCAAAAATGGCAAAACACGAATTTGCTTCTATCTCCTAAACCGTGTGAGACTGAGCGATTTCGTCGAAATTTTCGACGCACAGGGTACCTAAGCAATGTAATCTTTGCAATTTTCAAAAAAAATTCCCCTCCCCAAAAATGGCGGCCATTTTGAATTTTCGAATTTTTGCCAAAAATGGCAAAACACAAATTTGCTTCTATCTCCTTAACTGTGAGAGGTAAAGCGATTTCGTCGAAATTTTCAACCCCAAAAAAATTTCCCCTCCCCAAAAATGGCAGCCATTTTGAATTTTCGAATTTTTGCCCAAAATGGCAAAACACACATTTGCTTCTATCTCCTTAACCATGCGAGATAGAGCAATTTCGTCGAAATTTTCGACCCACAGGGTATATAAGGAATGTAATCTTTGCAAAAGAAATTTCCTCTCCCCAAAAATGGCGGCCATTTTGAATTTTCGAATTTTTGCCAAAAATGGCAAAACACGAATTTGCTTCTATCTCCTTAACCGTGCGAGATAGAGCGATTTCTTCGAAATTCTCGACCCACAGGGTATATAAGGAATGTAATCTTTGCAATTTTCAAAAATTTTCCCCTTCTCAAAAATGGCAGCCATTTTGAATTTTCGAATTTTTGCCAAAAATGGCAAAACACATTTTATTGCGAAAAATACACTTACCATTTCCTGACCATTGCTATATGTTGGTGCCATCCAACTCACTGGCCAACGTTGAGAAACGTTTTAAGAAACCTTAAGAGGCCAGTGAGTGAGTGTGAACTAGCATGTCCCCCTAGTGGTCATGTGACCACGCTAGTAAACAACCTTCATTATTTTTGTTGGCCATCCTAGAGTGTGGATGTGTATTTTTTATTTCGGATTTTATTAATTTTTGGAGTTTTTGGAACCTTTTTTCTTGAGTTCTGTGGTGAGACATATGTTTGGACAATGTCTTCTCAGGACTAAATTAAGGATCTACAGAGGGAAAATGATATTTTGACGTTTGAAATGACCTTTCTTCAACATGGCGGCTCAGTTTGGCGTTGATGGAGGAAGAGGAGTCTTCATTTCAGTTTTCCTTAAATACCAGGAGGTTAGAATTTAGGACCAAAGCAATTCTATACAATACTTTATTGCACAAATCTGAGAAGATTTGGTACATTTTAACTGAAACTGTTGGCAGTTATACTAGCTCCGACAGGGACAGTTTACATGTTGCTATGCAACGAAGGAAGGCACTGTGAAGAGCAGCGACTATTCGATTGTTATAAAGCTGGTCATACGTCGGGTTCTAATAGCCAGGCGTTTTGGAGGCTCCTTTTTTCACCACGTACTTTTCAATCGAACAGCATGACAAAAGGATTTCCCCATGGAGGCAGACATCTTTTTCCCATAGTATGCATCGTCGTGGAGAAGTTCCGAGTACACGTCTGGGCTTTTCACTGCGATAAACTTATCCGGTGAAGTTCAGTCGGAACATTCAACGGAGGAAAATACCTGCATGACGTCATCCGAAGACAATCGAGTTTCCATACCTCCCAAAGGTCAGAAATCGGTTTGTCAGATTCCCGGAGCTGTGATTCATCCCAAAGGTCTGGAATCGGGTTGTCAGATGACCGGAGTTGTGTTTCATCTCAACAATTGGCTTTTCATTCATTCTGTGGATTTTTACCGGTTTTTCTGCTGGAAACCGGCACCGGTACATAAGACCTATATGTACCCATTGTCAGATTTGTTCAAGAATACAGGTTCTCTGTGTTTCTTGCAGCACAATCATGTCAAATCTTGAATTTAATAATTTGGAGTCAGTACCTCTGTCAGGAGGTCTTCAAGGATTTAAGGATTAACAGGAATCTCATAGAATATCCAGTACTACCTTAGACTATGTATAGTAATTGTAGTCTTCAATGATCCTGGATGTTTTTTGGGCAGTGCGTTGACCAGTTTTTCAACTTGTTACTCATCAGGAGTGTTACAAGTCTTACTTTTCTCTATCTTATCTCTTAGATGATTTTGGTAGAATTAAAAGTGCATTTGGTCAGATGTCCAGGAAAACTTCATTTTGTGATCTCGGGAGTATAGTGTTTCTTCTGTCTGGGAAGGAGCAAACTCCTACACATTGCTAGAAATGGGATAAAGTGCCTCAGGACAGTTATTTTTGTCCCTATTCTGACATTTAATCCTTTTTTACTGTTACAAAAATCTCCTCCTCAGTAGGATTTAGAGGATTTGGGAGTAATCTGTTAGGAGGAATGTTTGTTCAGTATTGACAGATATTCTACACCTTACATCTTAAGATAGTAAGAGGATTATTATTTGCAACCATACATTCTTTTCACAGAGGTTACAGTAACAGGAATGAGTACTTTGCCATGTTTCTAAAGCAGTTGTGGACATGTCTTTTTTAAATACATTAATAATTAAATAAAATGCGAGAGACAACAGTTTTCATAAAAGCTGTTTATGAATTGATCGACAAAAGGGCGATAACACCAGTGAGATGGTGATATCGCTGCAATTTTGCAGTTTATCGGTTGTGATAAGCTGGAAAGAGATGGCTACCACTAATAGTTGAGGTCAGTTAAACAAGTCTTTACATGTACCTTAATTTCACATTGTTGGTATTTTCGCAATTGGTTACTAGTAACTGGATGAGTGTGTTAACTCGTTTCCTTACAGTGGCATTCTTTCGTAGCCGGATGACGTGAATTTTATCTTCACTTCAGTGTTGATGACAGATCATACCAGTTCACTGCCTGTTTACTATGTTAGTGGATGGTGAGACTTGTACAGTTAAAAGAACGCATCTCGATTTGTCAGTATATAGACCTTTTCATTGCCTTGCTCTTTGAAACGGGTTATTTTGAATTCTGCTATGGTATCAAAGGATAGTGAACCTGATGGCTGCAGTAGAAGGCATTGGGTGTCACCAGGCTATATACATTTGAAACAAGAAAAAAAAAAAAAAAAAAAAAAAAAAATAGCACCAGGGGTTTTCAGTTTGGTTTCCTGATTCCACCTTAGGGTAGATCTGTTACTCATAGCAAGCATTTTTCTCCAGTTAATGGTTTCTAAGGAAGCCATTTGATGGCGATATGGCTTTATAGGAGGAAACAGTGTCATTGGGTCATTTGTTTATCAGGTGACCCCAAGGCTATCTGCTAATGTACCACACATATCCTAAGTCTTGTGATATCCCAGTTTTTCTGTTCTCAGGGATCATTTTCAGTGGTGGACCGATTTTTAAAGTTTGAAGGAGGTCCCACTACTTCATCACAAGGAGCACAATCTCCTTCTGTTATTAGATGCTTTCTTTAAGGGTTGGGATGCACAATTATGGCATCAAACAGCCAGTGGTCTGTTGTATCATGAGGGGTCAACACTCCACATTAACAGGGCTACTACCTTTAGAATCATTTGGAGGTCTGATTCGGATTCTGAATCTGTTGATTTCCCCAGATATTTCTTCAGTGGTTTCCTATCTGAACAGGTGGGAGGTACCCACTTTCAGGAATGTGTTTCCTTATCTGAAGAATCATTCCTTGGACGAATGCCATGGGTTCAGATTCAGGCATATCACTTCCCAGGGTATACAAATATTCCAACAAATTCTTTGTTCATGAGAGTCAAGATGATTCAAATTGAATGTGTTTTGGATGACTGTTGAATCTTCTATTCTGATTCAGGTGTTCAATCAAATCTGGCTTTGATTACAATCACCAATGATGGATTTGTTTTGCAACTAGTTTGAATCACAAGCTCGTCTTTTTCAACTTTTCTTGGGATGGACTGGACAGTTTGTTTGGTCCTGTGACCTTGATTCTTCAGGTGATGCAGGTGAATCATTTGGCTTCTAAGGCTCCTTGGATTTTCAACCTGTAATCATTCCTGCTTTGAAACCTTCTTTAGATCATGCTTTGATGCAAGATAGGTTTCTTTGTCCAGTGAGAGCCTTGAGAGGTTATCTTGATAAGACAAAAGATCTCAGGAAAGGCAAGAAAATTCTTTTGTAGCTATTAAGAAGGGCTACTCCAAGATTTAGGTGCAGAATCATCTTGATTGCATCAGAGTGGCTAGGGATGTCTTATTTTTGGGATCTGGTGGATCTGTTCCACAAAGGTTCCTTTTAGGGCTTCCCTTGCAGGTGAGTTCAATCATTCTGCCATTGGTATCCAACAACCTGAATCTTAAGCTTCCAGTGTATGTGCCATCCAACTCACTGGCCAACGTTGAGAAACGTTTTAAGAAACCTTAAGAGGCCAGTGAGTGAGTGTGAACTAGCATGTCCCCCTAGTGGTCATGTGACCACGCTAGTAAACAACCTTCATTATTTTTGTTGGCCATCCTAGAGTGTGGATGTTTATTTTCTTTTCGGATTTTTATTAAGTATTTTGGATTTTTTGTGGTTTTGAGTTCTGTTATAAGACGTCTGTGTTGACAATGTCTTCTCAGGACAAAATTAAGAGGAAAGGCACAGAGGAAAAGTGGACTTTTCTTCTCGGATTGATTACCATTTTTGTAAAATGGCGGCAGGGATGTTTGTCGTTGGATGAAGAACTTCTGCTGCTCAGAATGCAGGTTTTTCTTCATAAGTCACGTATTTCTTCAGATGGGACAAGTTCTTTTTTATTTTTTATGCATTTTCCTCTTGCTTGAAGATTTACTTCATCTTTTACACTGAAACTGTCGGCAGTCATACTAGCTCCGGCAGGGACAGTTTATATGTTGCTAGGCGACAAAGGAAGCATGGAGACAATTCGATTGTTACAAAGCTTATCACTCGTCGGGTTCGTATAGCCAGGCGTTTGGTAGCAAAGATCTCACCACTGCATGTTCTGCCGAATAGATCTCTGGTTGGAATCCCCTATGGGGGCAGACATCATAGTTTCTGTTGGAGGCTGCATCGTGGATAAGTTTCGAATGCAGAATTGCTCTCTAACCATTTAATTCTTCCGGTGGGTTTCAGTCGGAACTTTTCACGGAGGAAAATACCTGCATGACGTCATCCGAAGACAATCGAGTTTCCATACCTCCCAAAAGGTCTGGAATCGGGTTGTCAGATGACCGGAGTTGTGTTTCATCTCAGAAATTATTTTTTCTTTCTGTGGTGTTATGCAGGGTTTCTGCTGGAAACCGGCACCGGTCCATAAAACCTGGTTGTACACATTGTCAGATTTTGTTCAAGAATACAGGTTCTCTGTGTTTTCTTGCAGCATAATCATGTTAAATCTTACACTACAATTTTTGGATTTATTTAGCAGGACCTCTATCAGGAGGTCTTCAAGAATTTAAGGATTATCAGAAATCTCCTAGAATATCCAGTACTACCTTGGACTGTGTACAGTAATCTCTATTACAGTCTTCAATGATCCTGGATGTTTTGTGGGCAGTGTGTTGACCAGCTCTTCAACTTGTTACTCGTCAGGAGTGTTACAAGTCTTATTTTTCTCTATCTTATCTATTAGATGATTTTGGTAGAATGAAAAATTGCATTTTTCACTCTTAATGAGGTTTTCTCCTGCTGAACTTTTGGTCAGATGTCCAGGAAAACTTCATTTTGTGATCTCGGGTGTATAGTGTTTCTTCTGTCTGGGAAGGAGCAAACTCCTACACATGGTAGAAAGGGGATTAGTGCCCCAGGGCAGTTTTTGCTTCCCTTTATGATACTTAATCCTCCAACTCTGTTACAAAACTCTCCTTCTCTGTAAGATTTAGAGGGGTTAGGAGTAATCTTTGGGAGTAGTGTTTGTCCACTAGTGCAGATATACTACTCCTTACATCTCAACATAGTAAGAGGATAATCTTCAACCATTCTTTACCTTTCACAGAGGCAACAGTACTTACTCATGTTCCTAAAGCAGTTGGGGACATGTGTTTTAAGAATAAATGAATAAATGCGGGAGACATCAGTTTGCATAAAAGCTGTGTATGAAATGATCGACAAAAGGGCGATAACACCAGTAAGATGGTGATATCGCTACAATTTTACAGTTTATCGGTTGTGATAAGCTGGGAAGAGATGGCTACCACTAATAGTTGAGGTAAATAAGCCTAATTAAGTACCTTATTTTCATATTGTTGGGTTTTCGCGAGTTGTTTCTTGTAAGTGAATGGGTGACGCGTTTCCTTACAGTTGCATTCTTCCATAGCCAGTTTCACGCGAATTGTTATCTTCACTTCCCTGTTGATGACAGTTCACACCGGTTCACTATGTTAGTCCATGGTGAGGTTGTGGGATCTATAAGAACGCATCATGCTTTACCAGTATATAGACCATTTCATTGCTTTGCTCTTGGAAATGGTTTATTTTCGACTTTACTATTGTATTAACGGATAGTGAACCTGATGGCTGCAGTAGAAGGCATTGGGTGTTCACCAGCTTATATACATTAAAAAAAAAAAAAAAAAAACATCTTGTCTAAGGCACCAGGATTTTTAGTTTGGATTGCAGATTCCACCTTATGGTACATCTTTACTCATAACAAGCTTTTTCTCCGGCTAATGGTTTCTAAGGAAGCCATTTCTTTGGTGGAGGTATGGCTTCATAGGACAAAACAGTGCCATTGGGTCATTTGTTTATTAGGTAACCCCAAGGCTGTCTGCTAATGTACCACAGATACCACACATTATACACAGATAATGTACCAGTTTTTCTGTTCTCAGGTTCTTAGGGATCATCTTCAGTGGTGGAACGACTTTTCAAATTTGCAGGAGCTCCCTTTACTTCATCATCAGGAGCACAATCTCCTTCTGTTATTAGATGCTTTCTTTAAGGGTTGGGATGCACAATTATGGCATCAAACAGCCAGTGGTCTGTTGTATCATGAGGGGTCAACACTCCACATTAACAGGGCTACTACCTTTAGAATCATTTGGAGGTCTGATTCGGATTCTGAATCTGTTGATTTCCCCAGATATTTCTTCAGTGGTTTCCTATCTGAACAGGTAGGTAGGTACCCACTTTCAGGAATGTGTTTCCTTATCTGAAGAATCATTCCTTGGACGAATGCCATGGGTTCAGATTCAGGCATATCACTTCCCAGGGTATACAAATATTCCAATTCATTCTTTGTTCATGAGAGTCAAGTTGATTCAAATTGAATGTGTTTTGGATGACTTTTGAATCGTCTATTCTGATTCAGGTGTTCAATCAAATCTGTTTTTGATTACAATCACCAATGATGGATTTGTTTTGCAACTAGTTTGAACCATAAGCTTGTCTTTTTCAACTTTTCTTGGGATGGACTGGACAGTTTGTTTGGTCCTGTGACCTTGATTCTTCAGATGATGCAGGTGAATCAATTGGATTCTAAGGCTCCTTTGATTTTCGACCTGTAGTCATTCCTGCTTTGAAACCTTCTTTAGATTATGCTTTGGTGCCAGATAAGTTTCTTTGTCCAGTGAGAGCCTTGAGAGGTTATCTCGATAAGTCAAGATCTCAGGAAAGGCAAGAAAATTCTTTTGGTAGCTATTAAGAAGGGCTACTCCAAGATTTAGGTGCAGAATCATCTGGATTGCATCAGAGTGGCTAGGGATGTCTTATTTTTGGGATCTGGTGGATCTGTTCCACAAAGGTTCCTTTTAGGGCTTCCCTTGCAGGTGGGTTCAATCATTCTGCCATTGGTATCCAACAACCTGAATCTTAAGCTTCCAGTGTATGTGTTTCCTTTCTTAGACTGTGGGGCTTGGGGAACAGGTGCATTACTCATTTCTTGGGAGGATCTGGACAGCTTTGTGTTTGTTCCAGTGGCTCTCATTCCTCAGGTGATTCAAGATGATCACCTACAGGTGCACAATCATCATGGTTGCACCAGGATAGCCAAGGATTCTTCAGGTGATTTAGAAGATGCCCACCTTCAGGTACAGATTCATCATGATTGAATCATGATGGTCATGGTGGATGTTCTTGGTTGTGGGACCTATATGTACCCATTGTCAGATTTGTTCAAGAATACAGGTTCTCTGTGTTTCTTGCAGCACAATCATGTCAAATCTTGAATTTAATAATTTGGAGTCAGTACCTCTGTCAGGAGGTCTTCAAGGATTTAAGGATTAACAGGAATCTCATAGAATATCCAGTACTACCTTAGACTATGTATAGTAATTGTAGTCTTCAATGATCCTGGATGTTTTTTGGGCAGTGCGTTGACCAGTTTTTCAACTTGTTACTCATCAGGAGTGTTACAAGTCTTACTTTTCTCTATCTTATCTCTTAGATGATTTTGGTAGAATTAAAAGTGCATTTGGTCAGATGTCCAGGAAAACTTCATTTTGTGATCTCGGGAGTATAGTGTTTCTTCTGTCTGGGAAGGAGCAAACTCCTACACATTGCTAGAAATGGGATAAAGTGCCTCAGGACAGTTATTTTTGTCCCTATTCTGACATTTAATCCTTTTTTACTGTTACAAAAATCTCCTCCTCAGTAGGATTTAGAGGATTTGGGAGTAATCTGTTAGGAGGAATGTTTGTTCAGTATTGACAGATATTCTACACCTTACATCTTAAGATAGTAAGAGGATTATTATTTGCAACCATACATTCTTTTCACAGAGGTTACAGTAACAGGAATGAGTACTTTGCCATGTTTCTAAAGCAGTTGTGGACATGTCTTTTTTAAATACATTAATAATTAAATAAAATGCGAGAGACAACAGTTTTCATAAAAGCTGTTTATGAATTGATCGACAAAAGGGCGATAACACCAGTGAGATGGTGATATCGCTGCAATTTTGCAGTTTATCGGTTGTGATAAGCTGGAAAGAGATGGCTACCACTAATAGTTGAGGTCAGTTAAACAAGTCTTTACATGTACCTTAATTTCACATTGTTGGGATTTTCGCAATTGGTTACTAGTAACTGGATGAGTGTGTTAACTCGTTTCCTTACAGTGGCATTCTTTCGTAGCCGGATGACGTGAATTTTATCTTCACTTCAGTGTTGATGACAGATCATACCAGTTCACTGCCTGTTTACTATGTTAGTGGATGGTGAGACTTGTACAGTTAAAAGAACGCATCTCGATTTGTCAGTATATAGACCTTTTCATTGCCTTGCTCTTTGAAACGGGTTATTTTGAATTCTGCTATGGTATCAAAGGATAGTGAACCTGATGGCTGCAGTAGAAGGCATTGGGTGTCACCAGGCTATATACATTTGAAACAAGAAAAAAAAAAAAAAAAAATAGCACCAGGGGTTTTCAGTTTGGTTTCCTGATTCCACCTTAGGGTAGATCTGTTACTCATAGCAAGCATTTTTCTCCAGTTAATGGTTTCTAAGGAAGCCATTTGATGGCGATATGGCTTTATAGGAGGAAACAGTGTCATTGGGTCATTTGTTTATCAGGTGACCCCAAGGCTATCTGCTAATGTACCACACATATCCTAAGTCTTGTGATATCCCAGTTTTTCTGTTCTCAGGGATCATTTTCAGTGGTGGACCGATTTTTAAAGTTTGAAGGAGGTCCCACTACTTCATCACAAGGAGCACAATCTCCTTCTGTTATTAGATGCTTTCTTTAAGGGTTGGGATGCACAATTATGGCATCAAACAGCCAGTGGTCTGTTGTATCATGAGGGGTCAACACTCCACATTAACAGGGCTACTACCTTTAGAATCATTTGGAGGTCTGATTCGGATTCTGAATCTGTTGATTTCCCCAGATATTTCTTCAGTGGTTTCCTATCTGAACAGGTAGGGAGGTACCCACTTTCAGGAATGTGTTTCCTTATCTGAAGAATCATTCCTTGGACGAATGCCATGGGTTCAGATTCAGGCATATCACTTCCCAGGGTATACAAATATTCCAACAAATTCTTTGTTCATGAGAGTCAAGATGATTCAAATTGAATGTGTTTTGGATGACTGTTGAATCTTCTATTCTGATTCAGGTGTTCAATCAAATCTGGCTTTGATTACAATCACCAATGATGGATTTGTTTTGCAACTAGTTTGAATCACAAGCTCGTCTTTTTCAACTTTTCTTGGGATGGACTGGACAGTTTGTTTGGTCCTGTGACCTTGATTCTTCAGGTGATGCAGGTGAATCATTTGGCTTCTAAGGCTCCTTGGATTTTCAACCTGTAATCATTCCTGCTTTGAAACCTTCTTTAGATCATGCTTTGATGCAAGATAGGTTTCTTTGTCCAGTGAGAGCCTTGAGAGGTTATCTTGATAAGACAAAAGATCTCAGGAAAGGCAAGAAAATTCTTTTGTAGCTATTAAGAAGGGCTACTCCAAGATTTAGGTGCAGAATCATCTTGATTGCATCAGAGTGGCTAGGGATGTCTTATTTTTGGGATCTGGTGGATCTGTTCCACAAAGGTTCCTTTTAGGGCTTCCCTTGCAGGTGAGTTCAATCATTCTGCCATTGGTATCCAACAACCTGAATCTTAAGCTTCCAGTGTATGTGTTTTCTTTCTTAGACTGTGGGGCTTGGGGAACAGATACATTACTCATTTCATGGGAGGATGTGGACAGCTTTGTGTTTGTTCCAGTGGCTCTCATTCCTCAGGTGATTCAAGATGATCACCTACAGGTGCAGAATCATCATGGTTGCACCAGGATAGCCAAGGATTCTTCAGGTGATTTAGAAGATGATCACCTTCAGGTGCAGATTCATCATGATTGAATCATGATGGTCATGGTGGATGTTCTTGGTTGTGGGACCTGGTAGATTTATGCACAAACCTCCATCTGAGGCTTCTTTGTGGTGAACTTCTCAGATACTACTTTTGTAGATGTAGCAAATTTCCTTAATTATTTCTTTAAGGAAAAGAATCTTAAGCCATCTACTATTGCTGGTTACAGAATAACAATGGTAGATTGCTTTCCTTGAAGGGGAATAAGTCTCTAGAACTCTTCAGCTGTATAGATTGTTGACATATTTCTATAGAGACAATCCAGTAGCCAATAGGTTAAGCCTTCTTTACCTTTTGTCTCTGGTCTTGTTTGGTCTCACCAGACAGTCTTTTGAGCCTTTGGGGAAGATTTCTTGGAGGTTATTAACTTTCAAGATGGTCTTTCTTTTGACTTTGGCATTAGGCAAAGGAAGAAGGGTAATTCTCGTTAGCATTGTCTTCCCGTACTTTAAATGAGTATTGCTCACAAGTGGCTCTGGCCATTTATTAGCCAAGAATCAGTTGGCTTCGGATGGGCCTACTTCAGTTAAGCCGGTCGATATGCCAGCTCTCAATCACTGGGACAGCAGTTTTACTCAAGATAGATCTTTTTGTCTTGTGAGGTTTTGAAAGACTTTTACTTGAGACAAATGATTCAATGAGGAATTATTATGTCTTGTCTGTGCCTAGTTAGGAAGGCTTTACAGCAGATATTTTCAGGTCAACTATCTTATCTTGCTGTAGGCAGACTATCATTTTGACTGAGGAGAAGTCAAATTCTGACTCTCAACAGCACCGAGTCAAAGCAAGAATCTTTAGGTTTTAGGATAGTGTTTCTGTATATGGATTTTTAGATGCATGTTACTGGAAACCATAACTTTTTTACCAATTTTCAGTCTCACCTGCTTGGTTTGCTTGTGGTCAGACTTTGATATTGTGTCCTACAGTTGGTTATCTTATAAGTATATGCGTGATACTTATATTGATACTTTAGTATGCATTTGCAGCTGTATGTCTGTCATACTATCTGTATTTATATTAGGCAGAATTGTTGACTTCATTCAGACTTGGAATTACACAATATGCTGATGACACTTCCAATATTTGTGTCACCTGTGTGGGTGTTGTCTAGATACAGCATTCAACTGTGGCAATAACTGGCAATTTGTGAGAACTTCAACTACATACTATGATTTAGGGGATCTGTATGGTATGTGGTGACTGTTGGAAGTTTATATGTTGTTGTATGCATGTAAATTTCAATGTAAACTTCTCATAGTGTTTTAATTGTAGCCTAGGTAGTGAGTCTCTGTAATGATTACTTCCTTTCTACAACAACAACAACAACATATAGCCATGAAATGAGTAATGTATCTGTTCCCCAAGCCCCACAGTCTAAGAAAGAAAACACATACACTGGAATATATGTTGGTGCCATCCAACTCACTGGCCAACGTTGAGAAACGTTTTAAGAAACCTTAAGAGGCCAGTGAGTGAGTGTGAACTAGCATGTCCCCCTAGTGGTCATGTGACCACGCTAGTAAACAACCTTCATTATTTTTGTTGCAGAAAATACTCCCCTAGTACTGAATCTGCGGGGAGGTAGGGGGGGACTCTCCTGGTCAGGAAATGGTAAGTATTTATCTAATAAAAATTAAAATTACAACAAAATTTTTCAATTTTATTGCGAAAAATACACTTACCATTTCCTGACCATTGCTGAATGCAGCCTTCATGGAAGGAGGGCAGTACTAGAATATAAAGACCCAGTACACCACTCTGCACAGCTATCATACACAGCACAATCCTATAGGCATTCAGATCCAAACTCACCTCCCAGATGAGGCAGAGGAACTGTTGAGCACTACAAAACAACATAGCCTTGTTGTTGTTGTTGTTGTAGGAAGGAAGTAATCATTACAGAGACTCACTACCTAGCCTACAACTAAAACATTATGAGAAGTTTACATTGAAATTTACATGCATACAACAACATATAAACTTCCAACAGTCACCACATACCATACAGATCCCCTAAATCATAGTATGTAGTTGAAATTCTCACAAATTGACAGCTATTGCCACAGTTGAATGCTGTATCTAGACAAACATCCAACACCCACACAGGTGACACAAATATTGGAAGTGTCATCAGAATATTGTGTAATTCCAAGTCTGAATGAAGTCAACAAATCTGCCTAATATAAAAACAGATAGTATGACAGACATACAGCTGCAAATGCATACTAAAGTATAATATAAGTATCACGCATATACTTATAAGATAACAAACTGTAGGACACAATATCAAAGTCTGACCACAAGCAAACCAAGCAGGTGAGACTGAAAATTGGTAAAAAAGTTATGGTTTCCAGTAACATGCATCTAAAAATTCATATACAGAAACACTATCCTAAAACCTAAAGATTCTTGCTTTGACTCGCTGCTGTTGAGAGTCAGAATTTGACTCCTCCTCAGTCAAAATGATAGTCTGCCTACAGCAAGATAAGATAGTTGACCTGAAAATATCTGCTGTAAAGCCTTCCTAACTAGGCACAGACAAGACATAAAAATTCCTCATTGAATCCTTTGTCCCAAGTAAAAGTAATTCAAAACCTCACAAGACAAAGAGATCTATCTTGAGTAAAACTGCTGTCCCAGTGATTGAGAGCTGGCATATCGACCGGCTTGACTGAAGTAGGCCCATCCGAAACCAACTGATTCTTGGCTACTAAATGGCCAGAGCTACTTGTGAGCAATACTCATTTAAAGTAAGGGAAGACAATGCTAACAAGAATACCCTTCTTCCTTTGCCTAATGCCAAAGTCAAAAGAAAGACCGTCTTGAAAGTTAATAACCTCCAAGAAATCTTCCCCAAAGGCTCAAAAGACTGTCTGGTGAGACCAAACAAGACCAGAGACAAAAGGTAAAGAAGGCTGAACCTATTGGCTACTGGATTGTCTCTATAGAAATATGTCAACAATCTATACAGCTGAAGAGTTCTAGAGACTTATTTCCCTTCAAGGAAAGCAATCTACCATTGTTAATCTGTAACCAGCAATAGTAGATGGCTTAAGATTCTTTTCCTTAAAGAAATAATTAAGGAAATTTGCTACATCTAAAAAAGTAGTATCTGAGAAGTTCACCACAAAGAAGCCTCAGATGTGCATAGATCTACCAGGTCCCACAACCAAGAACATCCACCATGACCATCATGATTCAATCATGATGAATCTGTACCTGAAGGTGGGCATCTTCTAAATCACCTGAAGAATCCTTGGCTATCCTGGTGCAACCATGATGATTGTGCACCTGTAGGTGATCATCTTGAATCACCTGAGGAATGAGAGCCACTGGAACAAACACAAAGCTGTCCAGATCCTCCCAAGAAATGAGTAATGCACCTGTTCCCCAAGCCCCACAGTCTAAGAAAGGAAACACATACACTGGAAGCTTAAGATTCAGGTTGTTGGATACCAATGGCAGAATGATTGAACCCACCTGCAAGGGAAGCCCTAAAAGGAACCTTTGTGGAACAGATCCACCAGATCCCAAAAATAAGACATCCCTAGCCACTCTGATGCAATCCAGATGATTCTGCACCTAAATCTTGGAGTAGCCCTTCTTAATAGCTACCAAAAGAATTTTCTTGCCTTTCCTGAGATCTTGACTTATCGAGATAACCTCTCAAGGCTCTCACTGGACAAAGAAACTTATCTGGCACCAAAGCATAATCTAAAGAAGGTTTCAAAGCAGGAATGACTACAGGTCGAAAATCAAAGGAGCCTTAGAATCCAATTGATTCACCTGCATCATCTGAAGAATCAAGGTCACAGGACCAAACAAACTGTCCAGTCCATCCCAAGAAAAGTTGAAAAAGACAAGCTTATGGTTCAAACTAGTTGCAAAACAAATCCATCATTGGTGATTGTAATCAAAAACAGATTTGATTGAACACCTGAATCAGAATAGACGATTCAAAAGTCATCCAAAACACATTCAATTTGAATCAACTTGACTCTCATGAACAAAGAATGAATTGGAATATTTGTATACCCTGGGAAGTGATATGCCTGAATCTGAACCCATGGCATTCGTCCAAGGAATGATTCTTCAGATAAGGAAACACATTCCTGAAAGTGGGTACCTACCTACCTGTTCAGATAGGAAACCACTGAAGAAATATCTGGGGAAATCAACAGATTCAGAATCCGAATCAGACCTCCAAATGATTCTAAAGGTAGTAGCCCTGTTAATGTGGAGTCTGGAACCCTCATGATACAACAGACCACTGGCTGTTTGATGCCATAATTGTGCATCCCAACCCTTAAAGAAAGCATCTAATAACAGAAGGAGATTGTGCTCCTGATGATGAAGTAAAGGGAGCTCCTGCAAATTTGAAAAGTCGTTCCACCACTGAAGATGATCCCTAAGAACCTGAGAACAGAAAAACTGGTACATTATCTGTGTATAATGTGTGGTATCTGTGGTACATTAGCAGACAGCCTTGGGGTTACCTAATAAACAAATGACCCAATGGCACTGTTTTGTCCTATGAAGCCATACCTCCACCAAAGAAATGGCTTCCTTAGAAACCATTAGCCGGAGAAAAAGCTTGTTATGAGTAAAGATGTACCATAAGGTGGAATCTGCAATCCAAACTAAAAATCCTGGTGCCTTAGACAAGATGTTTTTTTTTTTTTTTTTTTTTTTTTTTAATGTATATAAGCTGGTGAACACCCAATGCCTTCTACTGCAGCCATCAGGTTCACTATCCGTTAATACAATAGTAAAGTCGAAAATAAACCATTTCCAAGAGCAAAGCAATGAAATGGTCTATATACTGGTAAAGCATGATGCATTCATTGTTTTTGTTGGCCATCCTTGAGTGTGGATGTGTTTTGGAAATATTCGTTTTTTGTGGAAGTTTTGTGGATTTATTGTGGATTGTGTTTGTTCTGAGGTAAGGCATCTGTTTTAACAATGTCTACTCAGGATAAAGTTAAGAAAGGACAAAGGAAAAGTTCTTTTTGTGGCCATTTTATGGCAGATTGGGACGACCACCATTATTGTCCTAAATGCAGAGATGACTATAAGGGTGACGACCCCTGTGCTAATTCTTCAGATTGCCTTGTTTGTTCCTCGTTTTCTGAAGAACAGAAGAAGAAAATTAAAAATAGGAACAGATATAAAAGCAAGAAGGATCAGAATTCTTCTGTTTTTGTGGATAACAATAAAGAGGTGAACATTGATGATTCTTTGTTGGATGAGGACGAATCTGCGGCTTCTGTGGCTTCTCAAGCTATTTCTTCTCAAAAGAATAAGTCTTTAGAAGACAAGTTGGACAGGTTTTTTACTCAATTTGCTTCTTTTTCTCAAAGACTGCAGAATTTAGAGCAGAAAGGGACTGAAACTGTCAGCAGTCGTAACTCTGGCAGGGACAGTTTACAGGTTGCTAAGCAACCGGTGGAGATTTCTAAAGCTTCGGCTTCTGCCAGTTCGTCTGTGCTTCCCGGTCGACTGGAGAGAAGGTCAGCCACTCTGACTAGGACAGAGTTTGAACAGCAAGCTTCGGCTTCTCACACTCATCAGGAAACCGGTTTGGTTTCTTCTAGGAAGAGGACTTTGTCTCAATCTTCTGAGGAACCGGATCCGGATGTGGAACAAGGTGAAATTACCTCTTTGGAGGATGATTCTCCAGCTTATTCTGAGACTTTAGAAACCATTAAAAAGTGGTTGGATCTGGAAGTCAAGGATGTGGAATGCTTTGTACCTCCCTCAGTGTTTTCTGGAAGGGATCAGGTTAAAAAGTCTGCTCAACAGTCAATGGCTTTGCCTCCGGCTCAACCTTTGGTAGAACTTTGGAAATATAAAGAGTTTTCAGCATTAGGAAGTAGTAATGTGGATGACAATGATCCCCATCACCCTCCTTTGTCTAAAGGACAGTTTTTGTCTTTTCCAAAGCCTCAAATGCGCTTTTATCAAGTATCTCCTCAATCTTTTTCTCTAGCTGCTCCTAGGATTCAGGATGCTTTCAAGAATATTGCAGCTTCTCCCTATCAAGCTCCTACCTCAGTTGTCACTCCAATGAAACAGTACTTGGCTTGGGAATCAGTTTCGAGGGAGACTATTCAGATTTTGAATCATGTGTTTTGGTTTAAGTCTGCAATTGAAAAGTCTACAAATGAAATGTTTTCGGAGGTGTCTAAGATGAAGGAGTCAGTGGATCAAGAAGACATTCAACAAAGTATGAATTTCTTGCAAAATTGTCTTCATCTCCAGTCTACCACTATGGGGTGCTTGGGTAAGGCCCTGGATGATGTTTTGGATACTTCAATGTCTTTGGCTTCTAATATGTTGCTGAATAGAAGGGACAATTTTCTCAAACTGTGTCATAGAGATGTCACAGATAAGGATATTGCTAAACTTAGAAATGCTTCTTTGACCAAGAAAGAATTATTTAATTCTAAAGTGTTGTCTGAGGTTGAACAGAACTTCATCCAATGGAGTCAAATCAACCGGGAGCCGGCTTTCAAGAAACACAGAAGTGAATCTTATGGTTCCCGAAATTTCGCAGATTCCAAGAAAGATCAGTCACAAAACAGGTACCAGAATGCTGCGTTTCAGAATTTTCGTCAGCAAAACAAGCAAGGTGATCAGAACAAAAGACAGTCTGGTTCCTACAATTCAAACAGAGGCTCTGCCCGAGGGGGTAGGGGCAGGAGGAAGTGACTGCATGGAGGTAAGCACAAAGTTTCCTGGTTCCCGTTTACAAGGTTATTGGAAAGTGTGGGAAAGTTTCAGGGTGCATCCGAGGGTAGTTCTTGTTCTGAAACAGGGCTATTGTCTTCCATTCAAAGAAAAACCACCCCTGACCCGGTTTCCGACCATCAAAAGCAGTTATTCGGCTCCAGTGAAGCAAAAAGCTTTGCTGGAAGCGGTTCAACAAATGGTTCAAAAAAGGGCAGTGGTTCCGGTTCAAAACAAGAACTCTCTCGGATTCTACAGTCGTTTGTTTCTGGTTCCAAAACCAGAAAACAAATGGCGACCAGTAATAGATCTCAGTGTGGTAAATACATTCTTACATGTTCCCACTTTCAAAATGGAAACTGCAGAAGTCATTCGGGCTTCTCTTCAAGCAGGCGAGTGGGTGGCTTCCATAGATCTCACCGATGCTTATTTTCATGTACCCATACACCAAAAGTTTCAAAAGTATCTGCGCTTTCATGTACAGGGTCAGTCGTACCAGTTCAGAGCCCTACCCTTTGGGATTGCGACAGCTCCATTGGAGTTCACTCGAGTGGTGAAGGAGGTCAAGTTCATAGCTCTTTCACAAGGGGTTCGAATCCATCAGTATTTGGACGATTGGCTGGTGAGGGCCAAAGATCCGGATTCTTGTGCTCGGGATGTTCAAAAATTGATCAGTCTAGTCGGAAAGTTGGGTTGGATTGTCAATTTGAAAAAATCAGAACTCAATCCAACTCAGGATCTCGAGTTTCTGGGTTATCGGTTCAACCTTCGAGAAGGTTTGGTCTACCCAAATCAAAAGAAATTGGACAAGCTCAAAATTTTGGCAGTTTCCATTTTGCAAGGTCACAACACTACTCCAAGGAAGCTCATGTCACTAATTGGGGTCATGGCTTCCATGGAGAAAACAGTTCCTTTGGGTCGGATCCATATGAGACCGTTTCAGTGGTTTCTGAAGACCAACTGGCAGTTTCCCCAGTCATTGGACAAGGTGGTCCCAATTTCTCAGTTGATAAAGGACCATCTGGCTTGGTGGATGGATCCTCAAAACTTACTCAAGGGTTCGAATCTGCATCAGAAAGAACACAACATTCTGATGTTCACAGATGCATCAGAGAAGGGTTGGGGGGCTCACTTGAACAATTGTACTGTAAGTGGGTTCTGGCAGCCATCAGAAAAAGACTTCCATATCAATATTTTGGAACTGAAAGCTGTTTTTCTAGCTCTGAAACATTTTCAAGGACAATTAAGGCAAAAAATAGTGTTGGTTTCTTCAGACAACTCAACTGTGGTCTCCTATATCAACAAGGAAGGAGGCACTCACTCCTTCGAACTGTGTGCTTTGATGTGGAGAATTCTGGCTTGGTCCAATGCCAGGGAGATCCAGATCAGGGCCAGACATATTCCAGGGAATCTCAATGTGATAGCAGATTCCCTGTCCAGGAGGGACAAGGCCATTCAGACGGAGGGGTCTTTGCATCCTCAGGTCTTTCAAGGAATTTGCCAAGTTTGGCACAAGCCAATGGTGGATCTGTTTGCCACCAGCTTGAATGCCAAGCTTCCAACCTACGTATCTCCTGTCCCAGACGACAAGGCCTGGCAGATAGATGCATTGAACATCTCTTGGGAGGCTCTGGACGCCTATGCTTTTTGTCCAGTAGCCATCCTTCCTCAGTTAGTTCAGAAAATGATCACCTACAGGTGCAGAGTCATTGTGATAGCACCAGGGTGGCCGGGGATGCCTTGGTTTTGGGATCTGGTGGAATTGTCAGCCAAGGTTCCACTGAGGCTTCCTCAAGTGTACAATCTCCTGAAGCAACCCTTCAGTCTCAGATTCCACAAGAATCTGGAGTATCTGAACCTCCATGCTTGGTATCTGGACTCCTACAAGAAGGTCAAGGAGGATTCTCTGTTGAGGTGGCAGATAGAATTAAGGCACCTCAGAGAGAATCCTCAAGGCGAGTATACGATTCAAGGTGGGCCATATTTCAAAAGTGGGCCCAGGAGAATCAGGTGGATGTCACAAAACCAACTATTCCTCAGATAGCTGATTTTCTGAATCATCTTTTCACTGATAGGAACTTGAAACCTAGAACTATTGCTGGTTATAGAACCTCAGTAGCAGATGGGTTAGGGTCTGCAGGTCAAATGGTTTCTCAAAGTTTGGATTTGAATCGTTTGATTGCTAGTTTTCATAGGGACAGACCATGAACAAGAACTACCCTCGGATGCACCCTGAAACTTTCCCACACTTTCCAATAACCTTGTAAACGGGAACCAGGAAACTTTGTGCTTACCTCCATGCAGTCACTTCCTCCTGCCCCTACCCCCTCGGGCAGAGCCTCTGTTTGAATTGTAGGAACCAGACTGTCTTTTGTTCTGATCACCTTGCTTGTTTTGCTGACGAAAATTCTGAAACGCAGCATTCTGGTACCTGTTTTGTGACTGATCTTTCTTGGAATCTGCGAAATTTCGGGAACCATAAGATTCACTTCTGTGTTTCTTGAAAGCCGGCTCCCGGTTGATTTGACTCCATTGGATGAAGTTCTGTTCAACCTCAGACAACACTTTAGAATTAAATAATTCTTTCTTGGTCAAAGAAGCATTTCTAAGTTTAGCAATATCCTTATCTGTGACATCTCTATGACACAGTTTGAGAAAATTGTCCCTTCTATTCAGCAACATATTAGAAGCCAAAGACATTGAAGTATCCAAAACATCATCCAGGGCCTTACCCAAGCACCCCATAGTGGTAGACTGGAGATGAAGACAATTTTGCAAGAAATTCATACTTTGTTGAATGTCTTCTTGATCCACTGACTCCTTCATCTTAGACACCTCCGAAAACATTTCATTTGTAGACTTTTCAATTGCAGACTTAAACCAAAACACATGATTCAAAATCTGAATAGTCTCCCTCGAAACTGATTCCCAAGCCAAGTACTGTTTCATTGGAGTGACAACTGAGGTAGGAGCTTGATAGGGAGAAGCTGCAATATTCTTGAAAGCATCCTGAATCCTAGGAGCAGCTAGAGAAAAAGATTGAGGAGATACTTGATAAAAGCGCATTTGAGGCTTTGGAAAAGACAAAAACTGTCCTTTAGACAAAGGAGGGTGATGGGGATCATTGTCATCCACATTACTACTTCCTAATGCTGAAAACTCTTTATATTTCCAAAGTTCTACCAAAGGTTGAGCCGGAGGCAAAGCCATTGACTGTTGAGCAGACTTTTTAACCTGATCCCTTCCAGAAAACACTGAGGGAGGTACAAAGCATTCCACATCCTTGACTTCCAGATCCAACCACTTTTTAATGGTTTCTAAAGTCTCAGAATAAGCTGGAGAATCATCCTCCAAAGAGGTAATTTCACCTTGTTCCACATCCGGATCCGGTTCCTCAGAAGATTGAGACAAAGTCCTCTTCCTAGAAGAAACCAAACCGGTTTCCTGATGAGTGTGAGAAGCCGAAGCTTGCTGTTCAAACTCTGTCCTAGTCAGAGTGGCTGACCTTCTCTCCAGTCGACCGGGAAGCACAGACGAACTGGCAGAAGCCGAAGCTTTAGAAATCTCCACCGGTTGCTTAGCAACCTGTAAACTGTCCCTGCCAGAGTTACGACTGCTGACAGTTTCAGTCCCTTTCTGCTCTAAATTCTGCAGTCTTTGAGAAAAAGAAGCAAATTGAGTAAAAAACCTGTCCAACTTGTCTTCTAAAGACTTATTCTTTTGAGAAGAAATAGCTTGAGAAGCCACAGAAGCCGCAGATTCGTCCTCATCCAACAAAGAATCATCAATGTTCACCTCTTTATTGTTATCCACAAAAACAGAAGAATTCTGATCCTTCTTGCTTTTATATCTGTTCCTATTTTTAATTTTCTTCTTCTGTTCTTCAGAAAACGAGGAACAAACAAGGCAATCTGAAGAATTAGCACAAGGGTCGTCACTATCTCCTTAACCGTGCGAGATAGAGCGATTTCTTTGAAATTTTCGACCCATAGGGTACATAAGGAATGTAATCTTTGCAATTTTCAAAATAATTTCCCCTTCTCAAAAATGGCGGCCATTTTGAATTTTCGAATTTTTGTCAAAAATGGCAAAACACAAATTTGCTTCTATCTCCTTAACCGTGTGAGATAGAGCGATTTCGTCAAAATTGTCGACCCACAGGGTATCTTAGCATTGTACTCTTGGCAATTTTTAAAAAAATTTCCCCTCCCCAAAAATGGCGGCCATTTTGAATTTTCGAATTTTTGCCAAAAATGGCAAAACACGAATTTGCTTCTATCTCCTTAACCGTGCGAGATAGAGCGATTTCATCGAAATTTTTGACCCACAGGGTATCTAAGAAATGTACTCTTGGCAATTTTCAAAAAATTTTCCCCTCCCCACATATGGCGGCCATTTTGAATTTTCGAATTTTGGCCCAAAATGGAAAAACACAAATTGGCCTTAACCGTGCAAAATAGAGTTATTTCGGTGAAATTTTCAACCCAAAGGGTATCTAAGAAATGTACTCTTGGCAATTTTCAAAAAAATTTCCTCTTCCCAAAAATGGCGGCCATTTTGAATTTTCAAATTTTTGCCAAAAATAGAAAAACAGAAATTTGCTTCTATCTTCTGAACCGTGCAAGATAGAGTGATTTCGTCAAAATTTTCGACCCAACCAATGCAAAAAGGCATGAAGCTGAAATAATTTACATGTACACTAATAAATATTTAACCATCATTGATATATTTTCACAAATGAAACAGGGTCTTGTAAGACTACTGTACAATTTTGCCAAAAGGTTCATGGGGTGAACATTACACATGATAATGTGTGTTCTTCTATGCTATCCTGTTTCTATTCATATGTCGCAGCAACTATCAACAGGGCGTCCTATTTCTAGTTTTAACACAAAATTGTCTCTTAATTCAGTCAATAAATGTAGTTGTTGTAAGAACTATGTAACTTTAATGGTAACCATTCTGTGGAACTACTTTTACAATCAGATTCCTCACATTAAAATGTGCACTTGCAACGATGCGCAGTGACGAGTTTTCATTCAGTGCGCATTTCCGGTCTTTATAATATCAAATACTACTTAGGGAGCAGATAATGGACCTGTAATATTTGTTGTTGCATTATACAGAATAACATTAAGGAAATTAACATTTGTCTCTCACTCTATCAATTTGCATTTTCTGGCACTTGTGAAAAAACATGGTCAGAGATGCAAAAAAATTAAATTACATTTTATCTTACTTTAACACAGGCAACAGAGGCAGGGTTTACGTCGCAATGCAAATCTGAGCTATGCCTCGGACAGCAGCAGTTGCCAGGAGAGCAGTTCTAGTGCAGAGAACACAGATGAGGCTGCCATGTCAATTATCATGAACTTACTCGAAGCAGAGGCAGGGTTAGGCGGACCTGTGGACTTCAATGATCTGCCCTGGCCTCTATAACCAAATGAATGGATAATTATAATTGCAGTTTAAGTTATTTTATAATGTTAATTAAAAAGGAACAGCAGCCATGCACATAGTTGTGATTTGAATACTTCAATGATCGACTGTGGCCTTTATAATCAAATGAAATGATTGTTTCCATTGCGTGGCTCCTAAAAAAGTAGCAACTTGATTTACCTAAAAGTAAGAAAGTCAATTACAGTAGAACCTCGATTATCCAGCCCTCTTTCATCCGAATCTCTGGATTAACCGAACCAAAATCTTGTCTCCCAACTGTCTGTACATAATACATGGTGTAGCGTGAGCGATAATACAGGAATTTACACAATCTTGGAAACTATTAATTCTAGTGCTTTATAAAACTTACCGTCCACAGGAAACCCCTAACTTCTTTGATCTTTAATGCTGTTGTGTCAATTGGGGAGGGATTAATTCATTTACATAACTCCAGTACACAACGTCTTTGAATCACCAATTAATGAAAGCGTGTTCGATTGGGTTTTGCAATTTATAATCTCCCAGAGTAGATTAATTCATAGGCTGACAATGTGCACTGAAAGAATAACGTAAACAATGCATTACCAGCTGAACATACTGATTACTGAAGGCGTGTTTGCTTGGGGTTTTACAATAAATAATCTCCCATAGTTTTTCAATTGACTAAATGCATGGTGACGTTTATTCAGAATGAAATGTAAATAATGCCTGTACCAACCGAACACACACAGCTCAAGTCCGCATAATATTTTGAAAAGATTTTAAATAAAAATGATAATATCCACATAAATAAAGCAAATAAGGGACAATTTATAGGGTCAGTTATTTTATATTACACAAATATGTAAAGTATATCATTAGTGACAACCACAGTCTATATTTAGTGCATTAATCGATCTTTCTTCAATTATCGCCCAATCGGTAACCCATAGATGGTAAATTTTGTTTTTGTTCATCCATCCGAACCCTCGATTATACAACCAGATTGTATGTCTCCCACTGGATTTGGATAATCGAGGTTCTACTGTATGTCCATTCATGTGACTTGTAGACTTCAATGATCAACACTGGAAAAGATAAATCTTTTCTTCTTGTTTTATACCATCATTTTGTAAATACTCTCAAGATTGACCTCAAATGAGTTATTTCCTCGAATTTGTCAAAGAAACTTTTTGCACAGCTTCTCTTCTTGATCACTTCAGCTTTAGCCCGACAGGTTTCAAACATGAAAACATTCAAATTGATTCAGGAAGTCACTTTATACAATGGTTTGCAACACTGTAAAAAGTACTGGAGGGTTCATTTCGAGAATAGATTAATGAACTATCTATACAATAAAATTGCTAAAAGAATACTATTCATATTCAATGTAAGGAGTTGTGCAAATATTTCTATGGAATATATCCAGAATGATTTTTTTTCTGTGGGGTAAAAGCACATGTATATATTTTGAAGTCAGAGTTAAATAATACATAAGAGCAAGCTACACAGGATAAACACATCAAACCTGATGCTTTAAACAGGTTGGGCATTACTAGGCGTTCAAGAGTTAGCGATGCACAATAATATCACAGTACACATCCTAAGTGTACTGTATATCAATTTTATTTTTCTTGCAAAAAAAAAAACAGAAATAGTCGATCATGCATCTACAAGTTTATTACCTGAATTGAAGCTATTTGAAGTCATTCTAAGCAGAATCGTACACATCGAAAGACGTGCACATGGAGTCACAAACATTAATTTGCTTTGTTCAATCCTTAAGTCAGTCATTCAACCAAATACATAGCGTTACTGATAAAAAATCAACACTGTTACAAATAGCGTTAAAACATTCTTTTTCTGGTGATAAATCTTTGTATGTACATAAAGTATTTTCTAGTATTGATCATTGTCCATCATTTATTATAAAAATAAAAAGTAGTAGAAAATTATCACTTTTGAGTCCTCTCAACTTAGTATAGATATACATAATACTGTCAAAATTATTCATTCAATGCAAAGTATGCTTGTTACATAAAAATATTTTGTAGTCTTGAGGCAGTAGGGGTTTAACATGGTTTAACTGTAGTTATAATAAAATAACACAAAATGTAAAATTTGAGAACTTGACAAGTGTGTGATACTGAAAATGTTTACAATTAACTATTTTTCAAACAAAAATTCTTGTTAAGCATGTGCCCCTTGACAACTAAGTTCATTTTATTTTAATTTGTAGAAAATGTTTTATGATTTACTAAAAAAAAATTTCAAGACATTAATTAACAGTAGCCAGTATATGCCAGTATACTACTCTTTTTTCTGTGTATGTGAACATCACTGATGGTAGATCTTAACATGACTCTTTGCAATAACATGAACAATGTAATAATGTAAATATTTAAAATATGAAAATTAGTTATTTTTTGTTTGTTGGTTTGTTTGTTGGTTTGTTTAGTATAAACAGTTGATATTTCATTTTATGGTGTAGATTACACAAATAATGTAAATATCTAAACAAGGTAAATATTGGTTACATTTCACCACTAATCATCTGCTCATTATGTAATGATTGACTCTCATGTGCAGATTACAGGTGATTAAATATTTCTAATCTTGAAATTAAATGTTTTTCCCAAGTGATGTACATAGCATGGTTTTGAAGGGCACATTTAAAACCAACGGACTGACATGTAATGTTCCATATTGTTTTCATATCAACAAATGTATATACGTGAAGAGAATATGATATATTAAAAGTGAATTACTGTAGTGGCCTCAGTATAACTAGGATCTCCAGTAGCCAGAGGATATGGCTTTAGTAATGACTAACTTTCACAAAAACCACCTAAAATACAAATGTTTTCAGAAGTTCAGACTGGTTGATTTATACCTAAATTTCACTTAAACTGGTTCTTCTTATCCAGAACCCACAGTGTATTTGATGTTTTATCCTCACTGAAGTAAAATACATAAGAATTTGTGTAACTAGAACCTCCAATATCCAAAGTATTAGGTTTGTATGTATGGCTTACTTACACTTCTACCAAAGATATTTTTTTTCCTAAAGTTATACCTATGGTCCGTTTGTGCCTAACTCAACTTACATTTGTTTTACTTAAGCAAATTCTGCTGTGTTTGTTTTTACAATATAAAATCTCTGTAGCATCATTGGCCTTTGCTTCACTGTTAACTGTATCCATCAAATGCATCCAATGGATAACATAGGTTGACCTTTTGCCCGTCTTTCAAGGTCGAATGAGGGAGGCCAAACTTATAATTACTTTTAATTTGTTATTTTTGGTCCTAGAAGTTTGGGATGTGAAAGCAACCTATGGGATATCATGGGCTGGGAGTATTTTGATGTGGTCATATTTGGTCTTGGGTGCAAAATGAGGGTGACCAAATATTAAATGCCTATATCCCTCTCATTATAGGCCCTGAAAGTTTGGGCTGTGAAATCAAGCTAATGGAAATCATGGGCTAAGTACCTTTTGAAATGATCAGCTTTGACCTTGGGCCCATATTTTTCAAGGTCAATGAAAAGGATAAATATTCTTTTGGAAACTGTACACTCCTAGTGTGGATACTAGGCAGAGTTCTTGATAAGTAGGTTGCTTTGTCTTTCCAGTGGATACAAACATGCATCTCTGATGTACTAGGTTTAGTTTTACTTGTGTCGGAGTAGACTATGTGTATATACTGTGTATCATTTTCAAAATGGGTGAAACTCATTGTATGTAAGATCTATTTGACCCTTTGTGAACCTGGTGATTGTGTTATGTTATTATAGGCAAGTGTTTAATGTATGTTGCTCAATATGTTATGGTTGAGTTTATCCATACACTGTAATGTTATAAACATATAGTGAGAAAATGATTAGGTGAACATATTATACTAACACCTTACCTCAACTTCATGTACATAATTATGTACTCGTGCATTTAATATTGTTAAGGATTTGTTATGTATTGTGATAAATACTTGTTTTCATATTTTTTATACACAAAGTTTATGTAGTATATTAACAAAAAATATTTTTAACCACAGTCCGTTAAGGCTGGGGTCATAGTCGTTCCCCCCCCACACCATTTATAGTTTGTGGGTGCTTTACTGTCCCAAAGACAGACACAGATTTTACCTGAACCCTGCGGTTCCTGCCTGCCAAGGCTAGCTTGTTTTAGATATGTTGGGATGTAACTGGTTCAAATAGTTCCAGAACACCTGTGCAATACTAGCATGTTTTACAGCATTCTTGAAAATACATTAGAAGCTGTTGGAGTTTAACTCTATTGTGCATAATCCCTGTTAGGTAGAAGTTAATATCAGGGTCATATTTACAAAGAGATGTTATCTGAGGCAAAAAATAGCCCGACTTAAGATTTGGGACAAAATTATAACTTTCTGTTTACTAAAAAGTTCTCAGTAGGGACCAAGCTGAGATTAGAATCCAGTCTTTCTAATGTAAATCAACCAGAAACATGCGTTTAGGTTCAAAAGCTTTTGAAGATCAGACAGTACTTGTAATATTTGACAGTAAAATTGATAACCTTTATTTAAACAAAAAATAAATACAACTGTCAACGATTATTAAGCGTCCTGCAAGGGACGCTTGTTTGTGTATGGGAGAGCTTCAGGCTCCGGCGGCTCCGCATTTTGTTTTCCTTATAACTCTGTAACCATTAGGCGGATTATTTTCTAATTTGGCAGGTTTAGGCAGTAGCCTTGGGGAATTTTTTTGAATATGCTGCAGTGACATTTCAACCAATCAGAGAGGTCACATGACCAAAAATGTCTTTTTTCGATGGGGAAGCTTGTCCGGATGATAACTTAAAAGGAATTTTATCAATTCACCTGAAACTTGGCAAATACATTCATTCTATTAAAATCTGGAAATCATTAGATTTTGGCATTGATTGGTCAAGAAATGGCCGAGTAATTAATGATTAATTAATCATTACGAATTTTCCAAATAAGGAAAACACAAAAATGCTTATATCTCGAAAACCGTGCTAGATAGAGCGATTTCGACGAAATTTTTGACACGCAGGGTATCTCTGCGGAGTAGTTTTCCCAATTTTCAAAAAACAAATTTCTCGCCCAAAATGGCGGCCATTTTGAATTTTCGAAATTTTCGCAAAAATTGCAAAACACAAAAATGCTTATATCTCAAAAACCGTGCTAGATAGAGCAATTTCGACGAAATTTTTGACCCACAGGGTATCTCTGCGGAGTAGTTATCCCAATTTTGAAAAAAAATTTGTCTCGCCAAAAATGGCGGCCATTTTGAATTTTCGAAATTTTCGCAAAAATTGCAAAACACAAAAATGCTTATATCTCGAAAACCGTGCTAGATAGAGCGATTTCGACGAAATTTTTGACCCACAGGGTATATCTACAGAGTAGCCATGCCAATTTTCAAAAAATTTTATCTCGCCAAAAATGGCGGCCATTTTGAATTTTCGAATTTTTCGCAAAAATTGCAGAACATAAAAATGCTTATATCTCAAAAACCCTGCTAGATAGAGCGATTTCGACAAAATTTTTGACTCACAGGCTATCTCTGCAGAGTAGCCATGCCAATTTTCAAAAAAATTTTATCTTGCCAAAAATGGCGGCCATTTTGAATTTTCGAATTTTTGCGCAAAAATTGCAAAACACAAAAATGCTAATATTTCGAAAACCGTGCTACATAGAGCGATTTCTACGAAATTTTTTATCTTCAGGGTATCTCTGCAGAGCAGCTATCCCAAAGAGCTTTCACTTGGTGAAGTTTCAGACCCATAGCTAATTGCTCACCTACTCAAAAAGAGTAAATGCGAATTACCTCTAAAAGTATTGCAGATGGCCAATTTTTCTCAAATAACTCATTCACCTACTTTTGGAAGAGCTTTCACTTGGTGAAGTTTCAGACCCGTAGCTAATTACTCACCTACTCAAAATGAGTAAATGCTAATTATCTCAAAAACTATTGCGGATACCCAGTTTTTATCAAATAACTCATTCATGTACTTTTGGGAGAGCTTTCACATGGTGAAGTTTCAGACCCGTAGATGATTACTCACCTACTCAAAATGAGTAAATGCGAATTATTTCTTAAAAGTATTGCAGATAGCCAATTTTTCTCAAATAACTCATTCACCTACTTTTGGAAGAGCTTTCACATGGTGAAGTTTCAGACCCATAGCCAATTACTCACCTACTCAAAATGAGTAAATGTGAATTATCTCTAAAAGTATTGCAGATAGCCAATTTTTCTCAAATAACTCATTCACCTACTTTTGGGAGAGCTTTAACATGGTGAAGTTTCAGACCCATAGCTAATTATTTACCTACTCAAAATGAGTAAATGCTAATTATCTGTAAAAGTATTGCGGATACCCAATTTTTATCAAATAACTCATTCATCTACTTGTGGGAGAGCTTTCACATGGTGAAGTTTCAGACCCATAGCTAATTACTCACCTACTCAAAATGAGTAAATGCGAATTATCTCTAAAAGTATTGCAGATAGCCAATTTTTCTCAAATAACTCATTCACCTACTTTTGGGAGAGCTTTCACTTGGTGAAGTTTCAGACCCATAGCTAATTACTCACCTACTCAAAATGAGTAAATGCGAATTATCTCTAAAAGTATTGCAGATAGCCAATTTTTCTCAAATAACTCATTCACCTACTTTTGGGAGAGCTTTCACTTGGTGAAGTTTCAGACCCATAGCTAAGTACTCACCTACTCAAAATGAGTAAATGCGAATTATCTCTAAAAGTATTGCAGATAGCCAATTTTTCTCAAATAACTCATTCACCTACTTTTGGGAGAGCTTTCACACTGTGAAGTTTCAGACCCATAGCTAATTACTCACCTACTCAAAATGAGTAAATGCGAATTATCTCTAAATGTATTGCAGATAGCCAATTTTTCTCAAATAACTCATTCACCTACTTTTGGCAGAGCTTTCACTTGGTGAAGTTTCAGACCCATAGCTAATTACTCACCTACTGAAAATGAGTAAATGTGAATTATCTCTAAAAGTATTGCAGATAGCCAATTTTTCTCAAATAACTCATTCACCTACTTTTGGGAGAGCTTTCACTTGGTGAAGTTTCAGACCCATAGCTAATTACTCACCTACTCAAAATGAGTAAATGCGAATTATCTCTAAAAGTATTGCAGATAGCCAATTTTTCTCAAATTAATCATTCACCTACTTTTGGGAGAGCTTTCACTTGGTGAAGTTTCAGACCCATAGCTAATTACTCATCTACTCAAAATGAGTAAATGCGAATTATCTCTAAAAGTATTGCAGATAGCCAATTTTTCTCAAATAACTCATTCACCTACTTTTGGGAGAGCTTTCACTTGGTGAAGTTTCAGACCCATAGCTAATTACTCACCTACTCAAAATGAGTAAATGCGAATTATCTCTAAAAGTATTGCAGATAGCCAATTTTTCTCAAATTAATCATTCACCTACTTTTGGGAGAGCTTTCACTTGGTGAAGTTTCAGACCCATAGCTAATTACTCACCTACTCAAAATGAGTAAATGCGAATTATCTGTAAAAGGATTGGAGATAGCCAATTTTTCTCAAATAACTCATTCACCTACTTTTGGGAGAGCTTTCACTTGGTGAAGTTTCAGACCCATAGCTAATTACTCACCTACTCAAAATGAGTAAATGCGAATTATCTCTAAAAGTATTGCAGATAGCCAATTTTTCTCAAATTAATCATTCACCTACTTTTGGGAGAGCTTTCACTTGGTGAAGTTTCAGACCCATAGCTAATTACTCGTCTACTCAAAATGAGTAAATGCGAATTATCTCTAAAAGTATTGCAGATAGCCAATTTTTCTCAAATAACTCATTCACCTACTTTTGGGAGAGCTTTCACTTGGTGAAGTTTCAAACCCATAGCTAATTACTCACCCACTCAAAATGAGTAAATGCGAATTATCTCTAAAAGTATTGCAGATAGCCAATTTTTCTCAAATAACTCATTCACCTACTTTTGGCAGAGCTTTCACTTGGTGAAGTTTCAGACCCATAGCTAATTATTCACCTACTCAAAATGAGTAAATGTGAATTATCTCTAAAAGTATTGCAGATAGCCAATTTTTCTCAAATAACTCATTCACCTACTTTTGGGAGAGCTTTTACTCTGTGAAGTTTCAGACCCATAGCTATTTATTCACCTACTCAAAATGAGTAAATGCTAATTATCTCTAAAAGTATTGCGGATACCCAATTTTTATCAAATACTCATTCATCTACTTGTGGGACGGCTTTCACATGGTGAAGTTTCAGACCCATAGCTAATTACTCACCTACTCAAAATGAGTAAATGCGAATTATCTCTAAAAGTATTGCAGATAGCCAATTTTTCTCAAATAACTCATTCACCTACTTTTGGGAGAGCTTTCACTTGGTGAAGTTTCACACCCATAGATAATTATTCACCTACTCAAAATGAGTAAATGTAAATTATCTCTTAATAGTATTGCAGATAGCCAATTTATCTCAAATAACTCATTCACCTACTTTTGGAAGACCTTTCACACACGAAAATGAAAAATTGTGAATATCTCGGAAAAGCTATTTCTTCTGCTTTAATGCTCGGCGGGAGATACACACCACGGCAGTGGTCTTGACAAAAATTTTTGTCTCCCCAAAAATGGTGGCCATTTTGAATTTTCAAAGTTTTTGCAAAACACAAAAATGCTTATATCTCAAAAACCGTGCTATATGGAGCGAACTCAACAAAATTTTGGACCTGCTGGGTATCTCTGCAGAGTAGCCATGCCAATTTTCAAAATATTTTTGTCTCGCCAAATATAGCGGACATTTTTAATTTTTTTATTTTTTGCAAAACACAAAAATGCTTATATCTTGAAAACCGTGCTAGATAGAGCAGACTGCGCTGACTTTGGTTGCCACAATAGTATAAGGCTAGAAACGAAGCATTTTCTTAATACTTTAGCACTCACCTTTATATCCTTTTCGGGACGCTTTGTTTTTGCTATGCAAAAACATTATCTTTTTTTTTTGCAAGCGATCCTCTAGTTTCTTCTATTTGCATGTCACATAATCTTGACCAAATGTTTTATTAGTTTAGTGTTTTACATCATGCCTAGTAATGTATCAGTTATATTGTGATAGGAAGTTGGAAGAGCAGAGGAAACCAGTACATACAGTTGGTCAAGGTTCTGTGCTGTAAACTGCTGACCAATGGCAAAAAAATGGCAAGTTTTCTCACATGGTGTCAGGCTGGGATTCAAACTGGGATTCAAAGTTCTCAGTGGTGGACACTGAGAGGTTTACCAATGCACCAACCTGGCCCCCCCTTGACCAACTGTATGTGCTGGCTTCTTCCTATTTTCTAACTGCCTGTCACAGTATAACTGATACCAAGGCACAAGACTCAACTTTAAAAAAAAAAACAGATTAAAGACATGAAATGTAGTATAAACGGACCCGGTTAAGAGGACCACTTCCATCAGAGTTTACATTTATGTGCAGTTGTTGGTTAATTCCAAGTATCATTTTGCTTTGATTTAACAGGGTTCAAGTGTAATTTAATTACATTGTTAAATAGTATATATGGGCAGCTGATTTTGTGTAAAGTAATGGATTTTAGTCATTGATAATTATTTTATAAGCTGTTTTAATTATATATTTTTGTTTGGCTTGAGTTATGCCTTCTGTTGGTGTAGTGTTATGAGTTATATGTGCTATGGTTTTGTTTGAGGCATTTTTGTTTTCTGTAAATGCATGAACTTGCTATTTTTAAAAAAAAAATAAAATGTAATTCATTTGCTGTTAACAGGACCTACATGACCTTAGAAAAAAATGTAAAAAAAAACAAGTATTTTAAATTTTTATTTTCTCTCTGAGGAACTACACATGGGTAATTAAGTTCAAGTATCAAGTACAGGTGTCCCGTGAAATTTTTCATTCGTGAAAATTTTTATATTTCCCATGTTTTTACCCATTTCTACACTATCATGCATGCACAAAAATGGTTATATACCGAATACAATTAATTTTACAGTTATCAATATTTTTACATTATATTTCTTAAACTGTCATTTAACAACAATAAAATACAATAATAATTTATATCAATAGAATAGAAGGGACTTAGAAGAAAAGTTTTACTTCCGAGAAACATGTCACGTTACACAGGTACTTATACTTGCTCAAGACATTACTACCCAAAGAATATAATTGTTTCCGTGTCCATCTTAGTTGTTGATGAAGGGATTGAATTTTCATTCTTTGCCCTTGAGTTTAGTGTTCACTGTGATAATTAATTACACTTATAACTAAGTTTTGACAAAAACACATATATGTAATTTATATCAAAACTAAATTGTAACAGTTTTGCATTATGTCATTGTGCAAGGTTTTTTTTCATTCCTTTAATTTTCTGTGGATACTTTCTGTATTGTAAAGTTTATGATGAAATACTGAAAACACAAAAATTTATTACAACAATTTATTAAGTGTGTGTGATAATCAATGGTGCATTTAAACCTACTTAAATTGTTGTTTGAAACTGGTTGTTGTTATTTTTAGTCAAAAGTATAACATGTAGAATTATGTAAAAGCTATTGTTATTTTAAACAAGTGGAATTGTCAGAGGGGGAACTACATCTATCCCTCGTTTGTCTTTTTGTGCCTCTGGTTGTTATATTGCATTGGCATAAACTTGGAAAATTTAATAGTAATTTAAATTTTTATTAGAAATACTTGCCATTTCCTAACAGTAGCTATTTGTTGGAGTCATCCAACCCAATGGCCAACGCAGAGATGCGAATTTAAGGTTATACCACAACCTTAACCAGGCCACTGGGTTACAGTAGTCCGTCCTCCCGCCAAATAGGTCACATGACCACATTGTTTACTTCATTATTTTTATTGCAAGTAAAAGAATGACTTGCGGGGAGACAGGAGGGAAATCCATTTGTTAGGAAATGGTGAGTATTTCTAATAAAAATTTAAATTACTATTAAATTTTCCAATTTTATAGCAGAATACCCTTACCATTTCCTAACAGCAGCTGAATCCAACCTTGTAGGATGGAGGGAATTCTTTTAAGAAAACCACTACCTAACCTACAACCAAACATCATGAGAACTTCTCAGTGGAATTTACACCCATTAATGAGCATATAAAAACTTCCAACATTCACAACATACAACTCCCAAAAAAATGGCAGTATGTAGCTGAAGTTCTCACAAAATGCTGACACTGTTGGTGCTGTAATTGGATGTCATCAATAGATAACCCATCTACATTGTAACATCCAACCCCAAGACAAGGTCAAACCAACCTGAAAGTGTCATCAGCATAATGCCTAATCCTTTCCAAGTCAGATTTAGGCAACATTGATGTCTACTACAAATACATCCAGCATTGCAGGCATACCAGCCACAACCTGCAAATGTACAAACATAAGTATCAAAGACATACTTATAAAGTAACAAAATGCTGAGCATAAACTGTAGGACCCAATTTCAAATCTGACCCTATGACAACAGGTTTTAAGACAGAAATTGGTATACATACAATGAAATTTCCAATAACATGTATCAAGAACTCATGTAAGGAAATCAGGGTTGGGGTCAAAGTACTTTGTACTTAAGTACATTTGTACTTAAGTACATTTTTCAAAGTACTAAAATATACTTAAGTACATTTTCAAATTCCAAGTACATGTACTTGAATTGTACTTAAGTACATTTTAAATTTGATGTACTTACAAGTACATTTAAGTCCCTTTTAAGTACTTTTAGTTTAAGTAAATTTTTACTAATTTTTCAAAAGTTTGTGTATTATATAATTATTACAACTGAATTGAGCTTTTTCCATATCTTTATTGATAAACATTCATTTAGATTAAATTTTCATAAAAGTTTCAATGATATATCTGATGCAATTTGATAATAGTGTTTCTTTTAAAAAGTTTAGTATAATTGATAATAATAATGAATTCAATTATTTAAGTTTCAATTCAATAAGCCAATCACATCTTAAAAGGAAGGACAATTGTTCCAAGATTGCATATTACTCCCCTTCTTTAATCCTCTTTTAACTGTCTACTTTGAACTTGCCTGATCTCAGTTAATAATATCTACCCTGGTATGAGTATTCTTTGTAAATTGTACCTGGGCATTTAAGAGCTTTCAATTGGTCAAAGTCAATCACAGTCTCTGTGATGTAATTGCTCAGAAATGAGTTTTTTTCAACGCATGAATACAGATCAGAAGATTGTTGGATTAGGTAAGACTGTTGATTACAGAAAAAAGATTATTTCTCTCACTGGCCATGATCTTGTCTGACCACTATAAATACTAGAACAGGGGGATTGACAAACCACTTATTTTATGGTAATCACATTGTGTTAGCACAATGGCTGCTGTTTTAAAGCATTTTGAGATTCCAGCTAATACTGAAGGGAGTGTCACATCAAAGTGTAAACAATGTACTCAGGTTATTCCAGGAAGCACAAAAGTCACTTCAATTTCTGTCAAACATTTGAAGGTGAGGATAAGTTCATTGTTTACTTGTCACTTTTATTGAATAGCAATTTTGGGTGATAACATTGTATTCCAAAGACACATATATATTTCTTAAATGAGAATATTATACACAGCAACCTTTCTGCTTTCTCTCTAATACTTCAATTTACAAAGACTAGTTAACATAAAACTTATTATGTATAGTATTATTGTATTAGGTTAACTAATTTTCCATCATCACAACACTTAATTAATTTCGAACTTAAAGTGACTTATAAGCCCAATAGCAGGCTGGGTATTTTTTTTATATGTTGTATCTGTTGTTTTGTGAAATATTGGTAGTCACTAAAATAGAATAAACAATAATAATAGTGGGCCTTTTAATATTATAAAGACAGTAATAAGTGGATAACAACCAATTGGTGCATAATTGTAATTTTTGTATAAATCTTTGAAAAAACTTGGTGGTGTTTTTTGGTTTTAGGCGGGTTGCGTGTAACCAACCCGCCTATTAGATTGATGTGTCCGACGTCCGTCTGTCCGTCCACATTTTTCGTTTCCGGACTCTAACTTTAAAACGGTTTGACCAATCAAATTCAAACTTCACAGGGAGATAGATCACCATCATAGCTAGGTTCCTTTCGAAATTGGTGAAATTCCGTTTGTTCGTTTGTCCGTTTTTCGTCCGTTTGTCTGTCCATCCATCTGTTTGTCCACATTTTCGTTTCCGGACTCTAACTTTAAAACGGTTTGACCAATCAAATTCAAACTTCACAGGGAGATAGATCACCATCATAGCTAGGTTCCTTTCGAAATTGGTGAAATTCCGTGTGTTCGTTTGTCCGTTTTTCGTCCGTTTGTCTGTCCATCCATCTGTTTGTCCACATTTTCGTTTCCGGACTCTAACTTTAAAACGGTTTGACCAATCAAATTCAAACTTCACAGGGAGATAGATCACCATCATAGCTAGGTTCCTTTCGAAATTGGTGTAATTCCGTCCATTTGTTTGTCCATCAACATTTCCGTTTCTGGACTCTTACTCGAAAACGCTTTTTCCAATCAAATTCAAACTTGACAGGGGGATAGATCACCATCACAGCTAGGTTCCTGTCAAAATTGGTGTAGTTCTGTCTGTTCGTTTCTCCGTTTTTTGTTCATTTGTCTGCCCGTCAAAAATTTTAGTTTCCGGACTCTAACTCGAAAACGGTTTGTCCAATCGAATTCAAACTTTACAGGGAGATAGATCACCATCATAGCTAGGTTCCTTTCGAAATTGGTGTAATTCCGTTTGTTTGTTTGTCCGTCAACATTTCCGTTTCCGGACTCTAACTCAAAAATGCTTTGTCCAATCAGATTCAAACTTGACAGGGAGATACATCACCATCATAGAGAAGTTGCTTTCGAAATTGGTGTAATGCTGTCCTTTCGTTTGTCCGTTTATAGCATAGATACAATTATGTAACCTAGATTACAACTTTTACATTTCTTAGCACGTCTAACACATTCACCTTAACTGGGTGACCTAACATTTCTTTCCTTGTTCCTAAATGTAATTACAGCAGTCGCTAACCTTATTGCTGCCTGCGCAACCCGCCTTTTGGGGCATCTTTGACCCTCTTGTTTTTAATTTACTTTGTCATTCACAGATGAAAAGTACTTGTACTTAAGTACTTTGAAAAGTACTTGTACTTGTACTTAAGTACTTTGATGAAAAAAGGACTTGTATCTGTACTTGTACTTGAAAATTAACAAAGTACTTGTACTTAAGTACATTTCAATGTACTTGACCCCAACCCTGAAGGAAATCACCTTTAAAACTAAAGATGCAATCAAAAGCATACATCAATAGCTTGTGTGACTCAATCTTGACTCAATCAAGATGAAATAGGTGCCAAAAGATAAGTCTTTTTAAGAAACTTTATTAATGGCAGTAAAACAAAAGTCTTTGTTCTATCCCAAACCTTTTGATCACCAAACCCCTAACAAGACAGACAGACCCATATTGAGTCAAACTGTTGTCCAAAAAGGCTAAGAGCTGGCATGACCACAGGCCTAATTGCAGTAGGCCCATCCAAAGCCAACTGGTTCTGGCAATTGATGGAGCCAGAGTTACTTGTGACCAATTCCCCTTATAACTAAAGGAAGCATATATCCAAGCATGAATTTCACTCCTTTACCATGAATCTGTAGTCCACAGAGACGAAGATCACTGGCTTAATTGCAGCAATTTCAGTAGGCCCATCTGAAGCCAACTTGTTCTTGGCCAAAAAGGCAGTCGATGGGCCAGACTTACTTGTGACCAATTCTCCCTATTACTAAGGGAAGAGTCCAAACATGAATGTCACTCCTTTACCTGAAGCCAAAATCAAAGACTGTCTTGAAAGGTAATAACTTCAAGAAAGCCTTCCTCACAAACTCAAAGGTTGTTTGATAAGAGCATGTAGGACCAAAGACAAAATCCAAAACTATTGGTTTGTCTCTCACTAAATGTTGCTAATCTCTTATTCATCTCAACTTTAGACACTTCTTGACCCTTTAAGTCCCAAACCATCTGCAATTGCTGTTCTATAGCTTGCAATAGTAGATGGTATTGGGATGTTTCCCTTAAACTAGTAGTTCAGGAAATTTTGCTCCATCTGGAATAGTGGTCTGAGATATATGCCTGGCTCTCTTCACACCACTTCCAAAAAAGACCAATTGGTTCACAGATTCTCCTTGAGGAGTACCCCTAAGGCTCCTTAATTGTTTCACCACTTCCTCTGGGAATCTTCCTGAATGTTCATGACTGACTCCAGACGCCAAACATGAAGATTCAAGTAAGCTAGCTTGTTGTGAAGTCAGTTGTTGAATGGTTGAATCAATAGATTCACCCACAAGGGAAATCTTAGAAGGAGTTTTGTGGACAGATTCACCAGATCCCAAAACCAAGACATCCCTGGCCACCCTGGTGCAATCATGATGATTCTGCACCTGTAGGTGGTCATCTGTTGAATCACCTGAGGGATGAGGGCCACTGGACAAAACAAATAACTGACCAGACCACCTCTGTTTCCCAAGCCTGACTGTCTGGGACATGAGACACATACACCTTTTGCATCACCTGCAGGACCAAGGCCCTGGGCAAAACACAATTCGGTCCAGACCTTCACAAGAGATGTTCAAGCATCTGTTTCCCCAAGCCTGACAGGGGCCCTACATAGGAAGCTTGTGATTCATCTTGTTGCAAACACATCAACCACTAATTAGTAATGTCTAATTAGATTGAAAACCTGATGATTCATAGCCCCTTTGGTTTGAAACACCTTATCTCTCTGGACAAGGAATCTGCTAGAACATTTAGAATCCCTGGGATGCACTTCCCTGAATCTGAATCATGGCATTCGTCCAAACCAATGACTCTTCAGATGAAGGTACATATAACCTGAGAGTGGATGCTTCCCTGGTTGTTCATATTGGCAACCACTAATGAATTGTCTGTGAAAATCAACAGGTTTCGATTCAGAAGCTAATTTCTGAATTATTTTAAGCTAACAACATTGTTTTTAGCTGTAGAATGCTATATTATGTGGAGCCTTGACTCTTCCTGATTCCGTAGACCACTGGCTGTGGATGCTTCAAGTGAGCACCCCAACCCTTTAGGGAAGCATCTGTGAAAGGAAGGAGACTGTGCTCCTGATGAAGGAGTGGTGAGTCCTCCTTCAAAATTGAATGATTGGTCCACCACTGAAGATGATCCCTGTGAACCAAAGAAGTGGGATATCCAGAGACTGAAGATATCAGCAGTGTTTCCAGATACCATTGGAGTGACTTCATGTGCAGACAACCCAATGGTATAGTCTTCTCCATTGAAGCCATGCTTTCAAAGTGACATGAGCTTCCCTGGAGATAAGTGAGAAGCTTTCAACATGGTAACTGTCTTTCCAAGAAGACAATCAATTTCCTTTGAGTTGGGAAGACTAGCCCTACCCTGAGGTTAAATTGTACCAAAAATTCCAATTACATGAGTTGGAAATAAATCTGATTTTTAGAAATTTGTGATCCAACCTAGGCTTTCGACAAGATGAACCAACCTGTGGGTATTCTCTTGGCATTGCTGTTTTGAGTTTGATCTCATTAGCCAACCGTCTATATACTGGTGAATACTGAAGGCCTTCTTCGAGAGCCATCAGTTTCATCTCGTTTGCTACCATGGTGAACTGGAGAGGAACTGTAGCAATATTGCAGGGTAAGGCAGTGAACTGGTAGAATCTGTAGCCTCCAATGAGGCGAAGATACTTTGTTAACTGGATCTATTGGAGAAGAATGTACACCCATAAGGTGGAGTGACGTCATCCACTCGCCTTCTATAAACCAATTCCAAATATTGTAACAGTTTCCATATTAAGTAAGGTACATGCAAAACTTGTTTACTTGACCTTAATTATTACTGGCTGGCATATTCCTTGCTTGTCACAAGAAATAAACTGTAAACTCCCAGCGATGTGACACTTGGACTGGTGTTATCGCCCTTTTGTCGATCATTTCATAAACAGTTTCTATCAAAACTGCCGTTTCTCACGTTTATTTTTTTTACTTCTGCCAACCTCACTTCTGAAAGGTCTGGCTGAATATTATCTTCTTATTCTAAGGATGAGAACATGCAAGCCTGGCAAACTGAACAAAAGCTTCCTAAAAACGCCAGAAATGACCTCTTGCCATACCTGCCTCTACAGGGCCTAGAACAGTAAGGCCTAGATAAGCAAGATCCTCTCCCCTTGTATTTAGCTGAGGGGTAGGAGCCACTTGTAACTGAAGTTTAGGAGTAAATGTCATGAAATCACTGGATGAAGTTCCTCTGAACATCTGACAATATGTCCAGCAAGAAAACCTCATAAGGAGCAAATAACATATTGTAGGTTTGCTAAAGACATTTTAAATTACAGCCCTCCTGCTGAGTCACATGTTGTTGTTAGACATGGTAAAACTCCAACAAGAAGATTTGAAACACAAGACTGGTTGACTGTGGACTGGAAATGCAAACACATTGCACACAGTCCAAGGCATCATTGAAGTTTATAATATATCATGCTGATCCCTTAGATTGTTAAGTTAGACCTGAAAGTGAGACAATACATGTTTGCTCTCTCCTACAGTTTCCTACAAGGGAACTTATTTCCCAAAGTGTCTGAAAGGTGCTCTTCCTCCTGCAGGCCTCCTGCAACTAAGGAACTGACAAGAAAAGTGATTTTAGTAAAGAACTCCAAGCACAAAATTCTTCCTGCATAACTGCTCTTTAGAAGTACCAGAAGCTTCAAATGCCTTGAAACCCCAAACCTTGGCCACATTCAGTGCCGGTTGTACACCCAAATAATGTTGCAATACCTTGATGTAGGTAAATGTGACATAACAGAGGGAGCATTCACAGTTCCCTGTGACTGTTATATCAATCCCTAGCCATTTAATAATAGTCAGCCAAATCTCTAAAAAATTAAGGACTAGGTTCCTTTTATTCTTATTTATTTCTTGTGCAAATTCTTTGAATCAAATGTAGATATGAATGACACTCCCGGACATCTGACAACCCGAATCTAAACCTTTTGGGAGGTGTAGAAACTCGATTGTCCATGGATGACGTCATGCAGGTATTTCCTCCACGGCATGTTTTGACTGGACCTCGACGGAAGTGTTTTCCGAAGAGACAGTCATTTCCTGTATTCAAAACTCCTCCACAGTGCAGTGTCCACGGCAACAATAATGGCTGCCCCCATGGGAGATTCCTTCTTCTGGTGAGCCAACAATCTATTTTACTGGGATGCACATTGTGATAAAATTTTGCCAACCTGACGTGCAATAATGACAATTGAATTGTCACTGTTTTCCAAGATGGCGTCGTCCATAACTGGTTTTGTTCTTCAAACAGTACATTCCCAAGGTATGTATGCTGCAAATTATAGCTTCCAACATCCAGCAAGCTTAACCAAATGAGTGGCAAGCTATATAAAAGTAGTTATTGTATCATGTCCTTCTTTATGATGATTATTTCCTCGAGGTTGACGATGATCGAACTTTGGATGTCTCCATCTAAAAGTCCTTTATTTGCATATAATGACATACCTTTGAAGATGCAATAAATATATTTGAGTTATGTATCATAAACATGTAAAATATGTAAAATCTCAAAAAATAAATAAAACCCTGACAAAATTTCTCCTAATTCCCAAAGACGTCCATACTGTTGATGGCCAACAAAAATAATGAAGTAAACAATGTGGTCATGTGACCTATTTGGCGGGAGGACGGACTACTGTAACCCAGTGGCCTGGTTAAGGTTGTGGTATAACCTTAAATTCGCATCTCTGCATTGGCCATTGAGTTGGATGGCTCCAACAAATAGCTACTGTTAGGAAATGGTAAGGGTATTTCGCTATAAAAAATGTACTTTATTGGATCTCTGAAGAATGTTCTTCAATATTGACAACAAAAGTGTCAATTTTAATATCATTTCAAGCACATACCAGGAAGAATCATCAAACTATTGTTGTAGTTTACTAGTTCTGTACAGTTCAATCATCACTGATGCATTGAAAGATTTATTTTGAAATTTTTCAGGAAATGTAATTGCTTTTGTATCCAGTTTGTATGAAACTCATGGTCAGGTTTATGTATGTTCTATGTTACCAGAATTGTTTTTTTTTTTGATAATTGAAGGATTAAAAGCTACAAATTAAGGCATTTTATGGGGTGAAAAGATATTTCAATATTAATCAATATGCCAAGCCAAATTAGAGTTTGATATCAAAAACTGAAAGAAAAACATTTCATTCCCTTAAGTTATATCTTTAATATAATTTTCTATAAGGGTAAATCAGACATGGTTATGTTAAGTACTAACACAAACAAGAGAAGAAGGCTGGGTATAGTTCCCTCTTTATAGTTTTTCTTATTGTTTTCATTTCAGAGTACAAGTTATAGATTTTTTATTTGTTGGAAGTGGCATTTTTTTATTCATAGCTTACAAACAATAAAATGCGGGTCTGACCAATTTTCCCTTTCAATAATTAGATTGGAAAACAGCTTAAAATCCACCTGTACACCAAAGCATACCCACCTTAGTCTTAATCATCCCCGAGAGTTCTCTGTGGTGCTTGACCTCTTTTCTGTCCCTGGATACTGAAATTGGTTGATTGTCTTGGTGTTGTTGTGCCTTAAAATCCTCTTTTGTTAAGGGGAGATTAAGCATTATAAAAGTCCAATTGAAATTAGAATTTGTTTCAGATTGTGTATTTTGGGATTCAACATCATTATAATTTAGATCACCTAAAGTAATTACACGTCCCTTGAAAAGGGGAAATCTATTTGTTTTGTCCCGTTCTCAGACAGCCTACGACGCTGCTGCAGTATTTTCTAAGTTCAATATCTCACTTAATATAAGGCATTTCAAAATGATTTGGAGCAGTTATGATCTATAGGCATGGGAAAAAGTTTTGACATTTATGAATTTGACCTTTGGCCTTTATCAAGGTCACATGATCAAAACATTTCATAGATCAAGATTTGTGCATCTGCCACCCTCAAATTCTAGGCATGAGATGAATATCAGATCAATCAGGCCATAATTGACTAATTGAGGGACACTTGATTGTCATTTAGTAATAAAATTTGGTGAAAGTAACCCTTTTTGCCACATATTATGTAGGTTTGCTCACATTTAGGACCAGTTACCATTGATGAAATCAAACCATCAGTTAAAATATCCCCATCCAAACAATGCGCATCTGATCCTATTCTGACATGGTTGCTAAAAAAGTGTGCGAATTTTCTTGCTCCGATACTATGTAATATTGTCAATGCCTCACTCTCAACAGGGAAAGTACCATCTGCTATGAAGAACGCTCTTGTCACACCTCTATTGAAAAAAGTCATTGCTAGACCTGAAGAACTACAGACCAATTTTAAACCTGTCATTCATATCAAAACTTTAGGAGAAATGTGTAGCATCTAGACTGAATCATCATAAAGATGAGTTTGTCCTTAGGGAAATTAATCAGTCTGCTTATAGGAAAGGTCACAGCACTGAAACTGCCGTACTCAAAATTATAACTGATATTTTATTTGCCTGTGACAGAGATCGGTGTACTCTTTTGGCAATTCAAGATCTCTCAGCTGTGTTCGACATGATAAACCACACAATCCTTTTGCAACGTCTTCAGACACAACAGGGCTTATGTGGCAATGCCCTGAACTGAATAAAGTCATATTTACATGACAGAACTCAATCAGTTATCATTGATGGCAAGGTATTTGGGAAAAGAGTGAAGGAAGAGTGATGTGCCTCAAGGCTCTGTGCCAGGACCAGACATCTACTCAGATTTCACCCAACCTCTTGGTGATCTGTTTAGATTCATTTCATTCCAAACTCAAATGTGGACGAAAGGAGGCAGTCAGTAAGATGGAATTGTGTTGTGCGAAAGTCGGAAACTGGATGAGTAGCAACCCAGATAGCTAGACGCTAGTGGGCCACCGTTGGCTATGGGTGGCAAAATATAGCTTGTGGGCCACCATTGAGCCACTGGTGGCCCACTGACTGCATTTTTTTTCAAAATTTTAAAGCATTATAAACAACTTCAAAAGCAACCTCAAATACTGTTTTCTGACATATTATTTAACAATATTCAATGTTAAAAACATATTATTTCAAAATATAAATACATTGCGTGGCCCACAGTTGGCCCACCAACTACCAGAGTCAGTGGCTGTAGCTCAGGTACCAGCCTACACCCACTGGTGTAAAATCCTGGGAAAAATTAGATAAAATGTGTGTTTTCTTTCACTTAACATAAGTTAGTGTCATTTTTTAACAAACTTATTCTGTATTCCTTCATTTTGCTCAGTCAGTCTTTTCTCCACTTTATTACTTTATATATTACTTGCTTATATATTTGCCACAGGTGGTCCATCAATGGTCCACCCACTACATAAGTAGTACATGACCCATGATGGGCAGCCAGTGGGCCACTGGTGGCACATATATATTTTTTTTAGTGAAGGTTAAAGAAAGATATTTTCATTTTTTCCTTTTGATATTAATTTGTTTTTTGATGAAACCTAAAACTATCGCAGAATTTGTTTTTGTCTGACACATGCAACTATCATCTGTAAGAGCTATACTTAGTTGGTGGACCAATGGTGGTCCTCTGGTGGCTACACCTCAAGCTCTGCTGAACGGCATTTGTTTTGACAGATCTTGAAGAGAGGCTGTCTTGGCTTAAATTCATTTGTTTCAAGTGAATTAATTTCCAAAAGTAGCTGTTCTGAATTTTATTACATGAAAAAATTGTAAGATTTGCCACTGGTGGTCCATCAGTGGTCCACCTTCTGCCTGCATGATACACATACTGTTGGCCCACCGGTGGCCCACAGACGGCAAAGTAATTGGATACTTTATGTATGTGTGTGTATATCACCGAGACACCAACATTTTTAAATAACAGATGTCACATCTCTGCCTTAATATATATTTCTTTTCTTCCCATTCTTGGGCCACAAATTTCTTCCAAGATTTACCACTGGCAGCCCACCAACTATATCAGTGGTATATAAGCTATGATCGATGGGCCACTGATGGGAATTTTCTAATTTCCACCCGGATTTTAGATCTAATCAATAAAATCATCTGATAATTACACAGAAAAGTTAACAGAAGTGAAAGTTTCCCCTGTAAACAAACCATAAAACATGTACAGGAGAAAAATATGATATTCAATCAAAACCCTATTAATTGGGGTTGAGGTGTAGCCACCACTGGACGACCCTTGGTCCACTGGCTGCAATATGTATGTGTCCGATAAAATATAAAGTTTCTTAAGTTGAAAGGAATAATTACACTTGAAACATATTCCAATTAGTGGCTGAATTACCCTTGAAATATATTCCAATCAGTGGCCGAATTACCCATGCCAATGCTGGCCCAATGAAGGCTTGCCAACCAAAACTCAGGCTGCCAAGGTTGGGCCAACGGTGGGCCAATGGTGGCTTTTTATTCAAGATGGCGGCGAGCAATAATAGGGGATATTGAGACACTTAGTAAAAAATTATTTATTATGGTATGTCTAAAAATCATATTTCAGTGGGCCCACAATTTTTAACTAACTATTTAACAATTTTAGACATAAAAATAACATTCTCATTAGAAATTCACAGTAAGAAAAGTTGTTTCTGAACATTATAATTTTATTATTTGACTATGGAACATATCATCCTAAGATACTGTTCCACCATTGTTTATGTTTGGTCATGTGACTTATCAGGGATTCCCTTAACTAAAATCCACCCACAATCTGTCAATTATTTGCTTTCTGTTAAACAATGGCCACATAACTTCATGCTGCAATCTGATTGGCTGATGCTATTTTATAGTGGTAGTAAAATTTTACCAGTGGCTTGCCAATGTCAGACCGACACATCCACCGGCCAAAAAGCCAGTGGGCCACTGATGGGCCACTAGTAAACCTTATTGTTGGCTGCCAACAGTGGACCACTGTCTATCAGCTGGTCATGCCACCAGAGAACCACCACTGATGGCACTCAACAGTGGGCCACTGATGGGCCACCAGTAAACCTTATTGTTGGCTGCCAACAGTGGGCCACTGTCTATCAGCTGGTCACGCCACCAGAGAACCACCATTGATGGCACCCAACAGTGGGCCACTGGTGGACCACCAGTCAACCTTGTCGGCTACTGAAGGTGGGCCACTGGTGGGCCAATAGAAAAGCTTATCATTGGCTGCCGACAGTGGGCCACTGAAGGTCCATCAGAAAACCGTATTGTCGGCTACCAATGGTGGACCACTGCCTATCAGCCGGTCACGCCAACGGCTGGCCACCGCCTGCAGCCAACGTCGGACCGACAGCTATGCCGCCAGTGGGCCAGCGGTGGCCCTACAGAGTCTTGCTATCTGGGAATCAACTCAAGCTAAATGAGGGAAAAACAATGGCTATGATTTTCTGAAAACCCTCTAGTCTAAAAAAGCTGAACATAACATCCATATTGTAGACTCCAGGATTATTCCTTCATTTATTGTCATATATATATAGGTGTGGATCTAGATTCGGGACTGAAACTGGAGAAACAAGTAAACAAAGTCATGTCCCCTGGTCGGTATCATCTCTCCAACATCTTGAGATTAAGAAAATATTGCAAACAAGAGGCCACAGAAGCACTTGTCCATGCCTCTGTATGTTAAAATTGGATGCATACAATATTATTTTATTGCGCTATAATAGCTTACCATGTGGAACTGAATGCTTACTCGGGAGGCTGCAGGCATCTCGGCCGAAGTCCAAGAAAAATGGACACATAATAGTGGCAAGATGCCTTGGGCTCGAGGTGACCCCAGCAGTGATGTAGCCTTCCGCGTCCTCTTTCATGTTTGCTACCAATATGGAATCCGTGTTTTTTTATTGCAAGGAAAGAGATTTAATTTCATAAGGATATACGTGTTGTTGGATACTGAAACTACATCAGTCTCTTTATTATATATCATAGAATCTTAATTTTATGTCAATTCACAGTACAGATAAGTATTTTTAACATATTTTACAACTTAAAATCCACTTCCGGGTTCAAGTTGTAAAGAAACAGTGGGTGACATCAACTTGTCTATGTGGTTTTTATTGCGCTACAATAGCTTACCATGTGGGACTGAATGCTGTTCTCGGATGGCTGCAAGGCATCAGGCCATCGTCTAAGAAAAACAGACATTTTAGTTGGCCGTAGCCTCAAGTTGTCCTCTCGTGATGCACTGAGATCTCGTCCTACTTTCTCATTGGCCACGTGGATTAGTAGCGTCTGTCATTTACACAGATATTTTCATCTATTTCTCAGCACATGCGTATTGTTGGATGTTAATTTTTGGCAAGTGCATCTGCCACCCTCAAATTCTAGGCATGAGATGAGTGTAGGCACTTTTGCTTCCTATTTGACACACATAATTACTGCCCTACCTGTAGGGAATCTGGCAAGGGTGATGACCCCTGTGTCATTTTTGAAAGTCTGTCAAATATGTGCTTCTTTTACAGAAGAACAAATGTTGAAAATCTCACAAAAAAACGTTATATTAAAAACAAAAGAGCCACACTGCTACTTCAAAGGACGATGAACTAGATCTTCTAGGGGATGACGTGGATTCATTTACTGGTTCCAATGCAGACCTTGAGAGTGCTGCTGATAACTTATTTACCTCACCCCCGCGTCCACAGCCCCTACCCTTTAGTTCATTGTCTCTCAAGACACCAGCCAAAACTGTCCCACCCACCCCAGGGCCTTACACCCTGCCTTACACCCTAAAATTGAAGCAAATCTTGAAAAATCCCTGGGTAATTCACTTAACATCCATTTACAGCAGCAAATGGGTTCCTTTCAGGCTTCAGTGTTAGAAGCTTTCCAGTCCCTCCGAGACGAACTAACTTCTAAAAAACAAGTCGAGGTGGATCAAACCTCGGCTTCAGCTACTAAGCCTGGACCTTTAAATCTGGACCTACGCCCTCCGAGACAACCTTGGACTGCCTCAAATGTTGAGCAAATGGAACTGGACTATGGTCCTGCACTTCCACCTTATCTCAGTGCTGATCATCATAATGCATCGGATCAGCTTTCTAGTCCATCCGAGGAGCCTTCTTAGACCTAAAAAACACTCACTCTCACAAAAGGCATTTCATCTTTTAAATCCAAAAAACTTGCTGACAAGAGTAAACATAAGATGAGGTCCAGATACATGTCATCTTCCTCAGAGGAGGATCAGTCCTCTGTAGCCAGACACAGGCCTTCAAAGCCCTCTAAGACCCAGCCCTCTGGGGCTCTCTCTGACAAAGACCAACCTCAACATGATCCAGACCCCCCTTATTACAGGGAAGTGGCTCTGTCTGACGTTCCCTCCCAATACGCTGAAGAGGTGGACACCTTCACATGCATTCTTTCCCTCCCTGACCCCAGGGAGTCTATGCCTAGGTCCTCAACTTCAGTTATGGGTCTGGATGATCAAAAAGGCCCTCAAGAGCTCAGACCTAGAGGTCCTTCCTCTATGCTACCACTCAGCTCAGTTATCAAAGATGCTTTTGATAGGTTTAAACATGATTTCCAGGCCGCTAATTTACCGGAGGGCAAATACATCAAACCTCCTCCTTCCACTACAAAGTGGTACAAGATGGGACAAGCCTGTTATGAGAAGAAAATACAAGAGTTGAATACAGATTTTGCAAAAATCTGTATTACTCCTAAACCCCCTGGGGCTCCTATGGGCAAGGTTCCCCTACCAATGCTTAAGGAATTGTAACACCAAGCTAGGCAAACATATCCACACTCAACTTTACTGCTGCCTTTGCCAAGACTTCATCTTCTTGCAATGCCACTCTTGAGAAGTGCCAACATAGACTGAAGTCAACCTTCAAGAGAATCAAATCTCAAATTCAGAAAGGTGCCAATCCTGAGAAAGCAGCCAAACGTGGATATGAACAAACCTGTGAATACTTAGACTTATGGAATAAGACTGTTCTTATTCAACACAGGGCTCTCACTTGCCTCAGCAAATACTTGACCCATATACTCCAGAGGGAGCTATATACCATGGGTAACACCAGCTTGCTAAGGCGCGAAGCCAAAATGACCCTTTTACAACCACAACTAGGGGAAACGAGACGCCAAACACTCAGGAATTCGCCCTTTTGGCATTCCTCCTTGTTCAAGTCTCAACTTGTAAAGGAGGGAGAGGACTTCCTCCTTAAAAAAGGCACCTCTAAAGACTCTCAGGGTTTCAGACCCTATAAGCCCTTTCGTGGTCCCCACAACAAGAAAAGAGGCTCCTACAGGAAACGCCCCTATGGGGGCAACTCCTCACAAAGCAGTAACCAATCGTTTTCCTCAGGTAGGGGGAAACCGAACTTCAGAGGCTCCAGGGGTCGTTTTCAACCCCACAACAGGGGACGAGGGCATGGAAAACCCTCCCCCTAATGACTCCTTAAAAACCTCCCTCAGTCCACCAGTAGGAGGTCGCCTCTGTCTTTTCAGAAGAGACTGGCAAACAAACAAATGTTCATCAAACGTGTTACACATTATCACCAATGGCTACGTACTGCCATTCCTATCAAAACCAAGTCTGGTCAGATTCCCTCTGATTCAGTCAGAATACAAGGCCCATCAAAAAGACCAAGCTCTGGCCACTTGTATCCAGTCTCTTCTGTCAAAGAACGCAATCGAAAGGGTGGAAAATGTAAACTCTCGGGTTTTACAGTCGCCTGTTTCTAGTCCCCAAGCCTCACCAAAGGTGGAGGCCGGTCATAGACCTACACATAGAAAAGTTCAAAATGGAAACTCTAGAGTCCATCAGGACCTCCCTGATTCCAGGGGAATGGGTATCGTCAATAGACCTATCAGACGCCTACCTTTACATCCCCATCCATCCAAGCTCAAGGAAATACCTAAGGATTTGCTACAGGTCGCAGGTATTCCAGTTCACCTCCCTCCCCTTCAGACTGACCACAGCCCCCAGGTCTTTACAATGATTGTAAAGGAAGTGAAGCTAATGGCCCTCTCAAGAGGACTCAGACTTCACCAATACCTGGACGACTGGCTGATCAGGTCCCAGTCTCAGGAGGAAGCCCAAGTGAACACTCAGGCAGTGGTAGACCTAACCCAGTCCTTGGGTTGGATAATAAATCAGGAAAAATCAGAACTGAAACCTACTCAGGTGTTTACGTTCGTGGGCTACGAATACCATCTAGATTGAGCCCTTGTAAAACCCACTCAAGAGAGATGGCTCAAACTGCAGGATTTGATCTTACAACTCAAGTCAAAACATGTTTTGACTGCAAGATGTTTGATGTCGCTAACTGGGTTGCTTGCCTCAACGGAGAAAATGGTCCCGGAGGGACACCTTCACATGAGGCCCTTTCAGTTTCATCTCAAGGAGCACTGGAGATATCCTCAGTCACTGGACAGCCTCCTTCCTTGGAGAGAAGCCATTTCAGCACACCTAGACTGGTGGCAAAATCCCTCAAACGTGATGAGAGATGCAGACCTTCATCCCAAAGACCACAGTATCCAACTCTTTACAGACGCCTCAAACGAAGGTTGGGGCGCTCACTTAGATCAAAGTTCTACAAAGGGTCTGTGGTCAGACCAGGAAAAAAGGCTTCACATAAATGTTCTAGAATTGAAGGCGGTCTCACTGGCCCTTCGAAGCTTCAGGGACCAGTGCCAGAACCAAACAGTGCTAGTTGCAACGGACAACTCAACAGTGGTAGCCTACATAAACAAACAAGGAGGAACTCACTCAGCAGAGATGTGTGCTCTCCTGTGGAAGATCATGACCTGGTGCCATCATTATCACATAACATTGAAAGCCAGACATGTTCCAGGGTGTCTGAATGTGATGGCCGACCTTCTGTCCAGGTCGAACCAAGTGCAATCAACAGAATGGTCACTGCATCCGCAGGTGTTCAAACAGATCTGCCAAAAGTGGTTCACACCTCATGTAGACCTATTTGCCGCTCATCTGAACCACAAACTTCCACTGTACGTATCTCCTGTCCCAGACCCAAAGGCTTGGGACATAGATGCTCTGAACATAAACTGGACGGGTCTCACTGCCTATGCTTACCCTCCGATGGCTCTCCTTCACAGGGTGATCCAAAAAATCAGGCAATGCTATTGCCTGATCGTTGTAATAGCCCCAGGCTGGCCAGGGATGTCCTGGTTTGGGGACCTAGTGCAGCTCTCAACAGAGATCCAACTACAACTTCCAGTGTCAACAACTCTTCTCAAACAGTCCCACAATTATGTGTTCCACAGCAATCCACAGCATCTCAACCTCCACGCCTGGTGTGTAGGAGTGGACAGCTCCAAGAACAAGGCTTCTCTGTGGAGGTGGCAGAGAGAATTGCTGTCCCTCAGAGGTCATCAACAAGGACCATCTACAAGTCAAAGTGGGCCCTATTTGAGAAATGGTGCAGAGAAAATTCGGTGGACTTCTCCTCAACAAGTATCAGATTTTTTGTATACCTATACCAAATTCTAAACAGGCACCCTTCAACCATTGACGGTTACAGGACGGCCATTGTTGACACCTTGGACCCAGCTGGGCACCATATTCCCCAAGCTCAGACCTTAACAGGTTGCTCTCCAGTCTTCTCAGGGATTGTCCCTAAGTTCCAGGAATCTTCCAAAATGGAACCTTTCTGTCGTGCTTATTGAGCTCACAAAAGCACCCTTTGAGCCTATGAAGGACACAGCCCTCAAACATCTTTTCTCTCAAACTGCTTTCTTGCTAGCTTTGGCCTCCGGCAACCACCGCAGCGAGACCCACACCTGGACTGCAAACAAGTATTTAATTTAGGCCAATGGGAAAAGGTTACCTTGTTCCCGTCTTCATATTTCTTAGCCAAAAACCAACTGAAGGTTCTCAGAGTGTGTCTCCAGTGACTATTCCTGCTTTGACTACTATTGTAAATAGACTGTTCAAGAAGTCAGGACCTTGTGTCCGGTACGGGCCCTGAGGTATTATCTGGATCGAACCAAAGACCTGAGAGGGTCTCGATCCCAATAATTTAGTTCCTTCAAAAGGACACACCTCAGACACAGACCCACTATGCTCTCTTCTTGGTTAAGATGACTATCTTACTTGATTTTCAAACAAGCAGACCATCAGCCTTGGACTTGGTCCAAGTTATAGCGCATGACATTAGGGCCTTCATGGTCTCTAAGGCCTTACGGTGGGGTTTCTTGGTGACTTGCAAACCTGTCACTGGAAAGCTATTTTCCTAAAAGACCTTCCTTGGTCAGATAACAACAATATGTATCTGGGTACATTAACAGCGGCTTAACAAGTCCTAGACCATTCCCCTCTGTCTAGTCATCTTCGGGAAGAAAAAAGGGGGGGCACACCCGCTTCAACTGAGTTTTAGGAGTCTAAATCCAAGGGTCTAGGTAAATGCCTACCTCCTCAGGATGTTTGGTAAGGTATTTTAGCTTTTTATTAAGACAGTACTTAATATATATAATGTACCATATTATGTTTTCCCTAGGTGACCCCATAATCCCTTTTAGTTGTATCCGCGGAGAATCCTGACCTGGTGCTCCAGAAAAAAGGCTCAAGCCCGACACATTCTCGTTTCAACCATGTCCCATCCGGGGATACACTGCATCGAGATGCATTGTCTAGTTTTTCATCTTTTTGTGGGTGGCAAGATATGAGATTTCCAAGCCAGGGCTTGGCGTCATTGGTAGTGTAGCCCTTGGGACTATTTATGCCTTTTTGTGTTACCAGCATTTATGCTGAGTGGCATATAGGGATCGCTTCATCATCCGATTTTGTGGCGTCGGCGTCTGTCGTCGTCACAATTTGTATTCCGGACAGTATCTCAAAAATGGCTTCTCAGATTTAATTCAAATTTGGCATGTGGATGTAAGTGGTCCTGGGGGTGTGCTGTATAGTTTTATGACCTTAAACTCCCACTAGTAAAATACTTGAACTCAATTTAAGTTTTTTCGTTTCCGGAGAATATCTCAAAAATGGCTTGATGGATTCAATTCAAATTTGGCATGTGGTTGTAACTAGTTTTGAAGGTGTGTCCTATTTTAAGGTGACCTTAAACTCCCTTATATAAAAAATTTATATCCAGTTTACGTTTTTTTCTTTCTCCATGTAGTATACTGAAAGTAACTTCAGAAATTTCATTCAACTTTTGCAATTATATATAACTGGCCATAGGTAAGTGCCACACAATAAGGTGACCTTAAACTCCCATTAATAAGAGAATTATTTCACTTTAAGTTTCCTAACTTTTGAACAATATTTCAAATATTGTGCAATTCTAGGCGTTTCAGTTGTGGATATAACAAACCTTGAACAGAACTTGCAAAAAAAGATTACCTTAAACTCGCTAACAGCAGTGCAAACAAACTTTGAGTTTAAGGTTGGGCAATGTTTTTGGTGTTTGGAAGATATTTTATATGCTAATTAGGACTTTTTGCATCGATATTCATCATGTTCATATATATCCACCAAAAATGGTCTCTTTTGTAAGGTTATAGTAAGTTGTTGATATTTTATAAACTAATGAGTTTAAGGTTGCATTAATTTCTGTCACTCACAGCTTTGATGGAATACCTAATGGTCAGAGTAGTCTTCACACTTATTTTCCAGAGAGTATCTCAAAAATGTCTTGAAGAATTAAATTCCAATTTGGCATATTGATGAAACTTTTCCTCAAGGTGTGCCCTATTTAAGGTGACCTTAAACTCACAGTAGTAAGATACTTATATTGATTTGAAGGTTTTTGTTTCCGCACGGTATCTCAAAAATTTGTTGATGGATTCAATTCAAATTTGGCATGTGCTTGTTTTCAAGGTGTGCCCTACTTTAAGGCGACCTTAAACTCTCATGTATTAAAAGGTTATATTTACAGGTTATTTATATTAAAAGGTTTACATTATTTTTCAATAGTTTATACTGGAAATAACTTGAGAAATTTCATTAAAATTTTGCATGTATATGTAACTGGCCACAGGTAAGTGCATTTCAATAAAGTGACCTTAAACTCCCAGTAATAACAGAATTATATTCACTTTAAGTGTGGTAATTTTTCAACAGTATTTCAAACACTGCAATTCTAAGCATCTTTCAAGTTGTGGATGTAACAAACCATGAAGAAAAGCTACAGGAAAAGATTCCCTTTAACTCCCTCACATCTGCAAACTGATTTTGAGTTTAAGGTTGGGACAATTTTTGGTGTTTGAAAGATATTTGATGTGCTAATTAAGACTTTAATCTTTGATATTCATCACATACATCTGTCTACACAAGAAAAAATCTCTTTTGTAAAGTTATAGTAAATTCCTGATATTTGATAAACTTATGAGTTTAAGGTTGCATTACCTTGGTGTCACTAGCAGCTATGTTGGAGGACAAATATGGTCAGTGTCGTTGCCACACTTCATTTTCAGAGTGTATCTAAATATGGCATGATGGATTAACTTCAGATTTGGCATGTGCATGTAATTGGTCCTCAAGATGTGCCCTATTTTAAGGTGATCTTAAACTCCCAGAAGTAACATATTTATATCAAGATTAAGGTTTTCCGTTTCCACACATTATCTAAAAAATGGGTTGATGAATTCAATTCAAATTTGGCATGTGGTTGTAACTGGTTTTCAAGGTGTGCCCTATTTTAAGGTGACCTTAAACTCCCACTAGTAACATACTTATATTGATTTTAAGTTTTTCAGTTTCCAGACAGTATCTCGAAAATTGGTTGATGGATTCAATTCAGATTTGGCATGTGGTTGTAGCTGGTATTGATGGTGTGTCCTATTTTAAGGTGGCCTTAAACTCCCATGTATAAAAGAATTATATTGAGTTTAAGTTTTTTTACTTTTCCATAGAGTATACTAAAGGTAACTCAAGAAATTTCATTCAAGTTTTCATGTATATGTAACTGGCCACAGGTAAGTGTCACACATTAAGGTGACCTTAAACTTCTAGTAATAACACATTGTCAGTGTTGTTATCACACTTCCTTTCCAGACAGTAACTCAAAAATGGCATAAGGGATGAAATTCAAATTTGGCATGTGTATGTAACTGGTACTCAAGGTGTGCCCTGTTTTAAGGTGACCTTAAACTCCCACTAGTAACATACTTATATTGATTTTAAGTTTTTCAGTTTCCAGACAGTATCTCGAAAATTGGTTGATGGATTCAATTCCAATTTGGCATGTGGTTGTAACTGGTATTGAAGGTGTGTCCTATTTTAAGATGGCCTTAAACTCCCATGTATAAAAGAATTATGTTGAGTTTAAGTTTTTTCACTTTTCCATAGCGTATACTGAAGGTAACTCAAGAAATTCCATTCAAGTTTTGCATGTATATGTAAGGTTACAATAAATTGCTGATATTTTAGAAACTTATGAGTTTAAGGTTGTAATAGTTTGGGGTCACTCAGCTGTAATGGATCACCTATAGGACCAGCATCGTCATCACACTTTGTTTCTGGAAAATATGTCAAAAATTGCAAGTAGGTTGAAATTCAAATTTGGCATGTGGGTGTTGCTGGTCATCGACATGTACCCTATTTTAAGATGACCTTAAACTCCCATTTATAATACATTTATATTGAATTTTACTTTTGCGATTTGTGGGCAATAGCTTAAAGATGGCTTCACAGATTCAAATCATATTTGGTACGTGGATGTAACTGATCAAGGTGTGGCCCACTTTAAGGTGACCTTAAACTCCTAGTGATAATATCACTATATTGAATTTAAGTTTTTCAATTTCTGGAGAGTATTTCAATTCTGCATAACAGATTTAATTTAAATTTGGTATGTTGATGTATCTAGTCCTGAAGGTGTGCCCTATTTTAAGGTGACCTTAAACTCCCATGTGTAAAAGAATGGTACTGAGCTCAACTTTTTCTATGATTCCACAAAGTATACCAAAATGGCATGACATATTTGATCTATATTTTACAGGTACATGTAAGCTTAAAGTCATCAATTGGAATAAAATCCTCTGGCTCCTTTTTTTACCATTTTTTATATCGAAATTATCACTGGTATAAAACTAGATAAAATAATACTTATGGTCACCTTAAACTCTCAGTATGAATGGAGTTGTAGCCACCTTAAACTGAAATAAGGAGGTTTTCAGTCTCCAAGTAGCTTATTGTTCAACTGACCTCAGTTAAACTTTGCACACCTATAAAGGATGGCAAACCAAAGGGTTATCCTGACTTTATGGTGACCTTAAACTGTTAATATAATTTTGACCCCCTAAAGTCATAAAATTTGAGTGAAGCCGTCTGGCTCCTTTCTTTTTCCATATCTAACATATATTGATATTGCAGGGACGTTCTCATATTATGGTCACCTTAAAGTTGCAATATTAATGAAGTTATGGTCACCTTACAGTGAAAAAGGAAGTTTCAGCCTCCAGCTATCTTATTGTTCAACTGACCTGAGCTAAACTTTATGCTCGGTTAAATTTTTTTACACTTTTAAAGATGACAATAGGGACATTCTTATTTGCTTTCCACCTTGGAGTTCCAATACAAGTACAGTCATGGCCATCTTGATGTGAAAATGAGGGTTTTCCGCCCCTAACTGATTAACATCAGCTTAACTTGACATTGATTATACTTAAGTAACACTTTGTATAACATTTTACTTAAAATTCCTGTACTTAAGAGGCTTTGGCCGTCTTAACATGATAAATATATACTTCTTGCTCCCTCCTCATTTATTTTAGCACTTTTTAAAACCACACCTGGCATATGTATACTTCAAAAATATTTATGCTCACTTTAACTTGACATTGATTATACTTAAGTAAGATTTTGTATAACGTTTCACTTAAAATTCCTGTACTTAAGAGGCTTTGGCCATCTTTACATGATAAATATATACTTCTTGCTCCCTCCTCATTTATTTTAACACTTTTTAAAACCTCACCTGGCATATGTATACATAAAAAATATTTATGCTATCTGGCAAACCTAATCTCTTAGTGTTCATGATGTTATGACATCTTCAAAGACAAAAATGAGGTATTTATGATGCACTGATGTGGTTATTAACATATTGCAACTGATCAGTGTTGGAATTGTGGGGATATAACTTTTTCTTTTTGGAAAAAAAGCTTTAATTTATTCAACTTTTCTTTTGCAGAAGAAGTTGAGGATGTAGGTACTTGTTCGAAATTCACTTGTTCACATAGACTATGTAAATTGGTCAAATTTATAGACTTGACTTCTTTCAGAATATAAGATGACTGTAAAAAAAAAGCACTCTCTCATAAACAGTTTTTCTTGTACAGTATTTTATGTAGCTCCAACTAAGTGGAAATGAATGAGTTGTCTCTTTCTGCTTCCTCCTCAAACTCTGTCTTTGCTTTGGTGTGATATCTATCTAGAGTTACATTCATGGAAAGTCTTTCTAACCAGAAAGAACCCCCTCAACTCTCCTTTAGTGCACTAACATGCAGGTGAAAAAAGATTTGCCTCTATATGTGGGGGGTGGGGGTGGATGGAGGGAGAGTGGGTATTAGTGTGGTTTAGATGATAGATAGAGATATAAATATATGTGTGTGTGCACTTCATGGAAACAAAAAAGTCTAGCTGTTTATGCTATTCTTTAGAATGTGTATTGTTTTCTTTTACTTTCTTCCATTTTGTGTTACACTTGTACATTTAATAAAATTAAGCTCAAGTTGGAAATGAATTTTGGAAATTTTAATGCATTAATATTCCTCAGATCATGCACTAAATCACTTATAACTTGAAAAGTCTTGTGTTTAGAGCATTTTGTTCAAATATGTTATTTTTCCATAACCTTAAGCATTTTTCATAAAAACTGGTCATCGCGTTTTGGGAAAAAGTGCACATACCTGTGCTATAAAATTTATCATGTACATTCTACACCAAATTTAGAAGGTCAGAAAGGATTTTCTCATCAATCGGACCATAGACATCTGAATGGTAGGCGTTTTCTTTTCGTAAATTTTGTAAAAATGCGTACTTGGTCCGTATCTCAGAAATGGTCACGATTTCAGCGTTTTGTTGCAATAACTTATTCAGCTACTTTTGGATAATCTTTCACATTCCGAAGTTTTAGCCCTGTATCTCCAATCTTAAGGTCACCTTTATGTCAAAAAAGGGGGGTTTAGCCGTAGTAAAGTTTCAGATCTCTAGCTCCTTGCATAATTAAGTAATTGCTATGAAACCTAAATATTCTACTGCAGTAAATAATCTTTTCCTTACATCTGCATTTTATTTCAGTGACTCTTTCTTCTATTCTCATCTGCTCCATCCCGCATTCCCCTCACTTAAATAAAAATGCATGGGACACAAGAATTGCCTCTCTGTATGGTGGATTTCTCATGGCCATGTCTTGCTTATACAATATTTTATAGAGCTCCAGCTAATTGAAAATGAATAAGCTGCCCCTTTCCTTCTTTCTACTACTGCACTACTCTGTATTGGCTTGTGTGTTCTATCTATCTGGGAGGGACATTCATATAAAGCCCCTCCTCCACTCACTTAAGCCCTGCTGTGCTTCCTCTGTTACATAATGTGTCTGCTATTTTACCTCTTCCCTGGCCTATTTTAAACAAAGCTTATGTTTGTTTACAAGGTTTGGTTTGTGATTTTCAGTGTGCAACAAAAAGCACTCTTATCAATATCTTGAGTGTTTTATACCTTCCGCACATCGGACATACATTCTTTTGAGAAGTAAATTTTACACCTACAATTTCTCTTCTGCCAAGCTGTGGTCGTTCTTTCATTTGTTAAATATAGTAACATACACAATGCAATAAACTTTACATTTTCTATTCCTTATCATGCATATCTTGACATCTTTTACAGATTACTTCACACTTTTTCACCAGGGCCGCTTCGTTTTTGTCAGCAAAAACATTTTTCTAGTTATAATTACTTTTTTTTTTAAATTTGGATAATATCTTAAATTATGTGCAATAGATTTTAAGCACATTTAAATTTTGGCTATAAGTAGCCTTGAACAGAGTCTACATGGTTAACATGAACTTAAACTCTTAACATTTACATTGACTTACATTCAGTTTAAGGTTAGGACAAATTTCTGCGATGTTTTGGCAATGTTAAAGTGAGTTTTTCATTCAAATTAAACATATACATGTGTCTAGACCAAAACAGGATCTTTATTGTAATGTTACCATAAAAACCTGAAAGTTAAAAAAGTAAGTTTAAGGTTATAACTTATTTTAATTATTACATCCATCCTGCTGGACATGGATATTATTTTTATTTTTCATCTGAATCACCCTTCATTGCTGCTCATTTACAGGTACAGTATTTTATGTGTCTCAGCTAAATTTGGTGTGGAAGTTTAATGGCATGAGAGTTTGTGTGTGATTGCTTTCTTGGCAATATCTGGCAACAAGTGCCGTGGCAACACTTTTTCATGTTTCTTGGGCTTTAACAGTTCTTAGCATTGCAAACCCCTGCATGGATTGGAGCTGATTAGTTTTTTAACGATAACTGGCAACAAGTGTTGCCATGGCAACACTTTTTTCTGTTTCTTGGACTTATAAATATTTTATGAGTTCTTTGCTTTCCATACCCCTGCACAGACTGCAGCTGATTAGCTTTTCGGCAACACCTGGCAACAAGTGTTGCCATGGCAACACTTTTTTCTGTTTCTTTGACTTATATTTCTGTGGATTTTTTGCATTCCAAACCCCTGCATGAATAGGAGCTGGTTAGCTTTTTCAGCAATATCAGGCAGCTAGTGTTGCCGTGGCAATAGTTTTTTCTATTTATCCATTGTGGATATAAAAAGTCCTGAAGAAACCTGTATGGTAAAGTGACCTAACACTCCACAAGATTAGACAATGCTCGTTTGCTGTCCCACAAAATGGAGGACAAATAGATGTCCTTTCCTCAATGAAGAGCCGAGGCAGACAAGACATGACCCATCTTGTACAATGCATTTACATGTATTATGACTAGCTGAGCGTGCTTTACTAGTGGATTATCAGTGCAGAATTGATAGACAATGATCTTGCTTGTTTGCTCTCCCACAAAATGGCGGACAAATATAAGCCCTTCTTTCCTCCATGAAGAGAGGATGTGAACAAATATAAGTCCCTCTTTCCTCCATGAAGAGAGGAAGCAGACAAGACAGGACATCTTGCACAATGCATTAATTTGTATGGTCATATGACTAGCAGTTTAAGTTATATTTTTCAACAAGGTGGGGCTTCACCATGACTCAGTCCTTCTGAAAGATGGTCTGGATTTGCAGAAATGCTGCACGTCAACTATTGTCTATCTGGCATAAGTTATGTCCTTTCGAATTTCATCCGCTTCAGTCTTTAACCAAAGCTGGTGACACAGTACAATTCTGTTGAATTCTTGTTTAGTGAGCATGGCTTCACTCCTTCCTCCAAAATCCAGACATCCAGACAGTATCGGTACTGTCATTTCAATTACTTTCTGGTTTTTGGCTTCTTACAGGCCCAGTTTTCCAAAATCGGGGCACTGTGCGGGACTCAGACTGGTCATTCTGATTCATCCATTCCAATTCTTTCAAAATCGAAGAAAAGTTGACTAATACTTCCAGTCTCAGCTGTAATCCCTCCACCAGACGGTTGGATTCAGCAGTCAGTTCCACATGGTAAGCTATTGTAGTGCAGTAAAATTGAACATTGTACTTACTTAAATGTAGCTTTTACAAGCTACAAGCTTACCATGTGGAACTGAAGAGAGTCCCACCCTGCCTCACCACTGAATAACAGCTGAGGGGTATGGGCAAATTTCCAACTCGAAAGAGGAAACGGAAGGATACGTCACTACTGGGGTCACCTCGATTCCAAGGCATCTCACCACTATTATGCATCCTTTTTCCTTGGACATTGGCCGAGATGCCTGCGGCCTCCCGAGTAAGCATTCAGTTCCACATGGTAAGCTTGTAGCTCATACAAGATACATTTAAGTAATTAAAATTTTCAATTTTAGCTGGCATTCCAAGGTCTCTAATTCAAAAACTCCAAAAGATACAAAATGCAGCAGCAAACCTTGTACAAGCTCCAAAATTTGACAGTTCAACAAAGATATGAAAAGAGCTGCATTGGCTTCCTATTCCTCACCATATTCAATATAAACTATTGCTTCTCACCTACAAATCACTACATGGATAAGGTTCAAAGTACCTTAGCGATCTGCTGGAACCATACACATCCTGTCTACCATCTCACTTGGCAAAAGATGAACTAGCATTAACACTGAAAGTTCCCAGAACAAAGTATACAAAGTATGGAGACTGTGCCTTTCCAGTTATTGCCCCTGCATATTGGAACAAGTTTCCAGGATATATTAGAAATATTCAGAATTTAGAAAACTTTAAGAAACATTTAAAACGTACTTATTTTCAGAGGTCCATGTAGAAATGACATTATTATTATTAATATGTTATTGAAGTATTAAAAACTGGAGTTATATATTCAATAGTTGCAACCTCATATTAACGTTACCTTAACATCTGGTTACTCAGATTTCTTTGGTATGATCTTTCCAGGTTTAAGAGATTTGTAAAATGTCAAATATTTCTTTATTTTTTGGATTTAGAACTTTGTAATGTATTGGGAGACAGTCGGAAACCAAGGACTGGGATTCAATAAAATCAGTAAGTTGCCCCCCCCCCCCCCCCCCCCCCCCCCCCGCCCACTCAAATAAGAATTATAAAGTACAACTGAAATCCTATAAAATTTCATTGAAATATTCTTCAGTACAATTGGGACTTAATGAAATGGCGCTTTGCCCACTTCTTGCCTTGACCCTGAATGGGTAAGATTTTATTGTCCAATATTATCTTACAATCTCCTTCTCAGTGTTATGCTTAGAATGCCATTCCTGATCAAGGCAACTGTAGAAAAAAAGAGTTCCTGTAGCCAAAATGGGGTTGCTACCCAAGGCTAGGTGACACCAGCAGTCTGAGGTAACCTAGATAATGTGGTGCTTGTGTCCATTATTTCTCATAAGATAGATTGGTACTTTCCATCATTACCGAACATCCTAACCAGGAAGAATATGAAAGTCACAACAGCTATAGGGATACGACTTAATCCACTACCTCAGAGAAATGTAGCTAGACCAAAGGGACCTTCAACCTTCCTCCTATTTAATCCCTCTCTAGAAAAAACCATAACTCAGTAGATAAAGGACAGAGAAAACACAAGGCTTCCTGAAAGAAAGTTCAGAAAACCAACCCCAACCACAGGAAATAGAACAAAATGGTAGACCCATGCTTTGAAGAGAAGATGCAGAAACTAAATGGGAAGTTCTCCATCATATGCGTCATTCCCAAACATCAGACAGTCCTATGGAGCTGTGTTCCACTTCATGTGCCGAAAGAACTTGAACATCTTGCCTACCAAAACATCCATTTTCAACTTATCAACTGCATTCAATCAGGCTATCTCAGAATGCCACTTGTCCATGGATGACTGTAGGACAATATGAATTCATTAGGCAAATGCCTAATTGAAAAGGGTGCATAACCATAGAAGAGACCGTAATGATATATATAAAGGCAGAAGGCTACTTGGATCTACTGGATAAAAGGATTTAGATTCAACACAAAAATCTGGTCAAAGCAAAACGATGGCACACATACTTCATAGGGAATTGTATTTTATGGGAAATGCTGGCTGAATCAGGAGGGGATGCAGAAATAACCAACCTACACTGTGATGGGGGTGAAAATAGGTACCAGGAATTAGGAAATTGTCCATTACCCTACAACTTGTTCACTCATACCTGGTACAAGAAGGTGAATAGTTCTTACTGATGCAAAGGGCTTCCAAACCACCCTATAAATGCCAGCCATTTTGAAACCCCTTAGAGCAGGGCCAGTTTAGACCAAGACAGAACTAAAAATCCCCACCAAGTGCTACCAGTGGTCAATCTGCCTCCTCCTACAGAGACAGTAGAGCTCAATTTGGATAACATCAAAGGGGCAGAGGGTTTTGCGTCCCCTCAAAACAATGACTGTCAACTTAAACACAACTCAGGGGTTTGTGGTCGCATAAAACATTTGAGTAGAGGCTGCCTAGATGAAATTGATTACAGATCATATGATAGATTATATGAATGGTAACATATACTCTCATTCATCTAGAAACCAAACTTATCAAAACAATAAGTGATTATAAGTGGATATAAAAATCAAAGAAAAAATAAGACAAAAATCTAGCCTTAACAACTTGTGTTTAGTCTCTTCCATAATAAGAAGCCTTACAAAAAGAACAAAGAAAAAATGTACAGTCAAAAGGATATTACAGTTGCCTGTTCTTGGCCTCAACACAAATTGAGACCAGTAATAGATATGAGCAGATTAAACGAATTCCTGACTTTAGAAAAGTTCAAAATGGGGAGTCTAGACTCGATAAGTCCATCACACAATCAAGGAAGTGGGTATCAATAGTTCAGTCATATGCTTACACAAACACCCCCATTCATCCAAAATCAAGAAAGTACCTGAGATGTGTACAGGTCAGTAATTTACCAGTTCAAATCAATGCCTTTCATACTGGCAACATCCCACAGATGCTCACAATGATAGTCAATGATAGTCAATGAAACTTACTACTCTATCAAAAGGAATCAGAATACATGAGTATTTAGAGAAATGGCTGATCAGAGCATTGTCTCAAAAGGATTGTTTATTTGGGGTTTTACGTCGCTTTCAACACTGTACAGGTTATATCACGACGGGTAGTTGGAAGGGCAGAGAAAACCAGTACATCTAGTTCGCTAGGGTTCTGTACTGTAAACTGCCGACCAACGGCAAGCAACTACCAGCTTTCCCACTTACGGCCATGACGGGGATCGAACCCCGGCCGCAGAGGTGGGAGGCGAGAGTGTTACCACTCTGACACCATGGCCCCTTTGTCTCAAAAGGAAGCTTAACACATAGGTGATAGTAGACTCAACAAAAACACTGGTATAGATAATAAAGAAATTGAAGTTGACACAAACTTAGGTGTTTTAAACTAATTTGTAGGCTACGAATACCACCTAGACTCAGCTGTTGTTTCACTCACTCAAGAGAGATGACTGATGCTACAGACATTATTCCTCAATACAGAACAAAATTGTGTTTTGAGTGTAACATGCTTAATGTCTCTAATTGAGTTTCTAGCATCAGCAGAAAAGGTGGCACCCAAAGGTCACATTCACATGAAGCCCTTTTAGTAGCATCTGAAAGAGAATTGAAGGTTATTTCAGTCACTGGAAAGGCTCCTTCCCTGGTCAGGCACCATAGCAGTGCAAAACCCACAAAATATACTTAAAGCGTTCAGACTTTCATCCAGAAGAACATAACATTCAGATCTTTATAAACAACTCAAATGTGAGCTTCATGCACAAATTTAATTCACGATTCACAATAAAAGGACTGTTGTCGAATATAGAGATAGTCGGCGGGCTAGGTATGACCCGCGTGCATCCCCCCCACAACTTCATTTTTTTTCTGAACCCATATCATACCTGGATAATGAAATGGAAAGGCAACATTGAATAAACTCGGATACACAGGGTGTTCAGGTCATATTTAATAGTATACCTTATTCTAAGTCAATTCACAACTGACGTTGCTCATATATTTGAGCATATTTCAATTTATATTTTTACCGTCTTATCCATGAGCAATCATGACAACTAAAGGATCATCTGAAAGCCTTTTCACAATGGTATTTAAAATAAGTAAAAATTCGAAATAAATATCAACACAATTTTGATTGATGCATGTCTTGTGGCAACACCCGTCAAACTTCAAACTGTAGAATTTTAAAAATTACAGAAAAATATCCATTTATATTGTTTTGTGAAATATGGTGCCAGATATATCCACTGTTGTTCTTTTAGTACATGAGGACATCTAATATACTTCTGATGACACCAAATTTGTCGAAATATCTCTACTGTAAGTTGAGATAATAGGTATTCAAGGCATGTAGGGTATACACAAAATTTCAGCAGTTCCATCACTGTGTGATATTAGTAAAACTGTATCATCTAGATTATCCAGTTCTCTATGCATTTGTGATATTAAGTAATATTTAATGCCAAATGAAAGGTAATACAATTCACCCTGTAATGAAGCTTTCCATCAAAAAGCATTGCAAAACATTCACATAGACCTGATGTTCATACAATAAACTACATTATACAATTATTTGAATAGTGCCTTCAGTATCTCAAAACATTGGTCAGGTGTCTGTAAAATATGCAGTAGTTGTATTAAATTATTACATACATCCCATAGGAAAAAAAATAAAAACTTATTTGTAAATATAAACTGACAATATTTCTATTATGATAACAAACTTCAACTATTTCATACATATCAATACTATGGACAATATAAATATTCTTGTCAACAATACTACACTTACAGATGCAACCTGAAATCCAAATTACACCAAATGTGTAACAACTTCATTTTAAAAAAATGAACAAAACAGGTAAGTACACTGTAAAAAGGAAAAAAAATAGGTAAGTATAATTACTACAACCTATTATATTTTAGAAGAGTCCAAGGTATCAACAAGGTAGGTTAACAAAAGTGAGATTTTTGTTATTATGTTTAATTCGCTGAATGTTTAAAAATTACCTGTTTTCAGTCATCATCAATGTTAATAAATATTCCATCAACATCTGATTCAGTATTAGACTTCACATCAGATTCAGTATCACTCTCCTCATCACCGCCATCTTCGCTATGCCTCACAACTAATCAGGTAATTATTTCCACCAAACCGGTGTGGTTGAAGTAGTTTTACATTTTCCATCCATGGTTGGTAGCATTGGAATCTCTTTATTAAAAATATGGTGTTTATTCTACATTGCCACCAATTAGTTTACCCTGATCGCAGATATTGCTCCAGTGTTCTCCTTCAAGGGGGTAATGATGCCTTTCCAACATTCATCACTGATGTTTTGTGCTCCCTGTCTATATCAAGAGTGGATTGAGGTACATTAACCAGCAGAGGGGAACTCACTCAGTATCAGATATATTTCAGGGTGCCAGAGTGTCATTGCAGATTCTGTGTCCAGGTCAACTCGCACACAGTCAACCAAGTGGTCCCCTCACCCTCAAGTGTTCAAGAAAGTTTGTCTGAAGGGGTCCACCCCACAGTTGGACCTGCTTACCACATGTCTGAACGACAAGTTACACTGTATATCCCCAGTCCCAGATCAGCAAGCATAAGTAATAGCTCTCAACATGAATTTGTCAGGCCACACAGCATATGCTTGCTCTCCAGCTGTTCTAATACTCAAGGTGAATAGTAATAATGATAGCTCTGGGTTGGCCAGGAATATTTTGGTTCTCCTGAAATTCCATTAAAATTACCAGTGTTTGTAACACTGCTGAAGCAGCCAAGTATTTCACAACTATACCCTCAATATCTAAACTTGCATGTCTGATATCTAGGAATTGCTTTCCCTCAAAGGACAAAAAAGCCATCTGTCAAGTATGCCATGTTTGAAAGATGGTGTAAAGAAAGTTGGTGGATTTCACTAATCCAACTATAAATAAGTGTCAGAGTGCATTGATATCAGTATATGAGCAGATGTCCTTCAACTATTGATGGCTCTTGGGCCACTGTTACAGACTCTCTGGGGCCTGTGGGTCATCACATAGCTCACAGTTTAGAATTAAAACAAATGTTAACAGTTTTTTCACAGGTATAAACCCAAAAGTGCTAGAAGTGCATTTTTTCTACTATTTTAAATGAGCTTACAAAGAAACTGTTTGAATCTATAAAAGATGTGGATATCAAGCTTTAAAAGGGGCTACGGTGGCAGAGTGGTAACACTTGCCTCCCACCTCTGAGGCCAGGATTCCGTTCCCACCGCCTCAAGTGGGAAAGCTGGTAGTTGCTTGCTGTTGGTCGGCAGTTTACAGTACAGAACCTTGAACAACTGTATCTACTGGTTTCCTCTGCCCTTCCAACTACCCATCATGATATGACCTGTACACTGTTAAAAACCATGTAAAACCCCAAATATATAATAAAATCAAGCTTTAAAATGTATGTAGCTTTAAAAACAGCCTTCTTGCTAGCTTTACTCTGAGGCAAATGTTGCAGCAAAATGCATCACTAACAAAGCGTCTAAGTTAGGTCAGTGGGAAAAGGTGGCCTTGTTCCCATCATCTGCCATCTGACTTCATTGTCAAGAATCAACTGGCTTGGGAAGAAGCATAGAATATGGTTCCAGTGGTTATTTCTGCATTAACAACTATAGTGGACAGACAGTTCAAAATGGACAGAACTCTATGCCCAGTACTTTCTCTGAGATTTTATTTAGATTTACCCAGGACATAAGGAGTTAGAGATGTCTGCTATTCATCTCATTCTACACATTAGACCAGCTACTTGTCATCATGGCTAAAACAGAGAATCATGACTTGTCACCTACAAGCAGACCAACAAACCTTGGACTTGAGCCAAATAAAAGCATATGATATTAGAGCCTTCGCAACCTCAAAGGAGTTTATGGAGGTGTATCAGTTGACTAGTTTATGCAGGCATGTCACTAAAACAGCTCAACACTTTCACTAACTTCTATCGTAAACTATCTAAATGTAAGACTTGACCTAGTTGTATAATGATAACATGTACCTAGGCCTAATGGTGACAGTGCAATCTGCCCCAAAGTGAAGCCAGCTTCATGGAAAAAGAAATATGGGAACACATCCTCTTCAATTAATGTGGGTGTTCCACTGGGGCTGTCTTGTCAGTAACTGTTTTTTTCGACGGTCAGGAGCAATGTTTACAGATTTGGTTAGAATCAATTCTAGTTACCCAGCTACTCATGGTGGACCGGCAAAATATCAAACATGTTTGACTCCAGGACTCTCTATCTGGACCTTAGCTCCGCCCACCTGGTACACGGACGACATCAATTTGGGACAGTTTTATCCTGTTTTCACATTTTTTTGCCACTTATCAAAATAAACGTATGGTTTCATGCATATTAATAAACAAAAGAGCACCAACATTTCATTGTGTGCTAATCAATTTTTCTTTTTCTATGTTTGTAAAAGCCGAAATTAGACAAAAACTGAATAATGTACCCAAAACAAAGGGTCACTGATTTGGGACACTTCTGGGAAACCCCCAAATTACAATCCACTAAATTGAGACATTCACTTTCATTGGTCCCCAATTTTTTGTAAATAAAAGACAAACATCAGTGACTTGACTTTCATCGTGTATGAGCCATAGAAATTGTATAAAATGAGCCAAAAAAGACATTTATTATAAAAGTACTTTATGGGAGATGAGAATTTTGGCTGCCATATTGGAATACTATTGTATAGTCAACTAGAGTAGTAACAGCCTTGTTTACAATAAATATAAAATCACTCAAAGTTAATTATATGTGTCCAGATAGAAGATACAATAAAAATGTTTAGTGGTTATTGTTTTGGACTGACCTTGTACTTTGGTGATAACACAAGGATATTTTCCATTAGATGGATATGGAGAAGGGGTGGTATTTTTTTTTCTATAAATTGTTGCATATAAATGCTAAATGTACAGTACCAGTGGGATATAATCACATGTATAAATGAGGTAATACTTCTGTATTCATTGTTTATGGTGCCAAGTCAAACAAACAGTTTATTATCTCCAAATGTAAAAAGTGTCCCAAATTGATGACCGTCCCAAATCAATGCCACCCGTGTAACCTCTATGGCTTGTAGGACACACTTCACATTTTGTCCTATCCTGTAACAGTCTTGTCTGGAAGAACTTGCCTGTTGTAAACCGGCCTGTTGTAAACATCCCTGACCTGACTTGGTCACTTCCTGTCAAGACAAGAAGTCTCAAGTTTAACAGACTCAGATAAGGAGGCTATTATGGACTTTGTCAAGAATTATGAGGGGATTTACAGAAGACCAACAAACACTTTAAGGACAAGGCCAGGAAGGAATGCCTGTGGGAGAGGTTTGCCAGCAGCCGCAAGCTCTCTGTCAAAGTATGCAATACTTGGTTTGAATCAAACAAAACTCACTATGGAAAACTCACCCAGTACAAGTCTGGCCAGACTCCCATGGAAATGACAGAGACAGAACTGGAATCAAGATAAATTTAACTTCTTGAAGACACACATCAGACACACCAAATTTTAGGCTTCAAGTCCCCGGTCTAAGGGGCATGACATCTCCATAGGTTCAACTGACTGATAGTATGGAGATCTGCATGCACCCACAACAAACACATGACCCCCAAGAAAAAACAAAATTAGTGAATGAGTGAAGGAGTGAAAGTTTAAGGTTACAAATAAACTTAAAATAATATAAAATAGTTTTACCTTTATAAAAGAATAGAAAATTTTCGAATAATAACTTTGAAAAATTGAGATTTTTGCCAAACAAAACAGATAAAAAATTTGGCCAAAAAAGTGAAACTTTGGCCAAAAATCAAAATGAAACTTTGGCCACCAACAAAAAAATTGACCCCAAAAATTTTAAAACACTCTGACTTTTAAGAATCTGACATTTTTGGGAATTATTTAAACATTTGGATCCTACCCTTTTCAGTTTTGACTTTGGGTTTTTGCTCCATGGTGCCAGTAGTACCCTGAATCTGCTAACTAACCAAATGCATTCCTACCCTCCTGCCTCAAATCTGCCACTCCCTCCCCCAGGGGTTCAAGTGGTGGTAGTCCCAAGGTGCCATATTCGATCTTCTTCCTCAACTTGCAAGGATACTGCAAGGATGTGTATGTTTTCATGTTGACAGGTGTCTCAGCATTATTGCTAGTTTCAATCCTACTTCTAATTGCTTATTGAAATTGGTGACTTCCTTCTTGATGCAGTGGTGAGCTAAAAAAATTCCTAATGTCATCCTGACAAATGTTCTGGTTTCATCGCCCAGGAGGGTTCTATCGCATACTCTTTCTTCTCTTTGAAGGACCCGGGACATGACCCAGGGGTTTGGTGGCTTTCTTCTTTTCCTGGGTGGTGACTGTGGCTGTAGGGGCGGTGCTGGTCCTTGGTTCTGATTTGTCCTTTTATGTCTGCAAATCAGAATGAAAATCAAAATATTAAACTCAATAAAAGCAAAAGTACCATACGCATCTGTAGAAAATCTCTCTGATGTGTAGCTGGCACCTTTGCCGTGATAAAATATGAGTTACAGCAGTCAGGATGGGTTTATATAGTGTTGGTTTGTTCCTGACTCATGATCCTGACTCCAGAAATTAATCAGTCCACTTGGGGTCAGTCCGGAAAATGCTCCGGTCCTGTCGGTTTTTCAGTACAGCTTTTCGGGGCTTGATATGGCTTGTTTGTTTGGAGTTTATAGTTTGTCCTGGTAGTCTCCCATGTAGTGGTAGGGAAAAGCACTCTGACCCCAAGTCAGGTCGACAGGTAGATCCAGACAAACCGGGATGTAGTACATCCTGTCGAGATGATGAAACAAACCCAAATGTGTGCTTTTATAGTATTTTCATCCCAAACTCCCAACTTTTCCGACCGACCCTAGACCCAGTAACATTGCAAACATTTATAAACGTTTAGTAAACCTATAAATGTTTTTAAAACCAAATATAAACCTAAATATTGACAATTATTCAATATTATGGTTTCATAAACGTTTCAGCAATACTAGTTTGGTATACAAACATTTAAAAATGTTTCTAAACATTTTACAAAGAGTGAAGAATATCTTAAACTCATTTTATTTTGGATGATGATGTCAGCACAGCCATTTTGAAGAGAAACTGGAGAAATATTTCTGTAAGTATATCTTGCTGTATCACTGTTGTTTGAAGCCTTCATTAAATTCTAAGTAGAGATATAAAAGTATATAATATCATAGATTGCACTTTACGAGGTCAAATTGATGTAAACAGGGTAATTATTCATAAAATAACATTTGTTTACATTATCATTTTTAGAATGTTGTGAGCTGCCAAAACTTACTTGTTTAATGAAAACATTAATTTATTCTTAATATAGTACAAGCAAACAGTCAACCTCTTGAAACTGATAGTAAAAATATGCAAGCATGGAACAGCCCTCTAATATTGTGTTGAGTCACAATTACCTTGTCACTGTTGTTTCAATTTTAGCCTCTAGTTTTTCCTCATAACTGGTTGCTGGAAGAATAAATGTGATGAGTCATGATTAAAGAATTTTATGACAGTCTTGAATAGTATCTCCATAGCAAGTATGATCCCTTGTGGTTTTATGTGTTCATGAAATTTATTTCATAAAATTATGTATGGCTGTTCAGTCGGGCTCCTCCATTTCGATTGAACACAAAACTTTTACTGTAATTGGGAATTTTAGTTCTGTATACAAGGACTATAAACCTAGTGTTTGTGCATGTGAACAATAAATTTTCATAACATTTTAGTTTTCTTTAAAAGTAACTGCAGAGAATGTTTTGCAGGATTTACCCTTTTATATTTGCACTTTCTAAATATATGTTCATACATGTTGGAAACTAGCTGGATCATAGCCAATTCTGTTTTCTTCCACTCGAGAGGTAGGTTTATGCTCCATTTGCCAGTATGGAACAGCCCTCTAATACTTTTATTACAGTCACCATTTCGATACTCGTGTTCCTCAGTTATGCAAACAGCTAGGCATGATATAAAGCACTGAATAAACTTTACTTATATACTTATATAAGCTGTACATATATAGGATTAAAACACACACCATCAATAAATATATTCTATCTGTGTTTTAAATATGATCTTGTACCACAACACTCTTTCAATTGTTATTAAAAATTATGAGTGTCTATCATATATATGTGTGTATTCCAATTGCTTATGGTCAGGTTTTGTTCAAATGGAAACCATATGTAAACAAACTAAATCTTATCCTGCCCACACCAGGGTCTTTTTCTCTCTGGGAATAATGTCTATCCACACTTGTGAAATCCCTTGAGGCATGTGCAGCAAATCCTCACAGCTCATTTTGTTTTTAAAATAATCTCAATCAGAGGATAAGTAACCTATATAATCATAGCTTTTTTATTTCACTTTGCTTAGGATATTTTAGTTCTTGCAAATTGTCCTGTTCCACCTCTTTCCTCTCTTGTTCAAGCTGTTCCTAGCCCTTGTACAAAATTTAGAGAATTTTTTTTTCAATTGAGTGTATATTTTGTGTACGTTCACATAACAAAGTCTAAGTCATCCATGAATTTCTTATGAAGATGCAAATCCCTACACTGGTCAGTTAGCTGATCCCTATAACTGTTCATCTGCACATTTAAATTCAAAGTTAGTGCCTTCTGCAGACAAGCTGAACTACAGTTTTCTTTGGCCTTGTTTCATTTGGCTGTTGCATATAATTTTTATGCCAGTGCATTGTTGTATGTGGGTGCAGGGTTCTTTTTACCATATGAGGACATTGAATTATTGATTTTTTTTCTGTCTTTTCCTGTTACGACTTGAAAACAACTGGTAACTTGCCATGTTGACCATAATATGACAAAATATATGGATCATCATAGCTCCAATATCCAGTGGCTTCAAAATATGAAATGTATTTCTCTCCAATCTTCAATCAGCATGCATGGTTATGTATATTATTCAAAGATATTATTTGCATCCATCTACATGAACGACCTGGACTTCACAAAAAAACAACTTGCACACAGCATCTTGTAATACAATTTGCAGTCATTTATATATTTGGTCTATAGCTTCCCATCTTTTGAAAATATTTTAAAAGCCAGTTAAGGTAAAATATGTATGATATATCATTGGAAATGTATTTGAACATCATCTTTTCTTCAAAACCAAGTCTGATTTTTACAAATTATGTATTTACCTCTGATTTAATTTTTTTTAAACAAAAAGGACAAGTAATTGTGACAAAATAACTACAAGCTAGTAAAGAAAAAGCATATTTATAAACTTAATAGTCACTTAGGTTTGAATGTTTATTGCAAGCAATTTCACTGAAAAAGTGTTTCTGAACAATTGATTTCAATAACAACCTATTCCTTATTGTCAGTGAAGTGCATTTGTGAGATGCTTTTTGTGAGTTATATTGTCAGCGAAGCACATGAATACCAACTGACTATTGATTTTAATTTATGTGGGCTTAATGTCATATTCAGCACATTATAGTTACTTCTCAGTCAAGATTCTGCACTGTAAACTGTCGGGCATGGGTAAGTTTATGTCAACTTTCCCAAATAGGGATTGGCCGTTTGCAGTTATTGTTACAGTCTATATTATTACCATGTTTGACTTAATTCAGTTTGTGAAAGTCCCATATAACTACACATATTCCATACTGTCACTGAATAAAAATATCAAACTGACCTACACATATTCAATTGTTAACAAATCAACAAGAAAATGCTATTTATTTAAGAATGCTCATGTTGTGCGTGATTACTTCTTGAAACACAATAACATACAGATTTAACAATCTTTAAACAATTAATCAACTGTATTAATGTTAGTTGAATAAAAGGCTTTTAATGCAGGGTGCAACTGTATTTAGAAATAAATTAAGATACTTGGCACCAAAAATATGTGTCATTAAAGATATGAAAACATTAATGTGTAAACAAATCCAACAATCATATACAGGAGTCCACCTGGTGAACCACTTTTTATCAGCAAGTTTTATAGCTTGCTGGTTTTCATTCGTTTTGGAAAACCCAAACGTTTTCATAAATATCCTACAATAAACAAGGCCAAAAGGGCTTTTGGTCTTCTAGTGTGAGCCACACAGCCATCATAATCAGACACTGCTGTAATGCACTGAAGCAGTCACCCATCCAAGTACTAACGTAGCCCATTGCTGCTTAACTTCAGTGAAGGGATAGATATTCATCTCCATATGCCACAATTAATGAAAGTCCAGAGACAAAAAAGGTGATTCCTAGAAGCGCGAGCCTCAGTAGAGCTTCTGCTTAAACATTCTGGAGCATAGCACTACATTTCATTACTGTGAAACTGTTCATAATATATGTGAATACATAATTGAGTTAATAGGACAATGTTTTCAAAGAAACATAAAAGTTACTACTCTGGAGATATTGCTCGGCATACCATGTAAGAAATATACTGCAATGCATCAACTTCATCATTCTGAGTTTAATAGTATATATAAGTCAAAAAAGCAAATAATACAATAGCATTTAATTGCTTTTCCCAAAAACTGAAAATTAAAATTGATGCCTAAAATGGTATCTTTTCAACGTTCTAATATATTTTTGCACAAGGAAGGGCACTTTGTGAGCACCTGTGTGCACACATCACTTTGAAACACTTTTGAAAGGCTGGGATAAGTTATTCACTGAGGCCTTTTTATGGCATTTTTTACAGTTAAACACAGTTTTTTTGTATATTAAACATATGTTACTCACAGTTATGCAATCATTCGAATTTGCCTGATAATGACATGTATTGGTTTTCCTATTTAAAAAGTGACATTGATAGTTTGGTCTAACACTACTATATACCATGTACTATACAGTACTTATTACATGCTTATTAAAGCTCAAATAAAAAAAGCATAAAACGTAAGTCCGGGAAAATTGTTAGAGTTCCTTATGATTTGTGTGAAGGTTTGTGTTTAGTAAAACATACCCACAGCTTGTGCTCATACACTTGACTTTTCATTGTATATATTACTAATTTATGTATATATTATGGAGATTATAACAAATTATGTGGATCTGCTAACTGTAGATTTAATTAATCTGTTCAAATGTTTATTTCTACTACAGATAGCATTTCAGGTTATTATATTATAATCCAAAAAATTTCATGAATAGAATTATATCATTTACCTCTAAGTAAGTCAGAACTATGTAATATAAAAGCAGCCAGCAAACCATACCATAGTATTGGCAAAAGCAGCCCAATGTTGTTTTTGTTTTTATTATTTTTAAACAGGAAAGTTTTTTCCCAGGAGAAAAATCTCATTTAATTTCGCTCCTGGCCTTAAATAAGCCACAGTTGACGTAAAATGCATTGAAAAACGATTTAGTAGATGCCTATTGATAAAGACGACGCAGCGGGAACCAGTCTAAACGCTTTGTGGACGGTGTGACTTTTTTTGTCTTCTCCTAAACAACAGTAAGCATTATTTTGGGCGGGTATTATGCATATTTTGTGCATATTATAAATACTTTAATTAATTACACATCAGCTGGTATTTCTGTCCTTTTAATTGTGACAGTCAGTACACTGTAAAGGCCGTGAAGTTGCGAAATGGCTCTGCTCGTGTCGATGTCCTTGATTTGAGGGTCTCATAAATTCGACAATTAAAGTATTTTTCTCGGAAATAACACCATGTACTTCATCAGAAAAAAAATGATGCAGCGACACTGTACTGCTTCCCTCCATAAGTTGGCCGCAGTCATAAGTTGGCCGCGGCTCATCTACAGGCTCCAGAAAGACAAGTAGGTTATTGTACACCAATGAAAACTGTTGCATATAATAAGTTTAATAATAATACATGGTTTCAGGGTGTAGTAGGCCACTCATGTTAAAGCCCTGTGAAGCTGTGCTGAGGGCGGCCAACTTATGACTGCGGCCAACTTATGGAGGGAAGCAGTAGACTCTCCCTGAAATAGAAATATGATAATTAGGAAGTTGGAATGAAATTACGGCGATGAAATTAATTAGGGCATGGCTGCGGTGTTCCCTAGTGGTGGTGGACCAATTCACGCCCGGGTACCAATTCACGCCCACCCTCAATTTTCTTGAATATTTATAGTTTTTCATAGACATGGTGTTTACCACATCATAGATAATCATCAAATTGATCATATACATTTGTGATTTATTGTTTAACTGTGATTGCTTTGCATAAATTTAGGGGTGGGCGTGAAATAAATAAATAAATGTTTATTTCAGCCAAGCATAACATTTCAATGACAGAATACTACAGATATTTCAAACAACGACACTTAAAGTAAAAATACAGATTTATAGAATAATTATAGAAAATAATAATCAATAATACTGGCTTATTGAAAAGGAGGCAGTTGAAGCAGAGCTTATTAATTGTGCTGCCCCCCCCCCCCACAATTTAACGTGAACACAAGTAGAGTGCAATACTATTACATTTAAGAAAATTATATGCCCATAATAAACATAGATGAGTGATATAATTATATTTTCTTATTCATTATAAGACTCAATCATATACTTCTTCAATAGTGATTTAAATTTATGAAAAGGTTTAATTTCACTGATGTCACTGCTTAGATTATTCCATAATTTTACACCATATATGGAAATACATTTGAATTTTAGTTTTGTTCTGGCAAAAACAACATAAAACTTCCCCTCTTGCCTAGTAATTACATTGGTACTTTGTTTTAACTTGAAAAACAGTTGAATATTATTAGGTAAACTACCTTCTTTGGCTTTGTGCATAAATAACAAGATCTTGAACCGAACTATATCCCTAAATTTTAACAGTTTGTATTTGCTAAATAAAGGAAGGGTATGTGCCCTAAATTCACTTTTACTTATTACTCTAATAGCCCTTTTTTGTAGAGATACCACTCTTTCTATCAAATATTTAGAAGCATTTCCCCAAACTTCGCAACAGTAAAAAAGATATGGTAATACAAGTGCATTATAAAGATGTTTCAGAGAATTAACATTAAGTATATCTTTCACTTTATAAATGACTGATAAACTTTTGTTTAACTTCTTACAAACATATGCAATATGATGGTGCCATGATAGTTTATCATCTATAATTACACCCAAAAATTTGGTTGTGTGGACTCTTTCTATCAATTGCTCATCAAAGACTATGTTTATATTTTTAAATACAGTTTTACTGGAAAATACCATATAATTTGTTTTTAAAACATTTAACGACAATTTATTCAAAGCAAACCATATTTTCAAGTTTGAGAGTTCATGGCTTATTATTGTACTTAAGGTTTCATATTGAGAGCTTGAGTAAAATATATTGGTGTCATCACTCATCAGCAAATAGAATAAACTGTAAAATATTAGAACAATTACAAATATCATTAATGTATAGTATAAAGAATTTTGGGCCAAGTATTGATCCCTGAGGAACACCACATCTTATTTGTAATAGATCTGACCTTGAACTATTCATACAAACATATTGCTTTCTGTTTGCCAAATATGATTTCACCCATTTTAAAACTATACCCCTGATCCCATAAAATTCCATTTTCTTTAGTAGTAATTTGTGATCAATAGTGTCAAAAGCTTTTTTAAGGTCTATGAACACCCCAACTGTTATTTTCTTATCATCAATGCTATTTGTTATTTTTTCTAATAATTCTACCAGTGCCATCGAGGTAGATCTATTACTTCTAAAACCATATTGACTTTTTGACAAAATATCATATTTAGTAATAAAACTATCTAATCTATTATTAAACAATTTCTCTAAGATTTTAGAAAATTGTGGTAAAAGTGAAACTGGTCTGTAGTTGTTGAAAACATTTTTACTACCAGACTTGTATAAAGGGACTACTTTTGCTATTTTCATGTTATCTGGAAGAGTACCAGTATTGAATGATAGATTACAAATGTGAACAAATGGTTCAACCAGTGACTCAAATACCCTTTTCACTAAAGACATGCTAATATCATTTACATCACATGAGCTTTTATTACTAAATGCATTTACAATTTTTTTTATTTCATCAGAAGAAGTTTCTTCAATGAACATTGAGTCATTATTTTTGTTCTTCATATAATCATAAATATGCAGTTTACTATCTGGTGAAACTAGATTGGGCCAACTCGGCGCCAACATATCCCCAGACAGGTCATCACTCACGCCACAGGTTTTGATCGGGAATTTTTTAAAACATAATTACCCATTATTATATGAACTTCAGCACATCAATCTGCTCTGTTTATATCTCCCCAAGGAAGATGGTGTATCCCCAGACGCCGAATACATAACTCAAATTATATTTTCAATCTTCCTGCAATGATAACTCTAAACCTATTTTCAAAGTATTTAAATGATTGATGATTGAATGTCCATTCTAAAATAATAATCCCAAAAGAGCATATCTGTTTCTATATTTGTTGACAAATAAAATATTATTTTTAACTCAACTCATCATATTTTTCAATCTTCCTTCAAAGTATTTAAATGATTGATGATTCAATGTCCATTCTAAAATTCATAATCCCAAAAGCGCATATCTGTTTCTATATTTGTTCACAAATAAAATATTATTTAAAAAAAAATTATTTATATTATTATTTTATTATATTATTTTTAGAATTTGCAAATTGTTTTCAGTTATTCATTTCCTCTATACCTATATATGTGGTCCATATATATGCAACCTAAATATGTGACACAATCTCAGTTCTGACTCCCCTTTGTGTTATATGTAATGAAGCCCACCACCTCCCACCCCCACCCCTCTCCCCTTCTCCACACCTCTCTCACTATTACACAAGATCTGCAACCCCATTGAGTTCTTTGTTTCTCATCTGATATCATTAAATACCTTTGTTTATTTAGTGTCACTCAATATAGCTGGAGGTCCCAGAGGTGGGTGGGGGGAATCCGGGTGGGGGGATGTGGGTTGAGCATAAATGGTAAACAAACAATCTATGTAAAAGGGGTACTCAAATACAAAAAGAATTGAGAATTTTAAGTATGTGATTATCAACTGAAATGAGTTCATAACTGTAGGAGCTGTGCCAAAATTAACTGAGGCAAGTTGAATAAAACTGGGCTAGTTGAGGGTTAAAAATCCCCTAGTTTTACTACATAAGGATATAATTTCATTAATATTGGGACTTAAAGCTCACTTAAAGTGTCCATTTTGTCTACTTCATTATGTTTCACCAGTTTCATTTTAAAAAGTGAAAAACTCAGCAAGCAGAGGTATAACACACAAAAATAAGTTCTTAAAAGACTAAGATAGCCATAACATTATTAATATTCAAAATTTAAATAGACAGGCATTTCCTTTTAAAAATTCAAAGATTTCAGCTCTATAACCCACATAGTTTGACAGTTACTGGGCTTTAAAGTGGCATAATATCCATAAATTGGGTTTCTGTGAGCATTTTACAATTGTTAAAGAGACCTTAGCAATTAAACTACAGATCTGAAACTTTTTGGGGGGACATACATAACAAACAAAAATCATATATAATACAGTTTAAGACTTGTCACACTAAGCATTTCCAAATAACAGGGCAAAATACGGAAAAAATGTCAAAAAAGGCACTTGGGCGAGTGTCTATGGCCCTCATACACAGGTTAAATGTCTACTAAAAACCTTGATTTTCGGCATATGTAAAAAGGACATAATAATGCATTCCCAGATGGGATTTCAGCTCCATCAATCACATAGTTTAACAGTTACAGGGCTTAAAGGTGGTAAAAAGTCCAAATATTGGGTCATTGTGGGCCTTTTAGAGATCTCGATGTGGCTTTCAAATTAAAGCTTCAGACTTAAAATTTGTTACATACTAAGATTACACATAGAATATGTATCTAATAAAGTTTGAAACTTCTCAGACTTACCATTTCCAAGTTACAGAGCAAAATATGTGAAAAATGTCTTAAAAGGGTCACTCAGGTGGGTGTTAAAGGTCCTCATACACAGGTTAAATGTCTACTTGAAGCCTTGATTTTTGGCACATGTAAAAAGAACATAATAATGTATTCCCAGATGAGATTTCAGCTCTATCAGTCACATAGTTTAACAGTCACAGGCCTTAAAATTGGCAAAAAGTCCAAATACTGGGTCTTTATGGGGCCTTCTAGAGACCTAAATGTGGCCTTCAAATTAAAGCTTCAGACTTAAAATTTGTCACATACTAAGATTACACATAGAATATGCATCTAATACAGTTTGAAACTTCTTAGACTTACCATTTCCAAGTTACAGGGAAAAATATGTGAAAAATGTCTAAAAATGGTCACTCGGGTGGGGATTTATGGTCCTCATACACAGGTTAAATGTCTTCTTAAAGCCTTAATTTTTGGCACATATAAAAATAACATACTAATATCTTCTCAGATAGGATTTGAGCTCTATCAGTCACATAGTTTGACAGTCACAGGGCTTAAAAGTAGCAAAAAGTCCAAATATTGGGTCTTTGGGAGCCTTTTAGAGACCTCAATTTGACCTTCAAAATTAAAGCTTCAGACTTAAAATCTGTTGCATACTAAGATTACACACAGAATATATATCTAATACAGTTTGAAACTTCTCAGACTTACCATTTCCAAGTTACAGGGAAAAAGATGTGAAAAATGTCTTATAAGGGTCACTCGGGTGGGTGTTTATGGTCCTGATACACAGGTTAACTGTCTATTAAAGGCCTAAATGTTGGGGCACATATAAGAAAACACATAGATATATTCCCAGATGATATTTAACTTAGATGAGAGACATAGTTTGAAAGCTACAGTGCTTGAAAGTGGCAAAAAGTGCATAAATTGGGTCTCTGTGGGCACTTTTGAGACCTTAAGTCGACCCCTTTGGGTAAACCTACAGCCCTAAAATTTTCTACAGACAAGGATTACATATCAAAGTTATACCTAGCGCAGTTTGAGACTCATCAGAATTATCACTTCCAAATTATAGGGCAAAATATGTGTAAAGTATAGCAAAAAATCCCTAAGTGGGGGTATTTATGGGCCTCAAACACAATTTTCTCCTCAACTTAAAGTCATGATTTTCGGCACATGTACTAAGAACATATTAATGTGTTGTCAGGTAAAATTTCAGCCAGCTGAGCATCATAGTTTGTGACCTACAAGGCTCTAAGTGGCCAAAAGTCCAATTTCTGACCTTAAGGTGGCCATAAGTTCTTTTTTACTGGGAGTTTAAGGTCACCTTAAAATAGGGATCTTCCTTTGGGCACCCTTAACATGTGTACCAAGTTTGAAAAAAAAATATTAATTTGTTTTTGAGTTATCACGTCCACAAGGAAATTTCTACGGCGGCGGCGGCGCGACGGACCTGAATCCAATATATCCCCGACTTTCGTCTGGGGATATAATTATTTTACTGGCCAATACAGGACCTACGTTTACAAAAAATTCATTAAAACCATTTGCTATGTCAACAGGTGTATTTAGTGTGTTGTCATTATATATGAATTCTTCTGGAAAAAAATTTGATACTTTAGCTTTTACTAACACATTTAGAGTGTGCCACATTAATTTAACATTACATTTATTTTTCTCTAACAATTTATCGTAATATTCTTTCTCAGCTAGTCTTAGAATTGTGGTCAATTTATTCTTATATACCTTATACTTAGTTTCATTTATTCTTGTTCTGTTTTGCAAAAACCTTCTGTACAACACATTTTTCTTTTTACATGCATTTCTTAAACCCAATGTGAACCATGGTTTGGTAGCATTACTTTTTATCCTGACTCTTTTTACTGGGCAACAGTAGTTATATGCAGAATTAAAAACAGATATAAATTTATTATAAACAACATTTACATCATTACAACTGTACAGTTCATTCCAATTTGTGGAAAGGAGTTGATCTTTTAATTTACATATATTTTCATCTTTGATATCCCGAACAAATTTAAATTGTTCTGTCTTTTTTTCAAGTAACTTCTGTTCACAACAAGTAAATATGGGTAGATGATCACTAATGTAATTTATTAAAATACCACTACAAGCATCACAGCTAACATTGTTGGTAAAAATATTGGTAAGTGAATTGGTACCCGGGCGTGAATTGGTCCACCACCACTAGAAAATATGCTACAGCATGGATTGCTACACTCCAGCACTTTGTCTCGAGTGAGGTTTCAGTAGCAATTGTTTTCATTGGTTAATTACATTAATCACGTTTGCAGACAAAAAGTAAAATATGTCTAAAAACTAGTGTTGGGACTTGCCTCCAACTTTCAGGGTCAATTATTCGTCCATTTTTCCGACCGATGATCGACCCATAATCGATTCTTTTACTCCATTATTGGTTATTAATTAAGAAACACTTTCTGGGATAAAGTATAGGTCAATCCGGTAAGAATAACGGTGTTCCGACATTTAGCATCTACTAGAAATACCCACTTCCTGTAAATATGGTGGTAGATATAAACAAACTCGACATGCATGGTAAAAATGTCAATTTATTAAGTAAAAATATGTAAAATATATAAAACAAGACCACTGCCGCGGTATATATCTCCCGCCGAGCATTACAGGGGAAGAAAATCTTTCCAAGATATTCACAATTTTTCATTTTCTGCTAAAATCCAAGATGACATTTTTCCCCTAGGCACAGAATACTGTTGCACTACCCTGTGGGTCAAACATTCGCTCGAAATCGCTCGATCTCGTACGGTTTGTGAGATATTCACACTTTTTCATTTTCTGCAAAATCCAAGAAGGCCGCCAAAATTGGCGAAAATTGAAATTTTCCCCCTTGCATAGGATACTCTTGTACTACCGTGCGGGTCAAAAATTCGTTCAAAATCGCTCTATCTTGTATGGTTTTCGAGATATTCACACTTTTTCATTTTCTGCTAAAATCGAAGATGTGGGGAAAACTGAAATTTTTCCCTTTGCATAGGATACTCTCGTAGTAACCCGTGCCTGTTGGTCCAAAATTCGCTCGAAATCGCTCTATCTCTTACGGTTTTCGAGATATTCACACTTTTTCATTTCTGCAAAAATGAAAGTAGCTATTACTCGGTTAGCTATGGACCTACAGCTCTGAAATTTGCCATTACACAGTACATGAAAAAGTAGATGAACAACATATTTGATAAAAATCCTCTAAATTTGACAGTTTTGCTGTTAAAAGTGATTTACTCAAAGGAAAACAATCAAAGTAGCTATTACTCGGTTAGCTATGGATTTACAGCTCTGAAACTTTGCCACGACACAGAACATTAAAAAGTAGCTGAACAACATATTTGACAAAAATCCTCTAAATTTAATAGTTTTGCAGTTATAAGTAATTTACTCAATGGAGAACCATCAAAGTAGCTATTACTAAGTTAGCTATGGACCTACAGCTCTCAAAATTTGCCATTACACAGTACATCAAAAAGTAGGTGAATAACATATTTGACAAAAATCCTTTAAATTCAACAGTTTTGCTGTTCTAAGTGATTTACTCAATGGAAAACCCTCAAAGTAGCTATTACTCGGGTAGCTATTGAGATACAGCTGTGAAAATTTTACATGACACAGTACATCAAGAATTAAGTGAACAACATATTTGACAATAATTCTCTAAATTCAATAGTTTTGGAGTTATAAGTGATTACTCAATGTTGAAATTCAAAGTAGCCATTACTCAGTTAGCTATTGAGATACAGCTCTGAAACTTAGCCACGGCACAGAACATTAAAAAGTAACTGATTAACATACTAGTATTTGACAATAATTCCCTAAATTCAATGGTTTTGGAGGTATAAGTGATTTACTCAATGTTGAAATTAAGAAATTTCAAAGTAGCTATTACTCAGTTAGCTATGGACTTACAGCTCTGAAAATTCACCAGGACACAGAACATCAAAAAGTAGATTAACAACATATTTGACAAAAATCCTCTATATTCAATAGTTTTTGAGTTTACAGAAATGCTCTAAATGCAGTCGTTTTGGAGTTATGAGCACTTTACTGAAAGTAGCCACCATTGCTATTACTTAGCTTTGGAAATAGGTATGAAAAAACAGCATCAAATGAAAAGACATGAGCAAAAATCAATACCAAGCAAGGTATTGAAATAATAAAGCTACATATACAATTTGGTGATGATATGTGCAAATACCCATGGCAGAACACCCGAAAAAAAACCATGGCAGCCATTTTGTTAACACCCGTGGCGGCCATCTTGTTTTTCACAATCAGCCGAAAAAGATTCCCAGGCAAGTTTTCCCAATGATGAATTTATCCTGCAAATTTGGAAGCTCTAGCTATAATATTTTAAGAGATAGAAAGGCTTTGACGAACGGACGCACGGACGGACAGAGGGCATTTTATAATCTTCCATACCGGGCCTATTGGCCGGCGGTAGATAAAAATATGTGGATATTGAGGAAAATTAAGAAAGGTAAGATTTAAGCTGAATAATCGATCATTAGAAAACATTTGTAACCGACCGTGATTGTGCACTGTCAGCGACGATAAATCGAGCACACGTCTAGTCGTCCACCCACTACTAGAAACTAGTGTTGGGAATCGCCTCCAATTTTCATGGTCGATTATTCGTCCATTTTCCGACCGTTGATCGACCCCTAATCGAGTATTTTACTCCATTGTTGTTTATTATTTAAGAAACACTTTCCGGGATAAAGTATAGGTCAATCCGGTAAGAATAACGGTGTTCGGACATTTAGAATCTACCAAAAGCACCAAACTTCCTTTAAATATGGGGGTAGACATAAATAAACTCGAAATGCATGACAAATCTGTTGATTTATTAAGTAAAAATTCGTAAATATATGGAAAATATGTGGATATTGAGAAAAATCAGGAAAGGTAAGATTTAAGCTGAATATTCGATCATTAGGAAATGTTAATGATCGACCGCGATTGTACACTGTCACCGACGATTAATCGAGCACACGTCTAATCGTCCACCCACTACTAGAAACCCCATTGTGGCCTCATATTTCCTTAAGTCTGTGTTTGCAAGTACTAGCATTTGATGTTCTATTTGTAAAATATTGCTAGATTTTCTATTTTTTTTCTATAGAAACCCCCATTGTGGCCTCATATTTGCTTCACTGCATGAGATTTTCAGTATACCATTTTGAACCAGACTCTAGTTAATTTACTGGGATATGTCAAGTGAATGCTACCATGCTGTAGAATTTCTTCTTGAGCACGGTGATTTACCATACTCAAGCCACTTTGAATTAATTATGTTCATATCACAGTAGGTACTGCTCCCCACCGTAGTTCTGAAAATCAGGAATGTCTAGGTATGCACCAAAAAGAATTTCAGAACTACTCCCAGTTGTAACTTGGCACTCTTTGAAAGCAAAATCCTTATTTGTAGATATTGCCTGTTTAATAACGTTTATTTCTGTTGATATGGGTCATCCTCGTATAGTCGGCCTAACTCATGTTTTCAGCCTATTATGTGTATTTTAGCATTTGAAGAGTAAGAATTCTTGTTTTCAACAAATATTAAAATGTCTATCTATGTTAAGCATCTGTCATTCTTTTATTTGACGAAGAGACTCCTGCCATGGCATCATGATTTTACGATTTTGTCTAAAGTCACGGCATCACAAACAATACCATCAATTCACACAAATAAAATATGTTAGGAAACCCCCACAAAATACCGTGACCTCATGAATATTAATAAGTAGTCCACAAATTTTGAATTTCAAGTAAACTATTGTTAAAAATGCCATGGAATCGTGAAATATTTCCTACGCATATGTAAATATTATAATAAGATGTGTACATTAGTGCATCCAGTATTTGGTGTTAAAGTAGGAAATGTTATTGAAAAACCACCATGGAAATCTGTGACCCTAGGATAATTGATGAGTTGTCTGCGACTTTTGATCTTCAAGTAAAGTATTTATATACACATTGTTGGGAAATCCCACAGAATTCCGTGACCTCATATATATTCTACGCAGTTGTCAAGCAAATATACCGCTAATAAATTACCTGCTCGAGACTCTTTGATTTTTAGTGCGATGACGTGACTTAAGACGAAAACTTAAAACCATAATGCCATGACAGGAGTCACTTTGGAACTTTGTTTATTTTAATCAAATGTGTATAGAATATTGTGAAACTTGCCATTTAGTGTCACATTTACGACTTGCTTAATGGGCTGATTAAACGGTAAACCACCATAAATCTATGCATTGACATAAGCACTAACTATAACTGTATTTTAACAACAAGTCAGAATAATAAACATTGTAGAAGCATTTTTAAGGGGAGATAATATAAACGCCACTCCATAATGCTGCCACATATTGTGATATATATATTATTTGAGCCAACCTTGCTTGACTATGGTGGAGTTTACTGTAGATAAGCAGGGGATAAGTAAGAATATAAATAAACAAGGTTTAAACAGAAAAGATTTTCCCATCTTATATGAGGAAAAGTTCACAACCAAGGCTCATGAAATGCTGTACATGTAGTGGTGGTGGACCAATTCACGCCCGTGTCCCCATTCACGCTAGGGGGTAAATCGTTTGTCTGTGTGGATATCGATATTGAATGTAAAAAATAAAAAATATTTCAATATCGGGCGATATCGGGGGGTTGATTTTGTCTACCAAACAGTCCGAATTTGGGAAACTGAAAACGTTTTATTTTAGTACATCCCGAACAGCAAACAGGAAACGAAATTTATCAAAGCAAAGCATTGCAGTTTTCATCAAAAACGCAATGAAAACGTAAAAAATGTGAGTTAAAAGTGTACAATTTCTTCAGATTTAGGCTTTATTTTAAATATATTTTGTGTAAAGTTTACAGTTTTACTTAAAATGGCGATATTGAAATATGTGTTTAGATCTCGATATCGGGAGCCCAGTCCCAAAGCAATAAATATTGGCAATATCGATAAACGATTTACCCACTAATTCACGCCCACCCTCAGTTTTCTTAAAGATTTATGCTTTTTGATAGAAAATAGGTTTACCATATCATAGATAATTATGAAATTGACCATATGCATTGATAATTTATTGTGTAACAGTATTGGTTTTCAATTAATTTAGGGGTGGGTGTGAATAGGTACACGGGCGTGAATTGGTCCACCACCACTATGCATAAAGAAAATGTGTTAAAAGTCATTATGTCATATATTGCATTGTGCTTTTACCTCTGCCAGTGGGAATTTTGTTTGTTTCTTTGACAGGTTGTAACTCTGTTTAGAAAACTAATATAATAAATACAAATTATGTACCTGCATAGTCTGTACATTAATGTTGGTTGGTGGTGGTGATATGGTTTAGTGGCATTCTGACTGGTCTTTACAATTATTTGTGCCTGGTTCTTTACGCCTGTTTTTTTTTTTTTGTTTTGTTTTTTTTTTCTGTCCCGGTTAAATAGGTTTTATCAACTTTTGGACAAAACTGGAAACAAAAACTGTTAACTTTTAATTTAAAAAAAAAAAACAAAAAAAAAACAATTATTTCAAAATTCTTTTGCTCTCACTTTATAACATATTACAAGACAGAATTTATAATATGATAAGTATTAATTTCTAGAACTCTGACAACTGACCCGAATTCGAGTAACTGCAAGTGTTTAGTATCTACCATTAGAAGTCTTCCACAAACAAATGGTAGCAAAACTTTTGAAGAAAAATATCATCTATTTAACCAGGTATTATAGAACATGGAGTAAATGATACGTTTTTAAGCCAAATCAATAAATTTAGTTGATATTATATGGCAGTAATGCAAAAATGTAGCATATTTTACACAAATGTTTCACTTTGTGGTCGATAATACAATGCGCCGTTAGTACTTGAGTAGTTAAAATGGACTTGAGTCGAGTCCTAGCAATGACTGACTCGTCTATCAAGCCTCAGGTAACCGTTTTCAGCCCTACTTAGTAAGTCCATGTAATTCATTTCAGTTCAAGGCAATAACAGTAAAAGATTTAAAATTACACCAGCTTTTCAGTTGTGTTTGCACAATAAATTATCTGTCATTCTTCAAACTTTGTTACTTTGTTTATAGGTACACGATTTGCACCCTGTATACAATTTTCAACTTTGTTCAACTCTAGCTTCCAAGACATTAAAAAAGTTACGAGTATAGGAAAAGAGATTGCAAATGATATTGCAAACTTCAACTATAAGCTATGTTGAGTGACTCATTTAATGGCCAGAAATATTAGACACACCTGCAATTGGAAATTTAGTAGCTGGTTTGCATTACAGCAGATGGGGGCTCGGTGGTGTAGCGGTTAGAGTTCTCACCTCCAACCTCTGAGGCCGCCGGTTCGAATCTCGGGCCGGGCGCTTCATGTTGGAAAGTTGGTAGTTACTTGCCGATGCCCGGTGGTTTACAGTGCAGTATGCACTGGTTTCCTCCACCTGTAAACTCCCCGTCGCAATATGACCCTGGCTGTTGAACGCAACGTAAAACAACAAATAAATCTAAATCATTACAGCAGATCTCAATCACAGTAAACTCTGGGTTTCATAAATCCCTCACAATGAATTTTGTGTCCATTGCTTTGTGAAATAAAACCTTTTATAAACAAAAGCCAAGGGCATTATAACACACTCAGCCTCAAGAATCGTTGCACATAATATCTCTTGTCACTGCAAAGTTATTCTGTATAAGGTTGGCACATGTCACAGCTGAGTTATTGACAGATTATGGAAACAGTGAAATGAAAAATAAGAATCTCTGTGCACCCTACTAGAAAATTTGTTAGGTAGCTATTGCTTTACTTGTGCCCTATAATCTCAGTCTCTCGGTATCACACTCTTGTCATGTGATGTTTTTAATCTGCCTTTTTATCCTCAATGATTTAAAATATTAAAGTAATATGCACTGTCTTAACTGATTAAATGATAAGCATTGATTGTCTTGGGGAAATATTAACCAGTAGAAAGCTTAAATAATGACATTTTAAATAACTGGTACTTAAAATACTCTTCGTGGATTTTGTCATTTCTACTGAAATGAAATGCAGTATACCGGTCTACCGTTCACACCACTACAGTTCCTACAGCCAGATCACTCCTCCAGCTTTCAAACCATCTCCCAAGAAATCCTGAGGAAGTGGGAGAAAACAGTAAATGTAAAAGCAGTAAATGCTACCCCCCACCAGGAAATCCTACCCCCCACTCCAAGAATAAACAGTTTATATATAATAAATGATTTCTTAAGCTTTTAAAAGTGCAATTATTATAATCCTCCACAAATTCTGGTTATAATCTTAAGTTTCTTGGTTTGGGATACTCGGTTAATGAATAAACAAGACCACTGCGGCGGTGTGTATCTCCTGCCGAGCATTAAAGGGGAGGAAATACCTTTTCTGAGATATTTACAATTTTTCATTTTCCACTAAAATCCAAGATGACATTTTTCCCCTAGGCACAGAATACTGTTGTACTACCCTGTGGGTCAAAAATTCGCTCGAAATCGCTCTGTTACCATTTCGAAGATATTTTCAATGTTTATTTTCTGCTAAAATCCAAGATAGCCGCCAAAAGTGGCGAAAATTGAATTTTTCCCTTTTGCATAGTATACTCATGTACTACCCTGTGGGTCAAAAATTCACTCAAAATCGCTGTATGTGTTATGGTTTTCGAGATATTAAGACTTTTTCATTTTCCGCAAAAGTCAAAGTAGCTATTACTCAGTTAGCTAAGGACCTACAGGTATCAACATTTGCCATTACATAATTCATCAAAAAGTAGGTGAACAACATATTTGACAAAAATCCTTTAAATTCAACAGTTTTGCTGTGATAAGCTATTTACTCAATGGAAAACCATGAAAGTAGCTATTACTCAGTTAGCTATGGACCTACAGCTCTGAAGCTTTGCCATGACACAGAACATTAAAAAGTGTATGAACAAGACAAAAATCCTGTAAATTTAATAGTTTTGCTGTTATAAGTGATTTACTCAATGGAGAACCATCAAAGTAGCTATTAATCAGTTAGTTATGGACCTACAGCTCTCAAAATTTGCCATTTCACAGTACATCAAAAAGTTCGTGAAGAACATATTTGACAAAAATCCTCTAAATTCAACAGTTTTGCTGTTAAAGGCGATTTACTCAATGGAAACCCTCAAAGTAGCTATTACTCAGGTAGCTATGGAGATACAGCTGTGAAAATTTCCCTTGACACAGTACATCAAATAGTAAGTGAACAACATATTTGACAAAAATCCTTTAAATTCAACAGTTTTGCTGTGATAAGCTATTTACTCAATGGAAAACCATGAAAGTAGCTATTACTCAGTTAGCTATGGACCTACAGCTCTGAAGCTTTGCCATGACACAGAACATTAAAAAGTGTATGAACAAGACAAAAATCCTGTAAATTTAATAGTTTTGCTGTTATAAGTGATTTACTCAATGGAGAACCATCAAAGTAGCTATTAATCAGTTAGTTATGGACCTACAGCTCTCAAAATTTGCCATTTCACAGTACATCAAAAAGTTCGTGAAGAACATATTTGACAAAAATCCTCTAAATTCAACAGTTTTGCTGTTAAAGGCGATTTACTCAATGGAAACCCTCAGAGTAGCTATTACTCAGGTAGCTATGGAGATACAGCTGTGAAAATTTCCCTTGACACAGTACATCAAATAGTAAGTGAACAACATATTTGACAATAATTCTCTGAATTTAATAGTTTTGGAGTTATAAGTGATTTACTCATTGTTGAAATTCAAAGTAGCCATTACTCAGCTATGGAAATACAGCTCTGAAACTTTTCCACGACACAGAACATTAAAAAGTAACTGATTAACATATTTGACAATAATTCCCTAAATTCAATAGTTTTGGAGGTATAAGTGATTTATTCAATGTTGAAATTAAGAAATTTCAAAGTAGCTATTACTCAGTTAGCTATGGACTTACAGCTCTGAAAATTCACCACGACACAGTACATCAAAAAGTAGATTAACAAAATATTTGACAAAAATCCTGTATATTCAATAGTTTTTGAGTTATAAGTGACTTGCTGAATGGTCAAATGTTAAACTTAGTGTAGCTATTACTCAGCTAGCTATGGTGCTACACCTTGGAAACCTCACCATGATATAGTACATGAAGGAGTTGTTCAACAACATATTTGAGACCAATATTGTAAGTAACAGTTACAAAGATAAAAGCAACTTACTCATTTTGGTCGTTGTTAAAAACAGAAAATAGCTATTACTCACTTAGCTATCAAGATAGACCCCTAAAAATGGTACCATCTTGTAGGCATGGAGAAAGTAGCTGAACAACATATTTTACAGAAATGCTCTAAATACAGTCGTTTTGGAGTTATGAGCACTTTACTGAAAGTAGCCACCATTGCTATTACTCACTTAGCTATGGACCTAGGTCTAAAAAAACAGCATCAAATGAAAAGACATAAGCAATAAGGTCATAAAACATTGAAAAGGCCAAGGAGAAACTGGTGAGGATACCTGCAACACTTTCTTTGGACAGACCTTAAATAGGCCTTACATTCTGCTATTTGCAGAAATTTGGCAAGGCTCTGGCGGCCGTGTTGTTTTTCAAAATAGGCCCAAAATCAATACCAAGCAGGCTATTTTTAGGCTGTATAAAAGTGCAACTACACACTTATGGCAGCCATCTAAATCAACGGAAAAAAAAAGCCATGGCAGAACACCTGAAAAAAAACCCATGGCAGCCATCTTGTTTTTCCGAATCAGCCGAAAAAGATTCCCAGGCAAGTTTTTCCAATGATGAATTTATCCTGCAAATTTGGAAGCTCTACTAGCTATGATATTTTAAGAGATGGAAAGGCTTTTGTAAAAACGTGACGGACAGACGCACGGACAGAGGGCATTTTATAATCTCCCTTACCGGGCCTATCGGCCGGTGGGAGATAATAACCTCAAAATGAGCAGTTGGTATCTCATGAATGTTTTGCTTGTCTAAACTTAGTGCATGTGTAGTGAATAATCGTACATCTACTTTGCTAAATTTGGGATATTAATTTTGGGAGAATAACCCATAGACTAAACAGGTTCTGTCATATAAATGGATTTATTTCTTTTATGCACTTGTCAAAATGGGTGAATATTCCCAACTTTTTGTGCACTATTGTTTGAGCTGTACAAATATCTTAATATTTCACGAATTCTGCTTGCATGCCTTTCCTTTGATCTGAGAGAACACCCACTCAGATTAACTGATAAAAGGAAACCAGTTCCTGTCCACTATTTAACTGTAACCCATACAATTACAAATGTCTTAATCTTACACAAATTCTACCTGTATGCCTTCCTTTGATCTGAGAGAACAACCCCCTTCATTAACTGGTCAAAGCCACTAATTCCTGTCAACTATTTAACTGTAAGCCATATAATTGCATTTTCATATCTCTTACATTAAATCTGCTACTTGCTTAGGCTTTTAAAGTGTACTCTGGTATACGTGTGCTTTAAACTGTAGCCCCCCCCCCCCCCCCCTTTTATGAACTGATCAAAGGGGACCAGCTCCTGTCAACTATTAAGGTTTAAAGAATATAATTGCAACTACATACTCCTTAAATTTCATTTCCTATCTGCTAAGGCCTTTAAAGTGTACTCCTGCTCAGGTAAGTTAAAAGTCTTTTCTGTTGAAATACATAAATTTTAAATTGCAATTCTTCCAGCTGTTATAAATACTGGAGAAATCCACCTCTGTCATTACATTGCAAATATGCCTCAAGTATTGTGCCAAATGGATGTTGAGACAGATAGTTTCACAGAATCTGAGGAAAATCAAAATCAGGCCAGTAAAATTGAGAAGTTTAAAAAATTTGAAGAGGACACTATTCTGGTTTTCAATAATGTGGCTAATCAGAAGTACCCTGAGGATTTGTCTAGAGATCAAAAGAAAGACTTCAGAAGGAAATATAGATGTTACACTATCAAAGATGGAGTGTTTTACTATCTGGTGCCCGGTGTCCAGCAGTGAATGACCACAGCATATCATCCCCAGTGTGATGGACTGACAGAAAGCCAAAATCAGACAACACAAAACATGCTGCTCAAGTAACTCAACAACCAAATAGAATGGGATGACATACTTCAGAGTGTCCAGTTTCCCTACCAAGTCTCAAAGCATGCGTCTAGGCCCTCTACTGGATTTTCACCTTTCCATTTACAATCGACACGCAAAGCTACCTGTAGAACTCGTGGTTGAAAGTGAGCCAAAAGAAACAAGCTTTGCAGAGAAAATTGTAACCATGGAAAATATTCACCATGCTGCAATGGGTCCCAGTTGGTGACAAGATCAAATTCTTGCCAGAAAAGACATTTGACATTAACTTCAACTGTTTTTGCAGAAAACCAGATACACGAATAATGAAAGCATGTTCTGGCTGCAATGCAAGGTGCCATTTGTCATGTTTGTGGCAAGATATGAAGTGCAATACCTGTTGCAACAGCAGCATTATACAATGATGGTTTATGTGAATTTAATTGCGTATAATATGTTGGTTTATGTGAATTTAAGTGCATATAATATGTTGGTTTATGTGAATTTAATTGTGTATAATATGGTGGTTTATATAAAGTAAAGTTAACCAAGAATTTAAAGATATTTTCATTTTAACCCAGAGGAAGTTTCAGTTTGAAGAGGTGGGGGTAGGATTTTCCTTTCCTACTAGGAAATTCTCCACCCCAGGGGGGAGGATTTACTTTTACACCGGTGTAGCGCGAGGTAATGACTCCCCTATATGTGTCACTATGGGGTAAAATATTGCATTAGGGGTTGAAATATTTCAACCCCCTTGCAAGATTTGGAGTCCCTCGCAAGACTGGTGATTATTATTGTGTTGGGGATTAACTTGCAGTAAAACACTTGCATTCTACTTTAATACTGATGTAGGGGATTAACTTAAAGCACATGTATTCTGTTTTTTTATGTATTTGTACTGAGTTTGCATTTTTGCACGATTAACAGAATGATTATTGTATCAAAGGTAATACAAAAATGTGTCTTTTGTTGAGCTTTCATTTGGCATTAATAGTAATATTCACACCATTTATTTTATTATTTTATACAGTGTGTTGCATTTAAATTTGGATTAGTGATTATTTCCATGACTGAAATCTTGAGATTCAATTACAGTGTTTATAAGTGTTTAATTAAAATCTGTGCGTAATATAAATCGTGGAGCCCAACTTAGGAATCGACCCATCTTAAGATAATATGCAGTGATATGCGCATAAAATTGTACCTTTTGTTTTTTAAGAGAGAGGGGAGTAAATATCTAGCAGGGGGTGATTATCTTGCAGCCGCGTCTGCAATATTCTGACCCCCTTAATCCCTCTATTGTTTGGGGGTGCAATACTCCCCGTAAGATCAAACGAAGGGGTGCAAAATATTGCAGGAGCCATTATATTGCGTTACACCAGCATTAAACAGGACATAGAGCAAGTGATGTAAATTCGCCAGTGGATGTAAATTCGCCACTTTTTGGTTTTTGTCAATTTTACAGCACAAATATGGAAAACATGTCATAATTATGTTGCATGTACATAGAAAAAATACTTATCTATTCCCCTACAAAATTTCATAGTCCAATATTTTATATTTTCACAGTATTAAGTATATTTTTGAATAATACTTTTTTACAAATGACTTTAGAGAGTGTAAATTATGCAATTTTTAACAAATACCAACCAACATTTTAAACTTCTCTGGGACAAACTTTTGAAAATTTAAATCTATGTTAATAATAATTTTTGGCTAGAAAAGATGTAAAATAATTATTTAGCTTAAATTTTTCACAGTATGGTAGGTATTATGCTTAGAAACCAGTTTTTTCAAACAACAGCGAATTTACATCCATTTTTATAAATAATAGATATTTTTGTATGAAATAATAACAGCTCTCTAAGTGAACCTATGTCCAAGTGAGATAATTTTTTTTCCAGGTTTGGATAATGCAGGGATGGGCCATATTTATTAAAACAAAAAATTGAAAAAAAAAAAATTGTGATTTGATGTAGCAGAACCAAAAGTGCAAAAAAACTGGCGAATTTACATCACTCACTCTATTGAATGCTCTTAGAACTGCCGCATTGTATATAGCTACTCTCTTCCCAGACAGTTCTCTTAAGAAGGCAAAGGAAGACATGGCACAGTTTGCAAACAAGGTTTATTCTACCTCTTTTGCTCACAAGAGGGGATTTTGTCACCCTTGTGATAGTCTGGTTTTTGACCGCTTCTGAAATATAGGGTCAGGTATCGCCCACCATATTGGGTACTAGGCTTCATTAATTAAGCAGCCCGTCAGGGACGCTTATTTGTTTTCACCGAAGTTCGACTGATCACTGCCGCCGCCGCAGGATTATGGTCTCCCTTGAATAACTTCTTAGCCTTTCAAATTTTTCTTTCCTTCTTATCTTTCTTTAAAACTATAGGGGCGGGAAAAATTTTTGGGATACTTTGCACAGATCTTAAGCATAACTCCAAAACACCCCGTCATCATGTATCGGAAAAAACCACACACACCTGTGCTATAAAATTTATCAGGTATGTTCTAGACCAAATTTCCAAGTTCGGAAAGGATTTTCTCATCAATCGGACCATAGATGCCTGAATGGGAGGCGTTTTATTTTCGTAAATTTTTTAAAAATGGGTACTTTGTCTGTATCTCAAAAGCGGTTAGGATATCGGCGTTTTGTTGGAATAACTTATTCAGCTACTTTTTGATAATCTTTCACATGCCGAAGTTTTAGCCCTGTATCTGTAATCTTAAGGTCACCTTAATGTCAAAAAAGGGGGTTTTAGCCCTCCAGTTCACTTAGTTTTTCACTTTTTTCAACCAAATTTGGCACATACATTAAGATTTGCCAAAGGGATATCCTGACTTTATGGTGACCTTAAACTCAAAATGTTAATGGACATATGGCCTGCTTAAAGTCATCAAATTGGAATAAAATCCTCTGGCTCCTTTCTTTTTCCATTTTTTTATATTGAAATTATCACTGGTATTAAAGTAGATAAAAATAATACTTATGGTCACCTTAAACTCTCAGTATGAATGGAGTTGTAGCCACCTTAAAGTGAAATAAGGGGGTTTTCAGCCTCCAAGTATCTTATTGTTCCACTGACCTCAGTTAAACTTTGCACACCTATAAAGGATGGCAAAGCAAAGGGTTATCCTGACTTTAAGGTGACCTTAATCTGTTAATATAATTTTGCCCCCCCCCCCCCCCCCCCTAAAGTCATAACATTTGAATAAAGCCGTCTGGCTCTTTTCTTTTTCCATATCTAACATATATTGATATTGAAGGGACATTCTCATATTATGGTCACCTTAAAGTCGCAATATGAATGAAGTTATGGTCACCTTACAGTGAAAAAGGAAGTTTCAGCCTCCAGCTATCTTATTGTTCAACTGACCTGAGCTAAACTTTATGCACTTATAAAGGATGAGAAAAGGGACATTCTTATTTTATTGTCATGTTAAAGCCCCAATAAGAATCAAGTTATGACTACCTTGCAGTGAAATTATGGAGTTTTTAATCTCTAGCTATTGTATTGTTCAGCTGACCTGACTTTAATTGTGCACACTTATTAAAGATGAAAATAGGGACAAGTAACATACACAATGCAATAAACTTCACAATTTCTATTGCTTATGATCATGCATATGTTGACATATTTTATGGGTGACTTCTTTTTCATCAGGGCCACTTCGTTTTTGTCAGCAAAAACATTGCAATGATCAAGAAGAAATTAAATATACCGTAATATATTTCTACGTAACATATTATAGGAAATCATGTGCTTGGAATCTTCTTCTGTGGTATTTTTTCTGTGGGCCCCTCCTTCAAGGTCGAATGAGGATAGCCAAACTTAAAAGTGCTTGTAACTTGCTTATTAAAATGTTGTTTATCTTCAAAATCATGTTGCTTGTCCTTTATCGGTGGATACATCTTGCATCTGGCCACAGATGCGTCCTTGGTTTAGTATATGTAACGATAATTGGTACCCGGTGATAATTGGTTGCAAGGCACTAGAGATAAATGGCATGGGAGTGGTTTTGTTTTATCGCTGTTTTATTATTTCAGCTACAACCCCCACCATGTCTAGATACAGATCGGATTTAGATTGCAAAGTATATGTGGGTGATCTTCCCAGGGATGCAACTGATAAGGAGCTGGAGAGAGCTTTTAGCTACTATGGGCCTATAAAGAGTGTGTGGGTGGCAAGGAACCCCCCTGGATTTGCATTTGTGGAATTTGAAGACCATAGAGATGCAGATGATGCTGTGAGAGGTCTGGATGGAACGTAAGCTCTTTCTATATTTCACATTTCATCAAATTATGTTGAATATTATAAAAGTCCATTATCCATGAAGACGTTTATTATCTCCCGCCTGCGACCAAAGGCTGTGGTTGGGAGATTATAAAACGCATGTGTCTGTCCGTCCAGTCGTCACGGTTTTGCATAAACCTTAATACCTCATTCATTTATGAAGATTTATAAATTTGCTGGGAATGTTTATGGCTACAAAAAACCTGTCTCTGCAAAATTTTGGCCTCATTTTGAAAAACAAAGCCAACTGTTTAAAAATCATAAAGTTGTTCTAACTCTCGAAATATTCCAGCTAGCTTCATCATATTTGCACAAAAGATATATGGCTAGAAAAGCTATCCTAATAGTAATTTTGACCTAGTTCGAAAAAGAAAATGGCTGCCATATCACATGTTTAATGTCAAACAGGGTTATTGCATTAAAAAGGTCTTATATCTCCCCTAATATTGCTCTTAGAGGTTCAGAATGTGAAAACAACTTGTAGGAAGTCATGTCCTCATTGTCCTGGGAATCTTTTTCAGGTGTTGAATTTGTCGTCACACTAAAATGTCCTTATTTCACCCTTATTGTTGGTGCTATGGCTTCAGAATATAAAGACAGACCATCAAAGGTTCTGGCCTTCAAATGTTTTGCTTGAGAAAAATTTTGGCCTTATTTTGAAAAACAAAATGGCTGCCATAGCCAATTATTTAAAAATCATTAAGATGCTCTAAAACTTGAAATATTGCAGCTGGGTTCATCAAATATGCTCAAAATATATATGGCTAGGAAAGTTTGACCCATTCTTCAATGTCACGTTGGGTTATCTTACTACAAAGGCCTTATATCTCCTTTAGTTCTCCATTATTACTGATTCTAAGGCGGGAGGTAACCGCTGTGGCAGTGGCCTTGTTTTACTTAATTTTGGAGTTCTGACATTTGCTCCTTTCCTTGCTTTTCTTGTGACACAATAACACCCAGTACTCTGAGAATGTCATGGGTTGCAAAATATGCCTGAGAGAGCAACTGTATTCATACCACCATTATGATAAAGTGTAGTAAAAGTTATGAATTAATTCCTTCTGTTCTTACTATCCCTTGTATTTCAGTACAATCTGTGGTGTCCGAGCTCGAGTGGAGCTTTCAAATGGCAAGGTTCGTTCTAAGCCGTGGCTTCAACGTGGATCTGCGAGGAGGGCGTTTAACCCAAGCGATCGCTGTTACCAGTGTGGGGAAAGGGGTCACTATGCCTATGACTGCAGGTCAAGTCGGTCTGGAGGTAGACGGATGAGGTGAGCAACAGATACTTCTTTTTTTGTTATGCTTTTATCAACACACTAATTGTTGTTCTTGTTACAGAGTTTAAGGCAATGTTGGGGCGGTGGCGATGGAATGTTTTTTGTGAAATTTCCACTTTTTAGGGCACAAAACTGACATTGGTTATAGTTATTGTCAGGGTTTTATCTGCATCATATGTACCAAAGGCATAAGTCAAGCTAAGTAAACAACCCTAGTTCATAGATGGTATTGTAGAAAGCAAGGTCAGAAAAAGCAGAAAAAAAGATCCTTGTGAAACCTGTATAGAAATCTACAGTTACTAAGCTTTAGGGCACAAAACTGGCATATGTTTTAGTTCTTGTCAGGGTTTTATCTGCATCATATCACCCAAGGCTTAAGTCAAGCTAAGCAAACAACCCTGTGTCGTAGATTGTATTGTAGAAATCATGGTCAGATTTTCTGGAAAAAGATGCAAAGACAGAAGATCCCTGTGAAACCTGTATAGAAATCTACAGTTATTAAGAATTAAGTTTTGCAAACTTTGTGTCACAAAGTATGATTTTTGAAAACAGGACCGTGGTATTTAAGTTGAGTAATGGAGATTGGGAGAACAGCATTAAGGAAGATATATGCTTTGGACTTCAGTAGTAGCACTTATCAAAATATATTTACGTTAATTGAAAAATTTCTATGATTTTTGACATACCATATGAAGTTATGAACCCATTAAAGTATATTTTGTTACTAAACTAAAAATTAGATAACTGGCCAAAGTAACATAACACATGGTAATTTCAAATGCTTGTGGTAATCTGTCACATTATGATGTTTTTGTTTAATAAATCCATAAACCAATTGCAGAGTCTTCAGAAATATGAGACTGAAAATGCATAAATAAATCTTAGGAGAATAATATCCGGATACTGCACCTATGACTGGGTAAACTTAAAATATAGGAAATTCTTGGTTCCTAAGTGAATTTTAAAGTAAAAAATCACCAAAATATGGTCCATAGAAATAATATGCTTCGACCGATGAGTAAATGGGTCAAAAGTGTCAACATTCATTTGTTGTTGATGAACTGATCGTACTAATAGGGACATAAATATACAAATATATATATATATATTTTTTTTTTTTTTTTTTTTTTTTTTGCAAGAATTTAAAATACTTTTCGGAAATTTAAACCTGCAGATAGGGTGTTTCTGTAACCATGTTTATACAGCAATTTAAGAAGAAGTGGAGATTTAATCCTGGGAAGATGGTGTTTGTGTAACCATATTTTTTTCCAGAAATTAAAATATATTAAGTGGAGATTGAAACCTGCAAAGATGGTGTGTTTGTGTAACCATGTTCTGTATGACATATTTGCAGAGATGCATTGACAACATCTCAGCGTTGTGACATCATTGCATTGTTTCTGCAAAAACTGCTACCCGACAATCCAACAACAATGAACATCCATCAGTAGTTGAGCTCAACTCACCCCATCACATAAAGAGTTGAGAGTCAACATTTCTACATGTCAAATCATCAACAAACTGCCCCAGAACGAATCTAAGTCATCTGTTGTAAGCATGGTGGGGAAAAAGAGAATGTTAAAGCCGTGCCAAAGAGGATATTTATTACAATCTGGCACTAATTTGAAATATTTTTTTTTGCTTTCAGTAAAATCCGTTTTAACAACATGATTATGATTACAATGATAATCCATGAGTGAAAGATTTCAAATAAAGTAGGCCCTATACATGTGAGGGGTTATGTTTTTTGTTACATATTTATATATGTTACAATTTTAATATTCATGTGAAAATAACTTCCTATTGTCTTTTACTATGTTTACTTTATCAGTATTAAGAGATATGTGTACAATTCCAATCCTTTTTTCACAAGTTCAGTGAAATTGAAGTCTTTTTATAGTTGACATCCAAGATTCCTACTAACTGGGAGCATAGTTACACTTCATATTTGGTAGTGTTTACCAAAAGACCTCAGTGAATAAAAACCTGAAAGTAGTTTGCTGGAGTAGGTTTTTATCATACTCTTTCAAGTATTTGTTTCAATTAGGGGTGGGTCGGTAGCACTTGTTTCAATTAGGGGTGGGTCGGTAGCACTGGTCTGTTAACACTATTGCACTGGGACACCATAATGACACTTTACAACAGCCATCTCTATTGTCAGCACAATGTCGTGTAATTGTGGGAAAAATAATTTAAAATACTTGATGCTGACTCTAAATTTAAAAAATTATGCACTTTTTAATCCCATATTTTTGTAGATATTACAGCTTCTATAGCATATTTTCATGTTTCGTTTTCATGAAGTTCATACCCTATTAGCAGGCCTATTCGTTTGTGGATATGCTAGAATGAAACTTATTCAGTAATATCGAGTCGATATCTCGTAATTGAAACAGTTTTGCATTGGTGCAATACTGAAAGGGACAATATGCTACCGAACCTTCATTAGTTTTTACCGCACAGCCCTTAAGGGCTGTCGGGTATTATTTTCACCCATGGTGTCCGGATGGGTGGCCGGACGGCGGGAAAAGTTTGTCCGGCCTGTATCTCAGGAACCGTAAGGTGTAGGAAGTTGATGCTTGGTAGGGACATTGGTAGGGGTTGTAGGTGTGCAGCATCATGGTGTGACCTTGATTTGACCTTGCCGTAGTGACCTTGACCTATAAAATCTTGTCCGGGCTATATATCGGAAACCGTAAGGTGTAGGAAGTTGATACTTGGTAGGGACATTGGTTAGGGGGTGTAGGTGTGCAACGTCATGGAATGACCTTGATTTGACCTTGTAGTAGTGACCTTGACCTATAAAATATTGTCCGGGCTATATCTCGGAAACTGTAAGGTGTAGGAAGTTGATACTTGGTAGGGACATTGGTTAGGGGGTGTAGGTGTGCAACGTCATGGTCTGACCTTGATTTGACCTTGCTGTAGTGACCTTGACCTTTAAAATCTTGTCCGGGCTATATCTCGGAAACCATAAGGTGTAGGAAGTTGATACTTGGTAGGAACATTGGTTAGGGGGTGTAGGTGTGCAACGTCATGGTCTGACCTTGATTTGACCTTTGACTTTGCCCTATAAAATCTTGTCCGGGCTATATCGGAAACCGTAAGGTGTAGGAAGTTGATGCTTGGTAGGGACATTGGTTAGGGGTTGTAGGTGTGCAGCATCATGGTGTGACCTTGATTTGACCTTGTCGTAGCGACCTTGACCTTTAAAATCTTGTTGCACCTTTGGGTCTGTCTTTTGATGCAGATTAAGCACTGTTAAAGTCATATTAGAATTCATTAAGAATTTTAGTTTTACAACTTCCCATTGTAACTGATGGAATTTCATCAAGTGAGCCACAGATTTTGCTCCAACACCACATATAAGCATTCATTGAATGTATTACCACTTCTGTATGAATGGTAATATTCAAAACATCTAAAACATAATTCGGCCATGCCAGATGTAGATAAAGAGTACATGCATTATCTTTCTCTTAGACATTATTTTCTCTATTTAAACATTGTTTGGACATTTATATAACTGTACATGCATTATCTTTCTCTTAGACATTATTTTCTCTATTTAAACATTGTTTGGACCTTTATATAACTGACAGTGCTCTGAAAGTATCCTGAACTTTGTGCTGATACAGTACTTCTACGTCTCATGGTGTTAAAAATATTTCCCTAGGCTGTGGGGTACGGGCATCTCTGATGCTATTTTATTAGTAAGTCATGAACCCCGTAGTTTTATCCTGGTACAGAATGAAAAGTTTTTAATTATACTCTTAAAACATTATTATTGCTATGAAACTTGAAATGTATGCCATGAATAGGAATCTGGATTTTTGACCCAGTGCTGAATTAAACTCCTGGAGATATTTCAAAGAATCATGGTATTTCTAAAAGTACTGGGGCAGTATCTCCCAACAGAGCAGTTGACCACACAACAGGTTCAGTGATAAAAGTGGTATATTGAAGTTCAATAAATATAAAATACCTTGTGCACCACTTAGCTTCATAGTTAAGTCACTATTTTCCTGGCTTCCGTAACTCTAAAGAAAATAAAAGGGTTAAAACCTCTATAAGTTGATTGTGTAACAACCAGAAGAATTACTCTATCTAAATTTTAGAATCAAAATCCTGGTTATCTAAATGTAAAAACATTTGTTAATTTCTCTCAGTACAAACTGTAAAACTATATAAATTGCTAATTTGACCATTAACAAAGTTTGAGCTGGTAAAATGTTTTGTTTTTAGACATTTGACTTCATCAGCAAGAATCGTCTATTTGCCAGTGACACATCCGTATTCTCAGTTATATTTTTAACATGTGTTATAGTTCTTGTGGTTGCACGACTCTACTTAAGAGATCCATAACCCATTTAGAGTCACGGGTGAGAATTTTTGCAGAAGAAAGAAATTTGGCACTCTTAAAAATTTGAAAATTTCATTTTTGTAGTTTTCTTCAAATTGGAAGGAAACTGCATTAGTGACATTTTGTACAATTGTACAAATTCATGCACTATTTTGTGAAAAAAATAAACCCGAAAAAAAAAAAAATTCTTGAGTGACCAATTTCCAATATTTGGCAAATTTTAGATTCTGTACTCTTTCAAGAGAATGTAAGCCAGTGTAGAGGTTAGAATAAAGTTTTCAATATCGATATTAAAGGTAATATTTTCTTTGCATATCATTTGATGAATGAATCAATATCAAAATATTGTTTCTTGTATAATGGATCTCTTGCAGCTACTAATGCCACATAATAGTACTGTTACCACGATGTTGGTAGAAGTTCGATAGTCACCCGTTTACTGCTCCAAAAATGAAGTTTGGTTCAAATATCTGAAATTTGGAGTACACACAAAGTTTAGAAATTGCCAATATCACAAAAGATCCTATTCTCGCCCATTTATAAAACTTAAGTTAATTTAGAATGTGGCAAAGTTTACCCAAATGATCTCTGGATTTCATATTTTCAACAAAGTGACCAGATTTTATGGTAGAGTTCTTTATTTTTACTGGTTTTGAAACTTTGTTTTGATGATCAAACTAGATTGAGAGTTTGCTAACTTGTAGAGTTACCAAACATCGAACCCAAACTTTTAAACAATTTCACAGCACTACAAAGTAGTACACAAGATGTTTGAAATTATAAGAGAGACTAGATTTCTGTAAAGATTGTAAAATTCCATGAGGCATCTCTCAATCGATATTGCCCAGTAATTTACAGGAAACTATCAAAATAGACCGTTTTAATATCGATGTTGAACCCAGAGTAGTTAAAATTAATCCGCCTTTAAATATTCATACAAGATCTCCAGTGTGAGTTTTGCATTTGTCAGTGTTGTGATATGATTTGTGCGGTGTCTTTATTTTCAGGTCTCGCTCCAGATCTTACGATAGGCGCAGAAGTTACAGTAGGAGTCGTAGCAGGAGCAGGTGTGTTGTGAAAGCTCTATTTTTATTCCATTAGACTTTAATCAAGCAATTAAACTCTCGAGTATTTAGAGTACACATTATATTCTGAGCAGAAAGTTACTGCATGTATAATCATCTAATTTAAATATATTTAGAATTTCCTGATTTAAATGTAAAAAAGATTAAGTTAAGGTGGTTTCTGACTGAATTACAGGTTGTATTGAGAGCATTTACTGAAATATTGAGACAAAACTTCATCACCACCATCTTGACTGTCAACACATAATTGAAAGGAAAAAGTTAACATATTGGAAACAAAACCCCAAATCTGGAGACAATGCACACTTTTATCTAAAGCTGTGACTTCGTTAGAATAACAACACCGGGTATTCGCCTTGAAAGAACCGATCCAAATTCGGGTAACCATGTTTTAGTTGTCACCCAGTGGAAGTATCAGAGAATCAAATATGCAAATGATGTAAACAAAATGTTACAAAATATAATGTTAAATATCTGTAAAATAAGGAAAATTAAGTGAAAAACTAATATCAGTTAAAGAAATCTGACAGAATAGTAAGGTTTGTCCGAGTATTTCATCGAGTTGCGTTATATTTCACATTTTTTCAGTTAACCTCTTCGCCAGTTTGTACTTGATTTCTCGAGGAATTCAGACCGTTACCGGCTAACCTATCACAGCCTTACTTTATCCCATTTGTAGTGCTTTCTAAGACGAAACTGCCATGTTTTGTTTTCATAGCTTCTCTCCCTGTAAATAGGCCTTTTTTGATGGAGATGTACTAAAATACATCTTTTTTGGAATCCCGGATTTGTATTGGTTTTGCATTTACAGAACCATCCCTGATTATCAGAAAGTGTCATTTGCTATTAATTAGTAAATTCAGTAAATACTGGGGATACCAGTCATACACTGCAATTGTTTTTGTTTTCAGGGATCGTTACTCAAGATCAAGGTCAAGGACTCCTAGACAGTCATCGAGGTAAGGTGAAACATTTCAGTATGAAAAGATCACCCCAAAATATAACAAATATGGTAGCAAGCACTGCAAGTGTAGCAGGGATAATGAGAAATCCAATAAAACCATCAGCCTTTTTATCAGTGTTGAAGTATTGGAGAGGACTGTTTTGCTTTGTTATGGTGTGAGTAAGATAGGCTGGTGACCATTACCAGTTCGGAAGATTAAAAACCAAACCGTGAATAATGCTTTCTAGTGTTGCTATCACTTGTGTAGACAAAAACCAGTTTCCGAGTCTTCAATACGAAACAATATCTGGTATTTTATTGCATTAATACATCCTATCCAGTGGACAATTGCTAATCCAGTCGGCGCAGACCGGCCCACCAAATGTCAGAAAAAAACGTCCTGTATTTCCACCGGCCAGCTGGTCCCAGTTTTATGCACTCGCCAGGTGGCGCATTGTGCTTCCTTCCTGTCTAGACAGGATGACGTCACAGCATCTTTTTCGTTTTTGCGCATGTTCAGTGCACACACAAATTTGTGTTAGCCAGTTTTTTTTTGTTTTTATGTCAGCTGACTTGTCAGTCAGCTGACATTATGTCATCACTCTGCGGCGTACGCGTGAACAACTTCTTCTCCAAAACTACAAGGTCTAGAGACATGCTGTTTTTTTTTAAAAGATACCTTATCTATCGAGGATGAAAAAATGTTCAAGGCATGCAAATCTGTCTGTTCGTCTGTTTGCTAGAGACATTACAAGGGGGGTACCCCCACCAAAAGTGTGAAAATTTCAACTTTTTATCACAATTTTCTCAGTGACTATTGCAGGGATTTCTCTCATATCTTGCATATATGTACTAGGCCAGAGGTAGATTCTCTTGTGTGAGTATGAGACCTGGATCTGTCTTACTTTTTTGTTAATAAATTTTTTAATAATTTTTAATGTGTTAAAATTCATGAAATCATGCACTAAATCACTTATAACTTCAAAAGTGTTGCATTTACAGCATTTTGTGAAAATATGTTATTCAGCTACTTTTTTCATAGCTACAATATGGTGAGTAAGTTGGGTGTCTGTCTCAATAGCTAAGTGAGTAATAGCTACTTTTGGGCTTTTCAGTAACTTCCATTATGAGTAAAATCACTTGTAACTTAAAAACTATTGCATTTAGAGAATTTCGTATAAATATGTTATTCAGCTACTTTTGGGCCAGCTATAACATAGTGAAATTTCAGACCTGTAGCTCATGGCATAGCTGAGTAATAGCTACTTTTAGGTTATCACTGTTGAGTAAAATCACTTATAACTTGAAAACTATTGTATTTAGAGAATTTCATATAAATATGTTATTCAGCTACTTTTGGGTCAGCTATAACATAGTAAAATTTCAGACCTGTAGCTCATGGCATAGCTGAGTAATAGCTACTTTTAGGTTATCACTGTTGAGTAAATCACTTATAATTTGAAAAGTGTTGCATTTAGAGCATTTTGTTAAAATATGTTATTCAGCTACTTTTTTCATAGCTACAATATGGTGAGTAAGTTGGGTGTCTGTCTCAATAGCTAAGTGAGTAATAGCTACTTTTGGGCTTTTCAGTAACTTCCATCATGAGTAAAATCACTTGTAACTTAAAAACTATTGCATTTAGAGAATTTCGTATAAATATCTTATTCAGCTACTTTTGGGCCAGCTATAACATAGTAAAATTTCAGACCTGTAGCTCATGGCATAGCTGAGTAATAGCTACTTTTAGGTTATCACTGTTGAGTAAATCACTTATAACTTGAAAACTATTGCATTTAGAGTATTTTGTTTCAATATGTTATTCACCTATTTTGGGATCAGCTATAACATAGTGACGTTTCAGACCTGTGGCTCATTTCATAGCTGAGTAATAGCTACTTTGAAGTTCTCACTGTTGAGTAAATCAGTTATAATTGGAAAACTATTGCATTTACAGAAATTTGTGCAAATATGTTATTCAGCTACTTTTGGGTCAGCTATAACATAGTGAAATTATAGACCTATAGCTCATGGCACAACTGAGCAATAGCTATTCTCAGGTACTGACTGTTGAGTAAATCAGCTATAACTTGAAAAATATTGCATTTGGAGTATTTTCTTAAAATATATTGTTCACCTACTTTTGGGTCAGCTATAACATAGTGAAATTACAGACCTATAGCTCATGGCATAGCGGAGCAATAGCTATTTTCAGGTTCTCACTATTGAGTAAATCAGTTGTAGCTTGAAAACTATTGCATTTACAGTAGTTTGCTTAAATATGTTGTTCACCTACTTTTGGGTTAGCTATAACATAGTAAAATTTCAGACATGTAGCTCATTGCATAGCTGAGTAATAGTTCCTTTGAGGTTCTCACTGTTGAGTAAATCAGTTGTAACTTGAAAACTATTACATTTAGAGTAATTTGTTAAATATGTTATTCACAGAATCTTTGGTCAGCTATAACATAGTGAAATTGCAGACCTCTATGTCATGGCATAGCTGAGCAATAGCTACTTTCAGGTTCTCACTGTTGAGTAAATCATTGTATCCACTGGATAGCCGCAGTGTGTAGAGAGAGATTTCACCATTACTGCTCTGATGAAAAAAAATATTATAGCTAGCTTTCTTAAGTTTGCAGTATATATTAATAACCATAAAATGTTGTCTGGGAATATTTTTGGCCTCATTTTGAGAAACAAGATGGCCGCCACAGGTGTTTTTTGTCAGTCATGAAAAGTGCTTATATCTCCCTTATTATTGATCCTAGAGGTTTGGGATGATAAACCAACCTGTAGGAAATCATGGGGTGGGAATCTTTTGGTGTGGTCAGATTTGACCTTCAATGACCCCTCCTTCAAGGTCAAACAAGGATAGCCAAACTTAAAAGTGCTTATAACTCGCTTATTATTGGTCCCAGAGGTTTGGGATGGTAAACAGACAGGAAATCATGGGCTGTGAATCTGTTGATATGGTCAGATTTGACCTTGGAACCCTCCTTCAAGGTCAAATGAGGATAGCGAAAATTGAAAGTGCCTGCAACTCGCTTATTATTGGTGACAGAGATTTGGGATGGTAAACCATCCCATAGGAAATCATTGGCTCGGAATCTTTTGGTATGGTCAGATTTGACCTTTGGACCCCTCCTTCAAGGTCAAATGAGGACAGCCAAGCTTAAAAGTGCTTATAACTCATTTATAATTGGTCCTAGAGGTTTGGAATGGTAAACCATAGGAAATCATGGGCTGGGAATGTATTTGTGTGGTTAGATTTGACCTTGGACCCCTTCTTCAAGGTCGAACGAGGATATTGCATTTGTAGTATTTCTTTAAATATGTTTTAACCTATTTTTTACACTTAAACAATTACCTTGTTATTTTCCTTCATAATACCATTTACAGGGCACAACTTTTTTATCCTTTTCTTCTGTCAGCTTCGGAATTTCTTTCGAACTTGCTGTTCAGTTACCATTTACTGTATTTCTGTACAGCCCTTTTCCTGATAATTATTCTGTCCTCTAATCACCTTCACAAATCAAAAACACTCAGTCAGCTGACACAGTGCCCGTTCACGGGCACTCTCCTCTTGTTTTTTTTTTGAAGGGTTTTGTGAAAAATTGAGAATACTTTAATTTTTCATCAGAATTCTGTGTAAATGGATTCTTGGGAGTTTATAGACGAACATGGCTTCACCTGGTCAGAAGCGTGGTGGTTGTGGCCACTTGATGGCTGGTTTTGACTCACATTCATTTTGAGTGCGTTGCCACGATAAGGGGAAAGAACAAGACCCATGTTGAGAAGCCAGAGTCAGCTTGTAAGTTTTGTGACACTTGAACTTCTAACCAACGGGCACAAATTTCAACCCCATCTTATAAGCTCAAGAAAGAAAAACAGGAAGCTAAGTCTACTTCAACTCCCAGTAAAGAAGTTCAGTCAGCCACTCTCAATCCCACCCTTGTGGTTCCGGTGTAAAAGTAAATCTTCCCCCCCGTAAAATCTCCCCCCCCCGGGGGGTAAAATTTTCTAGAAAATAGTCCCCCCCGCCATGAAAATTTACCCCCCCACCTGTGATAATGATAAAAAATTATTAATATTTTCAAATTGTCTTTATTTAAACAGTGTACAAATCTTTTGGTGTGAACTACATATATTAACTGACACAAGATAACTTCTTTGATTTAGTTTCTCTATTCAAAGTCAGTTCCATGGATTATAAGAAGCCATGCATACTAATTCAATTAGCTGGAAGAAACAGAAAGAAGCCACATTCACACTTTTGACTTTGTCAACCCATCTCTATTGCAATAAACAACATAAAAGAACCAGTTAGAATATCAATAATAAGATTAACCCATTTGTATTAATGGTATATGTTAATGCAGAAGCACTTCATCGAGAAAAAAATAATCCAAACATAACCTATATTGCAATTATAAATATTTTACCAGAATAGAGATGTCTAGTATTTTGTTCTATTATCTTATTCAAATTAATTATCTAATATGTTTAAGGTTACACTTTTGATTTCTCTTGTTTAAATAAAAATGATTGTCTTTTTATTTACAGAAATCATACAAAAATAAACCAGAAAATTTGGAATGTAAGCTATTACAATAATAAGCCTAACCAGAAGACAATATCAAATTCTAAATTACTGTTGAAGATTACACTTTTGAAATATCTTATTTAAATTTCAATGATTAGAAGTTATACAAAAAGTAAACCTGAAAGTTTGGAATGCAAGTTATTATTATAATATACCTAACCAGAAGAAAAGATCAAAACCCTAAAATACTGTGCTGTTTAATGGGTGTTCATTCCATTCATAGAATTCACACCATAAGTGACCATGATAGATAAAAATAAATGTTAGGTAATGATGATATTAGAAGTAATCTGAAGTAAAACCATACACTGATAAAGTACAGGTCTGCATAATGAGTTTAATGATTTTTTTATTTCATTCAAAGAAGTTATACAACAAGTAAAACTAATGGATCTTCCAAAATGGAAGGTATTATTAATGAAATAAACATATACAATGCTAAAGTACAGGTACAGGTCTGCATATGTGTCATGTTTTTGTTTCATTCAAATAAGTGATGCAACAAGGAAACCTAATAGTTCCACCAAAATGGAAGGTATTATTATCACAAATCTAAAAGGATAGCAAAATATGAAATGGCAAACAGCAGGTCTGTATGACAGATATTCTAAAAACTAATAAAGTACAAAACTAACAGTTCAAGATTAATGTCCTTAGGTGGGGGGGAAAATTTTCAGGCGGGGGGTATTATTTTCTAGAAAATATTCCCCCCCGGAGGGGAATATTTTCTAGAAAATATACCCCCGGGGGTAATATTTTCTAGAAAATCCTCCCCCCGGGGGGGAATATTTTATGGGGGGAAGATTTACCATTACACCGGCACGTGTCGGAAGTGGGGGTTGTGGATGGCCAGAGCACCGTTGGGTTGCCTGGTTTGAGTGCACCACCTGCTGAGAAGAAGAAGAAACTGGATGACAAGAAATTTAAGTTGGTCAAGTCTGATAAGCCCACCAAATCTTCATCCACTTCATCTAACCGACCGACGTCTGCATCTACCAACCAGAGATTTAAAGAACTAGACCAGAAATGGTCGGACCGGTTTAACCGGTTAGAGGCACTCCTGTAAGCTAAAACTTGGGACCGACCCTACATCAAGATCTAGCTCTGTCCGACCTCTGTCCTCAGACTGGCCAAGAGTTACTGAACAGACTGTCACTCCAGTTTATCAGAAACCTTCCACCAGCAGTTTCGAACCAACCAGAAGGGAAATGTCTGACAGTGAATCGGAGTCTGACAGTATTATATCTGACAGGCCGCCTCTGGATATTTATGTAGAAGAAGAACTGTCTGACAACCAGGATGCTACTATAACCAACCCCAATCCAGCCCTCTCTGAGGAACAGGCTTACAGGGAAACTATGAGAGGGATTAGGTCATTCATGGGGTGGACGTATATCCCCGACATTGACTCCAGTGCTGACAAGTGAGACGACAATCCTTTTGTTGGCCCTAAACTTCAACAGTCAGGAAAAGTGTCGGTCCAACTTCCTACAGATGAATGGCTATGCAGGAAGATCGGTAAACTGAACTTGACATTAGTGGAAGGTTACCCTTCTCACAGTTCAGAGGCAGGGGGTCTCCAGAGAGATCAATTTGTTAAACCGGCCAGTTCACAGGCAAAATGGTACGGGCTTCACTCCGACCAGAAAAAGGATACTTCAGATTGTGTTTCTTCCTGGAATACAGACCCATGTAAACTTAACAGCATATACCTCAGGATTGCCCGACAGGCCGAAATCGCCTCAAACCCTCCTCAGTCGCATCCTATCTCACAGGAAAGTCTACACAAATGGGAGAAGTTGGCCAGGGAGTCCTCGGGTATCTGTAATCAGGCAGCCAGTTTTAATCGTTGTCTCCTGAAAGTTCAACAGAACAATATATGCAGTCCCAACTGAAAACTATCGGAAGCGAAAACAAAGGCAAGTCTGCCTCCAAGGTTGCTACCGCCACCGACGAACTGCAGTACTTGTTAGACTTCAATTCAAGTATTTGTCAAGCCATGTTGATGGAGCATCTGACGGATTTTGTGTTTGCTAATATGAGCATCTGACAGGTTTTGTGTTTGTTAATATGGGTAATCTGACTTTAATCAGAAGGGACTTGTTTTATCTGAAATCTGGGATTAAAGCGGACACACTGGCTGCTCTGCGTACTGCCCCCTACATTAGAACACCATGTTTCCAGACAGTGTTATAAAACTGGCAGAGGAAAATATTGCCAACTTTGACAAGGGACGCTCTGGCTCAGTTTACAAGAAAGGTCGGTACCATCCCTATGAAAGGTCGGATAACAGGAAACAGGACCAGCATGGAAGAACATCTCTTAACATGATCAGAATAGAAGGGGCAAAGGGAAACACTGGTATTCATCCCGACCTGCCAAGGGCCAGCAGTCGTACAAATGACAATTACTGTGTAAACAAGTTACAGGAATGACTGCTGGCCGGGAGCAAAGTTTCTACACACAGACTATGAACACTTATGTAAACTCTCATGTTGTAAAAGTTGTACATACTGCACTCGGGCATTCCCAAAAGAACGAAATAAGTCCCGGGTCAGCAGGTTGTTATCATCAAAAAGAGTACAAATTAAAATATGTGAAAGGTGTTTCTTGTGTCACTCAATTGTCTTGTGTCAAACCTGTAACAAATGTAACAACTGCTGCTCCAAATCTGCCTGTAGGGGAGAGACTTCAATACTTAACTGAAAACTTAACTGGCAAACTGAACTGAATCTGGCTGCCGGTCCGAAAGTAGTTCCAAACCTAAAAGAGGGTTACACCCTCCCCTTTCGGATCCGGCCAAACTTGATGAGGTCACCAAACATTATAAGCTGCTGTGTCAATACCCACAGGAACCTCTACCTGTTGGAGGCATATCAGCTTATAAACAAAAACGCAGTAGAGCTGGTAACCCATCAAAGACACTGGGGTTTTTCAACTGACTATTTTTAGTACCTAAACCCAACAACAAGTGGAGACCCACCCTAGATCGGAGCAATTTAAACCAATTCCTCAAGGCTCAAAAATTCAAAATGGAGACACCGGAAACCATCAGGACCTCTCTCCAACAAGGGGAGTGGGTGACCTCAATAGACTTCAATGATGCCTACTTCCATATACCAATACAGGAACAGTCCAGGAAATATCTGAGATTGCACGTCCAGGGTCAGACTTACAATTCAAGGCACTGCCATTCGGTTTGTCCACAGCACCCATGGAGTTCACTGTAATAGCAAAGGAGGTGAAGCTGATGGCCACACACAAGGGTATAAGAATCCACCAGTTCCTAGACGACTGGTTGATCCCACCAGGCTTGTCTCCAGCATACACAGGATCTAGTAAAAATGTGTCAACAACTAGGTTGGCTGGTGAATTTATAAAAATCAGAATTGGAACCCAAGCAAGTTTTCGACTTTGTAGGTTACCAGTTTGACCTCAAGTCCGGTCGGTTCTGACCCATACTGGACCGGTGGCAGAACCTTCAAGAAAAATACTAACAATGCTATCCCTACCGGCTTGTCCGGTCCGGCAATTCATGTCCTTGATAGGCCTGCTAACAGCCACAGAGAAACAAGTTCACCTAGGTTGAGTGCACATGAGACCTATACAGTGGCATCTCAAAAACAACTGGAGGGTACCGGAAACACTAGAAAAAGTGATCCCAATTCCCGGGTCACTGCACCCCATCTACAATGGTGGCTGGAGGAAGACAATATGCTCCAAGGTCAAGCATTACACCCAGTGAAACATGCTCTGCAAATATTTGCAGACGCATCAAAAGAAGGATGGGGTGCTCACTTAAACGAGCACACTGCAAGAGGAACCTGGTGCCTTCCAGAAAGCAAGCTGCATATAAACTATCTGGAACTCGAAGCAGTTTTTCTAGTCTTAAAAGAGTTCGAAGACCTTTGCTCAGGCAAGATAATACTGGTAGCAACCAACAACACCACATTGGTGTCATACATAAACAAGGAAGGAGGCATGAGTTCAGGTCCACTTTGTGCCCTGCTATGGAGAATCTTTACCTGGTGTACCAAAAAACAAGTAACTCTCAAAGCCCGACACATTCCAGGCCGGCCGAACGTGGTAGCAGACAAGCTATCAAGGCTAAGCCAGACCATCCAAACAGAGTGGTCCTCCTCTCCTTTTCCAAACAATATGCAGCAGGTGGCACCGGCCCCAAATAGACCTATTTGCCACGAGGTTCAACAAGTAGTTGCCTCTGTTTGTGTCACTGGTACTGGATCCCCTGGCCACAGCAGTGGATGCACTCAGTCTGCCATTGGAGGATCTGGACGCATACACCTTCCCACCAGTAGCCATACTGGGCAAAGTGGTGGAGAAGTTGCAAAACTCCCCATAAAAGAGAATCATTATGATTGCTCCAGGGTGCCCTAACATGCCGTGGTTTTTGGATCCGGTGGCCATGTCCAGCCAAATTCATCTGCCCAATCTGCCCACCCTTTTGACACAGCCCTTCAATCAGATCCCCTACAGAAATCTGACAAATCTAAATCTCCATGCATGGCTCCTAGAGCCTCAGCAATCAAGGAGCAGGGCTTCTCTTGAGGCAGTGGCAGCAAGAATTGAGGTTCCTCAAAGAGGATCAATCAGATCAGTCTATGAGGCAAAGTGGGCCATTTTTACAAAGTGGTGCCTCACTAATCAGGTGGACTTCAGAGCACCCCCTGTTAAGTCAGTTGCTGATTTCCTTATGTACCTGTTTCAGGACAGGAAGTTACAGCCCAGCACCATTGATGGTTACAGGTCAGCCATTGCTGATAAACTGAGAAACTCACCCATTAATATCAGCAAAGATGGTACTCTCACTTGTCTCTGGATAGCTGGATAGTTTCCACAGAATAAAAAAAAATCAGGAAAAACTATAAACCAATCAAAAAAATAAAAAACTACGACGAGCTTCCTTCGGGAGGTTTATTTCTGCTTCGTTTGGGACTGAAGAGAAAAATTTGTTAGTTTATGAGTTCACTTAGGTTGCTAGTAACTTACCGCCGACCAAGCGGTAGTTACTCAGCAATTGTCCATTGAATAGGATGTATTAACGCAATAAAATTGCAAATTTAATAAGTAAATTAAGTAAGTTAATACCCTATCCAATGGACACACAAGACCCTCCCACCGACCGGCTTACTTGGGGTCTAATAGGTTTAGACAACGAAAAAGATGCTATGATGTCATGCTGTCTAGACAGGAAGGAAATATGATGCGCCACCTGGCAAGTGCACAGAACTGGGACCGGCCGCCCGGTGGAAACACAGGATGTCTTTTTCTGTCGTTTGGCAGGACGGTCTGTGCCGACCGGATCAGCAAATGTCCATTGGATAGGGTATTAACATATAAAAATTTAATTTACTTATTAAATTTGCAATTTCATTTGGTTTAGTATTGGCCTTGGTGAAAAAGGTAGACGTCCCTACATCAGGCATAACTCTAGAATGTAGGGGTATGATGATGAGTACAAATAATTCGAGTCGATTGCTTGCGAATAAAAATTCAACTCGACATCGAGCCCTCGCAAAGTTAAGTCTCTACCTTGATGGGGAAACAACATTGAATATATATGAAGCCTAAAATACACAAAGGATTCTGATGTTTTACTGTTTTCTTGATGTTTTGAGATCTTTCAAATCGCCCAAATCGCAAATACTGACCACCTGGTCAAGGCCTTATAAATTTGGTAAACATCTAGTATTTAAGGGTAATGGTGGAGTTTAAAACATCTGGAGAGACATTTTTTTTTCAAATTGTGGCTCATACACTCTTGCATTTATGTTTTGCCAAACTTTGTTCATAGTTTTGTTTTTTGGGCATGATTACACCACTAATATTCACTATGTTCTGTGCAATAATTTGTGCTTAGTTATACTAACCTTGATAGCATTTTAAAAATCATCTAAATATGTTTTCTTTATTTCAGGAGGAGCAGGTCCAGATCTTACAGCAGGTAGAGCAGTGTATGTGAAATTTGCTTTAAGCAACAGCTAGATTAAAACAAAAGATGAAACTTTTAAAACTTAATTATCATTAATATGAAAGGGGAGTGGACTGCTGTCACTGGTATCTTGGTATTGACTATTGAGACTATTTCAGTAGAATACAGTAATGATCCTTCACAACTACTATCTCAATAGCGGTTGTGCCATCTCAGACATTTGTGAAAAAATTATGTAGCATCTAAAATTTTTTAAATTGGTAATAAAAGGCACATTTTAGAACCAGTTACCAAAAGTGGGAATTTGATAAAAAAAACTGGTAGTGTTTAATTAGTTACTTGCCTCATCCAGAGATAAGGTGTTGAACTACATGTAATGTATTATGTAGCATTGGCGTGGTTTAAAATATTGTAATAATTTCTGAAAAGAAAATTAAGATAATCAAATACACATTTATTTTAAAGTTTGTCGGTGTTTTTCTGAAGATTTGTAATAAAGAAGAATTTTTATTCTGATATTTCAAATTTTTTTTTTTTTTTTTCAGATCTCCAAGTCGACATTAAAGGATCGCATTAATACTTTATTCAAGCATATTTGAATGTTTTTTTAAAGTGGATTCTCTGAACTGTAAAAAATATAAATCAATGTACATAGTATGTATGTCATTCCCTGGTCTAATGCACAAGTCCATGTTTGTGTTGTATCAAACAAGATTAGTAAGGAAAACATTTGCCCTGTGTTTGTGTGTAGAAAATAGTGACATTTGTAGTGGCAATTGTGCTGATTTTTTTTTTTTTTTTTTTTTAGATTTTATCCTGCATATAATACCAAACTCTTGTATTTTAAATATTTTGATACCTTTCATTTGTATTGATTTTTTTTTTCACCAACATAATGTCAAAAGTTACTCTCCAGTTATCATAGAAAGTTGTAGCTTTATACCGTAATGTAGGTGTAATATATCAAGGTTTTAAGTTAATGAAATATATTTAAAGGTATTTTGACTTGGATAAAACACTAAATGTACAACAACAACAAAAGAAAGAAAATAATTAAGTTACATTCCTTTCTGTATTTTCGCTTTAGATATTGAATGAAAGAAGTATATCAGTTCACTGATTTTGCTGTGAAAATCAGGTTCTTTTTCAACATGCTAAATTGTTGTATTATGTTTATGAATGTAATTTGGAGAAAATAAATTGTTGCATTTTATTATTGTCTTTTTATTTTTGGGGAACTTAAGGTTGGTATAAGATGGAATTCCAAAAGAATTTAAGAGAGGAGTGTACACGGAAAATCATTGTGGGAACACTCCAGAGTGAGAAATTCAGTAGATGAAAAATGTTATTAGGGGCAGCCTTTAAATTGTGTAAGAAGTGAAATTCATGAAAAATCAGGGGAAAAAAAAGATTGAATTTTTTTTTTAAATTAACATTGGATTCAAATACCTTACAAGTTATTGTTAAACTTTATACATCCAAAATTTCTCCTGTGCTGCAGCTCACCCATCTCAAAAGTAGGGTATTTGTCCTGCTGTGAGAGTTTACAGGCTGTTAAGTTAAAATTGGTCAACCATGGGTGTAGGTCCAATTATGTCCAAGCTATGCCTCAGAACGGAGAGGATGGTCACATATGGAGCCAGTATTGGTCAATGTAGATGTTTCAGTGAATCCACCTTTAATCTGGAAAAAATTATCTTGAACATTTAAAGTTGCCTAAAATCAACACAGTTGCACAAACATTTGACTATACTGGAATGTCAATTGTCTGACATGGATGCAAAAGACTGAGGTTTAGGCCATTTTCAACACTTAAGGCATGGACACTCAAAATTGCATGTGCTGTTGTTACCTGCATTTGAAGGATAGTAAAATGTGAGAAAGCAACTTTGAAGGTAGATACTGGCCAGTCAATACAAGGCCACTAATCAAAATCTGGGCAAATCATCTTTGGATTTCATCTTCAAGGTTTTTGGTTTCAATCTAGCTAATGTTAACCAGTGGGTAATGTTGGGCGTGTCAAACTATTACTGTCGCTGTTACTACAGCAAAAAAACAAGAGGAGAGTGCCCGTGAACGGGCACTGTGTCAGCTGACTGAATGTTTTTGATTTGTGATGGTGATAATGAGAGGAAAGCATAATTATCAGGGAAAGGGCTGTACAGAAATACAGTAAATGGTAACTGAACAGCATGTTCGAAAGATATTCCGAAGCTGACAGAAGAAAAGGACAAAAAAGTTGTGCCCTGCAAATGGTATTATGAAATAAAGTTACAAGGTAATTGTTTAAGTGTAAAAAGTAGGTTAAAAATATTTAGAGAAATACTATAAATGCAATATCCTCGTTCGACCATGAAGAAGGGGTCCAAATGTCAAATCTGACCATACCAAAAGATTCCCAGCCAAAGAATTTAGGATGGTTTACCATCCCAAACCTCTCGGACCAATAATAAGTGAGTCATAGGCACTTTTTAAGTTTGGCTATCCTTGTTTGACCTTGACGGAGGGGTCCAAGGTCAAATCCGACCACACAAAAAAATTCCCAGCCCATGATTTCCTGTAGCTTGTTTACCATCCCAAACCTGTAGGACCAATAATAAGCGAGTTCTAAGCAATTGTAAGTTTGGCTATCCTCAATTGACCTTGAAGGAGGGGTCCCAGGTCAAATCTGACCACACCAAAAGAATCCCAGCCCATGATTTCCTATATGTTGGTTTACCATCCCAAACCTCCAAGACCAATAATACGCGAGTTATAAGCACTTTAAGTTTGGCTATCTTCGTTTGACTTGGAAGGAGGGGTCTAAGGTGAAATCCGACCACACCAAAAGATTCCCAGCCCATGATTTTCTATAGGTTGGTTTTCCATTCCAAACCTCTAGGACCAATAATAAGCAAGTTATAAGCACTTTTAAGTTTGGCTATCCTCATTTGACCTTGAAGGAGGGGTCCAAGGTGAAATCCGACCACACCAAAAAATTCCCAGCTCATGATTTTCTATAGGTTGGTTTTCATTCCAAACCTCTAGGACCAATAATAAGCGAGTTATAAGCACTTTTATGTTTGGCTATCTTCATTTGACCTTGAAGGAGGGTTCCAAGGTCAAATCGGACCATATTAACAGATTCCCAGCCCATGATTTCCTACAGGTTGGATACAATGATTTACTCAACAGTGAGAACCTGAAAGAAGCTATTGCTCAGCTATGCCATGACATAGAGGTCTGCAATTTCACTATGTTATAGCTGACCAAAACGTCTGTGAATAACATATTTAACAAAATACTCTAAATGTAATAGTTTTCAAGTTACAACTGATTTACTCAACAGTGAGAACCTCAAAGTAACTATTACTCAGCTATGCAATGAGCTACAAGTCTGAATTTTTGCTCTGTTATAGCTGACCTAAAAGTAGGTGAACAACATATTTAAGCAAAATACTGTAAATGCAATAGTTTTCAAGTTACAACTGATTTACTCAATAGTGAGAACCTGAAAATAGCTATTGCTCCGCTATGCCATGAGCTATAGGTCTGTAATTTCACTATGTTATAGCTAACCCAAAAGTAGGTGAACAATATATTTTAACAAAATACTCCAAATGCAATATTTTTCAAGTTATAGCCAATTTACTCAACAGTCAGTGCCTGAGAATAGCTATTGCTCAGTTGTGCCATGAGCTACAGGTCTGTAATTTCACTATGTTATAGCTGACCCAAAAGTAGCTGAATAACATATTTGCACAAATTTCTGTAAAGGCAATAGTTTTCCAATTACAACTGATTTACTCAACAGTGAGAACTTCAAAGTAGCTATTACTCAGCTATGCAATGAGCCACAGGTCTGGAACTTCACTATGTTATAGCTGACCCCAAAATAGGTGAATAACATATTGAAACAAAATACTCTAAATGCAATAGTTTCCAAGTTCTAAGCAATTTACTCAACAGTGATAACCTCAAAGTAGCTATTACTCAGCTATGCCATGAGCTACAGGTCTGAAATTTTACTATGTTATAGCTGACCCAAAAGTAGGTGAACAACATATTTAAGCAAAATACTGTACATGCAATAGTTTTAAAGTTCCAACTGATTTACTCAATAGTGATGACCTAAAAGTAGCTATTACTCAGCTATGCCATGAGCTACAGGTCTGAAATTTCACTATGTTATAGCTGACCCAAAAGTAGCTGAATAACATATTTATACGAAATTCTCTAAATGCAATAGTTTTCCAATTACAACTGATTTACTCAATAGTGAGAACTTCAAAGTAGCTATTACTCAGCTATGCCATGACCTACAGATCTGAAATTTCACTATGTTATAGCTGGCCCAAAAGTAGCTGAATAACATATTTATACGAAATTCTCTAAATGCAATAGTTTTGCAATTACAACTGATTTACTCAATAGTGAGAACCTCAAAGTAGTTATTACTCAGCTATGCAATGAGCTACAGGTCTGAAATTTTACTATGTTATAGCTGACCCAAAAGTAGGTGAACAACATATTTAAGCAAAATACTGTAAATGCAATAGTTTTGAAGTTACAACTGATTTACTCAATAGTGATGACCTAAAAGTAGCTATTACTCAGCTATGCCATGAGCTACAGGTCTGAAATTTTACTATGTTATAGCTGACCCAAAAGTAGCTGAATAACATATTTATACGAAATTCTCTAAATGCAATAGTTTTCCAATTACAACTGATTTACTCAATAGTGAGAACTTCAAAGTAGCTATTACTCAGCTATGCCATGACCTACAGATCTGAAATTTCACTATGTTATAGCTGGCCCAAAAGTAGCTGAATAACATATTTATACGAAATTCTCTAAATGCAATAGTTTTGCAATTACAACTGATTTACTCAATAGTGAGAACCTCAAAGTAGTTATTACTCAGCTATGCAATGAGCTACAGGTCTGAAATTTTACTATGTTATAGCTGACCCAAAAGTAGGTGAACAACATATTTAAGCAAAATACTGTAAATGCAATAGTTTTGAAGTTACAACTGATTTACTCAATAGTGATGACCTAAAAGTAGCTATTACTCAGCTATGCCATGAGCTACAGGTCTGAAATTTTATTATGTTATAGCTGACCCAAAAGTAGCTGAATAACATATTTATACGAAATTCTCTAAATGCAATAGTTTTCCAATTACAACTGATTTACTCAATAGTGAGAACTTCAAAGTAGCTATTACTCAGCTATGCCATGACCTACAGATCTGAAATTTCACTATGTTATAGCTGGCCCAAAAGTAGCTGAATAACATATTTATACGAAATTCTCTAGATGCAATAGGTTTTAAGTTACAAGTGATTTACTCAATAGTGAGAACCTAAAAGTAGCTATTACTCAGCTATGCAATGAGCCACAGATCTGAAACTTCACTATGTTATAGCTGATCCCAAAATAGGTGAATAACATATTGAAACAAAATACTGTAAATGCAATAGTTTCCAAGCTATAAGCGATTTACTCAACAATGATAACCTAAAAGTAGCTATTACTCAGCTATGCCATGAGCTACAGGTCTAAAATTTTACTATGTTATAGCTGACCCAAAAGTAGCTGAATAACATATTTATACGAAATTCTCTAAATGCAATAGTTTTTAAGTTACAAGTGATTTTACTCATGATGGAAGTTACTGAAAAGCCCAAAAGTAGCTATTACTCACTTAGCTATTGAGACAGGCACCCAACTTACTCACCATATTGTAGCTATGAAAAAAGTAGCTGAATAACATATTTTAACAAAATGCTCTAAATGCAACACTTTTCAAGTTATAAATGATTTTGTGCATGATTTCATGAATTTTAATGCATTAAAAATTATTAAAAAAATTTATTTAAAAAAAAGTAAGACAGATCCAGGTCTCATACTCACACAAGAGAATCTACCTGTGGCCTAGTACATATATGCATGATATGAGAGAAATCCCTGCAATAGTCACTGAGAAAATTGTGATTAAGTGTTGAAATTTTCACACTTTTGGTGGGGGTACCCCCCTTGTAATGTCTCTAGCAAACAGACGAACAGACAGATTTGCATGCCTTGAACAATTTTTCATCCTCGATAGATAAGGTATCTTTTAAAAAAAAACAGCACGTCTCTAGGCCTTGTAGTTTTGGAGGAGAAGTTGTTCACGCGGACGCGGACGCGTACGCCCACGCCGCAGAGTGACGACATAATGTCAGCTGACTGACAAGTCAGCTGACATAAAAATCCGCTCTTAAACCATCTTTTTTTTGCGTTAATACATCCTATCCAATGGACAATTTGCTAAACTGGTCGGCAGAGACCGGCCCTCCAAATGTCAGAAAAAAGACGTCCTGTGTTTCCACCGGCTGGCTGGTCCGTAGTACTAGTGCACTCCCCAGATGGCGTGTCATACTGTGCAGACATGTTTTCAACATCTCCAGATATTTTAAGGAAAAGTGTGCATCATGACGGGTGGATATTTTCACTGTAGAAGTGTTATCTACTGATCAAGCACGGATATACATTTAGAAATCTGCTGGAAACGCTCCCTAGCTGACTCAATTTAGTGTTGATGATAGGGCAGTTAAGACGAGAAATATAAAGGCAGCCATTTTACTAGTTTCCTCCCATTCAACCATGGTGTTGTTAGGGGCAGATCGACAATATTAAGGAAATAATGGATATACTACTTACAGATATTTTTATCCGTGTCTTTTGTTGAATGTACCTTCTGTAACTTTCCAGTTTCAATCACCATAGAAACGTCTTTTCTAGTACTACGAATAGAAATCACGGACAACAGTCTACGTAGTTTTGAACACTGCAAATAGAAGGAATTCCCCAGGAGGTGCATTCTTCAGAGCGCACTGGTACCGACTTCTCTGCTGTAAGGCATCAGTCACACCAGCCTAGCTCAAGTAGTAGTGTTTTTTCATCAGAAGCAGGAGATGAATTCTTCAGATTTCTTCAGAGCGCACTGGTCCAGACATCTTGGCTGTAAAGCATTAGTCGACCGGCAAGCTCCAGTTCAACCGACTTCACAATAGAAGGTGATATCAGTCCCTCCCTTGCAGACCCGGCTTTGTTGTCGGTAGTGGGGGTTGTGGATGGCCAGTTCACTGGTTTTATCACGAAAGAAAGAAGGAATTTCATCTACAGAGCGCACCGGTCCAGGCTTCGCTGCTTTTAAAGCATCAGCCAACCGGCCAGCTCAAAAGAACGCGACCTCTGACGTCATATCCAGTCAGCCAATCGCGTGTCCTTCCTACCTAATCACGAAGCTGGTCACGTGTTGTCACCGACCAGGAAAGTCGGAAGTGCGTTCTTCAGAACTCACGTCTACTGTGATTACAGTCCCTACCTTGCAGACCCGGCCTTGTTGTCGGTAGTGGGGTTTTTGTAGACTGTAAAGTTGCTGGTTAAGTATCCCGCAAAGAACGACTACTGACGTCATCTCCAGTCAGCCAATCGCGTGTCCTACCGACCAAATCACAAAGCTGGTCACGTGTTTTCACTGCATTCTTCAGAACTCACGTCTACTGTGACTCAAGTCCCTGCTTTGCAGACCCGGCTTTGTTGTCGGTAGTGAGGTTTTGTGGACGTTCAGCATGCTGTTAAGTTGCCGGTTAAGTATCACACTAGAACACGGCCACTGACGTCATCTCCAATCAGCCAATCGCGTGCCCTTCCGACCAGCAAGCTGGTCACGTGACACGCTGAACAACAATTGCTTCTAAAAATAGCTCACAAGGGCTTTCCCAGCAACTGTCAAATCTACAAATAAGACGTGCGCTTAAAAGAAAAAGTTTATTTAATGAAGGGATGTGCAATAAACGGAATTCAACACAAAAGATAGTTGTAAAATTGCCTCAGCAATTGGTTACAGAGTTCACCGACCGTGTATCGGCTACACAGCCTTGTGCACTTACTTCAGCATCTGTTTACAGAATGTAGTACCGACCGGGTACCGGCTACACAGCCTTGTACACTCAACAACTGGTTACAGAGTGTACCGATCGGGTACCGGCTACACAGCCTTGTATAGTTGTTTCAACAACTACCCGCTACACAGCCTGGTACAGTTGTTTCAACAACTGGTTACAGAGTGTACCAACCAGATACTGGCTACACAGCAATGTAAATCTTACCCGGCCCAACCGGTTACAGAGTCATCCGACCCAGTCCATTCAACTCTGTTGATTCTGGGGCAGGTAGACAGCTAGTATCTACAAGATATGGCTTCAACCGACCGGTTACAGGGCCTTCCTGACTCTTGCTAACCAGCACCAAGAATCACCAACTCACAGATCTCTATCAGCTGGCAACTCCTCATCAGCAGCCTATTCACCGGCACCGGCCTATTCACCGTGTAGTCCCTGACAGGAAGTTTCTTCCTACACAGAAACTTCTTCAACCGGTTACAGAGCTTAAACCGATTACCGGCTATACAGTTTTCACTGAGCAGTTTTGCTTCACACCAGCTGGTTACAGAGACTACCGGCCTGCTATCAGGTGCAATTACTGTCATGCCCCTTTTCAATACTGGTTAAGAGGACCGGAACCGACCAGCAGACCACTTGGGGACTACCTAGTTAATAGACCAGTAACTAAAATTACTGGGGTCAAATTTGCTGGTTACAGAGAAATCAAATGGGTCAAGAGAAAAGGTGGTCCACAATCGAACAAGTTTTCATTGTGTCCTGTCAGGGGTTAGCCATCACACAAATGACAATGATACATGCTCCACCTTACCGGTGGCTGGTCTTGGGCCAAGAGTCTATAAAATGTGAAGAGTTCTGTCAGCCCCACCAGGCTGGACCTCAGCAAGAACAGATGGACTGTTAACTGGTATCATTGTCACCAGGCCGGACCAGTGTCCAGAGAGACAGTAAATGTTTGTCAGTCTACGAAAGGTGGCACTAAATTACCCGAAGGGGCTAGACTAAATCACCTTCGGGAACTTAGGAAGCCTTGGGAGCTGGTCCCCAGGTAGTACAATTTTGAAGGAGGGCCACACACCCCCTTTCCAGAACAGACCAGGCTTGACAAGGACCCTGAACATCATAAGCTGCTATGTCAATGACCACAGGAACCTCTACCTGTCATAGACATTACATCAGCTTTAAATTTTAAAAAAAATTTTAAAATGGAGACACTGGAAACCATCAGAACCTCCCTCCAACAAGGGGAGTGGATTACCTCTATAGTTTATCAAGGATGCCTATTTCCATATACCAATACAGGAACAGTCCATGAAATATCTGAGATTTGAGCAGCCATCTTGGGCAAAGTGGTTAAGAAGTTACAGGACTCCCCATGTAAGAGAATCATTCTGATTGCTCCGGGGAGGCCCAACATGCCTTGGTTTTGGGATCTATCTAATCTAATGTGGACTTTTATAGCGCTTAATCTCCATCACTGATGGACTCTAAGGCGCATCTAAACATAAAGCAAGGCAGTTAGCGTTAATCAAGGGACATAGCCAGGTCGTACCAAGGAGACCCTGATGTGACGGGGGAGGCTATGGTGGGTAGGCTTTTGCAAACAGGTATGTTTTAAGCTTCTTTCTGAAGGAGGCAACTGATGTTGCACCGCGAACATCTTGAGAGAGGTCATTCCAGATCTTAGGAGCATCAAAGGCAAAACTATGGCCGAAATGTTTGGCTGACTTGAAGACTGATGAATGGAAAGGAGGAACTGTAAGGTATTGACGATCTGGGTGACTATGTCTAGTACTATAGGGACAACTACTAAAGGACAAGAACGGTTCGAAATAAGAAGGAGAACCACTATGCAAAAATTTATACACAAGTGTTGCAGTTTTGAAAATGCAACGGTACCTAACAGGCAACCAGTGGAGTTTCTGTAGAATGGGTAACATGAGCATACTTTCCATGATTTGTAACAATACGAGCCAGGGTGTTCTGAATACTTTGCAATTTGTACTGATTGAAACCGGACAAACCTCTGAACAGAGAGTTACAATAGTCCAGACGACTACTAACCAAGGCATTTGCAGCAAGGACTGCCACTTCAGGAGTGAGATACTTTCTAATTCTACGGAGGTCACGCATCTGAAGGAAGCACGCTTTACAAGTCCTCTTGATATGCTCAGAGAATGAAAAATCTGCATCAAACCACACACCTAGATTTCTAACAGAATCAACCGGATGAAGAAGGCTACCAAGAATGCTAACAGGAAAGTGAGAGGAAATCTTCTGACGTTGAGCCTTCGAACCAAAGACAATAAACTCTGTTTTTTCAGGGTTGAGCTTCAATTTACTGAGAGACATCCACTCTTGGACATCATGAAGGCAGGCATTTAGCTTGGCGAGAGCCGAAGAAGCATTCTTGTGGGAGAGATGGATGTATAACTGAGTATCATCCGCATAAAAATGGAATTTAATATGCAGGTGGAGGAGAATAATTTTACTAAGTGGTGTTGTATAGAGTGAAAACAGTAACGGACCCAGAACAGAACCTTGCGGAATTCCATAGATGAGCTTGCTTAATTTAGATAGTGTGGAGCCTATCTTAATGGCCTGGCAATGATTTCTTAAGTAGGAAGCAAACCACCTTAGAACTGTTCCACCAAGACCAAACCAGGATTTAAGGTAACCAAGGAGAATATTATGGTCTATAGTGTCAAATGCGGCTGATAAGTCAAGAAGTACTAGAGCTGTGGGTTCACCGCGTGCCAGAGAGAGATGAACCTCATTTTTTATAGATAATAAAGCAGTTTCCGTGGAATGTCCTGGCTTATATGCTGACTGATGAGGATTGTCCAGTTTGTTGTTATTAATGTGTGACGTTAGCTCCCTAGCAACGACTCGCTCAACCAACTTTGACAGGAAACAAAGGCCAGACACTGGGCGATAATTCTTAAGGTCGTCTCTGGGAAGGGAAGCCTTTTTTATGAGGGGGGTGACAACCGCCTTTTTGAAAGAATTTGGGAAAGATCCTTCAATGAGAGAATGATTTACCAACTTGGTAATAGAAGAGAGGAGGATATCAAGGCAATCCTTAAGGAGGAATGTTGGTATAGGATCTAGTGAGCAAGATTTAGTGGGGGATTCACTAATACACTTATAGACCTCATCTTCAGTGACAGGCATAAAGGCATTGAAAGCAGGAGGCAATGAATCCGGTGCATCATTGAAAGAGCCAGAAGTAGAGAAGGTGTCCCTGATTTTGCTTATTTTATTGGAGAAAAAAGAAGCAAACATGTCCGCGATGCTTTTATCTGAGCTGTGAGCAGGCAGGACAGTCTCAGAAGTGTGATGCAAGACCTTCCTCAATGACTGCCATAGCTTCTTGGGGTCACGACTATTTGCAGTTATGAGATTTGTATAGTATGAACCCTTGTCTTTATTGGCCAGTCAATTACACCAGGCAATTTGCCTGCGGAGTCTTGATCTATTCAACTCTGACTTATGTTTTCGCCACCTTCGTTCAAATTGCCGCCTAAGAGATCGAGCCATGCGATACGAATCAGACAACCACTCATCAGACTGCTATTTAGCCTTGTGTGAAATGATAGGAGCATGCTTGTCAAGTACCTGTGTAACAGCAGTTATGTACTGATCATAAAGTTCTGCAGCAGTACCTTCAGGGGACCGTACAAATGGTATATTTTAAGGTCATTACTGAACTGGTCGATATCAATCCTGTGGTACCGACGATAAGAGACCCATTTGTCGATGCTGGTAGATGGGTGGGAGAAATCCAGTTGGCATCTTATGGCAGCATGGTCAGAAATGAAATCTCCAACACTGACATTCCGGACAAAATCTGAGTCGCAGGGAGATATCAGAACATCCAGAGTGTGACCCAATAAATGAGTCGGGCCACAGACACTTTGAACCAAACCACAACACTGTAGGATGTCGTTAAACCTGGACCTATCACCACACTCAACATCCAGATGGACATTTATATCGCCACAAATGATGAAACGGGAACCAGTCGAAGACAGAAAGCCAGAAAGAGCCAAAAAATCTTCCAGAAACTGAGTGTTGGCCATGTCCAGTCAGATTCCACTAAGTGACCAACCTGTTAACACAGCCCTTCAATCAGATCCCTCACAGAAATCTGACAAATCTGAATCTCCATACATGGCTCCTAGAGCCACAGCAATCATAGAACAGGGCTTCTCTGATTGAGGCTCCTCAAAGAGGATCAACCAGATCAGTCCATGAGGCAAAGTGGTGCATCACTAATCAGGTGGACTTCAGGGCACCCCCTGTAAAGTCAGTTGCTGACTTCCTTATGTACCTTTTTGAGGACAGGAAGTTGCAGCCCAGCACCATTGATGGTTACAGGTCAGCCATTGCTGATAAACTAGGTATTTTGCCTGTCATCATCAGCAAAGATTCATGCTTGGCAAAACAGCATTATCAGGCACCAATCTGATTGGTCAAAGGTGTCCCGGTACCCATCACCCAGCTTTCTTTCCAAGAATCAGCTGGCCAAAGAGGGTCCAGACAGTGCAGCCCCAGTGGTTATACCAGCCCTGGCCCCAACTCTGGATAGGTCCCTCAAGTCTGACAGGTCCCTCTTTTCGGTTAGAGCATTGCGCTACTATTTGGACAGGGCCTCAGACCTCAGGCAGAATAAGGAGCTGGTTTTGTCTCCTTTAGAAAGGGTTTTGACAAAGACACCTCACCTGCCTCTATCTCCTCTTGGATCAAGCAGACTGTGATCCTATGTTATGAGCTCTCTGACCAGGAGGCCCACCCTTTACATCAGGTTAAAAGCCCATGATGTCAAGGCCTTTGCTGCTCCTAAGGTCTTCCAGTCGGGAGTCTCCTTAGATCCATTCTTGTCAGCCTGCCACTGAAGTCACATAATACCTTCACACAGTTCTATCTGAAGGGTGTGGCTTGGGCTGACCCAGAGCTTTACCAATTGGGCTCGGTGTTGGCTGCTCAGCAGAACCACAAGTGGCCCTTAGATTGAGGAGTTTTGTATATATGTACATAATGTAAACAGTTCTACATGCACATACTATAAAATACGACGTGCTTCCTTTGGGAGTTTTATTGGCATTCTGGGACTGAACTCATCCCTCTCTTCCCCTACCTCAAAGCAGGTCTGTAAAAAAGGGGGGGGCGACGTCGGTATAGCCCCGGGTAACCGGCTGTTGGCAACCGACCAAGGCCTTATAGGGTTTCCTGACCTTAAGGTCAACCCAGGCCTGGGCCTACAGGTCTCCTGACGAAGTCAGCCTAGACCGTAGGTTAAAATTTGCTATTTCTTGTGAGTTCACATAAGTCCCTAGTAACTTACCCGCCGACCAAGCGGTAGTTATTCAACAAATTTTCCATTGGATAGGATGTATTAACGCAATAAAATTGCAAATTTAATAAGTAAATTAAATTTTTATAAGTTAATACCCTATCCAATGGACACACAAGACCCTCCCGCTATCAGCTTACTAGGGGTCTAATAGTTTTAGACAACGAAAAAGATGCTATGGCGTCATGTTGTCTAGACAGGAAGGAAGTACGACACACCATCTGGGGAGTGCACTAGTATTATGGACCGGCCAAGCGGTGGAAACAGAGGACGTCTTTTTCTGACGTTTGGCGGGCCGGTCTGCACCGACCAGTTTAACAAATTGTCCATTGGATAGGGTACTAACTTATAAAAATTTGGTAGGGACATTGGTTAGGGGCTGTAGGTGTGCAACGTCATGGTTTGACCTTGATTTGACCTTGCCGTAGTGACCTTGACCTATAAAATTTTGTTCGGACTCTATCTCGGAAACCGTAAGGTGTAGGAAGTTGATACATGGTAAGGACATTGGTTAGGGGGTGTAGATGTGCAACGTCATGCTGTGACCTTGACCTATAAAATCTTGTCAGGGCTTGTGACCTTGATTTGACCTTGCCGTAGTGATCTTGACCTATAAAATCTTGTCCGGGCTATATCTCGGAAACCGTAAGGTGTAGTAAGTTGATACTTGGTAGGGACATTGGTTAGGGGTTGTAGGTTTGCAACATCATGGTGTGACCTTGATTTGACCTTGACCTGTAAAATCTTGTCCGGGCTATATCTCTGAAAGCGTAAGGTGTAGGAAGTTGATACTTGGTAGGGACATTGGTTGGGGGTTGTAGGTGTGCATCGTCATGATGTGACCTTGAAATGACCTTGCCGTAATGACCTTGACCTATAAATTTTGTCTGGACTGTATCTCGGAAACTGTAAGGTGTAGGAAGTTGATACTTGGTAGGCACATTGGTTAGAGGGCGTAGGTGTGCAACATCATGATGTGACCTTAATTTGACCTTGCTGTAGTGATCTTTACCTATAAAAACTTGTCCGGGCTATATCTCAGAAACTGTAAGGTTGAGGAAGTTGATACTTGGTAGGGACATTGGTTAGGTGCTGTAGGTGTGCAACATCATCGTGTGACCTTGATTTGACCTTTGAGCTTGCCGTAGTGATCTTGACCTATAAAATCTTGTCTGGGCTATATCTCAGAAAGCGTAAGGTGTAGGAAGTTGATACTGGGTAGGGACATTGGTTTGGGGTTGTAGGTGTGCAATGTCAGGGTGTGACCTTGATTTGACATTTAACCTTGCCGTAGTGACCTTGACCTTTAAAATTTTGTCCAGGCAATATCTCTGAAGCTGTTAAGTGTAGGAAGTTGATAGTTGGTAGGGACATTGCTTAGGGGTTGTAGGTGTGCATCATAGTTTTTAGTTTACTGATTAATGCTGTCACCTTGCTATTGAATTGTCTTGTTTTAATACTTGATCTTTGCATACAGTTTGTTTTTCTTAGATGTTATTTTCTCTACTTAAACATCATTTAAACCTTAATATAACTGACACTGCTCTGAAAGTAGCCCGATCTTTGTACTGTTTCACTACTTCTATATCTCAAGGTGTTGAAAACTATTTCCCCAGGCTGTGGGGTACGGGCATCTCTGATGCTATTTTATTATTTCTTCTTTCACACCCATGATTTTTTGTCATCATTACTGTTTGTATGATGACATCCACTGATTTTGAACACAACCTGAGGTTAGAACTAAGTCATCATGTTATCATAACTCGGGCCTGTAAATGAAAGCATTCGTAAAATAGCAAAATAAAAATCAATGACAGGACGACACTTTTACCAAAGAATTCAGGGTGTAAATAGAAGCACTCTTTGAGTAGTCGCTGCACTTGAGTAGTCATTACACTGTTGTTAGTGATGCCCTCCAGACTGTAAGTGTTTACTGAAATGTCTCAATTATTACAGTGGTACATAACCTTTCTGTACAACACTTTAATAACTTTGTTTTATACAATAATAACTTTATATTTAGGTGGATGTCAACAACTTGGGATTTATAGAAGTTGTACTTAATGATAGGGTCTGAGTAAACTTTAAATTTGAGAAGTTTTTACGAAAAAAATTAACCAAGAGTAAACCAAGGTTTTGATTTACAACAATCGTTTGTTAATTTAGGTTAATTCATTAGCAGAAGGAAGGCTTTGATTTACAGGCCCCTGATAACCACATGGCTACTCGGGCTTACCCTTTTACCTGTTCAATCCCACAAAAATTTGAAAAATAATGTTATTAACAAGAAATTCTTTGAGAAACTTCAGTAGTTTAGCTATAAAAAAATTAAGTTCAATGATCTCTAGAATAATGAAATACAGAACAACCAAATACAGACACTTGAGTATAAACAGAAGGGAAATACTCATTTAGGAGAATAAGGAGTATAAAATCACACATTCAGAAAAGTGCAGGGCAGACAATGGGTTTCTCATTTTGTGTAAATATGGAACAGTATAGTAATTAACAAAAGTCATGCACTACATCAAATCTAATGAAAATTTACTACACAGTACTTAAAAAATACTATAAATTGAAAGATAAACAAGTACAAGGTTGGACTAGTTCAGCTTAACCATGACTTCATTGAGATACTCCCTTACCATATAAGATCACATTATATGGGATAAAAAATAACAGAATAAAGAAAACAGCACAAACTTGACAGCACTGATACAGAGCAGACCACCAGGATACAGTTCCAAAAATTCTTTTGTATCCAGAATATGATACAGACCTTTTGCACAATCTTATTACTTCTTCCTTTACCCGAATTAAAATTTCACGAAGACCCACTCATTACTTTTTGGGAATGTCAACCAGACAACCAGTCCTTGTAAAGACATTGAAAATAGCATGGGTGATGCCCGTACCCCATAGCCTGGGGAAATAGTTTTCAACACCATGAGATATAGAAGCGACACAGTACAAAGAATGGGAGACTTTAAGAGCAAACAGTGTGAACTGATGTACACCTACACCTTCTAACCAATGTCCCTACCAAGTATCCACTTGGTAGGGACATTGTAATTTCTGAAATACAGCCTCAACAAGATTTTAAAGAGACGGTAAAGTAGAGAGGTCAATGTCAAATCAAGGTCATACTGTGCTGTTGCACAGCCACACCCCCAACCAATGTCCCTACCCAGTGTCGACTTTCTACATCTTACGGTTTCTGAGATATAGCCCAGACAAGATTTTCAATGTCAAGATCACTACAGCAACATCAAATTAGAGATTGTGTCTCGATGCAGTGTATCCCCGGACAGGACATGGTTGAAGCGTGACAGAGTATTATGATTGACACAAATATACCCCTGTGGGGAGGGGGCCTAAGTGTTTATGAGAGCAACTTGTACTGACACTAAGTAAACAAAATATTTGCTTAATGAAAGATACAAATGTAACTAGACCTAGCGCATTGGAGAACCGATGCAAATTGTATCCACCAGAAAGAAAACTTGCCAATCAACCATCACTTAACCTCGAAGGAGGAGCCCAATGTAAAATCTGACCACATCAAAAGATTTTTAGCCCATGATTTCCAATAGGTTGGTGACATTGCAAACCTCTCGGAACACGAATAAGTGAGTTATAAGCACTTTGAATTTTGGCTATCCTCATTTGAACTTAAAAGAGGGGCAAAGCTCAAATCTGATCACATCAAAAGATTCCCAGCGCATGATTTCCTATAGGAGGCTTTCACATTACAAACCTCTAGGACAAAGAAAAAGCAATTTGTAAGCACTTTAGATTTTGCTATCCTCATTTGACCTCGAAGGAAGGGCCCAAGATCAAATCTGACCACATCAAAAGATTCCCAGCCCATGATTTCCTATAGGTTGCTTTCACATTGCAACCTCTAGGACCAATAATAAGCGAGATATAAGCACATTTAAGTTTGGGTATCCTTGTTTCACCTTGAAGGAGGGGTCCAAGGTCAAATCTGACCACATAAAAAGATTCCCGGCCCATGATTTCCTATAAGTTGGTTTCACATTGCAAACCTCTGGGACCAATAATAAGCGAGTTATGAGCACTTTTGGGTTTGGCTATCCTCGTTTGACCTTGAAGAAGCCCACGGTCAAATCCGACCGCACCAAAAGATTCCCACCCCATGATTTCCTATAGGTTGGTTTTCCATCCAAAACCTCTAGGACCAATAATAGGGGAGATATAAGCACTTTTCATGACTGACAAAAAAAACGTGACCATCTTGTTTTTCAAAATGAGGCCGAAAATATTTCCAGTCAAGATTTTGTATTCTAAAATGGTAGGCTGCGCAGTGACCTTGGACACGTCTTTTGCGCAATGCTTGAACCGCGAATATAGAACGGTAAATAAAGCACGCTGTTGAAATCTCGTACATCATCCCTTCGCGTACAAATGTAAACAAACGACTAGCAGTTAAAATATTCATAAAATTGTTATTTTTTGCTTGATTTTAATAAATAGCATATCGTTTTAAAGCTTACAACAATGTGAAAGTATCTACAGTGACAATCTCCCAATATTTCTTTACAGATTCTGTGAAAATAGAGTAACAAATATCCTATATTTTTACAATAGATATCACTATGTATGTGGTATTGATGGAACAGCCAACATGGCGTTGGATTTGTTTTGATTTTTGCGGAAGATTTGCCACTTATTTTGACCAAATTATTAATATAACCATTTTAGAATAGGAATAAAAGACAAATTCTCGTGCTTTATGATGGTTTTAAACTATCGATCGGCTGTATTAAAGCACTCAGCCCTTCGGGCTTCGTGGCTTTAATATTCAGCCGCTCGATAGTTTAAAACCATCATAAAGCACTCGAATATGTCTTTTATTCCTATAATGCGGAACATATTCTGCGAATTTGAGATCTCTACCTATAATAACCTTTGCTCTAGAGGGCCAACAAAAGTCTGTGCTTTAAGTTGAATAAACACCTCTGGCAGCCATCTTGTTTTTTCAAAATGAGGCCAAAAATATACACCTTTCCATAGGCCATGCCCACTTCCTGGTTTACGGTATTGTAGTTGTCTCCATGTCAGGCCTTGTGTGATAAACAAATGGCGAAAATGGCGGGAAATGAAACCTAATCATTGAGTATTTTAAGATATAGAACAAAAAATATGTATTATAAATGATTGGATGGAGGATATAATAAGAAAATATATAATGAAGTATATTTGTTTTATTGTGACAAAAATTAGAAAATAAATAAACAATTTATTTATCAAAACAAATCTTTGTGCATTGTAGTAAAATGTAAACAATGGCAGCTTGGGGACATAGATATACATTTCAGACATTTTAAAGTAGATAGGATTGATGATATATATATTTTTATCAAATTACATTTTGGTTTCATTTTGTCCCATTATCAGAAAGCAATAATATTTACAAACATGTCCCTAAAAATGGCCACGTTTTTCTAATTCAAAATGGCGCCGATGAAAATTGGAGGAAATGATTGGTTGTTGCTATTGTAGTAAACAGGATATTTGCAGATTTGCGGTATTTTGATTGACACCGTGGAATGGTCTATTCCCCGTCAAGATGTTATGGTTATGAATATATCCTGCAAATTTGAGAAGGCTAGGTATAATATATTTTTTTTGTTAGAGCAGTAACAGCCAATTAGTATATGGCCTCACAGTCTAAGGTACCATTTTGAGTCATTTTAGCAGGCCTAAGGTGACCTTGAAAACAATAGCCCAGGTCAACAAACTGGATGCTGGTATTCCATCATGTACTCAACCTCCAAAGCCATTTTCAATAGTTTCCATGCAATATAGTGAGCATTAAGTGTGAAAATATCTCCAACAAAGCCAAAAATGGCCTCGGTCAGGTACTTCGGTGGTCTGTGGATGCTTACCGAGGACATATATATATGTATTATATATAACAGCCATAGGATTATCTAACTTTCTGTATATGAGAACCGGGCCAAAATGTGAAAAAATGGCCAAAATCTGCCCTTTAAGAGGCCACCAGTGACCTCGAAATTGAATGTCAAGGTCACAAAACAATAGCGTTCATGGCATTGCCCATATATACCCACATACCAAATTTGAAAGTGCTAACTAAAATATTTTTTAAGTTATCGTGACCGAAAAGGAAATCGGCGGCGGCGTGACTGTACTGAATCCTAAGTATCCCCGACTTTCGTCCAGGGATACAACTAAGGGTCAATAAAGATCATATCATGAGGGCGCACATCTACACCACCCCAACAAATGTGTCTACAAAGTATCAACATCCTACACCGCATGGTTTCTGAGAATCATCTGGGACAATCTACTTGCCTCCGTCCCCCCCACCCACCTACCTATCTGGACATCATGGGTGAAAGCAATACCTGTACAGCCCTTGAAGAATGGGGGGTAAAATTGGAACCTTTGAAAATCCTGCTTTTGTGTCCAGCATATGATCTGGTCTTTGGCAAAATTTAATGGCCCCTTCCTTTGGTCAGGCTCTACCAAATAAAAATTTCAAAGATCCATTCTTTTGGAGTAACTTTGAATGCAGACAAATAAAAAACATAACTTCCTGGTGGAAGCAATAATTCCAATGAACATGAAACAACTACACTAATTGCACAGATCCAGCATAACAAATTAACCATTGTTTCGCCAATACATACATTAACAAGATTGCACTAAATTGCAAAAAATATAGAGAAAAAAAAAAGCAAATAATTCTAACAAAAAAAGTTGCTGCATTGTAAATACAAAGAAATGCAACACACACATTCCAAACAAAAGGTACACCTTTTCAAAATGAAACATTGTCCACATGTAAATTAATTTTAAATACACGAGTGGTCACAACTATATCCGGGTCATAATTATGTCCGATTTTTATTGGATTTTATTTTTAAATGGTTACACCAGAATTTTGAAAAATTTTGAAATTAATCTCTTTGAGATTAATTTTATGTCATATAAAATTTAAAAATTGAACCACACATCTAAGTTGAGTACCTTCAAGTGTGGTAAAAAAATTAGACAAAACAATTAAGACCCATACATAAGCATTCTGCCGCATGCATTTATCTCCCGCCATATAAATGAGATGTACTAAAGATAACATATTTTAACAAGGTGCTCTAAATGTAATACTTTTCAAGTTATAATTGATTTAGTGCATGATTTCATGAATTTTAATGCATTAAAAATTATTTTAAAAATTCATTAAAAAAATTTAGCATGTGAAAGCTCTCCAAAATGTAGGTGAATGAGTTATTTGAGAAATATTGGCTATCTGCAATACTTTTAGTGATAATAGGCAGTTACTCATTTTAAGTAGGTGAGTAATTAGCTACGGATCTGAAAATTCACTAATTGAAAGCTCTCCAAAATGTATGTGAATGAGTTATTTCAGAAATACTGGCTATCTGCAATACTTGTAGAGATAATTCGTATTTACTCATTTTGAGTAGGTGAATAATTAACTACGGGTGTGAAACTTCACCAAGTGAAAGCTCTCCCAAAAGTAGGTGAATGAGTTATTTGAGAAAAATTGGCTATGTGCAATACTTTTACAGATAATTCACATTTACTCATTTTGATTAGGTGAGTAATTAGCTACGGGTCTGGAACTTCACCATGTGAAAGCTCTCCCAAAAGTAGATGAACGAGTAATTTGATAAAAATTGGATACCCGCAATACTTTTAGAGATAATTAGCATTTACTCATTTTGAGGAGGTGAATAATTAGCTACGGCTCTGAAAATTCACCAAGTAAAGCTCTCCCAAAAGTAGGTGAATGAGTTATTTGATAAAAATTGGCTATCTGCAATACTTTTAGAGATAATTCACATTTACTCATTTTCAGTAGGTGAGTAATTAGCTACGGGTCTGGAACTTCACCATGTGAAAGCCCTCCCAAAAGTAGATGAATGAGTTATTCGATAAAAATTGGATATCCGCAATACTTTTAGAGATAATTCACATTTACTCACTTTTGAGTAGGTGAATAATTAGCTACGGGTCTGAAACCTCACCAAGTAAAAGCTCTCCCAAAAGTAGGTGAATGAGTTATTTGAGAAAAATTGGATATCTGCAATACTTTTACAGATAATTCACATTTACTCATTTGAGTAGGTGAGTAATTAGCTACGGGTCTGGAACTTCACCATGTGAAAGCTCTCCCAAAAGTAGATGAACGAGTAATTTGATAAAAATTGGATATCCACAATACTTTTAGAGATAATTAGCATTTACTCATTTTGAGTAGGTGAATAATTAGCTACGGGTCTGAAACTTCACCAAGTGAAAGCTCTTCCAAAAGTAGGTGAATGAGTTATTTAAGAAAAATTGGATATCCCCAATACTTTTAGGGATAATTCACATTTACTCATTTTCAGTAGGTGAGTAATTAGCTACGGGTCTGGAACTTCACCATGTGAAAGCCCTCCCAAAAGTAGATGAATGAGTTATTTGATAAAAATTGGATATCCGCAATACTTTTAGAGATAATTCACATTTACTCATTTTGAGTAGGTGAATAATTAGCTACGGGTCTGAAACCTCACCAAGTAAAAGCTCTCCCAAAAGTAGGTGAATGAGTTATTTGAGAAAAATTGGATATCTGCAGTACTTTTACAGATAATTCACATTTACTCATTTTGAGTAGGCGAGTAATTAGCTACGGGTCTAGAACTTCACCATGTGAAAGCTCTCCCAAAAGTAGACGAACGAGTAATTTGATAAAAATTGGATATCCACAATACTTTTAGAGATAATTAGCATTTACTCATTTTGAGTAGGTGAATAATTAGCTATGGGTCTGAAACTTCACCAAGTGAAAGCTCTTCCAAAAGTAGGTGAATGAGTTATTTAAGAAAAATTGGATATCCCCAATACTTTTAGGGATAATTCACATTTACTCATTTTGAGTAGGTGAGTAATTAGCTACGGGTCTGGAACTTCACCATGTGAAAGCTCTCCCAAAAGTAGATGAATGAGTTATTTGATAAAAATTGGATATCCGCAATACTTTTAGAGATAATTATCATTTACTCATTTTGAGTAGGTGAATAATTAGCTACGGGTCTGAAACTTCACCATGTGAAAGCTCTCCCAAAAGTAGATGAAGCAGTTATTTGAGAAAAATTATGTCATTATTTTGCCACAAATAAGAAAACAGCTATTACTCACTTATGGCATGCAACAGAACCCCAAACTATATGCATTTACCCTACAGTCACAATTTCAAAGTAGGTATTACTCGGCTATCCAATGTGCAACAGGTCTGAAACTTAGGTTATCAAAAACTAGATGAATAACATATTTGAAAATATTTCCCTAACTTTAATACTTTTGAAGATATTTGACAATTACTTATGTTGTTATTTTGCTACAAATAAGAAAATAGCTATTACTCACTTATGGCATGCAATACAACCCCAAAATATATACCATCTTATAGTTAAGGACAAAGTAGCTGAACAACATATTTGAAGAAAAAGCTGTAACTGCAATAGTTTTGGAGTTACAATGGATTTACTCAACAGTCACAATTTCAAAGTAGCTATTACTTAGCTATGCAATGTGCAACAGGTCTGAAACTTTACTATGTGATAGCTTACAAAAAAGTAGATGAATGACATATTTGAAAAGAATTCCGTAACTTTAATACTTCTGAAGATATTTGACATTTACTTATGTCATTATTTTGCTACTAATAAGAAAATAGCTATTACTCACTTATGGCATGCAATAAAACCCCAAACTACATGCCAGCTTATAGCTAAGGACAAAGTAGGTGAACAACATATTTTACGAAAATATTGTAACTGCAATAGTTTTGGAGTTACAATGGATTTACTCAACTGTAGAATTTCAAAGTAGCTATTACTCAGCTATCCAATGTGCAACAGATCTGAAACTTTACTAGGTGACAGCTTATGAAAAAGTAGATGGATAACATATTTGAAAAGAATTCCCTAACTTTAATACTTTTGAAGATATTTGACATTTACTTATGTCATGATTTTGCTACAAATAACAAAATAGCTATTACTCACTTATGGCATGCAATAGAACCCCAAACTATGTACCATCTTATAGCTAAGGACAAAGTAGCTGAACAACATATTTTAGGAAAATACTCTAACTGCAATAGTTTTGGAGTTACAATGGCTTTACTCAACAGTCAGAATTTCAAAGTAGCTATAATTCAGCTATCCAAGGTGCAACAGGTCTGAAACTTTACTATGTTATAGCTTACCAAAAAGTAGATGGACAACATATTTGAAAAGATTTCCCTAACTTCAATACTTCTGAAGATATTTGACATTTACTTCTTCTGTTATTTAGCTACAAATGAGAAAATAGCTATTACTCACTTATGGCAAGCAATAGAACCCCAAACTATGTACCATGTTATAGCTAAGAACAAAGTAGCTGAACAACATATTTTAGGAAAATACTCCAACTGCAATAGTTTTGGAGTTACAATGGCTTTACTCAACAGTCAGAATCTCAAAGTAGCTATTACTCAGCTATCCAAGGTGCAACAGGTCTGAAACTTTACTATGTCATAGCTTACCAAAAAGTAGATGGACAACATATTTGAAAAGATTTCCCTAACTTTAACACTTTTGAAGATATTTGACATTTACTTCTTCTGTTATTTAGCTACAAATGAGGAAATAGCTATTACTCACTTATGGCATGCAATGGGACCCCAAACTATGTACCATCTTATAGCTAAGGACAAAGTAGCTGAACAACATATTTGAAGAAAAAGTTGTTACTGCAATAGTTTTTGAGTTATGAGCCCTTTACTCAAAGTAGCTAAGATTGCTATTACTCACTTATCTTTAGGCCTAAGTCAATAAAACCAAAAATTTTTTCAAGGGCATGAAAATTCATTGGGACAATTAATTTACAAAAAATCTGTAGCTGTAGTAGTTTTGGAGAAATCTGCGTGACTAACTAACGCACGCACACACGCACGCACGCACAGACATCATTTCATAATCTCCCTCCCGGGCTAAAGCCCGGCGGGAGATAATTATGACCACCTGTGTAGTTTCATTTGATCATGTTTATATGCTTTGAATCCTATTATAAAGTTGCTATTGCAATTTCAAGCAATGACATAACATTACTTTAAACAGGGGAATACTAAGTGCTATTGATTTTCCACAATAAACAAAGATGAGATGGCTTGCCAACAATGAATCTTGCATATGAAAATTTTTTTTATGAGTTTTGACCAAGAATTTCAGACTAATAACAAGAAAACCTGCATTACTTTACTCTTTTTCTGCCTCCAAATTACAAATGGATTTAATGTTAATCTTTTCTGTTTTAATTGTCAAGGTTAATTCTATCTTCTTGTATTGTTCATTGGTTTTTCGGTTTGGGTGCATAGTCTAAAGTCCACTTCTTAGGTTGAATCCTTCCACCACTACTTGACTGTTATTAATTTCTATCTTACTGTACAATTTGGATACCTTTTGTTTTTGTTTAGCTAGGTAGTTTTTGATTTTACTTTTTGTGAATTTCTATCTTTCTGTATAACTTGGACACTTTGGTTTTCTTTGTCTGAGTGGGAGATGTGGGAGTGGCTGCGGTGTGGAATTTCATGTGGGAACCTAAGTGCATCTTCATATCAAATGTGCGGCCACAGAGATGGCATTCAAACACTCCTTTCTTTGGTCCTTTCTGCCCACTGACTTTTTCATCAGTTTTATCAACTTTCTTCTTTATTTTGACTTTCGTCTGACTCGTATTCATATGGTGCATTTTCACATGCATGATGAATGACGCCCTGTTTCGAATTAATTTGCCGCATTCCCTGCACTTGATACTGTAGTATGAATGGTTGACAGGCAAATAAAATTGCCGTACTTCTGGAGACAACGATGCCATCATAGCATCTCTTACTCCTTCAACAGACCCCACAATTGGCGGTGATTGTACCAAGTCCTTCTTTGTGGGCCTGGTGTATTTCATACCCATGTGTTTAACTCGGATATGACTTATCACGGCATGATAGGTTTTCGGAGAACATGAGCACAGATTGCACTGGAATTTACCTGCAGGTGTCTTAACATACATATTCTTGTAGCTACGATTTGGTGTTTTCGTTGATTTTGTAACATTGTTATCTTTTTCCTCTTCTTGGGTCAGATCTGATGAAGATTTTTTAACAATTTTCAAAGGAGGCACTTTCTTCAATGTTGAGGTGTGGGGCTTTGTCGATTGATTTCCTGTGCAGACCATATGGTGTTTTTTCAATGCTGATTGCCTCTTGAAATTCAGAAAGCAAATGGGACACTCGTATCTATGCTCAGAGACTAAAGGCCCCATTCCCTCAGAATCAGAAACAGCCGCATTGACATCCACATCCAAATCTTCACTCATAAAGTAACCCTCATCACTCACTAAGTCCATGCTCAGCAAATCTGGGGAGCTGTCAGTGTTGATGCCAGGGTCAGTAATACCTGTATCAGGCTTTGTCTGTAGTTCCTCGGATTTTTGTTCAACTGCTTCTTCCTCTGCTGAATCTTCTTCACTCTCCTCTGATTCATTCGGAGCTGAAATATTTTACAGGGGATTTAACATAGTTTTGATTACCTTAGGTGAATAATTTTAAATTGAGAATTATACCTTTGAAAAAACATTGTAAGTTATACTGGCATAGGTCTCCAGCATTTTTTTTTTACATGTTTAGAAAGTCAGATTTATAGAGAGGCAGAGACATCAACATGATAGAACAGTGGCATCAGAACATCACAAAATGTTCATGATGATATGACAATACCAACAGTTAAAACGCTGGTGCTTAGTGTCTCATGAAGCATTCATGATTATAAAGTGTTCACTGAGAACAGTTTTAACCAGTGGTAAGAAGTGTAACACTTTTTGATAAGATGTGTACACAACTGTAATAGATTTAACACATTTCAAGCAATCACCATATGAAACATACCATTAGTTGATAATCTGAAAACCCATGTTTTGTGTGTAAATTTTCACACAGATAATCTAAAAGTGATGCAAAGCATTGCAACAAATTACATCCATTTTTTATTGTATTTATTTAATTCCATTGTAAGTATCAAGTTGAGATTAACCATAAAGTTAAATTCACCTGTTACTTTTGCTGTACCTCCTCGAACAAGTCCATGTTCACTCAGTTGGCCTGCTAGCTGTTTGCAAAAGTTGAACATAGCTAGTTTAGTGGCCAGATTATATGTAGGCACCATTTCTTCTTTGGATATGTCAAGCCTTCCTACAGTATAAAGACGCCATATTTTATGACAATCTGAAGCACTTAGTATAACTTTAGTATTCATTACTCCTTATTTTCCTTAATGCACTGGAAATTGTCACTATGGATGTACTAAGACAGTTAAAACTGGTTAAAGTCAAATCTCTGGGGCCCAGACAAAAAACTTCAAATTTTGAAGAATTCCAAATAACATGGCACAGTTTAAAAGATAATCTTAAGATGTTTGTTGCCACTAAAAACTGAATCCTAATTAAACTAGACATTGCATCTCGATGCAGTGTATCCCCGGACGGGACATGGTTGAAGCGTGAATGTGTCGGGCTTGAGCCTTTTTCCTGGAGCACCAGGTCAGGATTCTCCATAGTAGGGCACAAAGAGGGCCCGACTTACTCCCCCCCTCCTTAAATAGGCAACCACTATGGTGTTGTCCATAGCTATGGTAGCCATAAGGTTCAAGCAGAGGTCTTGGAACTCCTTTAGGGCCAAAAGACCGCCTTGGTTCCAGATACTTTATGTGTAACTTGCTTCTGGAAGGGACCAGGTTCCCCTTGCAGTGTGTTCCCCTAAGTGAGCACTCCCCCTTCTTGATGCATCTGTAAAGATTTGCAGAACATATTTAAGTAGGTGTAATGGTTGACCTTGAAGCACATTGTCATCCTACAACCACCATTTTAGATGGGGTGGAGTGAACCGGGATCACCTTTTCTAGTGAGTCTGGTACCCTTCATCTGTTCTTCAAGTGCCACTGTTTCGGCCTCATGTGGAGGCGACCTAGATGGACTTGCTTCTGTACAGGTGTCAGTAACCCACACAACCCCACTGTGGAAAACACTAATAGCCATTTATGAGAACTGTGACCCCTGGTCTGATTAACAGATAAATTTACCATTGCTTGAGTTGTGAAAACCGGCAAATGGGTTATAATCTTGAAGGGAAGGCTGAGTTTGGAAACTCAGGCCCCTGGTGTCAGCTGACACTGCTCACAGGCTGGGTAAAAGGCAAGCTGGGTGGCCAGTCTAGGAGGGTGGATCACTGTATCTCACTGGAACCCGTAAAAACAACTTGATGAACCTCCACAGTAACTGATACAGCAGACTTCTTGCTGGCAGTAGGCTTACCAGTCCGGTTGAGTTTGGTATCTCATCCGGACCAGTAACTGGCTGGTGTGGGGTCTGATAAGGTTGACAGGTAGTTGGACAAATCTTGTTGGGAAAGTCTTCTTATCTATAGTCACTTTAGACCAGCTAGGAGGTCCTGACAGTAGGCTGGCTGACTGGTGTGGTAGGTTCAGAGAAGTCATCTCACCAAGACCAATGAATGGTATAAGAATTTCTCTGTAACCAATTTCCTCGGGCAGTAACTGGTTGATCTGAGGCAGCCACTTGGACCCTTAAAAGGCTACTGCTGGTCTGTTAGCCAGACCTGTGGACCTGCCCAGTACCAGGGCCTAACCGGCTATAGGTGAAGCAATGCTCTGTAACCAGTTGGCTCCACAGTTCTGCGAAAACTCATAGGAGCTGGCAGAACTGGGCGAATTGGACTACGTCTCAGAAGGGGTAGGCTATTCTGAAACAACTGCCTTCTTCCTGTCCATAACTGTGGAATCAGCAGATTTTCTCCGTAACCAACAATCCTAAGTAAGTCTGGATACTGGTACTCCATCATGTACTCAACCTCCAAAGCCATTTTCAATAGTTTCCACGCAATATAGTCAGCAATAAGTGTGAAAATTTCTCCAAAAAGGCAAAAAATGGCCTCGGTCAGGTACTTTGGATGGCCTGTGGATGACCTTCAATGAAGAGCTTCAAGGTCAAATTTCTACATGCGTATAGAGGACATATATATTAGTGTTCTCAATATACCAGGCTTTGTGGGACCGGGTGGGTAGTGATTTTAACGGGCGGGTACCCGGGTACTCGCTCCGATGGGCGATAATAGGTGATACTACACAAATCTCCACATTTACAAACTTAAAACTCGCACAAAACATGGGATCCAACCATTTGCTTTATTTCTTTTCTGCCAACTTTTTTATTTACCAAATGACAAATTAATCGTAAAAATTAAGAGAATATTATTTTGGGCTTCACTCGTTGGTTCATTCAAAACACCAGGACGCGGAAAAATGTTTATGAAAAGACGACTTCTGTACAATCAAACCACCATAAAAATGGAGTCACATGACCTATGTTAAACAATAACCTTTTCTCGAATGTAGTTTCGGACTTGTAACTTCATTTTTGTTTCAGGTTTGTAAGTGAATTTTATTAACGTAAAATTATTAACTACTGTGTAAAAATATTGTACTGTTATTTATTTAAGGAGCATATGTCATTATATAGCCAATATACAGGGGTTTTATGGACTCGGAATTGAGTAACTGTGTTGATATACTGACGATTTTCAAAGGGTTTCGGCATTTGACAATGCATAAACAACCAAAATAAAAGACAAATAAAAAACTATAAATGGTGTACAAGGGTGAGAAAACAATATTCTTGTGCATTTTAATTGAGTAGTTTAATTTTTAGGTTAATTAATGAAGTCGAAATATGTCTGTACTCGGTGAACCAACGTGGGCGATATTAACAGCCATAAAGCTTAGATTCGGGTACTCGGGTGTGTGATTTCAGATTCGGGTAAATATTCAGGGTTCGGGTACCCGGATATCCGGATACCCGTTGAGATCACTAATATATATGTATTATATATACCAGCCATAGGATTATCTAACTTTCTGTATATGAGAACCGGGCCAAAATGTGAAAAAATGGCCAAAATCTGACCTTAAAGAGGCCACCAGTGACCTTGAAATTGAAGGTCAAGGTCACAAAACGATAGCGTTCTAGGCATTGCCCATATATACCCACATACCAAATTTGAAACGTCTAACTAAAATATTTTTTAAGTTATCGCATCCAAAAGGAAATCTCTGCGGCGGTGGCGGCGTGACCGTACTGAATCCTAAGTATCCCCGACTTTCGTCCGGGGATACAATTAATTTTAAGATGTGGGTAAGTATATGGTTATTCTTCTTTTAAAGCAATTTATCACTCTGACCTCCCTGAGCAGTGATACAATTTGGTGTACTAAAATTATGACTGTGTTTCTAACATGAAATTCTTGAGGGTCACAAATTGATGGTCAATTTATGTCAAGGATGTATTTCTACCTTATGCCTTCAAAATCTGCTACTACAGAGATTACAGACAGAGTAAGAAATCTAAAATTCGCCAGAAATCTAAAATTCACCACCTCTAAAACCTCAGTTAATTCCATGCAGAAAATGATGCTTTATCTTAAACTTTGTATATGTTTCAGTTCAAAAGCCTTGATTTATTATACATTTAACAAATCCCATCTCAATTCAGTACTTTTATCAGTATTTCCACATGTGCCGAATTTCAGATATGTGGCGAATTTTAGATTTCTTTACTCTAATAGAAATCTGATTTACCTGTATAAATGAAAGTTACCACATTTTTCCAGATTGAACGCGGCACCTGGGTACATTTAAATTCATAGATGCCTTGCTCTGAGTTCCTCAGGAATGAATAGAGCGAGGGACTGGCTGCAGCAAGCAAAATGGAATGTGCATGGATTTTCTCATCATTTTCACATATTCTGGAAAAAGCACATGACAAACAATAGTGCTAAATGATTCCAAAATCTTCTTTGAAGTAGAGATAGGATGAATAACTTTTTTCACTCCATTACACTTTCAATAATATTATACCCTTCAGAATGTACGATCAACAAATTAAAACTGCTAGAAACTGTACACATCTTGTTACAATACTATATGTGTCACAATATCATGCATTTCTGTTTAGAAATCTATCCACCAATAAATTATCCATAAAAATGTAATATCTTTTTAACTAAGAATAGTTTATCATTATTTATGCTTCAGTTGCTTACTTTTCCTGACTTTAATGTACATTTCTCATAATCAGTTTGTAATTAATTTTTTTGGAATATTAGCAAAACTTTGATATTAAACAATAAGAGTAGTGCTGTTCTGAGTCTTTATTTTGAACAGTTCACATTTTACAATGATCTTGAAGAAATATTCAATAATATTTTACAGCCCTACTCAAAGTAAAAGTGTCTGAAATTTTGGCAAAATGCATTTCCAGAGATAAAAACTAAACATTGGTGAAGACATATTGTTGATATTGGTTATTGTATGTTATTCTGATGCATAAATAGTACTACCCAAAATCAATACAGAATACATGCATTTATTGTTATTTGTATGTTTTTATGTTTTACAAAACAAGCTGTCAATTGTGTAACTTTATCAAAACTAAAATGTCTGGATTTTCTCCTTATTGTCTTATTTACTGAAAATTATGACCATTTTCACGTACTAACATAATTGATAAACCTCTGTATTTAAAAATTATCTGGTACCTGCTTGGCTAATAACATGCAATAACTCACATTGTCGTATCACAAAGAATGCTTTCTTTCCACAAAGGAAATAAATTCACCAGCAAATCATTTCCCCAATCAAAGTGGTCAACCTGCAGCGTTCCCTCAGCTTTTTCAGAATCTTGCATTCTTCCACTGCACTTATTACAGAAAGACAGAGAGAGAGAGAAAATGCTTATCAAATAAAGCACAAAAGAACACAATTGAAGTCTAACAACTTAAATGGAATGAAGTTAAGCAAATGTTCATTGCTAATTAAACTAAAGAGTGAAGAGGACTGAAAAGAAGTATTTAATTATGGTTTCTTGTAATTAACTTACGTGGTGTAATGTTGCTGTGGTGTCAAAACTGTAAGCATTTAACACAGAAATTTGATACAAATTGTTTTACTTTGTAACTATACGAGACTTATGAATAAAATATGCAATTTTAAACTTTAAGGCAATATATTTTTGTATTGGTTAGTTTTTATTTAATAATAAGGAAACTATATTTCAACTAAAATATTAAATTACACAACTAAGAAGCCTTTTCAAAGTTGCAGCAACATGTGCAGGTAAGTTACCAACTTACTAGTATGGAGTTCCGATGGCAACAAACTGCATGTATGTATATAGGCAAAGTTCTCAACACAGAAATATACAAGTAGGAAACTCATGAAATGCAAACAGCAAAAATTTGTATGTGTGTTATGACTGTCCTGTTCACAAGACTGTTCACAAGACTGCCCACCCATTTTATTGGTACTGTTGAAAAAAATATAATATAATCTAATGTGGACTTTTATAGTGCTTAATCACCATTAATTTGCAGACTCTAAGGCACCACTGAACAAAACCTATGTGAATAATGATACATCCAATAACATAGCCAGGTCATACCAAGAAGACAAAGGGGTGACATGGAGGCTATGGCGGATAGGCTTTTGCCAACAAAGTAAGTTTTGATCTATTTCCTGAAAGAAGTAATAGATATTCCACTGTGTACATCATTAAGATCATTCTAAATCCACGGAGCATATAATACAAAAGTTTTACAGCAAAACTATGACCAAAGTGTTTAATTTACTGGCTTTCCACCAAAAAACGCCCCCTACCAGTAAATAACCACCTAAAAAATTTTGCTAAATGTCAAGGATAAATGCTTTTATGTGTCTAAGAAATTGGCCTTCGATTATATTTCTGATTTGTGGTAAAATTGGCCAATAACGGAGACAAATTGATTAAATATTATTAACACTTTCCAACATATGTAACCAAACATATTCTACAGGTGCTAATTAGTGTTGGTATCGAATGATAATATGCACATCGATATCAAACCATATTTTTGCCTTGCGTATCGATCGATATTGAAATATCGGGGTATTAGATGTTTTCCTGGGAGAGACCTTCCAAACTCTTTCGCGAGGTGTAGTATTTCCTGAAACGTAAACAAATATGGCATTTCCGGTATAGCGGTAAGTGAAAGATGACAAAAATAGTAGGAAAACCAATATATTCTTCAAATATTGTCCTTTATTTGAATGAAAAACATGATATTTGTACCTGTTAAGTGGTATGTTTCGATACTGATATTATACTCGACTTTATTGATATCGGCAAATGTAGCGTGAATCGATAAATATTTCAATATCGGTAAACAATACCAGCACTAGTGCTAATATTATTTTAAGTAAAAGTATCAACAGCCCAGTGTACAGCCAGATAATGTATCCCCTATAAAGTGTTTGGGAATATAAAAATATGGCAAGGGGGTTGCCACTTTTGCATCCCTTGCCATAATCGGTATAGCTTTTGCCATACTTTTTGTAACCCCCAGGTTCTTATGAACTAATCAACTGAATTTCCCTCCTTGCATTATGGTTATCCAGTGGATGGCCTGACATATGGAATACAAATAGATTTTTAGGTTTTAAAACCTTATTAAAGCTAAAATTGTAACTAGAAAAAGGTTTACTTAACAACAAGCATTCTGACGCATGCATTTATCTCCCGCCGTATAAATTAGATGTACTAAAGATAGTGGAATATAAATTTTCTTGTGAGATGGAGGCACATGTAGAAGTGACAACAAGTTTAATGTTTGATTGCAGTACTTTTAAAGACAAAAGGCATTTACTCATTTTAGCAACTATTACTGTGCCATCCAAAGAGCTACAGTTCTGCAACTTTATTATGCAGTAGATCAACCCAAAGTAGGTGAAGGACATATTTAGAAGAAATTGCCCATCTGTAACACTTTTAGAGATAAAAGACATTTACTCATTATAGTGGCTATTACTCTGCCATCCAAAGAGCTACAGTTCTGCAACTTCACTATATGGTAAATCGCCCAAAAGTAGGTGAAGGACTTAATTAGAAGAAATTGTCTATGTCCAATACTTTTAAAGATAAAATACATTTACTCATTTAAGTACCTGTTACTCGGCTATGCAAAGAGCTACAGTTGTGTAACTTCACTATGTGGTAGATCACCCAAAAGTATGTGAATGACTTATTTAGAACTAATTGCGTATATTCAATACTTTTACAGATACAAGACATTTACTCATTTTAGTAGCTATGACAGAGCTATGCAAAGACCTATAGATCTGAAACTTCACTGTGTGGTAGATCAGTTAAAAGTAGGTGGATGACTTATTTGGAAGAAATTGCCTACCTGTAATGTCATTTACCAGTAAATGCCCATGCTGAAGTTAATAAATTGAATTTAAATTATATTGACAGCTTTAAATTTTATTCTTCTACCAACAGATTGTCAAATGACACACACTAAAATTAATAACTGACCTGCATGTTGTCACATTTGTTTCAAAGCTTTTTATTTGAATAAGTTATCTCTATTGTCGACCGTTTTCACCGCAAACCGGAAATCTAGTGAACACCCATTTAGTAAAGATATAGAAGCATTTGTCCTTGACCTCCAACAAAGAAATATAAGGTGGGCGTTCACTGGTAGGTGGGCGTTTACTGGTAGAAAGCCACTACAGGACGAAACACGACACCATGGTGTACGAGCATCTCGTGACCACGGCAGCTCGTGACCAACAACTCGTACCCACAACTCATTCCAAAGATTTTTTTTAAATATTGCCGCGGACTTCTGTCTCCTTATGTTTTTTTTCTAATTTGCATAATTTATTTTATAACAGTTCCAGGAAACCCCCACAGAATCCCATTAGCTCACATTTTCTAATTTGCATATTTTGTTTTAAAATATTGCAGGAAACCCCACGGACTTATGTCTCCTCACATTTTTTTTTCTAATTTGCATAATTTATTTTATAACAGTTCTAGGAATCCCCCACGGAATCCCATTAGCTCACGTTTTCTAATTTGCATATTTTGTTTTAAAATATTGCAGGAAACTCCACGGACTTCTGTCTGCTCATGCTTTTTTTTCTTCTAATTTGCATATTTTATTGGGCGTGGCTGCGGTACGGTAAAACCGTTCCCTAGAAAATAAGCTACAGTACAGATTGCCGCACCCCAGAACTTTGTCTTGAGTGCGGTTTCAGTAACAATTGTTTTCATTGGTTAATTCAATTAATCACGTTTGCAGACGAAAAGAAATAGACTGGTTGTCTATATCTTGCATGTGTAAAATATGGCAGGAAATACCCATCTTACCCTAATATTTTCTTAAGTCTGTGTGTGCAAGTACTAGCATTTGATATTCTATTTGTAAAATATTGCTAGAAAACATCAACTTATTGAGGGAAGAGTGTCTCGAGTGAGGTTTCAGTAACAAATTATTTCATTGGTTAATTAAATTAATCACGTTTGCAGACGAAAAGTAGACTGGTTGCCTAGATCCTCTGTAAAATATGGCTAGAAACCCCATTGTGACCTGATATTTCCTTAAGTCTCTGTGTGCAAGAACTAGCATTTGATATTCTATTTGTCAAATATTGTTAGAAAACTATCATTAGAAGGTGCGGTAAAATATTGCTAGACATTTAACCGCACTCGAGGCAGTTTGCTGGAATACGGCAAATGAATGCTACCGTACTGTAGAATTTCTTCTCGAGTGCGGTGTTTTACTGTACTCCAGCCACTTCGTATTTTATTTCATAATATGGCCAGGAAACCCCCACGAAAGTACGAGAATTTGAAGTATTTGATCTCTACTGCTACTCTGCATAAGTTGGCCGCAGTCATAGGTTGGCTGCGGCTCATCTACTGGCTCCAGAAAGACAAATAGACTATTGTACACCAATGAAAACTGTTGCATATAGTGGCATTCTACCAGTAAACGCCCATGTTGAAGTTAATATATTAAATTAAAATTATATTTACAGCTTTATATTTTATTCTTCTAACAACAGATTTTCAAATGATATACACTACAATTAATAGCTTAGGCGCATGTTGTTTTATTTGTTTCAAAACTTTATATTTTCATAATTTATCTCTATTATCGGCCGTTTCTACAGCAAACCGGAAATACCAGTGAACACCCATTTTGTAGATAAATAGAAGCATTTGTCCTTGACCTCCAACAAAGAAATATAAGGCGGGCGTTCACTGGTAGGCGGGCGTTTACTGGAAGAAAGCCACTAGTAAGTTTAACAATAATACATGATTTCAGAGTGTAGTAGGCCACTCATGTTAAAGCCCTGTGAAGCTGTGGTGTGGGTGGCCAACTTATGACTGTGGCCAACTTATGCAGGGAAGCAGTATAAAATATTGTTAGAAAATTAATTGGGTGATCTCATATTTCTTCATAAATAATATGACCTGCATATACAAGTATTTGATATTCGAGCAAAAATAATGTTTATTCTTGTAAAATGTTTGTGTACAAGTTGTGGGTACCAGTTGTTAGTCACGAGATGCCGTGGTCACGAGTTGCATGTAAATCGACACCACTACCCCTCCCTAATATCGCCCATTAAATCGTACAGAATCTTTTATGTCAAACACCAAACGAATATACTACACACAATAAAGTATTTTTATAATTTATAATGCAATACTGTATATATATACCTATGCCACAAGTTCCGTAATGAATATATCTCAAAGTGGACTTCCTGGTCAAAACAAGTTGTAGGGAACTTTCTAAATTGTACGTTCGTTCCAAAAAAGTACAGAGTTTAAGATACCCGTTTTGGAAATTATGTGTACTGCAAAATCTGTAAGTACAGGTAGACGTTTCACGTTTGTAATTTCTGGTTAAGATACAAGTACTACATGATGAAGGCATGCCCCCTCCCCATTAGGTTATTTATGCTTGGAAAAAGAGTCAATTTCACTAAAAGGAAAATATGGTAGAGGAATCTGGGATTGACCGCTTGTTACTTCATGATTCACTGTGATTCAATGTAATGTAAACTCACTCAAGAATTTACAGCTATATAAAATAATCCAATTGTTAAATAAAGATTAGCAACAGAATAGGCCAGAAAAACGTCCAAGATGACGTCATCTCTTTTATTTGTAGTACGCGTCATGACATGTACTTGTATCTTAAACTCTCTAAATTGACAAGCTAAATGTGTTTGATAGCACAGGTAAATTTCTGCTTCTTTTAAACAAAATTTGAAACATTTTAGTGACTTTTTCCTGTTCTACAAAATCATGTTTATAACAAACAACACTTTTATTTATTAAACCACACTTTTGGTAACAGACAATAGAAAAAGTGTGAATTCGTTTTCACGAATCCACACTTTTTAGCTTCAGAATCCACACTTTTTACTTCAGAATCCACACTTTTTAGCTTCAGAATCTACACTTTTTAGCTTCAGAATCCACACTTTTAAGGTTGATAATTCACACTTTTTAAAATAAAAATTCACACTTTTTAAATTGTTTACTTAAATGGCCCTGATTATAATGTAATCTGGTGAACATAGTCTGACGATTTAATATTGATTTTTACAAGTGTGTTTTACAAGATATCATTTTAAGGATTTAACACATATAAACCACAGTTGTACAAAGTATATGAAAATTATATTCACTTCACAAAAAAGTTTGAAACTTGACACTGACTTTAAATAATCTTAATATTCAGAACAAAAATTGCTTTTAACATTATGAGTAATTTTACTATCTCTGAGTGTATTTGTACTGTAAGTGATTAAGTTGTACAACTATCCTGTGAGAAAAATATCCAAATGTAAGATGGAGCATCACAAAGTTTCATTGGTGAACAAGCTTCTTGCGGTATCCTGTATGACTGAAGCACAATAAACAGCAGGTGACGCACATTCATTTTAAATCATTTCACATTGCTGTATCTGAATTGAGATATGCTGCAAATCCTCAGCGAGAAAATCCTCCATCCAAAGTGAAGCAGTGAATGGAATCCATTTTCTTTAAACCAATAACTGCAGACTCGGTACATAGATTTAAATTGTGATCCTTACCTTTCATTACTCTCTGGTTTGTTGTACCTCCGAGTTCTCGAGATAGCTTTGCTATCCAGTCCAGCAAAACTGAAAACAATTTTACACAATACAATAAACATTATGTGATGCTAAATCAATTTTGGGGAAAATATTTAATGATGGTGTAGTTTCTGAGAAATTAGTACAGAATTATGTTTTGTCATTTGATAGTGCAGTCAATAATTTGTATGTTAACATTTATATTAACATTTTGACATATAATTTAAAATTTTATAAAATGTACAAAAAAACACAGTAAAATGCAATGAAAAATAGCAAAAAGTCAAATACCTTACCTTTTCACATCACTGTGCACAGTCCATTTCTGTTATGTATGTTTTTCAAAATCCTTTCAACTTATAATCACTGATATTTTTATATTTATTTTGAATAATAAACAGGAACAGGCTTTTTCATATATTCTCACTGAACATGGTTGCAAAGTTGCAAGTTTGACACCATAAATGCTAAGGGCAAATGCACCAGCAGAATACAAAAGATCTAATTAAATCAATTGAACATTTTCAGAATCAACACTTTTTTTCAATGTTCAGGTCACCACATTCAATATAATTAGAGATTTAGGCCATGTATATGTAACATTGGTTTTTACATGGCCTCTTTTTGTGGTTTAAGCCAGAGAAACCACTCGAAAGTGTGAATTCGTGAATCAGAAAATTACTCGGCCTTCGGCCTCGTATTTTCTGATTCACAAATCCACACTTTCTTGTGATTTCTCCTACACAGAATATATGGCTTTCATTAATATTTGTGCATATCAAACATACATAAGTCTGACATTAAAACCGTTTAGACTAGGATGTGGAATGGTATGGATTCTGCTTCGGGAATGATAAATAAAAAAATTAAAGTTCTTTCATGTCTGCAGTGTAAATATTGGAAAAGCAAACACAGAAGATTTATAGAGAGGTACATACAGTGTCATATTTAGAAATACATCACAGTCAAAACAGCTATTTGGATCCCAGCAGGCACAGACCATTAAAAATATATTGATTTTAGTGTTGAAAATTGATCCTGATATTGATATACTCTTTTTCATCATTAAATCTAAGCTAGTTTTCTGACATAAAAACTAGTCATATTTTAGACATGAAATACTGGTGCTTTAGCATTGAAAGTGGATCCTGAAATATTTTCAACACTAAATCTATATTAGATTTCTGACATGAACAATTAACATTAAATCTTCTTAAACTTTTCAACATTAAAAAGTAGTTTTGTTTTAGGCAAGAAATCTTGGTGATGTTGGGTTGAATAAGAAATCCAAGTTTGTTTTCTTAAGAAAAAAATAGTCATTTTGGAACAAAAACATGCTGAATGTGGGAAAATGTATGACATGAGTATGTTAATTGTGCACCTTCCCTGAAAGTGGTGAGCTTTTAAAGATATTAATAATAATTGTGTAATAGCTAGCTAATTTTGATTCATCCTTCTTAGTTCCTTTATTGTCCTTTTTAATTTGTGCATTTTACCTAATGTAACAATATTAAGTACATTTATTTATTTATTTGGTGTTTTACGTCGCTTTCAACACTGTACAGGTCATATCACGACGGGTAGTTGGAAGGGCAGAGGAAACCAGTACATATAGTTCATTAGGGTTCTGTACTGTAAACTGCCGACCAACGGCAAGCAACTACCAGCTTTCCCACTTGAGGCTGTGCTGGGGATCGAACCCCAGCCTCAGAGGTGGGAGGCGAGACTGTTACCACTCTGCCACCGTGGCCCCCAATATTAAGTACACTAACCGAAGTTAAATACTCTGTGTGCGTGCTTTGGTAGGTCCACTACATGTGCTGATGTATTTGTCAAAGTAGAATAAAACAATAGTAGTCTATTTGAGGTGTTTCAGCAGAGATATTTATACATTGTGGCAGCTCAATAGCAACACAAACTGTGTTCTAAATAGAACCCACATGTGAAGTGATTAATGTGAGATTTAATGGAATACAGCATTAGTAGCTGATAATAGTGGATCTTACAGACTATGCACACTGTACTGGTGCTTTAACTACTGTGAACTGCAACTATTGATCTTTTAGTGTATAGACCGTTCCATAGCTCATGCCCACTTTCTGGTTTATACATTTTCTGGACATACAAATTTCTAAGGTATAATGGTATTTAAAACATGCAAACAACAAGGATTATTTAATCATCTACACATTCATAGCAACAAATAAGGGACATTTAAAACTACAAATTTATAATAAATATGAAACATCCAAAATAGTTAAGACATTTAAACCCGTAAAAATTTGTAAGGACATTTAAAAACATGTAACTAGGATTTATTTAAACACCTACTAATTCAAAGTAAACAAAAAAATTAAAACTGCACACATGTGAAAAGTCAATCTTTTTTTCCACATCACAAAAACAATTAAAGACACCTGGTCATAGTTACAATCTTTGAGGGTTTACCTACAACATTAAATTCTTCCTACTAAAAGCTCACTTTTAAAACTTATATTACACAATCTACCACTTAAAGCATGTCCATATAGAAGCAAACACACACACACACACACACACACACACACACCAACTCATTATTCTATTAGCTAAATTAACACATCATAAAATACCATGTTAACCCCAATTCCTGAATTATCAATAAAGCACAATATACAAATTCCCCAAACAAGTTATAATTACACCCATATTTACACCTCATTTTCAATGTTCTGCTCTTGTCTTTCCTTTCTCCGAGCTGTCATTCTGAAATTGTATCTGTCAGGTTTTTTCAGCCATTTCTTCCTCTTCTTTTTCTCTGAAACACCATAACAATACATAGATGTTAAAACTTATTTTATATACTAAAACACACGCTATAATATGTTGTATATTTACTACATATGTAAGGCCAACTTATATACTTAAACTACCACAAATTATTCCAATTTATTACTAATGAAAAAAAACACTTTACAATTCAATTTTATATTGTTCAAAGAGCAGAATAATATATACATATCTTTACATATGCCTAAGATTATCCAAAATATCTTTCTAGCATATTGCTCCAACTGACCTTTGTTTTCCACCCTTTCTGCTTCTTCTGTGTGTTTTCTATTTTCCCTATCCTCCTCAGCTTGATCAAAGTCAAATCCCCCTAGTCTCATCATATATGCCACCCTTTCTTCCCAAATTCTTAAATATCTTTTAATCAGTCTTTGTCTAACTAGTACAATACCCACAACACTAAAAATTATCCCACCTATAAGCAACAGAGCCACTGTAATATCAAAAGTCCTTTTTTTAGCCATTTCTGTACACTTTTCGATGTCACCCCTTTTGATTTTAATCCGTTCAACCCATGAGTAATTTGCTCATCACATGCTCCAACTATTCTCAAAACATATAAACCTTTACAGTCCAATACATTACTGTCTACAAAGGTCACTCTTTGCAATTGACCAAAGGTTTCAGTAACCCATGCCAATCCCACCATACTTTTTTCAACTCTATTTCTCTTGTCAGACCACTATTTTTGAAGAAATCCTTTTCATTGACATCTCTTCAAAAAAGTTTTACATTTTCTTCTTGGCAAATGCATTTTTCATGACACCACATCAAACCCCTGGTAATGACCAAAACCCAAAAGAATGATAATACTTTGATGAACATTTTGACAAATTTCTAATGAACTCTCATTAAACTACACTGTATATATATATACCCACAGAAATATACAGACACAAAGACATACACATACCATTGTTTTGGGAAGCCATATCTTACTGCATGAATAGTATTATGACAAGAAATAGATTTTTTAAGTAGAAGAAGGTATCTATAATGAGAAGCCACTCTTTTATTAGAAAGGGGTATTAATAAAGCATAAAAAAGAAAACATGTTTAAAATAGCAAATAATAACATAAGCCCTCTATGTCAAGAGGCCATGTCCATGTTTTTTCAACACAGCCCCCATTGTCAAGGATTTTAAATGAAACCCATAAGCCCCTCTATGTCAAGAAGACATGTCCATTTTCACAACAGACCCATTATTAATGATATTCCAATGTACCCCTAATCCCTTCATTTCAAGAAACCATCCCTCATAACACCTGATGATTAAACAATGAAGCTTATGTTCTAAAATAATGGATGTCTTTTTAATTGATCCTTGCAACACCTATTCTATACCTATACACCAAATATTTAACTTTATCATTATTCTTTTGTACTCATTGCCCCATTGTCTCCCCAGATTATCAGCATTGTCTTACACTCTACCCATACTGCTATATATTGAGATCTAATTTCATTCAAGATATTCATTTGATTTAAATTGGCTATCATTATGTTTTGGAAATTATTTTTGATCACACTCTGTATTTACATCTCAGTGTACTGTATGTGTCCTGAGAAATGTGTTTGTGGAAAAGACCAGATATCATGTCTACAATTGGAAACATCTGATCAGCTTAAACTAAGCAATGATCAAAGTAAAGGGATACAGAAATTGGTCTTAAAGGGACAGTGCATTTCAACTGGACAAAATTCAAAAGGTCTTTCCCAATCTACAAGAGATATCACTGATGAAATCAAAATTAATAACTGATGAAACTCAGTCAATAGATATTGAAAAAGAAACATCATTCCTATTTTACACTTGGTGTATGCTTCCAATTTTTGTCATAGCCTTTCTACAGGCCCATCAACAAGAAATTCGTAATGTTATTCATCACATGCAATTCATTCATATGTGGGTTCAAATGTGTATAAGGACCATAGAGGGTATTGCAAAGACTGTCCACTTTATGTACAAAGTACTGACCATCTTGAATCTTGCTATAGGTAAGAAATACCATTAATTCACCTCCCTTTAGAGGATCTGAATTGAGTTATTGCCATCTGATGTAATACTTTTCCATTAATCCATTCCATTTTTATAATATATCACAATGTAGAAATAACTGTATTATAACACTGAATTATAGAGGTATAATTTTTTATACTAAAAATCTTATTATTGTAAGATATATCGCATATTCTATACTTATCTTCAGGGATGATGGTGAGGACATTGGAAAGGACCTATCAGCGCCAGTTTATGGATCAACCACTTCCAGGCAGACCACCAGCACTACAAGATGGACCAGCAGCTAGAGGAGATAGGCCACCAGCCGGACAGGACAGAGGACCGCCTAGACAAGAAAGAAGAGTCTACAACCTCAGACAGACAACTCAGAGACAGCACCATTACCGTTACATAAATTGAAGATATTATTTTATCGTTTTACAACTATGTGTAATGGCATAACTCTCACACAAGTTCTATGTACTGTATTATATATTACAGACACTCAATAACACATTTTAACCATAATTTCTTCTTCTAATCTCACCAAAGTTTTATTTAATATAGATATCAATATAACACTAACCAATATTTTATAAATTGTATTTTATATGTAAGTTTATATGTCATTAATTTGAAATAAAGGTTTATATGATATAACTGTCTATTTTCTGCTACATATTCAGTATATCTCAACACTAATGTTAGGATTCATTTCCTCACAATTTCTTAAAAAATTGAAAGACTTCTGTATTGATACTATGACTGGGCTTTGAGACTTTGGGGTTATGACTCATTTGGTCACAAAAGGTAATATGGTACAATGTAGGGGTTTTGACTTTGGGCTTTATGACTCATTTGGTCACAAAAGGTAATATGGTACAATGTAGGGGTTTTGACTTTGGGGCTACGACTCATTTGGTCACCTTTTTGTGGAGGGAAAAAACAGCTATTAGCTTTCCACAAAGTGGAAATTTCCAGAAGCCACCACAAGGAGGTTAGCTGTTACGGCTTCCATAATTTAGAATCCAAATTTTTTCCCCAATTTTGAAACCAAAAAATAATTTATATCCCCTGCCTCATAAATGTTTACTCATTTATGGGCTCTTCTCCCCCCTCCCAGGACACACTCTCCTCCATCTGAAAATATAAAAAAAGAAACATTACTTGTTAAAAAACATCTTCCCAAATTTCAAAAAGAAAATATAAAAACATTACTCTTTATAAAAACCATACATTCCCAAATTTTAAATATTATTTCTACAGAAAGATCCTTATTATCCTATTTGTATCCTAATCTAAATTACCACACTGAATCAAAAATACTTACAAATAATTCCTTCTTCACTGGCTCATCTATGAGCCAGTAACTTTTTAGGAGCACTTGCTCCAAAAGATCACTGGTGCTGTTCATTGTATTTGTGTCAAGCCCTCAAGGCTTTTAACAGTAGTTGAGCTATTCTGAAAAAAAGAAAATAGCCCAATGTTCATCCATATGTATATATATATATATATTATATATATTTGACAAATACTATTTTTTTCTTTAAAAAACTTCCTTAGAATTACTTACTCATTTTTCTGTCCAGCATAGGACAATTTAGGCTTTGGTGCTTTGCTGGTTTCAGGAGTATCCATCTTTGCAAATGTATAAATAAATCCAAATACAAGATTGCACCACTATTTATAACCCTCCAAGAAACCACCTTTTAGCCCCTCCCACCACTCTCCCTTAATTTCAGACAGATGCCTACTCATGGTTCTAAACTCATTGGTCAATTTGGTCAAGCAAATATGGCCATACAGGGAGTAATTAAGGTTATTAATTATTACTTTTGGAGTAATGTCAGCCAGAAAGTCATAATAATTGAAAATACATTGAAAATCGGACCTTGGGACTTTTGGGTATTCAGAATATGATCCAGATCTGTCCCCAAATTTCTTCCCCATTTCAGGCCCTACGCACATAAAAAATTTGAAAGATCTGAAAATTGAATCAATTTGTCCTTTGGCCAGGCCTAACCCACATAAAAATCACAAAGATCTGTTTATTGCTTAGTAAGAGTTATCATGAACAGAGATATAGACAGACAGACAAATGCACCAAAAATATAACCGCCTGGTGGAAGTAATTGTATCTTGTGGAAGGATAATAATTTGTTTCACTTCAGTTTCCTCACCATCGCTGCCACCTCCGCATTATGGTCTCCCTTGAATATCTCCCTTACTATTGGAAGCTTTCAAATCATATTTGGCAGTTATTTAACATGTTCATATTATCAAAAATGGGAGCTGATTATATTTTGGGAGTGATCTGATAAAATTGACCGATTTATGACCAATTTTCTCAAAGGTACCAATCAGAAAGCTTAAATTTCATATGAACCCCATATTATCTTCTTAAGTATTGCATTTAGAGCCATCACATGTATTGGAAGGTTGTAGGAAACCATATGTGGAGAGTCCCAAAAGCAAGTCAAATACCCCACCCCACCCCCACCAGCTGTAGGGGTCAAACTTGGGTCATAAAATGGCAGATTTTGACATTTTGCCTTATATCTCCTTGAGTATTGGTTTTAGAATGTATTAAGAGGTATTGGGAAGCCGGTCAGATTTATGCCCTGACACCCCTATGGGTCAAACTGGGGTCATAAAATAGCAGATTTTGTCTTTTTGCCTTATATCTCCTTTAAAACACCTCTTCTTACAAACTATAGCATTTATTAAATAATGATAGAAAACAAAAAACTTGCATTTTTTCTTTAAAGTTAATGCATGAACCTCTACATGGCTTAACTTTCACTTGTCTGAGTGCTGCTGCTTTTTCCTACCTTATTCTACTTTTATACTTTATTGCATCCATATCATTATCATCCATATGTGGCTCATCATAACATCAGTGACAAGATCAGGTGAACCAGATTTTTCTTTATGTTGCTTGGAGGTAGTAGTGGAACAGTGTTTTGAATGTATCTTATTTACCCATTGAATCTGCACTTACCAGTTTCTCTTTTAGTACATTGGAAGGTGTTGGTAGTGGAACAAATAATAACATTTTTAAAATCATTTATGTGGGCACTTTTTAAATTTTTGTGATATTTTGAGGAATTACAAAATAATAACGTCCGGTTTTATATTTGTTCTGTCCATTCACATCACAAATGTCTACATTATCATTGGCAAATCAACATGGCATTTAGAGTGATGGTCCAGTGCATCTTTCAGGGACACATTTTATCTCTATGGTAATAACATTTTATTTTATTCTCCTTGGGTCGCAAGACATAAGTATACTAGAATCATAAAAAATCAGTTCACATCAAAACAATTATCATAAAAAATCTGTACATTAAGCATAAAAAATCTGTACAGTGAGTTTGCCAACTTTATATTCTGTTTCCAGATTATATTTACCTATTCTATGTCCTAATTATTATTATTTTGTAATAACTTTTAACTAAATGGTGCATTAACATTTGTTAACCAATATAGGTACATGCTTTTGTAAAAATCCAATTGAAAAGGGAGATTTAGTTATAATTTTTATAGCACATTCCACAGCACTCAATATGAATTCCATATAATGCTAAGAAAACACATACAATTCTAAGTATAAAGGTTCATGGTGACAATATACACACTGATAATCACCAGAGAGAGGTTATAGGTGTGCAAAATATAAACTGGAGCCATATGTGTGTTATTTATATTGTAACTTGTGTATTTACTTCAAAATTACATCGGGAAAAATCAGTAATTTATCAGAAAAAAATCAGTATTCATCAGAAAAAATCATTCCTCACAGTACAGGATTCCAGGGGGTGTGTTTTACTAAGGACAATATATAATGCCTGTTTCTGTTTTTTATTAGACGAATCCTGGTCACTACCGGATAGCCTGCCCGAGCCGGGAAGCGATCTGAGTTGGTGGGACAGTGACATCTTTGCTGATCAGTCCATCCTCACCGAAACTCCCAGAGAAGTCGATAACCGTATAGAATGGTGGGACCAGTCTTTATTCGACGAGCCGGACCAAGAGGAAGCAACAGAGCCCAACCAAGACCAAACAGCTATGACTGACCAGGATCTAGCAGCAAAAGCCAACCAAGATGAACCAACCGAACCGGCCCAAATTCCCGGAACAATGTGAATGGACGAGCCAATGGAAACTGCTGGGCCATCGGAAGCCGTCCGATCCGGAATCAAGCCGGATTCAACACTGGATCGAGAAGGTGCCCCTCGAGAATGGTGGGACGATTCGTTCCAGGATGATTTAGAAGGAGCTGACTTTCATGACGATTCATTCGACGCGACGGATGAGGCCTTGCTCCTAGGTCCCGATAACTGTAAATATTTCGGCTTCCTATTTTTGTAATTTTACACGCACACTTTGATTTGTGTTGAACTAAACGCTTCTATAAACCCATTAAAACTTTTTTTAATCATGTTTTTCAGCTCCTCGGGCAAACAAGAGATCGGCTTCCGGGTCGGATGACAACCCATCTAAAAAGAAGTACGAAGTCAGTCAGCCCGAAACCAAATACTACGAAGTCGAGTCGTTAGGATCTAGCAGTTTCAAAGGTCGGTAATATTTCATATATTTTTTTAATGAAGCAACCTTATGCATAGCAATTCCTTAAAATTTATCGCTATTTTTACAGGTAAAGTATTGAGGGAGCACACTTTCCGTGTAAGATTCCGGGAGGAAGTCAATGGGATACCGCTTCGCAATCTGAGTACAGAACTGCACGAGATGTTCGAAGAAGTCATCCGTAGGGGAAGCCAAGATTACCCGGGGAACGCAGTGGCTCGTATGTATATCGTTGCCGAAAACTTGAGCGACCCCATTATTGTCAGACCGAGGCCCCTCAGTGAAACGACGGCAGAAGCTGTCCTGGAGGCGGTGATGGCTGCCTTGAACAGTAACGAAGGGATACTCGTGACTGACAAATTTCAAATTCAACTGGGCATCGCTCAATTCGAAAGAGGGAGCAGTCCTCAAAAACCAATAGTCAATGTAGAAAAAGACTCTAAAGCCAAAAAATCCATCGTTACCATTAGCAATAGAGACCATCTTTGTTTAGCCAGAGCCATAGCCGTGTGTCTCTTTCACTGGGAATTGGTTAATGCGGAAACCGATACGGCAAAGCGAGAAGCCAGAAAGGCACACAACAATATGAGAAAAGGGGACCAAAACCGTAGAAATAGCCAGCAGAAAAAGATGGCTCTGCAGTACCACGCATTAGCCGGAGTCCCTACGGACCGCCCATGCTCTTTTGCTGACATTTCAAAGTTCGAAGAAGCTTTGGACGTCAACGTATACGTGTTCGCGGCACACATCAACCAAAGAATCGTGTACCCCGACTACGAGAGACCTTGAAGGGAGAAGAGAGTGTACTTGTTTTACTCAAAACACGATGAAATGGAAGGCCATTTCGACGCCATCACCAAAGTCCCCGGTTTCTTGGCAAGGGGATACTTTTGTCACAAGTGTCTCAAAGCTCTCAACGACAGGGATAAACACGTATGCGAGGAATTTTGCCGAGCCTGTAGAAGGACCAAGTGTCCGAGGGGAAAGACTACCGTTTGCGACGATTGTAACATGGAATGCAGATCTATGGACTGCTCCGACCATCATAAAAAGTGTAAAAACCTCGGAAAAAAGGAGATTCCCGCACCCTGCGGCGTCTATTACAAATGTAAAACCTGTAAGACCGTCTTACATACCGCCAAGAGGAGCAGGAATGATCACCGCTGCTGGGAGTTTAAATGCAGATCCTGCGATGAGTACTACGTAGGAGAATACTTGTGCTATCTCAGGATCAGGGATCCGAAGGACAGACCGTGCAAGTACATGTTCTTCGATTTTGAGTGCACCCAGGAAAGCGGAGTCCACGTGCCCAACTATGTGGTCGCGCAGACCGTATGCCGAGTCTGTCTGGATGAACCTTGCACTCCCGATTCAAAGTGCCATTCTTGCAGGACCAGATGTCATCTATGCAACCGCCTGGATGCAAAATCCGGAGAGTATTCCGGGGAACCCTGCGACGGCTGCGCTAAAAGGGAGGTAATCTTTTCAGGCCCCGACACCCAGAAGATGTTCGGAGAGTGGCTTTTCACTAAGGAAAGGAGTGGCCCATAATGGCAAGAGCTACGACAATTATTTCTTGTTGTCGTATCTGGTCCAAAATGGATGGGTTCCCAAGTTTGTCTATAACGGATCCAAGATCATGCTCATGCACCTGGAAAAAGGTTACGATATCAGGGTCTTGGATTCTACCAACTTCTTGCCCATGTGACTGGCCGCTCTCCCGAAGGTGTTCGGACTGAAAGAGCTAGCCAAAGGCTATTTCCCTCATTATTTCAATACCAATCAGCATTGGAATTACAAGGGTCCCTATCCACCAGTGGAAGACTACAGCATAGATTCCATGTCTTCCTCGGACCGAGAGAGCTTTCTGCAGTGGTACAACGAGCGGACGGATGAGTTCGATTTCCAGCAGCAGATGCTCTTGTACTGCAGGAATGACGTACAGTTGCTGAGAGAGGCCTGCATGAAATTTTGAGAGTTACTCATCGGTATCACTGGAGAATCCGATCCCCAATCCCTAGAGATGGAGAGAGCCATTCAAAATGGAGTGGACCCATTGGCTTACCTTACAATAGCCTCCGTCTGCATGAACGTGTTCAGAAGTAAATTCCTCACGGAGAAGCACGAAATAGCTACCCGAGAAGCCAAAGATGAGGCCATCAGACACGGAAAGCCGGTAAAAAAGATGGAGGCGATTAAAAAAGAAGTTTTTTCAGTGAGGTAATCCGGTAGAAGCCGTGGAATCCAAATTCTTGAGTTCCCCTCCGGCCATGATTCCAGCCGGTGGTTACGTGGCACGTGACCAATATAGCAAAATCTCGATTCAATGGTTAGAATGGGAGTCTCACAAACATGGAGTCAAGATCAGGCACGCCTTGAACGAGGGTGAGGTCAGATTTCCTGCCCCTAGTAGTAGGTACTTCAAGTTGGACGGATTTTATATCGATCCGGTAACCGGTGAAAACGTGTGCTTAGAGTACAACTCTTGCATCCACCACGGATGTCTTTGTCAAGACAGAGAGTCCATGGATCCTTATAGCAAACAATCTATGGCCCAAAGATATGCCCAAACCATGGAAAAGGTGAGGGTCCTGGAAGAAGCCGGAATTAAAGTCGTTACGAAATGGGATCACAAATTCAGACGGCAGTTGAAAAACGATCTGGAGTTGGTTGCGTTCGTGGAGACCTTGGATCTAGAGGAGAGACTGGAACCCAGGGATGCCTTCTTCGGTGGTAGAACCAATGCCGTGAAAATGTATAGAAAGGCCGAAGAGGGAGAAAAGATAAAGTATGTCGACTTTACATCTCTATACCCCACGGTCAACAAATACGACCGATACCCTGTGGGCCATCCGACCGTCATCACGTCAAAATTTGCAGATATCCGGGACTACTTCGGTATTGCCAAAGTAAAGGTGCTACCTCCGAATGATCTCTACCATCCCGTACTCCCCGTTCGGTGCCACGGAAAGCTGTTGTTTCCACTGTGCAGAACCTGCGCCGAAAACAAGAACCAGAAGGGCTGTTCCTGTTCTGACGAGCAGCGCGTCTTGTTGGGGACTTGGACCACTCTGGAAATTCGCAAGGCAATAGATCAGGGCTAACGAATAATTTGCGTCCACGAGGTGTACCACTGGTCAGAAAGTACCCAGTAGGACCCGCGGACTGGTAAAGGAGGGCTCTTTTCCGAGTACGTAAACGCATTTCTCAAGGTGAAACAAGAGTCCTCAGGATGGCCGGAATGGTGCAAGACCCAGCGGGACAAAGATGCCTACCTCTCGTCCTACGAGCGTAGAGAAAGAATTGCGTTGGCGAGAGAAAAGGTCCAGAAGAATCCAGGCTTGCGGTCCCTTGCCAAATTATGCCTAAACAGGTAAATATATTTATATACTAATTTTATATAGCTTAACTTATGCTTATATGCGTTGTAATAGATCGTAACTTAGGTGTATATATATTTTTTAAATAATGGCTCACAATAATTTTTTTTCTTACAGATTCTGGGGCAAATTTGGCCAAAGAGAAAATCAGAGACAGAGCCTCATAATCTCAGAAGAAGCAGAATTTCTGAGGATTCTCACCAGCACCAGAAATCCTGGACTGGCATATCATTAGCCAAGACTTGGTGCAGGTGGACTGGAGATATGCCAGAGGCTACCTCAGCGAAAATATGACGACCAACGTCTTCCTGGCAGCCTTCACGACTGCACACGTGAGATTCGGTTGTCTACGTCATCAAAGAGGGTGAAGAAGAACCCCCGGTGGGTGACTTTTTGGGTGACCTGACGGATGAGTTGGACGGTAAACATATCGTCGAATTCGTCTAGGCTGGTCCTAAAAACTATGCCTATCTCCTGAACGACGGAGACACCCAGTGTAAAGTAAAGGGCTTTACTCTTAACCACCAAAATGCCAAGAAGATCAACTTTAGGACCATGTGTTCCGAAGTCTTTCTCTGGCATTTTCACGGCTACACGCTGGGGACAAAGCTGGAAAATTCACGGCAAATATGCAGGGATCCTAAAAATCAAAAAGTATACAATCGACGGCAATTGAAGTCGCATTCCGTCGTGTACGACAAAAGGAGGGTCTTGGCTAATATGGACACTGTGCCCTATGGCTACGTAGATTATTAAGTTTATACTTGTTTGTACATAATGTTTTCTTTTGTACATCATTTATTTTTTCGTTATTGCATTATTCTTTAAAAATTGCTATTTGATTTGTTATTTAATTTGTGATTAGATTTGTTATTTGATTTGTTATATAATTTGAGATTTTATATCAATAAAATGAACTGCAATATGTCTTGGTCTTTATTAGTCTTAACCAAAATTTATTTGCGAGGAGCTATCCGGAGCCCCTTCGGAGCCATTTAGGAGCCCTTCTGGAGCCATTTAGGAGCCCTTCCGGAGCCATTTAGGAGCTATCCGGAGCATTTAGGAGCCATTTAGGAGCTATCCGGAGTCATTTAGGAGCTATCCGGAGCCATCCGGAGCCATTTAGGAGCCCCTCCGGAGCCATCCGGAGCACTTAGGAGCTCTCTGGAGCCCCCGGAGAACTTAGGAGCCCCTCCGGAGCCATTTAGGAGCTATCAGGAGCCCCTCCAGAGCCATTTAGGAGCGGAGCCACCTTAACCTAAAACCCTAAGCTCTAAGTACCCTAAACCCATAAATCTAAAGACCCTAAGCCCTTAAACCCTATAACTACAAGAGACATATTCAGAGGTTTCACGATAATCATTCGGGCAAGGAAGCTGTACCCTTACCTTTCGAAGCGGCATCCACAGCCTGCGTATCCGGAGCAACGAAAAGCGGAAAAACTACATGGCTGTTTCGCTTACTTAGGAACAAGAATGTCATATTTTCGGAACCGGTAAACAAAATATTGTATTGTTACGGTATCTACCAAGATATTTTCGACAGCATGAAAAGGGAAGTGGAGGGTATAGAATTTCTAGAAGGCATACCGAGTCGGGCTGAGGTAGAAAATTTTGCGGATGGAATGCATAATCTCGTGATTTTGGATGACCTGTCAGAAGGCGTGGTTAAGGACCCCGATATGGAAAGGTTGTTCATTCAGGGAGCGCACCACTCGAATCTTAGCGTGTTTTTTGTTAGTCACAATTGTTTCAGGCAAGGCAAATGCGCGAGAACTATAGCCTTAAACACTCATTACACAGTTTTGTTTAGAAATATAAGGGATGGGCAACAGATATCCGCTTTAGGAAAACAAATGTTTCCGGGCAATAATAAAGCATTAGTGGAGGCGTACGAGGACGCAACTTCTCGAAAATACGGATATTTGGTGATCGATTCCACAGCTAATGGCGATGACGCATACAGGTTGAGAACCAATATATTTCCGGGTGAAGATCCTTTGGTCTACGTACCGATAAACTATAAAAGGGACTGAGTAAAAGTTCGATGTCATATCATGGATGCGAAGAGCAAGAGCCTGTTACTCTATTTATCGGAGGCGACTGATAAACAGCTATCGTCGTTTTTGAAGATAGCCGACAAAGGAAAAATTTTAGTTCTGAAGGAAACAGTGTTTAACTTACTATTGGGAAATTTGCCGATTACGGAAGAAGATAAAAAAGCTTTGGAAAAATACAAGAATTTTCTGAGGGAGTTTGCCCGCAAAGGTAGCAAAAGCGAAGTTAAAAGGAGGACTAAAGTTATTAAACTAGTTCTACGTATAGCAGCCCCCGTATTAAAGAGACTATGAAAAGCGTACATAAAATGATGTTAGTGCCTTACGAGGAAGGGCTAGACAAACCTAAAAATAAAGGTTTGGAGAAAGAATTGATCGTATCGGCTATGCCAAAATCTTTAAAGCGTAAAGCGGATTCATTACTCAGCTACATACAGGGTAGTATTGAATGGAAAAATAACGGTGAAGTGGTTTACAACAATAAATGCCTGGAGGGTAGTCACATTACAGACCTAGTACGTTATAGTCTACAAGAATATGGTGAATCTCCCCCTCCCCATTACGGGACCTTTCTAGAAATCCTAAGCGAGGTCAATGTTCCTAAAAGCGTAGTTACCCATAGAAAAAACCCATTTCCAAGACGAGATAAAAAGACGGTCAGTACTTGGCAAAAGTTATAAGAGTGGGTCAAGGATTAAAAGTTTTACCAAAATGAAGATCGGCTACATCTGTCGAATAGCTGTGTGTTTGGTGGTGGTAATAGCTACCTTGCTCGATCCCACTGGAAAGGGATTTTGGTTCGGTATATTACGACATTGTTTACAGCTGTTAAACAGGGATGACCCCATGGAAACAGTTTCTGGAGAAGAATTACTTTGATCCAGGGAATCTGGCTAGTTTTGCGGGACCGCAGAAGTTATATCGCTACTTGAAAGAAGAGGGTAATTTCGATGTGACGAAGAACCAGGTGACAACTTGGCTAAAAAATAAAGATGCATACAGTTTACATTGCCAGTCGTGTAAACCAAAAAGACGTAGCAGAGTAGTGGTAGAAGGAATAGACAGTCAATGGGACATAGATTTAATGGATGTAGGGTCTTTGGCAAAAAAGAATGACGGAATAAAGTTCCTGTTAGTTGCCATCGACGTCTTCTCAAAATACCTTTTTGTCAGACCTTTAAAGACCAAAACGGGTAAAGAGGTCAAAGCCGCTTTAGAAGATATTTTTCAAAAGGGGTGCAAACCTAAAAAGTGCCGTTTCGACCAAGGAAAAGAATTTTCTAATAGGCAAGTACAAGGGCTTTTGAAAGATGAAAAAATAGAATTTTATACCAGTCAAAATGAGACCAAAGCGAATTTCGCCGAAAGAGTAATTAAAACCCTGAAAAAGATGATTTATAGATACATCACTCATTATGACAAGGAGAAATATATAGAACAATTAGAAGAGCTTGTACGATCTTATAACTATAGCTATCATAGAACCATAGGTATGCCCCCTGCGAGGGTGGTTCAGAGTAACAAAAGATCAGTCTGGTGGTATTCCTATTGGCCTGAAAAGGACGAAAATTTCCGTCTGAAACCTTATAAGTTTAAAGTAGGCAATAACGTAAGAGTTGCTCACACTAAAACCCTTTTCAACAGGGAATACGATTTCAAATGGACCGGTGAAATATTCAAAATAAGGGCGCGTTATAAGGGGGATGGAATCAATGTGTATCGTTTAAAAGACTTTTTGGATGAAGATATAAAAGGAAGCTTCTACGAAGCCGAATTGCAGAAAGTGGAGCAAAGCAACGAAAATAGAAAGTGGAAAATTAGCAAAGTGCTAAAAATGCGTAAAATTAAAGGTCACAAAGAACATTTGGTAAGGTGGTTGCATTGGCCCAAAAAATTTGATTCTTGGGTGGCCGATGAAGATTTGAAAAGCTTATAAAAGATGTTTCTCTACATAGGCTGGCAGGATTCTTTAGATGTTCATGACTTTATCGTGGATTTGCAAAAAAGTTTGCTTTTAGAAGGAAAGTGGGAGGTAGCCTTGACGGATATTAAAGTTAGGTCCCCAAAGAAATCTACTTTTTACGTATTAGCGGACTTTTGCGAAGAGAGTTTTTTAAAGAGAAGTCAGTACCCTGTGTTTTACGGAGAGTGGATGAGAAAGAGGCTCAATATACGCTACCCTATTTTGTAGAAACGAATAAATCAGAGGTGCGGAGTATAAGATTGAGTATTCTCGATCAAAACTTAAAACCTTACCAACTGAGCGATATCGATTGTACCTTGTATCTAAGGAAAAATTATGTGGATACCCAAAGGTTACCAACCGAAATGGCTGAAATGTTGGTTAAAAGGAAGAGAGAAACGGGAAAACCGGTGCAGAAAAAGAAGGCGGGAATGAGAAAACCGGCGCAGAAAAAGAATACGGGAACGAGAAAACCGGCGCAGAAAAAGAAAGCTGGAATGAGAAAACCAACTCAGAAAAAAAAGAAGACTGGTAATAATAGCGTAAATAAAAAACCTAAGAGGAAAAATACAACAGTCAGGAGGGTAAAAAAGTCTATAAGAGGTCAAAGGACAGTGTGAAAAGATACATTTTCGTGATGGAGGTGTACGAATCTAATTTGCATTTGTTTGAAGTGACCCATGAAAAAACGGAATGGATTCCCTATGCCCCTCAGGGCGTGATAGGAAGAAATGCTCCCTTAGAATTCGATATACCCGGAAATTCTGCCGCATAAATCGATTTAAATAGAAGTAGATTGAGAGTGGGTCTACGCATCATAACGGGGGAGGATAAACCGGTGACCGAAGCGGACAAAGTATGTTTGGCAAACCTTGGATTACAAAGTTTGTTCAGACAAGTAGACATCGAGTTAAACCAGAGGCTGATTACCACAAGCGTGGGCTCTTATTATCCTTACAAAGCGTATTTAGATGCCCTTTTAAACAGTAACATCGAAGATACCAAGGGAATATTAAATAATGAACTATTCCATAAAGACTCCTATGACGCAATGGATAGCGACTCGACCAGTAATATCGGGTTCGACCGAAGGTACAAACGGACGAGTAAAGGTAATACAGTCTTTTTAGAAGGCCCTATTAGAATGGATATTTATCAACAGAAGAAATTTATCATCAATGGAATTAGAATTCGAATGAAACTTTACCAGCACGAAGATCCTTTTTGACTCATGGCTGAGACTACCGACGACTACAAAGTTGAAATACAATACGCCTCTTTGAGAGTCTGTCAGGTGAAACTAAGCCCTGCTATGGTGGTTGTGCATGAAAAAAGAATACCAAAGCAATGCGCCGTGTACCCGTTTTGGAAGTCAGATTTAAAAGCTTTCAATATAGAAAAGGGAAGTTACGGGTGTTCTCTGCCGATGACGTGTATCACGGGAGCATACCCTCCGAGATAAAAATAGTGTTGTGCACGGAAGCGCATTCAATGGTAATTACTCTGAAAATCCCTTTAATTTTAAAAATTACCAATTAAATTTTGCAGAGGTTATGGTAGATGGAGTGTCCGTTCCATCTCAAACTATTACCCCTAACTATACCAATGGAGATTTTTCTGAAGCTTACTGGACCCTGATGTGCGAGGAACCTAGATATGGTCGGTGTATAGAAATGAAGGAATATCCCAATGGCTACTGCATATACATATTTAGAATTTTGGGAAGAGTAGGCGGGGATGTGGTAAATCAGCAGAAATGCGGGCATACCAGAATCAATTTAAAATTTGCCAAGGCTTTAGAAGAAAATGCTACCGTCTTGCTGTACGCATCTTTTCGGCTGAAATAAGAGTGGATGCTGCCAGAAATATCCTATAAAGAAGTCTATAAAAGGGGAGGAACAGGTCTAAAAATGAGTCATTCAGGATGTATACAAAGTATTTCTTGATTTTCTTTTTGGATACCCGGGTTTTATTGCAAACCTTGCGGTGAACCATCGGTTTGCATGTGTTATGAGTCTCTGAGCATAATATCCTGTAAAGAAATAGAAGAGTTTCCGAGATTTAATAGTTCGGATATATGGAATATTGATATGCTGGATATTGTTAATAGCAGCTTATCCCAAATACCGGATTTAGATGACTGGCCTAATCTTGCTATGTTAAATTGGATTGACAATAGGTATTCCAGTTGTAGAGAGCTGGAGGGATGGAGCAGCCATATCTATGTGAATAGCGATTGTCCAAGAGACTCTCTATCTACGATTGAAATAACGGAAGGTAACGAAGTTTTCTTGTGGCCATTCTTCTTAACATTCATTCCGTTTTCTCTTCTGGGTTTAGTAGGTTATCGGATAATATACCAGTATACCAAAAAACCCTTAAACGAACCGAATGCACATTTGAAGATATATATGGAAGAGAGTTTGGCTTAATGATCAGTTTGAGTCCAGATGGCCAAGTTGACGCATCGAGTGATTTACAGCGATTTGGAATGTCGGCTAAATCTGCGCGATATGGCAGAAACAACAGTCAACATCGAGTACCATTCTTTGCCGTTTGAAAGATTATTGTGGAGACACAGGAAAATCGGATGCACTTGCATGATTTATTCTACCGGAAAAATTATTTGTCACGGAGGAAAAGAGCAAATGAGATGATATGTCAGGCTAGTGGAAAGAATGGGATATCCGATAAGGATGAAAGAAAATCAAAACGCTTACTATGAGTGCTGTATATACTTTACAAGGAAAAGTAGACTATTGCAAAATAGTACAATGGCTGCAAGGTTCTTATGAACATGAAATCTTTCATGCCGTGGGCTTTATAAGAGAGGGGATACATTATACCGTTTATAAAAGCGGTAAAACGATCGTGACTGGAATAAAATCCGAAAAAGATTTGGATAACAAAGTTAATGCTGTTTTACTAGAGTTAGAAGTGTTATAAAAGTACAGACAAAATACACAAAAATAAATAAAAACTACAAAAAATAAATAAAAAAATACCAAAAAAAATAAAAACAAAACCCCCCAAAAAAAGATGGAGCATGTCAGATATCACCCTAGTATCGCAAAGTATACGTATACAATAGAATACTTGGAAATATTACCCAGCAAGAAGAACTATGCGGATGCCAAAGAGTGTGCGATGGCTGGATTACAATACGGTCAAGCCAGATTTGGTAACAATCTAATAAATGTGAGAGTGCTAAAAGATGGTCAAGTGATAGAATCCTGGCAACAATGAGTCTCGGTTGGGGTCCCGAGACGATACCCTTGTCTGCGAACAAATAATACCTTCCGAGGAAGGGGGGGACCAGGAAACCCTGGGAAAAAACTAATATTTACAGAGTACACCTATTTTATTGAATATTTCACATAAAACATAGAGAAATTGAAAGTTTATAGGGTCTCTCGGAACAGCAGTTTGTAGTCTTCGGGAATAGTCTCTAACACTGGTAGGGTAGTTTCCTCCAACGGCGCATATTCGGCTTCTTGTAGTCCTAAAATCTTGAAAACTTTCTCGACGTTTTCTGCCAAGTTACTTAAAGAGATCAAATGCAAGTAATTTCGTTCTGCGTCTTCTTCTAAACAGCTATGGTCCCTCTGTCCCGGCATGTCGTATTGACAACCATAACAGTGCTCTCTGACGAGATCCGATGCTGTCTTTTGGATCATATAGGCTCTAACGAGTCTGACCAGTTTTTGTTTGTCGGGGGCAGGAGCCTTTATCTCGGTTATAGTGTAGGGCCACCCTTCCTGTATGGCATACTGCTTCAGAGAAGTCCTGGAGAAGAACGATTTAGGAGATCCGTGCTCAGCGCTGTAAAGGTACTTGGTTAGGGTAGGTTCAGGAGGAATGTTTTCTTTATCCTCTGGTGAGAATATCTCGAGAGCTTTCTCTTGAAACTCTTTCCATTGGTTTTCATCCAAGTTGATGTACAGATTATTTCTCTTAAAGCAGACGTACATCTTGCCGTAAAAGGGAAGCGTCTCCAGGTTAGATTCTTTAGTAAGTTCGAACTTGAAATTTTGTTCATTCTTCAGTGCCTCTGTTACGCGATGGAATTGATTTGAGATCTTCTTCCAGACATTATTGGAAAAGCAATTGTAACGGTTGTTTTTGCTGAGACGCACGAAAGTAGTCTCGTTGAACTTACTCTTTTCCGCTGTCAATTCCATGTTTGCCACCCGAATGCTGCGTTGCGATGTATTTATAGAGACGCTCATCAATTTTCACTTGGAATGTCAGCTTCCGATAGGTGTGACCATAATTCCTGCATTTTGATTGGTGTAACAATAAGACAGGGTGCTTCGCTTGGTGGGACCATAATTCCTGCAATTTGATTGGTTGGAAGAAAAATCTGTGTATGTGTTTCTATATTCTAGAATTTTTTTAAAATAGTCTGTGTCCCTTGGTAGGACATAAACCGTTGATGTCGGTGAACTTGTCGGGAACTGTCATCAGAAGGTGATGGCATCCTTTACTGTGCTTCAGGTGCTCTTCGTAAGCGCTGTCTTTAGTTTCGAAAGAGTACAAAGTAATGCTACACCAGGGACAATGTACCTTGTCAGCGTAGCCAGTATAAATAAATCCTGCATGCGCTAATTCTTTGGCAGTGATAGGCATGGCTTTTGGCCATGTATTAAAGGTTGCCATTCTAGACGAATAAAGCAAATATTTAGTATGCTTCAACACAGAGAAATCGTCGTATGTACCTTTCTTAACAGTGTCCTGATTCATTGACAATGCAAAGCCTCCTATTCTTGCTTTGCTGGTATGCTCCTTCGACATAGTCGGTCCATTTGTAGAACTGGTCCCGAATGAAAAGCCTCCGATTCTACCGTCTACTGCGTGATCTTGCTCCTTCGACATCTCGATGGTTTATGAAAGTGAAATCGGTTTACTGCACAATATATATTTTCACAGATAATTAACACCCTGCATTAAGTAAACCCCCACCTTCCCCACATATCCCCCCTTGCACAGATGGGCCGTGATTTGAACTCTGGTGGCTCTTTTGGTCACAAAATCTATACAACCCCCAAAGGAGGCCATATAGATTGTGTGACTATAATGCCCCCTTGCGTTCCTATACTATACCCTATACTACTAAAGCAGTTATAAAGATTGTTACTTTTGTGCAAAGAAGCATCAATGGGGTAAGCAACATTACCCTGCCTGGTAAAATGTGCAACAGATGTGGATGAAAAAAAAAGAACTTTGCAGAGAAATGTCATGCTTCCAGCACAAAGCTATATCCCAAACAAACAGTGCATAATGTTAAAGAAACCCAAGACAGTGACTCTGTGTAAAGATGTAGGTATGAGACTGAATGGTAAAAATACTATATTTCGTGCTTCAGAAACAACATTTCTTGGACATAGAGTAGTAGTACTAGGTGGGTCAGACCTGTGAAGGCCTGCCTGCAGATCCAGGCAAAATTTAATCAATTGTGAAGCTCGAGACACCCACATCAGTCCTTGAAGTACAGAGGCTGGGTGGTATGATTAATTATTTAGCAAGATACCTGCCATGAGTATCTGAAGTCATGATACCGTTGAGGAATCTCACAAAGAAAAGTACAGAGTGGTCCTGGGAACAAGAGCAAGAAAAAGTTTTCCAAGAACAACTGTATGTACTAGTTTCCTCTGCTCTTCGAACTACCCGTGGTGATATGACCTGTACAGTGTTGAAAGCGATGGTGGCAGAGTGGTAACACTCTCGCCTCCCACCTCTGAGACCGGAGTTTGGTTCCCGGCACGGCCTCAAGTGGGAAAGCTGGTAGTTGCTTGCCGTTGGTCGGCAGTTTACAGTACAGAACCCTGACGAACTGTATGTACTGGTTTCCTCTGACCTTCCAACTACCTGTCGTGATATGACCTGTACAGTGTTGAAAGCGACATAAAACCCCAAATAAATAAATAAAAGGGCTGAACTATAATTCTACACATGTGTTTCAATATGTGTACTAATGAACACATATTTTAGCAGTTTAATTAATAAAACAAGGTGTGAAAAAATGAAATTATGTAGATAATTGGATTTGCAAAAGCTGTTGTCAAAATAGCTTTATCAGATGTTCATTAAATCTATAAATAATTGAAGCTCCCAAATGAATTAAATACATATGATTAAAGTACTGAGTTATTAGTGCTACCAATACAGTATTCAGTAACCATAGATGCTTTAAAAGAGATTAAGTCCCTCTGAAAGACTATGATGAAATCCAATTAGGGGCTGGCTGGTCTTTTCATTGTTTCTAACAACAATTCTTTGATCAAGTAGCCAGTATCTGCCACTGTGGCCTAGCGGTTAACACACTTGTCTAGGAACTCAGAGGACGTGGGTTCAATCCCAGGTACAGGCAGATACATAGTGGCTCGGATGACCATTTAAAATGGCAGTCCTCTGTCATTGGGTCCTATCCCCAGTGGCAGGTTAAAGAACCTCAAGGACGTTGATAAATGGTCATCCTTGAGCCTTTATCTTCAAGTTAGGGGAATGTCAGTTACTTGTGAGTTGGGGCTGTACCTGTACAGTCGGATTGGTTAGATAGCTCTTTGAGTCCTGTAGTATATGGAGATATTGCGCTGAATATAAATACATAATAATAATAATAAATGAATAATTGTGCCAAATCTGTAATTTCATGAAGATTTACAAAACAAAACTTTAATGAACATTCAGTAATTTTATTGAGAGATAGACTGTACCTGTTTTAAATCTGTACCTTTTAATTATGATCAGTTATTAGTTAAACTTCATGTTTTTGTAAAATGTGCCAACCAAGCTTGTAAATGTAATGATTTTTCAGAACTCTGCCTAAAGAACTGTAATACATTTGGTAAAGTTGTAGCTTTAAAAAGGGAGGATGTAACAATATTAAGTCTACTACTTTGTGTGTGTTTTAGTATGTCCACTACATGTGCTGATGTATTTATCAAAGTAAAATAAACCAATAGTAGTCTATTTGTGGTGTTTCAGCAGAGATATTTATACACCTAAAGGACTACTTTTTATTAGTTAATAACTCTTTATTAACACTCAATAGGAAATGTATACTCTTCCCAATAGCATGGTGTGTGCTTGTCTAGCTGAGTCCACTCTTAAGTTGCCAAAGTTGAAATTTACTTAAGCTCTCAGCACTGTGGTGAAGTTTTACACATTTAGCTTTGTTGTGTTTTTTTTCAAACTGCATTCAAAAGATAAATATTTTCAAAGAGAAGAGGTATCATGATTTTACTTGAGAGTTTCTTTCTAATTGCAGTGTCTATTTTAATATACTATTTAATTAGTTGACTTGATATAATAATTACACACAGGGAATGTCAATTCACAAATATTTAATTTAGTAAGATATGTTAACAAGAATTCATCAGATTATTGAAATTATTCTATCATAGGAACATAAAATAATGGATAACTAAGTGGAAAACACAAAGATCATAATAGATAACCATATACTGAGTGATGAAGTTTGACGGCATGCAATATTAAGATCAGATACAATGAAACAACCAACCTCAATGAACAAGTAATCCTGTGTGCATGAATAAAATGGAAACTTATCATTTCACTTATTATTATGGGAATTCGGTCAACCACATGAGAACCAGTGGTTTGAGCTACTAAATGAAAAATAAAAACTGTCTCTTTTAAATTAATATAATATCTTGAATTTTAATGTAAAATAAAATAAATCCATCATTTTTTTTTCTGTGACAGATAACGGATTTGTCTGAATATGCATTTAGTAGTCACCTACCATTTCGCGGGCTATTGGCCAGTGATGACGTCATAACGTGGTTCTGGCATGTTTACACTCAGTCAAGTTACTTCGTGTTTGTATAATACTCTGTAAAATTCACCATATCCCAATATGTGTCTTGAAATCAAAGCGGCGAAACTCTAAATCGACGAAACAGTCTAAACAGCAAGTATTTTTGCCTACCTTGTGAACTGACCTGCATGACTTCATGCGTAAACCTAAGGTAGGAACTTCACCTGTCCTTTTTTCACTCATCCGTGTCCGTTATTGCGCGTATCCGTGATAAACCCTAGATCATTTGGTGTAAAACAGTGAGCTCATCCATGTCCGTGATTAAGGACTAAAGAAGGAAAAAAATCGTTCTTCACGTGCACGGACAGCAGGGTTGGGAACAAATACGTATTTGTATTTAAATACACCAATAATCCTGTATTTGTATTTGAGGTTTTAAAAATATACATATTTGTATTTGATCACTGTATTTGGTTGTATTTGATCAAATACAGGTCAGTGCTAAAAATGTTCTTTTTTTCAGACCTTAAATTTGACAAAGGTAGTTGGTACTTATTCTGTCTCAATAAAAGGGACAATTTGATATTTCATACATAAGGACAGATTTAATGGGAACTTCTATAGTGGCAATATTGAGAATGTAGTAACTTTAGAACATTTTTAATAATTCTAGAGCCTGATTTTCTTTTATTTAAAGACTTACATTTATGATAAAAACACACTTGAATAAATGAGTGACACAACCATTGGGCCTAATTAGTAAAGGCATGCCCTATTGTATTTAAAGACAATGACAGTGCTGGTTGAGGGATTGTTTACATTAATAGTCAAGTCAAGAAAATGGGTACAAGAATAATAATAAACCATGCCCTGCCCCCACTGTCTGTTGGTGTCATATTAGGGGACTAATTTACACAATAGTGTTGAGTTTGGGTTGGGGTTCATTATTATACAGTTTAATGTTTTCTAAAGGAAAAGACACCACTCCAAAAACATGTCATGCCAGAGAATTTTCAACTTTAAGGCACTACACATTCTTAATCCAATCTCTGTTTACTCTATTCTAAGTAAGATTGTAGTGGCATCTCTATTGCTTCCAATTGTCCCTTAAAGTCATATTGAATTCTAAATGCCCAAACTTAAAATGGAAATAATGTCACAATATATTTTGAAATATTGACAGTTATGAAGTAACACTGAATGAGTTCTTAAAAACATTATATATAGTATATAAAAGGGATTATATATAGGATGGCATTTTTAATGGGTATGCCAAAAATGGTGGGGTTTTAAATAGTGGTGCTTTTATGAGGGAATTTTTAGGATCCTCTGGCTTTCAACAGCAACCCTGTTTTAAATGTTACTTTTCATTATTTGCCATTTTCTGATCATACATTTTCTTATTGCAGAGACATCATCCTGGGATCCAGGACTCAAGGACAATTAAACTTCTTTTTCAACAAGTGTATTTGTATTTGACCTGTGTGTATTTGTATTTGCAATTTGAAATCACAGCTGTATTTGTATTTGCTGTTGTAAAAATAAATGTATTTGTATTTGCAACCTCTTCTCTGTATTTGTCCCAACTCTGACGGACAGCTAGTACACAGTTTTATACCAAAAGATCTACTGCTACTCTTCATAAGTTGGCCGCGCTCACCACATCTTCACAGGGCTTGTGGCCTACTACACTCTGAAATCATGTATTATTGTTAAACTTATTATATGCAACAGTTTTCACTGGTGTACAATAACCTATTTGTCTTTCTGGAGCCTGTAGATGAGCCACGGTCAACTTATGACTGCGGTCAACTTATGCAGGCCTTGCAGGGTAGCAGTAGGGTATCACTGATATGGGCAATATCGGATACGGGTGAAGAAAAAAGGACTGGTGTAGTTCCTACTTAAGTGTGTGTGCTACACTAGCGGAAGTGATGATGATAAATTTGACTATGTATGTACTGCTCCCCACTGTAACTTGGCACAACTTGGACACAAACACCTTAATTTTGCTTGTTTTAATTTAAGTATCGTATTTGTATTGTTTTATGTACAATTCGGCCCACTTCAAAGGACGTCAGCCCGTTTCAAAATCGGCCCGTTTTCAAAATCGGCCCCTACAAATTAATATTCATATTTATGTATAAAATATGAAATCACAGTATTCTTTGGGATTCTCTGACAATATGTTATAAAAATGTTGCTTGGAGATCAAGTATGTTACCTGGAAACATGTTTTTAGCTAGACATGGTTACCTCAGCTCTACTTTACTTGTGTGTAGAGCTGTGGCATGACCCCACATAAAACTGGAGATTTGCATAAAAACCTTTTCTGTTGAATAAAACTTGATGAAATCACTAGAAATTGTATAATGTAGTTATAATCAATTGATATTAAGCCAAGGACACAGTAAATAAAGCATGTGTATAAAATACCGTATTTTTTGTAATAAACGCCCCCTCCCTATTAATCCCCCCCCCCCCCCCTTCTCTACCTTTGCAAAGTTCATATTTCGGGGTTTTACATCCCTCTCAACAGCCGACACTTTTGCGATTCCGGGATTCCGAAAAATGGTGCATTTTAGTACTTCCCAAGCGAATATCGCTTACGAGAAATAAAGAAAATAAAAACAAAACATGGTAGTTTTGGTCACAGACGCATTGAAATCTGCAATAATAGGAGATAAAACTACATAATTTCTTCAGATTTAAGGTTTGTTTTAAATATTTTAAGCTGTCTCGCCATTATACATGCCAGCAAGCGAGATCAAGGCAGCAAGTGTTCATTATCGCCCATTGCCACTGGACTCGAGATATGATTTTATTTATCTGTAATAGTCGCCCCCCCTTTGGAAAAATGCATCGCCCCGGGGCGTTTATTACAAAAAATACGGTACATGCTATTTTACTCAACTTTTATAAAAAAGAACATTTTTAAAATTTTAGAGAAATGGTCAAAAGAACATTGAAAATTAGGAAATGTCATTTTTTTTAGTTATGTTCGATGGTCCAGTTTTCGTGTGTTATATGTGTGATATTTAACAATATCTCAGCCAATATAAAACGAACTTTCTTCAAATAAAACTGACAAAATCTACTGTAATTTTTCTTTAAAATGATACATTTATCATTTCTGTAGTTGAATCAGGTACTTGGATATCACTTGTCAAACTCTTTTAGTCTTTATTTTGGGTTCATGCAATGGTTTGTTTGAAAATAAATTTTTATCCATGCAATGTGAAATTTTGTTTTTATTGCGTTAATACATCCTATCCAATGGATAATTGCTTTACTGGTCGGCGCGACCGGTCCCGCCAAACGCCAGAAAAAGACGTCCTGTATATAATACCGGCAGGACCGGTCAGGAGAGTGCATTCGCCAGGTGGCGCATCGTACTTCCTCTTCCTGTCTAGACAACGTGACGTCATAGCATCTTTTTCGTTTGGCGCGTGGAGAGTGAAGACGTGTTTTCAACGACAAGGAAAATTTGGTTTTATACCGAACTCATCCGTTTTATTTCATATTTGAAGTAATTCAGAAGTTTTATCTACAACTATGTCATCACCAGGACAAAGAAGAGGTTCATGCGGATACGCTATGGCTGGGTTCGACACCCACTCCAAGTGTGCACGGTGTAGGGACAAAGGGCTAGGCGACGACCCCTGCATCCTGAAGAAGGAATGCGTGATTTGTAAAGGGTTTACCCCTGAGCAGTCCCTTCAACTGGCTACGCCTACCTATAGGGACAGAAAAGACAAGAAGACTACCTCCAATTCTACGACCTCATCCACCCCCACTCTCGTGGACCCAGCACATGTTAGCGTACTGGGTAAAGTGGAAAAGGTCAAGGCTGTGCAGTCGACCCCTACCAAAAAGACGAAACGTAGTGAGTCTCCCAAGCTGTCTGCCAGCAAGAAAAGATCTTCCAGCAGTAGACCTACAACTGAAGATCTCAAGCAACTGGATGACAAGTGGGGAGAGAGGTTTTCCAGACTTGAGGCGATGTTGCTAGCCAAGGCTTTCACAGTGCCGGTTGAACCGGTTGTGAAGCCAGCTTCAGATGTGACTCCCTCTCAGAAGCCATTTTTTGACCCTGGTGCCACCACCAGCAGTCTACCTGTGGAGAAGAGTCTGCCAGTTGAGACGTCCGGTCCCTGCCTTGACCAGGCTACCGGTATTGCTGTAGAGGAGATGCAGACTGCCACCCAGCCCCTTGGGGTTCCCGGTGCAGGGATAGCAACCCAGCCTGTTCAGGCCCCCGGTTCGTTCCCAGAGGTTCAGCCCACCGGTGATGTAGATCTGAGTGCAGCTTCTGACAGTGAAGCTGAGCAGTTCAGCGAAACCGGTTCCCTGGATGGTGACATCCACCGGGACCGGTCAGCAGACAAAGAATCTTCTAGAGATGACCCTGAGACTGAGCCCACTGAGGAGACTAACTACAGGGAAACCATGAGGGGTGTGAGGAGTTTCATGAACTGGCACAGGGTTCCTGAGTTCGAAACTGTGTCCTCTACTGCAGATGACAACCCCTTTGCCGGTACCCGTGTCCAGCCAACCGGTAAAGTCAGTGTGAAACTTCCGGTGGACGACTGGTTGTGCAGGAAGATGTCCAGCCTTAACCTCACAATCAAAGAGGGCTACCCTACTAGGAATTCTGACAACACTGGCCTCCTCAGGGATCAGTTCATCAAAACCCCTAGACCTTCTAAATGGTACGGGATGCATGCTGAAAAAGACAGTGAGAGTTCTACAGTTCGTAGCTGGTCACCGGATCCGGCAAACTCAACCACTCTTTCAGCAGGGTTGCCAGAAGAAATTTGCCATCTGCTCCACCCTCTCGAGCCTTCAGTCAGGATCTCCTCAGACGCTGGGAGAGGGCAGCTCGTGAACAGACAATAATGTGTAACCAGGCTGCTGGTTTGTCAAGGTGTCTGACCAGGGTTCAGGACTCAATGAACATTCAGTTAAAAACCCTGCGTCTGGATAGTAGTGCTGGGAGATCGCTTGGATTTTCCGTGTCGATGTTCGTATCGGACATTTGTAACCAAACTTCGAACATTTCCGATTATGGAGTCGAAGTGTTAAAAAGACAGATAAAATATTAATATTAAATTATATGAAGTAAAATACACACAAATATGACCAAAATATAATCTAAAAGCCATTCACAGACGTCTCCCTCACTAACAGACCATGCTTGATGTATCCTCACTTGTGATTGGCTGATTTTATTATTACCTTGACAACAGTTGGAAAACCCCAAGGTGTTTCTATTTACGTTATTTTTATTGCATTCACGGCTAGTTTTGTGATTTTAACTGGTGGATATTTCAGATTTTTACAAAATATTATTAAGGTTAGCATTTTATTGTGACCAACAGGCTGCAAAGAAATGGATTTAGCAAATATCGGTTTTACTTAAATTTTACCGATCATTGATTGGCATTGAGCCAGCGAGCGATAATACCGAAGTTTGCAAACATCGTCCCAGCACTACTGGATAGTAAAGGCAAGTCATCTGAAAAGATGAATCAGGCTGTCAGTGAACTGGAGTATTTGACCACTTTCAACCGGTCAGTATCTCAAGCAATGGCCAGGACTATGCAAGACCTTTCAGAAGCAGTATTCATCAACATGGCCAACTTCACCCTTGCTCGCAGGGATAGTTACCTGGACTATCTACATGCTGCGGTGAAGCAAGATACGTTTCACGCCTTGAGAACGTCGCCAGTTCATTTGAATGCTTTATTCCCGGACCAGCTTATATCAAAAGCTGAAGAGGAAATCTGTAAGAGCGAAGAGAGGCGTTCTTCCGGTACTTCACACCGACAGCAAGGTCGCTTCCACCCATATGCTGCAAGTGACAAGGTTACTAGCCATCACACCGACAAGAAGCACGTCCCTGCTTGGAAAAAGATCAAAGACAAGCAGCAGGCTAGGAAAGGTCGTGGCAAGGCCTCAACATTTACACAGAAACCTGCCAAGGGGTTCAAGTCTCATAAATGACAATCACTGTATAATTCCTATGACCGGTCAGAAGAACTCTGTACTTATTACCGGTCAGGGAGACTTGAACCCAGCACCAGTGGTGTCAAAGAACAGCAAAGTGACTTTAAATTTCAATGTAGACTCTCATGTTGCAAATGCTCATATTGTCACCAGGTTGCCGCAAAGGAAAGGCGTAAATCCCAATGCATGTCAATTGTACACAGAAATAAAATATGTGAAAAATGCTTTTTGTGTAGGTCACTTGCCTTCTGTAAATCTTGTCACCAATGCCCAACATGCTGTTTTAGATCCTCCTGTAGGGGCCAGGTTGCAACAGTGTTGGGAGAAATGGGAAACCCTGGGTTCAAGTCTAAAAGTGGTAAACATTCTGAGGGAGGATTACACACTCCCCTTCCGGTTCAGACCCCACTTGACAAGGTCACTGACTGTAATAAGCAACTACCACAATCCAACCAAACAGTCCTTCCTTTTGGAGGCACTGTATCAGCTGATAAACGAAAATGCAGTCGAACCGGTGGAAAATCCAAACTCACTGGGGTTTTACAAACGGCTATTTTTGGTACCCAAACCCAACAACCGGTGGAGACCGATTCTAGACCTGAGCACCTTGAACACCTTTTTGAACACAGAGTCGTTCAAGATGGAGACCCCAGAGACAATAAGAACCTCCCTACAGACAGGGGAGTGGGTCACATCCATAGATTTCAAAGACGCATACTTCCACATACCAATTCACAGTCAGTCCAGGAAGTACATGCGTTTTCATCTCCAGGGTCGGTCCTACCAGTTCAAAGCCCTTCCCTTTGGCCTGTCCACAGCCCCCATGGAGTTCACAGTGGTGACCAAAGAGGTCAAACTCATGGCACTTCAAAAGGGTATAAGGACCCACCAGTACCTAGACGACTGGCTGGTGAGAGCCTCTACCCACGACACCTGTCTCCAGCATACTCAAACCCTAGTCACACTGTGCCAGGAGCTAGGGTGGCTGGTGAACAGGGAAAAATCAGAACTGGTCCCACAGCAGGTCTTCAACTTCGTAGGTTACCAGTTCGACCTGAAGGAGGGCAGGGTCAGACCAACAGAGGAACGTTGGCAGACCTTGACAGACAAGATCAGATCAATACTGTCGGATCCGGTATGCCCGGAAGTTTATGTCCCTCATAGGGCTACTCACAGCAACAGAAAAACAAGTCCACTTAGGGCGACTACACATGAGACCCATACAGTGGCACTTGAAAAACAACTGGAGGGTCCCAGAATCACTGGAAAAGGTGATACCGGTTCCCAAGTCCCTCCACCCCCATCTAAGGTGGTGGCTGGAGGAAAGCAATGTGCTACTAGGTCAACCATTACACTCTCTAAAACATGCTCTGCAGATCTTTACAGACGCATCAAACGAAGGGTGGGGCGCTCACTTGGATGACCACACTGCAAGAGGAACTTGGTCCCTTCCAGAGAGCAAGTTACACATAAACCACTTAGAGCTAAAAGCGGTATTTCTAGCTCTAAAAGAGTTTCGAACCCTGGTCTGCAACAAGACAGTGTTGATAGCTACAGACAACACAACAGTGGTTGCCTATATCAACAAAGAGGGGGGGGGGGGGGTGAAGTAGGGGTCACTGTGTGCCCTACTGTGGAGAATCCTGTCCTGGTGCACCAGACAGCAGGTAACCCTCAGGGCACGTCACATCCCAGGCCGGCTGAACGTGATAGCAGACAAGCTATCCAGACTTGGCCAGACCATTCAAACAGAGTGGTCACTTCATCCAGCAGTGTTCCAAGCTGTATGCTCAAGGTGGCACCAGCCACAAGTGGACCTGTTTGCCACCAGGTTCAACAACAAACTGCCACAGTTTGTGTCACCGGTTCCAGACCCCCAGGCTTGGGCAGTGGATGCACTCAGCCTCTCCTGGGAGGACCTGGACCCATACGCCTTCCCAAAGGCAGCCATCTTGGGCAAAGTGGTGGAGAAGCTCCAGGACTACCCCTGCAACAGAATAATTCTGATTGCTCCAGGGTGGCCCAACATGCCCTGGTTTTGGGACCTGGTAGCAATGTCAAGCCAGATCCCACTGTGTCTGCCGACCATACCCAACCTAGTGTCTCAGCCATTCAACCAGGTCCTTCACAGGAACCTGTCGAATCTGAACCTACATGCCTGGCTCCTAGAGCCTCAGCAATCAAGGAGCAAGGCTTCTCTGAGGCAGTGGCAGAACGAATTGAGGCTCCTCAAAGAAGATCATCCAGATCTGTCTATGAGGCAAAGTGGACCATTTTTACAAAGTGGTGCCTCAGTAATCAGGTGGACTTCAGGGCACCACCTCTGAAAGCCATTGCTGACTTCCTCCTGCACTTGTTTCAGGAGAAGAAGTTACAACCAGGCACTATTGATGGCTACAGATCCGCCATTGCTGACAAACTGGGCAATTCCACATCTCACCTGCCACCATCTCCTCATGGATCAAACAGACTGTGGTTCTGTGCTATGAGCTCTCTGACCAGGAGGCCCTCACCTTACATCAGGTTAAAGCCCATGATGTTAGGGCCTTTGCTGCCTCTAAGGCTTTCCAATCAGGGATTTCCTTAGATCAGATCTTGTCAGCCTACCACTGGAAATCTCACAACACCTTCACCCAGTTCTATTTGAAGGATGTTGCCTGGGCTGACTCAGAGCTTTTCCACCTGGGACCTGTAGTCAGGCTGCCCAGCAGGTGCACCACCAGGTGCAACTGTGACTTGCTTCCCTTGGGAAGTTTATTTCTTCTGGGACTGAACTCAGCCCCTCTCTCTCTATCTTTCCCTTCTCAAACCGACTCTGGAAGGAACGAAAAAGGGGGGGGGGGGGCAACGTCGGTAGACTCCCGGTTAACCGGTGAGTTGGTGGCCGACCTTGACCTGTCAGGGTTCTCTGACCCTAGGTCAAATGGGCCTGTACTGTTTTGTTATGAGTTCACAGAAGCCCCTAGTCTGCTTACCCGCCTACCAAGCGGTAGTTATTCAGCAATTGTCCATTGGATAGGATGTATTAACGCAATAAAATTGCAAATTTAATAAGTAAATTAAATTTTTATAAGTTAATACCCTATCCAATGGACAGGCAAGGCCCACCCAACCGGCCCCGCTATCAGCTTACTAGGGGTCTTACTAGGATTAGACACGAAAAAGATGCTATGACGTCACGTTGTCTAGACAGGAAGAGGAAGTACGATGCGCCACCTGGCGAATGCACTCTGCTGACCGGTCCTGTCGGTATTATATACAGGACGTCTTTTTCTGGCGTTTGGCGGGACCGGTCAAAAATATGAGGTCACAGAACTCCATGGGGTTTCTAACAATATTTTATTGATAGAAATGTTGCTTAAAAATCCAATATTTTACATGAAACTTTGTTTAACCTGACTACCTCAAACAGGCCTATACTTTGGAAAGGGGGGGGGGGGGGGGGGGGGAGTTTGTAGGGGGCCGACTTTGATTTGGGCCGAGATGACCAGATTCCTATGTGTTGATTTCTATTGATTAAAATATGAATTGACACTAACGCAAGTTGTACAAATACTTGATGGACATAAAATTACAGCAATAAACCTTTGAGAATCATTTTTAATGGACAATAATATAATTTCTACATGAAATCAGCGCCCCAACTTGACGCAATTTGCATACGAAAGGTGCCGAAGATACACAGAAACTCCAAGGACCTTGCTGTCATCGCAGCAACTTTCTTATTTGGCAGGCGAATATGCACGAGTTTTATCGATGCTAATCAAATGTTAACAAAATTTGGACAAAAACAAAATGGCCACATTTGAAGAAAGGTCTTAGCATGGTGTGTCCCATTTTTTTAATATTTTAGTTGGGCCAATGGGTCCAAACTTCATGGATTTCACCAATGGTTTTTACCCCACAGCCCTTAAGGTGTCTCGATGGGCAGGCGGGCGGGTGGTGGGAAAAAGTTTGTGCGTGCCGTATCTCAGAAACCGTAAGGTGTAAGAAGTTGATACTTGGTAGGGACATTGGTTAGGGGGTGTAGATGTGCATCGTCATGGTCTAACCTTGATTTGACCTTGCTGTAGTGACCTTGACCTATAAAATCTTGTCTGGGCTATATCTCGGAAACCGTGAGGTGTAGGAAGTTGATACTTGGAAGGGACATTGGTTAGGGGGTGTAGGTGTGCAAAGTCATGGTCTGACCTTGATTTGACCTTTGACCTTGCTGTAGTGACCTTGACCTATAAAATCTTGTCCGGGCTATATCTCGGAAGCCGTAAGGTGTAAGAAGTTGATACTTGGTAGGGACATTGGTTAGTGGGTGTAGGTGTGCAACGTCATGGTCTGACCTTCATTTGATCTTTGACCTTGCTGTAGCGACCTTGACCTAAAAAAATCTTGTCTTGGCTATATCTCAGAAACTGTAAGGTGTAGGTAGTTGATACTTGGTAGGGACATTGGTTAGGGGTGAAGGTGTGTGACGTCATGGTCTGACCTTGATTTGACCTTTGACCTTGCTGTAGTGACCTCTGCCTATAAAATCTTGTCCGGGCTATATCTCGGAAACTGTAAGGTGTAGGAAGTTGATATTTGGTCGGGACATTGATTAGGGGGTGTAGGTTTTAGATGTCATGGTCTGACCTTGATTTGACCATTGCCCTTGCTGTAGTGACCTTGACCTATAAAATCATTGTGAATATCTCAGAAAAGGTATTTCTTCCCCTTTAATGCTCGGCGGGAGATACCACGGCAGTGGTCTTGTTTTTTCCATTTTTGACCTTTTGATTTTTTCTACCTGTCCACCAAATTACTGAAATCCAGAATTTTCTAAAAGGTCCCATTTTTAATGTATTTTCAATCTCTAGCTTTTTGGTTGACATGCATTGATCCGAAAGTAATGAGTGGATTTTCAGATTTTTGGAAAGATCGATCTGGATCATATTTTGGATGCAAAAAATCCACAATTCCCTGCCCTAGTGATGGTCTATGCTCTGAGTTCTTGGTAGTTTTTTTTCAGTGTCTGTTATGGCTTTTCTGTCCAGTCATGTCCAGTTGGATTAGAGAAAAAAGGACACAAGTTCCCACTTTACTATTAGTTTTTGCAACCATTAACTTGCATATTCATTTCAAGATTTTTTTTTTCCAGATTTTAATTGCATTGCAGAATCCTAAGAAAAGCTTTTGGTCATGAGTTCTCAAAATATTTCTGTTCAAAAACAGAAGAAAATTGATTTGCCGATGAAGTTACGGAGACGTCAGTCTGATGCCAAATGGAGAGCCAGTGTAGCAAGTTGCTATGAGACACTAAAACACATCATTCCTGTCAATAAGCGGGCCTCCAGGAGACAAATCTCAAAGGTTTTTATTGAAATATGATTTTCAGTTCAGTTTAACCAACTGTAACTGCATAAATATTATACTGTGATTATTTCAGTAAAGCCAGGTTTTACAGCGCACAATATATAACACTTAATATCTGTTGCTAATTGCTTTTAGAGGCTTTGTTAAACTGATGTGCCGTCATTTAGTAACATAGCAGTGGTACTCATTCACTTTAACATAGTCACAGGAATTCTGTGCATGCATAGACATTTATTCATGCTCAAAGATGGCGGTCAAATGTGAAGACCTTTACATTTCTTCTATTATCCAACCCTATTAAGGGAAGTAACAATTAGATGCAATAATACACAGCCTAAAATAACAGATTTAAATGGATATGGGAGAGTGGGTTTAATTTTGGATACTTTAAAATAAGATTATTGGTTAGGATAGACATGCCACATATAATAAAATATAGATGGTTTATATGGCTAGGATGACTGGTACCACATAGGTTCTAGATGACCATGGGTGTGTTATGGCTTCTGTATAAATGGCTGCACTTACAAAGTTAAAATGGACATTTTATTGCGGTACAATAGCTTACCATGTGGCACTGAATGCTGATCTCGGATGGCCGCAAGGCATCAGGCCAAGAAAGACATTTATAGTTGGCCGTAGCCTCAAGTTGTCCTCTTGTGGTCCACTGTGAGATCTCGTTCTACTTTCTCGTTGGCTGCGTGAATTAGTAGCGTCTGTCATTTACACAAATATTTTCATCTATTTCTTAGCACATACGTATTGTTGGATGTTAATTTTTGGTCATTTCATGTATTATGTATCATAGATTATTCTGTAAAATTTCCGTTTTGACAGGATAAGTATTTTTTGTTATTTTGGTGTTTTTATGTCAGCTGACTTGTCAGTCAGCTGGCATTATGTCGTCACTCTGCGGCGTGGGCGTACGCGTACGCGTCCGCGTGAACAACTTCTCCTCCAAAACTACAAGGCCTAGAGACGTGCTGTTTTTTTTAAAAGATACCTTATCTATCGAGGATGAAAAATTGTTCAAGGCATGCAAATCTGTCTGTTCGTCTGTTTGCTAGAGACATTACAAGGGGGGTACCCCCACCAAAAGTGTGAAAATTTCAACTTTTTATCACAATTTTCTCAGTGACTATTGCAGGGATTTCTCTCATATCTTGCATATATGTACTAGGCCAGAGGTAGATTCTCTTGTGTGAGTATGAGACCTGGATCTCTCTTACTTTTTTTTTAATAAATTTTTTTAATAATTTTTAATGCATTAACATTCATGAAATCATGCACAAAATCATTTATAACTTGAAAACTGTTGCATCTAGAGCATTTTGTTAAAATATGTTATTCAGCTACTTTTTTCATAGCTACAATATGGTGAGTAAGTTGGGTGCCTGTCTCAATAGCTAAGTGAGTAATAGCTACTTTTGGGCTTTTCAGTAACTTCCATCATGAGTAGAATCACTTGTAACTTAAAAACTATTGCATTTAGAGAATTTCGTATAAATATGTTATTCAGCTACTTTTGGGTCAGCTATAACATAGTAAAATTTTAGACCTGTAGCTCATGGCATAGCTGAGTAATAGCTACTTTTAGGTTATCACTGTTGAGTAAATTGCTTATAACTTCAAAAGTATTGCATTTAGAGAATTTCGTATAAATATGTTATTCAGCTACTTTTGGGTCAGCTATAACATAGTAAAATTTCAGACCTGTAGCTCATGGCATAGCTGAGTAATAGCTACTTTTAGGTCATCACTATTGAGTAAATCAGTTGTAACTTGAAAACTATTGCATTTACAGTATTTTGCTTAAATATGTTGTTCACCTACTTTTGGGTCAGCTATAACATAGTAAAATTTCAGACCTGTAGCTCATGGCATAGCTGAGTAATAGCTACTTTTAGGTCATCACTATTGAGTAAATCAGTTGTAACTTGAAAACTATTGCATTTACAGTATTTTGCTTTAATATGTTGTTCACCTACTTTTGGGTCAGCTATAACATAGTGAAATTTCAGACCTGTAGCTCATTGCATAGCTGAGTAATAACTACTTTGAGGTTCTCACTATTGAGTAAATCAGTTGTAATTGGAAAATTATTGCATTTAGAGAATTTAGTATAAATATGTTATTCAGCTACTTTTGGGTCAACTATAACATAGTAAAATTTCAGACCTGTAGCTCATGGCATAGCTGAGTAATAGCTACTTTTAGGTCATCATTATTGAGTAAATCAGTTGTAACTTGAAAACTATTGCATTTACAGTATTTTGCTTAAATATGTTGTTCACCTACTTTTGGGTCAGCTATAACATAGTAAAATTTCAGACCTGTAGCTCATGGCATAGCTGAGTAATAGCTACTTTTAGGTCATCACTATTGAGTAAATCAGTTGTAACTTGAAAACTATTGCATTTACAGTATTTTGCTTAAATATGTTGTTCACCTACTTTTGGGTCAGCTATAACATAGTAAAATTTCAGACCTATAGCTCATGGCATAGCTGAGTAATAGCTACTTTGAGGTTATCACTGTTGAGTAAATCAGTTGTAATTGGAAAACTATTGCATTTAGAGAATTTAGTATAAATATGTTATTCAGCTACTTTTGGGTCAACTATAACATAGTAAAATTTCAGACCTGTAGCTCATGGCATAGCTGAGTAATAGCTACTTTTAGGTCATCACTATTGAGTAAATCAGTTGTAACTTGAAAATTATTGTATTTACAGTATTTTGCTTAAATATGTTGTTCACCTACTTTTGGGTCAGCTATAACATAGTAAAATTTCAGACCTGTAGCTCATGGCATAGCTGAGTAATAGCTACTTTTAGGTCATCACTATTGAGTAAATCAGTTGTAACTTGAAAACTATTGCATTTACAGTATTTTGCTTAAATATGTTGTTCACCTACTTTTGGGTCAGCTATAACATAGTAAAATTTCAGACCTGTAGCTCATGGCATAGCTGAGTAATAGCTACTTTTAGGTTATCACTGTTGAGTAAATCGCTTATAACTTGGAAATTATTGCATTTAGAGTATTTTGTTTCAATATGTTATTCACCTATTTTTGGGTCAGCTATAACATAGTGAAGTTCCAGACCCGTGACTCATTGCATAGCTAAGTAATAGCTACTTTTAGGTTATCACTGTTGAGTAAATCGCTTATAACTTGGAAACTATTGCATTTAGAGTATTTTGTTTCCATATGTTATTCACCTATTTTGGGATCAGCTATAACATAGTGAAGTTTCAGATCTGTGGCTCATTGCATAGCTGAGTAATAGCTACTTTGAAGTTCTCACTATTGAGTAAATCAGTTGTAATTGGAAAACTATTGCATTTAGAGAATTTCATATAAATATGTTATTCAGCTACTTTTGGGTCAGCTATAACATAGTGAAATTACAGACCTGTAGCTCATGGCATAGCTGAGTAATAGCTACTTTTAGGTCATCACTATTGAGTAAATCAGTTGTAACTTGAAAACTATTGCATTTACAGTATTTTGCTTAAATATGTTGTTCACCTACTTTTGGGTCAGCTATAACATAGTAAAATTTCAGACCTGTAGCTCATGGCATAGCTGAGTAATAGCTACTTTTAGGTCATCACTATTGAGTAAATCAGTTGTAACTTGAAAACTATTGCATTTACAGTATTTTGCTTTAATATGTTGTTCACCTACTTTTGGGTCAGCTATAACATAGTGAAATTTCAGACCTATAGCTCATTGCATAGCTGAGTAATAACTACTTTGAGGTTCTCACTATTGAGTAAATCAGTTGTAATTGGAAAACTATTGCATTTAGAGAATTTAGTATAAATATGTTATTCAGCTACTTTTGGGTCAACTATAACATAGTAAAATTTCAGACCTGTAGCTCATGGCATAGCTGAGTAATAGCTACTTTTAGGTCATCATTATTGAGTAAATCAGTTGTAACTTGAAAACTATTGCATTTACAGTATTTTGCTTAAATATGTTGTTCACCTACTTTTGGGTCAGCTATAACATAGTAAAATTTCAGACCTGTAGCTCATGGCATAGCTGAGTAATAGCTACTTTTAGGTCATCACTATTGAGTAAATCAGTTGTAACTTGAAAACTATTGCATTTACAGTATTTTGCTTAAATATGTTGTTCACCTACTTTTGGGTCAGCTATAACATAGTAAAATTTCAGACCTATAGCTCATGGCATAGCTGAGTAATAGCTACTTTGAGGTTATCACTGTTGAGTAAATCAGTTGTAATTGGAAAACTATTGCATTTAGAGAATTTAGTATAAATATGTTATTCAGCTACTTTTGGGTCAACTATAACATAGTAAAATTTCAGACCTGTAGCTCATGGCATAGCTGAGTAATAGCTACTTTTAGGTCATCACTATTGAGTAAATCAGTTGTAACTTGAAAACTATTGTATTTACAGTATTTTGCTTAAATATGTTGTTCACCTACTTTTGGGTCAGCTATAACATAGTAAAATTTCAGACCTGTAGCTCATGGCATAGCTGAGTAATAGCTACTTTTAGGTCATCACTATTGAGTAAATCAGTTGTAACTTGAAAACTATTGCATTTACAGTATTTTGCTTAAATATGTTGTTCACCTACTTTTGGGTCAGCTATAACATAGTAAAATTTCAGACCTGTAGCTCATGGCATAGCTGAGTAATAGCTACTTTTAGGTCATCAATATTGAGTAAATCAGTTGTAACTTGAAAACTATTGCATTTACAGTATTTTGCTTAAATATGTTGTTCGCCTACTTTTGGGTCAGCTATAACATAGTAAAATTTCAGACCTGTAGCTCATGGCATAGCTGAGTAATAGCTACTTTTAGGTTATCACTGTTGAGTAAATCGCTTATAACTTGGAAATTATTGCATTTAGAGTATTTTGTTTCAATATGTTATTCACCTATTTTTGGGTCAGCTATAACATAGTGAAGTTCCAGACCCGTGACTCATTGCATAGCTAAGTAATAGCTACTTTTAGGTTATCACTGTTGAGTAAATCGCTTATAACTTGGAAACTATTGCATTTAGAGTATTTTGTTTCCATATGTTATTCACCTATTTTGGGATCAGCTATAACATATTGAAGTTTCAGATCTGTGGCTCATTGCATAGCTGAGTAATAGCTACTTTGAAGTTCTCACTATTGAGTAAATCAGTTGTAATTGGAAAACTATTGCATTTAGAGAATTTCGTATAAATATGTTATTCAGCTACTTTTGGGTCAGCTATAACATAGTGAAATTACAGACCTGTAGCTCATGGCATAGCTGAGTAATAGCTACTTTTAGGTCATCACTATTGAGTAAATCAGTTGTAACTTGAAAACTATTGCATTTACAGTATTTTGCTTTAATATGTTGTTCACCTACTTTTGGGTCAGCTATAACATAGTAAAATTTCAGACCTATAGCTCATGGCATAGCTGAGTAATAGCTACTTTGAGGTTATCACTGTTGAGTAAATCAGTTGTAATTGGAAAACTATTGCATTTAGAGAATTTAGTATAAATATGTTATTCAGCTACTTTTGGGTCAACTATAACATAGTAAAATTTCAGACCTGTAGCTCATGGCATAGCTGAGTAATAGCTACTTTTAGGTCATCACTATTGAGTAAATCAGTTGTAACTTGAAAATTATTGTATTTACAGTATTTTGCTTAAATATGTTGTTCACCTACTTTTGGGTCAGCTATAACATAGTAAAATTTCAGACCTGTAGCTCATGGCATAGCTGAGTAATAGCTACTTTTAGGTCATCACTATTGAGTAAATCAGTTGTAACTTGAAAACTATTGCATTTACAGTATTTTGCTTAAATATGTTGTTCACCTACTTTTGGGTCAGCTATAACATAGTAAAATTTCAGACCTGTAGCTCATGGCATAGCTGAGTAATAGCTACTTTTAGGTTATCACTGTTGAGTAAATCGCTTATAACTTGGAAATTATTGCATTTAGAGTATTTTGTTTCAATATGTTATTCACCTATTTTTGGGTCAGCTATAACATAGTGAAGTTCCAGACCCGTGACTCATTGCATAGCTAAGTAATAGCTACTTTTAGGTTATCACTGTTGAGTAAATCGCTTATAACTTGGAAACTATTGCATTTAGAGTATTTTGTTTCCATATGTTATTCACCTATTTTGGGATCAGCTATAACATAGTGAAGTTTCAGATCTGTGGCTCATTGCATAGCTGAGTAATAGCTACTTTGAAGTTCTCACTATTGAGTAAATCAGTTGTAATTGGAAAACTATTGCATTTAGAGAATTTCATATAAATATGTTATTCAGCTACTTTTGGGTCAGCTATAACATAGTGAAATTACAGACCTGTAGCTCATGGCATAGCTGAGTAATAGCTACTTTTAGGTCATCACTATTGAGTAAATCAGTTGTAACTTGAAAACTATTGCATTTACAGTATTTTGCTTAAATATGTTGTTCACCTACTTTTGGGTCAGCTATAACATAGTAAAATTTCAGACCTGTAGCTCATGGCATAGCTGAGTAATAGCTACTTTTAGGTCATCACTATTGAGTAAATCAGTTGTAACTTGAAAACTATTGCATTTACAGTATTTTGCTTTAATATGTTGTTCACCTACTTTTGGGTCAGCTATAACATAGTGAAATTTCAGACCTATAGCTCATTGCATAGCTGAGTAATAACTACTTTGAGGTTCTCACTATTGAGTAAATCAGTTGTAATTGGAAAACTATTGCATTTAGAGAATTTAGTATAAATATGTTATTCAGCTACTTTTGGGTCAACTATAACATAGTAAAATTTCAGACCTGTAGCTCATGGCATAGCTGAGTAATAGCTACTTTTAGGTCATCATTATTGAGTAAATCAGTTGTAACTTGAAAACTATTGCATTTACAGTATTTTGCTTAAATATGTTGTTCACCTACTTTTGGGTCAGCTATAACATAGTAAAATTTCAGACCTGTAGCTCATGGCATAGCTGAGTAATAGCTACTTTTAGGTCATCACTATTGAGTAAATCAGTTGTAACTTGAAAACTATTGCATTTACAGTATTTTGCTTAAATATGTTGTTCACCTACTTTTGGGTCAGCTATAACATAGTAAAATTTCAGACCTATAGCTCATGGCATAGCTGAGTAATAGCTACTTTGAGGTTATCACTGTTGAGTAAATCAGTTGTAATTGGAAAACTATTGCATTTAGAGAATTTAGTATAAATATGTTATTCAGCTACTTTTGGGTCAACTATAACATAGTAAAATTTCAGACCTGTAGCTCATGGCATAGCTGAGTAATAGCTACTTTTAGGTCATCACTATTGAGTAAATCAGTTGTAACTTGAAAACTATTGTATTTACAGTATTTTGCTTAAATATGTTGTTCACCTACTTTTGGGTCAGCTATAACATAGTAAAATTTCAGACCTGTAGCTCATGGCATAGCTGAGTAATAGCTACTTTTAGGTCATCACTATTGAGTAAATCAGTTGTAACTTGAAAACTATTGCATTTACAGTATTTTGCTTAAATATGTTGTTCACCTACTTTTGGGTCAGCTATAACATAGTAAAATTTCAGACCTGTAGCTCATGGCATAGCTGAGTAATAGCTACTTTTAGGTCATCAATATTGAGTAAATCAGTTGTAACTTGAAAACTATTGCATTTACAGTATTTTGCTTAAATATGTTGTTCGCCTACTTTTGGGTCAGCTATAACATAGTAAAATTTCAGACCTGTAGCTCATGGCATAGCTGAGTAATAGCTACTTTTAGGTTATCACTGTTGAGTAAATCGCTTATAACTTGGAAATTATTGCATTTAGAGTATTTTGTTTCAATATGTTATTCACCTATTTTTGGGTCAGCTATAACATAGTGAAGTTCCAGACCCGTGACTCATTGCATAGCTAAGTAATAGCTACTTTTAGGTTATCACTGTTGAGTAAATCGCTTATAACTTGGAAACTATTGCATTTAGAGTATTTTGTTTCCATATGTTATTCACCTATTTTGGGATCAGCTATAACATATTGAAGTTTCAGATCTGTGGCTCATTGCATAGCTGAGTAATAGCTACTTTGAAGTTCTCACTATTGAGTAAATCAGTTGTAATTGGAAAACTATTGCATTTAGAGAATTTCGTATAAATATGTTATTCAGCTACTTTTGGGTCAGCTATAACATAGTGAAATTACAGACCTGTAGCTCATGGCATAGCTGAGTAATAGCTACTTTTAGGTCATCACTATTGAGTAAATCAGTTGTAACTTGAAAACTATTGCATTTACAGTATTTTGCTTAAATATGTTGTTCACCTACTTTTGGGTCAGCTATAACATAGTAAAATTTCAGACCTGTAGCTCATGGCATAGCTGAGTAATAGCTACTTTTAGGTTATCACTGTTGAGTAAATCGCTTATAACTTGGAAATTATTGCATTTAGAGTATTTTGTTTCAATATGTTATTCACCTATTTTGGGGTCAGCTATAACATAGTGAAGTTCCAGACCTGTGGCTCATTGCATAGCTGAGTAATAGCTACTTTGAAGTTCTCACTGTTGAGTAAATCAGTTGTAATTGGAAAACTATTGCATTTACAGAAATTTGTGCAAATATGTTATTCAGCTACTTTTGGGTCAGCTATAACATAGTGAAATTACAGACCTGTAGCTCATGGCACAACTGAGCAATAGCTGTTCTCAGGCACTGACTGTTGAGTAAATCAGCTATAACTTGAAAAATATTGCATTTGGAGTATTTTGTTAAAATATATTGTTCACCTACTTTTGGGTTAGCTATAACATAGTGAAATTACAGACCTATAGCTCATGGCATAGCGGAGCAATAGCTATTTTCTGGTTCTCACTATTGAGTAAATCAGTTGTAACTTGAAAACTATTGCATTTACAGTATTTTGCTTAAATATGTTGTTCAGCTACTTTTAGGTCAGCTATAACAGAGCAAAAATTCAGACATGTAGCTCATTGCATAGCTGAGTAATAGTTACTTTGAGGTTCTCACTCTTGAGTAAATCAGTTGTAACTTGAAAATTATTACATTTAGAGTATTTTGTTAAATATGTTATTCACAGACGTTTTGGTCAGCTATAACATAGTGAAATTGCAGTCCTCTATGTCATGGGATAGCTGAGCAATAGCTTCTTTCAGGTTCTCACTGTTGAGTAAATCATTGTATCCAACCTGTAGGAAATCATGGGCTGGGAATCTGTTAATATGGTCCGATTTGACCTTGGAACCCTCCTTCAAGGTCAAATGAGGATAGCCAAACATAAAAGTGCTTATAACTCGCTTATTATTGGTCCCAGAGGTTGGAATGAAAACCAACCTATAGAAAATCATGAGCTGGGAATTTTTTGGTGTGGTCGGATTTCACCTTGGACCCCTCCTTCAAGGTCAAATGAGGATAGCCAAACTTAAAAGTGCTTATAACTCACTTATTATTGGTCCTAGAGGTTTCGAATGGAAAACCAACCTATAGAAAATCATGGGCTGGGAATCTTTTGGTGTGGTCGGATTTGACCTGGGACCCCTCCTTCAAGGGCAGTTGAGGATAGCCAAACTTACAATTGCTTAGAACTCGCTTATTATTGGTCCTACAAGTTTGGGATGGTAAACAAGCTACAGGAAATCATGGGCTGGGAATTTTTTTGTGTGGTCGGATTTGACCTTGGACCCCCTCCTTCCAGGTCAAACGAAGATAGCCAAACTTAAAGTGCTTATAACTCGCGTATTATTGGTCTTGGAGGTTTGGGATGGTAAACCAACATATAGGAAATCATGGGCTGGGATTCTTTTGGTGTGGTCAGATTTGACCTGGGACCCCTCCTTCAAGGGCAGTTGAGGATAGCCAAACTTACAATTGCTTAGAACTCGCTTATTATTGGTCCTACAAGTTTGGGATGGTAAACAAGCTACAGGAAATCATGGGCTGGGAATTTTTTTGTGTGGTCGGATTTGACCTTGGACCCCCTCCTTCAAGGTCAAACAAGGATAGCCAAATTTAAAAAGTGCCTATAACTCACTTATTATTGGTCCGAGAGGTTTGGGATGGTAAACCATCCTAAATTCTTTGGCTGGGAATCTTTTGGTATGGTCAGATTTGACCTTTGGACCCCTTCTTCATGGTGGAACGAGGATATTGCATTTATAGTATTTCTTTAAATATTTTTAACCTACTTTTTACCCTTAAACAATTACCTTGTTACTTTATTTCATAATACCATTTGCAGGGCACAACTTTTTTGTCGTTTTCTTCTGTCAGCTTCGGAATATCTTTCGAACATGTGTTCAGTTACCATTTACTGTATTTCTGTACAGCCCTTTCCCTGATAATTATGCTTTCCTCTCATTATCACCATCACAAATCAAAAACATTCAGTCAGCTGACACAGTGCCCGTTCACGGGCACTCTCCTCTTGTTTTGAGTTTTCCTTGGTTCAGGCTTTCATCTACAGCTTTTTATTGTGTTACAAGATGTCTGCCCACCAAACAAATAAAGAGAAGCCTAGATCTAGTAAGTGTCGCCATTTTGGCTTCCCGTTTGACACATATAATTATTGCCCTACCTGTAGGGAATCTGGCAAGGGTGATGACCCCTGTGTCACTTTTGAAAATCCATGTGAAATATGCACTTCTTTTACAGAAGAACAACTGTTGAAAATTTCACAAAGAAAATGATATATTAAGAAGCAAAAAAGGGACACTACTAGTTCAAAAGACGATGAACTAGATCTAGGGGATGACGTGGATTCATTTACTGGTTCCCAGACAGACCTTGAGAGTGCTGCAGATAACATATTTACCTCACCCCCGTGTCCACAGCCCCTACCCTTCAGTTCATTCTCTCTCAAGACACCGGTACTGCCTTACAGCAGAAAATAAAATCAAATTTAGAGAAATCCCTGGGTAACACACTTAACATCCATTTTCAACAGCAAATGGGTCTTTCCAGGCATTTATGTTAGAAGCTTTCCAGTCTCCTTGAGACGAATTAACAACTAAAAGACAGGCAGAGGTAGATCAGACCTTGGCTTCAGCTTCTAAGCCTGGACCCTCAACTAGTGCTGTTAATCTGGACCTACCCCCTCCGAGCCCTAGAACTACTTGTCATGTCGAGGAAATGGATGTGGACTAGGGCTGCAAGCGAGCCCGAAAATGCGCCTCGATTCCTCGTTTTGGAAGAATCGACTCGGACTCGGTTAATTGCTTGATTATCGCCCACGAAATAAACTGCTTTATATCACGCCTTATAAAATGGTTACAGACCACATAACAGGAAAGAATTTTGATAATTTATTGAATTTGGGGGAAAAGACGCATTTATAATCCAAAATATAAGAAACTTTAACCATCTTTATATTGCGAGATTTGAGGCGTCTTTGAAATATGTTACAATAAAATGCTGTCTTATAAAACGTTGTTACACAAAGAATTAAAGTTTGCAAATACTTAAAATATAAAATACTGAAATGGAAATGCCTTATATTACTAAAATATATAAATATATTCATATCTTTAAAGAAAAAAATTGAATTTTGTAGTAGATTTTACGTCTATGTTGTTTTCAAAAACCCGGTTCACTTTTCTTGCCTCGAGTATTGAACTGAATTATTTTATTGCGTTAATACATCCTATCCAATGGACAATTTGCTTAACCGATCGGCACAGACTGGCCCGCCAAACGTCAGAAAAAGACGTCCTGTGTTTCCACCGGCTGACCGGTCCGTAGTACTGTGCACTCCTCAGATGGCACCTCGTACTTCCTTCCTGTCTAGACAACCTGACGTCATAGCATCTTTTTCGTTTGGCGTGTATACTGTGCAGACGTGTTTTCAACATCTCCAGAGTTTTCAAAGAAAAGTGTGCATTATGATGGATTTCACCTTATTTTGGGAATATTTTAGTGTAGAAATGGTTTCTTCATATCAAGCACGGATATATCTTTAGAAATCTGCTGGAAACTCTCCCTAGCTGACTCAATTTAGTGTTGATGATAGGGCAGTAATCGACGATATATATGAAGGCAGCAATTTTACTAGTTTCCTCCCATTCAACCATTGTGTTGTTAGGGGCAGATTGACAATATTGAGGAATTATGGATTTTCTACTTACAGGTATTTTTTTCCGTGTCTTTTGTTTGAATGTACCTTCTGTAACATTCCAGCTACAGTCACCATAGAAACGTCTTTTCTAGTTCTACAAATGCAAATCACGGGAAACTTCAGTCTACATAGTTTTGAACACTGTATATAGAGGGAATTCCCCTTATGAAAGGTGCATTCTTCATCAGAGCGCACTGGTTCAGACTTCTCTGCTGTAAAGCATCAGTCACACCAGCCTAGCTCGAGTATTTTTTCATCAGAAGCAGGAGGTGAATTCTTCAACTGATCTCTCAAGTATTTTCTACATAGAAGGAACTTTCCACTCTCAGTCCCACCCTTGTGGACCCGGCACTTGTGTCGGTAATAAGGGCAGTGGATGGCCAGTAAAACTGGTTTGAGTGTACAGCCGGCTGAGAAGAAGAACCGACTTCAGACCGGCCAGGAATTTCATCTACAGAGTGCACTGGTCCAGGCTTCTCTGCTTTAAAAGCATCAGCCGACCGGCCAGCTCAGAAGAACGTGACCGCTGACTAGAGATGGCATCATAGCTCGCGATATCGTGGATCTTTCGAGGTGCATTATTAATGGACGATATCGAGAAGTTCCGTTGATGGGCGATAATATCGTCATTGAAATAAATAAACAAACATGCAATATACTACCAACCTAAAATGCCATATTCCAACAAATATTCATAATCCCCAACAACATATAACAAAAAACTTCACATTTTTCATTATAAAATGACGACAATGTAACAAATTTTCTGATTGGCTAATGGGGTGTGTGACCTTTCAAATCCAGCAACAGGAAGTAGACAGGAAGTGAAAAAACGAAATGAAAACAAGTATTCTAAACTGCATTATTTTTTTAAAAAACAACAAAATTTGAGTATTTTTACAATATTTTGTGTTAGTTTACTGTTTTAATAATGAAAACAAAACAACTACCAGGATATGTAGGTTTTCACGAACCGTTCATGATATCGTCATGAAAAGCATTGGCGATATCGACAGAAAATATTCCTCACGATGCCATCCCTACCGCTGACGTTATATCCAGTCAGCCAATCGCGTGTCTTTCCGACAACTCACGAAGCTGGTCACATGTTTTCACCGACCAGGAAGGTCGGAAGTGCGTTCTTCAGAACTCGCGTCTACTGAAATTCCAGTCCCTGCTTTGCAGACCCGGCCTTGTTGTCGGTGGTGGGGTTTGTGGACTGTAAAGTTGCCAGTAAAGCATCACACAAAGAACGCGAATACTGACATCATCTCCAGTTAGCCAATCGCGTGTCCTTCTGACCGAATCACGAAGCTGGTCATGTGTTTTCATCAACCAGGAAGGTCGGAACTGCGTTCTTCACAACTTACATCTGTGATAGCAGTCCCTCTCTCATGGACCGGCCTTCGTTGTCGGTAGTGGGGTTTGTGGATGAGCAGAATACTGCGCATTTGCATGTTCAAGTATCACAAAAGAACGCGACAACTGAAGAGTTCCAATCAGCCAATCGCGTGTCTTCCGACCAGCAAGCTGGTCACGTGACACACCGAACAAGTGATTCTAAAAATAGTTTACAAGGGCTTTCCCAGCAACTGTCAAATCTTCAAATAGGACGTGCGCCTAAAAGAAATACCTTAATTAATAGAGGAAACGTGCAGTAGACTGAATTCAACACAAAGATAGTTGTAAATTTCCTTCAGTAAATAGTTACAGAGTCTGCCGACCGGGTACCGGCTACACGGCCTTGTACGGTTGCCTTCACCAACTGATTACAGTGTACCGACCGGCTACACAGCCTGTACAGGTGCTTTAACAACTGGTTATAGTGTACCGACAGGGTACCGGCTACACAGCCTTGTACACTTACTTCAACAACTGGTTACAGAGTGTACCGACCGGCTAAACAACCTTGTACATTCTTTTCAACAACTGGTTACAGAGCGTAACCACCGGGTACTGGCTACACAGCCTGCATTGAACAGCTTGCTTTATATTAGCCGGTTACAGAACCTTCCTGCCTCTAGCTGGCCACTCCTCATCAGCAGCCTATTCACCGGCCTAAGACTGATGACGGGCCTAATAGTGTGTAGTTCCTGACAGGAAGTTTTTTCCTACACAGAAACTGCTTCAACCGGTTAGAGCTCATCAACCGGTTACCGGCTATACAGTTTTCATGAGCAGTTTTACTTCACACCAGGTAGTTACAGAGGCTACCGACCTGCTTTCAAGTGCAATTACTGTCTTGCCCCTTTTCAATACTGGTTACAGAGAACCGGAACTGACCAGCAGACCCACCTGGGGATCACCTCATTAGTAGACCACTGACCAGCCTACCAGGTTACTGGTTACAGAGTATCACAGGCTAGAGATTTACTATAGCCAAAAATTGCTGGTTACTGAGAAAACAAATGGATTTTTTGAACACCAAGAGAAAAGGTGGTCCACACTCAACAAGCTTTGAGTGTGTCCAGTCAGGGGTCAGCCATCATACAAATGACAATTAATGTGAAGAGTTGTGTCAGCCCCACCGGACTGGACCACAGCAATAACAGATGGCTTTTTAACTGGCTTTCATCGTCACCAGTCCGGACAGTAGTTCGGAGGGACAGAAAATGTCAGACTACCAAATATCCCAAATGTGGCACACAGTCTGCCTGTAGGGTCCAGACTAAATCTGTTTTGGGAACTTAGGAAGCCTTGGGGGGCTTGTACCCTAGGTAGTACAAATGTTGGAGGACTACACTCTCCCTTTCTAGTCTTAGAAGACCAAACTTGACAGGGTCACCAAAAATCCATCAGCTTATGGACAAGATGCAGTCGAGCCAGTTCAAAATCTCTGGGCTTCTTCAGCTGACCTTTCTTGGTTTCCAAAACCACACAACCGTTAGAGACCTATTCTAGATCTGAACAATCCAAACCTTTCGGAGACCATCAGAACCTCCCTCCAACAAGTGGAGTGGGTTACGTCAATAGTTTTCAAGGACGCCTACTTCTATATACCTATACAGGAACAATCCAGGAAATACCTGAGATTTCACATCCAAGGTCGGACATACCAATTCAAGGCCCTGCCATTCGGTTTGTCCACAGCACCCTTGGAGTTCACTGTGATCCCAAAGGAGGTGAAACTGATGGCCATATACAAGGACTTAAGAATCCACCAGTATCTAGACGGCTGGTTGGTGAGAGCCAGATCCCACCAGGCTTGTTTCCAACATACACAGGAACTAGTAAATAATGTGTCAGCAACTGGGGCTTGCCAGAATCACTAGAAAAGGTGATCCAAGTCCCCAGGTCCCTGCACCCCCATTTATAATGGTGGCTGGAGGAAGACAATGTTCTTACAGACCAACCATTACACCTAATCAAATATGCTCTGCAAATATTTACAGATGCATCAATAGAAGGGTGGGGCGCTCACTTAAACGAGCACACCGCAGGAGGAACCGGGTCCCTTCCGGGAAGCAAGCTGCATATAACCTATCTGGAACTTAAAGCAGTCTTTCTGCCCTTAAAAGAGTTCCAAGACCTTTGCTCAAACAAGATAGTACTTGTAGCAGCCAACAACACCACTGTAGTGTCATACATAAACAAGGAAGGAGGCATGAGGTCGGGCCCACTTTGTGCCCTATTATGGAGAATCTTGACCTGGGGTACCAGGAAACACGTGATTCTAAAGCCCGACACATTCCAGGCCGGCTGAACGTGGTAGCAGACAAGCTATCCAGGCTAGGCCAGACCATCCAAACAGAGTGGTTTCTCCTTCCAGAGGTCTTCTACTCAATATGCAGCAGGTGGCACCGACCCAAAATAGACTTATTTGCCACGAGGTTCAACGAGTTGGCTCTGTTTGTGTCACCGGTACCAGATCCCCTGTCCACAGCAGTGGATACGCTCAGTCGGCCATGGTAGGATCTGAAAGCATACACCTTCCCACCATCAGCCATATTGGACAAAGTGGTGGAGAAGTTGCAAGACTCCCCATGCAACAGAATCATTAAGCGTCCCGCAAGATAGCCAATTTTTCTCAAATAACTCATTCACCTACTTTTGGAAGAGCTTTCACATGGTGAAGTTTCAGACCCATAGCCAATTACTCACCTACTCAAAATGAGTAAATGCTAATTATCTCTAAAAGTATTGCAGATAGCCAATTTTTCTCAAATAACTCATTCACCTACTTTTGGGAGAGCTTTCACATGGTGAAGTTTCAGACCCATAGCTAATTACTCACCTACTCAAAATGAGTAAATGCGAATTATCTCTAAAAGTATTGCGGATACCCAATTTTTCTCAAATAACTCATTCACCTACTTTTGGGAGAGCTTTCACTTGGTGAAGTTTCAGACCCATAGCTAATTACTCACCTACTCAAAATGAGTAAATGCGAATTATCTCTAAAAGTATTGCAGATAGCCAATTTTTCTCAAATAACTCATTCACCTACTTTTGGGAGAGCTTTCACTCTGTGAAGTTTCAGACCCATAGCTAATTACTCACCTACTCAAAATGAGTAAATGCGAATTATCTCTAAAAGTATTGCAGATAGCCAATTTTTCTCAAATAACTCATTCACCTACTTTTGGCAGAGCTTTCACTTGGTGAAGTTTCAGACCCATAGCTAATTACTCACCTACTGAAAATGAGTAAATGCGAATTATCTCTAAAAGTATTGCAGATAGCCAATTTTTCTCAAATAACTCATTCACCTACTTTTGGCAGAGCTTTCACTTGGTGAAGTTTCAGACCCATAGCTAATTACTCACCTACTGAAAATGAGTAAATGTGAATTATCTCTAAAAGTATTGCAGATAGCCAATTTTTCTCAAATAATCATTCACCTACTTTTGGGAGAGCTTTCACTTGGTGAAGTTTCAGACCCATAGCTAATTACTCACCTACTCAAAATGAGTAAATGCGAATTATCTCTAAAAGTATTGCAGATAGCCAATTTTTCTCAAATAACTCATTCACCTACTTTTGGGAGAGCTTTCACTTGGTGAAGTTTCAGACCCATAGCTAATTACTCGTCTACTCAAAATGAGTAAATGCGAATTATCTCTAAAAGTATTGCAGATAGCCAATTTTTCTCAAATAACTCATTCACCTACTTTTGGGAGAGCTTTCACTTGGTGAAGTTTCAGACCCATAGCAAATTACTCACCTACTCAAAATGAGTAAATGCGAATTATCTCTAAAAGTATTGCAGATAGCCAATTTTTCTCAAATAACTCATTCACCTACTTTTGGCAGAGCTTTCACTTGGTGAAGTTTCAGACCCATAGCTAATTATTCACCTACTCAAAATGAGTAAATGCGAATTATCTCTAAAAGTATTGCAGATAGCCAATTTTTCTCAAATAACTCATTCACCTACTTTTGGGAGAGCTTTCACTTGGTGAAGTTTCAGACCCATAGCAAATTACTCACCTACTCAAAATGAGTAAATGCGAATTATCTCTAAAAGTATTGCAGATAGCCAATTTTTCTCAAATAACTCATTCACCTAGTTTTGGCAGAGCTTTCACTTGGTGAAGTTTCAGACCCATAGCTAATTATTCACCTACTGAAAATGAGTAAATGTGAATTATCTCTAAAAGTATTGCAGATAGCCAATTTTTCTCAAATAACTCATTCACCTACTTCTGGGAGAGCTTTCACTCTGTGAAGTTTCAGACCCATAGCTATTTATTCACCTACTCAAAATGAGTAAATGCTAATTATCTGTAAAAGTATTGCGGATACCCAATTTTTATCAAATACTCATTCATCTACTTGTGGGAGAGCTTTCACATGGTGAAGTTTCAGACCCATAGCTAATTACTCACCTACTCAAAATGAGTAAATGCGAATTATCTCTAAAAGTATTGCAGATAGCCAATTTTTCTCAAATAACTCATTCACCTACTTTTGGGAGAGCTTTCACTTGGTGAAGTTTCAGACCCATAGATAATTATTCACCTACTCAAAATGAGTAAATGTGAATTATCTCTTAATAGTATTGCAGATAGCCAATTTTTCTCAAATAACTCATTCACCTACTTTTGGAAGACCTTTCACACACGAAAATGAAAAATTGTGAATATCTCGGAAAAGCTATTTCTTCTGCTTTAATGCTCGGCGGGAGATACACACCACGGCAGTGGTCTTGACAAAAATTTTTGTCTCCCCAAAAATGGTGGCCATTTTGAATTTTCAAAGTTTTTGCAAAACACAAAAATGCTTATATCTCGAAAACCGTGCTATATGGAGTGAACTCAACAAAATTTTGGACCTGCTGGGTATCTCTGCAGAGTAGCCATGCCAATTTTCAAAATATTTTTGTCTCGCCAAATATAGCGGACATTTTTAATTTTTTTATTTTTCGCAAAACACAAAAATGCTTATATCTTGAAAACCGTGCTAGATAGAGCAGACTGCGCTGACTTTGGTTGCCACAACAGTATAAGGCTAGAAACGAAGCATTTTCTTAATACTTTAGCACTCACCTTTATATCCTTTTCGGGACGCTTTGTTTTTGCTATGCAAAAACATTATCTTTTTTTTTTGCGAGCGATCCTCTAGTTCTGATTGCTCTGGGGTGGCCCATCATGCCTTGGTTTTGGGATCCAGTGGTCATGTCCAGCAAAATCCCACTGAGCCTGGCCAACCTGTTGACACAACCATTCAATCAGATCCCTCACAGAAATCTGACATCTTAATCTTGATGCACGGCTCCTGGAGCCTCAGCATTCGAGGAGCAGGGCTTCGCTGAGGCGGTGGCGGCAAGAATTGAGGCTCCTCAAAAGGGGATCAACCAGATCAGTCTATGAGGAAAAGTGGACCATTGTTACAAGTGGTGTGTCACTGATCAGGTGGACCTCAGGGTACCCCTGTAAAGTCAGTTGCTGACTTCCTTATGTACCTTATGAGGACAGGAAACTACAGCCCAGCACCATTGATGGTCAGCCTAGACCGTAGGTTAAAATTTGCTATTACTTGTGAGTTCACATAAATCCCTAGTAACTTACCCGCCGACCAAGCGGTAGTTATTCAGCATATTGTCCATTGGATAGGATGTATTAACGCAATAAAATTGCAAATTTAATAAGTAAATTAAATTTTTATAAGTTAATAGCCTATCCAATGGACACACAAGACCCTCCCACCGACCCCGCTATCAGCTTACTAGGGGTCTAACAGGTTTATACAACGAAAAAGATGCTATGAGTCAGCGTTCGACAGTAATGCTGTCCCCCTGGTCCGTGGCCGGTAGAATTTTCTAAGGACTTGCATAGTTTAAAAGTTACTGGCCCCTTTTGCCAGTAGATATCATTCAACACTTTCACCTGAGATACTGAATAAAATAGTGTGCTTTTATTTCTCATAATTAATGACCACCACAAAATCTAAAGGACCAGTAGATATTGAGAGTTACTGGCCCTATGGTCCAGCTTACATTTCTTGTTGGTGTTGAACACTGGCTATGACGTCAGGTTGTCTAGACAGGAAGGAAGTACGAGGCACCATCTGGGGAGTGTACAGTACTATGGACCGGTCAGCCGGTGGAAACACAGGACGTCTTTTTCTGACGTTTGGCGGGCCGGTCTGCGCCGACCGGTTAAGCAAATTGTCCATTGGATAGGGTATTAACTTATAAAAATTTAATTTACTTATTAAATTTGCAATTTTGTTTCCGAGTAACCAAAGAATCGTTGCAGCCGTAATGTGGACTATGGTCCAGCTCTTCCTCCACGTCTCGGATCTGATTTTCATAATGCATTGGATCAGAATTCTAATGCATCCAAGGAGCCTTCTAAGAAGGTCTCGGATAGACCTAAAAAACACTCTCACTTTCACAAAAGGCACGAGGTTGACTGAGGTCTGCCTCGGATCAATACTATGATGAATCCGATGAACCTCGGATTTCATCTAATAAACCCCAAAAAACATACTGACAAGAGCAGACATAAGGTCAGGTCAAGATATGTGTCATCTTCCTCAGAGGATCAGTCCTCTGCAACCAGACACAGGTCTCAAAGCCCTCTGGGGCTACTAGTATCTCTGACCAAGAGCAACCTCAACATGATCCAGACCCTGCTTATTATAGGGAAGTAGCTCTGTCTAATTTTCCCTCCCAATACGCTGAAGAGGTGGACACTTTCAGGCGCATTCTTTCCCAGGGAGTCTATGCCTAGGTCCTCAACTTCAGTTATGGGTCTGGATGATGAAAAAGGCTGTCAAGTGCTCAGACCTAGAGGTCCTTCCTCTATGCTACCATTCAGCTTAGTTATCAACGATGCTTTTGATAAGTTTGAACATGATTTCCAGGCCGCTAATTTACCTGAGGGTAAATACATCGAGCCTCCTCCTTCCACTGCAAAGTGGTACAAGGTGGGACAGCCCTGTTATGAAGAAAAAATACAAGAGTTGAACACAGATTTTGCCAAAATCTGTATTACTCCTAAACCCCCTGGGGCCCCTACGGGCAAGGTTCCCCTACCAATTCTTAAGGAATTGGAACACCAAGCTAGGCAAAAGATCTCCACGCTCAATTTTACTGCTGCCTTTGCCAAGACTTCTTCCTGCAATGCCACTCTTGAGAAGTGCCAACATAGCCTGAAGTCAACTTTTAAGAGGGTTAAGTCTCAGATCCAAAAAGATGCCAATCCTGAGAAAGCAGCAAAACGTGGATATGAGCAAGCCTTTGAGTACATAGACCTATGGAATAAGACTGTTCTTATTCAGCACAGGGCTCTCACATGCCTCTGCAAATCCTTAGCCCATATACTCCAGAGGGAAGTATATACTATGGGTAACACCGGCGCGAAAGACCCTTTTACAACCACATTTAGGGGAAACAAGACACCAGGAACTCACCCTTTTGGCATTCCTCCTTGTGAAGGAGGGGGAAGACTTCCTCCTCAAAAAAAGCAACTAACGACTCTCAGGGTTTCGGACCCTATCAAAATAAGCCCTTTCGTGGTCCTCACAACAAGAAAGGAGGCTCCTACAGGAAACACCCCTATGGGGGCAACTCCTCACAAAGCAGTAACCAAGCAGTAACCCTTTCTTCAGGTAGGGGGGAACCAAACTTTAGAGGCTCCAGGGGTCATTTTCGACCCCATAACAGGGGGCGAGGGCGTGGAAACCTCTCCCCCCAATGACTCCTTAAAAGCCTCTCTCAGTCCACTGGTAGGAGGTTGCCTCTGTTCTTCCAGAAGAGACTGGCAAACAAACAAATGTTCATCCAACGTGTTAAACATTATCACCAATGGCTACATACTCCTCTCAAAACCAAGTCTGGTCAGATTCGCTCTGATTGAGTCAGAATACAAGGCCTGTCAAAAAGACCAAGCTCTGGCCACTTATATCCAGTCTCTTCTGTCAAAGAACGCAATCGAAAGGGTGGAAAATGTAAAATCTCTCGGATTTTACAGTCGCCTGTTTCTAGTCCCCAAGCCTCACCAAAGGTGGAGGCTGGTCATAGACCTAAGTAGCCTCAACACTTTTCTACACGTAGAAAAGTTCAAAATGGAAACTCCAGATTCCATCAGGACCTCCCTGATTCCAGGGGAACGGGTGTCATCGATAGACCTGTCAGACACTCACCTTCATATCCCCATCCACCCAAACTCAAGGAAATACCTAAGGTTTTGCCACAGGTCGTAAGTGTACCAGTTCACCTCCCTCCCTTTCGGACTGGCCACAGCCCCCCAGGTCTTTACAATGATTGTAAAGGAAGTGAAGCTAATGTCCCTCTCCAGAGGACTCAAACTTCACCAATACCTGGACGACTGGCTGATCAGGTCCCAGTCTCAGGAGGAAGCCCAATTGAACACTCGGGCAGTGGTAGACCTAACCCAGTCCTTAGGGTGGATAATAAATCAGGAAAAATCAGAACTGAAACCTACTCAGGTGTTTTCGTTTGTGGGCTACGAATACCATCTAGATTCAGCCCTTGTAAAACCCAGTCAAGAGAGTTGTGTGAGACTGAGAAGAGTCCCACCCTGCCTCCCCGCTGTATTACAGCTGAGGGGTAAGGTTTAAAATTTCAAGAAAGTAGGAAGAGATCTCACAGTGTACCACGAGAGGACAACTTGTGGCTACGGCCAACTATAAATGTCTATTTTTCTTAGACGTTGGCCTGATGCCTTGCGGCCATCCGAGATCAGCATTCAGTCCCACATGGTAAGCTTGTAGCTTATAAAAGCTACATTTAAGTAATTAAAATTTTCAAGTTTGTAGCAAACTTCAACATGAATTTATTATTAATTACATTTTATATCCAGGCACACATCATTCAGCAAACATCAAACCACATACAATTTCTTGAGGAAGTGATGTCATCATTGTTGATTGAAAAAGGTAAGTGATGTTGGGCATGTTATAGTGGTGTATTTGTTTGTTAAAGTCAACAGTATTTTCCCAGAGTCTTATGATAAATGAAATCTTGCATTTTGTATGTCATTGGTATGGGAAAACACAGATGGCCTCATAGATGAGCCTTTATTTAAAATGAGAAAAGTCTTCCCGAGATATATTGAACTTGATAAACACCATTTTTACACCATATAAGAGATAGAATGTAAGATACTGACCCAAAATTTATATATATATTTTCTATTGTTTTAATGGAATAAATCAATACAAAGCGGGGAAAATATAGACTTTTTAATGAAGTGTGTTTTTGTTTGTTTGTGTTTTTTCTTTCTATGTCAGCTGACTTGTTAGTCAGCTGACATTATGTCGTCACTCTGCAGCGTGGGCGTACGCGTACGCGTGAACAACTTCTCCTCCAAAACTTCAAGGCCTAGAGACGTGCTGTTTTTTTTAAAAGATACCTTATCTATCGAGGATGAAAAATTGTTCAAGGCATGCAAATCTGTCTGTTCGTCTGTTTGCTAGAGACATTACAAGGGGGGTACCCCCACCAAAAGTGTGAAAATTTCAACACTTAATCACAATTTTCTCAGTGACTATTGCAGGGATTTCTCTCATATCTTGCATATATGTACTAGGCCAGAGGTAGATTCTCTTGTGTGAGTATGAGACCTGGATCTGTCTTACTTTTTTTTTAATAAATTTTTTTAATAATTTTTAATGCATTAAAATTCATGAAATCATGCACAAAATCATTTATAACTTGAAAACTGTTGCATCTAGAGCATTTTGTTAAAATATGTTATTCAGCTACTTTTTCATAGCTACAATATGGTGAGTAAGTTGGGTGCCTGTCTCAATAGCTAAGTAAGTAATAGTTACTTTTGGGCTTTTCAGTAACTTCCATCATGAGTAGAATCACTTGTAACTTAAAACTATTGCATTTAGAGAATTTCGTATAAATATGTTATTCAGCTACTTTTGGGTCAGCTATAACATAGTAAAATTTTAGACCTGTAGCTCATGGCATAGCTGAGTAATAGCTACTTTTAGGTTATCACTGTTGAGTAAATCGCTTATAACTTCAAAACTATTGCATTTAGAGAATTTCGTATAAATATGTTATTCAGCTACTTTTGGGTCAGCTATAACATAGTAAAATTTCAGACCTGTAGCTCATGGCATAGCGGAGTAATAGCTACTTTGAAGTTCTCACTGTTGAGTAAATCGCTTATAACTTGGAAACTATTGCATTTAGAGTATTTTGTTTCAATATGTTATTCACCTATTTTGGGATCAGCTATAACATAGTGAAGTATCAGATCTGTGGCTCATTGCATAGCTGAGTAATAGCTACTTTGAAGTTCTCACTATTGAGGAAATCAGTTGTAATTGGAAAACTATTGCATTTAGAGAATTTCGTATAAATATGTTATTCAGCTACTTTTGGGTCAGCTATAACATAGTAAAATTTCAGACCTGTAGCTCATGGCATAGCTGAGTAATAGCTACTTTTAGGTCATCACTATTGAGTAAATCAGTTGTAACTTGAAAACTATTGCATTTACAGTATATTGCTTAAATATGTTGTTCACCTACTTTTGGGTCAGCTATAATATAGTAAAATTTCAGACCTGTAGCTCATTGCATAGCTGAGTAATAACTACTTTGAGGTTCTCACTATTGAGTAAATCAGTTGTAATTGCAAAACTATTGCATTTAGAGAATTTCGTATAAATATGTTATTCAGCTACTTTTGGGTCAGCTATAACATAGTAAAATTTCAGACCTGTAGATCATGGCATAGCTGAGTAATAGCTACTTTTAGGTCATCACTATTGAGTAAATCAGTTGTAACTTGAAAACTATTGCATTTACAGTATTTTGCTTAAATATGTTGTTCACCTACTTTTGGGTCAGCTATAACATAGTAAAATTTCAGACCTGTAGCTCATGGCATAGCTGAGTAATAGCTACTTTTAGGTTATCACTGTTGAGTAAATCGCTTATAACTTGGAAATTATTGCATTTAGAGTATTTTGTTTCAATATGTTATTCACCTATTTTGGGGTCAGCTATAACATAGTGAAGTTCCAGACCTGTGACTCATTGCATAGCTGAGTAATAGCTACTTTGAAGTTCTCAATGTTGAGTAAATCACTTGTAATTTGAAAACTATTGCATTTAGAGAATTTAGTATAAATATGTTATTCACTTTTGGGTCAGCTATAACATAGTAAAATTTCAGACCTGTAGCTCATGGCATAGCTGAGTAATAGCTACTTTTAGGTTATCACTGTTGAGTAAATCACTTATAACTTGAAAAGTGTTGCATTTAGAGTATTTTGTTGCAATATGTTATTCACCTATTTTGGGGTCAGCTATAACATAGTGAAGTTCCAGACCTGTGGCTCATTGCATAGCTGAGTAATAGCTACTTTGAAGTTCTCACTGTTGAGTAAATCAGTTGTAATTGGAAAACTATTGCAAATATGTTATTCAGCTACTTTTGGGTCAGCTATAACAAAGTGAAATTACTGACCTGTAGCTCATGGCACAACTGAGCATAGCTATTCTCAGGCACTGACTGTTGAGTAAATCAGCTATAACTTGAAAAATATTGCATTTGGAGTATTTTGTTAAAATATATTGTTCACCTACTTTTGGGTTAGCTATAACATAGTGAAATAACAGACCTATAGCTCATGGCATAGCGGAGCAATAGCTATTTTCAGGTTCTCACTATTGAGTAAATCAGTTGTAACTTGAAAACTATTGCATTTACAGTATTTTGCTTAAATATGTTGTTCACCTACTTTTAGGTCAGCTATAACAGAGCAAAAATTCAGACATGTAGCTCATTGCATAGCTGAGTAATAGTTACTTTGAGGTTCTCACTCTTGAGTAAATCAGTTGTAACTTGAAAATTATTACATTTAGAGTATTTTGTTAAATATGTTATTCACAGACGTTTTGGTCAGCTATAACATAGTGAAATTGCAGACCTCTATGTCATGGCATAGCTGAGCAATAGCTTCTTTCAGGTTCTCACTGTTGAGTAAATCATTGTATCCAACCTGTAGGAAATCATGGGCTGGGAATCTGTTAATATGGTCCGATTTGACCTTGGAACCCTCCTTCAAGGTCAAATGAGGATAGCCAAACATAAAAGTGCTTATAACTCGCTTATTATTGGTCCTAGAGGTTGGAATGAAAACCAACCTATAGAAAATCATGAGCTGGGAATTTTTTGGTGTGGTCGGATTTCACCTTGGACCCCTCCTTCAAGGTCAAATGAGGATAGCCAAACTTAAAAGTGCTTATAACTCACTTATTATTGGTCCTAGAGGTTTCGAATGGAAAACCAACCTATAGAAAATCATGGGCTGGGAATCTTTTGGTGTGGTTGGATTTGACCTTACACCCCTCCTTCCAGGTCAAACGAAGATAGCCAAACTTAAAGTGCTTATAACTCGCGTATTATTGGTCTTGGAGGTTTGGGATGGTAAACCAACATATAGAAAATCATGGGCTGGGATTCTTTTGGTGTGGTCAGATTTGACCTGGGACCCCTCCTTCAAGGTCAATTGAGGATAGCCAAACTTACAATTGCTTAGAACTCGCTTATTATTGGTCCTACAAGTTTGGGATGGTAAACAAGCTACAGGAAATCATGGGCTGGGAATTTTTTTGTGTGGTCGGATTTGACCTTGGACCCCCTCCTTCAAGGTCAAACAAGGATAGCCAAACTTAAAAAGTGCCTATGACTCACTTATTATTGGTCCAAGAGGTTTGGGATGGTAAACCATCCTAAATTCTTTGGCTGGGAATCTTTTGGTATGGTCAGATTTGACCTTTGGACCCCTTCTTCATGGTCGAACGAGGATATTGCATTTATAGTATTTCTTTAAATATTTTTAACCTACTTTTTACACTTAAACAATTACCTTGTTACTTTATATCATAATACCATTTGCAGGGCACAACTTTTTTGTCCTTTTCTTCTGTCAGCTTCGGAATATCTTTCGAACATGCTGTTCAGGTACCATTTACTGTATTTCTGTACAGCCCTTTTCCTGATAATTATGCTTTCCTCTCATTATCACCATCACAAATCAAAAACATTCAGTCAGCTGACACAGTGCCCGTTCACGGGCACTCTCCTCTTGTTTTTTTTTACAATGTGCTTGTTACTTTACAACAGAATTTTAAGCACCTAGTCCAGTAGGTGATATCATACAGCCAAATTTTGTTACTTTTGGTATATTATTTTATTTTAAGCCATAATAGTAGTTGCTTGGGTTTCTGGTCACAATAATCAATTGAATATGGCTTTTAGTATAATTTTTGTATTTCCAATTAATACCATTTTTAATTTAAGACCTGGCTCGCTGTTTGTATGTGGACCTTGTTTTTAATATTAGTTTTTGATTGTTAAATGTAAAGGAATCAAATTTGTAAATGATAAATATTCGCATTTCTTACTCTGGCACTCTAGCAAAGAAAGATGGGACCAAAAATCCTGAAAGATGGAAGTCGGAAAAACTGGAGGAAATCAAAGAAGACTTTGTCAACCAACACCGGAAAAAACTGGAGAACTTGTGAGTATATAAAAATTAAAGTTACGAGTTTTTCATTGATTATAGATATTAGGACATATAGTGTTTGCCAAAAAAAAAAATGGGCAAACAAAGGTGTCTTGATTTGATATTCAGTTATCCAAACATTATGCTTTATGAATGTGGTCAAGTGGTATACTACTGGTTAGTGGTCGTACCGGCTCTGAAAATAAAAACTGGTTTTCGGGGCTTTAAAACCGAACGAAATCCGGAATTTCGAAAGTTTACAGAGATATGGTAAAAAGTTTTACGTGAGCGTACATGAGCTACATTCTCAATAGGAAATATGCATTCGCGAGATATTTGAAGTTTGTAAACTTCATTTACCATGAATATAAAGCGAAAATGTTATTTCCTGAAATATATATGTTCTTTATTGTTTTGACGAAATATTAACCAGTAGAAAGCCTAATATAATAATGACGTTTTCAAAAACCGGTACTTAAATATTCTTTGCGTATTTCGTCATTTCTACGTATTAAATGAAATGAAATGCGGTTTACCGTTCACACCACTACTACTGGTGGTGGTTACTAGGGTGTTATCATCAGCGATTTCTGTAGATCCAGGATCACCTGTTAGATTCAAGTTGAACTAGAGCTGAACTCGAGTAAATTATAAACATGATAAAATTATAACATCATGTCCAAATATTTCCATTATATGTGTTTAGTAGCATTTTATTGCAAGGAAATATATTTTGCTGCCGGTTAAAGTATGCAGGTATGTATGTGCACTTTATGGAACAGCCACGTAAGAAAGGTAAATAAAAAACTGACCATTGCTCACTAACATTTTATTGCATTAATACTAGTGATCTCAACGGGTATCCGGGTACCCGAACCCTGAATATTTACCCGAAACCGAAATAACATACCCAAGTACCCGAATCTAAGCATTATTGCTGTAAATATCGCCCACGCTGGATGACCGAGTACAGACATATCTCCACTTCATAAATTCACCAAAAGATTAAACTTTTTAATTAAAATGCACAAGAATATTGTTTTCTCACCCTTGTACACCATTTATAGTATTTTATTTGTCGTTTATTTTGGGACCCTTTGAAAATCGTCAGTTTATCAAAACAGATACTTAATTCCGAGTCTATAAAACGCTGTATATTGGTTATTTTGTGACATGCACTCCTTAAATAAATAAGAGTACAATATTTGCACACAGTAGTTGATAATTTTACGTTAATAAAATTCACTTACCAATCTGAAAAAAAATAAAGTTTCAATTCCGAAACTACATTCGAGCAATAGTGTGATGCTTTTGTGACTCCATTTTCATGTAAACAACCGTGTTTTGAATGTACAGAAGTCTTTTTTATTTGACATTTCTTCCGTGTAATACTGTTTTGAATGCGAAAAAGTGGCGGACAAGAAATAAAGCAAATGGTTGGATCCCATTATTTCTGTAGGTTTTAAGTCTGTAAATTAGTGTTGAAGACGGTAAACCGGAAACCTATTTGCTGACCGAAAGACAGTGATCCGGTTACGTTTCGTTTTCTTCAAACCCGAACCGGTTTCATCACACATTTCATTCCTTTAGGTTCACTAAAATATTGAACTGCAACAAATATTTCCCAGTATTTTATAATATTCTATTGATATATCACACATTTTGTCCTCGAAAGTCTTAAAAAAGTCCCTTGTGGTTCTTATTAATATACGAGTTAAAGCTCATGTACGCGGTTGAAAACTTATTTCTTCGCGTTTTATAAATCAAACGTACCCGGTTTTTCGCCGAATTTTCGCTTTCGGAAACCGGTTCTAAAATTCGCATTCAACCACAACACTACTGTAAATATGGGGATTTTTGTTGTTTCAGCTATTATCACCCATCGGCACGAGTACCCGGGTACCCGCCCGTTGAAATCTTTACCCACCCGGTCCTACTAAAAGGGGTTTATTGAGAACACTAGTTAATACATCATATCCAATGGACAATTGCTTTACCGGTCGGCGCGACCGGTCCTGCCAAACGCCAGAAAAAGACGTCCTGTACATAGTACCGGCAGGACCGGTCAGTAGTGTGCATTCGCTAGGTGGCGCATCATACTTGCTTCCTGTCAAGACAGAGTGACGTCAATTCATCTTTTTTGTTTGGCGTGTGTAGTCTGCAGACGCGTTTTGAATTTATCTCCAAGTTTGAAGAAAACGCGGTTTATTCTATGAATTTAAAGCTTATTTTCATCTGAAAAAATATATATTGTGTTACATACATATCATGGCCTCTCCAGGACTTAAACGAGGCATTATCCAGCCTTTTATGGCCAGTTTTGAAGAATTTCTGTGTACTTGTCGTCGAGACGAAGTCGTGGGTGAGAGCTCGTATGTCGTCCCTGCAGCATTCCTTCTTCTGCACAGAAGTGTTGGTTTCCACGATTCAACCTCCATTTAATTTTACTCTGTCGAGTAACACTGCATGTATGTCGACGAGAAGATATTAGAAGAAAAGAAGAATGCATCGTCTGACGTCATCACTTCCAGCTTGCTTGTCACGTGACACGGACCTGGTCACGTGATACGCATTCAACAATGGACGAATCGTGTTTTCAACAGAAGTGTTTCTAAGAAAAAGACGACCATTTAGTACTCAACACCCACTTTTACTGGCAAGAAGAAATCCAGCAAACTCGTCTGTTGGCCTGAATAATTTAGATGACAAGTGGTCATTGAAATCTGCGAGTTTTTGCCGGTGCCGGTCATGTGACTTCACAGATCTCAACACAACTACCGGCAAGCAAATCCCCAAGCGTGACTGGTTCAGCTGACAAGAAGTGATGATAATTTTTACCGGAACCAGTTCTGTTCAGACTACCGGTGGGGAGCACTAGTGATGAGTTTTTCCGGTTCCAGTCTATACAGACTACCAGTGGGTGCTGTTCCTATGGAGAAACCCCCTTCAGTGGTTTCCAGTGATCAGCCCTTTTTTGATACTGGAACCTCCACCAGAGGCCTTTCCACTGGTGCGACTGTTGGGAGTACCGGTTCCAGTCTTGTTCAGACCACCGGTGAGGCTGCTCGGAGGGTTCACCTACCAGAAGTTGCTGTGACCATTGAGATCCTTATCTCCCCAGTGCAGATTTTTGGACCGGTACCAGTCCTGTTCAGGCTACAGGTAGGGTCACTAGCCAGCCAGTGATGAGGGATACCGGCACCAGTTCTGCTCAGACTGCAGGATTACCGGTTACAGAGAGTTGCTGGCAATGCACAGCAGGGCTACTGGTTACAGAGAATTGCCGGTACCGGAGTGCTGCTGGTTACAGAGAAATCTGCTGTTCCCATCATTACTGCCAAGGAACCAGCCTCAAATCCAGTGCCGACAACAGCTCCACCGGTTACAGAGGTTTCTCGGTTACAGAGAATTGATGGTGACAAGTTAGTTGGACAGAAATTTCTTTAGTAAAATTCCTTTAACCAACCGGTTACAGAGCCTACCAACCGACTTCCGGTTTGCACAACCTTCAGTGACAGTTGCTTCACAAGATCTAGAGATACTGGTGAAGTAATCAGGTACAGATCTGTGCTGCCCCAAATTTTTGGTTACAGAGAGACACCAGCGTACTGGTTTGACAGGTTACAGAGCTTGTTGGTTGCAGGGAAAAGCTGCTGAACCACCACTGTGGACAGGAAGAAGGCAGCTTCATATGAGCCTATCCCTGCTAAGAAGTAGTTCAGGTTACCCAGTTCTGCCACCTGTGGAGAACTGTGGAGCCACCAGGAACCACTTACAGAGCATTGCTTCACGTATAACCGTTTAGGGCCTGGTACTGGGCAGGTCTCCAGGACTGACGAACAGACCAGCAGAAGTTCTTTAAAGGCCCATGCAGCTGTTTAGGCCAACCAGTGGCAGCCTAAGGAACTGATTACAGAGGAATTCTTGGACCAGTCACTGGTTCCGGTGAAATGTCTGTCAATCTACCAGACTAGTCAGCCAGCCTACCATTTTAGGACCTAGCTGGTCAGACAATGGCTATAGATAAGAGGGAGACTGTCAAGCAAGACTTGTCCAACTACCAGTCAACCTCCCCTTATCAGACCTCACCTTGTAGACTGGCCATCCAGTTTGTCTTTTTACCCAACCTGTGACCAGTGTCAGCTGCCTCAAGGGGTCCTGAGTTTGCAAGCTCAGCTTTCCCCTCAAGATTAGAACCCTTTTTGCCAGTTTTCAAACTCAAGCAATGGGAAAAATATCTGTTAATCAGACCAAGGGTCACCGATGTTATAAATGGCTATGTGGATGAGTGAGGTCTAGCCTGTCACCAGTGTTAACACTGTTTTTTGGCTAACTATGCCTGCTCAAAACTTGGGCCATCTTAGAAAATCTCCCAGGAAGGCTACACCCTCACCTTCCGGAAATGACCGCCAGATCAGATCTCCAGGCTGGAGCAGTGACCCAGTACCCTGAATAATTCAGTTTGGGAAACTATGGGAATCATATTAACCTCTCTTCAGCAGGGGAGTGGATAACTTCAAGGTTCCCTACTCCCTCACCCTCCAACAAGGAAGTACCGGAGTTTTTCATGTCCAGGGTCTTCCCCACTAGTTCAGTCACTCCCCTTTGGTCTGTTCACAGTACAATGGGAGTCTTCTCTCGGTGGTGGCAAAGGAGGTCTAACTATGGCATTACAAAGTACCACAAGCCAGTTCCCACCAAGCCTGTCTTCAGCATACACATTCTCTAGGAGCTCAGTGTCAGGAGTTAGTTTGAATGGTAAACATGAAAAATTAGAACTGGACCTTGAGCAAGTCTTCGACTTAGTAGGCTTCCAGTTAGCTTGGAAGAGCGTAAGGTCAGACCCACCCTAGAGCGTTGGTAGACCTTGAATGCTTATCCAGAAGCTTCTCCCCGGACCTTATGCTCGGTCTGGCACCTGATGCCCCTGATAGGGTTACTGACAGCCATAGAGAAGCAAGTGCACCTAGCTCACCTCCATATGAGGCTGATAAAGTGGCACTAGAAGAACAGCTGGAGGGTACCAGAATCACTAGAAAAGGTGACCCCAGTTCCCTCTACCCCCATCTTAAATGGTGGCTGCAGGAAGACAGTGTGCTTCAGGGTCAAACATTACACCCGCTAAATATGCTCTTCAATCCTTACAGATGCATCAGGAAGGGTGGGATTCTCACTTAGGAGAACACACTGCAAGGGGAACCATGGTCCCCTCCAGAACTAAGGTGGTCATTTGGCCCTCTAAGAATGCCAAGACATCTGGTTGAACAATATTGCTGTCATAACTACAGACAACACAACAGTGGTTGCCTGTATGAAGAAAGGGGGGGCGGGGGGGGGGGGGGGGGGGCTGTGAAGTCAGACCCTCTTTGTACCCCTCTATGGAGAATCCTGACCTGGTATTCCAGAAAACGGGTGACTCTAGCCTGACACATTCCAGGCGGCTGAATGTCATAGCACACAAGCTATCCAGTTTCACGCCACTAGACAGAGCTGACAGAATGGTTCCTCCCGTCAGAGTTTTCCTAGCAATATGATTCTGGTGGCGCCAGCCCTAAGTGGGCCTGTTTTTTGCCACCTTGCTCAACAACATACTGTCTCAACTTGCATGACTGTGGACAGATCCCCCATTATGGACATGATACAATCAGTCTGCCATGGGAGGATCTAGACCCATATGGCTTCCCACTGGTAGCCATCTTGGGCAAGTGGTGGAGAAGTTGCAGGGCTACCCATGCAGGGGAATTACTCTGATTACTCCAAGTGGCCCAACATGCCTGGTTCTGGGATCTCTTGATCATGTCAAGTCAGATTCCTTGGTACCTGTCCAACCTGCTCTCTCTCAACCATTAATCAGACTCCTCACAGGAATCTGTCAAATTAGATCTGCATGCATGGCTCCTAGAGTCTCAGCAATCAAGGAGTAGGGCTTATCTAAGGTAGTGGCAGTAGGAATTGAGGCTCCTCAAAGAGGATCAACCAGATCAGTCATTGCTGACAACTGGGTAACTCACCAATAAATTTCAGCACAATGAGAATCTTGCTCGTCTCTTGGGCAGTTTTCAGAGACAGACCTAAGGGTCGGAAGGACATTCCCTCTTGGAACCTCCCCCTGGGGTTACACCAATTGGTAAGGCTCCATTGGAACCCCTTAAAGAGGCCTCTTTGAAGCATTGCCTCCAAGACTGTTTTCCTCTTGACCCTGGGTTCTGGCAAACACGGGAGATTTATGCCTGGCAAAGAAACACACCAGACACCAGTTAGACTGGTCAAAGGTGTCTTTGTACCTAGCACCCAGCCGTTTTTTTCCAAGAACCAGCTGGCCAAGGATAGTCTGGACAGTGTGGCCCCAGTGGTTATACCAACCCTGGCCCCAACTCTGGATAAGTCCCTCAAGTCTGATAGATCCTGTTTCTGTTCAGAGCACGGTGCTACTTTGGGGACAGGATCTCAAACAGAACAATGAGTTAGTCTGTCTCCCTTTAGAAAGGGTTTGACAAGACATCTCACTTGCCACTATCTCCTCATGGATCCAGCAACTGTTATCCTATGTTATGAGCTCTCGGGTCAGGAGGCCCTCACCCTATGTCAGGTTAAAGCCCATATTGTCAGGGCCCCTTACTGCTTCTAAGGCATTACAGTTGGGAGTCTCCTTAGAACAATTTTTCAGCCGGCCACTGGAAGTAACAACACCTTCACACAGTTCTATTTGAAGGATGTGGCTTGGGCTGTTTCAAACCCCCTTCAATTGGGCCCAGTTGTGGCTGCTCAGCAGATCCACAATTAGCCCTTATGTTGAGATTTGTATCTATGTAGTGTTAATAGTTCTTGGAACTAACTACATACCTTCCTTCGGGAGGTTATTGCCTTCTGGGACCGAACTCATCCCTCTCTTCCCCCACCTCAGAGCAGGTCTGTTGAAAGGGGGGGGGGGGGGGGGGGGGCAACGTCGGCATATGCCCCAGCAACCAGGCACTGGTATCTGACCATAGGCCTACAGGTTTCCTGACTTAGAGTTAACCTAGGCCAAGCAAATTTTCTTATCTTTTATGAGTTCACCTAGTAACCCTAGTAGTCTCTAGTAACCCTCTGACCAAGCGGTAGTTATTCAGCAATTGTCCATTGGATAGGATGTATTAACGCAATAAAATTGCAAATTTTATTACGCTACAATAGCTTACCATGTGGGACTTAATGCTGTTCTCGGGTTGCCACACCCGGGGCCAACGTCTTAGAAAAAAAGATCGTTCTTGTTAGCCACCGGATATACTGGTAGTTGTCATCACGTGATAACTTCTGACCAATTGCCCTACTTTCTCGTTGGCCACGATGACTGGTAGGAGTTTGTAAATATACAGACATTTTCATTTTTTTCTCAGTCTTTACTTATTGTTGGATTCTCATTTTTGGATATTTCTTTGAATATATATCATAGATCATTCTGTAAAATTTTAATTTTCACAGGATAAGTATTCTTTTGCTTTCGCGTGTTTTGAGTTTTCCTCGGTTCAGGCTATTTAATCTACATCTTTTTTATTGCGTGTAAAATGTCTCTCCACCAAGCTAATAAAGACAAACCGAGAGCTCTCAAATGCTGCCACTTTTGCTTCAGTTTCGACCATCATAACTATTGCCCTACCTGTAGGGAGGCTGGTAAGGGAGATGACCCCTGTGTCACCTTCGAAGCCCCCTGTCAGCTCTGTACATCATTTACTGATGAACAGCTGAATAAAATTCAAAACAGGAAGAGGTACCTTAAAAAGCAAAAAGCGGCAAGTAGTGCTAAAGATGATGAACTAGACCTTTTGGGTGAAGGCGACGGGGACTCTTTTACTGGTTCCAATACAGACCTAGAGAGTGTTGCCGATAACCTTTTCACCTCACCCCCCCACCACCACCCCCCCCCCCCCCCCACCCCCCCCCCGTCCTCAACCTCTCGCCTTCAGTTCATTGTCACTAAAGACCCCAGCCAAGTCTGTCCCACCCACCCCAGGTACAGCTTTGCAAAATAAAATTCAGAAAAACATTGAGAAATCCCTGGGTGATTCCTTAAATATACAATTACAGCAGCAAATGGGTTCTTTTCAGGCATCCATGTTGGAAGTTTTTCAATCACTCCGAGATGAGTTAACCATAAAAAAGAAGGCCGAGGCTGAGTCCTCGCTTCCTACTTCCAACCCTGGCATGTCCAGTAACACTGCTGCAAACCTGGACCTACCCCCTCCGAGATCTAGTACTAACATTCATACTGAGGCTATGGATGTGGACGTTGGTCCAGCCCTCCCTCCTCGGCTAGTACTTAATCCAGATACCTCGGATCAGTACGTTGCCCCCTCTGAGGTTCGTCCGAAAGAGGTCTTGTACTCACAAAAGCAAAGCTACAGACAAACAGTTGATCCGGGCTCTGCCTCGGACCAACTACATGAGGATTCCGATGAACCTCGGATCCCTTCTACCAGACCTAAGAAACACTCTGACAAGAGTAAACACAAATCCAGGTCCAGGTATGTGTCATCATCTTCAGAGGAAGATCAGTCCCCTGTAGCCAGACACAGGTCTTCTAAGCCCTCTAGGGCTCAGCCCTCAGGTGCAGCTTCTGACCAAGATCTGCCACAACATGATCCAGACCCCCCTTATTATAGGGAAGTAGCTCTGTCTGACATTCCCTCACAATATTCTGAAGAGGTAGACACCTTCAGGCGTATTCTTTCTCTCCCTGACCCCAGGGACTCTATGCCCAGGTCTTCAACTTCAGTTTTGGGTCTGGATGATGAAAAAGGCCGCCAAGAGCTCAGACCTAGAGGTCCTTCCTCTATTCTACCCCTTAGCTCAGTTATCAAAGACGCCTTTGATAAATTCCAACATGATTTCAAAGCGGCCAATTTAGCTGAGGGCAAATATGTCAAGCCTCCTCCTTCCACTTCTAAGTGGTACAAGGTGGGACAGCCTACATTTCAAGATAAAATTCAGGAGTTGAATACGGACTTCGCTAAGATCTGCATTAATCCTAAACCTCCTGGGGCCCCTGTAGCCAAAGTTCCCCTGCCAGTTCTCAAGGAGCTGGAACATCAGGCTAGGCAAAATATCTCTACCCTCAATTTCACCGCGGCTTTTGCCAAAACCTCCTCTTCTTGCAATGCCTCGCTGGAGAAATGCCAGCACAGCATTAAATCCACTGTCAAGAAGATAAAATCTCAGATCCAGAAAGGTGCCAATCCTTGAGAAAGTGGCAAAGCGCGGATATGAGGAAGTAGCTGAGTACATGGATTTCTGGAACAAGACCGTGCTTATTCAGCACAGGGCCCTCACATGTCTCAGCAAATCCCTTGCCCATATTCTCCAGAGGGAGCTGTATTCTATGGCTAACACCAGCTTGCTTAGGCGCGAAGCCGAAATGACACTCTTACATCCCCAGTTAGGGGAAACGAGACGTCAAGAACTGAGGAACTCGTCCTTTTGGGACGCATCCCTGTTCGAGTCTCAACTTATAAAGGAAGGTGAGGACTTCCTTCTCAAAAAAGGCACCTCAAAAGATTCTCAGGGTTTTGCACCCTACCAGAATAAGCCCTTTCGTGGTCCCCACAAGAAAAGAGGCTCCTACAGAAAACGCCCCTATGGGGGCAATTCCTCTCAAAGCAGTAACCAATCCTTTCCCTCGGGAAGAGGAAAACCCAACTTCAGAGGCTCCAGGGGTCATTTTCGACCCCACAATAGGGGAAGGGGGCGTGGAAACCCCCCTTCCCAATGACTCCTCCAAAGCCTCATTCAGTCCACCAATAGGAGGTCGCCTCCGTTCTTTCAGGAGAGACTGGCTAACAAACAAATGTTCTCAAAACATGTTAAACATTATCACCAATGGCTACGTTCTGCCATTCCGTTCAAAGCCAAACATGGTCAGATTTCCTCTGATCCTGTCAGATTACAAGGCCCATCAAAAAGACCAAGCCTTGGCCTCTTATATCCAGTCTCTCCTGTCAAAGAACGCCATCGAAAGGGTAGAAAATGTAAAATCTCTCGGGTTTTACAGTCGCCTGTTCCTAGTACCCAAGCCTCACCAAAGGTGGAGGCCAGTCATAGACTTAAGCAGGCTCAACACTTTTCTACACGTAGAAAAGTTCAAAATGGAAACTCCAGAGTCCATCAGGACCTCCCTGATTCCAGGGGAGTGGGTAGCGTCGATACACCTGTCGGACGCTTACCTACACATCCCCATCCACCCAGACTCAAAGAAATACCTAAGGTTTTGCTACAAAGCTCAGGTTCCAGTTCACCTCCCTCCCGTTCGGACTGGCCACAGCCCCCCAGGTCTTTACAATGATTGTAAAGGAAGTGAAACTCATGGCCCTCTCAAGAGGACTCAGAATTCACCAATACCTGGACGACTGGCTGATCAGGTCCCAGTCTCAGGAGGAAGCCCAAGTGGACACACAGGCGGTGGTAGACCTAACCCAGTCCTTGGGGTGGATAATAAATCAGGAAAAATCAGAACTGAAACCTACTCAGGTGTTTTCGTTCGTGGGCTACGAATACCACCTAGACTCAGCCCTTGTAAAACCCACTCAAGAGAGATGGCTCAAACTTCAGGATTTGATCCTACGACTCAAGTCAAAATGTGTTTTGACTGCAAGATGTTTGATGTCTCTAATTGGGTTGCTAGCCTCAACGGAGAAAATGGTCCCGGAGGGACGCCTTTACATGAGGCCCTTTCAGTTTCATCTCAAGGAGCACTGGAGATATCCTCAGTCGCTGGACAACCTCCTTCCTTGGACAGAAGCCATTGCAGCTCACCTAGATTGGTGGCAAAATCCCGCAAACGTGATGAAAGGTGCAGACCTTCATCCCAAAGACCACAGTATCCAACGCTTTACCGACGCCTCAAACGAAGGTTGGGGCGCTCACTTAGACCAAAATTCCACAAAGGGTCTGTGGTCAGATCGGGAAAAAAGGCTACACATAAATGTCCTAGAATTGAAGGCGGTCTCCCTGGCCCTTCGAGACTTCAAGGACCAGTGCCAGAATCAAACAGTGTTAGTTGCCACAGACAACTCAACAGTGGTAGCCTATATCAACAAACAAGGAGGAACTCACTCAGCAGAGATGTGTGCTCTCCTGTGGAAGATCATGACCTGGTGCCACCACTACCACATAACATTGAGAGCCATTCACATTCCAGGGTGCCTGAATGTGATGGCCGACCTACTGTCCAGGTCCAACCAAGTGCAGTCAACAGAATGGTCTCTGCACCCACAGGTGTTCAAACAGATCTGCCAGAAGTGGTTCACCCCTCATGTAGACTTATTTGCCACTCACCTGAACCACAAGCTCCCACTGTACATGTCTCCTATCCCAGACCCAAGGGCCTGGGACATAGATGCTCTAAACATAAACTGGAACAACCTCACGGCCTATGCTTACCCTCCTACGGCTCTCCTTCACAAGGTGATCCAAAAGATCCGGCAATGCCATTGCCTGATCATCGTGATAGCCCCAGGCTGGCCAGGGATGCCCTGGTTTTGGGACCTAGTGCAGCTCTCAACAGAGATCCCACTACAACTTCCAGTGTCAACGACCCTACTCAAACAGTCCCACAAGTATGTGTTCCACAACAACCCCCAGCAGCTGAACCTCCACGCTTGGTGTCTAGGAGTGGACAACTCCAAGAACAAGGCTTCTCTGTGGAGGTGGCAGAGAGAATTGCTGCCCCTCAGCGGTCATCAACAAGGACCATCTACAGGTCAAAGTGGGCCCTATTTGAAAAATGGTGCAGAGAAAATTCGGTGGATTTCTCCACTCCATCTGTGAAACAAATCTCAGATTTTTTCATGTACCTGTACCAAGACCTGAACAGGCGCCCCTCGACCATTGATGGTTACAGGACTGCAATCGTTGACACTTTGGGCCCAACGGCCCATCATATTGCACACAATGCAGACCTTCATAGGTTACTCTCCAGTTTTCACAGGGATCGTCCTAAAAGTTCCAGAAATCTCCCCAAGTGGAACCTTTCTGTTGTTCTCAATGAGCTCACAAAAGCCCCTTTTGAGCCCATGAAATACTCAGACCACAAACATCTCACTCTTAAAACTGCTTTCTTGCTAGCTTTGGCCTCCGGCAAGCGCCGCAGCGAAATCCATGCCTGGGTCGCAAACAAAGTATCCAATCTAGGCCAATGGGAAAAGGTTGCCTTGTTCCCTTCTTCTGATTTCATAGCCAAAAACCAACTAGCAAGAGAAGGTTCTCAAAGTGTGTCTCTGGTGACTATCCCTGCTTTGACTACCATTGTAGATAGACAATTCAAAGAAGACAGGACCCTGTGTCCGGTACGGGCCCTGAGGTATTATCTGGACCGAACCAAAGACCTGAGAGGGTCTCGTTCTCTCCTTTTCATCTCCTTCAAGAAAGGACATACCTCAGATATCAGACCCGCTACTCTCTCCTCCTGGTTGAAACAAACCATCCTACTTTGTTACAAACAAGCAGACCAACAAGCCTTGGACTTGGTCCAAGTCAAAGCGCATGACATCCGGGCCTTCGCGGCCTCTAAGGCCTTTTATGGTGGGGTATTGGTGGACCAAATCATGCAAGCCTGTCGCTGGAAAGCTCACAACACATTCACAAATTTTTATCTAAAAGACCTTACTTGGTCGGACACCGACAACAATTTGTATCTGGGACCCGTGGTGGCGGCACAACAAGTCCTAGATCCTTCCCCTCAGACCCTTAGACCTCAAGTGAGCACTGCTGCACTTCCATCCTACAATCAAACATCTAGACAGTTTAGCACTGTCTCACATTTTACTTAGGTTTTTGGCTCATTACAGGCCCGGTCTTCGGGATTGGGGCACTGTAAACGGGACTCAACTGGTATTTCTGGCACTATTCTTTACGTATTAATTCAAAATCTTAGAAAAAATGACATATCTTCCAGTCTCAGCTGTAATCCCGCCACCGGGCGGTTGCATTCAGCATTAAGTCCCACATGGTAAGCTATTGTAGCGTAATAAAATTGAAAATTTTAATTACTTAAATGTAGCTTTTATAAGCTACAAGCTTACCATGTGGGACTTAGAAGAGTCCCACCCTGCCTCCCCACTGTTTACAGCTGAGGGGTAGGTTGTAAAAAATTTCAACAAGAAAGTAGGGCGATTGGTCAGAAGTTATCACGTGACGACAACTACCAGTATATCCGGTGGCTAACAAGAACGATCTTTTTTTCTAAGACGTTGGCCCCGGGTGTGGCAACCCGAGAACAGCATTAAGTACATGGTAAGCTTGTAGCTTATAAAAACTACATTTAAGTAATTAAAATTTTCAATTTAATAGTAAATTAAATTTTTATAAGTTAATACCCTATCCAATGCACAGGCAAGGCCCTCCCATGCAACCCCGCTACCAGCTTACTAGGGGTCTAAATCTGTTTAGACAACGAAAAAGATGAACTGACTTCACTCTGTCTGGACAGGAAGCAACTAGGGCTGCAACGATTCATCGGTTACTCGGAAACGAAACGATTCAGTTCAATATTTGAGGCAAGAAAAGTGAACCGGGTCTTCGAAAACAACTAAACAGACGTAAAATCTACTAGAAAATTCAATTTTTGTTTCTTTAAATAAATGAATATATTTATATATTTTACTAATATAAGGCGTTTCCGTTTCAGTATTTTATATTTTAAGTATTTGCAAACTTTAATTCTTTGTGTAACAATGTTTTATAAGACGGCATTTTATTATAACGTATTTCAAAGACGCCTCAAATCTTGCAATATAAAGATGGTTAAAGTTTCCTATATTTTGCATTATAAATGCGTCTTTTTCCAACAATTCAATAAGTTATCGAAATTTTTTCCTGTTGTGTGCCTTGTAACCATTTTATAAGGCGTGATATGTCAAAATATGAAGCAGTTTATTTCGCGGGCGATAATCAAGCGATTAACCGAGCCCGAGTCGATTCTTCCAAAACGAGGAATCGAGGCGCATTTTTGAGCTCGCTTGCAACCCTAGAAGCAAGTATGATGCGCCACCTAGTGAATGCACACTACTGACCGGTCCTGCCGGTATTATATACAGGACGTCTTTTTCTGGCGTTTGGCGGGACCGGTCGCGCCGACCGGTAAAGCAATTGTCCATTGGATAGGGTATTAACTTATAAAAATTTAATTTACTATTAAATTTGCAATTTTCATAGCTTGTGGGAGCTCATAGCTTATACATTTTCATAGTTAGATAAATTGCAAACATGCTAGTTAGTAACAAGCTTAGTATATCATTGTTTATTTCTTAAAAACTAGAGTTTAATTTGTGTAAATTGATGTGATCTCCAAATATCGCCCATCGAGTTATGACCCGAGTTTCAGTCAACTGGTTACAGCACAAGTGGTTACCAGTTGTCCAATACTGTGGCACATGCATTACCAAAGTAAAAAATTTTACCTGTGTACTGTAATTACATGTTAAAGTAGCTTTAAAAAGTTTATTTTATTGTGTTAATAGTTAATACATCCTATCCACTGGACAATTGCTAATCCGGTCGCTGCAGACCAGCCCGCTAAACGTCAGAAAAAGACGTCCTGTGTTTCTACCGGCCGGCCAGTCCCTAGTACTAGTTCACTCGCCAGATGGCGTGTCGTACTTCCTCCCTGTGTAGACAGTGTGACGTCATAGTATCTTTTTCGTTTGGCGTGAACTAGTAGTGTACATGGAATTTATTTCTGCAAGAGTTTTCTTAAGAATTTCAACAGTTATTTTGATTTCTTTAATGTATTTTGCTGTCATTATATATCAGACACATCAGACACACACGTTATGGCTAATTTTGACACACTCTCACAATGCACGATGCAGGGACAAGGGAAAGGGTAAGGAACCTTGTGTTCAAAATCCACAAACTTCTAACTGCCAGATATGTAATAGCCTCACATCTGATCAACGCCAGCAATTAGCTACACTTTCCTATAAATTAAAGAAGGAGAAACGTGAAGCAAAGCTTACTGAACCAACCCCTTCCCAGGACTCTGATCAACTTGTCGACCTGTCAAGCGTGTCTGTTATTGGGGCTGTAAACGAACAGGGATCTGTCAAATCTTCTGCTTCCGTCCCCCCACCTGATAAAAAGCCTAAGAAAGACAATAAGAAAGACAATAAGAAGGAAAAATCTCCCTCAACAAAGGCTTCTAAACACAGTCCTAGTACTGATGATAAATTTGAAAAGCTGGATAACAAATGGTCGGAGCGCTTCAGTCGTCTAGAAGCTTTGATAATGGCCAAAAGTTTTGAACTGACCTTCTCTTCAAAGGTGAAAGTCACACCGACCTATTCACCTCCTCATGATGTTGAAAATGTGTCATCCGACCTTTTACTTCAACAACGCTTCCTGGATCTGGCTTCTCTGCTGAAAAGCATCAGCCGACCAGTAAAGCAGTGACCAGTCAACAGACGTCTACAACTAAGTTTCCTGGTATGGGCTCCTCTGCTAGCAAGCATCAGCTTGCCAGTCAAACTAAATCTAACCGATTGACCTCAACTACAAGGTTTCATGGACAGGGCTCCTCTGCTATTGTGCATCAGCCTACCAGTCAAACCAAGACCAACCGATCGATAACTACATCCGACCCTTCATCAAAACTACAGTCTACAGGTGAACGTGACCTCCACCGACCTCACTCTGACTGACCTTCTGCTACCGACTGGCCAATTTCATCTGAGCCTGCTGACACCGGCTCCCCTGCTCTTCACAGGTCAAGGCGAGATAGTATCTCCAGCCTTTCATCTGATGCATGTTGTCTGATAACCTACCCCTGGACTTATACACTGAAGAAGGGGAATTATTTGAGGATCAAGATCAGATATTAGCCGACCCGGATCAGCCAGTTTCAGAGGAGCAGAATTATAGTGATACTATGCAGGGCATCTGTTCCTTCATGGGCTGGTCCCACATCCCAGAAATGGACAGTGCAGCATCAACCTCAGACGACAACCCTTTTGCAGGGCCAAAGACTGTAGCTCCAGGCAAAGTGTCAGTTAAAATGCCTACTGAAGACTGGTTATGTAGAAAGTTGGCCAGATTAAATGTCACATTGGTTGAGGGTTACCCCTCTGTGGATCAGATGCCGGTGGCCTAGCTAAAGATTTGTCTTCCTGAGACTGGCCAGATCACAGTCCAAGTGTTATGGGCTTCACACCGACCCTAAAGCTGAATCTTCACAGATCTCCTCTTGGAATACAGATGCTTCAAAACTCAACAGCAGCTATGGCCGGATAGTTAGATACACTGGGCTGTCGTCTACTCCACCAGCATCTCGCAGGATATCACAAGAAACACTGCGCAGATGGGAGAGATCTGCCAGGGAGACTTCGGTTATATGTAACCAAGTGGCCAGCTTTAATCGTTGTCTCTTCAGGGTTCAACAAAACATGAAGGACCAGCTTAAAGTTTTGGAGGCGGAAAACAAAGGGAAGGGCTCTACAAAGGCATCTGCAGAAGCTGATGAACTGAACTACTTGATGGACTTTAACTCGAGCTTTGCACAGGCGGCTGTAAAGTCAATGGAACACTTGTCAGAGTTCATTTTCATCACTATGGGTAACCTAACCCTAGTCCGCTGAGATGCATATTTGAGCCATCTTAGAACCGGTATCAAGCCGGATACACTCACAGCACTGAGGTCAGCCCCCCTTCACATCTCAACTTTGTTTTCAGACTCAGTTATTAAGCGGGAAGAGGAGGATATAGCCCAGTTTGAGTCTAAAGGACATGCTGGTTCTACACAGAGCAAGGGTCGGTACCACCCTTATGAAAGACAAGATAAGAGGTCAGTCAACAAGGACTCAAGATCAGACAAACCCGCCTGGAAAACTGTTGGAAGGAAACAGTCCAGGAGGGGAAGAGGTTACAGTCGTATAAATGACAATTACTGTGTAACCAAGTTATAGACACGACTGCTGGCCAGGAGCACACCACAGACAATAGACACTTGTATAAAGTTAAATGTAAAACTTCCTGTTGTCTCACATGTTCATACTGCTCCCTGGCATTCCCAAAAAGAAAGAATTAAGTCCCGGGTCAGCAGGTTGTTATTGCAAAAGTTACAAATTAAAGTCTGTGAAAAGTGTTTCTTGTGTTGCTCAATTGTCTTGTGTCCAACCTGCAACAAATGTCAAAAATGCTGCACCAAATCTACCTGAAGGGGCCAGACTTTAAATCTTTTAGCAAACTTGGCTGGATCTGGGAGCCGGTCCAAAAGTGGTTCAGATCCTAAAAGAGGGCTACACCCTCCCATTCCGGATCCGGCCAAAACTCACAAGGTCTCCCACAGTCATAAGCTGCTATGTCAATCCCCACAGGAACAGCTACCTGTTGAAGGCCTTACATCAGCTTATAGCCAAAAATGCTATAGAACTAGTAAAACACCAAACATCTCTGGGATTTTTCAACAGACTATTTTTAGTCCCAAAGCCCAACAACAAGTGGAGACCTATACTAGATTTGAGCAAACTGAATCTTTTTCTCAAGACGGAGAAATTCAAAATGGAGACACCGGAAACCAGATTTCAAGGACGCCTACTTCCATATACTAATACAGGAACAGTCCCGGAAATATCTGAAATTTCATGTCCAGGGTCGGACATACCAGTTCAAAGCACTGTCTTTCGGTCTGTCCACAGCACCCATGGAGTTCACTGTAGTAGCAAAGGAGTTGAAACTGATGGCCATACACAAGGGTATAAAAATCCACCAGTACCTAGACGACTAGTTGGTGAGAGCCAGACCCCACCAGGCTTGTTTCTGGAATACTCAAGAGCTAGTGAAAATATGCCAAGAACTAGGTTAGCTGGTGAACTTGGAGAAATCGGAACTGGAACCCAAGCAAGTCTTTGACTTGTAGGTTACCAGTTCGACCTCAGATCTGGCCGCCTCCGACCGACACTGTACTGGTGGCAGAGCCTCCAGGACAAAATACTGAAACTGCTATCCCTATCCTGCTATCCCTAATACTGAAACTGCTATCTGGCAGCTTATGTCCTTGATTTACAAGGTTTACTAACAGCCACAGAAAAGCAAGTTCACCTAGGCCGGCTGCATATGAGACCCATACAGTGGCATCTCAAAAACAACTGGAGGGTGCCGGAATCACTAGAAAAGGGGATCCCAATTCCCAGGTCCCTGCACCCCCATTTACAATGGTGGCTGAAAAAAGATAATGTACTTACAGACCAACCATTACATCCAATAAAACATGCTCTGCAAATCTTTACAAGTGCATCAAAAGAAGGGTGGAGCGTTCACTTAATTGAGCCCATTACAAGAGGAACCTGGTCTCTTCCGGAAAGCAAGCTGCATATAAACTATCTGGAACTAAAAGAAGTCTGTCTAGCCTTAAAAAAAGTTCCAAGACCTCTGCTCAGACAAGATAATACTTGTAGCACCGACAACACCACAGTGGTGTCATACATAAACAAGGAAGGAGGCATGGTGTCGGGCTCACATTGTGCCCTGCTATGGAGAATCTTGACCTGGTGTACCAGGAAACAAGTGACTCAAAGCTCGATACATTCCAGGCCGACTGAACGTGGTAGCAGACAAGCCATCCAGGCTAAGCTAGACCATCCAAACGGAGTGGCCGGTCTCTCCTTCCAAAGGTCTTCCACACAATATGCAGCAGGTAGCACCAAAAATAGACCTATTTGCCATGAGGTTCAACAACAAGTTGCCTCTGCTTGTGTCACTGGTACCGGATCCCCTGGCCACAGCAGTGGATGCGGTCAGTCTGCCATGATAGGATCTGGAAGCATACACCTTCCCACCATCAGTCATATTGGGCACAGTGGTGGAAAAGTTGCAGGACTCACCATGCAAGAGAATCATTCTGATTGCTCCGGGGTGGCCCAACATGCCTTGGTTTTGGGATCTAGTGACCATGTCCAACCAAATCCCACTGAGCCTACCCAATCTGCCCAACCTGTTGATACAGCCATTCAATCAGACCCCTCACAGAAATCTGACAAATCTTAATCTCCATGCATGACTCCTAGAGCCTCAGCAATCGAGGAGCAGGTCTTCTCTGAAGCAGTGGTAGCAAGCATTGAGGCTCCTCAAAGGGGATCAATCAGATCAGTCTATGAGGCAAGTGGGCCATTTTTACAAAGTGGTGCATCACTCATCAGGTGGACGTCGGGGCACCCCCTGTAAAGTCAGTTGCTGACTTCCTTATACATGTACCTGTTTCAGGACTGGAAGTTGCAGCCCAGCACCATTGATGGTTACAGGTCAGCCATTGCTGATAAAGTGGGAAATTCCCCCTTCAATATCAATAAGGATGAAAATCTCATTCATTTCCTGGTTAGTTTCCACTGAGACAGACCCGAAGGCCAGAGAGGAATCCCCTCCTGGAACCTCTCCCAGGTTTTGCACCAGCTGACAAAGGTTCATTTTGAACCAAATAAAGAGGCCTCCTTGAAGCATTTGACCTTCAAGACAGTTTTCCTCTTGGCCCTGGGGTCGGGCAAGCGTAGAAGTGAGATACATGTTTGGCAAAGCAGAAATATTAGACACCAATCCAACTGGTCAAAGGTGTCCCTGTACCCATCACCCAGCTTTCTCTCAGCTAAACAAAGATTGTCCAGACAATGTGGCCACCGGCGATTATAACGGCCCTCTCCCCAACTATGGATAGATACCTCAAATCTGATAGGTCCCTCTGTCTGGTCAGAGCATTGCGCTACTATTTGGACAGGACCTCAGGCAGAATAAGGAGGTGGTTTTTGTCTCCTTTAAGAAAAGTTTGGACAAAGATATCTCACCTGCCACTATCTCCTCTTGGATCAAGCAGACTGTGATCCTATGTTATGAGCTCTCTGACCAGGAGGCCCACACTTTACATCAGGTTAAAGGCCATGATGTCAGGGCCTCTGCTGCTTCTAAGGTCTTCTAGTCGGGAGTCCCCTTAGATCCAGTCTTGTCAGCATGCCACTGAAGTCACATAATACCTTCACACAGTTCTATCTGAAGGGTGTGGCTTGGGCTGATTCAGAGCTTTACCAATTGGGCTCGGTAGTGGCTGCTCAGCAGATCCACAAGTGGTCCTTAGATTGAGGAGATTTGTATGTATGTACATAGTGTAAACAGTTCTTCAAAAAAAAAATGTGTGACGTGCTTCCTTCGGGATGTTTATTTGCAGGGTTTCCCGACCTTAAGGTCAACCCAGGCCTGGGCGTATAGGTTTCCAGACGAAGTCAGCCTAGACCGTAGGTTAAAATTTGCTATTACTTGTGAGTTCACATAAGTCCCTAGTAACTTACCCGCTGACCAAGCGGTAGTTATTCAGCAATTGTCCATTGGATAGGATGAATTAACGCAATAAAATTGCAAATTTAATAAGTAAATTAAATTTTTATAAGTTAATAGCCTATCCAATGGACACACAGTCCCAGTCCCACCGACCCCACTATCAGCTTACTAGGGGTCTAATAGTTTTGGATAACGAAAAAGATGCTATGACGTCACTCTGTCTAGAAAGGAAGGAAGTACAATGTGCCACCTTGCGAGTGCACAGTACTGGGACGGGCCGGCCGGTGGAGACACAGGACGTCTTTTTCTGGTGTTTGACGGGCCGGTCTGCGCCGACCGGATTAGCAATTGTCCATTGGATAGGGTATTAACTTATAAAAATTTAATTTACTTATTAAATTTGCAATTTTGTTTTGATAAATTTCACTTCCTGTTAGCGGTTGGGGATATGCTAGAACAAAATGTTTTCAGTATCCTTGATTCGGACTATTTGGTAGACAATATCAACCCCCATATCACCCAACATTGAAATATTCTTAGATTCAATATCGATATCCATACAGCCAAAGAATTTACCCGCTATAATAAGGTTAACAATATTTTCAGTAGTTTTGATAGTGCTACATTATATGGTTTGCCTAAACCTGAACTTTATTATTTCTCAGAAATGCTGAAAAGCGTTACAAGAAAAAGAGCTACAAATTGTTAATAGCGGATGAAAATATTCAGCAAAATATCCAGCAAACAGCTCAGCTACGAGAAGCTCTGTTTGAGAGTCATAAAGAGCTCACAAGATCAACTGATTTAGATAGGGGATTAGAACAGACCCAAATTAATGGCATAAATGTTTATTCGGTAAAACCTGTAGTATAAGGTTATTTGTTCTCAGGTATTTGATTAAGTTTAACGTTGCTTTTTGAATACTGCATATCATTGGCTTATATTAGGTGCTTTATATACCTGTTTAAAGAAGCAACATGTGCTTATTGTTTTAATTTAACACAAAATAAATTTTTTTTTTATCTCCCGCCGGGCTTTAGCCCGGGAGGGAGATTATGAAATGATGCCTGTGTGTGCGTGCGTGCGTGTGTGCGTGCGTTAGTTAGTCACGCAGATTCCTCCAAAACTACTACAGCTACAGATTTTTTGTAAATTAATTGTCCCAATGAATTTTCACACCCTCGAAAATTTTTTTGGTTTTATGGACTTAGGCCTAAAGATAACTGAGTAATAGCTATCTTAGCTACTTGGAGTAAAGGGCTCATAACTCAAAAACTATTGCAGTTACAACTTTTTCTTCAAATATGTTGTTCAGCTACTTTGTCCTTAGCTATAAGATGGTACATAGTTTGGGGTCCCATTGCATGCCATAAGTGAGTAATAGCTATTTTCTCATTTGTAGCTAAATAACAAAAGGAGTAAATGTCAAATATCTTCAAAAGTATTAGAGTTACAGAAATCTTTTCAAATATGTTGTTCATCTACTTTTTGGTAAGCTATCACATAGTAAAGTTTCAGACCTGTTGCACCTTGGATAGCTGAGTAATAGCTACTTTGAAATTCTGACTGTTGAGTAAAGCCATTGTAACTCCAAAACTATTGCAGTTGGAGTGTTTTCCTAAAATATGTTGTTCAGCTACTTTGTCCTTAGCTATAAGATGGTACATAGTTTGGGGTTCTATTGCATACCATAAGTGAGTAATAGCTATTTTCTCATTTGTAGCTAAATAACAAAAGAAGTAAATGCCAAGTATCTTCAAAAGTATTACAGTTACAGAAATCTTTTCAAATATGTTATTCATCTACTTTTGGGTAAACTATCACATAATAAAGTTTCAGACCTGTTGCACCGTGGATAGCTGAGTAATAGCTACTTTCAAATTCCGACTGTTGAGTAAAGCCATTGTATCTCCAAAACTATTGCAGTTAGAGTGTTTTCCTAAAATATGTTGTTCAGCTACTTTGTCCTTAGCTATAAGATGGTACATAGTTTGGGGTTCTATTGCATGCCATAAGTGAGTAATAGCTATTTTCTCATTTGTAGCTAAATAACAAAAGAAGTAAATGCCAAATATATTCAAAAGTATTAGAGTTACAGAAATCTTTTCAAATATGTTATTCATCTACTTTTGGGTAAGCTATCACATAGTTAAGTTTCAGACCTGTTGCACCATGGATAGCTGAGTAATAGCTACTTTCAAATTCCGACTGTTGAGTAAAGCCATTGTATCTCCAAAACTATTGCAGTTACAGTGTTTTCCTAAAATATGTTGTTCAGCTACTTTGTCCTTAGCTATAAGATGGTACATAGTTTGGGGTTCTATTGCATGCCATAAGTGAGTAATAGCTATTTTCTCATTTGTAGCTAAATAACAAAAGAAGTAAATGTCAAATATCTTCAAAAGTATTAAAGTTAGTGAAATCTTTTCAAATATGTTGTCCATCTACTTTTTGGTAAGCTATCACATAGTAAAGTTTCAGACCTGTTGAACCTTTGATAGCTGAGTAATAGCTACTTTCAAATTCCGACGGTTGAGTAAAGCCATTGTAACTCCAAAACTATTGCAGTTAGAGTGTTTTCCTAAAATATGTTGTTCAGCTACTTTGTCCTTAGCTATAAGATGGTACATAGTTTGGGGTTCTATTGCATGCCATAAGTGAGTAATAGCTATTTTCTCATTTGTAGCTAAATAACAAAAGAAGTAAATGTCGAATATCTTCAAAAGTATTAAAGTTAGGGAAATCTTTTCAAATATGTTGTCCATCTACTTTTTGGTAAGCTATTACATAGTAAAGTTTCAGACCTGTTGAACCTTTGATAGCTGAGTCATAGCTACTTTCAAATTCCGACTGTTGAGTAAAGCCATTGTATCTCCAAAACTATTGCAGTTAGAGTGTTTTCCTAAAATATGTTGTTCAGCTACTTTGTCCTTAGCTATAAGATGGTACATAGTTTGGGGTTCTATTGCATGCCATAAGTGAGTAATAGCTATTTTCTCATTTGTAGCTAAATAACAAAAGAAGTAAATGTCAAATATCTTCAAAAGTATTAAAGTTAGGGAAATCTTTTCAAATATGTTGTCCATCTACTTTTTGGTAAGCTATCACATAGTAAAGTTTCAGACCTGTTGAATCTTTGATAGCTGAGTAATAGCTACTTTGAAATTCTGACTGTTGAGTAAAGCCATTGTAACTCCAAAACTATTGCAGTTAGAGTGTTTGCCTAAAATATGTTGTTCAGCTACTTTGTCCTTAGCTATAAGATGGTACATAGTTTGGGGTTCTATTGCATGCCATAAGTGAGTAATAGCTATTTTCTCATTTGTAGCTAATTGAGAGCTTTCACTTGGTGAAGTTTCAGACCCTTAGCTAATTACTCACCTACTCAAAATGAGTAAATGCAAATTATCTCTAAAAGTATTGCAGATAGCCAATTTTTCTCAACTCATTCACCTACTTTTGGAAGAGCTTTCACATGGTCTAGTTTCAGACCCGTAGTTAATTACTCAAAATGAGTAAATGCTAATTATCTCTAAAAGTATTGCAGATAGCCAATTTTTCTCAAATAACTCATTCACCTACTTTTGGGAGAGCTTTCACTTGGTCAAGTTTCAGACCCGTAGCTAATTACTCACCTACTCAAAATGAGTAAATGCGAATTATCTCTAAAAGTATTGCAGATAGCCAATTTTTCTCAAATAACTCATTCACCTACCTTTGAGAGAGCTTTCACTTGGTGAAGTTTCAGACCTGTAGCTAATTATTCACCTACTCAAAATGAGTAAATGCAAATTATCTGTAAAAGTATTGCAGATAGCCAATTTTTCTCAAATAACTCATTCACCTACTTTTGGAAGAGCTTTCACTTGGTGAAGTTTCAGACCTGTAGCTAATTACTCACCTGCTCAAAATGAGTAAATGCGAATCATCTCTAAAAGTATTGCAGATAGCCAATTTTTCTCAAATAACTCATTCACCTACTTTTGACAGAGCTTTCACTTGGTGAAGTTTCAGACCTGTAGCTAATTATTCACCTACTCAAAATGAGTAAATGCTAATTATCTCTAAAAGTATTGCAGATAGCCAATTTTTCTCAAATAACTCATTCACCTACTTTTGAAAGAGCTTTCACTTCGTGAAGTTTCAGACCCGTAGCTAATTATTCACCTGCTGAAAATGAGTAAATGCTAATTATCTCTAAAAGTATTGCAGGTAGCCAATTTTTCTCAAATAACTCCTTCAGGTACTTTTGGAAGAGCTTTCACATGGTGAAGTTTCAGATCCGTAGCTAATTACTCACCTACTCAAAATGAGTAAATGCTAATTATCTCTAAAATTATTGCAGATAGACAATTTTTCTCAAATAACTCGTTCATCTACTTTTGGGAGAGCTTTCACTTGGTAAAGTTTCAGACCTGTAGCTAATTATTCACCTGCTGAAAATGAGTAAATGCTAATTATCTCTAAAAGTATTGCAGGTAGCCAATTTTTCTCAAATAACTCCTTCACATACTTTTGGAAGAGCTTTCACATGGTCAAGTTTCAGATCCGTAGCTAATTACTCACCTACTCAAAATGAGTAAATACGAATTATCTCTAAAAGTATTGCAGATAGCCAATTTTCTCAGATAACTCATTCACCTACTTTTGGGAGAGCTTTCACATGGTGAAATTTCAGACCCATAGCTAATTACTCACCTACTCAAAATGAGTAAATGCTAATTATCTCTAAAAGTATTGCAGATAGCCAATTTTTCTCAAATAACTCATTCACCTACTATTGGGAGAGCTTTCACTTGGTGAAGTTTCAGACCCGTAGCTAATTGTTCACCTACTCAAAATGAGTAAATGCTAATTATCTCTAAAAGTATTGCGGATAGCCAATTTTTCTCATATAACTCATTCACCTACTTTTGGGAGAGCTTTCACTTGGTGAAGTTTCAGACCTGTAGCTAATTACTCACCTACTCAAAATGAGTAAATGCTAATTATCTCTAAAAGGATTGCAGATAGCCATTTTTTATCAAATAACTCATTCACCTACTTTTAGGAGAGCTTTCACTTGGTGAAGTTTCAGACCCATAGCTAATTACTCACCTGCTCAAAATGAGTAAATGCTAATTATCTCTAAAAGTATTGCAGATAGCCAATTTTTCTCAAATAACTCATTCACCTACTTTTGGGAGAGCTTTCACACGGTGAAGTTTCAGCCCCATAGCTAATTACTCACCTGCTCAAAATGAGTAAATGCTAATTATCTCTAAAAGTATTGCAGATAGCCATTTTTTCTCAAATAACTCATTCATCTACTATTGGGAGAGCCATCACTTGGTGAAGTTTCAGACCCGTAGCTAATTATTCACCTACTCAAAATGAGTAAATGCTAATTATCCCTAGAAGTATTGCGGATAGCCTTCACATGGTGAAGTTCCAGACCCGTAGGTAATTACTCACTTACTCAAAATGAGTAAATGCTAATTATCTCTAAAAGTATTGCAGATAGCCAATTTTTGTCAAATAAGTCATTCACCTACTTTTGGGACAGCTTTCACTTGGTGAAGTTTCAGACCTGTAGCTAATTACTCCCCTACTCAAAATAAGTAAATGCCTATTATCACTAAAAGTATTGCAGATAGCCAGTATTTCTCAAATAACTCATTCACCTACATTTTGGAGAAGTTTCACATGCTTAAGTTTTTTTATGAATTTTTAAAATAAATTTTAATACATTAAAATTAATTAAATCATGCACTAAATCAATTATAACTTGAAAAGTACTGCATTTAGAGCACTTTGTGCAAATATGTTATGCAGCTACTTTTGGGTCAGCTATAACATAGTAAAATTTCAGACCTGTAGCTCATGGCATAGCTGAATAATAACTACTTTTAGGTTATCACTGTTGGGTAAATCACTTATAACTTGAAAACTTTTGCATTTACATTATTTAGTTTCAGTATGTTATTCACCTATTTTGAGGCAGCTATAACATAGTAAAATTCCAGACCTGTGGCTCATTGCATAGCGGAGTAATAGCTACTTTGAAGTTCTTACTCAACACTAAATCATTTATAACTTGAAAAGTATTACATTTAGAGCATTTTGTTAAAATATGTCATTCACCTACTTTTTCCATAGCAACAACATGGTGAGTAACTTGGGTGTCTATCTGAATAGCTAAGTGAGTAATAGCTACTTTTGGGCTTTTCACTAACTTCCATCATGAGTAAAATCACTTGTAACTTGAAAACTATTGCATTTAGAGAATTTTGTGCAAATATGTTATTCACCTACTTTTGGGTCAGCTATAACATACTAAAATTTCAGACCTCTAGCTCGTGCCATAGCTGAGTAATAGCTACTTTTGCCTTTGCCGGTGGATACATTTTGCATCTGGCCACAGATGCATCCTTGGTCTAGTCTCTAAAAGTATTACAGGTGGGCATTTTCTTCTAAATAAGTCATTCACCTACTTTTGGGTGATCTACCACATAGTGAAGTTGCAGAACTGTAGCTCTTTAGATGGCAGAGTAATAGCCACTAAAATAAGTAAATGTCTTGTATCTCTAAAAGTAGTACAGATAGGCTATTTCTTCTAAAGACGTGCTTTCCTACTTTGAGTTGATCTGCATAATGAAGTGGCAGAACTGTAGCTCTTTGGATGGCAAAGTAATAGCTACTAAAATGAGTAAATGCCTTTTGTCTTTAAAAGTATTGCAATCAAACATTAAACTTGTCACTTCTACATGTGCCTCCATCTCGCAGGAAAATTTATATTCCACTATCTTTAGGACATCTAATTTATACGGCGGGAGATAAATGCATGCGTCAGAATGCTTGTTATTAATTGGTTTGGGTGTAACATCATTTATCAACACATTGTATAGGTCATACTGTAATATGTGTATTGAGGAAAACAGTACATATTTGTTAGTCTAGATTCTGCACTGAAAACTGTTTAGCACCAGCAATTAACTACCAACTTTCCAAACTTTTAGGTCAGGTCAGGAATGAAAGCCAGGACCTGGACACTATGGATTCTGATTGAGAAAAGTTTTTGATAGAAAAAAAATCTCACGATTGAATGGAAAAAGGTTGTACTCGATAACTGCATGGCCAACTCTGTTGAGAAACTGAATATAAACTAGCAAACTGGGCAATCGTAAAACTAATGATAATGTTGTTTATTTCCATAAATATTTTTTGGTCAGATTTTTCAAGCAATTTGGTAACAGCAGCCACCATATTTGCTTTTCTGGTACTTCCAGTTGGTGAATACTAAAATGCCGGAAAACAAATTTGAGTAGATTATGGCAATACTTATAGGTGACCCATTTTTACCCCACAACCCTTAAGGGCTGTCAGGGTATTGTTTTCACCCATGGTGTCCGGATGGGCAGGCGGGCGGCAGGAAAAAGTTTGTCCGGGCTGTATCTGAGAAACCGTAAGGTGTAGGAAGTTGATACTTGGTAGGGACATTGGTTAGGGGGTGTAGGTGTGCAACATTATAGTGTGACCTTGATTTGACCTTTGACCTTGCTGTAGTGACCTTGACCTATAAAATCTTGTCCGGACTATATCTCGGAAACCGTAAGTTGTAGGAAGTTGATACTTGGTAGGAACATTGGTTAGGGGGTGTAGGCGTGCAACATCATAATGTGACCTTGATTTGACCTTTGACCTTGCCGTAGTGACCTTGACCTAAAAAAATCTTGTCTGGGCTATATCTGGGAAACTGTAAGGTGTAGGAAGTTGATACTTGGTAGGGACATTGGTTGGGGGTTGTAGGTGTGCAACGTCATGGTGTGACCTTGATTTGACCTTTGACCTTGCCGTAGTGACCTTGACCTTTAAAATTTTGTCCAGACAATATCTCGGAAACCATAAAGTGTAGGAAGTTGATAGTTGGTAGGGGCATTGGTTAGGGGTTGTAGGTGTGCATCATAATTTTTAGTTTACTGATTAATGCTGTCATCTTGCTTTTGAATTGTCTTGTTTTAATACTTTCTCTTTACATACATTTTCCTTCTCTTAGATGTTATTTTCTCTACTTAAACATCATTTTGACCTTAGGAAGTGCTCTGAAAGTTTCCCGATCTTTGTACTGTTTCACTACTTGTGTATCTCACGGTGTTGAAAACTATTTCTCCAGGCTATGGGGTATGGGCATCTCTGATGCTATTTTTTGACACAAGCTTGACAATTAGTTAAGATTTGAAATAGTTGACATGTTAAGAAAGTTTAGTTCTCATTAGTGCTATAGTTAAGAGAGTTTGTTATATTGTGGTTCCCATAACTCCCATGTGCAATGTGGCAACGGTACTGCTTCCTATTAAAAGTTCCTACCATGATTACAGATTTCTCCATTTTTAAACCCGGCCGATAAAGGGTGTTCCACAGCTAAACCCATGTGTGGATTTTGTTGTTGCCATAGTGATGCTTTTAATACATTTTGGCTGTAAATTTCTTAGTTAAAAAAGGGTCACTGTTTGCTACAGGTGCATTTTTATCTTCCACTGGCCAAAAGCCTAAGTTAGGAGATTTTAGAATGCCTTCCATTCATTTGTGCACTTGTCACATTTTTACATAAATCTTTGTATCTCATTAATTTATGAAGATATCTGCACCAAATTTGCAGAGAATGTTTATGGCTATAAAAATATGTCCGCAATAAAGTTTGTCCTCATTTTACAAAACAAAATGGTCGCCATAGCTGAAATCATTAATATACTCTAAAATTTAAAATGTTGCAGCTAGATTTGCACAAAATATACAGGGCTGGGAAAGTTTGTCTGAGAGAAATTTTGGCCTTGTTATGAAAACATGTCACATATTTATTGTCAAATAGAGGGGTCATCATATCAAAAGGCCTAATGTCTCCCTTATCATTGGCCCTAGGAATTTGGAATGAAAACAATTTTAGGAAATCATGGCCTCCAAATCTTTTGCAAGTATCAGTTTTGATCTTTAAGCCCTGCTTCAATGTCAAGTGGGGGGCATGACACTAAGAAGGCACAAAAAGGCCTTATATCTCCCTTATTATTGCTCCTACAGCTTGAAAATCTGAGACTAACCTATAGGAAGTCATGACCTGCAAATCTTTAGCTAGTGCTGAATTGGCCTTTGATCCCTGCTTCAAGGTCATTTGGGGTCATCACACTAAAAGGCTCATACCTCTCTTGTTATTAGTTCTAGGGCTTTGAAATGTGAAAACAACTAATAGATAATCATGGCCTATTAATCTTCAAATTTGCAGTGTCAAATTTTTCAAGAAATCTGTATTTGGTGAACTTTATCTTCAATATCAAAGTCAGTGATACTCATTATAGCCTTGAGCAGGTCAATTTTGTGCTATTATATTTTTGTTAATGCCTGAGTTATGGAAGTAAAGAACGGAGGTGATCCAAATTTGGAAAAACCATCAAATATTGATGCCCAGTGCCTTGACCTTGAGTGGGTTTGTTCATCTTACAAAGGTCAAATCTGTTCTTCATACCAAAAAAGAAATCTTATATATCCCTTGTTTTTTGTGTTGGGGCTTTGGAATGAGGAAATAATTTATAGGAAATCATGTGCTGAAAATATTTTAGTAGGGTCAATCATAACCTGTCCTTTGAACCCGGTTTCAAGATGAAGCAGAGTTGACGTACAAAATCATAAAATAACAGAATTATGACGTTTAGCTTTAAGAAAAGATTATTCTTCAATTGTATGCTTTATATATAAGCAGTTTTGCAAGAAAGTCAAGAGAGTTTCTCTTTACTTTTACCCTAAAAAAAGCACTTCTTCTGGAGTTAAGTAACTATAACAGAGTACTGGAGAACAATATTGCCACTTGTTCAAGCCATCCACATTACAGTACTGTCAATGGATAACAGATACCTTCATGTAATTTCTGTCTTGCGTGGGAACATCTGCTGAACACGATTTCATGATATTTGGTTGACACATTTCTTGAGTGTACATAGCAACATAAGAGATCTCTGCGTATAATATCCATATAATATAAAAACAGATTGCTGTAATATGATAATACATTTCCCCAAATATTGTTTCCCCACGTTATAATTGATGGCGAGTTTCTTAAAGTTATTTGTGAATAAAATTGCAGTACAATGGAGAACACCAAGGAATCTATACATTTCCAGCTGAAACTAGTCTGGATGAAGTTAACTATAATATGATGAATATATCAGATGTCACAGCCACAGAAGGTATACTTTTTACAATAAAATTCTGTTTTTGGTTTATAAATAAATTTATGTTCTTACATTTAAAAATTTGACTAAAAAAAGACCTAGTGGTTTTAGCTATTAGGCATTTATAAAAGCGAGACAAATTTGGTGATGTTTCACAAATTTGTGCACAGTGGAACCCATCCAGAATCACTCTTTAAGTGTGTTTTGCTTTAAAGTAGAAGTCATTGTGTAATCCTTCGTAAATCTTCTCACTGAAATCCTATTTTAATGTATTAATTTCTGTCCTTTCAATTCAGATTAACAGGATTTTGTTGCAGCAAACAATGAATCCTGTTCTTGTCATTTAATACCATAATCTTTTTTTTTTTATTATGTCAGCTGACTTGTCAGTCAGCTGACATTATGTCATCACTCTGCGGCGTGGGCGTACGTGTCCGCGTCCGCGTGAACAACTTCTTCTCCAAAACTACAAGGCCTAGAGACATACTGTTTTTTTTTAAAAGATACCTTATCTATCGAGGATGAAAAATTGTTCAAGGCATGCAAATCTGTCTGGTCGTCTGTTTGCCAGAGACATTACAAGGGGGGTACCCCCACCAAAAGTGTGAAAATTTCAACTTTTTATCACAATTTTCTCAGTGACTATTGCAGGGATTTCTCTCATATCTTGCATATATGTACTAGGCCAGAGGTAGATTCTCTTGTGTGAGTATGAGACCTGGATCTGTCTTACTTTTTTTTTTAATAAATTTTTTTAATAATTTTTAATGCATTAAAATTCATGAAATCATGCACTAAATCACTTATAACTTCAAAAGTGTTGCATTTACAGCATTTTGTGAAAATATGTTGTTCAGCTACTTTTTTCATAGCTACAATATGGTGAGTAAGTTGGGTGTCTGTCTCAATAGCTAAGTGAGTAATAGCTACTTTTGGGCTTTTCAGTAACTTCCATTATGAGTAAAATCACTTGTAACTTAAAAACTATTGCATTTAGAGAATTTCGTATAAATATGTTATTCAGCTACTTTTGGGCCAGCTATAACATAGTGAAATTTCAGACCTGTAGCTCATGGCATAGCTGAGTAATAGCTACTTTTAGGTTATCACTGTTGAGTAAATCGCTTATAACTTGAAAACTATTGCATTTAGAGAATTTCGTATAAATATGTTATTCAGCTACTTTTGGGTCAGCTATAACATAGTAAAATTTCAGACCTGCAGCTCATGGCATAGCTGAGTAATAGCTACTTTTAGGTTATCACTGTTGAGTAAATCACTTATAACTTGAAAAGTGTTGCATTTAGAGCATTTTGTTAAAATATGTTATTCAGCTACTTTTTTCATAGCTACAATATGGTGAGTAAGTTGGGTGTCTGTCTCAATAGCTAAGTGAGTAATAGCTACTTTTGGGCTTTTCAGTAACTTCTATCATGAGTAAAATCACTTGTAACTTAAAAACTATTGCATTTAGAGAATTTCGTATAAATATGTTATTCAGCTACTTTTGGGCCAGCTATAACATAGTAAAATTTCAGACCTGTAGCTCATGGCATAGCTGAGTAATAGCTACTTTTAGGTTATCACTGTTGAGTAAATCACTTATAACTTGAAAACTATTGCATTTAGAGTATTTTGTTTCAATATGTTATTCACCTATTTTGGGGTCAGCTATAACATAGTGAAGTTTCAGACCTGTGGCTCATTTCATAGCTGAGTAATAGCTACTTTGAAGTTCTCACTGTTGAGTAAATCAGTTATAATTGGAAAACTTGCATTTACAGAAATTTGTGCAAATATGTTATTCAGCTACTTTTGGGTCAGCTATAACATAGTGAAATTATAGACCTATAGCTCATGGCACAACTGAGCAATAGCTATTCTCAGGTACTGACTGTTGAGTAAATCAGCTATAACTTGAAAAATATTGCATTTGGAGTATTTTGTTAAAATATATTGTTCACCTACTTTTGGGTCAGCTATAACATAGTGAAATTACAGACCTATAGCTCATGGCATAGCGGAGCAATAGCTATTTTCAGGTTCTCACTATTGAGTAAATCAGTTGTAGCTTGAAAACTATTGCATTTACAGTAGTTTGCTTAAATATGTTGTTCACCTACTTTTGGGTTAGCTATAACATAGTAAAATTTCAGACATGTAGCTCATTGCATAGCTGAGTAATAGTTCCTTTGAGGTTCTCACTGTTGAGTAAATCAGTTGTAACTTGAAAACTATTACATTTAGAGTAATTTGTTAAATATGTTATTCACAGAATTTTTGGTCAGCTATAACATAGTGAAATTGCAGACCTCTATGTCATGGCATAGCTGAGCAATAGCTACTTTCAGGTTTTCACTGTTGAGTAAATCATTGTATCCACTGGATAGCCGCAGTGTGTAGAGAGATTTAACCATTACTGCTCTGATGAAAAAAAATATTATAGCTAGCTTTCTTAAGTTTGCAGTATATATTAATAACCATAAAATGTTGTCTGGGAATATTTTTGGCCTCATTTTGAGAAACAAGATGGCCGCCACAGGTGTTTTTTGTCAGTCATGAAAAGTGCTTATATCTCCCTTATTATTGATCCTAGAAGTTTGGGATGATAAACCAACCTGTAGGAAATCATGGGGTGGGAATCTTTTGGTGTGGTCAGATTTGACCTTCAATGACCCCTCCTTCAAGGTCAAACAAGGATAGCCAAACTTAAAATTGCTTATAACTCGCTTATTATTGGTCCCAGAGGTTTGGGATGGTAAACAGACAGGAAATCATGGGCTGTGAATCTGTTGATATGGTCTGATTTGACCTTGGAACCCTCCTTCAAGGTCAAATGAGGATAGCGAAAATTGAAAGTGCCTACAACTCGCTTATTATTGGTGACAGAGATTTGGGATGGTAAACCATCCCATAGGAAATCATTGGCTCGGAATCTTTTGGTATGGTCAGATTTGACCTTTGGACCCCTCCTTCAAGGTCAAATGAGGACAGCCAAGTTTAAAAGTGCTTATAACTCATTTATAATTGGTCCTAGAGGTTTGGAATGGTAAACCATAGGAAATCATGGGCTGGGAATGTATTTGTGTGGTTAGATTTGACCTTGGACCCCTTCTTCAAGGTCGAACGAGGATATTGCATTTGGAGTATTTCTTTAAATATGTTTTAACCTATTTTTTACACTTAAACAATTACCTTGTTATTTTCCTTCATAATACCATTTACAGGGCACAACTTTTTTATCCTTTTCTTCTGTCAGCTTCGGAATTTCTTTCGAACTTGCTGTTCAGTTACCATTTACTGTATTTCTGTACAGCCCTTTTCCTGATAATTATTCTGTCCTCTAATCACCTTCACAAATCAAAAACACTCAGTCAGCTGACACAGTGCCCGTTCACGGGCACTCTCCTCTTGTTTTATTTATACTTTATATATATTTTTTTATCATTTTTCATGTTTAGGTGGTATGAACTTTGAATTTCCTGAAGATTTGGATGAGCCTGTGGATTATAGTTTAAATGGAACCTCCATGCCTTTGGATCTATCAGTCAACAAAACAGATCATAATAGTAATAATAATATTAATATTAATAATAATATTAGACAGTTTTGCAGAGATGATCACTTCTTAAATGATTTGAACTCACTTAACATTATATTAAGACTGAACATCTTTTTGACTTCAGATGTTCTGATTATAACTTGCATATTTTAAATGCACTGGTCAAAAACTGCCAGCCTATAAAAATATGTGTTAAATGTTTCACTACATCATGTGACCTGGCATACATAGGCTGTGAGTAGCAATTAAGACCCAAATAAGCTATTTCAAAGTAACATCCATTGAAAAATTGCTTTGGAAGCAAATGGCACAATAAACTGTGTGTTACATATTCTTTTCAGCAGCAACATTGGAGGCTTTAGACACTGAACCAAATGCAGCTGTTGGTCAATTTGGAGGTCACATGATTATGACGAGCTCAAACAGTCAGACTGACAACACAAGTCTGCAGATTGTTCCTGAGACAATGTTCAAAGAGAAAACAGTCTCACTGGGTACTGTGAAGGCTTGTTGAACTAAATTGTAGGGCAGTGTTATGGATGATTGCGTATTTTATGGTGGTCAGACTAGTTCTGAAAATGAAAACCGGTTTCCGGGGCTTTGAAACTGAATGAAATTAGGGATTTCAAATGTTTGCACTGATATGGTGAAAATTTACCACAAGCATACATGAACCATATTTTTTAAAGAGGAAATGTGTATTCACATGATATTTTGATTTTTATAAATTTTACATTTACAATTAATATAATGCAAAAATGTAAGATATTTCCTCAAATATATATGTTTTATTGTTTTGACGAAGTATTAACCAGTAGAAATCCCAATACAATGGCGTTTTCAATAACCGATATTTAAATAATCTTTGCAGATTTCATCATTTCGACCTAAACAAAACAAATTGTAGTGTGCCGGTTTATCGTTCACACAACTAGTATTTAGTTTCAGTTCCCCAAAGCAGAAATTCAGTGAAAAATCGGGTATGTTTGATCTTGTATACATCACAACATAGATTATCAAATTGCTTGTATGATATAATATGAACCACCTTATGCTTTTTCCAACAAAATGGCTTATATGTTGATAGAATATTATAGAATAGAATATAGAATAGAATTTTATAAAATACTGTGAAGCATTTTTTGATGAATATTTTGAAATAGTTAAAATAGTTAACATGTGATGAAACTGGTTATAGTTACATACAGATTGGAGGTAGCCGGACCAGTGTGTTTTGGTCAGTAAATAGGTTTCTGGTTTACTGTCTTATACACTGTGGTACAGCATATGAATTGTAATAGTAGGTGGTGTATATTTGATGCAATACAGCAAGAATTGGTTACAGATGTAAATGTTTTCTGAAATTGAACTGTAAATAGGCATTTGACTGCAGTGTTAATAATGATGTGAAATTATTCTGAATCTGTGGTATCTCCTGTCCACAAGCTAGCAAACTTTGATCTGTTTCGATCTTTGAACCAACATTTTCAAAGCCAGTAAAAAATGCAGAAATCTAACTACCAGTCAGGTATTGCCCTTATCTTCACAGAGATTTGTCATTTTTGGTAAATTTCTACTGATGATGCCAAAATTAAATGGTTTGATTTTTGTTTATTGTGTAGAAAATCAATTGGAAGGAAAAGCCTTGGGTTGCTCTAATGATTTGCATTTGGTTCCAGATTTATTAACATCAGAGAAAGCAAGGTAGGTGAAATGTTTGCTTCAGTTGAAGTTTAGTTTTTATTGCATTAATATATTTTGCCTAACAGACTACTGCTATTGGTCCAAATATCAGAAAGATGTCCTGCGTCTCTTCCGACTGGACTGTACTCACTTTTTGGCATGAAACAGATTGGAAGTGTTTCTTCAGTGCAATGAATAATTTAATTCTGTTACTGTAGTTTGTGTGAGGTTGTGTACATTTGTGCAAGTTTTTTACTTTATAGATATCATTGCATCATCTGGCTAGAAGAAAGGAGGGGGGTTTGCACAATATAGTGTGGAGTTTTGACATGTTTGTTGTGCTCCCTGCCGAAAGAAAGGGTCAGGGACAGATTCCTATGTGCTTGGACATGAAGATTGCGATGCATGTCTTTTACTCACCATGGAACAAGAGAAACTGCTTCCCACCCTTACCCTTACTTACGAAAGGAAAAGTAAAGTTCAAAGTTTGATTCTTCGGTAGATCCCTCCCCAGTTAATGTGGTAGGTCCTATGGATCTCAACTTCTCTGTTACTTCATCCAGTAAAGCTTCTGTAGAAAAGTCTTCGTTACAGCAAGAACTCTCCAACATAAAGGACAAGTGGTCAACACGTTTTACACATCTGGAAACTCTTAACTGTGGGGCCTAACTGGTTGTCCACTACACCTACACAACCTACTAAAGCACTTGTATTTACCGTGGCCAAGGTCTGTCATCTGCCCAAGCAGGGGTGGTGTCAACTTCTCCATTCTTGCCTTGTACTCTTTCCCTCCACTGTGGCAGGTTCGGGCATGGGACAAGAACCAGTATTGTATAGTGAGGCTCTAGTGGATTCATAACCGGAAACATCTGGTTACTGGTCCCGTCACTGGGAATTGGCGTCCCCTCTGGAAAAACCTTTACCCGGACCGGCCCCAAGATGCAGAGCCCACCTTTTGGTCCGGTTGATCATGACCTGGTCTAATATGATGACTTGCAGGAGGATCTGACTTCTGGATCCAAAGTTGACCCTCAAGAACAGAAAAAAACTTTCATCTGAGGATCAGAGCTACTGTGAGGGATGTCAGGTCTGACATGATATGGTTGTTTATCCCTAATGATGAGTATACATCCTAATCAAGATATGATAGTTCCTAGACGGGAACCAGAAGTCAACCTGTTGGAAAATTCTCTGTTGCTTTATCCCAAGAGGATTGGTTTTGCAGGAAATTTGAACAGAGGAACTTGCACATTATAGATGGTCATGTTTCCCGTTCTAGTGAGAGTGGCTTGCTCAGGACTAACCAGTTTTGGAAGTCCCCAAAACTCAGAATAGGTGGTGCAGTTTGCATCCAGCTGCCAACCCTGTTGATACTAGGCCATGCAAGATTGTGAAGTACTGGTCAATTAATGCATCCCACCTCAACATCTCCTTCAGTCGTGTCTCTAAGCCGTCAGGTCTTAATGGCCCACAATACCCTACACAATTAGGACAAGGTTCTACATTAGGGGACTTACATCTGCAATCAGGCAGCAGGATTAAATTGCTGCATCACATTCAGGATTATCTTATATCTCTGAAATATGAACTTGCTATGGAAAGTCCTTACAGAAGGCAGAAAAGGCCCTATTAGAAATGTGCAATCTGCACCTTTAACCAGAATGTAAGTTTCTGCATGGGAAAGGCGATGCAGCATCTGGCAGACTTTCTCTTTATACAGATGGGTAACATCACCTTGCTGAGAAGAGATTTTAATCTCAAGCAACTTAGACCATAGTGTGCCTTGTGTAACAGCCCATTGACTTCCTCAGGCCTGTTCTTAGTGATGTGCATCAGGCAGAGGATGAAATTGTCCGAGCAGAGGCTGAACACTGTACTACCTAGCCTGGAGCGGGCCCTGGTGGGTATGGTTTTAGGAAGCAACATAAGTGTCAGCCCTAGTCAAGGAGGATGGAACCGGCAACAAGACTCCAATTGGTCCACCTCTACAGGTCAGGATGCAGATGCACCAGCTTGGTGCTCCTTTGGGAACAGGGGCAGTGGTAACAGAGGGAAGGGAAAAGGATCCAGCTCATATTCGAGAATCCCAGAAAAAGCTCATTTCATTCCAATTCCAATCCACATTCCATTCCAATTCCATCCACATCTCTTCTGGTGGTTGAAGGAAGAAAACGTTCTCCTAAGGCAATCTCTGCTCCCCCTTTTGTCTAGCTATTCAGATCTTTACAGATACATCAAATGAAGGTTTGGCTGCGCTTTTAGGAGAGTGCACCATAAAAGGCTTCTGATCTAGTCCAGAAAGCAAAACTGCACATACATTTTCTGGAATTAAAGGCTGTCCCAGATACTGTTGTGTAGTGTTGGTATCAAATACAAATATGTATATCGATATCAAACCAAATTTTTGCCTTCCGTATCGATCGATATTGAAATATCGGGGCATGAGATGCTTTCCTGGGGGAGACTTTCTAAATTCTTTTGCGAGGTTTAGTAGGTTCCCGAAACGTAAACATACCGTAAATGACCTATTTAGCGCACAGTGCGCTAAGCAAAGTCTATTTTTATTCAATATTTGTTGGGAAAAAATGTCCCTTTTAGTGCACCCATCATGAAACACTTTCCGGGATTAAGTTTCGGTCAATCCGGTAGAAAAACGGTGTTTCGACATTTAGAAATACCCACTTCCTGTAAATATGGCGGTAGATGAAAACAAACTCAAAAGTCGTGATAAAAATGTCAATTTATTAAGTAAAAATACGTAAATTATATAGAAAAATATGTGGATATTGAGAAAAATTAAGAAAGGTAAGATTTAAGCTGAATAATCGATCATTAGTAACCATTTATAACCACCCACGATTGTGCACTGTCACTGTATGATCGTTCACCCACTAGAAGTTGTCAAGTATATTGCTTTGAAAAGAGATGGGGTGCGGTTACAAGGGCGGTTGCGCTAAATAGGTCATTTACGGTATGTGAAAGTTGACAAAAGTAGTAGGAAAACCAATATATGCTTCACATATTGTCCTTTATTTGAATGAAAAATATTTGTACCTGTTAAGTGGTATGTTTCGATATTGATATTATGATATCAGCAAATGTAGCGTGAATCGATAAATATTTCAATATCGATAAACAATACCAGCACTACTGTTGTGCCGGCCCGACCTGTTGGCACAACCATGCCAGTCTTCACAGGGACCTACAGAACTTGAATCTCCATTCCTGGCTCCTAGAGATTCCCCACGTAAGGGGCTTCCCACCCTACCATCCCCACTTTTTACCTTACTGGATACCTTCAAAGGGTAGTCTTTTTAAACTGAAAATTTGGATGTGATCTCTCGGCCACCTGGCGAGTTCAGGAAGCATTAGTCCTCTAATTAGTGAAGAGGGCATTGCCAGTTCGGCAGGAGGAGACTCAGGATGTCTTTTTTTCTGATGTTTGATTTGACTGGCTTGCGCCGGACCAATGGCAGTAGTATGTTAAGAAAAATATTAACTTATAAAACTATAAATTACTTATTAAATTTTCTTATTATAAATTAAAGGTGTAAAACATTTTAGGTCATCCTTGAAAATGTCCAGCAACCTTCAGTTTGGAGAATTACAGTCTCTGTAGTTTGGCCTGTACTTATGCAGCCAGCATTTGTCAAATAACGCTTTGAGTCCTGTAGTAAACAAAATATTACACTTAGTATAAATAGAGTGCAAAAAAACTAAAAGATAAATGGCTAAAAATACTGTCAAACTTCAAACTCAAAAATTCGTAATAAAATTTAAGGGGTTTTCAGTGTAACACACTGTAGCAAAGTTTATGTTTTTTTGTTCAGTATCAACTCACAGATAGATGTATATGGCTTGAGTAGACTGAACCACATTGAAAGGTGGGGCTGTTAAAGAGACTTTGTACAAAAGAATAGATTATTGGATTATTTGGAGCACAGCTGTAACAGGAGTACTCGTCTCTTTGAAGATTGGTGCTTTTCTTACTAACAGTGATTCTGCTACATGAAAAGTCCGGTCGGACATTCTGTCCTAAGACTAGGAAAACGTTTAGGACATTTTCGGAGAATTTAGGACAGAATTCTTGTCAATCAAATTTTCATTCTACAGGTTGCTAAAATTAAGTCATTAAAGTCAATGACCCTATATGAATGGGATATAAAGTAAAATTTACTGAATCATAATAAAAATCTCATTTTAGTTAAAATGTCAAAAAATCTTTATGATGTTCAATGATCATGTATTACTAAAACGAGAACTCACGGCCACAGAACCTAAGTATGGTGAATCGGTGATCCATGCTATTAAAATGTCCACTGGCAGTAAACATTACAGCTAGCAAATAAACTTTCAATCTGATTTTTTTTCAGTGCAATTATTAATAAAGAGAAATATTAATCAAAGCAAAAATTCAGAATATTACAGTAAAATTTATGTGGAACCCTACAGAAAACAAAATCTACAATTGCACGAAAATACCAGATGACCATAATTAATATTCATGAGAAGATATGAGGACACAGATTTTCCCTGGGATTTCCTTGCAATATTCTATAAAATGGAAGCATAGACGAAAATCAATTACTTTAAACTCGAGAACTCGTGGCCATAGCAGCCAAGTCATTAATATTCATGAGAAGATATGAGGACACAGATTTTCCATTTGATTTCCTTGCAATATTTTTTAAAATGGAAGCATAGATGAAAATCAAATAATTTAAACTCGAGAACTCACGGCCATAGCACCCAAGTCATTAATATTCATGAGAAGATATGAGGACACAGGTTTTTCATTTGATTTCCTTGCAATATTTTTTAAAATGGAAGCATAGACGAAAATCAAATAATTTAAACTCGAGAACTCACGGCCATAGCACCCAAGTCATTAATATTCATGAGAAGATATGAGGACACAGATTTCTCCAGGGATTTCCTTGCAGATTACGTGGCTTGTCACGAGATTTCATAAAAGACGTCTAGACCTTTAAAATCACGTAGATCTCGTGAGATTTTAGGGTTGTAACGTGACTTCATATTTTGAAAATAAAAAGACGTCTAGATCTTCTATTATCGCCCACGGATACGACTCGGACAATATGTCCTAATATTCTATTTAAAATCGGGGTTTTGTTGCAAAATTCGGTCAATGACCGATGGCCGACGCGAATCTGAAATCCTGACTAATTGCACATTACGAGAACCAGCCCAAATCTGAGTTATTTTTAGTGTGAACCAACTTGAAGTATCACTGAAATGAATATTAGTTTGTATGAAAAACTAAATCGATGATATCATATTAAATCTCTGCAAAAATACAGAAAATATATGTTTTAAAAGGAATATTAGGCAGACAAATTTCAAATTGACTGATAATTAGGTATAATTAGGTAATATAGGTAATATAGTTTTATGAGTAAAATGAACATGCAAGAATTTAAAGCCACACTATTTTATTGTTTAACATTTGTCTGTCCATTCAGTGTCCCAACAAACATTGGCCTTCAGACTGAAGCTGTAGAGAATGATTCGAATGATGAACCAACGAGAACACCAGTTAAAAGAATAAGAGAGCCTGAGAGTACACCCAGAAAATTACAGAAGGTAAAGCTGAATAGTTCTGTCAAAATTATACTTGAGGTATAACTGAGGTTTGAATGCCTGAAACTATATTTACTTATTTATTTATTTGGGGTTTTACGTCGCTTTCAACACTGTACAGGTCATATCACGACAGGTAGTTGGAAGGGCAGAGGAAACCAGTACATACAGTTCGCTGGGGTTCTGTACTGTAAACTGCCGACCAACAGCAAGCAACTACCAGTTTTCCCACTTGATGGCCATGACGGGGATCGAACCCCGGCCTCAGAGGTGGGAGGCGAGAGTGTTACCACTCTGCCACCGTGGCCCCGCCTGGAACTATAAAATTCAAAGCTGTAATTCAGTGTCTAATGAAAGACTTGTCCATTAGTTTACCATCTAACATTGTACTTTGGTAGAGGTAATGAACTTTTTGTTACCAAACATTAATGCTGGACGATGTTTGCAAACTTCGGTATTATTGCTCGCTGCCGATCAATGATAAGTGCAATTAAAGTGCAACCGATATTTGCTAAACTTATTTCTATGCAGCCTTTTTATCACAATAAAACACTTAACTAGAATAATATTTTGCGAAAATCTGTAACTTTCATTAGTTAAAATCACAAAAACTAGAATTAAATGCAAAAAAGACCACATAAACAAAAAACCACTTAGGGTTTTCCCATTGTTGTCAAGGTTATCGTAAAATCAGTCAATCGCGAGTGAGGATACATATAGCATGATCTGTTAGTGAGGGAGATGTTTTCAGGTTATATTTTGCTTATATTTGTGGTATTTTGTGTATATTTTGCTTGTTATAATTTAATGTTTGATTTTTACCCCACAGCCTTTAAGGGCAGTCGGGGTATTGTTTTCGCCCATGGTGTCCGGATGGGCGGGGAATAGTTTGTCCGGGATGTATCTCAGAAACCGTAAGGTGGAGGGACATTGGTTGGGGGGTGTAGGTGTGCAACGTTATGGTCTGACCTTGATTTGACCTTGCCGTAGTGACCTTGAGTTTGAAAATCTTGTCTGGGCTATATCTCGGCAACCATAAGGTGTAGGAAGTTGATACTTGGCAGGGACATTAGTTAGGGGTTGTAGGTGTGCAGTATCATGGTCTGACCTTGATTTGACCTTTGACCTTGCCATATTGACCTTGACCTATAAAATGTTGTCCGCGGTATATCTCGGAAACCGTAAGGTGTAGGAAGTTGATACTTGGTAGGGACATGGGTTTGGGGGTGTAGGTGTGCAATGTCATGGTCTGACCTTGATTTGACCTTTGACCTTGCCATAGTAACCTTGACCTATAAAACCTTGTCCGGGCTATATCTCAGCAACTGTAAGGTGTAGGAAGTTGATACTTAGTAGGGATATTGATTAGGGGGTGTAGATGTGCAACTTCATAGTGTGACCTTGATTTGACCTTTGCCGTAGTGGCCTTGACCTATAAAATCTTGTCCGGGCTATATTTTGGAAACTGTAAGGTGTAGGAAGCTGATACTTGGTGAGGACATTGGTTGGGGGTAGTAGGTGTGCAACATCATGGTGTAACCTTGATTTGACCTTTGACCTTGCCGTAGTGAACTTGACCTATAAAACCTGGTCCGGGCTATATCTTGGAAACTGTAAGGTGTAGGAAGTTGATACTGTAGGGACATTGGTTAGGGGGTGTAGGTGTGCTACGTCATAGTGTGACCTTGATTTGACCTTGCTGTAGTGACCTTGACCTATAAAATCTTGTCCAGGCTATATCTCAGAGACTGTAAGGTGTAGGAAGTTTATACTTGGTAGGGACATTGGTTGAGGGTTTTAGGTTTGCCACGTCATGGTGTGACACTGATTGACCTTTGACCTTGCTGTATTGACCTTTAAAATCTTGTTGCACCATTAACCTCAGTTAATTCAATGTGAAAAATAACCAGGTAGTCAAAATGGATGTAAAAACTGTTAATAGAATGGCTTGACATACAATAGATGTATACCAGAAATTTACTTTTTTTTTTCTTATTCCTTTTTTTTTTTCTTAAAGGCTTATTCCTGACAAAAGACAATAGTACCTAATAACAACAAAAGAATTGGTGGGGCAGAATTGGTTGTTCATTTTTATGCAGGCCTTCATGGAAACAGCTGTCCTAAGTTACGTTCTGTCAAATCTTAAGATCCCTGAAAAAAAATTCCATTTTTTTTTTAACTTGACTAGGGTTTGTCAGTATAAAAAATGTGTACATAGGAGAAAAACGGTATCGACATCGACCAAAGCAAAACCATTACGATTGTGGGACGCTGCGTTTTAGTACACTCCATTCAAACATCAACATTTTAGTACACCCCATTCAGACATTAACCTTTCCTTTCAATGAAATTGCAATGAAAGTTTCTAAATTCACAAAAATATGGGATAAGCAAGTGTAATTGAACCCTCTCTCAAAGCAGAAAGATTTCCAAATAACAGGATGTCAGTAGACTAGGACCTCTGTTTGTGTATGTGAGACCTTCAGGCTCTGCCGGCTCCGCATTTTGTTTTCCTTATAACTCTGTAACCGTTTTCAAATTTGGCAGGTTTAGGCAGTAGCCTTGGGGAATTTTTAGGCGGGTTGCGTGTAACCAACCCGCCTATTAGATTGATGTGTCCGACGTCCGTCTGTCCGTCCACATTTTTCGTTTCCGGACTCTAACTTTAAAACGGTTTGACCAATCAAATTCAAACTTCACAGGGAGATAGATTACCATCATAGCTAGGTTCCTTTCGAAATTGGTGAAATTCCGTGTGTTCGTTTGTCCGTTTTTCGTCCGTTTGTCTGTCCATCCATCTGTTTGTCCACATTTTCGTTTCCGGACTCTAACTTTAAAACGGTTTGACCAATCAAATTCAAACTTCACAGGGAGATAGATCACCATCATAGCTAGGTTCCTTTCGAAATTGGTGAAATTCCGTGTGTTCGTTTGTCCGTTTTTCGTCCGTTTGTCTATCCATCCATCTGTTTGTCCACATTATCGTTTCCGGACTCTAACTTTAAAACGGTTTGACCAATCAAATTCAAACTTCACAGGGAGATAGATCACCATCATAGCTAGGTTCCTTTCGAAATTGGTGAAATTCCGTCTGTTTGTTTGTCCGTTTTTCCGTCCGTTTCTTCGTTTTTGTCCGTTTTTCTGTCCATCCATCTGTCCGTCCACATTTTTGTTTCCGGACTCTAACTCGAAAACGGTTACTCCAATCTAATTCAAACTTCACAGGGACATACATCACCATCATAGCTAGGTTCCTTTCGAAATTGGTGTAAATCCGTCCGTTCATTTGTCTTGTTTTTCTGTCCATTTGTTCGTTTTTAGATTAGAAGTATTACATTTCTTAGCACGTCGAACACATTTACCTTAAGTGGGTAACCTAACATTTCTTTCCTTGTTCCTAAATTTAATGAGAGCAGTTGCTAACCTTGTTTCCTGCGTGCGCAACCCGCCTTTTGGGGCACCTCTGACCCTCTTGTTTTAATATGCTGCAGTGACATTTCAATCAATCAGAGAGGTCACATGACCAAAAATGTCTTTTTTCGATGGGGAAGCTTGTCCGGATGATAACTTGAAAGGAATTTTATCAATTCACCTGAAACTTGGCAAATACATTCATTCTATTAAAATCTGGAAATCATTAGATTTTGGCATTGATTGGTTAAGAAATGGCCGAGTAATTAATGATTAATTGATCATTATGAATTTTCCAAATAAGGAAAACACAAAAGTGCTTATAACTCGAAAACCGTGCTAGATAGAGCGATTTCGACGAAATTTTTGACCCACAGGGTATCTCTGCGGAGTAGTTATACCAATTTTCAAAAAAATTTTGTCTCGCCAAAAATGGCGGCCATTTTGAATTTTCGAATTTTTCGCAAAAATTGCAAAACATAAAAATGCTTATATCTCGAAAACCCTGCTAGATAGAGCGATTTCGACGAAATTTTTGACTCACAGGGTATCTCTGCAGAGTAGCCATGCCAATTTTCAAAAAAAAGTTTCTCGCAAAAAATGGCGGCCATTTTGAATTTTCGAATTTTTTTCTTCGAATGCTTATATCTCGAAAACCGTGCTAGATGGAGCGAACTCAACAAAATTTTTGACCTGCTGGGTATCTCTGCAGAGTAGCCATGCCAATTTTCAAAAAAATTTTCTCTCACAAAAAAATGGCGGCCATTTTGAATTTTCGAATTTTTCGCAAAAATTGCAAAACATAAAAATGCTTATATCTCAAAAACCCTGCTAGATAGAGCGATTTCGACGAAATTTTTGACCCACCGGGTATCTCTGCAGAGTAACCATGCCAATTGTCAAAAAAAAATTGTCTCGCCAAAAATGGCGGCCATTTTGAATTTTCGAATTTTTCGCAAAAATTGCAAAACATAAAAATGCTTATATCTCGAAAACCCTGCTAGATAGAGCGATTTCGACAAAATTTTTGACTCACAGGCTATCTCTGCAGAGTAGCCATGCCAATTTTCAAAAAAAAAGTTTCTCGCAAAAAATGGCGGCCATTTTGAATTTTCGAATTTTTTTTTTCGAAATGCTTATACCTCGAAAACCGTGCTAGATGGAGCAAACTCAACAAAATTTTTGACCTGCTGGGTATCTCTGCAGAGTAGCCATGCCAATTTTCAAAAAAAAATTTCTCTCACAAAAAATGGCGGCCATTTTGAATTTTTCGCAAAAATTGCAAAACATAAAAATGCTTATATCTCGAAAACCGTGCTAGATACAGTGATTTCGACAAAACTTTTGACCCGCCGGGTATCTCTGCTGAGTAGCCATGCCAATTGTCAAAAAAATTTTGTCTCGCCAAAAATGGCGGCCATTTTGAATTTTCGAATTTTTTTTTTCGAATGCTTATATCTCGAAAACCGTGCTAGATGGAGCGAACTCAACAAAATTTTAGACCTGCTGGGTATCTCTGCAGAGTAGCCATGCCAATTTTCAAAATATTTTTGTCTCGCCAAATATGGCGGACATTTTGAATTTTCGAATTTTTTGCAAAACACAAAAATGCTTATATCTTGAAAACTGTGCTAGATAGAGCAGACTGCGCTGACTTTGGTTGCCACAACAGTATAAGGCTAGAAACGAAACATTTTCTTAATACTTTAGCACTCACCTTTATATCCTTTTCGGGATGCTTTGTTTTTGCTATGCAAAAACATTATCTTTTTTTTTGCGAGCGATCCTCTAGTTATCTCCCGCCGGGCTTTAGCCCGGGATGGAGATTATGAAATGATGCCTGTGTGTGCGTGCGTGCGTGTGTGTGTGCGTGCGTTAGTTAGTCACGCAGATTCCTCCAAAACTACTACAGCTACAGATTTTTTGTAAATTAATTGTCCCAATGAATTTTCACGCCCTCGAAATTTTTTTTGGTTTTATGGACTTAGGCCTAAAGATAACTGAGTAATAGCTATCTTAGCTACTTGGAGTAAAGGGCTCATAACACAAAAACTATTGCAGTTACAACTTTTTCTTCAAATATGTTGTTCAGCTACTTTGTCCTTAGCTATAAGATGGTACATAGTTTGGGGTCCCATTGCATGCCATAAGTGAGTAATAGCTATTTTCTCATTTGTAGCTAAATAACAAAAGGAGTAAATGTCAAATATCTTCAAAAGTATTAGAGTTACAGAAATCTTTTCAAATATGTTGTTCATCTACTTTTTGGTAAGCTATCACATAGTAAAGTTTCAGACCTGTTGCACCTTGGATAGCTGAGTAATAGCTACTTTGAAATTCTGACTGTTGAGTAAAGCCATTGTAACTCCAAAACTATTGCAGTTAGAGTGTTTTCCTAAAATATGTTGTTCAGCTACTTTGTCCTTAGCTATAAGATGGTACATAGTTTGGGGTTCTATTGCATGCCATAAGTGAGTAATAGCTATTTTCTCATTTGTAGCTAAATAACAAAAGAAGTAAATGCCAAGTATCTTCAAAAGTATTACAGTTACAGAAATCTTTTCAAATATGTTATTCATCTACTTTTGGGTAAGCTATCACATAATAAAGTTTCAGACCTGTTGCACCGTGGTTAGCTGAGTAATAGCTACTTTCAAATTCCGACTGTTGAGTAAAGCCATTGTATCTCCAAAACTATTGCAGTTAGAGTGTTTTCCTAAAATATGTTGTTCAGCTACTTTGTCCTTAGCTATAAGATGGTACATAGTTTGGGGTTCTATTGCATGCCATAAGTGAGTAATAGCTATTTTCTCATTTGTAGCTAAATAACAAAAGAAGTAAATGCCAAATATCTTCAAAAGTATTAGAGTTACAGAAATCTTTTCAAATATGTTATTCATCTACTTTTGGGTAAGCTATCACATAGTTAAGTTTCAGACCTGTTGCACCATGGATAGCTGAGTAATAGCTACTTTCAAATTCCGACTGTTGAGTAAAGCCATTGTATCTCCAAAACTATTGCAGTTACAGTGTTTTCCTAAAATATGTTGTTCAGCTACTTTGTCCTTAGCTATAAGATGGTACATAGTTTGGGGTTCTATTGCATGCCATAAGTGAGTAATAGCTATTTTCTCATTTGTAGCTAAATAACAAAAGAAGTAAATGTCAAATATCTTCAAAAGTATTAAAGTTAGGGAAATCTTTTCAAATATGTTGTCCATCTACTTTTTGGTAAGCTATTACATAGTAAAGTTTCAGACCTGTTGAACCTTTGATAGCTGAGTCATAGCTACTTTCAAATTCCGACTGTTGAGTAAAGCCATTGTAACTCCAAAACTATTGCAGTTAGAGTGTTTTCCTAAAATATGTTGTTCAGCTACTTTGTCCTTAGCTATAAGATGGTACATAGTTTGGGGTTCTATTGCATGCCATAAGTGAGTAATAGCTATTTTCTCATTTGTAGCTAAATAACAAAAGAAGTAAATGTCAAATATCTTCAAAAGTATTAAAGTTAGTGAAATCTTTTCAAATATGTTGTCCATCTACTTTTTGGTAAGCTATTACATAGTAAAGTTTCAGACCTGTTGAACCTTTGATAGCTGAGTAATAGCTACTTTGAAATTCTGATTGTTGAGTAAAGCCATTGTAACTCCAAAACTATTGCAGTTAGAGTGTTTTCCTAAAATATGTTGTTCAGCTACTTTGTCCTTAGCTATAAGATGGTACATAGTTTGGGGTTCTATTGCATGCCATAAGTGAGTAATAGCTATTTTCTCATTTGTAGCTAAATAACAAAAGAAGTAAATGCCAAATATCTTCAAAAGTATTAGAGTTACAGAAATCTTTTCAAATATGTTATTCATCTACTTTTGGGTAAGCTATCACATAGTTAAGTTTCAGACCTGTTGCACCATGGATAGCTGAGTAATAGCTACTTTCAAATTCCGACTGTTGAGTAAAGCCATTGTATCTCCAAAACTATTGCAGTTACAGTGTTTTCCTAAAATATGTTGTTCAGCTACTTTGTCCTTAGCTATAAGATGGTACATAGTTTGGGGTTCTATTGCATGCCATAAGTGAGTAATAGCTATTTTCTCATTTGTAGCTAAATAACAAAAGAAGTAAATGTCAAATATCTTCAAAAGTATTAAAGTTAGGGAAATCTTTTCAAATATGTTGTCCATCTACTTTTTGGTAAGCTATTACATAGTAAAGTTTCAGACCTGTTGAACCTTTGATAGCTGAGTCATAGCTACTTTCAAATTCCGACTGTTGAGTAAAGCCATTGTAACTCCAAAACTATTGCAGTTAGAGTGTTTTCCTAAAATATGTTGTTCAGCTACTTTGTCCTTAGCTATAAGATGGTACATAGTTTGGGGTTCTATTGCGTGCCATAAGTGAGTAATAGCTATTTTCTCATTTGTAGCTAAATAACAAAAGAAGTAAATGTCAAATATCTTCAAAAGTATTAAAGTTAGTGAAATCTTTTCAAATATGTTGTCCATCTACTTTTTGGTAAGCTATCACATAGTAAAGTTTCAGACCTGTTGAATCTTTGATAGCTGAGTAATAGCTACTTTGAAATTCTGATTGTTGAGTAAAGCCATTGTAACTCCAAAACTATTGCAGTTAGAGTGTTTACCTAAAATATGTTGTTCAGCTACTTTGTCCTTAGCTATAAGATGGTACATAGTTTGGGGTTCTATTGCATGCCATAAGTGAGTAATAGCTATTTTCTCATTTGTAGCTAATTGAGAGCTTTCACTTGGTGAAGTTTCAGACCCTTAGCTAATTACTCACCTACTCAAAATGAGTAAATGCGAATTATCTCTAAAAGTATTGCAGATAGCCAATTTTTCTCAACTCATTCACCTACTTTTGGAAGAGCTTTCACATGGTCAAGTTTCAGACCCGTAGCTAATTACTCAAAATGAGTAAATGCTAATTATCTCTAAAAGTATTGCAGATAGCCAATTTTTCTCAGATAACTCATTCACCTACTTTTGGGAGAGCTTTCACATGGTGAAATTTCAGACCCATAGCTAATTACTCACCTACTCAAAATGAGTAAATGCTAATTATCTCTAAAAGTATTGCGGACAGCCAATTTTTCTCAAATAACTCATTCACCTACTATTGGGAGAGCTTTCACTTGGTGAAGTTTCAGACCCGTAGCTAATTGTTCACCTACTCAAAATGAGTAAATGCGAATTATCTCTAAAAGTATTGCGGATAGCCAATTTTTCTCATATAACTCATTCACCTACTTTTGGGAGAGCTTTCACTTGGTGAAGTTTCAGACCTGTAGCTAATTACTCACCTACTCAAAATGAGTAAATGCTAATTATCTCTAAAAGGATTGCAGATAGCCATTTTTTGTCAAATAACTCATTCACCTACTTTTAGGAGAGCTTTCATTTGGTGAAGTTTCAGACCCATAGCTAATTACTCACCTGCTCAAAATGAGTAAATGCTAATTATCTCTAAAAGTATTGCAGATAGCCAATTTTTCTCAAATAACTCATTCATCTACTATTGGGAGAGCCATCACTTGGTGAAGTTTCAGACCCGTAGCTAATTATTCACCTACTCAAAATGAGTAAATGCTAATTATCCCTAGAAGTATTGCGGATAGCCTTCACATGGTGAAGTTCCAGACCCGTAGGTAATTACTCACCTACTCAAAATGAGTAAATGCTAATTATCTCTAAAAGTATTGCAGATAGCCAATTTTTCTCAAATAACTCATTCACCTACTTTTGAGAGAGCTTTCACTTGGTGAAGTTTCAGACCTGTAGCTAATTATTCACCTACTCAAAATGAGTAAATGCTAATTATCTCTAAAAGTATTGCAGATAGCCAATTTTTCTGAAATAACTCATTCACCTACTTTTGAGAGAGCTTTCACTTCGTGAAGTTTCAGACCCGTAGCTAATTATTCACCTGCTGAAAATGAGTAAATGCTAATTATCTCTAAAAGTATTGCAGGTAGCCAATTTTTCTCAAATAACTCCTTCAGGTACTTTTGGAAGAGCTTTCACATGGTGAAGTTTCAGATCCGTAGCTAATTACTCACCTACTCAAAATGAGTAAATGCGAATTATCTCTAAAATTATTGCAGATAGACAACTTTTCTCAAATAACTCGTTCATCTACTTTTGGGAGAGCTTTCACTTGGTAAAGTTTCAGACCTGTAGCTAATTATTCACCTGCTGAAAATGAGTAAATGCTAATTATCTCTAAAAGTATTGCAGGTAGCCAATTTTTCTCAAATAACTCCTTCACATACTTTTGGAAGAGCTTTCACATGGTCAAGTTTCAGATCCGTAGCTAATTACTCACCTACTCAAAATGAGTAAATGCGAATTATCTCTAAAAGTATTGCAGATAGCCAATTTTCTCAGATAACTCATTCACCTACTTTTGGGAGAGCTTTCACATGGTGAAATTTCAGACCCATAGCTAATTACTCACCTACTCAAAATGAGTAAATGCTAATTATCTCTAAAAGTATTGCAGATAGCCAATTTTTCTCAAATAACTCATTCACCTACTATTGGGAGAGCTTTCACTTGGTGAAGTTTCAGACCCGTAGCTAATTGTTCACCTACTCAAAATGAGTAAATGCTAATTATCTCTAAAAGTATTGCGGATAGCCAATTTTTCTCATATAACTCATTCACCTACTTTTGGGAGAGCTTTCACTTGGTGAAGTTTCAGACCCATAGCTAATTACTCACCTGCTCAAAATGAGTAAATGCTAATTATCTCTAAAAGTATTGCAGATAGCCAATTTTTCTCAAATAACTCATTCATCTACTATTGGGAGAGCCATCACTTGGTGAAGTTTCAGACCCGTAGCTAATTATTCACCTACTCAAAATGAGTAAATGCTAATTATCCCTAGAAGTATTGCGGATAGCCTTCACATGGTGAAGTTCCAGACCCGTAGGTAATTACTCACCTACTCAAAATGAGTAAATGCTAATTATCTCTAAAAGTATTGCAGATAGCCAATTTTTCTCAAATAAGTCATTCACCTACTTTTGGGACAGCTTTCACTTGGTGAAGTTTCAGACCTGTAGCTAATTACTCACCTACTCAAAATAAGTAAATGCCTATTATCACTAAAAGTATTGCGGATAGCCAGTATTTCTCAAATAACTCATTCACCTATATTTTGGAGAAGTTTCACATGCTTAAGTTTTTTTATGAATTTTTTAAATAAATTTTAATACATTAAAATTAATTAAATCATGCACTAAATCAATTATAACTTGAAAAGTACTGCATTTAGAGCACTTTGTGCAAATATGTTATGCAGCTACTTTTGGGTCAGCTATAACATAGTAAAATTTCAGACCTGTAGCTCATGGCATAGCTGAATAATAACTACTTTTAGGTTATCACTGTTGGGTAAATCACTTATAACTTGAAAACTTTTGCATTTACATTATTTAGTTTCGGTATGTTATTCACCTATTTTGAGGCAGCTATAACATAGTAAAATTCCAGACCTGTGGTTCATTGCATAGCGGAGTAATAGCTACTTTGAAGTTCTTACTCAACACTAAATCATTTATAACTTGAAAAGTATTACATTTAGAGCATTTTGTTAAAATATGTCATTCACCTACTTTTTCCATAGCAACAACATGGTGAGTAACTTGGGTGTCTATCTGAATAGCTAAGTGAGTAATAGCTACTTTTGGGCTTTTCACTAACTTCCATCATGAGTAAAATCACTTGTAACTTGAAAACTATTGCATTTAGAGAATTTTGTGCAAATATGTTATTCACCTACTTTTGGGTCAGCTATAACATACTAAAATTTCAGACCTCTAGCTCGTGCCATAGCTGAGTAATAGCTACTTTTGCCTTTGCCGGTGGATACATTTTGCATCTGGCCACAGATGCATCCTTGGTCTAGTCTCTAAAAGTACTACAGGTGGGCAATTTCTTCTAAATAAGTCATTCACCTACTTTTGGGTGATCTACCACATAGTGAAGTTGCAGAACTGTAGCTCTTTAGATGGCAGAGTAATAGCCACTAAAATAAGTAAATGTCTTGTATCTCTAAAAGTAGTACAGATAGGCTATTTCTTCTAAAGACGTGCTTTCCTACTTTGAGTTGATCTGCATAATGAAGTGGCAGAACTGTAGCTCTTTGGATGGCAAAGTAATAGCTACTAAAATGAGTAAATGCCTTTTGTCTTTAAAAGTATTGCAATCAAACATTAAACTTGTCACTTCTACATGTGCCTCCATCTCGCAGGAAAATTTATATTCCACTATCTTTAGGACATCTAATTTATACGGCGGGAGATAAATGCATGCGTCAGAATGCTTGTTTCTTTTTGGTTTGTTTCCAATATTTTAAGTTTTCCTTCAGTTATATATGTTGACAGAGAGATGGAGGTTGTAAAGTGTCATAACATATTTACCAAAACATGTCAGTTCCACTCAGCGAACTCGCTATATAAAAGTTTGCAAATGCACAAAATATGTGATAAAAGCTTATAATTTCTTCAGGTTTTGGGTATGTTTCCAATATTTTTCTTCAATTATATGTGTTGACAAGCGAGATGGCAGTTGTCAAATCTTGTTTTTCAGTGACCCACCATGCTATTCTGTACTCAGTTTCTCAACAAATTTAGACTATTTTTGGGGAGCCTGGCACAGCCTTTGTATATTTCAATTGAAAATACACTGATAAATACTACTTTGACTTAAAATGATTCTAATCATAGGAGTTTCACTATACAGGTGAATAAACTTAGGCTGTCAGGGCTGGACATTAACATTTGACCGCTTGCCCACAGCCAGTGAATTTCCAGTCAGGGCAAGTGGATTTTGCCTAGTAACATGAGCTAAATGACTAGCAACATGCAATGTACCCCCCCCCCCCCCCCCCCCCCCCCCCCACACACACACACACACACACACACATACAAAAAAAAAAAAAAAATGTGTTCATCGGGAGGTCGCCAATGCCAAAGCGTGCCGATTCCGGAACTCCACGTTTTAGTACACCCCAAACAAACATGGACATTTCCTCTTCACAACATTGCAATAAAAGTGGCCATATACATGGCATAAGCATAAGTATGGCAGTTCTACTGAATGTAATTGCTAGTACTGTATAAGGTCTGCAAATGCATGAAAATTGGGGATAAAAGCTTATAATTCTTCAGATTTTGGGTATGTTTCTAATATTTCTACTCTTCCTTCCATTATATGTGTTCACAATAGGGCCGTCACGAGTAACCGACTAATCGACAACGGTTAGAATAGTGCTATGTACCGGTTACATATTTTAAAGTAAGAATAATCGCTTAATGCAGTAAAAGATGGCAGAAGGTCTGAATCTGTAAAATATGTCCATATTGTCACATAAAATAAGTTAAAATCCCAAAACAGCCACGTTTTCTGTACTGTTTATACATTCACGTAAAACCGGAAATACCATAGACCTCTTATATCGCCCACTTCCTGTCTGAAATAAACTAAGCAGAAGTCGCAGGAAAACAGCAAAGTTATTAAATTTTACAGGTTATATATACATATTTTCATTTTATTTCACAAATTTATCGTTTTCAGCGCTTTTTAAAATATGAAACTTAAGATATTTGGTTCTTTTATAAATTCGACGGTTATTCGGTGTCGACACGAATAGTACTTACCGATTAGTCGACATGAAATATTTGGAGTCGTGACGTCCCTAGTTCACAAGCGAAGTGGCGGTTGTAAAATCTCGTAACGGTATTTCAGTAAAATGGTCTCTACCGAGATACCGGGCCTACCGACCCATCCCTAATTTTAAGACGTGGTTAATAACCTATAGAACAACAAAGTACGGACAAGTATATTTCAGGTCAGGGCAAGTGAAATCTGAAATTTGCTGTACTGGAAAGGGCTGAGAAAAGTTAACGTCCATCCTTGCTTGTGTATTATTATAAAGATAATGAAAATCCCATGTTAGTCACTGGATTGACCCGTAATCTACCTTTGCATGTAGTCATTTTGCTGTTTTCAGACAGGAGAAGAAGTCACAGGGTTCACTCCAGTGAAACTCCCTGTAAGTTGGACGGATTGCAGCAACAGAATACCTGGATCTGCGGGCGACCGTGAAAAAGCACCTTGCACAACACCCATAAAGTTGATCGAGTGTAATAATCAAGGGGTCTCAAGTGTAGGGGAGGTTAGTACAGTGGACAGTTGATGATCTGAACCTCATGAGAGGATTAAGTTTATAGAAATAAGGCAAATGGGTACATCTAATGCAATGTCCTTTTCAGGTTTATAGTGCATTAAGGAAGAACTTTTGATAAAATTACCTAATATTGGCCATCAGAATCAGTAGACATGAACTCATGACATGGGAGACAGAAGAAAAAGTAAGATTAAACCAGAATCAAGTCTGGATAAGGAAGAGATCTGTTGTATGGGTTAAATATTAACCATTTATCAAGCAAGTAGCACGTGAACAGTCTTCTGTAAGGTTATATAGTTGTATTATTAAGCGTCCCTTGCTTGTTTGTGTATGGGAGAGCTTCAGGCTCCGCCGGCTCCGCATTTTGTTTTCCTTATAACTCTGTAACCGTTTGGTGGATTCTTTTCAAATTTGGCAGGTTTAGGCAGTAGCCTTGGGGAATTTTTTTGAATATGCTGCAGTGACATTTCAACCAATCAGAGAGGTCACATGACCAAAAATGTCTTTTTTTGATGGGGAAGCTTGTCCGGATGATAACTTGAAAGGAATTTCATCAATTCACCTGAAACTTGGCAAATACATTCATTCTATTAAAATCTGGAAATCATTAGATTTTGGCATTGATTGGTCAAGAAATGTCCGAGTAATTAATGATTAATTAATCATTACGAATTTTCCAAATAAGGAAAACACAAAAATGCTTATATCTCGAAAACCGTGCTAGATAGAGCGATTTCGACGAAATTTTTGACCCACAGGGTATTTCTGCGGAGTAGTTTTCCCAATTTTTAAAAAAAATTTTGTCTCGCCCAAAATGGCGGCCATTTTGAATTTTCGAAATTTTCGCAAAAATTGCAAAACACAAAAATGCTTATATCTCAAAAACCGTGCTAGATAGAGCAATTTCGACAAAATTTTTGACCCGCAGGATATCTCTGCGGAGTAGTTTTCCCAAATTTCAAAAAAATTTTGTCTCGCCAAAAATGGCGGCCATTTTGAATTTTCGAATTTTTCGCAAAAATTGCAAAACATAAAAATGCTTATATCTCGAAAACTGTGCTAGATAGAGCGATTTCGACGAAATTTTTGACCCACAGGGTATCTCTGCAGAGTAGCCATGCCAATTTTCAAAAAAATTTTGTCTTGCCAAAAATGGCAGCCATTTTGAATTTTCTAATTTTTGGGCAAAAATTGCAAAACACAAAAATGCTAATATTTCGAAAACCGTGCTACATAGAGCGATTTCGACGAAATTTTTTATCTTCAGATTATCTCTGCAGAGCAGCTATCCCAAAGAGCTTTCACTTGGTGAAGTTTCAGACCCATAGCTAATTGCTCACCTACTCAAAAAGAGTAAATGCAAATTACCTCTAAAAGTATTGCAGATGGCCAATTTTTCTCAAATAACTCATTCACCTACTTTTGGAAGAGCTTTCACTGGGTGAAGTTTCAGACCCGTAGCTAATTACTCACCTACTCAAAATGAGTAAATGCTAATTATCTCTAAAACTATTGCGGATACCCAATTTTTATCAAATAACTCATTCATGTACTTTTGGGAGAGCTTTCACATGGTGAAGTTTCAGACCCGTAGATGATTACTCACCCACTCAAAATGAGTAAATGCGAATTATCTCTTAAAAGTATTGCAGATAGCCAATTTTTCTCAAATAACTCATTCACCTACTTTTGGGAGAGCTTTCACATGGTGAAGTTTCAGACCCATAGCTAATTATTTACCTACTCAAAATGAGTAAATGCTAATTATCTGTAAAAGTATTGCGGATACCCAATTTTTATCAAATAACTCATTCATCTACTTGTGGGAGAGCTTTCACATGGTGAAGTTTCAGACCTATAGCTAATTACTCACCTACTCAAAATGAGTAAATGCGAATTATCTGTAAAAGTATTGCAGATAGCTAATTTTTATCAAATAAATCATTCACCTACTTTTGGGAGAGCTTTCACTTGGTGAAGTTTCAGACCCATAACTAATTACTCACCTACTCAAAATGAGTAAATGCGAATTATCTCTAAAAGTATTGCAGATAGCCAATTTTTCTCAAATTAATCATTCACCTACTTTTGGGAGAGCTTTCACTTGGTGAAGTTTCAGACCCATAGCTAATTACTCACCTACTCAAAATGAGTAAATGCGAATTATCTCTAAAAGTATTGCAGATAGCCAATTTTTCTCAAATTAATCATTCACCTACTTTTGGGAGAGCTTTCACTCGGTGAAGTTTCAGACCCATAGCTAATTACTAGTGCTGGGACGAGTTGACTGAAACTCGAGTTGTAACTCGATGGGCGATAATTGGCGTGACATCGATCTACGCAAGTGAAACTCGAGTTTTTGAAAAACGTCAATATTTTAACCATCTACGATTGACACTTCACCAAAACAATAGAAATATCTGAAATTTTCAAAAATATATTGCATTTTTACTATATTCTGCCTTAAATAAATGAACATTTAACTTAAATTATATCGCGAAAGCCATTCCAGGTAAAAGTTTTGTCTCATGTACGGTTATGCGAAATATTTTCTATATTAAAAGCTAACAAACGAAATATCTTATCCCGAAAATTACTCGAGTTTAACTCGAGTTCAACTCGCTTCTAACAAGTGATGCTCGATCTGGCATTTAAGCTGGCGATCCCACCACTACTAATTACTCACCTACTCAAAATGAGTAAATGCGAATTATCTCTAAAAGTATTGTAGATAGCCAATTTTTCTCAAATAACTCATTCACCTACTTTTGGCAGAGCTTTCACTTGGTGAAGTTTCAGACCCATAGCTAATTACTCACCTACTGAAAATGAGTAAATGTGAATTATCTCTAAAAGTATTGCAGATAGCCAATTTTTCTTAAATAACTCTTTTATTGCGTTAATACATCCTATCCAATGGACAATAGCTTATCCGGTCGGCGCGGACCGGCCCGCCAAACGTCAGAAAAAGACGTCCTGTGTCTCCACCGGCTAGGCCGGCCCAGTGGTGTGCACTCGCCAGATGGTGTGTCGTACTTCCTTCCTGTCTAGACAGAGTGACGTCATAGCATCTTTTTCGTTTGGCGCATGTGTGTTGTGCACGAAATTTATGAGTTAAGAAACTTTCAAAGAATCTCACATTTTTCTTCCGAGTGTGACTTTTATTTTATATATATTTGTTCAAGAGTGTGTATAGATCATTTTGGACTATCTTTCGTTACGGATCGTCATGTCTTCCCCTGCTCAGAAGCATGGAAGTTGTGGCCATATCATGGCCAGCTTTGACAGTCACAGTTTCTGCGCACGTTGCAGAGAAAAGGGTAAGGGGTCAGATCCGTGTGTATTAAAGAATGATTGCAACTCTTGTAACATTTTGTTTGAGGACCAACGCTTACAGTTGTCCACTCCATCTTATAGACTAAAAAAGGAAAAGCGAGATCTCAAGAAATCCGCGGATACTCCTAATAAGGACTCATCCAGTTCCTCTCTCATAGATCCATTTCAGTGATGGTGGTGGGAGTTGTGGACGATCAGGGGATTGTTAAGTCCCCTGGTTCGAGGTCTGAGAAGAAGAAGAAGAACACCCAACCTGATAAACCTCATTCTTCTAAAGATTCAAAAACTTCTGCTGATAAGCCCTCCAAGTCGCTTACTAAGACTCACAGATCCTCACCGGATACTAGGATTGAGGAGTTAGACCAGAAATGGTCGGACAGGTTTAACAGACTGGAGGCTCTCTTATTATCAAGGTCATTGGATAAGGAACCTACCTTTTCCTCAGTGAAAGTGACTCCAGCCCACTCGCCTCCTCAGAGTTCGGCTATCTCTTCCAGACCGTTCATTGAACTAGGGATGGGTCGGTATCAAAAATGTGTACATCGGGAGGTCGCCAATGCAAAACCGTACCGATTCCGGGACTCCGTGTTTTAGTACACCCCAATCAAACATGGACGTTTCCTCTTAACGACATCGCAATTAAAGTCCCCAAATGGCCGAAATATGAGAGAAACCTGTATAATTTCTTCAGATTTCTTGTTTGTTCCCAATATTTTAAGTTTTCCTTCCATTTTATGTGTTGTCAAGCGAAATTTAGGTTATTAAGTGTCGTAACCAATACATGGCAGTTCTGCTCAACGTGTATAAAAGTCTGCAAATGGACGAAAATATGGGGATAAAAGCTTATAATGTCTTCTGATTTTGGGTATGTTTCTAATATTTTAACACTTTCTTCCATTATATATATTGACAAGCGAAGTGGCGGTTTTAAAATCTCGTCACGGTATTTCAGTAAAATGCTCTCGATACCGAGATACCGGACCTACCGACCCATCCCTACATTGAACCCGGTCAAAATTCAAGTCAGTTGGCTACCGACCTCGCCTCTCAGAGACCGGTCACCGACCAAACCAAGAATTCCCCTTCTGCTCACCAACCCTCAGATTTGCCTGGTGTTATTCAGACTGTCTCCAAGTCGACCGGCAAATTGTCAAAAGGAAAGGTGTCTGCCGACCAACATTCAGATGTAGCTGGTACCGACTCTCCCTCATCTCAACAGGTACCCACCAGATCATCAACAGCACCGGCAAGGCGGCACAGTGTTTCATCAATGGACACAGATTCAGAAACTGACCTTTCGGACCGTCCCCCAGTAGACCTCTTTGTTGCTGAGGAAGGGGAGCTCTCTGATCAAGAACTGGAAACCTCTGTAAATGATCCAGACCTTACCCTCTCGGAAGAGCAGAGCTACCGAGAAACCATGAGTGGTATCAGGTCATTTATGGGGTGGACCCACATCCCAGAAGTCGATAGCACAGCTTCCAGGTCTGAGGATAATCCTTTTGCCGGTCCAAAATCTCAACCGACAGGAAAGGTCTCAGTCACCATGCCCACAGATGAGTGGCTTTGCAACAAATTTGGAAAATTAAATATGACCAGTTCGTCCGACCCCCAAAATCGCAAGCAAAATGGTATAACTTTGCACCTAACCCACAAAAGAGTGATCAGGAAGCTTCACAGACTGTAACTACTTGGAACACGGACGTTTCTAAAGTTAACAGTTCCTACAGTCGCATAGCAAGGGCGGCCGGCATTGCTTCAACCCCTCCTGCTTCCCGTCAAATATCACAGGATAATTTACGCAGATGGAAAAAGGCGGCTCGCGAAGCATCCGCTACTTGCAACCAGGCGGCTGCATTCAACAGGTGCTTATACAAGGTCCAGGGAAACATGCAAGCAGAACTCAAAACCATTAGATCAGAGTTGAGTAAGGGGAAATCGGCAGGAAAGATGTCCCTGTGCAACAGAGGAAATGCAGTTCCTCATGAACTTCAACTCGAGCATTACCCAACCCTTGAACACTTAACAGACTTTGTTTTTGTGATGGTCGCAAATACTACCCTTATTAGAAGAGATTCGTATCTCTCCCACTTAAAGATGGGTATCAAGCCAGACACTCTGTCCGCTTTGAGGACTGGACCGCTTCACACTTCAACCCTGTTTCCAGATACCCCCTTAAAGCAAGCGGAGCAGGACATTGCCAATTTTGAAAACAAGTCTCAACCCCAGTCGGGCAAGAAAGGTCGCTTCCATCCATACGAACGAACCGACAAGCGTTCAGATTACAGGAAATCAGACCGACCAGCTTGGAAGAATATTGGCAGTAAGGGACAGGGCAAGAAGAACAAGGGAAAGGCCTCATTCTATTCCTCGCGACCAGCCAAGGGCCAGCAGTCATATAAATGACAGTTATTGTGTAACCAGTTTACAAAAGGGACTGCTGGCCCGGAGCAAGACATTAGTACAAGAGAAGACACTAAATACTGTAAACTTTCATGTTGTAACAGGTGTACCTTCTGCTCCCGGGCACTCCCAAAAGAGAGAGTTAAGTCCGGGGGCAGCAGATTGTCAAATATCAGAGTATCACAAATTAAAATATGTGAAACTTGCTTCTTGTGTCACTCAGTTGTCTTGTGTCCAATCTGTAAACAGTGCCCCAAATGTTGTACAAAATCTGCCTGTAGGGGCCAGACTCCAAAACTTTTGGGAAACTTGGTCAAAGCTAGGAGCCGGTCCAAAGACCCTTCAAATACTGAAGGAGGGTTATACCCTCCCTTTTCAGACCCGACCAAATCTTACAAGGTCTCCAACAGTCATAAGTTGCTATGCCAATCCCCACAGGAACAGCTACCTGATGGAGGCATTGCATCAGCTTACGGACAAAAACGCAGTCGAGTTGGTCCGCAATCAAACATCCTTGGGTTTCTTCAACCGACTTTTTCTAGTGCCCAAACCCAACAACAAATGGAGACCAATACTAGACCTGAGCAAACTAAACCTTTTCCTCAAGGTGGAAATATTCAAAATGGAGACACCGGAAACCATCAGAACATCTCTCCAACAGGGGGAGTGGGTCACCTCAGTAGACTTCAAGGATGCCTACTTCCACATACCAATACAGGAACAATCCAAGAAATATCTCAGATTTCATATCCAGGGCCGGACTTATCAGTTCAAAGCTCTCCCCTTTGGCCTGTCCACAGCCCCCATGGAGTTCACTGTAATAGCCAAAGAGGTGAAACTGATGGCCGCACACCAGGGTATAAGGATCCACCAGTACCTAGACGACTGGTTGGTGAGAGCCAGATCCAAACAAAGTTGCTTCCACCATACTCAGATTCTAGTCAGAATTTGCCAGGACCTCGGTTGGCTGGTGAATTTAGAAAAATCAGAGCTGGAACCCAAACAAGTCTTCGACTTTGTAGGTTACCAATTCGACCTCAGGTCCGGCCGGGTCAGACCGACTCCGGACCGGTGGCAAAGCCTTCAGGGCAAAATACAAGCATTGCTCTTACTACCGACCTGTCCGGTCCGGCAGTTCATTTCACTAATAGGACTCCTAACGGCCACAGAAAAGCAAGTTCACCTCGGCTGCTTGCACATGAGACCCATACAGTGGCATCTCAAAAATCATTGGAGAGTACCAGAGTCACTCGAAAAGATCATTCCTCTACCCAGATCTTTGCACCCTCACTTACAGTGGTGGCTGGAGGAAGACAATGTCCTCCAAGGCCAACCCCTACACCCAATAAAGCATGCTCTGCAAATGTTTACAGACGCATCAAAAGAAGGGTGGGGCGCTCACTTAAACGAGCTCACTGCAAGAGGCTCCTGGTCAGTTCCAGAAAGCAAGCTACACATAAATTACCTAGAACTCAAGGCAGTCTTTCTAGCCTTAAAAGAGTTCAAGATCTTTGTGTAAACCAGATAGTCCTAGTGGCTACGGACAACACAACAGTCGTAGCATACATAAACAAGGAAGGCGGCATGAGGTCGGGCCCTCTGTGTGCCCTCCTGTGGAGAATCTTGACCTGGTGTTCCCAGAGACAAGTAACTCTAAAAGCCCGTCATATTCCGGGCAGGCTAAATGTGATAGCCGACAAGCTATCCAGACTGGGCCAGACCATCCAGACGGAGTGGTCCCTTATCCCGGAAGTATTTCAAAACCTGTGCAGGAAGTGGCACCAGCCTCAAATAGATCTCTTCGCCACCAGGTTCAACTACAAACTACCTCAGTTTGTGTCTCCAGTTCCGGACTCCCTGGCGGTGGCAGTGGATGCTCTCACCCTGCCATGGGAGGATCTGGACGCTTATGCCTTTCCACCGACCGCCATCTTGGGCAAAGTGGTGGAAAAGCTACTGGACACCCCATGCAGAAGATTAATTCTGATTGCTCCGGGATGGCCCAACATGCCCTGGTTTTGGGACTTAGTGGCCATGTCCAGCCAAGTTCCCCTGAGCCTACCACACCTGCCCAACCTGTTGACACAGCCCTTCAATCAGATCCCCCACAGAAATCTGACCAACCTAAATCTCCATGCTTGGCTCCTAGAGCCACAGCAATCAAGGAGCAGGGCTTCTCTGAAGCAGTGGCAGCAAGAATTGAGGCTCCTCAGAGAAGATCAACCAGATCAGGTTGGTGAAGTTTCAGACCCATAGCTAATTACTCACCTACTCAAAATGAGTAAATGCGAATTATCTCTAAAAGTATTGCAGATAGCCAATTTTTTTTCAAATTAATCATTCACCCACTTTTGGGAGAGCTTTCACTTGGTGAAGTTTCAGACCCATAGCTAATTACTCACCTACTCAAAATGAGTAAATGCGAATTATCTCTAAAAGTATTGCAGATAGCCAATTTTTCTCAAATAACTCATTCACCTACTTTTGGCAGAGCTTTCACTTGGTGAAGTTTCAGACCCATAGCTAATTACTCACCTACTCAAAATGAGTAAATGCGAATTATCTCTAAAAGTATTGCAGATAGCCAATTTTTCTCAAATAACTCATTCACCTACTTTTGGCAGAGCTTTCACTCTGTGAAGTTTCAGACCCATAGCTAATTACTCACCTACTCAAAATGAGTAAATGTGAATTATCTCTAAAAGTATTGCAGATAGCCAATTTTTCTCAAATAACTCATTCACCTACTTTTGGGAGAGCTTTCACTCTGTAAAGTTTCAGACCCATAGCTATTTATTCACCTACTCAAAATGAGTAAATGCTAATTATCTGTAAAAGTATTGCGGATACCCAATTTTTATCAAATACTCATTCATCTACTTGTGGGAGAGCTTTCACATGGTGAAGTTTCAGACCCATAGCTAATTACTCACCTACTCAAAATGAGTAAATGCGAATTATCTCTAAAAGTATTGCAGATAGCCAATTTTTCTCAAATAACTCATTCACCTACTTTTGGGAGAGCTTTCACTTGGTGAAGTTTCAGACCCATAGATAATTATTCACCTACTCAAAATGAGTAAATGTGAATTATCTCTTAATAGTATTGCAGATAGCCAATTTTTCTCAAATAACTCATTCACCTACTTTTGGAAGAGCTTTCACACACGAAAATGAAAAATTGTGAATATCTCGGAAAAGCTATTTCTTCTGCTTTAATGCTCGGCGGGAGATATACACCGTGGCAGTGGTCTTGACAAAAATTTTTGTCTCCCCAAAAATAGTGGCCATTTTGAATTTTCAAAGTTTTTGCAAAACACAAAAATGCTTATATCTCGAAAACCGTGCTATATGGAGCGAACTCAACAAAATTTTTGACCTGCTGGGTATCTCTGCAGAGTAGCCATGCCAATTTTCACAATATTTTTGTCTCACCAAATATAGCGGACATTTTTAATTTTTTTATTTTTTGCAAAACACAAAAATGCTTATATCTTGAAAACCGTGCTAGATAGAGCAGACTGCGCTGACTTTGGTTGCCACAACAGTATAAGGCTAGAAACGAAGCATTTTCTTAATACTTTAGCACTCACCTTTATATCCTTTTCGGGACGCTTTGTTTTTGCTATGCAAAAACATTATCTTTTTTTTTTGCGAGCGATCCTCTAGTTTGGTTTGATTCAGTGAAAATTACAAAAAAGGTATTAAAAAAGGAATGTATGACAGAAAACTGAAAAAAAAAGACTCCTGAATCTGCATAGGTTCTATTTTCAGTGTATTTTCCCATGACTAGCTTTCTAGTTCACATTACTCCAAAGTAATGAACTAATCATCATGAATTTTTTTTTATGTGAGTTGGGCCTGGCCAAAGAAAGAATTAATTACATTTTGGGAAAAATCCAGGGACAGTATTCACTAACATTCCTAATCTTAGTGCTATCTTAGTCATAAAATTTATGACATTTGGCTTAGTTAAGATAGTTCCCAACGTGATATTCAGAAAGCATGTCCTAGCTAGGACAATTTTCCTAAGTTGCAAATCTCGCGAAAGTTTGTATAACCACATTATAACCACTGAGATTTTATCATGTGATTAAAACATTCCCGTCTGCTTTTTGTGTCACAATGGATGAATTAAGTACAGTTGAGAGGACTTCTGAACAAGCATTCCTAACTTTATGACAATAGTTAATACTAAGATAAGATTCTGATGCTTTGTGAATACCAATTTCACTAGGACAAATTTCCTAACATATTTTTATGACAAAAGTTAGGACTAAGACTAAGATAGGAATGTTAGTGAATACCACCCCTGATAATATATTCTGGTTGCAAAAAATTCCTCATTTTAAAAGACACGCCCCTCTGGGTGGAGGCTTGCACTCTTGGAGTGCTTTCTAATAGCATATATGTTTTTACCAGACAAATGAAGATGCACTTATGTGTACAGAAGAGATGTGGATGTCATCGGATGAAGAAACAGAAATTATTGATGAAAGGTAAATTTTTCAAAAAACAAATTCCATTAAAATCTAGGATGTCAGCAGATGCTCATATTTTAAAAATTTCAGAAACTTCATTATCGATAGATATATATTATATATTAATATATATCATCTTATTTTTGGAAGCGGAGCCTTCAAAAATGAGAAATGTCTTGCAGCAAACTTTCTTACAGAAAGCAATACTGTTTTGAAGGACATGTTGCAATTTTAACCAGAATTCTACAATATTTTAATGACAATGAAGTATTTACATGCTTTGTGAAATAGTTACAGTATTTTTTATTGTTTTCACCCATGTTGTCCGGATGGGTGGGCGGGTGGCGGGAAAAAGTTTGTTCAGGCTGTATCTCAAAAACCATCAGCTGTAAGAAGTTGATACTTGGTAGGGACATTTGTTAGGGGGTGTCGGTGTGCAACGTCAAGGTGTGACCATGATTTGACCTTGCTGTAGTGACCTTGACCTATAAAATCCTGTCCGGGCTATATCGCGGAAACCGTAAAGTTTACGGAGTTGTTTCATGGTAGGAACATTGGTTAGGGGTTGTAGGTGTACAACGTCATTGATTGACATCATTGATTTAACGTTTGGCCTTGACATAGTGATCTTGGCCTATAAAATCTTCTCCAGTCTGTATCTCAGAACCGGTAAGGTGTAGGAAGTTGATACTTGGTAGGGAATTTGGTTAGGGGGTTGTAGGTGTACAACCTCATGCTGTGATCTTGATTTGACCTTGTCATAGTGACCGTGAGTTTTAAAATCTGTTCTGGGCTATTTCTTGGGTTCCTTAGAGTGTAGAAGGTTGACACTTGGTAGGGGCATTGGTTAGGGGGTGTAGGTGTGCGTCATGATGTGACCTTTCATTTTGGATCTGCCAAAGTGTGTTCACCTGCCATACTTGAGACATCTTTATCTTATGACAAAGATATATGGATTGCTGCAACTTATTATTATATCCATTTTTACATAATTGACGAATTGCCAAACGACGCTGCTATGGTACATACTAAACCACGGACTCGGCCAAATCCAAACGTCCATTTTTCTTGGTCGTTGGCTGGAGTCCTGCGGCCTCCAGAGTTAGCATTCAGCCCCACATGGCAAGCTTGTAGCTTATAAAAGCTACATTTAAGTAATTAAAATTTTCAATTTCCATTGACAGCTATTCTCCAATAAACAAATTTTACAGCTTCATAATTTTTAGTTTACTGATTTATGCTGTCGTCTTGCTCTTGAATTGTCTTGTTTTAATACTTTATCTTTACATACATTTTCTTTCTCTTAGACATTATTTTCTCATGCTACTTAAACATTATATGGACCTTTATATAACTGACACTGCTCTGAAAGTATCCTGATCTTTGTACTGTTTCATTACTTCTATATCTCGTGGTGTTGGAAATATTTCCCCCGGGCTGTGTGGTATGAGCTATGCTATTTTTTTTTTATATTAATTAATTTCTCAGTCTTGATTATTGATCATCAATGCAGACTTCAGCACACTCCTGGTCACAGCCACAGAAGGACAGAACTAAGAAACCTGAAGCGAGCTCGCAGTGAGCGTTCACTCAGGCAGAGGCTCACCAGTGTGTCCTCAATGTCATCTGACTCAGGATTCAAGGAAAGGTTGATAAATTTAATTTGCAGAATGTGGTAGTGTCTTGCGTTTGGGTAAAATTTGTGGACAGTTGTTTATTGTTGTTTATCTTAATTTGATATTGTAGACATAAATATTAAGATGTTTATCAATGATAAATGCGGCTTAAGTAAAAGTTAAAACTCGAAGCACATCTTTATAGGTGAAAAAAAAAATTTGATTGCGTTAATACATCCTATCCAATGGACAATTGGTTTACTGGTCGGCGAGACCGGTCCCGCCAAATGCCAGAAAAAGACGTCCTGTATATAATACCGGCAGGACCGGTCATAGAGTGTGCATTCGCTAGATGACGCATCGTACTTCCTTCCAGTCTAGACATCGTGATGTCATAGCATTTTTTTCGTTTGGCACGTGGAGTGTGTGGACGTGTTTTCTACAGAGAGATGTTTTTGCATTTTATCAACAAATTTTACCATTTTATGAACTTTTAAGTATTCCTACTTAATTCTACGAGTTGTATCATCATTATGTCGTCACCTGGACAGAAAAGAGGAACCTGCGGGCACGTTATGGCTGTTTTTGATAACCACAAGAAATGTGCACGTTGCAGGCACAAGGGAGTGGGTGATGATCTGTGTGTTAGAAAGCAAGAATGTAAAATCTGTCAGGCTCTCATTCCTGCGCAGTTGAAGCAACTTTCCACCCCCACCTACCAGTCCAGGAAAGAACGTGAATTGAAGAAGTCGTCTTCAGATTCCCCTGCTAGTGCTACCCCCACTCTCGTGGACCCAGCAGACGTTAGTGTGTTGGGATGCGTACACAAGGAATCTGATGGAAGTTCACCTGTTAGCAAGAAGAAGAGGGCAGACCCTTCCCCTACCCCCAAGGCTAGCAGTAAGAAGAAATCCAGCAGCAAGTCGAGATCTGATGATCTGAAGGAACTGGATGAGAAATGGTGTGAACGTTTTGCCAGGCTGGAGGCTATGCTGGTGTCCAAGACGTTTACGGTTCCTGTGAATCCTGTACAGAACCCCCCTTCAGTGGTTACCAGTGATCAGCCCTTTTTTGATCCTGGAACCTCCACCAGTGGCTTGTCCTCTTGTGTGACTGTTGGGGACACCGGTTCCAGTCTTGTTCAGACCACTGGTAGTGCTGCTCTACATGCTGAGTTTTCCGGTTCTGACAGTGAGGAAGAACTCCAGAGTGATCCAGGATCTCCCGTTGATGGCAACGTCCAGGACGGTTCCCTTGACCTCTCCAAGAATGAAGCAGCTGATCAGGAACTGTCTGAAGAGTCTACCTACAGGGAGACTATCAGAGGCGTGAGGTCGTTTGTGGGTTGGCATCAGATCTCTGAATTTGACAGTGTGTCTTCTGCAGATAACAACCCTTTTGCCAGTTCCAGAGCTCCACCAACCGGTAAAGTGTCTGAAGTTACCGGTAGACTGGTTGTGCAGGAAGATGGAGAAATTAAACCTCACTGTTGCTGAAGGCTACCCTTCCAGAAGTACTGAACCTGCTGGACTGCTCCGGGACCAATTTGTCAAGATGCCTAGGTCGTTTAAATGGTACGACATGCATGTTGACAAGAAGAACTGTGATAAATCCACTGTGTGTTCCTGGTCTCCAGAACCGGCAAAGCTCAACAGTACCTTCAGTAGGGTTGCCAGGCGAAATATACCTACTGCCCCACCCTCCCGGGCCCTTAGCCAGGACGTCTTGAAGCGTTGGGAGAGAGCAGCCACAGAACAATCGTTTATGTGCAACCAGACTGCTGGACTCTCCAGATGTTTAACTAGGGTGCAGGATTCTATGTCTACACAATTAAGAAGTTTGCATGTAAACAAAGGCAAGGGCAAGTCTTCTGAAAAAATACAGCAAGCTGTGGATGAACTGGAATATTTGGTTACCTTTAACCGGTTCATCTCCCAAGCCATGGCCAGGATAATGCAGGACTTGTCAGAAGGGGTGTTTATTAGTGTCGCAAACTTCATCCTGGCACATAGAGACAGTTATCTGGAATATTTACACGCCAGGGTTAAACAGGACACTTTTATTACGCTACAATAGCTTACCATGTGGGACTTAATGCTGTTCTCGGGTTGCCACACCCGGGGCCAACGTCTTAGAAAAAAAGACAGTTCTTGTTAGCCACCGGATACACTGCTAGTTGTCGTCACGTGATAACCTCTGACCTCTCGCCCTACTTTCTCGTTGGCCACGCGAATTAGCAATGCTTTATTTTGCAAGGAATATTATTTCATTTTTACCAGGATATTCTAGTCGTTAGATATGGAAACTACACCAGTTTCTTTATTTTATTACATAGAATCATAATTCGATGTCTTTTCATAGTTCAGTTTAAGTATTTTTAGCATATTTTACAACTGAAGTCCACTTTCGGGTTCACGTTGTAAAGAACAGCGACTCGTTTATGTGGTTTCTAATACAGGATATATATATATATATGCCTGTCAGTAAAATAAAATAAAACAAAATATTTAAGCCCTATCTGCTTCATTATTGGACCCCTTTTAGGGTTTAAAAGTGTATAAAATTAATGTAACACAAACGAGTCCTGGCCGAGTAAAATCTCCGGAAACAGCTTCCGTTTTATTGTCGAGACAGCAATTTCTTGTAATGCGCGTCTCACGTTGGTAGTTTTTATACAGGAATATATGCCTGTTGAAATTAAATAAATTTTGCAAGGGTTTACCCCCGTTCTTTTACTCTATTGGTCCATTTTAAGGGTTAAAATATGATATAAAGCACGATTCTAACTGGGGGAATCCTCGGGGAAACCCCTGTGATGACGTCACGTCTAGACCGCAAGTGCTGAGAGACGCGGGTTTCTTACAGTACGTTTATAAATATAAATAAAATAAAATAATATATTTTATCCCTTCTTCCCTGTATTATTGACCATTTATAAGGTTAATACTTAAATAAACAGGAATAGAATTCTTCATTAATCGTCTAGACATTACGTGTCTCTTTAGGCTATAAGGTAACCTTGGTTACCCATTATTTTAATTATATTTTAATTCATCCAGTTTTAAATTATAATTACTTGTTTTTTAGATTCTATGTTATTTAATAAAATTCTGTGTAATTTCTGCTTTCATTATCTCACAACTAGCCCTACCTGCAGTGAGGCGGGTGGGGCAGGTGACCTTGTGTCACAGTTGATTTACTTACGTAAATCTAGTTGTGTAGTTCCTTCAAAGAAGGAAAGGTAAAGCTTCCTTGGAAGCTTACCTTAAGGAAAGCTTACATAGAAATTATAATATCCAACTTCTTTCTCCAGGGTGGATCAGATCCCTGCTTAAATTCAGATAAGATCTTAGTTCATCCGAGATTTTTAATGCATCCGAGAATCGGATGCAGTATTCTCAACTTCTATTCAACCCAGTATGATTTGATACTCGGTTTTCATTGCATTTCTCGGATAATCTGAAATCTAATGCTTGGTGGATGTCTCTAATTGGGTTGCTAGCCTCAACGGAGAAAATGGTCCCGGAGGGACGCCTTCACAGGAGGCCCTTTCATTTTCATCTCAAGGAGCACTGGAGATACCCTCAGTCGCTGGACAACCTCCTTCCTTGGACAGAAGCCATTGCAGCCCACCTAGATTGGTGGCAAAATCCCTCAAACGTGATGAAAGGTGCAGACCTTCATCCCAAACACCACAGTATCCAACTCTTTACCGACGCCTCACACGAAGGTTGGGGCGCTCACTTAGACCAAAAATTCCACAAAGGGTCTGTGGTCAGATCGGGAAAAAAGGCTACACATATATGTCCTAGAATTGAAGGCGGTCTCCCTGGCCCTTCGAGACTTCAAGGACCAGTGCCAGAATCAAACAGTGTTAGTTGCGATGTACAACTCAACAGTGGTAGCCTACATCAACAACAAGGAGGAACACACTCAGTAGAGATGTGCGCTCTCCTGTGGAAGATCATGACCTGGGGCCATCACTACCTCATAACATTGAAAGCCAGGCACGTTCTAGGGTGCCTGAATGTGATGGCCGACCTACTGTCCAGGTCCAACCAAGTGCAGTCAACAGAATGGTCTCTTCACCCCCAGGTGTTCAAACAGATCTGCCAGAAGTGGTTCACACCTCATGTAGACTTATTTGCCACTCACCTGAACCACAAGCTCCTACTGTACGTGTCTCCTATCCCAGACCCAAGGGCCTGGGACATAGATGCTCTAAACATAAACTGGACCAACCTCACGGCCTAGGCGTACCCTCCTACGGCTCCTTCACAAGGTGATCCAAAAGATCAGGCAATGTTATTGTCTGATCATCGTAATAGCCCCAGGCTGGCCAGGGATGCCCTGGTTTTGGGACCTAGTGCAGCTCTCAACAGAGATCCCACTACAACTCCCAGTGTCAATGACCCTACTCAAACAGTCCCACAACTATGTGTTCCACAACTATCCACAACAGCTGAACCTCCACGCCTGGTGTCTAGGAGCGGACAACTCCAAGAACAAGGCTTCTCTGTGGAGGTGGCAGAGAGAATTGCTGCCCCTCAGCGGTCATCAACAAGGACCATCTACAGGTCAAAGTGGGCCCGATTTGAAAAATGGTGCAGAGAAAATTCGGTGGATTTCTCCACTCCATCTGTGAAACAAATCTCAGATTTTTTCATGTACCTGTACCAAGACTTAAACAGGCGCCCCTCGACCATTGATGGTTACAAGACTGCAATCGTTGACACTTTGGGCCCAACGGCCCAACACATTGCACACAATGCAGACCTTCATAGGTTACTCTCCAGTTTTCACAGGGATCGTCCTAAGAGTTCCAGAAATTTACCCAAGTGGAACCTTTCTGTTGTCCTTAACGAGCTCACTAAAGCACCATTTGAGCCCATGAAAGACACAGACCTCAAACATCTTACTCTAAAACTGCTTTCTTGCTAGCTTTGGCCTCCGGCAATCGCCGCAGCGAAATCCATGCCTGGGTCGCAAACAAGTATCTAATCTAGGCCAATGGAAAAAGGTTGCCTTGTTCCCTTCTTCTGATTTCATAGCCAAAAACCAACTAGCAAGAGAAGGTTCTCAAAGTGTATCTCCGGTGACTATTCCTGCTTTGACTACCATTGTAGATAGACAATTTAAGGAAGACAGGACCCTGTGTCCCGTGCTGGCCCTGAGGTTTTATTTGGACCGAACAAAGACCTGAGAGGGTCTCCTTCTCTCCTTTTTATCTCCTTTACGAAAGGACATACCTCAGACATCAGACCCCCTACTCTCTCTTCATGGTTGAAACAAACCATCCTACTTTGTTACAAACAAGCAGATCAACAAGCCTTGGACTTGGTCCAAGTCAAAGCGCATGACATCCGGGCCTTCGCGGCGTCTAAGGCCTTTTACGGTGGGGTATCGGTGGACCAAATCATGCAAGCCTGTCACTGGAAAGCTCACATCACATTTACAAATTTTTACCTAAAAGACCTTACTTGGTCGGACACCGACAACAATATGTATCTGGGACCCGTAGTGGCGGCACAACAAGTCCTAGATCCTTCCCCTCAGACCAGTTGTCCTCGGAAAGAAAAACGGGGGGGGGGGGGCACATCCGCTACAACCAAGTCTTCAGGAGTCTCTCCCAGGATCTAGGTATTCCTTTACCTTCAAGATGTTACGGGTAAGGTCATTTTTGTTTTTCAGTTATCAAGTAACTTCTATTAAGGACTTATTTAGTTGTCATTAATCTCATATTGAGGTTGTAAAAAATTTATGAGATGTCCAACCATGGGTTGGTCAGTCACTAGTGAAGGGCCCTCAGGGACCCTTAGACCTCGAAGTGAGCACTGCTGCACTTCCGTCCTACAATCAAACATCTAGACAGTTTCAGCACTGTCTCTCATTTTATTTAGGTTTTTGGCTCATTACAGGCCCGGTCTTCGGGATCGGGGCACTGTAAATGGGACTCAGACTGGTATTTCTGGCACTATTCTATACATATTAATTCAAAATCTTAGAAAAAATGACATACCTTCCAGTCTCAGCTGTAATCCCGCCACCGGGCGGTTGAATTCAGCATTAAGTCCCACATGGTAAGCTATTGTAGCGTAATAAAATTGTAAATTTTAATTACTTAAATGTAGCTTTTATAAACTACAAGCTTACCATGTGGGACTTAGAAGAGTCCCACCCTGCCTCCCCGCTGTTTACAGCTGAGGGGTAGGTTTTAGAAAATTTCAACGAGAAAGTAGGGCGAGAGGTCAGAGGTTATCACGTGACGACAACTAGCAGTATATCCGGTGGCTAACAAGAACTGTCTTTTTTTCTAAGACGTTGGCCCCGGGTGTGGCAACCCGAGAACAGCATTAAGTCCCACATGGTAAGCTTGTAGCTTATAAAAGCTACATTTAAGTAATTAAAATTTACAAACTTGCTGCACTGCGTACTGCACCCATTCATACTGTTCCCGGACCAGCTTCTCATGAAGGCTGAAGAAGAAGTGGCCAGAAGTGAGGAGAGACGTTCTTCTAGCCAGTCGCACCGGAAGCCCAGTCGTTTTCATCCCTATGCTTCCAGTGACAAGGCATTTCTTCAACAGAACCGGAAATCAACTGTGCCAGCTTGGAAGCAAGTAAGAGAACGCCAGCAAAGCAGTAAAGGTTGTGGCAAGGCCTCCACCTTTTCACAGAAGCCGGCCAAGAGTTCCAAGTCACGTAAATGACAATTACTGTGTTCAGTGTGCTACCGAGCTGAAGGACTGTGTATGTGTGCCCGGTCAGTTAGACTTGAACCCTTCACCGGTGGTGACCAAGGACAAGATAATGACAAGCAAGAGCAAGACTATTTTTACATGTAAATTCTTGTGTTGCAAATGTTCATTCTGTCACCGGGTTGCCACAAAAGAAAGGCGTAAATCCCAATTATTGTTACAATCACACAGAAATAAAATATGTGAAAGATGTTTCCTGTGTAGGTCACTTGAGTTCTGCAAATCTTGTCAAAAATATCCCAACTGTTGCTATAAATCCACCTGTAGGTGAGAGGTTACATCAGTTTTGGGAGAAGTGGGAAGCTCTGGGTTCGAGTCCAAAGGTAGTCACAATACTCAGAGAGAGCTACATCCTCCCCTTCCAGTTCAGACCCAATCTAACCAGGCCACCAACTGTCATAAGCAACTATGTCAACCCACAGAGACAGTCCAACCTTTTGGAGGCACTGTATCAGCTGATGAACAAAAATGCAGTGGAACCCGTAGTAAACCAAAACTCACTGGGTTTTTACAACCAGCTATTTTTGGTACCCAAACCCAACAACTGGTAGAGACCTATCCTGGATCTGGGCACCTTGAACACCTTCCTAAACACAGTCATTCAAAATGGAGACCCCAGAGACAATAAGAACCTCACCACAGCTAGGGGAGTGGGTCACCTCCATAGACTTCAAGGACGCATACTTCCATATACCAATTCACAGTCAGTCCAGGAAGTACATGTGTTTTCACATCCAGGGTCGGTCCTACCAGTTCAAAGCCCTACCATTTGGCCTGTCCACAGCACCTATGGAGTTCACAGTAGTGGCCAAAGAGGTCAAACTGATGGCTTTACAGAGAGGTGTAAGAATCCACCAGTACCTAGACGACTGGTTGGTGAGAGCCACATCCCACCAAACTTGTCTCCAGCATACACAGATGTTGGTAGATCTCTGTCGAGAACTAGGTTGTCTGGTGAACAAGGAGAAGTCAGAACTGGACCCAAAACAGGTTTTCAACTTCGTAGGTTACCAGTTCGACCTCAGGGAAGGCAAGGTCAGACCCACACCAGAGCGTTGGCAGACCTTAACAGACAAGATACAGTCAATCCTGTCCGGTCTGGTGTGCCCGGTCCGGCAGTTCATGTCCCCCATAGGACTTCTAACAGCCACAGAAAAGCAAGTCCATCTAGGTCGACTTTATATAAGACCCATACAGTGACACTTGAATAACAACTGGAGGGTACCAGAATCACTAGAATAGGTGATACTAGTGTTCTCAATAAACTCTTTTTAGTAGGACCGGGTAGGTAGTGATTTGAAGGGACGGGTACCCGCGCCGATGGGCGATAATAGCAGAAACTACAAAAATCTCCATATTTACAGATTTAAACCTACAGAAATAATGGGATCCTACCATTTGCTTTATTTCTTGTCAGCCGCTGTTTTGCATTCAAAACAGTATTACATGGAAGAAACATTAAATAAAAAAGAATTCTGTACATTCAAAACACGGTTGTTTATATGAAAATTGAGTCACATGACCTATCATAAAAGCATTACACTATTGCTCGAATATAGTTTCGGAATTGTGACTTCATTTTTGTTTCAGGTTTGTAAGTGAATTTTATTAACGTAAAATTATCAACTACTGTGTGAAAATATTGTCCTCTTATTTATTTAAGGAGTATATGTCATTATATAGCCAATATACAGGGGTTTTATGGACTCGGAATTACACAACTGTGTTGATATACTGACGATTTTCAAAGGGTTTCGGCATTTAACAATGCATAAACAACCAAAATAATAGACAAATAAAATACTATAAATGGTGTACAAGGGTGAGAAAACAATATTCTTGTGCATTTTAATTGAATAGTTTCATTTTAGGTGAATTAATGGAACCAAGATATGTCTGTAGTCGGTCAGCCAACGTGGGCGATAATGACAGAAATAAACTTAGATTCGGGTACTCGGGTATGTGATTTCAGATTCGGGTAAATATTCAGGGTTCGGGCAACGTCGCTTGACTTCCGGGTAACCGGTTAGTTGGTAGCCTTCTTTGACCCTAGGTCTCTCAGTTTTTGTTCTGTTATGAGTTCACTTACATTATGTCCCTAGCAGCTTACCCGCCTTTCAAGCGGTAGTTATTCAGCAATTGTCCATTGGATAGGATGTTTTTATTGCGTTAATATATCTTACCTAGTGGACAGATGCATTTGTCCGGCACACAGCCGGTCCCGCCAAACGTTAGAGAAAAACGCCTCGAGCTGGGCTCTGGCCCGGACCGGTAGTGTCCTGTTTACTCGCCAGGTGGCTGTATAGCCTCCTTGCCGGTGCACTGCGCGTGCGCACGCATGCGTACTTCCTCCTTTTGTTTGGCGCGAAGACGAGAGGTCGTCTGTTTTTTGGAGAAACTTTTATTTTATTTTATATCTGTTACAGGATATATTTTGATAAATTCTTTGTGTAGAAGTGTTGTTTAATAACTATGGATTCACCAGGACAAAGGCGGGGATCGTGCGGCCATAAGATGGCTGGATTTGATATGCATGAGAAGTGTGCTCGTTGTCGAGACAAAGGTCTGGGTAAAGATCCCTGCATTGTGGGAGGTGCGATATGCAAGATTTGTGACAATTTTACAGCAATTCAGCGTGAGATGCTGGCCACTCCACAGTATCAAATTCGCAAGGACAAGAAAGCAGGTTTGCTAGTGTCACCACGAGATGTAACTGTGCTGTCTCCAGTTAATTCTTCTCAACAGCCAGCTAGTACTGCGCATGCTCAGCAGACGATTTCTGAAGATGACAGTGCGCATGCGCAGGACCTCCCTGGGGGTAGCGATAATGTGAGTTCTTCAGATTTTGTTTCCAAAAAAGATTTTGACAAATTAAGTGACCAGCTAGACGAGAAATTCTCTCGTTTTGAAGCACTCTTATCAAGAGGCAATATATTTGCTACCCCCAAAGTACCGGTTCAGGTTTCAAACCCACCGGTTTCTGATCAGCCATTCATAGATCCTGCCTCTGCCCGAACCACCGGTCCGGTGCGGTTTCCGGCAATACAGGCTAGTACTGGATCAGATGGCAAGAAAGATTCAAAGAAGAAGCACAAGTCTTCTCATCATAAATCTTCCAAAGCAAAACCGGTTCCGGTTGAGGAAAATACCGGTCCGGTACAGAAAAAGCCTTCTGACACTGCACTTCAACAATCTAAACCGGTACCGGTTGGGGAGATGACCGGTCAGGGCATACCAAACTGACACCTTTGTACCAAGGAACCGGTTCCGGTTGTGGATGGACCTTTTACTGGTCCGGAACCGGCTGCACCGGCTGGGGAGCCGTTTATGAGAAACCTTGCTTCTGCTGGTGGCTCAGATGATATGTCCAATGTTGAACACCCCTTAACAGATGTCTTGCCTGTGGCTTCAGATGAACCACTCTTTGGGGATCATACATCAACAGATGTTGTGGATAGGGATCATACATCACCAGATGTTTTGGATAGCGAGGATGGTGAACTTTCTGAATCAGACACTGATAAACCAGAAAAGAATGAAGAAATGAGTTACAGGGAAACAGTTCGTTCCATCAGGGCCTTTATGGGCTGGAACTTTATCCCAGACTTTGAGTTTGAGTACAGTGACCCGGATAAGTCCAACAATCCGTGGCGTGGAAAAAATCCGAAAACAAGTTCTAAGGTGTCAGTAGCCATGCCAGCAGACGATTGGCTCTGTCAGAAGCTGGAGAGGATTAATCTGACTGTAGCTGAGGGTTACCCTTCCCGAAGTCAAGAAGCAGGTGGTTTGCGTACTGACCAATTCATACGCACCCCTAAACCACAGGATAAATGGTATCCCATGCATAAGTTAAAGACAGATGGTCCCCAGCGACCAGGTAGAAAGCTGTTCAACTGCCATGGTTCTGAGGCGAAACTAAATGCTCAATTCTCAAGAATTGTCAAACCAGCTGCATATCTTGCAACAGGTCCCGTGTCTCGTCCCATATCGCAAGAAGTACTACGCAGATGGGAAAGGTGCGCCCGAGAGGGTACGTACACAGTGAACCATGCAGCTGGTTTCAGCAGATGCACTAGCGAGATTCAAGATCAGATGGCACATCACATAACTTTCCTACAGACTCATCTCAGTAAGGGCAAGTCAGCCAAGGAGGTGTCTGAAGCACTTAAGGAGTTAAGGGATTTATGTGCTTTCCACCAGAATGTATCCGTCTCTCTTGGGACAGCTCTACAGCACCTGGCTGATAGCCTTTTTGTGCAGCTGGGGAACTTCATTCTGATGCGTCGGGACTCTTATTATGTCCACCCCCCTGGGGGGTGGATATATTATTTTTGCTTTTTTCGCCGTCCGATGTCCGTTGTCCGATGTCCGATGTCCGGCGTCCGATGTCCGGCGTCACGCATGGTTTCCGCTCATTTAAAGGAAAAGTATTAGAGCTATTGTCACCAAATTTGGTATGCAGGCTTATTGGGTCAGTAGCTTGCTTGGGATTGCTTTTGGCTGTTGTACCTCTTTTGCTTACTGAGTAATACTTAAGTACAGCTATTTTCAGTACCCATTGGTTTCCGTGCATTTAAGCCAAAATAATTAAAGATATTTTACTACAATTTTGAATACAAGATTGTTATGTCCATAGCTCGCTTGGTATTGCATTTGGGACTGATAGCTTTGTCAGTACATGAGTAATAGCCATTTAGGTACTTCATTGTGTATTTTCAGTACTACTTTTGAGTAATTTGCTTCTATCTCCTTAACCGTGCGAGATAGAGCGATTTCGGCAAAATTTTCGACCCGCAGGGTATCTGAGGAGTGTACTCTTTGCAATTTTCAAAAAATTTTCCCCTCCCCAAAAATGGCGGCCATTTTGAATTTTCGAATTTTTGCCAAAAATGGCAAAACACAAATTTGCTTCTATCTCCTTAACCGTGCGAGATAGAGCGATTTCGTCGAAATTTTCGACCCACAGGGTATCTAAGGAATGTAATATTTGCAATTTTCCAAAAATTTTCCCCTCCCCAAAAATGGCGGCCATTTTGAATTTTCGAATTTTTGCCAAAAATGGCAAAACACAAATTTGCTTCTATCTCCTTAACCGTGCGAGATAGAGCGATTTCGTCGAAATTTTCGACCCACAGGGTATCTAAGGAATGTAATATTTGCAATTTTCAAAAAAATTTCCCCTCCCCAAAAATGGCGGCCATTTTGAATTTTCGAATTTTTGCCAAAAATGGCAAAACACAAATTTGCTTCTATCTCCTTAACCGTGCGAGATAGAGCGATTTCGGCAAAATTTTCGACCCACAGGGGATCTAAGGAATGCAATCTTTGCAATTTTCCAAAAATTTTCCCCTCCCCAAAAATGGCGGCCATTTTGAATTTTCGAATTTTTGCCAAAAATGGCAAAACACTAATTTGCTTCTATCTCCTTAACCGTGCGAGATAGAGCGATTTCGGCAAGATTTTCGACACACAGGGTATCTAAGCAATGCAATCTTTGCAATTTTCAAAATATTTTCCCCTCCCCAAAAATGGCGGCCATTTTGAATTTTTGCCAAAAATGGCAAAACACAAATTTGCTTCTATCTCCTTAACCGTGCGAGATAGAGCGATTTCGTCGAAATTTTCGACCCACAGGGTATCTAAGGAATGTAATATTTGCAATTTTCAAAAAATTTTCCCCTCCCCAAAAATGGCGGCCATTTTGAATTTTCGAATTTTTGCCAAAAATGGCAAAACACAAATTTGCTTCTATCTCCTTAACCGTGCGAGATAGAGCGATTTCGTCGAAATTTTCGACCCACAGGGTATCTAAGGAATGCAATCTTTGCAATTTTCCAAAAATTTTCCCCTCCCCAAAAATGGCGGCCATTTTGAATTTTCGAATTTTTGCCAAAAATGGCAAAACACAAATTTGCTTCTATCTCCTTAACCGTGCGAGATAGAGCGATTTCGTCGAAATTTTCGACCCACAGGGTATCTAAGGAATGTAATATTTGCAATTTTCAAAAAAATTTCCCCTCCCCAAAAATGGCGGCCATTTTGAATTTTCGAATTTTTGCCAAAAATGGCAAAACACAAATTTGCTTCTATCTCCTTAACCGTGCGAGATAGAGCGATTTCGGCAAAATTTTCGACCCACAGGGGATCTAAGGAATGCAATCTTTGCAATTTTCCAAAAATTTTCCCCTCCCCAAAAATGGCGGCCATTTTGAATTTTCGAATTTTTGCCAAAAATGGCAAAACACTAATTTGCTTCTATCTCCTTAACCGTGCGAGATAGAGCGATTTCGGCAAAATTTTAGACGCACAGGGTATCTAAGCAATGCAATCTTTGCAATTTTCAAAATATTTTCCCCTCCCCAAAAATGGCGGCCATTTTGAATTTTCGAATTTTTGCCAAAAATGGCAAAACACAAATTTGCTTCTATCTCCTTAACCGTGCGAGATAGAGCGATTTCGTCGAAATTTTCGACCCACAGGGTATCTAAGGAATGCAATCTTTGCAATTTTCCAAAAATTTTCCCCTCCCCAAAAATGGCGGCCATTTTGAATTTTCGAATTTTTGCCAAAAATGGCAAAACACAAATTTGCTTCTATCTCCTTAACCGTGCGAGATAGAGCGATTTCATCGAAATTTTCGACCCACAGGGTATCTAAGGAATGTAATATTTGCAATTTTCAAAAAAATTTCCCCTCCCCAAAAATGGCGGCCATTTTGAATTTTCGAATTTTTGCCAAAAATGGCAAAACACAAATTTGCTTCTATCTCCTTAACCGTGCGAGATAGAGCGATTTCGGCAAAATTTTCGACACACAGGGTATCTAACCAATGCAATCTTTGCAATTTTCAAAATATTTTCCCCTCCCCAAAAATGGCGGCCATTTTGAATTTTTGAATTTTTGCCAAAAATGGCAAAACACAAATTTGCTTCTATCTCCTTAACCGTGCGAGATAGAGCGATTTCGTCGAAATTTTCGACCCACAGGGTATCTAAGGAATGTAATATTTGCAATTTTCCAAAAATTTTCCCCTCCCCAAAAATGGCGGCCATTTTGAATTTTCGAATTTTTGCCAAAAATGGCAAAACACAAATTTGCTTCTATCTCCTTAACCGTGCGAGATAGAGCGATTTCGTCGAAATTTTCGACCCACAGGGTATCTAAGGAATGTAATATTTGCAATTTTCAAAAAAATTTCCCCTCCCCAAAAATGGCGGCCATTTTGAATTTTCGAATTTTTGCCAAAAATGGCAAAACACAAATTTCCTTCTATCTCCTTAACCGTGCGAGATAGAGCGATTTCGGCAAAATTTTCGACCCACAGGGGATCTAAGGAATGCAATCTTTGCAATTTTCCAAAAATTTTCCCCTCCCCAAAAATGGCGGCCATTTTGAATTTTCGAATTTTTGCCAAAAATGGCAAAACACTAATTTGCTTCTATCTCCTTAACCGTGCGAGATAGAGCGATTTCGGCAAAATTTTCGACGCACAGGGTATCTAAGCAATGCAATCTTTGCAATTTTCAAAATATTTTCCCCTCCCCAAAAATGGCGGCCATTTTGAATTTTCGAATTTTTGCCAAAAATGGCAAAACACAAATTTGCTTCTATCTCCTTAACCGTGCGAGATAGAGCGATTTCGTCGAAATTTTCGACCCACAGGGTATCTAAGGAATGTAATCTTTGCAATTTTCAAAAAATTTTCCCCTCCCCAAAAATGGCGGCCATTTTGAATTTTCGAATTTTTGCCAAAAATTGCAAAACACAAATTTGCTTCTATCTCCTTAACCGTGCGAGATAGAGCGATTTCGTCGAAATTTTCGACCCACAGGGTATCTAAGGAATGCAATCTTTGCAATTTTCCAAAAATTTTCCCCTCCCCAAAAATGGCGGCCATTTTGAATTTTCGAATTTTTGCCAAAAATGGCAAAACACAAATTTGCTTCTATCTCCTTAACCGTGCGAGATAGAGCGATTTCGTCGAAATTTTCGACCCACAGGGTATCTAAGGAATGCAATCTTTGCAATTTTCCAAAAATTTTCCCCTCCCCAAAAATGGCGGCCATTTTGAATTTTCGAATTTTTGCCAAAAATGGCAAAACACAAATTTGCTTCTATCTCCTTAACCGTGCCAGATAGAGTGATTTCGTCAAAATTTTCGACCCACAGGGTATCTGAGCATTGTACTCTTGGTAATTTCTAAAAAATTTTCCCCTCCCCTAAAATGGCGGCCATTTTGAATTTTCAAATTTTTGCCAAAAATGGCAAAACACAAATTTGCTTCTATCTCCTTAACCATGCGAGATAGAGCGATTTCGTCGAAATTTTCAACCCACAGGGTATCTAAGGAATGTAATCTTTGCAATTTTCAAAAAATTTTCCCCTCCCCAAAAATGGCAGCCATTTTGAATTTTCGAATTTTTGCCCAAAATGGAAAAACACAAACTGGCCTTAACCGTGCAAAATAGAGTTATTTTGTTGAAATTTTCGACCCATAGGGTATCTAAGAAATGTACTCTTGGCAATTTTCAAAAAAATTTCCTTTTCCCAATAATGGCGGCCATTTTGAATTTTCAAATTTTTGCCAAAAATAGAAAAACAGGAATTGGCTTCTATCTTCTTAACCGTGCAAGATAGAGTGATTTCGTCAAAATTTTCAACCCAACCAATGCAAAAAGGCATGAAGCTGAAATAAATTACATCTACACTATCAAATATTTAAGCATCATTGATATATTTTACAAATGAAACAGGGTCTTGTAAGACTACTGTACAATTTGGGCAAAAGGTTCATGGGTGGACATTACACATGATAATGTGTGTTCTTCTATGCTATCCTGTTTCTATTCGCATCTACTATCAACAGGGCGGCCTATTTCTAGTTTAGATCATGTTCGTCCCGGTATGAAGATGGACACTTGGAATGAACTGAGGAATGCTGCTCTTTTTGGATATGGGTTATTTCCCGACGCGGCCTTGAATGTCGCGGAACAAGATATCAACAAGTTTGAGACACAACATGTGTCGGTCCAGTCTCGAGTTGGTCCCCAGCACCAACAGAAGACCAAGTATCGCTATAAACTGTATGAGAAGAAGGAGGCTAAGACCATGGTTCAGCCGTCATCTGCTCCTCAACAACCTTGGCGACAGTTTGGGTCACGAGGTCGTGGCCGTGGGCGTGGTTCTACTAACCACCGTTTTTCCAAGTATGCCCGGGGTGGCAAAAATTATAAATGACAATCATTGTACAAACCCACGCAACCAAATAATTCCAAAACTAGTGGGTCAAAACATCAGCTCTCAAAACATTTCAAAGACTGTATACTCAAGAACTGCTGTAATTCCTGTTCCTATTGTTGTCGGTCCCGGGCAGCCGCAAAAGAAAGGCCTAAGTCCCGATCTTTGTCAGACAGAAATAAAACATGTCAAAAGTGCTTCTTTTGTCTCTCCTTGTCGTTCTGTCCCTCATGTACCAAATGTCCACAGTGTTGCAGAAAATCCTCCTGTAGGATGCAGGTTGCACAGGTTTTGGGAAACGTGGCTCAGCCCGGGTTCAAATCCTCGGGTAGTCTCCATCTTGAAGGACGGTTACAACCTCCCTTTCAAGATGAGGCCCCCATTGACCAGGTGTCCTCTGATAATCAGCGGATACGCCACTCGTTACCCTCACAGAAACAAGTTTTTGAAGGAGGCGTTGCAGTCCCTGATTACAAAACAGGCCGTAGAAAAAGTAGTGGTTCGGGCTTCTCGGGCCTTTTACAACCGGCTGTTCATAGTTCCCAAACCAAACAACAAATGGCGTCCAATCTTGGATTTGAGCAAACTCAATCTTTTCCTCCACTCGGAAACCTTCAAAATGGAAACTCCGGAGACCATCCGGCTATCCCTTCAAAAAGGCGAATGGGTCACATCGCTGGATTTCAGCGATGCCTATTTCCACATTCCCATCAACCCAAGGTCGAGGAAGTATCTCCGGTTTCACCTGCACAGTCAAACCTTCCAGTTCAGGGCTCTGCCGTTCGGCCTAGCGACGGCTCCTTTGGAATTCACAAAGGTGGTGAAGGAGGTGAAATTGATGGCCCAGTCCAGGGGTATAAGGATCCACCAGTACCTAGACGACTGGTTGCTTCGAGCGCCCTGTCGGGAGGCTTGTGTGAACCAAACGTGGACCCTGATGGCTCTGTGTCAGCAGTTGGGATGGTTAGTCAATCTGCAAAAGTCAGAACTTGTTCCCCAACAGGAGTTCAACTTTGTCGGTTATCATTTCGACCTCTCCAAGGGTCTAGTAAAGCCGAGCCGACTCAGGAGAGGTGGCAAACCCTAACTCAAAAAATAAAGATGCTAATGAACAGAGGCCATTGTTCGGTCCGAGAGTTCATGTCTCTCATAGGTTTGTTGACAGCCACAGAGAAACAGGTGGTTTCGGGGCGCCTTCACATGAGACCGATTCAGTGGCACTTGAAGAATCACTGGCACGTGCCAGAGGTACTAGAGAAGGAGATTCCTCTTCCCAGATCTCTATACCCTCATCTGCAGTGGTGGCTGGACGAAAACAATGTGCTCAGCGGCCAACCTCTTCATCCTCTGCAACATGCTCTGCAGTTGTTTACCGACGCCTCAAACGAAGGTTGGGGCGCGCACTTAGGAGACCACACGGCAAAAGGAGTTTGGTCGGACTCAGAAAGCCAGTTGCACATAAACTTTCTCGAGCTAAAGGCGGTCCTTCTGGCCCTCAAGAAGTTCGAGCAACAGTGTTGGGGCCAGATCATTTTGATAGCCACGGACAACACAACGGTTGTCTCATACATCAACAAGGAGGGGGGTATGAGATCAGGCTCACTTTGTGCCCTCCTCTGGAGACTGCTTTCCTGGTGCAATCGCAGACAGATAGTTCTAAGGGCCAGGCACATTCCGGGAAGGCTGAATGTGATAGCAGACAAATTGTCCAGGAGCACTCAGGTTATTCAGACAGAATGGTCCCTCCTGCAGGAAGTCTTCGACCACTTATGTGCCAGGTGGCACACTCCTCGTGGATCTCTTTGCAACAAGGTACAATCCCCAGTACCCGATCCACAGGCATGGAGAGTAGATGCTCTCAGCCTGAATTGGGAGAATATGGATGCCTACGCGTTCCCTCCTGTGTCTCTTTTGGGCAAGGTGGTGTCCAAGATCCTAGATCAGGGAGTTCACAGGTTGGTTCTGATTGCTCCAGGGTGGCCCAACATGCCTTGGTTCTGGGATCTAGTCAACATGTCTGTTCAGATTCCTCTATCCCTTCCAAACGTGGAGAACCTGCTGACCCAACCGTTCAATCAGTGTCCCCACAGAGATCTCCTAGGGCTCAACCTCCACGCCTGGCTCCTAGAGCCTCTAGCATACAGGCACAAGGATTCTCTGATGAAGTGGCAACGAGAATTGAGGCTCCTCAAAGACAATCAACCAGAGCCATCTATGAATCAAAGTGGTCCATATTTGTCAAATGGTGCGAGTCACACAAGGTGGACTTCGGGTCACCTTCTTTAAATCAGGTAGCGGAATTTCTCCTGTTCCTTTTCAAGGAGAAAAATCTTCAACCTAGCACCATAGATGGATATAGAACTGCTATAGCTGACAAAATTGGTTGTGACAAGGTTAATTTTGGTAAAGACGAAAACCTTACCCGCTTGCTAGACAGTTTCCATAGAGATAAACCCAAGGGTCTTCGAGGAGTCCCTAGCTGGAATCTGTCTCTGGTCTTGCATCAATTAGCCCAGTCCCCCTTTGAACCCCTTCGAAAGGTGTCTCTGAAACATCTTACCTTCAAAACGGTGTTTCTCCTGGCTTTGGGCTCGGGCAAAAGAAGGAGTGAGATTCATGCCTGGGTACACAGGAACATTAGACATCAGGAAGATTGGGCTAATGTTTCTTTATTCCCTTCTCCTTGTTTCTTGTCCAAGAATCAGTTGGCTAAAGAAGGGCCTTCTTCAGTAGCTCCGGTAATTATTCCGGCCTTGGCCCCTACGTTGGATAAGTCTCTCAAGGAGGATAGAACCTTATGTCCAGTTCGGGCTTTGCGTTATTACCTGGACAAGACCAAAGACCTCCGTTCCGGCAAACAGTTGATCTTTGTGTCTTTCAAGAAGAACTTCAATAAGGACATCGCTCCTGCTACGATTTCTTCTTGGATTAAACAAACCATCTTGTATCTTGTTGTGCTATCAATTGTCCAATGAGGATGCACAACAATTGCATCAGGTCAGAGCCCATGGTGTGCGGGCCTTTGCAGCTTCTAAGGCTTTTCAAGGAGGTGTGTCCTTGGACCAGATCCTCTCAGCCTGCCACTGGAAGTCGCACAATACCTTCACCCAATTTTATTTGAAGGATGTAGCATGGGCTGATGCTGACCTGTACCATTTAGGACCAGTGGTCGCAGCCCAGCACATACGCGAGTAACTGGTATCCTCGAAAGGATAACTTGTATATAGTGTAAAGCGTTTAGGAGTAGTGGGTTGTTTTTAGTTGGCTCCTTCTTTTTTTAGTTATCTTGTTTTGAAACCCCAGCGCGCAGTTCTCAACCGGAAGGGCTGGTGTGGGGTATGAGTTATTTCTAGTTTATCCTGAGGGGGGGGGGGGGGGGGGGGGGGGGGGAGAACCAATTATGGTGTAGGGTATGGGAAGGATCCCTAACCCTTGGGCCAGAGGCCCTGAGAGTTCTGACAAGAGTCCCTGTTGAGTTTAGCTGCCCTCCATCCAATGGGTAGTTATTCTGCATCTGTCCACTAGGTAAGATATATTAACGCAATAAAATGGAAAATTTAATAAGTAAATTAAATTTTTATAAGTTAATATCTTACCTAGTGGACAGAGGGATTCCCACCCTGCCTTCCCCGCAACAAACATTCCCAGGGGACTCAAACAGGGTGCAAACAAAAGGAGGAAGTACGCATGCGCGCGCACGCGCAGTGCACCGGCAGGGAGGCTATACAGCCACCTGGCGAGTAAACAGGACACTACCGGTCCGGGCCAGAGCCCAGCTCGAGGCGTTTTTCTCTAACGTTTGGCGGGACCGGCTGTGCGCCGGACAAATGCATCTGTCCAGTAGGTAAGATATTAACTTATAAAAATTTAATTTACTTATTAAATTTTCCAATTAACGCAATAAAATTGCAAATTTAACAAGTAAATTAAAGTTTTATAAGTTAATGCCCTATCCATGGACAGGCAAGGCCCACCCATCCGGCCCCACTATCAGCTTACTAGGGGTCTTAATATGTTTAGACAACAAAACACGCTGTCTAGACAGGAAGGAAGTACGATGCGCCATCTAGCGAATGTACACTCCGTGACTGGTCCTACCAGTATTATATACAGGATGTCTTTTTCTGGTGTTTGGCGGGACCGGTCTCGCCGACCGGTAAAGCAATTGTCAATTGGATAGGGTATTAATTTATAAAAATTTAATTTACTTATTAAATTTGCAAATTAGGATACTTTAGGAGTAGTATTTTCTATATTCAGTGCATATATTAGTCAATGTGAAATTGATCATATGACATTCACCATATTATGTATAATGTGCTACTTCATGAAGGGGTACACTTTAAAAGCCAGAAGAAAATAGTCAAATTTAGTGCCAGTTTCACATCACCAGATACTTAAGGTGTAAAAAATTCCAGGTTAAAGAAATAAAAGGGATTTTCTCGATAAGGCAATTTCACATTTCTTATTCTATGTAAACTGAGTTTATTGTATTTTGTTTCCAGCAAGCAGAATCCTGACCAGGAAGTGCCTGAGAAGAGATCCCTGAACAGCATCAAATGTAGACGTTCACTGCAAGGGTAGTACTTAAATTTTTATTTGCTTGGTTTCCTCCTGTATTTTTATAGGTTTATTTAGTTGTGCAATAAAATAAAATCACATAGATTTCAACTGGAATGTAAAATTGCTTCAGTTATATATCTTATTAAATTTAAATGAAGTCAGCAAAAGAATTTTATCTCATTAATGATAGAACCTTTGAGACAAGGAGAAATGGTCAAAAGTATCGCCATAAAAGGCTGTAAATCCACAGAAATGTAAAATGATAAAAATTAGCATTTTATTGCATTAATACATCTTACCCAATGGGCAGTTAGCTATACCGGTCCCGCCAAATGCCAGAAAAGATGTCAGTGTGCAAGCACCAGCGGGACCAGTCACAGTGTGCATTCGCTTGGTGGCGTGCCCTACTTCCTGTAGACAACGTGACGCTTTTGCATCTTTCTGGTTTGGGCGTGTGCATTCAGGATGTGTTTTGGCAGAAATCCCAAGTTTTCAAGATTTTTCGACTATTGTACAAACTGAAGGAAAACAAGTATTTAGACCAACATATACATATATAGAAGCACATTTCGTCTTCTGTCGGGGCCTAGCATTAACGATTGTGCAGATATATCAAGGTGAACTTTGACCCCACTGTCATGAAGTATTTGTTGAGAAAGGCATCATTACCATTTATAGTGCATCCTATCTGACCTTTTTTGTGGGTTCATACAAAGAACTAATGTTTCCTGGCTTTTTCACCATAAAGACCTTTCAGAAGAGTTTCTGTCATATCTAGAGAAAAATGTATCGTCTTTATCTGATGCCATCATGTAAGTGGCAAGTCGCTTGTGAGATATAAGGAGATTTCCTGTCTTCACCTATTTACCAGCAAATACTGTAAGCAGCCAACACTTATGACAAATCAATAATTAATGGAGGAAATGTACAGCATGCTCGCCTCAACACAAAAGTTGAGCAGCATTGGCCACTGTTAATACTTGGATTGGTGATCATTTTTACAGAAGAAGATTTTATAGGTGATTCTCAATCCTGCCTAGGAAATGTAGATAGCCCTTTGATTTCATCAACACTGGATTGGTGCTGTCATGTCACTACACAGATTACCTTTCTAGATTGCTAGAGCCTACCAGTATGGACCCTCTGTTGCCAGGGCTACCAGGTACCAGTTACACCAGATTGCTTCATGCATACCAGTATACACCAGGTGTGGCCAGGGCTACTGGACCAGCTAACAGGCCAGCAGGAGATTAAAGGGACTAAAGTAGCCAGTTAAGCTGACCAATTGCTCTCTGAAGAAATTGTTTACAGAGATCCTTCAGGCCAGTCACCAGTCCCGATGAGATACCAGTGCCTCAACCTACCGAACCGGTCAGCCAGTCTACTGTCAGAATCTACTATCTGATCAGAAAAGTGGCTTCAGACAAGAGGAAGACTACCCCTGCAAAAGAATCCAGCAAGAAGAAGCCTTCTAAGTTGTCAAGTTCTGCTGTTGCTGATGATATAAAGGCACTGGATGAGAAATAGTTGAAAAGGTTCTCCAGACTTGAAGCAGTGTTCATTGCAAAGACTTTTCCAACTACCACTGATCAGCCTTCCTTTCAACAGTTCTCAAAATGCCAGTGTAACCCAAGAGACAGTCATTGGTTGGTGCACTTATTTTGGGCAGATCATTCAGTATGCTGGACCAGTCAGTCAGACCTCAAGCCAGCCAGTTAGTGGTTCCGGTGAGATGCCAGAGGCTCAACCCACCAAACCGGTCATCCAGTCTACTATCAGCCAAAAACCTTCTACATCAGTTCCTGTTGATGTTCATCTTGTTTGATTACAGTATTCAAGCCTGCTAGATCAGCCGGCCAGCTTACTGTGACCGGTATCAATCGTAACTAGTGTTCTCAATAAACCCTTTTTACTAGGACCGGGTATGCAGTGTTTTCAGCGGGCGGGTACCCGGGTACCCGCGCCGATGGGCGATAATAGGTGAAACTACAAATATCTCCATATTTACAGACTTAAAACCTACAGAAATAATGGGATGCAACCATTTGCTTTATTTCTTGTTGGCCACGGTTTTGCATTCAAAACAATATTGCACGGAAGAAAGGTTAAATAAAAAAAAGACTTCTGTACATTCAAAACACGGTTGTTTATATAAAAATGGAGTCACATGACCTATCACAAGAGCATTACACTACAACTCGAATGTAGTTTCGGAATTGAAACTTTATTTTTATTTCAGGATGTAAGTTAATTTTATTAACGTAAAATTATTAACTACTGTGTGAAAATATTGTACTCTTATTTATTTAAGGAGTGCATGTCACTATATATGGCCAATATACAGCGTTTTATGGACTCGGAATTAAGAAACTGTGTTGATATACTGACGATTTTCAAAGGGTTCCGGTATTTGAAAATGTATAAACAACTAAAATAAAAGACAAATAAAATACTATAAATGGTGTACAAGGGTGAGAAAACAATATTATTATGCATTTTAATTGAATAGTTTCATTTTAAAGTGAATTAATGAAGTCCAGATACGTCTGTACTTGGTCAGCCAATGTGGGCGATATTAACAGAAATAAGCTTAGATTCGGGTACTCGGGTATGAGATTTCAGATTCGGGTAAGTATTCAGGGTTCGGGTACCCGGATATCCGGGTACACGTTGAGATCACTAATCGTAACCCCCCGTCTACCTCTTCAGCTGCAAGTACTGCCTCTCAGGATCTAGACTCTGACTCTGAACAGCAAACTGACCTCACTTCCCCTGTCTATCCTGAAGAAAAGGGTTAAGTGTCTGACTGAGAATCTCACATACCAGGACAAGACTCTGATCAGCAGATATCTGAAGAGCAAAACTACCGGAAACCGTCAAGAGGATTAAGATTAGAGCTGTTATCATTAGCGATTTCTGTAGATCAACATTCGCCTGTTAGATGCGAGCTGAACTTGAATAAATGACACAAATATTAATAACAATGTCCAAATATTGTCATCAAGGGATCCGCCATTAACGTGTTTAGTACCATTTTGTTGCAAGGAAATAGATTTTGTTGCAGGTTAAATTGTACAGATATGTATGAGCACTTTATGGAACAGCCACATAAATAAGGGAAATAAAAAACGACCATTGCTCATTGATTTTTTATTCTAATTCTAATTGGACTTTTATAGCGCTTAATCAACAGTTCTCAAAATGCCAGTGTAACCCAAGAGACAGTCATTGGTTGGTGCACTTATTTTGGGCAGATCATTCAGTATGCTGGACCAGTCAGTCAGACCTCAAGCCAGCCAGTTAGTGGTTCTGGTGAGATGCCAGAGGCTCAACCCACCAAACCGGTCATCCAGTCTACTATCAGCCAAAAACCTTCTACATCAGTTCCTGTTGATGTTCATCTTGTTTGATTACAGTATTCAAGCCTGCTAGATCAGCCGGCCAGCTTACTGTGACCGGTATCAATCGTAACTAGTGTTCTCAATAAACCCTTTTTACTAGGACCGGGTATGCAGTGTTTTCAGCGGGCGGGTACCCGGGTACCCGCGCCGATGGGTGATAATAGGTGAAACTACAAATATCTCCATATTTACAGACTTAAAACCTACAGAAATAATGGGATGCAACCATTTGCTTTATTTCTTGTTGGCCACGGTTTTGCATTCAAAACAATATTGCACGGAAGAAAGGTTAAATAAAAAAAAGACTTCTGTACATTCAAAACACGGTTGTTTATATAAAAATGGAGTCACATGACCTATCACAAGAGCATTACACTACAACTCGAATGTAGTTTCGGAATTGAAACTTTATTTTTATTTCAGGATGTAAGTTAATTTTATTAACGTAAAATTATTAACTACTGTGTGAAAATATTGTACTCTTATTTATTTAAGGAGTGCATGTCACTATATATGGCCAATATACAGCGTTTTATGGACTCGGAATTAAGAAACTGTGTTGATATACTGACGATTTTCAAAGGGTTCCGGTATTTGAAAATGTATAAACAACTAAAATAAAAGACAAATAAAATACTATAAATGGTGTACAAGGGTGAGAAAACAATATTATTATGCATTTTAATTGAATAGTTTCATTTTAAAGTGAATTAATGAAGTCCAGATACGTCTGTACTTGGTCAGCCAATGTGGGCGATATTAACAGAAATAAGCTTAGATTCGGGTACTCGGGTATGAGATTTCAGATTCGGGTAAGTATTCAGGGTTCGGGTACCCGGATATCCGGGTACACGTTGAGATCACTAATCGTAACCCCCCGTCTACCTCTTCAGCTGCAAGTACTGCCTCTCAGGATCTAGACTCTGACTCTGAACAGCAAACTGACCTCACTTCCCCTGTCTATCCTGAAGAAAAGGGTTAAGTGTCTGACTGAGAATCTCACATACCAGGACAAGACTCTGATCAGCAGATATCTGAAGAGCAAAACTACCGGAAACCGTCAAGAGGATTAAGATTAGAGCTGTTATCATTAGCGATTTCTGTAGATCAACATTCGCCTGTTAGATGCAAGCTGAACTTGAATAAATGACACAAATATTAATAACAATGTCCAAATATTGTCATCAAGGGATCCGCCATTAACGTGTTTAGTACCATTTTGTTGCAAGGAAATAGATTTTGTTGCAGGTTAAATTGTACAGATATGTATGAGCACTTTATGGAACAGCCACATAAATAAGGGAAATAAAAAACGACCATTGCTCATTGATTTTTTATTCTAATTCTAATTGGACTTTTATAGCGCTTAATCTCCCCAAACAAGAGGACTCTAAGGCGCAACAAAACAAAAAGCAGTCAACAAAATTCTGTGTCCAGGGACATAACAGGGGTCGAACACCACGGATAACGTTTATGTCTTTTATGGTTAGATAAATTGCATAAGTGCTGGTTTTATAACAAGATTAGTATATCATAATTTATTTCTTAAAAACTCGAGTTTAAATTGCGTAAATCGATGTGATCCCCAAATCTGGACAAATCACACAAGTCAGATAGGTCACTATGCCCAGTTAGAGCCCTACACTACTATCTGCACAGGATATAAGACCTCAGGCAGAACAAAGAACTGGTCTCTGGCTCCTTCAAGAAAGGCTTTGTTAAAGATATATCACCTGGCACTATCTCATCATGGATCTAGCATACTGTGATCCTATGCTATGAGCTCTCTAATCAAGAGTTTCCACCCTACGTCTCGTTAAATTCCATGATGTTGGGCCATTACTTCTAAGGCCTTCCAGGCTAGAATCTCATCAGAACAGTTATTTTCAGCCTGTTACTGGAAACCCACAACACCTTCACACAGTTTCACTTGAAGGATGTGGCGTGGGTTGATTCAGAGCTCTCTCATCTTGTTCCAGTGGTGGGCTGCCCAGCAGATTCACCACTTGCCCATACATAAGTATGCAGCCTTCCACCTGACCCAAGGGTCTTCAGTGGCCTGCTCAAGACCGCTAACAAGTTGCCTCTTCCTTACATTGAGGGCCTCTTCAGGGACTGAACTTGTATACCTCTGTTACCCCACCTCTTAGGAGGTCTGTTTAAAAAGCAGGATGAGCAAGGTCAATTAGATTCGGTAACCTGTTCAACCTGCAATTGACCAAAGGACCAGCATATGTCCCTCGACGACTACTCGTGTCTTTTTGAGTTCAATCTTAAGTCTCAAATAAGCTACCCACCTTCCAAGCAGTAGTTATTTTAGGTAATTGTCCATTAGGTAAGATGTATTAACGCAATAAAATTGCTAATTTAATGAGTAAATTAAATTTTAAGTTAATACCTTACCTAACGTACAAGAGAGGCCCTCACAAACGACCCCACTATCAGTTTACTAGGGGTTTATCTAGGTTTAGGCAGTGAAAAAGATGCAATGATGTCACGTTGTCTAGACAGGAAGGAAGTAGGCTGCGCCACCTGGTGATGCGCTTATTGACCGGTCCTGCCAGTGCATGCACAGGATATTTTTGGGGGTTTTTTTTCTCTGGCATTTTAGCTAATTGTCAATCGGGTAAGGTTTTAACTTATAAAAAATCTAATTTACTTATTAAATGTGCATTTTATTGCGCTACAATAGCTTTACTTATTAAATTGCAATTTATCTCCTTATGTTTCCGTATTATTGTGTTTTACTATAAGATTGTATGATTCGGAAGTGCCCAGTTGTTCACCTCAAGTGAAAGGACAGCTGCACACTGACCGCTTGACCTCTGGTTTAAAGTCAGAAACTGATGGTGATGACACACTAGATGAAACACTTGACTTTGATGGGTTTGTATTTGTAGTGCTACGGTTTGCATATAAAAACCCAAAAACCTGTTTCTGGGTCCTAAAAGTTAAGTAATACCTATTTTTTTATTCGGTTTAGTATTCACCTTGTTGAAAAATGTAGATGTCTGTACATGAGACATAATTTTAAATGAATAAGAGAACATGATATTTTGAAGCTAAAATATGTCAAAATTAACCATGATGGAGGTATTTTATTGCGTTAATACATCTTACCTAGTGGACAGATGCATTTGTCCGGCGCCTTGCCGGTCACGCCAAACGTTAGAAAAAAACGTCCTGAGCTGGGCTCTGGCCGGGACCGGTAGTGTCCTGTTCACTCGCCAGGTGGCTGTACAGCCTACCTGTCGGTGTAGTGCGCATGCGCTCTTCCTCTTTTTGTTTGGCGCCATATTAAAAAAGTTGTTAAAAGATTTATAGAGACGTTTTTCATTTTTAGGGTTGGATATACAATTTAAGTTACCTCAATTTCATATCAGATTATTACTGAATACTCATGGCATCCCCTGGAGATTTTAAGGGGCAGCGCAGAGGCGCTTGCGGACATATAATGGCCGCGTTTGATCTTCACGAACGTTGTGCAAGATGCAGAGAGAAGAAGTTGGGGGAGGACCCGTGTGTCAAGGACAAACCTTGCTCATTATGTGATCAATTTTCGGATACCCAAAAGGAAACTTTGTCTACTCCATCTTATAGAATACGAAAGGAAAGAAAAGCAGGATTGCTAGTGTCCCCCAAAGAGGTGACAGTTATTTCTCCGGTGGAAGACTTGTCGTCTGCTAACGCTCCGACAGATAATTCTTCTGCGCATCCAGTACCGGAATCTCAGCCCTCTGCGCAGCTTTCCACGCAGGCACCTGCCGCGTCTTCTGCTTCTTCTTCAGACGCCTCTTATGTCACTTCTGATCAGTTAGTTGCTTTATCTGACAAGATGTCTGAGCAGTTTGCAAGATTTGAGGCTCTTCTCTCACGAGGTAACATTTTTACTGCTCCCTCTATGCCTGTTAAACCCGTTCCTGCTCAAAAGGTACTATCAGATACTCCATTCCTTGACCCTTCTTCTGCCCGACCCACCGGTCCGGTGTGGCCTCCGGCAGAAGCTGTAGATGATAACGGGTCTGATGTTAAACCGGACAAGAAAAAACCTCACAAACACAAAAAGTCTGATAAGAAGACTCACCGACACTCCGGTAAACATTCTGATAAACCCACCGACAGGCAAAGGGATACATCTAAACTAAATCCGGTCGGTGCAAAACAACTACCCACAAGTTCATCACAGGCACCCACCGAAGACTTGACCGACACCGGCTCTCAAGCTCTTCCGGCCAAAGCACCTGTCTCTCAGCCGGCTGCCCAGTCAACCGGTCCACCGACAAAGGAACTGTCAGCTACCGGTCCGACTCCCAGTTACTCTCAGGCCAGTGCCAATTTCAGAACCACCGGTCCGGAGGATTACTCACAGGCTAGTGTATTTTCTGATCTAACATATGAACCGGAAGACAGTGAGCGTTATTCAGCTTCTGAACCTGATGAAGGGGAACTGTCGGATACTGGTGAAAAACAAGAAGTTACAGAGGATATGAACTACCGTGAGACAGTCCGGTCTGTCAGATCCTTTATGGGATGGAATCATATCCCGGTTTTTGAGGCTGATTTTAGTGAGCCCGACAAGAGTAACAACCCTTGGAAGGGGAAGGTTCCCAGGAGACCAGCTCGTGTGTCTGTAGCTATGCCACCAGACGACTGGTTATGTCAAAAACTTGAGCGTCTAAATACCACAGTGGCTGAGGGTTATCCCTCTAGGAGTCAAGACTCAAGTGGTCTGAAGAAGGACCAGTTTATTAAGATGCCAAAATCGCAAGCGCGTTGGTACCAGATGCACACCCTCAAACCTGACACTACTCCTCGTCCTGGCAAGTCTGTGTTTAGTTGGAGGAATACCGAGGCAAAAGTTAATTCACAATTTCCACGTATTACCAAGGCCTCTTCCTATCCGCCTTCTGGTCCTGTTTCACGCCCTATTTCCCAAGAATACCTACGTCGATGGGAACGGAATGCCAAAGAAGGCAGCTACATTGTCAACCAGGCTGCAGGCTTTAACAGATGTGCTAGTGAACTGCAGGACCGTATGAACCAGAGCTTAGTGTGCCTTCAGTCGAACTTCAATAAAGGAAAGGCCCCCAAAGAAGTCTCAGAGGCTCTTCACGACCTGAAAGACTACCTAGCCTTCCATCAAAATGTCTCCATTGCCATGGGAACTTCATTGCAGCACCTAGCTGACAGCCTTTTCGTCAACATGGCAAATCTTGTGCTTCTTCGACGTGACTCTTATTTAGACCATGTCAAGCCTGGAGTCAAGTCTGACACCTGGAATCGGCTTAGGAATGCCCCATTGTTCAATTACGGTCTCTTCCCTGATGACCTGATATGCATTGCAGAACAGGATATTACTAAGTCTGAAACCACCAGTGCTGCTCCAAGACCCGGTCCGGGTGCTATGCAGCGCACTGGTTGGCGGAACCAGAATAGGTTCCAACCCTATGATCGCCGGGATTCTAGAAATGCAGCTCCAGCTGAACCGAACCAACCATGGCGACAGTTTGCTCGGGGCAGGGGCAGATCAAGAGGAAGGGGTCGTAGTACTAACCCCCGTTTCTCTCGCGCCCGTGGATTTAAACAACAAAAATGACAATTACCAATACAACCCAACCTCTGTAGTCAAGACATTAAATCGGTTGGGCAGAAAACAGACTCTAAACTTAGTCAAGAAAGTTTGTCTCGAACCAGTTCTTTGTTCAAAGTTAAGTCAAGTTCCACCGGAAATGACCGGTTCCAGTGTTCAAGAGACAGTAAAAGACATGTTAACAAAAAGTTCGGGTCAATTACTGGCTTCAGTTCAGATAGGAAGTTCACGACCCCACACATCTCAGAATCCAGACTTTCCCATGAGGCAAGTAGATCATGTAAATCAGGATGTGTTCTTTCATGTTGCAACTCATGCTCCTTCTGTAGCTACCACCGGGCTTCCGCAAAAGAAAGGTCTAAGTCCCGTACCAGTGTTGAGAAAAATAAAGCATGTGAACAGTGTTTCTTGTGTCGATCCATGTCTTTTTGTCCAAAATGTTCAAGGTGTCCCCACTGTTGTGCACGATGGTCCTGTAGGAGGCCGTCTTCAAAAGTTTTGGCAAGTTTGGCAAAGGTTAGGCGCAAACCCTCGAGCAGTGTCCATTTTAAAGGAGGGTTACAGCCTGCCCTTCAGATTAAGACCTCCTCTCACCAGGGTTCCAATCATTCAGAGCAGTTATGCCAATCCGGTTAAAAACCGTTTCCTCAAAGAGGCACTTATCTCTCTCCAAGGAAAGTTGGTAGTGGAGCCAGTCCTGGTCCGGTCTTCTCTCGCCTTCTACAACCGGCTGTTTTTAGTACCCAAACCGAAAAACAAGTGGAGGCCTATTTTAGATCTGAGTCGGTTGAACAAGTTCCTCAAAACCGGCACATTCAAGATGGAAACTCCGGAAACCATCCGGACCTCGCTACAGAAAGGGGAGTGGGTGACCTCGCTGGATTTCAGCGACGCATACTTTCACATCCCTATTCACCCCCGGTCGAGGAAGTACATGCGATTCTTCCTCAACAAAAGAGCGTACCAGTTCACTGCCCTTCCCTTCGGGTTGGCCACGGCTCCTCTAGAGTTCACCAAGATAGTCAAGGAGGTGAAACTTATGGCTCAGAACAGGGGTATAAGAATCCACCAGTACCTAGACGACTGGTTACTGAGAGCCCCTTCGAAGGAAATTGGTCTCCACCACACCCAGGTTCTGTTGTCTCTTTGCCACGAACTGGGCTGGCTGGTCAACATCAAAAAGTCGGAGTTGGATCCTCAACAGGTCTTTACCTTCGTCGGTTACCGGTTCGACCTGTTGACGGGTCGGGTTTTGCCAACTCAAGAAAGATGGGCAAGCTTGCGTCGGAAACTATTATTTTAAGGGCTCAGGACAGTTGCACGGTCAGGCAGTTCATGTCCTTGATAGGACTCCTGACTGCAACCGAGAAGCAGGTTTGGTCAGGTCGTCTCCACATGCGTCCCATTCAGTGGCACCTAAAGAGACACTGGCAGGTACCCGAGGTCTTAGAGAAAGTCATTCCTCTACCTCCCTCTCTTCAACCTCACCTAGATTGGTGGTTAGACGAGGGAAATGTGTTAAGGGGTCAACCCTTACATCCATTAAGTCACGCCCTTCAACTGTTTACCGACGCATCAAACGAAGGTTGGGGCGCTCACTTAGGGGACGCTACGGCAAGAGGAGTTTGGTCGGAAGTAGAAAGTCAACTTCATATAAACTTCTTGGAACTAAAGGCAGTCTTTCTGGCCCTCAGGAGTTTCGAGCCTCTCTGTCTAAACCAGATTGTATTGATTGCGACAGACAACACAACTGTGGTCGCCTATATCAACAAGCAGGGAGGTATGAAATCAGGCTCTCTTTGTGCCCTCCTCTGGAGACTCCTATCCTGGTGCCACCCCCGAGGAATAGTTCTGAGAGCCCGACACATTCCGGGTCGGTTAAATGTGATAGCAGACAAGCTCTCTCGGCACAATCAGGTAATCCAGACAGAGTGGTCTCTCGATCAGAAGGTGTTCAATCTCTTGTGCTTGAGATGGGCCCAACCACAAGTGGATCTGTTTGCCACCCGGTACAATTACAAACTCCCCAAGTTTGTCTCACCGGTTCCGGATCCGACTGCCTGGGTGGTGGACGCTCTGAGTCTATCCTGGCAGGATCTGGATGCGTATGCCTTCCCTCCCGTCGCCCTCCTCAGCCAAGTGGTCTCCAAGATAGTGGAGCAGGGGTGTCGACGGATGATTCTCATTGCCCCAGGGTGGCCCAACATGCCGTGGTTTTGGGACCTGGTCAGTATGTCAGTGCAAATTCCATTCAGTCTCCCTCGGCAGAGGGATCTGGTGACTCAACCATTCAGCGGGATCCCTCACCGAGATCTGTCAAATCTGAATCTACATGCATGGCTCCTAGAACCTCCCTCATTCAAGGGAAAGGATTCTCTGGCGAAGTGGCAGCTCGAATTGAGGCACCTCAGAGACTTTCAACCAGAGCCGTCTACAAATCAAAGTGGGCCATTTTTGTCAGATGGTGTCAGGAAAACGAGGTGGACTTCAGGTCGGCCACTCTAAGTAACATTGCCGATTTCCTGTTGTATTTGTTTAAGGAAAGAAATTTACAACCCAGCACCATTGACGGTTACAGAACTGCTATTGCCGACATGATCGGAAATGAGCAGCTGAATATCAGTAAAGATGAAAACTTGACTCGGTTGTTAGACAGTTTTCATAGAGATAAACCTAAAGGGAGAAGGGGCATTCCTTCTTGGAATCTTTCTCTGGTTCTCCATCAGTTGACTAAAGCTCCCTTTGAACCCATGAGACAGGCTTCTCTGAAACACCTCACTTTTAAGACCGTTTTTCTCCTAGCCTTGGGTTCGGGCAAACGACGGAGCGAGATCCATGCATGGCTTTACAAGAACATCAGACATCAGGAAAACTGGAGTCAAGTTTCCCTTTACCCTTCTCCCAGTTTCCTGTCGAAAAACCAGCTGGCTCGGGATGGTCCATCTGCCGTAGCTCCAGTGGTTATCCCGGCATTGGCTCCCTCTTTAGACAGGTCCTTAAAGGAGGATAAGTCACTTTGCCCGGTACGCGCTTTGCGTTATTATCTGGACAGAACCAAAGATCTTTGTAAGGGTAAAGATCTGGTCTTTGTGTCCTTTAGGAAAAGTTTCCAGAAAGACATAGTTCCAGCAACTATCTCATCTTGGATTAAACAGACGGTCATGTTATGTTACCAGCTGTCAGATGAGGAATCTCACTCCTTGCATCAGGTTAGAGCTCATGATGTCAGGGCCTTTGCAGCATCCAAGGCTTTTCAAGGTGGAGTCTCCTTAGACCAAATCCTTGCAGCCTGTCATTGGAAAGCCCATAATACTTTTACACAGTTCTACCTGAAGGACCTTGCATGGGCCGACTCTGAACTATACCACTTAGGACCTGTTGTAGCTGCTCAACAGGTCCACTATGACAAGTAGTAGCATTATTTAATTTGTACATAGTGCAAATATTGTATATATATATATAAAAAAAAAATAAAAAAAAATCCCAAATATCCAGGATTGCCCCTTGGATAGGGTTTTTCTCATTCCTGTTCCTCTCCTTCCTCACTGGAACGCTTACTCCTCCCTAGGTCTTCCTGGATCCCCTTCGGGCTGTTCTAAGACCTATATGTCGAAAAACAGGGGGGGGGGAGTTATCGGGTGGTTTACCTAGACTGGTTATTTAGTATACACCGGTTCCACCCTTATGATATTATAGAGTTCTTGGCAATCCCCTTTTTGGCTACCCTCCATCCACTGGGTAGTGATTCTGCATCTGTCCACTAGGTAAGATGTATTAACGCAATAAAATAGAAAATTTAATAGTAAATTAAATTTTTATAAGTTAATACCTTACCTAGTGGACAGGGGGATTCCCACCCTACCTTCCCCGCTAGTTTATCCAATAAGGGGATTTATTAGGTAGGCAACAAAAAGAGGAAGAGCGCATGCGCACTACACCGACAGGTAGGCTGTACAGCCACCGGGCGAGTGAACAGGACACTACCGGTCCCGGCCAGAGCCCAGCTCAGGACGTTTTTTTCTAACGTTTGGCGTGACCGGCAAGGCGCCGGACAAATGCATCTGTCCACTAGGTAAGGTATTAACTTAATATAAAAATTTAATTTACTATTAAATTTTCTATTTTATTAATTATTGATAATAATTCCAAGATTTCTTATATTGTCCAACAACATGAGACGTGCATTGTGGATAAATAGATTTTTACACACCGGTTCTCCTCACTTGATAGTGGTTGTTGGTGTTTTAGTCCCAAGCGAAATGAAATTTGGTAAACCGGTATTATCTTAACAACACTAGTTTGCTTAAACTTTGATGGAATACTAGTGTTGTGCTTTCATTTGTTGTAGTAGAAACATTTAAAGAAAAACCAATTTGCATATTACCTCCATAAAGCTAATATGTCATTGTCAATGAAAAACTTTATTATGTCATATTTTGAAGCTATGTGGGATCAAAAAAGAGTCCATTAAATTCAGTTTAATTTTTCAAACTTCCAGGTTTAAATTTTGACATCTGCATTTTACCAAACCAGTGACAAATTAAATAAGAATTTGATTTAATTGTTTCAAAACCCTAAAAAAATGGTTATGATTTTCTTAATTACACCAGTAATATGTACAAAATTTTGTAGAACTTTACGTCATTGTAAAACAAAGAATGTGACTCAAACAATTTTTGCCCATAAATATACACTGCCATGGATTTTTCTATAGTTATAAACAGTTGAACCTCTGCATGTACAGCTGTTACAGTAAGAATTGTAAAATTTGCCACATATCTGAAATTCGCCAATGTGGAAACACTAATAAAATAAATGAATTGAGGTGAGATTTGTTGAATGTATACTATATTAAGGCTTTTTGAACTGAAAAATACCAAGTTTAAGACAAAACTTTTTTTTTTCATAGAATTAAGTAACGATTTTAGAGGTGGTGAATTTTAGATTTCTTGCGAATTTTAGATTCCTTACTGAAAATACAGAATACAGATACTGCCAGGAGATAAGCTAGAAAAATTTAGATTCACACAGAAACTTAGTCATTTAAGTTTTTTAGGTTTCATTAAAAGGGGGGAATCTGGCAATTACTGGCATAATTAATATTCCAAAATACAGAATTAACTTGTTGTAATGATCAGGTATCTGCTATTCTACAAGAAGATGGGTGCACAACTACATGAGAACATGAAGTTTCACACTGATGGTGAAGTGGTAGATAAGAAGATGTCCAGGTTAATATATGAGAGCTGGAACAAACTCCCACATGGTCAAAAGAATTCCCTAAAACAACTGGCGCTCAGTGAGCAAAACTCACAGGATAGTGGCTTCTGCAGTAAGTTTTCTCACTGAATGGATTTACTCATAGTTGATATCCTGGTTTAAGTAAAGGAAATTCATGTGCCATAAAAACCTTTGTTACAATGGCTGAATAGTTATAAACTTGAATAATATATAAGATTTTATGCAATATGAAACTATTTGGTTAGAAAATGAAGGGATTAGTGCATCACTGTAAATTAATATGCCAAGCAATAATCCCTACTCTTAAAATATTTCATTATGGCATATGATGCTTTCACTAGATGAATCTTTAAATTGAACTTTTTATTGCGTTAATACATCCTATCCAATGGACAATTGCTAAACCGGTCGGCGCAGACCGGCCCGCCAAACGCCAGAAAAAGACGTCCTGTGTTTCCACCGGCTGGCCGGTCCCAGTACTGTGCATTCGCCAGGTGGCGCATGGTATTTACTTCCTGTCTAGACAACATGACGTCATAGCATCTTTTTCGTTTGGCGCGTGTACTGTGCGAACGTGTTTTCAACAATCTCCAGATATTTTAAGGAAAAGTGTGCATTATGACGGATTTTATACCTTATTTACAAATAATTTATTGTAAAAGTGTTAACTACATATCAAGCACGGATATACATCAAGAAATCTGCTGGAAACGCTCTCTAGTTGACTCAATTTAGTGTTGATGATAGGGCAGTAATCTACGAGAAATATGAAGGCAGCCATTTTTCTAGTTTCCTCCCATTCAACAATTGTGTTGTTAGGGGCAGATCGACAATATTTAGAAATATAATGGAATATACTACTTACAAGGTATTTCTATCCGTGTTTTTTGTTTGAATGTACCTGCTGTAACTTTCCAGCTACAATCACCATAGAAACGTCTTTTCTTACACTACAAATAGAAATCACGGGAAACTTCAATCTACGTAGTTTTGAACACTGTAAAGAAGGAATTCCCCAAGCAAGATGCATTCTTCATCTTCAGAGCGCACTGGTACCGACTTCTCTGCTGTATAGCATCAGTCACACCAGCCTAGCTCGAGTATTTAGTGTTTTTCATCAGAACTTCATATCTACGACATAGAAGGAATTTCACTCTCAGTCCCACCCTTATGGACCCGGCACGTGTGTCGGTAGTAAGGGCAGTGGATGGCCAGGACACTGGTTTGAGTGCACAGCCGGCTGAGAAGAACTGTCATTAGCATTAGTTGACCGGCAAGCTCCAGTTCAACCGACTTCACAATAGAAGGTGATATCAGTCCCTCCCTTGCAGACCCGGCTCTGTTGTCGGTAGTGGGGGTTGTGGATGGCCAGTTTGCTGGTTTTATCACGAAAGAGAGAAGGAATTTCATCTACACATCTACAGAACGCACTGGTCCAGGCTTCTCTGCTTTTAAAGCATTAGCCGACCGGCCAGTTCAAAGAACGCGACCTCTGACGTCATATCCAGTCAGCCAATCGCGTGTCCTTCCGACCAATCACGAAGCAGGTCATGTGTTTTCACCGACCAGGAAGGTCGGAAATGCGTTCTTCAGAACTCACATGTACTGTGACTACAGTCCCTGCTTTGCAGACCCGGCCTGGTTGTCGGTAGTGGGGTTTTGTGGACTGTAAAGTTGCCGGTAAAGCTTCACACAAAGAACGCGAATACTGACGTCATCTCCAGTCAGCCAATCGCGTGTCCTTCCGACCAATCACGAAGCAGGTCACGTGTTTTCACCGACCAGGAAGGTCGGAAGTGCGTTCTTCAGAACTCATGTCTACTGTGATTGCAGTCCCTGCCTTGCAGACCCGGCTTCATTGTCGGTAGTGGGGTTTGTGGATGAGCAGAATACTGCGCATTTGCATGTTTAAGTATCACAAAAGAACGTCACAACTGACGAGCTCCAATCAGCCAATCGCGTGTCTTTCCGACCAGCAAGCTGGTCACGTGACGCACCGAACACCAAGTGTTTCTAAATATAGCTCACAAGGGCTTTCCCAGCAACTGTCAAATCTACAAGTAAGACGTGGGATTAAAGAAATGCTTTACTTAATGGAGGAAACCTACAGCAAGCTGAATTCAACACAAAAGATAGTTGTAAAATTGCTTTAGCAACTATTTACAGAGTGTACTGACTGGTGCTGGCTACACAGCCTTGTACACTTGCTTCAACAACTGGTTACAAAGTGTACCGACCGGCTACACAGCCTTGTACAGTTGCTTCAATAACTGGTTACAGAGTGTACCGACTGGTACTGGCTACACAGCCTTGTACACTTGCTTCAACAACTGGTTACAGAGTGTACCGGCTGGTACCGACTGCACAGCCTTGTACACTTGCTTCAACAACTGGTTACAGAGTGTACCGACTGGTACTGGTTACACAGCCTTGTACACTTGCTTTAACAACTGGTTACAGAGTGTACCGACTGGTACTGGCCACACAGTCTTGTACACTTGCTTCAACCTACTGGTTACAAAGTTTACTAACAGGTTGTTGGCTACACAGTCCTTACTGTACAGTGCTTCAACCCAACTGGTTAAATTAAAAAAAAAAAAAAAACAAAAAAAAAAACAGCCTGCCAGTTTTTTGTTACAGAGAATTACTAGTTACAGTAAAGTACCGAGTATGGAGCCCGGGTACCGGACAGAGTTACCTAAGGTTTATTTGGTTACAGAGAATTCTTAGACCAGTCAGTGGTTTTGGTGATATGACAGGGATATGACAGTGTCCTTTATCACACCTCTCAACAACCTGTTATCGGTGCTGGACTTGACTGGAGAGATAATAAATTTTGTCATCATGTCCGGCCAGGGGTCAGACATCTCACAAATGACAATTGCTCTGTAAATACTGCACCTTGCAGGCTGCTGGCCCGGGGCGAAGAGTCTATTAATGTGAAAAGTTGTGTCAGCCCCACCGGAGCACAATAAGAACAGAGAGACTGTTAACCTGGATCATTGTCTCCAGACCGGACCAGTGTCCGGAGGGACAGAAAATGTTGGTCAGAATACCAAATGTGGACACAGTCTGCCTATAGGTTCCAGACTAAGCCCTTTTTGGGAACGTAGGAAGCCTTGGGGGGCTGGACCCTAGGTAGTACAACTGTTGAAGGAGGGATACCTATGTCCATATACCTATACAAGAACAATCCAGGAAATGCCTGAGTTTTCACATCCAAGGTCGGGCATACCAGTTCAAGGCCCTGCCATTCAGTTGGTCCGCAGCACCTTTGGAGTTCACCGTGATACCAAAGCAGGTGAAATGGCTGATGAACTTAGAGAAATCAGAGCTGGAGCCCAAACAAGACTTCGATTTTGTAGGCTACCAGTTCGACTTCAGGTCTGATCGGTTCCGACCGACTCTGGACTGGTGACAGAACCTTCAAGAGACTGTTAAAACTGCTATCCCTACCGGCTTGCCCGGTCCGGGAATTCATGTCCTTGATAGGTTACTAACATCTACAGAAAAGCATGTTAATCTAGGCAGACTTCATATGAGACCCATACAGTGGCATCTCAAAAACAACTGGAGGGTATCCAGAATCACTGCAAAAGGTGATCCAAGTCCCCAGGTCCCTGCACCCCATTTACAATGGCGGCTGAAGGAAGACAATGAACTTACAGGCCAACCATTACACCCAATAAAACATGCTCTGCAAATATTTACAGACGCATCAATAGAAGGGTGGGGCGCTCACTTAGATGAGCACTTGGCAAGAGCAACCTGGCCCCCTCCGGGAAGCAAGTTGTATATAAACTGTCTAGAACTTAAAGCAGCCTTTCTGGCTTTAAAAGAGTTCCAAGACCTTTGCTCAACAAGATAGTACTTGTAGCTACTGACAACACCACAGTAGTGTCATACATAAAGGAAGGAGGAATGAGGTCGGGCCCACCTTGTGCCCTAGTATGGAGAATCTTGACCTGGTGTACCAGGAAACAAGTGACTCTAAGCACGACACATTCCAGGCCGGCCTAATGTGGTAGCAGACAGGCTGTCCAGACTAGGCCAGACCATCCCAACAGTGGTTTCTCCTCCCAGAGGTCTTCCACTCTATGCAGTAGGTGGCACCGGTCCAAAATAACTTATTTGCCACGAGGTTCAACAACAAGTCGCCTCTGTTTTGTGTCAGCGGTACCGGATCCCCTGGCCACAGCAGTGGATGTACTCAGTCGGCCATGGTAGGATCTAAAAGCATACACCTTCTCACCATCAGCCATATTGGGCAAAGTGGTGGAGAAGTTGCAAGACTCCCCATGTAAGAGAATCATTCTGATTGCTCCGGGGTGGCCCAACATGCCTTGATTTTGGGATCTAGTGGCCATGTCCAGCCACATCCCGCTGAGCCTGCCCAATCTGTCCAGCCTGTCCACAACCATTCGATCAGATCCCTCACAGAAATCTGACAAACCTTAATCTCCATGCAGGGCTCCTAGAGCCTCAGCAATCGAGGAGCAGGACTTGTCTGAGGCAGTGGCAGCAAGAATTGAGGCTCCTCAAAGGGGGGTCAATCAGATCAGTCTATGAGGCAAATGGGTCATTTTTACCAAGTGATGTATCATTCATCAGGTGGGCTTCGGGCACCACCTGTAAAGTCAGTTGTTTACTTCCTTAGGTACCTGTTTCAGGACAGGGAGTTGCAGCCCAGTACCATTGATGGTTACAGGTCAGCCATTGCTGATAGTCTAGAAATTTGCCCATCAATGTTAGTAAGGATGAAAATCTCACTCGTCTCCTGGATAGCTTCCACTGAGACAGACCCAAAGGCCGGAGGGTAACCCCTTCCTGGAACCTCTCCCTGGTTTTTGCACCAGCTGACAAGGTTCATTTTGAACCAATTAAAGGCCTCCTTGAAGCATTTGACCTTCAAGGCAGTTTCCCTTTGGGCCCTGGGTTCGCAAACAGCCCAGCACCATTGATGGTTATAGGTCACCCATTGTTGATAAAACTGGAAATTCACCCTTCAACATCAGTAAGGACGAAAATCTCGCTCGTCTCCGGGATAGATTCCTCAGAGACAGACCCAAAGGCAGGAGTGGCATACCCTCCTGGAACTTCTCACTGGCCGTGCACCACCTAAGACTCCTTTTGATCCAATCAAGGAGGCCCCCCTTGAAGCATTTGACCTTCAAGACGGTATTCCTCTTGGCCCTGGGGTCGGGCAAGTGCAAAAGTGAGATTCATGCCTGGCAAAACTGATATATTGGACACCAATCCGATTGGTCAAAGGTGTCCCTGTATCCATCACCCAGCTTTCTATCCTAGAATCAGCTGGCCATAGAGTGTCCAGTGTGGCCCCTGGGGTTATAACAGCCCTGGCCCCGACTCTGGATAGATCCCTCAAGTCTGACAGGTCCCTATGTCCGGTCAGAGCGTTGTGCTACTATTTGGACAGGACCTCAGACATCAGGCAGAATAAGGAGGTGGTTTTTGTGTCCTTTAAGAAAGGTTTCAACAAAGACATCTCACCTGCCACTATCTCCTCTTGGATCAAGCAGACTGTGATCCTATGTTATGAGCTCTCTGACCAGGGGGCCCACATTTAACATCAGGTTAAAGCCCATGATGTCAGGGCCTTTGCTGCTTCTAAGGCCTCCCAGTCGGGAGTCTCCTTAGATCCAATCTTGTCAGCCTGCCACTGAAGTCACAATACCTTCACACAGTTCTATATGAAGGGCGGGGCTTGGGCTGATTCAGAGCTTTACCAATTGGGCTCGGTAGTGGCTGCTCAGCAGATCCACAAGTGGCCCTTAGATTGAGGAGATTTGTATATATGTATAAACAGTTTCTTCATGTACATAAGAATTAAGTGTGGCGTGCTTCCTTTGGGAAGTTTATTTGCATTCTGGGACTGAACTCATCCCTCTCTTCCCCTACTTCAGAGCAGGTCTGCAAAAAAAAAGGGGGGGGGGGGGGGATGGCGGTATAGCCCCGGGTAACCGGCTGCTGGCAACCGACCATGGCCTTGCAGGGTTTCCTGACCTTAAAGTCAACCCAGGCCTGGACCTATAGGTCTCCTGACGAAGTCAGCCTAGACCGTAGGTTAAAATTTGCTATTACTTGTGAGTTCACATAAGTCCCTAGTAACTTACCCGCCGACCAAGCGGTAGTTATTCAGCAATTGTCCATTGGATAGGATGTATTAACGCAATAAAATTGCAAATTTAATAAGTAAATTAAATTTTTATAAGTTAATACCCTATCCAATGGACACACAAGACCCTCCCACCAACCCCGCTATCAGCTTACTAGGGGTCTAATAGTTTTAGACAACGAAAAAGATGCTATGACGTCATGTTGTCTAGACAGGAAGTAAATACCATGCGCCACCTGGCGAATGCACAGTACTGGGACCGGCCAGCCGGTGGAAACACAGGACGTCTTTTTCTGGCGTTTGGCGGGCCGGTCTGCGCCGACCGGTTTAGCAATTGTCCATTGGATAGGGTATTAACTTATAAAAATTTAATTTACTTATTAAATTTGCAAGATTGTTTATTTGAAATGTATTCACAAATAGTGGGGAGATTTGTGTTGCGTGTATTTTACCAGGTGTTTATTTCAATTGGGTAATAATTTGAAGCCTGGTGATATTTTGGGTATTACAAGAAAATAGTGCAAATGCTTAAGGAGGAAAATGGCAAGTTTAATTTTAACCATATTCTAACCATATTAAATTTTTAAATCTCCAAAAACACTAAGGATCTTTGTAAATTGGATTAAAAAAAGAAATTGAAAAGAAAAAAAATAGAAAGTTGAAAATACTTAACTTGTATTTTGTTCAGAATCTCCAAAGAACATGAAAGAACTGGAAGAATTGGACAATGAAATCTGGCCATTGCCTCAAGACATAGATTTGAATGCCACCGATGAACAAAACATATTCTCCCCCAATCCATTGGTAATGGCTTTCATATATATTACAGTATACTGTGTCCCATTAGGTTAACTGAATGCAACTTGATCTCAAATGAGTTTCCTTTGCCAGAACGTCTAGATATTGAAGGTTGAAATAATTGATGTTACTAAATATTAGCTAGATTACAAAAGCACTGGTCAACACCAATATTGTTGAACTGGTTAACTATGTTTCTTATGTATATCACCTCATTGGGGATTTTACATGATATTTAGAATTATAAATATTTATAAATATTTTGACTGAAGACCTAAAAAGTTGTCCAATAATTTGGGTGAATTTTTACATTGCTGGCATCTCTGAATCTGCCTTATTGTATTGTTTGTTTACATCCGGGACATGTGTCCATGTGACACTTTCGATATTTGCTCAAGCATGGTAAACCTTGGAAACAGTTAACTGATTAGGTGACAGTTAATACAAGCTACTACCCAGCTAGCAAATTATGTTAATCATTTTAGCCTTATAGATGATAGTTATTTTAATTTTGAAAAAGTCCTTTGAAGATCTTGAACTTTTTCTTAACCTAAATATATTAAATTACTTATAATTTTTACCCCACAGCCCTTAAGGGCTGTCGGGGTATTGTTTTCACCCATGGTGTCCGGATGGGCGGGTGGGTGGGCGGCGGTGGGAAATAGTTTGTCCGGGCTGTATCTCAGAAACCGTAAGGTGTAGGAAGTTGATACTTGGTAGGGACATTGGTTAGGGGGTGTAGGTGTGCAACATCATGGTCTGACCTTGATTTGACCTTGCCGTAGTGACCTTGAGTTTGAAAATCTTGTCCGGGCTATATCTTGGAAACTGTAAGGTGTAGGAAGTTGATACTTGGTAGGGACATTGGTTAGGGGGTGTAGCTGTGCATAGCCTGACCTTGATTTGACCTTTGACCTTGCCGTAGTGACCTTGACCTATAAAATCTTGTCCGGGCTATATCTCGGAAACCGTAAGGTGTAGGAAGTTGATACTTGGTGGGGATATTGGTTAGGGGGTGTAGGTGTGCAACGTCATGGTCTGACCTTGATTTGACCTTTGACCTTGCTGTAGTGACCTTGACCTATAAAATCTTGTCCGGGCTATATCTCGGAAACCGTAAGGTGTAGGAAGTTGATATTTGGTAGGGACATTGGTTAGTGGGTGTAGGTATGCAACGTCATGGTGTGACCTTGATTTGACCTTTGACCTTGCCGTAGTGACCTTGACCTATAAAATCTTGTCCAGGCTATATCTCGGAAACTGTAAGGTGTAGGAAGTTGATATTTGGTAGGGACATTTGTTAGGGGGGTGTAGGTGTGCAGCGTCATGGTCTGACCTTGATTTGACCTTGCCGTAGTGGCCTTGACCTATAAAATCTTGTCCGGGCTATATCTCAGAAACCGTGAGGTGTAGGAAGTTGATACTTGGTAGGGATATTGGTTAGGGGGTGTAGGTGTGCAACGTCGTGGTCTGACCAGGATTTTGACCTTTGACCTTGCCGTAGTGACCTTGACCTATAAAATCTTGTCCGGGCTATGTCTCGGAAACTGTAAGGTGTAGGAAGTTGATATTTGGTAGAGACATTGGTTAGGGGGTGTAGCTGTGCATAGCCTGACCTTGATTTGACCTTTGACCTTGCCGTAGTGACCTTGACCTATAAAATCTTGTCCGGGCTATATCTCGGAAACCGTAAGGTGTAGGAAGTTGATACTTGGTGGGGATATTGGTTAGGGGGTGTAGGTGTGCAACGTCATGGTCTGACCTTGATTTGACCTTGCTGTAGTGACCTTGACCTATAAAATCTTGTCCGGGCTATATCTCGGAAACCGTAAGGTGTAGGAAGTTGATATTTGGTAGGGACATTGGTTAGTGGGTGTAGGTATGCAACGTCATGGTGTGACCTTGATTTGACCTTTGACCTTGCCGTAGTGACCTTGACCTATAAAATCTTGTCCAGGCTATATCTCGGAAACTGTAAGGTGTAGGAAGTTGATATTTGGTAGGGACATTTGTTAGGGGGGTGTAGGTGTGCAGCGTCATGGTCTGACCTTGATTTGACCTTGCCGTAGTGGCCTTGACCTATAAAATCTTGTCCGGGCTATATCTCAGAAACCGTGAGGTGTAGGAAGTTGATACTTGGTAGGGATATTGGTTAGGGGGTGTAGGTGTGCAACGTCGTGGTCTGACCAGGATTTGACCTTTGACCTTGCCGTAGTGACCTTGACCTATAAAATCTTGTCCGGGCTATGTCTCGGAAACTGTAAGGTGTAGGAAGTTGATATTTGGTAGAGACATTGGTTAGGGGGTGTAGGTGTGCAGCATCATGGTGTGACTTTGATTTGACCTTTGACCTTGCCATAGTGATCTTGACCTTTAAAATCTTGTCAGGGCTATATCTCGGAAACCGTAAGGTGTAAGAAGTTGATACTTGGTAGGGACATTGGTTAGGGGCTATAGGTGTGTATTATCATGGTGTGACCTTAATTTGACCTTCTACCTTGTCGTAGTGACCTTCACCTTTAAAATCTTCATGGACCTTTGGGTCTGTCTTTTGATGCAGATTAAGCAAAAGTCATATTAGAATTTATTAAGAATTTCACTTTCATAACTTCCCATTGTGAGAGATAGAATTTCATCAAGTGAGCCACAGAGTTTGCTCCAGCACCACAATAAGCATTCATTGAATGTATTACCACTTCTGTATGCATGGTAATATTCAAACCATCTAAACCATAATTCGGCCATGCAGATGTAGATAAAGAGTGTTGAATTTTAGTTTACTGATTAATGCTGTCATCTTGTTATTGAATTATCTTGTTTTAGTACTTAATCTTTATACGCATTATCTTTCTTTTAAACATTATTTTCTCCATTTAAACATTGTTTGGACCTTTATATAACTGACAGTGCTCTGAAAGTATCCTGAAGTTTGTACTGGTACAGTACTTCTATATCTCATGGTGTTGAAAATATTTCCCTAGGCTGTGGGGTACGGGCATCTCTGATGCTATTTTTTAAATTTGTTTTTGCTGCCACCCCTTCAATTGACGCAACATACTGCAGAATTCACAGAAATTAGATATTATTTTAAATTGTCAATAAATCTATGAACTTGAATAGATCGAAAATACCTTGATGTAATTTCAAGTAATATATAACAGGGTTTCCTCATGCATATATATTTATTGTAGATGGCTGGCATCCACCCTGTGCTGAAAAAGGCTGTGCCTGTGACTTCATCAGAGCCTGAAACCTTTTCTACTACAAGTCCACAAAGACTGTGTCCTGAATTGAAGATGTCGTTACTTCCTGGCTCTATAGTATGTGGGAATGAAGGCATAACACTGGCTACAATACATTCTGTGAAGCTACAGCCAAATTCTGTGTGAGTATATCCAGAGGCAATTTAACCCATGCCTGCCCAACAGTGCGAAATATAAAACAGAAAGAGTTTTGGACTTAGTCTAGTTGAATATTAGTTTTCAGTTGGCGAATTTTGGGTCCATTTAGCATCTTTGAAGATTTGTTTTAAAATATTTCTAAAAGGATATGGTATCTACATTTTGTAATATTATATTTGCAATTCTATTTTTACAAATATATAACCAGTCACCCACCTGTCTTTATTATGTCCACCCCCCTGGGGGGTGGATATATTATTTTTGCTTTTTTCGCCGTCCGTTGTCCGATGTCCGGCGTCCGATGTCCGGCGTCACGCATGGTTTCCGCTCATTTAAAGGAAAAGTATTAGAGCTATTGTCACCAAATTTGGTATGCAGGCTTATTGGGTCAGTAGCTTGCTTGGGATTGCTTTTGGCTGTTGTACCTCTTTTGCTTACTGAGTAATACTTAAGTACAGCTATTTTCAGTACCCATTGGTTTCCGTGCATTTAAGCCAAAATAATTAAAGATATTTTACTACAATTTTGAATACAAGATTGTTATGTCCATAGCTCGCTTGGTATTGCATTTGGGACTGATAGCTTTGTCAGTACATGAGTAATAGCCATTTAGGTACTTCATTGTGTATTTTCAGTACTACTTTTGAGTAATTTGCTTCTATCTCCTTAACCGTGCGAGATAGAGCGATTTCGGCAAAATTTTCGACCCGCAGGGTATCTCAGGAGTGTACTCTTTGCAATTTTCAAAAAATTTTCCCCTCCCCAAAAATGGCGGCCATTTTGAATTTTCGAATTTTTGCCAAAAATGGCAAAACACAAATTTCCTTCTATCTCCTTAACCGTGCGAGATAGAGCGATTTCGTCGAAATTTTCAACCCGCAGGGTATCTAAGGAATGCAATCTTTGCAATTTTCCAAAAATTTTCCCCTCCCCAAAAATGGCGGCCATTTTGAATTTTCGAATTTTTGCCAAAAATGGCAAAACACTAATTTGCTTCTATCTCCTTAACCGTGCGAGATAGAGTGATTTCGTCGAAATTTTCGACCCACAGGGTATCTAAGGAATGCAATCTTTGCAATTTTCCAAAAAAATTTCCCCTCCCCAAAAATGGCGGCCATTTTGAATTTTTGCCAAAAATGGCAAAACACTAATTTGCTTCTATCTCCTTAACCGTGCGAGATAGAGCGATTTCGTCGAAATTTTCGACCCACAGGGTATCTGACAAGTGTACTCTTTGCAATTTTCAAAAAATTTTCCCCTCCCCAAAAATGGCGGCCATTTTGAATTTTCGAATTTTTGCCAAAAATGGCAAAACACAAATTTGCTTCTATCTCCTTAACCGTGCGAGATAGAGCGATTTCGTCGAAATTTTCGACCCACAGGGTATCTGAGCATTGTACTCTTGGTAACTTTTTAAAAATTTTCCCCTCCCCAAAAATGGCGGCCATTTTGAATTTTCGAATTTTTGCCAAAAATGGCAAAACACAAATTTGCTTCTATCTCCTTAACCGTGCGAGATAGAGCGATTTCGGCAAAATTTTCGACGCACAGGGTATCTAAGCAATCCAATCTTTGCAATTTTCAAAAAATTTTCCCCTCCCCAAAAATGGCGGCCATTTTGAATTTTCGAATTTTTGCCAAAAATGGCAAAACACAAATTTGCTTCTATCTCCTTAACCGTGCGAGATAGAGCGATTTCGTCGAAATTTTCAACCCACAGGGTATCTAAGGAATGTAATCTTTGCAATTTTCAAAAAATTTTCCCCTCCCCAAAAATGGCGGCCATTTTGAATTATCCAAGTTTTGCCAAAAATGGCAAAACACAAACTGGCCTTAACCGTGCAAAATAGAGTTATTTTGTTGAAATTTTCGACCCATAGGGTATCTAAGAAATGTACTCTTGGCAATTTTCAAAAAAATTTCCTTTTCCCAATAATGGCGGCCATTTTGAATTTTCAAATTTTTGCCAAAAATAGAAAAACAGGAATTTGCTTCTATCTTCTTAACCGTGCAAGATAGAGTGATTTCGTCAAAATTTTCAACCCAACCAATGCAAAAAGGCATGAAGCTGAAATAATTTACATCTACACTAACAAATATTTAAGCATCATTGATATATTTTACAAATGAAACAGGGTCTTGTAAGACTACTGTACAATTTGGGCAAAAGGTTCATGGGTGGACATTACACATGATAATGTGTGTTCTTCTATGCTATCCTGTTTCTATTCGCATCTGCTATCAACAGGGCGGCCTATTTCTAGTATTTTTATATGAATTTAAAATAGCGGATTGACTTTTCCCCTGTATTGTGTGTTTTATAAAACTTTCTCTAAATTCAACGTAAATTTTAATCAGTGAATTGGTAGAATTTTGTTACTTTTTAAAATTCAAAATTATTGCCAAAAGCCTTTATACTATTAATCCAGTAAGGCAGAAACAGTTAACCATATTAACCTAATATTATGTTTCCCAAGTACAAACCAGTGACAATATTGTTTTACCCGTTACCTGTTTTCTTGTGTATGTCGCCTGATATGGGATATTGTGCCATTGTTAGAATTCTTAACATTTTGAGTCACACCATAAAAATGTATCAATTCAAAATATTTTATCTGCATATGATGTTTTGCAAATTATCCTTTTATTGCGTTAATACATCCTATCCAATGGACAATTGCTTTACCGGTCGGCGCGACCGGTCCCGCCAAACGCCAGAAAAAGACGTCCTGTATATAATACTGGCAGGACCGGTCAGTAGTGTGCATTCAGTAGGTGGCGCATCATACTTGCTTCCTGTCCAGACAGAGTGACGTCAGTTCATCTTTTTCGTTTGGCGCGTAGTGTGCAGACGTGTTTTGAAGTGATCTCCAAGTTTTGAAGGAAACGCGGCTTATTCTACGAATTTAAATATATTTATTGTGTTCATACATATCAGTGCCTCTCCAGGACTAAACGAGGCATTATCCAGCACTTTATAACCAGTTTTGAAGAATTTCTGTGTACTTGTCGTCGAGACGAAGTCGTGGGTGAGAGCTCGTGTGTCGTCCCTGCAGCATTCCTTCTTCTACACAGAAGGTTGTATCTCCACGACTTAACCTCCATTTATTTCTTCGTTGTCGAGAAACACTGAGTGTATGTCGACGAGAAGAATTTAGAAGGAAGAAGAATGCATCGTCTGACGTCATCACTTCCAGCTTATGTTTGTCACGTGACACGGACCTGGTCACGTGATACGCATTCAACAATGGAGGAATCGTGTTTTCAACAGAAGTTTTAGAAAAAAAGACGAGTAATTATTACTGTACACACACTTTTTAACTGTCAAGAAGAAATCCAGCAACTCGTCTGTTGGCCTGAAGAATTAGATGACAAGTGGTCATTGAACTCTGCAAATTTTTGCCGGTGCCGGTCATGTGACTTCACAGATCTCAACACCACTACCGGCAAGCAAATCCCCAGGCGTGACTGGTTCAGCTGACAAGAAGTGATGAATTTTACCGGTACCAGTTCTGGTCAGACTACCGGTGGGGAGCACTAGTGATGGGTTTTACCGGTTCCAGTCTGTACAGACTACCGGTGGGTGCTGTTCCTGTGAAGAAACCCCTTCAGTTGGTTGCCAGAGATCAGTCCTGCTTGATCCTGGAACCTCCACCAGAGGCCTTTCCACTGGTGGGACTGTTGGGGGTACTGGTTCCAGTCATGTTCCTGTGAAGCTGTCAACAACCCCCTTCAGTGGTTACCAGTGATCACCCTGTTTTGATACTGGAACCTCCACCAGAGGCCTTTCCACTGGTGTGACTGTTGGGGGTACCGGTTCCGGTCTGTACAGACTACCGGTGGGTGCTGTTCCTGTGAAGAAATCCCCTTCAGTGGCTGCCAGTGATCAGTCCTGCTTGATCCTGGAACCTCCACCAGAGGCCTTTCCACTGGTGTGACTGTTGGGGGTACCGGTTCCGGTCTGTACAGACTACCGGTGGGTGCTGTTCCTGTGAAGAAACCCCTTCAGTTGGTTGCCAGAGATCAGTCCTGCTTGATCCTGGAACCTCCACCAGAGGCCTTTCCACTGGTGGGACTGTTGGGGGGTACTGGTTCCAGTCATGTTCCTGTGAAGCTGTCAAGGACCCCCTCCTCAGTGGTTTCCAGTGATCAGCCCTGTTTGATACTGGAACCTCCACCAGAGGCCTTTCCACTGGTGTGACTGTGGGGGTACCGGTTCCAGTCTTGTTCAGACCACCGGTGCGGCTGCTCAGAGGGTTCACCTACCAGAAGTCGCAGTGACCATTGACCCTTATCTCCCCAGTGCAGAATTTTGGACCGGTACCAGTCCTGTTCAGGCTACCGGTAGGGTCACTAGCCAGCCAGTGATGAGGGATACCGGCACCAGTTCTGCTCAGACTGCTGGTTGTGGTCACAGAAATCCAGCAAGGGCTACCGGTTAAATAGGATTACCGGTTACACAGAGTTGCTGGTGACACACAGCAGGGCTACTGGTTCAGAGAATTACCGGCTCCCGAGTGTTGCCGGTTCTGGAGTGTACCGGTGCCGCAGGGTTGCCGGTGCCTGAGTGCTGCCGGTCCAGGAGTGCTGCTGGTTACAGAGGAATCTGCTGTTTCCATTCTTACTGGCAAGAAACCAGCTTCAAATCCAGTGCTGACAGCAGGTTCACCGGTTACAGAGAATTACCGGTTCCGGAGTGCTGCTGGTTACAGAGTGTGGTGCTGGTTACAGAGAAACTACTGTTCCCATGCTTACAAGAAACCAGCTTCAAATCCAGTGCTGACAACAGGTTCACCGGTTACAGAGGTTTACCGGCTATAGAAATTTGCTGGTGACAAGTTAGTTGGACGGGAAGAAATTCCCTTAACCGACTGGTTACAGAACCTACCCACCAGGTGCCGGCTTGCAAACCTTCAGGGACAGTTGCTTCAAAAGAATCTGAGAGATAATGGTGAAGTAACCAGACTGAACCTCGAACACCAGTCTACTGGACTGGGAGATCTACCAAGGGATTAACTAAGACTACAGAAATGTGATGTCCCAATTCTTTGGTTACAGGGCCTTCTCCCAGAAACTTTGGTTACAGAGAGATGGCACCTACCGGTTTGGCTGGTTACAGAGACTGTTGGTTGCAGAAGCTGCTGAATCCTCCACTGGGCAGGAAGAAGGCAGTTTTCATATGAACCTACCCATACAAAGAAATGGTTCAATTCACCCAGTTCGGCCAACTCCAATGAGTTTATGCAGAACTGGGGAACCACCAGGAACCGGTTACAGTGCATTGCTTCACTTATAACTGGTGCTGGGAGAAGTGGGAAGTTCTGGGTTTGAGTCCAAAAGTAGTCCCCACACTGAGGGAGGGCTACACCCTCCCCTTCCGGTTCAGACCCAACTTGACAAGGTTACCAACTGTAATAAGCAACTACCACAACCCAGCCAAGCAGTCCTTCCTTTTAGAAGCACTGTATCAGCTGGTGAACAAGAATACAGTACAACCGGTAGAAATCAAACTCACAAGGCAACCGGCTATTTTTGGTACCCGAGCCCAACAACCGGTGGAGACCTGTCCTGGTCCTGAGCACCTTGAACACCTTTTTGAACACAGGGACGTTCAAGATGGAAACCCCAGAGACCATAAGAACCTCCCTCCAAGCAGGGGAGTGGGTCACATCCATAGATTTCAAAGAAGCATACTTCCACATACCAATTCACAGGAAGTACATGCGCTTTTACCTCCAGGGTCGGTCCTACCAGTTCAAGCCCTTCCCTTTGGCCTGTCCACAGCTCCCATGGAGTTCACAGTGGTGGCCAAAGAGGTCAAACTCGTGGCTTTTCAGAAGGGTATAAGGATCCACCAGTACCTAGACGACTGGCTGGTGAGAGCCTCTACCCACCACACCTGTCTCCAGCATACTCAAACCCTAGTCACACTTTGTCAGGAATTAGGGTGGCTGATGAACAAGGAAAAGTTAGAGCTGGTTCCCAAACAGGTCTTCAACTTCGTAGGTTACCAGTTCGACCTGAAAGAGGGCAAGGTCAGACTAACAGAAGAACGTTGGCAGGCCTTGACACACAAGATCAGATCAATATTGTCGGATCCGCTTTGCCCGGTCCGACAATTCATGTCCCTCATAGGTCTACTCACAGCAACAGAAAAGCAAGTCCACTTAGGGCGACTAACATGAGACCCATACAGTGGCACTTGAAAAACAACTGGAGGGTCCCAGAGTCACTGGAAAAGGTGATCTCGGTCCCCAAAACCCTCCACCTCCATCTAAGGTGGTGGCTGGAGGAAAGCAATGTGCTTCTAGGTCAACCATTACACCCTCTAAAACATGCTCTGCAAATCTTTACAGACACATCAAAAGAAGGGTGGGGCGCCCACTTAGACGAGCACACTGCAAGGGGACAGTGGTCCCTACCCGAGAGCAAGTTACACATAAACCACTTAGAGCTGAAAGCAGTATTTCTAGCTCTAAAAGAGTTTCAAACCCTAGTCTTCAACAAGACAGTGTTGGTAGCTACAGACAACACAACAGTGGTTGCCTATATCGACAAAGAAAGGGGGATGAAATCGGGCTCTCTGTGTGCCCTACTGTGGAGAATTCTGTCCTGGTGCACCAGGCAGCAAGTAACCCTCAGGGCACGTCACATCCCCGGCCGGCTGAACGTGATAGCAGACAAGCTATCCAGGCTTGGCCAGACCATTCAAACAGAGTGGTCACTTCATCCAGAAGTGTTCCAAGCTGTATGTTCAAGGTGGCATCAGCCACAAGTGGACCTGTTTGCCACCAGGTTCAACAACAAACTACCACAGTTTGTATCACCGGTACCAGACCCCCAGGCTTGGGCAGTGGATGCACTCAGCCTGTCCTGAGAGTACCTGGACCCATACGCCTTCCCACCGGCAGCCATCTTGGGCAAAGTGGTGGAGAAGCTCCAGGACTACCCCTGCAACAGAATAATTCTGATTGCTCCAGGGTGGCCCAACATGCCCTGGTTTTGGGACCTGGTAGCAATGTCAAGCCAGATCCCACTGTGTCTGCCCAGCATACCCAACCTAGTGTCTCAGCCATTCAACCAGGTCCTTCACAGGAACCTGTCGAATCTGAACCTACATGCCTGGCTCCTAGAGCCTCAGCAATCAAGGAGCAAGGCTTCTCTGAGGCAGTGGCAGCACGAATTGAGGCTCCTCAAAGAAGGTCAACCAGATCTGTCTATGAGGCAAAGTGGACCATTTTTACAAAGTGGCGCCTCAGTAATCAGGTGGACTTCAGGGCACCACCTCTGAAAGCCATTGCTGACTTCCTCCTGCACTTATTTCAGGAGAAGAAGTTACAACCAAGCACTATTGATGGCTACAGATCCGCCATTGCTGACAAACTGGGCAATTCCACCATTAATGTCAGCAAAGATGAGAATCTCTCTCGTCTCCTGGATAGTTTCCATAGTGACAGACCTAAGGGCAGGAGGGGCATCCCCTCCTGGAACCTTTCACTGGTTTTACATCAGCTCACAAAGGCTCCCTTTGATTCCCTGAAAGAGGCCTCCTTGAAACATCTAACTTTCAAGACTGTTTTCTTGCTGGCTTTGGGTTCAGGTAAGCGCAGGAGTGAGATCCATGCTTGGTTACATAAGAACATCAGACACCAGTCGGACTGGTCTAAGGTGTTTTTGTACCCCTCACCCAGTTTCCTATCCAAGAACCAGCTGGCTAAGGAAGGTCCAGATAGTGTGGCACCAGTGGTCATCCCAGCCCTGGCACCATCTCTGGATAGGTCACTCAAGGGTGACAGGTCCCTATGTCCAGTTAGAGCCCTGCGCTACTACTTGGACAGGACTGCAGACCTCAGGCAGAATAAGGAGTTAGTCTTTGTCTCCTTCAAGAAGGGTTTTGATAAAGACATCTCACCTGCCACCATCTCCTCATGGATCAAACAGACTGTGGTTCTGTGCTATGAGCTCTCTGACCAGGAGGCCCTCGCCTTACATCAGGTTAAAGCCCATGATGTTAGGGCCTTTGCTGCGTCTAAGGCTTTCCAATCAGGGATTTCCTTAGATCAGATCTTGTCAGCCTGCCACTGGAAATCTCACAACACCTTCACCCAATTCTATTTGAAGGATGTTGCCTGGGCTGACTCGGAGCTTTTCCACCTGGGACCTGTAGTGGCTGCCCAGCAGGTGCACCACCAGGCCCAGAAATGATGGGATGTTGTATATATGTAAATATGTACATATTGTAAAAAAAAAAACAAAAAAAAAAACTGTGACTTGCTTCCCTTGGGAAGTTTATTTCTTCTGGGACTGAACTCAGCCCCTCTCTCTCTATCTTTCCCTTCTCAACCAACTCTGGAAGGAAAGAAAAAGGGGGGGGCAACGTCGGTAGACTCCCGGTTAACCGGTGAGTTAGTGGCCGACCTTGACCTGTCAGGGTTCTCTGACCCTAGGTCAAATGGGCCTGTACAATTTTGTTTTGTTATGAGTTCACAGAAGTCCCTAGCTGCTTACCCGCCTACCAAGCGGTAGTTATTCAGCAATTGTCCATTGGATAGGATGTATTAACGCAATAAAATTGCAAATTTAATAAGTAAATTAAATTTTTATAAGTTAATACCCTATCCAATGGACAGGCAAGGCCCTCCCAACCGACCCCGCTACCAGCTTACTAGGGTTCTAAATCGTTTTAGACAACGAAAAAGATGAACTGACGTCACTCTGTCTGGACAGGAAGCAAGTATGATGCGCCACCTAGCGAATGCACACTACTGACCGGTCCTGCCAGTATTATATACAGGACGTCTTTTTCTGGCGTTTGGCGGGACCGGTCGCGCCGACCGGTAAAGCAATTGTCCATTGGATAGGGTATTAACTTATAAAAATTTAATTTACTTATTAAATTTGCAAATTAATTCACATGACTCTTGTGTATGTCATTTTTACCCCACATGGGGTATTGTTTTCACCCATGGGGTCTGGATGGGCGGGCGGGTGGGTGGGTGGGCGGCGGGAAATAGTTGGTCCGGGCTATATCTCAGAAACCGTAAGGTGTAGGAAGTTGATACTTAGTAGGGACATTGGTTAGGGGGTGTAGCTGTGCAACGTCATGGTCTGACCTTGATTTGACCTTTGACCTTGCCGTAGTGACCTTGAGTTTGAAAATCTTGTCCGGGCTATATCTCGGAAACTGGAAGGTGTAGAAAGTTGATACTTGGTAGGGACATTGGTTAGGGGGTGTAGTTGTGCAACGTCATAGTCTGACCTTGATTTGACCTTTGACATTGCCGTAGTGACCTTGACCTATAAAATCTTGTCCGGGCTACATCTCGGAAACCGTAAGGTGTAGGAAGTTGATACTTAGTAGGGATATTGGTTAGGGGGTGTAGGTGTGCAACGTCATTTGTCCAGGCTATATCTCAGAAACCGTAAGGTGTAGGAAGTTGATACTTGGTAGGGATATTGCTTAGGGGGTGTAGGTGTGCAGCGTCATGGTCTGACCTTGATTTGACCTTTGACCTTGCCGTAGTGACCTTGACCTATAAAATGTTGTCTGGGCTATATCTCAGAAACCGTAAGGTGTAGGAAGTTGATACTTGGTAGGGATATTGATTAGGGGGTGTAGGTGTGCAACGTCATGGTCTGACCTGGATTTGACCTTTAACCTTGCCGTAGTGACCTTGACCTATAAAATATTGTCCGGGCTTTATCTCGGAAACTGTTAGGTGCAGGAAGTTGATATTTGGTAGAGACATTGGCTAGGGGGTGTAGGTGTGTATTATCATGGTGTGACCTTAATTTGACCTTTTACCTTGCCGTAGTGACCTTGACCTTTAAAATCTTGTTGCACCTTTGGGTCTGTCTTTTGATGCAGATTAAGCAAAAGTCATATTAGAATTTATTAAGAATTTTACTTTCATAACTTCCCATTGTAAGAGATAGAATTTCATCAAGTGAGCCGCAGATTTTGCTCCAACACCACACATAAGCATTCATTAAATGTATTACCACTTCTGTATGCATGGTAATATTCAAACCATCTAAACCATAATTTTATTGCGTTAATACTTCCTATCCAATGGACAATAGCTTATCCGGTCGGCGCAGACCGGCCCGCCAAACGCCAGAAAAAGACGTCCTGTGTTTCCACCGGCTGGCCGGTCCCAGTACTGTGCATTCGCCAGGTGGCGCATGGTACTTCCTTCCTGTCTAGACAACATGACGTCATATCATCTTTTTCGTTTGGCGCGTGTACTGTGCGAACGTGTTTTCAACAATCTCCAGATATTTTAAGGAAAAGTGTGCATTATGATGGATTTTTCACCTGAATTGCAAATTTTTTGGTTTAAAAGTGTTATCTACATATCAAGCACGGATATACATGATTAAATCTGCTGGAAACGCTCCCTAGCTGACTCAATGTAGTGTTGATGATAGGGCAGTTACGACGCGAAATATAAAGGCAGCCATTTTACTAGTTTCCTCCCATTCAACCTTTGTGTTGTTAGGGGCAGATCGACAATATTGAGGAATTATGGATATACTACTTACGTACAGGTATTTTATCCGTGTCTTTTGTTTGAGGCTACAGTCACCATAGAAACGTCTTTCTAGTACTTCCAATAGAAATCACGGGGAACTGCAATCTACGTAGTTTTGAACACTGTAATAGAAGGAATTCCCCAAGCAAGAGATGCATTCTTCAGATTCTTCAGAGCGCACTGGTACCGACTTCTCTGCTGTAAAGCATCAGTCACACCAGCCTAGCTCGAGTATTTAGTGTTTTTTCATCAGAAGCAATAGGTGAATTCTTCAGATTTCTTCAGAGCGCACTGGTCCAGACATCTTTGCTGTAAAGCATTAGTCGACCGGCAAGCTCATGTTCAGCCGACCTCACCTAGTATTTACATAGAAGGAACTTCATCTTTAATCACTCTCAGTCCCTCCCTTGTGGACCCGGCACTTATGTCGGTAGTAAGGGAGGTGGATGGCCAGGAAACTGGTTTGAGTGTACAGCCGGCTGAAAAGAAGAATCGACTTCAGACCGGCCAGGACTTCATCTACAGAGTGCACTGGCCCAGGCTTCTCTGCTTTAAAAGCATCAGCCGGCCGGCCAGCTCAAAAGAACGCGACCTCTGACGTCATATCCAGTCAGTCAATCGCGTGTCTTTCCGACCAATCACGAAGCAGGTCACGTGTTTTCACCGACCAGGAAGGTCGGAAGTGCGTTCTTCAGAACTCACGTCTACTGTGACTGCAGTCCCTGCTTTACAGACCCGACCTTGTTGTCGGTAGTGGGGTTTTGTGGACTGTAAACTTGCTGGTAAAGCATCACACAAAGAACGCGAATACTGATGTCATCTCCAGTTAGCCAATCGCGTGTCCTTCCGACCAAATCACGAAGCTGGTCACGTGTTTTCACCGACCAGGAAGGTCGAACTGCGTTCTTCACAACTTACATCTACTGCGATACCAGTCCTTCTCTCATGAACCGACCTTCGTTGTCGGTAGTGGGGTTTGTGGATGAGCAGTATACTGCGCATTTGCATGTTTAATTATCACAAAAGAACGCGGCAACTGACGAACTCCAATCAGCCAATCGCGTGTCTTTCCGACCAGCAGGCTGGTCACGTGACACACCGAATACCAAGTGTTTCTAAAAATAGATTACAAGGGCTTTCCCAGCAACTGTCAAATCTTCGAACAAGACGTGCGATTTAAGAAATACTTTAATTAATGGAGGAAACCTACAGCAAGCTGAATTCAACACAAAAGATAGTTGTAAAATTGCTTTAGCGATTGGTTACAGAGTGTACCCACCAGTATACTGGCTACACAGCCTTGTACACTTGCTTCAACAACTGGTTACAGAGTGTACCGACTGGTACTAGCTACACAGCCTTGTACACTTGCTTCAATAACTGGTTACAGAGTGTACCGGCTGGTACTAGCTACACAGCCTTGTACATTTGCTTCAACAACTGTTTACAGAGTGTACCGACTGGTACTGGGCTACACAGCCTTGTACACTTGCTTCAACAACTGGTTACAGAGTGTACCGGCTGGTACTGGTTACACAGCCTTGTACACTTGCTTCAACAGCTGGGTACAGAGCGTACCAGCTGGTTCTGGCTACACAGCCTTGTACACTTGCTTCAACAACTGGTTACAGAGTGTACCGACTGGTACTGGCTACACAGTCTTGTACACTTGCTTCAACCTACCGGTTACAAAGTCTACTAACAGGGTGCTGGCTACACAGTCCTTACTGTACAGGGCTTCACCCCAACTGGTTACTTGAAAAAAAAAAATAAAAAAAAGCTGGCTAAATATAGACCAGTAGCTGTCTAAATTCATTGGTGACCCCAGCCTCCCAGTTTTTTTGCCGGTTACAGAAAATTACTGGTTACAGTAAAGTACCGGGTATAGAGTCCTGGTACTAGACAGAGTTGCCTAAAGTAAATTTGGTTACAGAGAATTCTTAGACCAGTCAGTGGTCTTGGGGATATGACAGTGATATGACAGTGTCCCAAGCTACTGCCAGGCAACCTTCCCTTATCACACCTCTCAACAAACTGTTATCGGTGCTGGACTTGACTGGAGAGATAATAAAGTTTGTCATCATGTCCAGCCAGGGGTCAGACATCTCACAAATGACAATTGCTCTGGTAAATGCTGCACCTTGCAGGCTGCTGGCCCGGGGCAAAGAGTCTATTGATGTGGAAAGTTGTGTCAACCCCACCGGACCACAATAAGAACAGAGAGACTGTTAACTTGGATCATTGTCACCAGACCGGACCAGTGTCCGGAGGGACAGGAAATATTGTCAGGATACCAAATGTCCCAAATGTGGCACACAATCTGCCTGTAGGGTCCAGACTAAGCCCTTTTTGGGAACTTAGGAAGCCTTGGGGGCTGGACCCTAGGTAGTACAATTGTGGAAGGAGGGATACCTATGTCCATATACCTATACAAGAACAATCCAGGAAATGCCTGAGATTTCACATCCAAGGTCGGGCATACCAGTTCAAGGCCCTGCCTTTCGGTTTGTCCACAGCACCTTTGGAGTTCATCGTAATACCAAAGGAGGTGAATTGATGGCCATACACAAGGATTTAAGAAACCACCAGTACCTAGACGACTGGTTGGTGAGAGCCAGATCCCACCAGGCTTGTCTCCAACATACACAGGAGCTAGTAAATAATGTGTCAGCAACTAGGTTGGCTGGTGAACTTGGAGAAATCAGAGCTGGAGTCCAAAAAAGACTTCAATTTTGTAGGCTACCAGTTCGACCTCAGGTCTGATCCGGTCCGACTGACTCCAGACCGGTAGCAGAACCTTCAAGAGAAAATGCTGAAATTGCTATCCCTACCGGCTTGCCCGGTCCGGGAATTCAGGTCCGTGATAGGCTTACTAACAGCTACAGAAAAGCAAGTTCATGTAGGCCAACTTCATATGAGACTCATTCAGTGGCATCACAAACACAACTGGAGGGTCCCAGAATCACTGGAAAAGGTGATCCCAACCCCCAGGTCCTTGCACCCCCTTTACAATGATGGCTGAAGGAAGACAATGTACTTACAGTCCAACCATTACACCAATAAAACATGCTCTGCAAATAATTACAGACGCATCAATAGAAGGGTGGGGCGCTCGCTTAGACGAGCACTTGCAAGAGCAACCTGGTCCCCTCCGGGAAGCAAGCTGCATATAAACTATCTAGAACTTAAAGCAGTTCTTTCTGGCCTTAAAAGAGTTCCAAGACCTTTGCTCAACAAGATAGTACTTGTAGCAACTGACAACACCACAGTAGTGTCATACATAAACAAGGAAGGAGGCATGAGGTCGTGCCCACTTTGTGCCCTACTATGGAGAATCTTGACCTGGTGTACCAGGAAACAAGTGACTCTAAAGCACGACACATTCCAGGCCAGCCGAATGTGGTAGCAGACAAGCTATCCAGACTAGGCCAGACCATCCAAACAGTGGTTTCTCCTTCCAGAGGTCTTTCACTCTATGCAGCAGGTGGCACCGGCCCAAATAGACTTATTTGCCACGAGGTTCAACAACAGGTTGCCTGTGTTTGTGTCACCAGTACCGGATCCCCTGGCCACAGCAGTGGATGCGCTCAGTCGGCCGTGGTAGGATCTGAAAGCATACACCTTCCCATCAGCCATATTGGGCAAAGTGGTGGAGAAGTTGCAAGACTCCCCATGCAAGAGAATCATTCTGAATGCTCCGGGGTGGCCCAACATGCCTTGGTTTTGGGATCTAGTGGCTACGTCCAGCCAAATCCCACTGAGCCTGCCCAATATGCCCAACCTGTTGACAGCCATTCAATCAGATCCCTCACAGAAATCTGACAAACCTTAATATCCATGCAGGGCTCCTAGAGCCTCAGCAATCGAGGAGCAGGTCTTATCTGAGGCAGTGGCAGCAAGAGTTGAGGCTCCTCAAAGGGGATCAATCTGATCAGTCTATGAGGCAAGTGGGCCATTTTTACAAGTGGTGTATCATTCATCAGGTGACTTCGGGGCACCCCCTGTTAAGTTAATTGCTGACTTCCTTATGTACCTATTTCAGGACAGGAAGTTGCAGCCCAGCACCATTGATGGTTACAGGTCAGGCTTTGCTGATAGACTGGGAAATTCGCCCATCAATATCAGTAAGGATGAAAATCTCACTCGTCTCCTGGATAGTTTCCACTGAGACAGACCCAAAGGCCGGAAGGGAATCCCCTCCTGGAACCTCTCCCTGGTTTTTGCACCAGCTGACAGGGGTCATTTGGAACCAATTAAAGAGGCCTCCTTGAAGCATTTGACCTTCAAGACAGTTTTCCTCTTGGCCCTGGGGTCAGGCAAGAGTAGAAGTGAGATACATGCTTGGCAAAACAGAAATATTAGACACCAGTCCGACTGGTCAAGGTGTCCCTGTACCCGTCACCCAGCTTTCTCCCCAAGAATCAGCTGGCCTAAGAGGGTCCAGACAGTGTGGCCCCAGGGATATAACAGCCCTGGCCCCAACTCTGGATAGATCCCTCAAGTCTGACAGGTCCCTCTGTCCAGTCAGAGCATTGCGCTACTATTTGGACAGGACCTCAGGCAGAATAAGGAGGTGGGTTTTGTCTCCTTTAAGAAAGGTTTTGACAAAGACATCTCACCTGCCACTATCTCCTCTTGGATCAAGCAGACTGTGATCCTATGTTATGAGCTCTCTGACCAGGAGGCCCACACTTTACATCAGGTTAAAGCCCATGATGTCAGGGCCTTTGATGCTTCTAAGGTCTTCCAGTCGGGAGTTTTCCTTGGATACAGTCTTGTCAGCCTGCCACTGAAGTCACATAATACCTTCACGTAGTGCTATCTGAAAGGCGGGGCTTGGGCTGATACAGAGCTTTACCAATTGGGCTCGGTAGTGGCTGCTCAGCAGATCCACTAGTGGCCCTTAGATTGAGGAGATTTGTATATATGTATAAACAGTTTCTTCATGTACATAAGAATTAAGTGTGGCGTGCTTCCTTTGGGAGGTTTATTTGCATTCTGGGACTGAACTCATCCCTCTCTTCCCCTACCTCAGAGCAGGTCTGCAAAAAAAGGGGGGGGGCAACCGCGGTATAGCCCCGGGTAACCGGCTGCTGGCAACCGACCATGGTCTTACAGGGTTTCCTGACCTTAAGGTCAACCCAGACCTGGGCCTATAGGTCTCCTGACAAAGTCAGCCTAGACCGTAGGTTAAAATTTGCTATTACTTGTGAGTTCACATAAGTCCCTAGTAACTTACCCGCCGGCCAAGCGGTAGTTATTCAGCTATTGTCCATTGGATAGGAAGTATTAACGCAATAAAATTGCAAATTTAATAAGTAAATTAAATTTTTATAAGTTAATACCCTATCCAATGGACACACAAGACCCTCCCACCGACCCCGCTATCAGCTTACTAGGGGCCTAATAGGTTTAGACAACGAAAAAGATGATATGACGTCATGTTGTCTAGACAGGAAGGAAGTACCATGCGCCACCTGGCGAATGCACAGTACTGCGCCGACCGGATAAGCTATTGTCCATTGGATAGGGTATTAACTTATAAAAATTTAATTTACTTATTAAATTTGCAATTCGGAAATGCAGATGTATGTAAAGAGTGTTGAATTTTAGTTTGCTGATTAATGCTGTCATCTTGTCATTAAATTATCTTGTTTTAATACTTCATCTTTATACGCATTATCTTTCTTTTAAACATTATTTCTCCATTTAAACATTGTTTGAACCTTTATATAACTGACAGTGCTCTGAAAGTATCCTGAAGTTTGTACTGGTACAGTACTTCTATATCTCATGGTGTTGAAAATATTTCCCAAGGCTGTGGGGTACGGGCATCTCTGATGCTATTTTCAGCATTTCTTCTCTCTCCAAAAGTGCCAAAAATCTAAAAACAGTTAACACGTTAGTTGTGGGCCAATGGAAGCAGCTACTCAGCAACCAAATTATGCGAGCCCTTTTTGCCTTATAATCCAGTGGCATTGCAGATTCACATAATATCAAACAGATCAATAGTGATCAATTTTACATTTTGTGAAATTAGTGTTATTTAGTATAATTTTTGTTTAAATTAGGTCATCATTGGTTAGTGCTGGAGCTGAAAAACTTGATACCAAAGAACCCCATACAGAGGACATTCATGCAGACTTTGTCCTGGAGAATAAAGATCTCTTTCTTGGGGTAAAACTATTAAATTTTCTTGCCAATTTTGCTCATTTTGAAGAGTAGAAGTTGCCAAAAATCGTATAAAAGTATGATGATTATTTATGAAATTAATGTCCCCCTCGGAGAGCAACATAGTAATGCCAAAAAATCGGGGGTGGGGGGGGGTTGTTCTAAAACGAAGTTTGTCACAAAAGAAGCATAAACAATATTAAAGCACAGAATATAAATTAGGGAGAAAATTATGGCCATAATAATGAGTATTTGGACTGCAGAATGTAAGATAATACACTCGCACTAATTATGCATTTTCATTGTCTTATAATCTTACTATTATTGTATCCCCGGCGCGAAGCGGGGGATACTATGGATTCATCATCGTCCGCGTCCGCAGAGATTTCTTGTTAGCGACCTACAGTCCACATTTCTTTTCAGATTTCTTTCATATTTGGCAGCTAGCTTGATATGGTGGAGGTCTCGCCACCCTATCTTTTTGGTAGGCTTTATGTCTAAATTAGGCCTGTGGTAGACAAAAATGTCTAAAATGTGGAATATTGCTTTTTAGCGACCTACAGTCCACATTTCTTTCCAGATTTCTTTAATATTTGGCAGGTGGCTTGGTATGCTAGAGGACTCGCCACCCTATTTTTTTTGGTAGGGTTTATGTCTAAATTAGGCCTGTGGTAGACAAAAATGTCTAAAATGTGGAATATTGCTTGTTAGCGACCTACAGTCCACATTTCTTTCATATTTGGCAGGTGGCTTATCGCTTAAAAGTATTGCAGATAGCCAATTTTTCTCAAATAACTCATTCATCAACTTTTAGGAGAGCTTTCACATGCTGAAGTTTCAGACCCGTAGCTAATTACTCACCTACTCGAAATGAGTAAATGCGAATTATCTCTTAAAAGTATTGCAGATAGCCAATTTTTCTCAAATAACTCATTCACCTACTTTTGGGAGAGCTTTCACTTGGTGAAGTTTCAGACCCGTAGCTAATTATTCACCTACTCAAAATGAGTAAATGCGAATTATCTGTAGAAGTATTGCAGATAGCCAGTATTTCTCAAATAACTCATTCACCTACATTTTGGAGAGCTTTCAATTAGTGAATTTTCAGATCCGTAGCTAATTACTCACCTACTCAAAATGAGTAAATGCCTATTATCACTGAAAGTATTGCAGATAGCCAGTATTTCTCAAATAACTCATTCACCTACATTCTGGAGAGCTTTCACATGCTAAAGTTTTTTTATAAATTTTTAAAATAATTTTTAATGCATTAAAATTAATGAAATCATGCACTAAATCACTTATAACTTGAAAAGTATTGCATTTAGAGCACTTTGTTAAAATATGTTATTCAGCTACTTTTTCCATAGCTACAACATGGTGAGTAACATGGGTGTCTATCTCAATAGCTAAGTGAGTAATAGCTACTTTTGGATTTTTCACTTACTTCCATCATGAGTAAAATCACTTGCAACTTGAAAACTATTGCATTTACAGAATTTTGTGCAAATCTGTTATTCATCTACTTTTGGGTCAGCTATTACATAATAAAATTTCAGACCTGTAGCTCATGGCATAGCTGAGTAATAGCTACTTTTAGGTTATCACTGTTGAGTAAATCACTTACAACTTGAAACTGTTGCATTTAGATTATTTAGTTTCAAAATGTTGTTCACCTATTTTGAGGCAGCTATAACATAGTAAAATTCCAGACCTGTGGCTCATTGCATAGCTGAGTAATAGCTACTTTGAGGTTCTTACTCAACACTAAATCATTTATAACTTGAAAAGTATTGCATTTAGAGCATTTTGTTAAAATATGTTATCCAGCTACTTTTTTCCATAGCTACAACATGGTGAGTAACTTGAGTGTCTATCTCAATAGCTAAGTGAGTAATAGCTATTTTTGGACTTTTCACTAACTTCCATCATGAGTAAAATCACTTGTAACTTGAAAACTATTGCATTTAGAAAATTTTGTGCAAATCTGTTATTCACCTACTTTTGGGTCAGCTATAACATAGTAAAATTTCAGATCTCTAGCTCATGACATAGCTGAGTAATAGCTACTTTTGCCTTGCCGGTGGATACATCTTGCATCTGGCCACAGATGCGTCCTTGGTCTAGTTTTATAAACAGTTATGAGTAATTTGGTAAAAATTGTGAAAATAGTACAATTACATTGAGTTATCTTTCATTGCAACAAATTTATTCTCTTTTTAATAAGTAAATTGACAACAAATAGGGAATGCAATTATATGATTTTGACAGTATTTAATAATAATAAATAAATGTAATTATTTGTATGGTGGCTGTGATGTATCTTTTTATCAATTTAAACTCTTAAAACACAGCAACAAGCATTGCACCGCACTGTTATTGTTTTCATTATACCTTATCTCGGTATATGTTTTATTGGTGTTGTGTGTACATGAGCCAGAACCACGGTGCTTGTGTATTATTAAAATAAACATATCTAGTTGTGGATATAGTTGTGTTGTTGACTTTATAATTACCCGAGGTAGATATTTCAATGTATTTACACTAACTTTTTTCAGCAAGAGTTTTTAAGTTCCCCCTCAGCATCAGTAGATGAAGAGGTGCAGCGCTATTTCCAGGACTTCAGTCCACCACTCAGCAACAAACTCACTGAACTGCACTGATAAAAGTGCACTGGTTGCAACAGTTACAGCATGTCTGGCAAGAAGCTTATAGGATTACATAATAATATGCAGTTCTGATATTTTGTATTTATGTTAAAAGCATTAGTTTCAAAAGCTCATTTATTCATTTTTGCCACAGTGAATAGATGAAGATGATATGTAGATGTATATTCACCTTTGTAATAAAATTTATCAAAGTTTTTTTCGAAACAAAATAAGTTATTTTGAAGTTGGCATGTATTTATAATTTTAATTAGTGTAAGTATACAGGAAGAATGGTAGTAGTTTATAGACTTAAGAAAATTTTTGTTTATAAACCAAAACCTTTGGACTGCGGCATGGACAACAATGTTGTGAACATGTCAGTATTCTCATTTTTGTTTGGTTGGAATTATGTCCACCCCACTGGGGGGTGGACATATTATTTTTGCTTTTTCCGCCGTCCGGCGCCCCACTTGGTTTCCAGACATTTTAGGCAACAGTTCTTATCCTATCTTTACCAAATTTGGCATGCAGGTTTATTGGGTTAATAGCTTGTATGGGATTGCTTTTGGTGATGATAGCTCTATAGCTAACTCAGTAATAGCTACTTTTGAGTAGCTCTTTGGTTTCCAGACATTTTAATGAATGCTATTAAGCCTAGCTTTCTGAAATTTGGTATGGAGATTCATTGGGTTAATAGCTTGTATGGGATTGCTTTTGGGGGGAATTGCTTCATAGATGAGTGAGTAATTAATTAAATAAATGAGTAATTGGCTATTTTGAATACTGAAAAAGGCAAATGTGCTCATATCTCCTAAACCGTGCGAGATAGAGCGATTTCGTCGAAATTTTCGACCCACAGGGTATCTAAGCAATGTACTCTTCGCAATTTTCAAAAAAATTTTCCCCTCCCAAAAAATGGCGGCCATTTTGAATTTTCGAATTTTTGCCAAAAGTGGTAAAACACAAATTTGCTTCTATCTCCTTAACCATGCGAGATAGAGCGATTTCGTCAAAATTTTTGACCCACAGGGTATCTAAGGAATGTAATCTTTGCAATTTTCAAAAAATTTTCCCCTCCCCAAAATTGGCGGCCATTTTGAATTTTCGAATTTTTGCCAAAAATGGCAAAACACAAATTTGCTTCTATCTCCTTAACCGTGCGAGATAGAGTGATTTCGTCGAAATTTTCAACCCACAGGGTACCTAAGAAATGTACTCTTTGCAATTTTCCAAAAAAAAAATGGCGGCCATTTTGAATTTTCGAATTTTTGCCCAAAATGGAAAACACAAGTTGGCCTTAACCGTGCAAAATAGAGTTATTTCGTTGAAATTTTCGACCCATAGGGTATCTAAGAAATGTACGCTTTGCAATTTTCAAAAAAAATTTCCTTTTCCCAAAAATGGCGGCCATTTTGAATTTTCAAATTTTTGCAAAAAATAGAAAAACAGGAATTTGCTTCTATCTTCTTAACCGTGCAAGATAGAGTGATTTCGTCAAAATTTTCGACCCAACCAATGCAAAAAGGCATGAAGCTGAAATAATTTACATGTACACTAATAAATATTTAAGCATCATTGATATATTTTACAAATGAAACAGGGTCTTGTAAGACTACTGTACAATTTTGGCAAAAGGTTCATGGGGTGGACATTACACATGATAATGTGTGTTCTTCTATGCTATCCTGTTTCTATTCGCACCTACTATCAACAGGGCGTCCTATTTCTAGTTTCAAAAATATGACATAAATATTTGAGAATTGAAAGCTTCAATATATGTACCGCTTCTGTGGTTGATATTTCTCAACATTTTAAGAAGAAAAAACTTTTAAAATCAGCAAAATATCTCCTATTTTGACCGTCTACCATATTTATCCATATCAAGGAACTAGAGAATATATTTTGAGAAAAATAAATCACTCGTCCAGGAGCAATGGACAATATATACCTAAGGGACCAGTTACACATAGCCGGATGCGCCACGGATATAGCCAACGGTTCCATATGTGGTAACTGATGGAGATGCACAAGGGATGGGGGTGGTCATGTAAAAGATTTACGGAACTGCCACGGATCTACTACGGACAGGTTTGCGGATAAAAAGATTGCACCAAGGATTGGTCTTATGACTGTTTTTTAATCCGCAAACCCTGTCCATGTCAGTCTATAGCAGATCCGGCTATGTTTTTATGGATATATTTTTCCATGGAAGCGCCAAGGATGTTTAGGATGCCACAAGGACATCCAGGATGGGTATATGGACAATAAGGACACTCACGGATGAGATACAGAAGAGCTCCGGATATCAATACAGATAAGATCCGCAAAGCCTTTTCGGATAAATCAAGCAGTTTGATTTTTCCGTGGCGTCCCCACGGACACATGGCATCCATGGCAGAAGCCACATGGACATTATGGATGTTACGGATGGCCGTACAGATGGAAAAGATGATCCGTAAATCACTCAACATTTTCCATATAAGGAATCCTGCCTCGATTTGGCGGTACATCCAGCTATGTGTAACTGGGTCTTGCAACCGACATCTTGATTGCCAGCGCGTATAACTGTGGGAGAACTTAAGTACAGTAGAACCTCTATTATCCGACCCTGTTGGGAGAGTAAAAATTAGGTCGGATAATAGGAAGGCTAAAATAACAGGCTTAAATGGAGTTGGGAGAGTGGGTCTGAGGTTGGATAATTGAAAATTTGGATAATAGAGGGTCGGATAATGGAGGTTCTACTGTATTAGAAACAAACCTTAAGTCTGATGAAATAAAATATATGTTGTATTTGTGCAGATTTTAAGGCATTCTTGGTCGAAACTGCCACGTCTTTCTTTTGATGGACTTCACTTGCTGTTAGCGGTTATTTGGTTGGGGACATATTAAAGCGCATCTTTTTTGGAATCACGAAAGTTGAAGGATGTGGGTGTTTATGAGAGGGGGGAAGAGATTGTAGGGATAAATATAATTTTCATGAAAAAATTTGGTTTATTGACGAAATATTTTGTGAAAATTTTTTCAATTATTGGTCCTGCAGGGGGGCATCTTTTACCGATTGAGTGACCAACAAGGTGCAACTCTCAAACCACTTCTGATTTTAAAAAATGATCTGACCATAAATGAATAACAAACATTCAAATTGGGAAGATATTAGTGGGTACATTGTTAATGGATATTGACGATATTTACTGTTTTGGGACAGGGTTGCCGATATTGATGTCTCAAGACATATAATCAGTATTGCCATTTTAAGTAAAAATGTACCTTACACTGCAGATGTTTGAAATAAAACCTAAATCTGAAGAAATTGTACAGTTTTATCGATACATCGATATATGATCCCTTTACTGCTTATTGTAGGAGCGGCTGCATTATTATTACAAGAAAATGAATAAAAATTTCAAACAAAATTTTGAATTTTTTATGTTACATAATATACAGTATGATATTCGTTCTGATTTAAGCAAAAATATTACTTTGTGTTTGGTTGTCATTATGTGTATATTTTTATTATTCTTGTTTGATTAGCAATAAATAAGGTATTTCAATCTGAAAAAAAAAAAAACACTTTAATTTGATGTTGCCTAATTTACATTGAACAGTAATCAGTCAAGTGATTGTTCAGGTGATGCAATATTTAAAAATTTAATCTATAGATGTGAGGTTGAGGTGTAGATTCAGTTTTACTTTTATGTAACCCATTATAAAATAGTATAAAGGAAACAAAATTTGTTCACTAAATACTTTTATATTACTCCTACAGAGGAATGAATTGTTTGGTTTTGTCGTATTTTAATAGAGGAATATTTTATAAGGCTTTGGTCATTTTGGAATTTCTAAAACTGGATTTTACAAGTTGGGGGTAGATATTATATTATTGTGTTCAAAGAAATTAAAATTTAATAAAATATCTTTATAATCTACAAGTATTGAGACCTTTATTGTGCCATTGCTGTTTCTTGAAAATAGTTGCTACTTACTTAAGGCACAACCATTGCAGTGATCACTAGGGGTGTGATGAGTACAAATATTTTGGGTCAATTGCTAACAGATACCTTAACAGGAAAAGACATCCAATATGGCGGCTCCCATAAACTAAAAAATATAAAGATAAAAGTTTTGAATCGCTTGAATCAGCTATTGTCATTACATGATATAAACAATATTATGTTAAAAATTATGGATTGCGCGATTTAATGTAAGTAAGGAGTGTTATGTTTTATTAACTAAGTAACGTAACCAGTTAAATAGGTATACATGAGCACTCGACCCTTAGAATTGGGATCGAATTTTCGTGAAGTTTACCTTGCACGGCGAGTGTCAACTGCTTGTTCACACCCCTAGTGATTACCACCAAATTTTATGCACAGGTCCATTATAGTAATTTCTTAAAAGTAAAACTTCAGATATCACCAGATTGTATGAGTATATGCTTGTCTTTTGAGTTAGAAGCTTGCTTATTTTTTAGTATTAAGGTTCTGCACATTTTAGAAAGAGAAAAAAATGCAGATTGCCACTGTCTTGAAATGGTGTTCACTCATTTAAAGGAAACCAAATTATTATTGTGTTAATACATCTTGCCTAATGGACAATAAGTTATATTGCGGGTGCTGGCTTGCCTCGCCAAATCTCAGCCTTTCCTGCCACTGACCAAGCCAACTAACCTGCCACTTACAGGACCAACCATCCTACCACCGACCAATCCAGCACCCACCAGGTCCCTGTTCAGCAGCGTCAGGTGCCTGTTGGCTGCCAGATCACCTCTTCGACCAGATACCGAATCTAACCTTGGATATGGACATTGATTCAGATCTGATTGACCGACCTCCTGTTAAGCTTACTGAGGAAGTATGGGAACTGTCAGACCATGATTCTACTTTAGCCAACCCTGACCAAACTCTCTCCAACCTGTCCCAAATTATAGAGAGACAGTGAGAGGCATCATATCTTACACGGGCTGGTCACATGCCCCTGACTTCAACCGCTCTGCTTTGTCAGCTGATGACAATCCATTTGCAGAACCAAAACAACTACGGACCGGTAAGATGTCAGTGAATTTACCCACAGATGAATGGCTGTGTAAGAAACCAGATAAGCTTAACATCACATTAGTGGAAGACCACCATTCTAGAGGTTCTGAAGCCGGAGGTTTACAGTGTGATCAATTTAATAAAAAAACCCAGTTCACAGAGCAAGTGGTGCGATCTTCATACTGATATAGACAAAAGTTCCAGTGCAGTTACCTTCTGGTACAATGAATCTTAAAAGCTGAATACTTCCTTCAGCTGGATTGCCAGATCTTCAGGCCTGTCGTCCACCCCATTGCCATTGAGGCCCATCTCTCAAGAGACTCTAAAGTGGGAGAAAGTGGCTAAAGAATCCAATCTCCTCTGTAACCAAGCCACAAAATTCAATCAATGCCTCACTAAAACATGCAGACCCAACTGAAGATCATCCAGGGTGACCAGAACAAGGGTAAATCTTCCACTAGAAGCCAGACAGCTACTGATGAAATACAGTCTCTCGTGAACATTAACCAAACCATTCAGTGTAGAAATGGCAAGGAAAAGGCAACATTTGTCAGACTTTGTTTTTGTCTCCATGGCAAACCATACTCTGGCATGAATGGATGCTTCTCCCACCTCAGATCCGGCATAAAAACAAACACTCTTGCTACTCTCAGAACTCAAAATCTTCATATGACCACCCTTTTTCCTGACATTGTGTTGAAAAAGCTAAAGTTGACATAGCACAGTACAAAAACAAGGGATTCTGTGGATCCTCATCTTGCAAGATGTGCTATTACCACCCTTATGAGAAATCAGAGAAGTCATCCTACAACAACAGCCGGTCCGGACAACCAGCTTGGAAAACTATTAGTATTAACATTATCAGACTTTAAAAAACTTAATGTAGGTGTTATGTAGATCTTGTACCTTTTGTTGTTGGGCATTCACAACAGAAAGGATTAAGTCCCATTGTAAATTCAATAAAGTGTTTGAAACATGTTTCCTGCTAGTGTGTAGATAAGTTGAGTCTTGACTAGAATGTCTCAAATATCCCAGTTGCTCAGAATCTACCTGTAGGGTACCAGATTGCACCAATTTTTGGAAATATGAGCCACCCTTAGGGGGTCAGTCCCAAGGTCATAAGAATTCTCAAGAAGGCCACACCCTCCCCTTCCGGATCCAGCCAAATCTGACAAGGTCATCAACATCACAAGTGGCTATGTACATCCTCTCAGGAACAGCTACCTGAAAGAGGCATTACATGCACTTATGCAAAATAATGCAATAGAACTGGTCAGAACTATGAAAGCTCTAGGCTTCTTCAACCGACTTTTCTTGGTTCCAGAGTCAAACAATCGGTTGAGACCTATCTTGGACACCAGTACACTGAACAAATTTCTGAAAGAAAAAAAAGACAAATCCAAAAAAAGGAAACACCAGAAAGTATCAGGACCTCCCTCCAGATAGGGGAAGTTGTGAAGTGTAGACTTCAAGGGCCCCTATTTCTATATACCAATACACACACGATCAAGGAAATACCTGTTTTAAGGCCCAGGGTAAATCCTACCAATTCAAAGCACTATCCTTTGGTCTGTCCACAGCCCCCATGGAATTTCTGTTGTGGTGATGGAGGTCAAACAGATGGCTCTGCACAGGGGTATAGGAATCCACCAGCACCTAGACAACTGGTTGGTCAGAACCAAAAGCCCACCAAACCTGTCTACAGCATTCACAAACTGGTAGCCTTGTCCTACATGCCCTGTTTCTGGAATCTAGTGGCCATGTCAGTCCAAATCCCTCTCAACCAGCTCAATCTGCTGTAGCAGGAACTAGGTTGGGTAATGAACATAAAGAAATCAGAATTGGAGCCCCAACAGGTCGTCGACTTAATAGGCTACCAGTTAGACCAACCCTGGAACATTGGCAGGCCATGAATTCAAAGATCCAAGCATTACTTTCAGAACCGACCTGTCCTGCCAGGCAGCTCATGTCCCTAATAGGACTTCTAACAGCCACAGAAAAATAGGTCCAACTTCTTTGACTTCATATGAGAGCGATACAGTACCACTTTAAAAACAATTGAAGGGTAGGTAAAAGAAGGATGGGACACACACTTAGGGGAACATACTGCAAGAGAGACTTGGTCCTTCCCAGAAAGCAAGTTGTATATATACTACCTGAGACTAAAGTTGGTTTTTATTGCGTTAATACATCCTATTCAAAGGACAATTGCTAATCCGGTCGGCGCAGACCGGTCCGCCAAACGCCAGAAAAAGACGTCCTGTGTTTCCACCGGCTGGCCGGTCCATAGTACTGTGCACTCCCCAGATGGCGCCTCGTACTTCCTTTCTGTCTAGACAACCTGACGTCATAGCATCTTTTTCGTTTGGCGCGTGTGCTGTGCGAACGTGTTTTCAACAATCTCCAGATATTTTAAGGAAAAGTGTGCATTATGATGGATTTTATACCTTATTTGCAAATAATTTATTGTTAAAGTGTTACCTACATATCAAGCACGGATATACATCGAGAAATCTGCTGGAAACGCTCCTTAGTTGACTCAATTTAGTGTTAATGATAGGGCAGTAATCTACGACAAATATGAAGGCAGCCATTTTCTAGTTTCCTCCCATTCAACAATTGTGTTAGGGGCAGATCGACAATTTTTAGAAATATAATGGATATACTACTTACAAGGTATTTTTATCCGTGTTATTTGTTGTATGTATCTGCTGTAACCTTCCAGCTACAATCACCATAGAAACGTCTTTCTAGTACTACAATAGAAATCACGGCAAACTTCAGTCTATGTATATTTGAACACTGTAAAGAAGGAATTCCCCAAGCAAGATGCATTCTTCATCTTCAGAGCGCACTGGTACCGACTTCTCTGCTGTAAAGCATCAGTCACACCAGCCTAGCTCGAGTAATTGGTGTTTTTTGATCAGAAGCATGAGATGAATTCTTCAGATTTCTTCAGAGCGCACTGGTACCGACTTCTCTGCTGTAAAGCATCAGTCTCACCAGCCTAGCTCGAGAGCTTTTTCATCAGAAGCAAGAGGTGAATTCTTCAGATCTCTTCAACCGACCTCTCAAGTATTTACTACTAGAAGGAACCTTTGTCACTCTCAGTCCCGCCCTTATGGATCCGGCACTTGTGTCGGTAGTAAGGGCAGTGGATGGCCAGGAAACTGGTTTGAGTATACAGCCGGCTGAGAAGAAGAACCGACTTCAGACCGGCCAGGAAATTCATCTACAGAGTGCACTGGTCCAGGCTTCGCTGCTTTTAAAGCATCAGCTGACCGGCCAGCTAAAAGAACGCGACCTCTGACGTCATACGCGGTCAGCCAATCACGTGTCTTCACGAAGCTGGTCACGTGTTTTCACCGACCAGTCACGAAGTTTATCACGTGGTTCACCGAACAAGAAGGTCGGAAGTACATTCTTTGCACTCACGTCTACTGTGATTCCAGTTTTTAGTTCCTGTAATCCACCTCCAGCGTACTGGTACAGACTTCTCTGCTACAGACATCAGTCGACCAGTAAGCTTACGTTTACTGTGATATAAGGAAAGAACACCTCTAGTGAGGGCGTATCCCCGAAGTTGGTCACGTGATTTTCCGACCAGTTCACGAAGCTGATCGTCGTCTTCAATCAGCCAATCACGTTGTCCCGACGACCAGCAAGCTGGTCACGTGATACACCAACCAACATTTGTTTCTAAATATAGCTCACAAGGGCTTTCCCAGCAACTGTCAAATCTACAAATAAGACGTGCGTTCAAAGATAGTTGTAAAAATTTTTCAGTATCGACCAGTACCGGCTATACAGCCTTGTACACTTGTTTCAACAACTGGTTACAGAGTGTACCAGCTATACAGCCTTGTACACTTGCTTCAACAATCGGTTACAGAGGAATTAATGGAGGAAACTGAATTCAACACAAGATAGTTGTAAACTTCATTCAGCAACTGGTTACAGAGTGTACCTACTGGCTACACAGCCTTGTACACTTACTTCAACAACTGGTTACAGAGTGTACCGACAGACTACCGGCTAAACAGCCTTGTACAGTTACTTCAATAACTGGTTACAGTATGTACTGACCGGCTACCGGCTTCACAGCCTTATACAGTAGCCTTAACTGGTTACAGTGTACCGGCTACACAGCCTTGTACACTGGCTTCAACAACTGGTTACAGAGTGTACCGGCTGGTACTGGCTACACAGCCTTGTAGGCTTGTACACTTGCTTCAGCAACTAGCTACAGAGTGTACCGACTGGTACTGGCTACACAGCCTTGTACACTTGCTTCATTCTATGGGTTACAAGTCTACTAACAGGGTGTTGGCTACACAGTCCTTACTGTACAGTGCTTCAACCCAACTGGTTACAAAAAAAAAAAAAAAAATTCATTGGTGACCCCAACCTGCCAGTTTTTGCCGGTTACAAGAATTACTGGTTACAGTAAAGTACCGGGTATGGAGTCCGGGTACCGGACAGAGTTGCCTAAGGTTAATTGGGTTACAGAGAATTCTTAAACTGGTCAGTGATCTTGATGATAGGACAGTTTCCCAAGCTACTGCCAGGCAACCTTCCCTTATCACACCTCTCAACAACCTGTTATCGGTGCTGGACTTGACTGCAGAGATAATAAATTTTGTCATCAGGTCCGGCCAGGGGACTGACATCTCACATATAACAATTGCTCTGTAAATGCTGCACCTTGCAGGCTGCTGGCCCGGGGCAAAGAGTTTATTAATGTGAAAATAAGACCACAATAAAAACAGAGAGACTGTTAACCTGGATCATTATCACCAGACCGGACCAGTGTCCGGAGGGACAGAAAATATTGTCAGAATTCCAAATGTCCCAAATGTGGCACACAATCTGCCTATAAGGTCCAGACTAAGCCCTTTTTCGGGAACTTAGGAAGCCTTGGGGGCTGGACTTTAAGTAGTACAACTGTTGAAGGAGGGATACCTACGCCCATATACCTTTTCAAGAACAATCCAGGAAATGCCTGAGATTTCACATCCAAGGTCGGGCATACCAATTCAAGGCCCTGCCATTCGGGTTGTCCACAGCACCTTGTGAGTTCACCAAGCAGGTGAAATTGATGGCCATACACAAGGATTTAAGAAGCCACCAGTACCTAGACGACTGGTTGGTGAGAGCCAGATCCCACCAGGCTTGTCTCCAAAATACACAGGAACTAGTAAATAATGTGTCAGCAACTGGGTTGGCGAATGAACTTAGAGAAATCAGAGCTGGAGCCCATTCAAGACTTCGATTTTGTAGGCTGCCAGTTCGACTTCAGGTCTGATCGGTTCCGACCGACTCTGGACTGGGTACAGAACCTTCAAGAGACCGTTAAAACTGCTATCCCTACCGGCTCGCCCGGTCCGGGAATTCATGTCCTTGATAGGTTACTAACATCTACAGAAAAGCATGTTAATCTAGGCAGACTTCATATGAGACCCATACAGTGGCATCTCAAAACAACTGGAGGGTACCAGAATCACTGGAAAAGGTGATCCAAGTTCCCAGGTCCCTGCACCCCCATTTACAATGGTGGCTGCAGGAAGACGATTCACTTACAGGCCAACCATTACACCCAATAAAACATGCTCTGCAAATATTTACAGACGCATCAATAGAAGGGTGGGGCGCTCACTTAGATGAGCAATTTGCAAGAGCAACCTGGTCCCCTCCGGGAAGCAAGTTGTATATAAACTATCTAGAACTTTAAGCAGTCTTTCTGACTTTAAGAGTTCTAAGACCTTTGCTCAAACAAGATAGTACTTGTAGCAACTGACAACACCACAGTAGTGTCATACATAAAGGAAGGAGGAATATGGTTGGGCCCACTTTGTGTCCTACTATGGAGAATCTTGACCTGGTGTACCAGGAAACAAGTGACTCTAAAGCACGACACATTCCAGGCCGGCCTAATGTGGTAGCAGACAGGCTGTCAAGGCTAGGCCAGACCATCCAAACAGTGGTTTCTCCTTCCAGAGGTCTTCCACTCTATGCAGTAGGTGGCACCGGCCCAAAATAAACTTATTTGCCACGAGGTTCAACAACAAGTCACCTGTTTTGAGTCACCGGTACCGGATCCCCTGGCCACAGCAGTGGATGTGCTCAGTCGGCCATGGTAGGATCTAAAAGGATACACCTCCTCACCATCAGCCATATTGGGCAAAGTGGTGGAGAAGTTGCAAGACTCCCCGTGTAAGAGAATCATTCTGATTGCTCCGGGGTGGCCCAACATGCCTTGGTTTTGAGATCTAGTGGCCATGTCCAGCCACATCCCGCTGAGCCTGCCCAATCTGCCCAGCCTGTTCACAGCCATTCGATCAGATCCCTCACAGAAATCTGACAAATCTTAATGCAGGGCTCCTAGAGCCTCAGCAATCGAGGAGCAGGACTTGTCTGAGGCAGTGGCAGCAAGAATTGAGGCTCCTCAGAGGGGGGTCAATCAGATCAGTCTATGAGGCAAATGGGTCATTTTTACCAAGTGATGTATCATTCATCAGGTGGACTTCGGGCACCACCTGTAAAGTCAGTTGCTGACTTCCTTAGGTACCTGCTTCAGGACAGGAAGTTGCAGCCCAGTACCATTGATGGTTACAGGTCAGCCATTGCTGATAGTCTGGAAAATTTGCCCATCAATGTTAGTAAGGATGAAAATCTCACTCGTCTCCTGGATAGCTTCCACTGAGACAGACCCAAAGGCCGGAGGGGAACCCCCTCCTGGAACCTCTCCCTGGTTTTTGCACCAGCTGACAAGGTTCATTTTGAACCAATTATAGGCCTTCTTGAAGCATTTGACCTTCAAGGCAGTTTTCCTCTTGGCCCTGGGGTCGGGCAAGCGTAGAAGTGAGATACATGCTTGGCAAACAGCCCAGCACCATTGATGGTTATAGGTCACCCATTGTTGATAAATTGGGAAATTCACCCTTCAACATCAGTAAGGACGGAAATCTCGCTCGTCTCCTGGATAGATTCCTCAGAGACAGACCCAAAGGCAGGAGTGGCATACCCTCCTGGAACTTCTTACTGGCCGGGCACCAGCTAAGACTCCATTTGATCCAATTAAGGAGGCCCCCTTGAAACATTTGACCTTCAAGATGGTATTCCTCTTGGCCCTTGGGTCGGGCAAGTGCAAAAGTGAGATTCATGCCTGGCAAAACTGATATATTGGACACCAATCCGATTGGTCAAAGGTGTCCCTGTATCCATCACCCAGCTTTCTATCCTAGAATCAGCTGGCCATAGAGTGTCCAGTGTGGCCCCTGGGGTTATAACAGCCCTGGCCCCGACTCTAGATAGATCCCTCAAGTCTGACAGGTCCCTCTGTCCGGTCAGAGCATTGTGCTACTATTTGGACAGGACCTCAGACATCAGGCAGAATAAGGAGGTCGTTTTTGTCTCCTTTAGGAAAGGTTTAAACAAAGACAGCTCACCTGCCACTATCTCCTCTTGGATCAAGCAGACTGTGATCCTATGTTATGAGCTCTCTGACCAGGAGGCCCACTTTTAACATCAGGTTAAAGCCCATGATGTCAGGGCCTTTGCTGCTTCTAAGGTCTTCCAGTCGGGAGTCTCCTTAGATCCAATCTTGTCAGCCCGCCACTGAAGTCACAATACCTTCACACAGTTCTGTATGAAGGGCGGGGCTTGGGCTGATTCAGAGCTTTACCATTGGGCTAGGTAGTGGCTGCTCAGCAGATCCACAAGTGGCCCTTAGATTGAGGAGATTTGTATATGTGCATAACAGTTCTTCATGTACATAAGAATTAAGTGTGGCGTGCTTCCTTCGGGAGGTTTATTTGCATTCTGGGACTGAACTCATCCCTCTCTTCCCCTACCTCAGAGCAGGTCTGCAAAAAAGGGGGGGGGGGGGGGGGCGACGGCGGTATAGCCCCGGGTAACCGGCTGCTGGCAACTGACCATGGCCTTGCAGGGTTTCCTGACCTTAAAGTCAACCCAGGCCTGGACCTATAGGTCTCCTGACAAAGTCAGCCTAGACCGTAGGTTAAAATTTGCCATTAGTTGTGAGTTCACAGTCCCTAGTAACTTACCCGCCGACCAAGCGGTAGTTATTCAGCAATTGTCCATTGGATAGGATGTATTAACGCAATAAAATTGCAAATTTAATAAGTAAATTAAATTTTTATAAGTTAATACCCTATCCAATGGACACACAAGACCCTCCCACCGACCCCGCTATCAGCTTACTAGGGGTCTAAGAGGTTTAGACAACGAAAAAGATGCTATGACGTCAGGTTGTCTAGACAGGAAGGAAGTACGAGGCGCCATCTGGGGAGTGCACAGTACTACGGATCGGCCAGCCGGTGGAAACACAGGACGTCTTTTTCTGGCGTTTGGCGGACCGGTCTGCGCCGACCGGATTAGCAATTGTCCATTGGATAGGGTATTAACTTATAAAAATTTAATTTACTTATTAAATTTGCAATTTTATTGCGTTAATACATCCTATCCAATGGACAATTGCTTTACCGGTCGGCGCGACCGGTCCCGCCAAACGCCAGAAAAAGACGTCCTGTATATAATACCGGCAGGACCGGTCAGTAGTGTGCATTCGCTAGGTGGCGCATCATACTTGCTTCCTGTCCACACAGAGTGACGTCAGTTCATCTTTTTCGTTTGGCGCGTGTAGTGTGCAGACGCGTTTTGAATTTATTTCCAAGTTTGAAGAAAACGCGGTTTATTCTACGAAATTAAAGCTTATTTTCATCTGAAAATATATTTATTGTGTTAGATACATTTTATGGCCTCTCCAGGACTTAAACGAGGCATTATCCAGCGTTTTATAGCCAGTTTTGAAGAATTAAGCGTCCTTGTTTGTGTATGGGAGAGCTTCAGGCTCCGGCGGCTCCGCATTTTGTTTTCCTTATAACTCTGTAACCGTTAGGCGGATTCTTTTCAAATTTGGCAGGTTTAGGCAGTAGCCTTGGGGAATTTTTATGTCAGCTGACTTGTCAGTCAGCTGACATTATGTCGTCACTCTGCGGCGTGGGCGTCCGCGTGAACAACTTCTCCAAAACTACAAGGCCTAGAGACGTGCTGTTTTTTTTAAAAGATACCTTATCTATCGAGGATGAAAAATTGTTCAAGGCATGCAAATCTGTCTGTTCGTCTGTTTGCTAGAGACATTACAAGGGGGGTACCCCCACCAAAAGTGTGAAAATTTCAACACTTAATCACAATTTTCTCAGTGACTATTGCAGGGATTTCTCTCATATCTTGCATATATGTACTAGGCCAGAGGTAGATTCTCTTGTGTGAGTATGAGACCTGGATCTGTCTTACTTTTTTTTTAATAAATTTTTTTAATAATTTTTAATGCATTAAAATTCATGAAATCATGCACAAAATCATTTATAACTTGAAAAGTGTTGCATTTAGAGCATTTTGTTAAAATATGTTATTCAGCTACTTTTTTCATAGCTACAATATGGTGAGTAAGTTGGGTGCCTGTCTCAATAGCTAAGTGAGTAATAGCTACTTTTGGGCTTTTCAGTAACTTCCATCATGAGTAAAATCACTTGTAACTTAAAAACTATTGCATTTACAGAATTTCGTATAAATATGTTATTCAGCTACTTTTGGGTCAGCTATAACATAGTAAAATTTTAGACCTGTAGCTCATGGCATAGCTGAGTAATAGCTACTTTTAGGTTATCACTGTTGAGTAAATCGCTTATAACTTCAAAACTATTGCATTTAGAGAATTTCGTATAAATATGTTATTCAGCTACTTTTGGGTCAGCTATAACATAGTAAAATTTCAGACCTGTAGCTCATGGCATAGCTGAGTAATAGCTACTTTTAGGTTATCACTGTTGAGTAAATCGCTTATAACTTGGAAACTATTGCATTTACAGTATTTTGTTTCAATATGTTATTCACCTATTTTGGGATCAGCTATAACATAGTGAAGTTTCAGATCTGTGGCTCATTGCATAGCTGAGTAATAGCTACTTTGAAGTTCTCACTATTGAGTAAATCACTTGTAACTTAAAACCTATTGCATTTAGAGAATTTCGTATAAATATGTTATTCAGCTACTTTTGGGCCAGCTATAACATAGTAAAATTTCAGACCTGTAGCTCATGGCATAGCTGAGTAATAGCTACTTTTAGGTCATCACTATTGAGTAAATCAGTTGTAACTTCAAAACTATTGCATTTACAGTATTTTGCTTAAATATGTTGTTCACCTACTTTTGGGTCAGCTATAACATAGTAAAATTTCAGACCTGTAGCTCATTGCATAGCTGAGTAATAACTACTTTGAGGTTCTCACTATTGAGTAAATCAGTTGTAATTGCAAAACTATTGCATTTAGAGAATTTAATCTAAATATGTTATTCAGCTACTTTTGGGTCAGCTATAACATAGTAAAATTTCAGACCTGTAGCTCATGGCATAGCTGAGTAACAGCTACTTTTAGGTCATCACTATTGAGTAAATCAGTTGTTACTTGAAAACTATTGCATGTACAGTATTTTGCTTAAATATGTTGTTCACCTACTTTTGGGTCAGCTATAACATAGTAAAATTTCAGACCTGTAGCTCATGGCATAGCTGAGTAATAGCTACTTTGAGGTTATCACTGTTGAGTAAATCGCTTATAACTTGGAAATTATTGCATTTAGAGTATTTTGTTTCAATATGTTATTCACCTATTTTGGGGTCAGCTATAACATAGTGAAGTTCCAGACCTGTGACTCATTGCATAGCTGAGTAATAGCTACTTTTAAGTTCTCAATGTTGAGTAAATCACTTATAATTTGAAAACTATTGCATTTAGAGAATTTAGTATAAATATGTTATTCAGCTACTTTTGTGTCAGCTATAACATAGTAAAATTTCAGACCTGTAGCTCATGGCATAGCTGAGTAATAGCTACTTTGAGGTTATCACTGTTGAGTAAATCACTTATAACTTGGAAACTATTGCATTTAGAGTATTTTGTTGCAATATGTTATTCACCTATTTTGGGGTCAGCTATAACATAGTGAAGTTCCAGACCTGTGGCTCATTGCATAGCTGAGTAATAGCTACTTTGAAGTTCTCACTGTTGAGTAAATCAGTTGTAATTGGAAAACTATTGCCTTTACAGAAATTTGTGCAAATATGTTATTCAGCTATTTTTGGGTCAGCTATAACATAGTGAAATTACAGACCTGTAGGTCATGGCACAACTGAGCAATAGCTATTCTCAGGCACTGACTGTTGAGTAAATCGGCTGTAACTTGAAAAATATTGCATTTGGAGTATTTTGTTAAAATATATTGTTCACCTACTTTTGGGTTAGCTTTTGGGTTAGCTATAATATTACAGACCTATAGCTCATGGCATAGCGGAGCAATAGCTATTTTCAGGTTCTCACTATTGAGTAAATCAGTTGTAACTTGAAAACTATTGCATTTACAGTATTTTGCTTAAATATGTTGTTCACCTACTTTTAGGTCAGCTATAACAGAGCAAAAATTCAGACATGTAGCTCATTGCATAGCTGAGTAATAGTTACTTTGAGGTTCTCACTCTTGAGTAAATCAGTTGTAACTTTAAAACTATTACATTTAGAGTATTTTGTTAAATATGTTATTCACAGACGTTTTGGTCAGCTATAACATAGTGAAATTGCAGACCTCTATGTCATGGCATAGCTGAGCAATAGCTTCTTTCAGGTTCTCACTGTTGAGTAAATCATTGTATCCAACCTGTAGGAAATCATGGGCTGGGAATCTGTTAATATGGTCCGATTTGACCTTGGAACCCTCCTTCAAGGTCAAATGAGGATAGCCAAACATAAAAGTGCTTATAACTCGCTTATTATTGGTCCTAGAGGTTTGGAATGAAAACCAACCTATAGAAAATCATGAGCTGGGAATTTTTTGGTGTGGCCGGATTTCACCTTGGACCCCTCCTTCAAGGTCAAATGAGGATAGCCAAACTTAAAAGTGCTTATAACTCGCTTATTATTGGTGCTAGAGGTTTGAAATGGAAAACCAACCTATAGAAAATCATGGGCTGGGAATCTTTTGGTGTGGTCGGATTTCACCTTAGACCCCTCCTTCCAGGTCAAACGAAGATAGTCAAACTTAAAGTGCTTATAACTCGCGTATTATTGGTCTTGGAGGTTTGGGATGGTAAACCAACATATAGGAAATCATGGGCTGGGATTCTTTTGGTGTGGTCAGATTTGACCTGGGACCCCTCCTTCAAGGTCAATTGAGGATAGCCAAACTTACAATTGCTTATAACTCGCTTATTATTGGTCCTACAGGTTTGGGATGGTAAACAAGCTACAGGAAATCATGGGCTGGGAATTTTTTGTGTGGTCGGATTTGACCTTAGACCCGTCCGTCAAGGTCAAACAAGGATAGCCAAACTTAAAAAGTGCCTATGACTCACTTATTATTGGTCCGAGAGGTTTGGGATGGTAAACCATCCTAAATTCTTTGGCTGGGAATCTTTTGGTATGGTCAGATTTGACCTTTGGATCCCTTCTTCATGGTCGAATGAGGATATTGCATTTATAGTATTTCTTTAAATATTTTTAACCTACTTTTTACACTTAAACAATTACCTTGTTACTTTATTTCATAATACCATTTGCAGGGTACAGCTTTTTTGTCCTTTTCTTCTGTCAGCTTCGGAATATCTTTCGAACAACTGTATTTCTGTACAGCCCTTTCCCTGATAATTATGCTTTCCTCTCATTATCACCATCACAAATCAAAAACATTCAGTCAGCTGACACAGTGCCCGTTCACGGGCACTCTCCTCTTGTTTTGAATATGCTGCAGTGACATTTCAACTAATCAGAGAGGTCACATGACCAAAAATATCTTTTTTCGATGGGGAAGCTTGTCCGGATGATAACTTGAAAGGAATTTGATCAATTCACCTGAAACTTGGCAAATACATTCATTCTATTAAAATCTGGAAATCATTAGATTTTGGCTGATTGGTCAAGAAATGGCCGAGTAATTAATGATTAATTAATCATTACGAATTTTCCAAATAAGGAAAACACAAAAATGCTTATATCTCGAAAACCGTGCTAGATAGAGCGACTTCGACGAAATTTTTGACCCGCAGGATATCTCTGCGGAGTACTTTTCCCAATTTTCAAAAAAATTTTGTCTCGCCAAAAATGGTGGCCATTTTGAATTTTCGAATTTTTCGCAAAAATTGCAAAACATAAAAATGCTTATATCTCGAAAACCCTGCTAGATAGAGCGATTTCGACGAAATTTTTGACCCACAGGGTATATCTGCAGAGTAGCCATGCCAATTTTCAAAAAAATTTTGTCTCGCCAAAAATGGCGGCCATTTTGAATTTTTCGCAAAATTGCAAAACACAAAAATGCTTATATCTCGAAAACCGTGCTAGATAGAACGATTTCGATGAAATTTTTGACCCACAGGGTATCTCTGCAGAATAGCCATGCCAATTTTCAAAAAAAATTTATCTTGCCAAAAATGGCGGCCATTTTGAATTTTCGAATTTTTGCGCAAAAATTGCAAAACACAAAAATGATAATATTTCGAAAACCGTGCTATATAGAGCGATTTCGACGACCATCTTCAGGGTATCTCTGCAGAGCAGCTATCCCAAAGAGCTTTCACTTGGTGAAGTTTCAGACCCATAGCTAATTGCTCACCTACTCAAAAAGAGTAAATGCGAATTACCTCTAAAAGTATTGCAGATGGCCAATTTTTCTCAAATAACTCATTCACCTACTTTTGGAAGAGCTTTCACTTGGTGAAGTTTCACACCCGTAGCTAATTACTCACCTACTCAAAATGAGTAAATGCTAATTATCTCTAAAAGTATTGCAGATAGCCAATTTTTCTCAAATAACTCATTCACCTACTTTTGGGAGAGCTTTCACTTGGTGAAGTTTCAGACCCGTAGATGATTACTCACCTACTCAAAATGAGTAAATGCGAATTATCTCTTAAAAGTTTTGCAGATAGCCAATTTTTCTCAAATAACTCATTCACCTACTTTTGGAAGAGCTTTCACATGGTGAAGTTTCAGACCCATAGCCAATTACTCACCTACTCAAAATGAGTAAATGCGAATTATCTCTAAAAGTATTGCAGATAGCCAATTTTTCTCAAATAACTCATTCACCTACTTTTGGGAGAGCTTTCACATGGTGAAGTTTCAGACCCATAGCTAATTACTCACCTACTCAAAATGAGTAAATGCTAATTATCTGTAAAAGTATTGCGGATACCCAATTTTTATCAAATAACTCATTCATCTACTTGTGGGAGAGCTTTCACATGGTGAAGTTTCAGACCCATAGCTAATTACTCACCTACTCGAAATGAGTAAATGCGAATTATCTCTAAAAGTATTTCAGATAGCCAATTTTTGTCAAATTAATCATTCACCTACTTTTGGGAGAGCTTTCACTTGGTGAAGTTTCAGACCCATAGCTAATTACTCACCTACTCAAAATGAGTAAATGCGAATTATCTCTAAAAGTATTGCAGATAGCCAATTTTTCTCAAATAACTCATTCACCTACTTTTGGGAGAGCTTTCACTCTGTGAAGTTTCAGACCCATAGCTAATTACTTACCTACTCAAAATGAGTAAATGCGAATTATCTCTAAAAGTATTGCAGATAGCCAGTTTTTCTCAAATAACTCATTCACCTACTTTTGGGAGAGCTTTCACTTGGTGAAGTTTCAGACCCATAGCTAATTACTCACCTACTCAAAATGAGTAAATGTGAATTATCTCTAAAAGTATTGCAGATAGCCAATTTTTCTCAAATAACTCATTCACCTACTTTTGAGAGAGCTTTCACTTGGTGAAGTTTCAGACCCATAGCTAATTACTCACCTACTCAAAATGAGTAAATGTGAATTATCTCTAAAAGTATTGCAGATAGCCAATTTTTCTCAAATAACTCATTCACCTACTTTTGGGAGAGCTTTCACTTGGTGAAGTTTCAGACCCATAGCTAATTACTCACCTACTTAAAATGAGTAAATGCGAATTATCTCTAAAAGTATTGCAGATAGCCAATTTTTCTCAAATTAATCATTCACCTACTTTTGGGAGAGCTTTCACTTGGTGAAGTTTCAGACCCATAGCTAATTACTCACCTACTCAAAATGAGTAAATGCTAATTATCTCTAAAAGTATTGCAGATAGCCAATTTTTCTCAACTCATTCACCTACTTTTGGGAGAGCTTTCACTTGGTGAAGTTTCAGACCCATAGCTAATTACTCACCTACTCAAAATGAGTAAATGCTAATTATCTCTAAAAGTATTGCAGATAGCCAATTTTTCTCAAATAACTCATTCACCTACTTTTGGGAGAGCTTTCACTTGGTGAAGTTTCAGACCCATAGCTAATTACTCACCTACTCAAAATGAGTAAATGCTAATTATCTCTAAAAGTATTGCAGATAGCCAATTTTTCTCAAATAACTCATTCACCTACTTTTGGCAGAGCTTTCACTTGGTGAAGTTTCAGACCCATAGCTAATTACTCACCTACTTAAAATGAGTAAATGCGAATTATCTCTAAAAGTATTGCAGATAGCCAATTTTTCTCAAATTAATCATTCACCTACTTTTGGGTGATCTTTCATTTGGTGAAGTTTCAGACCCATAGCTAATTACTCACCTACTCAAAATCAGTAAATGCGAATTATCTCTAAAAGTATTGCAGATAGCCAATTTTTCTCAAATAACTCATTCACCTACTTTTGGCAGAGCTTTCACTTGGTGAAGTTTCAGACCCATAGCTAATTACTCACCTACTCAAAATGAGTAAATGCGAATTATCTGTAAAAGTATTGCGGATACCCAATTTTTATCAAATACTCATTCATCTACTTGTGGGAGAGCTTTCACATGGTGAAGTTTCAGACCCATAGCTAATTACTCACCTATTCAAAATGAGTAAATGCGAATTATCTCTAAAAGTATTGCAGATAGCCAATTTTTCTCAAATAACTCATTCACCTACTTTTGGGAGAGCTTTCACTTGGTGAAGTTTCAGACCCATAGATAATTATTCACCTACTCAAAATGAGTAAATGTGAATTATCTCTTAATAGTATTGCAGATAGCCAATTTTTCTCAAATAACTCATTCACCTACTTTTGGCAGAGCTTTCACTTGGTGAAGTTTCAGACCCATAGCTAATTACTCACCTACTCAAAATGAGTAAATGCGAATTATCTGTAAAAGTATTGCGGATACCCAATTTTTATCAAATACTCATTCATCTAGTTGTGGGAGAGCTTTCACATGGTGAAGTTTCAGACCCATAGCTAATTACTCACCTATTCAAAATGAGTAAATGCGAATTATCTCTAAAAGTATTGCAGATAGCCAATTTTTCTCAAATAACTCATTCACCTACTTTTGGGAGAGCTTTCACTTGGTGAAGTTTCAGACCCATAGATAATTATTCACCTACTCAAAATGAGTAAATGTGAATTATCTCTTAATAGTATTGCAGATAGCCAATTTTTCTCAAATAACTCTTTTCACCTACTTTTGGAAGACCTTTCACACACGAAAATGAAAAATTGTGACTATCTCGGAAAAGCTATTTCTTCTGTTTTAATGCTCGGCGGGAGATACACACCGCGGCAGTGGTCTTGACAAAAATTTTTGTCTCTCCACAAATGGTGGCCATTTTGAATTTTCAAAGTTTTTGCAAAACACAAAAATGCTTATATCTCGAAAACCGTGCTATATGGAGCGAACTCAACAAAATTTTGGACCTGCTGGGTAGCTCTGCAGAGTAGCCATGCCAATTTTCAAAATATTTTTGTCTCGCCAAATATAGCGGACATTTTTAATTTTTTTTATTTTTTGCAAAACACAAAAATGCTTATATCTTGAAAACCGTGCTAGATAGAGCAGACTGCGCTGACTTTGGTTGCCACAACAGTATAAGGCTAGAAACGAAGCATTTTCTTAATACTTTAGCACTCACCTTTATATCCTTTTCGGGACGCTTTGTTTTTGCTATGCAAAAACATTATCTTTTTTTTTTTTGCGAGCGATCCTCTAGTTTCTGTGTACTTGTCGTCGAGAGGAATCGTGGGTGAGAGGTCGTGTGTCGTCCCTGCAGCATTCCTTCTGCTGGTCAGAAGCGTGTAATCTCCACGATTCACCCTCCATTTAATTCTACATTGTCGAGTAACACTGCGTGTATGTCGACGAGAAGGAATTAGAAGGAAAGAAGAATGCATCGTCTGACGTCATCACTTCCAGCTTATGCTTATCACGTGACAGGGACCTGGTCACGTGATACGCATTCAACAATTGAGGTCACGTGATACGCATTTAACAATGGAGGAATCGTGTTTTCAACAGAAGTTTTAGAAGAAAAGACGAGTATTTATCACTCTACAACCACTTTTTAACTGGCAAGAAGAAATCCAGCAACTCGTCTGTTGACCTGAAGAAGTTAGATGTCAAATAGTCTTTGAATTCTGCAAATTTTGCCGGTGCCGGTCATGTGACTTCACAGATCTCAACACAACTACCGGCAAGCAAATCCCCAAGCGTGACTGGTTCAGCTGACAAGAAGTGATGAGTTTTACCGGTACCAGTTCTGGTCAGACTACCGGTGGGGAGCACTAGTGATGGGTTTTACCGGTTCCAGTCTGTACAGACTACCGGTGGGTCATGTTCCTGTGAAGAAACCCCTTCAGTGGTTACCAGTGATCAGCCCTGTTGATCCTGGAACCTCCACCAGAGGCCTTTTCACTGGTGGGACTGTTGGGGTACCTGTTCCAGTCATGTTCCTGTGAAGCTGTCAAAACCCCCCTTCAGTGGTTCCAGTGATCAGCCCTGTGTTGATACTGGAACCTTCACCAGAGGCCTTTCCACTGGTGGGACTGTTGGGGGTACCGGTTCCGGTCTGTACAGACTACCGGTGGGTGCTGTTCCTGTGAAGAAACCCCCTCAGTGGTTGCCAGTGATCACCCCTTGTTGATCCTGGAACCTCCACCAGAGGCCTCCCCACTGGTGGGACTGTTGGGGTACCGGTTCCAGTCATGTTCCTGTGAAGCTGTCAAGGAACCCCCCTTCAGTGGTTACCAGTGATCAGCCCTGTTTTGATACTGGAACCTCCACCAGAGGCCTTTCCACTGGTGTGACTGTTGGGGGTACCGGTTCCAGTCTTGTTCAGACCACCGGTGCGGCTGCTCAGAGGGTTCACCTACCAGAAGTCGCGGTGACCATTGAGACCCTTATCTTCCCTGTGCAGAAGTTTGGACCGGTACCGGTCCTGTTCAGGCTACCGGTAGGGTCACTAGCCAGCCAGTGATGAGGGATACCGGTACCAGTTCTGTTCAGACTGCCGGTTGTGGTCACAGAAATCCAGCAAGAGCTACTGGTTAAACAGGATTACCGGTTACACAGAGTTGCTGGTGACCTACAGCAGGGCTACTGGTTCAGAGAATTACCGGCTCCTGAGTGTTGCTGGTTCCGGAGTGTTGCCGGTTCCGGATTGTTGCCGGTTACAGATGAATCTGTATCCATCCTTAAGGGCAAGAAACCAGCTCCAAATCCAGTGCTGACAACAGGTTTGCCAGTTACAGAGACTTGCCGGTTCCGGAGTGTTGCTGGTTCCAGAACCGTAGTGCTGCTGGTTACAAGAAATCTGCTGTTCCCATCCTTACTGGCAAGGAACCAGCTTCAACTTCAGTGCTGAGAACAGGTTCAACAGTTAGCCTTCTCTCAGAGCCTACCGGTTTGACAGGTTACAGAGCCTGTTTGATTGCAAAAAAAAAGCTGCTGAACCACCGCTGTGGACAGGAAGAAGGCAACTTCATATGAGCCTATCCTTGCTAAGAAGTAGTTCACCCAGTTCTGACAACTCCGGTGAGTTTATGCAGAACTGTGGAGCCACCAGGAACCGGTTACAGAGCATTGCCTCGCATATAACCGTTTAAGGCCTGGTACTGGGCAGGTCTCCAGGACTGACTGACAGACCGGCAGAAGTTCCTTAAAGTCCAAAACAACTGTTTAGGCCAACCAGTGGCAGCCTAAGGAACTGGTTACAGAGGAATTCTTGATCAGTCACTGGTCCCGGTGAAATGCCTGTCAAGCTACCTGACCAGTCAGCCAGCCTACCCTTTCGGGTCCCAGCTGGTCAGACAGTGGCTAGAGATTGAGGGAGGGTTACACTCTCCCCTTCCGGTTCAGACCCCACTTGACGAGGTCACCGACTGTAATAAGCAACTACCACAATCCAACCAAACAGTCCTTCCTTTTAGAGGCACTGTATCAGCTGATAAACAAGAATGCAGTCGAACCGGTGGAAAATCAAAACTCACTGGGGTTTTACAACCGGCTTTTTGGTACCCAAACCCAACAACCAGTGGAGACCGATCCTAGACCTGAGCACCTTGAACACCTTTTTAAACACAGGGACGTTCAAGATGGAAACCCCAGAGACAATAAGAACCTCCCTCCAAGCAGGGGAGTGGGTCACATCCATAGATTTCAAAGAAGCATACTTCCACATACCAATTCACAGTCAGTCCAGGAAGTACATGCGCTTTCACCTCCAGGGTCGGTCCTACCAGTTCAAAGCCCTTCCCTTTGGCCTGTCCACAGCTCCCATGGAGTTCACAGTGGTGGCCAAAGAGGTCAAAATCGTGGCTTTTCAGAAGGGTATAAGGACCCACCAGTACCTAGACGACTGGCTGGTGAGAACCTCTACCCACCACACCTGTCTCCAGCATACTCAAACCCTAGTCACACTTTGTCAAGAATTAGGGGGGCTGGTGAACAAGGAAAAGTCAGAGCTGGTTCCCAAACAGGTCTTCAACTTCGTAGGTTACCAGTTCGACCTGAAAGAGGGCAAGGTCAGACCAACAGAAGAACGTTGGCAGGCCTTGAACCACAAGATTAGATCAATATTGTCGGATCCGCTTTGCCCGGTCCGACAATTCATGTCCCTCATAGGTCTACTCACAGCAACAGGAAAGCAAGTCCACTTAGGACGACCAACATGAGACCCATACAGTGGCACTTGAAAAACAACTGGAGGGTCCCAGAGTCACTGGAAAAGGTGATCCCGGTCTCGAAATCCCTCCACCCCCATCTAAGGTGGTGGCTGGAGGAAAGCAATGTGCTTCTAGGTCAACCATTACACCCTCTAAAACATGCTCTGCAAATCTTTACAGACGCATCAAAAGAAGGGTGGGGCGCTCACTTAGACGAGCACACTGCAAGGGGACAGTGGTCCCTACCAGAGAGCAAGTTACACATAAACCACTTGGAGCTGAAAGCAGTATTTCTAGCTCTAAAAGAGTTTCAAACCCTAGTCTTCAACAAGACAGTGTTGGTAGCTACAGACAAAACAACAGTGGTTGCCTATATCAACAAAGAAGGGGGGATGAAATCGGGCTCTCTGTGTGCCCTACTGTGGTGAATTCTGTCCTGGTGCACCAGGCAGCAAGTAACCCTCAGGGCACGTCACATCCCTGGCCGGCTGAACGTGATAGCAGACAAGCTATCCAGGCTTGGCCAGACCATTCAAACAGAGTGGTCACTTCATCCAGAAGTGTTTCAAGCTGTATGTTCGAGGTGGCATCAACCACAAGTGGACCTGTTTGCCACCAGGTTCAACAACAAACTACCACAGTTTGTATCACCGGTACCAGACCCCCAGGCTTGGGCAGTGGATGCACTCAGCCTCTCCTGGGAGGACCTGGACCCATACGCCTTCCCACCGGCAGCTATCTTGGGCAAAGTGGTGGAGAAGCTCCAGGACTACCCCTGCAACAGAATAATTCTGATTGCTCCAGGGTGGCCCAACATGCCCTGGTTTTGGGACCTGGTAGCAATGTCAAGCCAGATCCCACTGTGTCTGCCCAGCATACCCAACCTAGTGTCTCAGCCATTCAACCAGGTCCTTCACAGGAACCTGTCGAATCTGAACCTACATGCCTGGCTCCTAGAGCCTCAGCAATCAAGGAGCAAGGCTTCTCTGAGGCAGTGGCAGCACGAATTGAGGCTCCTCAAAGAAGATCAACCAGATCTGTCTATGAGGTAAAGTGGACCATTTTTACAAAGTGGTGCCTCAGTAATCAGGTGGACTTCAGGGCACCACCTCTGAAGGCCATTGCTGACTTCCTCCTGCACTTGTTTCAGGAGAAGAAGTTACAACCAGGCACTATTGATGGCTACAGATCCGCCATTGCTGACAAACTGGGCAATTCCACCATTAATGTCAGCAAAGATGAGAATCTCACTCGTCTCCTGGATAGTTTCCATAGAGACAGACCTAAGGGCAGGAGGGGCATCCCCTCCTGGAACCTTTCAGTGATTTTACATCAGCTCACAAAGGCTCCCTTGGAACCCCTGAAAGAGGCCTCCTTGAAACATTTAACTTTCAAGACTGTTTTCTTGCTGGCTTTGGGTTCAGGTAAACGCAGGAGTGAGATCCATGCTTGGTTACATAAAAACATCAGACACCAGTCAGACTGGTCTAAGGTGTCTTTCTACCCCTCACCCAGCTTCCTATCCAAGAACCAGCTGGCTAAGGAAGGTCCAGATAGTGTGGCTCCAGTGGTCATCCCAGCCCTGGCACCATCTCTGGATAGGTCACTCAAAGGTGACAGGTCCCTATGTCCAGTTAGAGCCCTGCGCTACTACTTGGACAGGACTGCAGACCTCAGGCAGAATAAGGAGTTAGTCTTTGTCTCCTTCAAGAAGGGTTTTGATAAAGACATCTCACCTGCCACCATCTCCTCATGGATCAAACAGACTGTGGTTCTGTGCTCTCTGACCAGGAGGCCCTCACCTTTCATCAGGTTAAAGCCCATGATGTTAGGGCCTTTGCTGCCTCTAAGGCCTTCCAATCAGGGATTTCCTTAGATCAGATCTTGTCAGCCTGCCACTGGAAATCTCACAACACCTTCACCCAATTCTATTTGAAGGATGTTGCCTGGGCTGACTCGGAGCTGTGACTTGCTTCCCTTGGGAAGTTTATTTCTTCTGGGACTGAACTCAGCCCCTCTCTCTATCTTTCCCTTCTCAAACCGACTCTGGAAGGAAAGAAAAAAGGGGGGGGGGGGCAACGTCGGTAGACTCTCGGTTAACCGGTGAGTTGGTGGCCGACCTTGACCTGTCAGGGTTCTCTGACCCTAGGTCAAATGGGCCTGTACTATTTTGTTTTGTTATGAGTTCACAGAAGTCCCTAGCTGCTTACCCGCCTACCAAGCGGTTGTTATTCAGCAATTGTCCATTGGATAGGATGTATTAACGCAATAAAATTGCAAATTTAATAAGTAAATTAAATTTTTATAAGTTAATACCCTATCCAATGGACAGGCAAGGCCCTCCCAACCGACCCCGCTACCAGCTTACTAGGGGTCTAAATCTGTTTAGACAACGAAAAAGATGAACTAACGTCACTCTGTCTGGACAGGTAGCAAGTATGATGCGCCACCTAGTGAATGCACACTACTGACCGGTCCTGCCGGTATTATATACAGGACGTCTTTTTCTGGCGTTTGGCGGGACCGGTCGCGCCGACCGGTAAAGCAATTGTCCATTGGATAGGGTATTAACTTATAAAAATTTAATTTACTTATTAAATTTGCAAATTTCTGGCCCTGAAAGAGCTTGAAGACCTCTTTTCAAACAAGATAGTACTCATAGCAACAGACAACACAGTTGTTGCTTATAGAAAAACGGAGGGAGGCATGAGGTCGGGCCTACTTTGTGCCCTATTGTAGAGAATGCTGACCTGGATTTCCAAGAAACGGGTAACTCTCATTTCCAGGCTGGCTGAATGTGGTAACAAACAAGCTATCCAAGCTGTTTCAGACCATCCAAACAGAGTGGTCTCTCCTTCCAGAGTTCATCCAGTTGATATGCACCAGGTGGCACCATCCTCAAATAGACCTGTTTGCAACGAGGTTCAACAACAAATCACCTCAGTTTGTGACACCAGTTCAGACCTGGCCAGTGGACGCTCTCAGCCTACCTTTGGAGGATCTGGACCCATATGCTTTCCCACCAGAAGCCATTTTGGGCAAAGTGGTAGGGAAATTAAAAGACTACACACACAGGAGAGTCATTTTGATTGCTCCAGGGTCGCCCAACATGCCCTGTTTCTTTTTTTTTTTTTTTTTTTTTTTTTTTTTATTTTTCAAAAAGTATCATATACAAACTTCAATAATACACTGACAATGAATGAAGGACAAAAAGAGAATATATCCATTTTCAAATAGGACGATACAATAAGGAAAAACTATACAAAACATTATTATTACAGTAACAAAAAGTACACAAGTGGAATCTAAATTTATCTACTTTTCTTTATTTTTTCTACACTTTTTAAGTATTTTTTTTTTTTTTTTTATCACATAGAACTAAGAAATAAAATAGCTAAAACCATTTTTAATCGTATTGGGTTAGGTTAATAATAGATCTTCTAAAGTGAAACAGGTTCAAAAAGTTTCTTGAAACCTAACCAATTTTTCTTAAATTCTTCTTCTTTGCTTATATTAGTGCTAAGTAGAAGTTGCTCATCATAGCATATTTTTAATTTTGTACAAAGCTCCTTAAAGTTTGGTATTTTTCCATTCACTGCACATATAAAAATGTAATATTTGGTAACCAATATTAGGGAATTGACAGGAAGGAAGTTATTGTCATTATTCAAATGGCCCAGTATGATTTCAAGAGGTGCTAAAACTAAATGTTTATTTAATACAAGATCCAACCAATGGTTTAAATCTTTCCATAGTTGCATCACAACTTTACATGACACAAATAAATGGACAATAGATTCAGTTGCTGATTTACATATCCGGCATGCATTTTCTTGAGACTTGCCAATCCGGTGAAGCAGTTTGTTTGTTCCTAGTATCCGGTAGATTAGTTTGTACTGGAACCAAATGAGTTTGTTATCTAATATAGTATTAAAACATATAAAGAATATTCTCTTCCAATTTATGTTATCTATAATTGTATTCAATTCATGGTTCCATTGGTCCCTGTACTTATTATCCCCGCTCTTACTATTTAGAATATTGTATATATTTTTGCACCCTTTCTTTTGCTTAATCAAGAAAGATAAGTGATTGGGGATCCATGGTCTTTCTGGGGATTCTCTTTGGTGCTCAGTGTCACCCATTAATTTTTTAATGGCACCTCTTACCTCGTAATAGTCAAGGAAGTTTTTTATTTTGAAATTATAAACGTCTTCAATTTCAGTCTTAGATTTCATTTTTAAAGTGTTGCAGTTAACCAAGTCACCAACCATAGTAATGCCCTTCTTGTACCACTGGTCTTTAAGTAGCCCTCTTTTCACTTTCGAGTTGCACCATAACGGAGATAGTATATTATCCTGAGTTTTTATTGACAGAGCATTATAAATATGGTCCCATATTTCGAAAACTTCTTTCCAGAACTGATTTCTGGACTGAGATACTATTGTACGCACCCCATGAGGGCCATAATCAATGAGCGTACTAATTGGACAACATATCTTTTCAAAAAGTGTAGCCCATTGAGTATTCTGTGACTGTAAAAGTCTCCTAATCCATGTACATTTCATTGCTCTCACAAAATATTCTAAATTTATCATTTTTAATCCTCCATTTTGGTAGCTTTGTGTTACATTAATACGTTTAACCTTGTCTGGTTTATTGCTCCATAGAAAGGCATAAAATTTATATTCAAGTTGTTTTATATATTCAGACTGCCCGACCGGACAGGTCATTATTATATGGTTCAGTTTTGAAACTGCTAAAGTTTTAATAACAGTTATCTTACCAATTGGAGTCAAGCACCTCTTGTTCCACCCCTTCAATAGTTTGTCTATTTTGCTTAAAACATTTGGAAAATTTATTTCTGGAATTTTATTCAACTCAACATTGAATTCAATGCCTAAAAAGGAGAAGTCAGTGGCACCCCATTCTAGTTTACAGTTTGTATTGATCTTTTCCTTTGAAAATTTTTTCCTTCCTATCCAAACTAATTTTGTTTTACTGGTATTCATTTTTAGGCCTGATGCTGTTCCAAATATTTCAATAGTGTTAAGCGCTGATAATAAAGATCTCTCTGAGCCATCTAAAATTATAGTAGTGTCATCGGCAAATTGTGTAATTTTGTATTCTTCCGAGCCTACTTGGACGCCCTTGATGGCTTTATTTTTATTTATTAAGGTACATAGGATCTGTGCACAAATTATAAACAAATATGGTGCTATCGGATCTCCTTGTTTACATCCTCTCTCAATGTTTATAAATTCTGACAGGAACCCTGCTTGCAGTACTGTTGCCTTTATGTTGCTATTGAATAATTCAATCCACCTTATAAAGTCAGGGCCAAAGCCAAAGTTTTTTAAAACCTGATACAAAAACTTCCAGGAGATGGAATCAAAAGCCTTCTCGAAATCTATAAGCATTAAAAGTCCGTCAATGTTTTTTCGTTCTGTGTAGTTCATTAAATCATAAATTAACCGTGTCCCCTCCCCGATGTAACGTCCCTTAATAAAGCCTGTTTGTGTATTATCGATTAATTTTGCAAGCAAAGGTTTTAGTCTTGATGCAATACTTGAGGATGCTATCTTATACAAAACGCTTAATAGTGATATTGGTCTCCAGTTCTTTAATAAGTCACGTTGCTTATTACCTTTTGGGAGACAACTAATAATTGTCTGTCTTAGACTTAGTGGTAGGGTTCCTTTCGAATAAGAATAATTAAACGCTCGCAAAACAAAGTATTTTAGTTTACTCCAGAACATCTTATAAAATTCGGCCGGGAAACCATCAATGCCCGGCGTTTTGTTATGTTTCATTCCTTTTAGTGCATCACCTATTTCTGTAACAGTCAGGGGACCTTCTATATTTAATGCTTCTTCTAGGGTTAATTTATTTTGTTGGTTATTTATAGAATTCCAGTCAAAATCATTATGGCAATTTTTTTTGTTTTCAAACAAGCGTGCATAGAAAGTTCTAATCTGATCTAGAATTACTTTTTGGTTAATAATTACTGTACCATCATTAAGCGTAATCTTTTTAATGGTCTTTTCAGTGTAATTATGTTTTTCCAAATTACAAAATTCCCTTGTTGGTTTTTCAAAAAGGGATAGATTCTGGACCCTTGACCTTATCATTTGACCACGCATATGACATTCACGTAATTGTTTCAATTCCTCTTGCTTCAGTCTTAAAGATTCTGTAGCACATATTGTTTCGACCTTTTCTAGTTGTTCTATTTCTGCTACCAGGTGTAGCTCCTTAGTTTGGTGCTCCTTTTTAAGTTTACTAGCAAATTTTATAGTATCTCCTCGAATTTTTAGCAGCAGTGTTTCTAAAAAGATATCATCTGTTATAGTAAAATTTATGTTTAAATCTTGTATTGAGTCAAGATATTCCAAATCATACACTGGTACTGCATATTCTTTTTTTATTGTCATAATTGAATCATTGATTAGTTTTAGATAGTCTGGATTTCTCAGGAGACTACAATTGAATTTCCAAATACCTCGGCCCTGTTTAAAAGTATCTAATATTATATCCATGTCTACTCTAGAATGGTCACTTCTATAACCAGGCTTTATTTGGCAGTTTTGAACAAGGTCTGTAAAAGTTTCAGAAATCAAAAAATAGTCTAATCTTGCCTGTTTTACAGGATTGCGCCTCCTCCATGTATATCTTTTAGTTGTTGGATGTATTAATCTAAAAGCATCCGATAGTTTTAAATTCTTGACAATATCCAAAACTTTTGATCGAGCCCGGGGATTATTAATATTCACATAGTTATTACTGTCAATATTTGGATCCAGAGTGAGATTAAAGTCCCCACATATTATTGAATAGGTTTCGTTGGAGTCCTCTATGTATTTGCTTAGCTTGTCAAAAAACTGTGGGTTATCGTTATTTGGGGCATATATATTTATGATCCTGAGAGAGAAACCTGGCAGCTGTAAATCAACCAGAAGGAGATTACCTACACTGTCTGTTGTTATATTTTTTATTGAATATTCAAAGTTATTCTTGATGATTATTGCAACTCCTCGGGAGTTTGTTTTGCACCCGTGAATAATGCATTTGCAGGTTGGGAAAGTTGTAAGTATATCATGTTCGTCGGATTTAATCAGGTGTGTATCTTGCAAGCAGAGTATATTTATCTTATTATGTTCATTCAATAAAAAATTAGACACATCATACCGTTTTTTCTTTTCCCTAATACCCTGTACATTTGCCGATGACACTCTTATTGTGTTATGCATATTTTTTATTCATGGCCCAGAGAGACACACAAAACATGATGAGCACTTCGTAGTTTATGACAGTTTTACCTGTATCACTTGAAACATTTAATAAGATTTTTTTACCAAGCATTTTTATAATTTTTGAAAAACAGAAATAATTTTCTTCATGAGCACAACGAAAAGTTATATATAAACTCGATAAACATTTAGAACAATTGAGCCGCCTATATATACAGATTTTGTTTATACTGAATATAGTCTTTGAACATTGTTTTCCACTAACATTATTTAGTTTAATAGATACTTCTAAAAGGTGAGAACAACTTTTTTGAACAACGTTACAAATAACTATGTACAAACAAAAGAACCAAATAAAGAAACTAAACAACATCTATATAGTGACTAATTAAAGAGTAATTGATCATTCGATTAGAGAAAAGGATACACTATTTCTGTAACCAACAATCCACTTTTTATGTGAAATTATGGGGTGTTTGCTAAGGCCCATTTTATGATAAAAACTGAACAGTGAACAGCCTAGAAAGTAGTATGTTTATAACCAAGATACATAATTATGGCAGCAATGAGGAGATTTATTGACATAAATCTGAATTGATACCAAGGGGTGTACAGCCTAAGTAGTAGTATGCTTAATGCAAAAGACATATTTATGACAATATTACAACCCAGGTGATAATATTCTTGTATTTATTTTTTTGTTGCTCTACATCGCGTTCATCAGTCAGGGTCATATTGCGATGAGTAGTTTAACCGGTGGACACACATATTCACACATATTTATGACATTTTTACATGTCTAAATACCTCCCACCCAAAAAGACTATATAAAAAACTGAATAGTGAACAACATAGGTAGTAATAAGCTTATAACCAAGACACATATTTTACATATACCAAAACACACCCTATGAGTAGAGATGGTGTGAAATCCAAGGGTATTGGGAGTTTATAGTATTACAGTAGATTCTTTCTCAACACTACACCTTGCCCAATATTATACTGTGTTTCCATTACTTTACATCTGTTTGCACTCCTCCCTTTCCTACTTTTGGAAGCTTGTTTTAGATTGGAGTATATTATATGCCCTGTTTCTGGTATGTAGTGGCCATGTCAGTCCAAACCCCTCTCAACCTGCACAATCTGCTGATTCAGCCCTTCAGTCAGATTCTTACAGGAACCTGTTAAATCTAATTCTGCATGCCTGGCTCCTAGAGCGTCAGCGATCAAGGACCAAGGCTTCTGTGAGGCAGTGGCAGCAAGAATGGAGGCTCCTCAAAGAGACTCAACGAGATCAGTTTATGAGACAAAGTGGACCATTTTTACAAAGTGCCACAGTAGTTGAGGTGGACTTCAGGGCACCACCTATCAAATCAATAGCCAACTTCCTCCTGTATTTATTCCAGGACAGGAAGTAGCAACCAAGTACTATTGATGGTTACAGATCAGCCATTACAAACTGGGGAATTTCTTCTTTAATGTCAGCAAATTTTTTAATCTCACTTGTTTCCTGGATAGCTTCCACAGGGACAGACAAAAAGTTTGGTTTTGATGCTTCACCAGCTTACAAAGGCTCCATTTGAACCCATTAAAAAGGCCTCATTAAAGCATTTGTCCTTAAGACTGTTTTCTTCTTGGCCCTGGGGTCAGGCAAAGTTAGGAGTGAGATCCAGAATTGGCTCAACAAAAACATCAGACACCAGGGAGACTAGTCCTAAGTGCCTCTCTACCCCTCACCCAGCTTTCTTTATGAAGAATCAACTGGCCAAAGAGGGTCCAGACATTGTGGGCCAAGTGGTTATTCCAGCCCTAGCCCGAACTCTGGATAAAACACTCAAGGCTGATAGGTCACTATGCCAGGTTAGAGCCTTGCGCTACTATTTGGATAGGACCTCGGGTAGAACAAGGAGCTAGCTTTGTTGCCTTCATGAAAGGCTTCGACAAAGATATCTCCCCAGCCACTATTTCTTCATGGATGAAGCAGACTGATCCTGTGCTATGAGCTCTCTGATCAGGAGGCCCTTACCCTACATCAGGTTAAAGCCAATGAGAACCTTTGCAGCTTCTGAGGCCTTCCAGTTGGGAGTTTCCTTAGAGCAAGTTTTGTCAGCCTGTCATTGGAAATCCCACAACACCTTCACACAATTTTACCTGAAGGATATGGCTTAGGGTGACTCAGAGCTCTTCCATCTGGGCCCTGTGGTAGCTGCCCAGCAAATACACCACTAGAACAGATAGGGATATGCAGTCTCACCTTACCCAGCAGGGTTTTCAAGGTGGCAGGGCCTGTTAAAAATGGGGGGTTCTGCTTGTGGCCTCTAACCTTAGCCAGCAGGGTTTTCAATCCACCAGCTAGAACCTTCTTCCTTCCTAAGAGGATCTCTCCAGGGACTGAACTTATACCTCTCCTCCCCTACCGCAGAGCAGGCCTGTCAAGGAAGGGAGCGATGCAATGCCGGTATGCTGCCAGCAATCTGGACACTGGCAACAGACTGACGGGACCAACAGATGTCCTATGAAAGGCCACTAGTCCGCTCTAGATCCTCTTGGGGTAAACATACCCTGAAGATTTGGTGAAAATCCCTGCATGGGTTTGGGCTGTGGAACTCCCACAAGCTTTATGCCCACCACCGCCGCCCGGACGGTGCAGGGGACGACTATAACCCCAGCCTTTATGGGTTAGCTATATTGCCACCGCTGGCCGGCTTCATCAAAAGTCAGAAAAAGACATCCTGTTTCTCCACTGGTGAGACCAGCCATACTGCCACCATTTGCTAGGTGGTGTACAACTTTTCCTTCCTGCTAAAGGATGTAACGTCACAGCACCTTTTTTGTCCATTTAACCTTAACTGACCCCTAGTAAAATGAATGCACGTCGGCTGCAAGGGCCTCTCCTGTCCATTAGGTAAAATATTAACTTACATTAGTATACTTAGGGACTCTAGATTGAATTAAAAAATTAAGGCATTAGGTTTTGGGGATATCCGGTAACAACTGTTGCCATGGCAACACTTTTAAGATTTTTGGGTGGGTGTTCCACATCCTAAACCGATATATGGATTTTCACCAAATTTTCAGGATATCTTAACCGAAACAGGATCTACAGCTGAGTAGGTTTGGGAGGGTATCTGACAACACCTGTTGCCATGGCAGCTCATTAAATACTTTTCAGTCTTAAACTTCTTAATTGAAAAAGGGCGCTATTAAACCATTGTTGCTACAGTTGCATTTTAATCTCACGCCGGCCAAGGCTGGGGTTGGGAAATTTTGCGTGTGTGCGTTTGTCACATTTTCAAATCAAGCTTTATATCTCATTCAGTTATGAAGATATCTTCACCAAATTTGCAGAGAATATTTATGGCTGTGAAAACATGTCTGTAAAAAATTATGGTACTAATTTTAAAAAACAACATGGCCGCCATAGCTGATTGCTTGAAAATCATGTAAATGGCTAGGAAAGCTTGCCTGAGGGTAATTTTGGCCTTATTTTGAAAAAAAAGGCTACCATATCGTATCTCCTTTATCATTGGTCCTAGGGGTTTGGAATGAGAAAACAACTTCTTGGAAATCGTGTTCTACAAATCTTCTGCAGTGTCAAATTGGACCTTTGACCCCTGCTTCAAGGTCGTGTAGGGTCATCATGCTAAATGGGACTTATATTTCCCTTATAATTAAGCGGCCCATCAGGGGCGCTTATTTGTTTTCACGTAAGTTCGACTGATCGCCGCCGCTGGATTATGGTCTCCCTTGAGTAACTTCTTGGCTTTTCAAAATTTTCTTTCCTTCCTTTCTTTTTTAAAACTATAGGGGCGGGAAAAATTTGTGGGATACTTTGTGGAGACCTTAAGCTTTACTTAAGGTAACCTTAAACATTTTTCAAAAACACCCTGTCATCGTATTTCGAAAAAACCACACACACTTGTGCTATAAAATTTATCAGGTACATTCTAGACCTAAATCCGCAGGTCGGAAAGGATTTACTGATCAATCAGACCATAGATGCCTGAATGGGAAGCGGTATATTTTTGTAAATTTTTTTACAATGGGTACTTGGTCTGTATCTCAAAAACGGTCAGGATTTCGGTGTTTTGTTGGAATAACTTATTCAGCTACTTTTTGATAATCTTTCACATGCCGAAGTTTTAGCCCTGTATCTGCAATCTTAGGGTCACCTTAATGTCAAAAAGGGCCTTTTAGCCCTCCAGTTCACTTACTTTTTCACCTTTTTTAACCAAACTTGGCATATATATATTAAGATTTACCAAAAGATTATCCTGACTTTATGGTGACCTTAAACTGTTAATATAATTGGAGCTATGCCCCCCCCCAAAGTTATAAAATTGGAATAAAGCCACCTGCCCCCTTTCTTTTTCCATATCTAAGGTATATTGATATTGAAGTAGATCAAAAGAAGACTTACTACCTTATGATTTAAATATTAATAATGTTATGGCCATCTTAAACTTAAAATGTAGGGTTTTCAGCCCTAAACTCAGTTAATGTTTAAATTTTTAAAATAACACTTGGCACATTTATAAAGGTTGGCAGAAGGGACATTCACATTTTATGGTCACCTTAAAGTCTCAATATGCATGAAGTTATGGTCACCTTACAGTGAAAAAAAGGAAGTTTTCAGCCTCCAGCTATCTTATTGTTCAACTGACCTCAGCTAAAACTTTATGCACTTATAAAGGATGACAAAAGGGACATTCTTATATTGTGGTCACCTTAAAGTCGCAAAATGAATGAACTTATGGCCGCCTTGCAGTGAAATTATGGAGTTTTTAATCTCCAGCTATTGCATTGTTCAGCTAACCTCAGTTAAATTTTCACACCTATTAAAGATGACAATAGGGACATTCTTATTTTCTTTCCACCTTGGACTTCCAATACAAGTACAGTCTTGGCCATCTTGAAGTAAAAAGTGAGGGTTTTCAGACCCCAACTGACTTACTGTTCAATGACATCAGATCAACTTGACACATTGATTAAGCTTAAGGAAGATTTTTAATGACCTTTTTACTTAAACTTCCTGTGTTTAAGAGACTTTGGCCATCTTAACATAATAAATATATATTTTATTGCGTTAATACAACTTACCTAGTGGACAGATGCATTTGTCCGGCGCCCTGCCGGTCTCTCCAAACGTCCTGAGCTGGGCTCTGGCCGGGACTGGTAGTGTACCATTCATTCGCCAAGTGGCTGTATAGCCTCCCTGCCGGTGTACTGCGCATGTTCGCGCATGCGCTCCTCTTATGGTTTGGCGTGTATCAAGTTAAACGCTGGAGATTTAAGAGACAAACAAATTTATTTTCTGTGTTATACGGAGTGAATATTTCTGGAATAATTGTTGGTTATATTGTTTGTAAAGTGTCATGGCTTCACCGGGAGGGTTAAAAGGACAAAGGAAGGGCTCTTGTGGCCACATAACAGCAGTATTTAATTTGCATGAAAATTGTGCCAGGTGTTGGGAAAAGAAAATTGGGCAAGACCTGTGTGTGTTGGGGAACGACTGTGTGATTTGTGATGGTTTTAGTGATTCGCAAAAGGAAAGATTGGCTACCCCTTCATATAAAATCCGCAAGGAAAAAAAGGCGGGTCTGTTAGTTTCCCCGAAGGATGTTACTGTCATTAGTGCTTTGGATGTAGATGATCAGTCAATAGTACATAAAGGAGGTGAATCAAAGCCCATAAAGAAGGTCCCCAAGTCCTCTAAATCTGATAAGGCTAAACCAGACTTTGGTACTCAGACAACTGCCTCTGCCGGTCCTGTTCTAGACATCCCCAGTTCGGGCGATGAGATACAGGAACTGGTCTTTCAACCAATGCACGCTTCCTCTACTATTACTGCGGACATGGGGTTTCAGTCTACTGGTCCAGAAAAGGCTACCGGTCAGCAACAGACAGCCACTGGTTCATCTTCTCTATTCAACAAGTCAACCAAGCACAACGGACGGTCCGCATCGACCTGGCAAGAACCTCTTCAGTTGGAGGGACAAGGAAGCTAAGGTTAACTCGCAGTTTCCTAGGCTGATCAAAGATTCCTCTTATGCTCCTTCCGGTCCTCCATCAAGCCCAATTTCACAAGACTACTTGCGCAGATGGGAAAGGTGTGCCCGAGAGGGTAGTTATGTGGTCAGTAGTTTAGCTGGTTTTAACAGGTGTTCCTCTGAGCTGCAGGAAAGGATTTCAGCTAATGTGGCCTTCCTCCTTTCGAAGCTAAACAAGGGTATTTAGGCTCCCAAAGATGTCTCGGAAGCTCTCAAGGATATCAAGGACTATGTTGCCATTCATCAGAGCGTATCAGTAGCTATGGGAACAGCTTTGCAACAGTTAGCTGATAGCTTATTTGTTCACCTGGCCAACCTTATTCTTCTGCGCCGGGACTCCTACTTAGAACACGTCAAGCCTGGTATTAAACCCGATACTTGGAATTTGCTCAGGAATGCCCCCATGTTTGGGCATGGTCTTTTCCCTGACTCTGTTTTGGCCACTGCAGAACAGGATATCACCAAACATAAGTCCGCTGGAGTTGCTCCAGGGCCCGGTCCCGGCACCTCGCAGCACTCTAGTTGGAGGGGTAGTGCTAGATACAGACCTTATTAGAAAAGAGAATCACAGCAAGGTGCAGGTCAAGACCAAGGTCAACAACCATGGCATCAATTTTCTAGAAACAGGAACAGAGGTCGTGGCTGTGGTAGAGGTACAGACCCTCATTTTTCTAGGTCACGAGGCAACAAATCATACAAATGACAATTACCTTTCAGTTCCAACCCAGTTAAGTTGTCGGTTGGACTACAAGTTGAATCAGCTACATCAGAAGGTAAATGCTTTAATTGTGCACAAAGCAGTGAAACAAAAAGCAAAATAGACTGTAAGAGACTTAGTTTGCAAAAAGGCTGTATCTTATCAAGATGTTGTCAGTCATGTTCCTTCTGTAACTTTTCACGGGCAGCCGCAAAGGAAAGGCTTAAGCCCCCGCTCTGTCTTTGGACAAAATAAAAGTTGTCAAAGGTGTCTCTTGTGTAACTCAGTTTCTTTCTGCCCCATCCGTTCCAAATGTCCCACATGTTGCCACAGAGATCAGAGTTGGGGAAGGTTTCAATTTTGAAAGAAGGTTACACTCTTCCTTTCAGGGAAAGTCCACCTCTCTGCCGCTTTCCCTTGATAGTAAGCAAATATGCCAACCCACTCAAAAACAAGTCACTTTCGGAAGCTCTGTCCTCCCTCATACAAAAGCTAGCAGTAGAAAGGGTGGTTTTCAAGTCTTCTCTGGCTTTTACAACCATCTCTTTCTGGTTCCAAAGCCCAACAAGAAATGGCGACCAATTTTCTACCTGAGCAAACTCAATCTTTTCCTAGAAACAGGGACGTTCAAAATGGAGACTCCGGAGACCATAAGACTGTCCCTCCAAAGAGGAGAATGGGTCACTTCACTGGACTTCAGCGATGCGTACTTCCACATTCCTATTGCTCAAAGGTCCAGAAAATACCTAAGGTTTCATCTGAACAAGCTCAATTACCAGTTCACCTCTCTCTCTTTTGGTCTGGCAATGGCCCCGTTGGAATTCACCAAAGTGGTCAAGGAAGTAAAACTGATGGCTCAGCCAGGGGTATAAGGATCCACCAGTACCTCTTGGACCTTTGCGACAAGTTGGGTTGGGTAGTAAACTTTAAGAAATTGGAACTGACCCCTCAGCAGGTTTTCAATTTTGTCGATTACCGGTTTGACCTGTTGACCGGTCAGGTTCTTCCCACTCAGGTCAGGTGGACATCCCCACAACAAAAGCTAAAGTTTATCAAGGCCCGGACAATTCCTGTCTCTGATAGGGCTTCTGACAGCAACAGAGAAACAGGTGTGGTCGGGTCGCCTTCACATGCGACCTATTCAGTGGTATCTGAAGCGTCAATGGCATGTTCCCGAGAGTCTGGAAAAGGTTATTCCTCTTCCCCCTTCACTCCATCCACATCTGGATTGGTGGCTAAACGAGAGCGATGTTCTTTGGGGACAGCCTTTACACCCCCTTCGACGCGCTCGAATTTACAGACGCCTCAAACGAAGGTTTGGGCACACACTTAGGCGACTCCACTGCAAAAGGCATTTGGTCAGACCCAGAAAGTCGCCTCCACATCAATTTTTTGGAGCTAAAAGCAGTTTTCCTTGCCCTCAAGAGTTTCGAGCATCTTTGTTTACATCAACGAGGAGGGTGATATGAGATCAGGCTCACTTTGTGCCCCTCCTTTGGATACTTCTGTCCTGATGTCACCCCAGAGGAATAGTTCTGAGGGCTAGGCACATTCCAGGTCGCTTGAATGTGATAGCAGACAAGCTGTCCAGACGCATCTCAGCAGGTGTTCAATCTCTTGTGCTCCAGATGGGACCGTCCTCATGTAGACCTGTTTGCAACCCAGTTCAATCACAAACTCCCCAAGTTTGTTTCACCGGTACTGGATCCGACAGCCTGGGCTTATGCTTTCCCTCCAATCTTCCTGCTCACCAAGGTGATCTCCAAGTTGATGGATCGAGGCTGTTGCAGAGTGATTCTAATTGCTCCAGGGTGGCCCAACATGCCCTGGTTTTGGGACCTGGTCAATCTATCGGCTCAGATTCCATTCAGGCTTCCACTGCAGGGGAATCTGGTGACACAGCCCTTCAACGGTCTCCTTCACAGGAACCTCGGCAATCTGAATCTACATGCTCGGCTCTTAGAGCCTCTGTCATTCAGGAACAAGGGTTCTCTGACAGGAACATGGGTTCTCTGACAAAGTGGGAGCAAGAATTGAGGCTCCTCAGAGCAAACCAGAGCAGTTTACAAGTCAAAGTGGGCCATTTTTGTCAAATGGTGTGACTCAAACAAGTTGAACTTCAGGTCACCCTCTGTAAATCAGATTGCGGATTTTCTTTTACATCCTTTCAAAGAGAGAAATCTGCAACCTACCACCACTGAAGGCTACAGGAGTGTTCTTCCTAGAAACTGGTTTATTTCACCATTGCTGGATACACCCCATTATTACCTAGAGATCTCAGAAATCCCCCTTGTGTGGCTACCCTCCATCCACTGGGTAGTTATTCTGCATCGGTCCACTAGGTAAGTTGTATTAACACAATAAAATGGAAAATTTAATAGTAAATTTAAGTTAATACCTTACCTAGTGGACAGGGGGATTCCCACCCTACCTTCCCCGCTTCTCTAAGCCAAGGGGCATTTCTAAGGTAGGCAACAAAAACAGGAGGAGCGCATGCGCAGTACACTAGCAGGGAGGCTATACAGCCACCTGGCAAATGAATGGGACACTACCGGTCCCGGCCAGAGCCCAGCTTGTTTGGCGAGACCGGCAGGACGTCGGACAAATGCATCTCTCCACTAGGTAAGGTATTAACTTATAAAAATTTAATTTGCTATTAAATTTTCCAGTTTTTGCTCCCACCTCATTTATTTTAAGACTTTTTTAAAACCACACCTGCCACATGTAGACTTAAAACAAAATTTCTGTTATCTGGCAAAGCTACCCACCTAGTGTTTTGAAGTTATAGCATCTTCAAGGAAAAAAAATGAGGTATTTAGCATGCAGTGATGTGGTTATTAATATACTGCAGCTGATCAGGGTTCATACATTATGAATTCCCAATTTTAGGCACATTAAAAAAATTTTACATTCTTCTGATTCCATTCTTGTGGAATTGTGTGGATATGACTTTTCCTGTTTGGGAAAAAGACTTTAATTGATTCAGTTTTTGTTTAGTAGCAACAGTTGTTGATCTAGCTACTTATTCACATACACTATGTAAATTGGTCAAACGTATAGACTTGACTTCTTTCAGAGAAAGATGACTGGAAAAAAAACTTTTTCTCATAAACAGTTTTTCTTGTACAGTATTTTATGTATCCCCAGCTAATTGAAAATGAATAAGTTCTCTTTTTTTTCTCCTCCAACTATGCATTTGCTTTTGTGTGATATCTATCTGGAGGCAGATTCATTCAAGTCTCACTGATTGGGCTGTGATGCCCCACTGTGCTTTGTTAGTCGAATCTTTGATTCGAGTTATGTACTGAGTTGCGGTCACGATTTTAAATTCGCTGTTTAAACCCTTAAATATCAAATTCTGCATAATATTTTCTTCACATATCTGTACATTAAGGTGTATATTATACACTCTGCCATTTTGAAGATTTTTAATGCCTTTATTAAGTTATATTTTATGAAGTAAAAAGCATGTCTGGCACTTCGTCTGGCTTTCCCCAAGGACCCGTATGTCCTAGAAACTATTGTGTTTGCTATTGTAATGGTCTACTGGAATGAGTCTTTTTTAACGGTTTCGTCTGCTGGTTTCTAGACGTGAAACCCCAATTAATTTATTCGTCTGCAGGGTTTATCACGCAGTCACTGTTAATGTAAAATTGTTGTCTGCCCATCTACGTGTACTCAATTATTTGTCAAACAAATAAACCGCAAAGAAATTAAATGAATGAAGTGACGTCACGGTAGTACTACACATTTGTCGTTCAGCCAATCAGAATCGAGAACACCCCTTTCAGAGACAATGAAAATATTCAAACTCCTTAGTTCTACATTCAACCACTCGAAGGCGCCTTTGCATGTCCTAGAAGTTATCACGTCATAAAATACAGCATAATCTCTGTCTCCCTATTTTCACTCATTGTGGCTATTCGTAATATTGTAGAAACAACACACGAATATTTTATTTAAATACTTACAATTTGCTTCTGTAAAATATCCATATACAGTACTATATATCCACGCTTCAAGATTGAAATAGGTCTTCTCATTTTAAAATCAAATTTCAAACTGCAAGTCCGTGAACAGGAAATATGCTGGTAGTTTTCGTCTTAAACCAGCCTTGTACAATATTGTTACGAAACCCCCCACAAAGAACTGCCGTGACTGCGCATATTTGCTCATTAATATTAATGAGGCAAGTCCGTGGACAGGAAATATGCTGGTGGTTTTCATCTTAAGCCCGCTTTGTAAAACTGCGCATCTACAGACCCTTTATATTTGTAAACAAATCCCCATCTCGCGACACAAATCTGAAAACGGTTTCTAAATGTGGGCGATAATACAGAGTTTACAGATTTCAACACCCAGTGCTGTCCTAAGATTCGACTCTGTGGTTGGGTGAAAGCTAACCACGTCACCCTTGTTAACATCTGTGTCTTGCATAATGTGTGCACACTGAGTGAAAAAGGTTGATAAGGGATATCAAGATGTATTTATTTCTTTTCATCATGGGATATGCTTACAGTAATCTTTTTGGGAGTAAACAGTTCAAACAAGGACAGTTATCTTTAGGTTCATGGAAGTAGAGCCTTGTGGAAAGATTGCCTTGTCTGTTTTGAGAGAATGGAAAGTATGTAAACACTTTTTTATGATCCTCAGCTATAGAGTCATGTGGGAATTAAAAATGTTAACAACATCAGACAAGGAATCCATGAAAAGTGCCCTGCTAGAAGACTGCCCTGCTTCAATTTTAAAGGGTGGAAAACTGCCCTCCTTTTCTCAGATGATGTCCTGTGACATTACTTTAAAATGTTTTATTCACAAAGTAGTTGCCAAGGCTTTCATGATTAAAGATATAAGTAAATCTTCTAGTGTTTGAAGTGTCCTGTATGCAAATTCCAATATCTGCTAAGGCTTTCATGATTAAAGGTACAGTTAAATCTGCTAGTGTTTGAAGTGTGATCTATGTGAATTCCAATATCTATTAAGGCTTTTATGATTAAAGGTACAGTTAAATCTGGTAGTGTTTGAAGTGTGCTCTATGTGAATTCCAACAGCTACTCTGGCTTTTATGGTTAAAGGTACAGTTAATCTTTTAGTGTCTGAAGTGTACTTTATGTGAAATCCAAAAGGTGCTTTCATAATTAAAGGCACACTTAAATCTGCTAGAGTTCCTGAGAGGTGTTGGACACTGCATAAGACTATTTCTAAGGATATTTTTGATCACATAGATGTGCTTCTGCAATGTTTATTGTAAAAAATGCTTCTTATGTATGCCTATGTATATTATCACCACAACCATGTTGATAGTGAAATTAGTGCTTACTTATTATGTGTGCTTACTTGTGTATTATCATTAATATGTTGTCAGAATTATTTCTTATAATTCTCTGAATTAAATGTCTATACCATGCTTATTAAAATGCTTATAAAATATTTTATGGTGAAAAAAGGAGGGCACTTTTCCAGCCCCTCACAAGGAGGGTACTTTTTTAGGAGGGCACTTTTCCGTGCACCCTGATGACATAACATTGTCTTTTTTTTTTCAATGGAACAATAAAGTATTTTTTGATTATCTTAAGCATATATATCTTATAAAAATATTAAATAGCAATGAATTTTCAGAGGCATAAAATGCCTCAAAGATATACAAAATATGTCCCTATCTATAGCCAGTTATAGTTTACTACAGTGTATCTTTATCATTATAAATCTAGGATTAAATATCTTCTGAAAAAAATTTACAATCCCAAATTTACAGCAAAAATGATATATTCTTTTCATAAAATATACCACTCTACAAAACACAATAAAGCTCACATTCTGCTTATAGTCTAATACTGCAACTGATACAGTTTTTAGATAATCCACTTTTCCATCAGATACAAAACACAGTAAAGGTTACCTTCTCCTTACAGTCTCGTACCACAACTATACAGCTTTATTAACTCAAGTCTCCATCTGGGCCGCTCGTTTTTGTTAGCAAAAACCTTTTTCTAGTTGGTTCTAGGGCTTCAAAATATGAGAACAACTTGTAAGAAATCATGGCCTCTTACATCTGACAACATTTGGTGGATTCTGTATACTTCTTTACTTAAGATACTTAAGATTTTCCCAAATCTCAATGTTGTTGCCAATTTAGTTGTACCTGTGGGCTGGGGTTCTTGCCTGCTGAGGCTGGCTATTTTCCATTACTTATGGTATTAACTTATAAAAGTTAATTTACTTATTAAATTTTCAAGTTCATACTGCTGTATACCATATACTTTGTTCATGATTTTCTAGTTATTACTTGGATTAACAAAGTACTTCATTTTGCCTACTGAATTTATGTTTCCTTGTTTACATACAAGTATATTATCCAACATATTATTGAAAGAGTTAACCTTCTATTATTGTGTATCTGATCAAACAAGAAGTGTAAAACTATCTTGAAGAGAAGTGCTTTGGAATGCATCAACAAATTCAACTACAGATCTATAAAAATATCAACAATATATTTTGATAAGGTACAGGAAAATGGAGAAATATAACAGGAACTTGTGTTAGTTTTACTAAATTCTGTATGTAAAGTGAAAATTAATATATTATTCCCACCAGTAAATTAAAGGCAGTGCAATCAGGCTATTTTGAAGCAATAAATAATAATTGAACTTAGTTAATCAAAAAGCTGTTGAATGTGTAAATAAACTTATGTTGTATTTCATCATAGTATATGGGTAAAACAGTTTACAAGTATAGTTTTTTTACTTCATGAAAATAGTTTACGGTTAATTAATTTAAAGAAAAAGAAAGATAAGAATAGTCTTACTTGTGCAATTTCATAATAAGCTGTATTATAGACAAAGAAGTATGTTTTCCTTTAATTTAAAATTTGTAAAATAATTACTTAATAAAAATTTGATCAGGGACATGCTAGTATCTCATAATGTACTTCAATAAATTAAATTTTTGTGTTCTGTAGGAACAGGCAAAGTTTTAGAGTGTCATTGCATTTGTTTAATGATTCGTCTTGTATTTGAAATTGTACATATTTACACAGAAAGAAACTTTTACAGAAAAGAAGAAATAAATTGTTAATAATTTTTGAGTGTTTATTTACATGCCAAAGCTGGCAATATTTGTTTTTTTAAGTCTTGTTGACCTTTTAAAACAATTCTTCAGGTCTAGTGGCCCAGGTGATCAATGTTCATTTCCAGACTGTGGTATGGACGACTCCTCTTGGCATTTGTACTTTCCTGGACAAGCTGGACAACTTGCCACTCTGTCACAGGTTTACCTCCTGAACTAATGTTGGTATCGATTGAAAATCCATAGGTAAAGAGGGACACTGTAAATACCTTGTTTAAGGGTACAGTTCCTGTAACCCAGGCAAAGATTACTTCCTAGGCACGCCTTTCTAAAATCCAGCACTCTAACCACTAAGCCAGAGACCTTATTAATCATGTGTTGATGTAAACACAATTATTGCAAAGTTATTTTGTCTTGCAGCAAGTACCTGTGCACCCAATCTCAATACCCACTGTTCTACATTTAATTTTAATAGCTAAAATGACAACCCACTTTTTGACAAACACATCCTCTTCCAGGTACTAGGTAAACCACTTAATATCAAAATCCCTAAGTTGGATTTTTGTGTTCTTTCAACATCTGGGGTCCTATTGGGCAGCCATCAGTGTTTACCATATTGTCATTAGCTGGATATCAACCCATGATGGGCACAAGCCTCCCATCTATGATGGCATGGGTTCGAATCCTATACTAATAGATGGTTCACAGCGCTAAATTTTGACAAACTAGCATGCATTGCTTTCTGTAATTTTTCAGTTTTCAGTCCCTTGACCATCCCTTGTAATGTGAACTATACCTTGTGTTGGAGGTGATCTAAAACCGACGTCAATTAATCCAACCCATAACCATAATGGCAAGAGTCAAGATTTATAATGTTACAAAAAATTATAAGGCTACCCAGGCCCCCTGGTGGGTCCAGACCCACCTTTTAATACCCATAGATAATCGCGTAGATATCATACTTTCCTCTCAGCATTTGGGGGAATACTATTACGTCTGCAGTACTTCATTCCATCCTGCCAATAGCTATGGTCATGATACGACCTCCACAGTGTGTTGAAATAAAATTAAATCATCTGAAGTGAATTGATCAATTCAGGCTACATCTAGTGTTGATGTAAAAAAACTAACCAAATACTGATGACATTTAGTCTACTAGTTAAACAAAACTAACATTTCTTTTTGTTTTTATTTTCACAATCGACCACCATACATGACATAGCTAAAATAAAATTGATACTCAGTCTGATAATTTGGAAATAAGGTAATTTTAAATATATACAATCTGATATTTACATGAATACTATTAAATAGTAAATTAATAAATATGTAGAAAAATATATATATATATTCAATGTTTTTACTACATAATCCAGTACGTATTTTCAAAATATAGGACATAGGGCACAAAATATACAAGATATAACTTGAAATATGTAAACATTTTGGAATGATATAACTACTTAAGACTAAAGTACAGACAAGGGTCCAAGGATTTTATCACAACTTTTATCACAACTGGTAAATTCCCCTGCTTGCAAAAAATCCTGTAACCCCCAGCTTGTCCCACTGGTGTATAACAATAATGCATCTATGCTTTATTTTGCCAGTTTCTGAGACTTTAAATAATATAATATTAAATACAAAGCCCTTAAGGAAAAATTTTTTAAAAAGCTGAAAAGGAGAAAATGTGAAAGAAATCTCCATATGAAGTTACTGTGGGATATAGTTTGGATAAAGCAATAGAAGAGGCCAAGTTGCCTTTCAAGTTATACTGATTTACAATGACCTTTTGTAATTTTGCTGCCAACCATTCCAAACTGGCAACCTAATATAGGACTTAAACCCCTTAGCAACCTTAGGAAATTTAATTTGGGGCTCTTAAATATCAAATTTACAATTTTTCTTGTCCATACCTCAAACGCACTACCATGAGCCCCATAGAAAAACACCAATTCATTAAATGCAACATTGGTATCCACTTCTTCATTTGGTAACTGGTGCCAGTAAAAATTTTAACTGGAAGAAATGGGAAATTTGCTAACAAGGAAATCCCCCTTCAGTCTATTTACCTCACTGGAAGGAAGGGAATCTACCTTGGCACAAATTAAGGTTATTTTATGATGTGCCCTTCCATTAGTGAATTTCACATACTGTGTCCAAGTTTACATTTCTGTTTCTTTTATACTGCTTGTGGGCAATTCAGCACAACATGAACATGTAACCCTTGTGCTTCGTTTATGCAAATCTGCTAAAGTGTCATTTGAATAGAACATTATAAGAACAAACCTGTAAACACCTGATATATATGATCTCATGCCGAGGAGTAAATGCTAAATGATATAAAATACACTGGTGAAAATTAGTGTTATAAAATTACAGTAACACCATTGTCATTTTACTCAAAGTTGTAGACTACAGAGACCCTTTGTGCATCAAAAGTTGGCATAAAATTCCTCCGTCTCACCAACTTTTTAAAACTCCCAGCGAATGGTGTCATATTATCTCTCAATACATTTCAAACCTGTAAATTAAATAGTAAAGGAATATGCAGCAAAAACTCCAAAACTGGCCCTTTAGGGTCATAAAATTGACCTTGAAACCCATTCAGAGGACAAAATCTCTTTTCATAAGTTTCTGTGTCTCCCAAAGAATTATTATATGCAAGCGTATTCCATTTCAGGAAATACATGAAATTTACTTTTACAACCTTGAAAGGGGTTGGGGTTAAATCTTCACTCCCAGGCCAAGGTTTCCTCTTACTCTCAAGACATTCCAAAGCTGTAGTTTCAATAGTTAAGAAAATAGTTGGCATTTCTTGTACACAAAAAGATAGAAAATCTTTAAAAATTTAGTAAAATGTGATTTAATCAATGAAGAAGCTACATGTCTGAAAAAATTGGCCATGACACTACAAAAAGTAGCTGTACCAACTATTTTACAAGAACACTCTAAATTCAATAGTTTTGGAGTTTTACTCAATTTTGAACCACAAAAATAAATGTTACTCTATTAACTATGGAGCTACAGCTTTCAAATTTCTGCATGATAAAGTTCATGAAAAAGTAGCTGAACATTTTAAATTATAACTATAACAGGTATCAAGAACAAAAGCCATTTAATTCTTTGACACAGCTAACAACTGGAGCATATTGAAAGCGAGACATACCTCAAGAACAGGTACCACCTTGTAGGTACAAAGGAAGTAGCTGAACAACATATTAGTAAATTAAGCAATTTAGATACTAGTGCTATTAGTTAAAGGGGAAAGTTTTCGACCCGGGACGAAAATCTCCTCAAATTACAAGGATCATACATTTGAAGTCTTCATATACAAATATCAACAAACACCACAGCTTACTCGGATATAACATATCACCTTTGACAGCACTGATAAACTCTTCCTTCCAGACTAAAAGGGCATAAGTTCTCAAGGAATTTTGTTACTTGATGCAGTTTTTTTTACTGTTTTAAAGAACACAAACTTTATTTAAATTTTCAACAGCAGATTCCTACATAAGTCCTTCTGTACATGGCAGTTGTTAATTATCTGAGATAGTAGTATATTACAATGCACTTGCCATGCAACATAAATTTGTTTATTTTAGCATCACAATTGACAGATGAATGAAGGTTCTTAAATGCTCTTTGACCCCTCGACTTTGGGCTTTAACTATGGACCTAGATCTGCAAAAGCAGCAAAACTGTGGAGGACATAAGAAACTAAGCAACAAGAGCACTCCGAGGTGGGACAAGTGCAGACTTTACAAAACTTTTGCAAACTATAGAGTAAGAAATCTAAAATTCGCCAAATATCTGAAATTCGCCACATGTTGAAATACTAATAATATAAACTAATTGAGGTGAGATTTGTTAAATGTACAGTAAATTTAGGTTTTTTGAACTGAAAAATCCCAAATTTAAGACAAAACATTTTTTTCATAAAATTAACTAAGGTTTTAGAGGTGGGGAATATTAGATTCCTGGCGAATTTTACATTTCTTACTCTATTACTCATTCTGTTTGCAGGGTATTTTGCTCCAGAATCAATGATATTGATTGCCCAAATTCGAATCGGTTTCTTTCTTGAAACTACAAACAAGTAAACAAAATGACTAATATAATTTGGAAAAAAATTTGCAACAAACTTACAAGTAAACATAATGAGTAATATACTTTGCAAAGATTTTGCAAAGTAAAAAGTAATTAAGCAGAGACACTTCTGCCCTTCATTTTAGAGAAAACAGTGTCAAAATGATCCTTGAATCCAAGAAACTGCTTCTTGAGCTAGTACTTTTATCTCAAAAATTTATGGACAACCCATATTTTCACCATGAGCATTTCTAGTTAGGGCGATACCAACTGTTTGACATCCGGATCACTTGGCCAAACATCAACAGCTGGAGTCATTACTGGACAAAGGTCATTTATAGTTACAATAAAGAGCCAAATTCAAATCAACAATAAGCAAGGTGGTGCATTGGGAAAATTGAACAACTGTTTAGATAGAAATTATTATTAGAATATTGGGCCCCGATATGTGTCAACTATTTGGTATCTGTTATGGAAAATGTGTAACTTAGCTGGCTTCAAAAGACCGTCTTCCACAACTACTATTTATAAAAAAATTCATCAACAAATAAAATAAAAACAATTTTTATAGCAACATGAATGATGTCTTCTTTTCTACTTGCTAGTGATATTTAAATCCAAAAATTTAAGTAAACAAAGTTGATACCTCAAAAATATGATTAAAAGAACTTGAAGAAAGGCACAATGGATTCATGAAATTTACAGGTAATTAAAATTTACCAAACATTTGTTGTGAAATGATATTCTACTAGTTCTGGTAAACTATTACCAAATATCTGGAAATTACCTTTCAACCTTAGCTATTTCAGAAAAACTGTGAATATAAATATGAAATAAACTTTAAAATGTTGGATGACCAGTGGACTGCCCATAATAGGCAAGGATTAATTGATAACATTGCTAATAGAACAGAATTTACAACAGCATCATTGATGTTCTATCTTATTGGACTGTTGTGTTCAACAAGTTAATGCAACAGATTTCATATAAATATACATACAATAAAAATATACATCACTTAATATACAGATTAAGAATTAAGATATGTTAAATTTATATTTTATTTTATTGCACCACAAACTTTCTCTCTTATAGAGGTGTTCCATTGGGCCGTTTTGTCGGTAACTAAGGATTCTTTGAGCGTTGGCAGCAATGTTTACAGAGTCAGTTAGGGTCGGTTGTAATTTCCAGGCTTGTCACGGTGGGTCAACAAAATATCAAACATATTTCATATTTCACTGACCCTCCCCGACTCTTGATCAGGAACGTGGCTCTGCCCACCCGTAAACCGGCTTATTCCAGTCACTTCCCCTATTGTCCTAATCACTTCTTGTCTTGTCCTATTCACTTCCCGTCCTGTCCTATCATGAAACTGTCTTGTCTTTATTACTGGAGTCTTATCCTGCCCTTTTGCAGGCCAGTTTCAGGATGATCTGAGTTAAATATATGGTGATTAAAAAATTTTAAGAATGACAAAAAACAGTGAAAATACTCAGAATACTGAGGTTAAATGGTAGCCCATGTCAACGGGTGTGCTGTAAATATTAAGAAATTCAAGAAAATGTTGTTTTTTTTGTAACATAATAATAAAATGCTCAATCTTTTCCAACAAAGCAATTTCTGGGAAAAAGAGGGTTGAAGTGTTGATCAATTGATAAATTTGGCCAAGGAGAGTCGACAAAAAAATTTTAATCCCATCACCTGATAATTTTTTCTCAGCTATTAAAACCCATGAGCACTTTCTGGGAAAAAGAGGGATCGTGTGCTAATGAATAAAAAAAATGGAAATCTAGGTCAATACAAAGTGTTTGGATCCCATCAGGTGACGTAAACTACTACATTGACATTTTTGTATCTTTTTTAATTATGGTTTACGGATTTGGGCTTTAAAATTGTATGAAAAATACATCAAATTATTTCTGATTCTGATTATATGACAGAAATGACCATTTAGTGTGACAATGAGAACCCTGTTGATTGTTCCTGGCTTTTATACTCCAAATTCAGACCTCTGGGAAAGACAGCTTTTAAATTTTGTACCTGTGAACGATTTCTCTACACATTTATACCAAATAAATCCTAGCCTCTGGGAAATACTCAATTCAATACGTAAGGGAAAAATGCTGTAGTTCTGGTCATGTGATTGGATCCAAACATTTAGCATTGAGTCAGATCTAGTTTTCGATTTTTTTATTCTTCAACACTTGATCCCTCTTTTTCCTACAAATTGCGGTGTAGAAAATGTTCTGGCAATACTGACTACAAGTCTGGTCGTGGTGAGTTGGTAAACTTTCCCAGTCTTGTCGGTTTGTCACTACAGCTTGTCGCGATGACATGCGACTTGTCTGTTGTACCTCTATGGCTTGTCCTCATAGTTTCCCATCTTGTGGAGAAAAACACCCCAACCCCAAGTCAGGTCGGGATCTAAATCCAGACAAACCGGGATGTACTATGTCTTGTTGGAGAGGTAAAACCGACCCAGATTTTTCCCTGGGCTGTTTCTGGATTTTTGTGCCTGATCCCAGACTCTGCAAACCGACCCTGGAGTCATAGTCGGCTGTAGGGTTGGCCCCAGTGGAACGCCCATTACCTTTCTTGCAAAACATCTTGTTAATAATGCAAAGAAAATATTATGTACCACTCATCCAGTGTTTGTTGTCCACCCAATCCTAAATATTTCATTAGTTAAGAGTCTACATTTGATTAACTTACAGTACACTAAGAGGCTCTCAATATGAGACCAGTAACGCATGAGGTAGGGTCCCTTAGGTTGTTGTTACTGCATTATCATCCCACCAAAATGCTCACTTGTGTATGCTTTACTGTACTTAAAATTATAATAGTGTTAGTAATACTGATTGTTTTTAGTTTATTATTGTGTCATAAACTGTTTATACTACTTCAAAATTTAATTTTTAATTTAAATTTAATGTTTTAAATATTTTTAAACAAGTTTCAGTGGAAATCAGTGACAGATCTCCCCTCCAGTGAGTTCCAGAAATTATGGCCAACCTTATAAAAAAGTGTGCATTACCTAAATATAAAGCACAATTTTACCAAAAAAGTTATATCACAATTATAACAGAATACATCAAGTATCTACATACAATAAATTGAACTGATATTGAACAAGTCATTGTGACCAAATGAAATATAAGGAGTATACAACATAACATATTAATCTAAGTCCATGAGATTTTGAAGTAAATACTATAATAATAATTATATTAATAGTTGTTATATTAATACTGTACTCTCAACAGATGATTAACATAGCTATAACTCTAGATGACTGTCTTAAACAGGTTTACTCTCCCACGACTGGGTTAATTTTTAATGAGTGGCTGTGAATCAAACTTTTGTAACTTGCAATGTATATTTCCTTCTCTAATCAGATCAACCTGGTGTCACCTAGGTCAACCAAAACGTTTGCCAATTCAAAGCAGTGTATCCCCAGAGAGAATGTGGTGAAGTGCAATGAAAGTTTAGAAAGAATGAGGGGAGATATCAACCTTTGTAAATGGCAATCCACCTTAGACTTTAAAGCAGGGGTCACAAATGAAATGTAGCCCTTCCATTCCCAGAATATGATTTGTGATAGTTAATTTAACCCTTTCGCTACCATGTTTGTCGACTAGCAGTCGACATCAATGTGTATTACAAGGGACCATGTCTGTCGACTAGCGGTCGACGGCAATAATATATATTTCTTCTTTCCCTTCAGTGTACTGTTATACGTTTTCTTTGGTGTATCAGTATTAAACCGATCTTTAAAGTATTTTATATGAAAGTTAAGCTATATTTTTAAAACAAATTCACCATTTCACCTATTTTAACTGGTTTCTGTATATATTGCCGTATTTACCGCATATAGCTGCATATTGTTGCATATTGTTTACTCGTGGTTATTTTTATTTGGGGAATTCCCATGAATTTTCCCATTCGACTTTCATCAATTCCTAATGAAATATGCCGAAAAATACCGCAAATAAAGTGGATAAGGTAGTGAGTTATTAGTTTACTTCAATGGCGTTTCTGACGTGATATGACGTCATATGGCTACAGTCCCATGGAATAATGTTCCTTCAGTAGCGAAAGGGTTAACATTTCGAACCCCTACAACCAATGTATTACATAAGTTAAAAAATATCAAAAAAATATACATGTACATGGAAAAAAGCTGACATACTAATGACTGGAGGCCAGCCATGACCTTGAAGAAACAGGTTGAAGGTAAAGTTTCAATATTCTTATAAGGGACATACATACATGTGTTATTTATATCAGCCACATAATGACCCGTCTTGCATTTGAGAGCTAGGCCAAAAATGTGAAGAAATGTCTTGAATACGATCTTTAGAAGGCTGCTATTGGTGTTATAGAGTGACTGAGGCCCCAAACAGTTATACTGTCTACTGTGCTATAAATAAAGATAAATATAGCCTGACTTTCGTTAAGGAATAGAAAGATGATTAGTTATCTGCATTATCTTAAAAAAGTAGTCATTCTTTATGTGGTTCACGGGTGCTTATGTTTCAGTTTCGGTGACCTGAAGTGACTCCCGCGATCAGGAACCAGTCTGTCCCATGTTTACATCCCTAACTAATATTGGTAGCCATTGGTAACAAAGGAAAATGTATGTGTAAAGTAACTTGTCCAAGGGTATACTCTCCATGATCAGGCCTAGGATTGAACCCCAGATCTTCCACTCTATACGTATTGTTATACCCAGTAAAAAAAACACACAAGAATGGTTAACCACCTGTGTACTGTTAAAATTAAAAACCAAACCCTCAATTTCTATATGGTTCCACCACTTTTGTATAATTATTTATTTTGTGTTTGCTGAAATATACCCAAAACATGTTAATAGTTTTGTAAATGAAGTGACTTATAAGCCCTAAGGCGCTGGGTGTCAAATTTATTTCTTGCCTGTATAAACTGTTCATGTATAACACATGTCACAAAAATAAAGAAATAAACTAAACTATAATAAATACTAGTTATTCATCATGGTTATATTTATCTTTATTTATAGCACAGAAGACAGTATAACTGTACAGTATTACCCTATTTTGGTAAATCAAAAGTTTTGATTGTGAGCAGTATAAGTTCAAAGTAAAACCCAAAAACTGAACTTAATTTTAAGCCTTCTTTGAACTCAATATAACTCTAGAATTAATTACAATTCAAGAAAGTTTCCTGCTTTTTATACACTGTAATTTCTGTAGTGATAACCCAGGAGCTATACATTTTTTTGAGGGTTGGAGGTGAGGGGGGAGGGGGGGCCTTTATAAGTGTATAAAATTGAAAATTTTAATTACTTAAATGTAGCTTTTACAAGCTATAAGCTTACCATATGGGACTGAATGCTTTTACTGGTAGCCGCGAGGCACCAAAGAAAAAAGACATTTATACTTGGCCGTAGCCTCAGGTTGTCGTCACGTGATCTGCCCCTTTTGTTACAACTTTTCTCGTTCAGATTTAAACCCATACCACTCAGCTGTAATACAGTGGGGAGGCAGGGTGGGACTCTCCTCAGTCCCACATGGTAAGCTTGTAGCTTATAAAGCTACATTTAAGTAATTAAAATTTTCAATTTTATTGCGCTACAATAGCTTACCATGTGGGACTGAATGCTGAATCCAACCGTCCGGGGGAGGGATTACAGCTGAGACTGGCAGATAAGTCTGTTTTTTCTTAGAATTTTGATAATAATAGTAGAATGAAAGATCGAAAGTACCAGTCTGAGTCCCATCTACAGGGCCCCAATCCCGAAGACCGAGCCTGTAGAAGCCAAAAACCTGAATGAATGACAGTGCTAAAAAACTGTCAGGGTGTTTGACGAGAAGGAGATGTGTACCCTAGATACACAGACGGGTCAGTCCCAAGGACGATCATGGAAGAACCCGAGCTTAAGGCTCGGGTACTGACTAAAATGACAACCTTAAGGTCCTTAATACAATGTACAATTATAATGATTTAAAGATTAGATAGACCTTACCGGATACACCCTGATGAGGTAGACGTATACCTAGACCCTGGGTTTAGACTCCTGAAGACTTGGTTGTAGCGGATGTGCCCCCCCCCCCCTTTCTTTCCGAGGATGACTGGACTGAGGAGAAGGGTCTAGGACCTGTTGTGCCGCTACTACTGGTTCCAGATACAGATTGTTGTCATTGTCCGACCAAGTAAGGTCTTTTAGATAAAATTGGTAAAAGTGTTGTGAGCTTTCCAGTGACAGGCTTGCATGATCTGGTCTACTGATACCCCACCGTAAAACGCCTTAGAGGCGGCGAAGGCTTGTTAAATCCAAGGCTTGCTGGTCTGCTTGTTTATAACCAAGTAGGATGGTTTGTTTCAACCAAGAAGAGAGAGTAGCGGGTCTGATGACTGATGTATGTCCTTTCTTGAAGGAAATGAAAAGGAGGGACGGGGAACCTCTTATGTCCTAGGTTCGGTCCAGATAGTACCTCAGGGCCCGCACCGGACACAGGGTCCTGTCTTCTTTGACTGTCTATCCACAATGGTAGTCAAAGCAGGGACAGTCACCGGAAACACACTTGAGAGTCTTCTCTTGCTATTTAGTTTTTGGCTATGAAGTCAGAAGAAGGGAACAAGGAGACCTTTTCCCAGTGGCCTTGATTAGATACTTTGTTTGCAACCCAGGCATGGATTTCGCTGCGGCGCTTGCAGGAGGCCAAAGCTAGCAAGAAAGCAGTTTTGAAAGTGCGATGTTTGAGGTCTGTGTGTTTCATAGGCTCAAAGGGTGCTTTTGTGAGCTCATTGAGAACAACAGAAAAGTTCCACTTGGGGCGATTTCTGGGACTTTTGGGGCGATCCCTGTGGAAACTGGAGAGCAACCTATCAAGGTCCTCATTATGAGCAATATGTTGACCCGATGGGCCCAAGGTGTCAACAATGGCAGTCCTGTAACCATCAATGGTGGAGGGGCGCCTGTTTAGGTCTTGGTACAGAAACATGAAGAAATCTGAGATTTGTTTCACAGATGGAGTGGAGAAATTTCTCTGCACCATTTTTCAAATAGGGGCCACTTGATTTGTAGATGGTCCTTGTTGATGACCGCTGAGGTGCAGAAATTGTCTCTGCCACTTTCACAGAGAAGCCTTGTTCTTGGAGTTGTCCACTCCTAGACACCAGGCGTGGAGGTTGAGGTGGAACACGTAGTTGTGGGACTGCTTGAGCAGTGTTGTAGACACCGGGAGCTGCAGTGGGATCTCTGTTGAGAGCTGCACTAGGTCCCAAAACCAGGGCATCACTGGCCAGCCTGGGGCTATTAGTATGATCAGACAATTGCATTGCCTGATTTTTTTTTTTTTTTTTTTGATCACCCTGTGAAGGAGAGCCGTTGGAGGGTAAGCATAGGCAGTGAGATCCGTCCAGTTTATGTTTACAGCATCTATGTCCCAGGCCTTCGGGTCTGGGATAGGAGACACGTACAGTGGAACCTTGTGGTTCAGATAAGTGGCGAATAGGTCCACGTGGGGAGTGAACCACCTTTGGCAGATCTGTTTGAACACCTGTGGATGTAGTGACCATTCGGTCGACTGTACCTGATTCGACCTGGAAAGTAGGTCGGCCATCACATTGAGACACCCTAGAATGTGCCTGGCTTGCAATGTGACGTGAGAATGATGGGACCAGGTCATGATTCTCCACAGGAGTGCACACATCTCCACTGAGTGTGTTCCCCCTTGTTTGTTTATGGAAGCCACCACAGTTGAGTTGTCCGTAGCAACTAGCACGGTTGGTCCTGACTAGTGATCTCAACGGGTATCCGGATATCCGGGTACCCGAACCCTGAATATTTACCCGAATCCGAAATCACATACCCGAGTACCCGAAACTATTGTCAATATCGCCCACTTTGGCTGACGAGTACTACAGGCATATCTCGACTTCATAAATTCACCTAAAATTAAACTATTTAATTAAAATGCACAAGAGTAATGTTTTCTCACCCTTGTACACCATTTATAGTATTTAATTTGTCTTTTATTTTGGTTGTTTATGCATTGTCAAATGCCGATACCCTTTGAAAATCGTCAGTATATTAACACAGTTATGTAATTCCGAGTACATGAAATATTGTATATATTGTCTATATAGTGACATGCACACTTTAAATAAATAAAAGTACGATATCTTTAAACAGTAGTTCATAATTTAGTATTAATAAAGTTCATATACCTGCCTAAAAAAAATAAAGTTTCAATTCCGAAACTACATTCGAGCAACAGTGAATGCTTTACTGACAGGTCATGTGACCCCACTTTTATGGACACTGCAATAAACAACCGTGTTTTGAATGTACAGAAATCTTTTCTTGGTTAACATTTCTTCTGTGTCGTACTGTTTTGAATGCAAAACACGTGGCCGACGAGATATAAAGCAAATGGTTGGATCCTATTATTTGTGTAAGTTTTAAGTTTGTAAATGTGGAGATTTTTGTAGAATCTCCTATTATCGCCCATCGGCGCGAGTACCCGGGTACCCGCCCCTCTGAAATCCATACCTACCCGGTCCCACCAAAAAGAGTATTTTGAGAACGCGAGTCCTGACACTGGTCTTTGAAGCATCTCAAGGCCAGAAAGGCAGCTTTTAATTCTAGGACGTTTATGTGAAGCCCTTTTTCCTGGGGAGACCACAGACCTTGTGTAGAACTTGGTTCTAAGTGAGAGACCCAAACTTCGTTTGAGGCATCTGTAAAGAGTTGGATACTGTGGTCTTTGGGATGAAGGTGTGAGCCTTTCATCACGTTTGCAGGATTCTGCCACCAACCAGGTGTGCAGATATGGCTTCTGTCCAAGGAAGGAGGCTGTCCAGTGGTTGAGGAAATTTCCAGTGCTCCTTGAGGTGAAACTGAAAGGGTCTCATGTGAAGTCGTCCCTCTGGGACCATTTTCTCCGTTGAGGCTAACGACCCAATTGGAGACATCAAACATCTTGCAGTCAAGAACATGTTTTGACTTGAGGTTTAGGATAAAATCCTGGAGTTTGAGCCATCTCTCTTGAGTGGGTTTTACAAGGGCTGAATCCAGATGGAACTCGTAAACCACGAACGAAAACACCTGAGTGGGATTCAGTTGATTTCATTGATTGATGATCCATCCCAAGGACTGGGTTAGATCTACCACTGCCTGAGTGTTCACTAGGGCTTCCTCCCGCGACTGATCAGCCAGTCGACCAGGTATTGGTGGAGTCTGAGACCTGGAGAGGGCCATGAGCTTCACCTCCTTTACAATCATGGTAAAGACCTGGGGTGCTGTGGTCAGTGCGAAAAGTAGGGAGGTGAACTGGAACATCAGAGACCTGTGGCAAAATCTTAGGTATTTCTTTTGAGTGAGGATGGATGGGGATGTGAAGGTAGGCGTCCGATAGATCTATCGACGATACCCATTCCCCTGGAATCAGGGAGGTCTATCAGGAGGAATCAGGAGTTTCCATCTAGAAATTTTTCTACATATAGAAAGTGTTGAGCCTGCTTAAGTCTATAACTGGCCTCCACCTTTGGTGAGGCTTGGGTACTAGTAACAGGCGACTGTAAAACTCGAGAGATTTTACATTTTCCACCCTTTCGATAACGTTCTTTGACAGAAGAGACTGGATGCAATGGGCCAAGGCTTGGTCCTTTGTGAGGGCCTTGTATTCTGATATTATCAGAGAAAAAGTGACCAAGTTGGGCTTTGAGAGGAATGGCAGTACGTAGCCATTGGTGATAAGTTTTAATACGTTGGATGAACAATTGTTTGTTTGCCAGTCTCTGCTGAAAGAACGGAGGTGAACTCCTACTGGTGGACTGCTTGAGGCTTTAAAGGAGTCATTGGGAAGAGGGATCCATGCCCTCTTCCCCTGTTGTAGTGTCGAAAAAATGACCCTTGGAGCCTCTGAAGTTCTGTTTTTCCCCTGTTGGAAGAAAAACGACTGGTTACTGCTTTGTGAGGGATTGCCCCCATAGGGGCGTTTCCTGTAGGAGCCTCTTTGTTGTGGGGAGCATGAAAGGGCTTATTCTGGTAGGGTCCAAAACCCTGAGAATCTTTTGAGGTGCCTTTTTTAAGAACGAAGTCCTTGTCTTCCTTTACCAACCTAAGTGTGGTTGTAATAGGGTCATTTTGGATTCGAGCCTAATCAAGTCAGTATTGCCCATTGAGTATAATTTTCTCTGGGGAATATGGAACAAGGACTACTAAGGCAAGTCAAGGCCCTGTGTTGGATCAGGATGGTCTTATTCCACAGGTCCAGAGACTCGCAGGCTTCCTCATAACCACGTTTCGCTACTTTATCAGGGTCGGCACCTTTCCTGATTTGAGACTTGACCAGTTTTAAAAAGTGTTTCATGCTATATTGACACTTCTCCAAAGTGACATGACAGAAGGAGGAAGTCATGGCCAAGGTAGTAGCGAAATTGAGAGTGGAAAAATTCTGTCTTGCCTAATGTTCCAATTCTTTAAGAATTGGAAGAGGAACCTTGACCATAGGAGCCCAGATGACTTAGGAGAAATACAATTCTGGCAAAGTCTGTATTCAGCTCTTGTATTTTGACCTCATAACAAGACTGGTCTGGCTGGTACCACCTGACAGTGGGAGGAGGTGGTTGGATGTACTTACCCTCAGGTAAATTTTATTTGGAAGTCCTGATCAAATTTATCAAAGGCATTCTTAATGATTGAATTGAGAGGCAACATGGAGGAAGGACCTCTTGGTCTAAGTTTTGCCTGCCTTTCTCATCATCAAGGCACATGACCGCAGTTGAAGATCTAGGTAAGGATTCCCTAGGTTCAGGCAACTTGAGGATGCGTCGAAACGTATCCACCTCCTCAGTGTATTGGAATGGGATGTCAGCCAATGCTACTTCCCTATAATAAGGAGGGTAGGGGTCGTGTTTCCTTCACCAACTGTGAATTAAGTCCTGGAGGGCTTAGGGGACCTATGCATAGGTTCAGGGTACTGATCCTCCTCTGAAGATGAGGGTACGAATCTGGCCCTCGACTTGTGTTGGCTTATCAGAGTGCTTTGGGCCTACTAGGGGCTGGTTGAGGGCTATAAGAATAGTCCAAGTAGTGGTTGAGGAACTCAGATCTACAGCATATTGACTGGAAGAGTGTAAATATTGTTTTGGGCTGGTCGAGGCAACCTACGAGGGATCCTCGGCCGAACTACGACCTTGACACGAGTCGTCTACGAGGCGACTAGAGGCGAGAAATTGTTAAGTTCTGAGGCGAACGTCACCTCCAGTGACTCGATAGCCCTACTGAATTCGAGGATTTGTCCAGATCTTTGGAGGGTGCGTTCATTTTATGAGCAGAAGAAGGGGTCTGATCTACCTCCCTTTGCTTTTGTAAAGATTTCTGAAAATCTTCACGGAAATTATTGAACGCCTCCATTATATGTATGTCGACGCGATAAGACAAAGATATTTTAAGATTAGCTGTGAAACACGGATCGTCGACCTTACCTGCCTCTCTGCAGGTAGGAAGGAAATAAAAGCATTTGCTGTAGGTATTTTGACTAGGAGTGTGAGAAGACATGCTTTAACGCAATAAAACAAGAAGAAAAGCCTGTCGAGGCGAGTTCATAAAACTTAAAATAAGGACGATTTACAAAAGCGGAAGTGCTGAAAATTGGCCAGAATGTGCATTATACAATAATAAATGAAATACATAAAAATGGACGTATAACAATAACACTGCACTGAGATATAGCTAGAAAACGGCAGTAAATACTTCCCAAAGACTGTAAAATGGCGGCAACCAATGAGAAAATTTGTAACAAAAGGGGCAGATCACGTGACGACAACCTGAGGCTACGGTCAAGTATAAAGCTCTTTTTTCCTTAGAAATTGGTTGTGGTGCCTCGCGGCTACCAGTAAAAGCATTCAGTCCCACATGGTAAGCTATTGTAGTGCAATAAAATGCACAGTTATAAAATTTTTCCATAAAATGAACCGCCTAAGTTTCAATTATTTTGTCTCTTTTGGCCATTCAGAGACTTTCTCTGAAGGTATAAGTTTAGAATGAACAAACATGGCTGACAAAATCAAAATTGAAAGGTATTTTACTGCACATATTCAAAGTTAAAAAAGCCACTATAAAACATAAGAGGTAATGTTTGGTTGTGTTTATCATGATTTTACTAACATTGGTATAATATATAAAATCCAGACTGAAAAACTGTGAAGTTTATGAGGCATTTTAAATTTCAATGACATAATGCTTTTGTTTCTGACCTTTGGTAATTGAAAATTATTATAAAAATTTGGGGTGGGGGAGAACTTTATTACAGAGGGGCTTTTATCACAGAAATTATAGAATTTGGGTGAACAAAAAAAGGCCACACAAGCTCTCTGTTAATCGCCAATCAAAATGAATCAAGTTGTTCATTTAATGTTCTTATGTCTTATAAAGATATGTTTTAAGACATTAACATTGATGGTTCAGTTTCACTAAATTTGATGTTTTGCTAAAATTCAAAGTAGCTAGTGAAATGCAGAAGTTTTTCGGAAACAAAAAAATAAAAAAGTAATTCCACTTTACTTTATGGCTACTTATTTCTAAGTGAAATTCAAGTGATATCAAATTTATATATAATAATAAACTGGGGCTGTCTTATCCAATGAAAATGTGTTTGATTTGCTTGTCATAATATCAGAAAAAAAAATACAAAATACTCCTTCAGTAAGAGAAATGTAAACTAGATTGAGTTTATAAGGTCACCTTACCAAGTACAGAACAGTGTTATTAAAGGTGTCCTTGCTACTATCTTGCACAAGGAAACCAAGAGGCCTTAGTTAATAACATTTTTAAGAACACATTATCACACTAAAGTTTTCACTTTCATTTGGTAAAAGAACCTTAAAAATTACAGATTAAAATACAGCATCGCACGATGATATACTTTTGATTGACATTATCACTGCTGTGTATATTCTCTTGAAATCTACATATGTATATCAAAAATAGAAGTTCTCTAACAGTTATTACCTTGTAGTTGTCTGAGCTTAGAATGTATACAAAAAGCTGTAAACCAAGAACAGTGACTATTTACCCCTTGTGGCAAATATGAACACTAAAATGCTGTCTTCCTTCATACGAGCAATTAATATGTTTTTTATGGCCCTTTATCAAACAGATTCTACCTCAAATATACAGTATTATTTTAGGCTAAAATACCATTTTCTGGAGAACACTAATTTCAACAATTTCAGTAATTCTATAGTTGACCCCTGCCATGATGCAACTTTTACCCGATGTGGTAAATATGAACAGCAACATTTTTAAATGTTTTGTTACATATGCAAGAGTTGTTGTTTTTTTCAAAGTAAAAGCTGTCTATGGTCATTAATTACTCTTTAGTCATTTAACCAAAGAGATTCAATTTCCCAAAATATGGAGTATTATTTCACAATTAAATGCAATTATCTGGAGAATATTCTTTTTTCCTTTTAACACATACATGATGCAGTGACGCAACTCGTCCCCCTAGTGGCAAATATGAACACTGGAGGCTGAAAAGGTCCATCCTCTTCCAGGAGATCTGAAGGAAACACACAACAACAGAAACACATTAAACAACCCACAGAGAAATCAGAGACACCACTACTTAAAGGTAGAAAATTGTAAAACTGGGAACAGGATATGAAATTTGCCACAGGTAACATTCCCTTGTTTTATATATTGCATTGTGGGGTATTCTTGTTGACCTTTGTCACTTTTGTGACAATTTTAAGCATTAGGTCTAATATGTTGCAGAATTTTAGTGAATTTTGCCTGTTAAAATGTCAAATCATAAAGGTTGTACCTAATTTCATATGCTGCAGAAAATTTTACATTTTTTTAGTCCATAATTTGCACAAACATGATACGGGTGTAACAACTGGTTATTTTAGTTACATTGGGCATGGCTAATACTAAATGGGAGACAAATTCTGAAGAATATTATATAGAAAATGATTTTCTTTGGTACTAGTACACTTCTGCCAGAAATATTTTTGTTAGGAATCAATATTTTTAGTTATATATATTTTAAAAGATTTAAACAAAAATGCATATATTTCAGAATTGATGGCCGATCACTTAGAATTTAGCAATGCCTGTGAAAAATATATTAATGAGATAGAGTCCAATTTCTCAGTGGTTTTTATGGGTTTCTGTTGTTGTGGTTTCTCTTTCTCTCACCTGGTCAAGTACAAGAAAGAACAGAAAAATAAAACTCTGAAATCGTACATATTGTAAGTCCTGAATGTAAAGACAAGATCAAAAATCTGAAATGATAGAATATAAGAGAAAACAAATATACAAACCCCCAAAAAATGACAAGAATATTTTCTTTGGGGTCAATGGAAAACCATATCAAATCATGGTTTGATGTGTTTGTAATTGCAGCTTAGTATCAATCGTAATAAATACAGCCATTCACAATTTTTAATACAGTATCATTAAAGTTAATGATAATTTTGCAAAGCCTTTCAAGGCTGTGGGGCAAAACAAATTAATATTTTCTCAAGAAGTTGATCTTTCATTTGGAAAATGAAAAATATTGAGAACGTGGCCACCAAATAGTTTAATGGGATGCAATTTTGCATCTTTCAAAATGAAAAAATGACACAAAAACACTAATTCAATTGCATGTAATACTATGTAGATACAAGCACTTTATTTTTTTTGTCTTTTGTTATAAAACAGTTTTGATTTCTCTTGATTTCATGTAACAACCATAAGTACAATAGTGATTGTTTTATTAACACAATACATCTGCTCTTCAATTCAAGTAAAAATTCTACTCTAAAAACTTAACACACTCATTGTAAATAGTGTACTTGGATGTTATTACTTGTTTATTACACTATAGCCTTTGGATGTTATTACTTGTTTATTACACTATAGCCTTTGGCATTAAATATTTTACTATCTCAAGGAACTTCACTTATTACTACTGTCTATATTGACTGTAACCTGCTATTTCATTAAAATAAGTCTTAATCTTGACAGCTACTGATAAAAGCATAAGCAAAATTGCTGTAACATATATGTCAAATTTATGGTTCTAATCAAAAGTCACAACAAACAATAATATTTCAAACAACCAATACAATTGGATTTTGATTTTGGTGGGTTTAATGCTTCTTTTAACATGTTACAGAGATCCTGACAAACTGCAGCTTTTAGGGGGCAGAAAACAGTACAGCATACTAGCTTGTCCAGATTATGTACTGTAGATAATACAACTGTTACATCAAAAGGCAATGGCCAATTGGCTGTAATCTCAGATTCTGAACCCATGATCTTCGAAGTGGAAACCACGTGCATTACCTCACTGGCATACCATAGACTTAGGAATCTAAAATTTTGCCACCTCTAAAAACCTTACTTAATTCTATGAAAAAAGGACATGTTGTCTTAAACTTGGTATGTTCCAGTTCAAAAAGCCTTAATTTAGGATATATTCAACAAATCTCACCTCAATTCATTTATTTTATTAGTGTTTCCACATGTGGCGAATTTTAGATATGTGGAAAATTTTTAATTTCTTACTCTATTACTCGAATAACATGCTCTTATCATTTTATACTAATAAGCATCCATAAGAAAATAGCATCGGAGATGCCTGTAACCCACAGTCTGGGGAAATAGTTTTCGACACCATGACAGAGAGAAATAGTGAAACAGTACAAAGATGGGGATAGTTTCAGAGCAGCATCAGCATTTAAATAGAGAAAATAACATGTAAGAGAAAGAAAATGTATGCAAAGATAAAGTATTAAAACAAGACAATTTAACTAGACCTATCACATCGGAGAACTGATGCAAATTGTATCCACCAGAAAGAAAACTCACCAAAGCCATTCAAACATCACTTAACCTTGAAGGAGAAGCCCAAGGTGAAATCTGACCATATCAAAAGATGCTTAGCCCATGATTTCCTATAAATTGGTGATATTGCAAACCTCCAGGAACACGAATAAGCAAGATATAAGCACTTTTAATTTTGGCTATCCTCATTTGACCTTGAAAGAGGGCCCAAAGGTCAAATCTGATGACATCAAAAGATTCCTAACCCATGAGTTGCTATAGGTTGATTCGACATTGCAAACCTCTAGAACCAATAATAAGTGAGTTATAAGCACTTTTAAGTTTTGGTTTCCTTGTTTGACCTTGAAGGAGGGGTCCAAGGTCAAATCTGACCACACCAAAAGATCCCCAGCTCATGATTTATGATAGGTTGGTTTACCATCCCACACCTCTAGGACTAATAATAAGCGAGTTATAAGCACTTTTAAGTTTGGCTATCCTCGTTTGACCTTGAAGGAGGGGTCCAAGGTCAAATCTGACCACATCAAAAGATTTCCAGCCCAAGATTTCCTGTAGGTTAGTTTACCATCCCAAACCTCTAGGACCATTAATAAGCGAGTTATAAGCACTTTTAAGTTTGGCTATCCTCGTTTGACCTTGAAGAAGGAGTCCAAGGTAAAATCCGACCACACCAAAAGATTCCCAGCCCATGATTTCCAATTGGTTGGTTTTCTATCACAAACCTCTAGGACTAATAATAAGGGTGATATAAGCACTTTTCATGACTAACAAAGAAACGCCTGTGGCGGCCATCTTTTTTTCAAAATGAGGCCAAAAATATTCCCAGGCAAGATTTTATAATGAGGAAAACATCCTGCCAATTTGAGATCTCTACCTATAACACCCTTTACTCTAGAGGGCCAACAAAAGTCCTTGCTTAAAGTCGAATAAACATCCCTTGTGGCCATCTTGTTCAAAATGAGGCCAAAAATATTTCCAGGCAAGATTGTGTGGTTATGAATATACCCTGCAAATTTGAGAAGGCTAACTATAATATTTTTTTCATTAGAGCGGTAACGGTGAAATCTCTACACACTGCGGCGGCATAACAAAGCGAAATCCATAGTATCCACCAGATGCTGTCCAGTGGATACAATAACAAGATGAGAGCATTAATTAGTAAACTAAAAATTATGAAGCTGAAAAATGTATTTATTGGACAATAGCTGTCAATGGAAATAGCACAATTATATAAAAATGCATATAATAATCCGTTGCAGCAATCCATATATCTTTGTCATAAGAGAAAAATGTCTCAAATATGGCAGGTTAACACACTTTGGCAGACACCATAATGCACACCTACACCCCCTAACCAATGTCCCTACCAAGTGTCAACCTTCTACACCTTATGTTATCCAAGAAATAGCCTAGACATGATTTTACAACTTATGGTCACTATGACAAGGTCAAAGGTCAAATCAAGGTCACACCATAAAGTTGCACACCTACACCCCTAACCAAAGTCCCCACCAAGTAACAACTTCCTACACCTTATGGTTTCCGAGGTATAGCCCGGACAACAGGTGAAGGTGAAGGTCATTACGGCAAGGTCAAATCAAGGTCACACCATGATGTTGTACACCTACACCCCTAACCAATGTCCCTCCCAAATATCAACTTCCTACACCTTATGGTTTCCGAGATATAGCCCGGACAAGATTTTCAAACTCAAGTTCACTGCCGCAAGGTCAAAGGTTAAATCAAGGTCACACCATAATGTTGCACACCTACATCCCCTAACCAATGTCCCTTCCAAGTATCAACTTAGGTTTTTGAGATATAGCCGGACAAACTTTTTCCCAACGTCCACCCACTCGCTCAAATGCCCATCCGGACAGCATGGGTGAAAACAATACCCGACAGCCCTTAAGGGCTGTCGGGGTAACAACCAAAGACCATGAAAAGAAGTAGTGTCCCTTTAAACAGGGTCACTTATCTATGAAAACTATACAAAAAGAAATAAAAAAGTTCACTGCTGAGTCTGTTAAAGATATGTTCATAACTATTGTCAAAAGTATCAGCAAATAATTGACATTAAGGAAATAAACTCAATGTACTATTTTCATCGATAGAGCAAGAAATATGAAAAATCCAACAGTGTGCAAAACCCCTCCCCTTCTATTTCATGACGGGAAATGCTTTGTAATTTCGGTGACTGCATTTACCTTCCAATTTCCCCAAAACTAGTGCACATGTGGACAATTTTACTTCACTTTTGAAATATAACCTCAAGTCATAAAGTTCACATGCTGTGGGCAACTTTCTCATTTCTTACTCTAATAACCCTGCCGATCGCATTTATGTTGTTTATTACAAAATTATTTATTAACACACAAGTAAGCGCTTTTGATTCTATGGTAAAATTTTACACAAATGTATACACATATCTTTCCATATCCAATGCAGTTTTGATTACATCTTAGACACACTTAAACATATACAGTAGTTCCTCTATTATCTGAACCTTAGTTAGATAAAAGAAGGTTCTGAAAATTATAGTCTTTTAGTATGAAACAGAAAAAAAAATAAATTAAAGACAATTGAACTATTTTAATGAAATAAAATACAATGGACTCTGTATAAGTAAAACCTCCAATATCCACATTGTAATATCTCGGTTCATCAGTTCTGTTAACACCTGGATTTCAGGGGATTCCCCTTTAGCTCAGCTGGTTAAAGAGCTCGACTTGTGTTTATTTCTGTGCGTAATCCAAAGGCAATGGGATCGAGTCCCAGCAAAGTGATTGCTTTTGCATGGTAAAAACTGGGTCAGCTACTCAGTAGAGTTACCCTACGGATCAAAAATTTTGTTAAAAATTGCTCTATCTAGCACGGTTCTCGAGATATAAGCATTTTTGTGTTTTGTAATTTTTGCGAAAAATTAGAAAATTCAAAATGGCCACTATTTTTGGAGGAAAATAAAATTTTTGAAAATTAAGTCAGCCACACAACAGAGTAACCCTGTGGATCAAACTTTTTGTCGAAATTGTTCTATCTCGCACAGTTTTCGAGATACAAGCATTTTTGTGTTTTGTGTGAAAAATTCAAAATGGCCGCCATTTTTCAGGGGAAAAGTTTTTGTGGAGATACAAGCATTTTTGAATAAAATTCGAAAATTCATAATGGCCGCCATTTTTTGGCATGTGAAATATTGGTTGAAATTTGGAAAGGCTAGTATTCACATGATAACCTGTGGGTCAAAAATTTGGCCAAAATCACTCAATCTCGCACAGTTTTCAAGATACAAGCATTTCAAAATGGCCGCCATTTTTTGGCAAGTGAAATATTCGTTGAAACTTGGAAAGGCTAGTCTTAACAGATACCCTGTGGGTAAAAAATTTTGCCAAAATCGCTCTATCTTGCACAGTTTTCGAGATACAAGCATTTTTGTGTTTTGTGCCACTAGTAAATTTTTATTTTATGCAGAAAATGGTTTCAAAAAGTACTCGTATATCAGTATTGTTCTATATGTGTACATTATGAACCTATATTTCCAATTTTGTGTTTTGCATTTTTTTGTCATGACCCCTATTTTTGGAGAAGAGAAATTTTTTGGAAAATTGGAGATTAGTTTTCTCAAATATCCCGTGGGTCGAAAATTTTGACGAAATCACTCTATCTCACACGGTTAAGGAGATACAAGCAGTTTTGTATTTTACTCATTAAGAAAAGTGTTAATGCTTAATTAATCTTCAATTACTCAGTCATTTCTTAACCTATCCCTGCCAAACTTTAATGGCGCCCAGATCTTTATATGAGGAAGGTATTTGCTAAATTTGAGGTGGATAGATAAAATGCTTCGTAAGTTATCATCCGGACAAGGACGCCCTTCCAAAAAACGCATTTTTGGTCATGTGACCACTCTGACTGGTTAAAATGTCATCGCATATTCAGAAAAATTTCCCAGGGCTACTGCATACACCTGCAAAATATGAAAAGAATCTGCCTTATGGCTGCGAAGCTATTGTGAAAAGAAAATGCGGATCCGGCGGAGTCGCTTCTTCTATAGATAAACAAGGATAACTCGCGGGACGCTTAATTCTCCCTACAATACAACAGTGTAATGGCTAACTTTCATTTGTACTTGTAAAATTTATAATATTTTCTGATGCTTACACTTTGAAAACTGGCTCCACACATTCCTAAATTTGACATACACTGGTTCTACTTTGACAGAGTCCACTTTTCTTAGGATAATATAAGTCTGAATACTGTATTTACATGGACGCAATATATATTTGATGCAGTTATAATGTGAACTTGATTTCACTGTGTCTAGTAATTTAAAAACATATATAAACCTCAAGGACACATTAAAATATAACATGATACCTCTGTTTGTATACATTATTATAAAAGGAAGTTTACATATCCTCAAATATTGCCTTGTTCAAAACATGCTATTTTAATATTAAACAAAGTACATTAATTTTATTCTATATGTAAATGAATACTTTTGAATTTTAAAGTTATACCCAGTTTAACAGTTGGTTTATCAAAGCACAGTAACACCAAAAAAAACATTTTTAACAATGCAAAAAGACTCCACTTTGGAATGTAAATCTACTCTATGAAAACTAGACAGTTGTATGCTATTTTGGATGCTATGCAACTAAAAGAAGCAAAACTACAAAAATTTCAAAAAAATGTTTGCAAAAGACTTCATTGAAATTTCTCTCAGCAGATATAAAAGTGAACACATAAAGGAACTCAAGAGCCAAATAGAACACATAATAATGGGTTATATTACATATTATAATTTTAAAAAAATATTGGTGGAGATCAAGATCAACTCTGATGTAAAATATCTTAACTGTAATTTTGCTAGATTTACATGTAAATTAACACCTTGCCATCTGACCAATAACTCTTCGATGAAAATAGTCATGAGAAACACAGTCCGCTTGGTACTTGTGACCATATTATTGGCCATGTTGAATGTAACCTGGATAACATCGAGGCTGATATTAAAGAAGCATTGCAGAGAATGAATTTTTTTTTCATACATTTACAGAAATTCTCATTCTAGTTTTTCTTCACCAGCCAAATTTAATTTTTAGATTTAATTTGCAAGACTGAATGATATACATGGATAGATATACATTATGTTATGCAACTTATGCTGCAACTATAAACAGGATATAAACTTCAAAATATTTCTGTGAATTAGAGAAAAAACTTTTTCACAATTTCAAAAGAATAAACATAAAACCTATACACTGAGGCTGTAAACATTGAGTGTGTGTTTGTATTAAAAAAAATGTGACTTTCACAATATAGCAAACATCAACAGTTGTATTTACTGGACTTTTACATATTAACATCAATCCACTCTTTCTGCGAATGTCTTAATCAAAACGATAAAATTTCATTATAGCGCCATCAATAATTGACTATATCATGACTAGTCACTAATTTTTTTGGCCTATAATATGTGTAATATTCAATAAATACACATGTTACATACATTTTCATTGTTTAATTTTTAATATCACAGAGATACAACTCATTTTCATACCTTTTATAAAATAAAAATTTAAAAACATTGACATAATGGGTGATTGTTTCAGAACATCAAATACTTATTTACATATTTTCTATCATGCACAATTTTCTCTGAGAACCTAAATCTACTCTATTTTGACAGATGGCATGTTTTAGTGCCCACACTATGATTGTACTAGTTTAACTTGCAACTAATATAACTAATTAGCCTTTTGTCTTATGTGCTATCTGCACTTGCATAGATTCGGGAAATCACCTGGGTTCAGTTTCTCTTCTACATAAAAATAACTTGAACATTGAAGCTTTTATTAAACAAACAGTGGGACACATTTTCAACCTGATGTCAGTGATAAAAATGTATTAATACAGTTAGATCTACACATATTTATACAAAGCAAGATGAAAGCTGATTAAATATCACTATTTGTCAAGTCTTTGATAATAATATCGTATTTGTGAAATTTACACCAACCAGACAAGAGGTGAATCTAAAACTATGGCTAATTCTACAGGCAATTATATGTAGAGTAAGGAACACAAAATTTCCCAAAGTATTTATAATTTGCAACTGGGCATATCCTTATCAAATCCTTTGTGGGGAAGATATTGCCTTGCAAAGCAGTAGATTAGAATAGATTAAAATGTGAGTCAAAATAATCAATAATTTTGCATCAGGGTAGATTAGAGGCTTACTGGTCACACAAGTCACAAATGTGTTTTGAATTTCCCACAAGATAAGGAAATAAAAGGAGATTTTCCCTCACAAGTTTTTTTTTCATATGTTTATTTACCCTTTTTTGGACAAAGTGCAAAGCATTTGAAGGGGCGAGGGTAGCCTACACCCCATTAAATGCTTCACACTGCTACAACTCATATGAGGTATGATTAACAGTGTGATTGCTTCTGACCTTATACAGAGTATGACTAATTCTAACTTTGTCATTATTTTAGAGTAAACCTTTTAAAACTTTTTTTTTTGTATTTATATTTAGATTTAGACTTATTTGTTGTTTTGAGTAAACCTTTAAAAACTTTTTTTGTATTTATATTTAGATTTATTTGTTGTTTTACGTCACGTTCAACAGCCAGGGTCATATTGCGACGGGTAGTTTATGGGTGGAGGAACCAGTGCATACTAGTTGGTCAAGATTCTGCACTGTAAACCACCGGGCATCAGCAAGTAACTACCAACTTTCCAACATGAAGCGCCCAGCCCGAGATTTGAACCGGCGGCCTCAGAGGTTGGAGGTTAAACTTTTTACAATTGTACCTATTGCAACTGAGAATTAATTGTCATCATATTTTGGAAACCATTTTTACCTGCATCAAAACAGACATACAACAACACCGCACTTTGGTTAAGAATCTGTACTCACAAGTTGATTTCACAAACTTTGGTGAATTTCATATTTCTTACTTTAGTTTCAAAGTAAATGTATTGGCTAAGAATCCGTACTCACGAGTTGATTTCACAAACTTCGGTGAATTTCATATTTCTTACTTTAATTTCAAAGTAAATGTATTAAACATTGAAATTTTGTAGAACATATAGCATGCCAATTACAAGCAATATCAAATACATGACTTATTGCTGTCATATATGGCACTACATTACTTTAATAGTTCAACCATTATATCCTGATTTGTCAGGCAGTGACATAATATTTTTAGTATTCCAAGTAATATCTGGTTCTAAAGAAATGTTTGATAAAAAAGTCTATAATTACACTTTTAAACATAATTTTCATATTTTAAAATCTATACAGTTTATTATATTTCCACAGAAATGTCTAGTGTTGGATTCACAAATGATATTATTGAAAAATCGGCCAAAAATCAGCTTACTTTTTGTGTAGAAGCTGTATATTAACTTGAGCCGACTTTTCCCTTATCTTTTATTGATCCATAATTTTGTGAACACCAGCTATCATCTACTGGAGCAGTATTCATGAATGGTCTTAGCCAAGTTTTAGGCTTATTTTTTTATACAAATGTAGCCAACTTAAGCCTAAGACTTGGCTAAGACCTTTCATGAAAATAGCCCCTGGAATTTAAAGTAATGAACCTGTAAATTTGATACTTGTACTCCCTGCTCTTTACATACATAACACAAATATGCAAGCATATGTACACATATATGCGGCTTACGATATCCGATATCTGATTTGCGACAGTGAAGTTTTCCTACCATGTTATTTATATTTGATGGTTTACATATGTCACATCTGGTCTTTCAACACCTGACGTCTGATTTGTGAAAATCAGATGACAAGAAAATTGTAGTGTATTTTGTAGACCATCAGGTGCATGTTGACAAAAATTCATGTGACAAAAACCAAAATTTGATGTTGTATCCTGCATACATGTGTACACAGACTAACACAAATACAGTCAGACCCCATAAAGTTTAGTTGAATTCCCTTTTTATTAGAAGTAATAAGTATGAGATCCTTGGGATAGGTCTTTTTCATGGAACAAGTACCTGTAGTTAGAATAAAAAATGTGTAAGTTGCTGCAGTATGTGCCATGTACACTAGAGGGACAACATTTAAAAAGATAAAATAAGTTCAATTTGTGTAGATTTTGCATCAGGGAAGAGATCAGAGGTATAATTTAGTCAAACAAAAACACAAATGTGTAAAGAATTTCCCACAAGTCCAGGAAATAGAAGGAGATTCCCTTATTGGCCAATTTCATAAACTGTTTCACATTAATTTTGTCATTCAAATGAATGTCATTTCATTACAATTTTTTACAGCAAATCATCTCAGCCCACACGTTTGAAGAATATGGTACTTAATTCCAGTCACTTCACTTCAGATATACAACACAAGTATAGTGAGACAGTTTCAACAGAACTCTGTTGAGTGGGATTTGGTTTTAAAAAGAAGTAAATAGCAGGTCCTTATGGGGGCATTTTGTACGGAAATTCACAATGTTATTAGCCTAAAGTCCCAGTGAACTAGAAGTCTTGTTCCTTTCCAATAAGATTCAACCTAACCAGATTAAAGTCATCACATTCAAAGTTAATTGTACACAAAGTCAAAGTCAGGGTTTTACGTCCTATACATCAGCCAGGGTCATATTGGGAGCAGGTCCTCAAGCTTGGTCACTTTAGGGGCTGGAACCCACACAGTGGTGACAGCCTCTGATTAGATGCCAAAATTGCTAACTGCTAAGCCACCGAGGACCTCAAGTAAATTGTAGTCAGTGCAGCATTCAACTCTGTTCAACAGTGAGGGTCATATTGGGACAGGTCCTCAAGCTTTGTCACTTTAGGGGCTGGAGCCTGTGATTAGATGCCAAAATTGCTAAGTGCTAAGCCACCCAGGACCTCAAGTAAATTGTAGTCAGTGCAGCATTCAACTTTGATGTATACTCAATAAATTATGTCAGTTTATCTTTAGAAAATTCAAAGTATTCTTGAATAATATTCGAAAGAGAATACTGACTAGTGGTAAATGACTAGATTTTCTTTGTGACAAAAAACATTTGCAAAATTTTACTACAAAAATAACAAATATGGAATTTGTACAAAAACAAATAATGCAAAAATTTTAAATACTTGGGATTTTTACTAAAACATCAACACCCAAGTTTATCTTGAATCGTAAGGTAACTTAACTATATTCAAAATATAAAAATATTTATATTGTCAGACACAGGGGCCAAAAAGTAAGCCTGGAGCACAATATTGAAACATTTTTACATATGCAAAGTATTGCAAACACTAGTCACTGTGAACAAAACTGGAATTCAATATTGTTAGTTAAAATCGCACACCATATAATGGCTAAGATATGCAGTCTCTACAAGATGCTTTTGTCTATCCACTGGGTCATTGATCGACCTTGAAAATCATTGTGAGACTTATACATTGAAATGTTGTGTACAACAAAAAAAAATGTTATTCTCCAATGTCACTCAGAGGAAACCATCAAGAACATACTGACTTAAATGGAGTATTTAAAATCCACGAGTGTAAACCAAATGTAGATATGTCATTCAATTGCTACAGCAAGGATATGATTAAAACTTATCTTACTGTCCATTACTTGCACTGGAAGTGAGATTACTTCAAATTTTCTTTGATTTAATGGCAACGACACAGAAATTCATCTTTCTCAACTTTTTAACAATGATTGGAGTTCAGAAAACTCTAAATTTCTGAGCCTAACTGACAGTGCAGTAATGTGTATGTGTTTTAAAAAAAAATGCTGAATAATGCATATTATCTGTAAATGGTTTTAAATGTTCATATCAAAAGATATTTTACATCTTCATTTCCTTATAACTGAATATTTTTACAAGACAGCCTTTGTAAAAGGACTGTTTAGCTTGGCACTCTCATTATTCTTAAGTTACATTCACACCTGTACAAATTTTATTTGGTACATTGCCAGTTCACACAAATGAGTATTACAACTATAAAATGGCAACATAAATGGAAGCATAATTTGTTATTCTTTCTCAAGAGATAACACAAAACACCAGATTATTAGACACAAAAAAAAGCAAATCACAAACACAACCTATTCAAATGTTAAAACTGGACTATTCCGCACTTCAAGTACATCTGAAAGATAAAAATAGTCATGCAGAGAATTAAATATATTAATTCTAGTTGACAAAAAAAAAGAAATTCAGAAATATTAGGAAAATACAAAATTTACCCCTTGAAATAAAGCAAAAATCTGTTAAATTTACAGAAATTTTGCAATATATGAAATGTATGGCCTAACATAATAACACTAACCATTAGCATGAGAAATGTGAAATTTGCGACATTATATAAAATTATCCAGTGGGTAAACTTCGCTTCTATTTCCTTGTGCTTTGGCAATTTACAGGACATTTGTGATTTTTTTTACTTCAATAGGTTTGGATCTCCACTGGTGCAATATCTGCACAAATTTGGATGATTTTATCTTACTTTTTTAAAGGGTAAACCCTCGGAGGAATTTTCCATGATTCAATGCAAAATGAAGGGGGGTGTCCCCAGGACTGAATTTTACACTTTCCTCTATGTTATAATGCAGAAAATACATAAGAGTAAAACCTCTATTATCTGATCTTCTGTTATTCACCTCTGCCAAGGAGATTGTAGTTTTGGCAGTGTTTGTTTGTTCATCTGTTCGCAAAATAACTTGAGAGTTCTGGATTTTGATCTTAAATGCTGACAGTGGCACAATGAACAGGTGATTAGGTTTTGATGGTGATTTCGATCACCATCTGGATTCAGGTAATATTTAAAGGATTTTTTTATCATTGCACTCATAAGCCATATTGGTGGTGTTGAGTCTTGGCGGAGGTATGTACTATATGAATGTTCATCTTTATGAGTCATTTTTATCAAATTCAGTTCCAGTCTTCACAAATTCTCTATGTCCTTATTGTATTATGCTGAAAATATCTCTGCTATTTTATGAAAATTTTATTACTGAAAAATTAATTAAAACAAATATTATTCCCTCAGCACGTTTATATAATAGAGGTTTTTAAAGTAGTTCAAATCTCGGACAATGAACGAGCAAAAAGCTAATGCAAGTGTAAAAACAAGACCACTGCCACAGCATTATCTCCCACCTTGTATTTAGCAGAAATGGGCCACAAAATGGGGAGCAATAATAAGGAAGATAAAAGGCATTTTCAACAACTGAACCTTGAAGCAGAGGCTAAAGATCAAATTTCACACTTGCAGAACATTCGCACCACTTGATTTCCTACAGATTGTTTTCACATTTGAAGTTTTAGAACTAACCAGAATTGCATCAATTCGATGCAGTGCATCCCCTGACCTGAGAGTGTGTAATCTAATATATAGAGAATTCAGTCATTCATAAGATGGCAGCCAGAATTGGGAAAAGTAAAAATTTCTCAGAGGCACTAGATCCAGGATCTGTGAAGGGCATAAGAATCCACTGGGATAAGTAATTTACAAAAAAAATGTGTAAATGCAGTAATTTTAGGGAAATCTTTGTGACACAATGACGGACAGACACATGCATGCACACACAGGATGCACTTCATAATCTCCTTCCCAAGCTAAAGCCCGGCAGGCAATAATAATTTCATTTTACAAAGACAAGACTTAATTAAGAAATAAAAAAACATAAGCTACTTATGGCATTGGCAATGAGTTCTTAATTAAGAAATGATAAAAACAATTAACTTCTTAGGGTATTGGCAATGAGTATTTCAGTCTTATTAATAACCCTTACATAACCTTAAGGAAGATACTGCATAGAAATCAGAAATGTGAAATTCACTGGTGAGGAAACACTTCTTCATTTCGTGGTTTGTGGTAAATTCTTTACACATTTGTGACTTGCAAAATATCTCTCATCTCCCTCAGTGCATAATTGGCATTGATTCTGATTATCTTTCCTTGCTTTAAAAGGGTGTCTGACTGTCCCTCAGTTTCAAACTTCAAATATTAGAATTTCACATTTCCATCTCTAATAACAAACATATTGAGTGTCGGAAAATAAGACTTTTTATCTGCTTAAACGTTTTTAATATTTAAATATTATGATATATTTGGAGCATTTATTATTACAATGCAAATTGTGTAATTTGGATTTTATTAATTCATATCATTAGTGTTAAATAAGGAGATGGAGTAAGCAGTTCAAGATTCTGCACTGTAAACCATTGGGCATACACCTCCAACAAGCCCATGCTGGGTGTGGACCAGGATTTAAACTGACTATCTTAACAGATGGGAGGAGAGTCTTGTTTTATGTGAAGGATTAAATACTTCTATATTCCAAGTGATGCAGATAAAGAATAAAAGCAGAACTTACCAGCTATTATACGATGCCATGGCAGAGTGATGTATGTGAGATTGGCATTTAAGGTCACAGAATTTGCTCTCTTCTTTTCTTTAAACCAGTGCCATGCTTGCCCGAATGACTTCCCAAAGAAACCATGATAGTGGTCAACATTCTGGTCAAATTCTAAAAAATAAAGGTTAAAGCATTTTTTAACAAGAGGGTCAGAGGTGCCCCAAAAGGCGGGTTGCGCACGCAGGAAACAAGGTTAGCAACTGCTCTTATTAAATTTAGGAACAAGGAAAGAAATGTTAGGTTACCCACTTAAGGTAAATGTGTTCAAGTTAGAGTCCGGAAACGAAAATGTGGACAAACAGACGGATGGACAGACATACGGACGAAAAACTGACAAACGAACGGACAGAATTTCACCAATATCGAAAGGAACCTAGCTATCATGTTGATCTATGTCCCTGTCAAGTTTGAATTTGATTGGTCAAACCGTTTTCAAGTTAGAGTCCGGAAATGGAAAATGTGGACGGACAGACGGACGTCGGACACATCAATCTAATAGGCGGGTTGGTTACACGCAACCCGCCTAAAAACGAACAAATGGACAGAAAAACAAGACAAATGAACGGACGGATTTACACCAATTTCGAAAGGAACCTAGCTATGATGGTGATGTATGTCCCTGTGAAGTTTGAATTAGATTGGAGTAACCGTTTTCGAGTTAGAGTCCGGAAACAAAAATGTGGACGGACAGATGGATGGACAGAAAAACGGACAAAAACGAAGAAACGGACGGAAAAACGGACAAACAAACAGACGGAATTTCACCAATTTCGAAAGGAACCTAGCTATGATGGTGATCTATCTCCCTGTGAAGTTTGAATTTGATTGGTCAAACCGTTTTAAAGTTAGAGTCCGGAAACGAAAATGTGGACAAACAGATGGATGGACAGACAAACGGACGAAAAACGGACAAAAGAACACACGGAATTTCACCAATTTCGAAAGGAACCTAGCTATGATGGTGATCTATCTCCCTGTGAAGTTTGAATTTGATTAGTCAAACCGTTTTAAAGTTAGAGTCCGGAAACGAAAATGTGGACAAACAGATGGATGGACAGACAAACGGACGAAAAACGGACAAACGAACACACGGAATGTCACCAATTTCGAAAGGAACCTAGCTATGATGGTGATCTATCTCCCTGTGAAGTTTGAATTTGATTGGTCAAACCGTTTTAAAGTTAGAGTCCGGAAACGAAAAATGTGGACGGACAGACGGACAGACAGACAGACGGACAGACGGACGTCGGACACATCAATCTAATAGGCGGGTTGGTTACACGCAACCCGCCTAAAAATGTTGTTCTAAAACATGTTTTATTTCCTCAGCGTTTTTAATATTAGATAGAAATAAAACTTATCTTCAAACAGTTTCTATCAAGATTCCCAAGATTCCCGATCCACACTACAGGTGGTATACCCTATGGTTAGAAGTATTACTAAAACTGTGGTGGAACCACCTCTCCCAGGGCACCTCATATTTTCCGAGATTTAGAGTATCCATAAGATATTATGCATATGTCTACTGATAGACACGCGATGTGTAACCGTCAGTAACCTCAGCATGAAAGTAGTACAACTTCCATTTACATTCACCTTATGTAACCATTGGACAAACACCTGTTATCAAGATGAGAATGAGTCATAACCAAAAATAAACTGCAGACTAAGGCTGTTATCATTAATGATTTCTGTAGATCGAGGATCACCTGTTAGATGCGAGTTGAACTTGAGTAAATGACACAAATATAAATAAAATAACAATGTCCAAATATTATCATCAAGGGATCTATTAATGTGTTTAGTACCATTTTATTGCAAGGAAATATATTTTGTTGCCGGTTAAATTGTGCAGATATGTATGACCACTTTATGGAACAACCACGTAAATAAGGCAAATAAAAAACGACCATTGCTCATTGATTTTTATGTCTTTATGGCTTGATAAATTGCAAAAGTGCTAGTTTGTAACAAGATTAGTATATAATTACTTATTTCTAAAAAACTCAAGTTTAAATTGCATAAATCGATGTGATCCCCAAATATCGCCCAGCGAGTTACGACTCAAGTTTTGGTCAACTCGTTACAGCACTACTGCAGACCTCGCCTTCAGTTACTGTGTGAAAAATTATCTGTGGAAGGTCACTGGTATGGATGGACAGGCACTAACACACACATGGATATAGAGACGGTGGTAGGGCTGACAAGGGACAGTGAGTGACTGTGACTGATGTTGTGATAGTCTCATTCTGAGGTGGAAATTTTAAATATTTGAAAACTTCCATACAACGAGGAAGGATTGGGACGGTGGCCCACTCTGTACAAGTTCGCAAACAGACATCAGGTGATAGACATGGACATTTGGGCCAACCCCTACTACCGGGGGTATACCGCCTGTACTGCTCAGCCAGTGAAGTTCGTCACCTGCATTTTATGACAATATTAAAGAGTTTCTACTGTCCGGTTATGACATATATGTATACCTTGCTGTTGAAAGAAGCTATTCCATTTATTTAAATGTGAATATTGCCTGTCCTTGGGCGTTTTTACGGCAGGTGACGAACTTCACTGGGGTGACGAAATTCACTGGCCGACCAGTAGTGTGAACGGGGGAATAAAATGCAAAGTAAACTCAAAAATAAAACAAAATTTATAGAATTAATGAAACACAATATGGCAGTTCTGTATTTGCTGTTATGCTCGACATTTACCATTTTATCTAAAATATAACCCAAGCCCAGACATCAGATTTGAATGTAAATACTCAGGGGACTCCCATATACACAAACCTATTTCAAGATATAACTCAAGTAAGTCCTGTGATTATAGTGTCAAACTTGTTCCCATAGCAACAGCCGATAAGAACATACATTTTTAAAGAAAGTGGTTTGTATGAGTGAGTCATCTATAATACTAAAAATAACGCAAAATAGTAGATTTATATATTACATATTCTACATAAGGTTTTTATTTGAATTAAACTTACACCCTGCAAACATATACCATGATAACATTTTGAAAACATTTTATTTAATGTCTCAATTGTGCAAACAAGGTACATCGTAGCACAACTATCGGATGCAAACTTAATATCACCAGATTTCTACTGGACATGAAAAATTGTATTGACGCATATAAACCCTGTCTGTTGATTAAGTTTTTCAATTTTGAACTTTTTTAAAGGCGTTATATGCACCATGCTTTTATTTGAACTAACATTCAATCAGATATACATAACAAAGGTATTAGATTACCTCAAAGACTTTTGTTTGTAATTTGTAGTAAAATCTGCATGTCTATTGTTTGCATCTGAAGCAAGTTCATTTCAAATATTCTAAAAGTTTTTTAAATATCTGGGACTTAGACATTTGGCTTTTGCACTCTATCATTTCACTTTCATGGAATGCTGGGTACTCCATTTGTATGTCTACACCATATATTGATAAGATTCCATATGATGTCTCAATTCACTCACCATCTTGTATTCGAGTAGCGTCTACCTCTACTAATCCATCAGCTCCCATGACATCCACATTTTCAGTTTCAGATCTGGACTTTCTAATACCTGACTTTTTGAAGCTGCCTCGCAAGAAATTTTGCCAACCTTGACTAGGGTCACTCATTCTTCTCTGACTAAATGGGTTTTCCTATAAATAGAGAAAGATATGTGAAACTTTCCATGATGATGGTGTTAGTGGAGGTGTTGGAGGGGGGTGGGGGGGGGGGGGGGGGCAGCTGGGGTACAATTTAAATGTCTAGAAAATTTGTCACAATTTTGCACAGGAGAGGTCAGAGGTTCAATGTAGTAATAAAAATGGCGAATGGGTAAAGGATTTCCTATATTTCAAGAAAACAGAAGGGGTTTTCCCCACTTATTAAGTTCATATTCTGTGGTTAAAACTTAGTTCATTACTTACACACACAACAAAACTAGAGGAATGCGTTTGCTAACAAAAGCGAAGCATCCCTGAAAGTTTAAAATGCTTTGTGGTTTTAATAAGCATGCTGTAAAGCTAAGAATGCACAAAGCTGCGCCGTATGCTTTCCCAATACCTCTTAATACATTCTGAAGCTATAAAAGCAACGATAAAGGAGATATAAGGCAAAAAGTCCAAAGCAGCTATTTAAGACCCCAGTTTGGTCCATAAGGGGGGGTCGGGGGGTAAAACTGACCAGCTATTTAGACTCTCCACATATGCTTTCCCAATACCTCTTAATACATTATGAAGGTATAAAAGCAACAATAAAGGAGATATAAGGCAAAAACTCAAAATCAGCTATTTTATGACCACAGTTTGACCCATGGGGGGGGCCGTGGGGTAAAACTGACTGGCTATTTAGACTCTCCACATATGGTTTCCTATTACCTCCCAGTACATTTTATGGCTCTAAATGCAATACTTAAGAAGATAATAGGGGAGGTTGACCTAAATTTAAGGCTTTCAGATTGGAAGGTGTCAGAAAATCACTCATAAATGAGACATTTTTCAAGGGATTGCTCCCAAAATCTAATCAGCTCGCGTTTTCGAAAATATGAACAGGTGTGTCAAATTATAAGGCTGTGTAGCAAGTAGTTTTTCCTGAACTGCGATGACAGGGGGGGTGTACTTCAAAAAAATTGTTTTTGTTCATGTGACCTTCATAAAGTTCAAAGGTCAAATTTAAGCATGCAGAAAAATTTTCCCACGCCTAAGGTATATAACTGCCAAATATGGTTTGAAACCTTCTAATAATAATGGAGATATTCAAGGGAGACCATAATGCGGCGGCGGCGGTGGTGGTGGCGGCGGCGGCGAGAAAACTGAGGCGAAAACAAATAAGCGCCCTTTCAGGGACGCTTAATAATTGGTGCAGAACCACACAATCCATTGCACTAGCAGGAGTCACACACTGCAGAGACTTCATGCTTTAGAATTTGAAGTTAAAATGAAATCTCTAAGTTATAATGTTACAAGGTACTTACAGTGTGTACAAACTACTTTTAAACTGGTTAAAAGTAATTCCATTTACTTTAGTCACAATAAAATCTACCCACACGAAAAAACATAAATAAAATCACTTCTGGATCCACAAATCATGACTTACTTCTTCATTGAAGTCTTCCACGGGAAAGTTCTCAGTGTTAGGGGTCTGTTCCGGAGTCTCGGGACCCAATCCTTTGACTCTATTCACAGCCATCTCAGCATGTCCTTTCCCCTGTGGTCCTCTCATCCTCACAAACTCGACCCGCTGGTTAACGCCTTTATACCATCCCAGAGACATACGCTGAGCCATCTTGTGGGACAGACTTGCCTTTGTGAAACGTACAAAAAAATGACAGAGAATATATTTGCAAATATATTTGTACATCAGTGTGTATATTAGGGGCAATTTACTCCTAGAAATTTACTTGCAAAATCCTGTCACAAACAAAAATTGGCTTATGTAAAAAATTTTAACTTTATCCCTGAATAAAACACTAAATGTCCGTGATATGCTTTATCAATTCTTCCTTTGCCCCGCTCTGCCAAATTTTTAGCCTGTTTTTCATTTTTTCAAATTTCTTGTAAAAATAAGGGCCACAAGTATAATCTGATCCCTATACATGTCTTTGATTTGATTTTATCTTGAAACATCAACTAAAGACACTGTGCTGAGCATATCATAAAAGAGAGTTGTAAGGCTTGAAAGAAACTTTATTATAATAATTATATTAGTTGGTAAAGATTCTGCACCATTTTGTAGGCAGACTCTCCTTTATGTAAAATAAATGTATTTGTTCCATTCTATTCTATTCTGTTCTAATGTGACTTTTATGTAATATTCTAATATGATTTTATATTAATCTTTGTCAAAAGACTGACTCAACCAAAAAACAAGTTCCAAGAATTCATAGTCAACAGACACTGAAAGGGGGTGCACACCACAGAGCCAACTGGAAAATACAATAGGCTTTTGTGAAGAGATAAGCTTGCAGTTTCTTCTGAAAAGATAGAAGAGATGTGGTAGAGGGGATGCCATCAGGCAGGTCACCCAATACCTTGGGAACATCATGGCCAAAACTAATGCCAAATTGCTTAGTTGTCAGGAAATATTTTAGATAGTAGTCTGTTCCAAGTAATTTTCCACCACAGTGACCTCACAGGTGTTTGAGAAAGACACTTCTTATAGCCAGTTATAATTTGGGGGCACACTGATGATTAATTTCAGATAACAACATTTAATATGTTATAAAAGGAGGCATGCATAAATACATGTGGCTTAAAAATAATGGAATGACTAATTTGTTTCACAACTCATTGAAAAATATGTATGAATGGCACATACGATTGTGTTTGAATGACACCTACACGTGGGATTTGCATATATTGTAAATTTGTAATGAGGCATGTTATAAGATAGTTTTTAACTATTTGAAAAAAAGACTTTATAAACTAAACTGGGTAATAAAATCACCACCTCAGGCTTTACAACACAATAAATTGCAAAGTAATGAAAGATATTGTTATACCTTAATATTTTCTGTGAACGATTAGCCAGTATGACACCTCATGTACAAGCATGTCACTACATGATCCAGCTTTAAATAAACAGGGGGAGGGGGAGGGTCACGTGTCTGCAGCATGAGTGATCTAGTGCAGGATGTTCAACTTTTAAATCTGTGTCCATAGCTTTGGGTTCACTGTCAAACCCCTAACATTTTCCAAGGGGGGGGGGGGGGGGGGTCGAACCCCGGAACCCCACCTGTGGATCCCCTCATACTATAGGAGGCTACTAAATATCACTGCTTTGTCCCTACAACATGGAATTAGTAAGTTATCCTGAACCCAGTTCTGTTATAATGTTAACCTTTGTCGTTACCTAGTCTTGCTTCTAAAATGGGTTATTTGGCACTGATAGATACTGTATAGAATCAATACCACAGCCTGCTGAGCTGTTACTTTGATGAGGCCAATTCTCTTTGGCTACAGCTGTACTATGGCTAGTTCAGTGTGGCAGTATTTCATCGGGAGCTATGCACGCAATCCCCAGGTTGGCTAGTGTGGGCGGAGCCTGGGGTGGATTTCACAAAAGGACTTAGCTCGGTTTGAGACTTTTGTCTCAAATTATTGGAACATGGAATTAGAAAGTACTTACTCTAGAATCATACACTTGTTTCAAAGCATCATACTTGATGGATCCCAGAAAGATAACACCTTGTATACGACCATGTCTGTCTTTTGCAACTAATTCTACACACACCATTTCTGGATCTCTGACTGTTATATTTGCAAATACCTGTAAAATACAGAATATATTAATTAGTCTAATCAATATCTTGAAATTACAAAAGATAAAGGTACATTTTCATAATGTACAGAAATACAGAAATTACTGTAATTAAATCTTCTTTTCTGTAACAGATTAATAACTGAATGCACCAGCTAATTACACTAATGATAATACTGCAGTGATCTATTTAACAGTTAATTAATTTTATCTCAGTGCAAAGATTTCTTACTTGATTCACATGGAATAATTTTACCAGAAAAAGAAACTCTAAGCTATCACAATCTAAATCCACATAACATACAAATTGTCAGTTCTTATATTCTTTCAGGTCTGAGGGTGCATTTATGTTTGTTGACTAAAAATGTAACAAAATAGTACAACTTACTTCTTCAAAATTATCAACCATAAAGAATATGTTTGGATAAGTAATTTCTTCTTTTGTTCCTTTACTGTCCATACTCCGTCGGCTTGGTGAAGCGTATACTCTCTGTAATAAATACAGATTTGTTGCTGTGATCATAGTTAGTATAAAATGAAAGCTTGCAGCTTGTTTGAATTTTACAAGAAGGTTGTTCGTTTGCAGAAGTACAATGTAACCTATAAGTCACATACCAATTTTTAAAAATATATTCAAAATAACCTCCAAACTTTGAATGAACGACATAGCTTAACCAATTGGGTAAATCTGACAGTGTTATAATACTAGTAAAAGGACTAAAAAGTTAAAACAATATGATATGTCATCAACTGGCTGCATATTGTGCTAGGTTTTCTGGATAGAACACAAAAAAGTGAAGCTAGAAACCTAGTTATCACCATCATAGCATACTCAATATACAGCTGTTGGAATCTATGTAAGTTTAAAAAAACAAAGCAAAAAGATGCAAATATAAATGTGAAGATAAAGAAGAACTTACAGTTTTACAAAGCCGTCTTTGTGTATTTGCTTGACAAAAAAGGCTATAACTATTTACAATTTTGTGTAGATAAAATTTTACATATTTTGTAATATTTCAAGAGTAAGAGTACTAATTGATGAGTACTTAAACAAAATTAATTTTTGATTACTATTAACTTTGAGCTAAAGTATTTCTTCATTGTACTATTATTAGTGGTGGTATGTTAATGAAATATGCCTGTCAAGTTTACACTCATACTGTGTATGAAACACACATGGACAAGAATCTGATGGTGGGTTGGCTATCCTTGCCCTCCCAGATTCTGTGCACAATTGTTAAAAAAGGGTAACTAAAATAGTTATTGAAAAAAAAAAAAAAATCAACTGGCTGCTTTTTATACCACTGGACAATCTTTTATCTTAAACTTGAAAGAAACTTTATTATAATAATTATATTAAACATAAAATGAAAAAAAAAAGTTTTAAAAATTTGTAAATAGTTGATGGGTTTTTTTAACCCAAAAATCAATAATCAGATAATCCAGTTTTCCAATTTACAACATCAACAAAATGTCACTCAAACCTTCATATACTGAAGTGATCTATACACATTGCTTGATTTAGGGAAATCTCACAAAGTTTAAAAATGATAAAATTCTATGTCAGCTATCATATATAACACTCCATGATGTTGTATTTCCAAGGTTTAATATACTTCCCATTTGCAGAAAACAATACCCAAGAAGTCAAAAGAATTTGGGTTGATTTACCAATAAAAAATTGATAAGAAAAAATCCACTATGTATCAACAATAACCACATCTAACCAAACGTTTTGTCTCGTAATTTAATTGTTTTAAATCCTAAAATTATTTCATTACTCATGAACCTTTAACCAACAAATGTTAAATGTGACAATAAATTTCTCTAATTTAGTGAAAAATATTTGCAAGATATTACTTACTTGTGTTAATTTTTTAAGTATCTGTAGTTCTTTATCACCAGTTCTTGTGCAAACAGCACATGTAACATAATATTCAAACTGTGAGGAAATAAAAAAAGGTTAACTTCATTATTTTCATGCAAAATAAGAACAAGAACATTTCTTTATCTCTCATAATATCAAACATGTGACACAGTACAAATTTAAATCATACAAATATGCTATAACAAGATACTACTGGCTGTGGCTGGGTTTCAGCCAATCATATAGCTGAATCTTTGGATTAAAGTAGTGTTGAACCCAGGACTCAATGGGTCATATTCATGAAAGGCCTCAGCCACATGTCAGACTTAACTGTTGTATATGTTACAGTAAATATGCGAAATTTTCAGTAAATATGCGTATTTACTGATTTGGTCAGTAAATACGTGTATTTACTGGTTTCTTGATCCAGTAAATACGCATATTTACTAAAATCATAATGAAGACTTCATATCTTTAACAGTTGGGTGTTATCTGCTATGTCTTCATATTATATCTTTAATAGTTGGGTGCCTTTGATATGTCTTCATATTAACAGTTATTTAAAACTTTAAATGGCTTTGTCATATTCAAAGTTTGATAGAGTAAGAAATCTAAAATTCGCCAGGAATCTAAAATTCGCCACCTCTAAAACCTTAGTTAATTTTATGAAGAAAATGATGTTTTTGTCCAAAAATTGGTATTTTTCAGTTCAAAAAGCTTTAATTTACTATACAGTAAACAAATCTCACCACAATTCATTTATTTTATTAGTATTTTCACATGTGGCGAATTTCAGATATGTGGCGAATTTTAGATTTCTTACTCTACTTGTTTATAATCCGGCACTGGGATAACCATTTTACATCACTTTATAATTTCAAAAGCAGTTGCATGTGATATGTGATACAAACTTGTAATATTTTTTTTATTTAAAATAAATTGTAATGTAAATAGGCCAGTTTATAAATTTAAATATCCAAATATTTTTCAAATTAGGATTCTTTAATTATAAGGAACAAAAAGCAAGGTAATAAGATTAAGATATATTTCTTGTTCAAGAACTGAGTTTCACTGTAGTTTTAACAATATATTTTAACAATGTATTTCTTTTCCAAAGGTCACCAATAAAATTTAGATCTATAATTAGGGTTGAATAAAACTTCCCTTTAATGTTGTCCCTTTAATAGAGGAAGCCACACCATAACCATAGATGCCTTAAAAGAGCTTAAGTCCCTCTGAAAGATGAATTTCAATTAGGGGTTAGCTGGCCTTTTCATTGCTTTTAACAACAATTCTTTGATCAAGTAGCCAGTACCTACATTAAAGTCATAAATGTACCAGAAAATGGCAAAATATTAAGCCTTGATTGAAATAAAATAAAGAAACAACTTGCTAATAATCTCTGTTTAACAATAGATTCTTAAAGAATACATACAGCTTGTTTGGGTGTAAATCATTCTGTACTAAATGAATGAAAGTATAGTTAAAATATGTTAAAATTTTGAAATTATAACTTGAATTAATTTCTTAAACTTTTATTTATTTCCATTAAATACTTTTTATGTATCCGTCACATAAAAATAGTGAAAAGTTAAATGATCTTTAATCTTTTGTAGGGATGACAGGTCCTTAATAGCTGTGAGATTGAAAATAATATAAGCTTAAATGAAATATCTACAGAAAGCACATATCTAAAGTTTTTAAAAATAAATATTTAAAAGTCCAGTGCTATTTTTTCAACATATTTGCATGTAATATACTATAAAATGAAGTATGCTTAGCATGTTCTAATAGTCATCATAATAGAGCAAAATGTTCCAATATAATTCACAGTTTGGTTTACCATTTAATATTATATAGAGTAAATTGTTCCAGTATAATGTACAGTTTGGTTTACCATTTAATATTGTATATTTACAACCAGTGAAGATCAAAGTTTCATTTCACATATTTACTGAAAGTCAATCCATTAAACTTGTGAAATAACACAGGTCATAAATCAGTAAATATGCATTTTTACTGAAAATTTTAGGGAATTTACTGACCAAATCAGTAAATACGCGTATTTACTGATTTCACATATTTACTGTAACATATATAAGTATAGCTAACTTAAGCCTAAGCTTTGGCCAAGATCTTTTCTGAAAAGAGTAAGAAATCTAAAATTCGCCACATATCTGAAATTCGCCAAATGTGGAAATACTAATAAAATAAATGAATTGAGGTGAGATTTGTTGAATGTACAGTAAATTAAGGCTTTTTGGACTGAAAAATGCCAATTTTCAGACAAAACATTATTTTCTTTATAAAATTAACTAAGGTTTTAGAGATTCCTGGCGAATTTTAGATTTCTTACTCTACAGCCCTAAATATGAATTTATTTTATTATGTCTATCTTGCTTGTGACCTGTAAAATGTCAGCTGACACACTGCACTGGGGGACACGCTTCCACTTTAGAGGCAAATAAGCAAGATCTATCGCTTTGTACAGAACACAAAAACAGATGTTTTTTTTTCAGTTAGACTAAAAACACATCAGTTACTTTCTGTACTTCATAATGATTGTGTGTAGGTCCTTGGTTACCTAGTGGTTAGCAGGTTTGGCATCTAATCACAGGCTCTCACCTCTCTGGGTTCGAGTCCCACAAGTGGCAATGCTGACGACCTGTCCTAATATGACCCTGGCTCTTGAACAGGAGGTAAAACCCCAACTTTGGACTTTGACTTTATTATGAGTGTGGCCTCAGAAAGTATGAGTCACAACACCTTAGTACAGTTTCCAAAATGTACATTCATAATGATCAGATTGAAAGCAGAGGAGATGACACCTCATTCCCAATACAAAAGATTTTATATGAAATCCTGAACCTCCTAGTAGCTATAGTAGCTACTGGTACAAAGATAGCCCAGTAACAAACTAAGGAACAAAGGACTATAAGTAATAAGCACCCCAGGACACACAATACTTTAAAGCTCAAATCCCAGGGCAAGCAGAATCATCCAAATCTCTAAACACTTCATAGAACAGGGTCATTGTGCTAAGGGCATGAAATTTTCCACACAGGAATGGTGTTCTCTTGAATACCACACCCAAAATTCAGATAATATACAATGAGAGAGAAATGGGGGATGTGAAATATTGGAGCAATCACTAATCAATTTATTTAAATTGGTTTATTATTGTGTTCTTGCACACTCAACACACAGTTGTTCTCTTTTGATCTATCACTTTGTCTTTGAAGAAAATTGACAGTTTTAGTTTATAACATCTCACTTAAGGTTGTGTATATGACAAATATATTCCAGTGATGCAAGGTTAGTTTCATGCCTTGAAACTAGCAGACAGATAAATTGGTTAAAAATTTGGCTAATGAAAGCCATAAATCATGAAACAATTCGTGTCACTTCAAGCTTTTCTGAAATGGATAGGAAGAGAAATTAATGAGGATAAATGATTAGAATAATTTTATTACTATGTATTGGTCATATGACAAGAGCCATCAATCAAATATGCACAAACTAAGGCTAAAAATGTGATTTAAAATTTCCTCCACAAGTCAGTACGTAACTCAAATAAAAGATTTGACTAAACAACTGCATATTGTGCAAACTCAGGGTTGATATGAAAAACCCACCTGAGAACTAACATTCAACAAATACAATATTAAAATACTTACTTATTAATCAATAATTAAAAAGAAAACACAGATATAGAGTAAGAAATCTAAAATTCGCCAGGAATCTAAAATTCGCCACCTCTAAAACCTTAGTTAATTTTATGAATAATATGATGTTTTTGTCTTAAAATTGGTATTTTTCAGTTCAAAAAGCCTTAATTTACTATACATTCAACAAATCTCACCACAATTAATTTATTTTATTAGTATTTTTACATGTGGCGAATTTCAGATATGTGGCGAATTTTACATTTCTTACTCTAACTAGTTTGCAGCAAACTATTTATATCAGCCTGTGTTTTCTTTCTAATTTAATTTACAGTGTTTTATTATAAGGGGTTGGTTAAGGAAGAATACTACTTAGACTTATACTAATGTTAAAACTAAATGACTATTTATGTACACTGTACTTGTAAACTGAAAAGTAATTATCGGTTTACAAATACATGCACTTACATGTTGAAGAATCAGGTTGAGGTATACAGTTTCTTCCCAGTCAATCTCCGAGTCATCAAAGTTGGGAACATTTTTGGAATGTTTTCTGTAAACTTCAATTTCAGTCTGTGGAAATACATAGAGATATGTACATTTAAGTTCACAACAATGCCATACAATAAAGAAGCAATATGATATAATATACACCAGTGTTGCCCAAAATATATGGTGTCCCCAGAACAGTGTGAATCAACAGGGTACAACAGACAAATTTCGGGGTCCTTGCCATTTAAAGCCTTTGGAATACATGTATTTGAAATGAACTTGCTTCCAGTGCAAGCAAAGGTCATTTAAATTTTTCTTCCCAATAAAAACAGGGAGTGAATAAAATATTCAGAAGCCTTACTTGCCATATCTCTACAGTCACACCAATAAAGCTATTGTACATTGTACTTGTCAACTCAAAAGTAGTTCTCGATTAGATGTATATGTGTAATAAATTTGAAATCTGGAGACTTTAAAGGTGTCATTACCTGAGGAATGTTAAATTTTGATTTACTGATGTTCTTTCTGACATAAAATAACATGTCATCTTTGTTGTCACTATCATCTGGAGCATCAATGAAATGTGAATGGAATAGGTTCACCCAAAATGTGTCTCTAGGTGCCATAACAAATCCATCTTCTGCAAAACAAAATTTTAGCTTGTAAACAGTCAAGTATAAACTTTCAATAGTGTGTGATAATTTATATGTAAACTGTCAAATTTATCATAAAGCTCACATACCAATTTCTTTTTTATGAATGGAAACAAAATTGCTAGTTAAAATAGCTAATTAGTCATTACCCAATTAGTCATAACCTACTGACACATTAATCCTGCATATCAAAGATGGTAAAGATAGCCATAATATTTTTTTCTTAAAATGGGCGGAAACAAAGTGTGATGCTGGATGATGGATAAAAGGCAGAAAATAATATGTCTACCAATATGGCTATCCCCCAGCAGGGTGGAAATAAGCACACAAAGTTTGTTAAAAATGAAAATGTACATGTGAAACAGTACATCATTAAAGCTCTAACCTTTACAATTTGAAATCATGAATAAGAATGAGCAAATCAGGACATTTAAACCTCTACAAATTAAGGCATTCAATACCAATGAGCAAATCAAGACACTGTTGAATATGTAACCAAATATATTTGCATTCATGTACTGCATCACAAAAACAGAATGTTATTGATGCTGTACAATGGGCTATTTCTTTTTAAGTATAATGCTTTGCATATAAAGACATAACATGCATGTTCAAACTAATAAATAAGCTGTGGCTTCTTCAGGTTAAATAGATTGTGTATGTTTTTGCTGAATAAATCTCACTTTCACCCCACAGCCTTTAAGGGCTGTCGGGGTATTGTTTTCGCCCATGGAATCTGGGTGGGTGGGCAGGCAGTGGGAAAAGGTTTGGCCAGGCAGTATTTTAGAAACCGTAAGGTGTAGGAAGTTCATACTTAGCAGGGACACTGGTTGGGGGATGTAGGTGTGCAACATCATAGTGTGACCTTGATTTGACCTTTGATCTTACCTTAGTGACCTTGACCTTTAAAATCTTGTTTCAGAAACCGTACAGTGTAGTAAGTTGATACTTGGCAGGGACATTGGTAGGTGTAGGTAGGGTGTAGGTGTGCAACGTCATGGCATAGCCTTGAGTTAACCTTTGACCTCACTTTAGTGACCTTGGCCTTTAAAATTTCATCTGGGCTATATCATGAAAACTATAAGGTGTAAGAAAGTGATACTTGATAGGGACATTGGTTGGGGATGTAGTAGTGGGTAAATCGTTTGGCCTTGTGGGTATCGATATTGAATGTAAAAATATTTCAATATCGGGCGATATCGGGGGGTTCATATTGTCTACCAAATAGTCCGAATTCGGGAAACTGAAAACGTTTTATTTTAGTGTTTCCCGAACCGCTAACAGGAAGCGAAATGTATCAAAACAAAACAATGCAGTTTTCATCAAAAACGCATTGAAAACTTCAAAAATGTGAGATAAAAGTGTACAATGTCTTAAGATTTTTGCTTTATTTCGGATATTAACAGTGTAAGTTTACAGTTTTACTTAAAATGGCGATATTGAAATACGTGTTTAGATCTCGATATCGGGAGTCCAGTTCCAAAACAATAAATATCGGCAATATCGATAAACAATTTACCCACTAGGATGTAGGTGTGACCTTGATTGGACCTTTGATCTTGCTGTAGTGACCCTAACCTTTAAAATTTGGTCTGGGCCATATCTCAGAAAATGTAAGGTGTAGGAAGTTGATTTTTGGATGAGTCATTGGTTTCCAGTGTAAGTACACTAAATCATGGTATGACTTTTAACCTTGGCTCTGCCAAGGTGTAGTTCACCTGCCATACATGAGACATATATCTCTTACCTCCAAAATATGTGGATTTCTGTAACTTATTATTACATATACTTTACTTATTTGTGCTACACAAATACATTAAACAAGAGGGTCAAAGATGCCCCAAAAGGCGGGATGCACAGGCAGAAATAAGGTTAGCGACTGCTGTAATTACATTTAGAAACAAGGAAAGAAATGTTAGGTCACCCAGTTAAGGTGAATGTATTAGATGTGTTAAGAAATGTAAAACTTGTAATATAGGTTACATAATTGTATCTATGCTATAAACGGAAAAAAACGAAACGACGGAATTACATCAATTTCGAAAGGAACCTAGCTATCAAGGTGATCTATCTCCCTGTCAAGTTTGAATTTAATTGGACACAGCGTTTTCGAATTAGAGTCTAAAAACAGAAATCTGACGGACAAATGGACAAAAAACAGACAAACCAACAAACGAAATTACACCAATTTCGAAAGGAACCTAGCTATGATGGTGATCTATCTCAAGTTTGAATTCAATTGGATACAGCGTTTTCGAGTTAGAGTCCGGAAACAGAAATGTTGACGGACAGACAAACGGACAAAAACCAGACAAACGAACAGACAGAATTACACCAATTTCGAAAGGAACCTAGCTATGATGGTGATCTATCTCCCGGTCAAGTTTGAATTCGATTGGACAAACCATTTTCGAGTTTGAGTCCGGAAATGGAAATTCTGACGGACAGACAAACGAACACACGAACGGACAGAATTACACCAATTTCGAAAAGACCCTAGCTATGATGGTGATCTATCTCCTTGTCAAGTTTGAATTCGATTGGATACAGCGTTTTCGAGCTAGAGTCCGGTAACAGAAATGTTGACGGACAAAAAACAGACAAACAAACGGACGGAATTACACCAATTCCGACAGGAACCTAGCTATGATGGTGATCTATCTCCCTGTCAAGTCTGAATTTGATTGGACAAACTGTTTTCGAGTTAGAGTCCAGAAATGGAAATTTTGACGGACAGACAAACGGACAAAAACGGACAAACAAACAGATGGAATTACACCAATTTCGAAAGGAACCTAGCTGTGATGGTGATCTATCTCCCTGTCAAGTTTGAATTTGATTGGACAAACCGTTTTCGAGTTAGAGTCCGGAAACGGAAATTATGACAGACAGACAAATGGACAAAAAACGGACAAACGAACATACGGAATTACACCAATTTCGAAAGGAACCTAGCTATGATGGTGATCTATGTCCCTGTCAAGTTTGAATTAAATTGGCACAGCGTTTTTGAATTAGAGTCCGGTAACGAAAATGTGGACGGACAGACAGACGGACGTCAGACACATCAATCTAATAGGCGCGTTGGTTACACGCAACCCACCTAATTATCTTTCACTTGTAACATATCTGCAAATGACTAGCATAAAGAGTGTCGATATAAAGATAAGAATATTCATGCATGCAATGCTGGGTTTTCCAGTTTTACCTACCATTATATCATCAGAACAAGAAAGTTAAAGTTCCAACATCAGAACTGTACTGCTTCGCACCATATCATGGCACAAACCTTATAAATCTTGGCACAAACCGGAAGATAAAATATTTTATGACAGTTGTTACTTATTACCCACACTCCTGCATTTCTACATACAATATAAGCTAGATGAATTGACAATGTCATGTGTATAAATTAATTGGCTTCTTTAATTTCTGTATGCAAATTATGCCAAATGAGGGTGCTGATTTCTAAAAGAATTTATATTATCGCCCCTTAAAACCTGATTCTAACAGGTTTATTGTTTTGATCTGATGTTAGTAAAATACTTTAATGGAAACCAGTCAGAACGCCACCAAACCATAATGCCACCTCCACAAGGCCACCACCATAATGCCACCACTATCCAACATTAATGTACAGAATATGTAAGCAATGCCAAGTACATAATTTGTATTTGTTATATATATTTTTTCTAAACAGAGTTACAACCTGTTAAACAAATAAAATAAATAAAATTCCCATTGGCAGAGTTAAAAGCACAATGCAATATATGGCACTGTTTTAACACATTTTGTTTTTGCATACATGTACAGCATTTCATGCATGAGCCTTGGTTGTGAACTTTTTCTTTACAGGGGGGACAGCGATTCGCGGGGAACAGCGACTCGCCAATTTCTATTGTATATACCTCATTTCAACTAATATCTATGTTGATACTGAAGGAGCCTTATAGCATAGAAAAGTGTGCAACATGTCTTGATACTTTTCTAAGATTTTAGAACTGACAGCATGCAGGATTATAAAGATGAATAAAAAAGTGTATGTCAGTGAGAAATATGCCTAAGAAACTCCATCTGACTGATGTAAAGAGCTGTATGTTCTCTAAACTGTGTCTGGGGTTAATATAAATACTATTTATAACTTCATCACATGCTAGAATACAATGAGAAGAATCGATCTTTAGCTTTAACTATAGTTTGCAAAGTGTTTAACAGTCTTTGTAACTTTTTTGGGAACAGCATAAAATAATCGACGAAATGCTCTCCACTTTCCAGCAGCCCTAATCTTATTGCCATGGGACAAGTTCTATGGTTGTATTTGTACTTATCACAAAATATATTTTATGATGCTACTATCATTTGACAGTTTGAGGAACCTCTTTTCATTCTGATATCTTTTGTATAACCACACTGCATATTTGTTCTCAAGAAACTGCATTTTGGTGTAAAAATGGGCGAATCGCTGTCCCCCCGTGTATATAAAATGTGAAAAAATCTTTTCCATTACGTTTGAACCTCGTTTATTTATATACTTATTTATCCCCTGCTTACCTACAGTAATCTTCACCATAGCAGAGTAAGGTTGGCTCAAATATATATATCACATGTGGTGGCATTATGGAGTGCTGTTTTGGGGTGGCGTTATGGTTTGGTGGCGTTTTGACTGTATTTCACTTTAATAACTTGTGCTTGTGTTGATGCATATTTCAATATGTAGAAATCAGATTGAAATATGCATCAACACAAGTGCATCAACTTATGTCAACTTTTTATTAACAAGAAAATCTCATGATATCATCATACAGTACCATCACTGGAAATAAGTTTAAATTCTACATGGTCCTTGTTTCTTTCTTCTTGTATTGATGTCAGCATCATCTGTAGTGATGTCAGTGATTCACTTGGCTTCATGTCACATTTTTCCATCTCACTCTTTTCCATTGGAGAGTCGATGTCGCCATAAACTTCCCCATTTTGTATAAAGTTGTGATCACAAAACAGCACACCACCTTCAGCCATGTTGGAAATGTTTATTTTGGTTTCATGTTAATATTTATCGAATGGGTGACAAGCATTTAATTTGGTCAGAACAGGATACATACGTAATTACCGCTTAATTCTTGACTTTAGAATGTACTACTATTTTAATAGATTATTTTCGAAATGAATTTTGACAGATACCAGCCAAACCAGAACGAAAATGTCCAGAAGTGATAGTTCTGTCTCCCCTCATAACAGTAATGAAACTTCCTTTATAAACAATCTATCATGTGATCAAAAATACGACTGATCATGTGACTCAATTAATAAGTACTTAATTATTTGTACATTGGTATATTTTAAGAAAGGAAATAAATAGTAAAAATATAATTGTGAACACAACATAAGACAACAAAAATTCAATTGATTAAGGAGTTTCTGAACTTTAAGCTTCAATTCTACCTATGATAAAAGCTGCAGTAAGATTAGGGAGTGATTCAGCGTTTTGTAAAAATATATGCTCCCACAGAATGTTCACCAAAATATCAAAAGCAAACTTTCAGGAGTTTCTGTCATCTTTTGACACCATTTTAACTGATTGTGATGGTAAATATATATTATGATACCTTTTTTGTGATTTTTGCGGATTTTTGCAAGTGTAAAGTTGCGCTTTTTCAAGGCGCCGTGCCGGTGGGCGATAATAGAAGTTCTTAATGTTTACCAAGATGACCGCAAAATCAGTACTGTACTGCTACCCTGCATAAGTTGGCCGCAGGCATAAGTTGGCCGCCCTCACAACATCTTCACAGGGCTTTAACATGAGTGGCCTACTACACTCTGAAATTATGTATTATTGTTAAACTTGTTATATGCAACGTACAGCTTGCATTGATATACAATAACCTATTCACTGTGGCTTCAGAACAGTCACTGACGGATCGGAAAACAATCCCTTTCAGAACCGCCAATGGAACTGGCTCACAAATTATTTGCTTTAAGACCCGTTTTAAAGAAAAATGTCTTTACCCTTGATATATTTTATAAATGTTTTCATAAAATCGGAACCGCAAAATTTCTATTCTAACATGACATTTTAGAATATCTTTAGTTTTGAAGCTATTTTGTAGAAAAATATACAAACTTTGTTATACTTGGTCTCAAGTGAGATTTCAGTAACAAATTATTTCATTGGTTAATGAAATTAATCACGTTTGCAGATGAAAAGTAGACTGGTTTCCTAGCTGTATCTATTTTCATCGACAGCATGCTTTAATTAATTCAACAGCCACACATCAAATAGTTATAATATGAACGTGACGGTTCTGAAATTAAAAGAATTCTGACCCGTCCTGGTCGGTTCCGAAGACACTCTGTAACCTATTTGTCTTTCTGGAGCCTGTAGATGAGCTGCGGCCAACTTATGCCTGTCGCCAATTTTTGAAGGGTAGCAGTAGGGTCTCCCAAAATGAATCCAGGCGAAAACCCTCAAATTGAAAATCCCCCAGGAGAAAACCCCTCAAAATATATCTATACTCAGTAGAGAAAATCCTTCAGCCTAATCCTTTTTATGTCAGCTGACTTGTCAGTCAGCTGACATTATGGCATCACTCTGCGGCGTCCACGTCCACGTGAACATCTCCTCCAAAAGTGCAAGGCCCAGAGACATATGCTGTTACTTTTAAAAGATACCTTATCTATCGAGGATGATCAATCGTAAAATTTAGGCAGATCTATCTGTTTGTCTGTTCCCCAGAGCCATTAGAGGCAAGGTACCCCCACCCCCACATATTTATAATTGTGGGCTTTTCTCCGCAGAGAAACTAGGTTTAAATAAACCTTGAATTTAACCAATGGATTTTACTCCACATACTGTAAAGGTGGTCTAAAATTAGTCTCATAACAATTAATTTGTAACTGAGGATATTACAAAAACTAATTTAGGGCTTTTATCCATAGGCTGCAAATCTAGTTGAGGATTTTTTTGCTCTACTGACTACATACTTGGCTGGAGGCTTTACAATTTAAGGGTTTTTCTCTTGAAGGATTTTATCCTGATTGCTTTTAGGTGATGGCTTTTTTTCCATCTCCCCCCCCCCCCCAAAAGATGAAGAGATTAAAAAAATTTAAACAGACTTCCCATAGTATATTATAATAGTTAAATAGTTAAAGTGTGAAAATGAATGTAATTATACTTTTGCAGTTATATTTTGCTTGAAAACTTCATAGGCTTAAATACCTCAAAAACCATGACTTGCAGCTTTAACTATTGTTTTAGACTTGATCTGTGATGTTTAAAGCGTCAAGTTGACGAGGCCAACAAAAATAATGCAGGAAGAATTATTTAGTCAATTTTATCTTGTTTGTATTTTAAAGTTGCGGCTTATTTTTTATTGATTCATTGAAACAGTTTTAGAGCATCTTAGCATTTACATTTTGAATAAGATTAATTTGGGATGTGTATGTTATTATTTTGTAGGTGTATTATGGCATGGTCCTGAGGCTATTGAGGGTGCCCCAGAGTCTTTTGTCAAACTCAAAGAGTTGGTAACTATAGTTCTAAGTTCATAGGTGTATTTCAATGAAATATTAGATTGGAACTCTTTTGAACATATGCTACCATATTATTCATCACTAAATTACCCTTAGTTTCATATGTTGTATATTTCATTTATTATTTTTAGGGAAAAAGAATATTTCCACTTACAAACAATAGTACAAAAACAAGGAAACAATATGTACAGAAATGTAAGCAGCTGGGCTTCCCAGTAGAAGAGGTAGGCATAGTTCTTATTTATTTTTCTCTATAAATATTTCTGAATATTCTAGTGTAAATTCATGTATCCATTTCATGTTGTAATTTATTATTTGAATAATAATCAATATTAGTTTTATATTTTTGGTTGGTTTCAATTTAACTCTAAAGTATCTAATTTACTTGGCTTTCAGTTGGCATTGTAATAAGTTAAACCATGTTAAGTACAACTATTTTGAGTAGAATTATATTTTAAATAGTGGTGAGGTCATGACACTTACAAGTTCCATGTACATTTAAATTTACCATGTTATTTTTCAAAATCTTTGTTAAGTAGATGTGTATTTCTGCATAAATGTAAGAAATATGAATGTTTATTTTCCTTCAGAATGATATCATATCCACTGCATATGTAACTGCTAACTACTTAAAAGAGGAACTGAAGTATGATGGCAAAATCTTTGTTCTCGGCAGTCCAGCTGTGTGTGAAGAGCTTCTAAATGTGGGCTATGAAGTGGAAACTATGGTAATAATTGAAGCGTTTTAAATTCCTGCTTCTTGGAGTTTCAAATAATTTAATGATAGGAGGTAGTTTTTATCCTCGATGTCCTGATATTTGTATAATAATAGAATCTCGAAAGTTGAGGTTCATGATTTTTACTTATATCCCTACAACCAGGAGTATTGGTATGCAACATATTTTAAACAAATTTCTTAATTTATGTTTCTTGTGTATATATTGCATTCACTTGATAGGATTCTATTAGTTTGAGATGTATTGGTAAAAACCCATCTTAAACTCCTCACATGGGGAAGATACCTGTTCTAGAGCCATTATCTGTGGTACAAGAGTACTAAAATAAAATTAACAGAAAATAATCCCTTTTCAGCCAGTTATGGGAATTGACACAAGATTATGTTGCCAAAAAAAATCTGCTTTAACCTACGATAACTCCAAGGGAAGTATATATGTGTTGTGAAGTTGTTAATGATTGAATTTGACTTTTATGAATTTAGGTATTTGAGTTCTTGACCAGTTTAATGTGTTACAGACCGAAGGTGTTCCTGGAACAACTTATGTAAAAAGCATAGCAACAGAGGACGTTCGAGACATCATAAGAATGGAGCTGGATCCAAAGGTAATTTTTCAAATTTTGGGACTTGCCTAAGGTGGGAAATCTAAATGTTACTTGCTGATGTCTGGTAGTTAGCAATCCAGAATTTTGATCAATTAGTATACAACAATAAAACAGCTCACCACATTTCTACATATATGCAAATGTGTCACAAATAAGAGAAGTTAAGCACAATATTTTGCAATAATGTGTATTTTAAACACAGTTGCCATACATTTATCTTTACAGAAATTTATTGGTGTTTTGTATAATGTTAAAATGCATTATAACATCAGATTTAAGATGGAGGATGTCTTTATCATAAGACCTCTTCAAATGTATCACACAAGTGCAAGGTTTTACCTCAATGACAGAAATAGACTGTGGTTATAATGGTAACAAAACACACTTGTTACGCCATGTAAATTTCAATTTAGTCCTTCAAAATATAGCAGAAGTAGTATGGTAGCAAATCAAATAAGGTCTATATGCGAAATAAAATTCCTAACCATTTGTAGTAGTAGGGGAGGCATATGCATTAGATTATATTAAAACTCCAATATCTACATGATTTGGTTCTTAGTTATGCATAGTAATGACAGAGGATATACGTTAAATTATGTACAACTAGAACCTCCAATATCCATAGCACTTTGTTCTTAGTGGTGGATAAGTTCTCTACATATACCTAAATGCGACTTTTACTGGTTCTAAGTAATACAGAGTCTATTGTGTATTATCTTGACATTTACTATCACAATTTTATTTTATTTGCATATGTATCGCAAAATGTAAGGTTCTATAAGAAAATATCAGTACCAAAGTGCATTTAAAAGAGAAAGTGAAATAATTTTGTAAACTTGGATATTTAGCCAATATTTGTTAGTTTAAAACCAGTTTCTGTAGTATGTGTAATGTTTTGCAAATTTTGCTCCACTTGTTTACAGGTAAAATGTGTGGTTGTTGGCTTTGATCTGAACTTTACTTACTTGAAGTTAGCAAGAGCTACATCATACTTACAGAACAAAGATTGCCTTTTTGTTGCAACAAATACAGATGCTGCCTTACCAATGAATGATAAAGTTGCCCCAGGTAATCTAGACATTCTGCCCATGGTAATGAGATTTGTCTGTATTCATCAATTTGTATTTTCACTCAATATTTATAACATTTTTGTAAACTGTTAGACTGTAAAGTTAATCAGATTTCAATAAAGTTTGAGATACACTTTTTCAGTTAATTGAAAGAACTTGATGGAACATTCAGAAGAGTAAGTAATGAAATAATGCTCTTCACAAACTTTGCCCTCAGCCAGTTTTTGTCATCCATATAATTATTTTGAAGCTACAAATTCAGCACTTTAGGGAACGGCATCAGGGAACACCAACATTTGTCAATGAGGAAGCTGAAGTAATGTAAACTACCATTAAATTCAAATTACTTTCCATGGTTTCCTCAAAAAAAATTATTATTATTTTGTGTTATGATTCACTTGAAATGCATTTTATCTGTGTTGTGTATAGCTTGGGTGACAATTATAACTCTGAGATCTTGTCCCTACATCTTGTTGACAAACCTTTTCTCAGCTTCATGTAATTGTAGCAAACCATGATGGGCCATACATCACACAAATGTTGGTAATAATAATGCCTCAACTTTATCTAATGCCCCTCGTCAAATTTTTCCAGATTGTATCTTACAAATTACCTGTCATATATTATCTCCCGCCCGGCTTGCCGGCGGGAGATTATAATTTGCACCATGTGTGTGCGTGCGTGCGTGGGTCACGCAGTTTTCTATGAATCTACTACAGTTACACATTTTTGGTAAATTACTTGTCATAATGAATTTTTACGCTCTTCAAAATGTTTTTGGTTTGGTGAACTTTGGCCTACTTTTGAGTGAGTAATAGCAGTCTTTTACCTAATATAATTATATGGCTTATAACTCTCAAACTATTGCATTTAGAGTATTTTGTTGCAATATGTTGTTCAGCTACGTTCTCCACAGCTACAACATGGTCAGTAGTTTGGAAGTGTATCTCCATAGCCAAGTGAGTAATAGCTACTTTGTCAATTTTTAATGATAACCATAATGAGTAAATGGCTTATATCTTCAAAAATATTGCAGCTACACAATTTCTCTCAAATATGTTGTTCATCTACTTTTTTATGAACTGTAACATATTGAAGTTTCACAACTGTTGCTCAATGTACAAGTGAGTAATGGCTACTTTATTGCTACTTTTAGTGAAAATGTGAAAAATCACAAATATCTCGCAAACCGTAAGAGATAGAGCAATTTTGAGTGAATTTTTGACCCACAGGGTGGTACAACAATGTCCTATGCTAAGAGGATTGGTGAACTTTGGCCTGCTTTTGAGTGAGTAATAGCACTTTTACCTAATGTAATTATATGGCTTATAACTCTCAAACTATTGCATTTAGAGTATTTTGTTGCAATATGTTGTTCAGCTACTTTCTCCACAGCTACAACATGGTCAGTAGTTTGGAAGTGTATCTCCATAGCTAAGTGAGTAATAGCTACTTTGTCAATTTTTAATGATAACCATAATGAGTAAATGGCTTATATCTTCAGAAGTATTACAGCTACACAATTTCTCTCAAATATGTTGTTCATCTACTTTTTTATGAACTGTAACATATTGAAGTTTCACAACTGTTGCTCAATGTACAAGTGAGTAATGGCTACTTTATTGCTACTATTAGTGAAAATGTGAAAAATCACAAATATCTCGCAAACCGTAAGAGATAGAGCAATTTCGAGCGAATTTTTGACCCACAGGGTGATACAACAATGTCCTATGCTACAGGGATTGGTGAACTTTGGCCTACTTTTGAGTGAGTAATAGCACTTTTGCCTAATGTAATTATATGGCTTATAACTCTCAAACTATTGCATTTAGAGTATTTTGTTGCAACATGTTGTTCAGCTACTTTCTCCACAGCTACAACATGGTCAGTAGTATGGAAGTGTATCTCCATAGCTAAGTGAGTAATAGCTACTTTGTCAATTTTTAATGATAACCATAATGAGTAAATGGCTTATATCTTCAAAAGTATTGCACCTACATAATTTCTCTCAAATATGTTGTTCATCTACTTTTTTGTGTACTGTAAGATATTGAAGTTTCACAACTGTTGCTCAATGTACAAGTGAGTAATGGATACTTTATTGCTACTTTTAGTGAAGATGTGAAAAATCACAAATATCTCGCAAGCCGTAAGAGATAGAGCAATTTCGAGCGAATTTTTGACCCACAGTGTGGTGCAACATTGTCCTATGCTAAGGGGATTGGTGAACTTTGGCCTACTTTTGAGTGAGTAATAGCACTTTTACCTAATGTAATTATATGGCTTATAACTCTCAAACTATTGCATTTAGAGTATTTTGTTGCAACATGTTGTTCAGCTACTTTCTCCACAGCTACAACATGGTCAGTAGTATGGAAGTGTATCTCCATAGCTAAGTGAGTAATAGCTACTTTGTCAATTTTTAATGATAACCATAATGAGTAAATGGCTTATATCTTCAAAAGTATTGCACCTACATAATTTCTCTCAAATATGTTGTTCATCTACTTTTTTGTGTACTGTAAGATATTGAAGTTTCACAACTGTTGCTCAATGTACAAGTGAGTAATGGATACTTTATTGCTACTTTTAGTGAAGATGTGAAAAATCACAAATATCTCGCAAGCCGTAAGAGATAGAGCAATTTCGAGCGAATTTTTGACCCACAGTGTGGTGCAACATTGTCCTATGCTAAGGGGATTGGTGAACTTTGGCCTACTTTTGAGTGAGTAATAGCACTTTTACCTAATGTAATTATATGGCTTATAACTCTCAAACTATTGCATTTAGAGTATTTTGTTGCAATATGTTGTTCAGCTACTTTCTCCACAGCTACAACATAGTCAGTAGTTTGGAAGTGTATCTCCATAGCTAAGTGAATAATAGCTACTTTGTCAATTTTTAATGATAACCATAATGAGTCAATGGCTTATATCTTCAAAAGTATTGCAGCTACATAATTTCTCTCAAATATGTTGTCCATCTACTTTTTTGTGAACTGTAACATATTGAGGTTTCACAACTGTTGCTCAATGCACAAGTGAGTGATGGCTACTTTATTGCTACCTTTAGTGAAAATGTGAAAATCACAAATATCTCGCAAACCGTAAGAGATAGAGCAATTTCGAGCAAATTTTTGACCCAAGAGGTGGTACAACAATGTCCTATGCTAAGGGGATTGGTGAACTTTGGCCTACTTTTGAGTAAGTAATAGCACTTTTACGTAATGTAATTATATGGCTTATAATTCTCAAACTATTGCATTTAGAGTATTTTGTTGCAATATGTTGTTCAGCTACTTTCTCCACAGCTACAACATGGTCAGTAGTTTGGAAGTGTATCTCCATAGCTAAGTGAGTAATAGCTACTTTGTCAATTTTTAATGATAACCATAATGAGTAAATGGCTTATTTCTTCAAAAGTATTGCAGCTACACAATTTCTCTCAAATATGTTATTCATCTACTTTTTTGTGAACTGTAACATATTGAGGTTTCACAACTGTTGCTCAATGTACAAGTGAGTAATGGCTACTTTATTGCTACTTTTAGTGAAAATGTGAAAAATCACAAATATCTCACAAACCATAAGAGCAAAATGAGTAAATGCTAATTATCTGTAAAAGTATTGTGTATGCCCAATTTTTATCAAATAACTCATTCATCTACTTTTGGGAGAGCTTTCACATGCTGAAGTTTCAGACCCGTAGATAATTACTCGCCTACTCAAAATGAGTAAATGCGAATTATCTCTTAAAAGTATTGCAGATAGCCAATTTTTCTCAAATAACTCATTCACCTACTTTTGGAAGAGCTTTCAGATGGTGAAGTTTCAGACCCATAGCTAATTACTCACCTACTCAAAATGAGTAAATGTGAATTATCTCTAAAAGTATTGCAGATAGCCAATTTTTCTCAAATAACTCATTCACCTACTTTTGGGAGAGCTTTCACTTGGTGAAGTTTCAGACCTGTAGCTAATTATTCACCTACTCGAATTGAGTAAATGCTAATTATCTCTAAAAGTATTGCGCATACCCAATTTTTATCAAATAAGTCATTCATCTAGTTTTGGAAGAGCTATCACATGGTGAAGTTCCACACCTGTAGGTAATTACTCACCTACTCAAAATGAGTAAATGCGAATTATCTCTAAAAGTATTGCAGATAGCCAATTTTTCTCAAATAACTCATACATCTAGTTTTGGGAGAGCTTTCACATGGCGAAGTTTCAGACCCATAGATAATTACTCACCTACTCAAAATGAGTAAATGCAAATTATTTCTTAAAAGTATTGCAGATAGCCAATTTTTCTCAAATGACTCATTCATCTACTTTTGCAAGAGCTTTCACATGGTGAAGTTTCAGACCCGTAGCTAATTATTCACCTACTCAAAATGGGTAAATGCTAATTATCTCTAAAACTATTGCGGAGACCCAATTTTTATCAAATAACTCATTCATCTATTTTTGAGAGAGCTTTCGCATGGTGAAGTTTCAGACCCGTAGATAATTACTCACCTACTCAAAATGAGTAAATGTTCAGACCCGTAGATAATTACTCGCCTACTAAAAATGAGTAAATGCGAATTATCAAATAACTCATTCACCTACTTTTGGGAGAGCTTTCACTTGGTGAAGTTTCAGACCCGTAGCTAATTATATATGCTACGTTTAGTGCAAATGTGAAACGTCACAAATATCTCACAAACCATAAGAGATAGAGCAATTTAGAGCGAATTTTTGAGCCACAGGTAGTACAACGGTATCCTATGGTGTTGGGTTTGGTGAACTTTGGCCTACTTTTGACTGAGTAATAGCAATAACTCTCAAACTATTGCATTTAGAGTATTTTGTTCCAATATGTTGTTCAACTACTTTCTCCACAGCTACAACATGGTCAGTTGTTTGGAAGTCTGTCTCCATAGCTAAGTGAGTAATAGATCTTGTCTAAGCTATATCTCGGAAACCGTAAGGTGTAGGAAGTTGATACTTGGTAGGAACATTGGTTAGGGGATGTAGGTGTGCAACGTCATGGTCTGACCTTGATTTGACCCTTGACCTGGCCGTAGTGACCATGACCTATAAAATCTTTTCTGGGCTATTTAATGCTCGGCGGGAGATACTGCGGCAGTGGTCTTGTTTTAACATGATTTCTCAAGTACCCTACATCTGACCTCAGTCTGACCTTTGGGTCAAATTTCTTTGTGTAATATTTCTCTTTGGGCTTTTGAGTACACACTATGTATGCATGTCTGTCAATTAGAGTATGTTTTGTATTTGTTTCTTAACTTTTATTGTCAAAGTAACAGTATTACTGAAAATAGACAGACCCAATTGTCTTGAAATTTGTCCCAAGTGTAGACTGTGTGGAATAATGGAGAGCTGACTTAATTTGACATTGTTTTAATATAATGTGTTCTATTGGCAATAATTCTGCAGTATACAGCACCTAATATTGAAAGGAATTTTTTCCTTCAATGTATTTTTCACTTTTTTATACATCAGTGCCAAAAGAATTCAGGAGGGCAAGGGTGGAGATATTAAAAGCAATTGGTAGATATATGTGGAACCATAGTATTTTATTATGAACTTATCTTTATGATACTGAGATAAAGCATTAGTAAGATACAAGGCCAGATTTGGGGCCTTGCACCCCATTCAGCAGCCAAGGTCATATTGGGACAGGTCCTCACCATTGCAACTTATGGGAGTTGAACCTACATAGAGGTGACAGCCTTTGATTAGATACCAAACTTTGCTAACCACTGGGCCACTGAGGATCTCACATTGGAAGGTATGGTTAGATGTGAATCCAGCAAATTTTTTGAAAAGATTTCCCAACATCCAACAAAGGTTATTGTTGGATTTTGGCAGAAATTCACCCTCTCTGAGTGCTCTTATTGTGTTACAGGTACAGGGGCCTTGGTTATGTCTGTAGCCACAGCCTGCAATAGGGAACCAATCATCTGTGGAAAACCTCATAAGCCTATCTTTGATGTTGTACATGATAAACACAATGTGCAAAAGGAGAATACTATAATGATAGGAGACAGGTATGTAGTTTATAATTTTTATTTCATAAAAATGTAAATATACTATACCATATGAAAACACTTGGGTAAGTGTGGCTTGGCGTTCGGTGACCGCCACATACACCGTACATAGAATTTAAAATATGAGGGGAGACCCTCTTTAAACCTATATACTTGCTACCTTTGACCCCTGGTGACCTAATTCACTCTGCCATGCGCAGTAATACAGAAATGGTTTATTCTTTTTGTGGCGGTTGAAGTGTCAACAGGCGTTTTTGCTATCTTTGTAAGACCTGCATTTACACGTTTCTGGTGCTCTGTAAGTACACTTAAGCTGTTTTATTCACTTTTCCTCCATTTTATTTACCTTTTACTTCAATTTCTGGTGAATTTAGTGTATACTTTGGGCAATATTTTACGTATTTCTTCAAAATTCGTATTATCGCTTATCTGGTCACGTGGTTTTAGAATGTCGGATTGCCTTTGGAGATATTCATTTCCTTAGTAAATTAATTCTTTCTATGCACTTCTACAGGCATTATAATTTTAATTTACGGTTTTCCTTCATTCTTCCAACGAAATTCTTCGTTTTTCCACGTATTTTGACCGTATTGTCACCTTGACTGTGCATTGCTTTTCACGAAGTTACTGATTTGGTATTATCGCTCATCGGGTCACGTGGTGTCAGAATGTTGGATTTCCTTTGGAAATATTCATTTCCGCGGTGAATTAATTCATTTATGCACTTACACAGGCATTATAATTCACCTTTTACGGTTTTCCTTCATTCTTTTTATGAAATTCTTCATTTCACCGCGTAATTTGACCTTATTTTTGAGCTTTTTACGAATCATTCACCAGGTCACGTGACGATGACGTCACATCCAAAATGGAGGTCAACCGATCGGTTGTCAGAAAATATTCATTTTCATAGTGATTACAGCATTTCCAGGTTTGTTTATACATTCCTTTTACATATTTCTTTGAATATTATTATGTCAGAGCACAATGTGTAATAATTTCAATTGTTAACGCATTTTTCATAGCGTAACATTACGGTATCTACTACCTACCATTCACGGTTCTTTACTTGAACAGGCCCTTTCATTTGACATTTCTGGAATTCGGATCCTGGTTTCAGTGTTTTGGGGTTCAATTCTGAGCCTAGGGTCTCCATTTTTAGCCTTTCTCCACCTTCAATTTTGGAGGTTGGGGGTTTACGGCTTCTGGGGAGGACTTTGTCTTCCACCTTCTGGAGATCCATTTCACTGTTACTGGTTTCCTACATTCCAATTTTATGTCAATTGGTCATTTGGTTTCTCAGCCCATTTTTAGTCCTTTGGCCTCTTTTGTGCCTAGGCTTCAGTCTAATCAGACTGTTTTTCTGGGATTACCTTCTCAAGACCATTCATGTTCAGAGTGTCTTAGAAGAGTTTATCAATTGAATCCAACTGATTTTGCTACTTCCTTAACACTACTCCATTCATTTTCTAAATCTAGAAAAATTTTGTTTGGGGTTTGGTGGAAATCTTCTGTTACTCAACAGCTATTGTGTTTTCACCATTTTTTTAGATCTGACGATCAATGGGCACATCTCCCTTTTGGGTATGTTGGGGGTTCCTCTGTCTACAGTTAACCTTTAGGCAGACTTCAGGAACCCTATTCCAATTTTTTGGTGCCAGTCTGTTGGACTATATGGGTGCTTAGGACTTCGTCCTTTTATCTTCTCCTCAGAAGATTTTCAAGCTTCCTGTCTAACAGAATTAGGGAATAATTTTGACTGCTCTTTTCTTTTGATCATTCTTATTTTTCTCTAAGTCAACCACTTTTCCAGGCTTAGAAGTTCCTTCAAGAGGCCAGATACTTTCTTTCTGTCACTCATTCATTTTGGGATTTTCTTATTCTAAGTTTAGTAGGTTGGGTAATTACCCAATTTTCCTTCTAAAACTTAGTTTTGCCAGGTACAAAATCCTCTTTAGAGGGTTTTTTGGGTTGACTTCTTCAGGTTTCCGGACCTGGGATCTAGCCTGATGGGGTTCTTAAGACCTTCTCTTCCCTAGGTAGAGTTCCTCTGCTATTAGGGGAGATCTGAGATGGACCTTAGGGTCCTTATTTCTGTGGGATTTTTTCCTTCAGTCCTGTTTTGTTGATCACTTATTCAAGTTGATTGACAAGGCAATACTTTCTCAGTGGTCTTTTTCATCCACCATTCTTTGGACATCTGTTTCATTGGGTCTTCTAGCTACATTTTAGCTGGTTGATCTATGGCCTTTTTTTCAGCCATCTTTGCACTTATTTTGAGAGATTTCTTTATCCATTTCCCTCACTTGTGCTTAGTCACTTGGTAGGGTTAATTGGTCCTTTTTTGGTTTTATGCTATTTCTTGTGATGTCTCTCTTGGGAGACCATTTCTTCTCACATATAACAGTATAAGCAGAAGGTTTTCATGTGGCCCTTACTCAAGGTGCCTCTTTTAAGCTATCTGCATTAGCCTCTTGAGGCTCACCAATTAAGACCTTTTTTCCTCCCATCCAGGGAGTTTTCTCTCTAACTTAGTGCTTTTAGGATGTGGTTCCTTACCAGGTTCCAACATTCTGATGGTGGAATGCCTTCCAGAGGTAGAGGCTCAACCTCAACCTCTATTATGGTGTCCTTCGGGAGATAAGAGTGTTGTTTTACTCAAATTTTCACTCTTACTTCCAGATCCCTCCACTTGCCAGTGGGAGGTCATCTGATTCCAGTGGTCTCTCAGATTCCACTTTCCTGATTCTTCAGCTCTTCTCCACAGAAGAATGCTGTTCTTTGTCATTCAGTCTCACACTGTCTGTTCACATGAGCAGTTCAAGTATCTTGAGTTCCTGTTTTCCTGATTTTTCAGGGCATTTCCTTGACAAAGATATACTGGAAACCACAGTTAGATTTTTTTTTTTCTTTTCCTGGTTTTCCAGACTATCAGGATGCAACTTATCAGTTGATCATTTTCTCAATTGGCCAGTGGACCACTTCTCTTCCTCAATTTGCCTCCTTTCTCTCCTTTGGCTCCTTTGGTTCACTCTTGCTCATAGTTTTGCTTTTGGGCAAGGTGTACCACTTTGTGGCAATGCCTTATGGTCTAGCCACTAGCCTTTCAGGATTTACTTCCTTAGTCAAGGAATTAAGGAAAGTTGGCTTTGAGGTTGGGCATCTCAGTGCACATGTGACTACAAATTGGCTCATTAGAACCAATAGTTGTCAGAGGCTCTTTTTTCAACTCTTTTAGAGTTGACTTTTATCTTGGAGTGGTTCTTAGCAGGAAGTATTTAGATCTGTTTCTTTAACAGGTCTCCTTCCTGGGTCAGGTTCTTAACCTGTTTCTTAATTACCTCTCCAACTGGGCTCCTTATTTCTTTTGGCTTCCACTTGGAAGCCGCTTCTTCAAGGTCCCTACACATGACACTTCTTCTGTGTCATCTCAGGACACTTGATTTTCCTTCTCAAAGGTGCTCTGGATTTTCCATTCCTTGATCCTTCTATGAAGGTTCATTCAAGATGGTACTATCCTGGGAACTATGTCTTTGCATTCCTCCCTTTAATTCCCTAGTTTTTACATCTACTTTCATGGATGTTTCACTGCAGGGTTTGGGAGTTCTTTGTGCTCTGTGGACCACCTAAGGTCTATTTTTGATGTAGCAGTCCAGTCTGTGCATCAGTTCTAGAGCTCATAGCTGTCCTTTTTGCTCAGACATTTGTTCCTCTATTATCCTTTCATCAAATGATCATCCTTTCAGCCTCAAACAACTCAGATGTCTTGCTCTCAAGACATTTGTTCCTCATTTGTCCTTTCTTTAAGGGATTCTTCAGATAGTGCAGGTAACACTGTTGTCTGGGCTTTCTTTAAATCAAGACAGCTTCCACTCTTGGGACATGTGTATTTTGGCATCTTTTGCCATTATTTTTACAAGAACAAGTCTATTCTTCCACCTACTCATGTTCCAGGGGCATGAATCCTTGGCAGACCATCTCTGGAGGTCTTTTCTCACCTTTCATATAAGGTGGCCCTTCAATTCTTGGATCTTCAGATGGTAGTCTCAGACTTCTCATCTTATTTAGATCTCTTTTGCCATGTGATTCAATCACTAGCTGCTCTTACATGTGCCTCCTGTGCTAGATCCTTAGGCTCTGGCAACAGATGCCCTGGAGTGTTTTGGTCCGGAGTACTTGTTTTACTCCTTCCCTTCTCCAGCTCCTTGTCCTCTATGACCATGAAGTTAATCAACTTTCAGAGCTGTATCATTCTTCTTGTAGCCTTTCCTGGTAATTGCCAGGTTTGGCCTCAAGATCTCCTTTAAGAAAGCCATTGGCTCTTCCTCTTATTCTTCTATAACAATCTCATCTAGAGTTTTGTTATTTATTTTTATGGAGTTCCTTTCTTCAAGCTTTCTGGCTGAAGTCTCCTTTAAGAAGAATTTTCACAGGAGGGGTCTTGGAGGATTTTTATCCTCCACAACTGTCTATGAAGCAATGTGGAACTGCTTCAAAAACTTGTGAGAAACATGGCCACTCTGCCATGCTTCAACTGTCCCATTTATTGCTGTTTGTTCCTTTTAAGGAATTATTTTTCAGACAATAGGGATACAGGTCAGCTCTCTCCAGGTACTACTTGGAGTTGGGTTCTTATAGGAGCTAGGAAGTCTCATTTAGAGCTTCTTTAAGTCCAGAATTAGGGTAGTCGTCACCTACCTGTTTGGTACTTATCCTTGGTTCTGCAGGCTCTTACCAAGGCTCCTCTTGAACCCTTTTCATTTGCTGAGCCAAGTTTTTCACATTTTAGACAGTCTTTCTTACTCCCTTTCTTTGGGAAGGAGAAGGAGTGATTTTGATTCCTTTATTTAAAGGTTTTCTCTCACTCTTTAGGGATGGCCTAAGTCATCCTTAAGTCAGATCTTACTTTCCTGGCTTAAGCCAGTTATCTTCAGAAGGCTCTTCCTGCTTTCTCCTTTTTTACAGTCAGATTCCTAAGATACTTTCTATCTAGCTACTCTGACTTAAAAGGATTTCTTCTTGGTCTTTCTTCTGAAGTTCAAGAGGGTGATATTGCTGCTCAGACAATATCTTTTTGGATAGCACTTTATCCTTTATTCCCTCAATCTCTGTTCCACAGAGAATGCATCTCTTCATGGTGTCAGGGCTCATCATGGCAGGGCACAGGGGGCTTCCTGGTCCTTTAGGGGTGGAATCCTACTCCTAGTCAACATGAGATCCTGCACGTGGAAGAGCCATTCCACTTTTACATCCTTCTATTTTAGGAATGTATTTCCCTTCAGAGATGTTGTTCTTAAGAATCTCTTATGATTTCTTAAGTGGAGTGGACATCCTTTTCCACTCAGCCATTTCTCTCTCTTCTACTTAAATTCCTCAATTTAAGTCCATCTGAAACTTTTAGTTTCAGAAAAAGAGGGGTGGCATTTCCCTTTTAGGGAATCTATTCTTCATCTCTATTTTCAGAACCGTGCTTCTTAGTGCCTCTGGGCATGTTCCTATTCTGAGCACAGGGCATACTTATGCCTTCTCCTTTGAGCTGACCTAATAGGGTGTAGACAGCAGTGCTGAAGTTAGTGCAGTGGTTAATGCTACTCCCTTAACTCACTCGAGTTATTGCTTCAGCACAGAGGTTTTGGGTTCAATTGCATTGCACTAGGAAGTATCCTTTTGTAGCAATTTAACCTTAGGGTGGTTTTCCTCAGTCTGTCTTTTTCCCACCATCCTTCCATGTGGGCATTCAACCCAAGTGTTTTCATATGGTATAGTATATTTACATTTTTATGAAATAAAATTTCATATTTTTAAATGTAAAATGCATTTTTATGAATAAAAATGTATATACTTACCATATGAAAACAGCAAATCACCCTCCCGCCTGCCCCGCTTTTAAAGACCTTTTTCCAGCATTTATGTTTATTCACAAAAAGAATGAACCATAAAAGAATAATTCAACAAATCAAAATTGATGCAGATCCTTTGATTAGCTGTAAATGGCCATTTTGTAGTAGTTAACAAACTTGAATTTAACTCCCATGACCCTTTTTCACTGATATGAGGCTTGATATTTTCAAATAGCATTACGTCACAGAACGTCTATTTAAGAGTATTCAGTGTAGCAAATCTCTACATTGAAGGATTTGACAAGATCGACTACACTAGACTGCTGCCTTGGCCAAGGTATCAACAGCTCAATTGTATATTTTATTCAGGTTGAACACAGACATTGAGCTGGCACATAACTGTGGATTGAGAGGCTTACATGTGTGGACTGGCATTCACAAAGAACAGGATGTGAAAGAGAGGATGAACAATGTGCAGTCTGAGAAGGAAATCCCTCACTATTGCATAGAATCCTTTGGAACAATTGGCACTTTAATACAACAGACTTCTTAGATATTAAATAAAATCATTGGGATAAATATTTTTTGTTATGTTTGTTATTTTGAGGAGAGAATATTGCTCATTCTGCCACAATATAAAAAAATAGGTAATTTCAGATTAATCTGCCTTGATGTTTCCTTTCTGATCATCAGTGATATATTCCTCTATAAACTTTTAACATACCGGTATATATTTTGCAATGATATATGCACATATATCTTACCTGTCACAAGATATTACTTGCTTGATAAAAAAAATCATTTTATCCATTGTTATCTAATTTAATATTTTATATATTTACTATCTGGTGCCAACTCTTCTATTGCATCAAATTCACATTGATCTTAATGCATGTGTTAATATTGCACTACTTTTCTTTTCTTTTATCTGATTGTACATGATGGATGTTGTACTTGTTCAGGGGATTCGTTTAATTCCTTTTAATGTGGGTGTTCCACCACACGACTAAGACTCCTGATTAAGGGTTTTTGGGAGTCGGTTTCAAAAATTTGCTTAGTCCCAGGCGTTCTGTAAGGGTCAGTAGTTGTCGGTTGGGGCCGTGAGAAAAATCAAACATGTTTGATATTTTTCCCGACCCAAACCAACTCTTTTTTCCCGCCATAAACAAAATGTCCAGTCCCAGGCTTCCTCAGGCCTTTACACAGTCCTATGCTGTCCCAGGCCGCCTGTGACCCTTAGTCCCAGACCCTTAGTGCCTTAGTCCCAGGCCTCCTGCGACCCTTAGTCCCATTGCAAAACAAGAATCGGCCACATTGGTCTGGGGAAGCTGAGGAGGCCTCAGGATGCCTGAGGAGGCCGGGACTTAATCGGGGGTTAGTCGGGGCTTAGTCCCAGGAGGCCTGAGGTGTCCTGGGACCCAGTCGGTATGTGTACGACAAGATCGTGCTTCAAACCGTCCAGAAAACTGGCTTAGTTGGTTCTTAGTCCCAGAACAGTCGGGGACTGTCTGGGGCTTCCTGAGACCGATCTGACCTTAATCCCAGGCTTCAATACCGATTCACTATTCCCACCCATTTTACCTTTTTTTTCAGCAGCTGTCCACGATTAAGGGTCCCAGACAGGATCGGGGCTTAGTCCTTTGGTGGAACAGGGGCATAAGCTTTTTGTGTCAAATTATCTGAAAATAGCCTTTTTAATAAAATAACACTAATAAAACCATTGTCAAAGCTTCTTTTTGTAAAGATAACCTTTTTAGAATAACTTTGTCTGGAGCCCCGAATTATTTTGTCAATTTTAAGAATGAATTGTTTTGCCTTTTTATGAGTTAAATTTTGGAGCCTTAATTGTTCTGAGAGGGGAAATTGTAAATATGAATCACTAATAAATACAAAGAGCTAGTGAAAAACAGCAAAATATGAATCAATCAAGGGTTAAAGTTATAGATTTGTACATTTGTACAGTTGAGATATATTACTTCTGAACTGTTCAACATTTGACTGATCAATTTATTTGTGGCTGTTCCATTATCATTGACCTGTCAGAACAGCAGCAGTCCCATGTGCCTGGGGCCATCAGTAATCCCGCCAGCACCAAAACAGTCCTTTGCATAGCCTCAGCTATTGTAGAACGTCCAGTCTCTTCAGCAGGCTGGTCTGTCGGCAGTTACCTGTACAAGCTCGACCAGAACTGTATGTAGCAAATGCCCATCATCTCATATATGCTTATTCAGTGATAGACGTTTCGGGCATGAGAATTAGCGGCCACAGTGATGACGGTGAGTGGGCTGCCTCAAAGTTGTTGGTAAATCTGCTTGCAGAAAATCCCATGGAGAACATTTTTGTGGCAGTCTCAAGGCGACATGACGGGCCTAACTTGGGCAAACAGCGTTTCAGCATTATTGTGTCGACTGCGAAAGATGCTCTTCAACTACTGCAAGACAATAATCTCCCTTGAGTAAATAACAGTATTTGAAAACCAATAATCTGGTTAATAATATGGACCAGTATTGAGTAATTATTACCTGTACTACACTACACCATGTACTAAATATATTTAGGGCTAAACTGCACTACACCTAGTACTTAGTATATTTAGGCCTATCTTCCCCCCCCCCCCCCCCCCCCCGTTGTTAAAAAGAAACAAACTGATAAATATTATATAACCTCTTCTTCGCTGAAATAAGTAACATCATGTACTAAATATATTTAGGGCTATAACTGCACTACACCTGGTACTTAGTGTATTCAGGCCTATCCCCCCACTTCCTTTCTTTTAAGAATAAAAACTGATAATTGTTTATATAACCTCTTCTTCGCTGAAATAAACAACTATCAATTGTTTCATAATTCTTCTCCACTGAAATATACCCAGCTGTCCACTTCTACGTTAAGTAAAAGGGTAAGATGCGCACTCATAAGTTTATTTAATATGAAGTACTTTCCATAACATAACTTGATCATTAATAACACACTCTATATCTTACAGGTCCAGAAAGCCTACTACTGATGGATTCTATGGGAAAAGACATCGGAGACATAAAAAGTACTACCAGTATTTGTTGTCGGGGTGCTACACCAGAATCACTGTTAGCCTATGTACAGGAAAACCGCGGTCTTTTCCCTCAAAAGAAAATAATACTAATACATGTTGGAACAAACTACCTGGGTAGTAAATACGAATGGCTGCTATATCAAAATTTTAGGAACGGTAAATTGAGTCATGCAGCATACGAAAATCAGTTGAGGGCTCTGAATCCCCTACCAGCTTCTGGAACAGCTCTTTCGTTCCAACGAACTTTTGAACAAATTATCACCGAAATCCGTAAAGAAAATAAGTTTGCAAAGATTATCATATCAGGTATTATTCCAAGGGTGTGGGACTACGATAGACAGCAACTGGTTTTAGAAAGCTATAACAATATCTTACGAAAATTTAATAGTTGCAATTTTGTATATTTTATACCAACACATAAACCCTTTTTGACAAATACTGCCTCAGTCAAACAGGATCTATTTCAAAAAGATGGCCTGCATCTTGCAAATTCCGGATCTAGAGTGTTAAGGTCCTTCATTTGTGATAAGCTTGATAAAGCTAGGAAAGACGCTCTCAAATAAAATAAAGGAAAAAAAAAGAAAAAAAAATTTAACTATGGTATAGGGTGTAGTGAAAAGTGCAACTATGGGAAAACAATAATGACATGCTGTTTGTGCTATAGCTATGGCTATAGTGCAATAACTATCTAGTGGAAAGTAAGATGACGCTTGTAGTAATTATTATCATTGTACGGTTGCCATTCTAGCTCATGACCCTGTTGTGTATGTGGTAAACAATAGTACAATTAATATTATGACATGGTGTTTTAGTGGTAAACATTATGACCCTGCTGTGTTGTGGTTAAAACGTAGTTTGTAGTTTTTTATTATTATTGTATATTACCACTCTACCTCAGGACTCTGTTGTATGTGGTAAACAATAGTATAATAAATATTATGACATGGTGCTCTAGGTAACATTATGACACTGCTATGTGGTGGTTAAAATAGTACATTTATATGCAACTCCACTAAAGACCACAGAAGTTGCAAAGAGAGTGAATGGTACACTGAACTCTAATGGAAAATTGCATGATAGTGTGTTTGTGGTATACATTATTTATTACCACTCTAGCAACCAGTAAACATTTGTATATTACCTTTTTTAGCTTATGACCCTGGCGTATGTGGTAAAGAATAGTACATCTAATATTATAACATGCTGCTTTGTGGTAAACATTACGACCCTGCTGTGTCGTGTTAAAAATAGTATATTTAAATACAACTCCACTAAAGACTACAGTTATGAAGCGGAGTTGCAATGAGAGTGACTTGTACACTGAACAACTATGGTAAAAAATTTACATGACAGTGTGTTTGTGTATATGTTGTGTATTACCACTCTAGCAACCAGTAAATACTGTATATTACCATTCCAGCTTATGACCCTGGCGTATGTGGTAAACAATAGTACATTTAATATTGAACTCCTGTGGAAAATTGCATGACAATGTGTTTGTGGTATACATTGTGTATTACCACTCTAGCAACCAGTAAACATTGTATATTACCATTCTAGCTTACGACCCGTATGTGGCATATGTGGTAAACAATAGTACAATTAATATTATGACATCATGGTGTTTTGTGGTAAACATTATGACCCTGCGGTGTCGTGGTAAACATAGTGTCGTGGTAAAAATAGTACTTTTAAATGCAACTCCACTAAAGACTACGGTTATGAAGTGGAGTTGCGCTCTGGTGGAAAATTGCATGTCAGTGTGGTGGTGATATACATTTGTGTATTACCAATCTAGCAACCAGTAAACGCTGTATATTACCATTCTAGCTTATGACCCTGGCGTATGTGGTAAACAATAGTATATTTAATATTGAACTCATGTGGAAAATTGCATGACAGTGTGTTTGTGGACCACAAATTGTGGTATACATTGTGTATTACCATTCCAGCAACCAGTAAACATTGTATATTACCATTCTAGCTTATGACCCGTATGTGGCATATGTGGTAAACAATAGTACAATTAATATTATGACATGGTGTTTTGTGGTAAACATTATGACCCTGCTGTGTCGTGGTAAAATAGTACATTTAAATGCAACTCCACTAAAGACTACGGTTAATAAGTGCAGTTGCTAAGAGAGTGAATGGTACACTGAACTCTGATGGAAAATTCTAGCTTATGACCCGTATGTGGCATATGTGGTTAACAATAGTACAATTAATATTTCGACATGGTGTTTTGTGTTAAACATTATGACCCTGCTGTGTCGTGGTAAAAATAGTACATTTAAATGCAACTCCACTAAAGATACTAGAAATTCTGCTTCCTGCCACAATGTAAGACAATAAATAAATAAAGTGTGACAAATGCCTATATCTGATTTCTTGCACTAAATGTAACAAACACTATGTGGGGGAAACATGTAGAGCATTTAGAATGAGAATGTATGAGCATAAATCATCAGTCTCTAAGGACAGCAAAAAATCAACCCCAGTATCACGTCACTTCTCTAGTGATGGACACAGCCAGAAACATATGCAGTTCTCTGTGTTAGAGTGGTGCACACCTAAATTTGAATCTGACAACACTTCCAAGAGAAGACGTATTGAGTTGTGTTGGATATTTAAATTGCACTCTCTATCCCCTATTGGCATCAACCAATTTGTGTGAAGATTTATGGCTATTATCCTGACTGTATTGCACTCAGCAGTCACCTCTTCTTTCTTCTATAACTCCACTAAAGACTACGGTTATGAAGTGGAGTTGCAAAGATAGTGAATGGTACAAGGAAATCTGGTGGAAAATTGCATGACAGTGTGTTTGTATGTGTTGTTGTTTTTGGTATATATTGTATACTACCACTCTAGCAATGGTGTTTTGTGGTAAACATTATGACCCTGCTGTTATGTGGTAAAAAACAGTACATTTAAATCCAACTCCACTAAAGACCACTGTTATGAAGTGGATATTCAAGAGAGTGAATGGTACATTTGCTATCAGTAGAAAATAATATTAGACAGTTTGTAAACATTGTGTACTAGATTCTCAGTACTTAGTGCTGTTCCATCTGCACTGCAGAATCTTAAGAAAATATTATATTGTTATACATTACTCTTGTGTTAAGTGCTTATTATACATTAGCTGTTGGTTTAATCGCCAGGGGGTCCACAACGCATATGCGTCATATGAGTAATAGTATCAAATTGTTGTCGGCAAACTGTCAAGGATTAGGAGATAATACCAAATGTGTCGATGTGTTAAATTATTTAGATCAATTACAATGTGATATAACTTGCCTACAGGATACCCATTGGATTGAAAAGGATATTAAAAAGATAAAAAACTTGTGGCCGGGTGAAGTCTTTCTAAGTGGATATAAACGAAATTCTAGGGGTGTTGCAATTTTGTTGAAAAAGACCTTTGAGTTCACTGTAATGGACACATACTCAGATAATTCAGGTAATCTATTAGTTATTGATCTTAAAACAAGAGAGATGTCAATTAAAATAATCAATATCTATGCTCCTAATGTAGATTCACCCTCCTTCTTTAAAAGAATTTTTGAGATTATCGATAACAATTCACTTGATTACTTCTTACTTTGTGGAGATTTTAACCTAGTACTTGACCCCACTGTAGACTGCTATAACTACAAAAATATTAGTAATCCTCAATCGCGAAATTTGCTTCTTTCATCTGTGTCCAATGGAAACTGGAAAGACATCTTTCGCTCACTTAATCCAAATGCTAAAAGATACACATGGCGTAGGAGAAACCCTTTGAAACAGGCAAGACTAGATTATCTGTTGGCCCCCAACTCCTTCCTAGATAACGTTGATAACTGTACAATAAGGCCCGGATACAGGTCTGATCACTCCTTTGTAGAAATGACACTAGTCACCAACCATTTTAATAAAGGCAGAGGTATTTGGAAATTCAATTGCTCTTTACTAAAAAATAAGGATTACTTAATTAAAATTAATGAATTAATAGCTGAAGAAAAATTACTCTATGCTGCATATGTTTATAACCCAGTTAATATAAACATGGTGCCTGATAAAGATCTGCATTTTACAATCGACGATTGTTTGTTTTTAGAAAATTTGTTGGCAAAAATTAGAGGGGAGACTATAAAGTTTTCCTCTAGATTGAAAAAAGAAAATTCCTTAAAAATTATAAATATACAAAATGAAATAGAAGATTTAGAGAAAGACCTTCATGAGCACAATTTTGAAAAACTAAATCAAAAGAAGGAGGAATTACAAACCCTAAGAAAAGCTGAAGTAGAAGGTCTAAAGATAAGAACTAGGGCAACTTGGTTAAATGAAGGAGAAAAACCTTCAAAATACCTAGCATCTCTGGAAGCCAAAAATTATGTGGATAAAACAATAAGAAAACTAGTGAGGACTGACGGATCAATTCTGACGGACCAAAAGACTATCCTTAAGGAAGTAAGGGATTTCTATTCTAAACTCTTTCAAAATAAACAGCATATAGCCGATTCACATTTATCGGATCACTATAAATTAAGTAAGGAATTTAAAAAACTTTCGGATGAACAATCTAATTCTCTAGAACATGAAATAACAATAGATGAGTTAAGTAGTGCTTTGAAACACATGAAAAATGGAAAGACTCCCGGCATCGACGGGTTCCCAGCGGAATTCTTTAAAGTTTTCTGGGGAAAATTGAAATACTTCATCCTTCGCTCTGCCCTATTAACATTCAAAAATGGAATTATGTCATGCAGCCTCCGCCACTGTATAATATCGTGTATACCAAAAGGTGACAAGGACAGAACTTTGTTAAAAAATTGGCGCCCAATATCGCTTCTATCTGTAGTTTATAAAATGTTATCAAGTGTTATAGCCTCACGTATAAAGTCTGTACTGAATCAACTCATCTCCCCTGCTCAAACGGGGTTTCTTCCAGGTCGATTTATAGGAGAAAATACTCGATTAATCTACGATCTACTCCATTTTACGCAGAATGAAAATATCCCTGGTCTGTTAGTTTTAATAGATTTCCAAAAAGCTTTTGATTCAGTTGCATGGAATTTTTTAACAGAGGTTCTTATTGGATTCAACTTTGGTCCGAACATACGTAAATGGGTCAACATTTTTAATACAGATATCACTGCATCAGTTTGCCAATATGGTCACTTATCCGAAAAACTTAAAATTGAACGGGGTTGTAGACAAGGTGATCCCCTGTCTGTATACCTCTTTCTGATCTGTGCCCAGGTTTTGTATATAATGATTGAATCCAACCAGGATATTAAGGGTATAAGTGTCAATGGTAAGGAGATTAAAGTAACTCAGTTTGCCGACAACACTACATTGATACTAAATGGTGAGTGTGGACCCCTCCAGTCAGCACTAAACACGTTAGAAATATTTGGTAATTACTCTGGCTTGATTGTTAATACTGATAAAACTCAGGTGATATGGATTGGGAAAAAGCGAGGTTCAAAAACCAAACTAAATATTGAAAAAAATTTAAAGTGGGGCTCAACCACATTTAATTTATTGGGGGTACATTTTTCTACAGACCTGGTAGCTATTCCAAATTTGAACTACAGCATGATTGTTGATGAAATACCAAAGAGGTTGAATTTTTGGAATCAGAGATACACTACTCCACTTGGCAGAATTAATATTCTTAAAACACTAATACTGCCAAAATTCATTCATCTTTTTACTGTCCTACCAAAACCTCCGGCATCTGACATTAAGAAAATCAACTCTATGTTCTACAAATTTATTTGGAACAACAAGCCGGATAAAATAAAACGTACAATAATTAATAAACCTTATCACCAGGGAGGTTTAAAAATGATAGATTTGGGAACTTTCATAGAAGCCTTGCAACTAAACTGGGTAAAGCGTTTTTTTGTTGACAGTGGTTCACAATGGTCAACCTTAACTGAATATAACATAGGCAGTAAAAGAAAAATTTTTGACATGGGCTCGCTATGGCACCAGAATTTGAAGAGAAATGTAAGCAATAAATTTTATTATGATCTTCTAACCAGTTGGCAACAAATATTAGAGGTAACTACTATCAGCAAACCAATGAATATGCCATTGTGGTACAACCCACACATCTCTAAGTCCATTTTTTTTCAGAAAAATATGTACTTAAATGGTTGTGTATTGATAGCAGATGTGTGCAATATGGATGGTCAAGTTCTATCCTGTGATGTTCTGGTAGAGTTTTTTCGCCACCATTGTAGTTTCCTGGATTACTACAGATTAAAGACAGGCTTGATAAATTATTTTAAAAAATTCAATATTACCGGACCAGTTTTTAAACCGATCCAACCTACTCTGACAGGATTATTAAGTAAGAATTGAAAAGGGATCAAAATATTTTACGAATTATTAGTAGAGAGAGCTCATATAAAGAATGTCGAAGACTATCAGAGGAAATGGTCAAATGTACTCTCAAAGGAACTTTCTCATGCGGAATGGAAAAAAATATTTACCATTTGCTTCGATCTAATAAAAGATAATGACCTTGTTTGGTTACAGTACCGAATAATTCATAAAATCCTTGGCACTAGAAGCCTACTCTTTAAAATGTCCAAAACAGAAACTAATCTTTGTAGAAACTGTGGGTTATCTGAGGAAACTATTGAACACCTTTTCTTTCATTGTGCCAAAGTTAAAGAATTTCTGTTAAATGTTAATAGATGGGCTGAGCCCCTAACAGGTATTAAATGTCGGTTCACCATTCAGGAGGTTTTGTTGGGAGTCATCCGAGTTGGCAGTCATTCTGATGCCCTTAACATATTATTACTTTTAAAGGATTATATTTTCCAGGAAACACTAAAAGGATTTTCCTTGAACATTACGGCGTTTTCCCATAAATTGCACCAGATATATAAAGAGCAAGAGTTTCTAGCCACTATAAATTCGCAACTGCCAACATTCCTGAGGAAATGGACTCTGTTTAAAGGTCTAGTGTATACACAGCTGGCTAACACAGATTAAAAAAAAATATATATATATATATACATGTAATTCAAATGACAAATTTATTTTTCATATTCATATGGACGCCTATTGCAGTGTTTTATCAAAACAGACACTACGGTACCTTTGAAATTGAATAAAGATGTATAAAATATAAAAATATGAATATACACAGCTGGCAAACAATACAGCCAACATGGTACTTTAGGAACTGTTCTTTTTTAGGTATGGATCATGCAGTCCCATGTATCCTGTTCTCTTTTATTTTTTTTTATATATATATGTACATGTGTATATGTTATGTGTATATGTTGAACTAAAACAAGTAAAAATGTATAAATAAAAAAAAAAAAAAGAACTGTATGGAGCAAAAGCAACCAATGACACCAACAAAACCAGCAAGTTGATGTCTCCTTCTCAACTCTATTAACTTGATTGACGGCTCAATTCTCTTATTTTAACTCCCTCATTACAGTGCATGCACACTGAGAACACAGGTTTTGTGTGATGAAAATGTGTTCTTTAACTTTCAATTTAACATTTAGTGTCATTTCAAATATTTATTTGCAATAAAAATGCCATTTTCTTAAAACAAAATCTATGTTTTGTTTTATGATATTAAAGTTAAATGAATTGGCGTCTAATAAGTATGTTTAAATTTTTATCAACATGAATCAAATATTATTTTAAGGGAATTGGTAGAAAATGTGAAATGTAGCTACAAAGTTTGGCATTTTCTAAGACAAAGTAGACTTATTCATTTATTCAGATACTAAGAAAACCGTTCATAGTAAGACAGGAACACTTTCCAGATGTTGAGCTTTTTGACTAACTTAAACCGAGAATAATTATATGGTATACTGTGCTTAAATAATTCACAGATAACAGGGGAAATCTTTACACATTTCATCAAGTTCTTTCTGTGAATGGCTAATCAGGTTGATGGCATCTGACATCACTTTGTATCCACTCATTTTAATGAAAAGTATGTTAGCTATCTTTACAAATTTTGTTATGTAGGCTTTCTGGGGTCAGTAGCTAGCTTGATAGTGCTTTTGGTTATTATAGCTGTAAAGCTAACTGAATAATAACTAATTAGCTATTTTGAGTATCTCTTTGGTTTAAAGGAAAAAGGAATTAAGATATTCAAACCTAATTTAGCATGGAAGATTATTGGGTTGATAGCTTTTGGAAGCCATAGCTGTATAGGTAAGTGATTAATAGCCAATTAACTACTTAATTAGCTGTTTGGAGTAATATACTATAGCTTTCTGCTCACTTAAATGAAAAGTACAGGAGATATCTTAACCAAATTGAGTACAGAGCATCATAGGGTCCATAGATTGCTTAGTATCGCTTTTGGGATGTCAGTTCCAAAGCTATGTTACTAATAGCTGATTTGCTATTTTGAGTAAATATTTAGCACTTTTGTGCTAAATCACTACTTGATTTCTGCTTATTTTAAGGAAAAGCCAAATTTGGTAAGGGGGGTTTTAGGGTTCATTGCTTGCTTGGTAAAGCTTTGGGTGTTATAGTTCCATAGCTATATATTCTCTTAATAGCTAAATGGCTATTTTTAGTTAATATCTTATAGCATTTTCATGACACTTTATTCCCCTCATTTTAAGAAAAGGTATTTTAGCCATCTTTATCAGATTTCCTATGTAGGATTATTGGGTCAAAAGCTGCTTGGTATTGCTTTTGGAAGTCATAGCTGAGTGAGTATTAGCCACTTAGCTTAATTAAGCGTCCCTGAAAGGGCGCTTATTTGTTTTTGCCTCAGTTTCCTCGCCACCGCCGCCGCCGCATTATGGTCTCCCTTGAATATCTCCCTTATTATTAGAAGGTTTCAAACCATATTTGGCACTTATATACCTTAGGCATGGGAAAATTTTTCTGCATGCTTAAATTTGACCTTTATGAAGGTCACATGATCAAAAACTATTTTTTTAAGTACACCCCTCCGTCATCACAGTTCAGGAAAAACTACTTGCTACACAGCCTTATAATTTGACACACCTGTTCATACTATCGAAAACGTGAGCTGATTAGATTTTGGGAGCAATCCCTTGAAAAATGTCTCATTTATGGGTGATTTCCTCACACCTTCCAATCTGAGAGCCTTAAATTTAGGTCAACCCCCCTATTATCTTCTTAAGTATTGCATTTAGAGCCATAAAATGTATTGGGAGGTAATAGGAAACCATATGTGGAGAGTCTAAATAGCCGGTCAGTTTTACCCCACGGCCCCCCCCTTATGGGTCAAACTGGGGTCATAAAATAGCTGATTTTGAGTTTTTGCCTTATATCTCCTTTATTGTTGCTTTTATAGCTTCAGAATGTATTAAGAGGTATTGGGAAAGCATATGTGGAGAGTCTAAATAGCCGGTCAGTTTTACCCCCCAACCCCCCATTATGGGTCAAACTGGGGTCATAAAATAGCTGATTTTGAGTTTTTGCTTTATATCTCCTTTATTGTTGCTTTTATAGCTTCAGAATGTATTAAGAGGTATTGGGAAAGCATATGTGGAGAGTCTAAATAGCCGGTCAGTTTTACCCCCCGACCCCCCCTTATGGGTCAAACTGGGGTCATAAAATAGCTGATTTTGAGTTTTTGCCTTATATCTTCTTTATTGTTGCTTTTATAGCTTCAGAATGTATTAAGATGTATTGGGAAAGCATATGTGGAGAGTCTAAATAGCCGGTCAGTTTTACCCCCCGAAACCCCCCCCCCCCTTGTGGGCCAAACTGGGGTCATAAATAGCTGCTTTGGAGTTTTTGCCTTATATCTCCTTTATCGTTGCTTTTATAGCTTCAGAATGTATTAAGAGGTGTTGGGAAAGCATATGTGGAGAGTCTAAATAGCCGGTCAGTTTTACCCCCCGACCCCCCCTTATGGGTCAAACTGGGGTCATAAAATAGCTGATTTTGAGTTTTTGCCTTGTATCTCCTTTATTGTTGCTTTTATAGCTTCAGAATGTATGAAGAGGTATTGGGAAAGCATATGTGGAGAGTCTAAATAGCCAGTCAGTTTTACCCCCCAACCCCCCCTTATAGGCTAAACTGGGGTCATAAATAGCTGCTTTGGAGTTTTTGCCTTATATCTCCTTTATTGTTGCTTTTATAGCTTCAGAATGTATTAAGAGGTATTGGGAAAGCATATGTGGAGAATCTAAATAGCTGGTCACTTTTATACCCTGATCCCTCCACCCCCCCCCCCCCCCCCCCCCCCCCCCCATGGGTCAAACTGGGGTCATAAAATAGCTGATTTCGAGTTTTTGTCTTATATCTCCTTTAATGTTGCTTTTATAGATTGAGAATGTATTAAAAAGTATTGGGAAAGCATATGTGGAGAGTCTAAGTAGCCGGTCAGTTTTACCACCCGACCCCCCCCCCCCCCCCTTATGGGTCAAACTGGGGTAAAAAATAGCTGTTTTGTTTTTTTTATTAAATTAAAACCTATTGCAAAACCTTGTGGACAATCTAAATAGCAATACATACTTGCACACATGATTATATATGAAGTTATCAATACTCGTTATTGAAATGCTTTGTAGCATTTAAACAAAATTTACTAAAGTTACATCCAATGTTGTACATCCAATGTACAACACTTTCTCCAGCTTGTCTATGTCTACAACGCTTGTTTATGTTAATTAAAGAAAACCTTTGTAGGATTTTCCCTGTCATGATATCACTAAGGGGGTTGGTTTATGTAACAGTACGGTACAGCTTTCTGCATTCTTAGCTTTACAGCATGCTTATTAAAACCACAAGGCATTTTAAACTCTCAGGGACACTTCACTTTTGTTAGCAAAAGCATTCATCTAGTTAATTAGCTATTTTTTGTTGTACTTGGTATTGTCTCTGGGTGCTACAGCTCCATAACAATGCTATTATTAGGCTATAATAGCTAATAGCTATTTTGAGTAAATATCTTCTCACTACTTCATCACACTTTGTTTCAACTCATTGTAAGAATAAGTACATGTATTTTTAGCTATCTGTACCAAATATACTATGCAGGGTAATTGGGGTATTTGCTTGCTTGGTTTTGCTATTGGTTACCATACCTATAGCGACTTAGTAAAGGCGAATTGGCTATTTTAAGTAGCAATTTGGTTTCCATGCTTTAAAAGGAAAAGGAATCGTGATATTTGAACCAAATTTTCTGTAGAAGATTGTTGGATTAATAATTTGCTTGGTTTTGAGTCATAGTTCTATAGCTAAAAATGCATAATAGTCATTTAGCTATGTAATTAGCTATTGTCAGTAACACTTAGTTTTCTGCTCACTTAAACGAAAATTCAGGTGATATCTGAACCACATCTGGTATGAAGGATTATGTAGGTTTCTGTAGTATGTGTAATGTTTTACAAATTTTGCTCCACTCATTTACAGGTGAAATGTGTGGTTGTTGGCTTTGATCTGAACTTTACTTACTTGAAGTTAGCAAGAGCTACATCATACCTACAGAACAAAGATTGCTTTTTGTTGCAACAAATACAGATGCTGCCTTACCAATGAATGATAAAGTTGCTCCAGGTAATCTAGACATCCTGTCCATGGTAATGAGGTTTGTCTGTATTCATCAATTTGTATTTTCACTCAATGTTTATAACTAAACTGTTAGAGTGTAAAGTTAATCAGATTTCAATAAAGTTTGAGATACACTTTTTCAGTTAATTGAAAGAACTTGACGGAACATTCTGAAGAGTAAGTAATGAAATAATGCTCTTCACAAACTTTGCCCTCAGCCAGTTTTTGTCATCCATATAATTATTTTGAAGCTACAAGTTTGGCACTTTAGGGAATGGCATCAGGGAACACTAACATTTGTCAATGAGGAAGCTGAAGTAATGTAAACTACCATTAAATTGAAATTACTTTCCACGCTTTCCTCAAAAAAATTATTATTTTGTGTTATGATTCACTTGAATTGCATTTTATCTGTGTTGTGTATAGCTTGGGTGACAATTATAACTCTGAGATCTTGTCCCTACATCTTGTTGACACACCTTTTCTCAGCTTCATGTAATTGTAGCAAACCATGATGGACCATACATCACACAAATGTTGGTAATAATAATTCCCTCAACTTTATCTAATGCCCCTCATCAAAGTTTTCCAGATTGTATCTTACAAATTACTTGTCCCATATTTTAACATGATTTCTCAAGTACCCTACATCTGACCTCAGTCTGACCTTTGGGTTAAATTTCTTTGTGTCATATTTCTCTTTGGGCTTTTGTGTAGACACTATCTATGCATGTCTGTCAATTAGAGTATATTTTGCATTTGTTAATTTTTATTGTCGAAGTAACAGTATTACTGAAAATATACAGACCCAATTGTCTTGAAATTTGATAGGAGACAGGTATGTAGTTTATAATATTGTTTTTCAAACCTGATCACTGCTTATCTAACTCTACCAAACTAGTTTAATGTGGGCTTTATAGTGTTTAATCTCCATCAGATAACAGGCTTTAAGGCACAGGTGAACTTAAACAAGGTAAATATTCTAAAGCCCAGTAACATAGCCAGGTCATATCAGAGAAGACGCATGGGAGACAGGATGGCTAAGGCCAGCAAGTTATGAAGATTGTTCGTTTACATAAGTGTATTTTATTTTGTGCCAACCAATCATATAAAAAGGTCTTAAGTTTGGCACTAGAACCATTAGATAATTTCCAGACCTTAAAATAAATTGTGCAAGCTGGCTGAAGTGAAACAAAAAGGGAAAACTACAAGAAATTGCTATGTGTGTATTTTTCAGAGGAATTCCAGATAACTGAAACAGACTAAATAAACACAACCCCAGAATATACTTAGATTGTTCTTGTGATTTAAATCATTTCTCTCGTGACATTTGCCAACAAGAATTATGCAACACCTGTAAACATTACCATTAAAATCCTGCTATAAAGAGACAAAAATAAATTCAGAACTCAGTTATTTCATGATATAAATATAAAAGAATAATTCAACAAATCAAAATTGATGCAAATCCTTTGATTAGCTGTAAATGGCCATTTTGTAGTAGTTAACAAACTTGAATTCAACTCCCATGACCCTTTTTCACTGATATGAGGCTTGATATTTTCAAATAGCATTACGTCACAGAACGTCTATTTAAGAGTATTCAGTGTAGCAAAGCTCTACTTTGAGGGATTTGACAAGATCGACTACACTACACTGCTGCCTTGGCCAAGGTATCAACAGCTCATTTGTATATTTTATTCAGGTTGAACACAGGCATTGAGCTGGCACATAACTGTGGATTGAGAGGCTTACATGTGTGGACTGGCATTCACAAAGAACAGGGTGTGAAAGAGAGGATGAACAACGTGCAGTCTGAGAATGAAATCCCTCACTATTGCATAGAATCCTTTGAAACAATTGGCACTTTAATACAACAGACTTCTTAGATATTAAATAAAATCATTGGGCTAAATGTTTTGTATTTGTGTATTAATTTATTTTGTTTTCTAATTAGCAGTATTACTGAGAATTGATTGTTCTCTAATTAGCAGTATTACTGAAAATGTACACTCTTGCTTTGGCTATTGCACCTTACTACAACAGACTTCTTAGATGAATAAAATCATTGGGTTAAATGTAGTTACATGTGTTTTTGTTATGTTTATTATTTTGGGGAGGGTATGTTGCTCATTCTGCCACAATATTAAAAAAAACATAAATAGGCATTTTCAGATTAATCTGCCTTAATGTTTCCTTTCTGATCATTAATGATATATTCCTCTATAAACTTTGAACATATATATGCTCATACTTTTGCTCATATATCGTTCCTATCACATCAGTGATATATGTACATGTATCTTACCTGTCCCAAGATATTACTTGCTTGATGAATCCCGGCACGGCCTCAAGTGGGAAAGCTGGTAGTTGCTTGCCGTTGGTCAGCAGTTTACAGTACAGAACCCTAATGAACTGTATGTACTGGTTTCCTTTGCCCTTCCAACTACCTGTCGTGATATGACCTGTATAGTGTTGAAAAGCGACGTAAAACCCCAAATAAATAAATAAATGCTTGATGAAAAAAAATCATTTTATCCATTTTTATCTAATTTAATATTGTATATATGTACTATCTGGTGCCAATTCTTATATTGCATCAAATTCACATTGACCTTAATGCATGTGTTAATATTGCACTACTTTGCTTTTCTTTTATCTGATGTTACATGATGGTATTGTACTTTAATTGGGATTGTCGTTTAATCCCTTTTCAGCTTTTTATGTCAAAAAAACTTAAAGTAGCCTTTTTAATAAAAAAGGCCTAATAAAACCCTTGTCAAAGCTTCTTTTTATAGCGAAATACCCTTACCATTTCCTAACAGTAGCTATTTGTTGAAGCCATACAACCCAATGGCCAACGCAGAGATGCGATTTTTAAGGTTATGTAACAAACTTAACCAAGCCATTGGGTTACAGTAGTAAGTTCTCCCGCCAAATAGGTCACTTGACCACATTGTTTATCTCATTATTTTTGTTGCCCATCAACAGTAGGACGTGTTTTGGGGAGTGGTGAAGTTTCAGGGACTTTTTTGCTTTTTTATTGAGTTTTTCTTCAATATGGCAAACAACAATGAATCTTCTGATAATAAGGCAAAGAAATTCACTTCTTGTGGTCATTTGATGCCTAGTTGGGACAACCATAAGTATTGCTTTAAATGCAGGGAAGCAAATAAAGGTGACGATTTATGTACTCTTAAGAAGGATTTTTAACTATGTGCATATTTTTCTGAAGATCAAAAATGTAAACTTGCTGTAAAGCATTCAGAAGGAAAGAAATCTGTAAAGGAAAATTCCCTTGAAAAAGCTAAGACAGACGACTCCATCTTGGATGAAGACGACAGTTCGACTGTCACAAATCTTGCCCACTCCTCTGTTTCTAATAACCAGGCGTTAGCGGCTATTTTGTCCCAACTTGCATCTATATTGAATAGGCTTTCAGTTGTGGAGAAGAGGGATTCCCCTATGCAGGCTGACATGACAGTTTCTATGGACTCATCACCAAGGGGGAGTTCCGAATGCAGGAAAAGGACTATCTCTTCGGAAAACACTTCCGTCGAGATCCAGTCTAAACGTTCAGTGGAGGAAACACCTGCAATACGTCATCAAATGATAATCGAGTTTCTGTACCTCCCAAAAGGTCCAGGATCGAAATTTCTGATGAAGGAGAGTACGATTCTTCTCAAGGGGAAAAGCAGCCAAATCCTTCTTATTCTGAAACTTTGCTAACAGTTAAAAATGGCTAGATATAGACATCACTGACACAGATGCCATGAGTGCCCCGTCCGTGTTCTCACAAGCTCATAAAATCAAGAAGGCTGCACAGGCTTCTCTTGCATTGCCACCAGCAGAAAATATGGTAAATCTTTGGGATTTTAAGGAGTATGAAGCTTCTGGAATCTCCAAAGATCAAGAACAGATGAAGAATAAATCTTCCAGGAAAAATCCACTAGCCAGAGGTCAATTTTTGAATTTTGACAGGCCGAAACCACATGCTTTGGTGGCTCCTAAGCTTCAGGACCCCTTCAGGAACATCACATCTCCACAGTTTCAGACTCCTTCAATTTCTACTCCTATGAAGCAGTATACTTTGTGGGAGTCAGTGAACAGAGAGAACATTAATGGGTTGAATCATATTTTCTGGTTCAATTCTGCAAATATAAAGGCAACTGAGGAGATGGAAAAACAGTTCAACATTATAAAGTCAGCTGAATCTGAGGTTGACTTCAACAATGCTATGGACTATATCCAGGAATGCTTGCAACTACAGTCCACAATAAACCAATTCATGGGCAAATCCCTGGAGTCATTGTTGGGAAGTTCTATGACCATGTCCTCTAACTTGCTGCTGAATAGAAGGGACAATTACCTTAAACATTGCTCAAAACATGTTACTGGGGATGACATTTCTAGGTTGAGGAATGCTTCTTTCACTCCCAATGAGGTATTTTTAGTGGAAACCATATCAGAAGTCCAGAGGAATTTCATCCAGTGGGCTCATGTGAACAGGGACTCCTACAAGCCCAGGAAGGAGCACTCTGCTAGGCATGAAGATAGGAGGGATAACAACAAATCCCAGAGCAGGTCTTTTCATCCCTACCATGAAAGTTCAGCCACCAGTTCCTCTGCAACTAGCTCCACAACTAGCAACAGGGGTAGAGGTTCTTTCTCCTCCAGGCCCTTTAGAGGCAGGGGTGGTAGAAGGAAGTGACTGCTTAGTGCCAGGAGGCCGTTTGTCCACATTTTGGCAGGTATGGGAAGCAAAGAATGCACATCCAAGGGTGGTGACCATTTTGAAGGAGGGTTATTGTCTGAATCTCAGAGTCAAACTTCCTTTGACAAAGTATCCTGTAATAAGGAGCAAGTATTTGAACCGGGAGAAACAACAGTTTTTGATAAAGGCGGTTTATCAAATGATAAAGCGATAACTCCAGTTCAAAAGGTCACTTCCCTGGGATTTTACAGTCCGTTATTTCTTGTCCCAAATCCAGGAAAGAAATGGCAACCAGTAATAGATCTGAGTGTGGTAAACAATTATTTGAATGTACCAACTTTCTAGATGGAAACTGCCAAAAATATTCGAGATTTGCTTCAACAAGGTGAGTGGGTTACCTCACTCGACCTTACAGATGCATGCTTCCACATATCTATACATCCACGGTTTCAGAAGTATCTTCGCTTCAATGTCGGCGACAGATCCTACCAATTCACTGCCTTACCCTTCGGAATCGCTATGGCTCCACTCGAGTTCACCATGGTAGCAAAAGAGGTGAAGCTGATGGCTCTTACAGAAGGCATCAGAATTCATCAGTACATAGACGATTGGTTACTGAGAGCAAAGTCAAAACAACAATGCCAAGAGAATACCCACAAGTTGATTCATCTTGTCCAAAGCTTGGGTTGGATAATAAATTTCCAAAAATCAGATTTAGTTCCAACTCAAGAAATCGAATTTTTGGGTTACAAATTCGACCTCAGGGTGGGGCTAGTGTTCCCAACTCAAAAAAAAATCGATCATCTTCTCGAAAAGATAGTTTCCATGTTGAAAGCTTCTCAAATATCTCCAAGTGGGCGCATGTCACTAATTGGCTTCAATGGAGAAAACAATACCATTGGGTGGTTTACACATGAGGCCGGTCCTATGGTATCTGAAGACACACTGGAGGTATCCCCAGTCTCTCGATATCCCAGTACCTGTGTCTCAGGTTCTCAAACAGCATCTTCAGTGGTGTACCAATCTTTCAAACTTGAGGAGGGGTTCCCCACTTCATCAGAAGGAGCACAATCTCCTTCTATTCACAGATGCTTCCCTAAAAGGCTGGGGTGCTCACTTAAAGCATCACAGCCAGTGGTCTGTGGAATCAGGTGGATTCAAGACTTCACATAAACATTCTAGAGCTAAAAGCAATGTTTCTAGCTTTAAAATCATTCGAAAATCAGCTTCTGAATCAAAATCTGCTGATTTCCACAGACAACTTTTCAGTGGTTGCCTATCGCAACAAGCAGGGAGGCACTCTCAGGAAATGTGTGCCCATTCCAGGGAATCTCAATGTTCTAGCCGATTCTCTGTCAAGAAAAGACAAGGTGATTCAGACCGAATGGGTGTTGAATCATCAAATGTTCAATCAGATTTGCCATTACTGGCATCAACCAATGGTAGATTTGTTTGCAACAAAGTTGAATCACAAGCTTCCAATGTGTGTGTCTCCTGTCCCCGACAGTCAGGCTTGGGGAAACAGATGCATTGAACATCTCTTGGGAGTTTCTGGATGTCTATGTGTTTTGTCCAGTGGCTCTCATTCCTCAGGTGATTCAAAAGATGACCACCTACAGGTGCAGGGTCATCATGATTGCACCAGGGTGGCCAGGGATGTCTTGATTTTGGGATCTGGTGGATCTGTCCACAAGACTCCCTCTAAGACTTCCTTTGTGGGTGAATCTGTTGACCCAACCATTCAGCAATAGACTTCACAACAATCTAGCTGATCTAAATCTTCATGCTTGGCATCTGGAGTCAGTCATGAAAGTTCAAGAGGATTCTCAGAGGAAGTGGCGAAGTGAATTAAGGAGAATCTATCAATCAAGGTGGTCCATATTTGGGAAGTGGTGTGAAGAGAGTCAGGTGGACATCTCAGATCCCACTATTCCAGATATAGCAAATTTCCTCAACTGCTTGTTTAAAGAAAAGAATCTCAAGCCATCGACTATTGCTAGCTACAGGACAGCAATTGCTGATGGATTGGGTTTGAGGGTGAAGATGTGTCAAAAAGTCTTGAATTAAATAGATTATTGGCAAGCTTTTATAGAGACAAACCAGTAGCTAATAGGTCTGTACCTCCTTGGAATTTGGCATTGGTACTCCATGCACTTACCAAGCAACCTTTTGAACCTTTGGGAAAAAACTATTAACTTTTAAGTTACTAACTTTCAAGACAGTTTTTCTATTGACTTTGACATCAGGCAAAAGAAGAAGTGAAATTCATGCTTGGACGTGCTCTTCTCTTAGTTACAAGGAGAATTGTAACTCTTGCCCCATCAACTGCCTTTTTGGCAAAGAACCAGTTGGCTTCAGATGGGCCTACTGCAATTAAGCCTGTGGTCATTCCGGCTCGCAAACCTCATTTGGACAGCAATTTGACTCAAGATAGGTCTCTTTGTCCAGTGAGGGCTTTGAAGTACTACTTGGATAGGACAAAGGATTTGAGAAAGAATAAGAATCTTTTGTTTGTAGCTATTAAGGATGGTTTTACTAGAGATATTACAAGAGCAACAATCTCATCGTGGTTGAAACAGACTATCCTTTTGGCATATGAGAAATCTGACTCTGAGTCTCAACAATTATGTCAAGCAAAAGCACATGATGTTCGTTCTATGGCTGCATCTTTGCCTTTTAAAGAAGGAGTCTCCTTAAGTAAGATTCTTGAAGCGTGCTTTTGGAAGTCCCACAATACCTTCACCAATTTCTATCTGAAAGACCTCTGTTGGCATAATGGTCAGATCTTGAAATTGGGTCCAATAGTCTCTGCTCAGCATGTTATAAATTTATAAGTGGTGTTATAACTATGTATTTTTACATGATTTTGTATATGTGTTCTTTCTTGTGATGTTGTGGGAAATACTTGGCAATCAGTTTGTATTTTGAGAGGATAGACGGCGTTAATTTGTACAGTGTACAGTTGCCGAGTTTGGACCCGTACTTGGTGTTATGATGCGTCAGCTGATAATGGTACCAAGTGGGGTTCGACCTGTTGGATGTTGTTCGATGTTTTGTACAGTCTATGTTATTGTTCTACAATTGCTTTTATTTGAGACAGAGCATTGTGAGAGTGTTACTTTTGCATGTAAATTTCACATTGTTATGTTTGTTCTAGTTCTCTCACATAGTTACATAGTTGTTGTTGGTGCAGGGGAGGTGTAAGTTTTAATAAAAGAATTTCCCTCCATCCTGCAAAGTTGTATTCAGCTACTGTTAGGAAATGGTAAGGGCATTTCGCTATAAAATTGGAAAATTTAATAGTAATTTAAATTTTTATGAAAAATACTTTCCATTTCCTAACACATGGATTTCCCTCCCGCCTCCCCTCAAGTTATTATTTTACTTGCAACAAAAATGATAAGGTAAACAATGTGATCATGTGACCTATTTGGCGGGAGAACGGACTACTGTAACCCAATGGCTTGGTTAAGGTTGTTACATAATCTTAAAAATCGCATCTCTGAATTGGCCATTGGGTTGGATGGCTCCAACAAATAGCTACTGTTAGGAAATGGTAAGTATTTCTAATAAAAATGTAAATTACTATTAAATTTTCCAAATTTGTACATTTGTACAGTTGAGATATATTAGTTCAATTTATTTATTGCTGTTCCACTATCATTGACCTGTCAGAACAGCAGCAGTATAAGCAGCAGTACCATGTGTCTGGGGCCATCAGTAATCTCGTCAGCACCAAAACACTCCTTTGCATAGCCTCAGCTATTGTAGAACAGCCAGTCTCTTCATCAGGCTGGTCTGTCTGCAGTTAACTGTACAAGCTCGACCAGAACTGTATAGAGCAAAAGCAACCAATGACACCAACAAAACCAGCAAGTTGATGTCTCCTTCTCAACTCTATTAACTTGATTGACGGCTCAATTCTCTTATTTTAACTCCCTCATTACAGTGCATGCACACTGAGATCACAGGTTCTGTGTGATGAAAATGTGATCTTTAACTTTCAATTTAATATTTAGTGTCATTTCAAATATTTATTTGCAATAAAAATGCCATTTTCTTAAAACAAAATCTATGTTTTGTTTTATGATATAAAAATTAAATGAATTGGCATCTAATAACTATGTTTAAAACACTGAATTTCATTCGCCTCAGGATTATGTTTATCAACATGAATCAAATATTATTTTAAGGGAATTGGTAGAAAATGTGAAATGTAGCGACAAAGTTTGGTATTTTCTAAGACAAGGTAGAAGTATTCATATATTCAGATACTAAGAAAACCGTTCATAGTAAGACAGGAACACTTTCCAGATGTTGAGCTTTTTGACTAACTTAAACCGAGAATAATTATATGGTATACTATGCTTAAATAATTCACAGATAACAGGGGAAATCTTTACACATTTCATCAAGTTCTTTCTGTGAATGGCTAATCAGGTTGATGGCATCTGACATCACTTTGTATCCACTCATTTTAAGGAAAAGTATGTTAAAGCTATCTTTACCAAATTTGTTATGCAGGCTTTCTGGGGTCACTAGCTAGCATCATAGGGTCCATAAATTGCTTCATATCGCTTTTGGGATGTCAGTTCCATAGCTATCTTATTAATAGCTAATTTGCTATTTTGAGTAAATATTAGCCCCTTAGCTTAATTAATTAGCTATTTTTAGTTGTACTTGGTTTTCTGCTCACATAGAGGAAAAGTGCAGGAGATATCTTAACAGAATTTGGTATGGAGGGTTACAGGGAACGTTGCTCTCTTGGTATTGCCTTGGGGTGCTACAGCTCCATAAAAAGGCTATTGTTATGCTATAATAGCTAATAGCTATTTTGAGTAAATATCTTATCACTGCTTCATCACACTTTGTTTCAACTCATTGTAAGAATAAGTACCTGTATTTTCAGCTATCTGTACCAAATATACTATGCAGGGTAATCGGGGTAATTGCTTACTTGGTTTTGCTATTGCCTACCATATCTATAGCGACTTATTAAAGGCGAATTGGCTATTTTAAGTAGCAATTTGGTTTCCATGCTTTAAAAGGAAAAGGAATCAAGATATTTGAACAAAATTTTCTGTAGAAGATTGTTGGATTAATAATTTGCTTGGTTTTGCTTTTGGGAGTCATAGTTCTATAGCTAAATGCGTAATAGCCACTTAGCTATGTAATTAGCTATTGTCAGTAACACTTTGTTTTCTGCTCACTTAAAACAAAAATTCAGGTAATATCTGAACCACATCTGGTATGGAGGATTATAGGATCCATAGCTTACTTGGTATTGTATCATTTTTAGGTTATTGTAAATTAAAGTCACAGGCTCAGTTACTTTCCCCAAGCTAACATGTGTTGTACTGTTGTACATATCTATCACTGTAGGTATGTGATTGGAATCTATTTTCAGCTGAATTAGATATAGAACAGGAGTAATTCACAAATATCACAGAAACTGCGATTTTCAGCAAATTTAAGACCCCTTAGGTACTAGAGAGCTTAGATGCAGTGCCTCTGAAAAATGTTGAATTCCGAGGCCCGTATTCATGAAGGGTCTTAGACTTAGCCAGGTCTTAGGCTTAATCCAGTCTTAAAGTTAAGACTTTTGTATCAGCTAAGTTTTGTCTTAAAGCCGTATTCACAAAGGGTGACTTAGCTAAATCCAAGATTATCAAATAACCACAGTGGTTTTCTGTGTCATGTGACCTTTCTTTTCCAGTCAAACTATACTATTGGTGACATATATCCTTCATTTAATGCATTTTATCTAAGGAAAAGTGCTGTTTTGAAATGGAAAACCTTGTTACCACATATAAACTTCCCAAAGACTGCTTTAGTGAGGTGTTCTGTATAATGATACTTTATTTACAGCCATTTCATATTTTGAAGTGGAGAAAAGTTTATGGCGGCCATATTTAAGTCATCTTTACAAAATTTAAGCCCATTACCAACCAGTCTTAAAGTTGAGCCCTTGGCTAAGCCTAAGACTGGTCTTAAATTCTTTGTGAATACCACTAAGCCTAAGACAAAAGTCTTAGCAGTTTTTGGCCAGAAACTTGAGACAAAAGTCTCAACTTTAAGCCTAAGCCCTGGCTAAGACCTTTCGTTAATACAGGCCCAGAATTTTGGCTGCCATCTTGAATTTTGGCGAAAATGAAAATGTTATTTATCTCATAAACTGTTAGAGATGGAGTGATTTTGAACGAATTTTGGAGGCTTTGGACACCAGAGTGTGGATATATATAGTGCCTCCCAAATTTTGGCTGCCATTTGAATATTGGCAGAAATAAAAAATGTTGTCTATCTTTAAAACAAATTTTGGAGCCTTTAAGTACTAGAAACCTTTGGTGTGGTGCCTCTAAAAATGTTGAACTTCCTGAATGTTGGCCAACATCTTGAATTTTGGTGGGAATTTAAAAACGTCATCAGTCTTGAAACTGTGAGAGATAGAGTGATTTCAAGCAAATTTTGGAGCCTTTGGGGACAATAAACCTGGATATAGTGCCATTGAAAAACTTTCAATTTTTCAAATTCTGGCAGTCATTTTGAATTTTGCGGAAATTGAAAATATCAATTATCTCAAAAAACATTAGAGAAACAGTAATTTTGAGCAATTTTTGAACCAATGCAAAAACACATGAAGCTGAAATGATATACATGTAATAATTATTCAATCATCCTTGATATATTTTACAGAGTCTTTAAAGACTACCATACAATTATGGCAAAACCTTTATCGGGTGGACATTACACATGATAATGTATTTTCTTCTGTGCTGTCCTGTTTCTTTTCATATGTTGCGGCTACTCTTAACAAGGCATCCTATTTCAATTGCTTTATTCATTTTCACAGTTTTTTTTCATTTTCACATTTCAATATGTTATTCAGTAGGTTTTGATCCATCAATCAGAATTTGTCTAATAAAATTTAATGTTTCCTCATCCTTTTATTTAAGGCTTCTAGTTTACAATATCTAGACATTTGTCACTACATAATTTTCAATGACACATTCACTTTTCATTTTTTGTCATAACTTTTATATATTTTAATGATAAGATTTCAGTTATATCCCACAAAATACTTCAATATCATTACTACTTGCTTTCTTATTTTATATTATATAGAGTTCAGTTGAGTACATTTTGTGTAAGTCAATTCTGTTTTAGTCAAGTATCATCAGATGGAGTGTTTATAACTTATGCAAAATTGATCTACACCACAAACATTTAAAACAGTAAATACATGTCAGTTATTTTTAGTAATCATAGTTACATACTTCCACTTCTCAATGTTGTGGTGATTAAAGCACAAAAATTATGTTAAACACATTTTTATATTCAACAAACTCCTTTCAAACAACTACAGGTAAATAAAATGTCAGTAACTGGCCATTACAGAAGGGCTTAAGCATATAACATAATGACTAAACACACACTTCCTAAACTACCTCCATGGGAGTGACTGATATGTAATAAAAGTAGGTTTATTTTGTCACTGTTATCTTAAATTCTGCCAATTCCCTCAAGTTGTAAAATATGGCATCTTTTCAGCAATCTTTTGCCTTTTTACTGATATCAATTACTCAGAAAAAATCAACAAAGTAACCAATATCCACAATAAAGATACCATTTCCATGTGACAAAAACTCAAAATAAAAACTAGGTTTTTAAAACACCAACCACTCAAACACTTAAAATATAAGAATGAGCATTCTCCTGTCAATCAAAGTTTCTACCTTAGAGAGGGATGAACTAAAATGCAGAAAATCACTGTTTTTAAACAGCTGTGTGGTTCTTTATTTAACATCACAGAAGATACCAGCAGCTTGTCTATTTATCTTTGGGAACATCAACCAGTTATCTCTGTTAGCCTACCTGGTTGGATGCACAGGCTATGGAAACATTAACACACTACAGTCTTTCTCTAATCTAGAAGAATGCCAACTAACCATAACAGCAACTGCCATAGTAATATCCGCCATTTTCACCTTGCCACTTGAGACCACCAGCATATGCTCCTCCACCAAGTCAACATGTCTCCTTCTAAGAATGACTTTAACATTAGTAGCCCTTCCAAATGCCACATATATTTTCTAAGAACCTTTTGTTTAAGCTGGTGTTAAAAATATGAGATTAAAGTCCAATCACAACAGCACACAGTACAAAAATTCAACCCATTTTCCCCAATACAGCGTACCTCTAAACCTTCACGATTTTCAAATTAAAATTGCAGGGCTGGAACTATAATTCCCATGATCTTAAAATTAAAGTTACAAGGCTTGAACCCTAAAAGCAAAAGAATTTAAAATTAAACTTGCAAGACTTGAACTCTTGAACAAGAATGTTAACCAGGACATCTTTGGGTGTTTTGAGGTGTATGGTGGTTAGAATTTAACCATGTAACAATCAATTCTTTTCAGAATAATGGCGTGGCCCTGAAAAGAATTGATAGTTCTTCATGCTTCAGTCTCAGCTCTGCTGTCAGAGAACTGACCTTTCACTTTGTTACGGTCATGTGGCAAGTGTGGTAGCAATTACCAATTGCTTTTAAATTGCAACAGGAAAAGACTTTTACTTAACAAATTTATTTAACAATTAAAAATAATTATTACAGTCAACTCAGATGCTCTTAAATGTACATACAATGATACAATAATGAATCCAATCTGACCTGGCCATTGTAACTGACAATTAAGTTTGTCCACTGTATTCAGCAATCTGTCCTGTGATCTGTTTGGTATCCACTAACAAACAGATATCCATATCCTGTGATCCATTCAATATCCGATAACATGAACTGTCCTTATCCTGTGATCCTTTCCATGTCCAATCACGCAAAATGTCTATACAGATATTCAGAGAGTTTCTACAACCTACTGTCCACTCCAAGATATGGATGATGTCCAAAATGCAGTAAATCCGCTCTCTGGTAGAACTGCACACTACATGCTGATGTAAAAGGTACAGCAAATCTACTCTAGTAGATCCAGACACTGTATTCAGTTCACTCCAGCAAAAGTTCACAACAACAAAAATAGTTTATATCCACTTGATATTAGTTCTAAGACACAAGAAACCTTCCTTATAGCCAGCAAATGCTATATTCATTTGTGGCCAGATGTACAGTCCTTATATATAGTTATGAAAATGTCTAGAATTTTATTGAACTAACTTTAAGGTAACACCTGTCACCAGAAGCAGTGAGGAAGCTCTAGAAAGTAAACCAGTTTAAAAGGGTTTCCCCAAATCTACAAACATAATCACTGAGGTTATTGAAGAATACAGGGGTTTCTATAAATAGACAACAAACATCAATAACACACAAATATCAATAATTCCATTACCTTAAATGTTAATACATACATATAATGCTTATATGAAACAATGCACTGGCATAGTGCCTGTATATCTAACAACTTTCAAAGAGCATCTCTCTCTGTTTTTGGCCTCTCGGGTAGGATTTTCCTGGCGCTGTCATCTCCATGAAATTGTTACTTGTCCATGTATTCATCAACAGCCAGGTGACCACATTTAATCCTCAAAATGTTAATCAGAACACAGGATGTGCATGCCATGGTGATGGTGGTCACCAGCTCTTGCTGTGTGGTTGCCAGGAGCACCTACCTCCAGTTAGCATTTGTAACCATCCTCCTCCCTCTACTTATTTGGTAGTTGTAAATTTTTTGTTTGGGAGATATGCCTCTTCTGGAGAAGGTTTCATAAATCAGGGCTATAGTGGAAATGTGTCCTCTGTCAAAAGAAGGAAGGCTAGTGGAAGTCTGCTTGGACTGATTTGTTGCAGCGGGCGAATCCAATGGTGTTGTGTTCTATCATATTCCTGAACTGATTGACGATCTGTGAGTCATACTGACTTTCACCTCTTTTTGAACATCTGATGGCCACTCGCTTGCCATCATGTGTACCCAAGTCATTAAGCACTTTCCATGTAATGTGGAAGACAAAGGCACCTGGTGTTGTGGGGCCATTCAATCACCCATGCTATTTTCTATAATGGCCTGGCACACTTGATCCATCATCTTTGTGACATTAAACTATGTCACTCTTAATTCGAAGTCAAAACAAAGATGCTGATATTGAATCTCCTGTAGCCAGAAACGTCAACACTACCACCAACTTCAGTACAGCTTCCAAGGGGCTCTGCCCGACATCCTGGCCCCTCTCTTGGAAGAATTCAGGGTCCATGTGGGTACAATTGTAGAAACTCGGTCTATCATTATGGCCAGGTCTGGCAAAAGGGCTGTATAGTGCATATGTGTGTCTCTCAGTTTGGGAAGCTCGCCTTTGGCAAGTCAAGCCACACCAGGCCAGAACTCCCCAAATGATAGTGGGAGTGAAAGACAATTTTGATTCCAAGATCTAGAGGCCCCTTTATCATTTGCTGCACATAATCACCAATCAAGCTTCAATGGGGATGCCCCTTCATTTATTTAGTGTTTTGCATCCATCAGCAAGCAACTACCTGCTGTCAAACATGAGGACAGGTCAAGAATGTTGACTCAAGATCAACCTCTGGTCTCACAGTGTGTTACCATTGTGCCACCGTGGCGCCTGGGATACCCCTGCAAGATATCCACACTGACAGCAAAGCCCCAGACGTCAACATTAGTTATTGGGATCAGATGCAAGATCATCAGTTCATTCACTCACATCATATACACCAATCCTTTAAAATTATGATGATAGCTACCCCTTTTACAGCACACGGAAGGGATGGAAGGGATGATGAACCACTTCATTGATTAACAACCATGCACAGCCCGGCTGAGAAACCTCTACAAGTCCAGTGTAATGGGAGTCTTTATTAGATATATCTAAAGGCAGGTACAAAATACTTTACAGAATTTTAGACAAAGACATTTGCCATTTTAAAGTTAAGTCACAGCAGCAGCAAATACAGTAACAGCAGTCTAACCCACCCGTTTTGTATAACATAGAACCATTCAATAAACTGATCTCTTCTGTGTTGCAAACCAACGTTTCAGCCAATTAGGGTCCCAATTCATCTTTGAGGCTATCTCTCCTCAGCAGGCCTCTTTCTTAAGAGTGTCTTTGTAATCAGAAAACTTGTTAACAACATGTCATGATCCCTAATCCAGTCCAGCAAGACTTCTTCTGTGCACTGAGAGAGCCACAGCCTTCGTCTTGCCCCTCTTGTATGTCTTTGGATGCAGATGGCTGTGTTCAACCATATCCTCCTGTGTTGACTCCTCATCTGTTGGCTCTTCTCGTGACTCATTGAGATCTGCATCTTCCTGATAAGGTTTATCCTGAACTACTGCCTGGTGAGAGGATTCTGGCTAACCCACAACCTGTGACTCCTCCTTCTTTGCCGGAACATGCAAGTAAAATCTGGTTACTTCCTCCTCTGTTGCTGTGGTTATTGTCTTCCCCTTTCCTCTTTTGCAAGCTTCTGTGGCATTTTCAAAGTTAATGTCAGATATTTTCAAACGTATTTCCTCAGAAAAAAATCAAGATTAGTATGACAGCAAAATATGTTGTCTCCTCAAAATTTTAAAATGGCATGAGGCAAAAGTGGCCAGAACTCTCTATTTATACCCAGATATAACGATCCTGTGTGACATGTGTCATCCATTGTCTCATCCATGGAGATGATGTGCTACTCTGGTCAATAGGCAGGATGCAACCCATACATATTACCTGGGAGACAACATTCACCCCAGTTAACCATCTTGTCAATTGATGACAGTGGCAAACCACTGTGATCAGCCAGGCCAAGATTCTAAACATACTGCAATTATTTGTCCATCCCAATTTTAGCACGAGCATGGCAAAAAAAACACCCTGGATTATATCAGATGTACAGTAAAGTAAGAGATGGCCATTGTGTACCTACAATGAAAACCCAGGATGGTCAACATAAGGGTTGCTCCTGAGCTGTCTTGACAATAGAACAGCTATATTAGCGGTAACAAAGGGTTTTATGCACACGCTTTAAAACTCAAAATTGGTCCCTTATAGAATCATCCTACACACAGCTAACATTGAAGTAATTTACCCTGTTCTGCAGGCATCATGATCTCCTAACAAATGATACTTTATAAATTTGTGGAAATGTACAACTCATATATCCACAAAGAAAGTATCAGAGGCAGGATTGATGATAGATCTTAAGTCTAAGTTTTGTCTTAAGTCTAAGCTAAAAATCAAAAATGTTTAAATTGTTGTTAGAAAGGGTCTAAGACAAAATTTTGGACAAAATACTGTACTTGCTGAGACTAGCCAAAATGAAAATCATAAGTTGCCACAGGTAGACAGCCGAGATGAAGATGCACAAAATAAAGTTTGGTAGAAATGTTGTTACGCAGGCAGTTACAACAAGAATTGATCATTCAAGGGCTGAAATTGGCAAATGTCAAACTAACAATAAAGCACAGACAGAAATATCATTTAAACTTGAAAAGGGTTTACTTTATTGAGTATTCACCAGAAGACAATTACAGATTGTAACGGAAGAGAAGCAACTGGTGGTATCCAAGAAATATGAAACCATGTTGAGATTGGGACATGAAACCTTTTTGGCAGGCCACATGGGTATTATGAAAACATTTGACAAGATACAGTCCAATTTTTTTGGCCCGGGCATGTACACTGATATTAAGAATTTCTGCAAATCATGCAACATTTGCTAACAAACCATTCCAAAAGGTAGAATACCAAAGGCCCCATTAGGTAGAATACCATTTGATTAGTAGTTGATATGATTGGGTCTCTGCAACCAATTAGTCATTGAAAGAACAGATACATCTTAAACATGGTAGATATGGCTGCATGTTATCCAAAGGCACAAGCATTAAACAACATTGACACTGTCACTATAGCAGAAGCACTTCTCCTGATGTTTAGCAATTTTCGTTTTCAAAGACAAATCTTACATGATAAGGGTGGACAGTTTACATTGGACATGATGAAACAGTTTGAAACGATGAATTTAGTTAGGCCCCTTATGATGGCTCCATATTGTACACAATGCAATGTCCTCTGCAAAAAAAAAAAATTTAATAGGACACTGAAACAAATGATCAAAAGGATGATTGGTGATCAACCAAAAGACTGGTACAGGTTAGTAGTACTAGGTGGGTCAATCGAACAACATAAGTCATAAAAATTGGTCTGAAGTGATCGGAAAATTATCTAGATCACTATTGATAGGTTATTGGGAGCTGATGGTGCAATACTGGGTGGCTGGTACAGGTATTTGCTGCAATGCAATGGTGAATGAACTACATATTGTTATTGAGGTGATGATGCAATACTGGGTGGCTAGTACAGATATGCTGCAATGTAAATGAACTACATATTGTAATTTTACAAGGTGAACAGATGGGCATATAAGGATTGCTAGCTGATGGTGCAATACTTCCAACAAATAACCCTACAAATGATCTATATAGTTTTGAATATTGCTGAGAAAACAACTTTACAGGGTGAACAGATAGGAACAAGAATATTGCTGAAAAAAAATTCAAAATTCATTGAACTCAAGAACTAAACTGGTCGTAATATGTAAAATCAATAATGTATGTATCCCCCCAAAATATAAATTTGGACACCTTACTTAGTTAAACTCATTTTTTCCTCTAACTACAACATTGCTGGTACAATCACACTCTGGGATTTATATCTTCAAGTGAAGAATTTTCAGTTGAAGAAACCAGCTGACTTTATGATGTTAGTTTTAAAAGACTTTCCAATAACCTGTCCTGGAATATTTGGACTATCTGACTCTTATATGGCATTATTTTATTGACATTATCCCTTCCATTTTTTCTCTCTGCTATCAGCCTCCTTCCAGATATGTACACATAAAATATCTGGCACATATATCAACAGTGGAAGAATAAGATGAATACATTTTCACCCATGGCAAGGTTTTACACAGAACAAGCCCAGGACATGATAAGAAGAATAGAAGGGGGAGGCGATGAAGTTGCAGATATATGAGACATTTACTTTATGCTACTTAATGTATATAAAATATGTAATAAAAATTGTAGATAATATTGTAAACTCTTTTCTTGCAAGTCATTATAACAGATATCTTTGTAGCTTTCCTACATATGCAATATGTCATAACCTTAGGAAAATCTTGCATCATCAATATTTTGATGATCACTCTCCCATATGGTCTTTGGAAACTGTCGTATCATCAGTAATATGTAAACCAAAATTGCATATGTATGCAATCATGAATTGCTTCATCATCACTAAATATTCTTATAAATAAACCTCCACATCATCTCCACAATTTATCAATTTTCTTTAAGTGTTATAATGGAATTCAAGTGTCCATTCTGTCAATGTGATATGCTTAATGCTTTTTGTTGAAAATTCATTTGAAGTTGTGTAAAAAAGTCATATCTCAGAGAAAAACTTCTAAACAGAGATTTTAGTGTAAAAATTGTCAATATGGCACGCTTAACCAATATTTGTTGAACTGTCATAAGAAGATATGTCCTAAGAACAATGATAATTTGCAGAAATGTAACATATGTGACAAGGAATTCAACTCATCTCAGCTATTATTTCAACATTACAGAAAGTGTGGGAAGTTTATTTGCTTTCCAATAATCTGCACTGAGGCTTCAACGAGATTAGAGGACATTTGACACAAATATATAACGACCAAGAAAATGTTTTTAGAATAAACTTTTCTTTTGGTATGATACTGCAGAATACAGAAACTGGTGAATATAGGTATTATATTCCATAATTCAATAACAAGATCTTACATTTTCCATTTACTATATCTAATAGAAACAATATTAGATTTTTTACGTTTAAACTTGCCAAATTAGGCATTATAGAACAGGCTAGAGCTGTGAGACCTTCAACTGCTTGGACATTGGCATTTATTACAAATATTCAATATGTAGTGTTTAAGACAGAATTTCCACCAGTTCAGGTAGATAATTTTCCATTATGTTTAAAGAAAATCCTTATTTCATTTCATTTTACATTAATAGAGTTACTCGCAAGCCCTATCAAGATAAATTGTGCTTTATTAGATGTTTACATTATCATTTTAAAGATAAAGAAATGGTACAGTTTTACAATATCTTAATCAATGGAGAAGATGTAACAATTTACCAGAAATGCCAAGTAATTCCATTGGAAATTTCAAAGGTGTCACCATAGAAGAGATGAATAAGTTGGAAAAATGTTTTAATGTAAAAATAATTATTGTGTCTCTGAATCCCTCTACCTCTGTAAATTTGCTATATGATTTTTTTTTGAAAGTGAAAATGTGATATATTTGAACAATTATGAAAATCATCTGAGTTACATAGCAGATTATTCCAAGGTTACAAACAAATTTCAATATGAAAAATGTAATAAAATGTTTAAAAGACATCGACATCTTAAAAGACATTATACTAATTGTTATGAAAGAACCAAATATATATTTCCTGGAGGCTTTCATAAAAATCAAGAAACCATATTTGATAAATTAGAGTCCCTAACTATACATGTACCTGAAAGTGATAGATATTACCCCACTTTTATTGTTTGGGACATGGAGGCTGTACTAATGAAGACAAATACCTCGTCCACTGACCAACTGCAATTTTTGTCCATGCATATTCCAGTAAGCGCAAGTGTTTCCTCAAATGTTGAAGATTTTTGCAAACCCAAATGTTTTGTAGATATCTCCTCAAATAATCTTATTTCTAAGATGATGACTTATCTTATTGAAAAAAGTTCAGCAAATTTAAGTAGACTAAAAGTGAAATATGACTATGTATTTCGAGAATTAGATGACCTCATGATAAAATATAGCATGGATCCAGAAAGTGATCAAGACTTTTCAGACACTTCATCTACCGAGTCGTCTAATGAAAATTCTTTAAGTTCTAAATCCAAAACTCATTTTTTAAGTAGAACTGTTGATCTTCAGCAGAAATTCGAGTTGTATCTGTCACATATACCTGTCTTATGTGGGTGTTCAACCACACGACTAAGGCTCCCGATTAAGGGTTTTTGAGGGTCGGTTTGAAAAATTTCCTTAGTCCCAGGCATCCTGTAAGGGTTGGTTGTGGTCGGTTGGGGCCGTGAGAAATATCAAACATGTTTGATATTTCTCCCGACCCAAACCGATTATTTTTTCCCGCCATAAACAAAATTCCCCAGGCCTCCTCAGACCAAATTTACACAGTCCTATGTTGTCCCAGGCCACCTGCGACCATTAGTCCTCGACCGTTAGTCCCAGATCCTTAGTGCCTTAGTCCCAGGCCTCCTGCGACCATTAGTCCCATTGCAAAACAAGAATCGGCCATCTCAGTCTGGGGAAGACTGGGGACACCTCAGGAGGCCTGAGGACGCCGGGACTTAGTCGTGGGTTAGTCGGGGCTTAGTCCCAGGAGGCCTGAGGCGTCCTGGGTCCCAGTCGGTATGTCTACGACCAGTTCTTGGATCAAACCGACCAGAAAAATGGCTTAGTCGGTTCTTAGTCCCAGACCAGTCCAGGACTGTCTGGGGCCACCTGGGGCCTCTTCAGGCTTCCTGAGGCCGATCTGTACTTAATCCCAGACTGTAATACCGATCCAGTTTTGCCGCCCATTTTATCTTTTTTTTCACCGACTGTCCACAATTAAGGGTCCCAGACAGGATCGGGACGAGCCCGTAATTATCCAGAAAAAGATATTCATACAATTAAAAAGGAAAATTCTTATCTGGCAATATCTACTCCTCAGTTGAAAATTTTGGACATTTCTAATTATCTTGCTGCTGGATCCTCTTATAGTCAATTTTTGAAGACTTATAGTTGTGACATACCGAAAGGAATTTTTCCTTAACTACACATCCCTACCTGAAATGGAGAACTTTTATTCCACCTTATCGAATTCAAATCCATTGAAGTCCGAAGCTGAATATCTTAAATTGAAAGAAATATGGAATACTCAAGGAATGAAAACCTTTGAAGATTATCCGGTATATTACAATAATTTAGATACAGGTCCTTTTGTAACAGCACTCTCATCATTTTTTAGATTTTTCACAGAGCAGAAGATCGATATTTTTAAAGATTATATAACTTTACCAGGTGTAGCAAGGAAGCTTTTACATGCGTCTACTGATTCTAATTTTCCCTGATTAATCAACATCGTGCTGATTTGTATTATACTTACAGAAAAAATATTGTAGGTGGACCTAGCATAATATTTTCTCGTTATCATGAAAAAAGGGGTTTCTAAGATTAAGAAAATAGAAGGTAATAAATGTCAGTCTATAGTAGGTTACGGTTGCAATGGTTTGTACTCATATGCCATTAAACAGAATATGCCTACAGGTGTATATGTAAGAAGAAATCCTGATAATAATTTTAGACCAGAAATGTTTGAGAAATATATAGATTCCTATGTTTGGATGGATTATATTATGGTGAAACAAAACATCAAGATTTTGTCTAAATTAAATAATTCCAAAGAAATTAGAATTGGAAATTTTCTGGTAGACGGCTATGCACCAATTACTAAAACTGTTTACAAATTTCAGGGTTGATGTTATCATTACTGTAAGGATGATTGTCCCACCATTAAAAAAAGAAAGTCTTCCTCTTGGCTTAAAAATAAAGAAGAGTCAGATTAAAGATATCAGAAAAAAAAGAAATTATTGTCTCTATGGGATACAAATACAATTCTATTCAACAATGCGACTTCAACAAAGAAATAAAATCACTGTGTCATGAATTTTTTGACCATTATTTACCAAGATATTACACCAAAAATAAGGTTCATTAACTGAAAGTAAATAAAATCAGACATTGCTAATGGACAGTTGTTTGGTGTAGTTGAAGTAGATATATCAGTGAAAGAGGAATTTAAACATTTCTTTTCAGAATTTCCACCTTTTTTGTACAATGTCAGACATAGGCGAGCACATGACAGAATATTGTACTCAAAATGACGTTAAATTCGATTATAAGAAACTTTTAGTTAGTGGGACTTCAGCCTCAAAAATATTATTGTCTACTCCACTTCTGCAGTGGTATCTGAAGTATAATTGTGAAATTACCAAAATTTTTCAGATAATAGAATATCAACCTGAACTATCTTTTGGATCTTTTATTGAAACAGTGACCAAACATCAATTGGAGGGTGATCAAAATCCTGACAAAACAATCATTGGAGAAACCTATAAATTGGTCAGTAATAGCTCCTACGGATCTCTGCTCATGGACAAGGCAATCATACCAATGTTAAATATTTAATGAATAAAAGTAAGGTCTGCAAATCTGTATTAAAAATATGAATAAATTAGGTCAAGATTTATATGAAGTAGAGACATACAAAACTCTTATATCTGTAGACACTCCCATCCAAATCGGATTTTTTAGTTTACAATATGCACAGTTAAAAATGTTAGAATTTTATTATGATTGCATCAACCTTTATCTTAACAAAAATTCATTTGAACTTACACAATCAGACAGATAGTATTTACATGGCTATAAACCAATCAGATCTCAATCAATTTATATCCCAAAAATATAAGAATAGATAGCAGAATGAAATTTTTAACTCATGTTGCATTAGATTGCCGTAGGGTAGGGATCTTTAAGAAAGAATTTGAAGGTTGCCAGATGGTTTTCTTATGTTCTAAATCTTACATTATTCAAGATTCTAAGAAAGAAAACAAGAGGGAAAACAAAAGATATATTGCATAGGAATTTCTAAAAAACAATTGATTGATCCCATGAGTAAATTTTAGCAAACATTAAATGAAAAGGTGATTAATTCATCAACTAATGTTGGATTTTGATTCAGAGGTAGTAAAATATATACATATTCTCAAGAAAAAATTGGCTTCAACTACTTCTATTGTAAAAGAGTCGTTGAGAATGATGGACTAAGTACAAGACCTTTAGATATGGTTATATGTCCATGGGAGGAAGATGTGGTGTTGGTAGAAAAAATTCAATCTTCTCTTTCTAATATTTTTTTTGTTAAATTAAGATACGAGAATTACTGTTTCTATTCACTTGAGCAACTTTATTTTTTTATTAGCCAAAAATTATCAAAATTATCAATTATGTAAATAATTGGCTGTAGAAAATGATTGCTTTAAAATAGCTGAAAAAATGAAACCTTATAAAGATGTATGTATGGATTCAGAGCTTAGAGAACACATTATGAGATTTGCAGTACTTCAAAATTTTATTCAGTGTTCCATATTTAGAGAGGATTTACTGTTGAATAAAAATAAACATCTTGTGATAAACAACCAACTTTTAACAGTGAAGAAACTACTTTTTGTGGGTTTCTACTCCATCATATCTGGTTTCTGTGTTGAAACCATCCTCTTTAGCTGGTAATAATTTAATGGGACAAATATTAATGAAATATGTTTCCAAAGTAAGTACTTTTTGATAACCTTAAAATTGAAATCGGTAAAAAAAACTCCCCAAAAACTCCCCAAACCAATGTCCTCATACGACATAAAGAAGGAAAAACAATCCGAGTTCATTGAGAAATCTATCAGAATTTGAATTTGTAATGGCAGGTCTCCCTCATATGAAGGTAATGACTGCATTAGTTTGCTAGCTTTTCAAAATTGGAATTGGGGTCAGTTAGTCATATAAGGTGGATGATATTGAAGTTTGCAAAAATAAATTTTATTAAATAAAATAAAAGAAGGTTCTGAAGTAACACTAATTTATTTACATGTTATGTACAATCCTTGAATACATAAATATACAAGTGTTATGTTCAATTCTTGATAACATAAATATACAACTACATATATATATACATTTATGAAACAATAGAAATATTAATTGACAATTTGACTGTATAGACTTTTTACAATATCTTCATTACATTGCAAGTTACTGCTAAAGTTTGTTAATAATACATTGTAGTCTATCTTTCTGCAGCTATAATAACTGTAGTAGAAGCAAAACAATCCACAGGACTCTGTATATGGTAATTGTAACCTCTTTTTATTGTACTTATATGTAAATCCTTTACTTGTTAATAACTTATGTATCTCTTTCTTTTGTTGTTTTCCTAATGAATCAAAATACTTCACATGCTTTTTTGATAATGTAGAGCTATCCAGTGACTGCCTTTCTTCTCAGAACTGTCAAGATTCACTACGATAATTGACGGTATAGGAAGATCTTGGGGTATCAGATCTATGGGATAAACGCCTATGAATATTTTACTGATTTCTTTGTCACTTTTCATCAGTTCAAGAATTTCTTCTGTGTTCATGATCCCAGAGTTACATTTCTACTGTGATCTATAGTTAAACTCTCAGGAAATTTTCCATAAATTATAATATTTATAGTTTCTGACAAAGCTTTTGCGAATCTCATTGTTAATCGTATATGACCTTTAATTGGCTTACTTATAATATGTCCTGAGAGAAAACTTTGTATATCAAATAGGAATAGTGTGTAGCCTTTGTCATATTCCAATAATTTTATAATAATTCCCACTTTTCTTGTCATAATTATTATCTAATGAAGATAGGTAGGCTAAAATGAAATCTCCTTTTTCAAAATTTGGGGTTAATGCTCTATTAGGAACAGGTTGACCGTCTACAGTCACTTCCAGATAATTTAAGTTCATTTTTAAAATCAAAAGGGTTTTTATCATATTCTCCAGGATATCCTGCATTAGAAACCATTCCTATTATTAATTTACTTGGAACTTTACCATGATATATATTATCTGTCATGAAATTTAGGGAACCTTTAGCCACACTGAAACTCTTAAGGTCACTCCTCCAAAAAGGATAAATTGCAGGACTAAGTTTTAAGGCCTCGTCATGTGCAAGTATCATATTTGGATTCAAAGAAATATGACATACTTTCCAGACAGCACTAGTGATTAATAACTTTTAATTTTTAGAACCTAATCTCATTAATCTAAAGTCATTTAAGGACTGAAACAACTTAAGGTTTACAGAAACTCCATTTAGAATTGCTCTGTTTTCACCTGACACCTTCCACCTTATCTAGATATAAACATCCCTCCATGTTGCCTGCATCACCATCATTTGTAGGCCTTCCTCTTTCTGTATATCCACTATTACTCCCTATATATTCTAATTCATCTAAATGAGCTGCCTGATCCTTAAAAACATAACTGCCTGAGCCTGAGATAATATCATGTCACTACTAGATCCTAAGAGTAGGTCAATAAGTGCTTTATAAAGGATAATTAACTCCAACATCTGGTGAGATAAGTTTCTGATTTAAAGATAAATCAATCTGTCTAAAAACAGAACGCAAACTAAAATTAACAGGAGCTATTTGATCATTGTTAGCAGTTGGAACTCCATGGATATCTCTTTCATCTTTAATCTTATCTCCCTCCTCGTCTGTGTTAATATATTTTATATGTAACTTACTCTTTCCTAAGCTGATGTAATCTACAGAGGTTCCTGGTACACTAAATTCAATAACCCCTCCCTCAGATATTGCTGCAATGAGATTGTAATCTACCCAGTATTCTTTAACTATCGACTTATCAGCAGGAGGTGGAGCAAATAATGACAATGAGGTTTGAACTACATACATATGGATCTATATTTGATTTTTTTTTCTTTTTTGAACTCTTTCCTTTTGGATTTTTCTTCTTTCCAACTTTCTTTGTAAGTGTCTTTTTTATTTTTATTTTTTTTTTTGGCTGAGGATTTCCTGGACTTGATATTGCCTATATCTTTACCACCTATTTGATATATTTTTTGTTTTTTGGAATCTATTTATATTCATCTTCTCTCTGACCTCACTTTTGGCCTGTTCAACTGCTGCCTGTGTACGATTAACTATCGAAAGGTCTATGTTTTTATTTTTTTTCATTCTCCTCATTACTGTCTAGAACATAATAATTTATAAACATTTACATTTTTCCTTCCATACATTTTTTACAAAAATTTAGATATTTATCCATAATTTTTTTCCTTCTATTCTTTCTGAGCTGCAAACTTATTTTAACCAGTCCACTTCAAACTACTTGAAAAAAATGAGGCTTCTTCTTCTTTATATATTCAAATTCCCTCAAAATTTCAGACACATTTCTGATCATAATTTATTTTATTTTAACTTTTTTTCTTTCTCACATGTACAGTCAATTCAACTATTCCTGTTAAACTACTTGCAAACTGGAGGTTCTTATTATTTATGTATATTTGAATTCAACTGAAATTTAGGTTTTTAACAGGTAAATTTTATTAAATAATTGATATTATTGGAATTTGTTTGAGGTAACAGCCTTAATATACCTCGCATCGAGTTTCTGACATAAGAGTAATCTACAATATCTGAAAATAAATACAGGGTTTCATTAGTTATAGTACTTGCATAGAAATCGCATATCCCTACTTCCCAGTCACCACTTAAACTAGCCCTCTCAGGAACCTCGACTGTAAAATTATAAGCTTCGTTATTTGGATGAAAGTTTAAGGAATCAATGGAAGACAAGAAAAAGTAAATGCTTTCCTCATCCATTTTCGACTCAACTCAAAAATCTTAAATTATGAAATGTCTTGTATATATTTTTATGTTCTATATATTTTCCACCTCTTTTTCTGGAATCCATGAATTGAACTTTGACGGCCATCCCTTCCATTTGCACTAATATCTCCACCTCTCCACCTTTTTTCTTTCTTTTAAAAATAATTTCTTCAATTTTATACAATATATTGCTACCAATGTATGCTATTTGCAATTCAGGTGCATAAAAGAAACCTTGAATAACCTCATTATTGTAATCTCTTAACTCATATATTGGAATATATTCATTTAATTTACCATTAATTATAGTAAAAATGTACCCAGACCATTTCTCAGTATATTCTTTGTTGAACATATTTTTAAGTTTATTTATTTATTTATTTGGGGTTTTACGTCGCTTTCAACACTGTACAGGTCATATCACGATGGGTAGTTGGAAGGGCAGAGGAAACCAGTACATGGAGTTCGCTAGGGTTGTGTACTGTAAACTGCCGACCAACGGCAAGCAACTACCAGCTTTCCCACTTAAGGCCATGACGGGGATCGAACCCCCGACCTCAGAGGTGGGAGGCAAGAGTGTTACCACTCTGCCACCGTGGCCCCTCATATTTTTAAGATGACTTATCTTAACCCTGTCAGATATATTGAACTTAAACTTTTTTATTTAAGGTTTGCATCAGTTTCGGATTTTTATATTGTTTTTTGAAAGTAAAGAAACTTTTAGGGTATTTCAAATTGTCATATTGAGATTTCCAAAGCAAATAAGGATTCTTTGATTTTGCATCGTTAGGGTTGATCTTAATTGACCTATGGATAGAATTATTCTAACCATAGGTCAAGTCAGACAGAATGTCAATCCATCTTAAGGTCTCTTTTTCAGCATAATTAGCTTTGGTTTCATAATATGTGTACAAATGTTTTATTTTATTTTCATTTAATAATCTATTAAAAGCTCGGTTCTTATATTCACTTCCTTGGTCAGTTCTTAGAATTTGAGGTTTCTCACCTATTTCTGTAATTATTCTTTGAAATATGACTACCATTTCCTCTCCCCTTAAGGATTTCAATGGTGCTGTGTACAAGTATCGAGTAAATATATCTATGCCCAGCAGGCAGGCAACTTTGAAATCAGGTTGAATCCAACGGTGAAATCCGGTTGAAATACGTGTAGATTTTGCAAACCGTTTTTAGTTGGATCCAACCGGTGAAATCATGTTGAAACCAACTGTTAAAATCTGGTTGAATTCAATGGGTGAAATCAGGTTGAAATACGTGTAGATTTTGCAAACCGTTTTTGGTTGGATCCAACCGGTGAAATCATGTTGAAACCAACTGTTGAAATCTGGTTGAATCCAATGGTGAAATCTGGTCGAAATATGTGTAGATTTTGCAAACCGTTTTTGGTTGGATCCAACCGGTGAAATCATGTTGAAACCAACTGTTGAAATCTGGTTTTATTCAATGGGTGAAATCAGGTTGAAATACGTGTAGATTTTGCAAACCGTTTTTGGTTGGATCCAACCGGTGAAATCATGTTGAAACCAACTGTTGAAATCTGGTTTTATTCAATGGGTGAAATCAGGTTGAAATACGTGTAGATTTTGCAAACCGTTTTTGGTTGGATCCAACTGGTGAAATCATGTTGAAACCAACTGTTGAAATCCAGTTGTATTTATGTGCAAAATCTGGTTGAAATACATGTAGATTTTGCAAACAGATTTTGGTTGGATCCAACTAGTGAAATCATGCTGAAACCAACTGTCGAAATCCGGTTGTATTTATGTGCGAAATCTGGTTGAAATACATGTAGATTTTGCAAACAGATTTTGGTAGGATCCACTGTATGAAATAGGGTTGAATTCAATGGGTAAAATCAGGTTATTTACATTGTCTTCTTTATTTGAATCATTGTAGCTTGTGTGTCATAATTATAGCTTCTTAATAATATTATACAATAACTATCCATATGCATATTTTACACTTTGGATACAACTCAAAGTAATTAATTCTTTCCAAGATGACATGTATTCATGAATCATTGTATATTCAATATTCTATTTCTGATGACATTGTAATGATACATAATTTTGCATCAAATATAATCATAATTGCTCAAGATATGTAAATCCATATTATCCAACTAGATATCCATTTTTATGTTTTAATAGGACCAGTATTATTCAATGTCTTCAATTGAAATTCTTTTTGTGAAATTTTGCAATTTTTTTTTCTTTGTAAAAAACAAACAATTGTGACATTATTTATATCTTCAGCATTTTATCCAATCAGTTTCTGTTAAATGTTTTATTAAGTTGACTATAATTATATTGTAATTATAAAGAAGCTATAATCATGTAGCAAAGCCACAATGCTCAGTTCAGATGCTTGTGTCTCATACAACTTTGGCATATAAACTGAGAAAAAAATACAAGAATAGCCACATTATTAGAACTGTACCCATTACTCCCCACCTGAATTAGTTGTCAGTGCTGACCACAAAAAACAGACTTAAATAAGTAACACCATGCATGCAATTGAGCAAGGGTAAACCCCCACCTCCACCCCGGCTGTGTTATCTAATTACTTTAGTCACGGGTCCAGTGTTCTGTGTAGCAGGGTACAGATAAGAAAAACCAGGAACCCCCCGAACCTCACTGTTGTGTGATAAAATGTTATAGCTTAGGTTCTCTGTATAGATAAGTTTTCAGTGTAAACTTGCAAACTGAAAACTAGTTCTTTGTGTATGGGAAAATTTTGAGAAACAAATTCAGATTACTAAGTTTTGATGAATAAGTTTGAGTTTATCTTTTTTTATTTAAGATAAGTTTGACTTCAAAATGTTTTTTTTTAATTATCGGGAATTGTATAAATCAAAATATAATTATAAATTATAAAAATTACATTTGGATGCATCAGTTAATTAATAAGGAGAATGGATAAAAATGTACAAGTACATGTACACATAATCTTTATCATCTTTATAATCTTTAAAAATTAGTCTTTGCTTTACAAATACCTACAAATTCAAAAACAATTGCATTAATAGTTCTTTGAAAAAGTGAGACTTAATCACTATATCACCCTCTAGAAAATGAATTTTCAATCAACCAGTCATTCATGTCCCAATATTCAACCTGTTTTCTGTTCAATAACATGACTAAGATTTCATGTCGAAAAACCTAACTTGATTTAGTGGTGATTTTTTATGAAGTATCACTACTTTCTCCAGTCAGAAATCCAGCTTTGAAATAGTGTTGAAATTGTGTCAGTGTCAGTTTTTCAACCAAAAATCACCATGATTTCTGGTCAAAATATCACTACTTTTTCATGTCAGAAAACTAACTTAGATTTAGTAGTTGGTAATGTGCATTTCAACGTCAGGACCTGTTTTCAACTCTAAATCAACGGCATTTCAAGGCATGTGCCTGCTGGGTGAATACTACAAAGTATGTGTATTCATTGTTGTCTGTCTTGCATTTCACCATGTTAGCAGTGTCACTATCCCATTGGTAATGAGGTGTAAAAGCTAAGACTTTAGGGCTTCAAAAAGTCCTTCGAGCAGGGCGAAAAGTTGTATTTGCTTGTTATAAGCCTGATATCTTGACCCTTGAAAGCATAGTTATCTCAGGTATGCTGAAATAGACCCTTTTCACTGATGTAAATCAGCCCATTATATATAACCAATATGAAGTCAAAGGGCACCATGACACACACTGAAAATTACTAATTTGTCGAAATGGTGCCTTAAACAACAAGTTTCCAAATTGGCTAATTTAAATGCCATTTTCTTGTTGGATGATAGCCAAATGTTGACAACTTATTACTCAGATTAGCTGAAAACTGATGATAAGAAAAATAGTGCACTTAAGCTTAATTTCATAAGAACTTGGCCAATAACAGGTGGCCAAAATGACAAATTAATTGGACTATCAAGGTCATTTTCTTGTCATAAGTTTGTCCGTTAATTTGTCCAACAAGAAAGTGACAAGTTAAAATTTGTCAATTGGGAAGTTTGTCGTTTTAGGCACCATTTTGACAATGTCTTGACGAATTAATGTTTGTCAGAGGTTTTCAGTGCAAATGGCATTGAACTATATTGTAATTATTGTATATACTGTTTACTTGTTGTTTTTAATATGTTATATTATTTTTATGAAACATCACAAAATAGAATTTATTATGACTGTTGCAACTTACTGTTTGTTGTCACTGCCATGAGAGCTGACTGGTGGGCACCATGAGTGAGAATAGTTTGTTGGTGTTGTCAGCGAATTGCCAAGGCCTGGGGAACATAAAAAGGGTGGACGTACTCAATTACCTGTACAATAAAAATCCACATATCTTATGTTTACAAGATACACATTGGACTACTGATGACGACAAATTTATAAAAAGAATCTGGGATGGCGAATGTTTTATAAATGGAAACAGAAACAATGCAAGGGGGCTTGCTATTTTGATTAGTAAAAATTTTGAATATACAGTCAGTAAGACTGACAAAGACACTGACGGTAATCTCTTAATGCTAGATATCTGCATTAATGATTTAAAATTTAGAATGTTTAATGTCTATGTGCCTAATACAGATTCACCAGACTTTTTTAATAAGCTTACTACACTTCTTCAGGAAGGGAGGCAAGACTACAATATGATCTGTGGTGACCTAAATCTAACTCTAGAACCAGAATTGGATTCATATAACTATAAGCATGTTAACAACCCACTTTCCTGTGGTATACTTGAGGACACCATGAGTATATTTAACCTGCAGGATGCCTTTAGAACCATGTATCCGACTTCCAAGTGCTTTACCTGGTTTAGAAAAACATCCATTCAAACAAGCAAGACTGGACTATTTCATTGATTCCGATACAATGCTAAATCTAGTCATGGATTGTAATATCAAACCAGTCTGCCGTTTAGACCATTCATCTATAGAATTGAACATAAAATTAAATAATTTTATTAGAGGAAAAGGTGTTTGGAAATTTATTTGTTCACTTTTAAAGGATCCAGACTACTTAACTCTAATTAACAAGACGATTGATAAGGAGATAATTAATTATGCAGCTAAAGTATATAACATGGATAAAATACAAAACCTTGACAAAGATAAGTTATATGTAACAATCTGAGTTTTTCTCGAAAATATCTTGTTACAAATGAGGGGCGAAACTATAAAATATGCCACTTATAAAAAGAAATCCAAAAATACTGCGGAAAAAAATTAATTCAGGCGATAGAAACCTTAGAACTAGAAAACAGTGTCAGAAATGTAAGCGTGTTACTGGACAAAAAAGAAAATCTTGAATGTATGCCGAAATCTCAGTTACAAGGTATCATGACGAGGGCAAGGGTAGACTGGCTTAACCAAGGTGAGAAACCCTCAAAATATTTGTGCTCATTAGAACGCTTGAATTACGTAGAAAAAAACAATAAAACAAATAAATACAGGTAGCCATACGACAGTGACAGATCAAAATAAATTCTACATGAAGTAGAAAAATTCTATCAAAATTCTATCAAACCCACACAATTGACTCTTTAATTAATTCCGAATCTGTAATTAAACTAACCAAGAACCAGTCAGAAGAATTAGAAGGGAAATTAACAAGAGAAGAGTTGTCAGTAGCCCTAAAGTCAATGAAAAGTAATAAATCTCCAGGTATAGGTGGTTTAACAGCAGAGTTTTATAAAGTGTTTTGGGGCAAAGTAAAAGAAATAATTTTACGGGCGCTTAATTCAGGATATGAAATTGGTGAAATGTCGGACACTTTAAAACAATGCATTATATCCTGTTTCCCGCAGGGCAATAAACCTAGAAACCTATTGAAGAATTGGAGACCTATATCACTCCTATCAGTTATCTATAAGATGAACTCATTAGCAATACCAAACAGGCTAAAAAGTTTTTGATACTATTATATTTAAAATGCAGACAGGATTCTTAAGTGGGAGATTTATTGGTAAAAATGTCCATCTTATCTATGACATTTTACATGCCATGGAAGAAAAACAAATTCTAGGACTACTGATGCTCATTGACTTTGAAAAGGCTTTTGACTCTGTGTCATGAGAATTCTTATATGCGGCTCTAAAATTTTTTAACTTTGGTAGTAATTTTGTAAGGTGGATTACTGTTTTCAACACAAATATTGTTACAGTTTTTAATTTGCATAAATCTTACGGTTAGAGATGCAGTGTATGTGTAGGTTTGTTTAGAGTGAGCTAAATTTAGCCTTTCCGGGGTCTCCATTGCCGGGCTCCTGGTGCGGGCATGTCCGGGCTCTCACTACCGGGCATCTCTGATCTCCGGTTACCGGGCACCTTCGGGCTCCTGGTGCGGGCATCTTCGGTTTCCCAGTGGCAGGTCTCTTTCGGGTTCCCGAGACTGGTCTAGAATATCAGTGTGTAGCAAATCGGGCTCCGGGGTGTGTTGGGTTTCCCCAGACACAAAAAGTATAAAAGGGGGAGCATTTAGTCAGTTGGGTGTGAAAAGTTGGGGTGTGCAAATTTGGAAGTGCAAAGTTTGAAGTGAAAATTGAGGGTAAAAATAGTGTGTGGAGAATGAGGTTGTTAATGATGAGATGAAAAGCAGGAGTGAGTTCCTTTGTACATAATTGTATGTAACTGTATATTCACTGTTTATAAAGGACCTGTATAAAGAAAGCAATATATTTGATGAATTAGAACTTTGTGTTTTTTTCCTATTGGTGTTTTTACTGAAACTCTGCCTGAAATTAAATTGGCCACACCAGCAGAAAATGAGAAAGTAAGAACTCAACAAATGGTGGCAGCGGTGGGATAAGAACTTGCACACGTCATCAGAAGAAAAAAAAAGAGAGAGAAAAAAAAGAGAGACTTTTATGTTATTTTAGACTGTGTAAGAAATAAAGTTGTACAGAACTGTGTTGGAGCAACAAGATGCCGCCCAAGAAAGATAACAGTAAAGAAGATGAGGTCAGTTGCAGAGATCAGTTGGAAACTCTGCAGCTTCAACTAGAAGAGGCCAGAGCAGCAGCTAGAGAAGCACAAGAACGGGCTCTTGCTGCTGAAGGTGACCGTGAAGAGTTCCTGGGAAGAATAAAGGACTTTGAAAGCTGTGCAGAAGATGAACGAGAGAAGGTTAGGCAACTGCGTCAAAAGTTGTTTCAAAACTATGAGCATCTTGTCAGATGTACTCGCGATAATGCCAGGCTTGCTGATGAGCTGGTTGAGAAGTCCAGAGAAGTGAATGCAGTGAGGCGAGCTGCCAGTGTGACACAGCAAACCTCCAACATGAGGAACCACTTTCATCAACACGGGACCTCACCGCCTGTTTCACCGATTATGCTCGGAACATCTTCATCCCAGCAAGGACCCAGGGGATCACCTCAAGGCATGTTCCAAGTACTAAGATCACAGGGAGAAAGACCATCCCAGATTGCTAGTGAAGTTCCACTTCCTCGACAAATGTTATTCGATGGGAAATCTTCATGGGACAGTTTCATAAAGCCTTTTGTTTCACTTAGTGCTTCATGTGGGTGGAGCCAAGAAGAAAAGTTGTTTCGGCTGACAAACAGCCTCCGTGATGAAGCTGCTGAATATGCTTTTGGGTATCTCCCCAGTGAATCACTGCAATCATTTAATGCTCTGGTTGCTGCACTTGAGGTACGTTTTAAAGAAAGGAGTCCCATGACCTCCTATTTGGCTCAGTTAGAGGGGCGCAAGCTTCAGCCACGAGAAAAGGTGTCAGAATTCTTAGCTGATATAAGAAAACTCGTATACAAAAGCTATCCAACAGCAGATGATAGGACCAGGGAAACCATTGGTGTGCGGCACTTCCTAAAGGGGCTGCCAGATCAACAGACCGCTGTTGCTGTGGGGATGAAAGACCCTCTGACACTGGAGGAGGCCCTTGCTGCCCTGGAAACCTATAGCAGTCTCAGAGATGATCTGGGAAGACCACCAAGGGCAAGAGTGGTTACTGCTGTCGATGACCAAGAAGCTCAGTTTGTGACTCATCATCACCTGAAACAGTTTGGTGAAGAGCTTGTTACCAGCTTTGACAAGCGAGTTGGTAAACTGGAGTCAATGTTGAGGAACCTGGAGAAGAAAAGCCATCCAAGATCCAGAAACAAGGCAGATGTAGAATGCTACAGTTGCCATGAAAAGGGGCATTATGCCCGTGAATGTCCTCTGAAGGATGCTAAAAGCTTGGGAAACTAAAACTGACCGGATCTGACGGCCAAGGTTCGGTCATGTCTGACCTGTATATAGTAAGAGTAGGTAGACAACCACTTGTAGCTGGTGTATCAGTGTATTTACCTGTGTGTATTTGTGAGACAAAGACAAGATTTTTGATAGACACTGGGGCAGAAGTTACTACAATATCCCAGAGACTTTTCGAGAGAATCCCTGAAGAAATTAGGCCAAAGATTGTAGACACTGGATGTAAAATGAAACTAGAAGTAGCAGACAAAGGTCTAGTTGATGTGATTGGGGCTGCTGATATCAAATTTGAGACTGGGCATCAAAGGTACATATGGCATGTGTTAATAGCTCCCATTGAGGAGGACGGTTTGCTAGGGATGGACTTTTTATTTGCACAGAACTTTGAACTTTCTATTAGGGGACTGAAACTTAATGGCCAGGAAGTTACTACAGAGGTCAAAGGCATCAGTTTGGACAATGTTAGGGTATCTGTGAGAGAAGACACTGTCATTCTGCCAAATAGTCAGCTTTTGGTCAGTGCTAAGCTGAATGTCACAAGTCTGAAACACACAACAGCGCTTTTTGAGCCCATTCCAGGAAAAGAAGTGAATGAAAGTCTGGTTATAGGAAAATCTCTGGTAGACCTAACAAGGGCAGCCACATATTTACCTGTCCGTTTGATGAATGTTTCAGCAGAAAGCCTGTTGCTTCATAAAGACACTGTAGTCGGTCAGCTGTCAGAGGTAGATTCAATCAGCCTCTTGTTTGAATCTGAAAGTAGTTCAAGTCCTCCAATACCAGGGAAAATCAAGAAAGTTCATACAGCTGCAGTACACGAGCATACAGGAGGCCAATCTTGGAGAGATGGACCAGACCCTGTCATTCAGGAGTGGCCAGGACCTCTACAAGAGCTATACAACAAGAACATCGAAGATTTGTCTGTTGAGGAAAGCAAGCAGTTGGCAAAGCTTATTGGACACAACAAACATGCATTTGCCCTGTCTCAAACCGATTTGGGGCAGACAGCAGTGGTGAAACATAGTATAAGTACAGGATCTGCAAAGCCCATTAAACAACAGCCAAGGCGAACACCAAAAGCCCTTGAAGAAGAAGAGGAGAAAATACTGAAAGAGCAACTTAAAGCTGGTATCATCCAAGAGTCATCCTCACCATGGGCTTCACCAATTGTGTATGTCAGGAAGAAAGATGGCACACTAAGGCCGTGTGTTGACTATCGCCGACTCAATGAAGTGACTGAGAAAGATGCTTATCCTCTACCTGTAACATCTGACTGTCTTGACTGTTTAAATGGTGCAAAATATATGTCCAGCTTAGATCTTCAATCGGGGTATTGGCAAATTAATATGGATGAAAAAGATAGAGCAAAAACAGCTTTTACCTCAAGACATGGATTGTATGAATATCGGGTGATGCCCTTTGGTCTGACCAATGCTCCAGGTACTTTTCAGAGGTGTATGGAAATAGTGTTCCGAGGACTGCAGTGGAAATCAGTGGTAATATTTTTGGATGACCTGATTTTGTTCAATGATTCCTTTTACAGCCATCTTGAAAATTTAAATGAAGTTCTTGGAAGACTGACCAAAGCAGGCTTGAAACTAAAGCCCAGTAAGTGTAACCTACTGCAAAAAGAAGTTGTGTTTTTGGGACATGTGGTATCTGCATCTGGTATAAAACCTGATCCATCAAAGATTGGATCTGTTGCAAATTGGCCTGTTCCACGAAATGTCCATGACATCCGTGTTTTTGTTGGTTTCTGTTCGTATTACAGATGTTTTGTTAGGGGATTCTCAACTATTGTCAGCCCGCTTACACATCTTATACATCTTACATGAAGGCCGATGTAGTGTTTGAGTGGACTGATGAGTGCATGGGTGCATTTCAAGAGCTTAAGGATGTCCTGACCAGTGACGTAGTGATGGCATATCCGAAAGATTCTGGTGTCTTGGTATTAGACACAGACGCATCTGGAACTGGAATTGGGGCTACTCTTTCTCAAGTCCAGTACTGTGAGAAGAGTGGAAAAGAAGAAGAAAGACCTATTGCACATGCTAGCAAAAGCTTGACCAAAGCTCAGAGACAGTATTGTGTGACAAGAAAAGAACTTCTTGCTGTCATGTATTTTGTACAGTATTTTAGACATTATCTATTAGGTAGAGAGTTTGTAATTAGAACTGACCATAGTGCATTGAGATGGGTCATGTCGTTTAAGGATCCCAGGGATCAAATGGCCCGATGGCTAGAAGTACTTTGCCAGTACAAGTTCAAGATTATCCATCGCGATGGCAAGAAGCATTCAAACGCAGATGCTCTGTCTAGGGTTCCCTGTGACCCTGCAGAATGTTCCTGTTATGACGGGCAATCAGTGTTGTCTGATCTACCATGCGGAGGGTGTGATGTTTGCAATAAGAAGCATGAACAGTGGTCATCATTTCAGGAAGTGGATGATGTTGTACCTCTAATGGCAAGAAGGGTAGAATGCAAGGATCTGTCGTGTCCTTCCCTCCAGTCACTCAGATGTCGGCTCACTGGTTCATTCTTCATGTTCATAGTTATGTGGATCACAACATTGTGGAGATGGTCCAAAGCTGTTGTGGGTTCTCCAGTGGTACAAGTTTGTTGGATGGGGCACAAGTTTGGTGGGGAATCTGGTCATAAGGCAGTGCGTCGGGTGCATTCATCACATGCAGATGTGGCTGAAAACATAGGCCCACCTCTTGGTGACCATTTAAGTGATGTAAAAGAGCAGGTTGAGTCAAGCTGTAAAAAAGACTCCGCAGATAATGAGTTGTCAGTAAATGTTCCTTGGTTGAAGCAATATTCGTCAGGAGACTCACAGAAATCACAGGCTGAAGATCCGGATATTGCTCCACTGGTTAGCTGGTTGGAGTTGAAGGATGGTAAACCAACAAGAGACCAAGTGGCAAGTGAAAGTCCAGCAGTAAGAAATCTTTGGCTACAGTGGGACCAGATGGTGCTAAGTAAAAAAGGGGTCTTGTATAGGAAGTGGCACAGCCCCAAGAAGAAGATACCACCACGACTTCAGTTAGTTGTGCCTAGGTCACTTCAAGATACTGTGTTAGAGTCTCTGCACTGTGGACTGACCGCTGGTCACTTGGGTATAAAGAAGACCATCAGTAAAGTGAAGAAGAGCTTTTACTGGTACAGAATGAAGGAGTCAATTAGAACCTGGATCAAAAACTGTACTGTGTGTGGGGCAAGAAAGTCGCCCAATAAGAAACTGAAATCTACCCCACAGAACTATAGTGTGGGAGCCCCAATGGACAGAGTTGCTACAGATATTCTTGGACCTTTTCCTCAGTCTAGCTCTGGAAACCGGTACATTCTATTAGTGGGTGACTATTTTACAAGATGGATAGAGGCCTATGCTATACCTGAATTCTCCGCAAAAACTGTAGCTGAAAAGTTAGTGCATGAATTTTTCTCAAGGTTTGGTACACCATTTGATCTACATTCTGATCAAGGTCGAAATTATGAAGCTTCACTTTTTAAGGAAGTGTGTAGACTATTGGAGATCAATAAAACCAGATCTTCACCTTATCACCCACAATCAAATGGAATGATTGAAAGATTTAACAGGACTCTGTTGGACATGATTGCAGTGTATACTGATCAGAATCAGACTGATTGGGACAAGTATTTGCCAATGTTAACATCAGCATATAGAAGTTGTGCACATGAAAAGACTGGGTTATACCCCAAATCTACTCATGCTTGGGAGAGAGGTCAATTTGCCAATTGAACTAGCCCTTGGTGCTGTTGCTGAACCACAGAAAAATATAGAAGAAAGCCAGTATGTTTCTGAACTGAGAGGTAAACTGGACAGCATATACCAACTTGTCAGAGACTCATTTAAGATGAAATTACCAAAGAAAGACAGTGACTCCAGACTAAGTTCAAAAACTTATAAAATAGGTGATCTTGTTTACTATCATGACAGCACCAGATCAGTGGGGAAAAGTCCCAAATTAAAATCTAATATTTGGAAAGGACCTTGTGTTATAACTAGGAAATTTAGTGACCTTTTGTTTGAAATAAAATCACAATCAATTGGCAAGTCTAAGATCCTACATTTTGACAGGCTGAAACCCTACACCAGTGACTCTGTCCCAGAATTAGTTCAAAAGTTGAGAAAGAACATTCTTCCCAGGGATGACCATGGGAGGAAAGTTAGCCCACCCATGGAAAGAAAGAACAGTGGCAGAGGAAAATGTTCTAAACAGGATGCTAAGCATTCCAATGGCAGTGAACCATCAAAATCAAATGATCCAGGACTCAGGAGAAGTCAAAGGCAGAGAAAGAGGCCAGAAAGGTTGGGGTTATAAACATAAACATCCAAGACTGACTTGATGATGTCTCCCTTTGAGTTCATTTTCTGACACTTAATATATAGAGCATTTTCCGGGTTCCGGGCTTTCCTTCGGGGTTCGGGGTACTCTTTGCGGGAGCCCGGTTAGTGTAAATGTATAAATAGGATAAATTGATTCAGAGTAGTCAAAATGCCTCAGCTGTATTCTTGTGTTTTTTTGTGAATCTACCTTCTCTAACAGCTATAAAAGAACAAGACATTCGCTCAAGCATCTGCCTTGGTTTTTTGGGAATAACTTGTGTGTCATTTGTGAAGTTAAATTTGATTCTACTCCAAGATTATTTGAACATTGTACATCAAATCCACATGCCGAAACTGTAAAATTAAACAAGCAGACCATAGATGTAGTGCAAGAAAGACAGAATTTTGCTCGCTCTGCAGATCAAGGTGTGAACACAGCTAAATACTTAGAAGAGCTTGTTCAAAAGAAGTACACTACAAATTTTGACAGAAGTGACGGCATTTTGGATTGTGTGGATCTTTTCCCAAATTCACCGGTGAAGATGAACACCCCAGAACAGGATAACAACCAGCCAGCTACATCATTGTCACCATATGCTGGGATGCTACCAACAGAGTCTCCACGGATGCCATCAGTTATCACAGATCCTGATACAACCGACTTCTCTGTAATTGAGACAAATGATGGTGAAAAAGGAGTGTGTCTCACCGCTCGAAGCCATGACTGTAGTCAGGTGGAGGAGCTGCCAGAGCCACCACTGAAGCCTGCAAAGCATAGCAGGACATCAACCACCCCAAGTTGTTCAGAGGACAAGCAGTGTGACAAGCTGATGTCCAAACTCTGTGCCTTGGAACATAAACTGGACAGCCTGAGTAAGAAAGTGGTGGACACAGCAGAGTCTCAATCGGCTGATCTCAAGGTACGGTTGTCAAGGCTGGAAGACAGCATAGAATCAAACTGTGCCAACACACAATCCTATTCTAAGAGCCTGGCAGTGTTCTTGCAAAAGGATATATCAAAAGTGCTGGACACGGTGAGACTGATCCAAGAAACAGAAAATGGACCTAAGATGTCTCCAGTAATGCTGTCAGCTTTAGTCACACTCTCGAAGGAGGCAGTTAAATTGTATGAGGTTCCGTACAGGCCACAAGAGCCAGCAGTGCCTGCCAACAGTGCCATTTGATTGGAACTTAGTGACAAATGATAAGAAAATGGATTTTAATTTTATGTGTGATTCCTTGTTGGACGTATGGACAGGTTTGCTCATTTTTAAACACTGACATTAAATACTCCGTTGTTGTTTTTGTTGTTGTTCTTGTTTTTATTCCAATTATAATCAGAATGTAGAGACTCTAATTGAAGTACTGAGACAATTTCAACAAATGAACATTTGTTGCATGTGCTCTTGGACTTATAAACAGTTTGGACAGTTTAAAGTACTGATGTTTAAAAACAAAAGCCTTGTGTGTAATTAAAGTGATAATTTCAATAATGTGTTTCATATTTTATCAATGTTTAAAGTAAATTCTATTTACTCACTGTAATGGTGCTGTAAAAATGTTTTGGTTTATTAATGGAAACAGGAGATTTTTAAAATCCATCTTTAGTGTCAGTCCTGGTATTTAACCTAAAAAGAGGACACTTAATGTGTGGGAGTTGTGTGTTCTAATTTGAGTCTAGGTAACCTTGCCCTATTTAGAGTCTTTGGTATCCCAGATAAACATGCTTCCAGGGGTAAGCATGCAGGTGGGGATTTGTGTTACAGTTTTTAATTTGCATAAATCTTACGGTTAGAGATGCAGTGTATGTGTATAGGTTTGTTTAGAGTGAGCTAAATTTAGCCTTTCCAGGGTCCCCATTGCCGGGCTCCTGGTGCGGGCATGTCCGGGCTCCCACTACCGGGCATCTCTGATCTCCCGTTACCGGGCACCTTCGGGCTCCCGGTGCGGGCATCTTCGGTTTCCCAGTGGCGGGTCTCTTTCGGGTTCCCGAGGCTGGTCTAGAATACCAGTGTGTAGCAAATCGGGCTCCGGGGTGTGTTGGGTTTCCCCAGACACAAAAAGTATAAAAGGGGGAGCATTTAGTCAGTTGGGTGTGAAAAGTTGGGGTGTGCAAAGTTGGAAGTGCAAAGTTTGAAGTGAAAAGTGAGGGTAAAAATAGTGTGTGGAGAATGAGGTTGTTAATGATGAGTTGAAAAGCAGGAGTGAGTTCCTTTGTACATAATTGTATGTAACTGTATATTCACTGTTTATAAAGGACCTGTATAAAGAAAGCAATATATTTGATGAATTAGAACTTTGTGTTTTTTTCCTATTGGTGTTTTTACTGAAACTCTGCCTGAAATTAAATTGGCCACACCAGCAGAAAATGAGAAAGTAAGAACCCAACAATATCTAGGCTTACATACTTCAGTCTGTTTTTTATCTGACCATATTAACATTGAACATGGCTGTCACCAAGGAGATCCAGTAGCCCCTTATTTATTTATCTTATGTGTACAGATTTTGTGTTTGATGGTAATGCATAATAAAGATGTAAAAGGGATTCTGTTCAATAACGCAGAAATAAAAATGTCACAATACGCTGACAACACCACCTTGGTTCTTTATGGTAGTGGGCAGTCTCTCATAGCAGCACTAAATACTTTAGAAATATATAGAGCAATATCTGGCCTCTTAGTTAACACAGATAAAACAAAGGATCCAAGATGGTAGGAGCCTTCTTTCTGGTCTTGACCGGCAAGGTCTTTGAGATAGAATTTGGTGAAAGTATTATGTGATTTCCAATGGCAGGCTTGCATGATTTGATCCATTGAGGTTACCCGTAGAAGGCCTTTGAAGCTGCAAAAGCTCTGACATCATGGGTCTTTACCCCTATGAGGTCCATGTCTGCTGCGTCCACCTTGGAGTAACAGAACTGAATCGTATTCTTGATCCAATATGAGACAGTGGAACACTAAATATCCTTAGAGTGGCCCAGCTTGTAGGAGACAAAGAGTAACTGTGTACCTGATCTGGAGTTTTTAGTCCTGTCCAGATAACATTTGAGGGCCCTGACAGGGCAAAGGAGAATATCCATGTTCTGAGAGACTTGGTCACACTTCAAGGATGGAATAATGACTGGGGGTATGGATTGTGGACCTTCCCTAGCTAGTTGGTTCTTGGCTATATGAAGGAGAGAGAGGGAATGAGTTAGACTTGCTCCCAGTTGCCCAGGCTTAGAGTTCCGTCATAGGTCCAGGCATTGATTTCGCTGCGCCTCTTACCTGAGGCTAGGGCTAGCAGAAAAACTGTCTTCCAAGTGAGCAGTTTTAGAGTGCATTCCTTCTTTTAGTTCCAAAGGAGGTTGGGTGAGTTTCTGTAGCACCAGAGACAGATTCCATTTTGGAAGAGACCTGGAACCTTGAGCTTGTCCCTGTAGAAACTAGTGATTAACCTGGCTATATCATTATTGGAGCTGATGTGCAAATTTGAATTCCGAAGAGTACTGCAATAGCTGTTCTGTACCCTTCAATGGTAGAAGGGCATCTGTTGAGGTCATGAAAAAGATACCAGAAAAAGTTGCAGATGTCACCTGTAGAGGGATTCCTGAAGTCCATCTGTTGTTCCACACACCATTTTTGGAAAACAGATCATTTTGATGAGTAGATGGCTCTTGTAGAGAGTTTCTGAGGAGCAGCAATTCTGTCTGCCATCTGTGCAGTGAACATGTGCTGCTGCAGCGCTGTGCTCCTAGATACCAAACATGGAGGTTGAGGGAGGGCGGGTTGGTGTGGTAATGGTTGTTCAGTGGTTGTTTGAGTGAGGTTCAAATCTGAGGAAGTTGTCGTCGTATGTACAATGACATTTCCACTAGGTCCCAAAACCACAGTTTTGGCTGCCAGCCTGGGGCGATAAGCATTAGCCTGCACATTTGCGACTGTAGTTTTTGTACAATCTTGGGCAGTAGGGTGGTGGGAGGAAAGGCATAAGCGACCAGGTTTTCCCATGAGATGTTCAGGGAGTCTACTGCCCAAGTCTGAGGATCTGGGATCGGAGAGATGTCCAGAGGAAGTTTTGTATTCAGGCTGGTCGCAAATAGGTCCACGTAGGGAATCTCCCATATCTTTGAAATTTGTTTGAAGATTTGTGGAGACAGGGACCACTCTGTGGGTTTGATCTGATTCCTCCTGGAGAGGCCGTCTGATATGACATTGAGTGACCCCAGCATATGTCTTGCTCTGAGTGTGACATTGCTGAGTCAGGATTCTCCACATTAGAGGGAAAAGTTCTGCAGATTTTGTACTGCCCTGTTTGTTTATGTACAACACCATGGAGGTGTTGTCTGAGGCAATCAAAATGCGATTGTTCCAGCAGGTTGTTTTGAAAAACTGCAGGGCCAGAAGAACTGCCTTCATTTCCAATAGGTTGATATGTAGTTGTTTTTCTGTGTGAGACCAAACCCCTCCTGTTGAGTTGTGATATAAGTGTGCACCCCATCCTGTGTTTGAGGCGTCTGTAAAGATCAGTTTTTTGTATTCCCTTGGGTGGAGAAACTCTCCTTGTAGCAAATTTTTTGGAAGTGTCTTGAGATGCCATTGAAAAGGTCTTGTATGCATCCTACCCAGTTTGACTGTCTTCTCTATCCAATGGTGGACATAAGAGTCCTTGCAGTAATAACAGACTTCAAGGAGAGGTGATGGAACATCTCCTGAATCTTGGTCCACCTCTCTTGAATGGGCTTGACAAGTGCCAAATCTAGTACAAAATGGTATCCTGGGAAGTTGAATCTCTGGGAGGGTACCAGCTCTGACTTCTTGAGGTTCACTACAAAGCCCAAATCCCTCACTACATTTAACAGTTTTTGAGTCTGTTCGTTGCACTTCTATTGGGGGCACAAATAAACATCATCCAGGTATTGATGGATTCATATACCTTGTTGCAAGGCTAACAGCCTGACTTCCTTTACCATGCTGGTGAAAATCAACGGGGCCATGGCCAGGCCAAAAGGGAAGCTGATAGACTGATAAGTGACACCTTTGTGGCAGAACCTGTGGTATTTCTGTGACTGAGGGTGGATAGGTAGTAGGCATCTGTGAGGTCGATAGAGGTGACCCATTCAACCCATTTGGAACGGCCAGAAACTTGAGACAGCTCAGATGAATTACTGGCCTCCACTGGTTGCCTCGTTTTGGGAATAGGAACAGGCGACTAAAAACCTAGAGTGCCTGGTTTTTGGACGGTCTCAACTGCGCCTTTGTGTAGCAAGTCTTGAATAGAGGTTGACAAGGCGCTTTGTTTCTTCGAGTCTGTGTAACTGCTGGTAAGTGAAAAGATTAAGTTTGTGACAAGGTCTGCATAGGCTTTTGACATACTCCTGCTAATGTCAAGCATGGATTGCATTTGGGAGGCTTCTTGCTGTGTAATCTGATAAAGTTGGAGCATGATTTGCTTCCTGAGTTGGTCCATCCTGAGTGGCTCTGATTTGGTCAAACAATTTCTCCTGTTGGTCTTTTGACACTCTGAGGTTGTTGAGACATGATTCACTGGCCATGCCAAAGGTGGAGAGAAAATTGGCAATGCTAATATTTTCACGAGCCATATACTCAAGTTTTACTAGTTCTTTTTGTTGAACTGTGGCTGGAGGACCACTCCTATGTCCAGGTTTGGCGATATTGGAGAAAGCCTGTGGTGCAACCTGAGGAGTCTGCAAGTGCTTTTCGTCCACTATGTTGTACCAGCTACCTTTGTGAGGGGGAATAGCTGGAAATTTTCCAATATCTAGGGTGGAGGAAGTTCTAGGTTTCACTGCTTCATCCTGGGCTGCTTGACGGTGAGATGTCAGCCACCATGGGCAGTTTTATTGATGGTGGTCTGCCTGCTTTCTCTTGGGGGAGAAGTAGTGGATCGTGTCCCAGCGCCGAACCCGGTTTGTAATGTTCCTGTGCTGCTGAGTCTGGGATGAAAAGAAACTCCCTAACCCTTTGCCTAACCCTTTGAACTATTTCACTGAAGGGTAGGTTAGGGGGGGCTGCTTGTTCACCAGTGTCTGTGGGTTCTTCTGACCCGGGAGTGGTGAAAGAAGATGCTGAGGTATCTGTGCCATACTTCTCTTGCTCTAGCACCTGCAAAGGGCATTGCAGTTTTGAAGGGGCAGGTGCTATCTTTGGGTCTACTGTTGAAGAAGCATTGTTTGGAACGGTAGTAGCCTGTATAAGAGCTGAGGAAGGCACTTGCATCTGAGATGCCACTGCCTGAAGAGATTAAGAGGCGACGACGAAAAAACCTTTAACATTGGCTAAGCCTTTCTTGATAGCCGGTGGTTGTTGAGATGGAGCTGCGTCCATGGGTTCTTCTAACTTTGTGGCAGCTGGAACCGCCGATAGAGGGGTGATAGAGACAATATGACATTGTGCGGTTGTACCTTGAGAGGCAGGGTTAGTTTGAGCCAAATGGTTGAACATGTTCTCCAGGGATTGTTGTAAAAATGGTTGCATGAGACCCGTCTGGAATTGTGTTGAGATGTCCCTCATTTCTTCCTCATTTTTCCTTTGTAGCTTATTCATTAGTTCCACATACTGTTGTTCCAAATGACTTTTGATAAGCTGTGTTCTAGGAGTTTGAGGGATATCTAAAGGAGTCGCAATCTTTTGAGGTTGAAGAAGTGATAAACTTGTCATCTTGTCAGCCATATATTGTCTGTTGGTTGTTTGTCTTGTTGGGATAGTCTCCTGGGTTGAAAGCACTGGATCCGGCACCCTGAATAGGTCTGAAGAAGCAGAAGATTGCAATACCAGTCTGGTGTGTGTCGGAAAACTCATCACCGGGATAGAAGCAGAAGATGGCTGGTTAGCAAGAGGACTGATGCCAGTAACCAATGCAATATTACCGATTTGTTCCGGTTCTAAATCCAGCAGTGTGACCCCCCCACTTGGGAGAGTTCTTCACCGGTAAATATTGGTTCTTCTTCCGGTTCTACATTGTCATCTTGTGAGCCGGAACGATTGCGATAAGCATACCTCTTAGCAAAGTTTTCACGCAAGTGGGACCACTGTTCTTCAGATGCAGAGTGGAGCAAGCTGCACACTGATTCCTTTACCTACAGCCAAAGCAGGCAAAGTGTGAATGAAATTGGTCCATGAAATGCCCACATTTGCCCCTTTTCTGACAAGGTGGAGTCTTCACCATGATATCAGTCTGATCTATACATTATAAGAAAACAAATATATAAATTTAAACTGTCTACCCACAGTATAAACACAGTAACTGAACAAAAAAGTAGAGTAACCAGAAAGCCAGTCTACACAAAATGGCTTCCAACAAAATGTAAGGAAGAGCTGTGGCAAGCAGCTGATAGGCTCCCTAGGTCACATGACTAGACAGGTGCTCCTCACCGGCACCGGGAAGATATCAGCAATATACTGACAATATACCGTCATACATGAGACCACTCTGGATAATTTATCTATTTTCACGGGTAATGGTAATGGTAGTTTTCACCCTTACCCATGGGTAATGGTAATGGTAGTTTTCAACCCTTACTCCGGTTGGAAGCTTGCCATGGTGAACCACCAGTAAATCATATTGTTACAATAGGTAGGTATATTGTAGCGTAAAAAACTGCATTTTAGCAACATATATGTAATGTAATATACTTGAATATATTCTTGCTAAAAAGTTGATTATATAAAATGAAGATTTAATAGTAAAAAGTTTAGGCGAACTCTCAAGTTTTGTCCCTACTTGTAGAACTGGTTTTTCACATTGCATGTGTACCTGTAGCTTGACGTACTGAGGTTGAAAAAAATGTCAAAGATGACGTCATCCCTTTTCTTTGCAGTACACATCATAGCATGTACTTGTATCTTAAACTCTCTAGTGTAATTGAAAGTAAATTGCAAGTATATGGCTTGATAAGCATTTATTTAAATTTTTAAAATTAACTATTTAACATTTGACTATATATGTTTATTCAATTTCTTATAGAATTAAATTCCTCGCTTCCCACCTTTCAGGCCGGGGTTCTGTTCCCAGCATGGCCTCAAGTGGGAAAGCTGGTAGTTGCTTGCCGCTGGTCGGCAGTTTACAGGACAGAACCTTGACCGACTGTATGTACTGGTTTCCTCTGCCCTTACAACTACCTGTCGTAATATGACCTGTACAGTGTTGTAAGCGACGTAAACCCCAAATAAATAAATAAATAAATATAGAATTAAATTCACATATCGATATGATATATATTCATTTCTTTTGTTACTTCACAAATTGTGTAACTGGAAGTTATAAATCATATTACATGGGTTAGCATGAAGAGGTTCGATTTTTCAAGTGTTTTTAGTGCTGTGTAAAAAGTAGATTGACCAGAAACATTATGTTTGACAGAGATACAGAAGAAGTTATAGCATTAACAAAATGCAAAAATTGGTTCATAAGTTTTACTCTCAAATGTAAATTTGTACAAAATCTTTGCAAAATATCTGCACTAAACATTCATGAAGTGGGTCGATTTTTCAGTCAAAAATACTTTTCCTATATTCATATTTTGACCAAGTCAATGTGTTTCTTGGATTTACTATACTTAAAAGTTCACAAAAAATGTTCGCCAGAAAGAAAATGACAATAAATTCATGATAAATAGATCTGGTTTGTGAATATGCCATGGTGTAATTGCAGTCAGAATTTTCCCTCATATGAGAAAGGCAATAAAATTTATTTTTAATAATTTAAATTATGAAAATTAACAGACATCAAAACATCCAAATCTGATCTTTTATAATTTAAATATGCAATGTAAAACTTTTCCAAATATTTCATGATACAGGAATACAGCAAACTTTTACTTTGGTAGAATTTCTTGAAAAATTGAGCCACTTCATGAATCGACCCACTTCATTGTAACCCATGTATTGTGATAGGCTTGCGGTTATTGTAAGTTCTGTATGAGCGAAAATGAGAGATTATAGCAGTTTAAGCTCACCTCGAGTGTATATTGTCTTGGTTATTGCAGTATTTCACCTATTTTACTTCATTAAAGCATATTTTAAACTTAAATTAAGGGTTATTTGCTCATTTAAAAAGAAATCTGTGAGATTTCTTCTTGGAAACAATATTTTGACAGTTCTAGCAGTCGATAAACTTCAGCTGGGGGCTAAAGCTTTTCAAAATAATTGGAGTAATTAAGTGAAGTAATGGAATTTATGCATGCAGTTTATAATATTTCTTTTGTATTTGTGTATAGATGGTGTCAAAACTATTAATTTAGTCAATGTTTCATAATATATATTTATACGATTTCTATGACTAGAATACCGTTAACCAGGAAGTGGGCGTGGCCTATGGAACAGTCTAATATAGGTATTTGCCAAGATTCTAAGATTCGGGCAGAATTCAATAATGAAAAAATCTCATTGGCGGATAGCTGAGAAGATAGCCGGGAAGAGAGCCGTGAACCGCAAACATGGGAAATAACAGAGCCGTGAAGCCATGTATCAACAGAGCCGCAAGAAGCTGTTAAACAACAGAGCTGTGAAGCCAGAAGACAAGTTGACTCATTAGAAGGAAGGGACAGAATATTCTGTAAGTGGTGGCCAAGAATTATTGTATTCAGTAATGATTACCCATCCAGAATTCAGCAACTGTATTCTGGCCGATGAAGTGACCTGTCCACCATTGATGTAGCTGTCTATTTCATCCTTAGTGACTGTCTAACTCATCCTCAGCAAAGTTTCTGCACAAACCACCAAACCCCCCACCCCCACCCCCTTTTACCTGTACATAGAACCCATAACCTGTCCAACTGAAGCTGCATAGCTGTGTATTACATATAGCATAGGTTCCTCTATAGCCACCCCTATCCATGTAAAGCTGATAAGACATTGCAAATACAGTTTGCAGTTATATAGCATAGACTTCCCATATATACACCCAACCCTTGTGAAGCTGATATTTCGATTGCAACAGCAATTGGTGTTACAGATCATAGGTCCACCAAACAGTTACATCATTGCTGTCAGGCTGATTTTGTGAGTGCAAAAGTAGCTTGTAGTTTATGAATTATATTCCCCCAATCCCTGTTAAATTGATACGTTGATAGTAAGCATAACCAGTGTAGCATATTGATAGTTGGAAATTTAAATTACAGCCACTTTTATGTAGTCATTGTTCTTTTATTATAAATAGCTACGTATAACCTTGTACTTTACTGCTTGCTTTTTCTGACACTATCCTTCTGAGTAATTAAGACTATTGACATAAAGAGATTATTAGAGGAACGTTCTTTAAATCATTGACCGCCAGCGAGATTCATTACTAAATCTGTGTGACATTCCAGGAGACGTTTTGGGGTGTGTTGGTACCAGGAAGCCCTATAAGCAAGTGTGAGGGTTGCAACCTCAGAGGACATTACTATTGTAGGTGTTAGATTCAGTCACTAAATCTGTTAATATTCCTGTCGAGGGTGTTTGATTCAGTGAGTGAATCTGTGGAAATTCAGATCAGGAGATCTGGAAGGCGAGACGCCTTGTTTGCGGCATGTGAAATCTGACGTCAGTTGTGTAACTGGTTTGAAGTTGTGAGGATTTGTTGCTCGGATCCATCACATTATTAATTAATATTTTGTTTGGAAAAAGGGGTTAAACTAGATAAGTGTTAAATTTTAATCCCTTTTCATCAGTTATTTGTTGTACAACTAATTGCATGCTATTATCTTTTTCCTTAATCATAGTATTTGTTCGTATTATTACTATTCTTTGTAAGACATTAATACTCATTGCTTTAAAATGTTTGGTATATTGTCTCTATATAATTGTACAATGTAAATATTCTGCTAAAATAAATAATTATTTAATTATCTACATAGAAAATATGAGGTTATAGAATTCTGTAGAGTTCTTTACGATATTTTACAAATAGAAATACTGCTTGAATATCAATTATATTACATAAAAATCTTTTGATGCAACTACCATGCAGAGGCCGAGTTTTCAGTGAGCCGAGTTTGTAGGGAGACGATTTTGAAACGGGCCGAGATGACCGAATACCATTAAATCGCGTTCCTCAAGCGGAAACGGAAAGCAAATTTATTTCTTGTTTGTCTGTACTGAACAGGCCGTTTAATTTTGGTCACATCGACAGGTATCAATCACTGTAGCACCAGTTTAGCTGTTACAATATTTTGCACATCCCAAGAGTTACACCAGGGGACGGTAGATTCAGTACGTACTGTGATGTTTTGTCTCATATCAGCTACAAGTAGGAACTACACCTGTCCTTTTCTCACCACCCGTGTCCGTTATTGCCCGTATCCGTGATACCCTACTGCTACGGAAGATCTATGTTACTGGTAACGTACCCAATGACTGTACTGTATATGTATAATACGTGCCAATACCCAACTACCCTTCACTCAAGGCAGTGAACCCTATGTTCCCAATGGTTGTGCATAAATAGCGTTCTAAAGTAGGAACTTCACCTGTCCTTTTTTTCTTCACCCGTATCCGTGTCCGTTATTGTCCGTACCCGTGATACCCTGGATCATTTGGTATGAAACAGTGAACTCACCCGTGTCCGTGAGTAGGAAGGAAAAAATTTGTTCTTCACGGACATCTAGGACACTGTTTTATACCAAAAGATCTAGGGTATCACGGATACGGGCAATAACGGATACGGGTGAAGAAAAAAGGACAGGTGAAGTTCCTACTTTAGCATACCCAACAGTTGTGTATGCAAGATCTATTTCACTGCTAGCCTACCCCACGGTTGTGTAAGTTAGCAGTGATATAGGTCTAGCTTACCCAATGGTAGACGTGGTAACCGTGGCGATCGACCCTTACGGGATCTAACAACGTGGTTCCTCTCCATTTAAAAGTAGAGATTTTGAAACTAGTACAACCTAGGCATTCATTGGCTTGTCAAATGCATTAAAATCCTAATGTATTCAACAGAAAACAATACTTCGTACTTTACTCACATTAAATATTCACCTTTTTATTTCATAAAAATGTGAATATACTATACCATATGAAAACACTTGGGTAAGCGTGGCTTGGCGTTCGGTGACCGCCGCATACACCGTACATAGAATTTAAAATATGAGGGGAGACCCTCTTAAACCTATATACTTGCTACCTTTGACCCCTAGTGACCTAATTCACTCTGCCATGCGCAGTAATACAGAAATGGTTCATTCTTTTTGTGGCGGTTGAAGTGTCAACAGGCGTTTTTGCTATCTTTGTAAGACCTGCATTTACACGTTTCTGGTGCTCTGTAAGTACACTTAAGCTGTTTTATTCACTTTTCCTCCATTTTATTTACCTTTTACTTCAATTTCTGGTGAATTTAGTGAATACTTTGGGCAATATTTTACGTATTTCTTCAAAATTCGTATTATCGCTCATCTGGTCACGTGGTTTTAGAATGTCGGATTGCCTTTGGAGATATTCATTTCCTTAGTAAATTAATTCTTTCTATGCACTTCTACAGGCATTATAATTTTAATTTACGGTTTTCCTTCATTCTTCCAACGAAATTCTTCATTTTTCCACGTATTTTGACCGTATTGTCACCTTGACTGTGCATTGTTTTTCACATAGTTACTGATTTGGTATTATCGCTCATCGGGTCACGTGGTGTCAGAATGTTGGATTTCCGTGGTGAATTAATTCATTTATGCACTTATACAGGCATTATAATTCACCTTTTACGGTTTTCCTTCATTCTTTTTACGAAATTCTTCGTTTCACCACATACTTTCACCTTATATTTGAGCTTTTTACGAATCATTCACCAGGTCACGTGATGATGTCACATCCAAAATGGAGGTCAACCGATCGGTTGTCAGAAAATATTCATTTTCATAGTGATTACAGCATTTCCAGGTTTGTTTATACATTCCTTCTACATATTTCTTTGAATATTATTATGTCAGAGCATAATGTGTAATAATTTCAATTGTTAACGCATTTTTCATAGCGTAACATTACGGTATCTACTACCTACCATTCACGGTTCTTTACTTGTACAGGCCCTTTCATTTGACATTTCTGGAATTCGGATCCTGGTTTCAGTGTTTTGGGGTTCAATTCTGAGCCTAGGGTCTCCATTTTTAGCCTTTCTCCACCTTCAATTTTGGAGGTTGGGGGTTTACGGCTTCTGGGGAGGACTTTGTCTTCCACCTTTTGGAGATCCATTTCACTGTTACTGGTTTCCTACATTCCAATTTTATGTCAATTGGTCATTTGGTTTCTCAGCCCATTTTTAGTCCTTTGGCCTCTTTTGTGCCTAGGCTTCAGTCTAATCAGACTGTTTTACTGGGATTACCTTCTCAAGACCATTCATGTTCAGGGTCCCTTAGAAGAGTTTATCAGTTGAATCCAACTGATTTTGCTACTTCCTTAACACTACTCCATTCATTTTCTAAATCTAGAAAAATTTTGTTTGGGGTTTGGTGGAAATCTTCTGTTACTCAACAACTATTGTGTTTTCACCATTTTTTAGATCTGACGATCAATGGGCACATCTCCCTTTTGGGTATGTTGGGGGTTCCTCTGTCTACAGTTAACCTTTAGGCAGACTTCAGGAACCCTATTCCAACTTTTTGGTGCCAGTCTGTTGGACTATATGGGTGCTTAGGACTTCGTCCTTTAATCTTCTCCTCAGAAGATTTTCAAGCTTCCTGTCTCACAGAATTAGGGAATAATTTTGACTGCTCTTTTCTTTTGATCAGTCTTATTTTTCTCGAAGTCAACCACTTTTCCAGGCTTGAAGTTCCTTCAAGAGGCCAGATACTTACTTTCTGTCACTCATTAATTTTGGGATTTTCTTATTCTAAGTTTTGTAGGTTGGGTAATTACCCAATTTTTCTTCTAAAACTTAGTTTTGCCAGGTACAAAATCCTCTTCAGAGGGTTTTTTGGGTTGACTTCTTCAGGTTTCCGGACCTGGGATCTACCCTGATGGGGTTCTTAAGACCTTCTCTTCCCTAGGTAGAGTTCCTCTGCTATTAGGGGAGATCTGAGATGGACCTTAGGGTCCTTATTTCTGTGGGATTTTTTCCTTCAGTCCTGTTTTGTTGATCACTTATTCAAGTTGATTGACAAGGCAATACTTTCTCAGTGGTCTTTTTCATCCACCATTCTTTGGACATCTTTTTCATTGGGTCTTCTAGCTACATTTTAGCTGGTTGATCTATGGCCTTTTTTCAGCCATCTTTACACTTTATTTTGAGAGATTTCTTTATCCATTTCCCTCACTTGTGCTTAGTCACTTGGTAGGGTTAATTGGTCCTTTTTTGGTTTTATGCTGTTTCTTGTGATGTCTCTCTTGGGAGACCATTTCTTCTCACATATAACAGTATAAGCAGAAGGTTTTCATGTGGCCCTTACTCAAGGTGCCTCTTTTAAGCTATCTGCATTAGCCTCTTGAGGCTCACCAATTAAGACCTTTTTTCCTCCCATCCAGGGAGTTTTCTCTCTAACTTAGTGCTTTTAGGATGTGGTTCCTTTTCAGGTTCCAACATTCTGATGGTGGAATGCCTTCCAGAGGTAGAGGCTCAGCCTCAACCTCTATTATGGTGTCCTTCAGGAGATAAGAGTGTCGTTTTACTCAAATTTTCACTCTTACTTCCAGATCCCTCCACTTGCCAGTGGGAGGTCATCTGATTCCAGTGGTCTCTCAGATTCCACTTTCCTGATTCTTCAGCTCTTCTCCACAGAAGAATGCTGTTCTTTGTCATTCAGTCTCACACTGTCTGTTCACATGAGCAGTTCAAGTATCTTGAGCTCCTGTTTTCCTGATTTTTCAGGGCATTTCCTTGACAAAGATATACTGGAAACCACAGTTAGATCTATATCTTTTTCCTGGTTTTCCAGACTATCAGGATGCAACTTATCAGTTGATCATTTTCTCAATTGGCCAGTGGACCACTTCTCTTCCTCAATTTGCCTCCTTTCTCTCCTTTGGCTCCTTTGGTTCACTCTTGCTCATAGTTTTGCTTTTGGGCAAGGTGTACCACTTTGTGGCAATGCCTTATGGTCTAGCCACTAGCCTTTCAGGATTTACTTCCTTAGTCAAGGAAGTAAGGAAAGTTGGCTTTGAGGTTGGGCATCTCAGTGCACATGTGACTACAAATTGGCTCATTAGAGCCAATAGTTGTCAGAGGCTCTTTTTTCAACTCTATTACAGTTGACTTTCATCTTGGAGTGGTTCTTAGCAGGAAGTATTTAGATCTGTTTCTTTAACAGGTCTCCTTCCTGGGTCAGGTTAGGATGGTTGGAAGTCTCATTTAGAGCTTCTTTAAGTCCAGAATTAGGGTAGTCGTCACCTACCTGTTTGGTACTTATCCTTGGTTCTGCAGGCTCTTACCAAGGCTCCTCTTGAACCCTTTTCATTTGCTGAGCCAAGTTTTTCACATTTTAGACAGTCTTTCTTACTCCCTTTCTTTGGGAAGGAGGAGTGATTTTGATTCCTTTATTTAAAGGTTTTCTCTCACTCTTTAGGGATGGCCTAAGTCATCCTTAAGTCAGATCTTACTTTCCTGGCTTAAGCCAGTTATCTTCAGAAGGCTCTTCCTGCTTTGACTTTTTGTCTTTGGTCAGGATGACTTAGAAGACCTCTCCTTTTTTACAGTCAGATTCCTAAGATACTTTCTATCTAGCTATTCTGAGTTAAAAGGATTTCTTCTTGGTCTTTCTTCTGAAGTCCAAGAGGGTGATATTGCTGCTCAGACAATATATTTTTGGATAGCACTTTATCCTTTATTCCCTCAATCTCTGTTCCACAGAAAATGCATCTCTTCATGGTGTCAGGGCTCATCATGGCAGGGCACAGGGGGCTTCCTGGTCCTTTAGGGGTGGAATCCCACTCCTAGTCAACATGAGATCCTGCACGTGGAAGAGCCATTCCACTTTTACATCCTTCTATTTTAGGAATGTATTTCCCTGCAGAGATGTTGTTCTTAAGAATCTCTTATGATTTCTTAAGTGGGGTGGACATCCTTTTCCACTCAGCCATTTCTCTCTCTTCTACTTAAATTCCTCAATTTAAGTCCATCTGAAACTTTTAGTTTCAGAAAAAGGGGGGTGGCATTTCCCTTTTAGGGAGTCTATTCTTCATCTCTATTTTCAGAACCGTGCTTCTTAGTGCCTCTGGGCATGTTCCTATTCTGAGCACAGGGCATACTTATGCCTTCTCCTTTGAGCTGACCTAATAGGGTGTAGACAGCAGTGCTGAAGTTAGTGCAGTTAATGCTACTCACTTAACTCACCCGAGTTATTGCTTCAGCACAGAGGTTTTGGGTTCAATTGCATTGCACTAGGAAGTATCCTTTTGTAGCAATTTAACCTTAGGGTGGTTTTCCTCAGTCTGTCTTTTTCCCACCATCCTTCCATGTGGGCATTCAACCCAAGTGTTTTCATATGGTATAGTGTATTTACATTTTTATGAAATAAAATTTCATATTTTTAAATGTAAAATGCATTTTTATGAATAAAAATGTATATACTTACCATATGAAAACAGCAAATCACCCTCCCGCCTGCCCCGCTTTTAAAGACCTTTTTCCAGCATTTATGTTTATTCACAAAAAGAATGAACCATTTCTGTATTACTGCGCATGGCAGAGTGAATTAGGTCACCAGGGGTCAAAGGTAGCAAGTATATAGGTTTAAGAGGGTCTCCCCTCATATTTTAAATTCTATGTACGGTGTATGTGGCGGTCACCGAACGCCAAGCCACGCTTACCCAAGTGTTTTCATATGGTAAGTATATACATTTTTATTCATAAAAATGCATTTTACATTTAAAAATATGAAAATTTCTGTATAACACATTGTATCTTGTTTTTATATTCTGTGTCCGCCATTGTTTACCATAACTGAAATAATTGTTTTTACAAATCGAATAGTGTTATGTAAATATTATTTTCTTTCAAAAAGCACAACACAGTAACACAATTGCTTGGTTAAGAACTTTGTTTCTGACGAAGTACTACAGAAATAATCCCTCATCACATTCACATACTATTGCAGACCATAATATTAGAAATAATTTTTTTGCAGTGAAATAATATTTATTAAACATTAAAAAATAAGTATTTAAACCAAGTAGTAGTAAGAAACTATAATTTAAATATATGCATCAGCAATCCTGACAAAAGGTTACAATTTTTTTATGTAAAAATTATTGTTACATTGGTACCTTATCAGGGAAATTTCCAGAAGCAATTCAAAAATATTTAAACAACTTAGAAATATTAAATACAGTAACTGAAATAGATGCAAGAAATAAAGTCACACTTAAATGCAATATAAAACCTTCCTGGTCTAGGATGGAGTGGTCACTCCCCCAAAAATGTACATATATATAATTTTTCATTATATTTTTGGTTTTGATACATCATTTGACATTGTACTCTATGCCTAAATATTAAAGCTGTTCTTTTGATGAATTACAAAACATTCATGTATCATATATTCAGAACAAAATACAAATAACACCTTGCATTTGTAGTACACCTACAATAAATTATGAAAAAAAAATTCGGAGAAAGGTCACAAGTCAGATAACTACACTTTTAAATATACCAAAGAGTCCTGGAAATGGGAATTATAGAAATCCGAGGTTTAGAAGAAACCACATATGAACGGCAATAAATTCAAACCAGTCAGAATTTTAACATGGAAGATGAAAGCTATAAACATTGTTGTTAAAAGTCATTATATTACATTGTGCACGTAAAACAGCATTATTGGATTAATAATTCAAATAATATTACAAACTTGTACTTGTGTCATCGTTTTACAGATAGTTTTGGTGGTGAGTAAGCTAATCTTTGAAATCTCTACTTTTAAATGGAGAGGAACCACGGCGTTAGATCCCGTAAGGGTCGATCGCCGCGGTTACCACGTCTAACCCAATGGCTGTGTATGGAAGACCCATACTGCCTTGCTACCAATTATCGCCACCAGAAAATAAAACATCTATATTTCAGTAATGGCCATATATTTTGAAAGCTTTTCATTGTCTATCTGTTCTATTCACTGTTTAAATAGTTTTGCCTTATTTGCTAGACTTAGGATGTACTTTTGGTCAAGTTATGTCTATTTGAATTTTGTCTGGCGGTAATTGGTACCTGGCGATAATTGGTAGCAAGGCAGTATCCATATCACTGCTAGCGTACCCAACAGCAGTGTATGTGTTACGCCCAATCTGTGAAATTGCCCATTTCGTGAAATAGGCAAGGATTTTGCCCATTTCGTGAAATAGGCAGCTGACTTGCCCATTTCACGAAATAGGCAATTTATCCAGTATTTGCTTGCCCATTTCATAAAATGGGCAAAACTTGGGTTGCCTATTTCATGAAATGGGCAATACCATGTATGAAAAATAAATTTTCATGCATATAAGTCTTTTAGTGTTTTAATGTTACTGTAAACACTATTTCACATGTATTTTCATATTTTTTATAAATCTACAATATATTATACTGCTAAAATGATTATCCATGCTGGTACACTGTTATTAACACAAAATATATTTCACACAATTAGATATTATATTATTCAAATAAAAACATCTTTCTTCAACTCAAACATCAAATAGATGTTATATTATACTTATTGCAAATAAATACCATCCTCAGTGATTATGATTTACAAATCACAGCATTTTGTCTTATTTATCAACATTGTCACAAAATTTGTGCTAAACCTTTGTTACCAAATAATCCAATTGTAACCACATCTCAGGGCCTGTGTCTCTAGAGGGCCAAAATGGTTGATTGCAATTCACAATACTTATAGGTTGACCCCATATGAAAAGAATGCTAATCTTGAAAGAGGCCATTCCAGTGTCTTTCATTAATTAGGACACACAATTTACAGTTTATCTTTTGATCTAAGATTAAAGAATGTACATTGAATAATTGACCCCTTTAGTGATATTTTTGATACAAAAATATTTTAAAGTTGCAAGTTGTGTAAATAAGTTACTCTTAAAAAGTAGATATTTATTAAAGCTACCTTTAACTGTGTAATATTTCAGTTGCATTCATATAAAAGTCAAACAAAACTTTAACATATTTGAAAATACTGAGACAGAAAAACACCGTTTATTTACCTTTTTCCTTTTGAAATAACAGTCTTAATATTTGTTACATATTTGTAAAACTTCTATACACAATAGGAAGTTTCTTAAAGATATTAGCAACGTTTTTTGTTGATCTATGCATGGAAATTATATTTTCATACATAAGATTGCCTATTTCATGAAATGGGCAAGCCATAATTGAATAATTGCCCATTTCACGAAATGGGCAAGTCAGTTGCCTATTTCATGAAATGGGCAAAATTCTTGCCTATTTCACGAAATGGGCAATTTCGTGGATTGGGCGTAACATATGTACACTAACGGCACTTGATTTTTTTTCTTTTATTAGTGTAACCAAAAGCTGTGTAAGGCACTGGCATACCCAACTACCCTGTACCCAAGGCAGTAAACTGTGCTCCCAATGGTTTTGCACCCAAGATCAATATCATTGCTGGCATACCCAGTGGCTGTGTACACAAGATCCATATCACTGCTAATGTACCCTGCAGTTGTGATATTGGTCTAGTGTACCCAGTGGTTGTGCACACAAGATCTATATCTATACTGCTCAGCCAGTGAAGTTCGTCACCCCAGTGAAGTTCGTCACCTGCATTTTATGGCAATATTAAAGAATTTTTACTGTCCAGTTACGGCATATATGTATACCTTGCCGTTGAAAGAAGCTATTCCATTTATTTAAATATGAATATTGCCTGCCCTTGAGCATTTTTACGGCAGATGACGAACTTCACTGGGGTGACGAAATTCACTGGCCGACCAGTACTAAATTTTTTACACCCAGTCCAATTTCTCATTACCCAAGGTAGTATGCACTCAATGGTTGTGCACTCGATATCAGTACCCTTCATAGCGTACTCAACAGGTCTGTATCCAAGGCATTGTGAAGCAATTAGTTTTTAAGGAAATTTTTCCAGTAGTCAGAAATGGGCCAAGGACCACTCTCTGAATTAAACTTATTCAGCTTAGCATGGGTTTGCACTGTGAAACAGCAGAATGACTTGGTTATTGTTACATTTTGACAAAGTTATTTTAAGGTAGAAGTGATTAAAATTTGGGTACACTAGGGTGTCACTAGCACTGATCTTGTGTACATAGCCATTGGGTACGCTAGCGATGATATAAATCTTGTATACACAGGCGTTGGGTACGCTAGACCAATATCACAACTAGCGTACACAGCCGTTGGGTAAATAACCACTCCGATTAATAATACATGATTTCAGAGTGTAGTAGGCCACTCATATTAAAGCCCTGTGAAGATGTGGTGAGCACGGCCAACTTATGCCTGTGGCCAACTTATGGAGGGTACTGCTTCCCTGCATAAGTTGGCCGCAGTCATAAGTTGGCCGCCCTCACCACAGCTTCATAGGACTTTAACATGAGTGGCCTACTACACTCTGAAACCGTGTATTATTGTTAAACTTAGTATATGCAACAGTTTTCATTGGTGTACAATAACCTATTTGTCTTTCTGGAGCCTGTAGATGAGTCGCGGCCAACTTATACATGGTAGCAGTAGCAGTAGATCTTTTGGTATAAAACAGTGTACTAGCTGTCCGTTTCCGTGAAGAACAAATTTTTTCCTTCATAATCAGGGACACAGATGAGTTCACGATTTTATAACAAATGATCTAGGGTATCACGGATATTGGTAATAATGGATACGGGTCAAGAAAAAAGGACAGGTGAAGTTCCTACCTAAAACTGTCCCTCATTTGGATTAGGGATGGGTCGGTATGAAAAATATGTACATCGGGATGTCGCCAATGCAAAACCGTACCGATTCCGGGACTCCGTGTTTTAGTACACCCAAAACAAACATGGACATTTCCTCTTCACAACATCTCAATAAAAGTGGCTAAATGCAAAAAAATACGAGATAAAAGCTTGTAATTTCTTCAGATTTCTTCTTTGTTTCCAATATTTTAAGTTTTCCTTCAATTATATAGGCTGACAAGCGAGATTGAGGTTATAAACTGTCGTAACCAAAACATGGTCATTCTGCTCAACATAATCGCAAGTATACTGTATAAAGTCTGCAAATGCATGAAAATTGGGGATAAAACCTTATAATTTCTTCATTTTATTGCGTTAATACATCCTATCCAATGGACAATTGCTTTACCGGTCGGCGCGACCGGTCCCGCCAAACGACAGAAAAAGTCATTCTGTATTAAATACCGACAGGACCGGTCACAGAGTGTACATTCGCCAGGTGTCGCCTCGTGCATACTTCCTGTCTAGTCAGAATGACGTCATCGCGTCTTTTTTCGTTTGGCGCGTGTGTACAGACATGTTTTTCTACTGTGTTGAAACGCTTGAAGTTTGTAAAGACTACCTTTTATTTTGAACTTTATTTTAATTTTCATCTATTCTACCTTACTTCTGGAGTGTTATGGCGTCCCCTGGACAAAGAAGAGGGACTTGTGGCCACGCTATGGCTTTGTTTGACACCCACACTAAGTGTGCGCATTGTCGTGACAAGGGGCTAGGCCAAGATGCATGTGTTGAAAAGAAGGACTGCACCATTTGCAATAATTTCACAGCTGAGCAGAAGTTACAGTTGGCCACCCCCACCTATAGAGCACGAAAAGATAAAGAACTCCAGAAGACTGCCTCTCCCTCCCTTGTTGATCCGTCTTCGGTGACTACTGTTGGGAAGGTTGAGAGTGGCAAGGGTGATTCTAGTGATAGAGGCGAAACCCCTTCTAAGAAGAAAAAGACCTCTCACAAATCCCCTAAGAAGACGTCCAAGCCTCCGAAAGTACCAGATTTCCAATCTGACCTGAAATCCCTTGATGAGAAGTGGGCAGATCGCTTTACGCGTCTGGAGGCTCTCTTTTTGTCAAAGACTTTCCAGCTACCGGTGGAACCGGTTCAGAGCTCCAACGTGGTGGTATCTGAGAAGCCCTTTATTCCACCAGCTCAGCAATCTACTAGTCAGAGTCCTGCTACCGGTTTGACCGGTAAGAAGAAGAAGACAGCCACCCAGCCTGTTGAGGCCCCCAGTGTGAAGAAGCTAGCCACCCAGCCTGTTGAGGCTCCCGGTGCTGGGACAGAGATTCCACCAACCGACCAAACTGCAGTTTCCTCTGCATGTGCCTCTGTTAGTGGTCGACCCGAGGTCCAGCCCCCAGGTCCCACTACTGCTGATCAACCGGAAGACTTTGCTTCAGAAGATGATCAGTTCAGTGACCAGCCTGACCTTAGCTTAGATGAAGGCGAACTGTCTGAAGTGTTGTCAGTAGGTCCGGATCGTGAAGAACTTATAGAAACGGACCAGGAATTAAGTGCAGAACAGACCTACAGAGAGACTCTACGTGGTGTTAGCCTGTTAGGTCATTTATGGGCTGAATTCACTGTGGTATCCAAAGAGGTGAAATGACTTGCAATGAGAGAGGGTATAAGGATCCACCAGTACCTAGACGACTGGTTGGTCAGAGCCACCTCCCACCGGGTTTGTCTTCAACAAACAAAAACTCTAGTGTTACTCTGCAGGGAGTTGGGGTGGCTGGTAAACGAGGACAAATCAGAGCTGGAACCCAAACAAGTTTTCAACTTCGTAGGCTACCAGTTCAACTTGAAAGAAGGCAGGTTCAGACCCACCACAGAACGTTGGCAGACCCTACAAAGCAAAATACTGGAGATCTTATCAAACCCAATCTGTCCGGTCCGGAAACTAATGTCCCTGATCGGTCTGTTAACTGCCACAGAGAAGCAAGTACACTTGGGCAGACTACACATGAGACCCATACAGTGGCATCTCAAGAACAACTGGAGGGTACCAGAAACCCTGGAGAAGATAATCCCCATTCCAAAGTCACTCCACCCACACCTAAAATGGTGGCTGGAGGAAGACAATGTTGTTACAGGTCAACCCTTACACCCACTAGAGCATGCTCTGCAAATTTTTACAGACGCATCATAAGAGGGGTGGGGTGCACACTTAAACGAGCATATGGCAAGGGGAAGCTGGTCACTCCCAGAAAGCAAACTGCACATAAACTATCTAGAGTTAAAGGCAGTTCTTCTGGCACTGAAAGAGTTCCAAGCTCTCTGTATGAGCAAAGTAGTTCTCGTAGCTACCGACAATACCACTGTGGTAGCTTACATAAACAAAGAAGGGGGAATGAGGTCGGGCCCCATGTGTGCCTTACTTTGGAGGATCCTCACTTGGTGCACAAGAAACCAGGTGATCCTCAAAGCTAGACATATCCCCGGCCGTCTCAATGTGATAGCAGACAAATTATCCAGACTGGGTCAGACCATCCAAACAGAATGGTCCCTCAATCCGGAGATTTTTCAAGCAATATGCAACCGGTGGCACACCCCTCAACTTGGCCTCAAGTGGATCTGTTTGCCACAAGGTTCAACAACAAGCTCCCACAGTTTGTCTCACCGGTCCCAGACCCCCAGGCCTGGGCAGTGGATGGTCTCAGCCTGTCTTGGGAGGGACTGGACCCGTATGCCTTCCCACCAGCAGCCATCTTGGGTAAAGTGGTGGAAAAGTTACAGGACTACCCCTGCAACAGAATAATTCTGATTGCTCCAGGGTGGCCCAACATGCCCTGGTTTTGGGACCTGGTGGCAATGTCAAGCCAGATCCCACTGTGTCTGCCCAGCATACCCAACCTAGTGTCTCAGCCATTCAACCAGGTCCTTCACAGGAACCTGTCGAATCTGAACCTGCATGCCTGGCTCCTAGAGCCTCAGCAATCAAGGAGCAAGGTTTCTCTGAGGCAGTGGCAGCACGAATTGAGGCTCCTCAAAGAAGATCAACCAGATCTGTCTATGAGGCAAAGTGGACCATTTTTACAAAGTGGTGCCTCAGTAATCGGGTGGACTTCAGGGCACCACCTCTGAAAGCCATTGCTGACTTCCTCCTACACTTGTTTCAGGACAAGAAGTTGCAGCCAGGTACTATTGATGGCTACAGATCAGCCATTGCTGACAAACTGGGCAACTCCACCATTAATGTCAGCAAAGATGAGAATCTACTCATCTCCTGGATAGTTTCCATAGAGACAGACCCAAGGGCAGGAGGGGCATCCCCTCCTGGAACCTTTCACTGGTACTACACCAGCTAACTAAGGCTCCCTTTGAACCCCTTAAAGAGGCCTCCTTGAAGCACCTGACCTTCAAGACTGTTTTCTTACTGGCCTTAGGTTCTGGCAAACGCAGGAGTGAGATCCATGCTTGGCTTCATAAGAATATCAGACACCAATCAGACTGGTCCAAGGTGTCCTTATATCCCTCACCCAGCTTTCTGTCCAAGAACCAGCTGCCCAAGGAGGGTCCAGACAGTGTGGCCCCGGTGGTTATCCCAGCCCTGGCCCACACGCTAGATAAGTCCCTCAAGGGTGACAGGTCACTGTGTCCAGTTAGAGCACTACGTTATTATCTGGACAGGACCTCTGACCTCAGGCGGAATAAGGAGTTGGTTTTTGTCTCCTTCAAAAAAGGTTTTGACAAGGATATCTCCTCTGCCACTGTCTCCTCATGGATCAAACAGACAGTTATCCTATGTTATGAGCTCTCTGACCAGCAGGCCTTTACCTTACATCAGGTGAAAGCCCATGATGTAAGGGCCTTTGCTGCCTCTAAGGCCTTCCAATCCGGAATTTCCTTAGAACAAATCTTATCAGCCTGCCACTGGAAATCTCATAATACCTTCACACAATTCTATCTGAATAATGTGGCTTGGGCTGACTCAGAGCTTTTCCATCTATGGCCGGTTGTGGCTGCCCAGCAGATCCACCACCAAGCCCAATAGTGAGGAGACATTCTTGTAAATATGTACATAATGTATATACTTAGATAAGTATAAATCAATCAGAAAAAAACAACAACAAAAAAAAAAAAAAAAAAAATTGTGACATGTTCCTTTGGGAGGTTTATTATTTCTTGGGACTGAACTCATCCCTCTCTTCCCCCACTCAGAGCAGAAATGCTTAGAAATAAAAAGGGGGGGGGGGGCAGTGTCGGTTAAACCACCCGGTTAACCGGTTTCTGGTTACCGACTTGGGCCATTAGTGGGTAACCCGCTTCAGGACTACCTGGGCCAGAAAATTTGTAGTTTTGAGTTCATTCAAGTCCCTAGTAACTTACCCGCCAACCAAGCGGTAGTTATTCAGCAATTGTCCATTGGATAGGATGTATTAACGCAATAAAATTGCAAATTTAATAAGTAAATTAAATTTTTATAAGTTAATACCCTATCCAATGGACAGACAAGACCCTCCCAACCGACCCCGCTATCAGCTTACTAGGGGTCTAATAGGTTTAGACAGCGAAAAAAGACGCGATGGCGTCATTCTGACTAGACAGGAAGTATGCACGAGGCGACACCTGGCGAATGTACACTCTGTGACCGGTCCTGCCGGTATTTAATACAGAATGACTTTTTCTGTCGTTTGGCGGGACCGGTCGCGCCGACCGGTAAAGCAATTGTCCATTGGATAGGGTATTAACTTATAAAAATTTAATTTACTTATTAAATTTGCAAGATTTTGGGTATGTTTCTAATGTTTTAACTCTTCCTTCCATTATATATGCTGACAAGCGAAGTGGCGATTGTAAAATCTCATCACGGTATTTCAGTAAAATGCTCTCGATACTGAGATACCGGACCTACCGACCCATCCCTAATTTGGATTAATAAGGCTGAAATGATTAGCAAATTTTGGTAGCCGGGTAGTCGCCTGCATTGACCGTCGACTAACCAATTAATTGTTTCTGACGTTTAGCATGTATGAGAAATACCGAAAACGTCTGTGTTCCGGATGTAAATAAACAAAATGGCGGATCGCAAGATGCTGAAAAGCAAAGAATTCAGCAGGTTATTGGGTAAATTGGCAGATAATGCAATATTTTGATATTAAAAAAAATAAAATGCATATAAAATGCTTTAATTTGATACATTTTAAGGTCTTATCTCGAGATACTCATAGTTCCAACGATCGCGTATAATCCGCTATGTGCTGATATACACAAGAAACCAATTAACCGATTTCATCATATTAGCGTCGACTAGTGCTTTGATAACCTACTAATCGATTAGTACGAATAATCGTTTCAGCTCTATGGATTAATATGGTCGATGATCCAGTTTTCATGCTAGCACTAGTTTTCGTGTGTTTGCAACATATTTAACAATATTTCAGCCAATATAGAAAGAAATTTGTTCAAAAGAAAACTCAAAATCTGCTATTATTATTTGTCTTTAAAATGATAATTTGTCATTTCATAAAGTAATTTCATTGCATAACATAAAAATAAAGTAAAAAAAAGTGTTGACAAAGCACAATGAAGTTCGGATGTTCCTGGGTTGGGTTCACCTGTAGTTTTCCTGACTGATTGAAGATGGGGCCCCGTTTGTACACAAGAACACAATTTGATTACAATATGGGTTTTATTGTTATGGCGAGTTATAGTGTTATTTCCTTAGTCTCACTTATATGCAACCTATAAAAAATTACACCGAAAAAAGTAATGTCTAACAACTGTGTTGTTTGTTATTACCTACCTTGACAATGGGGAACAGACTATGGGAATAAAATGTGGGTGCATTAATATCAAACATTATAATTAGGGTTGGGACAGGTGCTGAAAAACCGCATCGAGTATTTACCCTCTCTCATAACCGGCCCGAATTCGAGTAACCACGAGAATTAGTATCTACCATTAGAAGTCTTCTGTAAACAGTCAGTTCTGGAAACGAAACTTTTGAAGAAAAAACGTCCAGATATTATAGAATATAGAGTAAATTATATGTTTTGAGGCGAAAATAACTTTTATTGATATTATGGGACGGAAATACTGAAATGTGGCATATTTTACACAAGCGTTTCATTACGTGGGCAATAATACAATACCTCGCGAGTAACCAAGGATTTAAAATGGACTCGAGTACTAGCAAAGATCGACTCGTCTATCGAGGCTCGAGTACTCGTTCACAGCCCTAGTCAGAATGCTTGTTGCATAAATGGAAAAGAAAAAACATTTTAAACAAAGGAAGATAGTAATTTCAACAAAATCGTTAATGCTTGTTTGGATGCTTTGTTTTTGCTGTGTAAAAAAAAAAATTTCTTTTGCGAAGCAATACTGCAATTTTGTTTAAATATGTTATTCACCTACTTTTGGGTCAGCTATAAGATAGTTAAATTGCAGACCTGTAGCTCATTGCATAGCTGAGCAATAGCTACTTTCAGGTTCTCACTGTTGCGTAAATTAGTTGTAACTTGAAAACTGTTGTATTTTGATAATTTTGTTCAAATATGTTATTAAGCTTCTTTTGGGTTAGCTATAAGTCTGTAACAGGGTAAAATTGCAGACCTGTAGCTCATGGCATAACCGAGCAATAGCTACTTTCAGGTTCTGACTGTTGAGTAAATAAGTTGTAACTTGGAAAGTATTGCATTTACAGTATTTTCTTTAAATATGTTATTCACCTACATTTTACACCTTAACAGATAACTTTGTACTTTTACACCTTTGATAACTGTATTGACCCATTCTGCTTTCACTTCTGCTCTGAAACTCAAAACACGCAGCTGACACAGAACCCATTCATGGATAGGGGTGTGATGAGTACAATTAATTCAGGTCGATTGCTCATGTATAGAAATTCGACTCAACATTGAGCCCTTGCGAAGGTTAAGTATGCATGTTGACAGAAAACAACATCCAATATGGTGAATGAGCTTTGAATCGCTTGAATTAGCTGCTGACACGATATAATATAAATAATATTATTTTTAAAATGGTGGATTGTGCAATTTAATGCAAGTAAGGTGTGTTATTTATGTATTGCGAGGACTCGAAGCTTAAAATTAGAATAGAATTTTCATGAAATTTGCCTCGCTCGGCAAGTGTCACATCCCTATTCCCTATTCCATGGGCACTGATTGCTTGAATTTAATTTTTATTTTCACTAGTTATCTGTTGTGGCATTGTCGTGTGATGAGTTAAACAATGATAAAATGGTAAATGACGTACTCAGAAACATTTTGTTTCATTATTATGATTGAGTCTTTTTTTTTTTTAATTTCAATTGAAGGATTAGTATGTCGAGATATGGAGAGAGAGACCTTGACTGTAAAGTCTATGTTGGAGATCTACCGAGAGATGTGACTGAAAAGGAATTAGAAAAACATTTTAGCTATTATGGACCTCTAAAGAGTGTGTGGGTGGCAAGAAATCCCCCTGGCTTTGCATTTGTGGAATATGAAGATAGCAGAGATGCAGGTGATGCTGTGAGGTCCTTGGATGGAAGGTGAGTAGAGTAAGAAATCTAAAATTTGCCACCTCTAAAACCTTAGTTAATTTTATGAGAAAATGATGTTTTGTCTTAAAATTGGTATGTTTCGGTTCAAAATCCTTAATTTACTGTACATTCAACAAATCTCACCTCAATTCATTTATTTTATTACTTAGTATTTCCACATGTGGCGAATTTGAGATATGTGGCGAATTTCAGATTTCTTACTCTACCATAAACATACTTTTTTATCCCATAGCCTTTAAGAGATGTGCAGGTAATGCTTTCACCCATGGTGTCTGGATGGGTGGTCGGACGGTAGGAAAAAAGTTGATACTTGGTAGGGATATTGGTTGGGGGTTGTATATGTGCAACATCATGGTGTATCCTTGATTTGACCTTGGCCTTTAAAATCTTGTATGGGCCATATCTCAGAAATTGTAAGGTGTGGGAAGTTTAGTCTTGGATGGGTCAGTGGTTGCGGAGTGTGGGTATACTAGATCATAGTGATAAAGATGGCAAACTAGATAGTTGGTTTCTATTTGATTTGTAAAAGAGTAAACGAAATCCGGTGACAAATTCCAAGAACCGGTTCCCGAAATGTCACATATTTCACATCAAAATGTATAAAATATTGCACAGAAACGTTTAAAAATATTAACTTCTGTAATATTTTGCCAATATACACTGAAATAATATCCAAAACGTCTGTTTTATCATCAAATAAACCACATTATAGTTGAAATTATTGTTCATGTACACGCACAGAAAGTTTTACAGCTTGACTACAGCTTGGTGTATACTAATTCGAACGAATCGGGTTTCCGCGGAATTTTTGTTTTCGGGACCTGGTTTCCATATTTACATTCGATCGTAACACTACTAGATCATTAACTTTGGCTCTTGCAAAGCTGTTCACTTGCCATATTTGAAACACATTTCTCTTATCACAAGTATATCTGGGTTAGTGCAACTGATTATTACGCATACTTTTACTTAAATTTGCTATTTCCTTTGACAGCTATACTTCAATTGATAAATTTTACAGTCTTGTGATATTTTACTGTTTTACTTCTTCTATAACTCCTGGCTGTGGGGTACATGCATCTGTAAGTTTTGGAGGTGTGTCCACTGTACACTAAATTTATAGTGATGAATAAATTGGAGGTTCATTTTATCCCCAGACAAAAGTCGGGGATATACTGGTTTCATGCCCGCCTTGTCCCCACCATATGTTTTTTATTGTGTGCATAATAACTCGAAAACGCTTTCACAGATTTTATTCAGACTTAGTACACACATGTATTTTGGTCAGGGATAAACTCCATTTTAAGATGACCTTAAACTCCCAATAATAAAGAAAATATGGTCACCTTAAGGTCAGAAGTTATACTTTTGACCACTTAATGCCCTCTAGTTCAAAACTATTTGGCTCATCTGGCTCAGATTTTACCGGAGAACTCATTAATATATTCTTCTTACATATGCCAATAATCAAGACATTCTGTTAAGGTTAAAATTGAGTTTGAGGCCCAGAAAGAACCTACTCAGACATTTTTTCCAACATTTTGCACATATCGTGCCGTGTCACATAAAAATATTAAATCTGGAAAGTCTCAAACTGTAGTAAAAAGGACTTCACTGTGTAATCTTTATCTGTACAGAATTTAAAGTCTGTAGCTTCAATTTTAAGGTCACCTTAAGATCTCTAAAATGCCCAGAGAGACCCAACTGATGGACATTTTGCCACTTTTAAGCCCTATAGCTGTCACACTATGTGACTGATAGAGCCAAAATCTTATCTGAGAATATTTTAAGATGTTCTTTTTTACATGTGTGAAAAATCAAGGCTTTAAATAGACATTTAACTTGTGTATGAGAAGTATAAACACCCACCTGAGTGATCCTTTTTTCACATATTTTTTCCTGTTATTTAGAAATGTTAAGTCCGACAAGTCTCAAACTGTATTACATCATGTAGATTTAACTTCTATGTGTAATGTTTGTGAAAAGTTTGAAGTCTGTAGCTTTAATTTTAAGGTCACAACGTCTCTAAAATACCCATAGACCCAATTTTATGGACTTTTTGCCACTTTTAAGCCCTATAGCTCAGAAACTATGGGGTTCATTCACCTAAAATTATATCATCTGGGAGGATAATAGTATTTTTACACGTACCAACAATCAGGGCTTTAATCTGACATTCAACCTTACTAAGTAGTATGTTTACCCACACAGGGACTTTTGTATTTTATGTATGATTGATTGATGTTTGTCACATGTTATTAAGCGTCCCTTGTTTGTGTATGGGAGACCTTCAGGCTCCGGCGGCTCTGCCGGCTCCGCATTTTGTTTTCCTTATAACTCTGTAACCGTTAGGCGGATTCTTTTCAAATTTGGCAGGTTTAGGCAGTAGCCTTGGGGAATTTTTTTGAATATGCTGCAATGACATTTCAACCAATCAGAGAGGTCACATGACCAAAAATGTCTTTTTTCAATGGGGAAGCTTGTCCGGATGATAACTTGAAAGGAATTTTATCAATTCACCTGAAACTTGGCAAATACATTCATTGTATTAAAATCTGGACATCATTAGATTTTGGCATTGATTGGTCAAGAAATGGCTGAGAAATTAATGATTAATTAATCATTACGAATTTTCCAAATAAGGAAAACACAAAAATGCTTATATCTCGAAAACCGTGCTAGATAGAGCGATTTCGACGAAATTTTTGACCCACAGGGTATCTCTGCAGAGTAGTTATCCCAATTTTGAAAAAAAAAATTCTCTCGCCAAAAATGGCGGCCATTTGAATTTTCGAATTTTTCTCAAAATTGCAAAACATAAAAATGCTTATATCTCGAAAACCATACTAGATAGAGCGATTTCGACGAAATTTTTGACCCACAGGGTATCTCTGCGGAGTAGTTTTCCCAATTTTCAAAAAAATTTTGTCTCGCCCAAAATGGCGGCCATTTTGAATTTTCGAAATTTTCGCAAAAATTGCAAAACACAAAAATGCTTATATCTCAAAAACCGTGCTAGATAGAGCAATTTCAACGAAATTTTTGACCCGCAGGATACCTCTGCAGAGTAGTTTTCCCAATTTTCAAAAAATTTTTGTCTCGCCAAAAATGGCGGCCATTTTGACTTTTCGAAATTTTCGCAAAAATTGCAAAACACAAAAATGCTTATATCTCGAAAACCGTGCTAGATAGAGCGATTTCGACGAAACTTTTGACCCACAGGGTATCTCTGCAGAGTAGTTATCCCAATTTTGAAAAAAAAATTCTCTCGCCAAAAATGGCGGCCATTTGAATTTTCGAATTTTTCTCAAAATTGCAAAACATAAAAATGCTTATATCTCGAAAACCCTGCTAGATAGAGCGATTTCGACGAAATTTTTGACCCACAGGGTATATCTGCAGAGTAGCCATGCCTATTTTTAAAAAAAAATTTCTCTCGCCAAAAATGGCGGCCATTTTGAATTTTCGAATTTTTCGCAAAAATTGCAAAACATAAAAATGCTTATATCTCGAAAACCCTGCTAGATAGAGCGATTTCGACGAAATTTTTGACCCACAGGGTATCTCTGCAGAGTAGCCATGCCAATTTTCAAAAAAATTTTCTCTTGCCAAAAATGGCGGCCATTTTGAATTTTCAAATTTTTGCGCAAAAATTGCAAAACACAAAAATGCTAATATTTCGAAAACCGTGCTACATAGAGCGATTTCGACGAAATTTTTGATCTTCAGGGTATCTCTGCAGAGCAGCTATCCCAAACAGCTTTCACTTGGTGAAGTTTCAGACCCATAGCTAATTGCTCACCTCCTCAAAATGAGTAAATGCGAATTACCTCTAAAAGTATTGCAGATAGCCAATTTTTCTCAAATAACTCATTCACCTACTTTTGGGAGAGCTTTCACTTGAAGTTTCAGACCCATAGCTAATTACTCACCTACTCAAAATGAGTAAATGCTAATTATCTTAAAAACTATTGCGGATACCCAATTTTTATCAAATAACTCATTCATGTACTTTTGGGAGAGCTTTCACATGGTGAAGTTTCAGACTCGTAGATGATTACTCACCTACTCAAAATGAGTAAATGCAAATTATCTCTTAAAAGTATTGCAGATAGCCAATTTTTCTCAAATAACTCATTCACCTACTTTTGGGAGAGCTTTCACTTGGTGAAGTTTCAGACCCATAGCTAATTATTTACCTACTCAAAATGAGTAAATGCTAATTATCTCTAAAAGTATTGCAGATAGCCAATTTTTCTCAAATAACTCATTCACCTACTTTTGGGAGAGCTTTCACTTGGTGAAGTTTCAGACCCATAGCTAATTATTTACCTACTCAAAATGAGTAAAGGCTAATTATCTGTAAAAGTATTGCGGATACCCAATTTTTATCAAATAACTCATTCATCTACTTGTGGGAGAGCTTTCACATGGTGAAGTTTCAGACCCATAGCTAATTACTCACCTACTCAAAATGAGTAAATGCGAATTATCTCTAAAAGTATTGCAGATAGCCAATTTTTCTCAAATAACTCATTCACCTACTTTTGGGAGAGCTTTCACTTGGTGAAGTTTCAGACCCATAGCTAATTACTCACCTACTCAAAATGAGTTAATGCGAATTATCTCTAAAAGTATTGCAGATAGCCAATTTTTCTCAAATAACTCATTCACCTACTTTTGGGAGAGCTTTCACTTGGTGAAGTTTCAGACCCATAGCTAATTACTCACCTACTCAAAATGAGTTAATGCGAATTATCTCTAAAAGTATTGCAGATAGCCAATTTTTCTCAAATAACTCATTCACCTACTTTTGGGAGAGCTTTCACTTGGTGAAGTTTCAGACCCATAGATAATTATTCACCTACTCAAAATGAGTAAATGTGAATTATCTCTTAATAGTATTGCAGATAGCCAATTTTTCTCAAATGACTCATTCACCTACTTTTGGAAGAGCTTTCACACACGAAAATGAAAAATTGTGAATATCTCGGAAAAGCTATTTCTTCTGCTTTAATGCTCGGCGGGAGATACACACCGCGGCAGTGGTCTTGACAAAAATTTTTTGCAAAACACAAAAATGCTTATATCTCGAAAACCGTGCTATATGGAGCGAACTCAACAAAATTTTGGACCTGCTGGGTATCTCTGCAGAGTAGCCATGCCAATTTTCAAAATATTTTTGTCTCGCCAAATTTAGCGGACATTTTGAATTTTTTAATTTTTTGCAAAACACAAAAATGCTTATATCTTGAGAACCGTGCTAGATAGAGCAGACTGCGCTGACTTTGGTTGCCACAACAGTATAAGGCTAGAAACGAAGCATTTTCTTAATACTTTAGCACTCACCTTTATATCCTTTTCGGGACGCTTTGTTTTTGCTATGCAAAAACATTATCTTTTTTTTTTGCGAGCGATCCTCTAGTTTTGCATTGTAAATACATTGAGAAATAATCGATAATGTCAAGGGCAGTGGCGGCGCAGTGGTAACACACTAGCTTCCCATCTCTGAGGTTTGTGGTTCAAACCCCAGACCTTATGTGGGAAAGTTGGTAGTTGCTTACCGATGGTCGACACTTTACAGTACAGAACTTTAACCAACTGTATGTACTGGTTTCCTCTGCCCACAAAACTACCCATTGTGATATGACCTGTAGTGTAGGGATTGAAATGCAATTTCAATATCGATATCAAACTCTATTTTGGCTTTGCATATCGATCGATATTAAAATATCATTTCACGCCGTAAAATGTGTTATTTTGCACCTACTGATTTTTCAGTTATCATAAATTGTTTTGCTAACATATAAGATATACAAAACTGACCATGAATTTAATACAAGCAGCGTATAAAAGCAATTAAATTTCATGAAAAATCTCACAATAAGTCTTTTTAATGCATAAATATTGATGATCAAACTAAATGGAACTGATAAATTACAGAACTATTTTGAAAATTCTTCCTGGTGGGTGCTGGAAACGATATTGAAATTCCCACTTTTAGTATCAATATTGAAATTTAGAAAGACATATCGATCAATATTGAAATATCGATATATGATCCCTTCACTAATGACCTGTACAGTTTTGAAGGAGGCATAAAACCGCAAGTAAGTAAGTAGGGCTGTTATCATTAGCGATTTCTGTAGATCGAGGATCACCTGTTAGATGCGAGTTGAACTCGTGTAAATTACACAAATATAAATAATAAAATAACAATGTCCAATTATTGTCATTAAGGGATCCGCCATTAATGTGTTTAGTACCATTTTATTGCAAGGAATTAGGAAATATATTTTGTTGCCACTTAATTTGTGCAGATATGTATGTTGTTTTTTTTTTTGTTTTTTTTTTAAATTGCCTTCTTGTATTCAATATATCATTTGTGTTGTAGTCAATATTAAGTCAGTTGAGCTAGTCATAGAGCAAAGGAGTGCATTATGTTTGCGGGTTCAAATTCTATTTAACCTTCAGAACAATTTGTGGTGTTCGGGCACGTGTTGAACGTTCTTCTGGAAAGATTCGTCCCAAGCCTTGGCTGAGAGGTGGCAGAGATGGGGGTGGTGGTTCCAGACGTCGTTTTGACCCAAGCGACCGGTGTTACCAGTGCGGAGAGAGGGGACATTATGCTTATGACTGCAATAGAAACAGAAGTGGTGGGGGAGGCAGAAGTAGGAGGAGGTCCAGGTGGGTAGATAAGAAATGTTAACCTTAGACTTGGTGGTATATTTCATGAATATTAAGGTGTATTAGTAGGTTTGTTTTGTGCTTTTCAGAAAAGAAAACCTAGATAGATTGCAACCTATAGATTATCTTTAAGAAAACGTCATTGAGTTTATTGTATTTTCAGCATGTTAGACACATCAGTAAAGAAACCTGTGTGAAGTGTCAGTCCACAATCAGTGGAATTCTTAAAAAAAAAAATTTGAAATGTATTGAAAGGTTAAAGTCTTGTTCAAGTACCACAATTTATATATTTGTCTCATTTGTGAATTCACAACTACAGTAGAACCTTGATTATCCAAACTCACTGGGGGCATAAGGTTGGGTCGGATAATCGAGGGGTTCGGATACCCAATATTGCATGAAATCAAATGTCTATGGGGTTACCAAGTGGGCGATAATTGAAGAAAGATCGTTTTTAGGCACTAAATATGTAAGTGGGCTGGTCAATAATGAAGCAGTTCAATATATTAGTGTAACAGTAATACAATGTAACTGTCCCTCTAATTGTGACATACTTGTTTTATTTGTATGAATATTGTGATTTTAGGCGGGTTGCGTGTAACTAACCCGTTTATTAGAATGATGGGTCCGGCGTCCGTCTGTCTGTCAACATTTTTGTTTCTGGACTCTAACTTGAAAACGCTTTGTCCAATCGAATTCAAACTTGACAGGGAGATAGATCACCATCATAGCTAAGTTGCTTTCAAAATTGATGTAATTCCGTCTGCTCGTTTGTCCGTCTATAGCATAGATATAATTATGTAACCTAGATTACAAGTTTTACATTTCTTAGCACATCTAACACGTTTACCTTAACTTGGTGACCTAACATTTCTTTCCTTGTTTCTAAATGTAATTACAGCAGTCGCTAACCTTATTGGTGCGTGCGCAACCCGCCTTTTGGGGCATCTTTGACTCTCTTGTTGTTTAAATTATTATGCGGACTTGAGCTGGGTGTATTCGGTTGGTTGCTGCATTATTAACGTTTCATAGTAGGATTATTAATTGCAAAATCCGGATTGAACACCCATCCAGTGATTGGTGCATTATGTATCAAAGAAGTTGTGTATTGGGTTTGTGTAAATGAATGAAGCCCTATCCAATTGAAACAATGGCATTTTTTTAGTTCAAGAAGTAAGGCACTTCTGTGGACAGTATGTTTTATAAAGCACTAGAATTAATAGTTTCCGAGAATGCATACAATCCTGTATTATCGCTCGTGCTGGAAAGAGCATTATATGTAGGGAGACAACATTTCAGGTCGGTTAGTCCCGAGACACAGGTTATAGAGGGCTGGTTAATCGAGGTTCTGCTGTAATTGATTTTAGTTTAACTTTTAAGTTATATTTGAGAGGTGACTCAGACATGGTCTTTACAACAATTAACTGACTAGTAAGTAGTAGAAAAAGTAAAAATGAAGAAGTATTTAGTCTAACTGGTAAATTGTCTGTAAGTACTAATTTATATGTCCTATAGTTTTGTTCTTTTGGTCTCAGTAGTTTTGAATGTCATTTTGTGCACATTTCTAAGTGTTTGTACTAAGTAAAAGCAGCTGTGTTTGAATGAAATTAGTTTTCTGGAGTTTAGCAGAATTGTTTTTTCAGTAAGGATGTGATGCATTTATTTTGTTAAATACCTATCAAGCTGTCCTGTTTTAACATAAAAAGCTCCACTCTGTAAGGTTGTGCAAAAGCAGCTATAGAGAAACAGTGTCATGATATATGAATAAGTCAATAACTTACTGTCACATTTTAAGAAAAGATGTGCTTTAGTGTTGTTTTGAGTTGTAGTTGTGGAATGAATATTGAAAAGCAAGAATCTATCTTAACTCTGTTGGCGTTAAATCTCTGTATAATTACAGTTTCTTTGGGTTTAAAATATACAGTAAACTGTGAATGACAAAAACCTTCCAGTACTCACAAGATATTTACTCTGTTCTTCATACATTTCCCCAAAATACAATACTTCCTGAAGTAGTGACCTCGAAAGTGATTTCACTTTTACTTTTATTTGACGTTTGCTCTGCTATTTATTCAGAGTCTACTGTGTATGTTTTGAGAGGGTAAGAAATATTTGTAACATGTTGCAGGTCAATACAGCCAGTTTTTGTAACATTTGTTTGCAATGTTCTTTGCAGAGCAATTCAGTTAGCATCCTTTGTTACATCCCTGGCATCTGTAGCATCTCCACACTTACACGTAAAAAGAGTTGAAACACCAGCCACCGCATTCGTATTTCGGCTCCCTCTTAGTTTTTGACCAGCTCTTCATCAGATTTGCTCCCGCAACATGTTCTACTACTAGTGTAGAAAGTGTTAGAAAACGTCAATCATCTCCCAAGTTGGTTATCGTCATGATCATTCAAGAACAACTGAACACCCTCCAAATCTCAGCAGAGATACTGCATGTAGAATGAGTTGTGAGCCTCAAATCTTCCCCTACACCTCTTCTGAATATGTGACAACAAAGAGCAAAGCTTCACTTCTGCAACCTCATTCTAGTGGGATGGGTTGCTGAGCTCCTTATCATTAAAAACATCTATCTCTATATACAGGGCCTTTAAACCAAGATAAATTGTGAAAGAGTTAATGCTAGAGTTCATGAAGGGAATTTAAGGAGTTTAAAGAAAAGAACCATGTAAAATTTGGTTGATTTTGCAAATTTAAACAAAAAAAAGATGCTCAGGATTTGGGTTTTGTTTAAATATAAGTTCAGGCATATACATACTTATATGGGAGGTATGAGAATTGCACTGATTTGGACAATTTTCCACCGACATAATGTTGGGATATTATCTTGTGTTTAAAGGCCAAACATTTTCTTGTTTGTCAAACAAGACAATCAAAATTGTTTCCAAAATGTCAGGCCTGGAAATACCTTACATCCACGTGCATAAGTGAAAAAGTAAGTTGTTGCTTTAGAGAAAATTCAATAATTTTATTCTTCTTGTAATCAGAAATACAGCCCCTTTGTATTGATCAAAATTAAACTTCTTGAAGGAATATTTTTATGCAGATTAAAGATTTAAACAACCTTTTGGGAATAGAACATCATTTATGTTTTTGAAAGTACTAGTAAAAGTAAAAGGCCTCAAAATTTAGTGATTTGTGAGACATATTACAAGCAAAATAGTGCAATGCAGATTCAAATAAATGTTATAAAAGATACAGAAAGAATCAGGTAAAAGAAAATAATATAAAAATCCTGATATTTTTGTGATTCTAACATATATGTCAATTATAATGAAAAGGTAAGTTCTTCCGAATGTGAAAGTTACAACAATTTGTAGTGTAGAATGGACTGTTGTGTAATTAATTCCTGTTAATGCAGATGATATATCTCGGGGGGTTTTTTTGTTGTTGTTTTTTTTTTTTGTGGTTTTTTTTTTTCGGTCGTCTATTTGATACCATTTCCACAACAGTGGACACATTTTTCCCAAACTACTCGACATTGTGTACTGTCAGACTGTCAGTACACTAATGTTGTCCATCAATACATCACCAACACTGTAAAAGGTCCATCTGAATTATGATTTACTGTAGTGCAGGATAAGTCTTCAGATGTCTTTTTGAACCCTGTTCAGATAAATTGTAATTGGTCTGAATAACACCAGAAGTTTCAGGCTACATTGAAAAATAAATTAGAAAAACAATGTCTTGTTTTTTAACTATTAAAGTTTAATCAGAAATTATTTTGTAAAAGATTCCACATAACAGGGGTTGACTGAAACTTCAACTTGTTACTCTCAAAATGCATTGCATCATATTTTGACCACATTTTCGTGTTTTCAGGTCCCGCTCTAGATCTAATGACAGGCGCAGTTACTCCAGGAGCCGCAGCAGGAGCAGGTATGTGTAGATACTACAATCTTTCTGTCATTGAATAGGGGTATGACAGGGTACCAATTAGGGTAGGGTCTGTAGCAGATTTTCCATTTTGTATCCTGCCAGTATGAAATTTGGAATACCAAAATAAATTGCTTTCTAGCATATCCCCAATCGAATAGGCCCACCAACCTGCAGTAAGATTCACAAAATGAAAACTTTGCGGTTCTTCTGAAAGAAATCACTGGAAAAGTGCTAAATATATAAAAATATGGGATAAAAGTTTGTAATTTCTTCAGATTTGAGGTTTGTTTCTAATACTTTGTTTTCTCAAATAATATATACTGACATTCGAAATACCGGCTGTAAAAGTGTCATGACTGTATTGAGGTTAAATGGTCTCGATACCAAGATACCGGTGTTTTTCCGACCGTGCCCAAGTACCAATGTACTCAAAAATGGACCTGTTGAGAAACTGAGAAGGAACTGGTGATACGTGGGTACCAGGACTGATGTTGGTTCTTGTAATACGTATTTCTGTAATTCAGCTTGAGTTACACACCTTGTGTAGGATGCTGTATATTTCACAAATGTTGCCTGGATTAAGGCCATATTAAAACTAAAAAGCACTTGTAGATAGGGATGGGTCGGTAGGACAGTATCGAGAGCATTTTACTGAAATACCGTGATGAGATTTTACAACCGCCACTTTGCTTGCCAAACACATATAATGGGAGGAAGAGTTAAAATATTAGATACATACCCCAAATCTGAAGAAATTGTAAGGTTTTATCCCCAGGTTTCGTGCATTTGCAAAATTTACTATATACAGTACTAGCGATTACGTTGAGCAGAACTATCATGTTTTGGTTACGACAATGTATAACCTCAATCTCGCTTGTCAGCTCATATAATTGAAGGAAAACTTGAAATATTGGGAACAAACAAGAAATATGAAGAAATTATAAGCTTTTATCTCATATTTTGTCCATTTGGCGACTTTTATTGCGATGTTGTGAAGAGGAAACATCCATGTTTGTTTGGTGTGAACTAAAAACGCGGAGTGCCAGAATCGGTACGGTTTTGCGTTGGCGACCTCCCGATGTACGTATTTTTCATACCGACCCATCCCTACAAACCCCCATCAGGGCCTGTTTGTAAAAAGTTGCGATTTTTTAGGGAGATCCAGAGTATGATTCAAATCTTCCCCAAAATTAAATCACTCCTTCTTTTGGCCAGGCCCTATCCACACTAAAGCATTCATGAAGCTCCACTAATCTCTTTGGCAGTAATGTCAACCAGGCAGAAAACCAAAGATATTGAAAAATACATTGAAAATAACGTAAGGTACCAAAGGTTCATACTTTGTTGGGACACTAGTTGGGCTGTGTAGGTGTGCAAAATCATGGTGTGACCTTAATTTGACCTTTGACCTTGCAGTAGTGACTTTGACCATTCAAATTGTATATTTGCTGTTTCTAAGACCATAAGGTGTAGACAGGTGATTCTTGGTAAGGGGCATTGGTCAGGGATTGTCCGTGTGCAGTGTCATAGTGTAACCTTCATTTGACCTTCAATCTCGCTGTAGTAACTTTGACTGTTACAATTTCGTCACTTTACAAATTAATGCTGTAATCTTTACTGTTAAATTGTCATTTCCATACTTTGTTTTTACACACATTTTCTTGTTCTTCAGTATCTTATTATTTCTCCTGTACCTTTACATAAACTACATTGTTCTCAAAGACTCCTTATCTTTGTACTTCTTGATTCAGGATTTATACTTGTTTTGTTTTCTGTCATTTTTCAGGAGGTCTAGGACAAGGTCATACAGCAGGTATTTTAATGCAGTGGAACCTCACAAGTAACATGTTGTAAACTTTCTTGGTTTTTGAAACAAAATATGTAAATGTAAAAGTGTGGCTTTAATATTCTTAAAAACATGCTACAACCTTTATATTTATGGAAGCTATAAAAAGTTATAGGTTAAAAAGTTACATTGATTATGTCCACCCCACTGGGGGTGAATTTTCAAATTTTTGCCAAAAATGGCAAAACTCAAATTTGCTTCTATCTCCTTAACCATGCAAGATAGAGTGATTTCGTTGAAATTTTTGACCCACATGGTATCCAGAAATGTACTCCTGGCAATTTGCAAAAAAATTTCCCCTTCCCAAAAGTGGCGGCCATTTGGAATTTTCAAATTTTTGCAAAATGGCAAACACAAATTTTCTTCCATCTCCTTAACTGTGTAAGATAGAGCAATTTCGTCGAAATTTTTTACCCATAGGATATCTGAGAAATGTACTCTTGGCAATTTGCAAAATATTTTCCCCTCCCCAAAAATGACGGTCTTTTTGAATTTTTGCCAAAAAATGGAAAAACACAAATTTGCTTCTATCTCCTTAACCGTGCAAGATAGAGCGATTTCGGCGAAATTTTTGACTCACAGGGTATCTGAGCAGTGTACTCTTGGCAATTTTCAAAAAAAAATTTCCTCTTCCCAAAAATGGCGGCCATTTTGAATTTTCGAATTTTTGTCAAAAATGGAAAAACACAAATTTGCTTATCTCCTTAACTGTGCAAGATAGAGCGCTTTCATCGAAATTTTCGCCCCAACCAATGCAAAAAGGCAAAAAAGCTGAAATAATTTACATCTACACTAATAAATATTTAAGCATCATTGATATATTTTACAAATGAAACAGGGTCTTGTAAGACTACTGTACAATTTTGGCAAAAGGTTCATGGGGTGGACATTACACATGATAATGTGTGTTCTTCTATGCTATCTTGTTTCTATTCATATGTCGCAGCTACTATCAACAGGCGTCCTATTTCTAGTTTAAAAATAATATAGTGGCAAGAATCCATAAAGCATCTGTAAATAAAAGATGATGCTTCTCTTACGAATGAACTGTTCATTTACAAATTGAGCAGAATATTCCAGATTGACTTGTTAATTTTGATAATCAATGACTAGGCCAGAATCCATTATCCACCTATGTTAAACTTTGTTGCTCAGTAAGTCATCAAGCCCTTTTGGGGAAGGGGATAATGAATAAGAATTTCACTTTTTTTCTGAAATTTTTTGGTAGCTAATACCTTCCAGAAATGTGCATGAGAATATGAAATAACGCAAGTAAAACAAATCTCATCACTTATATAAAATTTTAAATTACATAAAAAGGATTTAAAATATGATTCATAGGACTTGATAATTTGTTATTTACAGGGATGTAAGGATTGTGTGAATGATACATAACTTAAAATTGTCCAAGTCTGTGCTGCAAAAGTCTTTGTCAACTGTTGCCTTGTTAAATTGTTACGCTATAACTAGGAATTTACAACAATGTCATTTTAGCCATATTTGTCAGTTGTAACCATACATATCTTATAAGTGGAATTGACAGGTATGCAATAAATATTATGTGATATTTAAAAAAAGAGAAATTCTGCTTTTCAGGTCTCGTTCCAGGACTCCACCTCATAACTGAGATTAATGCAGACACAAATCTCTTCACACATGAACAGTGACATTTTCAAAGTTTTAGAATTGTGATTACAATCAGTGAAGATTTGATAAATATATTGTGTACTAAGACATATTGTAAAAATTTGTTGCATGACCATGAAATGTGGTCCATCAGAACAAAGCATTTATAACATGCAGAAGAAAAAGTGTTGATATTTTATGACGGGAGGGAAAAGCTTGCTTGTGTATGTGTTGTCGTCTTTGTAAATGTAACCCAAAAATTGATGTGTTTCTGTAAGTCTGAGAAAACTAATGGTACATGTGTATCTTTTATATATGTAAATTTAATTTGTACTTCCATCTGATTTTAGATTAAATAATTTTGTACTTATTTTCACACATGCTATGAAGCATTCTCATTAACTTTAAGATTAATTTTGTTGTGGAAGTTCAAGATTTAACTCTCAATACTGTTGATCTCTTATTTCTGTGAAATTCTGTTCATGGCTTTTATCATACAAAAAATCTGTTTTATCCTGTGTATTGTTTATTCATTTTGCCTAGACTGTGCTCACATGCTGTAAATTATCCAGCGAACAAAAGCATTTTAATATTAAACATGATATCAATCATGATAACATACACAATATGAAAAGAGGTGGTGAAAAACTTGATAATTTTTAGTTTTGGTGTTTCATAAATCATTTTTGTTTGACCTGTTCTATTCGACATGGCTGAGTAATGCATTGTGGTGTTCATAAATTGACAAAACATCCTTAGTAGATTATTTGTTTTATGTTGAATAAATGTAGATCTTATGTGATCTGTTGTGCATTCTTATACCCAGAATTCATGCCAGTGGAAGGGTAACTTTATAATAGTTTGAACAATGTGTCAGTTGTTAACATCAAACTTCTCACAAAATTTCATGCAGAATGCATCTCTAATAGATTAACTGTAGAGGTGCAACCAGTCCCACCAAACAACAGAAAAAGCTGTCCTGTATATAATACCGTCTAGACATGGCTGACGTCATCGCATCTTTTTCGTTTGGCGCGTTTAGTGTACAGTTGTCTTTTTTTTGAGAGAGAGATTTTAGAAGTTTTCAACGAATTTTAACTTAACTAAACTTTATTTTATATCAATGTTATTCTGCTGTTTTCCTGAAGATTATGCCATCACCAGGATAAAACGAGGCCCTTGTGGTCATGTTATGGCTGTTTTTGATGGCCACTTGAAATGTGTATGTTGCAGAGACGAGGGGGTGAGAGACAACCCTTGCGTTCAGAAGAAAGACTGTCCAATCGGCAAGGCATTTACTGCTGAACAAGTCCAGCAATTAGCCACCCCCACCTACAGAACTTGAAAGGAAAAGAACTGACTTGCTGCCTCCCCTGTTACTTTTACCCCCGTGGACCCTAAGGACGTGAAGCTGTTCGGGCGGGTAGAGGGAGGTCAGGTCCCAGAAGAGACCCCTGCTGGCTAGAAAAAAAGGCCTGATGAGTCTCCAAAGCCCAGCAAGAAAAAATCCAGCAACAAACCAAGTCTGATGATCTCTGATTCTGATGAGCCTTGACGACCAGTTGGCCCAGAGATTTGCACGACATGAAGCCATGATTCTAACCAAGTCGTTTGCAGTACTGGTGGAACTTGTTCAGAAGCCTGCTGAAGTGGCGACCAGTGACAACCCTTTTTTGATCAAGGAGCTGGTACTAGCCAGACATTTACCGGTGCAGTCACCCAGCCTTCTGAAGTACCAACCCAGCCTGTTAACGTTTTGTGAGTTCTGTTGACCGGTCCCTCACCAGTAGGAAGACTGTTGCTGCTGCTAATACTGGTGTCTCTGACTCTGAGGATGACTTGAAAAGTGAACTGCTTGAACAACATAGTTTTAAACAAAGGAGGGGGGGGATGAAGTCGGGCCCTCTGTGTGCCCTTATGTGGAGAATCCTGACCTGGTGTGCCAGGAGACAGGTGCCTCAAAGCTCGACACATCCCAGGCTGTTTGAATGTGATAGCAGACAAACTATCCAGACTAGGTCAGACCATTCAGACAGAATGGTCTCTCTATCCAGAGGTCCTCCAAGCAATATGCTCCAGGTGGCACCAGCCCAAAGTGCATCTGTTTGCCACCAGGTTCAACAACAAACTACCACAGTTTGTGTCACCGCTTCAGCCCCTCTAGCCTTAGCAGTGGAAGGGCTCAGTCTGTCCTGGGAAGATCTGGACCAATATGCCTACCCACTGGTCGCCATCTTGGGCAAAATGGTGAAGTTGCAGGACTAACTGTTTGGCAGAATCATACTGATTGCCCCAGGGTGGCCCGGCATGCCTTGGTTTTGGGACCTGGTGGCCATGTCCAGCCAGATCCCATTGTGTCTGCCAAATATGTTCTCAACCATTCAACCAGTTCCTTCACGGGAATCTGTCGAACCTGAATCTTCATGCCTGACTCCTAGAGCCTCAGCTATCAAGGTCAAGAGTTTCTCTGAGGCAGTGGCAGCTCGAATTGAGACTCCTCAAAGAGGATCAACCAGATCAGTCTATGAGGCAATGTGTACCATTTTTACAAAGTGATGACTCAGTAATCCACTGGTGCCCTGAAGTCCACCCCCTATAAAGTCCATAGCAGAGTTTTTGTATTACCTGTTCCAAGAAAGAAAGTTACAACCAAGCACTGTTGATGGCTACAGACGAACATTGCTGACAAACTGGGTAACTCGGCCATAAATGTCAGCAAAGATGAAAATCTCACTCGTCTCTTGGATAGTTTCCACAGAGCAGACACCTAGTGAATGTACACTTCATGGAACCTGTCCTTGGTGTTGCACCAGTTAACTAGCTTGAACCCCTTAAAGAAGCCTCCTGGAAGCACTTGACCCTCAAGACTGTCTTCCTGTTGGCCTTGGTTTCAGGCAAACTTTGGAGTGAGATCCATGCTTGACTGTATAAGAACATCAGACACTAAGCAGACTGGTCCAAGGTCTCTCTACTCATCGCCCAGCTTTCTTTCCAAGAACCAGCTGGCCAAAGAGGGTCCAGACAGTGTGACCCCAGGGGTTATAACCGCCCTGGCCCCAACTCTGGATAGATCCCTCAAGTCTGACAGGTCCCTCTGTCCGGTCAGAGCATTACACTACTATTTGGACAGGACCTCGGGCAGAATAGGGAGGTGGTTTTTGTCTCCTTTAAGAAAGGTTTCGACAGACATCTCACCTGCCACTATCTCTACTTGGATCAAGCAACTGTGATCCTATGTTATGAGCTCTCTGACCAGGAGGCCCACACCTTACATCAGGCTAATGCCCATGATGTCAGGGCCTTTGCTGCTTCTAAGGTCTTCCAGTTGGGAATCCTCTTAGATCCAATCTTGTCAGCCTGCTTCTGAAGTCCCATAATAATAATAATAATAGTAGGATAATAGGATTTATATAGTGCAAAATTGATACAAATCCTCTAATGCGCTTGAGTACAAGAAGGGAGAGTCCAGGGACAGGCATGGGTCGACATCTAAAAAGCGCCCGCCAGGGTATAACTAAGGTGGGGGGTATGCCAGCCTAAACAAGTAGGTCTTTAGCTGGCTTCTGAAACCATCTATTGTTTGCTGAGATCTGACAGTCTGTGGCAGCTTGTTCCATTCAGCTGGTGCAGCTACTGCAAAGCCACGCCTGCCTATGTGCTTCTTAGGGCGGGTTGAGGAGATAGGTAGCCTCTTGCCACGAATGAGACTGCTCGATCTTATTAAAGCTGAAAGATACGGGGGCTGTGAAAGATTAATAGCCTTGAATACCAAAAGATTATACTTAAAAGAGGATGCGATGTTGAATTGGGAGGCAGTGGAGTTTTTTCAAAAAGGGTGTAACATGACTCATTTTGTCAAGTCTGAAGATGATGCGGCAAAGAGCATTCTGGACTCTCTGTAGTTTGGCTATGTTGGACTTGCTTACCCCATAGAGTAAAGAGTTACAGTAGTCTAGACGACTACTGACCATAGCATTTGCCAGAAGTATTGCTGTCTCAACTCCAAGGAATTTGCGAATTCGTCGCAAATCACGAAGATGATAGTAACAAACGTGCTCTGCAAACCCTGGCAACATGATTGTCAAAGGAGTTGTCTGAGTCGAAAATAACACCCAGATTTTTTACATCCACCAACGGAGAGATATTGTTTTGGAGGAGTGGAACAGGGAAATTTGGTGCAAGCAACTGTCTGATGGCTTTTTGACCTATAATGATAAATTTGTTTTTTTTTTTTTCTGGGTTAAGTTTTAGTTTGACACCGTCCATCCACTCCTGTACAGACTTGAGACACTCGGTCAGCTCTTCCATGCTAGAGTCAAAATTCCTGGAGTCAACTGCTAGGTAGATCTGGGTGTCATCGGCATACAGGTGATGAGTAACATTGAATTTTGAAATAACTTGACTGAGGGGACTAGTGTAGAGGGTGAAAAGGAGAGGACCCAGTACAGAGCCTTGGGGGACTCTGAAAGGGAGAATTACCGCCTCAGAGAAACTATCACCTATTTTAATTTTTTGGTTTACGGTTTGAAAGATACGATTTGATCCATGACAAAACAGTACCATCTAGACCAAACCAGTCATGCAAGCAGTCATATAAAAGAGAATGATCAATCATATCAAACGCCGCCAATAGGTCTAATAATGTAAGGGCCACTGCCTTTCCTGAGTCCACTGAGAGAGCTATATCATTTTGAATCTTCAACAATGTGGTTTCAGTGGAGTGGGAACTCTTACAAGCAGACTGGTTGACATTCAAGAGCCCCTCGTGCGAAATAAATTCATTTAGCTGCTTTGCCACCACCTTCTCAATAGGTTTAGATATAAAGCTGAGGTTTGACACCGGCCTGTAGTTTTTGAGGATATTTCTATCAAGGCTTGGCTTCTTTTGAAGGGGGTGACATATGCCATCTTAAAACAGTTGGGGAAACTACCTTCTGTGATTGAATAATTTACAATTTTAGTGATGGGGGTGATGAGAATATCAGCACACTGCTTGACCAGTGATGTCGGAATCGGGTCAAGGTCACATGATTTGGATCGTGAGGACTTTAGAATTTTGAGTAGTTCTTCCTCGGACACAGGTGTGAAAGAGGACAGAGTATTTTAGTGGGGTTGCGTCTGGTAACCGAAAATGACTGCAGTGTGGATCTTATCTTGAGGATTTTGTCATAGAAGAACTTACAGAAAGTGTTCACAAGGTCGGTTTTATTTGTGTAGTCTGGTAGAACAGCAACAGAGGACCTGTGTAAGATCTTTTTGAAACAGTTCCACAGAGCCTTGGGATTTCCTTGGTTTTCCGCCACAATGTTGGAATAAGGATTGCATTTGGACTTCTCAAGCAGGAAATTATAGTGGTTGATTGCAGCCCGGTATCGGCTATGATTACTGGCTGAGTTTTCAAGACGCCATGCCTGCTCATATTTCCTCTTGAGTCGTTTTGCTTTGAGGATGTCACAGTTCATGAAACCAGTCTCAGCATGTCTCGGTATATTTTTCTTCATGATTGGGGCGTGCTTGTCAAGAAGGCTTCTCAAAGTATTAAAGTATTGATGACTGAGAAGACTGGCAGTTTTGTATGGGCATCTAATGAGGTCGGATTTCAGAATATCAATTCTAAAATCTGAAATATTTATCTTGTGAATTTTACGGATGGGAACACATTGAAACTTACAAGATTCTCTGACAGGGAAGATAAAGCTGAATATGATTGCCTGGTGGTCTGATAGTCCCCCAATAACTTTGGGACTAATGGCCCAGGAGAAGGAATCCCTCGCACATAGAGCATCCAAAATATGACCCTGAATATGTGTGGGTGTATTGACAAGTTGTGTAAAACTGAATTGCTCAAGGATATCATAAAATTTCAGTGTCCAGGTGTCATGTTTATCCAGATGAAAATTAAGATCACCAAGGAGAATATTTTCATAGCCTGATAAAGCAGCACCTTCGAGGAACATGCCAAATTCGTCCAGGAACTGCGACTTTGAGAGATTTGGGGGCCTATAGACTACATGAAATATAACATCTTTAGCACCCTCAGTGCTAATCTGAATGGAGATACTTTCAAAAGCCTGATAACTGTTTTTTGAAACTTGCTCAAAACTCCGGTCCTCCCTGATGAAAAAGCCAACTCCGCCCCCTTTCTTGACATTTCGAGGTACATGAGTGAACTTATACCCAGGAGGTGTGATACTAGAGATAAAACTTTCAGTATCCTCTGGCCTGAGCCATGTCTCAGTGACAGCTATAAGATCAGCATTGTTGTCTTTGACGAACTCCAGAAAGGAAGCCGATTTATTTCTGATAGAAAGAGAAGACAACCATTAAGAGATCTAGAACCAGGGCCTGGATTGAGACTGATATCACCCGAAAGAGCTAGGAGCAATGATGTCCACGGACTTACATTCCGGAAACTATGTGTCGCCCTTCGACAGTGACCCTGGAAAGCCAGATAGGTAAAATTGATGCTATCTACACATGGGTGAATCCCCGACTCAATGATCACAGGATGGCCTGAATGCATGATTGGTTCAGATGAGTCACAGACTCTGATGCCGCTCAGTATGAGGTAAACGGCAAAATGCAAGAAATGCATTTCGAAGAATACTGTTAGTAAGTATGTATACGACTAAAAAATGTAGAACTAAGAGCAAAGATATGAAATGATGACAAATCTACTTTGTGGGTTAGTTGAATGAAAAGTGCATTGCCAGACCAACAGGCCAAGAATTAAAAATTTAGATAAGGTGCAACTTACCTTCCCTATGTACAAACCTAGCTGTCCTTCACAATGGAGCCAAAAGAGAAAGTTGTAATAGATAGTGAAAGTAGCAAAAGATTAGTGCATATTTATGAAATAATGGTATGGATGGTTAATCAGGGCTATTAATTTGGTTATTGTAAATGTGGGCTTTGTATGTAAGATGGTGAAAAGGGTTTAGCTGTATGTAGATGGTGTATCTGGGCTTGACATTTAATATTGTATGTTTGGTTATTGTAGATCAGGGCTTTGTATATAGTACAGTTAATTTGGTTGTGGACAACAATAGTAAAGAACCGCGGGAATTATCGGGTGGGCGATAATACCCATTTGAGGGTAAACAAACAGTTTAACAATGTCTAGGGACAATATACACTTATAATCTCTTTATTTCACCAAGATGTGTTCATAACAGATATAATGCGACAAATACTTATTTTACAGGCGTTTTTCTATGGTTAGAATGAAAATTTAAAACCGCATCGTAAAAACGTCTACCCTGGGGGGTTAACACAGTTCTATCTGAAGGGTGTGGCTTGGGCTGATTCAGAGCTTTACCAATTGGGCTAGGTAGTGGCTGCTCAGCCGATCCACAAGTGGCCCTTAGATTGAGGAGACTTGTATATATGTACATAGTGTAAACAGTTCTTCATGTACATAGGAATTAAGCGTGACGTGCTTCCTTCGGGAGGTTTATTTGCATTCTGGGACTGAACTCATCTCTCTCTTCCCCTACCTCAGAGCATGTCTGCAAAAAGAGGGGGGCGACCTCAGTATAACCCGGGGTAACCAGCGGCTGGCCAATGACCGTGGCCTTGAGGGTTTTCTGACCTTAAGGTCAACCCAGGCCTTGGCTTATAGGTCTCCTGACTTGTGAGTTCACATAAGTCCCTAGTAACTTACCCGTCGACCAAGCGGTAGTTATTCAGCAATTGTCCATTGGATAGGATGTATTAACGCAATAAAATTGCAAATTTAATAAGTAAATTTAATTTACTTATTAAATTTGCAGTTTTATTTTATTTGGCTTATATCTCCTTTATTATCGCTTCTAGAGCTATTGAATGTATTGGCAAGTAATGGAAAACCAAATGCAGTTGCTCCAGAGATCCATTCAGATTTATCTCCAGAAAGCTGGCCAGTTCTACACCCCCATGGATCAAACTACTGTCAAAAACTAGCAAATTGTATTGCTTTTATACATTTTACCTAATGGACAATTAGCTATATTGCTGGCCTCACCAAGCATCATGAAGAAAAAGATGTCCTGTGTCTCCACCAGTGAGACCGCCCGTACTGCCACCATTCCACCATACATATACTTCTTTCCTGGCTAGAGGATGTGACATCTTAGCATCTTTTTTGTTTGGCCCATGAGTAGTGCAGACACGTTTTCAAAAGCTCTCGAAAATTGAAAGATTTTTTTATAATACCTGTGAAAATATACTTGATGTCTGTGTGTATGAATATTGTACATATATCATGGCACCACCAGGCCGGAAAAGAGGGGCTTGCAGCTACTTTGTGCCAGGATTCGACCATCACTCCTGCTATACACGCTGTCATGATAAGGGACAAGGGCCTGATCTCTGCATGATGGAACAGGATTGAAAGTTGTCGGGCCTTGACCACTGACCAGAATCCCAGCTTGCCACAATCTGAATAAGGACAAAAAAAATCAGAGAAACTCTGGCAACAACCCTTATAGATCCAGACTTTGTGTCTGTTTAAGGGCTGTGAGCACCAAGTCCCCTGAAAAAGTGGTCATAGAGAAGCAGAAGACTAAGAAATCCACCCCAGCCAAGTCTTCTATTAACAAGGACTTGAAGGCATTGGATGACAGGCAGTCAGAAAGATTTTACAACTTGAGGCAATGTTGGTAGCAAAGACATTAGAAAAGCCGGCTAAACCAACCTTCCAGACTGTTTAAGTGACACCTACCATGAAGCCACCGGTCAAATTAGTTGACAGTGTTAGGCCATTTCTACCAGCGACCAACTGTACTAACCAGAACAGCACAGACCAGGATCCTGTACAGCAGAAGCAAGTGCTATAAACTCGGCAGTCATCTCTCCTCACCAACCAGAAGGATCAGATTCTGATACCAACCTGGAGGCCGACATGGAGACCAACTCACCCCATACTTTGAAGGCTGGCCATGCTGAGGAAGAAGGAGAGCAGTCAGACCAGGACAGGGCCTCTATTCCGAATTAGACTGGGTGCTTTCTTAGGAACAGACCTACTGGGAGACTGGGAGAGGCATCAGATGGTATATGGGGTGGAATCACATACCAAACTTCTACTCAGCCAATGACAAGCTCTTAGCTGCCCCAAAGCAACATTCTGCTGGCAAGATTTCTGTGAAGTCGACGAGTGGCTTTGCAACAAATTGGACATCAAGTTCAGTGTTCTACTCTTACATTGATTCAGCCCATCTTAACAATTCTAATAGCCGGATCGCCCGATCTTCAGGCCTGTCCTCCACTCCACCAGTGTCCAAATCCATCTCCCAAGAAACCCTGAGGAAGTGGAAGAAGGTGGCCAAAGAATCCAGCTACATTTGTAATTAGGCCACAGGGTTTAGGCAGACACAGCTGAAGATCATTCAAAGTGATCAAAAGAAAGGAACATCGTCAAGCAAATGCCAGAATGCCACAGATGAGCTACAGTGATGGACTTTTATGTAGCATTTGTTTGACTTTGTCATCTTTGTGGCAAGTGTAACTCTGGCAAGAAGAGACTCCTATCTACCACCCCAAATTCAGCTTGAAACAGGACACTTTGACTGCTCTTACAACTGCTCCCTTGCATCTGGCTACGTTATTCCCAGAAAATGTATTCAAGAAATAGAAGATGACATAGGTCAGTATGATCACAAAGGGTAGACTAGATCTTCATTTCACAACAGAAGAAGTTACCACACGCATGAATAATCCAGCAAATCATCTCATGACAGCAGCTGGTCCAGACCTCCCTCCAGAGAGGGGAATGAGTAACGCCCATAGACTTCAGGACGCCTATTTCCACATCCAGGAAATACCTGTATTTTCACCTGAAAGATGAATCCAAACCACTACCGTTTGGTCTGTCCACAGCCCCCTTGGAATTCACAGTAGTGGTGAAGGGGATCAAACTTATGGTTATACACAGGACTATAAGAAACCACCAATACCTATATGACTGATTGGTCAGAGCCAAATCCCCCAAGCCTGTCTCCAGCAAACACAGACCCTAGTTGCATTGTGGTTGGATAGTAAGTGTCTTTAACAGGTCTTTAACGGTTACCATTTTGACCTGAGAGTGGGCAGGGTTTGACCAACCCTAGAGTGCTAGCAGACCCTAAAATTAAAGGTCCAGAAACTACTCTCCAGACCGTTTGTCCAGTCAGACAGCTGATGTCCTTAATATGATTGTTAAAAGCTACAGACGGTTCACCTAGTTTAGATCCACATGAAACGAATACAGTGGCTCACTTAAGATGGTGGCTCCAACCACTACACCACCTCTCATACTCTGCAAATTTTTACAGACACATCAACAGAACAATGGGGCGCTCACTTAGGGGGGGCAACACTGCAAGAGGGATCTAGTCTACCTACCTGGAACTAAAGACAGTCTTGATGTCTGGCATATTCCAGGCTTGCTAAATGTGGTGGCAGACAAGCCATCTAGGCTGGGTCAGACCATCCAGAATGGTCTCTCCTTCCATAGGTCTTCTAATTGATATGCCCCAGGTGGCACCAACCTCAAAAAGACCTGTTTACAATGAGCTTCAACAACAAATTGCCTTAATTTGTGTCACCAGTTCCAGATCCCCTAGCCTCGGTAGTGGATGCAATCAGCCTACCTTGGGAGGATCTGGACCCGAATGTCTTTCCAACATTCTGGGCAAAGTGGTGGCAAAGTTCAGGGATTACCCTTGCAGGAGAATCACTCTGATTGCTCCAGGACGTCCCAGCATGCCTTGGTTCCAGGATCTAGTTGGCATGTCAAGCCAAATACCTCTGTACCTGCCCAATCTTCTAACTCAGCCTTTCAAACAGATCCCTCATAGGAATCTGTCAAACCTACATCTGCATGCCTGGCTTCTAGAGCCTCGACTCTCAAAGACCAAGGTTTCTCTGAGGCAGTGGCAGCACAAATTAAGGCTCCTCAAAGAGACTCACCCAGATCAGTCTCTGAGCAAAATGGACCATATTTGCAAAGTGGTGCCACAGTAACCAAGTGGACTTCAGGGCACCATGTATCAAATCCATAGCTGACTTCCTCCTGTATCTTTTTTAAAGACTGGAAGTTACAGCCAAGTCCTATTGACGGCTACAGATCAGCCATTGCAGACAAACTGGGAAATTCTCCCATTAATGTCAGCAAAGATGAGAATCTATCTGGTCTCTTGGATAGTTTCCATAACAACACACCTAAGGTTCGGAAGGGTATCCATGATATGAGGGCCTTTGCGGCTTCTAAGGGCTTCCACTCAGGGGTTTCCAAAGAATAAGTTTTGTCGGCCTGTCATTGGAAATTCAACAACACCACACAATGTGACTTGAAGGATGTGGATTGTTCTTCCATCTGGGCCATGTGGTAGTTGCCCAGCAACTGCACCACTAGCTCAGATAGAGATATACAGCCAGTCATCTTACTCAGCAGGGTTTTCAAGATTGCAGGGCCTGTTTAAAAATGGTTCTATGATTGTAGCCTGTCGCCTTACACAGCAGGGTTTTCAATGTTCCAGGACCTGTTCATTATTCACAAGCTAGAACCTCCTTTCTTCCAAAGAGGACCTCTCCAGGTAGTGAACTTGTACCTCTCATCCCCTACCTCAGAGCAGCGCTGTTAAAAAGGGGGAAACAGTGTTGGTGTGCTGCCAGAAATGTGAACACCGGCAACAGACTTATAGGCCCAACTGATGTCCTGTAAAAAGGCCGCTAGCGCCTGGTTCAATTTGTAGTCTCTAATAAGCTAGACACCTTCCAAGTGGTAGTTAGTTCTAGCTTATTGTATTAAACGCAGTGAAATGAGCAATATTCCTGGCTAGAGGACATGATGTTATATAGCATCTTTTTCGTCCATAACCTCAGCTGACCCCTAGTAAGATGAATGTAAGATCAGCTTGGAGGGCTTCAGATTTTCAAAGTCAGCTGTAGGTTTTGGGGTTTTGTATTTAAGAATGCACAGTCATTCAAATGTGCCACATTGGTATACTTACAGTGTCTGCAAAATATAGATTCTACATGATTCCATCTTTCTATTTTCTGTTTTGCATGTATGTTTTTGGGACGCTATTTTGTATGTATGTTTTTGGAAAACTTTTTCAGTTGTCATTAAGTCTGTTGAAAATGTGTATTGTAGATATTCAAAAAATTTCCAAACTGAGACTTATTTGTCAAATCACTTGCATTATCATGGAGAAATAAATTTTCAGGAGTACCGTTAAAAAGTTGTAAATACTCGAGAGAGTAAATAAACAGATTACTGTTCCCACTAGCGGATCCGAGGGGGGGGGGGGGGGTTCAGGGGGTTCGAACTCCCCCCCCCCCCCTTGAAAAATAATGTAAAGGGGTTCAGCCCAAAGTACAAAATTATTTCTTGAGAATGGTGTCAAATTTACAGGAAATGCACTATTTTTACCAAAAATTTTTTTTTTCCCGGGGGGCATGCCCCCCAACCCCCTTAGTTATAATATGTCTGATGTGAACCCCCACCTTACTCAATGTGAACCCCCACCTTACTTAATGTGAACCCCCACCTTACTTAAAGGCTGGATCCACCCTGGTTCCATCAATATAAATTTGATTTTTACACAGAACTACGCAACCTTTAGACAACAGAAGACAAAGATATATGGGATATAATGTGCCCACCATGCCCCTCGCGCACACGTCACGTCTTATTTTACTCAGTTAAAACTAGATCTGATATTACTTTTCAATTGAGGGTGACACTTAGTGACACCTAAAAATTATCCTAATGTTTTGGAGATTATCTGAAGTAAGAAACATGAAATTAGTATAAAATATGACCATTTAAATTTAATTATATAACTGTTAAAACATTTTATAGATTGTCAAATTTCAGTATACCTTACAAAGGTTCAATAGATTAGTATAAAAACTACATTACGTGTATTTGGTTTGAATGATTGAAGCAGTACAAGTGATTGGAAATGACTTTTTTGTATTCGGGTGGTACCTTTTGCTGTAACTAAAATCATTACACCAAGTGATGCTACGAGGAAGAATGATCACGTGACCTAAGTAATCGTGAGTGTTCCTCATCCAAATAGCCCAAATGTCACACAATGAAAGGTGAAAATGAAATGAACTTGCTTGGGGGCGGGGATATCTTTTCGCCCCCCAACTTTTTTGCAATGAAATTAAACTCCAATTCTAAAGTGTATGCAAATGTTTACAGGTAACCCAATAACATGTGGTCAAATTACACTTTGACCCTGTTCACCGTTTACTGTCATTGTGTTTGCTACCGTTTGAGCTATAATTTTTTTAATGATTTTTAAAAGAAACATTTTCAGTAGCTCACCATGGGATTTGTAAAATTCTGTGAAATGTTTTGTGCAGACCAAAATCATACATAAACTAATCTTCTATATGTAATTTACTTTATGATATTCCAAGATATAATTATATATTGCAAGAAAAACTTCAAAAGTTCATTGACCAATTGTATTCTTTTAGATAAACCATTGGCTAACTAATAATCTTTTTTATCTGAAGTCCCAGGTAAAGACCTGAAACAAGAAAAGCTTTTGAACCACATAATACTTTGGCTTTTTACCATTTTTAAAATTTTCTTTGAAGGGTAAAGCATAGCTAAAGAAGTTTATAATATATTTGAGAGCATAAAAACCCAAAGAGCTCTGTCTTTATATATTTCATTCGTCTTGGGATATACAGGTTTCACCTCCACGCCACTGCCAATTGTTATGACTTGTATGCGCAATAACTCAAAAACACTTTCATGGATTTCATTCATACTTGGCTCATGCATGTATTTGAGTTAGGAGAGGACCCTATTTAAGGTGACCTTTAACTTCTAATAATAAAGAATTTATGGTCACCTCAAACCCAGAAATTTGACTTTTAACTACTTAATGCCCTCTACATCAAAAACTATGTGGCTCATCTGGCTCAAATTTTACCAGGACTAATATATTCAGGATTAATATACACTAATATATTCTTTTATATATCCCAAAAATCAAGACTTTATGTAAAGGTTAAAATTGTGTTTGAGGCCTATAAAGACCCTACTCAGCCATTTTTCAATATTTTTTCACATATTTGCACTGTGACTTAAAAAATGGTTAAGTCTAACAAGTCTTAAACTGTAGTATATATAACTCTAATATGTAATATTTATCTGTGCAACATTTTAAGACTGAAGCATTAATTTTAAGGCCACTTTAAGATCTCTATAATGCCCACAGAGACTCAATTTATGGACTTTTTTACAAATGTTTTTAAGCCCTATAGCTGTATACTTATGTGACTAATAGAGCTGAAGTTTCATCTGAAAATATATTAATATGTTTGTTTCACATGGGTGAAAAATCAAGGCTTTAAATAGACATTAAACTGTGTATGAGGGCCATAAACACCCATCTGAGTAACCCCTTTTTCAACATTTTTCACATATTTAGCCCTGTGACTTGAAAATGGTAAGTATGACAAGTCTCAAACTGTGTTAGATATGACTTTTATATGTAATGTTTGTCTGTGAAAAATTTAAAGTTGGTAGCATCAACAATCTCCCCAGAGTATTTTTTTTAATTGACTGAAAAAATTAAAATATGAAATGACTAAAAATAAATAAATAAAATTAAACAAAAACTAATTTATATTAATTGTGAAACGCCACAAAATTGGTGCTAGAAAAATACCCAATGAATGCCCGTGGGTTGAGAGATCACCTGTCTGGGGATATGTTGGCATTGACTTGGCGCAATTTAGTTCCTTTAGTGCTCCACATACCCTCCCCCCAACCCCCCAACCCCACCCCCACCCCACCCACCCCCAATTGCTTCCTACGCCCCTGACTTGGTCCTGTTTTGGTTTGTGTTAGACAGTAATGTCCAAACATATTGAAAGCTAATTTTTCCACTACCCACACACGTTTTTTGGACAACAGAACAAAGTCATATCAGTGAAATCAACCTGCTTAATCTTTTATGTTCACCTTATCAGTGAAGAAACCTTTTGACCTTTGATAGCTACAGTTTTACTCGTTTTTATCACATTCTAGACACCAAAAATTAATAGTTTGGGGGGAAAACTTACACAGTTTACACAGTTTATTAGTTCCACATCACAAAAGTAATACGATAAAGTCAAATCGAACTTTTAAGAGAATTGTCAATTTGATTCGGTAAAAGAAGAGGTTTCCTGAAATGGAAATTGTGTAAGCTGTACCCTCACCTAAAATTTGTGCACTTGAACTGAAGCACGTGTAGACGTATGTTATCAGTGAATAATTCTAACAAGTGAGACAGCTAACTGAAGTATATCACATTTATTACTATACAAATAAATAAAAAGATCAACATCACTGTAAGTGCTTCCTTTTGTGTAATCACTGATTCACGATTTCTCCGTAAAACTTGTGAATGGGGATCAAGAGACTTCTGGTTCTTTGTTGTTGGGCTTGTGTATACGAATGATGTTGTATTTTTTGTGATAAAGTACATTGGTATAGTCATCTACTGAATATTATATTACTGTACCAGAAGATAAAACTTTTCTGTATGGAATAATCATGAAGCAATAAATATATTTATGTTTAGTAATAAAGATAAAAAGGTTATAAAGATTATATAAGATATATATATATATATAACTGGAGTTACAGCATAATTTTTTTGATTATATTTAAGCAACCTTTTTTAAAAACAGGTTCTGCCATATCCTGGATATTGTTTTGTGAATATATATGTACTGCGAACAAAGATGAATCTCTCTAGTGTGTGCCTCCATCGATATTTTAACAAAATGAACATACTTATCTTGATAAATGTGGTGTTATTTTTAATCACTAAGGGACAGTCTTGTCCCCCACAATGTGATTGTGAAGATCTAACCGTAGACTGTTCATCAAGAGGTTTAACTGAGGTGCCAGATGGAATCCCAGATGTTGTTACGACATTATTGCTTTCCAACAATGACATATGTAAACTGGGTAGGTTATAAAGTATGTTGCGACATATGTAGAAAACATATTTACATATTGAGATAAATTATAGTCAGTTTCTACATATGTGTTATCTGAAAGTAAGTGGAAGTACATTTTAATTTTATTTTTATTAATATTAGCTGAAATTTAAGTATATTATGGAGTACTCTCAAGGAAGTCATGTCACAATGAGCAGTTTTAGTACTACTGGTGGAAACAGTACATATTATATGTGGTTTAAGTAAGAATCTACACTTTAAACCACAAAACACCGTCAACTATCTGCAATTTTTCCCCATATACATTCAGGAGTGAAATTTTAACCCACTATACAGATCAGAAATAATCAACAGACACATAAAATGCATACATGTTTCATATTGAAATCGCTCAAGTCCAAGTGCGAGTCAAACATGATTAGACAAAATTTCAAACCTCTGTAAATAAAAAAAAAATATATGATTTGTTTTTCACAAACATAACATCCTATTTTTATCTGTATGCCCTTTCAGCGCTTAGTACATGAACATGAGGGATTTATTGCAAAAAAGGGATTAAAAGTGAAAAGAACTCAAAAACTAAATATTAAAAAAAGAAACAGAATTGGGATCAAAATGGTGATGAAGTCAAATTTTAATCTTAGGTTATAATTGTTACAGTTCTGCCATAAATAACAATATATCTTATTTTAATAAAACATAAACAGCACTTACTAGTCCAGTGAATATTCTCTTGATTTTTGTTGAATATTTTAGGTTAATAGAATGATCAATAATACACTTTTAAGTTGGGTTCAATTTATCGATCTAATAAATGTATACATGTTTAGATATTTGACACAGTCAACAAATACTTCGATGAACTCAGACAATCACCAGTATATATCAAACCACAAAGAGAAGAATTAGAATTATGTAAACAAATAGGAGCACTTGGATAGTGTAAATGGACAAACAGCAAATAGACAGTCATGAATTCCCCTCCCTGATAACCGAATGAGAAAATTTACAGCACCCACAAGAGATTATGGTTCCTTAACAATAGAAACTGTGCTTCTATCAACGTGCCAGACACTTTTTTTGTATCAATTAGTGATCCAGATCACTATCAAAATTAAATGGAATCTTTAAGCTGGACTAACACCTATCTTCTGCTTTTCGGGGGAAGATTCAAGCAGCATAGTATTGGTGTAATCCTGCTAACAAACAGAGAAAAGGACAGACACAAAGAAATGGTCATGAAAATATTTCCTACTGGCGGAGGTAATAAAACTGATTATGTGACTAAGTTGTGATTATTTTCTTCTTTTTCCAACAGATGGAACTGAGTTCAGCAGGCTCGAATCACTGAGGGACTTAGACCTGTCTTCAAACTGCATCAGTGAGTTTCCACAATCAGCTCTGCAAAATAATACCAACCTGTTAACACTGAAACTGAACTCCAACAAGCTCGCAAACATTGAAGAGAGCACTTTCTTTAGTGTTGAAACACTACAGGAATTAGATCTCAGTAACAACTCATTGCAACACATACCTGAATGGACCTTCACTAACTCCTTGAATCTTTTCAATATTTTCTTGGGTCATAATCAATTTGATGAAAACATATTCCAATCGCTGCAACATGCCGTGGCTTTGCAACAAATTCAGTTACAAGACAATAGAATACAGAAGCTATTCTATAAAATATTACCAACAACTTTTCAGTTAGAAATCCTCGAGTTACAGCAAAATGTCATATCCGAGGTGGATGCCAACAGCTTTATTGGAATGGATGTTCTGAAGTATCTTGATCTGTCACAAAATGCAATAGATGAAGTGAAAAGAGAGATGTTCCAACCACTCTCAACACTAGCTGGACTAAATTTAGAGCAAAATCCACTGATTTGTTCTTGTAATACTAGGAACTTTCAAGATTGGCTAAAAGAAGAACCAGCTTCACTGATTTCAGACATTGACTGCTATGATCCAATATTTGGTAAGTACACTGATGTTGAATCTGGATATCTGGACTACTTATGCAATGACACTTTTTCCACAGGATCTTGCAATGCTCCATGTGCAGCAGGAGCTACTATTTCTTTAGATACCACAGTTTCTGATACCCTAGCTACTCTTACATGGGATTACAAACTCATCAGTGACACAGCATTAGTAACACTTGATTGCAAGGTTTTAGAATCAGGTAGAGTTACCTCATTTGTGTTCACTATCAACACAACATCAATTCTGCTGGAAAACCTACAATCAGAAAAAATATACTCATGTTGTATATTGGTTTATAAATGTGACTTGTACACATGTGATTCATTCACAGCAGAAGGTGATGATTATACGTTTGTACCTTGTTCCTATAAGCCATATATTATAAGTATTGTCATCATATCAGTTTTCTTAATTGTGTTGCTTATAATAGTTATGGTACTTGTTTTAACAGCAAAGAAAATAACCACATCTAACAGGTCACATAAATCGGGCTCTTTGGCTGATACACAGAGTCAAAATACTCTTGTCTTCATGGATCCATCATTTAACTCTAGGGTGGACACAAAACAGTCGCAAATACCATCTGGAGTACCATTACGGAAAAGACCACTTCCAAATCCTAACGAAAGAGAAAGTACCTATGAGCATATTCCATTAGATTTTGAACAAGAAGGTCAGAGGGCAAACAGTGCCCAAACTTTTACTGTCGGGCCATCTGCTTTTCACAAAGATTCAATCCCAGAGTCACAGGATAACGTTAAAGTAAAAGTTAAATCTCATCATGAAGTTGAAATTTCAGAAACCAAGAATATCACCAGCACATACCTGACACCAGTGGACTCGAAAGAGAAGGCTGAAACCACTCCGCGAAAACCCAGAAGATTTGTTAGACCATCTAAACTAAATAAAAATGCTAATCCCTCAACGCCTCATGTAAAGTCTGCATCTTTTGAGTGTTTGAATATTACCAGCAATTCTGACGGCCAAGTATCAAAAACAATGAACAGTGCACCAAAACAAAATAGTGCTTCTTCAGATTCAAAAATTAATGATTGCAGTAAAGACGTATCCATTCAAAACATACGGAATACCTGTCCTGGAAATATTTATGGTGAAGGGGTTTCTGGACCTGGCTGTTACCAAGAAATTTTTTCAGATAATGAAACTAAACAAAGCGGATGAAAATTTGTACAGAAGTTAACATAAATCTGCTAAATTTTAAGTTATCAAGAACAAGTGTACATATTAAGTTGAAAAAATTCAATGTGTGTTGATAGGATCTCTCACAAAAAGATATACTTGTGATTGTTGTGTATTTTATAATAATCTGGTGTTAGCATACACTTTTAAAAGATGTATAATGATCTAACAGTATGATGTATATTTTTAGTATTTTATGCTAAATTGGTGTTCGTATAGGAGTCTCAACTGCTGATAGCTTAGGTATTTAAATTATTCACACATATTTCCACTTCTTTTACAATGCATCATTCATCTGACATTGAGAGTCAATATGAGATGTTTGCAATGGGTAATAAAGTTAAAAAAGGATTCAACCGGGCTTCCTGTAAATCTACTTTATACATTCAATGGTTTTGACGTATGTAAACTTATAGTTTTATTACCTCCATCAAGATGACTATGTTTTGGCTGTGTTTATTTGTCTGTTTGTTGCAAAATAACCCACAGATCTAGATAGATTTTGATGACAAGTAATGTTAACAATGGCAGAAGGAACAGATGATTCAGTTTTGGAGGTTATCTGGATAGCAATCTGGATCCAGGAATTTTTATAGAAGTTTTTATCATTGAACTCATGAGTCATATTGGAGGTATAGGGCCTTAGTGGATGTATAAAGTTTCTGAGTGTTGTTGTTAATATTGATTACTTACATGTAAAGTGCTGATAATATAGTTGTTTGCCCAATAGTGTGGGTTTTTCTTAATTATTATTTAATAGAAATATTGAAACATGAGTTATACAGGCACAAAATGCATATCATTTTAAAACAATTTAATACAAACATATCAACTGTGTGCAAGAGGCTTATAGCGCATTGCTGTATCTAATACATATAATAGTTATGGTTATAAGGACTATCTAACATTAATACTTTTCAATAAAATACTGCCTTATTTCCCACGGTATTAATTTGTCCTTATTGTTTTAGATACAAAGATTAACAAAGTCACTTTAAAGTTTGTACATCAGATAGGCTTTCAAACTGTTTGTAATTTTTAATGTTATACCATTAAACATAAGCTTTCTTGGTGCATCCTAAGCTGATCATTCACAAAATATGAATTTCATCTTCAACTGATGAAGTGTTAAATGCAAGTCTTGTTTGTCTTTCTGTATTTAATTTGCAAAACGTTAGTAATATGAGTGCTTTATTTCATAAATATCTTTCAGTATTACTTGCAATGACAGTACACCAGTCCTTGACTGAAAGAGATATTTTGTCATGCTGCAAGTTATTTTAATTACGCTAAGCTTAAGAAGGTTATGCAATTGGCAATGTATATACATACATGTCTATCTCGTTTTTACCAAATAACTCAAACATTTGTGAACAAATTTTAATGAAATTTTCCGGAAATGTCGACACTGGAACGAGGAACAAATGATTAATTTTTGATGATGCTACGGATCACTGTCAGACATTTCTTTTATCATTGGACTCATAAACATTAGAGGTGTTAGGCCTTGATGGAGGTCAGTGCTCCCAGAGTGTTGTTGTTAAGCTAGCGTTCCAGCTAAACAAGACCTTAAAAAGTTATATTAAGACAATATTTGGGTTTTAGTTCCTTTTGTTTTTACGATTTCTCTGCTAGTTCACAAATTTTATGATTCAGGTATTCAGTTGTTGGACTTCATTTTGCACGTTTAATACTTCCAGAGCAACACTGGTCAGTAGATAATACAATGCAGCTTCTGCATCACTGTGTCTTGTCTTCTTATTCAGACAATTGCTACATTTCATATTTAGTATGTGTGTGTGTGATTAGGTCACACGTAAACGTCCACTTTATAGCAAACTTAAAGTCTCAAAAAGACAATTATAGATACAACTGCCATGGTAGTGGTTTTATATACCAAATAACCCTTTTGTACTTTTTGACCATTTTATTCTAAAATTAATAGTTAAAGTGGTACTCTGAAGCAATAAGGAATGGCCCTATTTAGAATGGTATCACACTCAGTATTTTTATGGCCTGAAATGGGTGGCGTGACTTGAGTATTTTACCTGTCTATTGTATACAGATGTACCTTTCTTGTATCTTACGTCTTTAAGATTTCTTGCTCTTAGGTATTACTAACAAATTTAGCTATATCACTATTTTGAATAAATTCAGCCAATGATGATGGATATGTCAATGATAGACAATTAGCTGTTTATTGGAAATGTTAAATTTTCAACTAAACCATTCAAACGTAAATGTATCAGCTGTTGGACATAGGCAGAACAAGAACAAGTACTTCCTATCAACAAACAAATAGGTTGGTAGAGAGGTTGAACAGAGCTTGAGCTAATATGCTGTTCTCCCAGAAAGATTGAGATGCTCATGTTTCAATATTTATGGTCACATACCATTCTACCGTACATGAAATGACAATGTATCTGTAAACGAATTGATGATTTCTTAAAAAGTAAATATGCTAATAGGCTTTCTCTTTGCTGGTTCATGTAAACCCAAAGAAGTTGGTCATAATATGTTGCTCAGCTGAAAGAGAAATTAAAATTGGCTATGAATAGGCCAGAGTCTAACGAAGGTGCAGAAAGACAGAAGAAGACACATGATCTAAATACACAACAAGGGTATAGGCAAGAATAGTTTTTGTGCCTGTACACAGATAAAAGGACTGAGTCCAAAACTGAAGAGGTTTTTATGATGATCCACTCGTAAATAAAGCGAATGGCACTTTTTAACAGAATCGAGAGGTCTGGGAAATAAGTTTCAATAGATTGAACTTGGTTTATAGAAATTAAAGGCTACCTTGGATAAGAGAGACAGATCAAGCAGTCGAGGTCAAATAGAAAAATAATGTGACAGAATAGAAAGAGGAAACCAGTTTGTGGAAAGTGAGACCAAGACCCATGAATAGGCTGGCATAAGTTGGGAACACATAAAGCAATGGCACAAGAGGAAGTTACTCCCAATAACCATCATGCATTTGCAGTTCAAATCCAAATGCATGGACTAGAACAGCAAAACCTGACTGAACTGGATGAATCAATAGATGAGGCACCAGGGGCATATATTGATTTGAAAGAGTTATTCAGTCTGCTAAAAGGCTCAAATAAGAGTTCTGACACAGCTACACATCTTGGTGAACAAGTATAGTCATTAAGCTTTCTGCCAGCTTAGAATTTTAAAATGTCACCCTGACAAGTATCCTTTTTTTCAGAACCTTATTCCAATTGATCCAAAGTGTTTTTGCTACGATGGCTTTCTGTAGAATTAATAAGCCTGTCAAATATGCAAGAAAAGATTTTTAACTCTTATGGGAAGGGAAAGCCAGCAAAATGCCCCTGCTGCAACAAAACTCGAACAAGAATCTATGATATAATTATGCACTAGTCAATCTGACAAGGCAGAAAAGGCAGTGGTAGCAATCTTAACAAAATCATTGTCAGATACTTGAGAAAGTACATTCTATTCCAGAGAAATATGTCATCAGAGAAAATGTCATTGTTCTTGGACTCACAGGTATTGAAGATGTACATGTAATGATCCAAGAAGGAAACCGTCCTATAGAACACTACAAAGCCACAAGTTAGGGGATGGAGTATTGTATATTTCATTGATGATTCTACTAATCAGATGGTAAACCTGGGAGTACTGGCTTATACATAGTTAGTTACAGCCCTGTTAAGTTTGTATTAAAATGGCTAAAGAAGCAAAGGAAGATCATTTGGTTTTGAATTCCAGGAACCATTGCAGGAAATCAAGGAAGCAAAAAAACAAGGGTGAAAGGGTTTCGGTCGACTAGGGTGAGCTGCAAAGCCATCAGAGACAAAACTAGTACATTGAAGCAGTCACCCATTCCAGTACTAATGTAGCTCATTGCCACGTACCTAACTTCAGTGAACAGACCGATACTCTGCACACTGGGCCACAATTCATGAAAGTCCGGGGACAAAAAAAAATGAAAAAAAGTTATTCCTAGAAGCTTAATAAAATGCAGCAGTATATCAGGCACTAGAAGGAAAGTTATATGTACAGTTTTGGAAGCAATGTTTTCGGTAGTTTAGCAAAAGCTCAAATTGCACTTTTTACGAAAAGAAATTCCAGTTGGACTTTCTTCCAAGTTAAGCTTGGTAAAAACTTTATTTGGACGTTCTACTGACAGAAATTTCAATTGAACTTTCCATCAGTTTGAAACTTGAACTTTCTACCGTGAAATATATTAATGGCAATCTGTGTAACCAGTGATTACGCCTAATGGCTGAACATTTCGGGCATTTCACAAAATTACCACCATGTTGCAATGGGATGAATTTCAATATCGAAGTTTGTTATTGCATTGAGTTGCACCTATAATAATGTGAATAGCTTTTTTTCATTTTAATTATTTGTTTGCCAATTTGTTCTTTCAAAACTTACTTTACATCACAAGGAAAGGTGTATAGTTAAAGACTTGTACTCAGATTTACTTTAATTAATAAGAATGAAAGATGAAATCTAGACTACAACCTACTAAGGAAGCTGATATAATTTTTTTACATGAAATATTTTTTTATTCACTCTTTTTTCACAATAGGAAACTGAGTGGCTACCAGGAGGACGAGAGTGGCAAATCTCTCATCGGCAACTTACATAAATTTCATACACAGTATGAATACAACTTTCATTCACATAATTTACAATAATTCACATTTAGCATCATAATTTAGAATTTTATAAAACAATTTCATATATCTGACATATATAATATAGGTACAAGTTATACTTAGGTTATTGTAAACTTAGGTATACAAGTGTATGATAAGGTATACAAAACAAAAATAGAAAATTTCATAAAAAAGAGTAACACCATTCTAACATTTTTTTCGTTTCATTTTTATATTTATATACTACTACAAAATAAAGCAAGTAACAGTGTAATACAGTAATTAATATAACATGAAGCGGACAGAAGTGTGACCGTTTCTGCCTGACGATCCCAATATCTACTTTATTATTTAAACTGGTAAATCAAAATACATTCACTGATAAAAACACTCAAAAATTTTTAATATCGTATGTATGTTTTGCTATTTTTGACCCAATTGTTTATATATTATAGATTTTCTATCTTTGCCATTTCACATATTTTATGATATTTTTATATGACCAATGGTCCTCTGTTACTGAACCATTCTTTGTAAATGAAATATCCAACCAAAGAAACAAAAAAGCACTATGTATGTTCAATGTCTGACATAATTATGTCATTCAATGATAGCTTAATATTAAGAAATTCATACACTTTTACCCAAGCATATTTTGCCCTTTAACAGATGAACAATAAAGGTACACATTTGTCACTAGAGGCTAATCCCCGTTTTTCATATTTTTCCACAAGCAGAATCAAATTCAATGCTTTAAAGTTAAATTCTGCAATCTGCTTGTCATGAATAGGTTTAATTTTCATTTTGTATGTAATTTTGTAGTTAATTGTTGGATCACTGAACAATCTCAGAAAAAATGTTCTGACATTTGGATATACTACAAGATATGCTGAGCTCCACCATTGAATCTGCTATGTTGATAATCGGAGGTCTGTGAGAACTCTGGTGGTTCTATGAGAGATTTGTAAGTGACATTAGTATAAGTTGCAATGTATCTGGCTACATAAAGTTCTCTAATTGACCAAGTGATTTTAAAATTGAAATATACTCGAGTACAAGTACAGGAGTTAATGTGCCATTTAGAAGTTGCAGACCAGTTGTTTCCACTGAATGTTATTTTCAGTATTTAAATTATATATGTACCATTATTCATAAAGATTTACAGTAAATTTTATTGTTGGTAAAATGAACAGTTAATGGCAGGATGTAGGGTTGTAGGGTTTATAAGGGTAGTTTTTGGGCAATTATGATGTTCGTGTTTATTCTCATCCAAATATATATATGTAACCAATTTTGACAATTAATAACGATGTATAAATATCAAACTAATATACAAGATTTTTTATAATGATGAAATTATTTTTTTTACGATGACATCCATCATAAAGTATAAACATGCTTACTTTATAGGCCGCAGTTCTAAGTTTACCCAAATTCAACATTATTTAATTCCCATTAAAGGTTTTGGAGGTTTCCAAATGTTTTGGAGGGAAACATTTTGTAAAGATTAAAAATGATAGGTACAAAACTCATTTATAATATAAAGTAATCAAAATCTTATATTAATACCATTTATTAAAAGTTTACTGATAACTGTTAGAAAAATGTTACAAATGAACAGTACAATATGTTTCAAAATATTACTTTGGCATTGCTTATACCAATATTAACCCTTAATTGTGGTCAGATGTCAACTCCAACATGTTTTAAAGTTGCTCACCGATGAAAATATCATTTTTGTGTCTAAAATTGTAAGATAGTGGCTTAAAAATTGTGTCCCCATTCAATTCTTACTTTAAGACATTGCACGTAGGATTTATACGAAGTCCTCAAAAATCTCCTATTATCGCTCACCACCATCTTTGTTTGCAAGTGTCTGAAGGTGAACATTTAATAAGCATTCTGAAAATAAACATAGAAAAACATTTGTGATAGAATATTGTCAAATCAGTTGACAGAAAACATTTTAGAAACATTTTTAAATGATTGGTATGAAAAACAGTTGCTATATATTAAATGTTTGTAAAAAAAATTGCAGAGCAAGCACTTTCAACATTGGCACAAAATGTAGCTTATAAACTTTTTATGTGTACTGTTTACAACACATTTCATGATGAATGTTTGAAAAAGATTTCCAGCATAACCTTCATTTCTTGAACTATTTTATAAATGTAAATATTAAAAAAAACATTTTCAATCAAACCCCTGTTTCCTGAGTTATTTTATAAACGTCAAATAAATGTTTGAGAAAAAAACATTTGTAAAGAGAATGTTTGTCAAATGATTTTTTCTAAACATTCAAATCTAGACATTTACCTGCGAGTATTTAGTAACCCTAAAGAGAGGGTTTTAATTGGGTTTTAAAACGTTTTGTAAATGTTTAAACCATTTTAAAACTTCTTCAATGTTTACTGGGTTCTGTTTAGAATTTGAGTAGTTTCAAATAACTGTGCCTGCATTTTACAGCGAAGCACATTTTATTTTGCTACAATATTCCTACCTATTGTAACAATATGCTTTACCGGTGGTGAACAACGCAGTAAAACTTGAAAACTTAGTAACTTGAAAACTTAGTACCCATGAAATACAGATAGCCGGGGCTATCCAAAACAATGGTCACAGGGAATACCGGGTACATGCACACCTGCTGGCTTGGCCACATGACCTAGGAAACCTATCAGATGCTTGACTGAGCTCTTTATCATTTTTGCTGGAAGCCATCTTGTCAAGTTGGCTTTCTTGTAGCTCTTACTTTGATGAATTGTTACATCTATTTTACTGTGGGTAGACAGTATATTTTTTGTCAGTTGTTTAATAACACTTTATACACACTACTGGTAAGATTGTTCAGCCTCCTTCTTTTCAAAAATGTGGCACGTGTGGACATTTTATGCCCCAGTTTGACACTCATGGCTCCTGCTTTGGCTGTAGAGGTCAAGAACCCTGTGGTTAATGTGCTCCTTGTGGAGCATTATCTGAAGAACAGTGGACACATTACCGGCAAAGATCTCCCAGGTATATGATACTATATAGTCTTGACTTAGAACCAGAACACTCAGGTTCAACTGCACCAGTGACATTATTCCTCTGCGAGCCTTCCGGCTCCACTTCCCAGATCTACACAGGATATGCCGGCAACCTCTGTTATCCCCATACTGGTACATCAACCTCATGGTGATTATTCAGCCTTTTTTAGGGGCCGAGACCTGTGCCTAAGATGGTTACTCTGGATACCCATCCTCCACATGTCGCTCCATCTCCACAGATACAATATCCTCTTCAAGCCCTGGAACAGGAGGAATATGGAACAGACACTTCCGCCTCATCCTTTGCGGCTACTAGGTCAGAAGAACCATCTGACACAGGGGAAAAGCGGCCCCTCCTAACCTTCCCTTCAGAGAATTGGTCCAAAAGGTTAGAGAATTTCTCTCCATTTCCAACCCAGCAATGGAAGAGGACTACAAACTGGACTCACCTCTAGGAGGCGATCCACTCTTACTTCAACAAGAGAAAGCAGACAGACCACCATGGTGGCAGATCTCTCGAGTCTCAAGATGACTTGATAAAACCTAGCACCTCAAGCACTTTAGATATTGGAATGTTCCCAGGCATCCCCCCACACAAAGGCAGCTGGTAAAGCGTGGTGGATACCAAATATTTGCACACCCCACAGGTGGTGCCCAAGGCATTTTCAAATACAGTCGAACCTGCAAAGAGCAACTACCCAGGGGAAAATGCAAAAGTGGTTACTCTTCGCCGGAGGTTGCTCTTTGCAGTTTCAGTTATGAGGACCATTACTCAGAGTTATGTGTACTCTATCCCTATGTGTTACAAAAAAACATCTCTGATTTTGGAGGGTTTTTCACATCCACTGGCAAGAATATTAAGAAACATTAAGCAAGTTGTTAAACAAATTTATATATAAATTAAGTAATTAAGGTACATTAAAAGTGTTGAGCATTATAACTTTCAGAACTGGACTGAAGACTATATTTCAAAAGATGATTTATTTTGATTTGCTTTTTATTTGTATGATGATAAATTTATTTTTTGTAAACAGAATCTATAAATATCATTTAAACTTTAATGTTTTAATGCCCTTTTAGTTCAAAAATTAACTGGGGATAGTACATTATGTGATGAAAGCTGTGAAGTGAACTCAGTGTACAGTGAGTTGTACACAATAACGTACAACCCAGAGTATCTAATTGTCATTAAGGTGAGGCACAATGGTGGGTGTGTTAATCCGCTGTCCAGTTACTACTGAAACAACCTATGCATGAGTAATCCTTTAGACACATAAAAACAAACACCCAACTTCATTGAAAAACATTGTTCATTGTTGCAAAGATAATAACTTGAAAGTATGTGATCTGATGTTGACTCCATAACATGTTTATAATACACAGAGCATTTAAAAACATGTTGTTTAGAAAAAGCAAAGTTTCCCACTGTTTATGTACCTTTTTTGTATTGCAGATTGTATTAAGATACTGGCATAGAAAACTTTCTAAAAACTTCAGTGTATAATTTTTTTTGAAAAAATTTATGTACTACATAGATTATATGTAAACACATGTACAATATTAAAGTATTTTTAAAGAATAGTTATATTTATTATAATGATTCATGAAGGTAGTATGGATATTGTATCTAGGTGTAATGAGCTGCTATATCATGAATTTAAAGTACATTGGAATTTTTTGAAAGGAAAGGGTGCTTGCTCTTCAAAGGTTCAGAGTTCCAGTAGGTCATACAATGGATGGTTGCTGGTTGCAGGTTCAAATTAATGTAAAATGCTTGGTGGTTCTCCAGGGTGGTCTCTCCTAACAGGTGGTTGCTCTTCACAGGTGGTTGCTCGAGCAGGTTGGACTGTATAGCAAACCTGGATACAGAAGTGGACCTCCAGCTATAGTCCAAAACAAGACCTTGTCAAGCTGGAATATCTGTCTTTCTGTCTACATTTGGAGTTGGTGGTGAGTCATGTCTGGAAAACCTTCGCCTCACATGGGATCAGAGGCGAAGAATTTGAACAATTCTGTGCAACCACAGATGGGTCCACTAGGGAGCAAATTATGCTGCAACTGTTTGGCATAACTCAACAGGAAGCATCCCAGATGCAATTTATGTTGGACATCAGCAGGAGCATGTCCAAGGCCTGTGCTGATTTGGTGGCCAACTTCAACTCAACATTGACCAACCTAGCCCTTATTAGGAGAGACGCCTATCTCCATCAGGTGTTCCCAACCTGAATGCGTTCAGTCCATGCAACCTGTCATCAGCTCTGGTTTCAGGTGGGGACCTCTTTGACAGGTCATTGATGGAGGAGTACAAGCAACATCTCACTGGTCTAGGAGTGAAGATGGGCACCAAGAAGGAGTGATGCCAACCCTACAGGAAAAAGAAGGGCAGGGTGGAAATCAACGATATCATGCTCCCCAGGGTATGTTCTACCAACCCATGCCGGCACCCCAATACATTGTGCAACAGCCCTTTTACCCACACCCTCAAGGGGGTTATAGAGTAGGTCGTGGTAGCTGCAGTGAGGCAACACACCCAACACTAAGCAGCAAAAGCCTTCTGAATCACACTCAAACATATGTGTTAGCCTCATTTCACCCTGGTCAGAAATAGTTTCAGAAACTCCCTTGGATTACTTTTACCCTCATGCCCCTCCATAGGGGGGAAAGACTCTGAGTGTGCTATCCCTACCGGAAAAGGAAAAAGCTTCCACGTTTACAATCCCTTCAGGATAGGGAAAAGACTCCTTGTGTACAGCCCCTTCAGGAGAGGGTAAACACTTCATGTGTACAGTCCCCTCAAGGGAGAGAAAAGACTCCTTGTGTACCGTCTCAGAGGTTAGTCACTTCAGATCAGTTATCACAAGAGGAGCCAGAAGACCTGTCAGTAGGAGGCAGGCTCAGGTGTTTTCTTACCAAGTGGGAAAAACAAGGGGCCCATAAATCATTGTTGAGTCTAATCAGGGACGGTTACAGACTACCTTTCACAGATTGCCCATATCTTTCCAGGGTGCCCTGCAACACCAGCGGTTCTGCAGGCTCTGATAAACAAAATGCCTTGTCGACCTCTATTCAAGAACTGCTGCTCAAAGGCACTAACGAAGTTGTGCATACACAAAACAGCCTAGGATTCTACAGTCGGCTGTTCCTGGTACCCAAACCAGGCAATCACTGGAGGCCAGTCATAGACTTAAGCTCCTTAAACAAATTCCTGACCATACCAAAATTCAAGAGGAATGGTGGTTAGACCCTCAAAATGTGCTACAAGGAGAGTTGCTCCACCCCAGGGAACATGAAAATCTAATCTTTACAGACACCTCAAATGTAGGTTGGGGCACTCACTCAGATCAAGAATCCACACAAGGTCTCTGGTCTTCTTCAGAAGGCATCTACACATCAACCTACTGGAAATAAAGGCGGTTTTTCTGACTCTGCAATTCTTCAAAACAGGTTGAAAAAACAATCAAGTCCTCACAGCCTCAGACAACACCTCAGTGGTTTTATATATAAAAAAACAGGGAGGCACACAGTCGGTAGAACTTTGTGCCCTGATGTAGAGGATTCTCACATGGTGCCATCGAAACAGTGTGACACTCAGAGCAAGGCACATACTGGGCTCACTCAGTGTCATAGCGGACGGTCTCTCCAGGAAGAAACCAGATTCAATCAGCAGAGTGGTCTCCACAGATCTTCAAACTAATTTCCAAGCTTTGGGACAGTCACCAAGTAGACTTATTTGTAACCAGCCTGAACACAAAACTCCTTCTCTATGTCTCTCTGATTCCAGATCCTCAGGCTTGGTTGGTAGATGCCGTCAACATCCCGAGGAAAAACCTGGTTGCTTACATTTTTCCTCCCACTGCCCTGCTGCCCAAGGTTGTACAAAAACACCAATCTCAAACGTGTACAATAATTGTCATCGCCCCAGGCTTGCCAACAAAAGTGTGGTTTTGGGACCTGGTGGAGATGTCTCTGGACATACCAAAACAACTGCCACCCTAAACAATCACTGAACAACCAATACCATTCTAACCCAGCTTCCCTGAATCTGCATATTTGGTATCTAGGAGTTCACTATAGTTTCACTGCAGAAGTGGCAAAAAGAATTGCTACTCCTGAAAGACTCTCAACTAGAGCTATCTACACTTCCAATGGACAATCTTCCAAAGATGGTGCACAGAGGCACTTCAGGAATCCCTCTATAAGTAATATCTGCAACTTCTTTTGGTACCTTGTTAATGTACTGAATAGATGTCCTTCTACCATCGAAGGTTATAGAACAGAAATCGCAGATACCTTAGGGAATTCAAAGATAAGACCCTAATTACACATCCACGGATGGTCTGCCGGATCGCGCTAGGTTTTCTAATATGTTGAGTGATTTACGGATCATATTTTTCATCCGTGAACCTGTCATTAACGTCCCTAATATCCTTGTGGCATCTGCCATGGAAGCGATGTGTCTGCAAGGACGCCACCAGAAAATCAAACTGCTTGATTTTTCTGTGAATGGTTTGCAGACCTTATCTGTAATTGATATCTGTAACTCATCCTTGTGATATCCCTAACAACCGTGACTCTTCCGCGCCAATAAAGACTCTGGAATATATACACAGATATCCCCAGAGAGTATAAGGACGCCCCCTGATGTTAACGGACTTTACCGGAAACCCCACGGACCAATCAGAATGCTCCTTGAAGAAGGTTGCAGAAATGAAATTTTCTTGCGGATATGCATGGACATTTATGGACCTGTGCCAGGACAATAGGGATGGGGTTGCAGATAGATTTGTGGTTTCTGAAAAGTTACGAAAAGACTCTTTCTCATGAACGAAAGCCTACATAAGGGAGAGTTGGCTTGGCTCTTGCTCATACACATTTTGCATTTCGATGAGGATACATCACTTCAACAACTTTACAACAGATACTGGAGATATTTGAGGATATATTTTGCTGGCATATTTAGTCAAAATTATTGAGATTTTTGGGGGTTTTGCCACCAAAGAAAAGATCAAAGAGGAGAGCAGTCAGGAGAGAGAGAGGATGTCCACCCAGGTCCAGGCCAGGAGTCCAGAGGTGGATGAGCTGAGTTGTGTACCAGAGACTCAGCAGAGCCAGCAGGCAGCTGTGGTGGAGGAGTTGGTGATGGGAGTGGAGGATCCTCTGCAGATGTCGGATACAGAAGAAGGATAGGTCAAAGAGGGAGGGTGTGTGGGATAAGTTTTGTGAGAACTACATGGACAAAGATGCCTGCCAAAGATGGTTTTCGAGCCCGCGTACACTCTTCAGAAAGGTTACTCACATGAAGTCGGGCCAGGGTGAACCACAACTGACAGAGAAGCAGAAATGGACCTGAGACAATTTGACTTCCTCAGAGACCACATCGTGCACCATCTTACAGCGAAAAGTGAATTCAGGGTTCTCAAGGGGTCTGCTTCCCAAGCCAGTGCAGTAGCGGGCTCAGCATCCAAACGAGAGACACATGGAACCTTTCCAGGATACTTCTCGTCCAGATTCCACTGATGACCCAGCAGACCTGTCCAACCTGGATACACATACCCCTACTCCTAGATCGCGTGGTGTCAGTGTGACCTCAAGTTTAGCAGATTCAGACCTCCAATCAGCTCTTGCAGAATCTCAGAGGGGGATAACAGAGTTGAAGGACAGTGTGGTTAAAAAGCTGAGTGATGACAAGCCTGATGACCCAAGACTGGGCTTCTGTGACTTTCTAAAGGTGGAGGTGGTACAACTAACAAGTGATTTGTATGATGAGTTTCAACAAGAGACATTCAACTTAGTGATGAGACTTAAACATAGGGACAAGCAGCAGCAAAGGTACCGACATGTAATCGGCACCAATATGGCCCAGACCGTCACGTACAGCCAGGCCTCGACCTCACACCAGTATCCTCTATCTCAAACCCAGATGCAGACCCCACAGCAGCAGATGCAACATATATTTACACATGTGACAAGCACTTCCACAGCAGCAGCATTTACAACATTCACAGCAGCACTTTCAACAGACATTTACCCAGCCACATGCACCAGCTCAACAGCAGATCCACGGCCAGGCTCCACAGCAGAGCATGCAGTCACAGCACTATATGCCAGTGATGTCAGCACCACAGCAGTTGATGCAGCAGCAACAGCAGGTGATTCAACCACATCAGCCAAAGCAGGACTCCATACAGTCTCAGCAGCCAATACAACAGTAGCAGCAGCAGCCAATACAAAGACATCAGCCGATACAGAAGCAGCAGCAGCCCATACAACAGCAGCAGTATCATAAACAAACGGCCCAAAGTTCACAGCAGAAGCCCACACAACAACACAGCCAACAAACATCACAACAGCAAACCTCACAGGGCACCACTTTCTCCCAGCTGCGAGTCATGTCACCACCCACAGAGACTAGGAGCCAAAGCAGCCCACAACCACTTACCAGTACACCAACCGGATTCATATCATCACCACCGAATCCACGCTCAGTTGACGGTCAGTACTTCACAAACATTCCAAACACATCCCAAGATGTCAGCTTTGGTGCCATGAACACGCCTCAGTTCCAGCCAGTCGACGAAACATCGAACAAACCCACCAGACCAACCAGCCACAGGGGACCAGTAGCCAGCCACTGCCAGCATACCAGATCAGCGTAAGCTGATAATTTTCAAAGGATCTTTTTAGGACCACCATATCTTCCCAAAACAATTATTTGTTATCCAATAACTTGAAAAAATGAAATAAAAAGCCCCACACCACACACCAAACTAACACCCCAAAAACCTAAAAAAAAAACTTAAAATATGCTAATATGACAAACCAATTAATTCCCCTAGCAAACACATTAACTATGATTTCCTTTGTGATGACCAAAAAAGACAAATTGATAAAAGCCCCCACCCACACAGAACAATTGATATAGTAGTTTGCAGTACAAGTCCAATCCCCCCTAAAAAAAAGTGCTTGAACCCATGTGCATAATGCGGGGTGGGGGGAGCCTTCACTGTCCAGACAAGAAACACATGTATTGAGTTATTTCAATAGTTTGTTCTTTGGTGTGGCCGGGGAGAAATTTTCTTTAATTCTTTGTACCATGGAGGAGGGCTTGCTTGCTTGACTGTCCATTGTTTCAAACCCATTGTATCTCAAACCTTTTATTTTGTCACCACACAGTGGGATGACACACATTGGCCTGACCCAATATCTTCTGTGTCTTGGCTGCCTTACTTCCAGACCCCATATGCATCTCCTTCTCAGCCGCACTATCATATCTGTAATGATTACTAACTGCCTCTCCATTTGTAAGGGTAAGAGTTGAATTTGTACAAGATTTCTGTCCTGTCTGTTCATATTGCAATTGGCATCAAAATCTTATCTGGTTAGTGGCCTGACCCTTAGCCTTTTTATAGATATTGGGATCCAGGTATCTAGTGGTCACTAGCTCCCAGCGGGACACCTGCAATGTTATCTTAATGTTACCTTAAAAGTCCCTTCTCCCTCTGCGAGAAACATTTGGATCCTTAAACCCCATCCGTGAGTATCCGCAAGGTCTGTAAACCCATCCTGAGTGTCCTTGAGACACTTGTGGGACTCAGGGGTTCCCTGTGTAGTCCTGGCTTGTCCTAGAGTGTTTCCACTGCACTACAAGTGGTCACTTACGTGTATCCGTGGGTCATCCGCAAGTATCGTAACACATCCATTATCATCTGCAGAGTTTTCTGTGCCGCATCCGTAAATCACTCACTTGTCTCAAATTCCCCCTCGCCAAAACCCTCGATCCGCAGAAGATCCTTGTCAGTTACCATATATGGAACCGTGGCATATATCCGTGGGGTTCCTTAGATGTATAACTGCCACTTAAATATAAGCACCAATGTGGACACAACCAGACTTATTGCCAATTTTTACAGGGACAACCCAAGAGATCTAGGACCATACCAAAATGGAATTTGTCTATCATTCTACATAGACGCACTCAGCCTCCTTTTGAACCACAGGAGGAAGCAGCTGTCAAATTCCTCATTTGGAAAGTAGTTTTCATCTTAGCTTTAGCATCAGGAAAGAGACGCAGTGGGAGCCACACCTGGACTCTTGAAGATTTTTATGCCTGGGAGATTGGGAACAAATCCAAATATCACCCTCTCCTTCATTCATTGCGAAGAAACAGCTAGCAAAAGAAGGACCACAATCTATCTCTCCAATGGTCATTTCAGCCTTAAAGTGTAATCATGACTCTCCGGACACGAATATTCTACTCTGCCCTGTCAAGGCCATCACATGTTATCTTGACCGAACCAAGGAATCAAGAGTGGGTAGACAGTTATTGTTTATCTCCTTTAAACTGGGCCATTATAAGGATATTCAGTGTTGTACAATCTCGGCTTGTATTAAAAACACCATCAAATTTTGTTACTCCAAGGTGGAAAATGCAGACAAGGCCTTATTAGGGATAAAAGCCCATGGTGTTACAGCTTTTGCAGCTTCTAAGGCCTTCTATGGGGAGAGACTTTCATCCCAGCACAGCAGGTGATGCCTCCTTTCAAACCAGATCCAGGGACAAAAAGAAGGGGGGCACAGTGCCGGGAACCACATAGACGGGGTGTGTCAGTATCCTCTGACACCATAGAGCAGGCATTCCGCCTTGCTTAAGGTAACTATTTTTCTTTCTCTTTTATTCTTTGCCTGCTATGTCATAATTCCTGCTTAATTGTAATGTTACCAGGAGTAATTTTCTCCCAATTTTCTTGAGAATTTAAGTTAAGTTGTACTTTTTCTGTATTCCATAATCTTATTTTCTTATGAATTTTCTTGTGTCGTATCAGTGTTTTATCAGCACCCCTTTTTCATCATACTTTGTGTACCTTGTTTTGTTGACCTTTTGCTGCATTGGAGTGCCTGCACTGGTGATACCAAGACAGTGCTATCTCCTCTTGGTTCTTCACCTCTACCTCAGAAGAGCTGGAGAACTCCCCTCAATCTCCAATGGGCTCCTTTTGTCTGGGCTACATTGAGTCCTTCTTTCTCAGCCCTGGTCTCTGAATGTTCACCTATATGATGGTTGCTGCCTTTGCCAGAATTTTGTCTCTTCAGCCAGTGTCAGTCTACTCAGCCATCCTAGCCCAGATAGCAAGACGCTAGTGGGCCACCGTTGGCTATGGGTGGCAAAATGTAGCTTGTGGGCCACCACTGAGCCACTGGTGGCCCACTGACTGCATTTTTTTTTCAAAATTTTAAAGCATTATAAACAACTTTAAAAGCAACCTCAAATACTGTTTTCTGACATATTATTTAACAATATTCAATGTTAAAAACACATTATTTCAAAATATACATACATTGCGTGGCCCACTGTTGGCCCACCAACTACCAGAGTCAGTGGCTGTAGCTCAGGTACCAGCCTACACCCACTGGTGTAAAATCCTGGGAAAAATTAGATAAAATGTGTGTTTTCTTTCACTTAACATAAGTTAATGTCATTTTTTAACAAACTTATTCTGTATTCCTTCATTTTGCTCAGTCAGTCTTTTCTCCACTTTATTACTTTATATATTACTTGCTTATATATTTGCCACAGGTGGTCCATCAATGGTCCACCCACTACATAAGTAGTACATGACCCATGATGGGCAGCCAGTGGGCCACTGGTGGCACATATATATATATATATATATTTTTAGTGAAGGTTAAAGAAAGATATTTTCATTTTTTTCCTTTTGATATAAATTTGTTTTTTGATGCAACCTAAAACTATCGCAGAATTTGTTTTTGTCTGACACATGCAACTATCATCTGTAAGAGCTATACTTAGTTGGTGGACCAATGGTGGTCCTCTGGTGGCTACACCTCAAGCTCTGCTGAACGGCATTTGTTTTGACAGATCTTGAAGAGAGGCTGTCTTGGCTTAAATTCATTTGTTTCAAGTGAATTACTTTCCAAAAGTAGCTGTTCTGAATTTTATTACATAAAAAAATTGTAAGATTTGCCACTGGTGATCCATCAGTGGTCCACCTTCTGCCTGCATGGTACACATACTGTTGGCCCACCGGTGGCCCACAGACGGCAAAGTAATTGGATACTTTATGTATGTGTGTGTATATCACCAAGACACCAACATTTTTAAATAACAGATGTCACATCTCTGCCTTAATATATATTTCTTTTCTTCCCATTCTTGGGCCACAAATTTCTTCCAAGATTTACCACTGGCAGCCCACCAACTATATCAGTGGTATATAAGCTATGATTGATGGGCCACTGATGGGAATTTTCTAATTTCCACCCGGATTTTAGATCTAATCAATAAAATCATCTGATAATTACACAGAAAAGTTAACAGAAGTGAAAGTTTCCCCTGTAAACAAACCATAAAACATGTACAGGAGAAAAATATATTAAATCAAAACCCTATTAATTGGGGTTGAGGTGTAGCCACCACTGAACGACCCTTGGTCCACTAGCTGCAATATGTATGTGTCCGATAAAATATAAAGTTTCTTAAGTTGAAAGGAATAATTACCCATGAAATATATTCCAATCAGTGGCCGAATTACCCATGCCAACGCTGGCCCAGTGAAGGCTTGCCAACCAAAACTCAGGCTGCCAAGGTTGGGCCAACGGTGGGCCAATGGTGGCTTTTTATTCAAGATGGCGGCGAGCAATAATAGGGGATATTGAGACACTTAGTAAAAAATTATTTATTATGGTATGTCTAAAAATCATATTTCAGTGTGCCCACAATTTTTAACTAACTATTTAACAATTTTAGACATAAAAATAACATTCTCATTAGAAATTCACAGTAAGAAAAGTTGTTTCTGAACATTATAATTTTATTGTTTGACTATGGAACATGTCATCCTAAGATACTGTTCCACCATTGTTTATGTTTGGTCATGTGACTTATTAGGGATTCCCTTAACTAAAATCCACCCACAATCTGTCAATTATTTGCTTTCTGTTAAACAATGGCCACATAACTTCATGCTGCAATCTGATTGGCTGATGCTATATTATAGTGGTAGTAAAATTTTACCAGTGGCTTGCCAATGTCTGACCGACACATCCACCGGCCTAAAAGCCAGTGGGCCACTGATGGGCCACCAGTAAACCTTATTGTTGGCTGCCAACAGTGGACCACTGTCTATCAGCTGGTCACGCCACCAGAGAACCACCACTGATGGCACTCAACAGTGGGCCACTGATGGGCCACCAGTAAACCTTATTGTTGGCTGCCAACAGTGGGCCACTGTCTATCAGCTGGTCACGCCACCAGAGAACCACCACTGATGGCACTCAACAGTGGGCCACTGATGGGCCACCAGTAAACCTTATTGTTGGCTGCCAACAGTGGGCCACTGTCTATCAGCTGGTCACGCCACCAGAGAACCACCTTTGATGGCACCCAACAGTGGGCCACTGGTGGACCACCAGTCAACCTTGTCGGCTACTGAAGGTGGGCCACTGGTGGGCCAATAGAAAAGCTTATCACTGGCTGCCGACAGTGGGCCACTGAAGGACCATCAGAAAACCTTATTCTCGGCTACCAACGGTGGACCACTGCCTATCAGCCGGTCACGCCAACGGCTGGCCACCGCCTGCAGCCAACGTCGGTCCGACAGCTATGCCACCAGTGGGCCAGCGGTGGCCCTACAGAGTCTTGCTATCTATCTCTCCAATGGTCATTTCAGCCTTAAAGTGTAATCATGACTCTCCGGACACGAATATTCTACTCTGCCCTGTCAAGGCCATCACATGTTATCTTGACCGAACCAAGGAATCAAGAGTGGGTAGACAGTTATTGTTTATCTCCTTTAAACTGGGCCATTATAAGGATATTCAGTGTTGTACAATCTCGGCTTGTATTAAAAACACCATCAAATTTTGTTACTCCAAGGTGGAAAATGCAGACAAGGCCTTATTAGGGATAAAAGCCCATGGTGTTACAGCTTTTGCAGCTTCTAAGGCCTTCTATGGGGAGAGACTTCTGGATCTTTTTGGTTCCAAAAAAAATTGAGAAAGAGCTCAGACAAGCATCTGATTGGTTCCCTAGGTCATGTGGCCAAGCCAGCAGGTGCGCATGTACTCCTGGAAGCTTCCTGTGGTTAACCACCTGTAAAGCATATTGTTACAACAGGTAGGTATTGTAGCTTATAAAAGCTACATTTAAAATAAAATTTCCAATTTATTTACATTGCTATTTTTAGGTAAATTGTGTAAAATCAGTTACACATCCATACAATATCTTCATATTTTTGTAACAAGAGCCCTCACAACACCCCGGGAGTAGCCTAATAAATTTATGACGTCCGAAAGTGGAAAGTTCATCTGTTTAGTGTGAACCGGTGTTTATCGTTGAACGTGTTGGTTGGTGAGGGATATGTTTCTTTCTTTTTATCATGTAAAGTGCTGCTCAAATTAACCATTACAAACATAAGGATGTTATTTGATATTAATGTCCCCTTTATTATCATACCATAATAATTTTAATTTCGACGGCGTGTACATATTTTGATACCGTTAAATATGTAACCTGTCCCTGCCAGATGGCGACAGTGCTTGCTGTTGTATCCTCTCGTACGGTGGATTCGACGATGTAAGAATAAAATAAAGAAAAACGTCATACCGTATGCTGTTTTATGCAATAAAACCATACATATATTCACAAAATATGCGTGACTAAATAATCCAATGAAGAAATTGTGAAGTTTTAGTGTATTGATGGATATTTTAAGGATTAAATATCAGTATGGTCTTGTTTACATTTTGAAGGAAGTGTCCGGTGGGTTCGACCAATCAGATTCACTGTTGCTGCAGTGATGCATGGAGCATACTAGACCAAGTTTCTGTCCCGTCTCCAATTGCTATTGATATATGGTCATCTGTGCTATTTTCGTGTCAATGGTGTTTTCGTGCATCCCATTTTCTGTGGGTTTGAATGTAAATTATGCTGTAATATTCTGAAACTTTGCTTGCATTAATATTTTTATCATTGGAAATAGTAGTTTCAATAAAAATATCACGGAAAAACAATTTTACAGAGAAGTGCTGCTTGACGCATTGTTTTTCATGTGATTAATGGATGCTTTAACTTAAATAAGAAAATTCTATTTTTGCTGTTGTCACATGACCCCATGCCATTCGGATAGTATATTAATCTATATGAATTACATTTTGATGAGCAATATTTTTGGAAGATACAATCCAGAGCACCTGCAAATTGACTAATTAGCATGTAACACGAAAACTCCACAGTAAATATTTTTATATGTCAATTATTCTCATAATATTTTTGGCTTCAAAATAGGTTTTAAAAGTAAAAATATTTATTTCTATTCTGTAGCTTCGAAATATATACAAATTTATAAGCATTAAATATGTTGTATATTTGAAATTAATTTGTAAGAGCACTAATGGAACTCGGACATTTTTAATAGCATGAAAACCCCATGGATCACCATACTGATGGACACAATATTTAATGGTGAGGGACAGATCTCACATCAGTGCTGTGACGAGTTGACGGTAACTCGAGTCGTAACTCTGGGCGATATTTGGAGATGACATCGAGTTACGCAATATAAACTCAAGTTTTCACAAAATAAATAATGATATACTTACCTTGTCTCAAAGGGGGGCATTTTTCAGTGCAATTTGGTTGTGGTTTTCCGAATATTTTTGATGGGTTTATTTTTTCAGGGTCCGGTCCCCCCCCTCCTTATGGATCAAACTGGGATCATGAAATAGCCAATCTTGTGTTTTTGCCTTATATCTATTTTATTCTTGCTTTCGGAGATTTACAATAATATTAAGAGGTATTGGGAAACCTTATGTGAGGAGTCTAGATAGCCGGTCAGATTTACCCCCTGACCCTCCCTTATGGGTCAAACTGGGGTCATAAAATAGCCGATTTTCAATTATATCTAAAAAGAAATAAGCATTATTCATAAGATGTAAATAGGCTTGTGGGAACATTGACCTTTTATTTACTCATTGGGATAGATGTGGTCACAGCATTGTGTCTAGTGCTGGTATTGTTTATCAATATTGAAATATTTATCGATTCACGCTACATTTGCCGATATCAATAATGTAGAGTATAATATCAATATCGAAACATACCACTTAACAGGTACAAATATCATGTTTTTCATTCAAATAAAGGACAATATTTGAAGAATATATTGGTTATCCTACTATTTTTGTCATATTTCACTTACCGCTAAACCAGAAATGCCATATTTGTTTACGTTTCGGGAAATACTAAACCTTGCAAAAGAGTTTGGAAGGTCTCTCCCAAGAAAGCATCTAATACCCCGATATTTCAATATCGATCGATACGCAAGGCAAAAATATGGTTTGATATCGATGTACATATTATTATTCGATACCAGCACTAATTGTGTCATAAACTTCTTGCCTTTCCAAAGGCTCAAATTTTACTATGCCTTTTTCTAAAATGTAAATAGGTATATGGCATTTATAAAGCACTGTTACTCTTTAATTAAGTAGTTTTATGGTGTAATTTTCAACCTATTATAAGTATTGATGCTTTATGCTTTCTGAGCCAGAACATTTATTCAATTAACTTTTCACAATTTATAACCATAGAAAACAAAATAAAGCTTAAATTTTTCTTTCATGTTAATGCATAAACTTCCACACTGTCTGCTTAACTTTCACTTCTTCTCTCAGCACTGCATGTTTTTATTTTCAAAAATCTGTTTCTACTGTATATTATATTGCGGTGAACCTTTTTGGGACGCTTAGTTTTTGTTAGCAAAAACATTCTTCTAGTTTTTAAAAATAAAACATTGTATTTTAAATATTGGTCTGTCTTTTATTCTATTTTCAGTAACAGCATGTGTTAGTTCAGCAGCCAATATAAGTAGTAAATGTACAATGAAATATTTTAGAATATGGATGTTAAAATAAAAAAAAATAATCCAGGCCCAGGCTTATTAACATAAAGTCACGTGTTTCCTATTGAAACAAAATGAAGGAAATCGCATTCTAAACCAACTTTTAAAAACGTGATGCTTCTGTAATCAAGAGAAGTATGACCTGTTCTTGTCAGTTCTGAAGACACTCTGTAATATATCCCATTTAATTACTGTCAGGGTTGCCAGTGGTGAGGGAATTTTGAAAGAAGTCAGGGAAATTTGGAGTAATACATAGAAAGTCAGGGAAAAGTGACATTCTTGAGTTGCGCGCATAAGATTAAGCAAAGCCATTATTCAACATATTGGAAACATCTGTAATATTGCAGTTGTATAGGCAATACAACAAAAATTGAAATGCAATGTTGATTTAGAAGATCCTATATTAATAGGGCTATACATTTTGAACAATGCATGATGTGCACATTATTATGTAATTTTAATGCACTTTAGTTAAGCATTGACTATGGCAAACTGTTGTTACCACAAATGGTGTCAGTCATGTATTGTTCGAAGTTTTTGTTGCCAAAAAATGTGCATCATGGTGAAAAAGCAAATTATTGTCTCTGGGGTGTGAAAAATAGATAGGTATACAACTGTACTGCACAGAGAAAGAAAATTGCAATTCGAATTGTGATTTTAAAATTTCTAAAATGTCTTTTCAGTGCATTGCATTAAGTAACCATGCCACGCAATCGTAGTAGGTCTCGTTCAAGGGGAAGACGTTCAGCATCCCGTAGCTATAGTAGAAGCAGAAGTCGCTCACCATCACCAGAAGATGGCACCAGAGTGCATGTGTCCGACTTAGGCAAGTATAATTGAACTGCTTGAAGTCAAATTCTGTCTAGTATGATTCAGGTCTTGGTGAGTACAGGTACCTGTACTTAGTACTTGTACTTTAGTAATCATTTTGAAGTACTTGTGCTTGGTGGTTGAAAATTATAAGTACTTGTTTTGACAACATCAAATTTGGCATTTTAGTGTGACCAGTAAAAACAACAATGTGGAAAACAACACAATAGTACAGAGAAAACTTTTGGAATGCAATAACTTGTTTCATTATGGTTTTTGTATATCTTAGGTATATGGATGCTACAGTTATTCAAAATAAACCAAATGTTTGTTTTTATTACTGGTCTTGTTCTAAAGTAATTCAGGATATTCAGTTGCCCTGATGGCAGTTTTCTTCAATTTGTAATCCTTTAATATTTTTTGATGCATTACCCAGGGATAAGGTCTATTACATGCTGTCTATTACTATAACAGTGCCATCTATTACTATTACATTTCAAATTTTCAAATCTGTTACTATTACATTGTCATCTATTACTTTTATTACTTTCTATAACTTTGTATCGGCTAGTAAGTAAAAATAAAGTTTGATAATTTTTTTTTAATCACTCGCAGTCAAATACATTGTTTATATAGATTCACCAAACTACACAGAAATTACAAGAAAGCCATCAAGATATCTCCATAATTCATTGAATGTAACAATATTCCACAGTTTTATTTCAAAATTTATACACAGGCATTCAGTGAAGCCACAAGTCCTTAAACATAAGTCAATTAATGTGACTTAAAATTGTAACTACCTTCAAATGGGTTGGCAAATTTGAAAAGACTTTCATAGTGCAGGAAATCTGTGAAGAGTATATTTTGAGGTATTTGCAAGTTTGAGCATTTAGTTTCATTACAATCTCTGGTGAAATAACATTAAAGAGACAGTTTATAAATCTCTTTATCACATTCTTCATATGTAGATCTGTAAAATAATGTAGGTATATGTGTCTAGAAAGCTTTCAAAACAAAGACATTTCATAATCCTATAAAAGCATGCAGGGAGAGAGCCCAGTCTTGTTATTAGTCTAACTATGATGCTTCAGTTGAAATATCTAACAATGTGTCATATCTATTACTTTTCTATTACTTCTATTACCTCGGCCCCCATCCCTGCTATTACCTTAAATTCTTGTGTTAAGTAGCTGTCATATGACACATTTTACAGTTACAATATATGTCAACACTGAAAGGCAATAATGGACATCAGTTTGATATTCCAATTACATGCAATTGTTACACTACTTACAGCAGTATTACATGACATTACATATCCAGATTGACAGAAAAGAAAGATTTGTAAATGCCAGTTGCATTTAAAAAGTGCCTGATTCATAGAGTTTCTTTTGCTCATTATTCATGGAGTAAAATTATCTAATTTATTTATCCCATTTTTAGACACATCGTGTTGTTCTAAAATGTGCACATTTCACCGAGTATACCATATGAACTGTCCTGATGTCTTATGATATTTATAGGTATTGACTGCTCAAGGAAGGAGATTGAGAAGGTGTTTGAGAAGTTTGGTCCATTATTTGAGGTGTGGTTGGCAAGGAATCCACCTTGTTTTGCATTTGTGAACTTCAGGCATCGAGAGGATGCTGATGAAGCCATTAGAGAAATGAATGGAAAGTGAGTAAATTACTTTTTTTTTTCGGGGATAAAAGAAGTGAACTGGTTCTTGTAAGCATTTTAACTGATGGTAGTTAACAGGAACAATAATTAAGCTAAATCTCTTTAAGTGTTTTGAATAGTAAACCAGCTTTCAACTAAGTGAATACAAATAACATTTTAAGAAATAACATAGTAAACCAGCTTTCTACTAAGTGAATACAAATAACATTTTATGGTAAGGCATTCATATGTTAAGGCATTCCATTGGTGGTGTGAACTGAAAACTGGCATACTGCATTTTGTTTCGTTCAGGTAGAAATGACTAAATCCACAAAGAATGCCATTAAATAAAACTTTCTACTAGTTCATACTTTGTCATAACAATAAAAAAACAGTAAAACACATAGATTTGAGGAAATAGCTTATATTTTTATTTTTTCTTCATGTCAATTCCCCAAAATTCAAAAACCAACCATTATATTTGCGCTAAAACTGGGGTCAGTTTATCAACCAAATATCAGATATCAAGATTCAGAGTTTTGTAATTGTCAGTAACAACCTTGCTTTTCTAACTCAGAACAATGTGTGGCAATCGAGTGCGTGTGAGTCTTGCTTTGCCTCGTACCCGTGGTCGGAGACTGAGGCGTGGTTATGACCCAAACCTCAGGTGTTACACATGTGGAGACCGGGGTCACTTCTCACGTGACTGCGACAATCACAGGAGAAACATCGGATATAGCAGAAGGTATACATAAATTGTATATTGTTATATTTTACTTTATTTTTTATCTGTATCCAGCTTAAGGTTGTAGTAAGCTTTTAAATCATCTCCTGCAAAAGTTGAGTTAAAATTTTCTTCTATTTTCTCTCATTGCTCAAAAAGATGAATGGGATTTTCAAAAAAAAAAAATTTTTTTTTGGTATAAAATATTTTTTGGTATTCAGTGGGATTAATGTCTGTTCCTTGTATATAGTATACAGTAGAACCTCTGTTATGTGAAGAATTAGTGAGAGTAATATTTTGTTTTGATTGTAGACTGTCCTTAACTTGAAGAAGCATTCTTAAGGAAATCGATAGGAAAATATTAGATGTAAAAACAATGTGTTCATAAAATTAAAATATTTGAATTATACAAGATCATATATAGTAAGAAATCTAAAATTCGCCAGAAATCTAAAATTCGCCACCTCTAAAACCTTAGTTAATTTTATGAAGAAAATGATGCTTTGTCTTAAAATTGGTATTTTTCAGTTCAAGAAACCTTAATTTATTATACATTCAACAAATCTCGCCTCAATTAATTTATTTTCTTAGTATTTCAACATGTGGCGAATTTCAGATAAGTGGCGAATTTTAGATTTCTTACTCAAGCAGAGTTTCTACTGTAATTGTGGGTCCAAAGAGAAAATGTCATATTTAATATAAATATTTCATTCATGGTAAGAGGAATATCGTGGGAATATCGATATACTTCATACAAAATATAGAATTGTCCATGCATATATTGATAAATTGTTGACTTCATGGGTTGCTCATTTTATGAAATTAGCAGTTCATGCCCTTTTCATAATATGGGGAATTTAACACTGTTTGGAAGCAACATATACTTCACAAAAATAGATACGCACATTTTATCAGTAGTAAATTACAATATATCAAACTTAAGTATATTTAAATATATTACATCCCCAGACAAAAGTTGGGGATATACTGGTTTCACATCTGTTGCACCACAGCCGCAGTTTATTTTGACTCCAAAACTGCTTTCAAGGATGCTACTCACACTTGGCACTAGAGCTGAAACGATTATTCAAACCAATCGATTATTAGGTTATCAAAGCACTAAGCAACGCCAATATTGTCAAATGGGTTAACTGTTTTCTTATGTATATTATAACATGGGGAATTTACGCAATCGTTAAAACTATGAATATTTCAAGTTAAGAACTTAAAAGGGATCAAATTAAAGCATTTTATCTGTCTTGTATTTTAAAATATCTAAATATTACATTTTGGTCAATTTACCCAACAATCTGTGAATATTTTGTGAATCGCTATTTTGTTTACATCCGGAACACATATACGTGCTCGCAAATCGCTATTTTGTTTACATCCGGAACACATATACGTGTGACGTTTTCGGTATTTCTCATACATGCTAAACCTCGAAAACAATCGGTTAGTCGACGAATAATGCAAGTGACTACCAAGCTAGTAAATTTTGCTGATTGTTTCAGCTCTACTTGGCACACTCATGTATTTGGGTCTGGAGAGGAACCCTTTTTTAAAGGTGACCTTCAACTTCCAATAATAAAAAAGTTATGGCCAATCTAAGGTCAGAAATTTACCTTTTGGCCACTTATTGCCCTGTAGGTTAAAAACTGTGGCTTGATTGGCACAGATTTTACCTGGGAGCACATTAATATATTATTCTTGCATATGCCAAAATTTCATACTTTATGTTGAGGTTAAAAACTTAAAATTGTGTTTGAAAGACCCTACCTAACAATTTTTTTTCTATATTTCTCACATGTTTTGCCCATTAATTTGTAAGTGAGAAGTCTGCAAATGGACTAGATCTATCTTATATTTAATTGTCAGCTGAAAATTTGATGTCTGGGGGCTACAAATTATACCCAATCAATGCCTATGGCATGAGAGATGGCCAGTCTGGGGATATATTGGCATTGAGTTGGTGCAATTGATTTATTGTTGTGGTTATTTCAAAACATTTGTTTTCCAGTCGTGCTTTTGAAAGTACATGTACTTCTCACATTAAATTGACCTGAAATTTGTTGATTCATTGAAGTATTTACAATATTTTCTTCAATAATGTATATTAAGTAATGCATTTTTTCAAAACCGTAAAAGCCTAAACCATAGGTGTGTTTCAGTAAATAGTTACAGTATGAGACTATATATTTCTCAGAATTAAGTGTGCATATGTACTATTGTCCAAGTGAACTTGAACAGTTTTTGCACAAAGTCCAATAGTTATCGGGGAAAAAAAGGTCAATAAATTCTGAATAGATTTACAATTTTTGGGATTTATCTAGTATCAATTATTCAAATGTTATTTCATTGTTGAAACAATGTCTTCTTTTGGCTAATAAACACACACACATAAAATAAATAAATACTCATGCATTTTGTAGTGAATGAAAGATTAAGTGGCACAGGACTGTTAGAGTTGCCAAGTGCAATTTAGATATTCAGTCAAAATACATAATGTATGAGAACTTTTACACACTGGTCAGTTTTCATGAATAGTATATATTGAAGTACCTGATGAAATATTTGGATTAAAGCTGTAGACACCATCAACAATTGTAAATTATTCCTTCAGTCCAAGTAGTGCAAACGAATAATGAACTACCATTTCAATGTACAGACGACAACTGACTAATGACTTTCAGTGGTCTGTGTGTTGCCATATTGATTAATCCTTTGTTATAGCCTTAGTAACCTAGTGGTTAATAAGTTTGGAATGTAACTAATACAATTACATGAGATGCCTTAATGGCCTATCTGGACCTTATCACTTTGGCTGTTGAATTTGATCAAACACACCATCTTTTAGCGTTATTATTGATCACTTAAAAAAAACTAAATACAACAAGACACTTAAAATCCCCTAAATTCAATTATTTTATCTGATATAAATATACTTGTTGATGAAAGCATTTTGGAAATGCTCGAATGTGGCAATCCAGAGCTCTCATCAACTGCTTTCAAATTTTCTCATACAATGTGTGAATATCAAGTTAATGATTTCCTGTTCACTTTTTAACAGAAAATCATCAACATATGACTAAACTTGTGTAGAAAGGAGTCTATAAAAATATTAAAAATAGATTAATGTATAAGAGTAACAAGGTTTATGTGTGATATAATATTGACATTTTTCCTCCGTGAATACTCTTGCAGGACATTAAATATTTTAAATAAATTCCCATGAAATTCCTCTTCCTGTCAAATTACAGTTAAACCCGATTAAGTTTAAACTCCAGTAAACTGGGATGATACTATATAGTTTCTTCAGATTTTGGTTAAGTTTCCAATATTTTAAGTTGTCTCAAAGTTATATGCGCTGACAACAGTTAGAAGTCAGTTGTAAGGTGTTGTTACAGTATTCTACTTCAGTGGTTTTTGATACTGAGATACTAGTGGCACAGCCCCATCCCCAGGTTAAAGCAGAATTTTGATGCTGTAAGTAGATCTCTCAAAAACTGAGACCTGATATCATTAAGTTAGTTTGTTCACATCAACTGACATATTTTCTTCACTGGTAATTTCAGTTGGTAAAAACTAAAATGCAAGAACCTGGATTTAAGATAGTTATCAAAACATGGTACCTAAACCTGTTTTTCAGTCTGTGTGACATTAATTAAATAATTAAATAGAAGTCTATGAACCAGAGTTATGTTTAATTGGGTTTAACTGTATAAACATTATGGTCTTTGTATTAATAAAAGTTATGTCATTCCTTTGTCAATGTTTATACATTTCTTTCATCAGTGATTCTTTAAATTATGTTTTCAGCATATTCATCATCAATATTTATGAAGAAAAAAGTTTTTTTAATGGTTATAAACAGTTTAACAAGTAATTCACAGTACAAACTTTTTTAAAACCATTTCTCAGGTGTTATTCACAAAAGGTTAAGCTCTGGATATTGTAATGTATGTACATGTATTTTAAATTAAATTGAATAATTAAAAAATGCCAATGTTAGAACACTGCTAGTCTTAATATTCAAAGGCATGACTTTTGTGCACCAAATCAATGCCTGGTTCAATTGATGGCTTATACATATTATTTAAAATCAGTAAAACGTATATATCTGTGGAGAACTGAAAATTTGCTATAGGATTAAGGCTTACAATAAAGTGTATTTGATTTGATATAATACTACAGTATTGACAAAAACAGATCATTACACTGCTGCAGAATCTGAATCTCTTTTGTGAATTTATGCAAATGTGTAAAGAATGGGCTATTTTGTAGAAAGTTCTTGTCAACTATATTTAAAGCTAACCATTTTTTTTTTGAGAAAAAGAATGCAAATAAGACATGTTTAAAAAGTGACACTCTAAAACAATATCTCGACTTGACCTTTTTGTGAATGCCTTCCAAGAGCTATGAACTAACAGTATTTATTAAAAAAAAAATGCAGAAGTGTTGTACAGAGTTGTACTTGTTACTATATTTCTCGAGTCCAGCCTTTGTATACTCACTTTTGACCCTGTGTTTTTCCCTCTCAGGAATGGTTAATTAAATGGTAATGGTGGTTGTGTAGCGTGTAAAGGTCAGGCTCTCAAATTGAGGATGTGTGTGGGTGTAATCCTCTGGCAAAATGGTGGCTTATGGAAAAAAGCAAGCGAGAGAGAGCGAGAGAGCGAGAGATTGTGAAATATCTCTCAGGAAAAAAAAAAGTTAGGATTTTAGAGCGCCAAAGTGTGTGTGTGTGTCGCCTAGAGGGTTAATATAGCTGCCAACTGAACCCTCGCCCACAACTAGTGGTTTTGGGTGGTTCAGATTTGTAAAGTAATTGTATACAGCCGGTAAGTAATATGGTGTCTGATTTTGTTCATGTGTTGATACAGTAGTTAAAACCAGGGGTGAGACTGTAGCTTCTTGTAATAGTGGAGTGAGGACTATGAATTCACCATAGTATGTGAAATTTTATCATAAGAGGAAACACCCATTCATTTTCGTAACTTTGGGAATGTATTTACACAAATGACACGAGTATCACATAATAGTTCAAGTAAAACCAGCTTACATACAAAGCAGTAAATTTGAACCAACCTCCATATCTTTGATCTCTCATGAAGCATAGCAACCTCACACATGGCAACTGCTTTTCACTGTCTTCAACCAGACCCACCAAATGTATGGGGGAATTGGGGCTATGCAGTTTTGCAGTAGCTGCTCCTACTGAATGGAGCAAGCTCCATGTGGCCATCAGAACCCAAGATAGTGTTACTGGGTTAGACAACATTTGAAGACTTACCAGATTCAGGTTGACCAATACCCCTCCATAAGTGTTTTTCCCTACCAGATGCTAACATGGACACCGCCTCACTCTGGCAGAGGTCCACGGTGGCCCAGTGGTTAACAAGTTCGGCTTCTAATCACAGGTAGTCGCCTCATTGTGGGTTTGACTTCAAAAGGTGGCAATGCTGTGGGCCTGTCCTAATATGACCCTGGCTGTTGAACAGGATGTAAAGCCCCAACTTTGACCTTTGACTCTATCTGGCAATTGGATTATCCCAACTTGGACATCAGTGTCTCAGGCGATGTTTACGTCAATTTGTTTGGCACTTTATAAATATACTTCATTCATTCATTGATAGGTGGTTTTGGTGAGGACATTAGACCTCTAATTTCCTGGACATAAAGCTGATACATATTTTGATTATTTTGAAGTACTGCCAAAGGGTGTTCTCCCCATGGCAAATTACAGATATAACATACTGTGGCAAATTACGCTTACCGTTGCAATTATATACCATGGCAAAGTACACTTATGACAAATTTCACATTCCTTACTCTGGGAACATTTAATGCTTCCTCCAAATAAAAACATGTAAGACTTGGCTCTTATGTATATATGTATTTCGGTTGGAAAATTATTTCAAAATTACTGTTGAATTTCAAGAAATAGTGTCCAGATTGAAATAAATGCCTGGTTTCTGTGAAAAATTAACATAACCATTTTACATACTTTTAAATAATATTTCATTTAAATTAATTCCTTGGAAAACCAAACAGTTTATCAAACTTTTATCAGAATATGTCTAATGATAAAAAGAATATTTTTATTGCGCTACAATAGCTTACCATGTGGGACTGAATGCTAACTCAGGAGGCCGCAGGACTCTAGCCAACGACCGAGAAAAATGGACGTTTGGATTTGGCTGAGTCCGTGGTTAAGTATGTACCATAGCAGTGTCATTTGGTAATTAAGCGTCCCTGAATTAAGCGTCCCTGAAAGGGCGCTTATTTGTTTTCGCCTCAGTTTCCTCGCCGCCGCCGCATTATGGTCTCCCTTGAATATCTCCCTTATTATTAGAAGGTTTCAAACCATATTTGGCACTTATATACCTTAGGCGTGGGAAAAAATTTTCTGCATGCTTAAATTTGACCTTTGACCTTTATGAAGGTCACATGATCAAAAACTATTTTTTGAAGTACACCCCCCCGTCATCACAGTTCAGGAAAACTACTTGATACAGAGCCTTATAATTTGACACACCTGTTCATACTATCGAAAACACGAGCTGATTAGATTTTGGGAGCAATCCCTTGAAAAGTGTCTCATTTATGAGTGATTTTCTGGCACCCTCAAATCTGAAAGCCTTAAATTTAGGCCAACCCCCCCTATTATCTTCTTAAGTATTGCATTTAGAGCTATAAAATGTACTGGGAGGTAATAGGAAACCATATGTGGAGAGTCTAAATAGCCGGTCAGTTTTACCCCACAGCCCCCCTTATGGGTCAAACTGGGGTCATAAAATAGCTGATTTTGAGTTTTTGCCTTATATCTCCTTTATTGTTGCTTTTATAGCTTCAGAATGTATTAAGAGGTATTGGGAAAGCATATATGGAGAGTCTAAATAGCCGGTCAGTTTTACCCCACGGCCCCCCCTTATGGGTCAAACTGGGGTCATAAAATAGCCGATTTTGAGTTTTTGCCTTTATCTCCTTTATTGTTGCTTTTATAGCTTCAGAATGTATTAAGAGGTATTGGGAAAGCACATATGGAGAGTCTAAATAGCCGGTCAGTTTTACCCCCCGACCCCCCCTTATGGGTCAAACTGGGGTCATAAAATAGCCGATTTTGAGTTTTTGCCTTTATCTCCTTTATTGTTGCTTTTATAGCTTCAGAATATATTAAGAGGTATTGGGAAAGCCTATGTGGAGAGTCTAAATAGCCGGTCAGTTTTACCCCCTGGCCCCCCCTTATGGGTCAAACTGGGGTCATAAAATAGCTGATTTTGAGTTTTTGCCTTTATCTCCTTTATTGTTGCTTTTGTAGCTTCAGAATATATTAAGAGGTATTGGGAAAGCGTATGTGGAGAGTCTAAGTAGCCGGTCAGTTTTACCCCCCAACCCCCCCTTATGGGCCAAACTGGGGTCATAAATAGCTGCTTTGGAGTTTTTTTGCCTTATATCTCCCTTTATTTTTGCTTTTATAGCTTCAGAATGTATTAAGAGGTATTGGGAAAGCATATGTGGAGAGTCTAAATAGCTGGTCAGTTTTATCCCCCAACCCCTCCTTATGGGTCAAACTGGGGTCATAAAATAGTTGCTTTGGAGTTTTGACTTATATCTCCTTTATTGTTGCTTTTATACCTTTAGAATGTATTAAGAGGTATTGAGAAAGAATATGTGGAGAGTCTATATAGCCGGTCAGTTTTACCCCCTGACCCCCCCCCCCCCCCCCCCCTTATGGGCCAAACTGGGGTCATAAATAGCTGCTTTGGAGTTTTTGCCTTATATCTCCTTTATTGTTGCTTTTATAGCTTCAGAATGTATTAAGAGGTATTGGGAAAGCATACGGTGCAGCTTTGTGCATTCTTAGCTTTACAGCATGCTTATTAAAACCACAAAGCATTTTAAACTTTAAGGGACGCTTCGCTTTTGTTGGCAAAAGCATTCCTCTAGTTCGTCCTTCTCTCGTTGGCCGCTATATTGGAAAGACGTTGAAATATCTCTCAATAATTCACTGTTTCCTCAGCACATACGTATTGTTGGATGTTATTATTCAGCCATTTGTTTAATTTTATTGAATAGAACGTTCTGTAAAATTTTGGGAAGTACAGGATAAGTATTCTTTGACTATTTAAAGCTGGTGAGAAGGCAAGATCATCTAAATGCCATCACTTCTGCTATCCATTCGATACCCACAATTACTGCCCTACCTGTAGGGAATCTGGCAAGGGAGACGACCTCTGTGTCACTAATCAGTCTCCTTGCAATATCTGTGATAGTTTCTCCGAGGAACAACAGATTAAAATAAAAGATCTGCCTTCTCAATATGCTGAGGAAGTGGAAACTTTTAGGCAGATTCTAGATCTCCCTGACCCCAGGGAAACTTTGCCTAGGTCCTCTACCACTGTGTTAGGCCTGGACGACAAGAAAGGCCAACAGGAGCTAAGGCCAAGAGGCCCTTCTGCTATGCTCCCTTTAAACCCAGCTCTCAAAGATGCTTTTGAGAAATTTGAACAAGATTTTTTGGCCTCCAATTTACCTGAGGGTAAAGAGATCAAACCCCCGGCTTCAACAGCCAAGTACTACAAGGTGGGACAACCTTGTTTTAAAGATAAGCTTCAGGAAGTTACAATCTGCATCTCTCCAAAGCCCTCTGGGGCCCCTGTGGGCAAGATTCCCCTACAAGTTCTTAAGTAACTTGAACATCAATCTAGGCAGAATCTTTCTACCATCAATTTCACAGCTACTTTCGCTAGAACTGGCTCCTCCTTTAACACTGTTATGGAGAAGTGCCTACACAGTGCCAAGGCTACCTTCAAAAGGGTCAGAAATCAAATTCTACAGGGTGCCGACCCCGAAAGAGCTGCCAGACGTGGTTATGAAAACGCCTTTGATTATTTTGAACTCATGAATAAGAGGATTCTTATTCAACAGAGCCTTAGCCTGCCTTAGTAAATCTGTAGCCCACATACTCCACAGGGAACTATATACCATGGGCAGCACTGCCCTTCTGAGAAGAGGCTGAAATGACCCTTCTTCAACCACATCTAGGGGACTCGAGACGCCAGCAACTGAGGAACTCGCCATTTTGGCCTACTCCTCTTTTCAAGTCTCAACTAGTGAAGGATGGAGAGGACTTCCTCCTTAAAAAGGCACCCCTAAAGACTCTCAGGGTTTTAGACCCTATGAAAACAAGCCCTTTCGTGGTCCCCACCACAACAAGAAAAGAGGCTCCTACAGGAAACGCCCCTATTCCGCAGGTAGGGGAAACCAAACTTCAGAGGCTCCAGGGGTCGTTTTTGACCCCACTCAAGGGGACAAGGGCATGGAAACCCCTCCTCCCAATGACTCCTTTCAAGCCTCCCTCAGTCCACCAGTAGGAGGTCGCCTCCGTTCTTTCAGAAGAGACTGGCTCACAAACAAATGTTCAGACAATGTGTTAAACATTATCACCAATGGTTACATTCTTCCATTCATCTCAAAACCAAATTTGGTCAGAGCCCCTCTGATTCAGTCAAGTTACAAGGCCCTTCAGAAGGAACTAGTTCTGACCTCTTGTATCCAGTCTCTTCTGTCAAAGAACGCAATAGAAAGGGTGGAAAATGTAAAGTCTCTCAGGTTTTACAGTCGTCTGTTTCTTGTACCCAAGCCTCACCACAGTTGGAGGCCAGTAATAGACCTAAGCAGGCTCAACACCTTCCTACTTGTAGAAAGGTTCAAAATGGAAACACCAGAGTCCATCAGGGCCTCTCTGTCAATCTCTGATTCCAGGGGAATGAGTGTCGTCGATAGACTTAGCAGACTCCTACCTTCACATCCCCATCCACCTAAACTCAAGGAAATACCTAAGGTTTTGCCACAGTTCGCAAATGTTTCAGTTTACTTCCCTTCCCTTCGGACTAGCCACGGCCCCTCAGGTCTTTACAATGATTGTAAAAGAGGTGAAGCTGATGGCCCTGTCAAGGGGAATCAGACTTCACCAGTACCTGGACGACTGGCTGATCAGGGCCCAGCCTCAGGAAGAAGCACAAGTAAACACTCAGACAGTGGTGCACCTAACACGGTCCTTAGGGTGGATAATAAATCAGGAGAAGTCCGAACTAAAGCCAACTCAGGTGTTTTCCTTCGTGGGCTACGAATACCATCTAGATTCAGCCCTTGTAAAACCCACTCAAGAGAGATGGCTCTAACTCCAGGATTTGATCCGACGACTCAAGTCAAAAATTGTTTTGACTCCAAGATGTTTGATGTCGCTAATTGGGTTGCTTGCCTCAATGGAGAAAATGGTCGCGGAGGGATGCCTTCACATGAGGCCCTTTCAGTTTCACCTCAAGGAGCACTGGAGATTTCCTCAGTCATTGGACACCCTCCTTCCTTGGACAGAAACCATTTCAGCACACCTAGATTGGTGGCAAAATCCCACAAACGTGATGAAAGGCGCAGACCTTCATCCCAAAGACCACAGTATCCAACTCTTTACAGACGCCTCAAATGAAGGCTGGGGCGCTCACTTAGAGCAAACCTCTGCAAAAGGTCTGTGGTCAGACAGGGAAAAAAGGCTACACATATATGTTCTAGAGCTGAAGGCGGTTTCTCTGGCCCTTCAAAGGTTCAAGGACCAGTGTCAAAACCAAACAGTGTTAGTTGCCACAGACAACTCAACAGTGGTAGCCTACATAAACAAACAAGGTGGAACCCACTCGGCGGAGATGTGCGCTCTCCTGTGGAAGATCATGACCTGGTGCCATCATTACCAGGTAACACTAAAAGCCAGACACATTCCAGGGTGTCTGAATGTGATGGCTGACCTTCTGTCCAGGTCGAACCAAGTTCAGTCAACAGAATGGTCACTGCATCCGCAGGTTTTCAAACAGATCTGTCTCAAGTGGTTCACTCCTCATGTAGATCTTTTTGCCACTCGCCCCAACCACAAAGTTCCACTGTACGTGTCTCCAGTTCCAGACCAAAATGCTTGGGACATAGATGCTCTGAACATAAACTGGTCGGGTCTCACTGCTTATGCTTACCCTCCCACAGCTATCCTTTACAGGGTGATCCAAAAAGTCGAGCAATCCAATTGCCTGATCATCGTAATAGCCCCAGGCTGGCCAGGGACGCCCTGGTTTTGGGACCTAGTGCAGCTCTCAACAGAAATCCCAATTCAACTTCCAGTGTCAAGAACTCTTCTCAAACAGTCCCACAATTATGTGTTCCACAGCAATCCACAGCATCTCAACCTCCACGCCTGGTGTCTAGGAGTGGCCAGCTCCAAGAACAGGGCTTCTCTGTGGAAGTGGCAAAGAGAATTGCTGCCCCTCAGAGATCGTCAACAAGGACCATCTACCAGTCAAAGTGGGCCCTATGTGAGAGATGGTGCAGAGAAAATTCAGTGGATTTCTCCACTCCCTCTATAAAGCAAGTCGCAGACTTCTTTATGTACCAGCACCAAGATCTAAACAGGCGCCCTTTGACCATTGATGGTTATAGGACAGCCATTGTTGACACCCTGGGCCCAACGGGGCTCCATATCTGTCAGAGTTCAGACCTTAAAGGGGAAAGTTTTCGACCCGAGACAAAATCTCCTCAAATTACAAAGATCATACATTTGAAGTCTTTATACACCAATATCAACAAACACCACAGCTTACTGAGATATAGCATATCACCTTTGACAGCACTGATAAACTCTACCTTCCAGACTAAAAGTTCTCAAGGAATTTTGTTACTTGTTGCAGTTTTTTTACTGTTTTAAAGTACACAAACTTTATTTAAATTTTCAACAGCAGATTCCCACATAAGTCCTTTTGTACATGGCAGTTGTTAATTATCCGAGATAGGTGTATATTACAATGCACTTGCCATGGAACATTAGTTTGTTTATTTTAGCATCACAATTGACAGAGGAATGAAGGTTCTTAAATGCTCTTTGACCCCTCGACTTTGGGCTTTGACCGGTTGCTCTCCAGTTTTCACCGGGATCATCCCAAAAGTTCCAGAAATCTTCCTAAGTGGAACCTTTCTGTTGTTTTCAATGAGCTCACAAAAGCACCCTTTGAGCCTATGAAAAACACAGACCTCAAACATCTTACTCTCAAAACTGCTTTCTTGCTAGCTTTAGCCTCCGGCAAGCGCCGCAGCGAAATCTATGCCTGGGTTGCAAACAAAGTATCTAATCTAGGCCAATGGGAAAAGGTTGCCTTGTTCCCCTCTGCAGATTTTATAGCCAAAAACCAACTAGCAAGAGTAGGTTCTCAAAGTGTGTCTCCGGTGACTATTCCTACTTTGACTACCATTGTAGATAGACAATTCAAAGAAGACAGGACCTTGTGTCCGGTGCGGGCCCTGAGGTACTATTTGGATCGAACCAAAGACCTGAGAGGGTCTTGATCCCTTCTCTTCATCTCCTTTTAAAAAGGACATACCTCAGATATCAGACCCGCTACACTCTCTTCCTGGCTAAAACAAACTATCCTACGTTGCTATAAACAAGCAGACCAACAAGCCTTGGACCTGGTCCAAGTCAAAGCGCATGACATTAGGGCCTTTGCAGCCTCTAAGGCCTTTTACGGTGGGGTATCAGTGGACCAGATCATACAAGTGTGTCACTGGAAAGCTCACAACACATTTACAAATTTTTACCCAAAAGACCTTACTTGGTCAGACAATGACAACAATATGTATCTGGGACCAGTAGTAGCGGCACAACAAGTCCTAAACCCTTTCCCTCAGCTGCTCATCTTCGGGAAGAAAAGAAGGGGGGGGGGGGGGGAGCACACCTGCTACAGCCAAGTCTTCAGGAGTCTATCCCAGGGTCTAGGTATTAGTTACCTCTCCAGATGTTTACGGTAAGGTATCTTATATTCTTAACTGTATATTTAGTGTTTATCAGTGTATTATAATCTCATATTCAGGGTGGCAAAATTGATGAGATTCAAGCCTAGGGCTGTATTATTATAGCAGTGATGCCCTTAGGGGCTACTATCTTGAGTGAGCACGGCTGCACTCTCTTCTCTCAAAACATCCAGACAGTACCCGTACTGTCATTCATTAAATTTTGGTTTTTTGCTACTTACAGACCCGACTTTAGAACTGGGGCTCTGTAACTGGGACTTAGACTGGTAATTAAGCGTCCCTGAAAGGGCACTTATTTGTTTTCGCCTCAGTTTCCTCGCCGCCGCCGCATTATGGTCTCCCTTGAATATCTCCCTTATTATTAGAAGGTTTCAAACCATATTTGGCACTTATATACCTTGGGCGTGGGAAAATTTTTCTGCATGCTTACATTTGACCTTTATGAAGGTCACATGATCAAAAACAATTTTTTAAGTACCCCACCCCCCGTCATCTCAGTTCTTGCTACACAGCCTTATGCTTTGACACACCTGTTCATACTATCGAAAACGCGAGCTGATTAGATTTTGGGAGCAATCCCTTGAAAAATGTCTCATTTATGGGTGATTTCCTCACACCTTCCAATCTGAGAGCCTTAAATTTAGGTCAACCCCCCTATTATCTTCTTAAGTATTGCATTTAGAGCCATAAAATGTATGGGAGGTAATAGGAAACCATATGTGGAGAGTCTAAATAGCCGGTCAGTTTTACCCCCCGGCCCCCCCTTATGGGTCAAACTGGGGTCATAAAATAGCTGATTTTCAGTTTTTGCCTTATATCTCCTTTATTGTTGCTTTTATAGCTTCAGAATGTATTAAGAGGTATTGGGAAAGCATATGTGGAGAGTCTAAATAGCCGGTCAGTTTTACCCTTCGACCCCCCCATTATGTGCCAAACTGGGGTCATAAATAGCTGCTTTGGAGTTTTTTCCTTGTATCTCCTTTATCGTTGGTTTTATAGCTTCAGAATGTATTAAGAGGTATTGGGAAAGCATATGTGAAGAGTCTAAATAGCCGGTCGGTTTTACCCCCCGACCCCCCCTTATGGGTCAAACTGGGGTCATAAAATAGCTGATTTTGAGTTTTTGCCTTATATCTCCTTTATCGTTGCTTTTATAGCTTCAGAATGTATTAAGAGGTATTGGGAAAGCACATGTGGAGAATCTAAATAGCTGGTCACTTTTATGCCCTGATCCCTCCCCCCCCCCCCCCCCCCCCCCCATGGGTCAAACTGGGGTCATAAAATAGCTGATTTCGAGTTTTTGTCTTATATCTCCTTTAATGTTGCTTTTATAGATTGAGAATGTATTAAGAAGTATTGGGAAAGCATATGTGGAGAGTCTAAGTAGCCGGTCAGTTTTACCACCCGACCCCCCCCCCCCCCCCTTATGGGTCAAACTGGGGTAAAAAATAGCTGTTTTGGAGTTTTTACCCAATATCTCCTTCATTGTTGCTATTATAGCTTCGGAATGTATTAAGAGGTATTGGGAAACCATATGTGGACAGTCTAAATAGCCGGTTAGTTTTACCTCCTGACCCCCATGTATGGGTCAAACTGGGGTCATGAAATAGCTTTTGCCTTTATTGTTGCTTTTATGCTTTCACAATGTATTAAAACCTATTGCAAAACCCTGTGGACAATCTAAATAGCAATACATACTTGCACACATGATTATATATGAAGTTATCAATACTCATTACTGAAATGCTTTGTAGCATTTACACAAAATTTAATAAAGTTACATCCAATGTTGTACATCCAATGTACAACACTTTCTCCAGCTTGTCTATGTCTACAACGCTTGTTTATGTTAATTAAAGAAGACCTTTGTAGGATTTTCCCTGTCATAATATCACTAAGGGGGGTTGGTTTATGTAACAGTACGGTACAGCTTTGTGCATTCTTAGCTTTACAGCATGCTTATTAAAACCACAAGGCATTTTAAACTCTCAGGGACGCTTCGCTTTTGTTAGCAAAAGCATTCATCTAGTTTGGCAATATTTTGATATATATTTTAATTCTAAATTCAAGAAAAATGAACAACTTTCGTCCAGTCTCAGCTGTAATCCCGCCACCGGGCGGTTGAATTCAGCATTTAGTCCCACATGGTAAGCTATTGTAGCGCAATAAAATTGAAAATTTTAATTACTTAAATGTAGCTTTTATAAGCTACAAGCTTACCATGTCGGACTGAGGAAAGTCCCACCCTGCCTCCCTGCTGTATTTCAGCTGAGGGGGTATGGGCTAAATTTACCACGAGAGAAGGACGAATTACCAAACGACACTGCTATGGTACATACTAAACCACGGACTCGGCCAAATCCAAACATCCATTTTTCTTGGTCGTTGGCAAGAGTCCTGCGGCCTCCCAAGTTAGTATTCAGTCCCACATGGTAAGCTTGATTTAAGTAATTAAAATTGTCAAATTTGTTGTATTGAAGCAGATTACAAAAATGGTAAAATTTGTTTTCCTTTTTTGGCAAAGTTTGACCTGTATGTATTTGGTGGTACTGAGGGTTCTGCTTATACAGAGTAAACTGTGTTTTCGGTTACATTTGGAATGTTATGTATTTGATGAAAGTAATACCAAGATACTGGAAGTACATCTCACCCCCGATTTAAACTTGTATTGGACTTAAAGTAAAGAAAAGTTACGAGGTTTTTTAAAACCCCTGTAGTTGAATGAAATTGCAGTCTTGGGTCAGACTGAAAATGAGTAGCTGTAACACAATTCAAATATTTGGTGGGAGTGTTAGTTGAATATTCAAATATTAGGTCTTTGTGTTATGTAATTTAGCTGGTTTCCTGAACCATTTATATTAAATCAGATAAGTCAGCATTAACATAAATTTTACATGCATTTTGGCATTTCGAAAATTTGTACCCAAAATATTTTTACAAATCCAAATTTTTTTAAAAAAAATAAATAAATAAAAATAAAATAAAGAAAGGGTACCATTGGATGTATTAATTTTATAGCAATTGTAAAACTAAATATTTGTTGTCAAATTATAAACCAATAGTACTACAGGTGGGCAAATGATGAATGCATGGTATTTGCCATTTTGTATTAGCCTTAGGTATTTGAGATTTCTTTCGAATTATTGTTCTTTTCTTTTTCTTTGAAAAAAATGGATTTTTGAAAAGAATAATCCTAAAAACATATTTAAGGGTTAAGATTAAAGTTTTAAGAGTCCAGTTCACTAAATTTCAAGGAAGCATTCTCTTTTTATTAACAGGTAGGTATTTTTGCAAACTTGACTAAAAAATTGATAAAATTATTTATTTAATCACAATAGAATATATTGTGTTATGGTACTTCCAACATTAACATTTATAACTCATATATTTTGATTTCACTGATTTTGCTACTTAACAAATCACTTTCAATTTTTGGGTCAGGGTACCATATTTTGCTGAAAAAAATGCTCTTTACTATCTCAAATTAAGTGCTTAAATTTTGAAACCTACAGCAAGGAAGACAAAAGACTATTTGATTTGCATTTACAGGTATCTGTGAACTTGAGAAAACGGTTAAATCAATAATTTTTTTTAAAACTGAAAAAAAATTGAATATCCAGCATGACTTTTGTAAAATATGGTAGACTAGAGGTATCTTATTGATAATGACAGGTTTTCTTTTTATTTTGATGCCTATGAATAGAAATTGTCAATTTTGTATATCTGCAATTTATAAATTTATACCCCCCCCCACCCCACCCCCCCCCCCCCCACCCCCCCCACCCCCCCACCCCCCCCAAAGGAATTATCAGAAAATATTGATCACAAAAATTGTTTTCAAATTTTGAGGAAAAATAGATGCAGTATATACCAGATCTGTGTTATTTCAGTCAGTTTTTTTTTCAACAATGCTCATATTTGGCCATGGAACTCATATGTATGTTTTGATAAGCAAAATATCTGATGAAAAACTTGGTACAAAATTTCATATCTCCGCCAAGAGTAAATTATTTCAAGCTTGGACTATGTAAGTTAATTCATCTCTGAATTTATTTAGCAGTGCCTGCTTTGGGGTAAAACCTTCTGTCGCTAGTGTCAGAAACATTTACCCTTAAAAGATGCATTTACATAATAAAATTAATAAACATTCACAATATATTGACTCATTTGTGCACATGGCAGAAATTGCCAATCAAAATGTAATTATATCATTGTAAAACATATATATTTTCATTTGTATTTAAACTTGATTGCTTGTATGATTTTCTAGTTTGTTTATTTTTATTAGTTCCTGTTACTGTAAATGGTTAAAATATCGCCATGATTCAAATTTGTCCACACTTTAAATTAATTCACAACATTGAACTAAATTTAACTAAAACCCATCAATTACCTTTTCAAATTGGTTAAGATTAACTCCTATTTCACTACTTCCTGAAAATTCTTAACACCGCCGCAATATTGTGGGAAGATATGGTAGGTAGAATGTGTGACTACTGCTTTTGTAATTATGAAAGCAAGTAAAAGCTTGCAACAAGATAAATCCTTTCTTCAAGTTCAATATACTTTTGGGCAATAACTGTCAAAGTACTTAGGAGTTCTGCCAAATTTCTTCTTCTTTCCAAACTGGTAGTAGTCAAATCTACTGAAATCTGCCATATTAAGTCACCAGTGTCAATTTTATTGGTTTAAAAATGACCCGATCATGACCCCAAGTTCCTGTGGCTTTTATTCTTTGTCATTGTTGTTCCAGGTCTCCATCGCCACGGAGAAGGCCACGCTATACAAGGTCACCTAGTTGGGATAGGAGGAGAACAAGGTCAGACTCCAGGGAACGAAGCAGGTCACACAGCAGATCACGCAAACGCTCCAGGAGGGACAGCAGGAGATCACGGACCAGGTGAGTGCTTTGGAAATGTTCTGAAGGGTTTAAAACATTCCAAAAGTTTTGAAAAAAAAACTACAGTTGTATTATCTTAAATGGTTTGAAAGCTTCTGAATTGTGTAAAAACATTCTAAAGATTAGATTTGAAATAAGTGTAAAGATTGTGAAATGGTCTTAACAGTTCAGACATTCTGAAAGAGTTTAAAAATATGAAAAATGGTTTTAAAAATATTTGACTGGTTCAAGTGATTGTATAGGGTTAACTTGTAAAATTTACAAATTTGTTAATAACTTTTTGTAAATGATTGAAGCATTCAGGATTTTAAAATTCTAAATGGTTAAAAAGCATTCAGAATTTGTAAAAGTATGTTAAAAAGTTTATAAATTATTAAGAAATTTAGGATTTTATTGCGTTAATACATCCTATCCAATGGACAATTGCTTATCCGGTCGGCGCAGACCGGCCCGCCAAACGTCAGAAAAAGACGTCCTGTGTTTCCACCGGCCAGGCCGGTCCAGTGCTGTGCACTCGCCAGGTGGCGTGTCGTACTTCCTTCCTGTCTAGACAGCGTGACGTCATAGCATCTTTTTCGTTTGGCGCGTGGCTGTGCACAAGGAATTTTTTACAGCAAAGTTTTCTTCAGAATTATATCAGACATCTTATTTTTTCAACGTTTATTCTACTTATATCTGCTTCAAGTACATCATGGCTTCTCCTGGCCAACGGAGAGGGAAATGTGGACATGCAATGGCTCTCTTTGACACACACTCACACTGCGCGCGTTGCAGAGAGAAGGGTAAGGGACAGGATTTTTGTGTAGAAAACCCACAGTCTTCTGATCAGTGCCCTATTTGCAAATCTTTTACTTCTGAGCAAATTCTACAGATCTCTACGCCTGCTTATAAAATCAAGAAAGAAAAGCGTGAGGCGAAAACGGCTGATTCTACCCCTTCTAAAGACAATGAAGAACTTGTCGACCCGGCCAGTGTGTCTGTGATTGGAACTGTGGATAGTCAGGGTACTGTTAAATCCCCTGCTTCTGCCCCACCTCCAGAGAAAAAGCCTAAGAAATATAGCAAAAAGGACACTAAGAAAGTCAAATCCCCTTCTTCTAAAGCCACCTCATCCTAGTCCACTGCTGATGAGAAATTCACCGAACTTGACAACAAGTGGTCTGAGCGCTTTAGTCGCCTAGAAGCCTTAATTTTAGCCAAGAGCTTTGAGCCAGCTTTTTCTGCAGATATTAAAGTGGCACCGACCCACTCACCTCCACAGACTCAGAATGTTACCGAACCTTTCATCCGACCTTCAACCTCTTTGCTTCCTGGATCTGGCTCCTCTGCTGAAAAGCATCAGCCGACCAGTAAAGCAGTGACCAGCTCACAGACGTCTTCAAGTCAGTTTACTGGAACGGGCTTCTCTGCTACTAAGCATCAGCCGGCCAGTCAAACTAAGAGTAGCAGACCGACCTCTTCTGTTAATTTTCCTGGACAAGGCTCCTCTGCAACTCTGCATCAGCCTTCCAGTAAAACTAAAACTCACCGACCTGCTGCTGGGATAGTTGGTACCGACCCCCAAGATTTGAACCGACCTTCTGCTACTGACCGGTCATTGTCTTCTGAACCCACTGACACCGGCTCACCGACCTTGCATAGAACAAGAAAAGACAGTATCTCTAGTCTTTCATCTGCGGCTGATAGCTTGTCGGATCAACCCCCCCTAGAATTATATACTGAGGAAGGGGAGCTTTCTGATGACCAGGATCAGTCAGTGACCGAACAGGACCAGCCAGTGTCGGAAGAACAGAACTACAGGGACACAATGCAAGGCATCCGGTCCTTTATGGGATGGTCGGATATACCAGAATTGGAGAGTACTACAAATACTGCAGATGACAATCCCTTTGCCGGCCCAAAGACTGTTGCTCCCAGAAAGGTGTCAGTAAGAATGCCGACTGAGGATTGGTTATGCCGCAAGTTAGCTAAACTGAATCTTACCCTAGTTGAGGGCTACCCCTCCCGTGGCTCAGAGCCTGGTGGTTTGGGAAAGGACGTTTTCCTCAGGCCGGCTAAGTCCCAGACCAAATGGTATGGGCTTCACATAGATCCTAAAACCGACCCTAAAGCAGACTCATCTCAGCTTAGTCATTGGTCTACCGACTCTTCAAAGCTCAACAACAGCTATAGTAGGATAGCAAAGTACTCTGGAATGTCTTCAACCCCACCGGCCTCTCGCAGAATTTCATAAGAGACATTGCATAGGTGGGAGAGGTCGGCTAGAGAGGCATCAGTTATTTGTAATCAGTCAGCCAGTTTCAACCGATGTCTCTTCAGAGTCCAGCAAAATATGAAGGACCAACTTAAGGCATTGAGATCTGAAAATAAAGGCAAGGCTTCTTCACAGTTCACTGCAGCAGCTGACGAATTGAATTACCTTATGGACTTCAACTCTAGCATATCTCAGGCTGCAGCAAAAGCCATGGAACACCTTTCAGAATTTATCTTTGTTTCTATGGGCAACCTCACACTTGTACGGAGAGACACTTATCTCAGTCACCTCAGGACCGGGATCAAACCGGACACTCTGACAGCCTTAAGATCTGCCCCCCTTCATATTGCTACTCTCTTTCCTGATGCTGTAATAAAGAGAGCTGAGGAGGATATAGCACAGTTTGAGTCCAGGGGTCAGTCTGCTTCATCCCACAGCAAGGTTCGGTACCACCCTTACGAAAGGCAGGATAAAAAGCCAAGCTACAAGGACTCTAGGCAGGAGAAACCGGCTTGGAAGACAATTGGCAAGAGACAGCCTAGGCGAGGTAGAGGCCGCATCTCCACATACTCATCCCGACCGGCCAAGGGCCAGCAGTCATATAAATGACAGTTATTGTTTAGATCAAGTACACACACGACTGCTGGCCGGGGGCCCACCCTTTTCACAGACTCAAAAGACATTAAATGTAAAGCCTCATGTTGTTTCTCATGTTCCTTCTGCGCCCGGGCACTCACAAAAGAAAGAGATAAGTCCCGGGCGGGCAGAGTGTTATCCAAAGAATTGCTTATTAATATCTCTGAAAAGTGTTTCTTGTGTCACTCAATTGTCTTGTGTCCAACTTGTAAAGAGTGTAAAAAATGCTGCCTTAAATCTTCCTGTAGGGGCAAGACTTCAAAACTTCTGGACAGTGTGGTCACAAATGGGTGCCGGCCCCAAGGTAGTTCAAATCTTAAAGCAGGGCTACACCCTCCCCTTCCAAAACCGACCCAAACTCTCAAGAGTTCCCACAGTCGTAAGCAGCTATGCCAATCTTCACAGGAACAGCTACCTGTTAGAAGCATTGCAGCAGCTCATAGGCAAAAATGCTGTAGAACGAGTTCACAACCAAACATCCCTAGGGTTTTTCAATCGGCTCTTTTTAGTACCCAAACCAAACAACAAATGGAGGCCTATTCTAGACCTAAGCAAACTGAATCTATTTCTCAAGCCCGAAAAATTCAGAATGGAAACACCGGAAACCATCAGAACATCCCTCCAGCAAGGGGAGTGGGTAACCTCAGTAGATTTCAAGGATGCCTACTTCCACATACCCATACAGGAACAATCCAGGAAATATCTCAGATTTCATGTCCAAGGTCAGACATACCAATTCAAGGCTCTTCCCTTTGGTCTGTCCACAGCGCCCTTGGAGTTCACTGTGATAGCCAAGGAGGTGAAATTGATGGCCGGACACAAGGGTATAAGAATCCACCAGTACCTAGACGACTGGTTGGTGAGGGCGAAATCCCGTTCAACTTGCTTACAACACACACAAACCCTAGTAAAAATGTGTCAGAAACTAGGTTGGCTAGTGAATGCAGAAAAATCAGAACTGGAGCCAAAACAAGTCTTCAACTTCGTAGGTTACCAATTCGATCTCAGGACCGGCCGGGTCAGACCGACACCGGTCCGGCAGTTCATGTCCTTGATAGGCCTACTGACAGCCACAGAAAAACAGGTTCACTTAGGCCGCCTACACATGAGACCCATACAGTGGCATCTCAAGAACAATTGGAGAGTGCCGGAATCTCTGGAAAAGATTATTCCTCTCCCCAGGTCACTTCACCCACACTTGCAATGGTGGCTACAGGACGAGAACGTCCTACGAGGCCAACCCTTACACCCCATAAAACATGCTCTGCAGATTTTACAGACGCATCAAAAGAAGGGTGGGGCGCTCACTTAAACGAGCTCACAGCAAGGGGGTCCTGGTCAGTGCCAGAAAGCAAGCTGCATATAAACTATCTGGAACTGAAAGCAGTCTTCCTAGCCTTAAAAGAGTTCCAAGATCTCTGTATAGGCAAGATAGTTCTTGTAGCAACCGACAATACAACAGTGGTAGCTTACATAAACAAGGAGGGAGGCATGAGGTCGGGCCCGCTGTGTGCATTGCTGTGGAGAATCTTGACCTGGTGTTCCCACAGACAAGTAACGCTAAAAGCCCGACACATCCCAGGCCATCTAAATGTGATAGCGGACAAACTATCCAGGCTGGGTCAGACCATCCAGACGGAGTGGTCCCTCCTTCCCGAAATTTTTCAAAGAATATGCAGCAGGTGGCACCAGCCTCAAATAGACCTGTTTGCCACGAGGTTCAATCACAAATTACCTCAGTTTGTGTCTCCAGTTCCGGACACACTGGCTGTAGCAGTGGATGCCCTCACTCTGCCGTGGGAGGATCTGGATGCGTATGCCTTCCCACCGACCGCCATCTTGGGCAAGGTGGTGGAGAAGCTATTGGACTCCCCATGCAGGAGGCTCATTCTAATTGCTCCAGGGTGGCCCAACATGCCCTGGTTTTGGGACTTGGTGACCATGTCCAGTCAAGTTCCCCTCAGTTTACCAAATCAACCCAATCTGCTGACACAGCCCTTCAACCAGATCCCTCACAGAAATCTGACAAATCTAAACCTTCATGCATGGCTCCTAGAGCCGCAGCAATCAAGAAACAAGGCTTCTCTGAGGCAGTGGCAGCAAGAATTGAGGCTCCTCAAAGAAGATCAACCAGATCAGTCTATGAGGCAAAGTGGACCATTTTTACAAAGTGGTGCATCAGTAATCAGGTGGACTTCAGATCACCACCTATAAAGTCAGTGGCTGACTTCCTTCTCTACCTCTTTGAGGTCAGGAAATTGCAGCCCAGCACCATTGATGGATACAGGTCTGCCATTGCTGATAAACTGGGCAACCTCACAGTCAATATCAGCAAAGATGATAATCTCACCCGTCTCTTAGAAAGTTTCCACAGAGACAGGCCCAAAGGGAGGAGGGGCATACCTTCCTGGAACCTTTCTCTGGTTTTACACCAGCTAACAAAGGCTCCTTTTGAACCCCTTAGGGAGGCATCGCTGAAGCATCTGACCTTCAAGACTGTCTTCCTTTTGGCCCTAGGCTCGGGCAAAAGAAGGAGTGAGATACATGCATGGCAGCATAAGAACATCAGACACCAGTCAGACTGGTCTAAGGTGTCCCTCTTTCCATCTCCCAGCTTTCTTTCCAAGAACCAGCTGGCCAAGGAGGGTCCGGAGAGTGTAGCCCCAGTGGTCATACCAGCCCTGGCACCTACTCTAGATAGATCCCTCAAGTCTGACAGATCTCTGTGTCCAGTTAGAGCCTTGCGCTATTATTTGGACAAGACTTCAGACATTAGGCAGGACAAGGAGTTAGTTTTTGTCTCCTTCAAGAAAAGCTTCGACAAAGACATCTCACCTGCCACTATCTCCTCATGGATCAAACAGACTGTGATCCTATGCTATGAGCTCTCGGATCAGGACCACTCCTTACATCAAGTTAAAGCTCATGATGTGAGGGCCTTTGCTGCTTCTAAGGCTTTCCAGTCAGGAGTCTCCTTAGAGCAGATCTTGTCAGCCTGCCACTGGAAATCTCATAACACCTTCACTCAATTTTACCTGAAGGATGTGGCTTGGGCAGATTCAGAGCTCTATCACCTTGGTCCTGTTGTGGCTGCCCAGCAGATCCACCAACAGGCGAGGACTTCGAGGAGACCTGTACATATGTAAATAGTAATACAGATCTGTATATATTGCATCTATAGTCAAGCAAAAAAAACAAAAAAAACTCTGGACGTACTTCCACTGGGAGGTTTATTTCTATGGGACTGAACTCATCCCTCTCTTCCCCTACCTCAGAGCAGGTCTGTAAAAAAAGGGGGGGGGGGGGGGAGGGGGGGGCAAGGTCGACTAACGGTTCAACTCCTTGTAACCGGATGATGATATTCGACCATAGCCTTAAGGGTTACCGACCTCAGGGTCTTCCCAGGCTTTAAAAGAAATTGTTCATTATTTAACATGAGTTCAACCTAGTCCCCAGTAACTTACCCGCCAACCAAGCGGTAGTTATTCAGCAATTGTTCATTGGATAGGATGTATTAACGCAATAAAATTGCAAATTTAATAAGTAAATTAAATTTTTATAAGTTAATACCCTATCCAGTGGACACACAAGACCCTCCCACCGACCCCACTTACAATTTACTAGGGGTCTAATAGGTTTAGACAACGAAAAAGATGCTATGACGTCACGCTGTCTAGACAGGAAGGAAGTACGACACGCCACCTGGCGAGTGCACAGCACTGGACCGGCCTGGCCGGTGGAAACACAGGACGTCTTTTTCTGACGTTTGGCGGGCCGGTCTGCGCCGACCGGATAAGCAATTGTCCATTGGATAGGGTATTAACTTATAAAAATTTAATTTACTTATTAAATTTGCAATTTTCAAATTCTAAGTGGTTTATAAGCATTCAAAATTTGTGAAAGTTTGGATAGAATATACAGTAACACATACGAGTAAATATAAATTACTTTGAATATTATATGATGTTACAGGAGTCCAAGCAATGATAGAAGAAAGGCCCAGAACACTTCAAATGGTGATAGGTAAGATATTAATGAGCCAATACAGAATTATTATCCAAAATATATCCTACTACCATGCATTATCAACTTAATATTAGATTCTGCGATACAATGGACCATAGGTCATTGTTGAGAAATCATGTAAAACCAGAAAGCGCTCTTAGAAGGCAGGACTCCATCAGGGGGTGTGACCCCCACTCGCATAAAATTTGATGAAGATTTGCTCATTACTTTTGGAACAATATCAGTCAGAAAGCCAGTCATCAAAAAACCATTCAAAATTGGAAATTTGAAAATTTTGGATTCTTTTTGTATCCAGAATAAGATCTGGATCTTTCCCAAAACTTAATCTTGTCAAACTTTTTTTTTCAGGACCTACACACATAAAAAAAACATTCAAAAAGATTTGTTCATTACTATTGGACAGACAGACAGACAGACACACAAATGACTGGTCCGTAAACATAACCACCTGGTGGAGATATTAATTTAGACAAAAATAACAATTTAAAAAGAGGTTTTAAATCAGTAGTTTGAACAATATATAATATCTAAACACTGGTTTTAACAAAAATGGCAGTAAGAGGACGTTGAAATACAAGTAAGAAATAGAGTAACAAGTTGTTTTTGGCGTGTTGTTTTTCCAGGGTATCAAGATCCAGATCAAACACTCCTTGAATAGGAAGAAAACGATGGAATGGGAACATGCATTTGAATTTGCAAGAACAGTAGAAAGAAAAGAAAATATTGTGGCATAACTTCAGTGAAAATGCAAAAAAAGATTGTATGATTGATTGGATTGATGGATTGATTGTTGATGATTTTTTCCTCTATGAAATAATCTGTGAAAAAAAAGTGAAGATAGAAAATAAGATATTTAGAAATAAGAATAACAGTGCAAATAAAGTAACAATGTTCACTTCTTGCAAAAATTATTAAATGTGAAAAAATACCCTGCCATTCCTGTACTAAAATTGTGCTTTAGAGTTTTAGTTTGACCAAATTTACTTTCATATATAGACCACCTTGTATTATCAGCACATTATATTTCATTAAATCATTTTACACCATTATGGTTGCAATAATAAATCAAGGTAAGTTTGAAATTAACAGTGTATGGCGGTCAATAATATATGTCAGTAAAGTGGTTGCATAGTTCTTTTTTCATCAGCAGTAAATAATTGCACATAGTGCATTCCATTAACAGGTGATAGCTAGGCACACACCAGTGATAAGTCTGCTATAGAACTTGCACGTTTTATATTCATGTATTCTGAAATATATTTGGCTTGATCAGGGTTTAGCTGAAATAATGCAAAAAATCCTTACATTTTTATCGATTTCTTAGGTAACTAAAATCTACCAAAACAGAAAAAAATAACAATAAAGTAGGGTTGGTAATTAGTGATAAAAACATAAAAAATAAGTTTTCCTCTGTCTAAACTGTATCATACAATGATTTAATTGTATCCACCGGAAGCATCCGGTGGATACTTTGGTTTAGCATCCGCTACGCCGCCGCCGCTACCGCGCGTAGAGAGATTTTCGGCGTTAACGCTCTAAGAGGAAAACAACAGCAGCTAGGTTCACCAAATTTGCAGGATATCTTCATTGGGGGGTAAGCTTCTCTGGGAAGGAAAGTAGCCTCATTCTGAAAAACAAGATGGCTGCCACGGGCATTTCTTTAAAAATAATCTACATTTCTCTACTGGCTCTTCCTCATAGGTAGAAGGTTGAATCTCTTCATAGGTGATATGTATGACACATATACATGTCCTCTACAACCTTGCACACATTTGACCTTGAAGCTCCTAATTCAAGGTCATCCACGGAGTGCCGAAGTAACCCACATAGCGGACTTTAAAAGTGCCTATATCTCCCTTATTATTGGTCCTAGAGGTTTGCAATGTGAAGCCAACCTATAGGAAATCATGTGCTGCGAATCTCCTGATGTGGTCAGATTTGACCTTGGACCCCTCCTTCAAGGTCAAACGAGGATAGCCAAACTTATAAGTGCTTATAACTCGCTTATTATCAATCCTAGAGGTTTGGGATGGTAAACCAACATATAGGAAATCATGGGCTGGGAATTTTTTTGGAGTGGTCGGATTTGACCTTGGGCCCCTCCTTCAAGGTCAAACGATGACAGCCAAACTTAAAAGTGGTTATAACTCGCTTATTATTGGTCCTAGAGGTTTGGGATGGTAAACCAACATATAGGAAATCATGGGCTGGGAATCTTCTAGTGTGGTCGGATTTGACCTTGGGCCCCTCCTTCAAGGTCAAACGAGGATAGCCAAAGGTAAAAGTGCCTATAACTCGCTTATTATTGGTCCTAGAGGTTTGGGATGGTAAACCAATATATAGAAAGTCATGGGCTGGAAATCTTGTGGTGAGGTCGGATTTGACCTTGGGCCCCTCATTCAAGGTCAAATGAAGGCAGCCAAACTTAAAAGTGCTTATAACTCGCTTATTATTGGTCCTAGAGGTTTGTCATGGTAAACCAGCATATAGAAAATCGTGGGCTGGGAATCTTCTGGTGTGGTCGGACTTGACCTTGGGCCCCTCCTTCAAGGTCAAATGAGGGGGCCACGGTGGCAGAGTGGTAACACTCTCGCCTCCCACCTCTGCGGCCGGGGTTCGATCCCCGTCATGGCCGTAAGTGGGAAAGCTGGTAGTTGCTTGCCGTTGGTCGGCAGTTTACAGTACAGAACCCTAGCGAACTATATGTACTGGTTTCCTCTGCCCTTCCAACTACCCGTCGTGATATGACCTGTACAGTGTTGAAAGCGACGTAAAACCCCAAATAAAAAAAAAAAAAAATCAAGGTCAAATGAGGATAGCCAAACTTAAAAGTGCTTATAACTCGCTTATTATTGGTCCTAGAGGTTTGGGATGGTAAACCAACACATTGGAAATCATGGGCTGGGAATCTTCTGGTGTGGTTGGATTTGACCTTGGGCCTCACGGTCAAGGTCAAATGAGGACAGCCAAACTAAAAAGTGCTTATAACTCGCTTATTATTGGTCCTAGATGTTTGGGATGGTAAACCAACATATAGGAAATCATGCGCTGGGAATCTTCTGGTGTGGTCAGATTTGACCTTGGGCCCCTCCTTCAAGGTCAAATGAGGATAGCCAAACTTAAAAGTGCTCATAACTCGCTTATTATTGGTCCTAGAGGTTTTGGTGCATTGTCTTTACGGTGGATACAATTTGCATCGGTTCTCCGATGCGCTAGGTCTAGTTTGAAATGTGAATTCCAAATAATGTAAATAATTCTTGTAAGATGTTTTATGCACAAGCATCATTGATATTATTTCGTGATTAGTTGTTTCTTTCCTGGATGTATTGTGTCTCAAGAAATATTTTGGCCTGTTAGTATCTATGTTACAGTGAATATGTGTAATCAGGGAATACGCGTATTCCCTGACCACTTCAGGGAATACGCGTATTCACTGAAATTTTCAGGGAATACGCGTATTCCCTGATTACACATATTCACTGTAACATATATATTAAATCAAGGAAAAGTCTCAGAGTGGTTTTCTAAATTACTATTTCCTGTGTTGTTTCTTTGGAATTGACGTTAATTAACTAAATGTTATTACCTGGGTAATACTAAAAGAAATGTTAACTAAATTGTATTACCTGGGTAATACTAAAAGAAATGTTAACTAAATTGTATTACCTGGGTAATACTAAAAGAAATGTTAAATTCATCACAGTATATGTAGTTCACCACCAGAGGGCACTCTTATAAAATTTTCTTAAGTGTGTTAATTTTTTAAAGTGTGTTATTGGTTTTTAAGAGCAACCGATTACCAGCTAAAAATTTATTCAAAGTATCCTCAGAAACTCTAAGTGAAGCATATAGCTTATCAATTTGGTAAATCTATGTTATGTTGCTAAAAATGTAAAATAAAGTATGAGATTTCATCTACTTGCAGGTCTGTTTATAATGTTTTAGAATATTTTATTAAACTTTTTCACGTACAGTATGATAAGGTTAACTGATTCATCCTATCTCTTTATGTTATCTTAGCATTTTGCCAATTCTTTGTTTTTATTGAAGTGACGGTTTATAGACAGGGGAAGCTTGATGTATATATTATTGTTGCATGTTTCACTCCAAATAAATGTAAACGAGTAAATTGCATGTTTTAATGGAAGAATTTTTAGTAATTCAGAAGAAGTTAGGGTTGGCACTTAATAATTTTTTGGTGTTTTTGGAAATGGCATTCTATCATGACACGGATGTGTCTGTGAATTTGATTGGCTAAATGATGAAATACTTCATGGGTAAAATCAGCATAACCCTTAGCTTCCTATTATCGCTCATTACAGATGTCTTGACAATAATCCATTCTTGTCATAAAAATGTAATTAATAAATGATATTTATAAAATTTAAACGCTTGTCATGTTAGAATAAGAATAACCCCCTCCATAACCATGGTATACGCAGAATTTTATGATGGTAGGAGGCAATAAACCCTCAGGCTTCACCTTCTTGGTTTATAACCTCAAACCACGGTAAAATTCTGTGTATACCATGGCTTGGTTGGGGTTTATTCCTATAGTACCATTCTTACCAGGGTTTTATCGTGTGAATTTGTTAGTAGAACACCTGGATCCTGTTGTGATCCTGTATTCTTAATACCTTGAAATTCACAGAAAGTTACCTTTAGCCAAAATGTCCTGGTTAAAACCTAGTCAATTAAATGATCAAGGGATTTGGCTTTGACTTCATATTATTATGTAGTTCACAAGGCAATATGTACTTAGGGAAGTGGTGAAAACAGTACATACTGGGCAGTGAAAATTCTGTACTGAAATGCATTGGGTCTTGGCAAGCAACTACCAGCTTTACTGAGGTTTGGCACAGGGAGTTGAACCTACACACTCAGAGTTGGGAGAGGAGTGTGTTAACCAGTATATGTGTAAACTCTACTCTTTCTAAGACACCGTTTCTTACATTCTTATGACACTACTTCTGACATATTTTTGACACAATTTGCGCCACAACAGGAAATAGTATGTTTCCATAGTTTGATTTCTGTAACAAATGTTAAGAATATATCATTTCTCTTGTGTTACTTTGAGAGGCCATTATGTTGGTATTTAATACAGTGGTCAACTTTAACCATTAAATTGTTGTTTACATCTAATGTTACAGAAAAAAATAAGTGTACTTTTATATCATGCATGTTGTATTTTAATGTGATGTAATTAGAATCAATAGCTGCCTTTGAGCAAGTTTTTTCTTAAGTGCAAATTGTATAAAGGTCTAATTTCAATATCAGTATAATGTTACAAAGCTAAGAGGTGTCATTAACTGACTGGGAATATAGTGTTAATATTATGACATAATGTCTAATGAAAGATAAACAATTTAAATATGGGGTTGTAGACCTCAATAGTACAAATAATGTGCATCTGTCTAGCTTGCTAAAGATTTTTGTTCATGTTTTGCTCATTACTTATTTTTAAAGATTCCACACAAGGCGGCAAACTTGAAATGCTGGAATTTCATATTTCATATTAACGGAGAGAAAAACAAAATTTAAAATAGTTTGCATGATTTTAGTATTATACCATTAAGTTTGTCAGTCTTAGTTGTAAAGTTACTGTTAGCATTGTGGTTCTACTAAAGACTGACAGTATAATTAGCTATGAACAATGTTATTAGCCCACCAGACAATTCCACGTGAAGTATGGAATATAAGAGTCAGTTTATTTTGTTGGATTAAATACATATTATTTTTGTAGTTCCATTTATATTTTTATTCAGGACTGTTGTGAAGAACATCACAAGCAAGTGTAGTGTAGTGATGAAAAACAGATGCAGCTTCATCACACAATTCAGTTTGTGTTAAATGAAATTTTATGCAATTAACATAAATTTATGTTATCATAACTATTATGTAATTGTGTCTTTTTGTAGGGATCACATCTGTTAAAGATTTGTTTTAATAAAAAATGTGTGTTTTGTTCTCACTGTAATATATATCAAATGAAATCCTTTCATGAGAAATCAATTCATTATTCATACCCTGTTCTTGTTTCAAGAGTACAAAGGAGAAAATAACTTTTATCAGTTTTCTTCAAAACCACAACAACCCTATGAGTTTTGAAATTTTCCAGGAAGTTTTTTACCAGTCAATATATTTTCATGATCTCATTTTACACCCGTTCAATTGTTTAGTAGGGCGATAAAGGTTATGGTCTCCCACCAGCCAGCCAGCTTCAAAAGTAAAGGGCTGTGGGTCTTTTGCTTTTATAATTTTAGCTTAGTTTCTTGTGTCGTCCTTATTTTTGCTGCTTTTGCAGATCTAGGTCTAAAGCAAAGCGAGTAATATTACTAGTAGCAACTTTGAGTAAATTGCTTATACCAAATGGGCACCAAACATTGAGATTTGGGAAAATCTTAGGAACAACTTCAGTTGTAAGAAGCATACAGAATCCATGAAATGTTTATATATTTGTATATGTATATTTGTCAATTATAACGGAGACATAAGGCCCTTTTAGCATGATGACCCTACATGACCTTGAAGCAGGGGTGAAATGTCAAATTTGACACTTGCAAAAGATTTGCAGACCAGCTGTTTTGTCATTTCAAACCCCTAGGACAAACGAGAACTTGGATATTAGGCCCTTTTTTTTTATTCCCCCCATTTGACATTAAAGATGGAATATGGCAGCCATTTTGTTTTCAAAACGGGGCCAAAAATTACTCTCAGGCAAGCTTTCCTAGCCATTTCCATTTTCTGCAAATCTGACATAGCTGCAATATTTTTAATTTTTGAACATATCAATGATTTTCCGGCAATCGGCTATGGCAGCCATGTTGTTTTTTAAAATGAGCACCATAATTTTTTACAGACATGTTTTCACAGCCATAAACATTCTCTGCAAATCTGGTGAAGATGTCTTCATAACTGAACAAGATATAAAGTTTGATTTATAAATGTGACAAAAGCATGCATGCACACACAAAGCATTTCATAATCCCCCAACTCGGGCCTTGGCCGGCGGGAGATTAAAATGAAATTGTGTAACATCTGTTTAATAGCACCCCTTTTTCAATTAAGAAGTTTAAAACCGAAAAAGTATTTGAAGCGTTGCCATGGTAACAGGTGTTGTCAGATACCCTGTAGCTCCTGTTTCGGTTAACATATCCTGAAAATTTGGTGAAAATTTAGGCATCAGTTTGGGTACATCACAAATGTTAAAACCCAAAAATATTCAAAATGTTGCCATGTCAACAGTTGTTAGAAGATACCCCCAAAACCTAATCAGCTCTAGATTATCTTGGGATAAACATACCCTGAAAATTCAGTGAAAATCAGTGCAGGCTTTGGAACAAGCCACAAGCTTTAACTACCAAAAATTTTAAAAGCGTTACCATGGCAACAGTTGTTACCAGATACCCCGAAAAACGTAATCGGCTCTAGATCCCCTTGGGGTTAACATACTTTGAAAATTTGGTGAAAATCTGTGCATGGGTTTAGGCTGTGGAACACCCACAAGACCAATAAATTTTAAAAGTGTTGCCATGGCAACAGTTGTTACCCCCCAAAACCTAATCAACTCTAGATCCTCTTGGGGTAAACATATTCTGAAAATTTGGTGAAAATCCATCCATGGGTTTAGGCTGTGGAACACCCACACGCTTTAAGACCCAAAAATCTTTAAAGTGTTGGGATACTCCCCAAAACCTAATCTGCTCTAGATCCTCTGAAAATTTGGTGAAAACCTGTGCTTGGGTTTAGGCTGTGAAACACCCACAAGCTTTATGCCCGCCTCCGCTGCCTGGACGGCGCAGGTGACAACTATAACCTCGTCCTTGAATGACTGGGGTTGAAAACTGTGTGGTACATGCATGCATGCACACACTCCCACACAAGAGGCATTTTATAATCTCCCACCCCGCAGGGCCGGCGGGAGATAATATACTAAAATGCACAAAAGAAAAACATTTATGCTTTATTTCTGTTGTTTTGATTCTTTTCATTCTACAGGGAGTAGAAAATATGACAAAAAGACCTAACAGTACCAATTTTGATAAAACATTGGGAACTATTGATTCACAATAATGTAACTTGAAACATGAATAGATATTTAATGCATAATAACAAAATTTTACAATGTAACAACTCCCCTATCTTTACAGAGACTTTGTACCTACCAATTATGGCAAAGCTGACAAACACAAACATTACACTTTCACAACATAATAAGAATATGATCACAGATATATACAAGGGCAAGAAACATTCCCTTGCGAAGATATTCTAATTGCTTGCAACATTTTTAACCTTTTTATTACATGGTTGTAGATACACACTTTTACTTTCCCAAAAGAAGATAACATTATTTGAATAAAAAATGGGAGATGATTACAAAAAATATTTCAGATAACAAATACATGCATATCTCGACATGTTTGCCACTTACATTATTTCCTTATAAAAAACACAGTTAGGATTTACAATTAAGTTAGTTTACAATAATTCTGTTTTAACATGGCAACACTTTTTAAAGCACAGTTGCACAATTTATCTTTTCTGTATCCCTATAAACCACTTGGGTCATACTATAATTGCTAGATGTAGCTGGGTGGTAAACTACTGTATATGCCCAGTTAACAAGGTGCCTGCATATTTTCTCACTTGACAGACTGGGTATGGAGTCAATAATTATTCTAAAAATTAAACTGCACCTCAATCGTACTGTAAACCGCTTTTTATATTAACACACAGCAGATATTTTACTTGAGGTATCCTGTCTCCTTACTAAGCAATTGCAGTTATAGTTTTAAAATCAACAGACTTGTACAGTTATATATTTGAAGCATTCAATATATATACAGATACATGTATTATCACAGAACAGCTAAAAAGGGGGACACACTGTTTTAATCAATGCTTTTGTAGATGTCTACTATCTGTGCACAACCATCCTGTAAAATTTCCAAAATATACCGTGGACATCCAGTTGAGCACAGCTCATTGGCCATTTTTGTCACTGTTTTTAACATTTTAAATAGACTACTGCTTGTTACCAATGATTTGTCTACTAAAGATAAAAATAAATACAAACTCAAACTTTCTTTAATGATATGAAGGTTCAAAGTTGGAATTTTACATCCCATTCAACAGCCAGGGTCATATTGGGAGAGGCCCACAGCATTTGTCACTTGTGGGAGTGAAACCCACACAGAGGTGCAGACTGTAATGAGATATTAACTTGCCAACCACTCGGCCACCGTGGACCTTTAATGACGGTGAAGATGAACAGATCTAAATTTTCATAATGTTAAGTTAAAGAAGAGGATATTTTACAGTATTTTTAAAGTATGTATTTCAAACATTTGCAACATGAATCTTCCACAAAGTTTTTCAGAATCAATAATTTCAAGAACTCTAAACAGAAATTCCGAATGATGCACCTGTGACTTCCACCTAACTTTTCAAAATCAATGACATACGTACATTTATTTTATTAAGCAAACATAAAATATTCAATTAATAATTACACTAATACTACTCTATAGACACAAAACTCTGCCACTCCCTGGCAGAAGAATAGTACTCTCAAAGTTCTTCTGTTTTTCAGTTTGAGCTCGTATCTTTTAGTGATACTACAAATAATGAAGATTGGGAGGGGGTAAAACCAAATAAATTGTGCACATAAATTAGCTAACCGGGTATTTTTCTATACATTTATAACATTGAGTACACATTTACCACAAATTTCAAAAATATTGCCCAGTTTCAATTAAATAGTCCAATAAAATACCTGGTGTCAAACACTTGCTTTGTAATTGGAAATACTGTTCATATTGATATCAATATCAGGTTTAAATAAGGCTGTCACAAGGAACAACTGTTATACTCTTGAGTACTCAAAATTCACCATTACTCTATTCATCACGGAGTACTTTTATCTGTCAGAAAAATAAAAATTAAATAAATAAAAAAACAAAAACTGTGCCATTTTCACTTTAACAGTAAGACCATTTTATGCCAAATTTTTATGAGAATCAGTGGAAAACTGTAAATTTTCAACTTGAAACAGAGTATTTATCATTTCATACACACAATTAAAATAATCTGTAACAATTGCCAGAGTACTGTTTCACAGCTCTGTTTGCAAATTAACACAAAATCTACTGATGTTTAAAGGTAATTAATACCCGAGCCATATTTTGGAAACATATGGTAGGATACAAGAAAATTTACCTAACTGCTATGTATCAATTACTGTAAAAAATCGTACATGTAAGCATTATTTACAAAAAGACATCTAAAAAAGCTGTAATTAATTGTATAAAAAAGGTACCAAGGTTTGGTTTTGAGAAAATTGGAGAAAATACTGTTCAGCAACAAAAACTGTGTATATTGGCTCAATATATAGTGCACAATATATTTTAACGACACAATGTAAAAGGTGTTAGTATAGGTTACGCTCATACACAAGAAACATAGCAATCATTTATACAATGCAACAGGATAGATACCTGGAGAAAGAATTTTATTAAGGTGTGTGTTAGTTTCATAAATACTTTTATATTTTGTACAGGGCATTTTATACAAAGTTAATATAAATTTATGCATATATCTCCACTCACGGGCTATGTGACAATACTTTCCCAGTATTTTAGATATTTTGTGAAAGAAAATGCATAATCTTTCAAACTGTTTTAGGAAAAAGATTGAAAATACTTTTGTGTGACCATAACAAAACAGTCAAAAATCTAAAAACATTTCCATTTTTTTTTTGTGAAAAATTGTATTATTAATGAGTAAGAAATTTAATATTCACCAGAAGTTCTGAACATGTGATATTTGACAAAGGAAACAGCCTTCAATATGAAGTAATAAGAAATTATATCACTGAATATGGCAGCCAACAAGATAGATTGCTAAAATTGTTACAGAAATTATCAGTTTGAAATTCAAAGTAATATAAAGGAGTTCTTTCAGTGACGAATGTCATATGCTACTGGTGAATTTCAAACTGCTTAGTCTAGATCAGTTCAAGCTGTGCACTATTCTTTGCCCTTTCAAACCATCTGATGAGCAAGTTTACATGATCACACTAAGTAAAATGGAATGTATTCAATATAAAATCATAGACAAAACTGTTAAAAACAATTGCTTGTTAAACCCCTATAGGATTGTTTGAACCTTCAGTTATAATTTTCTTGGCAATTCATATGCTTATCTGGGAACCACAGAAACAAATATGATGGCTTGCACACGTACTTGCATTTAACAGAAACTAAAAAAAAATACGCATATCACTTTCTCATCAAAGGGATAAAGAAAAATGAAAGTCCTGAAAATGTATCTGTTCCAAAGAAAAACATCGTAAAAATTTCTCTGCACAATTTCTTGTCAATATGGCTAATAAGATAACAGTATGTCATAGCAGATCTGATAGCAGATACAAGCCCTTTAATTTTTTACAAACTCGTTAATGATACAAGACATGGGCAATATAATATGTTATTTCTGATAGTTCAGCAAAAACTTATAAAACACTCAAACCCATCCAGCATATGATTCCTTCTCAAATAAAATTCACATTCTTGTGGATAATGATTTTCTGTGGAAATTTATGTCATTAGCTGGAATTCTGGGTTAAATGTGAGTATATTTCTGATCACTTAGAGGGGTTCATCATATGAGACTCTCCCAATATCTGCCTTCACTATCATTCCATCACTTGTCTTATGGATTTTGATTATGAATTAAGTATGTATTCACAAAGAATCTGAGCTGATTTTTGGCTCAACTTTTAGAATAACTTTACCCAGGTAGATAGTTTTAATTTGGATCAGATATGGTTAAATTTTCTGACTTGATCAAAAAAAAATCTGCTTAACTTCAAAGATGAGTGGAGTTAATTTTGAGTTAGCTTTAATCTAATTTTTGGCTTTGCTTGCTCAAACATCTCCTTGGTGAATACAGACCTCGACTTAGTCTGGTTCACTATGTATCATATGAGACTTTTTCCTATATCTGCCTTTACTATCATTGTATCAGTTACTTATGGATCTCTATTACAGTGATGATGAAACAGTAATAAACACATTGTCACTTGTCAATTTTCAGAGAGGATGTGGAGAAGCTAACTGATATATACAATCAGCTTCTCATGATGAGCTTATCAATGGAATGCATCACATATATTATCACCAATAGTCTCAAAACCTCCAGCAGCTATTTAGGAACCATTCCTCTGGCAGTTGGGAATTTCTCCTGCTGTCTGCCTGGTTTCTGCTTCACTCTGAAATAATGGAACATTTTTAAAATTCAAAAACATTCCTTTATCAACTGTTATTGTAAGGGTTCCACCTCCACGAGAACATCTCCCGAACCGCCTCAACAATGTAGTCCTAAACATTATCTTATGGTTGTATGACTTATTTTTTGGGTCATAGAAATTGGAGTAACTTTAAAATTTTAAAGCTGTTTCGAAACCTTTGTAAGTGAGTATATCTGTCCAGAGTTGTCAAAACTAATTATCAGTTTTTGAAAATTAAAGAAAATTTTAAAAAGCTCAGTGTAGAAGCAAATTAAAGACACGCATGTCATTATTATTTTTTTGCTATTATTATTAAGAGTGGCCATGACTATTTTCAGATTTTATAAGCAAACAAGCATTCTGATGCATGCAATTATCTCCCACCGTATAAATTAGATGTACTAAAGATATTGTAATATACCTTTTCTTGTGAGATGGAGGCACATGTAGAAGTTACAATAAGAGGCACTTTAATGTTTGACTGCAATACTTTTAAAGATAAAAGGCATTTAATCATTTAGTAGCTATTACTCTGCCAGCCAAAGAGATACAGTTCTGTAACTTCACTATGTGGTAGATCACCAAAAGTAGGTGAATGACTTTTTAGAAGAAATTGCTTATGTGCAATATTTTTAAAGATACAAGGTATTTACTCATTTTAGAAGCTATTACTCAGCTATGCAAAGAGCACCAGTTGTGCAACTTCACTATGTGGTAGATCAACCAAAAGTAGGTGACTGACTTATTTAGAAACAAGAGTAGAGTGCCCGTGAACGTGCACTGTGTCAGCTGAGTGAGTGTTTTTGATTTGTGAAGGTGATAATGAGAGGAAAGCATAATTATCAGGGGAAGTGCTGTACAGAAGTACAGTAAATGGTAATTGAACAGCATGTTCGAAAGAAATTCCGAAGCTGACAGAAGGACAAATAAGTTGTGCCCCGCAAATGGGATTATGAAGGAAAGTAACAAGGTAATTGTTTAAGTGTAAAAAGTAGGCTAAAACATATTTAAAGAAATACTGCAAATGCAATATCCTCGTTTGACCCTGAAGAAGGGGTCCAAGGTCAAATCCAACCTCACAAAAACATTCCCAGCCCATGATTTCCTATAGGTTGGTTTACCATCCCAAACCTCTAGGACCAATAATAAGCGAGTTATAAGCACTTTTAAGTTTGGCTGTCCTCATTTGACCTTGGAGGAGGGGTCCAAAGGTCAAATCTGACCACACCAAAAGATTCCCAGCGCATGATTTCCTATAGGATGGTTTACCATCCCAAACCTCTAGGACCAATAATAAGCAAGTTATAAGCACTTTTAAGTTTGGCTATCTTCGTTTGACCTTGAAGGCAGGGTCCATGGTCAAATTCAACCACACCAAAAGATTCCCAGCCAATGGTTTTCTATAGGTTGGTTTCCATTCCAAACCTCTAGGACCAATAATAAGCGAGTTATAAGCACTTTTATGTTTGGCTATCCTCATTTGACTTTGAAGGAGGGGTCCAAGGTCAAATCGGACCACATCAACAGATTTCCAGGCCATGATTTCCTATATGTCTGTTTACCATTCCAAACCTCTAGGACCAATAATAAGCAAGTTATAAGCACTTTTAAGTTTGGCTATCCTTGTTTGACCTTGAAGCAGGGGTCAAAGGTCAAATTTGACCACACCAAAAGATTCCCAGCCCATGATTTCCTACAGGTTGGTTTACCATCCCAAACCTCTAGGACCAATAATATGGGAGATATAAGCACTTTTCATGACTGACAAAGAAACACCTGTGGCGGCCATCTTGTTTTTCAAAAGGAGGCCAAAAATACTCCCAGTCAAGAATTTATAATGAGGAACATATCCTGCAAATTTGAGATCTCCATCTATAATACCCTTTGCTCTAGAGGGCCAACAAAAGTCCTGGTTTAAAGTCGAATTAACGTCCCTGGCAGCTATCTTGTTTTTCAAAATGAGGCCCAAAATATTCCCAGGCAACATTTTATGGTTATTACGGTAATATATCCTGCAAACTTAAGAAGGCTAGCTATAATATTTTTTTCGTTAAGAGCGGTAACGAAGAAATCTCTCTACACACTGCGGCTATCCAGTGGATACAATGATTTACTCAACAGTGAGACCTGAAAGTAGCTATTGCTCAGCTATGATATGACATAAAGGTCTGCAATTTCACTATGTTATAGCTGACTAAAAATTATGTGAATAACATATTTAAACGAAATACTCTAAATGTAATAGTTTTCAAGTTAAAACTGATTTACTCAACAGTGATAACCTCAAAGTAGCTATTACTCAGCTATGCAATGAGCTACATGTCTGAATTTTTACTATGTTATAGCTGACCCAAAAGTAGGTGAACAACATATTTAAGCAAATTACTGTAAATGCAATAGTTTTCAAGTTACAATTGATTTACTCAATAGTGAGAACCTGAAAATAGCTATTGCTCAGCTATGCCATGAGCTATAGGTCTGTAATTTCACTATATTATTGCTGACCCAAAAGTATTTGAACGACATATTTAAGCAAATTACTGTAAATGCAATATTTTTCAAGTTACAACTGATTTACTCAGTAGTGAGAACCTGAAAATAGCTATTGCTCAGCTATGCCATGAGCTATAGGTCTCTAATTTCACTATGTTATAGCTGACCCAAAAGTAGGTAAACAACATATTTTAACAAAATACTCAAAATGTAATATCTTTCAAGTTACAGCTGATTTACTCAACAGTCAGTACCTGAAAATAGCTATTGCTCCGTTGTGCCATGAGCTATAGGCCTCTAATTTTACTATGTTATAGCTGACGCAAAAGTAGCTGAATAACATATTTACACAAATTTCTGTAAATGCAATAGTTTTCCAATTATAACTGATTTACTCAACAGTGATAAGCTAAAAGTAGCTATTACTCAGCTATGCCATGAGCTACAGGTCTGAAATTTTACTATGTTATAGCTGACCCAAAAGTATCTGAATAACATATTTATACGAAATACTCTAAATGCAATAGTTTTTAAGTTACAAGTGATTTTACTCATGATGGAAGTTACTGAAAAGCCCAAAAGTAGCTATTACTCACTTAGCTATTGAGACAGACACCCAACTTACTCACCATATTATAGCTATGAAAAAAGTAGCTGAATAACATATTTTAACAAAATGCTCTAAATGCAACACTTTTCAAGTTATAAGTGATTTACTCAACAGTGATAACCTAAAAGTAGCTATTACTCAGCTATGCCATGAGCTACAGGTCTGAAATTTTACTATGTTATAGCTGACCCAAAAGTAGCTGAATAACATATTTATACGAAATTCTCTAAATGCAATAGTTTTCAAGTTATAAGCGATTTACTCAACAGTGATAACCTAAAAGTAGCTATTACTCAGCTATGCCATGAGCTACAGGTCTGAAATTTTACTATGTTATAGCTGACCCAAAAGTAGCTGAATAACATATTTATACGAAATTCTCTAAATGCAATAGTTTTCAAGTTATAAGCGATTTACTCAACAGTGATAACCTAAAAGTAGCTATTACTCAGCTATGCCATGAGCTACAGGTCTGAAATTTCACTATGTTATAGCTGGCCCAAAAGTAGCTGAATAACATATTTATACGAAATTCTCTAAATGCAATAGTTTTTAAGTTACAAGTGATTTTACTCATAATGGAAGTTACTGAAAAGCCCAAAAGTAGCTATTACTCACTTAGCTATTGAGACAGACACCCAACTTACTCACCATATTGTAGCTATGAAAAAAGTAGCTGAACAACATATTGTCACAAAATGCTGTAAATGCAACACTTTTGAAGTTATAAGTGATTTAGTGCATGATTTCATGAATTTTAATGCATTAAAAATTATTAAAAAAATTTATTAAAAAAAAGTAAGACAGATCCAGGTCTCATACTCACACAAGAGAATCTACCTCTGGCCTAGTACATATATGCAAGATATGAGAGAAATCCCTGCAATAGTCACTGAGAAAATTGTGATAAAAAGTTGAAATTTTCACACTTTTGGTGGGGGTACCCCCCTTGTAATGTCTCTAGCAAACAGACGAACAGACAGATTTGCATGCCTTGAACAATTTTTCATCCTCGATAGATAAGGTATCTTTTAAAAAAAACAGCATGTCTCTAGGCCTTGTAGTTTTGGAGAAGAAGTTGTTCACGCGGACGCCCACGCCGCAGAGTGATGACATAATAAAAATTGCCTATCTGCAATACTTTTAGAGACTAGAGGAATAGTTTTAGTACCCAAAATGTTGCTGAAATTGCTCTTATCTCTTATGGTTTTTGAGAGAAATGATACTTTCCATTTCCACCAAAAGATGGCAGCCAAAATTCAGGAAAGTCAAAATTTTTCAGATGTAGCAGAGGAGTAGTCCTTGGTACCCTAGGGGTCCAAAATTTGCCTGAAATCGATCTATCTCTTATGGTTTTCGAGATAAATGACCTTTTCCACTTCCGCCAAAATTCAAGATGGCTGAAAATTGGAAAAGTCTAAAATTTTCAGAGATGCTAGGGGAGTAGTCCTTGTTACTCCGGGGGTCTGAAATATGCCCAAAATCGCTCTATCTCTTACAGTTTTTGAGATAAATGATATTTTACATTTCCACCAAAATTCAAGATGGCGACAAAAATTCGAAAAAGTCTAAACATTTCAGAGGTCCTACTGGAGTAGTCCTTAGTATCCTTGGGGTCCAAAATTTGCCCGAAATTGCTCTATCTCTTACAATTTGAGATAAATGATATTTTCCATTTCTGCCAAAATTCAAGATGGCAGCCAAAAATCGGAAAAGTCGAAATTTTTCAGATGTCCTGGAGGAGTGTTCTTTAGGTCCCTGGGGCTATAAAATTTGCCTGAAATCGCTCTATCTCTTACAGTTTTCGAGATAAATGTTTCCATTTCCGCCAAAATTCAAGAAGGCGGCCGAAAATCGGAAAAGTCTAAATTTTTCAGAGGTGCTAGTGGAGTAGACCTTCAGGATCCAAAATTGGCCCGAAATCACTCTATCTCTTACGGTTTTTGAGATAAACAATATTTTCTATTTCCGCCAAAATTCAAGATGGTGGCAAAAAATCGGAAAAGTCTAATTTTTTCAAGGTGCTACTTGAGTAGTACTTATTCCCTTAAGGCTAAAAATTTGCCTGAAATTGCTCTATCTCTTAGTTTTCGGGATAAATGACATTTTCCATTTTCGCCAAAATTCAAGATGGCAGCCGAAAATCAGAAAACTCAAATTTTCAGAGGTGCTAGTGTAGTACTTAGTACCCTCAGGGTCAAAAATTTGCCCGAAATTGCTCTATCTTTAACAGTTTTTGAGGTAAACAATATTTTCCATTCCCGTCAAAATTGAAGATGTGGCCGAAATTCCAAAAAGTCTAAATTTTTCACATGTCCGAGAAGACTAGTCATTACTACCCCGAGGATAACATATGTTACAGCAAACATCTAAACTGAATACTCATGAACTTAAAAGTGACTTACTCAGTGGAAAATGTCAAAGTAGCCATTACTCAGTTAGCATTACAGGTACAGGTCTGACAATTCATTATGACACAGAACATCAAAAAAGTAGATGAACAACATATTTGATAAAAAACCTCTAAATTTAATACTTTTGAAGTAACAAGCAATTTACTCATAAGCAAAATAGCAAAGCAAGTATTACTCAGTTAGCTGTGGAGCTATAGCTCTGAAAATTTGCCATGACACAGAACATCAAAAAGTACCTGAACAACACATTTGATAAAAAATCTATAAATTGAATACTTTTCAAGTTACAAGTGAGTTACTCATTGGCAAAATGAGTATAGCTCAGGTGGATACAATAATTTAAAAGTAGTATAAGATTAGGGCTGTGAACGAGTACTCAAGCCTCTATAGACGAGTCGATCTTTGCTAGTACTCGAGTCCATTTTAAATCCTCGGTTACTCGCGAGGTATTGTATTATCGCCCACGTAATGAAATGCTTGTGTAAAATATGCCACATTTCAGCATTTCGGTCACATAATATCATTCTTATTGTTATTTTCGCATGAAAACATATAATTTACTCCATATTCTACAATATCAGGTCAAATAGAAGACGTTTTTCTTCAAAAGTTTTGTTTCCGGAACCGACTATTTCTTTACAGAAGACTTCTAATGGTAGATACTAAATCTCGCGGTTACTCAAATTTGGGCCAGTTGTGATAGGGCGAGGAACTCGATGCCGTTTTTCAGCACCCGTCCCAGCCCTACATAAGATATGTTATCAAAAACTCAATGAATAATATATTTGAAAAGATTGGCCTAACTGTAAAACTTTTAAAGATATTTGACAGTTACTTCTTCTATGATTTAGCTAGAAATGAGAAAATAGCTATTACTCATTTATTATAAGCAATGGAACTCCAAACTATGTGCCATCTGGTAAGTCAAAACAAAGTAGCTGAACAACATATCTTAGGAAAATACTCTAACTGCAATAGTTTTGTGGTTACAATGGATTTACTCAAGAGTAAGAATTTCAAAGTAGTTATTACTCAGCTATAAAATGTGCAACAGGTGTGAAACTATATCATGTGATAGCTTTTCAAAAACCACATAAATAGTACATTCGAAAAGATTTGCCTAACTTAAATATTTTTTTAGATATTTGACATTTACTTCTGTCATTATTTTGCTACAAATAAGAAAATAGCTATTACTCACTTATGACATGCAATGGAACCCTGAACTATGTACCATCTTATAGCTAAGGACAAAGTAGCTGAACTTTATATTTTAGGAAAATACTTTTTGAGTTACAAAGGCTTTACTCAACAGTAAGAACTTCAAAACAGCTTTTACTCAGCTATTCAAAGTGCAAGAGGTGTGAAACTTTACTATGTGATAGCCTATCAAAAATAGCATCAGAGATGCCCGTACTAGGGAAATATTTTTAACACCATGAGATATAGAAGTACTGTATCAGTACAAAGTTCAGGATACTTTCAGAGCACTGTCAGTTATATAAATGTCCAAACAATGTTTAGATAGAGAAAATAATGTCTAAGAGAAAGATAATGCATGTACTTTATCTACATCTGGCATGGCTGAATCATGGTTTAGATGTTTTGAATATTACCATGCATACAGAAGTGGTAATACATTCAATGAATGCTTATGTGTGGTGTTGGAGCAAAATCTGTGGCTCACTTGATGAAATTCCATCGGTTACAATGGGAAGTAGTAAAAGTAAAATTCTTAATGAATTCTAATATGACTTTAACAGTGCTTAATCTGCATCAAAAGACAGACCCAAAGGTGCAACAAGATCATAAACGTCAATACAGCAAAGTCAAAGGTCAATCAGTGTCACACCATGACGTGGCACACCTAAAACCCTACCAATGTCCCTACCAAGTATAAACTTCCTACACCTTACAGTCTCTGAGATATAACCTGGACAAGATTTTATAGGTCAAGGTCACTACAGCAAGGTCAAAGGTCATATCAAGGTCACACTATGACGTAGCACACCTACACCCCCTAACCAATGTCCCTACCAAGTATCAACTTCCTACACCTTACAGTTTCCAAGATATAGCCCGGACCAGGTTTTATAGGTCACGTTCATTACGGCAAGGTCAAAGGTCAAATCAAAGTCACACTATGACGTAGCACACCTACACCCCCTAACCAATGTACCTACCAAGTATCAACTTACTACACCTTACGGTTTCCAAGATATAGCCCGGGACAGGTTTTATAGGCCAAGTTCACTTCGGCAAGGTCAAAGTCAAATCAAGGTCACCCCATGACGTTTCACACCTACTACCCCCAACCAATGTCCTCACCAAGTATCAACTTTCTACACCTTACGGTTTCCAAGATATAGCCTGGACAAGATTTTCAACTCAAGGTCACTACGGCAAGGTCAAGGGTCCAATCAAGGTCAGACCATGACGTTGCACACCTACACATCCTAACCAATGTTCCTACAAAGTATCAAGTTCCTACACCTTACGGTTTCTGAGATATAGCCCGGACAAGGTTTTATAGGTCAAGATCACTACAGCAAGGTCAAAGGTCAAATCAAGGTCACACCATGATGTTGCACACCGACAACTCCTAACAATGTTCCTACCAAGTATCAACTTCCTACACCTTACGGTTTCCGAGATATAGCCCGGACAGGATTTTATAGGTCAAGGTCACTACAGCAAGGTCAAAGGTCAAATCAAGGTCAGACCATGACATTGCACACCTACACCCCCTAACCAATGTCCCTACCAAGTATCAAGTTCCTACACCTTACGGTTTCTGAGATATAGCCCGGACAAGGTTTTATAGGTCAAGGTCACTACAGCAAGGTCAAAGGTCAAATCAAGGTCACACCATGATGTTGCACACTTACAACTCCTAACCAATGTTCCTACCAAGTATCAACTTCCTACACCTTACGGTTTCCGAGATATAGCCCGGACAGGTTTTTATAGGTCAAGGTCACTACAGCAAGGTCAAAGGTCAAATCAAGGTCAGATCATGACATTGCACACCTACACCCCCTAACCAATGTCCCTACCAAGTATCAACTTCCTACACCTTACAGTTGCTGAGATATAGCCCGGACAAGATTTTCAAACTCAAGGTCACTACGGCAAGGTCAAAGGTCAAATCAAAGTCAGACCACAACGTTGCACACATACACCCCCCAACCAATGTCCCTGCCAGGTATGAACTTCCTACACCTTATGGTTTCTGAGATACAGCACGGACAAACTATTTCCCGCCGCCCGCCCGACAACCGCCCGCCCGAATGCCCTTTAACAATACTACATTTTCTAATTCTTGGACCTCAAATCTGTTGGCCCTTATAACTACATTTGACTTAACATGAGTCAAAATATACAGTCTACTATAATGTGCAATATTTTCAAATTTATTAAAATATGTCTTGCTTTGATCCCGTTTTCCCCCCATCTTTAATAAACCACAGAAAATATGTACTTAGTGATATAGCCAAACAGTAAAGATAACCACTTGAAATAATTCCAAACCAAGGGCCCATATTCACTAACATTCTTATTCTTACAATTATTCTTATTCTTAGAATTTTCTAAGAAAATAACCATTTACTAAGAAAAAAATTTCTTAGAATAAGCAAAATTTTCCAAGAATAAGAACTCTTTTTGGGGAAAATGTGAAAATTTCTTATTTCTAAATTACGGAAAATTCTAAATTTTTAAGAAAATGCCTATATTCTAAGAGATTCTTATTTTAAGAAAGCAGATGTTAGTAAATATGGACTAAGATATTTTCACATTTCACATTTAGAATCTGGTAGAACAAAGATAAGTACTATAAATGTCTTGTTTGATCAGCTTCATTTATAAATACTTACAATTTTCTAACAGCCTTTTCCTTCTGTTTTGTTTTTGGACGAAACTGTTGTGGACTGAAAGGGTCAATAATAACACAACATTAGAATTGTCAGCAAAAAAACGTGGTATAAATGGTAAATAACAAGTACAACAGTAACCAATCAGCAGTATTGCAAAAAGCTTTAAATCAGATATAATTGTTTACACTAATATTTATTTATTTAGTGTTTTACATAACCCCTAGTGGCTTAGTATTAGGTTTATTGTGACTGGTAGGGCAGTCAAAACCATTACATAATGATGGTCAAGTTTCTGTACTTTAAATCACCAATGAATGGCAAACAACTACCAGCTTTCCCAATGGAGGTCGGGCCCAGATTCAAACTCCAATCTCAGATGTGGGAGGCTGTCGTGTTAACACTGCACCAAAGTGACAAATTGTCAATAATAACTACATTTTAAATATCCTCTATGCTTAAATCAATGCCTGGCTATAATGTTGTTTTACAGGTTATCACTCTCTGAATATATCACAAATCCATCAAAATTGTACTAGTGGCATGGAGAGCAGCGTTTAAATAAAGTACTGATAATGTAAAGTTTACAACCAATGGTTAATAAAGTCACAATCTGAATAGGTCAGAAATTATGCAGATGAGGACTGTAATTAACAATAAAATCCCGACATTTTCTTGCTATCACCCTCAATGCTATCACGGTCAAAATGAAGCCAGTATTTTTGTGTAGTTGAATTCCTAACAACTGTATTTCTCAGATTTCATTAAAACAATAAATTCCTGACATTTTCTCGTCAGCATCGATGCCATCACTGGCAAAATGACACCAGCATTTTTATATATTGGAATTCATAGCAAATTTAATTGGAATTAATTAACTTCAAAAAATATTCTTACATCTGCTTCGTGTCCACATCAATGTCGTCTTCGTCCTGTAGAGCGGCGTCCAGAGCGGCCTGTATCTTTGGAGCGATTGTAGGACCTTCATAATCTCGTGTGGTTCTATTTGGCATGTCTAATTCCACCATCAGAATATTCTCACCCTGTGTATACAAACACATATATTGAAGCTCAAAGTTAGAATTTTACATCCCATTCAACAGCCCAGGTCATACTGAGACAGGTCTCTAGCATTACCTCTTGTGTGAGTCAAATCCACACAGAGTTAACAGCCTGTGATTAGCTGCCAAACTTGGTAACCACTAAACAACTGAGGAGCTCTACACACAGATCAAACCATTTATTTCAAATTTCTACACTTCTAGTCACTGCTAACATTAAGTAGAATTATTCGCTTTGAAGCAGAAGTGATGAGAAGGCCTTTACAATTAAAAATTTAGTCAGCTGGAATTTCCAATTAGGTAAAAATATTTTTAGGGGGTCGTATTCATGAAGGCCAAGTCTTAGGCTTAAGTTAGCTATATATCTTTATACAAAAGTTAAGACCTTTTGTGATTATGGCCATTGGTGTTTTAAGCTTCAAATTAACTGGCGTCAGTTGTCCAGTAAAATTTGTATTGATAAGAGCCAGTGTAAGCTAGATCATATGTGTAGACTATAAACCTCACAATTCACACTTAATGGCACCTAAACATAAACTATAATGCAAAACTCTATTATCCTATCTGTACAATATGTGAATATTTGATTGCATACACAGTATCTTGGAGTATGTCTACTTCCATCATAATATACTCGGCATGAGCATAAGAACACAAATATCAAACAGATGGTTTGGAATTTCTAGTTTTCTCATCATTATTGGCATCTTCTTAAGATATTTAACAAGCCCAATATACGAATGAAAAGACTTAGTTGGAATTTTTCACATCAGAACCAGTGTAAGTTACATACAGGTGTAAGTGAGAAACCTAATGAATTAAGATTGACACTAGACCAGTCAGAAAGATTTTTAGCAACTTGGTTAATACTTAGGCAAATAAAAGGGAGCTGAAAGGGTCAAAGGTGCATTGTATTTAAACTGAAAATTCATTGTGAATTATACATTTGTATGTCTGCATTATTGTGTTTATATGCATTACTTCATTTCTTTTGTGTCCCCATGTATACTATATTTTTGTAAAGACAAGAGTCACAAGACTGACAATAAACAGCATCTATCTGCAGTGGAACCTGCATAATATACTATTCTATAATGTGAAGATTTGATGGCAACTAGTTTATCTCTACCATCAATATTTTCTTACCATAGGTAGATAGACACAATATCATACAACTGGTATGGAACTTTTTCATCATTGCTGACATTTAATTTTTTTAAATATTTAACAAGCCTGAACTATCATTGAAAAGTCAAGTATAATAACCATTGAAGCATTTATAGAGGGTTCCAATACCAAGAGCATGCGTTTTTAGAGATTATCTCACTTTCATACAACACTACCTCACCTTATATCTGAGATTTCCTCCAATCTTGGCAGCCATGCGTGCATACTCAGAGACTGGACGCTTGTTGCCAGGGACAGCAGATACTGGACGCTTTGCCATAGTCTGGTTACTGTGCAAGAATAATACAAAAGTTAGCCAATGGATTGCTCAGTATTCTAAAATATGTGGAACACTTTATCTCAATGGGTGCATTTAACTGTACAACAACTCTGGGAGCATTAATATAAATCAACCTTATTTTATCACCCATGTATCATCGGCAGTGTTTTAATTTGTGAAGGCAACTTTTCAAAATTATTCCTTTTAATTCACCTTTTACCAGGTTTCAACATGTTTAATAAGAGAACAAGCAAAATATTATGGTACTTAGTGTTACTAGACATTAAGTGGTCAGTGTAAGTGGCACTTTATTCTTTCAAATGTAAATGTTAATAACCTGGAGCGAGTCAATGGCTTCAATACCCAACCATCCTCATCCTCGTCAAACATCGCTCTGGCCTGAAGTTTGGCTTTCTCCTCGTGTGGAATAAAGTTATCAATAATCAGCATTCTGAAACACAGGCATACAAACAACCTCAAATCTTGGTGTAATTCAGCTTAGACCATTGAGTTTAACAAGTCAGTTAATTAGCTCATTTGAGAATAGATTAAGCAATGTACTATAGTCGGTAAAATTCGTCACTGAGAAAACGCTGCGTTACCACTTTACACCACAACATATTTTCACTATGTCGGCCATTTTTAGGAAAATTTTAAAAATATTTAATAAGATGACGGTATTTATGTTCTATCAGATTTTGGGGATGATTCCAAGGGGCATATTCCACATGCTGTGATAGTTTAAATTTCATTTTCAATACTAGAAATAGGACGCCCTGTTGATAGTAGCTGCAACATATGAATAGATCGCATAGAAGAACACACATTATCATGTGTAATGTCCACCCCATGAACCTTTTGCCAAAATTGTACAATAGTCTTACAAGACCCTGTTTCATTTGTAAAATATATCAATGATGCTTAAATATTTATTAGTGTACATGTAAATTATTTCAGCTTCATGCCTTTTTGCATTGGTTGGGTCGAAAATTTTGACAAAGTCACTCTATCTTGCATGGTTAAGAAGATAGAAGCAAATTTCTGTTTTTCTATTTTTGGCAAAAAATCGAAAATTCAAAATGGCCGCCATTTTTGGGAAGAGGAAATTTTTTTGAAAATTGCCAAGAGTACATTTCTTAGATACCCTATGGGTCGAAAATTTCAACGAAATAACTCTATTTTGCACGGTTAAGGAGATAGAAGCAAATTTGTGTTTTTCCATTTTGGGCAAAAATTGGAAAATTCAAAATGGCCACCATATGTGGGGAGGGGAAAATTTTTTAAAAATTGCCAATAATACATTTCTTAGATACCCTATGGGTCGAAAATTTTGACGAAGTTGCTCTATCTCGCACGGTTAAGGAGATAGAAGCAAATTTGTGTTTTTCCATTTTGGGCAAAAATTGGAAAATTCAAAATGGCCGCCATATGTGGGGAGGGGAAAATTTTTTGAAAATTGCCAATAGTACATTCCTTAGATACCCTGTGGGTCGAAAATTTCGACAAAATCGCTCTATCTCACATGGTTAAGGAGATACAAGCAAATTTGTGTTTTGCCATTTTTGGCAAAAATTCGAAAATTCAAAATGGCCGCCATTTTTGGGGAGGGGAAAATTTTTTGAAAATGGCTAAGAGTGGATTTATGAGATACCCTGTGGGTTGAAAATTTCGATGAAATCGCTCTATCTCGCACAGTTAAGGAGATAGAAGCAATTTTGTATTTTGCCATTTTTGGCAAAAATTCGAAAATTCAAAATGGCCGCCATTTTTGGGGAGGGGAAAATTTTTTGAAATTGCCAAGAGTACATTGCTCGGATACCCTGTGGGTCGAAAATTTCAACGAAATCGCTCTATCTCACATGGTTAAGGAGATAGAAGCAAATTTGTGTTTTGCCATTTTTGGCAAAAAAAAATTCGAAAATTCAAAATGGCCGCCATTTTTGGGGAGGGGAAAATTTTTTGAAATTGCCAAAGAGTACATTGCTCGGATACCCTGTGGGTCGAAAATTTCGACGAAATCGCTCTATCTTACACGGTTAAGGAGATAGAAGCAAATTCGTGTTTTGCCATTTTGGGCGAAAATTCAAAATGGCCGCCATTTTGGGGGAGGGGAAAATTTTTTGAAAATTGCAAAGAGTACATTCCTTAGATACCCTGTGGGTTGAAAATTTTGACGAAATCACTCTATCTCGCACGGTTAAGGAGATAGAAGCAAATTTGTGTTTTGCAATTTGTGGCAAAAATTCAAAACGGCTGCCATTTTTGGGGAGGGGAAAATTTTTTTAAAATTGCCAAGAGTACAATGCTCAGGTACCCTGTGGGTTGAAAATTTTGACGAAATCGCTCTATCTCGCACGATTAAGGAGATAGAAGCAAATTTGTGAAAATGGCAAAAATTCGAAAATTCAAAATGGCCCCCATTTTTGGGATGAGAAAATTTTTTGAAAATTGCAAAGATTACATTCCTTAGATACCCTGTGGGTCGAAAATTTCGACAAAATAGCTCTATCTCGCACGGTTTAGGAGATATGAGCACATTTGCCTTTTTCAGTACTCAAAATAGCCAATTACTCATTTATTTAATTAATTACTCACTGATCTATGAAGCAATTCCCCCCAAAAGCAATCCCATACAAGCTATTAACCCAATGAACCTCCATACCAAATTTCAGAAAGATAGGCTTAATAGCATGCCTTAAAATGTCTGGAAACCAAAGAGATACTCAAAAGTAGCAAAGTAGCCATTACTCAGTTAGCTGTAGAGCTATCATCACCAAAAGCAATCCCATACAAGCTATTAACCCAATAAACCTGCATGCCAAATTTGGTAAAGATAGGATAAGAACTGTTGCCTAAAATGTCTGGAAACCAAGTGTGACGCCGGACGCCGGATGGCGGAAAAAGCAAAAATAATATGTCCACCCCCCCAGTGGGTGGACATAATAAAGTGAAACCTTGTGGTTTACATCCTTTCTTTTTATGACTAATCAGTTTTCTTCCCTCCACTCACACTCATAACCTGGATTACGGACCCATATCATCCCTTAACTATCCCTTTTGTCAAATTCTTTGTCAATTTAGCACACTGAATTCTCCCTTGTATTCAAGATATTGTAACTGAAAACATTAGATTAGATCATTTGATTTGCAAACTTTTTTATTTGATTTTTGAATTAAATTATGGATTAACGTTGATCCTTATACCTTCATTGATTAACTTTTGAAATTTTTTTAACTTATGTCTCAGGGAAGGAGAATAATGTTTTTATCAGTCACTACACGGACAGGGTCTTTCACAACCAAATAAACCCTTTAAATTGCATAGGTGATGAAGAAGTTTATTAAGAGTTGTGACATACAAAAATTCTCCTGCTCTGAGCTCAAGTGATCCCAGTTTGGTAAAAAGTTATTTCATCTGTTGACTTACTTTAGACTCTCTTTTTTCAAATTTAATCTGACCTTGATCAGACCTTTATCCATGTAACAAAAAAAAAAAAACCTGGCCTGTGACTATAGAGGTCACAGTCAAGTGATGAAATAAAAAACCTGTTCTGTATCAAGCCAATGGGGCCTCACATTATTCGTGTAACCATGGTAACCCGTCTACTTACTTGAGTTTTAACTCTCTCATCAGCTCCTGTTGTGTTTGTTCCAACTCCTGTCTCTCTTTCACATGCTCTTCCTGCAGATCCTGAATTTCAGACTTTGTGGCTTGTAGTTTGGCAAAAAGCTGGATATAATAACAAAACCGCATTAACATTACCATGAGTGCCTAAAGAAAGCAAAACCCAAGGCAATTATACACAATAAAGCTCACAATTCAGACATTATAAAGGACAGAGTACAATACCCCTTATTTTACTTTTAGTTATTGGACATCCTGTGATCAAAATTTGTAATTTTGTGACAATCTGACGCCACCTATTCAAACTGAAATCCAAAAATTTTATGAATTCTGTTTCTTGTTCCTTTCCTTTAAGTGGTGTCTCTAGTGATGGTTTGATTTATTTAACATGGTGCCTTGGTACCTTGTTTCGATTATATATTGCAACTGGACCACCATTCAAGTGATCACCTAAGTCATTACGTATCTGGCCATACCTGGTGCAGAACTCTGCCACCCATCCAAGTACTACCCAAGTCCAGTTCTGCTTAACTTCAGTGATCAGATGGGAACTGGTCAAGCCACACCACATAGGCTGATGGTGTCCCTAACAGAACAGTTCTCACAATATCTAAGCCAATGCTTCTGCTATATTATAGTTTATACACAACAAACAGCTTTGACTGGTAATTCTACCACTTATCTGGTTTTTAACACAATTTCCATTTTTTTTAACCAATACTTAAATTTTTAATATTTTGATAAAATTGTTTACATAATCAGACATATTTGTTTTACTGGTACTTTCAGTTTGTTACAACTAAAACACAGACACGTGGATTGAGGTTGATTATTGTACAAAGGGATAGGCAGCAGTAGCTTCATTTTTCACCCTGAGTCACACCCATACTGATATTAGATCAGAGATTATACAAAGCATTGAAGTCACCTTTTTTAACTTCTTAGTTTTGATCTCAATCTCCTGTTGCATGGATGTGAACTTCTCCTGTTCTTCCAAGTTGATTTCATCCTGTTCTTGTAGTTTCTGCTCCAGTTCCCTCTCTTTGTTCTTAAATAAAAAAACCATATGAAACAGAGAAGCTAATCTTGTCATAAAGACAATTGCATGTAGAAGCATTCTTCTTGAAGGCAACTGTGTGTACAATTAATCTTCATAAAGGTACCTGTACTCTTCATCAAGGTAATATTACCACTTATTACTCTTCATGACAGTTACTATATGTACAAGTGGTGGTGGTGGTGGTGGTGGTGGGGGGGGGGGGGGGGGGGGGGCGGGGGGGGGGCTGAACCCAAATCTACATGAAACAGCCCAATGATATAATGGATAATCATTTTGGCTACAATACACAAAATAAACAATTAGCCCGTTTTTTTGGTCAAGGCCCTTTTCGTACCTTCTGATCGGCTATTGCCTTTCTACGTTGTTCTAATGCTCTCTGCTGCTCATTGGTATGATCCACGATATTCTCCCCACCACACAGCAGTTTACTCTCCATTGCTTGTATCTTCTTGGCTAGCTGTTCCTTCCTGTCTCTCTCCTGCTGTAATGTCTCCTCCTTCTTTTCTGCTTCTTGAAGGAGTTTTTCTTTTTCCTACAAAATTTGATCTGAGAACTGGAATGACATCAAATGTTTTAGCTAAAAAGCTGGGGAGCTAACAACTAGTGTTGGGAATCGCCTCCAAGTTTCATGGTCGATTATTCGTCCATTTTTCCGACCGATGATTGACCCCTAATCGAGTATTTTACTCCATGGTTGTTTATTATTTAAGAAACACTTTCCGGGATAACGTATAGGTCAATCCGGTAAGAATAACGGTGTTCTGACATTTAGAATCTACCGAAAGCACCCATTTCCTGTAAATATGGCGGTAGACATAAACAAACTCGAAATACATGACAAATCTGTTGATTTATTAAGTAAAAATTCGTAAAATATATGGAAAATATGTGGATATCGAGATAAATCAGGAAAGGTAAGATTTAAGCTGAATATTCGATCATTAGAAAACGTTAATGACCGACCACGATTGTACACTGTCACCGATGATTAATCGAGTGCACGTCTAATCATCCACCCACTACTAACAACACAAAACACTTGGACTTCCAAGTTGAGGTTTGCATTCTGCGTGACAAACACACAACTGAGCAATATCAAACAATACTCTGTTTACCATAAAAATTCACTTGTACCATTTACTAATGTAAGAGACAACTATTTTTTTTTTGGCTGCGTGTTAAATCAGCTTCAGGAAGGAACAACCCTTGTAACTGCCAGAAGAATACGATGAACCTAGGGTGGGTAGACTTTTGTGAAGAGATAAGCTTTCAGTTTCTTCCTAAAAGACAGAAGAGATGTGGCAGAGTGGATATCAGAGAGCAACTCATCCCATACCTTGGGAGCATCATTGGCAAAACTAAAACTAAATTGCTTAGATGACTTATGAACAGATGGAATTCACCATGGTACCTCAAGAACTTCACCATCCATCTGACTACACAGAGTATAATAAAAAATTTTTCTGGGATTAAAAAAAAAGGCACTAAAATATTTAGGATAACCACCCCAGGGGAAGTTTTAGACTATTGCAGCTGTTTTGTACACTAAACGTTGTTGAACTTGCAACCAGTGCAAACTCTTAAAGTGTCGAAGTTATATGTGAATATCTGGCTGTGTTGGTAACGATTTCTGCTAAGCTGTCTTGGACGCTTTGGCGCTTCCTAAAATTAAAACCTGAAAGACTACTGAACAAAGACTTGCAATAGTCAAGCCAACTGTTCACAATATCATCTGCAGCTTTTACAGCCGCTTCTTGTGTAAGATGCTGTCTGAGCCTCCCAAAATCCCTCAATTGTACAAAACAGGCCTTACAGACACTCTGGACATGCCTAGAAAAAGAGAAATCTGAGTCCAATCACAGACCCAGATTTTTTACCACTTGGCTGATGCAAGGATTTCCCAGTTTATTGACTGATAAGCAGGTCTTCAGTTTTTCATGCTACATCTCTGAATTGAACGTGATAAACTCAGCTTTACCACAATTGAGTTTCAATCTATTTGCCTATATCATTTTTTTACATCATCTATGCACCTGTTCAGTCTTTCAAATGACTGAGTCGCATCTTTTTATGAGTGAGGTGTATGAAGAACTGAATGTCATTAGCATAGAAGTGAAACTTTGGTGTGATGTATCTATCCGGTTAACTGTTAAGGTGGCTAAGACCTTCTAGATGTTTTTACATCTATATGAACTACGTCTGACCTGTGAGTATAAGCGTCTTGTTATTAAGTACTAGTACACTTTACCTCAGCAATGAGTGTTTTGTTGTTCAGTATAGTATTTTTTTCCTGTTCAAGCTTCTCTCGCTGCTGTCTCTCATACTCCTCAATTGTTGCAGCATCGTCTTCACCTTCCTCATCATCGCTTACTTCTATTAATTCACCTGCATGAACATGTATACCAAATATAAAAGTTTGCAGTATAAACTTTTCAATATGGCATTACGTATATCACAACTACAGAGTTAACCCAACTGTAGTACAGTTGAAAATAAACAGAGGAATATACTCTGTTACAGTTTGTAGTACAAACTGTCCAAAATCATGTCAAAAACATACCAATGAGCAATACTGAAATTAACAGAATATCCAATGAATATTTTATCCAAACAAATGTTTTTTGATCACAGAATATATCCTCAGAAGGAACACAAATACACATCCTCTGGAGAAAAACACATCAGTACTGGGTAGCAACAAACCAGAAACTGACTGGGTTATCAACACTCCTTATCTCATATGACCCATCGTGACTGTTTGGGATGAGTAGAATAACCAACATCTGACAATATTATTTAGCAGAGCTTCCCACAATAAATTTAAATTATAGTATATTATAAAGGTAGACTTGTGATAAATATCACAAAAATCATGGCTGGAAGCCTGGAATTATCTTCACCTTCACAATCATCACTTACTTCAATGAATTTTTCTGTATATAAAACAATCAAGTAGAGCAGAACTTCTGTCACGTGTCCTTCTTTTATCTGAATTTTTAATTCCACTCGCTGAAATTTGTATTTTGTTTTTACTTTCTACTGAACAACCTCATCTATTTCATGACTCTTCTATTATCCAATTAAAAATCTGGCTCTCCTGACATGGTCAGATGATAGAGATTTAACTGTATATCAAATAATTCATGCTCTTCTGACACGGTCAGATGATAGACATTTTACTGTATATCAAATAATTCAAGCTCTCCTGACATGGTCAGATGATAGAGATTTTACTGTATATCAAATAATTCATGCTCTCTTGACATGGTCAGATGATAGAGATTTAACTGTATATCAAATAATTCATGCTCTTCTGACACGGTCAGATGATAGACATTTTACTGTATATCAAATAATTCAAGCTCTCCTGACATGGTCAGATGATAGAGATTTAACTGTATATCAAATAATTCATGCTCTTCTGACACGGTCAGATGATAGACATTTTACTGTATATCAAATAATTCAAGCTCTCCTGACATGGTCAGATGATAGAGATTTTACTGTATATCAAATAATTCATGTTTGTGTAGATAAAGTACTGATAATGCCTTAGTCTGGATGAAATCCAGAGCTCATATTCATGAAAGGTCTTATCTTAGTCTTATGGCTTTCCTGAATTACCACATAAAGAGAGATATCAATACAAACAAATTTCTTTAACAGGTTGAGTTACAGAAGAATTCCTAGAAATCCAATACATTTTGACACCAATAAATAATAAGAGGATATTTTACTTATCATTTAATTTAAATATACAGATTTTCAATGTGTAAAACATAAACAAAGGTATCAATTTGAAAAATTTAATTGTTTATTTAAACTAGAAATAAGACGCATTGGCATGCGTAATGTCCACCCAAAGGGAAGCATGAGTTTTGCTCTAAAACTTGGACAAAATTGGCAAAAGTAAATTGCTCAGACACCCTGTGGGTCGAAAATTTCGACAAAATCGCTCTATCTTGCACGGTTAAGGAGATAGAAGCAAATTTGTGTTTTTCCATTTTTGGCAAAAATTCGAAAATTCAAAATGGCCGCCATTTTGGGGGAGAGGAAATTTATTTGAAATTTGCCAATAGTACATTCCTTAGATACCCTGTGGGTCGAAAATTTCGACGAAATCGCTCTATCTTGCACGGTTAAGGAGATAGAAGCAAATTTGTGTTTTTGCATTTTTGGCAAAAATTCAAAATGGCCGCCATTTTGGGGCGAAGAAAATTTTTTGGAAATTGCCAATAGTACATTACTTATTTACCCTGTTGGTCGAAAATTTTGACGAAATCACTCTATCTCGCACGGTTAAGGAGATAGAAGCAAATTTGTGTTTTTGCATTTTTTGACAAAAAATTCGAAAATTTAAAATGGCCGCCATTTTTGGGAAGAGGAAAATTTTTTGAAAATTGCGAATAGTACACAGCTAAGATACCCTGTGAGTCGAAAATTTTGACAAAATCGCTCTATCTCGCACGGTGAAGGAGATAGAAGCAAATTTGTGTTTTCCATTTTTGGAAAAAATTCAAAATGGCCACAATTTTTGGGGAGAGGAATTTTTTTTTAAAATTGCCAATAATACATTGCTTAGATACCCTGTGGGCTGAAAATTTCTACGAAAATGCTCTGTCTCGCACAGTTAAGGAGATAGAAGCAAATTTGTGTTTTTGGATATTCAGCAAACATTCGAAAATTCAAAATGGCCGCCATTTTTTGGGTAGAGGAAAAATTTTAGAAAATTGCCTCTAGTACATTGCTTAGATACCCTGTGCAAGCTATTAACCCAATAAACAACCATACCAAATTTGGCAAAGATAGGATAAATACTTTCAAATGACCGGAAACCAAGCGCGACGACGGATGGCGGAAAAAGCAAAAATAATATGTCCACCCCCCAGTGGGGTGTACATAATTAAAATACCTACAATTTCCAAAAGAGCGTCATTTAATGGAACCATTCAACTTATTTGCCAATACAGACATGCAGATTTAAGGTTATATAACAACCTTAACCAGGCCAATGAGATTCAGTGGTTCATCCTCCACCAACAGATCACATGCCCATGCTGGTTTACTTCATTTTTTTGTTATTACATCTAACACACTTACCATCAGGTCCACGCCTGGTTCTTTTTTTGCCTCGTTTCTTTTTGCCAGGTTTTCCGCCAAGCTGTGACTTCAGACGAGCAATCTCCTCCTGGAACTCTCTTAGCAAAGCATCTTTGGGATCTTCATTGATCTTGGGCTTGTTCTTGATGTTCTTGGCACGGTTTGCATATCTGTACAAAAATTCCCCCAGAACAGAGTGGAAATTTATACATAAAAGTGAGATGTACCTGACTTTCAAGCACTGTGGCAAAACGATGAACAAACAACTGTGGAAACCATGAACACTTTCACTTTTTATATTTATTTTTTCCAAAGGGGGGGGGGGGGGGGGGGGGGTTAATGTTACTGTCCACTAGGGGTGTGACTGGGCAGTCAACACTTGCCGAGCGAGGCAAATTTCACGAAAATTCAATCCCAAGTCTCAGGGTCGAGTGCTTATGTATATGTAACAACCTATAGAACTGGTTACGTTTTTTAGTAATAAAACATAAATAACACACATTACTCACATTGAGTAACATAATCCACCATTTTTAACATAATATTATTGATATTATGTGCTGACAATAGCTAATTCAAGCGATTCAAAGCTTTTATCTTTATATTTTTTTCATTTACGGGAGCCACCATATTGGATGTCATTTCCTGTTAAGGTGGATACTAAACTTCGCAAGGGTTCGATGTCGAGTCGAGTTTTTATTTGCGAGCAAGTGATTCGAATTATTTGTACTCGTCACACCCCTACTTTCCACACATTGTAAAGATGCTTTAATAACAGGTAATTGAGTGGATGGAGAAAAGCAGTGCATCCTATTTGTTCATGATATTGTACTGAAAAGTACCAACAAATACCAACTTTCTAATTTCAGGTTAAGTTGGAGGCGAGTGTGCATACAAATTGCAGAGCAAGGTTATTAGGTATTAGATCAAAACAATCAGTAATTTGGTGTCTGTGGTAGTTTCACTGGAGACATTAATGATTTGTACGCAGATGTATATGCAGTTAGACCACAAAAATATGTCAGCGACGTCCTCAGTTAACGTAAACATTTTCTTCAGTTGCCATTTAACTATCTTTTACCCATTGTGTTTTATCTACAGAGTCAATAAAGTCTGTTCTTTCTCATGAATCACTAAATGGGCCAGCACCTGTCACACAAGAGGAACTATAAACCACTGTGGGACTGAAGTTAAACAATCAACAATTACATGTTAGTTTTATTGCAGTATGAAATTACATATTGCTAGCCAATTTAGTGTAAACTAAGTGTTATCACAGGGTTAAGGATTAATTATCAGGACAAAGTAAAAACATACAAGCAATCAGTGCCCATGGACGGGCTCTGTCTCAGCTGACTGTGTGTTTAGAGTTGAGTAGAAGTGAAAGAAGAAAAGGTCACAAAAGTTGGGCCCTGCAAATGGTATTCAGAAGTACAAAGTTAGCTGTTAAGGTGTAAAATTTAGGTGGAAAACATATTTTAACAAAATACTGTATATGCAATAGTGTGTAAGCTACAAGTGATTTTATCAACAGTGATAATCTCCAGTTGGCTTTTGCTCAGCTTTGTACTGAGCTACAGGTCTACAATTATACTATGTTATAGCTGAGCAAAATGTAGGTGAATCACATATTTAAACAAAATACTGTGAATACATTAGTTTTCAAGGTACAACTGATTTACTCAACAGTGAGAACCTCAAAGCAGCTATTGCTCATCAATGCACTGAGCTACAGGTATGAAACTTTACTATGTTATAGCTGATCAAAAATAGCATCAGAGATGCCCGTACCCCACAGCCTAGGGAAATATTTTCAACACCATGAGATACAGAAGTACTGTACCAGTACAAACTTCAGGATACTTTCAGAGCACTGTCAGTTATATAAAGGTCCAAACAATGTTTAAATGGAGAAATAATGTTTAAAAGAAAGATAATGCATATAAAGATGAAGTACTAAAACAAGATAATTCAATAACAAGATAACAGCATTAACCAGCAAACTAAAATTCAAAACTCTTTATCTGCACCTGCATGGCCCAATTATGGTTTAGATGGTTTGAATATTATCATGCATACAGAAGTAGTAATACATTTAATGAATGCTTATGTGTGGTGTTGGAGCAAAATCTGTGGCTCACTTGATGAAATTCTATCTCTTACAATGGGAAGTTATGAAAGTAAAATTCTTAATAAATTCTAATATGACTTTAACAGTGCTAAATCTGCATAAAAAAACAGACTCAAAGGTGCAACAAGATTTTATAGGTCAAGGTCACTACAGCAAGGTCAAAGGTCAAATCAAGGTCAGATCATGACGTTGCACAACTACACCCCCTAACCAATGTCCCTACCAAGTATCAACTTCCTACACCTTGCGGTTTCCGAGATATAGCCCGGACAAGATTTTCGAACTCAAGGTCACTACGGCAAAGTCAAAGGTCAAATCCTTGTCAGACCATGACATTGCACACCTACACCCCCTAACCAATATCCCTACCAAGTATCAACTTCCTACACCTTACAGTTTCTGAGATATAGCCCGGACAAGATTTTATAGGTCAAGGTCACTACGGCAAGGTCAAAGGACAAATCAAGGTCAGACCATGACGTTGCACACCTATACCCCCTAACCAATATCCCTACCAAGTATCAACTTCCTACATCTTACAGTTTCTGAGATATAGCCCGGACAAGATTTTATAGGTCAAGGTCACTACGGCAAGGTCAAAGGTCAAATCAAGGTCAGACCATGACGCTGCACACCTACACGCCCTAACCAATATTCCTACCAAGTATCAACTTTCTACACCTTACGGTTTCCGAGATATAGCCCGGACAAGATTTTATAGGTCAAGGTCACTACAGCAAGGTCAAAGGTCAAATCAAGGTCAGACCGTGATGTTGCACACCTACACCCCCTAACCAATGTCCCTACCAAATATTAACTTCCTACACCTTACGGTTTCTGAGATATAGCCTGGACAAGATTTTATAGGTCGAGGTCACTACGGCAAGGTCAAAGGTCAAATCAAGGTCACACCATGATGTTGCACACCTACACCCCTAACCAATATCCCTACCAGGTATCAACTTCCTACACCTTATGGTTTCCGAGATATAGCCGGGACAAGATTTTCAAACTCAAGGTCACTACGGCAAGGTCAAAGGTCAAATCAAGGTCAGACCATGACGTTGCACACCTACACCCCCTAACCAATGTCCCTACCACGTATCAACTTCCTACACCTTACGGTTTCTGAGATACAGCCCGGACAAACTCTTTTCCCGCCGCCCGCCTGCCCATCCAGACACCATGGGTGAAAACAATACCCCAACAGCCCTTAAGGGCTGTGGGGTAAAAAGTAGCTGAATAACATATTTAAACAAAATTCTTTATGTGTAATAGCTTTCAAGTTACAATTGATTACTCAACATTGAAAACCTGAAAATAGCTATTGCTCAGCTATGCAATGAGCTACAGGTCTGCAGTTTTACTATGTTATAGCTGACCCAAAAATAGGTGAATAACATAATTTAAAGAAAATGCTCTAAATGCAATAGTTTTCAAGTTATAACTGATTTACTCATCCATGAAAACCTGAAAGTAGCTATTGCTCAGCTATGCTGCAAGCTACAGGTCTACAATTTTACTATGTTATAGTAGACCCAAAAGTAAGTGAATAACATATTTCAACAAAATTCTCAACATGCAATAGTTTTCAAGTTAAAACTGATTTACTCAACAGTGAGAACCTTAAAGTAGCTATTGCTCAGCTATGCAATGAGTTACAGGTCTGCAGTTTTGCTATGTTATAGCTCCCCAAAAGTAGGGGAATAATATATTGAAACAAAATACTGTAAATGCGTAGTTTTGAAGTTACAACTCATTTACTCAACAGTGAGACCTCAAAGTAGCTATTCCTGAGCTATGCTACGAGCTACAGGTCTACAATTGCAGTGTGTTATAGCTGACCCAAAAGTAGGTGAACAACATATTTGAAGAAAATTCTCTAAATGCAATAGTTTTCAAGTTACAACTGATTTACTCAACAGTGAGAACCTTAAAGTAGCTATTGCTCAGCTATGCTACGAGCTACAGGTCTGCAATTTTACTATGTCATAGCTGACCTGAAAGTAGGTGAATAACATATTTAAACAAAATACTCTAAATGCAATAGTTTTCGAGTTAAAACTGATTTACTCAACAGTGAGAGCCTTTAAGTAGCTATTGCTCAGCTATGCTACAAGGTACAGGTCTGCAATTGCAGTATGTTATAGCTGACTGAAAAGTAGGTGAATAACATATTTAAAGAAAATACTGTAAAAACAATAGTTTTCTAGTTACAACTGATTTAGTCAACAGTGATAACCTCAAAGTAGCTATTAATCAACTATGCAATGAGCTACAAGTCTGAAATATTACTATGTTATAGCTGACCCAAAAGTAGCTGAATAACATATTTATACCAAATTCTCTAACTGCAATAGTTTTCAAGTTACAAATGTTTTTACTCATTATGGAAGGTACTGAAAAGTCAGAAACTAGCTTTTACTCGCTTAGCTATAAAGATAGACTCCCAATTTACTCACCACGTTGTGGCTATAGAAAAAGTAGCTGAATAACATATTTTAACAAAATGCTCTAAATGCAATACTTTTCAAGTTATAAGTGATTTGGTGTATGATTTCATTAATTTTAATGCATTAAAAATTATTTTAAAAGTTCATAAAAAATTAAGAGAGATCCAGGCCTGATACTCACACAAGGGAATCTACTTGTGGCCTAGTACATATATGCAAGATATGAGAGAAATGCCTCCAATAGTCACTGAGAAAATTGTGATAAAGTGTTGAAATTTTCACACTTTTGGTGGGGGTACTTCACTTGTATATGGCTCTAGCAAAAAGACGAACAAACAGATTTGCATGTCTTGAACAATTTTTGATCCTCGACAGTTAAGGTATCTTTTAAAAAAAAACAGCATGTCTCTGGGCCTTGTAGTTTTGGAGGAGAAGTTGTTCACGAAGACACGGACGTCCATGCCGCAGAGTGACCACATAATGTCAGATGACTGACAAGTCAGCTAACATAAAAACTAACCTGAGTGTTGTGACGGTTTCATCAAAATTCCAGTCTGCAGGGCCGATATTTGCTACCATGACTGTCTTTGCATTGCCTCCAAGAGAATCTACAATGCAAAAATGGCTGGTATTTAATAGATATTTTTCCAGTAGCCCAACATTTACCACTATGACTGGCTTCTGATGCTGCGAGTTTTCAATCAAAGTACAGATCAGAGTTTACTTTAAAATAATGAATGAACTTTGACTGAAAATAGGATTTTTTCAATATCTCCCCAGACCCAAAGTAAATATCAAGGTTTGTTGACTGAAATGTGTCAATTAAAATTATGCCTAAAATAGTACATATAACCAACCATCGAGTGTCCTAGGTAATTTATTCAATTTCCTGCACCACACATTTTTTGTTGAATATACAGAAGTTCAGATCATTTTAAAGGGCCCCATCAAAATTCGTTCCTCCTTAAGTCAAGTCAGACTTCATTCTAACTATTTCATTCAAACATTTTGGCCACAATGAATCTCAGCACAGGTGTACTCTCCTTATAATTAACTCAAAGTATGCTAATTACCACATTTTGTGATATTCTTAAGGGGGAAAACTCTTTAAAACATTTGTGATTTTTGAGATTGCACTATGCTTTGGATCTCCCCCTGATGTAATACTGGTATCACTTTTTAAGCACTTTGTTTTTATTTTAAAGGGTGTCCCAGAGTATTAAATTATACATGGCGAGGCCAATTTCCACATTTTTATATCCTATTGTGTTTGGAAAGATAACAAATTGTACCATTTGAATAACTGATATAGGCTATACATTAATAGGCACAAGGTCTGAGGTCCATATACATTAATAGTTTAGTATTAAATGTTACATTTCTCTGGGACCAGGTTGCTGCTTCTCATAAAATCCCCAAGAAAAGTAATTGTTTGCTTAGGTCACTCTCCCCAGGACTTACCCTGCAAAAGTCTGGTCAGTTTGGAGTCTCTGTAAGGTATGTGTGTACTCTTGCCATCCACTAATGCTGAGATCACGTTTCCCAATGCTGACAGTGACAGGTTGATCTTTGTGGCTTCTCTCAAACGATCTCCCTAATATATACAGAGTTGCTGTGAAACATTCCATAGCATAGGGCAGATGAGGAGTACTAAAGTACTTACTATAAAGTAGGGATGAGACGGCACAAAAATATGTACATCGGTAGGTCGCCAATGCAAAACCGTACCGATTCTGGTATTCCGCATTTTAGTACACCCCAAACAAACATGGATGTTTCCTCTTCACAACATCGCAATAAAAGTGGCCAAATGCACGAAATATGAGATAAAAAGTTAAAATATCTTCAGATTTCTTGTTTGTTCCCTAGGTTTTAAGCTTTCCTTCAATTATATGGGCTGACAAGCAAGATTGAGGTTATAAATTGTCGTAACCAAAACATGGTAGTTCTACTCAACGTAATCGCTATTACTATATAAAATCTGCAAATGCATGTAAATTGGGGATAAAACTTTATAATTTCTTCAGATTTCGGGTATGTTTCTAATATTTTAACTCTTCTTTCCATTTTATGTGCTGACAAGCGAAGTGGCGGTTGTAAAATCTCATCACGGTATTTCAGTAAAATGCTCTCGATACCGTAATACCGGAACTACCGCCCCATCCCTACTATAAAGTATTCATGTGTTGGCTAAAGAGTACAATAATGGGTTAATTTGGCATATAGAAACAAGAAAACAGCAATGTTTGGAACTTAATGAGGTTCGTATTGGTACTTGTTGAAATATTCACAGAATTAAGTGGCTTAAAATGATCAGTTTTTGTAAAATTACACCGTATTATGGGCCACTTTTTATCTATTTTTTGGCTAAACTGAGTAACTGTGAAGAGTACTTTGACAAAAAAATTACTAATTTTGTTATTACTTCCAGTTTATGAAGGCATGTTATAAAAAATTTCAGTGTCTTACAAAGAAAAAAGATATTTGTTAATCTTATGGCATTACCTCAGATCCAGTCTTGGCCTGGCGTTCACTTCCAGCTAAATCTACCAGATTGAGTTTTCCTACCCTTATGTGGTTCTCCCCATCTGCTCCAGTCTGTAAACAGACACCACATGTGTCACGCAACAAAACCCATGACATCAAAATGTGCTATTTAACTGAACAGAGCAGCCCCATATGTACATATAGAACCCATGTTTTAAACAAGATAATGTATTAGTGAAAATGTTTTTACTTGTAAATCAGTTATAAACGACCCCCTTTTGATAAATAGCATTGTCCCGAGGTTTTTACAGAAATTATGATATGTAATAGAAAACAATTAAAATCTGGTGAGACATGATTAATTTTCTGGTAATTTTTACGATATTTTACAGCAGAAAATACCAACCAGTAAATAATAGTGTTGTAACTCATACAAAATAACAATACAATATTCAATCTAATCACTCTTATAATATTGATATCTTCATTTGCGACATATTTTTTCATGTCATTCGGGAAGTATTCCCATTGTAGCTACTAACCATTAAAATCCATTACTTATCACTGCATGGTTTATTTTGAGATATACTGATATAATTTGATGTTTAAAACATTACTCCAATCCTTTACTAAAGTTATGTTGATTTAAGGATGTTATATAAAATATGGAATACCAATTCACTGTTTGCTAGACTATCTGCAATAAATTAAAATACTGCCTCAAAATTACACCAAGGTCAACAGCATATCTTCCCCTGCCCTACGCAAAACACACTAAAAATAATAATCAATACTTACTTCACTACATTCTACTGTTGTTATGAAAATAGCATGTGACCTTGAACTGTGTTCATTCATATTTGTAGCACTGAAATGATATTGGTTAACATATGCATAAGTGATGAGAAAAAGCATATCCAGCAAACTATGTGGATCATTTATTCATATTCGTCCTACAATAACAATGTCTTAGGGTCTTCCAAAGGTTTTAATTGATCGTCGATTCGACAAATATTTACTATCACAACAAAAATGTGTGCTCATTTTAAATTATAGAATTTAGGCACTGTATTTGTGCCTCTTATCTATGACACAAAATTGGCACAAATTTTGATTATTTTGTCTCGCTTTTAAAGGGTGTCCTACCAATGACACATTTCACATTCCTCACTCTGTTAATCATCATTTCTTTCTCTATCAAGAACTACAAAATTGCAAATTTAATAAGTAAATTAAATTTTTATAAGTTAATACCCTATCCAATGGACAATTGCTTTACCGGTCGGCGCGACCGGTCCCGCCAAACGCCAGAAAAAGACGTCCTGTATATACTACCGGCAGGACCGGTCACAGAGTGTGCATTCACCAGGTGGCGCATCGTACTTCATTTCCTGTTTACCTCTTGACGTCATAGCATCTTTTTCGTGTCTAATCCTAGTAAGACCCCTAGTAAGCTGATAGCGGGGCCGGTTGGGTGGGCCTTGCCTGTCCATTGGATAGGGTATTAACTTATAAAAATTTAATTTACTTATTAAATTTGCAATTTTATTGCGTTAATACATCCTATCCAATGGACAATTGCTGAATAACTACCGCTTGGCAGGCGGGTAAGCAGCTAGGGACTTATGTGAACTCATAACAACAATTTTTAAACAGGCCCATTTGACCTAGGGTCAGAGAACCCTGAAAGGTCAGGGTCGGTCACTAACTCACCGGTTAACCGGGAGCCTACCGACGTTGCCCCCCCCCTTTTTTCTTTCCTTTCAGAGTGGTCTGAGTTGGAAAGATAGGGAGAGAGAGGGGCTGAGTTCAGTCCCAGAAGAAATAAACTTCCCAAAGGAAGCAAGTCACAGTTTTTGTTTTTTTTTTTTTTTTTTTTTTTTGAACATATATGTACATCCAACATATTTACATTATGTACATATCTAGCATATTTACAATATGTACATATTTACATATATACAACATCTCCTCACTTCTGGGCCTGGTGGTGCACCTGCTGGGCAGCCACTACAGGTCCCAGGTGGAAAAGCTCTGAATCAGCCCAGGCAACATCCTTCAAATAAAATTGGGTGAAGGTGTTGTGAGATTTCCAGTGGCAGGCTGACAAGATCTGATCTAAGGAGATCCCTGATTGGAAAGCCTTAGAAGCAGCAAAGGCCCTAACATCATGGGCTTTAACCTGATGTAAGGTGAGGGCCTCCTGGTCAGAGAGCTCATAGCACAGAACCACGGTCTGTTTGATCCATGAGGAGATGGTGGCAGGCGAGATGTCTTTATCAAAACCCTTCTTGAAGGAGACAAAGACTAACTCCTTATTCTGCCTGAGGTCTGCAGTCCTGTCCAAGTAGTAACGCAGGGCTCTAACTGGACATAGGGACCTGTCACCCTTGAGTGACCTATCCAGAGATGGTGCCAGGGCTGGGATGACCACTGGTGCCACACTATCTGGACCCTCCTTAGCCAGCTGATTCTTGGATAGGAAGCTGGGTGAAGGGTACAAAGACACCTTAGACCAGTCTGACTGGTGTCTGATGTTCTTATGTAACCAAGCATGGATCTCACTCCTGCGTTTACCTGAGCCCAAAGCCAGCAGGAAAACAGTCTTGAAGGTCAAATGTTTTAATGAGGCCTCTTTTAAAGGTTCAAAAGGAGCCTTTGTCAGCTGGTGTAAGACCAGTGACAGGTTCCAGGAGGGTATACCCCTCCTGCCCTTAGGCCTGTCTCTATGGAAACTATCCAGGAGACGAGTGAGATTCTCATCTTTGCTGACATTAATGGTGGAATTGCCCAGTTTGTCAGCAATGGCTGATCTGTAGCCATCAATAGTGCCTGGTTGTAACTTCTTGTCCTGGAACAAGTGCAGGAGGAAGTCAGCAATGGCTTTCAGAGGTGGTGCCCTGAAGTCCACCTGATTACTGAGGCACCACTTTGTAAAAATGGTCCACTTTGCCTCATAGACAGATCTGGTTGATCTTCTTTGAGGAGCCTCAATTCGTGCTGCCACTGCCTCAGAGAAGCCTTGCTCCTTGATTGCTGAGGCTCTAGGAGCCAGGCATGTAGGTTCAGATTCGACAGGTTCCTGTGAAGGACCTGGTTGAACGGCTGAGACACAAGGTTTGGTATGCTGGGCAGACAGAGTGGGATCTGGCTTGACATTGCTACCAGGTCCCAAAACCAGGGCATGTTGGGCCACCCTGGGGCAATCAGGATTATTCTGTTGCAGGGGTAGTCCTGGAGCTTCTCCACCACTTTGCCCAAGATGGCTGCCGGTGGGAAGGCGTATGGGTCCAGGTCCTCCCAGGAGAGGCTGAGTGCATCCACTGCCCAAGCCTGGGGGTCTGGCACCGGTGACACAAACTGGGGTAGTTTGTTGTTGAACCTGGTGGCAAACAGGTCCACTTTTGGCTGGTGCCACCTTGCGCATACAGCTTGGAATACTGCTGGATGAAGTGACCACTCTGTTTGAATGGTCTGGCCAAGTCTGGATAGCTTGTCTGCTATCACGTTCAGCCGGCCGGGGATGTGACGTGCCTTGAGGGTTACCTGTTGTCTGGTGCACCAGGACAGGATTCTCCACAGTAGGGCACACAGTGACCCCGACTTCATCCCCCCTTCTTTGTTGATATAGGCAACCACTGTTGTGTTGTCTGTAGCTATCAACACAGTCTTGTTGCAGACCAGGGTTCGAAACTCCTTTAGAGCTAGAAAAACTGCTTTTAGCTCTAAGTGGTTTATGTGCAACTTGCTTTCTGGAAGGGACCAGGTTCCCCTTGCAGTATGGTCGTCCAAGTGAGCGTTTGATGCGTCTGTAAAGATCTGCAGAGCATGTTTTAGAGGGTGTAATGGTTGACCTAGTAGCACATTGCTTTCCTCCAGCCACCACCTTAGATGAGGATGGAGGGACTTGGGGACCGGTATCACCTTTTCCAGTGATTCTGGGACCCTCCAGTTGTTTTTCAAATGCCACTGTATGGGTCTCATGTGGAGTCGCCCTAAGTGGACTTGTTTTTCTGTTGCTGTGAGGAGACCTATGAGGGACATGAATTTCCGGACCGGACAAACCGGATCCGACATCATTGATCTGATCTTGTCTGTCAAAGCCTGCCAACGTTCTTCTGTTGGTCTGACCTTGCCCTCTTTCAGGTCGAACTGGTAACCTACGAAGTTGAAGACCTGTTTGGGTGCCAGTTCTGACTTTTCCTTGTTCACCAGCCACCCTAGTTCCTGACAAAGAGTGACCAGGGTTTGAGTATGCTAGAGACAGGTGTGGAGGGTAGAGGACCTCACCAGCCAGTCGTCTAGGTACTGGTGGATTCTTATACCCTGTCGTAAAGCCATGAGTTTGACCTCTTTGGCCACCACTGTGAACTCCATGGGTGCAGTGGAAAGACCAAAGGGCAGGGCCTTGAACTGGTAGGATTGGCCCTGAATGTGAAAACGCATGTACTTCCTTGACTGACTGTGAATTGGTATGTGGAAGTAAGCGTCTTTGAAATCTATGGATGTGACCCACTCCCCTGCCTGTAGGGAGGTTCTTATTGTCTCTGGGGTCTCCATCTTGAACGACTCTGTGTTTAAAAAGGTGTTCAAAGTGCTGAGGTCCAAGATAGGTCTCCACCGGTTGTTGGGTTTGGGAACCAAAAATAACCGGTTGTAAAACCCTAGGGAGGTCTGATTTGTTACCGGTTCTACTGCATTCTTGTTTGTTAGCTGAGTCAGTGCCTCCAAAAGGAAGGCCTGTCTTTGGGGGTTTACATATTTGCTGATGACCATTGGTGACCTGGTTAGGGTGGGTCTGAACCGGAAGGGAAGGGTGTAGCCCTCTCTCAGTATTCTGATAACTTTTGGACTGGCACCCAGAGTTTCCCACTTCTCCCAAAACTGCTGAAGTCTTGCCCCTACAGGAAGATTTGTGACAACAGTTGGGACATTTGTGACAATTTTTACAAAACTCAAGTGATCTACACAGGAAACATCTTTCACATGGTTTATTTCTCTGATAGATTGACAATAATCGGGATTTACACCTTTCTTTTGCGGTGACCCGTTGGCAAAAGGAACACTTGCAACAAAAGAGTTTACATGTGGAAACACAGTCTCGCTCTTGTTTGTCACTGGTGGTGGTGGGTACAAGCCCTCCATCTTGTCGGATACATTTACAGAGTTCACCAATCCGACCACATTTGCAAAACAGTGATTGTCATTTATGCTTTTTAAACCCCCTGGCCGGCTTCTGGATGAAGTTTGAGGCTTTACCACCACCTTTCTGAGCAGTTTGCCGGTCTCTAATCTGCTTCCATGCCGGAGTAGTGGGCTTCCGGTCCGGCTGGTGAGGGGTTCGATTGGAGGAGACGTATGGATGAAAACGTCCAGGTTTCCTTGGTGTGGTACCAGCAGAACGCCTCTCTTCACTACGTAAGATTTCCTCTTCAGCTTTGACCAGTAAGCTGTCCGGGAAGAGTGATAGTTGGTGAACTGGAGACGTACGTAAGGCAGACAAGGTGTCCGGTTTAATCCCACCCCTTATGAACTCTAAATAACTGTCCCGCCGGGCCAGGGTGAGATTAGCCATGCTGATAAAGACTCCCTCTGACAAATCCTGCATGGTACGTTGCATAGCCTGTGAAATTGACCGGTTAAACGTAACCAGATATTCCAACTCTTCAACAGCTTGTTGTTTCTCAGCACTTTTACCCTTTGAGGAATCGAACCTGAGGGATTTTAACTGGGTGACCATGGAGTCCTGTACCTTGGTGAGGCATCTAGAGAGGCCAGCAGCGTGGTTACACATCACTGATTGTTCTCTGAATGACCTCTCCCACCTTCTAAGGGTGTCCTGGCTGAAGGTCCTGGAAGCTGGAGCAGAAGGTAAACTGCGTCTTGCAACTCTAGAAAACATACTGTTAAGCTTTGCCGGTTCCGGAGACCAGTCACCAACAGCCTGGGTAGACGCATCCTTCTTAACAGCTTGCATGTCGTACCACTTTGAAGTACGTGGTGTCTTGACAAATTGGTCACGCAGTAGACCACTGGTTTCTGTATTCCTGGATGGATAACCTTCAGCAATGGTTATATTCAGTTTCTCCAGCTTTTTACAAAGCCATTCATCCACCGGCAATTTTACTGACACTTTTCCGGTAGTCTTCACTCTAGCACCGGCAAAGGGATTGTCATCCATAGATGCAGCTGAGGTGTCATAATCCGGGATTTGATGCCAGCCCATGAAACTCCTCACCCCTCTCAAGGTTTCCCGGTAATTGGCATCTTCAGATAGATCCTGGTCAGTGTTAGTTTCCGGTACATCACCCTGGTAGTGAACACTAGCCGGAGAGGCCGGTTCCGGATCCACCTCAGCCTCGCTGTCAGATTCCCTAGCAACCTCAGAATTCTGACCAATGGGAGGCGACTGGTTAGACAGCGTAGTTATATAACCGGAAGGCAGAACCTCAGGACCCGCACCGGGAGCCTGTGAAGGCTGGGTGGCAGTCCCTGCACCGGGAACCAGTAAAGGTTGGGTGGCAACAGTCTCAGAGGTACCGGGGCCCTGAACAGGGTGGGTAGCACTCTCATTCACTTCCTTCACAGCTTGTGTACCAGGAACCCCCAGCGGAGGTTGGGTAGCCGTCAACTGCGTAGCAACGTCACTAGTGCCCTCAGAAAACATAACACTTGTAGAAGCACCCGGATCAAAGAAGGGGTGTTCTCTGGGCACCACCGAAGCAGAATTCACCGGTCTCACAGGGACAGCAAATGACTGGTTAATCAGCATTGCTTCCAGACGGGAAAATCTCTCACTCCACTTGTCATCAAGGGACTTGAGGTCGTCAGAAGTAGGCTTACTACTGTGCTTCCGTTTAGTAGACCTTGGGGAACCATCAGAACGCTTCTTCTTGTGCTTGGGTGTAGAATCAACAGGAGACTGCGTCCCTGAATTGACCGGACCCAGCAGTGAAACCTCAGACGGATCAACAAGCTTGGGAGACGTACTTGTCAAATCTTCAGATTTCTTCTGGCTAGAGCGTTCTTTCCTTTCCTTGTAGGTCGGGGTTGCTAACTGGTGGATCTGAGCAGGCGTAAACGCCTTACAGATACTACAGTCCAACTTCTTTACACACGGGTCGTCTCCCACCCCCTTGTCACGACAACGCGCGCATTTCTTATGGTTGTCGAAAAGGGCCATAACGTGCCCGCAAGAACCTCGTTTCTGTCCAGGAGACGACATAATGATCAGGAACGTTGTAGAATTATTCCGTACTAATAAAAAACAAGAAACTTGGAAGAGTTCGTTGTAAAAATTCAAAAGCGTATCTCTGAAGAAAATCTTCTGCACACTCTTTCGCGCCAAACGAAAAAGATGCTATGACGTCAAGAGGTAAACAGGAAATGAAGTACGATGCGCCACCTGGCGAATGCACACTCTGTGACCGGTCCTGCCGGTAGTATATACAGGACGTCTTTTTCTGGCGTTTGGCGGGACCGGTCGCGCCGACCGGTAAAGCAATTGTCCATTGGATAGGATGTATTAACGCAATAAAATAGATTTTTAAAACAATTCTAATGAAAATAGTCACTCATTGAAAAGAAACAAATAAAAGGTTTTTATTCCTGTTTTAACAAACATGAAACAAAACACTTAAGGTCCAGTATAGACCACAATAATAGAATTTATTACAGGAGAAAACTTTTTAAATGTCGAAGAGCTTACCCAACAGATCTGTTGTTGTTTCCAACATTCATTACATGTTCAATTTCCTTTATGCTCTTTGTCACAAAAGACGACAAATCCTGAAAAGCAAACAAAAAGAAATAAACCACATATATTAATGGAACAATTTTTTTTTTCATGGTTTAATCGTTTAGATATCTGTTTTAGGTCTATCATTACAAGTATTAAGATACAAAAGTTATCAGTTTTCCCAGTTCAAATAAATATGATCAAACCCCTTCCTAATATAGCCCAAAAATCACAAATGAATAAAGGAAATCAAGGAAATTTAAGCGCCGGGGGGGGGGGGGGGGGGGGGGGTTAAAGGAAAAAATGAGGACATGGTTACCTTGACATAAACACCTGTATCTGGCCTCTCTTTCAGTTCTAGGCGTTTGCTTTGATCTTTTGACAAAAGATCACGGATCTCCTCCTGAAATTTACATTAAAAATTTATAACAACTGCAAAAGCTAAATTAAAAAATTTAATTGACATTAATATGCATAAAAACACTGATGTAACAATTTAATTCAATGTAATTGGAACATAGCATATGACATATCAGCACAAAACCTTCACCTACATACAATTAGGCTTAGCACATTGATCACAATGCATGAATATTTTCACTGAACTAGATTGGGCCAACTCGGCGCCAACATATCCCCAGACAGGTCATCACTCACGCCACAGGTTTTGATCGGGAATTTTTAAAAACATAATTACCCATTATTATATGAACTTCAGCACATCAATCTACTCTGTTTATATCTTCCAAGGAAGATGGTGTATCCCCAGACGCCGAATACATAACTCAAATTATATTTTCAATCTTCCTGCAATGATAACTCTAAACCTATTTTCAAAGTATTTAAATGATTGATGATTGAATGTCCATTCTAAAATAATAATCCCAAAAGAGCATATCTGTTTCTATATTTGTTGACAAATAAAATATTATTTTTAACTCAACTCATCATACTTTTCAATCTTCCTTCAAAGTATTTAAATGATTGATGATTCAATGTCCATTCTAAAATTCATAATCCCAAAAGCGCATATCTGTTTCTATATTTGTTCACAAATAAAATATTATTTAAAAAAAAATTATTTATATTATTATTTTATTATATTATTTTTAGAATTTGCAAATTGTTTTCAGTTATTCATTTCCTCTATACCTATATATGTGGTCCATATATATGCAACCTAAATATGTGACACAATCTCAGTTCTGACTCCCCTTTGTGTTATATGTAATGAAGCCCACCACCTCCCACCCCCACCCCTCTCCCCTTCTCCACACCTCTCTCACTATTACACAAGATCTGCAACCCCATTGAGTTCTTTGTTTCTCATCTGATATCATTAAATACCTTTGTTTATTTAGTGTCACTCAATATAGCTGGAGGTCCCAGAGGTGGGTGGGGGGAATCCGGGTGGGGGATGCATAAATGGTAAACAAACAATCTATATAAAAGGGGTACTCAATACAAAAAGAATTGAGAATTTTAAGTATGTGATTATCAACTGAAATGAGTTCATAACTGTAGGAGCTGTGTCAAAATTAACTGAGGCAAGTTGAATAAAACTGGGCTAGTTGAGGGTTAAAAATCCCCTACTTTTACTACATAAGGATATAATTTCATTAATATTGGGACTTAAAGCTCACTTAAAGTGTCCATTTTGTCTACTTGAATATGTTTAACCAGTTTCATTTTAAAAAGTTAAAAACTCAGCAAGCAGAGGTATAACACACAAAAATAAGTTCTTAAAAGACTAAGATAGCCATAACATTATTAATATTCAAAATTTAAATAGACAGGCATTTCCTTTTAAAAATTCAAAGATTTCAGCTCTATAACCCACATAGTTTGACAGTTACTGGGCTTTAAAGTGGCATAATGTCCATAAATTGGGTTTCTGTGGGCATTTTACAATTGTTAAAGAGACCTTAGCAATTAAACAACAGATCTGAAACTTTTTGGGGGACATACATAACAAACAAAAATTATATATAATACAGTTTAAGACTTGTCACACTAAGCATTTCCAAATAACAGGGCAAAATACGGAAAAAATGTCCAAAAAGGCACTTGGGCGAGTGTCTATGGCCCTCATACACAGGTTAAATGTCTACTAAAAACCTTGATTTTCGGCATATGTAAAAAGGACATAATAATGCATTCCCAGATGGGATTTCAGCTCCATCAATCACATAGTTTAACAGTCACAGGGCTTAAAGGTGGTTAAAAAGTCCAAATATTGGGTCTCTGTGGGCCTTTTAGAGATCTCGATGTGGCTTTCAAATTAAAGCTTCAGACTTAAAATTTGTTACATACTAAGATTACACATAGAATATGTATCTAATAAAGTTTGAAACTTCTCAGACTTACCATTTCCAAGTTACAGAGCAAAATATGTGAAAAATGTCTTAAAAGGGTCACTCAGGTGGGTGTTTAAGGTCCTCATACACAGGTTAAATGTCTACTTGAAGCCTTGATTTTTGGCACATGTAAAAAGAACATAATAATGTATTCCCAGATGAGATTTCAGCTCTATCAGTCACATAGTTTAACAGTCACAGGCCTTAAAATTGGCAAAAAGTCCAAATACTGGGTCTTTATGGGGCCTTCTAGAGACCTAAATGTGGCCTTCAAATTAAAGCCTCAGACTTAAAATTTGTCACATACTAAGATTACACATAGAATATGCATCTAATAGAGTTTGAAACTTCTTAGACTTACCATTTCCAAGTTACAGGGCAAAATATGTGAAAAATGTCTAAAAATGGTCACTCGGGTGGGGATTTATGGTCCTCATACACAGGTTAAATGTCTACTTAAAGCCTTAATTTTTGGCACATATATAAATAACATACTAATATCTTCCCAGATAGGATTTGAGCTCTATCAGTCACATAGTTTGACAGTCACAGGGCTTAAAAGTAGCAAAAAGTCCAAATATTGGGTCTTTGGGAGCCTTTTAGAGACCTCAATTTGACCTTCAAAATTAAAGCTTCAGACTTAAAATCTGTTACATACTAAGATTACACACAGAATATATATCTAATACAGTTTGAAACTTCTCAGACTTACCATTTCCAAGTTACAGGGAAAAAGATGTGAAAAATGTCTTATAAGGGTCACTCGGGTGGGTGTTTATGGTCCTGATACACAGGTTAACTGTCTATTAAAGGCCTAAATGTTGGGGCACATATAAGAAAACACATAGATATATTCCCAGATGATATTTAACTTAGATGAGAGACATAGTTTGAAAGCTACAGTGCTTGAAAGTGGCAAAAAGTGCATAAATTGGGTCTCTGTGGGCACTTTTGAGACCTTAAGTTGACCCCTTTGGGTAAACCTACACCCCTAAAATTTTCTACAGACAAGGATTACATATCAAAGTTATACCTAGCGCAGTTTGAGACTCATCAGAATTACCACTTCCAAATTATAGGGCAAAATATGTGAAAAGTATAGCAAAAAATCCCCAAGTGGGGGTATTTATGGGCCTCAAACACAATTTTCTCCTCAACTTAAAGTCGTGATTTTCGGCACATGTACTAAGAACATATTAATGTGTTGTCAGGTAAAATTTCAGCCAGCTGAGCATCATAGTTTGTGACCTACAGGGCTCTAAGTGGCCAAAAGTCCAATTTCTGACCTTAAGGTGGCCATAAGTTCTTTTTTACTGGGAGTTTAAGGTCACCTTAAAATAGGGATCTTCCTTTGGGCACCCTTAACATGTGTACCAAGTTTGAAAAAAAAATATTAATTTGTTTTTGAGTTATCGCGTCCACAAGGAAATTTCTACGGCGGCGGCGGCGGCGGCGGCGCGACGGACCTGAATCCAATATATCCCCGACTTTCGTCTGGGGATATAATTAATATTAAAGAGGAACCAAGACTGAAAATGTGCCAAATTACTAAAAATACAGGCTACTTTTAGAAACCCAGGATAAACCTGCTAGGTACTTAACCATATAAAATAGTGTAAATTCTCATAAAGCAATGGATAAAACCTTATAATCAGTCAAATCTATCCAGCTAAATTTTCTGTTTTTGGTCAAAAAAGGCAAGTTTCAAGGGAAGTATAAACTCCAGCTGGTGCCCGCTGGGGTTCTCATTCAGAATGTCAAATAAAATGGCACGACACATTGTCTGTGTCCTTGACCGAACAGCAGGTCATGTAAGCAATGGTTGGCATTATGTAAGTATGTTTTTCTGCAATAAAAAACCTAATACTCAGTCAAAACTTTCCAGCTAAAATTTGAATTGTACCTTCTTTTTTTTTTGGGGGGGGGGGGGGGGGGGGGCACAAATTTCTCTTGTTTTCAGACATTCAAAAGTAAATACATTTTTTCAACAATGGACGCCTTTTTACTTTATAAATACTGATTAATTTAATCCTTCATTCAATTCAATCATACAAATGTCTGAGTATGAACCTTGTACTTAAACTAAATTAAAACTTAACATACATATACCTAACTAAGAAACTTTTACATATATTTAAAAGTAAGTTATTTACCATATAGATCTCTAAGTAAGATGCTCTAACCAAGTACTGTTGGTTTTCAGATCTGCCAATATGCGTGAAAATTTGTTCAAAAGAATTGGGTATCACTCCTCTCATCTCAGGGTCATTCTTTATACCTAACAAAATATAAAGTAAAACACAATTAAGGTTTAATTCTATGGAGAAACACAAACACTGAATTATAAAAGTTGCCCATAAGGCATCATATTACCCGTATTCTGTGTGAAGTCTTCATAACATTTCTGGCAGAGTTTTCTGACCAAAACAAACCAACATTCACTGTTGTATTTTCTGTTCAAGTAAGAATTTGTAGAAATCCCACCCACCCCAAAAAAAAAAAAAAAAGAACAGATCCCTCTTTGGTATTAGTTCCAAAACTTGCTCATTTAATGACTTTGTACCCGCTATAACTTGCAAAGTATTGACAAGAACACTGACACAGAGAATATACTTCTGCCACATTGGTACAATAAACTATTATGAATACCTTGCATTGTGAATGTTTTCCCAGTTCCTGTTTGGCCATAAGCAAATATAGTGCCATTAAAACCCTGCAAAGCAGAGTCCACCAAGTCTCTGAATGTCTCATCATACAGGTCTCTTTGCTTAGAACTGCAAAGAAAAAAAACAACAATTACAGTAAATTGCTTTAAACTTTATTTGCTTTGAACTTCAAAACATAAATACATCCACCAAACATTCTATGTGGGGATATCATGTAATGAACATGTAGGCGATCACTGATAAGTGTACTAACATACATGCACATTATGTGGCCTTTTGGAAGTCCCTTAAAGCACTTAAAATCATTGAGTTAAAACACAAAATATTATTGTAAATATTATTACTATTACAAAAAGCGAATTAGAAAAACTAAGGGAAAAATCTATGAAAGGTCATCTTATAAGGTCACGTACTCAGTGGCTAAGCCAAGGTGAGAAACCAACAAAATATTTCTGTTCATTAGAACATCATAATTATACAGAAAAAACTGTTAAGAAAGTTATTAAAAAGGACAGAACAGAGGTGTCAGACCAAAAGCATATTTTAAATGAGTTAAAAAGTTATTATTCGAACTTGTTCAAGTCACAGGATCTTCAGTTAGAGAATTTTGACTTAAATGAATTACTCTATGCCTATCATGTTAACAAGTTCGATAATTTACAATCTGAAAGCATTGATGGACCATTAACTTATACAGAGATACATATGGCATTAAAACAAATGAAAAATAATAAAACACCAGGCATTGATGGGTTCCCTGCAGAATTTTTTAAAGTCTTTTGGAAACAGCTTGGTATGCTGATCTTAAAAGCATTAAATAATAGTTTTGAAAAGGGAACTTTGTCAACATCTTTACGACAATGTTTAATAGTATGCCTTCCAAAGAAAGGAAAACAAAGACAATTTATAAAAAACTGGCGCCCTTTATCAATGCTTTCGGTCTTGTATAAGATAGCTGCAGCTGCTATTGCAAATAGGATTAAACCATATTTGACTAAACTGATAAGTGAAACACAAACTGGCTTTGTATCAGGGAGATATATTGGGGAGAGTACAAGATTAGTCTATGACATCATGGACTTTACGGAAAGACATGATATCTCAGGACAACTCATGTTAATCGACTTTGAGAAAGCTTTCAATTCGATTTCTTGGAACTTCATCTACAAAACCCTAAAATTTTTTGGATTCGGAAACAATCTGGTGAGGTGGGTTCAACTATTTAATCAGGATATAACAGCCAGAGTACTCCAATGTGGTTTCATGTCTGATGCAATTAACATCGAACGAGGTTGTAGACAGGGTGACCCCATTTCTCCTTATTTGTATATTCTAGCAGGTCAGGTACAATCTATCTTAATTTCACAATGTGATGAGATAAAAGGAATCAATATAAAAGGACAAGAATTTAAAATTATCCAATACGCTGATGACACCACTCTATTCTTAGATGGTTCATGTTCTTCCTTTGACGCTGCACTTAATATATTGGAAATTTTCGGCTCTATTTCTGGTTTAAATGTCAATAAAGATAAAACTAAGTTGGTGTGGATAGGGAAGAAGAAACATTGTAAAGATAAATTGAAGAAAAGTGGGTTCCAGTGGGGCTGTACACAATTCGATCTTTTAGGATTAACCTTTTCAGTGAACCTTTCCGAAATGATAGATTTAAACTTCAAAGCAAAAATACTTGAAATCAAAGAGCTTATAAAAATATGGAATAAGAGATATCTGACACCATTGGGGAAAATAACTGTTATCAAAACCTTTTTATTGGCTAAATTGAACCATCTGTTCCTCACTTTACCAAACCCAGGTAAAGCATTCATTGGTGAACTGAATGACCTTTTTCATAAATTTATCTGGTCTAATAAGCCAGACAAGATAAATAGGAAAACTATAACTCTGAAGAATCGTTCTGGAGGGCTGAATATGATTAATCTGGAACTATTTCAAAGGTCCCTCAAAACAAACTGGCTTCGAAAAATAGTCCAAGAAGAAAACACTCCTTGGAGAACATTATTTCAGTGTACAATAAATTTTGAAATTGAAAAAATTTGTAGTCTTGGACCTGAATATATCCTATCCTTAAAGCGAAAGACTGGCAATAAATTTTGGTTACATACCTTTGATGCTTGGCATCATGTTCTGAGTGTCCAAAAAATTGTAACTTCTGAACACTTGCACAGAACACCGTTATGGTATAATAGCAAAATTTCAAGTGAAGTACTATATCTTCCAAGTTGGTATGCGAAAGCAATCACTATAATTTCTGACTTATTAGATGACACTGGCTCCTTTATGAGCCGTGAACAGCTCCGAATTAAGTATAATCTTGACAATATAGACTTTCTGTCTTATCTAAGAGTCAAACAAAGTGTCCAGAAATTTCTCAAGGAATGTAAAATAGATGATACTGAAACTCTAGCTCGCCCTTTTATCCCTCATCATATTAATGTAATCTTTAAATCCAAGAAAGGGGCTCGTGACTTTTATGAATCACTACAAGCTGACCAGAAAAATAATCATATTATGAAGCAAAGCTGGAATAAAGATCTTAATACATTTATAAATGAAGGACAATGGAATCTTATTTTCAGGGTGTGTTTTAAAACACTGCAAAACAATTCTTTGATATGGTTTCAGCTAAAAATCCTTTATAGAATCTTGGGCACTAACCAATATTTGCATAAAATAGGGTTGTCAGATAGCCCACTTTGTTCTAGATGTAATACTACATCCGAAAGTATTTTACATCTATTGTCTCAGTGTAATGAATCAAGGAATTTTTGGATTTCATTGGAAAACCTTATTTATAAAAAGATAAAATTTAGAATTAAATTCAATGATTCCAACATAATACCTGGCTATCTATCTATATATCAAAATAATATTCCGTTGAATACATTAATAATTACTGCAAAAAAGTATATATTTGATTCTGTTACATCAAAAAGTCGATTGCATATAATGGCTTTCAGGCACAAATTCTCAGATATATACACTGAACAATCATTTGTTTCAAAATTTAGCGAAGAGGCAAAATTTAAGAAAACATGGCAAAAATGGCTTCCTCTGGTTGAAACATAGTTCCCTCTATCCAAGCATTATCACCAGATACTTTTTCAACACTTTTTCATAATGTTAAAAAGTGCAAAATGTGAAAACTGAAAGAATGTCATAAGTGCTAGGAGTTTAATGAATTATATCAATTTTTTCATGTATTTAATGTGTAACTTTAAATACTTCTGTAAAAATTATCGTTTTTGTATACCGGTATACACTGTTGTTATGGGAAACAATAAAAAAAAAAAAAAAAAAAAAAATATTATTGTAAAATATATTTAATCTTTACGACTGTTGTTAGCACTTGGAAATAAAGTCCCATTGAGCTCAATTTTTGTTGAATATACACAAGATACATTAAAATCACTGCAATTAAAACTATATCACTTCCCTCCAAATGGCTAACAAACTGCATCTCAACCTTACACACATTCTATTCTATTCTATTCTGTACTTTTATAGCCCTTAATCTCTGCAAGGCAGACTCTAAGGCACAACACCAAAAATCAAGTTTAAGAAATCATCTGTCCATAGCCGTTGCCAAGTCCAGTACCACGGAGACGCCGGATAGAGTGTAAGCTCATTCACTATTTAACTAATTAATTTATGTCTAACATGTTTTTCCCGACATTATATGGCTTATGTCATTATGCAGTAGTTAAAGGGATGTAAGAAAGTAGTAAACACTAGTACGTCAAGATGTTTCACTGGTAAACAACTAACAAATTTTCCACAAATTCAGTCTGACCTGAATTCTATAACTTTAGACATGGTAGACAATGTAGTTATCCACTAACTGTGTGCCCCAAACACTTTGGGACAATAATTTTGACTAGAAATGTACTCACTCCCAGTCATAAATTGCATCAAAGGTAAACTGCTTGGGTGGATCAGTTGATGAACCTTTGGGGTTTTTGGCAGACACAGTGCCTGTTGAGATATCCATCTCAATAATCCTGTAAACAGACAAATAAACATTGTGAAAAGTGTTTGCTATGATGGGGGATACCTATAATTTTAATTGAATGAAGATTCACATTTGATCACATCTAAATCTCACACAACAACCTATTTATTGACATTTACTCTGTTAAAACACATGCAAAAATGTACTGAACTCATAACCTGACACTGCAACTCAACACAGCCTATACCAGGATGAGATAATATATAACAAAATACATGTATATACATTAAATAAAGAAATTCAAAGCAAAATTTTGTAGGCTTATGCAACATTTACTTATAGCTTGATCCTATTTCAAGCATTTCCTAAAATATGATCCAAATCTCAAAATTTGGCTAAACTTGGCCTTCAAATTGAAAGTCATGGCTACCAAGAATTGGGCTTCTTGCTGTTGCCCATATACATGTATACCCCACATACCAAGTTTGAAATGTCTAGGCTAAATAATTTTATGTTATTTTGTCTGAAGCAAAATCACTCTAGTGATAGCATATGAATTCCAATATACCCCTGGCTTTTGTCTGGTGACAAAACTAACAAGGCCTATCACCTCATTAAGTAAACACGATATGATAACTAAAATGTTAAAACAGATTATACAAATTGCTCAGTGTGAATTCAAAGTAAAATAAAGGGGTTTTGATGGCAAGTTAAATATTTTTTCCCCAACACACAAGAGGTCTCTTTAAAAAGTTTACATTAGAAGAACTCTTTCTACTAGTTTGGCACCAAAACATTTTCCCTTTACGCAGGGACTATATTAGTGTCCCATGAATTTGGTTTGAGACAACATTTTACACTCTTTTTAAATATCGCTGAATATACTTCTAAACTGACACCAAAAGAGTAAACTAAACATACCTGGTACATGTACATGCAATGCCTGCCCTTGTTCTCTTGCTATAACAACTGTTTTGAGTGAAATAAATATCAAAAATATTTAATTATGACATATCCTATTTCATTTTTTTTTCATTGAAATCTCACCATTAAAACCCAAAGCTCAGAGTGCTTTGCTCTACCAAACAAATGTTCGACCATATTTTTAAATGAAAGGAAGGGATCCCCTTAATAAATAAAAATCTAATGTGTTCATTCTGTAGTCCATTTCATCACTCACCTCTCATGACCTTGACTTATTTCTTTGTCATTCAATGGTCGACATCGTACTACTACTTTCACACTCTCAGACTTTGATGGAATTTTCAATCCTGATGGCGGCTACAAGATAAGCCAAAAGAAAAACCCTTAGAGTTAATTCTTCACATTTTCATTTTGAAATAGAAAAACACTACAGCAGAAACCACTTTAGAAGATACCTTAATTATCTTGACCACATTTTTTTATTGATAAATGTAAAATTTGATGTCAAAGTAAAGTCCCACAATTTTTGAATGAATCAACACATGTGAAAGTTAGAATTCCAAACATAGGCACTAATTAAATTGAGAAATTTCTAAGAAATTGTTGTCAACTTAAAGTCACATCCAATCCACAAAAGGAAAACTTAATGAGTCAGGAAGAATCAAATATCACTGTTATTGCTGCTGCATTGATGTTCATATTAATGATACATATCAGTGATTCATTTTTTAACAATACTTGCCATTGTTAGAGCTCAGAGTGCTGCTTGAGTCTACAGAATATATCACTTATAGTTTCCTCTAGCACCTAGAAATACATAAACAGTACTAAATATGTATTTTTGAAAATTACAAAATATTACACAAATAATTTCTGAAAATAAATTCTGAAAATATAATTATGTCATGGAATATGTGTCCTGTATTGCTTGCCAAATAAATAGTCAAAAACATTCATTTTTTTGCTAATGACATCACTGATAAAACAGCAGATAAAAATAATAAGTTGATAAATTGTGGAAAAATTTTACAATTGTACAAGATTGAGAGAGTATGCAATATTCATTGTATTTTGTTCACATTTGAAATATGTTTGTAAAAAATCAGTTGAATAACAAGTATATTGTTGCACTTAGCCAAATAAAACTTCAATAACAGTGTAGGAAAAATAGTATCAGAGATGCCCTTACCCCACAGCCTGGGGAAATAGTTTTCAACACCATGAGATATAGAAGCAGTGAAACAGTACAAAGATCGGGATACTTTCAGAACAGTATCAGTTATATTAAGGTCTAAAGGATGTTTAAATGGAGAAAATAACATCTAAGAGAAACAAAATATATCCAAAGATAAAGTATTCAAACAAGACAATTCAATAGCAAGATGACAGAATTAATCAGCAAACTAAAAACTATGATGCACACCTACAACCCCTAAGCAATGTCCCTACCAACTATCAACTTCCTACACTTTACAGTTTCCGAGATATAGCCCAGACAAGATTTTATACGTCAAAGTCACTACGGCAAGGTCAAATGTCAAATCAAGGTCACACCATGATATTGCATACCTACAAACCCCAACCAATGTCCCTACTAAGTATCAACTTCCTACACCTTGTGGTTTCCGAGATATAGCCCAGACAAGATGTTATAGGTCAAGGTCACTGTGGCAAGGTCAAAGGTCAAATCAAGGTCACACCATGATGTTGCACACCTACAACCCTTAACCAATGTCCCTACCAAGTATCAACTTCCTACACCTTACGATTTCCAAGATATAGCCCGGACAAGATTTTATAAGTCAAGGTCACTACGGCGTCAAAGGTCAAATCAAGGTTACACCATGACGTTTTACATCTACACCCCCTAACCAATGTCCCTACCAACTATCAACTTCCTACATCTTACGGTTTCCAAGATTTAGCCCAGACAAGATTTTCAAACTCAAGGTCACTACGGAAAGGTCAAATCAAGGTTACACCATGACGTTGCACACCTACACCCCTTAACCAATGTCTCTTCAAAGTATCAGCTTCCTACACCTTACGGTTTCCGAGATATAGCCCAGACAAGATTTTATAGGTCAAGGTCACTACAGCAAGGTCAAAGGTCAAATCAAGGTCACACCATGACGTTGCACATATACACACCATAACCAATGTCCCTACCAAGTATCAACTTCCTACACCTTACGGTTTCCGAGATATAGCCTGGACAAGATTTTCAAACTCAAGGTCACTACGGCAAGGTCAAAGGTCAAATCAAGGTCAGACCATGACATTACACACCTACACCCCCTAACCAATATCCCTACCAAGTATCAACTTCCTACACCTTATGGTTTCTGAGATACAGGCTGGACAAACTTCTTCCCGCAACCTGCCCGCCCATCTGGACACCATGGGTAAAAACAATACCCTGACAGCCCTTAAGGGCTGTGGGGTAAAAACCCATGTCAACTTCAAATTTGTGAAAGTAATTTACTAATATATGGTTGTAAACATAATATTTAAGTGTAACACTGTGATAGGTTACTCGGTTATCAGAAAATGGTCTGAATTCCTTGAGAAACCAAATACAAGATGCGGAATATAATATACATGTAGTTTAAATTAATAAAATACTTGAGTAAACCTTAGTACTGTATTATTATTTTATTTATTTAGTCAGATTTCTCTAACTGGTATTAGTTTTTCATCCAATTTTCATCATTTATACAGATACCGTAAATTTGGAAAATAACGCCCAGGTTCAAATAAACGCCTGGTTCAAATTAATGCCTGGTACCAAGCACACTGTTTACAATTTATAACACTGTTTTTCATATTTCAAAAGAACGCCTGGTTCAATTTAACGCCTGGTCTGATGCCATTTGAAAATAATTAACGCCCGGGCCATATTTTGAAAAAATACGGTATTTAATTTTTTTGCTCATAACATTGTTTATATCATCGGCCATGTTTGCTTCTCTGACACCTTCAGTTGGATATAACTAAAAAAATATGGTTACCCAAATTTGGATTGGTTCTTTCTACAGACGAATGCGCAGCGATGTTTTTCTAACAGCCACAGTATTATTTGAGCGTGTACTGTCCTATATTAACAGATTTATATAATCAGTAATATTAAATTAAAAAATCAATTAAACACCAAGGAGTGAGGCTGAAGTGATGGTAGTTATACTTAAGAACAAGAATGAGAGATATGAGTATTTCAAAGTTTATACACATTTCTCAAGAATGAATAATTAATGTAGAATTCCATGGATATGAACAGTGTTTGTGATATGGTTTTAATTCATAGAGTCCCAAGGACTCAATCATTGTGAAGAAGTTGACTAACCATTTCACTGCTTGTGTGAAAAGACTGACAAGCAGAGCATGGATACTTCATGTCATTCCAACATGGATATCAATTTGGTTTCTATTTTAATGGTTTACAGTCTTTGTACATGTTTGTGATATATTCACGTTTTTAATCATTTTATAGCAGATGTTTGTGGTATCATGCTTTTGATTATTTTAATCATAGGTTCACAGCCCCATTCTTGGATGACCTTTTTTTATGATATTTAACATGAAAATATCAAGTCAGATTAATGTAGCTGGAAACTCCGAGTTATAATTATCATAATTATTGTCCAAACTCTGAGTTGTAAGTTTTGTTGTTTTTTTTCCATCATTTTTTAAATTTGTATTTGTTATTATCATAATTATTGTCCATTCACTGCCATATCAAAATATGTACTGCTCAAAGTGTGTCACCTACCCAAGTTCATCACCTGCTTAAAAACTGTTAATGGTATGCAAGATCAATACATAAAGAAATGGAACAAACACTGTTAATGATGGTGTGCAACTCTACATGGAAAGAAAATTGTTAAAAGGTTTCAAAATTGTCCAAAAATCACAAACTCGGGTAGGCAACAAACTTCTGTAGCTGAGCAGTACATCAAGAAAAACTATTGGTTCACAGTCTCATTTTAAAGAGGTTTGCATTATATTTTATGCAATTTGCCCTATTAAAGTAAGGACTTACAAGGGGTTTTAATTTTGTAATTACATCTTCCAATACTTTTATTTACATTTGATGTTCATATTGTCAGTTCATGTTCTGTCATGTTGAAAAGCTGTAATTTGGGATGGGTTGGTATCTAGATTCCCGGATTCCGTGTTTTTGTACACCCCAATCAAACATTGAATTTGTAATAAAAGTCCCCAAATATACAAAAATATGGAATGACCATGTGCAATTTGTTCCAATTTGTGGTTTGCTTCAAATCTGTTAAGTTTCCCTTTGATAATATGTGTCAACTCAGACAGAGGTGCTAATGTGTCGTAACCAAAAACATTCTCAACTTTCTACAAAAGTCTGTAACTGCTGTTGACAAGCAAAGTGGCAGTTGTAAAATTTCATCACAGTATTTCATTTAAATGCTCTTGATACTGAGACACTGGGTCCCATCCCTACTGTAAATCAAGGATACCACTTAGGGTCATACCTTGGTGCACACCTCCAGGGTTTGCAAAGTACCTCCAAAAAATGGAGTCCAATCATTTTTTGGGAGTCCAGTGCTTACATTAGGGTTATGAAACATGGGGTACCTTGTGCCTTACGGTGTATCAAAAAGGAGTACCATAGTGTGAAAATGGGGTACAAGTAATATTCTTCACATATTCCTCAATAAATACTATTTAGATACCTCCAGTTACTACACTCTTTTTATTTTATTTCATAATATGTATCTTTGGATACAGTCGTAAAAAAAAAGCTGAACCCCATTTAACAAAATTAGTTTTACTGTAATTTGAGTGAAATTTGTTTTGTAGGATTATTTTACTTAAGCTACAAATATGATATTTATACTGTTTGAAAGGTGAATATTTGCAATTTGTGTTGCTTCTTATTTGACAAAAATTCATTGAGTAGTTCCAGGGATATAGTGTTTTAGTTACATCCCCTGTAAATATTTTCAAATGTCGCAGCTAATATTTTCCCGGGGAATTTCCAGGGTTAAAAAATCAAGAATTTCCAAGATTTAGTATAACCCAGTAAACATAGCAAACGTTTATAAACGTTTAGTAAACCTATAAACGTTTTTAAAACCAAATATAAACTTAAATATTGACAATTATTCAATATTATGGGTTTATAAACGTTTCAGCAACATTAATTTGGTTTATAAATGTTTATAAACGTTTTAAAATGTTTACAAAGGGTTAAAAATATCTTAACCTCACTTTCATTTGGGATGATGACATCAGCACAGCCATTTTGAGAGAAACTGGAGAAATATTTCTGTAAGTATATCTTGCTGTATCACTGTTGTTTGAAGCCATCATTATATTCTAAGTAGAGATATAAAAGTATATAATATCAAATTATATACTTCTATATATCTACTTAGAATGTAATGATGGCTTCAAACAACAGTGATACAGCAAGATATACTTACAGAAATATTTCTCCAGATTTTAAACACGTATATAAACGTTTATAAACGTTTATGCATAAACGTTTATAGGCAAACGTTTAGGGACCCATCATTTTAAACCTAATCTAAACTGTTTATAGTTAGGTTTATAAACGTTTGTAATGTTTACTGGGAATGCATCTCCCACAAAAATCACCGTTCTGGCTTGTTGTTTAGATTGTTGAGTACAGAGGTCATGCTTTCTTTCAAATTTCAATGTATATAATATTTTGAGTAGATTTGCTTGTGTACGACACCAAAACTGGCTGTTTCGGAAGGATCTCCCAACGTCCAGCTCTCGTCTTGCATCAAACCTCGCCTAACAATGGCAGACGTAAACAACTTGCTGAGAAATCACTTGAAACCATTTAATTTTATAATATAAAGCTTATCTTCAGTGTTATTTATATGTTGTGTGCATATCTACACTTCCTAGTTGGGCCACCAACCAAAATTCGCTTCTGAAACAGAAATATTTTTTACATTATTATTATTATTATCTGAAATACTGTGTATTTAACATACTCGGGTTGTAATCGAACCTCAACCCGGCACAAAATGTAATAGACGTAGTTACCTCGGCTCTACTTTACTTGCGTGTAGAGCCATGGCACGACCCCACATAGAACTGGAGATTTGCATAAAACACAAATATCATACAAATGTGAATACATAACTGTTCCCACAACTATTTTGTTTCATTTTCTTCAACAATCTGTCAACATGCAAACATGTCTGACAAAAAATAGCTGACATTTCCTGATTTTCCAGGGTTTTTGGACCATTTCTACAAAAATTTGAAAATGTTCCTTTATGATAAAAGCTGTGTAACATAGCATATATTTTGTACATATGTTGTATTTGTTGTGTCCGTGGCTTAATATCAACTGTTTCTAATTATATAAAACCATTTTAAGTCATTTTATCAAGTTTTATTCAACAGGAAAAGATTTTATACAAATCTCCAGTTCTATGTGGGGCCGTGCCACGGCTCTACATGCAAGTAAAGTAGAGCCGAGGTAACCACGTCTAAAAATGTAACATAGATATATTTAATGAGAAATGGTTGTCGTTGAGGAGACCGTACAATTGAGTATCCCACAGAAGGTAGCTGGACTGACAAAAGATATTATTTTTGGGAATTTTTGTTTGCAAATTGTGCCAATTTGAGGCACTGATATCTAGTATAACTTATATTATCGCCCTTAAAGCACCGTCTAGTTATTTTTATTATTTTATGTCTGCATAAATGCCAATGCATTAACACATTTAGTAGACGTATATTTTAAGAAAAGAAATCCACGTAACCATACTCAAAAGTGCCACAAATACAGTGAAGTTTTCGTGTCCAAGTTACGAGGGGGAGCACTTTTTGTGGATGGAGAGTTCACAAGCAAACAGCAATACTGTTGTATATGATTGTGTAATATTTCTTCTATATGAAATAATATGTGTCATTATTATATAACTTGCGCATTACCCCTTAATATGACGCTTTTATTCCCACATTTACTAATCCAATATTCCCCAAAACACAACAAAAATCAGACCTGTCAAAATATTCGCGCATGCGTATTTCTGTTAAGTTTCTATCGATAATGCTAAATTTAACCGGTGGTTTTACTACATACGTAATATTCTTGTTTATGACGTCACAAGTTTCAGTTAGTTGTCAACAGAGACATCAATTTGTCACTAGCTATCACTTGAAGTAAATAAATCAAAATGATTTCTTTGCAATATGCGATTTACTACTGCGAGAGGGATATCAAAGGGAAAAGGCCAACTGTGGAATCAAAATCTGAAGAAATATTGAAAAAGCATCATTTACATGTCAAAATTAAACCTGGAAAGAAAGTAACAAAAGAAGAATGTGGTGAGAGAAAGAAGTACCTGGAATGGACTTCACATGTACGAAAATACGGATCAGATGTGGGTATGTAACTTTAACAATTTGTGCCATTAAAAGGGATACAAAAATATTCAACCCATACAATATATTCTTATAGAATCTATTTGTATAAAAAATACCTATGATTCCTCTACTACCACATTATATATATGGGCATTGTAGGATCTACAAAAATTGTTAAAGAAATGACATTAGAAATATGATTTCAGCCTTTTATTTCATTTAAGTCTCAACTATATTGACCTGTTCCTCCACTTTGTCCTATAAATGAATTCTCATTGCATTACATTTCTGAAAATATAAAACAAAAATGCTCAAGATATTTGTAACCACGACACTTAAAATGTTTTGTGATTATTTGTAGTTGCTTAATTATTGATCAGTGACTTCATACTCCTTATAGCACTAATGTTAAAAGTTAAAGGTTCACACATTTAAACAGAAAAACGTCATACAATGACACACATTCAGTCAATCCTAAAAGAGTCATATGTTCACTGTTATTTTTGACATCCACCTTCACAATACTTTAAAAATGTTTGTAATACAGTGAGCTTATCATTATTTTATTTTTCTAATACACAGTCTATTCAATTCCTTATTTTTACTTCTATTTATATGGTCACATATGTACTGTGACTGGACCAGAACTGAAAAAAATTACAGATTCACATCCTGGAACTGCCTACACATGATGAGTATAATAGCAATAACTATAGCAATAACTCACATATTTTCAATGTACTCCTATAAAATGTTAACTGACATTAACTAGTGCATATTACAATGTTCACTGTTATTTTTTACATTCACCGTTACAACACTGTAATTGTAATAAAAACATGTCATAGTGTTTATTTCCAGATACACCATCACATTTTGACAAGCAATCACATATGAAGCCTGTTGTGAGAGAGATAGAAACTAGAGCACCAGAAAAGAAGTCCTCTACAAAAGCTATAGTGTTTGATTCACATGATTCCAAAGCAACAGAAATGATGAATTTGCCCACATCTGATCCTGGCACAAGTGCCGAATGTATTGCAAGCACCAGTAGTGCGACTTCCGAAAGAAAATGTGATCCCAGAAGCAGTAGATGTCCATTAAGGGTTGGGATGGTACAAGCCAGAATAAAACAGATCATCTGTGTGTCTTTTGTCTTGATCATAATATATGTAGCAATACAATATATTGTAGAATTTTGGTCTTCATCAGGATGCGACAGGTTTTTATCTGAGAATAATACACTATCAGAATCTATTGCAGAAACTTTGGACTTGACATCTCACAGTTCTTACGCAAGGAGCATTGTTGCAACCACAGCACCCCCTTTCTTGATAATGAGAGCCTTGGGATATTACTAAAGATGAACAAATGCTTCCTTATAATATTTATTTTATATTTATTTTTATGTGTCATTATTTATCTTCCATATTTTACTTCTATTAACATATTTTTTTTAAATGTTAAACATGTTAAATACATATTTATATCTGATGTCACTGCTGGAAGAAATATATTGTACACAAGGTATATCCTACTTTCCTTACAATTTTTGAGTAAAGACAACAGAAGTTTGCATCATAATGGGAAGACACATTTTGTGACATTTTATGGCACACGTTGAAATCCCCATTACCCTCTGACATTCATTTCTTCTGCATCAAACTTGCATCTTTCTTCCATTTTAACAGCAGGGGTCAGTTTCACAAAGTCTCCTTAAGATAAAGGTCACCTTAAACCTAAGGATTTCCTTGAATTTACCCTCGTTTAAAAAGTCTCAGTTTCACAAAGCTTCCTTCCCTTAAGGAGACCTTGAAAACTCTCGTAAATTTCAAGGAAGCTAAGGACCTATCTTAAATTTAAGGAAGTGTCCTTCAACGAATGTTTAATAAATTTAAAGGGCACTTGCTCCCACCTTAAGTTTCAAGGAAGACCTTTTGGTAAGGAGAGTTTAAGACTTTGTGAAGATGGACCTGCCCAAGGGAATAAAATCACCTTCCTTTACTAAAGGAGGTCCTTTCCAAAGGAGGCTTTGTGAAACCGGCTCCTGGGATCATATCAAGACAGCTCAGATCATATATCAGGTTATCTGTATTTCCCACATATTGTCATGAAATGGAATTGAACTCACAACCACAGATGTGAGAGCTGTTCTACTAAGGTCCTTTTTTTCTTTTATGTAATTTTCAATCTCTGGCCAGCAACATTTTTTTGGGGAGTGAACATGGTTTTATTTTAAAGCTCAATGGATCTGGTTACTTTTTATAAAAAACTCTTAGCTGAACAGTTACTTGATAATGCATGGTGCAGGTCATTTAAAGAAGAAGGAAAAAACTTCTCTGGGTAAGTTAATAAAGTCATGAGACATGTGTGAAAAATGTCATATTCTACACAATATTATTTCAAAGGTCAAAGTTGGTGTTTTACATCCGGTCAAACAGTCAGGGTTATATTGGGACAGGTCCTCAGCATTGCCACTTGTGGGAGTCGAACCCACACAGAGGTGACTGCCTGTGATTATAATATTATTTCAGAAACAAAAGTAAAAGGTTTACAGTTTAAATAAACTATAATTTTATCTTAAGATTTGTTTAATCAGTTTAAAAGATATCTGTTTGTTTCAAATTAAAACACATTTCAATATAGGAATAATTAGAATAAAACGAACTGCTATAATTAATTTGCATGGCCCCATAAATTGGCATAATATTTGCCTAATTAATGTTGGAAAAGACCATGTCAATTTTTTCTTTGAACCCAGGTGAAGTATAATCTTTAGTGGTTGGAAGCTTGACCCGTTATATACAAGGAGGATTCTCCAGCACAGTACATGGAATTGCCAAAGGCACATTAAGTTTGACCCTGGGGGAACAAATTATGGTCATTTGATATAGATATGTGCATGAAAGATGATGTTACGGTGCTATAAGTTAAGTTCCATGATACATGATTATATCTTAGATTTCTTAATGGTGTTCAGTATTATGTGCATGTATGGGTATAAAAGGGTTCCTCCCATGATGTCCACAGTATTTTGTAATTGATAATGTCACAATCAAGAGTTTTCAGTATTGTTATCCAGAAACAAATTTCCAGTAGGGATTTTACACTTTTTAGCACATTTCAAATGTAACAAGGCCACTGCCACAGCGGTTATCTCCCGCCTTAGGATCAGTAATATATGAGAACTAAGGAAGATATAAGGCCTTTGTAGTAAGATGACCCCACTTCCACTGAGGTGGGGTCAAAGGTCAAAGTCAGCAACTGGAAAAGATTCCCAGGCCTTGACTTCTTATAAGTTGTTTTTATATTCCAAACCCCTAGTAGCAATGATAATGGAGATATAAGGCATTTTTAATATTATAATCCCTTTTGATATTAAACATGATATGGCGGCCATTGTGTTTTCAAAACTAGGCCAAAATTACTATCAAGCTAACTTTCCTAGCCATATATATTTTGTTAAAATTTGATGAACCTAGCTGCAATATTTCAAGTTTTACAGCATCTTAATGATTTTCAAATAATTGGCTATTGCGGCCATTTTGTTTTTCAAAATGAGGCCAAAATTGATCATAGGCAAAACATTTGCAGACCAGGACTTCCCATGGGTTGTTTTTACATTCTGCAGCCCTAGCACCAATAATAAGGGAGATACAAGGACGCTTTAGTATGACAACCCCATTTAACCTTTAATCAGGGGTCTAAGGTCAAATTCAACACCTGGGAAAGATTCCCAGGCCTTGACTTCCTACAAATTGTTTTCACATCCCAAACCTCTAGGAGTAATTGTAAGGAAGATGTAAGGCCTTTTAATAGGATAACCCCATTTGACATTAAACATATGATATGGCAGCCATTTTGTTTTGCAAACTAGGCCAAATTTACTATCAGACTAGCTTTCTTAGCCATATATCTTTTGTGCAAATTTGATGAAGCTAGTTGCAATATTTCAAGATTTAGAGCATCTTAATGATTTTCAAATAATTGGCTATGGCAGCCATTTTAAAATAAGACCAAAATATTGCACAGACATGTTTTCATAGCTATAAACACTCCCTGCAAATTTGGTGAAGATATCTTTATAAATGAATGAGATATTAAGGATTATGTAAAAACGTGACGAACGGATGGACAGAGTCACGTCCGGAGTGATTGTTGACAAAGTAAATAAGGGAAACATGAACTCCTTGCAACTGGCTACCCAATGGCACCACAAGCCCCTGTAATGCAAAACATTGCTATCAGATCTCTGTAGTTAAAATGTATATTTGTTATAGTGCAACATGCTTTTTCCCCTTTTTGATAAATTCACAGAAGATTATTCGAAATCAGATTACTCAATGACAGAAATCTCAAACAGTGTTGTAAAAGTACCTCAAAATGTTTGTTATGAATGGTAAGTTTGTAAACCGTTAAATTGGATAGGAAGGCCCTGTAAAATATGTCATATGCCATGCGCCAGAGAAGATACCACTGTATAAATTTTAGGCATTCCTGACATTACTACTTTTGATGAAAATACTGGCTTTGACGAAAATGATATTGTAAATGTTGAAACTATTTATGATAATTGAATACGAGATATACCTGTAGTAGTATAAAGTCACACACCAAAAAAAATCCATTTAAATTATTTGTGGAGGATTACAAACACTTAAAAAATGTAGGTAAATAATCTTAGTGTATGTGTTAATAAAATATAGTAAACATATAACAAGAACACATTTTGCACATCTGAGTTTAATCTAACAAAAAAGTATGTGTATATATTTTAATATTTTCATTTACATTTAGCATTAAAAAGCAGTGTTTGAAATGATTTCCATGTGGATCATTTCCAAACCAAATATAACACGACCAAGAGAAATTGTCTATAATTAATATAATATATGCTCGGATTTGATCCATTGCCAAATTCATTTTTGACCCGATGGAAACACTATATCAGCTGACTAAATCTGGAAGTTCTTTCAATTCATAATTAGAAGTTAGACTGCAAAGCAAATATATGAATCACAGATGTTTAAGAATTGCTCTACCACTTACAACAAGTTCTTGATGGATTTAAAGATAGATGTGCTAGTACAATTGTTTCTCGGGTACAACTGAAAGAGGCCTCAAAGGAGACAAATGTCAAAGTTAAGGAGACAAATAGCAAAAAGTTAGGGTTTTACATGCTGTTTAACAACTATGGCTGTAATGGCACTGGACCTCAACATTACCACTTAAACCCCAAATTGGAGTGATAGCTTGTGGGTAGATGCCATATTTGCTAATCACTAGGCCACGTTCTAGGCCCCTGTAGGACTCATGAGGATGTAAGTATAAGGTGCTTTGTTTGACCATGGCTTCTTGGAATGCTAATCTTCAGCAAATATGATCAACTAGGACTGAAGATATTATCATTTATAAAATTTTTGAGAATGGATTCAAAACTGTATGCAGAACGACTCAAAGGGCCAAGAAGGTCACCTTTGCTAGTTGCAGACTTTCAATTACCCTCCGGTAGCTATCAAAGAATGAGGTACAGATTTGATGGGGTTGTTATCAAAGATGTCTGTACAGTTACAGTTGAAGAATAAAGCAGCACAACACCAAAAATGGTTGCAAATAGGTGGAAGGGTTCATCACATTGTGGGTACCCTTGACGGCAAGCATGTGACAATGCAACATCCACCAACGATTACCTCTCATTGCAACACCTGCTACATTCTTCTATTCATTTGTGACGCTGGTTTTCATGGGTTCATGTGGACAGATGTTTGAAGCAATGGGACTTGCCCAGATATTCAATGAATGTGTTGTCAAATAATGTATGACCCATAGAGATGGTTACCTCAGCTCTACATTACTTGCGTGTAGAGCCGTGGCACGACCACATAAAACTGGAAATTTGCACAAAAGACTTTCCTGTTGAACTAAACTAGATAAATGGCTAAATTTGACTTTATATGCATTTTAAATCAATTGATTTTGATGTAAAGATACTGAGATTATGATACATAAGCCATTCCAGACAACTTTAACAGTAAAAGAACATTTTTAATATTATATATGGAAAAATCTTCAAAAAATATTGAAAATGGGTAAATGCCATTTATTTTCAATACATAACAAAATAGTTCTGAAACTTCCTGGGTGAATACATTTGTAGGTATTTGCATTTGAAGAAAATCTCCAGTTTTATGTGGGGTAGTGTCACGGCTCTACACGTTAGAAAAGTAGAGTCAAGGTAACCATGTTTATATTACCCATAGACGTCACAGTTTGGACTCATCCACTTTAACTTGTTTCCAAATGATAATACTCGTACACCCTACTTGATGAAGAAAACTTTTTCAAAATGCTGGACAATGCCCGAGAGATTTCCAACTACACGTTACTTAGAGCTAGAAGAGTGCCTTTATTATATTGGCCAACCATTTTTTTCTGTCTTTTGATCAAAAGATAGCAAAATTTGGTCATAAAGGATTATTTTATCGTCTTACAGTTCCATGCATGGCATCAAATTGTTACATTGTCAGTAAGCACACGAAATAATGGTTTAAAGAATAACAGGTCAAAAGTTAGATGTTTTCATCCCATTAAACAGCCAGGGTCATGTTTGGACTGACCCTTCGCACTGTCACTTGTGGAAGTTGAACCCACACAGTGTCAAACTGAAGGATTTGACTAAAAGGAAGACCTAGTACATATAGGTTAATGAAAGGGGCCCTAATCAAACAGCATGGGACACATGGAAATTTAATGGCCTGGAATATTGTGGTATCCAAACTTATTTGAAGCATAATTAGTACAGCAGCTCCATAAGTTCAGTATATGTACGCAACCCAAGCCAGAAGTCAGTCAAGAAGTTCCAGTTTTAGGCTCTTTTCACTGGCACAAATTATTCAAAAACAATTGTAGGGTATTGCCTTAAAATCAAATATATATCGGCCGTATTATTTTGGGGCCCATAACCTTTTTTTCCATTTTTCAGATGAAGTCTACCACCAACACTTAGCCGTCCACAATCAAACAGACATAAAACAAATGCAAACAATGCTGGAAGTCGGCCCTTCAACCAAAAGGAAACCTCTTTCACTCTTTGCCCCTAGCACATTTTCTTCTTGTTCTCACTATTTATGTAATGATTGATTAAGCACAATTAAGACTCCAGTGCTTTAGACAAGGGGCTGAGCTACATATTGATGATATCAAATCCAATCATCACATATACCTGTTTGCATTATGGTCGTATTTCTTCTGCTTTTTACATATATTTTCCATTAGTGACACAATATACTTTATTTTTTAAATTGAAAAAGGGAAGATTCAATAATTCTGCTGAACAGGTATATTTCTTAACATTGGCAAGTCTTAAAATAAAGGTTTTCTTTGTGTATGATGGACCTAGTTATGCTAATGTTTCTCGGCTGGAGGTTGGTACTGGTGCTGTGGATTCATAAGATGATTGCCTAGTTGTGGTTTTTGTAAAAGTAATGATGTAGGTCGTAGTCAGACATTTCAAAAACTTTGCTGGTTACATAAACTGTGAAATTGTTATGACTTCATTGGTGAATCTCAGAGGTGAAGCACGAAGAGGCAAGTATTGATTCCATTCTTATTCGATTATTCTGATGCCATAGGGCAAAATTCTAAGCCATCTGCAAGCTTTCAGCCAAAAATTGTGCCATAAGTTTGGGATGGATTTCCTTATGTGCTGAAATTGAGGGATGACCCTTTAACTTGTAGTTACTGGATATTCATTTTCAACTGTAACCTTTTTGGCATCTCCATCTCTGAAATGACTTACCAGTGACGGATGAACTGATTGAAGTTTTTCAACTTAGCTTTCTAGTGTGTACAGGGAAGAGACTTCTGGCATCATTATCCACCACAAGATCCGGATCTTGATGCTCTGAGACCAGATCAGAAGTCTCACTTTTATGGTGCTTAATGTTTGACAAAAAACTCTCGGAGCCCTTGGAAAAAGACCCTCGATCTGGCTGCTACTGGTCTGTCATATGTGGCCCTATACCACAACCTTTTCTACTTTCTCTTGTCACTTTATATCTTTCTAGAGCCTTGTACTCTAAGCATCCCCTGCTCCCAACCCATCAGATCTTAATCTATTTTGATATCCAGGCATAATGGTACCATTCTCTTCTTTTCGCATTTGGAAACATTACCAGTAACTTCTTCCCACTTCCCCACGTGTTTTTTTTTTATAAAAGGCAGGTGCAAAAGCCTAGTATATTAACATGATGTGAATGACATCGACATGGAAATTATGCTGACTTGCAATGTGACATTTCCTCATTTTTTATGATTAATGGAATAGATCGCAAGTTAAATTGATAGTGATAATATTCTACTGGATTTGTAGTGATTGGATTAACAGATTATGAAAGAAATTCATGTGTAAATGGTTCATATAATTACATCCGCTAAGGAGGTTTTGTTTTTATGGCATTTGTTTAATTTGTTTGTCTTTATGTTTTGCAATATAACTCGAAAAGTTATGGACGGATTTTAATGACATTTTCAGGGAATGTCAACAATGGCTCAAGGAATTGCATTCAACAGCAATATATGAGGTATTGGACCTGGCGGAGGTATGCACTTTCTTAGGGCTCTTGTGTGTGTGATTTCAAAATGAATTTGGTCTGGTATAAAATAATAAGGATCGATCTGTAATGAAAGATTGGTTTATGAACAGGCCTGATTTGATGAATATACAATCTTTGTAGGATTTGCACTGTGATTTTAAATAATCGTGTTTCTTCTTTTTTTAAATAGAAGCAGTGTTCTCATTTTCATGAATTTCCCTCTATTTTCCTCATCTATTGGTTGCCAAAAAAAACAAATGAATTGTCACAAAGAAAATTGACCAAAGAAAATCCACAGAGAGCAAAACTATGTATTTAAGGCAACATACCTGTGTCCTGGGAAGAAGTATTTAACCAAGGGCCTTCTATTTTGTCCAACCTCCAGGAACTGATGGAGCCTTTCAAGTTAGACTCAGATCATCTAAATCCCCACCTATCGGATGTATGATCCAGAAATTTCTATGACTGCTAAATAATCAGGGCAGGGAGAGGGAAATGGAGGAAAATGACTCTTTTAAAAAGATGGTCCCTTTCTGATAATTGGGCTATCCCTTTTGTACATCAGTGTGTTTAAAAATCTCTACATCAATTAGTAATTTTATAAGCATATCCTATATATTCATATGTATTTAAAACGGGGTATGAAATGAGGGAAACAACATTCTATACTCTATATATGTATTTGACAGGGGAAATCCTTTCCAATAATTTCATTACATTAGTTACTTTCACTTGCAATTGAACGTCATTAAAATTACTAAATTGGGTATTTATTTTATATAAACCTTTATCACTAGAGCCTTTATCCAAACTTATCAGATAATAATGTTTTGTATTCACTTTTTAAATATGCACAAGTATCATTGCAAAACCTCAGCCACAACTGCAAAACACTTTAAGAATGATGAAGCAGTACCTTGAAAGATGGAGATAATATAGACCCTCCTAATCAGAGACTATCAGAAGAAACCAAAAGGCTTTTTCATGCCATCTTAATGTTCCAAGAGCAATATATCTAGCTTCGTGTTACCCTAGGGTTTAACCCAGCTAGACTCTAAATATATTTACCAGGGTTGTCACAGTCCTTATAATTATAGCCTCGTGAAACAATGCCCCTTCCATCAAGGAAACACAACACTGAAGACCATGCATGCATGTCTATGTTAAGAATCCCAGTTTCCTCATTTTTTCACAAAAAAATATTTCCTCATTTAGTTTTTCTGCTGATCATTTCATGTCAAACAGTGTCATTTTATTATATTTTATCATATTTCCCCATTATTGGTAAACCTTTCCCTCCATCCAGTATTTTCAACAAAGCTGAAAAGTGTTTCAGTATACATCAACGAGCTGCAAAGTCATCAGAAACATAATAAGTACACTGGAATTTATGAAAGTCTGACGACGAAAAATACATCCCATACCTAATCTAATCTACTGCTTTGCAAATGCAATATCTTCCCCACAATGGGGAACTCAGTGTGCTAATTAAACAAAATCATTTTCGTATGAAAGTCGAGGGGCGTTCAAGGTCGGTAATCCAGGATTGTGGGTGTGCCCGGGAGGGAAGGAAGACTAAGTTGGGAAGCTAGAGCTGAAGAGGTGAGTTTTAAGGTGCTTCCTAAAAGATGCAACAGAAGGACTATTTCTTACATTGAAAGGGAAAGAGTTCCAAAGGACAGGGGCATAGTGACTGAAGGAATTAGAAAAGTGTTTAATTGATTTGTAAACTTTACGATCAAAAGTGGGGGCTTGAAGGAACTTGAGTTTGGGGGTACTTCGCCTTGTGTTTCTACAAGAGGTGTAGGGGTGGATTAATCCTCTTAGGTAAACTGGTTGACCCTGGTTGAGAATCTTATATGTAATAAGACCAATTTTAAATTGTACCCTGTATTTGACTGGTAGCCAATGAAGTTTTTTTAGTTGAGGGGTAATGTGTGAGAATTTAGAGGAACGGGTGACAACCCTGCAGAGTGAGTTCTGGACTAGCTGCAATCTCCTTAACTCAAAATCAGTGAGCGATAAGAAGAGTGAATTGCAGTAGTCCAGCCTGCTGCTCACCAAAGCATTTGCTAACAGCACTGATGTATTCAGGTCTAGAAGGGGACGAATTCTGTAGAGGTCTCTCGCTTGTACTCTAGTGGACTTAATGACCTGTGACATGTGGTTTGAGAAATTGAAATTAGAGTCGAACACCATTCCGAGGTTCCTGACACTTTGTGCTGGCAAGACCTGATTTCCCAGAATATTGATAGGGAAGTGAGGGAGGAGTTGGTTATGAATTTTTTGGGAGCCTATGAGAATGAACTCAGTTTTATCTAGGTTAAGTTTTAATTTATTTGCGAACATGAAATTTTGAATGTCGTTTAGGCAGTTCTTTAGTTTTTGGATAGAGTGAGAGAAATTTTCTGGTGAAAGTGTTATGTATAACTGGGTCTCATCAGCATAAAAGTGGTAGAGGTGCTACTGTGGGAATGAATGATTGAGCCGATTGGGTTAGTGTAGAGAGAGAACAGGATTGGTCCAAGGACAGAGCCCTGGGGTACTCCATAATGGAGCGCAGCAGGATGCAAGAGTGTACTGCCTACCTTGACCGAGTGTGTCCTTCCCGACAGGTATGATTTGAACCAGCCAAGTACTAGCTCACTGATTCCATAATAAACATTGAGTCTGTCCAGGAGAATGGTGTGGTCAATGGTATCCAAAGCGGCGGATAGATCCAGGAGGGTAAGGGCAGTGACAGAACCCCTGGCCATGTTAAGAAGAATATCATTTTGAATATTAAGGAGGGCACTTTCAGTAGAGTGGTGTTTTCTATAAGTCGACTGGAAGGCAGTCATAAGACCGGCTTCATCAAGATGAGTTTGTAGATACCTGGCCTAGAACACAGATGGTCACCCACCAAGTACTAACATAGACAATTGCTGCTTAACGGCAGTGATGAGATGAGTACTCATCATGCTATGCCATAATTCATAAAAGTCTGGTGAAATAAAAAACAAAAAAAGGGATATCTAAAAGCATGAGCCTCACTGGAGCTTATCCTTTGTATTAAAACAAAAGGTTTTTAGCTTTATTAATTTTAGAGGATAGAAAGGCTACCATATGTCTAGCTATGAGTAGTCAGTGTTTTTGGAACCTGGCTGAGTCATCCACTGAGGGCAAATGCTGAGGAATTGTTCTATGGATCTATTGGTGAAGATCCCAAAGAGACTTGTTCCACTTCTGCGATATATTGTAAACCTTGCTCCCAATTCTTTAAAATTAGAGAGTCAGGAAAGTTTTCTACAATTGGGGCCTCAGTGTGTGGCAGCGTGAAAGGTTTGTGATGGGTTTGCGATCCACTCTCTGATGTGATTTCAGGGTTAAAGATAGCTACATTATTTTTGCAACTGTTCAGTGAGATCTCGGACTTAGCTGAGATGATAATGAGGTTAAGAGGAAGAGTTATTTCACAGCCCAGCAGGAGAGCACCAGTCACCTGGGTCAGACAGTGGCTGAGGAGACATGAGGACAGGGGCCAATACTATAATCCCATTGCAGAGTTTTATCTAGTAGATCAGCCCACTTTCACCAATTTTATGCAGATGTTTCTTGAAATATTTACTGAAACTGAGCACCGATTAACACCAGACTTCCAGAGGCAGACAACCTTTATGAGGGAGCTGCTCAGCCCAGGCCAGAAGTTAGGTATTACATTGAGATACCTGGCCACAGGGGGTACATCTAACTTCAATTTGCCTTCACGGTGGGGAGATTGACCAATAACCGCTTCATCCCTGAGGTGTGTGACACCATAATCAGACACTACCATGATGAGGTTTTTGCTTGCCCTACCTGCCCAAAGAGCTGGTTGGAGATAGAGCAGGGATTCAGGGAGAAATGGAACCTAGCCCATGCTATTGGTACCGTGGATGGGAAACACATCCTCATCAGATGTCACAGACAAGCGGGAAGTGATCACTTCTACTACAAGGGCTTCCACTCCCTTGTCCTCCTCAGCCTTGTGGACACTGACTATAAGCTTATCTGGTTCAACATTGCCACCCCGGATCAAGTTCTGACAGCAGATTTTCCTCTACAGTGATCTGAGGTGAAAAATAGAAGATAACACCATTGAACTTGAAACTTCTTTGGCTGACAGAGTAGTCCCCCGCCCCAGAAGTTTCTGGGGTTGTAACCCCCTTAGAAACACACTATTCTTTGTAATTAGGGAGACACAGAGATGTCAGGGTTAAATAGGAAGACATAGGGGTGTGAAGGTTAAACTCTCCCCCATTGAAATGCAAACTTGTTTGTATTTATGATCATTATTACAAAAAAGTGTGTGGAGTTCCCAGCCATTGTATCCCAAACTTCTCTGTATTTGTGATGACAAAGAAGTGTGAGGGATTAAACCCCACCTTGCTAACTTCTTTTGACTGGGCTTGAAAGACACGTGTTAGGATTTGAACCCCCTTGAAATAAAAAATTGGTTTGGAGTGTTATTTAAATTTTCTTGTCCATGATTTTTTAATTTACTTTTTTTGCGGGAGGGGGGGGGGGACAAAGTGATGTGCCCTTTGACACAAGATTCTGGGTGACAATACAAGGTAAGGTTTTGAACTCTAAATCAAATTTACCTAAGTATTTGGGGGTAGGGGCTAAAGTGTTAACTAATGTGCTAAAGTTTTTGCACAATACTTTAAAAAGGCAGGGTTTCATATGCTTATAGGGTTTGAATGAGGTGTGTGTTAGTTTTTAAAAGGTTTATGATTGATATATTATTCCAAGGTTCCTGATAGGTTTACGATTGAAAGGATTCCTGTAAGACTGAAAAAGATGACCATACACTGGCCACCATATTGGTATACGGTAGGTTTATGACAAGGTATACGAGTGTAAGATCACAGAAGAATCAGGAACAGTTTACAGAAATTTCAAACCATTTCTAGAGATCATATTTTTTTGGTTATTTTGGGGGTTTTTTTGTTGTTTTTTTTGCCTCCAGAGTTTCATGAATTGTGACACGGCAACAATGACTGTCTATCTGTTACAGAAGTTGTGGTGTGGCCATAATGGCTGTATTTTGCAGAAGTTAAGCGGTGATGGGCTACGATAATACTTGGATGGGTTACTGTTTCAGTGCACTACTTGTGTTTTTGATGGCTTTTCACTCGCGCTAGAGGACCAAAACCCCTTTCAGCCTTGTTTTTTAATGCAATGACAAAAATTCTTGAATTCATGTATCCAGATAATGATCTGAATCATCACCAAAATTGAAACATCTGTTAATCTGTTAACATTTTTTCAAAAAAAATTTCAAAAAAATCTGTTAGCAATTTTTCAAATGTGGGTTTTTTTTAACAAAATACGTCCATAAAATATTAAGTTATTTTGCAAATATACAAAATCATTTTGCTTTTAATTTTCTGTGATGACAATGATTTTAACAATATAACATAGCTTTATCTGCTTTTCCAAATTATGATAAATACTCCTTGGACATGATAGAAGCTTTGGAAACTTTGAAGATATTTAACACTCGATAATTAAAAATATATTTGCTTACATTTTCAAATTGTAAAATCCTTTTTCAAGATTTATAAAAACTTAAACTTCATACAATACAGAGCTAAAATCTAATCTAATCTACTGCTTTGTAGGCGCAATATCTTCCCCACTAAGGGGAACTCAGTGTGCTAGTTAACAAAAATCATTTCTAATAAGGAGAGTCGAGGGGCGTTCAAAGTCAGTGTTCCAGAGTTGTGGGTGAGACCGAGAGGGAAGGAGACTAAGTTGGGAAACTAGAATTGAAAAGGTGGGTTTTGATGTGTTTCCTGAAAGATGCAACAGAGGGACTGTTTCTTATTTGGAACAGGAAAGAGTTCCAAAGAACTGGGGTGTAGTGACTAAAAGAATTAGTTAAGTGTTTAATTGATTTATGAACTCTACAGTCAAAACTGGGGGTATGAAGGATCTTGAGTTTAGGGGTACTAAGCCTAGTATTTCTGAAGGAAGTGTAGGGGTGAATTAATTCTCTTAGGTAAATTGGTTGACCTTGGTTGAGGATTTTGTATGTAATGAGGCCTATTTTGAATTGTACCCTGTACCTGACTGGAAGCCAATGGAGTTTTTTTTAGTTGAGGAGTGATGTGAGAAAATTTTGAGGAACGGGTGACAACCCTGCAGAGCGAGTTTTGCACTAGTTGCAATCTCCTTAACTCAAAATCAGTGAGAGATAAGAACAGGGAATTGCAGTAGTCTAATCTGCTGCTCACCAAAGGATTGGCTAGAAGAACTGATGTTTTAAGGTCTAGAAGGGGATGAATTCTGTGGAGGTCTCTTGCATGGACTCTAGTGGACTTTATGACTTGTGACACATGGTCAGAGAAGGTGAAATTGGAATCAAACACCACTCCGAGGTTGACACTTTGTGCTAGTGAGACCTGATTACCAAGAATATTGATTGGAAAGTGAGGAAGGAGTTGTTAACGGTTGTTTTTCGAATCTATCAAAATGAACTCGGTTTTGTCAGTGTTGACTTTTAATTTATTTGTGAACATGAAATTTTGAATGCCATTTAGGTAATTCTTTAAGTTTTGTATACCGTGAGAAAAATTTGCTGGAGAGAGTGAAATGTATAACTGGGTGTCATCGGCATAGAAATGGTAATTAATACTACTGTGAGATTGAATGATGGAACTGATTGGGTTGGTGTAGAGCGACAAAAGAATTGGACCAAGGACGGAGCCCTGGGGATCCCCATACTGGAGGGCAACAGGATGTGAGAGTGTGCTGCCTACCTTGACCAAGTGTGTCCTTCCCGACAGGTATGATTTGAACCAGCCGAGTGCCAGTTCACTGATTCCATAGTAACCATTAAGTCTATCCAGGAGAATGGTGTGATCAATGGTATCGAATGTGGCGGAGAGATCTAAAAGGGTGAGGGCTGTAACAGACCCTTTGGCCATATTGAGAAGAATATCATTGTGAATATTAAGGAGGGCACTTTCAGTACAATGATGTTTTCTATAAGCCGATTGGAAGGCAGTCATCAGGCCGGCTTCATCAAAGTGAGTTTGTAGCTGGGCTGCTACTACCCTTTCAAGTATCTTTGAAAGAAAGTTTAGATTGGAGACAGGCCTGTAATTTTCGAAAACTTCTTTGTCTATGGATGATTTTTTGAGGATTGGGGTTACATGTGCCTGCTTAAAAATCTTAGGACACTTATCTTGTTCTAGAGAGGCATTGATTATTGAAGTGATGGGGATGATGAGAATGTCCAGATATTCAAGAACAAGAAAAGTGGGCCAAGGGTCGAGGGAACATGATTTAGTAGGAGAGTCTGGAATGATTTTGGTAACTTGATCTACAGTTACAGTAGAGAAAGAGGCAAACATGGGTGGAGGAGAGTCTGTGGTGATGTGTTGGAAATTTATTGAAGTAGAGAAAATTGAGTGTATTTTTTCAATTTTTTCTGTAAAGAACTCCACAAATCTGTCAGCCAAAAGCTGAGGGGGATTTATCGATGGGAGGATCTTTGCTGGGATTCTGTGTAACACATCACCCAGGACTCGCCATAATTTTTGTTGGTTGTGGTGATTGTCCCAAATTTTTGCCTTAAGGAATTCAGATTTGGCCTACATGCAGATTTTATTGTACTAATAAACTTTCTGCATGTATTGGGATCTATTGAAGGTAGATTTATTTCAGCGCCAAATATGCTCAAACAAATGCTTGGTCTCTTTTGCTGCAATTACCATTTTGTTAACCCATCCTGGGATGTACTTCGCCTTGGTATTTTTGGTGTGTGGTGGTGCATGTTTGTTGATAAGGGTGGACAAGGTAGTGTGATATTGTTCATAGAGAGTCTTGGTTTCCATGGATGGATTATTAAGTAGTTCAGAAGCAAGGAGATCTGTTTTCAATTTCTCTTTATCAATTTTATGGTATTTACAAAAGGTGACAGTAGCATTAGTTTGGGATATGGGGGTTGAGAGATTTAGGGTAAAACAAATTGAAAAATGGTCGGAAAAGGCATCAGTGGTATGGACATTGGAAATATTGTCATTGTTGGATTTGGTTAAAACCAGGTCAAGTGTATGTCCATGAATGTGAGTTGGGAAGTTAACTTTCTGAATTAAATCAAATGAATCAATCAATGACTGAAAGGTTTTTGAATTTAAGCATGTTGTTTCAAGGTGAAAATTGAAGTTGCCGATGATCACCAGATTTTCCGTGGTATGATGAATATCCTCCAGAAGTGACTGAAACTGTTCAAAAAGGATGTGGTACTGGAGGACGGTGGTCTATATATTCAGAAAGTAAAAGGATTCTTTGTGAAGGTATATCTTGAGGAGGAAATTTTCAAAGGTGGTGCTGGTCTTTGTTTGGAACTACAGAAGGATCCAGTCCATCTTTAACAAAAAGCCCAATCCTCCACCGCGACAGACCTCTCGTGGCTGTTGATAGAGATTGTAGCCTGGTGGGGTGATTTCGGACAGATTTGCACTTGTGGTGTCAGGTCTCATCCAAGTCTCGGACATGGACAGAGACAATAAGTAAGAAAGTGGACAAATACACAGACCTCTGCTTGTGATACTCACACTTAGCTTGTTTGTGTGTTGAAATTCTACCACAACAAATGCAAGCAAGTGTGTCTGGGTTTTTTTCACAAATGGGATTCTATGCAGGTCAATAATAATCGGCGTGAAACATTTTATGTCCGGGTGGTTGTCGACACTTTTGTGAGCTTTAGGAGCAGGCCAATTTTCTTTTTATCGCTTTCAAACAAAATATACTTATTTGACTTCCGGCTTAAAAGACAAAATTGTTTAAATCGCACCACGGTGCGATAGTTTTCTGCTACATTGAATAGTCAGTAAGAAAGATTCACATTTTTATCAGGTTTAAACTTACATAGAGATTTTTTGACATACGCACTTTGTCAGCAGTATATTTTGGGTATGCTGCACCCGGTCTCCTACACTCGCCACCATTCTGGCGTTCTACCAGTAAATACCCATGCTGTGGTTAATATTCTTAATTTAAGTTATACTAAAAGCTTGCTATTTTATTCTTCCACAGTGTAATAAGGAACCCAAGTTAAATTATAGTGGCATTCTACCAGTGAACGCCAGCCTACCAGAGAACGCCCGCCTTATACTGCTCAGCTACCCATGTTCGTCGCCTACCCAAGTTCGTCATCTGCCTCAAAAACTGTTAAGGACAGGGAATATTGATACTGAAACAAACTGAATAGATACGATTAATGATGAAGTACAACTCTACCAGGAAAGATTATTATGACAAGGTTTTAATGTTGTCAAAAAATGCCAGTGACGAACTTGGGTAGGCGACAGACTTGGGTAGCTGAGAGGTACATATATCTTTACACAGTGGTTAAATCACGGGACATCCCAATATATAAATTACTGACTATATGTCGGGAAGTAATTTCATTGATTGATTTTTTTAGTCGAATCTTTGATTCGAGTTATGTACTGAGTTGCGGTCGCGATTTTAAAAGGGCCGTTTAAGCCCTTAAATATCAAATTCTTCATAATATTTGTTCACATATCGGTACATTAAGGTCTATACTATACACTCTGCCATTTTGAAGATTTTTAATGCTTTTATTCAGTTATATTTTATAAAGTAAAAAGCTTGTCTAGCACTTCGTCTGGCTTTCTCCAAGGACCCGTATGTCCTAGAAACTATTGTGTTTGCCATTGTAATGGTCTACTCGAAAGAGTCTTTTTTAACGGTTTCGTCTGCTGGTTTCTAGAGGTGAAACCCCAATTAATTTATTTGTCTGCAGGGTTTACCACGCAGCCACTGTTAATGTAAAATTGCTGTCTGCGCATCTACGTGTACGCCATTATTTGTCAAACAAATAAACCGCAAAGAAATTAATGAATGAAGTGACGTCACGGTAGTACTATACATTTTTCGTTTAGCCAATCAAAATCGAGATCACCTCTGGCAGAGACAATGAAAATTCAAACTCCGTATATCTACATTCAACCACTAGAAGGCGCTTTTGTATGTCCTAGAAGGTATCATGATGGGGTTTCTAAACGTGAGGCTACGATGGGGTTTCTAACAACATTTTACAAATATATAATCCAGCAATATTTCTGTCTTCTCGCAATATTTAAAACAAATAAAATATCAAATGCTGGTAGTTGTACACCCACACAGTGATGAAAACGTGAGGCTACAATGGTGTTTCTAACAATATTTTACAAATATATAATCCAGCAATATTTTACTGTCGCCGCACCTCACTCTGTCTTCTCGCAATAAAATATCAAATGCTTGTAGTTGTACACCCACAGAGTGATGAAGACGTGAGGCTACGATGGGGTTTCTGACATTTTACAAATATATAATCCAGCAATATTTTACTGTCACCGCACCTCACTCTGTCTTCTCGCAATATTTAAAATAAAATATCAAATGCTGGTAGTTGTACACCCACACAGTGATGAAGACGTGAGGCTACAATGGTGTTTCTAACAATATTTTACAAATATATAATCCAGCAATATTTTACTGTCGCCGCACCTCACTCTGTCTTCTCGCAATATTTAAAACAAATAAAATATCAAATGCTGGTAGTTGTACACCCACAGAGTGATGAAAACGTGAGGCTACGATGGGGTTTCTAACAATATTTTACAAATATATAATCCAGCAATATTTTACTGTCACCGCACCTCACTCTGTCTTCTCGCAATATTTAAAATAAAATATCAAATGCTGGTAGTTGTACACCCACAGAGTGATGAAAACGTGAGGCTACAATGGTGTTTCTAACAACATTTTACAAATATATAATCCAGCAATATTTTACTGTCACGCACCTCACTCTGTCTTCTCGCAATATTTAAAATAAAATATCAAATGCTGGTAGTTGTACACCCACAGAGTGATGAAAACGTGAGGCTACAATGGTGTTTCTAACAATATTTTACAAATATATAATCCAGCAATATTTTACTGTCGCCGCACCTCACTCTGTCTTCTCGCAATATTTAAAACAAAATATCAAATGCTGGTAGTTGTACACCCACAGAGTGATGAAAACGTGAGGCTACGATGGGGTTTCTAACAACATTTTACAAATATATAATCCAGCAATATTTTACTGTCACCGCACCTCACTCTGTTTAGCGGGCGATAATACCAAGTTTACAGATTTCAACACCCACTGCTGTCCTAAGATTCGACTCCGTGGTTGGCAGAAGGCCAGCCACTTCACCCTAGTTTATCATTTTCCGGGAAATCTGTGACCTCATATCTTCTCATGAATATTAATGAGTTGATGCTACTGCCGTGAATTCCCAAGTTTAAGGTATTTGATCTTCATTGAAGCTTCCATTTTGTAAAATATTGTTAGAAAACCCGGGAAATCCGTGACCTCATATCTTCTCATGAATATTAATGAGTTGGTGCTACTGCCATGAGTTCTGAGTTTACAGTAGCCTTACAGGGGGGGACAGCGATTCGCGGGGGACAGTGATTCGCCAGTTTCTATTGTACCTCATTTAAAACTAATATCTGTGTTGATACTGAAGGAGCCTTATAGCATAGAAAAGCAAGAAAACAAACTGCATCTGACTGATGCAAAGAGCTGTATGTTCTCTAAACTCTGCCTGGGGTCAATATAAATACTATTTATAACTTCATTAAGTGCTAGAACACAATGAGAAGAATTGATCTTTAGCTTTAACTAATGTTTGCAAAGTGTTTAACAGTCTTTGTAACTTTTTGGGGAACAGTATAAAATAATTGGCGAAATGCTGTCCACTTTCCAACAGCTCTAATCTTATTGCCATGGGACAAGTTCTATGGTTGTATTTGTACTTATCACAAAATATATTTTATGATGCTACTATCATTTTACAGTTTGGGGAACCTCTTTTCATTCTGATAACTTTTATAAAACTACACTGCATATTTGTCCTCAAGAAACTTCATTTTGCTGTTTTTATGGGCGAATCGCTGTCCCCCCCCCCCCCCCCCCTGTACATCTTGATGATTCGCGACTTTTACTAACGTTTTAGTTACAAGCTTATTTCACGTCTAAATATTTTATTTTGCAGCAATTTGGATGTGTTTTATAAAACTATAAATACTAAAGCACCGTTTTATGTTATAAAAAGTGAAAATAGATGCTTTTCCACCCTAAATTTCCAATCTCCTCCTGCTTTCTCCGCGGTGCTGACCCCTGCAATGTCTCTGGTTTATGAATATTGAGCAATGTTTTTTGTGTGATGCGCCTTAGAATCTGTCTTTATGACAGAGATTAAGCGCTATAAAAGTCCAATTAGAATTAAAATTTATATCAATGAAAAATGGCGATACTCAAATCAACAAGACCCTATATTTGATCTTTTTTTAGGCTCTCATTTTGTAAAATATTGCCACAATCCTAAAACAAGGCATCCCGTGATATAAAGCACTTCCCTAGATGAGGCACTTCTCAGTTCTCACGATTTAGCACTTCCCGACATATAGCCAATATGTTACTTATCGGGACGTCCCGGGACATAACCTTGCCGATATCTTTATTCGCCGAGGCTCTCGAACCGTAATAATCGGTTCGCCAGACCTACAGACTATTGATCCATTTGAGTTGTAGATATACTGCTTCTGATACAGTGTGCATTATGACAAAAATATTTCACGTTTGCATTATTGTGATCAATCCGTCCAGTCTCCCAGCATTATCTTCAAGTTTGAGCTTTGTGTGTGTGCCTGTGTGGCTAAGTGTACTACTCCAACGGCTATTTTGCGTGAGTGAGGGGGGTTTGTAAAGTGTTCAAGTTGGAACTTTTTGTGTGTGTATGTATGGCTTGTGTTGTATACTTTATGTGTGAGTGAGGGGGGCCTTGCCAGTATACATTCCCATACTTAAAGCTTATGCGTTGATTGTGTCATGCCATTGTTCTTTTCAGGGTTTCTTTGATGTTGGAAGATAAGACTAGTGGTCCCAGGCATTCATTACAGATTAAAAAATAAAAAAAAAAATCCGGTTAAAATATTGTACAAGTCATGGTTTAATTAGGGAATAGCATTACAGATTCAATGTAAAACCCGTATAAAACATTGAATAAATCACAGGTTAATTAGCATTATTCACCCGTGAAACGGATCACGGATCAATAGTCTCTAAGTCTGGTGAACCTCTAATTACGGTTCGGCAGCCACTTCGATCTTTATTAAGTGTCAAGGACAATTGCAAACAAAATGGGCGTTCACTGGTATTTCCGGTTTGGGGTAAAAACAGCCGATAATAGAGATGTATTGTCAAAATATAACACCTTAAGAGAAATATTGAACAGCATAATCCACAGTCAACAGGATACATTTTTCTTTGTTAAAAAACTGGTGTGACATAAATTTTGTGCATATACTATAATAAAACTACAAGTTTGGCAACTCACAGATCTGTCAAATTTTCACCCTACGTCATTTCATCTGCAATAATCCTTTTTAAATCCAACCTATCACACAACCAATGCACATAAACTTGAAATAGAAGCTTGTATTATGCTATACATTTACAGTATTTATTGTACAGCAAATACAATATATGCTAAAAACGGACACTTTTAGTATAATTTCCTTGTATAAAAGTCCATTTTTTCTGATTTCTGATTTTGTGGGGGATCATGTGACAATACTCCAGCATTGAAATCACCTGATCTATCAGAATAAATCTCAAAGAACTTTTAATACCAATAAATCTTGCTAGTTCAAAGAAGAAAATATACATGATTGGGTAGCAATTTATTTTCAAAACATATGCCATTGTTGAAAATTTCCTCACAATTCTATTTTAACTCCAAAGCAACATGTACACAGTTTGCCAAAATATATAAAACCAATTTTCAGTGACCAATATTGTAGTGCGGTTTTACACAGACGAAGAGACTTTTGTCATGGTATCGTGGTTTCAATATTTTGTCTAAACCATGGGAAGTGAATATATATCGGGTTCCTTGCACTAACTAAATCACTACTGCTTCACGGCTTAACTTGGCACACCTTGGACACAAAAAGCTTATTTTTGATTGTTTTGAGTGTAGTTTTGTGCTTTTCTTTTATTGAATGCACAGGATATTTACACCACGGTTCTGCACCCAAGGTAGAATTCAGTGCTTGGATACACCAAGGTAGAATTCAGTGCTTACATACACCACGGTGGTGTACCCAAGGTAGAATTTAATGCTTGCGTACACCACAGTGGTGTACCCAAGGTAGAATGCAGTGCTTGCGTTCACCACCGTGGTGTACCCAAGGTAGAGTTCACTGCTTGCGTACACCACAGTGGTGTACCCAAGGTAGAATGGAGTGCTTGCGTACACCACTGTGGTGTACCCAAGGTAGAGTTCACTGCTTGCGTACACCACGGTGGTGTACCCAAGGTAGAATTCAGTGCTTGTGTACACCACGGTGGTGTACCCAAGGTAGAATACATTGCTTGCGTACACCACTGTGTTGTAGCCAAAAGGAATCTAAGGGAAAATTTATTCCTTACATACACCATTTATTTCCTAAATACACCACAGTGGTGTATACCATGGAGGTGTACCCAAGGTAGAATTCAGTGCTTGCGTACACCACTGTGGTGTACCCAAGGTAGAATTCAGTAGGGCTGGGACGGGTACAAAAAAACGACATCGAGTACTCGCCCTCTCAAAACCGAACCGAATCGAGTAACCGCGAGATTTAGTTCCCACCATCAGAAGTCTTCTGTAAACAAATGGTCGATTCCGGAAACGAAACTTTTGAAGAAAAACGTTTCCTATGTAACCAGATATCATAGATTATGGAGTAAATTATAGGTTTTCAAGCGAAAACAACAACTTTAAGTGAAGTTAGGTGACGGAAATGCTGAAATGCAGCATATTTTACACAAACGTTTCATTACGTGGGCGATAATATAATACCTCGCGAGTAACCGAGTACTTAAAATGGACTCAAGTACAGGCGAAGATCGCCTCGTACACCGAGGCTCGAGTACTCAGTCGCAGCCCTAGAATTCAGTGCTTGAGTATACCACGGTGGTGTACCCACATACCTATATGTGTAAGGTAATTTGTGACATTTTGGCACTATTTTTCTGCAACCTAATATTTAATTCAAAAAGTTTCTTGATCCGACCAAATGTGAAAACTCTTTAATTGAGAGAGATTATTCCTTGAAATTAAGTTGCACATTAAATCTTCTTCCTCCATTACAAATATCATGTTTTCCATTGGAAATTTGTGAGGTTACACTTTATAAGGTACTCAGTAAATTCAAGTGGAAAAGACCTTCTCAGGGACCTGATGTTAATTTCTTCATAAATTAATGTTTTACTTTACAAAGTTCTATGTAAAAGGCTTTCACTGTTTCTGAAAAGAAAAAAAATATGATTCTTGCTTGTAGCTAAGACAAATGCAACTGAAAATGTCATTTTCAATGGAGAAGGTGTTAGCGGATGCTCAAGAGCTGTCCAATCGACTGAAAGAACATGATAGTGCAGCTGATAACCTCATTGCAGTAACTCAGACCATGTACCGCCGAGTAGATTCCATGAGACAGGTAACACTCTGAAGGTTTTTAGAACTACCAGGTTGTTATTTATGCACACAATTTATGCTTACTATGAACACCACAAACTTAGGAAAGGAACACTATTTGTTCAATATCAGCATTTACGCATATTCCTATAAAAGTAATCGTGCAAATTCCAGGTATTTGTAAGCTGGAACAGACACTTTCATAAAGACTAAAGAATACACTAATGATAAAAGAATATTAGAATATAACATCTGCCTGTACCCTCTCTTACCTCTCTTTGTGTTACTTTCAATCTTTTGCTACATCCATAAAGCTCATGCAATTTTATTTAGTTCAAAGATTCTCTTCAAATTTGGCACATGTATCCAGTAGCCCTGGGAATAGTTTCTGAATATGGTGCCATGACCTTTTGACCAGAAAAGTCAATGACCAAAAACATGTTTTAAAAGGGTTGTGCTTATCCAGATGATAACTTAAAAAGCCCTTCACTCATTCACATGAAATTTGGCAAACAGGTTTGTTATATAGATGTTTGAAAACCTTTTACTTTTGGAAATGATCCGATATAAAATGGCCAACTTATTAATGATCTACTAAATGCCAGAATTTTTCTAAATGATGAAAATGAAAAATCGTTAATAATTCGGAAACACTGCGAGATAGAGTGATGTCGACAAAATTCTGCCTACCAGGGTATTCACAGAATCATGTGGCAGTATTTGCCAAAAAATCTATTTCCTGCCATTTTTGGCAGACATCTTGAATTTCCGAGTAAAAAGCAAAAATGCATTCAGCCAGAAAACCGGGAGAGATATAGCGACTTAACCAGGGTAAACAGAGGGTGATCAGGAACTTTGGCAAATTTTTTGGCCCACTGGGCCGCAGGGTGTACACAGTCATCTGGCACTCTTTCAAGAAACATTTTCCTGCCATTCTTTTGCATTTGGTTAAATTTTTGCACAAGTGGAAATCCATATTGAACAGAGCAAAATAACATTTCAGCAAAATCATTAATGCTCATTGGGGTGTTTTGCTTTTGCTTTGCAGACAAAAGTTCTTTTTTTCTTGTGAAGCAATACTGTAGCTTTTACCCCACAGCCCTTAAGGGCTGTCGGGGTATTGTTTTCACCCATGGTGTCCGGATGTGCGGGCGGGTGGGTCACTGGATAAAATTTGTCCGGGCTGTATCTCAGAAACCATAAGGTGTAGGAAGTTGATACTTGGTAGAGACATTGGTTTGGGATAGTAGGTGTGCAATGTCTTGGTGTGATCTTGATTTGACCTTTGACCTTGCCATAATGACCTTGACCTTTAAAATCTTGTCCGGGCTATGTCTTGGAAACCATAAGGTCCAGGAAGTTGATACTTGATAGGGACATTGGTTAGGGGGTGTTAGGTGTGCAAAGTCATGGTGTGATCTTGATTTTCCCTTTGACCTTGACGTAGTGACCTTTACCCATAAAATCTTGTGTGTAAAAAGTTGATATTTGGTACAGACATTGGTTGGGGGTAGTAGGTGTGCAATGCCCTGGTGTGACCTTGATTTAACCTCTGACCTTGCCGTAGTGACATTGACCTATAAAATCTTGTCCAGGCTATATCTCGGGACACCGTAAGGTGTAGGAAGTTGATACTTGGTAGCGACATTGGTTGCGGCTTTCTCTTATGACAAAGATATATGGATTGCTGCAACTGTTTATAATATATACCTTTACAAAATTTTGCTATTTTCATTAGGGCAGAGTTGGTAGCAGATTTTCCATTTCGGTATCCCGCCAGTGTAAAACCATACCGATTCCGGGATACTCAAAGAAGAAATTGTGTTCTAGCATTTCCCCAGTGGAATAGGCCCACCCACCGGAAGTTAGATTCGTCAAAAGAAACATTGCAGTTCTGAAAGAAATCATTATAAAAGTGCTAAAATTTATAAAAATATGGGATAAAAGTTTGTAATTTCTTCAGATTTGAGGTTTGTTTCTAATACTTTACGTTTTCTCACAATATTATATGGTGACATTCGAAATACCAGCTGTAAAGAGTCGCCACAGTGTTGAAGTGAATTGGACTCGATACCGAGGTACCAGTGTTACCGACCCTGCCCTAATTTTCATTGACATCTATTTTCCTATTGATAAATTTTACAGTGTCGTAATTTTAGTTTACTGATTAATGCTGTCATCTTGTTGTTGATTTGTCTTGGTTTAATACTTCATCTTTACATACATTTTCTTTCTCCTAGACATTATTTTCTCTGCTTAAACATTATTTGGAGCTTTATATAACTGACACTGCTCTGAAAGTATCCTGATCTTTGCACTGTTTAACAATTCTATATCTCATGGTGTTAAAAACTATTACCCGAGGCTGTGGGGTGCGGGCATCTGTGATGCTATTTTTCAATTTTAAAAGGTCAGTGCATTTTACATAAATGACAAGTCCAAAATGCCAAAATGGGAACTCAAGTCCTCAAATTTGCTTGTTATTTTACAAATAATTTTGATATTACATTTTTTTTCACCCTTTTGTGTTTCATTGTCCTTTTCAGCATATTTGATTTCAGTATATTTTAATAGTTTATGGTAAATTTCTGTTTTTAGTATCAAGAAGATTTGAATGAGCTCAATGAAATAGCCCGCCATAGACCGAGATCAAACCTAATACTAGGATTAATGCAAGAAAACAGTCAAATCAGAGAGCTTCAACAGGTAGGAAATATTGAGAATTTATTGTGTTGCCTGGCTGTGGACATACAGGGATGGCTTTGTTATCCAGACTTTTTAAATGTCCTTGATTATCATCGCCTTTCAGCCAAATAATGTTTGTAGTGACACACTGGGTTTAAGAAACTCATTTTTTTCTGAAGCTGAGGAGATTTTGACCATGTTACTTTCAGTGTTGTATCCAAGGCTGCTACATCCATTTTCTGATTCAAAATCTTCGTCTACCAACTTGTCTGGGTAATGTTGATACTCCTGACCAAATTATAGCTTTTAAAATTAACCATTTTATTGCATAAAAACGTACTTACATAATCCCAACAGAAGCTTACGTGACCTACCGTTCGGTCAAGGACACAGACAATGTGTCTCGCCATTTTTTTCTCTCTTAATGTACACACGTAAACCCCAGCGGGCACCTGCTGGAGGTTATATCTCCACTGTAAGTTGTCATTCTTATTTTGACCGCCGTCAAGTACACACGCGTTCTTTTCGGATCTTCAAAGATTTTTTACCATGTCCGAAAAACAAAGGAAATGCTCCATTTGTGCAGGTGATATGTTGCCTTGGGACAACCATCAGGCCTGTTTAAAATGCAGAAACGACAAGAAAGGGAAGGATAAGTGTGTGATTGGTAAGGAAAGTGACTGTACTATTTGTGCTGGTGCTTTGAAAATTCCTCATAGAAAGAAATCTTCAAAAACTAAAGTTTCTGACAAGTTTGATGATTCGCTGTTGGATGAGCCAACTCCTTCAAAGTCCTCAACTTCCTCCACTTCTACTCCTGATTCATCTCTTCAGGAGATGTTAAAGGCTATGAATTCTCAGTTATCTTCCCTGGCTTTTCAATTTGAGGAGTTCAAGCGCAGGGATAAACCTTCAGCTTCCAAAACAACTCTTCCACACTCTCAGGAGCAGGGTATGTGTGCCCCTGCCTCCCAGAGCAGACCAGTCCCCTCAGAGGGGGAATTATCTGATGAGGAATCATCTTTACCTGCTACGAAACGCCATAGATCCAGGTCTCCTCAGGGTGATTCAGAGACTCATTCCCAGGAATTAGATCCTTCCTATGTGGAAATGCTCAATGCCATCAGGAATCTGTTGGATTTAGAGGTACCACAAGTAGAGTGCCTTGTGGCTCCCTCTGCATTCTCTAAGAAACCTTCAAAGCAGGTGGTCAGAAAACAGAATTTGGCTTTACCTCCTGTTCAAGATATACAGTCCATGTGGGACTATAGATTCAGAAAGGCCTCTGGAACAACAGTAAAAGACAAGTCCAGCTCTGAATCTCTATCTCAGGGACAGTTTTTGGCCTTTGAGAGGCCTGACATGATTTATTACACCACCTCTCCTCAAAATACTCCTCTGAAAGCTCCTAAACTTCCTGACTCATACTTCAACATAGCTAAAGTAAAGTCTTTGTCATCTTCAATCTCTGTACCTTCCAAGCAGTTTATTGTACAGGAGACAGTTTGCAGAGAAAATGTTCAAATCCTGGGCCATGTTGTATGGTTTAAAATGGCTATTGAGGAGCTCAACAATAGGATCCAGGAGTTAGCTACTGACATCAAATGTTCAGAAGATCTGGAAACCATCAAGGAATCAGCAGATCTCATGATCAAATACTCTCAACTCCAGGCTTCTGTCACATCTTCCTTAGAAATAGCTCTGGATACAGTCCTCAAGCAGAATATGACTCTGGCCTGCAATATGCTACTTACAAGGAGAGACAGCTTATTGAAGGACTGCAGCTCAAAATTAGGTCCTAAGGACTTGGCAAACTTGCGTACTGATCATTTTGACCAGCAGGAGGTGTTTAATTCAGATATCCTATCCCAGGTTGAGGATAACATGATCAAGAGACTCTCCATTATGAAGGATTCTGAGCCCAAGTCCTACAGAGAGTCTGTCAAGAGTTTCGATTTCGGGAAGTCTTCACATCCAAAATCTCAGGAGAATACCAGGTCGTTTCGTGACAAATGAACGCAGCAAAATTCAACCTATGGCCACTTCTCTGCGCGCGCATCGCGAGGAGGCAGAGGTGGAAAGAGGAAATGACTTCCCAGGGGCAAGATTGCGGACTTTTTGGCAGGTATGGTCAAAAAACCACGCCCATCCCAGAGTAGTAAGTTTACTGCAACATGGCTATCGCCTAGATTTCAAGTTTCTTCCAAAATTGTCGAAAATTCCGCTCATTTTGAGCGAATATCACAACAAAAACAAAGATGGCGCCCTCCAAGAGGCAGTTCAGGCCATGCTTACAAAAAAGGCGATAGTTCCTGTCAAAAAACTCACTACTCTGGGATATTACAGCAGACTTTTTCTGGTTCCAAAACCCATGAATCGTTGGCGACCAGTAATAGATCTAAGTATGTTAAACCTTCATTTGCATGTACCGACATTCAAGATGGAAACAGCCGAATCTATCAGGAAATCGATTCGAAAAGGGGAGTGGGTCATCTCGATAGACCTCACAGACGCTTATTTCCATGTTCCAATTCATCCACAATCTCAAAAATATCTGAGATTTCAGACCAAAAAAGGGGTTTTTCAGTTTCAAGCTCTTCCTTTTGGTGTCGCGACAGCTCCCCTAGAGTTCACTCGCATTGTCAAAGAGGTCAAACTCATAGCTCAAGCCAGGAACCTCAGAATCCATCAATATCTGGACGACTGGCTTCTTCGGTCACCATCAAAAGATCAATGTCTCAAAGATTCGGAAAAGTTAGTTCAGTTGGTGCAAGAACTAGGCTGGATTATCAATTTTCAAAAATCGGAATTGATACCCACGCAAAAACTGGATTTTCTGGGCTATCATTTCGACCTTCAGAGGGGTCTAGTGTTCCCAACCCAGAAGAAACTCGATCGGCTAAACGCTCAGACTGTTTCCATCAGAAAGTCATTAGTCTTGACTCCAAGAAAGCTCATGTCGCTCATAGGGACTTTAGCTTCCTTGGAAAAAACAGTGCCACTAGGAAGGTTACACATGAGACCTTTCCAGTGGTACCTAAAGTCGCACTGGAAGTTTCCCCAGTCATTGGACATAAGGATTCCGGTAACAGGAAATTTCCTGAAGCACCTAAAGTGGTGGGAGGATATCAAAAATCTCATGGCAGGTGCTCCTATCCATCCTCAGGTACACAACACACTGGTGTTTACAGATGCCTCACAAAAAGGCTGGGGAGCTCACTTAAACGAGATAGTGTTAAGTGGTCTCTGGTCAAACAAGGAAGCCCAGCTCCACATCAATGTATTGGAGCTAAAAGCTGTTCTTCTAGCCCTAAAGGGCTTTCAGGAACACTTACAAGGTCAAACAGTGCTCATTTGTTCAGACAACAGCACAGTAGTAGCTTATCTGAACAAAGAAGGAGGCACACATTCCATAGAAATGTGTGCTCTTATCTGGAGAATTCTTGCATTCTTGAATCCCAGAAAAATCCAGATAAGGGCAAGACACGTACCTGGATCCCTAAACGTCATAGCAGACTCTCTATCACGAAGGGACAAGGTCATACAGACGGAGTGGTCACTTCACCAACAGATATTCAACCAAATTTGCAAAGTTTGGCACACACCAATGGTAGATCTTTTTGCAACTCATCTAAATTACAAACTTCCAATTTATGTATCTCCTGTCCCAGACAGAAAGGCTTGGAAAATAGATGCATTGAATATCTGTTGGGAAGGCCTAGACGGCTATGTCTTCTGTCCAGTAGCCATCCTGCCACAAGTAATTCAAAAAATAATAACATACCCATGCAGGATGATAGTACTGGCTCCAGGGTGGCCAGGGATGCCATGGTTTTGGGATCTGGTGGATCTCTCGACCAGGGTACCCCTACAGCTCCCTCACTGGAAGACACTTCTGAAGCAACCACATTCCAACAGGTTCCACAACAACGTGGAGTACCTGAATCTACATGTGTGGCTTCTGGATTCCAGGAATCCAATTCTGGAAGATTCTCATCTGAGGTGGCAGAAAGAATTAAGGCACCTCAGAGGGAATCCTCAAGAAAAGTCTATCAATCAAGGTGGACCATTTATGGGCAATGGTGCACAGAGAATAAGGTGGACATCACCTCAACAGCTGTTCCCCAGGTAGCAGAATTTTTAAACTACCTGTTCACAGTCAAAAATCTCAAACCAGCTACAATCACTGGTTACAGAACAGCAATTGCTGATGCTTTGGGTTCACAGGGTGAATTCATTTCAAAAAGTCTAGAACTGAATAGACTTATTGCCAGCTTCACCAGGGATAGACCTAAACCAGATAGGTCCATACCTACATGGGACCTCTCATTGGTCCTCTTAGGTTTGACAAAACCTCCCTTTGAGCCTTTGTCAGAGGCTCCTTTGAAGTGGCTAACTTACAAGACAGTGTTCCTGTTAGCTTTAGCCTCAGGAAAAAGAAGGAGTGAGATACATGCTTGGACTCACTCTTCTGTCTCTTCAAGGAGAAATTGGTCAGAAGTTACTGTCTCTCCTTCTCCGGCCTTCCTGGCTAAAAACCAATTGGCTTCGGATGGCCCTGATTCCATTAAGCCAGTAGTGATACCAGCCCTTACTACCATGTTGGACAGCTCACTGGTGGAGGACAAGTCACTTTGTCCAGTTAGGGCCCTCAAGGTCTATTTAGAGAAGACCAAATCCATGAGAAAGGGCAAGGCCCTGCTCTTTGTATCCCTTAGGGAGGGTTATTCTAAGGATATCACAAGAATAACCATTTCCCAGTCGATTAAACATACCATTCAAACTTGCTATCAGTCTTCAGATACGGCTGATCAACAGGTCACTCAGGTTAGAGCTCATGATGTTAGAGCTATGGCTGCATCACTTGCATTTAAAGGAGGTATCTCCTTAGATCAGGTCTTGAGCTCCTGTTACTGGAAATCCCACAATACCTTTACAAACTTTTATTTGAAGGATATTTGCTGGGAAAATGATGATATCTTTAAGTTAGGTCCCATTGTGTCTGCACAGCATGTAGTGAACAATTGAGACTTAATAATATAATCAGTCTTTATGTTTTCAGGATGTATGGATTTGGACTGGAATGTACTAGGACTTTGATTTGTGGAACAAGAATATGGATAAGACTTCATGTTATGGCTGCTTGGCTTGAGGGACAGCTGCACTCTGACTGTTGGAGTTTTATTCAACTGGGCACAGCTGACCTTTGACCCCTGCACTACTGTATAGACAAGGTGGAGGGTTTCATACATATTATTTGATGTACAGTACAGCATGCTGCTTTCATAAGTGGGTGAGTACTTTACAGCTACTTTATTACAATTACTTTTCACTTTAACAGTACTTGTATTGACTATGACAGTAATAATGATACTAGTTTTCATATATGTAGTATATTACAGTGTTTGTAGTATAACATATTGTGTATGCATTTTTTTGTATCTGTATACCTAAAGAACTCTCCTATAGCACTTGACAGTCCTCAGAAGTCTACCCACCATGGACCTCAGGGCTGCATTCAAGCTTCTGTTGGGATTATGTAAGTACGTTTTTATGCAATAAAATTGGTTAATTTTATTGTAATTGGAATTTTTATAAATAAAAATACTTACATAATCCCAACAGGGAGAGTCCCACCCTCCTCCCCTCTACCATCTTCTGAGGGGTAGGGTCAAAATTAGAATGACAACTTACAGTGGAGATATAACCTCCAGCAGGTGCCCGCTGGGGTTTACGTGTGTACATTAAGAGAGAAAAAAATGGCGAGACACATTGTCTGTGTCCTTGACCGAACGGTAGGTCACGTAAGCTTCTGTTGGGATTATGTAAGTATTTTTATTTATAAAAATTCCAATTACAATAAAATTAACCAAGTTTGTAATATTAGTATAGCTCTTACAACCCAAGGCTGGCTACTTTCTGTAATTGTCTGTGTTGGACTGTGTCGTTACCGTTCTCAATTGAGAGTGATAACCCAAAAGAACTACCGTAAATTACCTATTTAGTGCATCCGCCCTTGTAACCGCACCCTATCTCTTTTCAAAGCAATATACTTGACAACTTCTAGTGGGTGGACGATTAGACAGTGACAGTGTATAATCGCAGTTGGTTACAAAAGGTTACTAATGATCGATTATTCAGCTTAAATCTTACCTTTCTTAATTGTTCTCAATATCCACATATTTTTTATATAATTTACGTATTTTTACTTAATAAATTGACATTTTTGCCATGGATTTCGAGTTTGTTTTTATCTACTGCCATATTTACAGGAAGTGGGTGCTTTCGGTAGATTCTAAATGTCGAAACACCATTATTCTTACTGGATTGACCTATACTTCATCCCGGAAAGGGTTTCATGATGGGTGCGCTAAAAGAGGAATTTTTTCCTGCCAAAAATTGACTAAAAATAGACTTTCCTTAGCGCACTCTGCGCTAAATAGGTCATTTACGGTAAATGAGTTTGTTTATATTTTATATGAATGCTACTGTTTCTTGGGACAAAACATGTTTCTTTATTATGGCCAGCTTGTTGTAATCAAATGTTTTGATACTGCAATGTACATATTTGTAAAAAAAAAAAAAAAAAAAAGAAATTATGGCTGATATGATTTTGGTGCTACCCAAATGTTGTTTAAATAAAGAGTTTATTTTCACAATGTACTCTGGTATGTCTTATATCCTCAATGTCTGAAAATCTGAGGAGCCTTACAAAGTGTGATATACTAGTGATTTATCAGTAGAGGAAGTAAAAATAGCAGTCATCCAGTGTGCTAGTTTGTGTGAATAAGCTGAAGGATAAGGTTTCTGAAAGTTTCTTCTCACTGTGTTCTATTGATAAATAATAACCATCGCAGACCATAGCTTTGGGTGTGTTCTTTATTTCAGATATTTTAATGAATTATGTTTGACAATAATTTTGTAAATTTATCTAAATATCCGCATTAAATTTGAACTGACACTCTTATGGCAATATCAGTGTGCCATAGTTATCATTTCCATCAGGTCAGAACTACATTCAGTACATTGACCTCCTTTTCATTGTGATGTCACAGTTTATAATCATAAAATATCCCAAACTTTTCCCCATGTTTTCATCATCCCTGTTCAGGCTTGAAATGGCACAAATGTATGCATTTGAAAAGACAAGTATGAATGGGCTCTTGCAATTTGAACAGATGTTAAAATTGACAAAGAAGAAAAAAACAATCTAAAAAAAAAACAAAAAAAAACAAGGGGGTCTGAAGAGTGTGAATTAAGACCAAAATGCACACACAGATAAATTTGATTAGTGCCAATGGTGTCGGTTGCCCTAATATTCCACATCAACCACTTTCCACATTTTCTGTTGTGAACCAGTTTGAGAGTGGTGTATTTTAGGGAACCCGCATTAAGTGATAGAGATCTTGTGTAATCTTGATCAAGTAACCTTTTGCCAATAAATGTTTGGATGTAGAGGTGACTCTATTATCCTTTGGTTTAGTAATAGAGAGTTTATGTTCTTAGAATCATATTCTGAACTACAGTTGGGTTCGTGTATACTAAGTGCATTTACCCAACTAAAGCATATCATTACATTAACCGTTGTGAATATCACTTAGTGACTTATCGTGCACTTCAGTTTATTCTTTTGTCTGGTGTTAAAACTGAGTTTGATTTTATACAATTTTATTATCCACCACGCGACATATTTGGGGAAATACAGACCGGGATGTATATTTGATTTGTATGCAACGGCGCCTCTGTACCATGGATAACTAGCATCAATAACTTCTGGTTTTTCACTAGTATCTCGGAAACTGTGTTACCTACAAATATGTATTATATATCATTAGAAAGGTCATTTTCCAGCGCTTCTGCTCGTGTGTGTTGCATAAAAATCCATGCAGAAATAAAGGAGCTATCGCAAGTGAAAGATTGAAGTTTTTTATATTCACTGTTGCCTGTGCTTTTTGGCAGTCTTTTCACATTCTCTTATTAAATGTTCATGTTATTTAACCCATAAATCGTACAAAATGGTGGATAATAAAAGTAAAACATCCATCATTAGACATATAAAGAAAAAATATATCACTTAGTCATGAAGATTAACGATATCATACTCGTGCTACGCACTCGTATAATATTGTTATCTCCATTCGTGATATATTTTTTCTGTATATGTCATTCGGGATGTTTTCCTATTGTACACATTGCAGGAGAACAAGGAGCTGAGAGGCTGCCTGGAAGAACACCAGTCTGCCTTAGAACTAATCATGAGCAAATACAGAGAGCAAATCTTCAAGCTCATGATGGCAAATAAAATGGACAGGAAGTCTACAGACCACACCGACGGCAGTGAGGTAAAAGTTCATTCTGAAAGATCAACAGTGGAAATTTTATTATCAAAAGTTCTACTTTCAAAATGTTTAATATTATCAGCACAGTTCTACTCTACCATTTTTATTAAGTACCACTGTTTGAAAACTAGACCATCTCGTGTGGACTTTCTATCATCTGAACAAAATTTCTCTCTTCTATAAAGTTTGGATAACGGGTTGTGTATGATATTACCACGTAGTAACTTCATTTGACTTTTGTCTTTTTTTTAAGTTAAATTTCAGAGAACCGCAAAGAAATACATTTACCTGTCCAGAAATTCCAGACAAAAGGCAATTTCATTGTCAGTTCAATGTCATTTTACAAATTTTCATGCCATTGTAGAACTTTAATATATGTAACTCTACTCATGAAATTAGCCACTGTCCCCATAAAAGGAGCCGCTTTCTTCCTTTGAAAATACAATTGTGATATCTTAGATTTTAGTCAAATAGCAATAATGTAAAATGATCACAGGTGTAATTACAGCATCTGTATCACCATTCCCAGTGTGTATTTTTCCAAGTAACCCCATACTTTCTATTTTCATAGGAAGTTGGTGACAAACTTGAGAAGATTTGTGAGATGGCAGCAATTATGCAAAAGGCAATTCGTATTGATGAAACCGAAGCCATGCGTAACCGAGAACACCTGGCCCAGTTGGAGACTGAGAACAAAACTCTACGAGAACTGTTACTGATTAGTTACCAGGCAAGTCGAGAAGTATCCAAAATGGACCGAAGTGTGCAGGCCAATATAGTGCCTCCCGTGGCATCGTTAGATAGCAGTGGAAATCATGACACAGAAAGCCAAGGAGCAACCACTGATGACGAGGAACATCACTTCCTTGCAAACGATATGAATGCCAGTGTGATTGAGAATAAAAGCTTTACCTTTGGGGCGCCTGATAAGGCAAGTAGTCCTGTTAGCACATGGGGTAGAGATACAACCGGTAGCTTGGGCAGTGATGTGTCTTCACATAATGACTCTTCCTCTTCAGAGGATAAGATATCGTTACAGGACGTAGCTGTAACTGTGACCTCAGGGAGCCAATCAAATGTGGATCAGGGAACAGGTAATATGGGAGATAGTGTAAATTCCAGTGAGGACAAACATTTGAAAAATCCAAAGGACATGAAATCAGTGAATGCAGAATCAGTAACCAGTAAAGGTAAACTATCATCAAAGGAAGAAGTTGGAGAACGAAAAGAGGAAATGAACGGTTCTTCTAGTTCTGTGACTAGTCAGAATACTGATAGTAGCTCTTCTTGTTGAATGAAGGTAGTAACACATAGAAGTTTGGTTTTCTTAAGTATATGAAGATCTAGAAAAGCTGAAAATTTCCTGAAAGTATATTATAACTTGGCGTTTACATATGAAGGTAGATATGATTCAATGGTCGTCATGTTTGGCAAATGATGACTTAACTATTATTCTAACATGACGAGATGCACAGAAACGAGTTTTAGTTCTATGGGCACACATTTATCTGAGACAACAATCGCACGCTATTCCATTCAAAACTGGTGGATAAAATATAAATTTTTTGGTTTAAGTACAAGTGGATTATTTCTATTCTAACATGACGTCTAGGCTTATTTAAAAGACGTTTTCATTTGCTTTCATTTTTACAAGAAATAAATAGTTTCACATACTTTGTTTGTGATGATCCAAATCTGCAGTTGTAAGGTACAATGGATAGAACAGCCGGTTGCTAAGGTCACCACAATGTAAACAAATGTCTGTGAAACTATATATTCCTTGTAAAAATTTAAAAAAAAAAAAAGAAAAAAGCCTAGATGTCATGTTAGAATAGAAATAATCCACTCGTGCTCATGGTTTGTGTTTGGCATTTAACCATGGCATTTAACCATGTCCACGGCTTCGTAAAATTATTACCGGAAGTGCCATGGTTAAATGCCGAATGCAGACCATGATCACTCATGGATTATTTCTACATCACGTGTGGATGTGGGTGTAAATCCAGACAGTAACAACATATTAAATATACTAATGTTCTCTCCTTATACCTTAACTGTTAAAGATAACATTAAAAACTAGGGCTGTTATCATTACCGATTTCTGTAGATCGAGGATCACCTGTTAGATGCTAGTTCAACTCCAGTAAATTACACAAATATAAATAAAATAACATAATGTCCAAATATTGTCATCAAGGGATCCGCCATTAATGTGTTTAGTACCATTTTATTGCAAGGAAATATATTTTGTTGCCAGTTAAATTGTGCAGATATGTATGAGCACTTTATGTAACAGCCACGTAAATAAGGGAAATAAAAAATCGACCATTGCTCATTGATTTATTATGTCTTTATGGTTAGATAAATTGCAAAATTACTGGTTTGTAACAAGATTAGTATATCATTATTTATTTCTCAAAAATTCAAGTTTAAATTGTGTAAATCGATGTGATCCCCAAATATCGCCCACCGAGTTACAACTCGAGTTTCGGTCAACTCGTTACAGCACTAATAAAAACCTAACTTTATCATATAACAACCCTAAGTCTTACAATGAACACACTGTGTCTTGACATAATATTTTCAGTGCTAAGAGGTCACAGTACTTAATATCTTTTAAAATATGTGCAAACTGGTCTTAGTCCACATTACTAATTGTGATTATGGACAAAAAAATCTGAAAAGGAAAATCATATAAAGAATATTATTGACTCACAATTTATTCTTCACGATACACTCTGTTCTTTGATTAGCAATTGACTGTTGTTTAATATATAAGCTAGTGGGTGCATTGTTTGGCTGTGCAGACATCAATATTGAAAATGCAAAAATATTTCAGTGTTTTTTCAGATATTTCAAATATACTGGTCAATATGGGGGGGAGATAGTATTGTCTGCTAACCAGTCTGATTCCAGGATGTGTTCTAGCATATCCCCAACAGGATATTAATTTAGCAAAATAAAACATGGCGGTTTTGATAAAAAAACAATTAAAATCTATAAAAATATGAGAAATATATTTATAATGTCTTCAGACATATTGCTTATTTCAAATATTTTAGGTGAAAGTTTTACATAAATCCAGTAGTGATATACATACTTGCACATTGATATTGGCAACTCTCTCACAAAACAATAGATATTGACGATATCGATACACAATGTACCCACTATTATAAGCCTGTTCCTACTTGTGTGTCTAAATGTATTGGAAAATTCTTACTCATTGCACAGGAATGTGTAGCCTGTCAACACTTGTGTAAGTTACTTTGTGTATCCCCAGATAATTTAACCTCAAAAAGCATATATCACTGATTTTTGAAACAAATTATATATTGTATTTGATAAATCGTCTAATGTTATGACAAAAGTCACATATTTAGCATGAATAGTTTAGATTTGAGGGTTTTTCCTCATGATTGAGTTTCACCTCTTTGGCAAAATGCCCATTCCTTACTTGGTATATGTTGTGTTATCCAAACAGATGGTCTTACATCCAAAGTATTCGACTGTGATTTAGCCAGAGTTATATAATGTACTCTGCAATTTTAAACTCAGTGTAAATCAAATGTAAGTATTTGTTTGACTAGTTTTTGCAGAAAATCCCAAAAGTTTAGAAAACCAAAAGTTTGTCTTAACTTCTTAAGCAGAATTAAATCCTGGGTATTTTTGGAGTTTCTAGTTATACAAAGTCTACTTTAAATTATATGAAGAAAATACCAATCATTCTGTGAATTTTAGTGTGTCACTTGATTATATTGGTATTAATACTATAATTGATGCTTTAACAAGTCAGTTTTTTAGCTGTAATGTAGTTAGATTGATGTATGTGTCTTACCGCATTGTACTGTGTGCTTAGTTCAAAGATAGAGCAGTGTTGGACACTGCTGTTGAGTTTTGGAAGTTGAAGAATGAACCCTGTTTAACCCTTAGAGTGTCCGGTTTCGGTTTGTGTTTGGCAATTAATTTATGTACCAGGGAATTATTATTATTATTTGTATCGTACATGCTTTCATGTACTTTAACTATAAGTGGTAAAGACTGATTTACTTAATATTTTTGGAACTATTTAACTATTTATTCAACAGAAGTTCAGGGTCTACCAGTTTTATTCATAAAATAATCTTATTTTCAAAGAAACAGCTCAAAGAAAAAGAAAAAAAATTCCACAAAGAATAAGAAGTTTTCAAAGAGTTCTATGAATTTATACTTTCATTCAAGTTTTTCAACAAATAATACCTTAATGCTGATACACAAGTGAAAGAGTAATGGTAATACTACCTGTCATGTATACAGAAAATATATGTCCAGTATGTGATTCTCTTCTGAAGAATTTGAACATTTTTCAAAAATTAAAAGAAAAAAAAAAGTTCCAAAACAGCAAACTAAGCATACAAATGTTTATAAATATTGACCCTATTGTATCAATTAGAAATCAGTGTTCAAATACAGACAAGTAGATTGTAATCCTAATGTATCCAGTGTAATATGTCTCTTTCTCAGTGTAAGCTGTAAGCCGTGTTAGTTAATTTAATGATATTTTTGCGTATCTGTGTGTATGACTTTTATGCATTGAATTGTTCATATCTCCTGTGAATCAAATTGTACATAAAGTGCTGGTAATTACAAAGCAAACTAAGAAAATGATTTTCTAATAAAACAATAATACATCTACATGTTTGTGTATTGGTAACTTTTGTTCAGTGGAAAAATTTTTTTATAAAATGTTGTTCAAACACACACACAAAAAAAAAATAAAGTACCTTAGTTTTCCACAGCAAAACATAAAGAAAACTCATAATGTACTCCTAACAATCTTATTCCACATACATTTGATTGATTTGGAGATGATATCACTTGCAACATATTGTGTTGACCATATCACAACAGGTAGTTGGGGAGGGGGGTGGAGGAAAGCTGTGCAGAGTACTTGGTCAAGATTATAGTGAGCGGAATCGCCTTGATTTTCATGGTTGATTATTTGTCAATTTTTCCCGACCGTTAATCGACCTATAATAAACTTTTTTACTCCACTGTTGGTCAATAGATCATGCAACACTTTCCGAAATGAAGTCCATGTATATATCAATATTGGTATATCTGACGTTTAGAATCTATCGAAAGAACCCACTTCCTGTAAATATGGTGGTATTTATAAACAAATCCAAACTTCATGACAAATCTTAGTAAAGGAAACTGTCATGTCATTGTATTACCTTGATTTGACCTTTGACCGTGCGGTAGTGACCTTGACCTATAAAATCTTGTCAGGGCTATATCTCGGTCACCGTAAGGTGTAGGAAGTTGATACTTGGTAGGGACATTGGTTAGGGGGTGCAGGTGTGCAATGTCATGGTGTGACCTCGATTTGACCTTACCGTAGTGACCTTGACGTATAAAATCTTGTCTAGGCTATATCTCAGAAACCGTAAGTTGTAGGAGTTGATACTTGGTAGGGATGTTGATTTGTACCCATGACCTGAAAGGTGGGAGGTATGTTACCTACAACACCACCTTACCCCCAACCCCAGCCCAATTCATAGATACAGACTTGTTGTAATTATAAATTATTAAACTAAAATATTCAGGAATAGTGGAGAAGTGTGATGCCAAAATTCTTTAAGGTTTGTCTAGAGGTTGAAAGTCATCCATGAGAGCTTGCATTAAATTACTTGATTACTTGCATCACCTACTGACCTCATATTCTGCAAGTACAGCAATATGTCTGCTCAAAATTAAACTATTCTCAACCCCAATCCTAAATGAAAAAAGTGGTATTTTCTTGCCAACACTGGGTGGTTAAAAGTGAAGAGTTTAGACCCAATGGCTTCCATTGCTTTCCTTTACTAAACTTAACTATAACTTTACTAAACTATATCACCTTATAAACTGACCTGTATAATATGTTCAGAGCTGTATTGATTATCAAACCTATAAGACACAGGTCTTGGAACAATCTTTTAGTCTGCATCAAGTGGATTAGCAATTCTCTTTGAATTATATATTTTCTTCACAAAAAGGTAGACTTTTAAAAGATAGATACTGAAGAAATGTCTGAAAATGTTAGATTGCACCTTCTTATAAAATGCAACTGTTCGAATTTTAGGCAATATTTTTTTATCAGACTGTTTTTAATGCCTGTTTAACAGACTGCTGGTATGCGGTTGAGTCTAGTAGTATTTATAGAAGTAACAAATATTAAATTTGCCAATTTTTCTAGAAATCTTCACCAAGAATCCGCATCATATATCACTTTTATTTATTCATGCATGAAGGTATGCAAATGACAGAAAATTTTATATCATTCTAGAAAATGTATAAAGAGAACGAAAGAAAACTGAAAAAGGAATATATAAGAGATATTCTTATCAAGTTGATGATTTTTTGCATGCTTTTGAAGTCAAATCTGAAGCTTCATTGCTTTCAAACTTTCAGAATATGTTCATTATGACAGAAATTCAGTTTCTTGCAGTTTCAGTAAATTGGTGCCATGGTAACTGTTTTTACTTTGAATTTATTTTGCAGTTCCTGTTCATTTTCAATTTTTTACTCTTCCACTACAGACCATCAGCTTCACATATTAAATTTTTTGTTGATCTCTTTAAAACTTCTTGCCTGGAACATTTTGCCAAAGATTGGCCAAAAGGTTGCCATGGCAACTGCTTGTCCTTGGCAGTTTTGGCTTTCAGGACTTGAAGGCTTATGCATTTTCCTGGCATCAACCTGGTGCTTCATTGCCAACAAACTTTCAGAATTTCAGTCAAGTTGATTATTTTGATTAATTGATACATTTTGCATTTTTACCCCACAGCCCCTAATGGCTGTCAGGGTATTTTCACCCATGGTGTCTGGATGGGCGGGCGGGTGGCGGAAAAAAGTTTGTCCAGGCTGTATCTCAGAAACCGTAACGTGTAGGAAGTAGATACTTGGCAGGGACATTGGTAAGGGGGTGTAGGCGTGCAACGTCATGGTCTGACCTTGATTTGACCTTTAACCTTGCCGTAGCCTTGACCTATAAAATGTCCGGGCTGTAGCTCGGAAACCATAAGGTGTAGGAAGTCGATACTTAGTAGGGACATTGGTTAGGGGGTGTAGGTGTGCAGTGTCATGGTCTGACCTTGATTTGACCTTGCCGTAGTGACCTTGATGTATAAAAACTTGTCCGGGCTATATCTCGGAAACCGTAAGGTGTAGGAAGCTGTTACTTGGTAGGGACATTGGTTAAGGGGTGTAGGTGTGCAACGTCCTGGTCAGAATTTGATTTGACCTTGAGCCACCTTTTTGCAACACTTTACATATGTTGTAACTTTGATTTTCTCTTTCCTCCACCAGTGAATCTTAATATTGCATTTTGACCTAAAATACTGAGTGTGATCTGTGGGGAAACTGACAAAAATGCTTAGCATCAACCTTTATAGTCAGAATTTAAATGCTGACCAAAACTTGCATGTGGCATGGATCCATTGAATGCATTCTGCAGGGTTGGAGCTAAGAACAAGTCAGTGTAATTGAGTACAATTACATTTAAAATATCTTAATACCAGTGTGAGTACATTTTTCTCCAATGTACTCAAGAGTATAAGTACTTTTGCAAAGTACTTGAGTACAATTAAGTACTGGTACATTTTTAAAGCATGTTGGGGGTTTAAAAATTGCAGTTTATTATACCCTAGGTTCCTCTTTCAGGACTTTTTGATCCAGTGACTAGTCCTAATGGAAGAGAGAGGAAAAACTGGCAAAATAGGTGATTTGTGCAGAATGAAAAGATAAGTCTTTATGAGTGAAAAGATAGCTGTAACCACTGTAAAGATAAGTGCCAGAAACTGCTGGTAGCATGTTGTAACATGTGAATATAACTCATAAAAATAAGCCCTGATGACTCTTGTACAGTACTCATGAAACTTGGTATAATATGCTTTCTCTTTAGATAAGCTTACTCAATCCCATTTTTTCAGAAGAGAGTATAAGATCCAGTCATAATGTAATAAAGTTGTAGAAACATAGAGATGCGATGTGGATGACTTGTTATTGAAAAGATCGATTCTAGACCGTTGTTCTCACGTAAATTTTTAAACTTATCTGAAAATGAAAGGCTGTGATCACCTGCAACAGTAAATTCAGGATGGTTGAGAGGCAAACTCACAACAGCAAAACTGGAGTAGAAGGAAAACCTGGCATCCAGTACAACATATATATATATATATATATATTTTTTTTCATTTGCCAAAACCTACAAGATTTTTTTCTTTTTTTTTTTTTACATTTTTGCCATTATAAAAAATATTAAACCATTTATTCTTCAGCACTTTTCTACAGACTTTTAGCATTTTGGAAAGTTTTCTGGTTAACTTCATACACTTAGTTGATTGGACAACCTACTTGTGCAGTGGCCAGAGATTTCAGTCATTTTATATTTTTTTTCAAATACATTTCTGCTTATCTATATTGCCTGTGTTAGTTTTGTAGTGTCATAGTTTCTTGGTTATGGTCTGCTGTTTTTCACACTGTTAGGCCTTTAATTAGACTTTCTTCAAGTCCTTTTGTCTAAGGTATTATATGAGGACTGTATGACTTTTTTACCAGAATGTGGGGCTGACAGTAATATTCCCACCCATTTGTGGATTCATAATGATTCCATGTATGTCAGTTTTGGTGGAATAAGAAATACAAAGACTTGGAGCAAGTCTACTCTTTAATGTCAGGCTGACAACTTTTTCAGCAGATCAGTAACCTTTCAAGGTTCACCAAGGGCTTATTTGTCTTATATCTGTACACTGAATATGTTGAAAGTGCCATTTAACCTCAGATATGCTCATCATGAGAAAGAAAGAGCCACTCCAGCATGCAATTTAGGCATAGCTTTCATTTCATGTAAATTGTAGACTCAGACATCACAAGTATATTTTTGGTTGTTGATTGAATACTCAGCATGTTTCACTGTGTCCAGACTGACAAACGCAGCTGTTTTATAGAGCTGCTTAGCTCCTGTATTTTTCAAAGGTTCACATTTCCACTTCACTCCAGGGACATTCCTGCAGTGAAAACCTCACTGCACAAGTCTGTTTGGTTTTACAGTGTACGTTTTCTAGAATACTTAACTATTGTAAAGTGAGAAATGTGAAATTTGCTACAGTGTGTGAAATTTGCCATTGAGAAAATCTAAGTTCTTTTATTAAGTCCCTCTTGAAAACAGCAATTGTTTGGGTGTGGTTTTCTTGACCCCATCACTTTAGGTGTCCCCTTGATATCTCCTTTAATATTAAAGGTATGGAAATAGTTTTGGTTGTGAAAACATTTTTGACATGTATTTTCTTGACCATTCATTTTCCTGAAGGTCATATAACCCCAAAAACCTGTTTTTCCCTAACACTTGCTTGTACCATTTTTATCTCCCACCACCTGAAGGCCATTGTCGGGAGATTATCAAATGCCCTCTTTGCATGCGTGCCTACAAATGTTCATCACATTTTTACATAATTTTTATCTTGGTTGTTTACAAAGTTATAATCACCAAACTTCCAGTGAAAATAAATTGCTATGAAAACATATCTTTAATAAATTTTGGCCTCATTTTGAAAAACAAAATGGCCTCCATAGCTAATTGTTTGAAAGTCATTAACATGTTCTGAAAGTTTAAAAACTGAAACTAGCTTCGTCAAATTTGTACAAAATGTTTAGGGCTAGGAAAGCTTGCCTCAGAGTAACTGTTATCTAAAACAAAATGGCCAACATATCACATGTTCAAGGTCAAATGGGGGTTGTCTTATTTAGAAGGCATTATATCTTTCTTATTATTATTGGTCCTAGGGCTTTGAAATATGGAAACAACAAGTAGGAAACATGGCCTGTGGATCTATTTATCCCTGCTTCAAGTTCAAGTGGGATCATCATACTAGAGAGGTCTTATGTCTCCCAAAATATTAGTTCATACTAAAAAGGCCTTATATCTCCCTTATTTTTGGTTCTAGTTTCTAAAGCTTCAAATTGTTGAGACATCCTCAAGAAAATCATGTCCTGTGAATCTTCTGCAAGTGCCGAATTTAACCGTTGACCCTTGCAGGTCGGGTCATCATACGTAAAAGGCCTTGTATCTTCCTTGTTATTGGTTCTGGAGCGTCAAAATGTGAAAACAAATTATAGGAAATCATGTCCTGCGAATCTTTTGCAAGTGTCAAATTTGACCTTTGACCCCTGCTTCAAGGTCAAGTGGAGTCATCATACTAAAAAGGCCTTACATCTCCATTATTTTAGGTTCTAGAGCTTCAAAATAAATAAACAACCTATAGGAAATCATGTTCTGTGAATCTTATGCAAGTGTTTAATTTGGTCTTTGACCCCTGCTTCAAGGCTCAGCCTAATATTGAAAAGGCCTTTTATCCCTTATTAGTGCTTCTTGGGCTTTGAACCCTGTTTCATGGTAAGACTACCTCCATTTTGCACCTGGCAGGAGACATTTTAATACTGCACCAGTGGTCCTGTTTTCTCAAAAACTGTTGACCAGTTGATTTTCAGATTAATCAGGTGATAAATGACTGACAAAATGTCTCCTATTTTTATTCTCTCTTCCTCATATAAAATAAAAAAAATACAGAATTCTAAAAATATACTTTTATTGTGCTACAATAGCTTATTGAATGCTGTTCTCGGATGGCCGCCAGGCCCCACCAACGTCTAAGAAAAACAGACATTTATAGTTGGCCGTAGCCTCAGGTTGTCGTCACCCCATTTGTCTTCTCCTTTCTTGTTGGCCGCTGCCATATTGGAATCTTTGTGAAGTTTTTTCTGCCGTTTTCTACTTATATCTCAGTTCATTTTGATTGTTGGATGTCTTTTTTCAGCCATTTTGTTTATTAATTGTTAAAGCACATATTACATAACTTTCCATCCAGTCGGATAAGTATTTCTTCTTTTATACCTGTTGTGAGTTTTCGCCTCGGCTAGGCGTTTATGTGATCGGGTTTCACCTCTTTTATTGCGTTTGAACATGTCTTCTCATCACTCCAATAAAGATAAACCCCGTGCATCTAAATGCTATCATTTTTGTCATGCTTTCGACACTCATAATTACTGTCCTACCTGCAGAGAGGCAGGTAAGGGAGATGATCCCTGTGTCACATTTATCTCACCTTGTGATATTTGTGCTTCCTTTTCGGAAGAACAATTAACCAAGATCACCCATAGGAAGAGATATGTAAAGAAACCTGACAAAAAATCTGACAAAAATGATCAAGAATTAGATTTATTGGGCGATAATTCTGTTGAATCCTTTGCGGGCTCAGAAGCAGACCTTGAGAGTGCTGCTGACCATCTTTTTACTTCCCCGCCTTGCCCTCAACCTCTTGCCTTCGAGGCTTTATCATTAAGAACTCCAGTAAAACTGTCCCACCTACTCCAGGTACTGCTTTACAGCAGAAATTAGAAACAAAGCTCGAGAAGTCCTTGGGATCTCAGCTAGACATTCAACTAGATCAAAAGATGGGTGCTTTTCAGGCAAATATTTTAGAGGCAATGAAGTCCCTTTGAGAAGATTTTCAGAAATCTCTCAATAAAACTTCTTCTCAAGTGGAGGTAGATCAGGCCTCCGCTTCAGTCTCAAAACCTGGCCCATCTAACACTCATCTGTACCCCCCGAGTACTAATCCTGTGGAGTCGATGGATGTTGATTATGGCCCAGCCTTACCTCCATGCCTCGACTCATTCTAGTTGCGTCGATGATGTCTCGGGTCACAATGTTAGTTCTGTCGAGGAACCTTCGAGGTTGCCCTCGGCCCAACCAAAGGAATCTTCTCTTTCAAACAGTATGATGTGGTCCTGAGCTCTGCCGCGGACCATTACTCTGATCAATCTGACGATCCTCGGCCTGCCCCTAGCAGAGCCGAGAAACATACTGATAAATCAAAACACAAATCTAGATCCAGATATTTACCTTCTTCCTTAGAGGAGGATCAGTCCTCTGAGCTGAGACATAGGTCTCCAAAACCTTCTAGGAAGACCTACACTGATCAAGACCATCCTCAACATGAGCCAGATCCTCCTTACTACAGGGAAGTAGCTCTGTCTGACATCCCCTCTCAGTATGCAGAGGAGGTGGATACCTTCAGGCATATCCTCAAACTTCCAGGCCCTAGGGACTCCTTACCCAGGTCTTCTACTGCGGTCATGGGCCTTGACAATGAGAAAGGCAGGCAGGAGCTCAGGCCAAGAGGCCCTTCCTCTATGCTGCCTCTGAACTCTATTATCAAAGACGCCTTTGATAAATTTGACCAAGACTTTCAAGCAGCAAATTTACCTGAGGGTAAATACATCAAAGCTCCTCCTTCCACTGCCAAGTGGTACAAGGTGGGACAACCTTGTTACGAAGACAAGATTCAAGAACTAAATACAGACTTTGCCAAGATCTGTATTTCTCCTAAGCCCTCTGGGGCCCCTATGGGCAAGGTTCCCCTACCAATTCTCAAAGAATTGGAACACCAGGCGAGACAGAATATCTCCACGCTTAACTTTACTACCACCTTTGCCAAGACTTCTTCTTCCTGCAATTCCACTCTGGAAAAGTGCCAGCATAGTTTAAAGTCGACCTTCAAGAAGGTCAAATCTCAAATTAGGAAAGGTGCCGACCCTGAAAAGGCAGCAAAGCGTGGATATGAGGAAGCCTGTGAATACCCGGATCTTTGGAACAAGACACTTCTTATCCAGCACAGGGCCTTGACTTGTTTCAGCAAATCCCTTGCTCATATACTCCAGAGGGAGTTATATTCCATGGGCAACACTGGCTTGTCTAGGCGGAAGCCGAAATGACCCTGTTACAACCACAATTAGGGGAGACGAGACGTCTGGAACTCACGAATGCGTCCTTTTGGCTGCCTTCTTTGTTCAAGTCTCAATTAGTCAAGGAGGGTGAAGACTTCCTTCTTTAAAAAGGCACCTCAAAAGACTCTTAGGGTTTCGGACCCTACCAGAATAAGCCCTTTCATGGTCCCCACAAGAAAAGAGGCTCCTACAGGAAACGTCCCTATGGGGGCAACTCCTCTCAAAACAGTAACCAATCGTTTTCCTCCGGCAGGGGAAAACCAAACTTCAGAGGCTCCAGGGGTCGTTTTCGACCCCATAATAGGGGAAGAGGGCGTGGAAACCCCTCTTCCCAATGACTCCTCCAAAGCCTCCCTCAGTCCACCAGTAGGAGGTCGCCTCCGTTCTTTCAGGAGAGACTGGCAAACAAACAAATGTTCATCAAATGTGTTAAACATTATTACCAATGGCTACGTACTGCCATTCCTCTCAAAGCCAAACTTGGTCAGATTTCCTCTGATTCTGTCAGAATACAAGACCCTTCAAAAAGACCAAGCTCTAGCAGATTGTATCCAGCCTCTTCTGTCAAAGAACGCTATCGAAAGGGTGGAAAATGTAAAATCTCTCGGGTTTTACAGTCGCCTGTTGTAGTCCCCAAGCCTCACCTAGTGCAGCTCTCAACAGAGATCCCACTACAACTCCCAGTGTCAACGACTCTACTCAAACAGTCCCACAAGTATGTGTTCCACAACAATCCACAACAGCTCAACCTCCACGCCTGGTGTCTAGGAGCAGACAACTCCAAGAACAAGTCTTCTATGTGGAGGTGGCAGAGATAATTGCTGCCCCTCAGCGTTCATCAACAAGGACCATCTACAAGTCAAAGTGGGCCCTATTTGAAAAATGGTGCAGAGAAAATTAGGTGGATTTCTCCACTCCATCTGTGAAACAAATCTCAGATTTTTTTCATGTACCTGTACCAAGTCCTAAACAGACGCCCCTCGACCATTGATAGGTCTGCCATCATTGACCCTTTGGGCCCAACGGCCCACCATATTGCACATAATGCAGACCTTCATAGGTTACTCTCCAGTTTCCACAGGGATCGTCCCAAAAGTTCCAGAAATCTTCCTAAGTGGAACCTTTCTGTTGTTCTCAATGAGCTCACAAAAGCACCCTTTGTGCCTATGAAAGACACATACCTCAAACATCTTACCCTCAAAACTGCTTTCTTGCTAGCTTTGGCCTCTGGCAAGCGTCGCAGCGAAATCCATGCCTGGGTTGCAAACAAAGTATCTAATCTAGGCCAATGGGAAAAGGTTGCTTTGTTCCCTTCTTCTGACTTCATAGCCAAAAACCAACTAGCAAGAGAAGGTTCTCAAAGTGTGTCTCCGTTGACTATTCCTGCTTTGACTACCATTGTAGATAGACAATTCAAAGAAGACAGGACCCTGTGTCCGGTGCGGGCCCTGAGGTACTATTTGGATCGGACCCAAGACCTGAGAGGTTCTCGGTCCCTCCTTTTCATCTCCTTCAAGAAAGGACATACTTCAGACATCAGCCCCGCTACTCTCTCTTCCTGGTTGAAAAAAACCATTCTACTTTGTTATAAACAAGCAGACCAACAAGCCTTGGACTTGGTCCAAGTAAAAGCGCATGACATTAGGGCCTTCGCAGCCTCTAAGGCTTTTTACGGTGGGGTATCGGTGGACCAGATCATGCAAGCCTGTCACTGGAAGGCTCACAACAAATTTACAAATTTCTATCTAAAGGACCTTACTTGGTCAGACAATGACAACAATATGTATCTGGGGCCAGTAGTAGTGGCACAACAGGTCCTAGACCCTTCCCCTCAGAACAGTCATCCTCGGAAAGAAAAGAAGGGGGGGGGGGCACGTCCGCTACAACCAAGTCTTCAGGAGTCTAATCCCAGGGTCTAGGTATAGGTTTACCTCATCAGGGTGTTTCAGGTAAGGTCTTTATATTCTTCATTTTCTTTTAGCTTTAGCATTAATTGTATAATGTATTAAGGACCTTAAGGCTGTCATTAATCTCTTTTAAGGTGACAATAATTTTGGTACCTCTGGGCCTTGGGCTCAGACTCTTTCCATGATGGCCCTTGGGGCTTTACCCCACCTGAGTGTACTTCGGCTACACCTCTTTCTTCTGTCAAAACACCCAGACAGTTTATTAGCACTGACAATAATTTTTAGGTTTTTTGGCTTCTTACAGGCCCATCCCTCGGGTTTAGGGCACTGTAAATGGGACTCAGACTGGTATTTTCTAACCTTCATGCTACTTATTCTATCTAAAATCTAAGAAAAACAAACATATCTTCCAGTCTCAGCTGTAATCCCGCCACCGGGCAGTTGCATTCAGCATTCAGTCCCACATGGTAAGCTATTGTAGCGCAATAAAATTGAAAATTTTAATTACTTAAATGTAGCTTTTATAAGCTACAAGCTTACCATGTGGGACTGAGAAGAGTCCCACCCGACCTCCCTGCTGTATTACAGCTGAGAGGGTATGGGTTAAAATTTCAACGAGAAAGGAGAAGACAAATGGGGTAGGTCACGTGACGACAACCTGAGGCTACGGCCAACTATAAATGTCTGTTTTTCTTAGACATTGGCTGGGCCTGGTGGCCATCCGAGAACAGCATTCAGTCCCACATGGTAAGCTTGTAGCTTATAAAAGCTACATTTAAGTAATTAAAATTTTCAAGTTTGTCTGTGAAGATCTAATGACAGTATTTTATCATATTTGATGTCTCTACTAACATAGTAAGGGCACAGAAATGATATCAAAATATTTTAAAGGGTGTAGACACAGAACAAAAAAGAAAATCTCAGTTGTAAGTTCCAACCCTGGATATAATTTAAATCCAATTGTCTGTTACATAAACCAGTGGTTTGGAGCCAGGGACTGCAGTTTTCTAAATACACAATGTATTGCATATTGTTTATAGTTATCTCCAATAAGGTGGGAATGTTTTAACCAGTGTTTATCCATCCATCTGTGGGATCAATAAAAAAATACTGAATTAATTTTATTATGCTCTGAGAAATGTTATACGTTGACAACAACTTGAATTAAATTGTTGAAAAAACTTCTTTCTGCTTTTTCACAGTACATTTTGGATCATCTAGATCAAGAAATTCTTACACTGCATGATAATTTATTATCAGATCATAATGGATGCATGTGTTTTCCATTTAACAATGAAATCAGGCTAAACTGACTCACTCAACCTCCTTTTCTCACTTTATTCTGGAAACTGCAATATTCTGCAATTAAAGTGATCTCCATGGTAACAGACAGACTGCTTTGAGTAACCCACAGTTGGGGCCCAGTTGGGATATTCTACATCTGACACATTGGAAGCTATAAAATTAGTGCCTTTCCATTGTGTGGGTTTTGCAGTTAATTTGAAATTTTATTTAATAAAATTTTTCAAATTTATTTTGTTTAGCAAAAGAATGTTTTTAGTTAACAAATTCTTGAAAGCAAAGTAAGGGCAGTTCTTTAAATGTAGATCACTTTATACTAAGCAGTTTTGCAGTCAGAATTAAGTAGACAAGGATGGGTTTAGTTTGGTGTTGAAATGTTGGCTACATCCTCAAGGATAATCCATCTGAAAAACCAAAATATAAAAAAAAGATTCACAATAACAGCTGCAAGGGATGCTGGCTTTACAGTTGAATGCTTGTTGCTTATACTGCACAGTTCTTGCTCTGTGCATGTGAATGTATAGAAAGATGCATTGTGAGTGAAACTGAAAAAATACACAAAAAAGAAACTCACTGACAAAAAAATTTACTCTTTACAGCATAGTGTTGAGTAGTGTTTGTCAGTCTAGGACTATATGTACATATAAAACTCAGACTAAAGAATGAATATAATATTTTGAAATACAAAAAACATCATAGTTTTTAGTGCATTCAGTGCTTGGATGAGTTTGCTAATGATTATGATCCAACTCTTGTATCAATATTACAGAACCAGAGGACCTGTGAAGTGCCAATTTAACCAATGTGGGACATCTGCTTTGCTGTTAATGCTGTTTACATAAAAAAAAGACTAGTGCATGTTCTTCATATTGCAAGCTAATGCTCCTCTGGCTAAAATCTAATACAGCAGTTCTAGACAGTTTTTTTGTATTTCTTACTTTTATTGTTGTCAACACCAAAAAAAAAGTTTACCCCTGAGTCATCCAGGAAGTCTAACATAATATTGAGCCTTGGATCTGAAGCAGCAAAGAAGAACAGAAAAACATCTGAACCATAAAAATAAATCACATGACTAGACCTGGCTGAGTATGTGTGAGTGATAATAAAGAGGATAATTTCTGGTTGTAAATGAAACTGAGCAATTCCTGTTGACTGACAATATACATCTGAAAATACACCACTGTACACTTTGAATTAGTGATATACAGACATTGTGATCATTTCAGTCTTTCTGAAATAAATATCAACTCTAGATGACCTTCATTGTGATATAAAAACAGCTGATAAATCAAACTAAATAATTATTTAATTCTTGCAGAAAATTTGTTAGAAAAAGGTTTTCAAAAATGTCAAAGGATAGCCGTGATGATATTCCTGTGGGACAGAATTTATTCACCGGGGTCGGGTCAGGTCGTCCAACCCCTAGGACCAAAGCTGGGGGTATGTTTGGTTATGTACCTGATGCTTTCACAAGCAAGTCTCTGGAATTCAGTGAAAACAGTCCAAAAGAGGGCTCAGAAGCTGACAGTAGTACTGGGGCAGTTGTCCTGGATGATGCTGACCAAGAAAATGCCACCGAGAAAGAAAATGGCGATGTGGTAGATGCAAAGAGTAAGGCCGAAGAAAGAAAAGGACCAATGGTGGTGCATGAAGCAGTGAGTAGAATAAAGTAATTACTAAAAAAGAACTCGGAGAGTGCAAAACATCTGCCAAAAAGCTAGTTTCTACCTCTATTTCTTCCTGTTCTGGATTATAATATCTGAAATTTTGCTAGGACCTGGAACAAATTTACATGTATATTATAGACACTATTGTGGGAGTGTCCTGTATTTTTGGGAAAAGCAATCTCATAATTTATTATGAAGGTATATAGAACCATCTGCTCCTTAACTGTCCCATTTTTATTAAACAAATTCCTCCTGTTAAACTTTCATTAAAATCTATTTATAACATTTTACTAATTTTGCAAACAAACGAGCACACTACACATCTTTTGCATTGGGTCCAAAGTTGGCCAACTCAAAGTAGCTATTGCTCAGCTATGGAATGAGCTACAGTTCTGGAATTTTACTATGTTATGGCTGATCTAAAAGTAGGTGAATAACATATTTCAACAAAATACTCTAAATGCAATAGTTTTAAAGTTACAAGCGATTTACTCAACAGTGAGAACCTCGAAGTAGCTATTACTCAGCTATGGAATGAGCTACAGGTCTGCAATTTTACTATGTTACACCTAACGTAAAAGTAGGTGAATAACATATTTCAACAAAATACTCTAAATGCAATAGTTTTCAAGTTACATGCGATTTGCTCAACAGTGAAAACCTCAAAGTAGCTATTACTCAGCTATGGAATGAGCTACAGGGCTGCAATTTTATTATGTTATAGCTGATTCAAAAGTAGCTGAATAACATATTTCAACAAAATACTCTAAATGCAATAGTTTTAAAGTTAATAGTGATTTACTCAACAGTGACATCCTGAAAGTAGCTTTTGCTCAGCTATAGAATGAGCTACAGGTCTGCTACTTCATTATGTCATAACTTACCCCAACATAGTAAATTATGTATTCAAAGAGAGTCACTATGTGTGATACTTTCAAAGAAATTGGACACATTCTCATTTTTAAATTGTGCTACAAATCAGGAAGTAGCTATTACTCGCTTAGTTAATGCAACAGAGCTCCAAACTATGCACTATCTTATAGCTAAAGATAAAGTACCTGAACACCATATTTAATAGAAACACACTAAATTTAATACTTTCAGAGTTATAAGTCATTTACTCAGAGTAGCTAAAATGGTCATAGCCATGTGAAAATGCTACCAATTTTGTCGAAATTCGTTCCTTCTCTATTCTGACACCTGACAATATTATAGGGAATAAAATGAGAAACCTAGCTTCAAAATTGTGGCCTAGAATGTGCTAACAAACATACATACCAGTACATACAAACAAACAAACCGACTGACCAACGAAAGATTTTGAAGTAACAAACAAATGCTGCCAAAAATATATCGTCCTTGGTGGAAGTCAAAATTACAATAAACAGTAAAGATCTGTCACCTTATTTAGTCTTAGTTTTTATTTCATCATGCAAAAGGCTCCTTTGTTACATCTAAGCTGGTTACTGATGTTACATCAGATAGGTAATCTGCTGTCAAGCCATGGAGTACTTTTTGAAAGTGATAAACTTCTGAATTCAATCCTCTATTTCACTGGCAACCAGTTTAAGCATCTTAAATACTGGTAAAGTATGTCTAGTCTTAGAACAGTGCGAGCTGCTACATTTTGTATGTGCTGAAGGCTCTTGGTAGGTTCACACCACTACAAATTTGAATCTATAAAAAATTGGTTCAAACTATCAGCTCAATTTACACAGAGCCAAAAATTAAATTATTTTATCACAATTTCTTTAATAAATGTCTGACGGTTATGCATTTTTCCAAAAGTGGGACACTGGTATAAGATTTTTCACAAAGATTAAAACTGCATCAAAATGTTGATTAGTTCTCTGTAGTATTTTTAGACTTGTATGATTCTTGGTGAAAAAGGTAACAAACTTGGCTGACAGATGTGATATTTATTTTTATGGGCAGAGGAAACCAGTACACACAGTTTGTCAAGGTTCTGTACTGTAAATTGCCGACCATCAGTAAGCAACTACCAACTTTCCCACTTAAGGTCCAGGGTTTAAACCACCAACCTCAGAGGTGGGAGGCAAGTGTGTTACCACTGCGCCACTGTGGCCCCCGAAAGACACGATAATGCAAGATATTTTACTACATTTATTGTGTACAGCTACAACAAAAAGACAATGTCTCAAATGACCTTTTAATACTAAGTACTGTTTCTTCTAATTTCTGATTTTTGGTCACTGAACATTATTACCTCTGCCTAGGATGTATTGTTTAAATGACCTTTGTTTGTCTTTTTATTTCTTTGCAAAATTTTTGCAAAGTATATTACTTAGTCTTTTTGCTTGTTTGTTTGTAAGTTTTTTTGTCTGTTTGTTTAATGGAATTTTTAGTGAGCATCAAAACTGCTACAAGGAAGAACTGATTCAAATTTGGGCATAATCGAGTCAATAGCCTTTAATTCTGGAGCAATGTTGCAGTGACATTACAATATAAATCAATGAGATCATTTATTTAATGCTCTGCACAAAAAATTTGCAAAGTCTGCACTTGGCTCCCCTCCAGGTACTCCTGTTTGTCAGTTTGTTTGTTAGCAGGATTACACAAATACTACTGGTTAGATCTTCATAAAAAAAGACTGAGAAGATGGGTCTTAGTCTAACGTAGATCCAATTAAATTTTGAGAGTGATTTGGATCCCCAACTGGATACAAAAAAAAATATCAGAGATACAGATTTTCTCATTTACTTATTATTGAGCCATTTTTGAAAAAAAGATACATGCCTTGACAGAGGTATGTGCTCTCTGAGTGTTCTTGTTATTAGAGAGTAGCCGTTTATTTCACAAAATGTGGAGGTCACTTAGCTCTTATGCAAACTTTCTCTCAATACTTTATTTCTCCCCTTTAGTGGATTTCACCCATTATGACTATACCTGGCTTAGCAATCATTTTGACTTTTGGGAAATTTATCTCCATGCCACAGATTAAAGCCCTTGGGATTTGGGCATGATCCAGTAAAAACTGTTGCCAAGGCAACTGCTTTTATTGAAACTTGTTTGGAGATTTTCTATTGCAGAGTTAACCCTTTGCCAGATTTTCACCAAATTTTGTGTAAATGTGAACCCTGAAGAGATCTCTGCCCCTTTCAGTTTTGGGCAAGTTCCAACTAAAAGCTATTGCCATGGTAAGCATTTGGTTTGACTGTTCAGGTTTTGGACTTTGTTGCCACAGACTGAAACCTTTGACAGATTTTCACAAAATTAGGTACAGAAATGTACCCCAAAAGAAATCTACCTATTGTAGTTTTGGCATGACCCAATAAGAACTGTTTCCATGCCAGCTGTCTTTTTGTGAATTTTCCTCAAAAGCACAGATTAAACCCTTTGTCCAAGTTTTACCATTTCCATTGAGAAGGTGCATCTGAAGAGGTGCGCTACAATTTTTCTTTGTTATATTTTAATGTTTTTATTTCATTTTGTAATATTTGTACAAAGAAAATTATACATATTAAATATGTGATATAATATATTAAATGGTTTTCATTTAATACAATACATTATCAATAACTAATGAAGTGAAATAAAAATTTTTTAAAAATGATCAATGTTCCAAACTGCCACAAATTGAAATCTGTAAAACAAAAATCAAATGCTAAACTATTTTATCTAAAGTTTCGATGAATTTAGGATATTTTAAACAATTAAACTGTTTTTTCTTCACTAGTAGTGAACTTCTCCCACTGTGGCGAATTAAAGAGTTAAAAGTTAATTGGACTTACTCCCCTTATCATAAATTAAGGTTTTTTTTTGTACCAGAGATGAGTTGATGAACCTAACTAAACCAACATTGTAATTATAATGCAGGCTTTCCACTGGAACCGACCCTGTAACCGATCCTAGGGTGTGGTTGCAAAACTCGAAGGGTCGTAGAAAAAAGGCGTGAAAATGATGAGTCGGTTATGAAATCCCCGACAGGACGGTAAAGTTACAGACAGGTCGTAATGACCATCCCGACAAGCCGTATGGTCGGGAACCTTTTTTGCACTGCCAGTCGTAGAACTTGTACGAAAACCCCTAAACCGCTAACAGACAAGTTGGATCACAAACAGACAAGCCGGGAACATGTTCCCGACCCTTCACGACAGGACTGATTGTTTTTGTGGGTCAGTATCTAGAGTCGGGATCCAGAATCGGGATCCATATACACTGTATAAACTGCCCACCTCTGTGATGTGCCATTCATTTCACACTTCAAAGATGACAGGAACACATCAAGAGCAACTGATAGATCACTTGAGGATCCTTCTGTTTTTTATTGAGTTAAAGTTATTTTATATGTTGTGATTACAACACACAGAAGACAGCCAAACCCAGCACCTGCCCAGCCAGCATCACCATCACCCCCACCACCCAGAAGGAGATAGAAGCCACAGAATCCATGGGTCCTGCCCTGGATACTCCAAAGAGAGGAGAGAGGTTCCTACAGAACACTCTTGGACGAACTGATCACTAGTGACATACCAGGCTACAGAAATTTCACCAGGATGGAGCCAGCATTTTTTTATTTGATTGAAGAAAGAATCACCCCCACCTCAGGAACTCAATCACCAACTTCAGGCATCCACTGGAAGTCAGCTTGAAACTGGCAGTTACTTTGAGTCACTTATCCACAGGGGAAAGCTACACCTCACTGCAATACCACTGGAGGGTTGGAAGATCGACCATCTGCAAGTTTATCCCCCAGGTCTCCTCAGCCATTTTGAAAGAATTTCAACAAGAGTATCTGGTGTGCCCCACTGATCCTGAAGACTGGAAGAAAATTGAATAAATGTCCCCCATGCAGTTGGTGCATTAGATGGAAAACACATTGCTATCAAGAAGCCCAAGAAGTCCGGGAGTGAATATTTCAATTACAAGGGCTACTTCTCCCTGATACTTTTGGCTTTAGTCGATGCAGATTACAAGTTCCTGTGGGTCAACGTGGGGGCCAGTGGGTCATCATCTGATGCACAGATTTTCAACCACAGCAAACTGAAAAGAAGAATTGAAACTGGAACCTTGGGACTACTACCTGAAACACTTGGACCTGGGGGGCCAAATCTACACTACTTCCTGCTAGGGGACGACGCCTTTGCCCTGATGCCTTGGCTGGTCAAGCCTTACAGTAGACGCCAACTGACCAGAGAAGAGAGAATAGCCAACTACAGGATATCCAGGGGAGGAGGGTGGTCGAGAACTCATTTGGTATACTTGTCAAGAGACTCAGGGTGCCGTTGACCAACATGGAGCAGAGGCCAAAAGTTGTGAGAGACATTGTGTTAACATGTTTGGTACTACATAACATGCTGAGAAGCCATCAGGGGGCAGCAGACAGACCACCCACTCCAGCTGACAACATACAACCACCACAGGGGGACCATGGGGAACAGAGACATCAAGAGAGCTTCAGAAACCCATCGAGGGAGGCTAAACATCAACGAGACCTACTGAAAGACTACTTCAATCACATGGGGGCACTGGCTGGGCAGGAGGACAGAGTTTAAGAAGACTGAGGGGAGAACATGCTGTCATATATCAGTCCTTCTCAGGACTACCCAAATAATCCAAGAACTTTTATTTAGCAAAGTGTCGCCTCCCAAAAATAACCCCAAGTTTCCAACAATTTAATTCAAATTCAATTTCACCAAAAATATTCCCAATCACAAATACCAATCCATCCCACACTCAGTTGAAAAAAGTAAATTATATCACTTAGAGATTCAAACCCAGGTCCTCACTTAACAAAGTTGCCATTCAACCCCAACATGACCTGGCTTTATTCTCTGAAAAAATAATTTACAAAGTGGTATTAAAGAAAAAGTTTCCAAATAAATACCTGGAAATATTTTGTGCAAAGAATTCACAAGAATTAAAAAAAAATGATAGGAAATTTGCAAAACAAAATTATACAAGCTTTGCAGTCCCAGTTTTAAATAATCTTTTTTTTTCAGTTTATCAATCCATTGCCACTCACATTTTTCTAAAGTTTGTTAGGCCTCACATTTGTTGGTGTGTCAGTGTGGATGTGGCTTCTTATTTAAAGTGGGGTTTTGGGAGACAGGGACGTGGGTTTGAGTCTGGATCTTGGTTTTTGAGGGACGTGGGTTTGAGTCCACATCTTGGTTTATGAGGGACATGGGTTTGAGTCCACATCTTGGTTTTGGGGGGACATAGGTTTGAGTTTAGAAGTTTGTTTTTTGGGGGTTGTGGGTTTCAATCCACATCTTTGTTTTTTGGGGGCGGGGGGAGATTTTTTTTGCTTGGATGGTGGTGGTGGTTTTACTTTGATTTTTAGGGGATTATTTTTTTAAGGGGAATTTTTTTTCTTTTTTTTTTTTGGTTTTTGTTTTGTGGTGGAAGTTTATTTATATTTGTTTAACATTCACACATTCATTCACACAATTTTTTTTGGTACTGTGGGGAGGTGTAAGTGTTGGATGGTGTGCTTTTTTGTTTTTGGGCATAGAGTGACGTGTAGCTTAATTGTTAATTGTTTTTGGAAGATTCGGGTGGCCCTTAAAAGGGCCGGGTTTGGTGCGACTTGTGCGGGCTTATCCACTGATTTGGGCTGACTCTGACTCTGCTGGCTGGACTGGCTGGGAGGTCTTGAATGTTCTTGATGAGTTGAAGATGGCACTGGTGACGGTGCTGGTTGAAGTTGAGAGGGTGAAAATGGCTGTGGTGTGTCCATCTGTTGGTATGTAAGCACACTGGGAACAGCTGCGAAGCGACTGGATAATCCAGAAGTGTTGTGCTGACTCTCCTCCTGTTGTGAAGGTGCAACTGAAGGTGGGTTGATAATCATCTGTCTGGAAGTCCCAGGCTGTTGGTCATCCACAACTACATAAGAAATAGGCTGTGCTGACGATGATGAAGGCCCCGATGGTTGCTGTACTTTTACAATCACTGTAACAGGCTGTCCTGTGGTAGTCCGTTGAGGCTGCACAACTGGAATGGAGACTGGTTGAGTTTCTGGGATGGTGAGTATGTATTCCCGTCCTGCTGTGGACTGTGATGCTTCTGGAAGTTGATATGTGGTGACCCCTTGACTTGTGGTGACCTGTTTCTTGTGTTCTTCGGCCTTGTACTGTATTTCACTGAAAAGCTTCACTGTCTCGTTCCTGAAGGTTACAAAGTCCCTTTCTTCAAGATGTTCAATCTCAGAGTGGAGATAGTTGCAGAACAACTGTCTAGGACATGGAGTGGGGTCCTGACGTGCACCCAGAAATGTGGAAATCATCGACCTCATCTGCTGGAACTGATCTAAGACTGGATCTGCAGACGTGGTGGTAGTTGCGACTGGAGGCTGTCATCGCTTGGGACTGGTGCTCGAAGGCTGATGAGTAACATCTGATGCAATGCTGATTTCCATCTCAGATTCTGTGTCCCTGGATGTATCTGGAACTGATGCTGAAGCTGCGGCTGCAGAGGGCCTCTGAGGTGACTTGAATCCAGAAGACTTGGAAACTCCCTTCCTTCTGATGTGACATCGTAGATAACTGAAACTGTTCTTCAGCCAGGTCTGACATTCTGTGCTCTTCTCAGCTGCTTGTCCTGACTTCATCTGAGTGAGCTTGCCATATCTGGTATGTTGAGTGTCGAATCACTTCTTCACAGTCTTGACAGGCAAGTTTCTGGTAGCTGCTAGCTGCTCCCAAAGTCCTTCCTTCTTCTGCTTGTCTTTGAAACTATCGTTGGTCTTGTCATAAAGTTCCTCGTGCTGTTTAACGAACTCCACAATGGCTTCTTCGTCTGAATCACTCAGGAAAATGGACTTCATCTGGCCTTTCTTCTGTCTGGATTGACTTGATTCTACATCAGTATCCGTATCAGTTTACACTCTCTTCTATCCTCTTTCCTGGCTCTCTTCCCTCCTCTCTCTCTCCCTCCTCTCTCTGTTCCTCTCCTCCTGTTCAATCCTCTCTCATCCCTCTCCCCTCTCTCGAGATCCCTCCTCCTTCTCTCTATATCCTCAGCTGTATCTCCTAACTTAAACTGTGGTTGAGTGTCTCCAGTTGTTACTTCAATCTTTCTCCTTCTGCCCCTTGGCATGCTGATCAATCAATCAATTGTACAGTTTGTTTCAAAAAACAAAGACTTAAAATAAAAGTGAAACCTCACAGAACAGATTTCACTCCCAACCAGTCCAGCCTAGCTCAGTACTTAAGCCAATTTCCAAAAAAATAAAAAACCTAAAATCAAAGCTGCACACCAAGTTGTCTCTCGACAAGTCAAAGCCCAAATATTTGCCTTTTTATACCCACAGATTTTGAAACTGACAGGCCGTAAGAAGCAAAAATATTGCCGGCTGTTGGTTACAGTTCCCGGCTTGTCTGTTAGTGTTACAGGCCTGTCGGTTGTTGTTTATGGCTTGTCTGTTTCAGTTTACAGCCTGTTACAATTTTTCCCGACTCTAGGACCCAGTCTGTAAAAGTTACCGACTGGCCTGTAAACTTTTCAGACCTGTCGGGAACACTTACAGACAGGCCGGCTAAAGTTACCGATTGTGCTGTAACACTTCCCGCACGGTGGGTGAGTCATCACATACAGTCTGGAAGTCCATATTTGGGACAAGCCGGATACATGCTACAGACAGGCCTGTTTGATTAGCCGACAAGCTGGGAAGTGTAACTGACAGACCGTTAAGTTAACCAACAGGCCTGTTGCTAGGGGGCTGAAATTAGGGTCGGATACAAGGGTCGGCAACGGTTTGTAGAAGTATCAAACATGTTTGATATTTCACCGACTCCCCGACAGGCCGGGAACTTGCAACCAACCCTAACCGACCATGTAAACATTGGTCCCGACTCTCCAAAAATGCATAGTTACCGGCCTGTCGGTTCCGGTGGAAACACTGCATTAGCTAACCCATGTAAGATCATAGCAGAGATTTGAATCCATGATGTCAATCAGAATGTGTTGCCACCACACCACTGAACTTTGTTTATTGTAAAGAATAATATTAAATTCCGAGACACAGTAATATTGTTCTTTCAATAGCCAATCCTGATACTAATGGAACTAGACCTAGTGCATCAGAGAACCGATGCATATTTCTATTCATAGGAAAGACATAGCATCCTAGTTGGCAATCTGTTTACCTAGCAGTCTATCACCCATGTTGCCACTTTTAATTTTGGGCAAAACCATTTGACCTAAAAAGAAAGCCCCATGGGTAAGTCTGACCACATCAAAAAGACTCCTAGCGCATGATTTCTTATTGGTAGACTTTACATCCAAAACCTATATAACCAATAATAAGTGGGTTATAAGCACTTTAAAGTTTGGCTTGCTTCATTTGACCTTGAAAAAAGGGCCCAACATACTACTTATGAAAACAATGTGGTAGGAAAAGGTAAATATATTTCAAAGAAGCACCTTGTTTTCTCAAAGTGAGGCTAAATTCAATGGCAGACAAACTTCCTACCAATGAAGATATCACCAAAAATTTGATGAAGCTGGCTTGTCTGGTTTTCAGGTGAAAGTGTTTACTGTGAAAAATATACAAAATGTGGAAATGACTCTATTCAGGCTGCGGATGAAATAATAAGCTAATTAGCTGTGAAAATGCAATGAGCTTATGAATAACAAACATTAGAACTAAAATTATAAGGCTTGGATTAAAGTAATGAGCTGTTAATCTATGAAAACACACAAAGAAAAGTGCTTCTGAACAACAAAAAAAGTAGAGAAACAGGGTCAAATAGCAAATCCTACTTTAAGGTCCGATGACACTTCTCTGTTACAAATAATACCTTTTCATTTTCATCTGGTCAACAAGAATTGATGAAATTGCAGGGAAAATGCCTAGCACCAGATATATGAGGTCAATTCGCAAGCAGGAAACATTCCTGGCTGATTCTCATCCAATTCAAATTATGAATGATTTGATTGTAATCTGGAGTTGGGCTATTTTTATGCAATTTCCAAATTTTCAAGGAATCCAGTTCTTCACCAAGAAGTTACAAACAGATGAAAAAAAATACAACACCTGCAGACACAACAAAAATTAATGAATTTAGACAATATTACTTTCAAATGTATACATAACCATACCTGAGTATTTAAATTTATGATCTGTAAGTTTTAAACATTTTTGTAATCTGGGTGAATTTTGCTCATCAGTGGTATGGATTGGGTGACAGGACACAGAAGGATAATACTTGTTCTAAAACAGGGGTACATCGGGGTACAGGAACAGTTAAGTGTAAGCCTTACTTAAAAGAAACAAGGAAATATTTATGCTATAAAACAGTCCAATTTAAATTTTATTTAACTTATGTCAGTATGACACAATTAGATGTTTGTAGATTTGAAAACCAAAAGTTTGTTTTATTTTGTATTTGATAAGTATCTAACCTAATATGAACTTTTGAAGTACTTAGTCTCCATAATTTGACAGAATTTAATAAATGAAGACATAACAAGCCAATAACCTATTCAATAAGAGTTAGTCCATAAGCATAACTGGGTTATATCATGAAGAAACCGGAGGGGATTACTTAGTTGGACAGGCTTATGCAAACAGTTAAGTTTTAAGTTGGTTTCTGAAGGAGACAATAGAGGAGGCAATTTATTGGGCGAGTCATTCCAGACTTTAGGTGATCAAAGGCAAAACTGTAGCCAAAATGTTTGATTTGTAACCAGATGAGTTAACATATGGTACTGCCAAGTACTTCCATTCAGAGTAACCTCGCCTGGTGTTAAAGGAGCAAAAATGAGAGACAAAGAAGGTTTAAAATAGCTTGGAGAGTCTCTATAAAGGAATTTAAAGACCAACATGATGGTTTTAAACACACAAGAGCACTCAAAAGGCAATCAATGGAGTTTTTTTTTGAAGACAGGGGTTTCAGTGAGCACGTTTACTGTGATTTGTAAATACCAGTGCAAGAGTGTTCTCTGATGGCACTAAAGTTTGAAAAGGTTGGATCTTGATTAACATCTAAACAGTGAGTCGCAGAAGTCCAAACCACTACTAACCAATATCTTTGCTGCAAGAGCATGACTTGGATAAGGTATTGTCTGATATATCAGAGATCATGCATTTGCAGGAAACAGGATTTGCAAGTTTTCCAAATGTGTGTGGAAAAGGAGAAATCTGGATTGAACCAAACACCTATAGGTTTCTCACACTATCTGTGGGGTGTTGGAGGTTTCCAAGCATATTGACAAGGAAGTGAAATACCACTTTTTAATACTGATCCTTCGAATCAAAAATAGTAATTCAAAACTTTTTTTGTCAGGATTTAGTTTTAATTTACTGGACAACATCCATCTTTGGACTTCTTGAAAGAAAAATTTAGTTTAGCCAGGGCAGACATAGTGTTTTTATTGGACAAAGGAACATATAACTGTGTATCATGAGCATAAAAATACAGATACATATATATATAGATAGATAAATATATATAGTGGCTTTAATGACCACTTAAAATGGCGGTCCTCTGTCATTGGGTCCCATCCCCAGTGACAGGTTAAAGAACCTCAAGGACGTTGAAAAATGGTCATCCTTGAGCCTCTGTCTTTCAGTTAGGGGAATGTCAGTGACTTAAGAGTTAGGTTGTACTTGTACAGTTGGATGGATCAAATAGCCCTTTGAATCCTGTAGTACATGGAGATATTGTGCTGAGTATAAATACACAATACAACACAATAAAAATAAAACTTATATCAGGATGAGCACCAATGATCTTAATCAAAGGAGTCTTGTAAAGTGAGAACAATAGCAGACCCTGAATTGAGCCATGGAGGACCCCATAGATGAGCTTATGTAATTCAGGTAGTGTCAAGCCAATCTTGATGGCCTGATAACAATTCCTCAAGTAGAAAGAAAACTGCTTAGGCCAGTACCACTGACACCTAACCATGACCTTAGGTAACCAAGGAGGATATTTTTTTATGTAACATAAAGCCAGCTACTGACTTTTGTCTTGGGGGGGGGGGGGGGGGGGGTTAATATTATTTTTACGATTTTGACCTTGATTCCCAGTTGCTTCAGTCTTGTGATGACTGCACATAAGAGAAGCAATTACACCAGCAGAAACTTTCATCATTCAAGGTCAACCACAGAATATTTCAAAATCCTATCCGACCAACATTGCAGTGGTTCACTTTTGTGTCAACAAATGTACTTGGAAACATACATGATACCCTGAAAAATGTAATCAATAAAGTATCTAGTTAGGATAGTGTATGTCAAAGGTCAGCGAGCATTGTTGTACAAAGTCAGAGACATGTTACTTTAGTTCGCACAGTGAGGACATCCTTATTTCAAAATGCAATTTTTTTATGGCAAAATAATGGTCAATAATCCCATCACACTGTTAAACTGCTAATGTTATTGTCTGCACAAGTGCTCTTGGAGGTTTATGATATCAAAATAAATTATAGAATATAATCATGATAACTAGGTGAAATTTGTCCTTCAAACCTTTTATCAAGGTCAAATAATACAGCCTAGTTCCTTTGTATTCAGTGTTTATGGTAGCTTGGTACTAGTTTTTTTGTTTTTTTTTGTTAGAATGTTGAACTAAATTTTATTCATGTGATTTTTATGCCCCCAAAATGTCTGGTTTTTACTCCAGTTCTTTAAATAGCCCAGGGTTACCTCGCTTAAAACAGGTGATAAAATACAAAGATTTACATGGTTTAAAGCAATATATGCTGCACTTCCCTTTAAAGCAGAAACATTTGTGGATTCATCCAGAACCGAAATTTAAAAAATAGAAATCAGTAAGGCTTTTTCTGCTTTCTCCTACAATTTTAAGCCAGTGTTATACAGCAATATATTAATTAACACTAATAAAAAATTATGGATCAAATTCTAGAAAATAATAATGTGACATGTTGAAGATTTTAACTGACCTAGTAAAATATCAGTACATGTATAAGGTTAATGGAACATATTAATTATTTAGTAAGTATTTAATCACATATTATTACAAATCCATTCAGAACAACATGATGTTTCTACCAAGTTTAGATTGAAAGAAAGTCCGATTGGAGCTTCTTCCAGTAAAATTTCAAATTCTGCCAGATTGTATTTAATATATTGTTATATCTACCAACCTTCCAACCTCTGCAAATTTTACTGAATTTCAAAATTCAACCAAATATCATCATAATCAAAGTGTAAATGAATCTGCTACAAAAGTCAATAGTACATAAGCATAATAATCTTAAGATCACAACATATCTAGTACAGATTCTGAAGTTAATATTATATAAACATAATAAACATAATTTAAACATTCAAATAAAGTTTGAAGTATTTGTTTATGTGACTGTATGTTCAAATAATTCAGTATTGTGGCTCAATTTTATATCTCCAATCCTTAAGTTACTTAATACTGTAATTGTAAAATTCATGGTGGATCAGAAAACACAGTTTTGTGAGTGATTTTAGCAGTATTTGAATGTGCAGAATGAAAACAACAATTAGAAAAAAAAAGAAAATTGTTGCATCTTACAGTAAAGTACAATAATGTTATATAGCTAATACTTTAAATTATGAAAAGGGTAAAAAAGTAATACTGGTATATATGCATGAGTACTGGTGTAACAAACATTTCACAATTGAGAAAAAAACTACTGGAGATTTGCTGTATTCCAAAAGATCCAGCTGTCCAGCAGTTGCAAAGAAAGCACCTATGTCACTCTGGTAGGATACTGTAATGGTTATAATTTTATATAAAATTCAAATTGGACTTAGAACTTGGTAGAAACTTAAGCTGGACTTATTGCTAAGTTTAGATTGGCAGAAACTGACCTATTGGACTTGTCTCCAAGCAGAGAAACTCCTATTGGACTTGTCTCCAAGCAGAGAAACTCCTATTGGACTTTCTCCAAGCAGAAAAACTCCTATTGGACTTGTCTCCAAGCAGAGAAACTCCTATTGGACTTTTCTCCAAGCAGAGAAACTCCTATTGGACTTTCTCCAAGCAGAGAAACTCCTATTGGACTTGTCTCCAAGCAGAGAAACTCCTATTGGACTTTCTCCAAGCAGAGAAACTCCTATTGGACTTGTCTCCAAGCAGAGAAACTCTTATTGGACTTTCTCCAAGCAGAGAAACTCCTATTGGACTTGTCTCCAAGCAGAGAAACTCCTATTGGACTTTTCTCCAAGCAGAGAAACTCCTATTGGACTTGTCTCCAAGCAGAGAAACTCCTATTGGACTTGCCTCCAAGCAGAAACTCCAATAGGACTTTCTGCCAAGTTTTGTTGTGGTAAATGTTACATTTCTTACTGTATATTTATTTTTCTCATGGTTTTACTTCTATATTCTTGGAGTACTAAAGAAAGGAACTAGAAATTTTTATACTTACAATTGTATTATAGAATTATATTTTAATGAAACAGGAAAAGAAATTAATTAAGAGTCCAGGACATGATCAGGAAGAAAACAATTATTGTGATGAGATATTATATGTTTGAAGATGTGATGCTTTAAATTACTAGAGAAGCTGTAGTCTTCATTGAAGTCAGATTAAATAACTTTTGCTGAAGATGTATCATTACCACATTTTTTGTTAATCTGAACAAATATCAACAGCCTTCTTAATTAATGAGAACTTACTGATTGCAACACATTGCTCAAAGTATCTGTTCTGACTGACAGTAGAAAAGCCTTTGAATAGAAAATGTTAGCCATGTATATTTTATGGGGTGGTATTTCAAATGTCTGCCTATTTTTTATAGCCAGCTATGTGCAAACCAATTGCTCTTTTAGGTTTATTGAGAGGGGCCTCCAGCTAGATTAGGCATGTGTATCAGACAGCTGTACAATTTGCCAGCTATTTCCTTATTTTTCCTTCCCAGGTGCTAAGTTATTTCTTAATGTGGGTAGAGTTTCTGCAGAAAACAACTACAGTATAGTTATCATTTACATACCCTTTGATCCCTTTTGATTACTTTAACATCACAAATTGGTCAAAACTTAACAGACTTTTTTCATGTTCAAATTTGTAAAAGTGTGCAGATAAAATTGATAGTTTCTGATGAGAGTATATTTAAAATTTAGATTGATATTTTATATTATTTTTTGGTTTTGACATCAGTCTGGGGATCTTAAGGTAAGTAATACTGATGCACATAAAAGTACATGAACTGGATGTGGTGATATGTGGGTTAATATATATCTTGTATTGATGAGTATCATTGGGAACTTAATTTGCGGTTTGCTTCCAATTGATTATGATGCAGCAATTTGTGATTTACTTTTTTATAACATATACATTTAATTTTGCTGCATATATATGTATATCAAGGGAGTAATTTAAGTGTTAATAATTTCATTCTACCTTTGGAATCATATATACAAAGACATGAAAACTGAAGAAACAACTGAATATACACATCAATAAAAGAAGTATTAAAAAATTCTAAAATATCTGAAGGATAAATAGTTAAAGGCAATTAAGGATATAGAACAAATACATTTCTTCATTGATATTTAAGTCATTATACTTTGGTTTCAGAAATAGCAGAATAATTAATATGTCTTTTAAACCATTCATGCGCTTACCTTCAAATCCAAGAATAAAGGTAAAGATATTTTGTATATAATATTATGTAAAATATTTTTTGTATTTGCTGTGGAGTTAAATGATTTATTGCAGCTATAACTTTTTTTTTCTATTTTTTTTCTAGAAAAACTGATATTTTTCTCACTGCACAATATATTTTTGTTGATACACTTTGATGGTTATTAGGCTTTAATGGTTGAGTGCTGTCAATATTGTGTAACAGAAACACATCATGTAAAGTTGATGTACACTAAATGTCGCTAATATTTGTGAAACTGTTAAAAATGAATTTTCAGTTGATACATGTACATATAATAAATGTTCTATTCCTTGGCATGGATAAAATGCAGTTTTATAGGTTAAATTGAATGATAATGACTGTGTTATGAACACAGTACTGCTTGCCAATTTAGGTATTTTATTTATTAGATCTTTATCTTTATTAGTTAGATCTTTATGTTCAGTAGCTAAGCTCATATCAGGACAGAATCACAGGGAATATCACATTAACAAGATCACAGAGGTATGTGTACCAATGCTAGACTTGTTAACACTTCATGACTGAGGTCTCAATTTGCTGTCCAATAGTATTGTTATTTAGGTTTGAGTTTTAATAGTAAAATTAAAACCAGGAATTCAAATAACAGCTTTAAAGATAGTTTCGGGTTAAACTGTCATCTGTGGCCACTTTTAAGAAGGATTCAACATAGAGAAACAAGAGAGCATAAACACAAAACAACAGTTACCAATCAAATAGTTAAAATATGACTGAAGAAATTAAGAGCTGATAAAACGCTAATATCATCAAAAAAGAAAATATCGGTCAAAATTTAACTCTTTAATTGCTAATATAATATTGCCAATATTAACAATGGTCAACATTTTTAAATACTGGATTTTTAAACAATTTTATATTTACTCCAAATGGAGGATATGTTTTTGGGTGTCTTTATTTTGTCTGTCTGCCTTCACGGTAGCTGTAACTGGTTGAGAGTCTTTTCATAAGTATACATATCTATTTATTTGTGTTATTCATGGTACATAGCATATTCTCTGGGCCATCTATAGGTCTCTTGGTCATTAATTTGTGAAATGACTACTTGGCAGTTATGGGTTCAAATCTAGACCATGGCAACTTTTGTGAAATACTGATGACAATATGGCCATTGCTGTTAAAACAAGATGCAACAAGAAACATTTGACCTAGCTCCTGAGGTGAACTCAATTATGAACAACAAAGGACACTGAAGTTTTAAAATAATGTAAATGATTTCCAATCCTGGCAAAAATATTGAGTATATTTTTTGTAGAAAAAAAATTGATATGGCCAACAGCGAAGGTCATAACAAGATGGGCTCTCAGTATATTCCCACAGGTCTTCATAAGTTGGATTGATCCCATAAGAGCAAAGTGCTTAATAGTCAAATATGTTAACCACTTGCCTGCAAAGGCCTTCAAACATGCAAATAGGAATTACTGCATTTACTTTCTGTTGAACTTTTATTTGCAAGTAATGGGGGCTCGGTGGTGTAACCTTTAGAGTGCTTGCCTTCAACCTCTGAGGTCGTCTGTTCAGCCTGGGCACTTTATTTTGGAAAGTTGGTAGTTTCTTGCCGATGCCGGGTGATTGCAGTGCAGAATCTTGACCTACTAGTATGCGCTGGTTCCTCCACCCGTAAACTACCTGTTGCAATATGACCCTGGCTGTTGAACACGACGTAAAACAACAACAACAACAAATCTAAATCTATTTACAAGTAGCCGTATAAGTTATTATATACATACTCCTGATTTAACTTTTTTTTGTATGTTACTGTTTATTGTTTTGCCTCCATTCAAAAACTGTTGCAACAAGCAGCAAGCCCTCAGTTCTGTATAGTTAGATATATCCTTTTATATACATGTACATACCAGAGCTGATATGTTCTGATAAGATTGAAGTACCCAGAGTGCCATGTTTTTATTGTGTATTCCTTCATTCACACATTTCTGGTATACCACCACTGATAGAGGACCGGTGGCATCAAAGTTTGAAAAAAATGATGACTGTATCCAAATTCTTTGTTTTTGAATTTGTCTTAATAGAAATAGGCATTGTCATAGCTATAACAAGACAGAATATTTCAATAATTTAAGTTATATGTCAACACTGTAGCATTTATGGATCTCTAAAGTATTGGAATATCTAGAAACATGACACTTACTTGACCAAAAATGACCAAAATAGCCACCTTTGAGGAATCATTGTGTCAGAATAGTTTTCAATGGTTTAAAATATCCAGATTGATTTTAATGTGAATGTTCAAATAAGCACATTACATGGTCTCAGACTTTAAAGAAATGTTTCTATATTAGGTGGTTGATTGGGGTGTCTTATACGAAAAATGTGAACATGCTGTAAGATGTATGTTAGCTAACCTACTTCTAGGACCTCATATGTGTAATGTTTTTGTACATACCATTGGTTAAGAAGAGGGTAAGAATAATATACACATCTTCATTCAATATTATTTAATTGGTTGGCTGTTCATATTTATACAAGAAGACTTGATTCACTTTTATGTGTTTCTTTCTTCCTCTTCATTTAATTTATGGTACTCAATAGAAACTAAGATACATCTGGATATATATATATTTTCAAGTAGAATATATTATAGGACGTGAATTATTCTTTCAATAAACTACATTGATAACACTATGTCTAAGGTGAGTGAAAAAGTGTTACCTTTTTAACAAGGATAACATTTTAAAGTTATTATTCTAGTTCTAAAGTTTTATTGTTTTCGCAATTATTATATATTAAAAAAAAATAAATGTAATATTTACAAAAAGGAGTGTAGTTAAGTCGATAATATTTTTCAGTGTTTCTGTATTTGACACTCCAGCTGTTGAAAGGGATGTAAAACCCCAACTCTGACCTAAGTGTATCAGATATTCTAAAGGATTGAATAAAATATGTTTAAAACTTTACATAGCATACACTCATTAAAGCTTGAAGGGCATTAAAATAGAATTGTCTTGCGTGACATCCTGTATATCAAGTACTCTTTGTAATATCACATTTTAAGCACCCATATTTATGGAAGTATATTAGGGCCAAGTCAAAAAAATAATTTTTTTCCAATTTAGTGAGATAATATGTTAATTTTTCTAGATACTAAGTTAATTTTTTGAGATAATATAAAAAATTGAGATAATTATCTAAAAAATTGAGATAATTATCTAAAAAAAATCAAAATAGTATCTCAAAAAATTGACTTAGTGTCTCAAAATATTGAAGGATGGGGGGGGGGGGGGGATAGCAGAATGGCTATATGGGGTATCTAATTTTACCCCACAGCCCTTAAGGGCTGTCAGGGTATTGTTTTCACCCATGGTGTCCAGATGAGCGGGCAGCAGGAATTAGTATGTCTAGGCTGTATCTCAGAAACCATAAGGTGTAGGAGGTTAATACTTGGTAGGAACATTGGTTGGGGGTTGTAGGTGTGCAACGTCATTCTGTGACCTTAATTTGACCTTTGACCTTGCTGTAGTGACCTTGACCCATAACATCTTGTCCGGACTATATCTCAGAAACCACAAGGTGTAGAAAGTTAGTACTTGGTAGCGACATTGGGGTTGTAGGTGTGCAACATCATGGTGTGACTTTGATTTGACCTTTGACCTTGCCGTAGTGGCCTTAACCAAGAACATCTTGTCTGGGCTATATTTCAGAAACCACAAGGTGTAGGATATTAATATTTGGTAGGGCCATGGGTTTTGAGTAGTAGGTGTGCAACGTCATGGTGTGACCTTGATTTGGCCTTTGACCTTGATGTAGTGGCCTTGACCTATAAACTCTTCTCCGGGCTATATCTCAGAAATCGTAAGGTGTAGAAAGTTAATACTTGGTAGGGAAATTCGTTGGGGTTGTAGGTGTGCAACGTCATGGTGTGAGCTTGATTGACCTTTGATCTTGCTGTAGTGACATTGACCTATAAAATCTTGTCTGGGCTATATCGGAAAGCATAAGGTGTGGGAAGTTGATACTTGGTAAGGACATTGGTTAGGGGCTCTATATGTGCAGCATCATGGAATGTTCTTGATTTGACCTTGTTGTAGCAGCCATGAGTTTTAAAATCTTGTCCGGGCTATTTCTTGGATTCTGTAAGGTGTAGAAGGTTGACACTTTGTAGGGACATTGGTTAGGGGGTGTAGGTGTGCCTCATGGTGTGACCTTTAACTTTGACTCTGCCAAAGTCTATTCACCTGCCATATTTGAGACATGTTTCTCTTATAACAAAGATATATGGATTGCTGCAACTTATTATTATATGTACTTTTACATAATTGTGCTATTTTTATTGATAGCTATTCTCCAATTAATAAATTTTACATCTTCATAATTTTTAGTTTACTGATTAAAGCTGACATCTTGCTGTTGAATTGTCTTCTTTTAATACTTTATCTTTACATACATTTTCTTTCTCTTGGACGTTATTTTCTCTACTTTACGGAAGAGTATTAGGGCCAAGTAAAAAAAAAAATTTTTTTTTCAATTTAGTGAGATAGTATCTCAATTTTTTGAGAAACTAAGTCAATTTTTTGAGATAGTTATTTTAACTACTTAAACATTATTTAGACCTTTATATAACTGCCACTGCTCTGAAAGTATCCCAATGTTTGTACTGTTCCACTACTTCTGTATCTCATGGTTTTGAAAACTATTTCCTTAGACTGTGGGGTACGGGAATCTTTGATGCTATTTTTAAACATGCAGTACCAAGATGTGGGGCCTCTCTTTGGAGTCATAAGGCCAAGGTTGTGAAGCAAAAATTCAAAAAAGAGTTGTTACAACCATACAGAACTGTGTAAGCAGGACTTTAGTGAAGGTTGATGAGATAGAGTTCTAAACACATGGTGGGAGAGATACTCGTCATAAAGTTTGGCAAATGACCACATGACTGTTACTTCTTGACCATGACAACATGTGAAAAATACTGGATACCTGCCATTGAAAAGGATGAAACACAAACCAAACTATGAATTTTCAGGAAATTTTGTTTCTTACTTAAAACCAATCAACATATAAATTCTGATGTTACCCTGCATCTAAATTCAGCCTCGTCACTTGTGGGAGTCAAATTCCCCACACAGAGGTGACAGCCTGTGATGATATGCCAAACCTGCTAACAAGTAGGTCCCTTTGTCATTGTGAGCTCAAATAAAATTCATCATAATGTGGAAAATACTTGAAGCCTACCCAAATATGACTCTTACAGTTAAAAGGGATATAAAAACCAAAGCAATTTTTAACTAATGAATATAAATACGGATATTAGAAGGGAATTAAAAACCCTATCTTTGACCTTAAACACAGAGTTTAGAATATGCCTAAAATACTCTTGCACTCCCCGTATTGAGCCTCAACAGTCTGACTCAGACGAGAATATGAGGTTGTTTGTAATGTGTCTGAAGTCTGTGGCATAAGGACATTCATTTATCACCCCCACAACCCCACCTCATTATAATTCACTGGAGCCCTCTGTCTCTGCATCTATCGATTCTTCCTGTCTGCCAAGGTCCTCCATCTGCTATTTTTAGTGCAAAAATACTTATTCTTGCTATTGTAGTATTTTCAGCAGTATCCTCCAATATTGCTACCACTTTAAGTGTGGCTACAATATATTGAGGTTCCAATAAATTATTCTGTTAGTTATGTAAGTTTATTAATTGATGGGTACTGTATAATTTACACTGCATAAGCTGCTGTGGAACATGTGTATTTCAGTGCGAGTTTCTTTTGCTAATGTGTGATAATGTGTTTGTTTTAAAGGAAAGCTATATCCTTACTTATCATGTGCTGCAATGATAAAGAGTGACAGGAAATAACAAAACTTGGATGCAAGTAACTTGTGACAATACATAATGTACACAGTTATTGTTGGATAAAATGTGACATGCAAAAAATGGGATATAATTTAACAGAGTAAATATGACACAATGAAATGTTTTGAACTTATCTTTTAGAAAGAAATACACAGGTATTGCAACAACCAACTGGAATAGAGCTATTGTATTTACAAGACTAATAATTTCTCTGGAAAAGTATATTATACTTCAAGCATTTATGGATTTGTTTCATTGTTGCTTATTAAGCAATAATTTAACATCAGCCTATACCCGTGTAAGAGTATCAATAATAGGTGGATTTAATTAGCCTACAAATTATGCCTCATTCTTCAGAAGATTATATTGTTACCAAATTTAAGCAAATCTAATCTAATTGATGGCACTTAATCTAACTATTGATGGATTATAAGGCTCAACAATCAAATGTTTTTTTTTAATTGTCAAATTATAAAGGAAAAAAAACCTTGGGTATTTCAAAGCATCATGCTGCATAGAAATGCAGCTTCAGATATTCTATAACTTTGGAAGTACTCCATAAATACACATAAAACAGTTACATATTTTTTTTGCTGCAGTTAAAAACTGTTATTTGTGCTGGCTCGTAATTTAATGATGCAGGCTGAACACAAAAAATGGGCACCAATAAATTGCTTGTCATATACCCATTAATAAAATGAAACATTTGAAATAAACTTGCCCAACAAATGATTTTATAAAGAATCCGTAGTTGGTAATTAATTTTAGTTATTTTTTTCAGACATTAAACCAAGAACAAATTACCAATAGATTAATTAATGTAATTTCAAGCATGTTATGTTTTCAATTCTCAGAAATAGAATATTTGAATCTATTCCACTTTGTGCATGCATTGAGTCCATTACATATTTTATGGTACCCACAAACATCAGTGCTTTTTGAGGAAGCTGTTTACAGCTGAACAATAATGACTGACATCAAAATTATTGCATCAAAAAATAAAATAAGAATGAACAATCAACATCCTGATATTATTGCATGTAGTATATACTCAGTATTTTTGAATACACTTTTGAACAGGGTGGGAACAAAATGTGAAATACCACTCTCATTAAGATTTAATTAAACTTTGTTGTTTTATGCAAATTATAAATTCTTTATAATAATTTATATTAGCATTGCTTGTAGATCAGTTATTATGTACCAAAAGTGTTTTCAAACCTGTATTGTATGATTTTTATTCATAAAGCACTCCTACATGCCTGGAGATATATAAGCTCACCACACTGTCTTGTTAATAGGTTTATGCGAAAGACACATGTGAATTATGTGAAATGAAAGTTTTGCTTATGACAAAGAAACTCAGGCTTAGAGTAAGGCTACTTTTACATTTGGAATAAAAGCTAATCATTTGAAAAAACTAAACTGTCCTTTTAAATGTATAATTCACATATTGATAGTTGTGAGACATTTATTTTTTAGACAAAAAGCCATATATCTTCACCGTGTTACCACAATTAAGTATATTTTATACCTTCTTCTTTCTTTAACCAGTTTAATAAAGATTTATTGTGAGAAGTACAATATCATACTTATACTGATCACCAAGCTCAGCATCTAAATCTTGAGGCATCAGATTGTAATCCGGAATATTTATGAGATTAATTTCCTGTTGATGTTAGGCAGATGAAACAAGGCCTCCAATTGTGCTAATGTCAAGTTGTACTGTCAGTTATGTCTGTATGTACATGAGTACATGTAGCTTCCATCTAGCAAAACAAATGTATAAATTTATAACATGTGTAATTATTTTGGTACGAACATTTTTCTAAAAAGATTTGAACTATGGCCCCTCTTATCTTAAAAATAGCCTATATACGCGTGTGTTTTAGTGCCCCTAACACCTGATTTCCAGCCCCTCACTGAGTTCTTTTTAAACTTTTATTTTTTTTTGCTACAAGTAGGAAAAAGTAGGGTCAGCAGTCTAACCTATGTCTGAAAGCCATGGGCCTGAGACGAAACAATTGAAACTAGAAAGCAAAACACTCACAGAGCACAGATCTCCACCGGAGGAGGACAGGGGGACATTTCTGAAGATTTGTGATTTCTTTGTATCAAATATACAGTCCAGAGGCCGATTTCACAAAGGGACTTAAGTCCAGATTTAGACTTAAATTTAAGACTTTGGTCTTAAATTTTGTCAACAGACTGTTAAGTCTGTGGTCTTAGAGTTAGCGGATTTCACAAAGCAGCTAAGTCCATGAAATTGCTAAGTCAGTGGACTTAACTTTAAGTCTGGGAGGTAGTGGGCATAAATTTTGTAAAGAGGTCTTAAATATGGCCGCCATAAACTTTTCTCCACTTCAAAATTTGAAATGGCTGTAAATAAAGTATAATTATACAGAACACCTTACTGAAGTAGTCTGATGTAACAAGGTTTTCTATTTCAAAACCTCACTTATCTTTAGATAAAATGAAGGATACGAAAGGTCATATGACACAGAAAACCACTGTGGTTATTTGATAAGCTTGGACATAGCTAAGTCACCCTTTTGTGAAATCTATTTAACTCCCTCTATTTATTTTTATATCCAGAATATGATCAAGAGCTTTCCCAAAATTCTACCACTTCTTCCTTTGGCTGGGTCATTAGATTTAATTACTTGTTATTTTACGTCGCGTTCAACAGCCAGGGTCATATTGCGACAGGTAGTTTACAGGTGGAGGAAACCAGTGCATACTGCACTGTAAACTACCGGGCATTGGCAAGTAACTACCAACTTTCCAACATGAAGCACCTGGCCTGAGATTCAAACCGGCAGCCTCATAACCTCTTGACGGAGATAATGAATACAGCAAAAGCGGTACAATAGGCATTGAGAAAAACCATGCCTGGTCAAGCCAGCAGAATATTCTTCCTTTTATCTCCCGCCTGCGGCTGAAGGCCGTGGTCGGGAGATAAATTTACCTTCCGTACGTGCGTGCGTGCATTTGTCTGTCCATCCGTCCATTTGTCTCGTTTTTGCATAAACCTTAATATCTCATTCATTTATGGAGATATCTTCACCAAATTTGCAGGGAATGTTTATGGTTATGAAAACCTGTCTCTGAAGAATTCTTCCTTTTTATCTCTTGTAACATCCTTTCAACATCAAAGGTCAGCATCTTGGGACAGGTGTCTGGGACTTATCAGATTTGATCCCAGAGCCACAGAGGTGACAGACAATTAAGTATTCAACGGGCCAAATCTTATCAGTAATTTATAGCACTAATAATTTCTGTAACAGGAGATTAGCTGCTTGCAAGACAAAAATAAGCCTTGGGCCACTGTTTTAATATAGACACAGGAAGCCATTAATATGTGTCTTAAGTTATTTTTGTTCTTCAGACATTGTAAATGTAAATTTAACAATCTCAGACCATTATTCTGTTACAAAAGTTGATCTTAGTCATAAATAGTCTCCCTGTAAAAAAATGCCCTCTAACAATATTTCACCTGTTTAAATAATTATTTATCTTTTAGGCCCTTTGTTAAAGTTACTTAATTGATTTAATCTACTTCAGTGTATCAATAGATTCAACCTCTTAAAGCCCAACTACAGGCAAAACGAATGACATAATTATGCCATACATCAAATGTTATGTATTTATTATATGGAATACTATATTTTAAATTGACAAAGAGTATAATGACTTAAGTGAGACTCAAGTTAGGGCTTGCAGTAAATATGAGGGAAAAAAGGTTAAGGTTAAGATGACCTTAAGTCTCTAAAATCTGCACATGCGGATATTTTTTCAGAATATTAAATCAAGAGCCACTTCTACACACTTTAGTTCACTCAACAGCCTGACACATCTGGTAGAGAAAGAGGCTTTCTGTATGCCTGCGTAGGTGGGTGTGTACAGGTGTGGCATGAATAATACTGGATGCATTAATTTTTCAAGCACACACACACACACCACATGTGTGATTTTGTGAATGAGATGAAAAGTGTGTGTACATCCATTAAATAGCAAACCAAAGATATTGTTCACAAGATATTGAACATGCATTGAAGTGTACTGAATGGGATAGCTTCCAAGGTTGATGATATTGCAGTATCCATAATTTACCATTTTTCATTCTCACAGCATAAAACAGCAGCAGTTGAGTGAAGTATAGTAGTGTGTACTTATCAGTACAAAGTGCAAATATCTATTTGAAAGCTGAGGAGTGAAATGTGTTGTGCATAATGAAGCCATATGCAGGCAAAGCTTGTTTATGAACATGAAATAAATATGAAAAAAAGTGATAGTACTGTAGGCATATTGTGCATGTTTTGAGGCATATATTTATATCTGCCTTATATAGGTCTATATAAACTATACATTAAGGGTGATTGAGATTTGTTTATTATATTTTATTCAGGTCTATTTCACTTGATATTTACACTGGAGTAAAGAATAAACATTCAGTTGGAAATTTATTGGAGTTCATTCAAGGAAGAAAGAGAGAGAGAGACCTAATATATTTCTAGAGTGGAATCATTTCTGTTTGTGTATATCAGTTACCTCAAGTGCAGTAAAAGTATTGACTCAGGGAAATAGCTTTCATTTGTTTTGCAATATTTCTGGAGTACAAACATCATCAATTTGGATATAGTTAATTGGGTTTATATACATATACAACTGTGTGTGTTTTGGTTTTCTGAATATATTAGTAAGTTAATTTGATAAGAAGAAGGATTCAGATTTAAGAATATGAGTCATCCAGTCAAGAAAGTACCCATACATTTACAGGTAAGGATTAGTTTAACATGCAATTTGACAGCTTTAATTGTTTAAGAAACAGTGCACATATTATTTCAATAGTTTTGTTCAATGTAAATTTACATTGTTAAATAGTATGCAACACAAGTGTGCTTGGAAAATAGTTAAGCCTTGAATAGTGCCAGTTAAATTTAATTTTTTGATCTTCAGTTTCTTAGTTCAACAAAACTAGATACACATAGATAAATAATAGATCGAGAAGCTAATTTTGCATGCTGTCTTTCAACCTTGCCCATGCACATCAACATACACACACAGTTCGCCGTCATGTGTACTTGAAGTACATTTGATAATGTGTGTAAATTTGTTTTAAATACTAGCTATACCTGCATTTATTTTATGATGATTAGGTATCAGTACTCTGTAATTAAAGACGTGCATTATGATTATTATAGGTTTTACTGTTTTACTAGAATCAGTAAAAACGTGTATTCATTAATATATATAGTTTAAATTTTATTAATTTATATACCATTGGTTTGATATCGTATCACATGCTTTAATGATAGTCATATTTTATGTATTCATTTTTATGCTGATTTTATTTTTGATCATCTGCAAGAAATCATTGGTTTGATACACTTAATTATACCTGTAATTGCCATGCTTTGTGTTCACTGTTTGGATCTGGTTTTATACAGTAAGTAAATGTGAAATTCACAACATTATATGAAATTGGTCCATGGGGCATTGGTTAAAATTAAGAAAATTCACAGAACAAATGGATATAATTAATATAAAATGACATGATCAAAAAAGTCATAAATGTGACAAAGGTATTCCATAATTGACAGTAAATAAAACAGGGTTTGCTCTGTAGCAAAGTTTTACAGGTTGAGGTGAATTTTACATTTTTTGTTTTCCTCCATAGTAAAAATTTACTAAATCCCACCGCACAAGTATTCACTATTTAATTATGTGGGTCAATATGCAGGCGAAGCTATACCCTCAAATTACATTACTTCAGGGATAATGCCAGGAATAATTGTGACAAATTGACCCTCGGTCAGTTCCCAAGAAGGCTGTATACTTATATCTGCTTTTTTTTCATCCAATAAAAGAGATTTTTCTTGTTACAGGAATATGGGATGATCCTTCTTGTTGACCTTGGTGAATTATCAGAACACTAGATTGCTTTTAGCTAACTTCTAGCTATGGAGAGTGTCTTCTTTCTGGGTTAAATAAGTGATTTCTTTCGGTTTTGTAAACCTTCTCACAGAAATCTGGAATTACTGCAAAAATATTAGAATCTCCCTGCAAATATCCAAGTTGTTTGACTGTCTCACTTGTGTAATTTGACTAATAAAAAAAGTTTCACTTCTGATGACTGTGGGTTTGACCATGGGATTTGATCACCTTGACTAACATATTTTAATAAATTGTTAAACATGATCATACCTAGACCGAGTTTCTGTCCCGTCGCCAATTGCTATTGATATACTGATGGACACAATGGCGAGGGACAGAGTTCACATGTACTTGTTTTTTGTGTAAATCTCGAACTGTTGGAAATTATTTCATTTACTTTAAAGAGTAATTAATATGTCTATGTAGCTGTATCCGGTTTACAGTACATATACTGTTAAACTAAACTGCTTTTACAAGCCAGGAATTTATTTTGTAGATAAACATGTAATGTTTACGGTTTGTTTACATTTTGAAAATAGGTTAAAATATATACATTCCAGTTTGATTGGCATTAAATATAAGTGAGCGGCACATATACATACCTTAAAGAAACTAAATAACACTTTAAACTGGTAATAATATGTGTACAAATATGCCGTTCAAAATTTACACAAAAAACAAGTACATGTGAACTCTGTCCCTCGCCATTGTGTCCATCAGTATATCAATAGCAATTGGCGACGGGACAGAAACTCGGTCTAGATCATACCTGGGCCAAGTACCTGTCACTATCATGTCATTTTTAAGGTCGTTGCACATTTGCGCGGCGCGGTGCGGCACGGTACGATTTTTACTACATGCTGAGTAGGTGAATTTTCTTTACTTTGCACATTTGGGTGATTTTTCCCAGCGGTTTTCAGTAAATTAAAAAAAAAATTAAACTACAGCAAAGTGGCTACAATAGTTAAACTAATCACATATAATTAAACATCTAATACCCCACAGTACATTTCCACACCTGTCATACCCTTACATGCAATTTAATCCCTTCACAATGAAGAGCCTTGTACTTGACCAGTGTCCTTTTTATAATACTGGTGATTACACCCCCTTTCAATTAAATTCTGGCTGTGCTTTGTTTATATATATTGCCACACACCTAACTTGACATCCCTTCCTCCATTTAAGTACTTAATCTATCTACAAACAAGACCCTTGGCCAGTGTGTCCCTTCTAGAATTACTGTTAATTGCAATCTTCATTAAATTAAACCCTTTCCTGTGTCTATATTGAAACACATCATATTTTGTGATCTATCTGCCAGCAGCTAATCCCTTCACAATGAGCCTGTGTGCTTGCATTTTGTTTTCCAATTAATATATTTGTGTAGAATTCTGTGATACACTACAATTTTAAATATGTGGAAAATCCTAATATCCATGAAAACTTGGGTAAAACAGAGAAAAAACCGCGCGGTTTTTTAAAAAAATAGAAAATTTTCTAAATAGAAAAATCCGCGCTGCACCGCTAGCTGCCGCGCCGCACATATGTACAAGTAGTGAACTACTGCCATTATTTCTATTTTATTTAGCCGCACCGCAATGGGCTTTACACTGACATATATGTAGTCATATAGCTAAATAGCTGCATGTAATGGCAAAAAATGCTTGTGATAGTGATAGAAACTGAGCGAAGGTTATACTCTGTTTATAAGTCCAATATCAAAGGGCTGGAAAATCACGATTGGAAGACCACATAGGGATTTCTGGATAAACTTTAACAGTCTAATTTTTAAGGTATGATCAATGTCTTTATTAAACTTATACTCAGTGTAAAGTAAAATGCTGCATTTGTAACAGATAAGAACAATTATTGAATTTTTAAAGCCTTTGTGGGGTAAACATCAATAAAAGCTGAAATAAGAGATTAAGCATGAAAAAGGTATTGTTTGGATGGGTGTGAATATCCCCAGAAATCAATATCCTGTACATTAGTTATGTTTGACAGCACTGTTACTATGATTTTCACTATAAAAAAATGATGTTGAATGAAAAGTAAAGGATCACTATTTCAGGTACTCAAGTAGCTACAGGCAATTTGCTAAAACCAAAAATTATGAGTCACCCCATTTTGTTCCCTGGAAACAGTAAGTTGCAGTAACAAAAAAATCCCATCTTATCTCTCTTGCTGTTTTTGTAGCCTGATGAAATTATGATCAATAAGCAGGAGGAAGTTGAGACATTACTAAAGTCAGAGTATAGCTTGTTTGGAGCAGTGGATTCTGTAATAAATCAGTGTAAATTAGTAAAACCTTTTGTCATTTCAACAGCTTCTTAAACACCTTCAACAGGTTTTATAATTTTCTAGTCTCCAGATTGCAAGTATTTTTCTTGCTACCCAACTCCAAATACAGTTGAACACAGTACCAAGCATAGCAGACCAGATTAAGTTTTATTATCAGTTCCAACTTTTGCACTATCTGATAACATTATAATAACGGGTACTTTCGTCTTATGATTCTCCAAAGCTTCTAATTCAGAAAACGAATTGCAGCCTTTAAAGGCCTGTAGGTGTCAAAATGATACAAAACAGTGTGATATGATAAGCTCAGATACAGCCCTTCTTCAAGCTGAAAAATATAGGTTAAATCTACTTTGTAGTATACATGTCAATATAAAAGATGGCTGATATCTAAAAGATGCACCACCACTGATTTGAGTGTTCCTTATAAAAGGTCAAAATAGATCCTGTAATTTTTCATTGTATTCCTGCAAATTTTCTTATTTTTCAAATTTCATGTTTAAAATGGCACATTTATTTGGACTGATAGAGGGAAAACTGAAGATTGTCAAAAATTAATGTCTTGTGTGTTGAAACACACAAATATGATAGAATCAGTGTAACGTATTGGCAGTTGTCTTCTTAGAAAACCCCACACCGTCCCAGTAAAGAAATAGCTAATGGCTATCCAATTAATTTTTAAAACAATAAATTACCTTAATTGCCTTGGAATCTGCCACCACAGTGTTCTGGGATTTCTGAAATTTCTTAGAATATAGGTATTTTCAAAAAAAAAAAAATTCTTATTATAGGAAAAATTACTCAGAATAAGACTTTTTTTTCAAAATTGTCATAAAACTATAAATGCAATACCCTTTTTTCTGTAAATAGTAATATTACTGTTTACCATCAGCTAAAATGTTATTAATTCTACCTGTTTTCTACATGGGTATTGCATCCACTTTCTCATTATCACCTTTAAAAGTCTAAACATTCCCATGAATTAAAAAAAAATCTTGTTTTTGAAAATTTTTGAATTTCCAACAGCTTAAAATGTTGTAAGAATAAAAATATTACTAAGAATAAGAATATTGGGGAGATCATGATCCTATACGTTTTTTTTAAGTACATATATGACGTAAAATGGCTGACACTTGTGTGTATTTGTAAGACTGCCATGGGGTTTATGATTAATTATTCTGTCCTAACTCTTACTGATCATAAAAGATCCAACTTTTTTTGTTGAATTAATAATTACCGAGGCAGGAAACAGATAAATTAAAATGAAATGTGCTATTTTTGTTGTTAAAGACCAAGTAAAGGTCACTAAAAATCTTTGTTTTATACTTAAATGTGTCATTAGAGCATGAACCTACATATATCTTATGTTTGAAAAACACCAGCTTAAACATTGCCAATTGTAAGTGACAGATTGTTCTGCTGTGTAAATATAACATAAAGTCTGCACTCAGTGTGCTGCTTATGATAACCTTCAGAAGAAATGAAACGTTTTGTTCTCCAAATTTCACAAAACAATAATTTTAGATAATTCTGACATGAAGATTTTCAGTAATAATAAATATCCACCATCCCATTTCATATTTGTATCTAAAAGGGCGTCAGTTAGAACAAATCTCAATTTGTATTTTGCAAAATTTTTAAGTCCAGGGATTTGAACAAAAGCATCTTTGTAAGATGATTCAGAGCCAGAATTTCTGGCAGCTGGAGGGCACATTAGCATACTGACTTTTGCCATGACAGCAGGCCATTATTCTTCATGTCATTAGGCCAATTGATGTATTTCTTACTTTGGGCAAAGTTGTGTTTAGTTTACTTGTTTTTATACCAAATAAAAGTGTTATGAGCTTATCTGTAGGCTAGGGTTATGGGCAAAGAATGAAAGACTTCTTCGGTTGTCAGTAACTGTTACAGCTGCATTGATCAAGTTTGTCAGTATCTCAATGAAATTTAACAAAAACTGTGTTTGTCCAAATGAAATTTAACAGGATCAGGAAATTAATGCTACTTAAGTGGGGGGATTCCTACGAAAGCCTGGAAATTTCAATGGGATTAGTCCCAATACAAGTGTCATATTTAATTCCACTTAAAAAGTAAATCTACTTCAGAAAAATTCTTTTATAAAGAGGTTTGGTTGACTCTAATTGTTAAATTACATCCAGTATTTTATTTACAAATACAATGATGATTTAAGATCATAGTACTCAACCCAAGCATGTCAAATTCACTATTGAGAGCTTTTTTTTCCAAATAATGAAATGAACAGAAGCTTTAGAAGTTATTACAGCTCGAAGACTTACAAATCACAAAGTGAAAATTTAAAGCTAGTTACTTAAATTGTTTCAACCCAGATGATCAAAGATAACCCACATGCCAACATATGTCCTGCAAATTATCTGTCAGGGTAAGAAATGAGAAATTCACTGAAGTATGTAGCCTTGCGGAAGGCTTAAATTTGCATGATGCCTTTTTCATACATACATACAAATATTTGGTATTTAGAAAGCATTCATACTTGTAAGGAGATCTAAGCTTATCAGAGTTTCTGTCTTAGCTGTGTGCTACTGTAAAAGTCAGTGCATGTATGAGTACATTATATAAACTGAAACTTTATTATCTGAACTGAAAATTTTCCCTAACTGCAAAGAAACTTAAGCCTTCAACCAGGCTATGAAGTATGTGAATCTTGCCAAGAAGGAGACCCTTTTATATTTCCTTGACATGTCAAAAGTTCTTTCTTTAGACCCCAGTTACACATAGCCGGATGTACCGCCGGATCGCGGCAGGATTCCTTATTTGGAAAATGTTGAGTGATTTACGGATCATCCTTTCCGCCCATACGGCCATCTGTAACGTCTGTAATGTCCTTGTGGCTTCTGCTACGGATGCCATGTGTCTGTGGGAGTGCCACAGAAAAATCAAACTGCTTAAATTTTCTATAAAGGCTTTGCGGATCATATCTGTGATTGATATCCGTAGCTCTTCCGTATCTCATCTGTAGCTCTTCCGTGACTGTCCTTATTGTCCGTATACCCATCCTAGATGTCCTTGTGGCATCCCTTACATCCTTGACGCTTCTGCGGCAAAAAATATCCCTAAAAACATTGACGGATCTAAGAGGATCTGCTACGGACTGACACAGAAAGGGTTTGCGGATTTAAAAACAGTCATAAGACCAATCCTTGGGGTGATCTTTTCATCCGTAAACCTGTCCGTTGCATTCCGTAGGAGATCCGTGGAAGATCCGTGGCAGTTCTGTAAATCTTTTACATGACCAACCCCATCCCTTGTGCATCCCTATCAGTTACCATATATGGAACCATGGGGTATATCCGTGGCATCTCTGGCTATGTGTAACTGGCCCCTTATCTGTGCTTTTTCAAACTCTAATCTCCACTGATTGAAAATTTATACAAATTTTAATTGCTTTGTAGTATTTTTAAAGGTTGTCCCCCTCTGGCCAATATCACATACTGTGGTAAATTTCAGGTTTCTTACTCTACTCTAGCTTCCTATGATGATGATGAACTAAATGCTCCAGGTCTCACTGGTTAAAGATAGGAGGGTCTCACCTTTCATTGCTTCCAGCAACATTTTTTCTGACCTAACTGTCATAGCTTCATAAATAATCTGAAACACAGAATGATTCATGTATCTTTGAGTGATAACTGCTGAAAATGCAGTAGCTCTTTGTGTATACTGTTTTAACGTTCTTTTTCTCATATTTTTCCATGGGTTCTATTTAAGTTCTTCAGTGCAGCTATAAATTTAGTGTCTGTAGAATTATGTTCTGCATTCTTTATACAGTGAACTCTGGTCATTGTAGGCTCTGCGAGAATATTTGAGGATAGTGGTTTTTTCAGGACTACACACCACAACCTCTATAATATTTGACCATGCTAAAAGTGAAGGAATTTGTTCAGATGAAAGAAGGGTTGTAAAATACACATAGTTTTAGTGTAAAATAATAGGAAAATACAAATTTGGAGAGTGGAAATGATTTCTTTACAACTGAATATTCAGATAATAGCAGTTAGAGGTTCTTTTGTATAATTATTACTACTTAAGTGATAATTTCACCAAGCAGAATCAGACTTGAACAGGTTCAGCTGATTTCAACTTTTCATGACTGTGAATGAATGACTGGTTAAAAAATTAGGCATTTAATCAACTAGTTCTTATCTCTTTGGTCACATGTTCCAATCCACCTCATAGCATGTGTGGTACAAGTAGAGCTTGTCCTGATATCACATAAATGTTTAAAAAGTATGTAAAAGCATTTATTATTGCCTTAAAGATGATATATCCTTTGTTTTCACAATAATTATGTTGTTATTAATCATAAAAACACCTGTACAGATATTGTTGAGCCCTGTTAAATTGATAGTCTACTGATCAGAAAAACGTGTCTTGTTAACCAGCAATTCCACATAATGGCATGGATTACAGTGGAAAGACACCAAGAGCTTGTGCTGAGATCACTGCATGCCATTGCCTTAATCAAGGTAAATTTTATGTCTCTTTAAACTTGTTTTTCACAATATTTGTGTTGTTACTAAACACACAGAGTGCACAGAATAGACTGCTGATAAAGGGAGGACGAATTGTGAATGATGACTGCTCCTTTGATGCAGATGTATACGTGGAAGATGGTGTTATCAAGTAAGTTTTTAACTTATTTAGTACATAAAAAACTTCTACATACTATTATTATTGGGTGGGTTGCATGTAACCAACCTGCCTATTAGACTGATGTGTTTGACGTCTGTCTGTCCGTTCTTCAACATTTTGGTTTCCGGCCTCTAACTCACAGATGCTTCTAACGATTGATTTGAATTTTGACAGGGTGGTAGGCTACCAGCTAGCTAGGCTACGGTAGGTTGTTTTTCAAAATTGGTGTCATTCGGTGTGTTCATCTGTTCGTCTGTCTGTCAAGATTTTGGTTTCCAGACTTGAAGACGTGTCCGCCGATCGATTTCAAATTTGGCAGGGTGGGAGGACACCCTGGGTTAGGTTGCTTTCAAATTTGGTGCCAGTCTGTCCTTCAAGATTTTTGTTTCTGGACAATAACTCAAAGACGCTTCCACTGATCGATTTCAATCTTTTTTTTTTTTTTTTTATTTCTTTTTAAGTAACATATGTACAAACAAAATGGCATACAGGAATTGCAAAACTAGCACATATATTGGTCACACTTACAAGTACAAAGCAAAGCATACTGAATAATACTCAAATATTCTTCAGTCTGTGAAAAACAGACCAACTTGCCTGGAATTTTTCAGTGTTACAATTAATTTTAGCAATATATTCCTGGTCACTAAATATTCCTTTAAAGTAGGCTCTAAATCTATTCAAATTCAGTACTTTAGAATTTTTTGCACTGTCAAAAATAAATTTTTTAGCAGTCAAAATAATGCAATTTTTGGGGAAAAAATCTAAATCATTTTCCAGAATGCCAAATATAATCAACTGCGGATCTAGTTCAAGGTACAGACCGAAAGTTTGCTGGAGCCACGTTTTTAAGCTATTCCAAAATTCTGTTACAACCGGACATGAAGTAAAAAGATGGAGAAGTGTCTCTTCAGACAAGTTGCAAAAATTACAGGATGAAGTGGCACATATATTTAGTTTTTTCAGATATGCTTTAGTTCCGAGTAATCTGTGAATAATCCTGTATTGAAACCAAATTAAATCGTTTCTTTGCAAAGTTTTGAAGCAGATTTTGAATATATTAGTCCAATCATTTTTACTTATATCAATGTTTAAAATGTTACACCATTTATTTCTGAGAGTGTGATTGTCAAAGTCTTCCAGCAAAATTTTGTAGAATTGCTGACAGCCTTTATTGCGATATAAAAGCAGCTTTATGTAGAGAGGCAGAAAAGGTCTTTCAAGATCGAGCTCACTGAGATCATAGTTATTTAAGAACCGTTTCAAAGATCTCTGAATTCTCAAATACTCTAAAAAATTTGATTTAACTCCATATTGAAGTCTGATTTCCTCTAAGGTTTTTAGGTTACCATCACTGTTAAGTAAATCGAGAGGTGTTAGAATACCAGCCTTGTACCAATGGGGGTAGAAGAGTGGCTCTGTTGAAATCTTGGAATTGTACCAGATTGGACAAGATAGCAATTCAAATTTAGCAGGCTCCCTCTTATCAAGCAAGGAGCCCCATGCCATGAAAACTTCCTTCCAGAAGTCATTTGAAATATTACTAGCTGTGATTTGGGTCCAAAGAGGGCCCAATAAATAGAACTTTTCAGCACAGATTAAACTTGAAAAGAGTTTAGCCCAAGGCACATCAGGTGATTGAATCAATCTCCTCATCCAAGTGAGTTTTTGACATTTTATAAAAACATCAATATCAACCATTTTTAGGCCCCCATGAAAGTATGAGTTTGTTATCTGTTTTCTATTTATTTTATCAGGTTTATTGCCCCATATAAAAGAGTATACAAGATTATTTAATTTCTTGATCAGAAAAGTACTTGGGGCTGGAAGAGAAGTAAAAATATGGTTAAAACTTGATAATATGAATGTTTTTATAATTGTAATTTTACCCAGTGGAGACAATTTTCGTCTTTTCCATTGGTTTATGATTTTCTGGCATTTGTTTAAAATTGGGAGGTAATTCAGAGTAGTAATATTTTCTAGGTCAACAGAAAAATGAAGTCCCAGCAAATCAAATTCAGTTGCACCCCAAACCAAATTCTCACAAGTATCATACATGTCTGTTGAGCGTTTCTTTTTCCCCAACCAAATAAGTTTTGTTTTATCCTTATTAACAACTAGACCTGAAAGCGAGCCAAAAATTTCTAAAGTATTGAGTGCTGCCTTAAGAGAGTCACTAGTGCCATCAAGAAACAATGTAGTGTCGTCAGCAAACGGTGAAATTTTGTATTGATTATTATTAATGGTAATACCATTGATTTTACAGTTATAAAATACCATAAGATACAGAATTTGTGCAGAAAGTAGAAATAAATATGAAGCGATAGGGTCACCTTGACGACATCCTCTATGTATGGCAAAAAAATAGGATAAGTGACCAGACTGAAGAATTGAAGCTTGAATATTTTTATTCAAAACATTTATCCAGTGACAAAAATCCCTTCCGAAGTTATAAAACTTGAGCACATTATTCAGGAATATCCAAGAAACAGAGTCAAAAGCCTTTTGGAAGTCAACCAACATTAGCAGGCCAGGTAGCTTGTTCTTTTCTAGGTAGTGCATGATATCATACACAAGACGTGTATTTTCTCCAATGAATCTCCCACTTATGAAACCGGACTGTGTATCAGATATTAGTTTAATAAGGACGGTTTTTAATCTATTGGCAATTGCGGTGGAAGCTATCTTATACAGGACAGATAAGAGTGAGATGGGCCGCCAGTTCTTTAAAAATTTTCGTGGTTTATCACCTTTTGGTAGGCAGCTTATTACACATGTTCTAAGGGAGACAGATAATTCTCCTGTATCAAAGGCAAAATTTAAGGCGCGCAAAACAAAGTATTTCAGTTTATCCCAGAAAGTTTTGAAAAATTCTGCCGGAAATCCATCGACACCAGGACACTTATTGTTTTTCATTTGTTTTAAAGCATTACTAATTTCTTCTAGTTTTAGCTTACCTTCAAGTTTCATAGATTCTGTAGGTGTTAGTTTATATATGTTCTTTCCTTCAAATAGTTTATGTAAATTTTGATCCGAGGGAGAATGATCATTTTGTGCAAAAAGAGTAGAGTAAAATTTTGCTATTTCATCAAGAATACTTTTTTGATCAGTTAATGTTTCACCATTATCTAGTTGAATACATTTAATTGTTTTCTCAATATAATTATACTTTTCAAGAGAACAAAAATACTTGGTAGGTTTCTCCCCTTCGTTTATCCACTCTGCGCGTGATCTTATCACACTACCAATTATGGCTTTTTGTCTTAATGCTTCCAATTCTGTTTTTTTGTCTTCCAAAATTTTGAAAGATACTGGATTAAAACTATTTTCAAGATGTTGAATCTCATTTTTTAGCCTGTTTTCATGCGGGAGAAATATCAAACATGTTTTGTGGGTGTTCCACCACACGACTAAGGCTCCCGATTAAGGGTTTTTGAGGGTCGGTTTCAAAAATTTGCTTAGTCCCAGGCTTCCTGTAAGGGTCGGTTGTGGTCGGTTGGGGCCGTGAGAAATATCAAACATGTTTGATATTTCTCCCGACCCCAACCGATTATTTTTTCCCGCCATAAACAAAATGTCCAGTCCCAGGCGTCCTCAGGCCTCCTCAGACCAAATTTACACAGTCCTATGCTGTCCCAGGCCACCTGCGACCCTTAGTCGCCGACCCTTAGTCGCCGACCCTCTATTCTTAGTCCCAGGCTTCCTGCGACCCTTAGTCCCATTGCAAAACAAAAATCGGCTATCTCGGTCTGGGGACGCCTGGGGACGCCTCAGGACAACTTGTGGGGTCGGGACTTAATCCTGGGTTAGTCGGGGCTTAGTCCCAGGAGGCCTGAGGCGTCCTGGGACCCAGTCGGTTTGTGTCTGACAGGATCGTGGTTCAAACCGCGCAGACAAATGGCTTAGTCTGTTCTTAGTCCCAGACCAGTTAGGGACTGTCTGGGGCCGCCTGAGGCGTCCTGAGGACAATCTGTACTTAATCCCAGACCTTCATATTGATTCTGTTTTGCAGTCCATTGGTCAATTTTTTTCCAAGACTGTACACGATTAAGGGTCCCAGACCCAATCGGGGCTTAATCCTTTGGTGGAACAGGGGCATTTGATATTTCTCACGGCCCCAACCGACCACAACCGACCATTACAGGAAGCCTGGGACTAAGCAAATTTTTGAAACCGACCCTCAAAAACCCTTAATCGGGAGCCTTAGTCGTGTGGTGGAACACCCACATAAGATTGATTCACAAAGTTGAGCTATTTTTGGATAAAGTGCAGCAGATTAAGCTATATTTAATCCCAAAAGTTAATCCATTTTCGTGGGTGGATTAAAGTTAATCCAAAATTAGCTTAGCTTCTGTGAACACAAATCTTAATCCTAATCTACTTTTTGGATTAACTTATGCTAATTTTTCATTGATTTTACTTATCCTTTTTGTGAATATGGGCTGAGAAGTACACTAAGTCTTCTGCTCAACCAGAATTTCCAGATAATCGGGGATAAATTGCAACAAAAAAGGCTTTTTGAAGTCCAAATATTAACTCTACTTAACAGAAAATTCTACTTATCATATTTCTAATTAAAGAGCTTTGTCTGTATTATAAGAATAAATGGGGAGTGTTAACTTTTCAATGGAAAATAAAATGAATGTCAAGATATTGTTTCGGGTGTAAATTTACCTTGAATGTATTGTCTGTCATTACTTTGGGAATATGTACATGATCACACAAAACTTGTGTACACACAATGTTCTTCTGTTGTTATTGTTTTGTGGTAAATGTGTAAAATTATAGGCATACATTATAAGTAGTACATGTTAATGTCTTGTTTATACATTTTGACAGGGGCCACGGTGGCAGAGTGGTAACACTCTCGCCTCCCACCTCTGCGGCCGGGGTTCGATCCCCGTCATGGCCGTAAGTGGGAAAGCTGGTAGTTGCTTGCCGTTGGTCGGCAGTTTACAGTACAGAACCCTAGCGAACTATATGTACTGGTTTCCTCTGCCCTTCCAACTACCCGTCGTGATATGACCTGTACAGTGTTGAAAGCGACGTAAAACCCCAAATAAACATAAACATATACATTTTGACATTGTTTTTCCCAGAATTATTAAACAGCCACAAAACATATGTCTCCATTCTGTCATACACAGTATTTACTGTCATAATTAAGCACGTGTGAAAGCCTGCATATAGATAATATAAGGCTCACAGTGAAAACTCCAGTTCTCTCATATTTGTATGTAAAGGCTTGATGTTACAGTTTCCACCGGTAAAAATTCCCAATTAGAACTTCCATGGAAGAAAAGTACATCAAATTACACTGTAGAGATGCAACAGTTTTTGACATTTTTTTATATGTAGACAAGATCTAAATGTTCTTAAAGACACAGTGCAGCAAGGAGAAACACAAACTGCACCAAAGTAGCAAAATTACTAGCAAATTAGCAAAATTACTAGCAAAGATACAAAACTGACAAAAATTAACAACAGATTGGACATACCGGTATATGGTTTAAAGCTGTCACAAATTTGAAATAATTACTCATTGTCCCCTTATACAATGCTTCACAGATGATCATTGAGCCCTCAACTCTATCAACATGGATTTAAATCCAGCTTGTGATACTACACGGAAAATGCTGATGATGAAGCTCTTAAGTCAGATTTGACTTTGGACCCCTCCTTCAAGGTCAAACAAGGATAGCCAAACTTAAAAGTGCTTATAACTTGTTTATTATTGGTCCTAGAAGTTTGCAATGTGAAACCAACTTATAGGAAATCATGGGCTGGGAATCTTTTGATGTGGTCAGATTTGACCTGGACCCCTTCTTCAAGGTCAAACAAGGATAGCCAAACTTAAAAGTGCTTATAACTCACTTATTATTGGTCCTAGAGGTTTGTAATGTGAAACCAACTTTTTGGAAATCATGGGCTGGGAATCTTTTGATGTGTTCAGATTTGACCTTGGGCCCCTCCTTCAAGGTCAACTCGCTTATTATTGATCCTGGAGGTTTGCAATGTGAAACCGCCTTATAGGAAATCATGGGCTGGGAATCTTTTGATGTGGTCGCATTTGGCCTTGGACCGCTCCTTCAAGGTCAAACAAAGACAGCCAAACTTAAAACTGCTTATAACTTGCTTATTATTAGTTTTCAATGTGAAACCAACTTATAGGAAATCATGGGCTGGGAATCTTCTGATATGTTTAGATTTGACTTTAAGCCCCGCTTTTAAGGTCAAACAAGGACAGCCAAACTTAAAAGTGCGTATAATTCACTTATTACTGATCCTAGAGGTTTGCAATGTGAAACCAACTTACAGAATATCATGGCCTGGGAATCTTCTGATGTTGTCAGATTTGATCTTTGACCCCTCCTTCAAGGTCAAATGATGGCTCACTGGCTTTGGTGAGTTGTCTTTCCGGTGGATACAAATTTGCATCGGTTGTCCGATGCATAGGTTTAGTTTTATTTTGTTATAAATACACTTTATCACCTTTTGTTCAGGCAAGTTGGAAGTAACTTGGTGGTTCCGGGCGGAGCAAAAACCATTGAAGCCAAGGGGAAGCTGGTCATTCCAGGTATGTGTTGGATTCTTTGTGTAGGGTAGTAATTGGTGCTGGTTAAAGAAAGTGGTTGGCACAAGTAGATAACCAGTTTAAAACTTCTAGCACTGGAAAATGGTTTGGCATTTTAAGCATGATGAAAATGTGAACTGGTACTTTTGGATGAAGGCGCAACTTTTTTGTAACAAAACAAACATTTCTAATGGTCTCTTGAATGTCTGAGGAAAGTATAACAATCTGAATGTATTAATTGCCATTTTGATTGAATGAAAAAAAAAGATAAGGACTGTATATACAATAAAACTGGAAATACTTATGGTGCTTATGAAGTACAGGATATACATGTATCTGTTCCTTGTCACCAGTTATTCAGGTATGCACTAGTGCTTCATTATGTTGGATTTTCAAGACTAATGGTTGCAAGTAAAGCAGAAACTAAACTTGATTGAGACTTGATTGGAAGAATTTTTTAGTTGCTTGCCTGTGTGTTGTAATTTACAAGGTGGAGAAGATATACACTGTTTTCTTGCACACCCTATACTACCCATTGTAAATGATATCCCCACTTCAGATTGTTGAAAACATGTTAAATCTTCATAAATCCATCCGTATGTGTCTGTCTTCTACCAAGTAGAATAAATGGGTAGCAGATTGTAATTAGTCTGGTACTTTCTAACATCTGATGGAGAAAGAAAATACAGAGTAACACTCATTCTGATTTGCCTGTAATTAAAAGTAAGAAAAGATAAAGTTTTCCATGGCCTTTGTGTTAAATTTCTAATTACTCTTCTGCCACTGTGGACTAGTGGCCACACTTGACAAGGAACACAGAGGGTGTGGGTTTGAACCCAGGTACAGGGATATATAAGTGGCTCAGATGACCTCTGAAAATGTTGGTCCTCTGTCATTGGGTCCTTTCCCCAGTGACAGCCTTGGGAACCTTCAGGGGACATTGATAAATGATTATCCCTGAGCCTCTGTCTTTCAGTTAGGAGAAATTGTCAGTTACTAGAGAGCTTGAGCTGTACTTGTGCAGTTGGGATGGAGCAAGTAACATTTGAGCACTGTGGTAACAGAGCTGTTGTCAGGATGGAGCAAGTAACATTTGAGCACTGTAGTAACAGAGCTATTGTCAGGATGGAGCAAGTAACATTTGTGCACTGTAGTAATAGAGCTATTGTCAGGATGGAGCAAGTAACATTTGAGCACAGTAGTAACAGAGCTATTGTCAGGATGGATCAAGTAACATTTGAGCACTGTAGTAACAGAGCTATTGTCAGGATGGACCAAGTAACATTGAGCACTGTAGTAACAGAGATATTTTCAGGATGGAGCAAGTAACATTTGAGCACTGTAGTAACAGAGCTATTGCATTGAATATACAGTACATTACAATTATTCTTATGTAAAACAAATACAGTACTTCAGTACTGTTTCAAGTTCATGTACTTCTTTTAAAAGTTAATGGCTTGACAGTGAACCCATAACCACTGTTAGCTGGCATGGTCGCCTGTATTTGTGTGTATTTTGGTTAATAATATGTTAAGTTATAATGGATATTGATAAAAATTATATTCACTGTATAAGATATTATACATCCTACAGTTTTAATTACTTGACTAACCTTTCTGTGAATTACAGTACTGAATTAATTATAAATTCCAGTGATCAATACACTATGGTTTCCTTTGAATGCCAACATTGTTATACCCTTTTGATTATGTGTTCTTATTGCTCCAAATGAATTGTTCCATTGGGAAAGTAAAAATATTCAACTCTTATTTATAAATGTCAAATTACTTTGCCAATCTTGTAAGACTATGAAAACACTATGGACACATTGCATGATTGTAGTCCATTCAGGTTAGATTATCCCCATTCAATTATTGAAAATTTCCTATTTCTCATATTTATCGGGCATGTTATATCCAATTAATAAATGGATATTTTATGCCCAAATATTGTAACAGGGAGATAGATCACCATCATAGCTGAGTTGCTTTCGAAATTGGTGCAATTCCATCCATTCGTTTGTCCATTTTTTGTCCGTTTGACTGTCCGTCAACATTTCCGTTTCTAAATTTAATTACAGCAGTCGCTAACTTTATTGCTGCCTGCACAACCTGCCTTTTGGGACATTTCTGACCCTCTTGTTAAAGTTTTTTGGGCCATACCATATCATGCACAATTGCCAGTCAGGGACTCTATTCACAAAAAAGATCTGACAAATGAGAGTCAAAAATCAGCCCAAGTTTAGTACAAAAAGACTGTGCACTTGTAGCTGATATTTTGGTAAACTTTAGCTGATCAAACTTTTGTTAATACCAAGCCTGACAATCCTATCCTTTCAAGGAGTATGATACAACCCAGTTTTAAAACCCCAGGCACAATGTTGTCCAAAGTCTGTAAAACTGCTCAATTTGAGCACATTGTGGTCTTTTTTGTGGACAGTTTTTGGTTGCGGTTGGGAATCTGTAGAAATGTGCCAAATATGTCAGTTTTGAAGGAAATTATCTTATTTTTTTACCACTATTTCTGATTTGGAAGGGGAAAGAATTCCAAATAGCTGTTGAGTAATTACAGAAAGAATTTGAAAAATGTTTGTGTGATTTGTGAAATCTGCGACCACTTTTTCACATCAATTGTATCAACTTTGCTCAACCCTCACTAACCATGTTTAGATACATGCCAACCAATAAGGGAGACAGCTTCTTAAAGGCCTAATACATAAATGTACATATTACTTACAGGTGGGATAGACACACATACTCACATGCAGTTACCTTTCATGGGCACGTGTGCAGTAGATGACTTCTACCATGGAACCAAAGCTGCCTTAGCAGGAGGAACCACGATGATTAGTAAGGATTCACAGTACAGTCTAAATAAATATAACTAGAACCCTTCAATATCTCTCACTCTGTGGCCTTGTGATAAGAGTGTTGCACGTAAGAGTGGAAGGTCTGGGGTTAGATCTTTTAGCAGGTCATGGAGACTGTACCCTTGGACAAGGTACTTTACACAGTCATGTGCATCCCTCTTCGCCCATGGGTACAAAATGGGTACTGAGACTAGTTGTAGAGGTAAACCTGCTGCAGACTGGCATATAACAGAATTAAAGAAAATACGGCAGTGTCTGATGTTGGGAAAAAATTCTTAGAATTATCGTAATTCTTAAAATTCTGTTTGAAATTTATATATATGTTACTACATTTTCTGATGTTGGACCTTCAAACCAAGTTTTTAAAACAAAAATAAAAACTAAAAAAGATTCTTCTTACACTGGTAGCAAGTGTGCAGATGCCCAATGAATTTCACTCCCAACTTTTCATATTATTATAAAAGTTCATACACAACAGATAACATCCTTACAGAGATGTGAGAATTAGTTTTCTCTTTCAGCAAACTAGAGCAGTAGTATTTGTCAGTGTATAAAATCAAGAAGTATTACAAATTATGTATACACTGTAAAAAACCAAACTGTAGGATGTAATTGACAACAAACTTTCATTTTAAAAAGAGTCCTTTTTAAAGTGCTAGACCTCTGTTCTCAGTGCAGACAGAAAACAGAGACCATATCAAATACATTGGTATTAATGCTTTAAATCTGATAAAGATATTAAATTTTCCCTTTGTTGAGGATCCCACAAGTTACTTGTTCTTTTTTTAACCCCAGCCCCTGGGTTATAGCCTTTCCCTGCCTTGTCCGGATGCCGTCATTGGCAACACCGGCGGGAATAAAGTTTAATGGTTTTGGAGGGTATCTGGCAACAACTGTTGTCATACCAAGGCTTTTACTACTTTTCAGTCTTAAACTTCTTCATTAAAAAAGGGCACTATTAAGCCAATGCTACCACAGTTGCATCTCCCACTGGCCAAAGGCTGGGGTTGGGAGATTATGAAACACCTTCCATGCGTTTGTGAGTGCCTGTGTGCATTGGTCACATTTTTACATCAACCTTTATATCTCGTTCATTTATGAAGATATCTTCACCGAATTTGCAGAGAATGTTTATGGCTGTAAAAACATGTCTGTAAAAATATTTGTACTCATTTTAAAAAAACAACATAGCCGCCATAGCCGATTGTTCGAAAATCATTCATATGTTCTACACTTTAATATATTGCAGCTATAGCTGTCAGATTTGCACAAAATGTAAATGGCTGGGAAAGCTTGCCTGAGAGTAATTTTGGCCTTGTTTTGGAAACAAAATGGCCAAAAAAAAAATGGCCTCCATATCACTTCTTTAATGTCAAATGGGGGGGCCTATATCAAAAAGCCCTAATGTTTCCCTTATCATTGGCCCTAGGGGTTTGGAATGAGAAAACAATTTATTGAAAATCGTGGTCTGCAAATCTTTTGCAAGTTTCAAATTTGACCTTTGACCCCTGTTACAAGGTCATGTAGGGTCGTCATGCTAAAAGGGCCTTATATTGCCTCTATAATTGGTTCTAGTGCTTCAAAATATGAAAATAACTTGTAAGAACATGCGGGCTAGGGTTCTTGCTTGCCGAGGCTGGCTATTTTTATGTATAGTTGCCTTTGTAAAAAAATTTAGAACATTCACCAATTAAAAGCCCATGACAAAGCTTGTAAAAATAATTCACCATACTTGTTCTATAACCAGGAAGCTTGTATCTATGGCTATCATATTATATCTATTTAGAACAGTTTGCTGTATACTGGTCTGCACAGTAGACTTTGCCCTGATGGTAAAGCCAGTGTCAAGGAAGTTTGTCCGTATTTATGATACTTATTTCTGGTTCATTTGTAGTTGACTTTGTGGGAAATTGATGATACACCTTCAGATGCTTGCAACAAGAAACTTGTAGTCTGTGCAATTTCTGGTCTTTATAATTAATTTTAATGCAGCTTTAGCTTTATAAAAGTTTGCTACAATTAGAATTTAATATGGTTGATATTCTACTTGATGGTAAGAGAATGCCCTTTTTGGAATCTTATGACAGATTCTTTTTTTTTTTTTTTTTTCAGTTGACTTTGTCCTTGATGGTAAGGGAGTGCCCCTGTTAGAAGCCTATGACAAGTGGCGTGCCTGGGCAGATGAGAAGGTGTGCTGTGACTATGGTCTGCATGTGGCTGTCACCTGGTGGGGTAAAGACACCGCCTCAGAGATGGAGACGCTAGTCAAAGAGAAAGGCGAGTGGTTTGTTCATTGAATTCATGGTTGAAGATCTTGTGTAAAATATGAAGTATAATAATTGTGATTTGGACCACTGAGGAAATCCTGGTATATGGTTTTAAATAATGAGAAATTACTTTTCTAACCTTTTTCTGACCAGGGTCCATATTCTCTGACATTCTTATTCTTAAGATTACTGAGGTTATTCTCATAATCTTGTGAAGAAAACAACTATATTCTAAGAAAAAATAAAATAATAAAAGAATTGTAAGAATAAAAGTTTTAAAACCTTGGGAATATTTAAAATTCTAAAAAAATTGAACACAAAATAGTATACAATATCACCTTAAAGCACTGTATTTTAAACTAACAGCTGACTTTTCAAAGTGTCAATGACATACAAGGACATGTACGTTAATTTCAGTTTTATGTTCCAATAATCACTTCCAAGGACATTGGAAACACACAATTATTTTACTCTACAACTACTTTTCCAGGCCTTTTCAAATTGACTGTGATGTAAAATGTAATGTTACTGTATTTATATTTTATGTTACACTGTGCTGTTTTTAGGCATCACATGGACAATACTTTTATTTGTCTTCAATGGTTTGTTAGTCGAATCTTTGATTCGAGTTATGTACTGAGTTGCGGCCACGATTTTAAATTGGCCGTTTAAACCCTTAAATATCAAATTCTGAATAATATTTGTTCACATATCGGTACATTAAGGTGTATATTATACACTCTGCCATTTTGAAGATTTTTAATGCTTTTATTCAGTTATATTTTATAAAGTAAAAAGCTTGTCTAGCACTCCGTCTGGCTTTCTCTAAGAACCCGTATGTCCTAGAAACTATTGTGTTTGCTATTGTAATGGCCTACTCGAAGGAGTCTTTTTTAACCGTTTCGTCTGCTGGTTTGTAGACGTGAATCCCCAATTAATTTATTTGTCTGCAGGGTCTATCACGCAGTCACTGTTAATGTAAAATTGCTGTCTGCGCATCTACGTGTACTCAATTATTTGTGAAACAAATAAACCGCAAAGAAATTAATGAATGAAGTGACGTCACGGTAGTACTACACATTTGTCATTCAGCCAATCAGAATCGAGAACACCTCTGGCAGAGACAATGAAAATATTCAAACTCCGTAGTTCTACATTCAACCACTAGAAGGCGCTTTTGTATGTCCTAGAAGTTATCACGATGGGGTTTCTAATAACATTTTACAAGTATATAATCCAGCAATATTTTACTGTCACCGCACCTCACTCTGTCTTCTCGCAATATTTAAAACAAATAAAATATCAAATGCTGGTAGTTGTACACCCACAGAGTGATGAAAACGTGAGGCTATAATGGGGTTTCTAACAATATTTTATAAATATATATAATCCAGCAATATTTTAATGTCACCGCACCTCACTCTGTCTTCTCGCAGTATTTAAAACAAAATATCAAATGCTGGTAGTTGTACACCCACAGAGTGATGAAAACGTGAGGCTACGATGGGGTTTCTAAGAACATTTTACAAATATATAATCCAGCAATATTTTACTGTCAACGCACCTCACTCTGTCTTCTCGCAATATTTAAAACAAATAAAATATCAAATGCTGGTAGTTGTACACCCACAGAGTGATGAAAACGTGAGGCTACAATGGGGTTTCTAACAAATGCTGGTAGTTGTACACCCACAGAGTGATGAAAACGTGAGGCTACAATGGGGTTTCTAACAACATTTTACAAGTATATAATCCAGCAATATTTTACTGTTACCGCACCTCACTCTGTCTTCTCGCAATATTTAAAACAAATAAAATATCAAATGCTGGTAGTTGTACACCCACAGAGTGATGAAAACGTGAGGCTACAATGGGGTTTCTAACAACATTTTACAAGTATATAATCCAGCAATATTTTACTGTCACCGCACCTCACTCCGTCTTCTCGCAATATTTAAAACAAATAAAATATCAAATGCTGGTAGTTGTACACCCACAGAGTGATGAAAACGTGAGGCTACAATGGTGTTTCTAACAATATTTTACAAATATATAATCCAGCAATATTTTACTGTCACCGCACCTCACTCTGTCGTTCGGGCGATAATACCAAGTTTACAGATTTCAACACCCACTGCTGTCCTAAGATTCGACTCTGTGGTTGGCAGAAAGCCAATCACTTCACCCTAGTTTAATTTCTTGCAGTGATGGTTACCTTTATGATACTCTGGCAGGCACATAAACCTTATTTCCCTCATGATGGGGACTTATTGTATCCACCGGATAGCATCCGGTGGATACTTTCGATTTGACTTTGTTACGCCTACGCCGCCACTGTGTGTAGAGAGATTTCACCATTACCGCTCTAACTAAAAAATATTATAGCTAGCCTTCTCAAATTTGCAGGATATATTCATAACCATAAAATCTTGCCTGGGAATATTTTTGGCCTCATTTTGAAAAACAAGATGGCCGCCACGGGCGTTTTTCAACTTTAAACAAGGACTTTTGGTGGCCCTCTAGAGCAAAGGGTATTATAGGTAGAGATCTCAAATTCACAGGATATGTTCCTCATTACAAAATCTTGACTGGGAATATTTTGGGCCTCATTTTGAAAAACAAGATGGCCGCCACAGGCGTTTCTTTGCAGTCATGAAAAGTGCTTATATCTCCCTTATTATTAAGCGGCCCGTCAGGGACGCTTATTTGTTTTCACCGAAGTTCGACTGATCACCGCCGCCGCCGCCGGATTATGGTCTCCCCTGAATAACTTCTTAGCCTTTCAAATTTTTCTTTCCTTCTTATCTTTCTTTAAAACTATAGGGGCGGGAAAATTTTTTGGGATACTTTGCGCAGACCTTAAGCTTTACTTAAGGTAACCTTAAGCATAACTCCAAAACACCCCGTCATCGCGTTTCAGAAAAAAACACACACACCTGTGCTATAAAATTTATCTGGTACATTCTAGACCAAATTTCCAAGGTCGGAAAGGATTTTCTCATCAATCGCACCATAGATACCTGAATGGGAGGCGTTTTATTTTTGTAAATTTTTTTAAAATGGGTACTTCGTCTGTATCTCAAAAACGGTTAGGATTTCGGCGTTTTGTTGGAATAACTTATTCAGCTACTTTTTGATAATCTTTCACATGCCGAAGTTTTAGGTCTGTATCTGCAAACTTAAGGTCACCTTAATGACCAAAACGTGGGTTTTAACCCTCCAGTTCACTTAGTTTTCCACACTTTTCAACCAAACTTGGCATATATATTAAGATTCACCAAAGGATTATCCTGACTTTATGGTGACCTTAAACTGTTAATATTATTAGGGCTATGCCCCCCCCCCCTAAAGTCATTAAATTGGAATAAAATTGTCTGGCTTGTTATTTTTCCATCTTTTGTAAAATCTAAGATATATTGATATTGAGGTACATCAAAAGAACACTCTTACTACCTTATGATTGAAATATTAATAATTTTAGGGCCATCTTAAACTTAAAATGTAGAGTTTTTCAGCCCTAAGCTTAGTTAATGTGTACATTTTTCAAATAAAACTTGCGACATTTATAAAGGTTGGCAGAAAGGACATTCTGCTTTTATATATATATATCGAATGAAGTTATGGTCACTTTTCAGTGAAAAAAGGAAGTTTTCGGCCTCCAGCTATCTTATTGTTCAACTGACCTCAGCTAAACTTTGTACACTTATAAAGGATGACAAAGGGACATTCTCATTTTATGGTCACCTTAAAGTCGCAATATGGAAGAAGTTGTGGTCACCTTGCAGTGAAATTATGGAGTTTTTAATCTCCAGCTATCGTATTGTTCAGCAGAGCTCAGTTAAATTTTGTACACTTTTAAAGATGACATTAGGGACATTCTTATTTTCTTTCCACCTTGGAGTTCCAATACAAGTACAGTCATGGCCATCTTGACATGAAAATGAGGATTTTCAGCCCCTAACTGATTTACTGTTCAGTAACATCAGTTTAACTTGACATTGATTATACTAAAGTAAGATTTTGTATAACATTTCACTTAAAATTCCTGTACTTAAGAGGCTTTGGCCATCTTAACATGATAAATATATACTTCTTGCTCCCTCCTCATTTATTTTAACACTTTTTAAAACCACACCTGGCATATGTATACTTAAAAATATTTATGCTGTCTGGCAAACCTAATCTCTTAGTGTTTATGAAGTTATGACATCTTCAAAGAAAAAAATGAGCTATTTATGATGCACTGGTGTGGTTATTAACATTTTGCAACTGATCAGTGTTCACATAATATAAATTCCCAATTTTAGGCAGATTAAAAAACCACATTCTTCTGATTCCATTCTTTTGGAATTGTGGGGATATAACTTTTCCTTTTTGGAAAAAAGCTTCAATTGATTCAACTTTTGTTTTGTAGAAGGAGTTGATGATCTAGCTACTTGTTCACATAGACTATATAAATTTGTCTAATGTATACACCTGACTTCTTTCACAATATAAGATGCTTGAAAAAACACTTTCTCATAAACAGTTTTTCTTGTACAGCATTTTATGTATCTCCAGCTGAGTGGAAATGAATGACTTGTCCTTTTCTTCTTCCTCCCCAACTCTGTATTTGCTTTTGTGTGATATCTATCAAAAGGCACATTTATGGAAAGTCTTTCTATGCAGAAAGAACCCCCCCAACTCCCCTTTAGTGCACATAAAAAGCAAATGGAAAAAAGAATGGCCTCAGTGGGGGAAGTGGGGGGGGGTTGATGGAGGGAGATGACAGATAGAGATATATATATGTGTGTGTGTGAAGCAAAAGTGGAACAAAAAAAAGTGGAATATTTATGCTATTCTTTCGAATGTATATTGTTTTCTTTTACTTCTTCCATTTCACTTAGACTTCTACATTTAATTAATTTTAGCCCAAGTGGGAATTGAATTTTTGAAACTTTAATACATTCAAATTCCTGAAGTGATGCACTAAATCACTTATAACTTGAAAAGTATTGCGTTCACAGCATTTTGTTAAAATATGTTATTAGGCTACTTTTTCCACAGCTACAACAAGTCCAGTAACTTGTTTGGTCTTAATTTTGTGCATTATTGAAGTGTGGAATGGATCATGATCTCCTACTATTATTCCTAAGCCTAGATTTTTAATTTCAATTGTTAAATCATTCATAAATATTGCAGTATATAAACTCATACTTTTATTTCCCAATAAATCCAGTAACATTTTTCTAGCGCTATAGCTTGACTTGTTTGTAAGTTGATTTTTTTTGTAAGCAATAACACTGAAGCAAAATCAGTAACTTTTGAACAAATAGCCTAACACACTTTGGTTCACTGAATTTTATTAGTGGTTTTGTTAAGTTTTTAGTTCAAGCACAATCAGTAATTTTAAACAATACTTCTTAAGCATCTTAGTCCACTGCATTCAATTAGTGTTTTATACTAAAGTCTGATACTAATGACATTTTGAACAGAAATGTCTGTGGTCAGTGTACCCTTTCACCTGAGACCTCTTCTCCGAGAACATTACCAAAGAATGTAGAACATACAGAATCCGGGAAAAAAATGCCTCACAGAAAAAAATGCCTCACAGAAAAAAATGCCTCCTGGAAAGAATGCCTCCTAGAAAGAATGCCTCCTGGATATTTTGTGACTAGGAAAAAATGTCTCCTGAGAAAAAAAAGTTATTTCAACTTGTAAACATGTTACATATGAAACCTATAACATATAATATCAAAAACATGTTAATTTCAGATATGTACAGTCAAAACCAGAATGTACAATATCATGAAGTACAAATTACAAATATCTTCTTGAAAGGTTATCCCTTCAGCTGTACTCTGGACCAGTTTAAAAGCAGGATTTATGGCTGTGAGGTTTCTTGATGAAATAGTTGTGGCCTTTATGGCTTACAATATGCATTCTAATCAAATTACAACATAGGTTATCCCCTCTGTAAGGAGTTGATCGCAGTTAGATGCACTAGGAGGGGCAGAAATGTAATTACAAGAAAAAACCGACACCTGTCATAATGGAAACCAGGGATGAGCAGCCAGCCAAAAGAGTGAGAAGCACCAGCAAAAGCTTACAAGAGAAACTTACATACCTTTGTACAGCTAAGCAAAATGGGTAAAAGACTGTGAATTTTTGACAGGCATTGGCGACTATAAGACTCAAGTGGAAAAAATGAAGATGCCTCTGAAGTTGTAATGTGAACCTGTAGTGTTATAATACTTGAAAGAACTTTTTTTTCTTAGGAGGTATTTTTCCTGGTCACAAAATATTCAGGAGGCATTCATTCTAGGAGGTATATTTCCTAGGAGGCATATTTTCTAGGAGGCATTTTTTCCGCGCATCGGACATACATTCTTTTGAGAAGTAAATTTCACACCTACAATTTCTCTTCTGCCAAGCTGTGGTCGTTCTTTCATTTGTTAAATATGATAACATACACAATGCAATAAACTTTACATTTTCTATTCCTTGTGATGCATATCTTGACATCTTTTACGGCTTACTTCGCACCTTTTTCATCAGGGCCGCTTCGTTTTTGTCAGTAAAAACATTTTTCTAGTTGGTCCTAGAGGTTTGGGATGGTAAACCAACCTATAGGAAATCATGGCCTGGGAATCTTTGGTGTGGTCAGATTTGACCTTGGACCCCTCCTTCAAGGTCAAACGAGGATAGCCAAACTTAAAAGTGCTTATAACTTGCTTATTATTGGTTGTAGAGGTTTAGGATGGTAAACCAACCTATAGGAAATCGTGGGCTGGGAGTCTTTTGGTGTGGTCAGATTTGACCTTGGACTCCTCCTTCAAGGTTAAATGAGGATAGCCAAACTTAAAAGTGCTTATAACTCATTTATTATTGGTCCTAGAGGTTTGCGATGGTAAACCAACCTACGTGAAATCATGGGGTGGGAATCTTTTGGTGTGGCCGGATTTGACATTGGACCCCTCCTTTAAGGTTAAATGAGGATAGCCAAACTTAAAAGTGCTTATAACTCATTTATTATTGGTCCTAGAGGTTTGCGATGGTAAACCAACCTACGTGAAATCATGGGGTGGGAATCTTTTGGTGTGGCCGGATTTGACATTGGACCCCTCCTTCAAGGTCAAACGAGCATAGGCAAACTTATATGTGCTTACAGCGTGCTTAAGGTTGGTCCTAGAGGCATGGGATGGTAAAACAACCTATAGGAAATCATGGGCTGGGAATCTTTTGGTGTGGTCGGATTTGACCTAGTGGACCCCTCCTTCGAGGTCAAATGATGACAGCCAAACTTAAGAGTGCTTATAACTTTCTTATTATTGGTCCTAGAGGTTTGGCATGGTAAACAATTCTACACAAAATCATGGGCAAAGAATCTATTGCTGTGGTCGGATTTGACCTTGGACCCTCCATCAAGATGAAACGCGGATAGCCAAACTTAAAAGTGCTTATAACTCGCTTATTATTGGTCCTACAGGTTTGGAATGGTAAACCAAAATCTAGGAAATCATGGGCTGGGAATCTTTTGGTGTGATCGGATTTGACCTTTGGCCCCTCTTTCAAGGTCAAATGGGGATTGCCAAAATTAACAGTGTTTATATCTTGCTTATTCGTATTCCTAGAGGTTTGCAGTGTCACACCAACCTATAGGAAATCATGGGCTAAGAATCTTTTGATATGGTCAGATTTCACCTTGGGCTTCTCCTTCAAGGTTAAGCAATGTTAGAATGGCTTTGGTGAGTTTTCTTTCTGGTGGATACAATTTGCATCGGTTCTCCGATGCGATAGGTCTAGTTTCATAAGCCATATTTCGCTGATATTGCAGACCTATTTCATAAGCCATATTTTACTGATGTTGCAGACCTGTTTCATTAGCCATATTTTACTGATGTTGCCGACCTATTTCATTAGCCATATTTTACTGATGATGATTAATTTGACTGTCTCCAGCTAACCTAACCCTTTGTTTCACGGTGGTGCTGTGTTTGCAGGTATCAACTCTTTCAAGGTATTCATGGCATACAAGGATGTGTTCATGTTGGATGACACTGACCTGTACCATGTGTTCAAGAAGTGCAAGGAGATCGGAGCGATCGCCATGGTGCATGCTGAGAATGGGGGTCTCATAGCAGAGGTAATTTAAGTGACTAAAATTACTGTCCTCAGTAAAATGTAAATACAGTGTAGACTCCCAGTATCCACAGAGTATGTTTCCAAATATGGAAATGGCCATCTGTGCCTAAAGAAGTATAGTATTTCCTGCTGTTAGGCTCTAAGCACTTGTTACACTCATATTTAAATTCATTTTTAAATGGTTAATAAATTTCATGGTTGTTTATTAAAGGGAGTTAACTTTGTTGAAACCTGTCATAGTGTTCACTCCTGAGAATAGCAGAGGTATAAATGCTTAAAATTATTCCGTAAAACAAACAAGAACTTGAAGCTCTCACCTTATGCCAAACAACAAAATAGCTCTTTCATGAACCTTTAATCCTGCTATCCTCATCAAATTTGACTCTCTCAATATATATTTAGATAATGGAGATTTTAGTGCACTTCAATATGACCTTATCCTTTGTGGCAATTTTAATTGAAACTCTACATTATGACAATATATTGACACATAGTTTTACAGACTCTTAAAATATCGACAAAGAAGTCATAGTAACATGTTTCAATTATAAGCTTTCAAACAGCGTATATTACATGTTGCTAAATGTTTTATACAATATATTCATCTGTCTTGTAACATTGGAACATAATGATTTATTTTTAAAACAACTAACAAGAAGAATCTTGTAACATTAAACAAAAATAAAGATGGCTAACTATAAGTCAAATTATGTGATTTAATGTGTTTACCAAATACTATATATAACAAGAATTGAGATTTTCTCCACAGTGTCTGTGAAATTTGCCACTGAATGAAAAATATAAACAAGAAACTCTGCATCAGATTCAATAAATAGAGTAAACTAGTAAATAAAATTAAAGAAGAAAAATTGAAAAGTTTTCATATCATTGTAAGAAATAGAAGGGATGGGGTTGGGTGGATTTTTTTCGTAGTGGCAGATTTTGTCATAGTGTGGTAAATTTGACATGTGTTACTGTAGTATGCAGTTTGACACATGATGCTGATGTGGGTGTATCAGTCCATCATTCCCACACTTGGTGCAGCATTTCTGAATGTTTACTTTTGTACCTCAAATTATAAATAAACAAAAATTTCCAGTATATATTTGGTATGCGGGAGTTGACATTTCACACAACAATTTTAGAACCAATTTTAATAAGGCACAGTACTACATTGTGCTTTGAAAAAAAAACAGCCATCTTGTGAATGTGGTGCAATTGTGAAATGATATTTTCAAAGGTTCTCCAAGGCTAAACAGATTTATATAAAAGGGTCATTGCAGTAAAGAACAAAATGTGAAAGTCACCGCAGTATTTATTTGCTACTAGTGATGGGAGAGTGTGGGCACTGTCCTTAAAATTTTGACAATCAAAAAGTGCCAAATTTGTATTGGGAAAGATCAGAGATATATTGAAGTCACAAAAATCACAATGGTGTAGATAATTTCTATAGGTCAAGGAAATGGAAAGTAGCAAGAATACAATACACTATATACAGATAGATTGTAGAGGAATCTTTCAGCTAACTTTCAGAATGGTATGAAGACAGAAAAGAGCTGAATTTGTTATTTAGTAACAAGTTTACAGTATTTATTCATCTATTTATCATAGCTCCTGGTAGACATTGTACAAATGAGGAGAAAAAAAAGCAAAAACACACAAGCTGAATAAAATCCAATAGAAAAATAACTAACTGAAGTTGTAAACACTGAGAGAAAAGGAAAACAGACCGCAATAAATACTGCACAGTTTTTTAATGCAATGGGAAAAAGCATCTACTAGTTCAGCAGAATAATTATCACTTGCTTTGATAAGATCCTTTAAGAATTCCAGACAATAAAAGTAAACTTTTGTTGACCCAGTTTAGAAACATCAGAATAACCACAAAGGAGTATTTCAAACTGGCAAGATTTACAACTCTCTTTTATGGCATATTTTATTTTATTAGTTCACAAATCAAGAAGATTTTGCTAAAATAAACTCTCATGTGATCAAATCAATTGCCACTTGACATTCATTTGTCTCCTCAATGGCCTTAACACTGGTGGTGTTTCCACTGACAGCTCCAAAATTTAACCACTTTTTACCTGTAAGCATATATGGACACACACTGAAAATTTGAAGAAAATCCATTCATAACTTTTTGGGTTACGCTGTTCACTAACAAATAAACAGACAGACAGACAAACAGACAAAGATTACATAACCTCCACTGGTGGAGTTAGTAAGGGTTAAGTGTACCAGCATGATTATATGATGTTGTATATTAAAAGCTTTTTTGTTTGCAGCATACCCAGGCTTTTCTGAAAGGAAATTTCAGCATTTTCTTCCTTTCTGCAACTCTGTTAGCAGATAAACTTTTGCCAAAAAAAAAAAAGAAACTCAATACTTTCACCATCAACGTTCAAGGGTCCTATTTAAAACCTAACCCAATACGTCTGTGTAAACCTATCTTAATTAAAAGAAAAACTCAGACTTGAAAGTCAGTGTGGTCCACAGTGTTTTCTGTAACTTAAATTTAGTCAGATAAAGATTAAATTCAAGTGAGCAAAATTCCCTCAAAGATTTTTATGTTGTGTTCCTTTTACTGATGTATATGTATGAAAATGTAAATCTACGTCTTATTTTCCTGTTCAATCTATTGTATTATTGAGGTTATATGAATTGGTATTTAACATTAGTCTTTGGTGGTTGAGTCTTTAAAATCTTACCGAGGATATAACTCGGTAAAATCTACTTTATGTATGAAGCTGATCAGTGCCAAATCAAGGACTTTAATTTGAGAAAATTGAAGAAGAATATTAAATGTAATATTTTTTTTTCAAGAACTTCTGAGAACAGTATATTGAGACTCATGGTTTTAAAAGAGCAGTTTTATTTCCAAATGCCCTACACTAAAAAGTATTGGTGGTTTTAGACACAGTTGAAAAGTTATGTGAAACCCAAAAATATGAATTTAATACTGAGTCCCCTCCTTGCCAGGGTGTTTGTAACCCCAGTGTAATGGCAATATATGAAACAAGGCCACTGCCGCAGCGGTTATCTCCCGCCTTAGAATCAGTAATAATGGAGAAGTAAAGGAGATATAAGGCCTTTGTAATAAGATAACCCCACTTGACATTGAAGAAGGGGTCAAATTTTCCTGCCTATATATATTTTGTGCATATTTGATGAACCTAGCTGCAATATTTCAAGTTTTACAGCATCTTAAATAATTGGCTATGGCGGCCATTTTGTTTTTCAAAATAAGGCCATAATTTTTCTCAGGCAAAACATTTGAAGGCCAGGACTTTTGATGGTCTGTCTTTATATTCTTAAGCCATAGCACCAATAATAGGGGTGAAATAAGGACATTTTAGTGTGACGACCCCATTTAACCTTGAAGCAGGGGTCAAAGGACAAATTCAACACCTGGAAAAGATTCCCAGGCCATGACTTCCCACAAGATGTTTTCACATTCTGAACCTCTAAGAGCAATATTAGGGGAGATATAAGGCCTTTTTAATAGAATAACCCTGTTTGACATTAAACATGTGATATGGCGGCCATTTTCCTTTTAGAACTAGGTCAAAATCACTATCAGGCTAGCTTTTCTAGCCATATATCTTTTGTGCAAATACGATGAAGCTAGCTGGAATATTTTGAGATTTATAACAACTTTATGATTTTTAAACAATTGGCTATGGTGGCCATTTTGTTTTTCAAAATGAGGCCAAAATTTTGCAGAGATAGTTTTTTGTAGCCATAAACATTCCCTGCAAATTTGATGAAGATGTCTTTATAAATGAATGAGATGTTAAGGTTTATGTTAATACCTGACAAACGGATGCAGACGGATGCACAAACAGACACATGTATGGAAGGCGTTTACAATCTCTCAACCACATCCTATGCTTTTCATGGTCGGTCTTTACAATCTGAAGCCATAGCACCAATAATAAGGGAGAAATAAAGACGTTTTAATGTGATGATCTCATTTAACCTTGAAGCAGGGGTCAAAGGTCAAATTCAACACACGGAAAAGATTCCCAGGCCATGACTTCCTACAAGTTGTTTTCAAATTCTGAACCTCTAGGAGCAATATTTGAGGAGATGTAAGGCCTTTTTAATAGGATAACCCCGTTTGGCATTAACCATTTTGTTTTTTGAACTAGGCCAAAATTACTATCAGGCTAGCTTTTCTAGCCATATATCTTTTGTGCAAATTTGATGAAGCTAGCTGGAATATTTCAAGATTTAGAGCACCTTTACGATTTTCAAACAATTAGCTATGGCGGCCATTTTGTTTTTCAAAATGAGGCTAAAATTTTTCAGAGACAGGTTTTCATAGCTATAAACATCCCTGCAAATTTGGTGAAGATATCTTCATAAATGAATGAGATATTGAGGTTTATGCAAAAATGTGATGAAAGCACGGACGGACGGATGGACAGACAGCTGAAGGCGTTTTATAATCTCCCGACCACGGCCTTTGGCCGCAGGCAGGAGATAAAAATGTGAAATAAAAAATTGCAGGAAAAAAAGAGTTCTGTTGCAATGAAAGGCCAGTGCCATTTATCATTGGGCATCGTAAAGATAACCTTCTGTTCATGTGAAATTGCAGTCTAGAAATATGGCATAGGACAAGTATGTCTTCATCTAGCTTCTAAATTACTGACAAGCTGTTTTCAATAATATTTACCAGATCAATTAGGTAGACATCATAGGAAGATCATGTAAGCCTTCTCAGGAAAAAAAGATAACAGAAAATTCAGACACATGTAGAGAAAACCTAGAAGCTATCCTGTAACAACTGATTTAGTTGTGTCATGCACATATACAATGTGTACAGATAACAGAAGATCTTATAACAGAGGTTCTACTGTAATTATTTACTTCTTAAAGGTTAATTTATTTCAGAGGTCAAGTGTACTTGTATTTTCTGTTCGGATTTTACATGGGAAAGGTTTGTTTCTATTTGTCATATAGAAATCTAAAGAAGTGGTGGCAGCTGGGATTTCAGGACCAGAAGGACATGAACTTAGTAGGCCAGAAGAGGTTTGTATGGCCTTTATGCAGCCAAAATTAATAGAACTGTTTTTGTCATACATTCAGAGTCAGTAAATTGAAATTATTTAGCATCCTGATGGAGACATCTGGCAGTAAATACCATAGTTAAATTGCAATTAGTATAGTTAAATTTGCAATTAGTATAGTTAAATTGCAATTTCAGTACCTAATTTAATCAATTCAAGATTTTGAGAGAGTTTTTTCTAAGTGTAAAATATTCAATTAAATATTAAATACACAAAAACTATCATCAATAAATCAAGAGTTTGATTGTTGAACTCATTGTAGTTTATTGTAAAGATAGAAAATGGTGTTTTGAATTTGAATAGTAATATGTTCTCATATATATTATATAGTTATTAAATATATTTTAAATTAAAATAATTAATGTAAAATAATACACATAATTTAAATAGGAACAGTTGTCTATATCACTTTTAGTTATCACTCGCTGTTTGCTGTTGTAGTTTTAGTTTCAAAGTTAGTGTTTCATTTAATGATATATTTGTGTTATTTTCTTTTTCTCATGTTATATCTTTAACCATAGCAACCATAAGATTGAAGATGTAGGTGTTTGAATCTTTTATTTTTTCAGTATTCAGCACTTTTTGTACTTTTTATGCGCAAAGGCCATGAAATACATAGACTTTGTGGTAAAAACAAGCAAATATTAATACATGGTCTTGTGTGCTGTGATAGGTTTAAAGTATTGATTAAATTTAAATGTATGTGATTTTATTAAATTTAAGAATTACTACATGGATAAATATTACTGCTGGGACTTATTTGATAAATTTTTATTAATAATCATCAATAATAATTGCGTTTGAGCAATTAAACCCAAAATATTCTCATTATTGACAAAGTCAGCAGATAAATTAACTTAAAATATGACTGTGCCATATTTTGGTGCACATGGGGTCAATTTCTTAATCTTCACTGTTTACTTTATGTTGACTTTTACAGATTTTAATGTCTCACTACTTTTAACTAGTTTAAAAAACTGCACATACTTTCTCACTCATTTCACTTTCACTATTTTCAACATCTGAACTCTTTCAACAGTAGTCTTCAGCTGATGTCTAGTATAATTTTTCACTTAACAATGTCCTTACCATTTGTAATATCCTCACGTATATCAGTTCGGCTAATACCTGGGCTTCTGGTGATTCCCCTTTAGATCAGCTGGTTAAAGAGCTAGACTTGTGTTTATATCCATGTGTAATCCAAAGTCCCCTGGATCGACTCCAGGCAGAACCAATCAATAATCTCTCCTCCCACTGCAAATTCTATGCCATATATATTCCCACAATAATGCCTGTTGTCATAGTTTTTGACCATTGATGAAAACTGTATCCAGAGGGTCACACAGAAGTGACCACGCATATTATTATATCAACCGATTTATGGTTATCAGCACTACAGTGCACATTTGCTTTGCCACATCTCAAAATTATCTAGCACAAGACATCTGACAGACAATAGGATATTTCAAATTGAAATTAATCTGGTCTTGTTACACTGATGAATTTTTGGTTGCTCCACAAACCTTGTATTTTGGTGAATTCAGTGGAATGAGCCAAATGCACTGTTTGTAACCACTGAATGTCTTGCTTTGGCCAGGGATAAGAGTATAGTCATAAGGTGTAATATGTTATTTGTTGTATAACTACCTTAACCACCCCCTCTATCAGGTGGAAGCAGAAGCCACAAACCGAGCCATAACAATAGCTAATCAGACAGGCTGTCCTCTGTATGTTGTGCATGTGATGAGTAAGTCTGCTGCAGATGTTGTGTGCAGAGCCAGACGTGAAGGTTAGTCTCAACTGGAGTAGGATTTCAACATAATTTTCAATTGAAGATTACTTGAACAACTGTATCCCCGAAAAGCGGGGATACTATGGATCATGCACGGTCCTCGTCCACGTCCGAGATTTTCTTGTGTTCAGCCTACAAGCCACATTCCTTTTGGGATTTCTGTTAAACTTTGCAAGTGGCTTGCTATGATAGAGATCTGGCCACCCTATTCTATTGGTAGCCCAGGAAGCAAATTTATGCTCTGGGGAGTCAAAAACATACAAATTTTAACTATTGCTTGTGTTCAAGCTATAGGGCACAGTTTCTTTAAAATTTATTTTATATTTAGTGCATGAATTGGTGGGTATGACACCCTGTCTTTTTGTAGGCCTGGGCCAAAATCAAGCAAGTAATAGCTATTTTAAGCCCAGGAGTCAAATCTATACTCTGGGGAGTCCAAAACATCAAAAATTTTGACTTGTAACTTGATAACTATTGTATTTAGAGAATTTTATTTTAATGTAGTATTCAGCTACTTTTGGATCTGCTATAAGATAGTAAAATTGCAGACCTGTAGCTCATTGCACAGCCAAGTAATAGCTACTTTGAGGTTCTCACTGTTGAGTAAACCAGTTGTAACTTGAAAACTATGGCAAAAGTGCTTATAACTCCTAGAGGTTTGAAATGTAAAACCAACCTACAGGCAATAATGGGTTAGGAATCTTCTGATGTGGTGAGATTTGACCTTGGACCCTCCTTGAAGGTCAAACAAGGATACCCAAAGTTATAAGTGCCTATATCTCCCTTATTATTAGTCCTAGAGGTTTGCAATGTGAAACAAACCTATAGGAAATCATGGGCTAGGAATCTTTTGATGTGGTCCGGATTTGACCTTGGGCCCCTTCATCAAAACCAAATATGGAAAGCCAAACTTAAAAGTGCTTATAACTAGCTTATTATTGGTCCTAGAGGTTTGCAATGTGAAACCAAGCTATAGGAAATCATGGGCTAGGAATTATCTGATATGGTCAGATTTGACATTGGGGCCCTGCTTCAAGGTCAAACGAGGATAGCCAACTTAAAAGTGCTTATAACTCACTTACTATTGGTCCTAGAGATTTGAAATGTGAAACCACCCTACAGGAAATCATGGGCTAGGAATCTTCTAATGTGTTCAGATTTGACCTTGAGTCCTGCCTTCATGGTTAAACAAGGATAGCCAAACTTAAAAGTGCTTATAACTCGCTTATTTTTATTGGTCCTAGAGGTTTGAAATGTGAAACAAACCTATAGGAAATCATGGGCTAGGAATCTTTTGATGTGGTCAGATTCGACTTTGGGCCCCTTCATCAAAACCAAACGTGGAAAGCCAAACTTAAAAGTGCTTATAACTAGCTTATTATTGGTCCTAGAGGTTTGCATTGTGAAACCAATGTATTGGAAATCATGGGCTAGGAATCTTCTGATGTGCTCAGAGTTGGTCAACTGAGGATAGCCAAAGTTAAAAGCACTTGTAACTTGTTTATTATTGGTCCTACAGGTTTGCAATATCAAACCAACGTATAGCAAATCATAGGCTATGAATCTACAGCCTCGATCTCTTTTATTATTGCTTATACATGTTTGCTATGTTTGGGGATACACTGCCAGCTCACAATAAAGCGAGCAGCATAATTCTAGTTCAATATAAATCTTACCTATCTATAAATATATAAATATCCAAGACTATTTAAATTGTCAAGTTATTAATTTGTCAGAACTTTCTATGTTGCTTTAGTTCGCCACCATGTTTGATAGGCAATTATCCATTTTCAGTTTAGAATAGACATTGTAAAACCCTTTTCTGGCATGCCACAGACCACACAATATGTATTTGGCATTGATGTTCACATCAGAAAGGTAAGTTTGAAAGAAAAAAGTACAGGTCTCAAATCCCTTGTGCATAGATTTATGAGTTTAAAAAACATTCTTAGGAATGAGCATTATAACATCAGCCAGATGATTACACTTGAGGTAAGTCTTTGGTGTTCTTGGGCAATTTTTAAATGTCTTTAAATTTTTGGTGTTGGATGGATAATTGTTGCTTCAGTTTACTTTCCTTTTTGTGATCTTTGGAATACATTTTGGTTTCTGGCTGTATTGTAGTAACATCTTCTTTTCAAACTTTCTGTATGTACACATTGAATGCTATTATTTTTGGTATCTTTCTCTTTCACAGTTCCTTTATCAAATATCCAAAATGTTAAATTACAAACATAGAAAATGTGTGTCATTTAATAGGCAGAAGCTGAGGCTGTGTATCGAGCTATTTCATTGGCTAGTTCTGTCAATGTTCCATTGTTTGTAACTCGTGTTATGAGTAAAAGTTCTGCAGATGTCATAGCAAAGGCTAAAAGAGATGGTAAGTTTTATAAAGGTGTAGTGTAATGATTTTGCACATATTAGTTGGAACTTGAAATATACACTTGCTTACAATCTTTCTTAATTATGCTGATGTTTTGGAAATTGTTTTACATCAAAATAATCTCCCTTTGATAATTTGATTTAGTTGAGTAAACATTGATTTTGTTTAAAAAGTTGGATTATATGGAAGATTTTGTCAATAGAAATTTTACCACCCGAGCAATGGATTAAGAAAGATTTTAGGTGTATTATACTGTGGAGTTTGTGAGGCCAGACTTTGTGAGAAAACCCAGGTATGTTATCTATTTTAATACTTATGTTTAATTTTTTTTAAACTTTTGAGTCACTTTAGTAAACTACATTGTTCTGACCAACCAGTGACACTAGTCCTGTACAATTTTATGAATAATTATGTCCACCCCACTGGGGGGTGGACATATTATTATTGCTTTTTCCGGCGTCCGGCGTCCGGCGTCCCACTTGGTTTCCAGACATTTTAGGCAACAGTTCTTATCCTATCTTTACCAAATTTGGCTCCCCAAAAATGGCGGCCATTTTGAATTTTCGCCAAAAATGGCAAAACACAAATTTGCTTCTATCTCCTTAATCGTGCGAGATAGAGCGATTTCGTCGAAATTTTCGACCCACAGGGTATCTAAGGAATGTACTCTTTGCAATTTTCCAAAAATTTTCCCCTTCTCAAAATTGGCGGCCATTTTGAATCTTCGAATTTTTGCCAAAAATGGCAAAACACAAAATTGCTTCTATCTCCTTAACCGTGCGAGATAGAGCATGCGAGATAGAGTGATTTCATCAAAATTTCGACCCACAGGGTATTGGAGCACTGTACTCGGCAATTTTTTTTAAATTTTCCCCTCCCCAAAAATGGCGGCCATTTTGAATTTTCGAATTTTTGCCAAGAATGGCAAAACACGAATTTGCTTCTACCTCCTTAACCGTGTGACACAGAGCGATTTCGTCGAAATGTTTGACCCACAGGGTATCTGAGCAATGTACTCTTGGCAATTTCAAAAAATTTTCCCCTCCCCAAAAATGGCGACCATTTTGAATTTTCTAATTTTTGCCAAAAATGGCAAAACACAAAATTGCTTCTATCTCCTTAACCGTGCGAGATAGAGCGATTTCGTCGAAATTATCAAGCAACAGGGTATCTGACCAATGTACTCTTGGCAATTTTCAAAAAATTTTCCCCTCCCCAAAATGGTGGCCATTTTGAATTTTCGAATTTTCCCCAAAAATGGCAAAACACAAAATTGCTTCTATCTCCTTAACCGTGTGAGATAGAGGGATTTCGTCGAAATTTTTCGAAAACCACAGGGTATCTGAGCAATGCACTCTTAGCAATTTTCAAAAAAATTTCCCCTCCCAAAAAATGGCGACCATTTTGAATTTTTGAATTTTTGCCAAAAATGGCAAAACACGAATTTGCTTTTATCTCCTTAACCGTGCGAGATAGAGCGATTTCGTCGAAATTATCAAGCAACAGGGTATCTGACCAATGTACTCTTGGCAATTTTCAAAAAATTTTCCCCTCCCCAAATGGCGGCCATTTTGAATTTTCGAATTTTTCCCAAAAATGGCAAACCACAAAATTGCTTCTGTCTCCTTAACCGTGTGAGATAGAGGGATTTCGTCGAAATTTTCGAACCACAGGGTATCTGAGCAATGTACTGTTGGCAATTTTCAAAAATTTTTCTCTTCCCACATATGGCGGCCATTTTGAATTTTCGAATCTTTCCCCAAAATGGAAAAACACAAATTTGCCTTAACCGTGCAAAATAGAGTTATTTCGTTGAAATTTTCGACCCATAGGGTATCTAAGAAATGTACTCTTGGCAATTTTCAAAAAATTTTCCTTTTCGCAAAAATGGCGGCCATTTTGAATTTTCAAATTTTTGCCAAAAATAGAAAAACAGAAATTTGCTTCTATCTTCTTAACTGTGCAAGATAGAGTGATTTCGTCAAAATTTTCGACCCAACCAATGCAAAAAGGCATGAAGCTGAAATAATTTACATGTACACTAATAAATATTTAAGCATCATTGATATATTTTACAAATGAAACAGGGTCTTGTAACACTACTGTACAATTTTGCCAAAAGGTTCATGAGGTGGACGTTACACATAATAATGTGTGTTCTTCTATGCTATCCTGTTTCTATTCTTATGTCGCAGCTACTACCAACAGGGCGTCCTATTTCTAGTTTTATATCCATGCTGTCAAAATCAGAAGCATTGTTGGTGATACAAGTCAAAAAGACCCAGAAAACATATCATGTTTAAACGATCATATCCTTTAAATCTGTCCTGTTTTCCAACCACCAGTAAACTATGCGCATGAATTATTACAAGCTAAAGTGGTTTGAAAAAAATTCACTGTGCTTCAGTGGCATAGTGAGTAACACATTTGCTGGCCTACCTGTAAAATTATGGGTTTGAATGTTCATCCTGGGCTTCCATTGCGTGTTGGTTGATAGTACAGAAGATTGATCAATCTGTACTGCTTTTCTAAAACTGATATGAGGTTATTGCCTGGGCAATGTGTTTGAACTGATCTTTCAACTCAGTTCAATTTATTGACATTCTGTTGTTATCCAGAACCAATTAAAAGAAGAAGTGTGAAAATTACCACTGACAGTATATGACTAAAAACTGCTTCAGTTTCCTTGAGTTGTTAGAACTGCTCCATACATTTGTGACTATGTTAGGCTTCTGATCTCAGGGTGTATCCAGTCATGGAAAACCTGGAAAAGTCATGGAAATTGATTCCAGGTTTTGGAAAATTCATAAAAAGTCATGGAAATTAAAAGGCATCCTTTCGCGAAACGGCATTGTTCCATTCTTTCATCCAGCATTTCAATACAAGGATACGTTTATGTAATCAGATCAAATTTTGGTGTTTTTCCACATCTTCCTGTACTGTGACTGGAACCTTGTGAGTGGTTCTCAAATACAAAATTGGCAGGAGCTCGTGGCCACGGCGTGAGCTCATGGCCTCGGTACATGTCTCTTTCATGCCACGAAGCATGTAAAAGGCCCTTAATTTTAAAGCTTCGGTCATGGAGAAGTCATGGAAAAGATATTGAAATTTAGTGGATACACCCTGTGATATTCCCTCATACAAAGTTAACAGAGGTTGTGGTCATAATGTCTGACTTTTAAAGGGTGCCCCCATGGTCATATTTTGCCAATTTAGCATTTTTTACTCTGCATAGCCAGTTATGATAAATTGGTGTTGACACATCAAGGCATAGTAGTTGCTTACTAGTGCTGTCTTGGATAGAGTTCAGATAAATGACCAATTATAATGCACTGCTTTCCATTGTGATTTCACCGTGCAGTGTCTTCAAAGCAATATTAAATTAAAAACTAAAGAACTAAACTTTGCCAAACTTGGACTTTAATAAAAACATTCAGATAAATTTACCAGAGGATATCACAGCAGAAGCTTATAATCTAATTAATGGCAGATGTTTTAAATGATTTTGAATATATCTGATTGGTAAAGTTGACTGTAGAAAATTATTGATGGAAAAGTGGTTAATATTAATAATAAGGATCTAATCACTTGGCTTACATCCTGTGTGGTTGTAGTTTGAGTTCAGCTTATTGCAACATGTGGGAAATGTTGAAGGCCTGAGTCACTTTGACTTTTGCTGTTTATGTTACATTAAAACAATGCTGAGATATTTTATTTGAAAGGAACTTTTCTTACAGACAATCTGTAAATTGAACATTTTCTTTGTTTACATGTAGTCAAATTCTATAAAGCAGAGTTAGTTTAAGTGTAAAATTCAGTCAGCCCTAAAATATATCCAACAGAAATAAAATGGTAAATTCTGCACCAGCTCTATTTAAATTGCCTAAAACTGTCATAAATTTTACCCAAGAATTTCCTCATACGACCTTAGCTTTTTAAAAGGGATATAAAACCACATTTTGACTCTGTTTGACAGGAAAAGTGGTAGTGGGGGAGCCTATAGCGGCCAGTCTGGGGACAGATGGGACACACTACTACAACAAGTGCTGGAGACATGCTGCTGCACACATCTTAAGTCCACCACTAAGACCAGACCCCACCACGCCTGAATATCTGATGGATTTGTTAGCAAAGTAAAAATTTCTTTTTGAGTTATTATCTGTAACTTATTATATCCACCGGAGGCATCAGGTGGATACTTTGGTTTAGCGTTCGCTACGCCGCGCGTAGAGAGATTTTCGGCGTTAACGCTCTAAGAAGAAAACTATATCAGCTAGGTTCACCAAATTTGCAGGATATCTTCGTTGGGGGGTAAGCTTCTCTGGGAAGGAAATTAGCCTTATTCTGAAAAACAAGATGGCCCCCACGGGCATTTCTTTGAAAATTATCTACATTTTTCTACTGGCTGTTTCTCATAGGTAGAAGGTTGAATGTCTTCATAGGCGATATGTATTACAGATTTATATGTCCTCTACAACCTTGCAGACATTTGACCTTGAAACTCTTAATTCAAGGTCATCCACGGAGTGCCAAAGTAACCCACATAGCGGACTTTAAAAGTGCTTATATCTCCCTTATTATTGGTCCTAGAGGTTTGCAATGTGAAACGAACCTGTAGGAAATCATGTGCTGCAAATCTTTTGATGTGGTGAGATTTGACCTTGGACCCTTCCTTCAAGGTCAAATGAGGATAGCCAAACTTAAAAGTGCTTATAACTCGCTTATTATTGGTCCTATAGGTTTGGGATGGTAAACCAACACATAGGAAATCATGGGCTGGGAATCTTCTGGTGTGGTTGGATTTGACCTTGGGCCCCTCCTTCAAGGTCAAAGAGGATAGCCAAACTTAAAACTTCTTATAACTCGCGTATTATTGGTCCTAGAGGTTTGGGATGGTAAAGCAACTTATAGGAAATCATGGGCTGGGAATCTTTTGATGTGGTCAGATTTGACCTTTGGCCCCTACTTCAAGGTTATACAAGGATAGCCAAACTTAAAAGTGCTTATAACTCGCTTACTATTGTTCCAGGAGGTTTGGGATGGTAAACCAACCTATATGAAATCATGGATTGGGAATCTTGTGTGGTCGGATTTAACCTTGGGCCCCTCCTTCAAGGTCAAACGATGACAGCCAAAGTTAAAAGTGCTTATAACTCGCTTATTATTGGTCCAAGAGATTTGGGATGGTAAGCCAAGCTATAGGAAATCATGAACTGGGAATCTTCTGGTGTGGTCGGATTTGACCTTGAACCCCTCCTTCAGGGTCAAATGAGGATAAACAAACTTAAAAGTGCTTATAACTCCTTTAATATTGGTCCTGGAGGTTTGTGATGGTAAACCAACCTATAGGAAATCATGAACTGGGAATCTTCTGGTGTGGTCGGATTTGACCTTGGGCCCCTCCTTCAAGGTCAAACGAGGATAACCAAAGTTAAACGTGCTTCTAACTCACTTATTATTGGTTCAAGACATTTGGGATGGTAAGCCAACCTATAGGAAATCATGGACTGGGAATCTTCTGGTGTGGTCGTATTTGACCTTGGGCCCCTCCTTCAAGGTCAAATGAGGATAGCCAAAGTTAAAAGTGCTTATAACTCGCTTATTATTGGTCCAAGACACTTGGGATGGTAAACCAACCTATAGGAAATCATGAACTGGGAATCTTCTGGTGTGGTCGGATTTGACCTTGGGCCCCTCCTTCAAGGTCAAACGAGGATAACCAAAGTTAAACGTGCTTCTAACTCACTTATTATTGGTTCAAGACATTTGGGATGGTAAACCAACCTATAGGAAATCATAAGCTGGGAATCTTCTTGTGTGGTCGGATTTGGCCTTGGGCCCCTCCTTCAAGGTCAAATGAGGATAGCCAAGCTTAAAAGTGCTTATAAATTGCTTATTATTGGTCCTAGAGGTTTGGGATGGTAAACCAACTTATAGGCCATGGGCTGGGAATCTTTTGATGTGGTCAGATTTGACCTTTGACCCTTCCTTCAAGGTCATACGAGGATAGCCAAACTTAAAAGTGCTTATAACTTGCTTATTATCGATCCTAGAGGTTTGCAATGTGAAACCACCTCATAGGAAATCATGGGCTGGGAATTTTCTGATGTGGTCAGATTTGACCTTGACATACCGGTTTCACATCCGTTGTGCAGCTGCTGTTTGTTTTGGTTTATGTTCACGATAACTCAAAAACGCTTCCACGGATTTCATTCAAACTTCGCACACACATGTATTTAGGTCAAGAAAGGAACCCTATTGTAATGTCATGTTAATTTCCCAATAAGAAAGCAGTTATGGCCACCTTGAGGTCAGAAATGTACCTTTTGACCAATAAATACTCTCCACGTCAAAAACTATGTGGCTTATGTGGCTCAAGTTATACCTGAGAACATATTAATATATTCTGTTTACACATGGCAAATATTAAGACTTTATGTTGAGGCTAAAAATCGTGTTTGAGGCCCATAAAGACACTGCTTATGGATTTTTTCTACATTTTTCACATATTTTGCCCTGTAATTTGAAAATGGTAATTCTGACAATTAACCTATGTGTGAGGACCATAAACACCCACCCAAGTGATCTTTTTTCTAAATTTTTCACATATTTTCCCCTCTAACTTGGAAACGGTAAGTCTGACAAGTCTCAAACTGTACTACATGTAACTTTTATATGTAGTTGTTGTTTGTGAAACATTTGAAGTCTGTAGCTTTAATTTTAAGGTCACCTTAATGTCTCTGAAAAGCCCACAGAGACCCACTTTATGGCCTTTTTGCCACTTTGAAACTCTGTAGCTCTAAGACCATGTGGTACATTCACATAAAATCCCATCTGGGAATATGTTAATAAGTTCTTTGTATGTGTACCAAACCTCAGGGCTTTAAGTTTACATTTAATCTGTGTATAAGGCCAATAAACAACCTCACTTGGTGGACTTTTTGGAATTATAAGGGATAGATCGCACAATGAGTGGACTCTCTGTTGGCATAAGCAGCAGAAGTTTCAGATAGTGTTCCAAGTATCTAAAGGGGTGATTGTTTATGTGTGTGTGCTTGGTGTATATTTTTTCTGTATATATAAGAAATCACAGTATTTAATATTTCATCTCTCTACTAATATACCTCTGCGGCCGGGGTTCGATCCCCGTCATGGCTGTAAGTGGGAAAGCTGGTAGTTGCTTGCCGTTGGTCGGCAGTTTACAGTACAGAACCCTACCGAACTATATGTACTGGTTTCCTCTGCCCTTCCAACTACCCGTCGTGATATGACCTGTACAGTGTTGAAAGAGACGTAAAACCCCAAATAAACAAACTCTACTAATATATTAAAGGCACACAGGACCTAAAAATTTTGTGCTACTATTTTAGAAAGTAATGAAAACCATTTAAATACTTTGAAAAGGGATTGATCTTACCATTGCAGGAAGATTGACCAAAAATGATATATGGTTTATAATAATTGTGAATCACACAAAATAGGTGCTGCAAAAATACCCAATGAATGTCTGTGGCATGAGAGATGGCCTGTCTGGGATATGTTGGTGTCTAGTCGGTATAATCAAATTTTAACTGTGTAGTAGAAATATCAGGCTCATGACCTTTTGTGAAAGTACATGGTTGACTATGTCAAGTCCTTATTTGGATGGAACATATCTCACTGCAACTCACAGGTCGTTCAGTATTCAGGGTCTGTTTTTAAATTTTTGAGTTATAGTAAAACCAATTTTTAAAGTACATATGTAGAATTATACAAAAATAAATGCTACTCCATTATGAAATATATCCCTCAATAAGACTACCTATCACACAAGAGTCCCTGATAGATTGTAAGCAAAGCAAGTGTTTTATGTTCATATGCTACAGTAACCCTCAGGTAACCCCCTAGTGACCTAAACATTTCATGAAGATCTGTTCATTACTTTGGAGTTTTGACAAACACAGACAAACAATCAGACAAATGAATCAACATGGAAACATAAGCCCATGCTGAAGGTAAGAAAAATACACAATCACATGGTGAGCTAGGGGATTGTTACCAAAGGCAAAGGTAAAAATTTAGGTAATGTTTTGGGTTTGTTTACAGCAATGACCTCCAAGTGACAGGAACTGACAACTGTACTTTCAATGCTGACCAGAAAGCCTTGGGCAAGGATGACTTCCGTAAGGTCCCCAATGGTGTTAATGGATTAGAGGACAGAATGTCGATCATCTGGGAGAAGGGCGTGGTCAGTATCTAGTTGAACCCTCTCTCAAAGCAGAAAGATTTCCAAATAACAGGATGTCAGTAGACTAGGACTGCTATTTACTTTTGGAGTGCTGTATGTTTTAGTGGCATGACACTTTATGGTGCCATAGCTAAGTATAATCAGCTATTTGAAGTGCTCCTCTGAAAGATGAGGTAGATAAACTTGACATTCTAAGTAGTCGAAAAACAGAATGGTAACAGTGTGAAGAAGAAAAGAGATAAAATAGAAATGTGGTATTTTAGGTTTCTGTTGAAAACACTCTAGTGAAAGCATAGTTACTTCTTTATATTGTCCGACTATATTTGTCATCTATTGTCATTTGTAGATTTGTTGACTTTTAATGACTAGTACTACCTATTGGCAAACAAGTATTCTTTCAGTGAATAGTCTATAAAAGTACACTGGGATTTCAATGTCTTAAATTCATATACATTGGGGAACATATTCATGTTCATATGAACCATGTTAAGTGAAATATTAATAGACCACTAAAGCTCTTGTCCTAAATTTGGTCTTTAGAACAAAATATCTTCCAAAATACTAGCCATTTATTTCTGCTTAAAAAGAATTATACCAAATGGGGCTCTTTTCAAAGGGCTCTTTTTAATGTATATTTTGACTTTCATTTTCCAGGCGACAGGAAAGATGGATGCTTGCAGATTTGTGGCAGTAACTTCAACAGCAGCTGCCAAAATATTCAATATTTACCCAAGAAAGGTAAGGGTTCTTGTGTCAAATTTTAACCATTGAATGTAATTGTTGTCTTAGAGTCTGTCAGTTGATGGAGATTAAGTACTATAAAAGTTTTCACTAGATTAGATTAAATTAGATTGTCTCTTTGTAATGTTTTGTAATGTAATTAATGGAAATGTTCTTTTACTATATCTGAAAAATCAGCAGCTTAGTCATTGTATCCACCGGAAGCATCCGGCAGATACTTTGGTTTAGTGTTTGCTACGCTGCCGCCACCGCTGCACGTAGAGAGATTTTTGGCGTTAACGTTCTAAGAGGAAAACGACAGCAGCTAGGTTCACCAAATTTGCAGGAAATCTTCATTGGGGAGTAAGCTTCTCTGGGAAGGAAAATAGCCTCATTCTGAGAAACAAGATGGCCGCCACGGGCATTTCTTTGAAAATAGTCTACATTTTTCTACTGACTGTTTCTTATAGGTAGAAGGTTGAATCTCTTCATAGGTGATGTGTATAAAAGATATACATGTCCTCTACAACCTTGCACATGTTTGACCTTGAAGCTCTTAATTCAAGGTCATCCACGGAGTGCCAAAGTAACCCACATAGCGGACTTTAAAAGTGCCTATATCTCCCTTATTATTGGTCCTAGAGGTTTGCAATGTGAAACCAACCTCTAGGAAATCATGTGCTGCAAATCTTCTGATGTTGTCAGATTTGACCTTGGACCCCTCCTTCAAGGTCAAATGAGGATAGCCAAACTTAAAAGTATCGATTCAAGAGGTTTGGGATGGTAAACCAACGTATAGGAAATCATGGGCTGGGAATCTTCTGGTGTGGTCGAATTTGACCTTGGGCCCCTTCTTCAAGGTCAAATGAGGACAGCCAAACTTAAAACTGCTTATAACTGGCTTATTATTGGTCCTAGAGGTTTGGGATGGTAAACCAACATATAGGAAATCATGGGCTGGGAATCTTCTGGTGTGGACGGATTTGAACTTGGGCCTGTTGTTCAAGGTCAAACGAGGATAGCCAAACTTAAAAGTGCTTATAACTCGCTTACTATTGGTCCTAGAGATTTGGGATGGTAAACCAACATATAGGAAATCATTGGCTGGGAAACTTCTGGTGTGGTCGGATTTGACCTTGGGTCCCTCCTTCAAGGTCAAATAAGGATAGCCAAAGTTAAAACTGCTTATAACTCGCTTATTGTTGCTCCTAGAGATTTGGGATGGTAAACCAACCTATAGAAACTCATGGGCTGGGAATCTTTTTGTGTTTTCAGATTTGACTTTGGGCCCCTCGTTCAAGGTCAAATGAGGATAGCCAAACGTAAAATTGCTTATAACTCACTTATTATTGGTCCTAGAGGTTTGGGATGGTAAACCAACCTATAGGAAATCATGAGCTGGGAATCTTCTGGTGTGGTCCGATTTGACCTTAGACCCCTCGTTCAAGGTCAAACGAGGATAGCCAAATTTAAAACTGCATGCAACTCGCTTATTATTTGTCGTAGAGGTTTGGGATGGTAAACCAACATATAGGAAATCATTGGCTGGGAATCTTCTGGTGTTGTCGGATTTGACCTTGGGCCCCTCCTTCAAGGTCAAACGAGGATAGCCAAACTTAAAATTGCTTATAACTCGCTTATTATTGGTCCTAGAAGTTTGGGATGGTAAACCAACCTATAGAAACTCATGGACTGGGAATCTTTTTGTGTGGTCAGATTTGACCTTGGGCCCCTCGTTCAAAGTCAAACGAGGATAGCCAAACTTAAATTTGCTGATAACTCGCTTATTATTGGTCCTAGAGGTTTGGGATGGTAAACCAACCTATAGGAAATCATGGGCTGGGAATCTTTTGGTGTGGTCGGATTTAACCGTGGACCCCTTCTTCAAGGTCAAATGAGGATAGCCAAACTTGAAGCTGCTTTTAACTCACTTATTATTGGTCCTAGAGATTTTGGATTGTAAACCAATATATAGGAAATCATTGACTGGGAATCCTCTGGTTTGGAAGGATTAGACCTTGGGCCCTTCCTTCAAGGTCAAATGAGGATGGCCAAAGTTAAAGTGCTTATAACTCGCTTATTATCGGTCCTAGAGGTTTGCGATGGTAAGCCAACCCATAGGAAATCATGACCTGGGAATCTTTTGGTGTGGTCTGATTTGACCTTGGGCGCCTCCTTCAAGGTCAAACCAGGATAGCCACACTTAAAAGTGCTTATAACTTGCTTATTATTGATCCAAGAGGTTTACAGTACGAAACCAACTCATACGAAATCTTGTGCTAGGAATCTTCTGATGTTAGATTTGATCTTTGGCCCCTCCTTCAAGGTCAAACGATGGTTCACTGGCTTTGGTGAGTTGTCTTTCCAGTGGATACAAATTTGCATCGGTTCTCCGATGCGTAGGTCTAGTTTTTCTGTGTATTTTTGGATTGTTTGCAATGTCCTTGTTCAATATCTACCAAAAATAAATTAATATTGCATGTTAGTGACTCCTTTAAATTAACATTAAGACAAATATACAATTTCAGCATTAATAGAATTTGGGCTTACTTAGAATTTGAAATCAGCCAGATCTGTGCAAATAATAAAACTTCGATATTTGGGCCATGGTTTTTCATAAAAAACTTTTCACCTTATTTACTTATGTTTTTAACAAAAGCTGTTAAAATATCTTACACCAAATTACCTCACTGTTGCCAGGAATTTCTGACTACAGGTTGAATTAGCATAAATGTCCTTAAAGCCTTGAAGTTTATTTCTAAAAATGTTAATGAGCATTCTGTGGAAGAAATGTCAGACTGAAAGTGGTCTATCTGCAGGTCAAGTAAGAAATCGTGACTTTGTCATAGATTGTTAAATTTGCTTCCACCGACATCCCCTTAATATTACTTAAGAAAAGGCAAATTCACAGGAATTCTGTGGCACGCGATGAGCAGCCTAAACGTATTACAGAAATCACAAGTTTGATGAGAATTTCCCAGAAAACAATGTGGAGTTTAATCAGCTTTGTATAACACATTTTGTGATCTTTTATGTTAAAAATCCATCGGAGGCCAGACTTTATGCAGAAATATATTTGACTGGCATTTTAGCACCATGAAGGTAACACTGGAGTCTGCTGTTATGTTTACATTTCTGAAAAAAATATCTCGTATATTCCAAGTTTCTTTGCAGGAATCCAAAACACCTTGCCATTTCTTCGAGTTAACGTCCAAGAATTTATATTGATTTTACATTTACAAACATTCTTATCATGGTTTTGGTGCACACTGGTGCATAGTCGTTAGAATAGCAAAGATTTATACAGAATAAATCCGACTGTTTTCTCAGTGCAACCAATCATAAGTAGACCTAGCGCATCGGAGAACCGATGCAAATTGTATCCACCGTAAAGACAATGCACCAAAACCTCTAGGACCAATAATAAGCGAGTTATAAGCACTTTTAAGTTTGGCTATCCTCATTTGACCTTGAAGGAGGGGCCCAAGGTCAAATCCAACCACACCAGAAGATTCCCAGCCCATGATTTCCAATGTGTTGGTTTACCATCCCAAACCTCTAGGACCAATAATAAGCGAGTTATAAGCACTTTTAAGTTTGGCTATCCTCATTTCACCTTGAAGGAGGGGCCCAAGGTCAAATTTGACCACACCAGAAGATTCCCAGCACAAGATTTTCTATATGCTGGTTTACCATGACAAACCTCTAGGACCAATAATAAGCGAGTTATAAGCACTTTTAAGTTTGGCTGCCCTCATTTGACCTTGAATGAGGGGCCCAAGGTCAAATCCGACCACACCAGAAGATTCCCAGCAGATGATTTCCTATATGTTGGTTTACCATCCCAAACCTCTACGATCAATAATAAGCGAGTTACAGGCATTTTTACCTTTGGCTATCCCAGTTTGACCTTGAAGGAGGGTCCCAAGGTCAAATCCGATCATGCCAGAAGATTCCCAGCCCATGATTTCCTATAGGTTGGTTTACCACCCCAAACCTCTAGGACCAATAATAAGCGAGTTATAAGCACTTTTAGGTTTGGCTGTCCTCATTTGACCTTGAAGGAGGGGCCCAAGGTCAAATCCGACCACACCAGAAGATTCCCAGCCCATGATTTTCTATATGCTGGATTACCATCCCAAACCTCTAGGACCAATAATAAGCGAGTTATAAGCACTTTTAAGTTTGGCTGTCCTCGTTTGACCTTGAAGGAGGGGCCCAAGGTCAAATCCGACCACACCAGATGATTCCCAGCCCATGATTTTCTATAGGTTGGTTTACCATCCCAAACCTCTACGACCAATAATAAGCAAGTTATAGGCACTTTTACCTTTGGCTATTCTCGTTTGACCTTGAAGGAGGGGCCCAAGGTCAAATCCGACCACACCAGAAGATTCCCAGCCCATGATTTTCTATATACTGGTTTACCATCCCAGACCTCTAGGACCAATAATAAGTGAGTTATAAGCACTTTTAAGTTTGGCTGTCCTCGTTTGACCTTGAATGAGGGGTCCAAGGTCAAATCCGACCACACCAGAAGATTCCCAGCCCATGATATCCTATATGTTGGTTTACCATCCCAAACCTGTAGGACCAATAATAAGCGAGTTATAGGCACTTTTACCTTTGGCTATCCTCATTTGACCTTGAATGACGGGCCCAAGATCAAATCCAACCTCACCACAAGATTTCCAGCCCATGATTTTCTATATATTGGTTTACCATCCCAAACCTCTAGGACCAATAATAAGCGAGTTATAGGCACTTTTACTTTTGGCTGTCCTCGTTTGACCTTGAAGGAGGGGCCCAAGGTCAAATCCGACCACACCAGAAGATTCCCAGCCCATGATTTCCTATACTTTGGTTTACCATCCCAAACCTCTAGGACCAATAATAAGCGAGTTATAAGCACTTTTAAGTTTGGCTGTCATGGTTTCACCTTGAAGGAGGGGCCCAAGGTCAAATCCGACCACTCCAGAAGATTCCCAGCCCATGATTTCCTATATGTTGGTTTACCATCCCAAACCTCTAGGATTGATAATAAGCGAGTTATAAGCACTTATAAGTTTGGCTATCCTCGTTTGACCTTGAAGGAGGGGTCCAAGGTCAAATCTGACCACATCAGAAGATTCGCAGCACATGATTTCGTATAGGTTGGCTTCACATTGCAAACCTCTAGGACCAATAATAAGGGAGATATAGGCACTTTTAAAGTCTGCTATATGGGTTACTTCGGCACTCCGTGGATGACCTTGAATTAGGAGCTTCAAGGTCAAATGTGTGCAAGGTTGTAGAGGACATGTATATGTGTCATACATATCACCTATGAAGAGATTCAACCTTCTACCTATGAGGAAGAGCCAGTAGAAAAATGTAGATAATTTTTAAAGAAATGCCCGTGGTGGCCATCTTGTTTTTCAGAATGAGGCTATTTTCCTTCCCAGAGAAGCTTACCCCCCAATGAAGATATCCTGCAAATTTGGTGAACCTAGCTGCTGTTGTTTTCCTCTTAGAGCGTTAACGCCGAAAATCTCTCTACGCGCGGCGGATGCTTCCGGTGGATACAATTAATTGTGGACACAAGTGTGTTACATTTGAAGTCTTGTTTTTTTGTTCATCTCAGGGCAGAATAGCAGTGGGATCAGATGCTGACATTGTGTTGTGGGATCCTAACCAGTCTCGCACCATTTCCCACAAGACTCACCACCACAACTGTGACTTTAACATCTTTGAGGGAATGACATGCCGTGGTGTAGCCACTGTTGTCATCAGTGCAGGCAGAATAGTCATGGATGAAGATGGGGTATGTAAATATACACTGATGCAGATCTATTGCCTATATAAAATAATTTTTGGGTGGGTAACCAACCCGCATATTAGATTGATGTGTCCGATGTCTGTCTGTGCGTCAACATTTTGATTTCCGGACTCAAACTCAAACACACTTCTGCTGATTGATATGAAACTTAACAGCTAGAGTAGTATGTCACCACCTAGGCTAGGTTGCTTTTGAATTTTTGGCGCCATTTGGAAAAGTAAGATGGCCGCTGACTGATCTGCCTCTGCTACTCAATTTCTGACTTGACAAAGTGGAAGGACAGAATCCAGCGCTATTTTGATATGTCCAGGACCAGTATCACAGCTATCATGTTGCATACATCTGGCATACATCCATCCTGCAGACATAGCAAGTTCTAGTATGTGTTACCATCCCCGACATTGATTGTGCAATGGCCTTTTGGGGTCTGCAACCACAGTTTCTTGTCTATTCATTGCAAGGGAGTGCTCTAAATTAACATAACAGTAGGCAAAGGTGAAAATTGAGGGGCATTCTATGTCAATAATTTAGGGTTTTGATTGTGAACAAGGGACAATGGTAACTGGGGAAAATTGAAGAGGTAAGTTTTAAGATCCTTCTGAAAAGGTGTCACTGAGGAGCTGGTTCCTATATAAAGAGGATGAGAGTTCCAGAAAGTGGGTGCATAATGGCTGAAAGACTTGCAAAAGCCTTTACTTGGATTTGTGACCTTTATAGTTAAAAGGGGGAATTTTTGCAACATAGATTACAACAAATGACATATATTCTGTGTGCATACCATTAACAATGGGAGTCAAAGGGTGATAACAAACCACGAGTTAATATAAACCATGTTAAAGAAACTGGTAACATTACACACTGAGTCCTGGGGAGAGTCAAACTTAGGGTTTTACATCCTATACAGCATCCAGGGTTATATTGAGATAAGCCTTGAGCAATGCCATTGGTGGGAGTCTAATCCATACAGATGTGACAGCCTGTGATTAGATGCCCAATTTACATACCACATGGCCACTAAAGACCAGTAAACACTGGTGAGTGGGCAATTCAACAGATATCTAAGCAATTGTTGGTGAGTGAAACCACAAACATCATCATGTACCAGTGGCAATATTTTAACCAATGATTATCAAACCCTATCCAGAACAAATCTTACCAAAAAATTCATACTAAGTTTCCAATTATTTTTTGCACATTTACAATTTTTGTATAAAAATTATGATTGGCTAATTTACCACTTTATGTTTTGTTTTTATTTGCTGATATGCTTATATGATTTCCTTCTAAGTAAGTGGTACTGAATGCCAAAGTTGTTTCTAAACATTTTGCATTTAATAGTATTTACCACAAATAGCCATTTCTTGTACCAGTAAATATGATGTTAGAGACTTTGAATTCAGACAAATCTGTCCGTTTACTGTATAAAAGTTACCTATCATTTCAGGGATATTGTGTTATTTGTGGTAAATAAAGATATATGTGTTGTGAGTAAGCTACCCAATCCACACATTATTTACATAATCATCTACTTTTGATAAAGAAATATAGTTATTAACTTGCATGGGAAAAGTAGGCTATAAAGATTTTATGGTCTAAAACAGAAAGTTCATCCTTGCATCCTTGCAGCTCCATCTGACACAAGGCTCTGGCAGATTTATTCACACACCAGCCAACCCAGAGTATATGTATGGACGAATAAAAGCCAAGGATGAGGTGAGATCTAACATATATATTTGATATCTATCACAAAAATATATGGTAAGAATGCCCTTTAAATTTGTATTTCTTAGTTCTTAATCTGAAACTCTGTGAAGAATGTTTTTAATTGCTTAATAACTACTTTATATGTTTTAACAAGAAGTACTAAGAAGTGGTCTGTTAAACGCCTTAATTCCAGAACTTCAGCAGTGAAATTGTTATTCCAATTTTGTAGGGTTTGTTCACAAAATAATTTTCCTGAGAAATTTAATATTAGAAAATGATTAATCTTACTTAAAGTGTATTTGTGGTTATAAAACCAAATCTAAAATCCCAGCTATCATCTTTCTTTAAGAACTACTGGTTGATGTTTAAATTAAGTAAATATGACTCATTATGTGACTACTATATTTATCCAGGCTTCTAGCTTCAAGCGAGTAGACCGTGAGCCGTACATTGGACCAGTGATAAAGATTGATCAGCAAACTAACGATAAAACCCCAGAGAACCCCATCATACCCAACAACCCCCAGAATGACTCAGAATTTAAGACCCGTGGCCCTACTAGAGGCGGAAGCCGAAACATGCAGGATTCAAGCTTTAATCTTCAAGGTAGACACATTTATCTTAGTGTTTCAGACTATTATGATTTAAAGAACAATTACATTCAGTGAAATTACTTTGCCTAGAACTCTGGTTAGTAGGATTGAATATATTCCTGTTGAACTGAAATCAGTGTCAGATTCTTTAGAGGCCCTTTTACTTTAGACTAATATCTGGAAAACCTGAATGAGAAGAACTACTAATATTTTTGTGGTCCCATGACAAATTAATAGTCAGACTTCACAGTTTTCAGTTTATTTTATCTGCTGTAATTGTATCCCCAGACGAAAGTCGGGGATATTTAGGATTCAGTACGGTCACGCCGCCGCTGCCACCGCAGAGATTTCCTTTTGGACGCGATAACTTAAAAAATATTTTAGTTAGACCTTTCAAATTTGGTATGTGTGTATATATGGGCAATACCACAAACACTATTGTTTTGTGACCTTGACCTTTAATTTCAAGGTCACTGGTGGCCTCTTAAAGGTCAGATTTTGGCTATTTTTTCACATTTTGGCCCAGTTCTCATATACAGAAAGTTAGATCATCCTATGGCTGGTATGTATAATACATATATATGTCCTCTGTAAGCATGCAAAAATTTGACCTTGAAGCTTTTCATTGAAGGTCATCCAGAGACCGCCAAAGTACTTCACCGAGGCCACTTTGGCCTTTTTGGAGATATTTTCACACTTAATGCTGACTATATTGCATGGAAACTATTGAAAATGGCTTTGGAGGTTGAGTACATGATGGAGTACCAGCATCCAGTTTGTTGACCTTGGCTATTGTTTTCAAGGTCACCTTAGGCCTGCTAAAATGACTCAAAATGGTACCTTAGACTGCGATATACCTCCTTTATTAAGCGTCCCGCAAGGGACGCTTGTTTGTGTATGGGAGAGCTTCAGGCTCCGCCGGCTCCGCATTTTGTTTTCCTTATAACTCTGTAACCGTTAGGCGGATTCTTTTCAAATTTGGCAGGTTTAGGCAGTAGCCTTGGGGAATTTTTTTGAATATGCTGCAGTGACATTTCAACCAATCAGAGAGGTCACATGACCAAAAATGTCTTTTTTCGGTGGGGAAGTTTGTCCGGATCATAACTTGCAAGGAATTTTATCAATTCACCTGAAACTTGGCAAATACATTCATTCTATTAAAATCTGGAAATCATTAGATTTTGGCATTGATTGGTTAAGAAATGGCCGAGTAATTAATGATTAATTAATCATTACGAATTTTCCAAATAAGGAAAACACAAAAATGCTTATATCTCGAAAACCGTGTTAGATAGAGCGATTTCGGCGAAATTTTTGACCCACAGGGTATCTCTGCGGAGTAGTTTTCCCAATTTTCAAAAAATTTTTGTCTCGCCCAAAATGGCGGCCATTTTGAATTTTCGAAATTTTTGCAAAAATTGCAAAACACAAAAATGCTTATATCTCAAAAACCGTGCTAGATAGAGCAATTTCGACAAAATTTTTGACCCGCAGGATATCTCTGCGGAGTACTTTTCCCAATTTTCAAAAAATTTTTGTCTCGCCAAAAATGGCGGCCATTTTGAATTTTCGAAATTTTCGCAAAAATTGCAAAACACAAAAATGCTTATATCTCGAAAACCGTGCTAGATAGAGCGATTTCGATGAAATTTTTGACCCAAAGGGTATCTCTGCAGAGTAGTTATCCCAATTTTGAAAAAAATTTTGTCTCGCCAAAAATGGCGGCCATTTTGAATTTTCGAATTTTTCGCAAAAATTGCAAAACACAAAAATGCTTATATCTCGAAAACCGTGCTAGATAGAGCGATTTCGACGAAATTTTTGACCCAAAGGGTATCTCTGCAGAGTAGCCATGCCAATTTTGAAAAAAAATTTGTCTCGCCAAAAATGGCGGCCATTTTGAATTTTCGAATTTTTGCGCAAAAATTGCAAAACACAAAAATGCTAATATTTCGAAAACCATGCTACATAGAGCGATTTCGACGAAATTTTTTATCTTCAGGGTATCTCTGCAGAGCAGCTATCCCAAAGAGCTTTCTCTTGGTGAAGTTTCAGACCCATAGCTAATTACTCACCTACTCAAAATGAGTAAATGCGAATTATCTCTAAAAGTATTGCAGATAGCCAATTTTTCTCAAATAACTCATTCACCTACTTTTGGGAGAGCTTTCACATGAAGTTTCAGACCCATAGCTAATTATTTACCTACTCAAAATGAGTAAGTGCTAATTATCTGTAAAAGTATTGCGGATACCCAATTTTTATCAAATAACTCATTCATCTACTTGTGGGAGAGCTTTCACATGGTGAAGTTTCAGACCCATAGCTAATTACTCACCTACTCAAAATGGGTAAATGCGTATTATTTCTAAAAGTATTGCAGATAGCCAATTTTTCTCAAATAACTCATTCACCTACTTTTGGGAGAGCTTTCACTTGGTGAAGTTTCAGACCCATAGCTAATTACTCACCTACTCAAAATGAGTAAATGCGAATTATCTCTAAAAGTATTGCAGATAGCCAATTTTTGGCAGATAGCCAATTTTTGTCAAATTAATCATTCACCTACTTTTGTGAGAGCTTTCACTTGGTGAAGTTTCAGACCCATAGCTAATTACTCACCTACTCAAAATGAGTAAATGCGAATTATCTCTAAAAGTATTGCAGATAGCCAATTTTTCTCAAATAACTCATTCACCTACTTTTGGGAGAGCTTTCACTCTGTGAAGTTTCAGACCCATAGCTAATTACTCACCTACTCAAAATGAGTAAATGCGAATTATCTCTAAAAGTATTGCAGATAGCCAATTTTTCTCAAATAACTCATTCACCTACTTTTGGCAGAGCTTTCACTTGGTGAAGTTTCAGACCCATAGCTAATTACTCACCTACTGAAAATGAGTAAATGCGAATTATCTCTAAAAGTATTGCAGATAGCCAATTTTTCTCAAATAACTCATTCACCTACTTTTGGGAGAGCTTTCACTTGGTGAAGTTTCAGACCCATAGCTAATTACTCACCTACTCAAAATGAGTAAATGCGAATTATCTCTAAAAGTATTGCAGATAGCCAATTTTTCTCAAATAACTCATTCACCTACTTTTGGGAGAGCTTTCACTCTGTGAAGTTTCAGACCCATAGCTAATTACTCACCTACTCAAAATGAGTAAATGCGAATTATCTCTAAAAGTATTGCAGATAGCCAATTTTTCTCAAATTAATCATTCACCTACTTTTGGGAGAGCTTTCACTTGGTGAAGTTTCAGACCCATAGCTAATTACTCACCTACTCAAAGTGAGTAAATGCGAATTATCTCTAAAAGTATTGCAGATAGCCAATTTTTCTCAAATAACTCATTCACCTACTTTTGTGAGAGCTTTCACTTGGTGAAGTTTCAGACCCATAGCTAATTACTCACCTACTCAAAATGAGTAAATGCGAATTATCTCTAAAAGTATTGCAGATAGCCAATTTTTCTCAAATTAATCATTCGCCTACTTTTGTGAGAGCTTTCACTTGGTGAAGTTTCAGACCCATATCTAATTACTCACCTACTCAAAATGAGTAAATGCGAATTATCTCTAAAAGTATTGCAGATAGCCAATTTTTCTCAAATAACTCATTCACCTACTTTTGGGAGAGCTTTCACACTGTGAAGTTTCAGACCCATAGCTAATTACTCACCTACTCAAAATGAGTAAATGCGAATTATCTCTAAAAGTATTGCAGATAGCCAATTTTTCTCAAATAACTCATTCACCTACTTTTGTGAGAGCTTTCACTTGGTGAAGTTTCAGACCCATAGCTAATTACTCACCTACTCAAAATGAGTAAATGCGAATTATCTCTAAAAGTATTGCAGATAGCCAATTTTTTTCAAATTAATCATTCACCTACTTTTGTGAGAGCTTTCACTTGGTGAACTTTCAGACCCATAGCTAATTACTCACCTACTCAAAATGAGTAAATGCGAATTATCTCTAAAAGTATTGCAGATAGCCAATTTTTCTCAAATAACTCATTCACCTACTTTTGGCAGAGCTTTCACTTGGTGAAGTTTCAGACCCATAGCTAATTACTCACCTACTGAAAATGAGTAAATGTGAATTATTTCTAAAAGTATTGCAGATAGCCAATTTTTCTCAAATAACTCAATCACCTACTTTTGGGAGAGCTTTCACTCGGTGAAGTTTCAGACCCATAGCTAATTACTCACCTACTCAAAATGAGTAAATGCGAATTATCTCTAAAAGTATTGCAGATAGCCAATTTTTCTCAAATAACTCATTCACCTACTTTTGGGAGAACTTTCACTCTGTGAAGTTTCAGACCCATAGCTAATTACTCACCTACTCAAAATGAGTAAATGCGAATTATCTCTAAAAGTATTGCAGATAGCCAATTTTTCTCAAATAACTCATTCACCTACTTTTGGGAGAGCTTTCACTCTGTGAAGTTTCAGACCCATAGCTAATTACTCACCTACTCAAAATGAGTAAATGCGAATTATCTCTAAAAGTATTGCAGATAGCCAATTTTTCTCAAATTAATCATTCACCTACTTTTGGGAGAGCTTTCACTTGGTGAAGTTTCAGACCCATAGCTAATTACTCACCTACTCAAAATGAGTAAATGCGAATTATCTCTAAAAGTATTGCAGATAGCCAATTTTTCTCAAATTAATCATTCACCTACTTTTGTGAGAGCTTTCACTTGGTGAAGTTTCAGACCCATAGCTAATTACTCACCTACTCAAAATGAGTAAATGCGAATTATCTCTAAAAGTATTGCAGATAGCCAATTTTTCTCAAATTAATCATTCACCTACTTTTGGGAGAGCTTTCACTTGGTGAAGTTTCAGACCCATAGCTAATTACTCACCTACTCAAAATGAGTAAATGCGAATTATCTCTAAAAGTATTGCAGATAGCCAATTTTTCTCAAATAACTCATTCACCTACTTTTGTGAGAGCTTTCACTTGGTGAAGTTTCAGACCCATAGCTAATTACTCACCTACTCAAAATGAGTAAATGCGAATTATCTCTAAAAGTATTGCAGATACCCAATTTTTCTCAAATAACTCATTCACCTACTTTTGGGAGAGCTTTCACTTGGTGAAGTTTCAGACCCATAGCTAATTATTCACCTACTCAAAATGAGTAAATGTGAATTATCTCTTAATAGTATTGCAGATAGCCAATTTTTCTCAAATAACTCATTCACCTACTTTTGGCAGAGCTTTCACACACGAAAATGAAAAATTGTGAATATCTCGGAAAAGCTATTTCTTTTGCTTTAATGCTCGGCGGGAGATACACACCGCGGCAGTGGTTTTGACAAAAATTTTTGTCTCCCCAAAAATGGTGGCCATTTTGAATTTTCAAAGTTTTTGCAAAACACAAAAATGCTTATATCTCGAGAACCGTGCTATATGGAGCGAACTCAACAAAATTTTAGACCTGCTGGGTATCTCTGCAGAGTAGCCATGCCAATTTTCAAAATATTTTTGTCTCGCCAAATATAGCGGACATTTTTAATTTTTTTATTTTTTGCAAAACACAAAAATGCTTATATCTTGAAAACCGTGCTAGATAGAGCAGACTGCGCTTACTTTGGTTGCCACAACAGTATAAGGCTAGAAACGAAGCATTTTCTTAATACTTTAGCACTCACCTTTATATCCTTTTCGGGACGCTTTGTTTTTGCTATGCAAAAACATTATCTTTTTTTTTTGCGAGCGATCCTCTAGTTATTGGCTGTTACCGCTCTAACAAAAAATATTATAGCTAGCCTTCTCAAATTTGTAGGATATATTCATAACCATAAAATCTTGCCTGGGAATATTTTTGGCCTCATTTTGAAAAACAAGATGGCCACCAGGGACATTTATTCGACTTAAAGCAAGGACTTCTGTGGGCCTCTAGAGCAAAGGGTATTATAGGTAGAGATCTCAAATTCACAGAAATATTTTTGGCCTCATTTTGAAAAACAAGATGGGCGCCATGGGCGTTTTTTGTCAGTCATGAAAAGTGCTTATATCTCCCTTATTATTGATCCTAGGGGTTTTGGGATGGAAAACCAACCTATAGGAAATCATGGGCTGGGAATCTTTTGGTGTGGTTGGATTTGACCTTGGGCTCCTCCTTCAAGGTCAAACAAGGATAGCCAAACCAAACCAAAAGTGCTCATAACTTGCTTATTATTGGTCCTAGAGGTTTGCAATGTGAAACCAACTTGTAGGAAATCATGGGCTGGGAATCTTTTAATATTGTCACATTTGACCTTGGACCCCTCGTTCAAGGTCAAACGAGGATAGCCAAACTTAAAAGCGCTTATAACTCAATTATTGTTGGTCGTACATGTTTGGGATGGTAAACCAACTTATAGGAAATCATGGGCTAAGAATCTTTTGATATTGTCAGATTTGACCTTGGACCCCTCCTTCAAGGTCAAACCAGGATAGCCAAACTTAAATGTGCTCATAACTCACTTATTATTGGTCGTACAGGTTTGGAATGGCAAACCAACTTACAGGAAATCATGGGCCGGGAATCTTTTTATGTGGTCAGATTTGACCTTGGGCCCTTCCTTCGAGGTCAAACGAGGATAGCAAAATCTGAAGTGCTTATAAATCGCTTTTTCTTGGTCCTAGAGGTTTCTAATGTGAAAGCATCCTATTGGAAATCATGCACTAGGAATCTTTTGATGTGATCAGATTTCAGCTTTGGCCTCTCTTTCAAGGTCAAATGAGGATAGCCAAAATTAAAAGTGCTTATAACTCGCTTATTCCTGTTCCTACAGATTTGCAATGTCACACCAACCTGTTTGAAATCATGGGCTAAGAATCTTTTGATGTGGTCAGATTTTACCTTTGGCTCCTCCTTCAAGGTTAATTGATGGTTGATTGGTGAGTTTTCATTCTGGTGGATACAATTTGCATTGGTTCTCCGATGCGCTACTTCTAGTTACATTTGTATCTTTCATTAAGCAAAGATTTTGTTTACTTTGTCTATACAAGTTGCCCCCATAAACACTTATGCCCCCTCCCCACAGGGGTATATTTATGTCAACCATAATACTCTGTATGTCACGCTTCAACCATGTCCCGTCCGAGGATACACTGCGTCGAGACGCAATCTCTAGTTTATGACAAACTTTTACCTACACCTGAAAGTATACACTTTCTGATGGTAGAACTTTAAAGCTGGTGGTGCTATGTCTACGTAAATTTGAGATCCACTGGTTGTACTTAACGTTCTACTTATTTGGGGAGTAGAAAGTCATAATATGACCAATGTTCAATGTGTTTAATTGTCTTTGTCTCTCAAATAGCATTAAAGTCATGAAAAACCTCTGTTTCAAAAAGCTAGGGGTATTTTCAAACATGTTAGGGAAACTTGAATATTCATTGACAGAAATTTCCAGGGGCTGATTTCACAAAGGGACTTAAGTCCAGATTTAGACTTAAATTTAAGACTTTGGTCTTAAATTTTGTCAACAGAATGTTAAGTCTGTGGTCTTAGACTTAGCAGATTTCACAAAGCAGCTAAGTCCATGAAATTGCTAAGTCAGTGGACTTAAGTTTAAGTCTGGGAGGTAGTGGGCTTAAATTTTGTAAAGAGGACTTAAATATGGCCGCCATAAACTTTTCTCCACTTCAAAATTTGAAATGACTGTAAATTAAGTATAATTATACAGAACACCTTACTGAAGTTTATTTTATTATTTTTTTTTTTATTTGGGGTTTTACGTCGCTTTCAACACTGTACAGGTCATATCACGACGGGTAGTTGGAAGGGCAGAGGAAACCAGTACTTATAGTTCGCTAGGGTTCTGTACTGTAAACTGCCGACCAACGGCAAGCAACTACCAGCTTTCCCACTTACGGCCATGACGGGGATCGAACCCCGGCCGCAGAGGTGGGAGGCGAGAGTGTTACCACTCTGCCACCGTGGCCCCCCTTACTGAAGTAGTCTTTGGGAAGTTTATATGATGTAACAAGGTTTTCTATTTCAAAACAGCACTTATCGATCCTTAGATAAAATGCATCAAATGAAGGATATAAAAGATCATATCACACAGAAAACCAAGAAGAGAAAAGGGGGGACAATTGAGTGCAAAGTTGTCCAAATAATACCTATGACGAATCACACGAATTGGTTAATGCCAATTGGGGCTGGAGAGTGTAATCTGAATATATAACTCGGCTCAATTTTTCTTCTTATGGCTGTTATGGATGCATCAGATTTCGGTGTACACCACTCTGGCACAGTGAACTACATATGTTTGTGGCTGTGTCCATCACTCTTAAAATGATGTGAAACTGGTGTTGGCTGTCCATCCTTTTGGGCTGATGCTTTATGTTCACACATCCTTTTCCTAAGTGCTCTGCTGGTTTCACCAACATAGTGTTTTTTGCACTTAGTGCATGTGATAAGATATAGGACATTGTCTGCATGTCATCCAGAAGTGCCAAGGTCATGTCTGTTTTGTATTTCCTTATGGACCTTGTCCATTTATCTTTGAGGATAGGATTTCTGGTGGTATTCTCTTTCAATTTGAAATCTAAGCTTGTGGGGTAACAGTTTTTAGACAATTTACCTTCCATAATTTTAATGTTTGAGGCCAAGGATAGGATGAAGTCCCTTTAATCTCAAATATATGGGCTTTGCTTGCTGAGGGGTACTGCTCTCTGGTGTCAGTGTACCCCTGGTTCCGATTCCTGGTAATAGAAGAGCTTTATCTGGCCCTCTTTCTGGGGTTGCCTGGTTTGGTCTATTGTTTTTTGAGCTTCTGGTTGACTTCATTGAGGATGTTCAATGTATCATCTGAGAATCTATGGGTAGGGATGGGTGTATCACTGCCACTAGGAGGTTCTGAAGTGACGTTGATCCTGGACATGGCATCACAAAAACCAGTCTGGCTGGCAGTTGTTGAAGGAGCACTCATTATGAAAATAATATCAAATCTGCTTCCTGCTCTAGACAGACTAGGCTTAGTGAAATATAAATTGGGCGCACAGAAAACCAATGTGGTTATTTAATAAGCTTGGATTTAGCTAAGTCACCCTTTGTGAAATCCGTTTAAGTCCCAGACCTAGCTAAGACCAAATTCTTAGATTTAAGTCCAAGACTTAGTCAATAAAGGGACTTAGTTTAAGTCCTTTAGTGAAATCGGCCCCAGGTTTTTACAATTTGCTTATAAATAACAAAATATATATTCAATAGGACATCAAGAAGACAGAGGTAAACTATATATCAATACTAAAAAGTGCTTTGCAATATTTGTTATATATTGTAAGTTATATTGCAAAGTTGAAACACATCATAAACATAAAAGACTTTTAACCTTTATGTAGTATGTACATATTAGCACTAATATTAAATATATAATAACAAATTTATGAACTGAAAGAATATAAAGGATGTTTCTAAAGTGCAAAAGAATGTTTGCTTGAAAATTCTTTGTTAAAATTCTTTCAACATCCACAAATAATAACTTAATCCTTAACATTTTATTTTGGATCTTTAACAAATTTTAATGGAGATAATATTAATCTTAATGGGAAAATAAATCATTTATAATTAGTAACTGCTTCTGAATATGTGGTTTAAAACTTTTAAAGAGAAATGTATTATTTCTCCACCTTTTCCAATGACATTTTTAGATGATAAAATACAAAATCTTAGTGAGAAAAAAAAATGAATGATAAATTTTGTAATACTTATACCTTGCATGATTTTATATTAAATTGTAGCTAACTTATATTAAAATTAAAATAAATGTGTATGTATGTATATTTTTTCACAAGGTCATTGATAGGACACCGGATAGGAGTTATAATATTGGCATTTGCCTGTTGAATATATTCTCTTGTATGCCCAGTGCATACTTTTAACAAACTAAAGTAACTGTTGTCTTCCCCTATTAAAACTACCCATATGATTTTATAAATGACCAAACCAATGTCTTGAAAGGGGTATATCATCCAATGCAATGCAAAATATTTTTAAAATTATTTATTAAGTTTATCCGTATTAGCATTTCTTGGCTTTCTTTCAAAATGCATTGATAGATTGTTTAATATGTACTTAGAGCTTGTTAGATCCATCTATATTTATAGTGACTGAAGAAATGACAGAATTGGACCTATACTTGTCCAAATTAGATTTGTCTTTTATATGCCATATAACACCCATATATCAGTTACTTTCAAATGGGTTCTATATCTTAGTGGCTCAATCGTTACCACATTTGGCAAATGTTCACCAGGCTTTTTCTGATCAGTGATCACCAACCCTATAAAACATTTGTGTGTTGGGGGAGGGAAAAGAAAAAAAAAGAAGAAAAAATTGTTTAGTTATTCTGAAAGTTTATACTTCATTGGCGAACTTTACTTCATGTTAGATTGTTTGATTTCTTTATAATTAGTTAAATTTGATTTGAGTGGGAAATCCAGAATTCAACGACGACATGTAAAAAAATTCACCAATTGGGTCATAAACCAACAGCAAAAATCAATGAATTTCTTCAACATACTAGATATTAAATGGCTTCAAATTGTCACTAGCTGTGACCTAAGAATATTCCACATTTATCTCTGGCTCGCAGAACAGGGGATTATAAAGTGCAGTCGGTGCCTGGGTATGTGTAAGAGTTCATAGTAAATTAATTATTGCTTGCATTTTTCATAATTTCTTATTTGGTATTTCATGTCTATTTGGTTTGAAGTTATGCCCCAGCAAGATGTCCTCCTTATTTCAAAATTTTTTAAAGATAAATTCAGTATAGCAACACTAAGGTTACCATTGCTTCAATTTTGACCATATCAATACCTCAAGGAGATACATACCACAGCAGTGGTCTTGTTTAAAGTAAAATAATGGGAATTCACTAAGTATTGAAATTCATATAATGAGAGAAATACCAGTATACTACAGTATGTTTTCTTGTCCACAGTTTACAATTGGTGGCTTTTGAATGCAAATTTGTGCGTTCTCAAGAAAGTATATTAATTGCCTAAGAAACTGGCAATTTTCTATGGTTTTCTTAACATTTTCTTGAATGTTGAATATTGTATTATATTGTAATTGTTCCAAAAATACTTCCACATCAGAATACAGACATCACCAAATGCATTCTTGATTATATTGTAATTGTTCCAAAAATGCTGCCACATCAGAATACAGACATCACCAAATGCATTCTTGATCATAAATTGTCTTAGTGGACACACAGCTTTAGTATGATACTTGTTGTAATCCTGCCACTAAAACCTGTGCTCTTGTTGTATTTATTGCATGTCAATAGGGAATCAGATCGATGACAAGTCTCCCCGCCGAGCCACCACGCGTGTCGCCCAGCCCCCTGGTGGCAAAACCAGCAATCTCTGGTAACCATGGAAACCAAAATGACAACATCATCTCGGTGACCTAAGATTCCTCACTTTATGATAGTGACAGAAAACCAAAAGACAGCTTGTCCATGATCATGTCTCAGGTCAAAAGAGCGGTGTAAACACAATAGTTTGTGGACGAATGGTTTAGAATGTTACAGTAGATATATACATAATTGAAGTACAAAATGTAACAAGTCAACAACTACAAGGAATCTAATGTAACAGTATTTTGACAGAGCCAATATATAAAAATGTATGTGTAAAGTGGGCAAGATATGTAGATTTAGCCATAAAATCTTGTTTCAATTTTTCATCTCAACTTTTGCTGCAGCATATACAATCTTTGTTATATCCAAAGATAAGGTAAGATGCAATGGATCATTGTTATATATTTTTTTTAAATGTTTACCCCTTGACTACCTTACAGACTGTATTCCTAATGCCATGTTTGTCGGCTTGCCGTCAATACCCCTTTATGTTTTTTACTTTCCTACTGTGTTATTAGAATTGTGGGTACAATTGAATGCAGTTTAAAATATTATGTACATGAGCATAATGGATGACCAGGAATACTTGTGTGTTTTGGTATCTTAAACTGTCTGCAAACTTTTATACCCTTGAATTTCTTTTGCCTCTTTGATTACTGCAACATTGTAGGTCAAGGGGTTAATATTTACTGTGTGAAAAGGGAAATATACCAACTATGTTCCAAAATTTGTGATACATTATCGTACTGAAAGAACCAATAAGAATACTAATATGTCTATGTGATCAAGAGAGTGTAAAATGAAAAGCACAGCACAGCTAATGAGAAATAGCTGTTAAGTTTTTTTTTATTTTACAAGTTGTATTTTTGAGAGAATAAGATTAAATAGAATATAGAGTATGCATAATATAAGTAGCTGTGTAGAATAATAAATGGAATGACCAATAGCAATAAAAAGTATTTTATTATGTTTGATTTACATTATAACTTTTGCCAGAAATCTGTGAAATTTCACCACTTCTAAAAACCTTACTTAGTTCTATGATAAAAGATGTCTTCTCTTAAACTTGGTATTTTTCAGTCCAAAAAGCCTTAATTGACTATACTTTTAACACGTCTCACCTGAATTAATTTATTTTATAAGTGTTTCAACATGTGGCGAATTTTCAGATATGTCGCAAATGTTACATTTCTTACTCTACTTCTCAGTGGCAGATTTCATACACTGCAGTGAATTTGAACTTTTTTTTTATTTTACTGTAACATTGACATTTTCACCTTCTCTTTTGTGAAACTGTTAGCCAGTAACGGAGCCTTTAAAATATTTTATGTAAAGATATATAGCTTACTAGTTGTATCTCAGTTTTTTCTTGTTTGGTGTATATTTATAATCTTTTTTATTACACAAGTAGACAGTAGATAGGAAATGATAGATTACTGCGACATTATGTGACAAAAGCGTTAAAAGAATATCAGATCTACGTTTGAAAGTGGTTTTTTTGGTAACTTATGCTGTACATAGCTGAATGCACGGTTTCTCCCAATATTGCACTTAATCAAGTCAGTAGATGTTAGGAAAAAGTATGTATGTTACAATTTTTAAAATGCGAGTACTACCAATGTCAGGTTTTGAGAAGTTCAATGTTTTAAAGCATCAGAATGTTAATAGGTTGAATAACAATGGGGTTTTACAATATCCTTAAAATGTTAAGTAAAGTAAAAGTAAAGTGTTCAAGTAAATGATCTCATGTTTCAGGGTTTTCTTCCACACTGAACCAAATATGAAACAGCTTACTGAGAATAGTAACAATCATATAACTCACAATTTGATGTGCATTGATCGGACAACTTTAAAGCTTTAGATTAAGTGATAAACTGCACTACTTTGCAATAATCTTGCTGTTTGAAATTCAGTTTATTAAATATGCTGGGAGTTCAAATTATTTATTGTATGTGGCTTAATACAAATTTTATAAAGCACTGGTTTATTATTTAAGAATAGCCCATTATTGACATGTTAAGTACAGGTTCACATTCATTTTTATGTCAGCTGACTTGTCAGTCAGCTGACATTATGTCTTCACTCTGCGGCGTGGGCGTACGCGTCCGCGTGAACAACTTCTCCTCCAAAACTACAAGGCCTAGAGACGTGCTGTTTTTTTTAAAAGATACCTTATCTATCGAGGATGAAAAATTGTTCAAGGCATGCAAATCTGTCTGTTCGTCTGTTTGCTAGAGACATTACAAGGGGGGTACCCCCACCAAAAGTGTGAAAATTTCAACACTTAATCACAATTTTCTCAGTGACTATTGCAGGGATTTCTCTCATATCTTGCATATATGTACTAGGCCAGAGGTAGATTCTCTTGTGTGAGTATGAGACCTGGATCTGTCTTACTTTTTTTTTAATAAATTTCCTTAATAATTTTTAATGCATTAAAATTCATGAAATCATGCATAAAATCATTTATAACTTGAAAAGTGTTGCATTTAGAGCATTTTGTTAAAATATGTTATTCAGCTACTTTTTTCATAGCTACAATATGGTGAGTAAGTTGGGTGCTTGTCTCAATAGCTAAGTGAGTAATAGCTACTTTTGGGCTTTTTAGTAGCTTCCATCATGAGTAGAATCACTTGTAACTTAAAAACTATTGCATTTAGAGAATTTTGTATAAATATATTATTCAGCTACTTTTGGGTCAGCTATAACTAGTGCTGTCACTCGCCAGTGCAAATAAACATCGAATATCGCCCACGTTGGCCGACCGAGTATCGACATATGTCGACTTCATAAGCTCACCCCAAAACGAAACTATTCAATTAAAATGTCAAATAATATTGTTTTCTCACCTGATTACTCCATTTTAGTGTCGTATTTGTCTTTTTATGTTGGTTGTTTATGCATCGTTAAATGCAGGAACACTCTGAAGACCGACAGTATATTAAAATAATTATCTGATTCCGACTTTATAAAGTGCTGTATAATGGCCATACTATAACATATATGCCTCAAATAAATTAGAACTACAGTGTTTTTGCACATTTTTGAAAGCTTTGTGTTAATTACATTGACATACCAAATGCGAAAAAAAATAAAGATGCAATTCCGAAACTACATTCGAGCAATGGTTTAATGCTTTCCTGATAGGTCATGTGACTCCATTTGTATGGACCAGGTTGTCAAAACGCCGAACATCCTCACGCGGGATTAGAGAATGAACGCCGAAAATATATTTCAAAATGCTGAATAATCCTTCACTTTTAAAAGATATTCTATCATTATTATATAAATATGCTAATATCTTTGCAATCGGATTTGAAGAAACTGTTCCGATTATCGCTCATAATAGAACTAGTAAATGATAGTATCGGAAGTAACGAATGTCGCGACAGCACTAGCTATAACATAGTAAAATTTTAGACCTGTAGCTCATGGCATAGCTGAGTAATAGCTACTTTTAGGTTATCACTGTTGAGTAAATCGCTTATAACTTGGAAACTATTGCATTTAGAGTATTTTGTTTCAAATATGTTATTCACCTATTTTGGGATCAGCTATAACATAGTGAAGTTTCAGATCTGTGGCTCATTGCATAGCTGAGTAATAGCTACTTTGAAGTTCTCACTATTGAGTAAATCAGTTGTAATTGGAAAACTTGCATTTAGAGAATTTCGTATAAATATGTTATTCAGCTACTTTTGGGTCAGCTATAACATAGTAAAATTTCAGACCTGTAGCTCATGGCATAGCTGAGTAATAGCTACTTTTAGGTCATCACTATTGAGTAAATCAGTTGTAACTTGAAAACTATTGCATTTACAGTATTTTGGTTAAATATGTTGTTCACCTACTTTTGGGTCAGCTATAACATAGTAAAATTTCAGACCTGTAGCTCATTGCATAGCTGAGTAATAACTACTTTTAGGTTCTCACTATTGAGTAAATCAGTTGTAATTGCAAAACTATTGCATTTAGAGAATTTAGTATAAATATGTTATTCAGCTACTTTTGGGTCAGCTATAACATAGTAAAATTTCAGACCTGTAGCTCATGGCATAGCTGAGTAATAGCTACTTTTAGGTCATCACTATTGAGTAAATCAGTTGTAACTTGAAAACTATTGCATTTACAGTATTTTGGTTAAATATGTTGTTCACCTACTTTTGGGTCAGCTATAACATAGTAAAATTTCAGACCTGTAGCTCATGGCATAGCTGAGTAATAGCTACTTTTAGGTCATCACTATTGAGTAAATCAGTTGTAACTTGAAAACTATTGCATTTACAGTATTTTGCTTAAATATGTTGTTCACCTACTTTTGGGTCAGCTATAACATAGTAAAATTTCAGACCTGTAGCTCATGGCATAGCTGAGTAATAGCTACTTTTAGGTTATCACTGTTGAGTAAATCACTTGTAATTTGAAAACTATTGCATTTAGAGAATTTAGTATAAATATGTTATTCAGCTACTTTTGGGTCAGCTATAACATAGTGAAGTTCCAGACCTGTGGCTCATTGCATAGCTGAGTAATAGCTACTTTGAAGTTCTCACTGTTGAGTAAATCAGTTGTAATTGGAAAACAAAATAATTGTAAAGTACTTTTTACACTTAAACAATTACTTTGTTACTTTATTTCATAATACCATTTGCAGGGCACAACTTTTTTGTCCTTTTCTTCTGTCAGCTTCGGAATATCTTTCGAACATGCTGTTCAGTTACCATTTACTGTATTTCTGTACAGCCCTTTCCCTGATAATTATGCTTTCCTCTCATTATCACCATCACAAATCAAAAACATTCAGTCAGCTGACACAGTGCCCGTTCACGGGCACTCTCCTCTTGTTTTTGTTTTTTTTTTTCGTTTTTTGAAAAATAGCTTTGAATTTCAGTTTCATTAATTTCTACCATACACAGCACTATAAAATGTAACAATATAAAAATCACGGGGTTTTTTGTGGGAAGGTAAAAAAATGCCACTAGGAAGGTAAAAAAATGCCAAAATAGAATGAGATACATTAGCATTTAGTGTCACATGTTGCAATGGTCACCTAATGTAATCCGTGTATTTGCTTATAGTTTAATTTGTATTAGGGATGCTAAGGCTTAACAGTATGACATTGTGTCTAAATATTTTAAAAAGAAAATAACTGATTTCACTTATCTACATCATGATCAGTCTCTCACAAGAAATCACCCCAAAGAGAAAAGAAATTCAGAAAGAAATATACTGGTGTGTTGTACACTTAGGTGCCACATTACCTGTTTTTTATGCAAAAATCCATACAACACCCCAAGCGCAGTTTTCTACTTATTTTCATCAACTTTTCTGACTTTTAGCTGGAACACTTCATAAGGTAGATCCAAATAGATCTTTGTTTTCTCCCACCATTTCTTGTGGTTTGTGTAAGGGTGTCTCTGCATTCAGCCATTATTGAGATATGTTTTAGAGATTAAGTACAATATTTCAAGTAAATGTAAAGAAATGACAAACACTATTGTAACATTGGATTATTTATATGGCCTTTCCTTTAAAATACATAAATTAAACACTAAGAAAGTTTCAGGCAGTGTTTAAAGTTTGAGAGCATTAAATGTGTTTGAATGTGCCTCCACTAAATGTTGTATTTCCACAACCCAATTATGTTGTACACAATTAACTGTCTTTGTAATTGAAATCTATTGATGTTGTAATTACATTTTGTCAATGCTTTTTTTCATAGCATACAATAATCTGTTGACTCAGAAACATTTGAATAAAGTATCACTATTTGTACTTGGAATGTATTGCAGTTGTTTTTTCTTTCCTATATTAACCACTAAATAACCCAATGACTACATGTTTAGTTTGCATCGGAGGACTTGAGTGTCTAGTGGCTATCAAGTCAAGTCAGAGAAATGCTCATTTGACTCTCACTTCTGTGGTAAAGGGTTCAAGTTTATTTGAGGTTTAACATCGGTTTTAACGCGTTGTAGGTCATATTACAATGGGTAGATTTGTGGGCAGAGGAAATCAGTACATATAAATGGTCCAGGTTTTGTAGTGTAAACTGTCGACCATCCGTAAGCAACTACCATCTTTCCCGCATTAAGTCCAGGGATAAAGGGTTCAAATCCAGTGTATGATAACACATTGAAAATATGGAGGTCTGTCCCAGTATGTAACTGTGGAAAGGGACATAAAACCCCTAACTTTGACTTTGAAGTAACAGAATGGATATTTTGTCTTTAGATCACACTGTTTATTGTATTGTATTGTGTATTTATACTCAGTACAATATCTCCATATACTACAGGACTCAAAGCGCTATTTAACCAATCTGACTGCACAAGTACAGCTCCAACGCACAAGTAACTGACATTCCCCTAACTGGAAGATAGAGGCTCAAGGATGACCATTTATCAACGTCCTTTAGGTTCTTGAGCCTGCCACTGGGATAGGATCGCCATTTTAAGTGGTCATCCGAGCCACTATGTATCTGCCTGTACCTGGGTTTGAACCCACGTCCTCTGAGTTCCTATTATTTGACGATTTAAAAATGCCAATGGATCATTGCAAAAAGAGTTTACAGACCGAGTGTAAGTATCACCTGATACATAAATTTTGAAAGCTTATAGAACAAATTTACCAAATGAAATACCAGAGGATGCACCCCTGTCCCCTCTGGGAAACCATTCAAGGTCAAACAAGGTGTCATGCTAAAAGCCCTTGAACTTCCCAGGTCAAGGTCCTGAAGACATGCTTTTCAATCTTGGAATGCAAATTCATTGGAGATGTCCGATGTAAAATGACTAAAATCTGAATAACTAACCTTTCCTTCTTATTGCTATTTTTCATCATTGGAGTTCTCTGTTAAACTGTGAAGTGATAACAACTCCCTTTAAAAATTCCTGGATCTACAGACCTGGAACACCACCAAAATTAATCAATTTGAAAATTCAAAATAAATCATCTGTTAATTTTGCCATTGTTGAATTTTCCCTAAAATTTTATCCAAATCTTTCTACAACTTTCATGTTAATACACAAAGCCAATTGCACATACCTCTTTGTCCACGGTTAATAACTTAACGAGGCTGGACTTTGCCCTTGGCAAAATTTTGTTTTGGGTGATATGCCACTTTTAACATGTTATATTTATGTATATTATATTAGGAGTTAAGGAGGTTTAGGAAAACAATGTATACTATAATAGGACTGGGTTCCACTGTAAATCATTAGGCATTGGAAAGCAACTACCATTTTTTCACTAAAGGCCAGGACGGAGATTTGCATCTTCAACATCAAAATGTGTTGCCACCACATCCTGGAGATTCAATTTAACAGGATTTAACTGAAAAACACTGCTGTTGTTAATACTGTGGCTTTTAACTTGGACTTAATGAAGGAAAGAGGTTCATTATACTATTGCATGAAAATAGTTCTTCCTATCAAACCATAAAGTAATTATAAATCCATCCACTGCAGTTATCCTCTTGTTAATGTATGGCAAAGGGTTTTTTCAGTACAGAGAGGACTCTGTGTTTATAATTTTGGCAAAGGACCACTTGCCTCGAATGTGTGTGGTTGTAAGTTTTAATACAACTCCCAGAAACATATGATTTATCCCAAAACAACCCTATACAGTTAAAGTTAAAACTTTTATAAAATATTCACTGGTAAGTGGGCCTTCATTGGTGAATTGTTACTGAAGTTTAATAATGGGGACCAATTCATGCATGCTTATGTTGAGGTTAATATTTCCCATACAGCTATATTATATATTATTCCAATAAGACAAAAACTATTATCATTTGTACCTAGGTCCAGATGTAGGGGAGAGTCGACCAAGGCGGGTGACCACAAGAGTGCACCAACCTCCAGGTGGCAAATCGACCCCGCTCTGGTGAGACCAGTGGGGAATGAAATATTTAAACTGTTTTATGTGTCTATATACTGTAAATAAATCAGTGTTTTATCGTAATTATTGTAGTATTTGGACAAAACTGTCCACTTGAAAAGAACTGGAGTAGAAATTTGCAGCACAGGTGTGGAACAGTCCACAATTTTTTCCATTTATCATATCTTGACAATGACCAATTTTACATTGTGTGGAATGTAGTATTTAAATACATTTTGATTCTGAAAGAATTTTTAAAATTTTCAAAATAGTATCATGAAAAAATTAAGTATATGTTCAAAAAAGATATGCATAAAGTATATGTTCAAAAAAGATATGCATATAAGAACTGTTAGTAGACATCTGATGAAGCTTTAAAGTCCATGTAAGCACTAAGAACAGACCATTAGCCATATACATGTAAATAATGTGACAAAATATTAACAGAATTTTCATGAATATCAATTGCTGGTCAAGAATCTAACCCTGCCCTGAAGATAACTGTAAACTCCTGCCATGCAACTGGAAGAAATAGAGTAAATTTTGAGCTTTGATGCATGGCGATTTTAAGGAATTCTATTCGATCCAAATTTGCATTGGACATTTATTCAAGCCAGTGAGCTTGGATAATGAAAATCAATTCTTAAGCCAAATTTAAAATTTGTATTGATCTCTTAGGCAAAAAAAATAACCATTTGTGAAAACGAATACTTGAGAATGTATTGACAGTAAAGAATCTGAGCATTTTCTTCCAGCTAATATTTCCACTTCATAGTATTTAATTGAAAAATATACCCAGGAAGTATCATTACGTCTAAGTAGATTTAACAGTGTTGTAGCATGTATCAATGATTTGACACTGTGCTAAATACAGTCCTATGTCTCATGTAGATGTCAGGAGTGAAATGAAAGTACCTGATAATCAGGAAAAGCAACCATTAGGCCATTAAGGTAATACAGAGGAGATTCAGGAGATGATTAAAAATCATCAGCTGTCAGATAATTTTTGCATTGTGTCTTACTTATTTAGTGAATAAAGCCTTTTTCAAAGAGGTACATAAATATATTTGTGAACTAAAAATGTAGCAAATGTCTGGAGAACTGGTAAAGCAACACCAGAGCCCTTTTGTTTATCCATTCACTGAATATTTTTTACTTTATATTATATAATTAAAATGTGAAAAAATAATACATTGTATTCTTTACTGTATAGAACATGTATAATAGCCTGCAATAAAATAGTGTTGTGCAATTTGTTTCTCATGATTAAATGTTAACAAATATGAAACTCAAGAGACAGCTATAAAAATCTTAACCGAGGTGAAGACTTGTTCGTACACTCAATTACATTTGTCAAAATTCCTTTTTTTTTTAAATTCCTACGCTTTCCACAAGTCATCTTTGGATAAGTGGCCAGATTTTTTCACATACTGGAACACCTCAGATTTGAACAAACTGCAAGTATCTGGGTTTATTTAACCTTCACAAAATTGCTGAAATCACACTGATTCTGACCAGCTGTTTCAGTTGTGGAAGAAGTTGTGCATACCACTAGCTTAAGCCCTTGTACTAAGTAACCGTGTAGAACTAGGGCATCGGCAATTACCAAATTTCCACAAAAGGCTTGGACCAATATTCAAAACCACAATATCACAATTGAAAGATCAGAACCGAGAGGCAAGTATGTAATGCTGGAATAGAACTGCCATTTTGATATTGTGATAAAACTCAAATTGGGATTTCCATTTTGAAAATATTCATGTAATTATGTTACTCTATGCCATAAAATGCATCATTTGACAACTAAAAATCCATGAGTTAGAAAGTTTTATTGATATAGATTTTGTCAGACACATATTCAAACTAATCATAAACTTAAAACAAGATGCACTCAGAGAGAGCAAAACGCTCGACTCTTAGTGACCAGTCTCTCAAGTGATATAAAGTATTGTACGGAAGACAATAAAATAAAACCAAACATGTAAATTAATCTCATAGAAATATCAAGTAGAAAGCTAAAGTCATTAAAAATACATTGAAATGGGACCTCTGAAAAATCATGATTTTTTTGTATCCAAAATAAGATTCAGATCTTTCTTTTAGTAACTTCTTCCTTCAGTCAGGTCCTACCCACAAATTTTTAAATAAAGATCTGTTCATTAGTTCTAGAGTAATGTAAACACACACACAAAACAAAAAACAAAGAGACAAATAATTAGCACACAAAAATATAAACTACTGGTGGAGGTAAAAATATTGCTTAAAGATCACTTCTTGGTGAAAATCACGCATGGTAATTTTTTGTGATGGACTGTCAAGGTATTGAAAGAAAAAAGAGAAAATAAAACAGAAATAATAATTAATAAAAATAATGAATATATCATCTCCCTCTTTATTATGTTTATGTCAATTTCAAGCCATAAAATGAGAAGAAATATTTTTACTTAAAGTCAGCAAGTATCACAAGCTAGGTTTGTGACCTCACAATGACAGTTGCATTGTGACATCACTGAGTGATGACATCATCAGAAAGTAAAATATTGATTTTTGACCTAGGTGATGAAGAGAAGCAGTTTCACTGTGAATTCCCTATTAAACATAAGAAAAACTCTCTCCTGGCTTTAATTTTCAAGCAAATTACACCAAATTTGGCAGAATCTGTCTGTGCCCCATGAAATACCTTCCCACCAAATTTGAGATTGATTGATGTTGTAGTTTTTGAGTTATAAGGGAAAAACAGTGCACAGACAGGGAAGCAGATTTCACTGTAAAAGCCCAATTACAAATAAGAAAAACTCTCTCCTGGCTTTAATTTTCACACAAATTACACCAAATTTTCAAGAATCTGTCTGTACCCCATGAAATATCTGCCCAACAAATCTGAGCTTGATTGGTGTTATAGTTTTTGAGTTATAAGGGCGAAACGGTGCACAGACAGACAGACGGACAGACAGAAACAAACTGATCACAATAACCCTCTCCTATTGTCGAGCGTTAACAATGTGGCTATAAAATCACTTCAATCAAAAATCTCAAAATAAATCTTCCAAAGTATAAAATCAATATTGACGAATACTGACAAACTACAACAGTAGTTTGAAAATATTATGCTATGAGTTACTGGAAATAATATAGAAAATGACACATTTTGTATTGTTATTAAAATTGAGGAAGCCATACTGACTGAAATTAAAATATTGATATATCATCTCTTTTCCTATGCTTAGTAATTGTTACCATGCCACCAAGGCATCATTTGAATAAACATTTTAATTTCTCAATACTTAAAAACACACAGAAGTACTCCGATCTTTTCAAAAACAAAATGTTCTGGCACAAAGGTACAAAAACTACAATTTAAAGCTCTAGCCTACAGCAACAATAGGTATCGGCAATGAAATCTATTGTTGCCACAGTTTGAAAGTTTGGCATGTGCATGCAATGAACCATCTAAATTAGGGTTGTCACAAAGTGCATAGGTACTTGACAATGGGCCATATTATTTAGAGACAGAGTAAGAAACTAGTGAACCAGGGTCACTCGGAAACCGGGTAAAACTAGATTGGGCCAACTCGGCGCCAACATATCCCCAGACAGGTCATCACTCACGCCACAGGTTTTGATCGGGAATTTTTTAAAACATAATTACCCATTATTATATGAACTTCAGCACATCAATCTACTCTGTTTATATCTTCCAAGGAAGATGGTGTATCCCCAGACGCCGAATACATAACTCAAATTATATTTTCAATCTTCCTGCAATGATAACTCTAAACCTATTTTCAAAGTATTTAAATGATTGATGATTGAATGTCCATTCTAAAATAATAATCCCAAAAGAGCATATCTGTTTCTATATTTGTTGACAAATAAAATATTATTTTTAACTCAACTCATCATACTTTTCAATCTTCCTTCAAAGTATTTAAATGATTGATGATTCAATGTCCATTCTAAAATTCATAATCCCAAAAGCGCATATCTGTTTCTATATTTGTTCACAAATAAAATATTATTTAAAAAAAAATTATTTATATTATTATTTTATTATATTATTTTTAGAATTTGCAAATTGTTTTCAGTTATTCATTTCCTCTATACCTATATATGTGGTCCATATATATGCAACCTAAATATGTGACACAATCTCAGTTCTGACTCCCCTTTGTGTTATATGTAATGAAGCCCACCACCTCCCACCCCCACCCCTCTCCCCTTCTCCACACCTCTCTCACTATTACACAAGATCTGCAACCCCATTGAGTTCTTTGTTTCTCATCTGATATCATTAAATACCTTTGTTTATTTAGTGTCACTCAATATAGCTGGAGGTCCCAGAGGTGGGTGGGGGGAATCCGGGTGGGGGATGCATAAATGGTAAACAAACAATCTATATAAAAGGGGTACTCAAATACAAAAAGAATTGAGAATTTTAAGTATGTGATTATCAACTGAAATGAGTTCATAACTGTAGGAGCTGTGTCAAAATTAACTGAGGCAAGTTGAATAAAACTGGGCTAGTTGAGGGTTAAAAATCCCCTACTTTTACTACATAAGGATATAATTTCATTAATATTGGGACTTAAAGCTCACTTAAAGTGTCCATTTTGTCTACTTGAATATGTTTAACCAGTTTCATTTTAAAAAGTTAAAAACTCAGCAAGCAGAGGTATAACACACAAAAACTAGAAATAGGCCGCCCTGTTGATAGTAGATGCGAATAGAAACAGGATAGCATAGAAGAACACACATTATCATGTGTAATGTCCACCCATGAACCTTTTGCCCAAATTGTACAGTAGTCTTACAAGACCCTGTTTCATTTGTAAAATATATCAATGATGCTTAAATATTTGATAGTGTAGATGTAATTTATTTCAGCTTCATGCCTTTTTGCATTGGTTGGGTTGAAAATTTTGACGAAATCACTCTATCTTGCACGGTTAAGAAGATAGAAGCCAATTCCTGTTTTTCTATTTTTGGCAAAAATTTGAAAATTCCAAATGGCCGCCATTATTGGGAAAAGGAAATTTTTTTGAAAATTGCCAAGAGTACATTTCTTAGATACCCTATGGGTCGAAAATTTCAACAAAATAACTCTATTTTGCACGGTTAAGGCCAGTTTGTGTTTTTCCATTTTGGGCAAAAATTCGAAAATTCAAAATGGCTGCCATTTTTGGGGAGGGGAAAATTTTTTGAAAATTGCAAAGATTACATTCCTTAGATACCCTGTGGGTTGAAAATTTCGACGAAATCGCTCTATCTCGCATGGTTAAGGAGATAGAAGCAAATTTGTGTTTTGCCATTTTTGGCAAAAATTCGAAAATTCAAAATGGCCGCCATTTTTGGGGAGGGAAAAATTTTTTGAAAATTGCAAAGATTGCATTCCTTAGATACCCTGTGGGTTGAAAATTTCGACGAAATCGCTCTATCTCGCACGGTTAAGGAGATAGAAGCAAATTTGTGTTTTGCCATTTTTGGCAAAAATTCGAAAATTCAAAATGGCCGCCATTTTTGGGGAGGGGAAAATTTTTTAGAAATTGCCAAGAGTACAATGCTCAGATACCCTGTGGGTCGAAAATTTTGCCGAAATCGCTCTATCTCGCACGGTTAAGGAGATAGAAGCAAATTAGTGTTTTGCCATTTTTGGCAAAAATTCGAAAATTCAAAATGGCCGCCATTTTTGGGGAGGGGAAAATTTTTTAGAAATTACCAAGAGTACAATGCTCAGATACCCTGTGGGTCGAAAATTTTGACGAAATCACTCTATCTGGCACGGTTAAGGAGATAGAAGCAAATTTGTGTTTTGCCATTTTTGGCAAAAATTCGAAAATTCAAAATGGCCGCCAATTTTGGGGAGGGGAAAATTTTTGGAAAATTGCAAAGATTGCATTCCTTAGATACCCTGTGGGTCAAAAATTTCGACGAAATCACTCTATCTCGCACGGTTAAGGAGATAGAAGCAAATTTGTGTTTTGCCATTTTTGGCAAAAATTCGAAAATTCAAAATGGCCGCCATTTTTGGGGAGGGGAAAATTTTTGGAAAATTGCAAATATTACATTCCTTAGATACCCTGTGGGTCGAAAATTTCGACGAAATCACTCTATCTCGCACGGTTAAGGAGATAGAAGCAAATTTGTGTTTTGCCATTTTTGGCAAAAATTCGAAAATTCAAAATGGCCGCCATTTTTGGGGAGGGGAAAATTTTTGGAAAATTGCAAATATTGCATTCCTTAGATACCCTGTGGGTCGAAAATTTCGACGAAATCGCTCTATCTCGCACGGTTAAGGAGATAGAAGCAAATTTGTGTTTTGCCATTTTTGGCAAAAATTCGAAAATTCAAAATGGCCGCCATTTTTGGGGAGGGGAAAATATTTTGAAAATTGCAAAGATTGCATTGCTTAGATACCCTGTGCGTCGAAAATTTTGCCGAAATCGCTCTATCTCGCACGGTTAAGGAGATAGAAGCAAATTAGTGTTTTGCCATTTTGGGCAAAAATTCGAAAATTCAAAATGGCCGCCATTTTTGGGGAGGGGAAAATTTTTTGAAAATTGCAAATATTACATTCCTTAGATACCCTGTGGGTCGAAAATTTCGACGAAATCGCTCTATCTCGCACGGTTAAGGAGATAGAAGCAAATTTGTGTTTTGCCATTTTTGGCAAAAATTCGAAAATTCAAAATGGCCGCCATTTTTGGGGAGGGGAAAATATTTTGAAAATTGCAAAGATTGCATTGCTTAGATACCCTGTGCGTCGAAAATTTTGCCGAAATCGCTCTATCTCGCACGGTTAAGGAGATAGAAGCAAATTTGTGTTTTGCCATTTTGGGCAAAAATTCGAAAATTCAAAATGGCCGCCATTTTTGGGGAGGGGAAAATTTTTTGAAAATTGCAAATATTACATTCCTTAGATACCCTGTGGGTCGAAAATTTCGACGAAATCGCTCTATCTCGCACGGTTAAGGAGATAGAAGCAAATTTGTGTTTTGCCATTTTTGGCAAAAATTCGAAAATTCAAAATGGCCGCCATTTTTGGGGAGGGGAAAATATTTTGAAAATTGCAAAGATTGCATTGCTTAGATACTCTGTGCGTCGAAAATTTTGCCGAAATCGCTCTATCTCGCACGGTTAAGGAGATAGAAGCAAATTAGTGTTTTGCCATTTTTGGCAAAAATTCGAAAATTCAAAATGGCCGCCATTTTTGGGGAGGGGAAAATTTTTTTGAAAATTGCAAAGATTGCATTCCTTAGATCCCCTGTGGGTCGAAAATTTGCCGAAATCGCTCTATCTCGCACGGTTAAGGAGATAGAAGCAAATTTGTGTTTTGCCATTTTTGGCAAAAATTCGAAAATTCAAAATGGCCGCCATTTTTGGGGAGGGGAAATTTTTTTGAAAATTGCAAAGATTGCATTCCTTAGATAGCCTGTGGGTCGAAAATTTCGACGAAATCGCTCTATCTCGCACGGTTAAGGAGATAGAAGCAAATTTGTGTTTTGCCATTTTTGGCAAAAATTCGAAAATTCAAAATGGCCGCCATTTTTGGGGAGGGGAAAATATTTTGAAAATTGCAAAGATTGCATTGTTTAGATACCCTGTGCATCGAAAATTTTGCCGAAATCGCTCTATCTCGCACGGTTAAGGAGATAGAAGCAAATTTGTGTTTTGCCATTTTGGGCAAAAATTCGAAAATTCAAAATGGCCGCCATTTTTGGGGAGGGGAAAATTTTTTGAAAATTGCAAATATTACATTCCTTAGATACCCTGTGGGTCGAAAATTTCGACGAAATCGCTCTATCTCGCACGGTTAAGGAGATAGAAGCAAATTTGTGTTTTGCCATTTTTGACAAAAATTCGAAAATTCAAAATGGCCGCCATTTTTGGGGAGGGGAAAATTTTTTGAAAATTGCAAAGAGTACACTCGTCAGATACCCTGCGGGTCGAAAATTTTGCCGAAATCGCTCTATCTCGCACGGTTAAGGAGATAGAAGCAAATTACTCAAAAGTAGTACTGAAAATACACAATGAAGTACCTAAATGGCTATTACTCATGTACTGACAAAGCTATCAGTCCCAAATGCAATACCAAGCGAGCTATGGACATAACAATCTTGTATTCAAAATTGTAGTAAAATATCTTTAATTATTTTGGCTTAAATGCACGGAAACCAATGGGTACTGAAAATAGCTGTACTTAAGTATTACTCAGTAAGCAAAAGAGGTACAACAGCCAAAAGCAATCCCAAGCAAGCTACTGACCCAATAAGCCTGCATACCAAATTTGGTGACAATAGCTCTAATACTTTTCCTTTAAATGAGCGGAAACCATGCGTGACGCCGGACATCGGACGCCGGACATCGGACATCGGACGGCGAAAAAAGCAAAAATAATATATCCACCCCCCAGGGGGGTGGACATAATAAGTTCTTAAAAGACTAAGATAGCCATAACATTATTAATATTCAAAATTTAAATAGACAGGCATTTCCTTTTAAAAATTCAAAGATTTCAGCTCTATAACCCACATAGTTTGACAGTTACTGGGCTTTAAAGTGGCATAATGTCCATAAATTGGGTTTCTGTGGGCATTTTACAATTGTTAAAGAGACCTTAGCAATTAAACAACAGATCTGAAACTTTTTGGGGGACATACATAACAAACAAAGATTATATATAATACAGTTTAAGACTTGTCACACTAAGCATTTCCAAATAACAGGGCAAAATACGGAAAAAATGTCCAAAAAGGCACTTGGGCGAGTGTCTATGGCCCTCATACACAGGTTAAATGTCTACTAAAAACCTTGATTTTCGGCATATGTAAAAAGGACATAATAATGCATTCCCAGATGGGATTTCAGCTCCATCAATCACATAGTTTAACAGTCACAGGGCTTAAAGGTGGTTAAAAAGTCCAAATATTGGGTCTCTGTGGGCCTTTTAGAGATCTCGATGTGGCTTTCAAATTAAAGCTTCAGACTTAAAATTTGTTACATACTAAGATTACACATAGAATATGTATCTAATAAAGTTTGAAACTTCTCAGACTTACCATTTCCAGGTTACAGAGCAAAATATGTGAAAAATGTCTTAAAAGGGTCACTCAGGTGGGTGTTTAAGGTCCTCATACACAGGTTAAATGTCTACTTGAAGCCTTGATTTTTGGCACATGTAAAAAGAACATAATAATGTATTCCCAGATGAGATTTCAGCTCTATCAGTCACATAGTTTAACAGTCACAGGCCTTAAAATTGGCAAAAAGTCCAAATACTGGGTCTTTATGGGGCCTTCTAGAGACCTAAATGTGGCCTTCAAATTAAAGCCTCAGACTTAAAATTTGTCACATACTAAGATTACACATAGAATATGCATCTAATACAGTTTGAAACTTCTTAGACTTACCATTTCCAAGTTACAGGGCAAAATATGTGAAAAATGTCTGAAAATGGTCACTCGGGTGGGGATTTATGGTCCTCATACACAGGTTAAATGTCTTCTTAAAGCCTTAATTTTTGGCACATATATAAATAACATACTAATATCTTCCCAGATAGGATTTGAGCTCTATCAGTCACATAGTTTGACAGTCACAGGGCTTAAAAGTAGCAAAAAGTCCAAATATTGGGTCTTTGGGAGCCTTTTAGAGACCTCAATTTGACCTTCAAAATTAAAGCTTCAAACTTAAAATCTGTTACATACTAAGATTACACACAGAATATATATCTAATACAGTTTGAAACTTCTCAGACTTACCATTTCCAAGTTACAGGGAAAAAGATGTGAAAAATGTCTTATAAGGGTCACTCGGGTGGGTGTTTATGGTCCTGATACACAGGTTAACTGTCTATTAAAGGCCTAAATGTTGGGGCACATATAAGAAAACACATAGATATATTCCCAGATGATATTTAACTTAGATGAGAGACATAGTTTGAAAGCTACAGTGCTTGAAAGTGGCAAAAAGTGCATAAATTGGGTCTCTGTGGGCACTTTTGAGACCTTAAGTCGACCCCTTTGGGTAAACCTACAGCCCTAAAATTTTCTACAGACAAGGATTACATATCAAAGTTATACCTAGCGCAGTTTGAGACTCATCAGAATTACCACTTCCAAATTATAGGGCAAAATATGTGAAAAGTATAGCAAAAAATCCCCAAGTGGGGGTATTTATGGGCCTCAAACACAATTTTCTCCTCAACTTAAAGTCGTGATTTTCGGCACATGTACTAAGAACATATTAATGTGTTGTCAGGTAAAATTTCAGCCAGCTGAGCATCATAGTTTGTGACCTACAGGGCTCTAAGTGGCCAAAAGTCCAATTTCTGACCTTAAGGTGGCCATAAGTTCTTTTTTACTGGGAGTTTAAGGTCACCTTAAAATAGGGATCTTCCTTTGGGCACCCTTAACATGTGTACCAAGTTTGAAAAAAAAATATTAATTTGTTTTTGAGTTATCGCGTCCACAAGGAAATTTCTACGGCGGCGGCGGCGCGACGGACCTGAATCCAATATATCCCCGACTTTCGTCTGGGGATATAATTATTATAATTTTATTTCCAGAAAAAAAACTATGGGTGAATCCTAATTTCTTTTTATGTCTTATTTGTCAATTAATCTTTGTTATGCACATAATTTTCCCAATTATCAGAGATTTGAACTTATCTTTTCCAAAAATGTGTGTAGACTAGCTGCCATATTTGCTTTACTGGTTCTTCTATATGGGTGACTACTACATTGCAAGTCCACAGGTTTTATGTCTGTGAGCTCCCAGTCCAACTGTTTTAGGACTGTCTCGCCCTACCCAATTTAAATGCTTCTACTTCAACATTAATTTTTCTTTCTTGTAAATTATACACTTGGACCAAGTTCACAATGTTTCAATCAAACAACTGAGATAATAATTTACATAATTTTATTTCACCGATATTATTATAACAAGCACAGCCCATGTCACAATAAAATGTGTTTACATGAGTATAGAAATAACACCAAAAATGTTTCTCCAAAAATAAATATTCATGAATCTTAAAATGCCAGCAAACAGTTTTCCCATTAATTTATATTTCACATTTTAATGTTCCATATAAACCTTTAACATTCTTACCACAAATTGGACAGCTTTGACAACAAAATGGCAGGCACTAGTTAAATGCAAGTGTGACAGGACCCAAAAGTGATAAATCACTACTACTTGCTCGGCTAGTAGGGATTTCCCTTTTATTATCCACTGCATTCTGTTTTTGACCTGTATAGGGGGATACACGGAGCGGGATATATTTTATTGGTATACAACGGCACCTCCTTACAATGGATACTTAGTGTCAATAACTTCCTGGTTTTCCACCAATATCTCGGAAACTATGTTACCTACAAATATGTGTTATATATCATTAGAATGGTCGCTTCTGATCACGGCTGTTGCATAAAAACCCATGCATGCAGAAATAAATGAGCTATTGCAAGTTAAAGATTGAAGTTTTTATATTCACTGTGCTTTTTGACAGCCTTTTCATATTTCTCATTAATATTCATGCTATTTAACCCATAAATCGTACAAAATGGTGGATAATAAAACATCCCTCATTAGACATATGCAGTTAAATAGATCACTCATGAAGATTAACAATATAATACTCGTGCACTCGTATAATATAACTGTTATCTTCATTCGTGCTATATTTTTTCTGTATATGTCATTCGGGAAGTTTTCCTATTATAGCTCACCTGGTAGAGTGTGGGCCTCGTGAGTGTGAGGTTGGGTTCGAGTCCCCTGGAAACCTGGTCCTGTGACATTTTGACATAAGTAAACTAACCTCTTTCATAGACAGTAAAGTTAGAACTGTTTAATTCACCTTTAGTACTTTAAAGTGTTTCAAATCATCACTGTATGTGCAAATTTGGCATCGGGAGAGACCAGCGGAGTAATACAGTTACAAGAATCATAAATGTGTAAAAAGAATATCCCACATTAACTTAGTAAAGGAAATAACTGACAGTTTCCTCACTGGAAAATTTCATGCATACAGTGTATGCATTTAATGCATACAGAAGTAAAGGTTTTTGAAATTTGGAAAATGCCAAGAGAAAAACCAAAGACTTGGTGTAGATACCCTTTAGGAAAGAACAGAATAACTTTAAATAAAATTACACCAACCCAACATATTCTTAATTGGAAGACTGACACAATCTGAAACATTTTTTTCATACTAGATGGAAGGTGTAAAGGGTGTGCAAGATACACACAAATAGACCCAACTGTTTAAGAAACTGAGTACAATCTACAGTGAACCTGACTTGCACAAACAATAAAAAATATTGTTTATCTCTACAGATAACAGGCAATTGGATGAAACCAATTCCCGTCAAATTTTTCCACCAAATATTTGTTTTTAACACAATGTGCTCCTTATTTTCAGAGACATCTGACATTTTCTTTTTAATGAATTCAATTAATCAACCACCATATTTGTTTCCATAGAACTTTCAGTTATTTCACACTTTAAACATGAGTACCTGTATTTTGGTCAGTACTAGTAATAGTGACTGTAATACAGACACCAAGTCCTTTTTTCACCCCAAGTCTCATCACTAATAATTAAACAGTTACTTAGACTTTTTAAATCCACATACCATCACACCTCTCTCTATATATAAAAACTATCTAAGTTACAGGCTGAGTAGATTTTCAGAAGCAAATATTCAATGCGTGAGGATTTTTTCCATTAAACTTGACCCATTATCCGGAATTTTCTGTATTATTCTATATTCTTTAAAATTAACCTAACAGGGTTCAACAATATTCACACTGAGAGATTACATTCTAAAATTTTTACTTTTCTATAGTTTCATGCAAATGATTCAAAAGACCCATTATTTATTAGCCTTATAATATTTAAAAGTAGATGGTCAGATAGCAGAACTCTTATTTCTTTAGATCAAGCAGTCTGTTGAACCAATTCTCCATTATATGAAGAATATCTGACTTTAATAACCTCATCTTCACCTTTTGTCATGGCAACTAACTTGCCAACAAGGAGAGCTGTTAAGAGTAGAAGTCCAGCACAAGTTAAAAATATCATTCTGTTTCCATGGCGAAAGGAAGAGTTATGCAGAGTCATCAGTACAACACAGGAAATGAGATTCAAAGGGACCCGGAAGATATTTGAGATACTGCGTCTGTTGGCTTCTGGTAAGATTTTACTGCTCAGATGGCTTACAGCCGGAAAATATAGTCCAACGGCAACTTCAAATAACAAGAAGGCAAGGAATGCAGTATTTCTGGCCATGTAATCGGGATGAGTGGCAAATACACACAAGATACTTGAGATTGTGGCCAACCCCACTGCAAGGGCAAGCATATATGGGACTGTGACATCCCTCACTTGTGTCAGAATCTGAAACAAGGCAGAGCCAATCATTATGCAAATCATGAAGCTGGAAAAAATGATACCAAGTTGTGGGGAGGATGTAGACTGCGTAGTTTTTGAAGGATCTAATATCGGTGTCCAGATAAATACAAAGATATACATGACACTTTCAAACAGAGACTGTATAGCTCCAATGAGGAACACTTTGGGTTCAGTAACTATCTGCTTGATGGCAGCTGAGAATGACTTTTTTAATGACACAGTCTGCTGGCTTGAGTTTTCATTCCACTGTGTGGAGACAAATATACCAGTCATAAGCAAGCATGGAATGGCCATAAGAAATGGTGCAACTGGCCCAAGGCCAAACCATTCTGCCAAGATATTTGCAATTACACCGGCAACAATAGCAAATATTCCATTCCATAATGAAGCTTTGGCGAATGTGACAGGTATCCATTCTTTGGGGAAATCATTTGTCTCCATGTGTTCGTGACAATACCACGCTTCAAAGGAACTGAAAAGTAATGATGTTGCTACTCCACTGAGTAAACGTGCAATCAGAAGAATGCCATAGTTTTGTGACAATTTGAAAATACATGACAAAGAATAAGCCACTGTGAAAAACACACACAATTTCTTCCTGCCAAATCTGTCTGCAGCAACAGGTGCCCATGTACCAAGAAGAACTGTAGATGCAAATCCACACACATACAAAACAGCTATCTGATCCTCTTGAAAGCCATAGTGACTGTAAAGCTTGTACAGGTATGGCCCTTGTAACCAGTCTGCCAATAAGGCAGGGAAGTATGCAGTAAAGTAATGTCTCTGGAAAAGCAAGAACTGTGGGTTATTTCCAATGGCTGGATCTTTCCGACTTTTGACTGCAGTATACTGAAGGCCAAAACTGGCTATTCCAAGAACTACAAAGGCTATGTATGCTATGATCATCATGCTGGTATAATCTTAATATCTCAACAATGTGTGCTTCCTGTTCACGTTTCCATGGACTTGTCTGAAAAAGATATTATTTTTACATATAATTTTATTTACCAGGATTAGAACAAATATTATACACCAGCAATTTACTAATTTACTGTCATTTCTGTAACAGAATAAAAAACGGATCCAGGCAGCGAACTAGCATAGTCTAAATAACACAATATTTGATCCTGTTGTTGTTTGAAAATACATCTGAATTCTGAGAAAGAGCAATGATGACTAAAAATTTACCCGACTGTTTTCAATGCTACACAGCAGGCATTGGATCCAGTTGCTATTGGATTTGAACAGTTGCACATAAATTTTATTTAAAAGGCAAATAGAACATAAAATTGATGAATTAATGTATTTATATGGAAGTCTATATGGGTCACATCACCAGGGTAAAAAAATTATTTCAGAAGTCACAATTACAAGACAGTATGTTATAATTACACCATACATAAATTGTCATAGATAAGTCGTAATTATGACACACTATCTCGACTTTTCCCACATGCTTGTTTTTTTACCTTTGATCATTACCAAGGTCACATGGACAAAAATAAGTTGTTTCATGTACATTCGCTTGTCATCACTGCTCAGCCAGAACTATTTACTGTGGGAGGTTGCTATTTTAAATATATATACATCAATACTACCAAAATCTCGAGCTGATAAGATTTTAGGAGCAACTGGACCAAAACTGAATGATTTACGAGTGTTTTGATATCACGTAGTAATCAGAAACCTAGCTGGTGAAACCAACTAACAACGACATCCGTGTGTGACGACCATGCAACCCACGACAGAGAGGTTGGTTCGCCATGCCAGCTACACCCGTGGAAGTTGAATCGGACAGGACAGTGGAGTCGGACACCAATATTTACTGTGTAAGATTTCTCTTTAAAAGCATAAATGCATATGTGAACACATTCCTACTTCTTGTGTTTTATATTGTTGTTGTATGTCTCTATTTCATTTCAACACTAATATTCAATAAAAATGTATCTGACACTATTCATATTGGTATCCGACAGGACTGTCCTGTCCGCTTCACTGTCCACGGGTGTATCCTTGATGAACGGGTTTTCGATATGACAACATAAATGGACAATGATGAGAATCAAAACCAACACAAGCAAAATTATCAGAAATATAACGACAACATTAAATCCACGAAGTTTCTGGTTCAGTGTGACTGCATATTCATTTTAAAATATTATAAAAATATCCTCCAAAAACGAAGCTATAAGCTAAAAGTTTAAATGATCGAAAATGTGACTATATCGAAAACCCATACATCGGCTATATAGGAAACCAGAGGCAATTTTACTTCACCAGCACGGGATCCGCCATATTTGATATTTGCAGGAAATTATAAAGGAAATATGAAATAAAATTAACAAAGTTATAAATGGGGGCAAGCCCCCCCAACCCCCATGAATAGTATTCCTGTGTATTTACAATAAAAAAACAAAAGGCTGGAATTGCAAAAATGTTGAATTATATTATTGCCCAAATCTTATACCGGTAAAGTAAAAGCTAGCCGGAAAGAAGACAGGCATACGCAGGCAATCTCGAAAGCTGGTCAGATTTAACCCCCAGGTCATAAAATCGCAGATTTGGGGTTTTTTGCTTTTATCTCATTTATTACTGATTTCTGAGGTTTTGACTTTTGAATGTACTGGGAGGTAAATGGAAACCACATACAAGGAGTCTAGAAAGCTGGTGAGATTTACTTCTGCCACCAAACCTATGTGTAATGCAGCGTTCTCACCGGCCATAAACACAACCTCACAGCCTGTAAATGTGTCAAGAATGGTGTCACAGGTGGTACTTGACTGGTGAATTGGGTGCCTCCAGAACCTTTCCAATTTGTGACCTTCACCTCTAATGACAACAAAGATGCAGAATACATGTGCTTTTGTTATAAAAAACATGTTAAATTAAGTGTTTCGGTACTTGGGATTTTGATAAATAACCTCAGAAAACGTATAACAAATGAAATATACATGTATATCTTTTGCATGGTAGATAGCGAAATATTGTGATTTCTTTCATTTCTTTCTCTTTGTGATTTGTGCTTGTTTACATCTACACATAAACACACAGGCGGTGAATTGTTAAGAACGGTCAAAACTTTCCACTGGTAGGTACCAACTCACAGGTGGTACCAACTCACAGGTGGTGTGCACGGGCTGACAACCTACTTCTGATAGTGGCTTTCTACCAGTAAACGCCCACCTTATATTTCTTTGTTGGAGGTCAAGGACAAATGCTTCTATTTCTTTACTAAAAGGGTATTCACTAGGGATGGGTCGGTACCAAAAATGTGTACATCGGGATGTCGCCAATGCAAAACCGTACCGATTCCGGGACTCCGCGTTTTAGTACACCCCAATCAAACATGGACGTTTCCGACATCGCAATTAAAGTTCCCAAATGCCCAAAATATGAGAGAAACCTGTATAATTTCTTCAGATTTCTTGTTTGTTCCCAATATTTTAAGTTTTCCTTCCATTTTATGTGTTGTCAAGCGAGATTTAGGCAATAAAATGTCGTAACCAAAACATGGCAGTTCTCAACGTTTCGCTATAAAAGTCTGCAAATGGATGAAAAAATAGGGATAAAAGCTTATAATTTCTTCAGATTTTGGGTATATTTCTAATATTTTAATCCTTCCTTCCATTATATATGTTGACAAGCAAAGTGGCGGTTTTAAAATCTCGTCACGGTATTTCAGTAAAATGCTCTCGATACCGAGATACCGGAACTACCGACCCATCCCTAGTATTCACTGGTATTTCCGGTTTGCGGCGAAAACAGCTGATAATACTGCCTTGCTACCAATTATCGCTGGGTACCAACTAGAAGAATGTTTTTGCTAACAAAAACTAAGAGTCCCAAAAAGGTTCACCGCAATATAATATACAGTAGAAAAAGGTTATTGAAAATAAAAACATGCAGTGCTGAGAGAAGAAGTGAAAGTTAAGCAGACAGTGTGGAAGTTTATGCATTAACATGAAAGAAAAATTTAAGCTTTATTTTGTTTTCTATGGTTATAAATTGGGGGGTGGGGGGGGGGTGGTAAATCTGACTGGCTATCTGGACTCATCACATAAGGTTTCCCAAGACCTCTTAATACAGTGTAAATCTCTGAAAGCAAGAATAAAATAGATATAAGGCAAAAACACAAAATTGGCTATTTCATGACCCCAGTTTGATCCATAAGGGGGGGTGGGTGGGGTCAAGGGGTAAATGTGACCGGCTATCCAGACTCTTTACATAAGGTTTCCCAATACCTCTTAATACATTCTAAAGCTCTAAAAGCAAGAACAAAGGGGACAAAAGGCAAAAACACAAAATCGGCTATTTTATGACCCAGTGTGACCCATAAGGGGTGATCCGGGGGTAAATCTGACCAGCTATCTAGACTCTTCACATAAGGTTTCCCAATAACTCTTAATACATTCTAAACTCTAAAAGCAAGAATAAAGGACAAATAAGGCAAAAACACAAAATCGGCTATTTTATGACCCTAGTTTGACCCATGGGATGGGGGGTAATCAGGGGGTAAATCTGACCAGCTATCTAGACTCTTCACATATGGTTTCCCAATACCTCTTAATACATTCTAAAGCTGTAAAAGCAAGAATAAAGGAGACAAAAGGCCAAAACACAAAATCGGCTATTTTATCACCCCAGTTTGACCCATAAGGGGGGATCCAGGGTTAAATCTGACCAGCTATCTAGACTCTTCACATAAGGTTTCCCAATACCTCTTAATACATTCTAAAGCTGTAAAAGCAAGAATAAAGGAGATAAAAGGCCAAAACACAAAATCGGCTATTTTATGACCCCAGTTTGACCCATAAGGGGGGGGGGGGGGGGGGGGGGGGGGGGGTCTGGGGGTAAATCTGACCAGCTATCTAGACTCTTCACATACGGTTTCTCAATACATCTTAATACATTGTAACACTCTAAAAGCAAGAATAAAGGAGATATAAGGCAAAAACACAAAATCGGCTATTTTATGACCCCAGTTTGACCCATAAGGGGGGTCTGGGGGTAAATCTGACCTGCTATCTTGACTTTTCACATATGGTTTCCCAATACCTCTTAATACATTCTAAAGCTGTAGAAGCAAGAATAAAGGAGATATAAGGGAAAAAGACGAAATTGGCTATTTTATGACCCCAGTTTGACCCCTACAGGGGGGTCGGAGGGGAAATTTGACTTGCTTTCTAGACTCTCCACATATGGTTTCCTACTACCCCCCAATACATTTTATGGCTCTAAATGCAATACTTAAGAAGATAATAGGGGGGGTTCACATGAATTTTAAGCTTTCTGATTGGTACCTGTGAGAAAATCGCCCATAAATCGGTCAATTTTCATCGGATTGCTCCCAAAATCTAATCACCTCGCGTTTTTGACAGTATGAACACATGTATGAAGTTACAAGCCTCTGTGGTCAGTAGATTTTCCTGAACTGCGATGACGGGCGGGTGTACCCGAAAAAAACTATTTTTTGATCATGTCACCTTGATAAAGATGAAAGGTCAAATTTAAGCACGTGGAAAAATTTTCCCACGCCTAAGGTATATAACTGCCAAATATGGTTAAAATAATAATAAAGGAGATATTCAAGGGAGACCATAATGCGGCGGTGAGGAAACTGACGCAAAACCAAATAAGCGCCCTTTTCAGGGACGCTTAATTACCGCCACCAAGAAATAAAATGTTCATATTTCATTAGCAGCCATATATATTCAAAGCCCTTTGATGTATATTTCTTCCAATAAGTTTGGAAACAGTTATACCTTATTTGCTAGACTTGGAAGGTACTATTTGACAAGTTATGTCTGTCTGAATTCTTTCTGGCAGTAATTGGTACCCGGCGATAATTAGTAGCAAGGCAGTAGAGATAAATTATTCAAATAAAAAGCTTTGAAACAAATGTGACAACATGCACCTCAGTTATTAATTGTAGTGTGCATCATTTGACAATCTGTTGGTAGAAGAATAAAATATAAAACTGTCAATATAGTTTAAATTAATTAACTTCAGCATGGGCGTTTACTGGTAGAATGCCACTAGCAGCATAAATCTGGGCTGGTATTCATGAAGGGTCTTAGACTTAGCCAGGTCTTAGGCTTAAATGTGGTCTTAAAGTTGAGACTTTTGTCTCAGCTAAGTTTTGTCTTAAACAAAAGGGGACTTAGCTTAGACTTTTGTCTTAACTCCTTAACACCACCAATATTAAAGTCATGCCCCTGCCATCCAATCAAATCTTCGCTGACAATGCAGTGCATGATTTTGTGTAAGGTCAAGGCTATGAAAGCAAACACATATCATGTTAATATTTAGGTTAAGCCTCCCACTTGTCGGTCTTAAAGTTGAGCCCTTGACTAAGCCTAAGACTGGGGCCGATTTCACTAAAGGACTTAAACTAAGTCCCTTTTTTGGCTAAGTCAGGGGCTTAAATCTAAGACTTTGGTCTTAACTAGGTCTGGGACTTAAAATGGATTTCACAAAGGTGACTTAGCTAAGTCCAAGCTTATCATATAACCACAGTGGTTTTCTGTGTCATGTGACCTTTTATATCCTTCATTTAATACATTTTATCTAAGGATAAGTGCTGTTTTGAAATGAAAAACCTTGTTGCCACACATAAACTTCCCAAAGACTACTTCAGTAAGGTGTTCTGTGTAATTATACTTTTTTTACAGCCCTTTCAAATTTTCAAGTGGAGAAAAGTTTATGGCAGCCATATTTAAGTCCTCTTTACAAAATTTAAGCCCACTACCTCCCAGACTTAAGTCTAAGTCCACTGACTTAGCAAATCCATGGACTTAGCCCCTTTGTGAAATCCACTAAGTCTAAGCCCGCTGACTTAGCACATTTTTGACCGAATTTAAGACCAAAGTCTTAAACTTAAGCCCAAAACCAGGCTTAAGTCCGTTCGTGAAATCGGCCCCTGGTCTTAAATTCTTTGTGAATACCACTAAGCCTAAGACAAAAGTCTTAGCAGTTTTTGGAGAAAACCTTGAGACAAAAGTCTCAACTTTAAGCCTAAGCCCTGGCTAAGACCCTTCGTGAATACCGGCCCTGAGGTCATAAAATCACAAAAACATGAAGCAACAACGTCACAAGTCAAATGGAAATATTAAACTAGACTGATAACAAATTGTAATGATGACATAATTCAGCGATCGTGTAAAACATCCTTAAATAAACAAAAAAAAAATCTTACAAGTCAGAATCAAAACATTATACTACGTCACTTCCAGGATCTGTGTATATTCAGGAACTGGCTAAAGGGTTCACTGATTTGGAGGATTTTCATTTCCCCGATACAGGAGGTTCCCTGAAAATCAGCACTGGGCTTATAGTCGGAAATCAGGGGCCATATTCATAAAAGGGATCAAGCTCAGGTTGAAAAAGATTTTCAAACTTGTATGATGTTCTATGACATTTTGGACTCTCCTAAGATTAAACATCAACAAAGCATGATTATATTGAGAATTTCTTCCAAACTGGTGAGATTTCTGGCATTTTTCCTACAATCACCCTGTTACGGTCCACAGGGCATGAAAGGTAAAGCAATTACTGGTTGCTTCCAATTTGCAACAGGAAAAAGCAAAAAGTAAAACCTAACAAATTTTATTTAACAATTAAAATAATGCTTACACTCAACTGAGATGCTCTTAATAGTTCATACAATATTACAATAATGAAACCAATCTGACCTCTCTACAGTCCTATCTACGTAATTAATAGTTAAGTTTTGCTACTGTATCAAGTAATCTGTTCTGTGATCCAGTCACAGATCTGTATCCTACATATGATCCGTTCAGTGTCCACCAACATAAAATGTCCATATCCAGATATTCAGAGAGTCTGTACAACTAAGCTTTTCACAGAAACACCATCCAATATACAGCAAATCCACTCTCTGATAGATCCACACATTACATCCAGATGTGAACAATATCTAAAGTACAGTAAATTCACTTGCTGGTAGGGCCACACAAAATGTATATAACGTAGTTTAGCAGTTCAAAAAGCACACCAACATAAGAAAACTGCTGTGGCCAGGTTTTCATGTCAACCTTTTATATACTGCAGATTATAGAAGGTTCTACAAAAATGTTAACAATACAGACCTGAAGTTTCTAGAGAGAAATGTTACCATGTTAACACATTTCCATGAAAAGCAGGGATGTTTTCAACCATCTATAAATAGATCATTCCAGTTCTGCACATGAGAGGTCAGCACTAGCCAGACCAATTCCTTATATGGTAATATAACTCTGCACTCAGTGCACTGCCAGATACAAGGTTGTCCTTGAAGACACACTAAGGGAGTACTGTTACATGTAGCAACTCCCATGAATTATCTACAAGTAAGAGAGAATAAATGAGATCTGTGAGGAATCCCCTACCATAAGAAAGAATGCAAAATATGTTTTTCCTCATTTCAGAAGATTTTTTACTTTCAATGCCATTTTATGTCCCTGTTAAAATATAAAAGTAAGAGTTTTCTAAGAAGACTTAATTATGAACTTACCTGTACTGTGAGCTATGCAGGTTATAGTTTGCATTTATAAGGCTATATATGCACCTATATGGATGGGCTTATTTTAAGTAAACCCCATCAAGTTTTGAATTATCTTTTTAATAATTTTTTTATATTTACATTATGCAAGTGACACTGTAAATTACCTACCTTTATGGATGAACAGAGCTGCAGTTAAATCAAAGGTCAAAGTTTAGGTTTCATGTCCCGTTCAACAGCAAGGATTATGTCATCTTCATCATCGTCAGTTGTGTTAGTTGACAGAGGTGATTAGATGCCATACTTGCTAATCCAGTAGACCACTGAAGACATTTGTAGTTCAATCAGCTGATACCCTAGTTTGTTTATTGGGACTTCACAAGAACAAAAAGCACATATATTGCTCTTTTTCTATCTAATTTAGGAAGCCAAGTTCTTTGTTTGGTCCTAGATATAGACAGATATAGATAACATAAAGGACATCCATCTAAAAGACACAATCCATTTTTTTTTTCTGTTGTACGAAGTTCAGGCTGTTGATTCTTGATTCTTACTTAAGCACCCTAATGTGTTATAAATTTTGAAATTCTGAAATAAACTAAGTTTTTCTTCATTAGTTTAAATGAGTATGCTAGATAATAACTACAGTTAAATTAAGTTGAGGTAGTGGGCTTAAATTTTGTAAAGAGGACTTAAATATGGCCACCATAAACTTTTCTCCACTTCAAAATTTGAAATGACTGTAAATAAAGTATAATTATACAGAACACCTTACTGAAGTAGTCTTTGGGAAGGTTATATGATGTAACAAGGTTTTCTAAAACCATGCCTATCCTTAAATAAAATGCATCAAATGAAAAATATGAAAGGTTATATGACACAGAAAACCACTGTGGTTATTTGATAAGTTTGGACATAGCTAAGCCACCCTTTTGTGAAATCTATTTAACTCCCAGACCTAGCTAAGACCAAAGTCTTAGATTTAAGTCCCTGACTTAGCCAAAAACTTGGCTAAGACCCTTTGTGAAATCGGCCCCAGATCAACAGATTCGTTTGTGATGTGACTTGAATCTGAATCTGGATTATGTATCTGTTGATCTACCTCGATCAACCGATTCAGATTCCTTGAATTGCCCAAAATGGCAACATGTGGCAGGAAATTTTAACATTTGGGAAATTTTTGTTATATTGTAATATGATAATATTATATTATTACATATTGATATATATTAATATACTATATTTATGTTGGTTCATCTTATTTTTTTTTTAATTTTTGATTCAGGTCTAGAGAAAATTGTATTTCACAAATCTAGCTGATCCAAAGAATCCAAATCTGAATCTAGATTCAACGGATTATGGTGAAAAACGCCTACTCCTTCCGAAAATCGATTCAGTACGAAAACTACCTCTAGCAGGAATCAAAAATAACAACACGTGCAAAATATGGAAGAGAAGTTGCCCCAAAAGAAATACTATCGCCAGAGGGCTCATTCAAATCCATTGGCTGACCATACAGTCGAATAGTAAATATCAAGTTATTTTGATACATTTATGTATATTTCTATTCTATTATTTCATAAATTCTGATTTTATGGGCGATAAAAAGTGATTTTGCATCAATTTTCCATTTGGTGGAGGCATTCTGATTTACGTGCAACTCGCTGTCATAGGAAGTCGCTAACGGAAACTCGCTGACACAACTCGCTGACAAGAAATATATATGTGCGTATATATACAAGTTATCTTATTTGCTTATGGCCGTGAGTTCTGTAGTTTAAAGTATTTGAAATTCGTTGAGACGTCCATTTTATAAAATATTGTTAGGAAATGCCAGGGGAAATCCGTGACCTCATATCTTCTCATGAATATTAAGATTTACCGGCACTTAGCCCACATTTCAACTCGCACACATCAACTCGCACACACAACTCGCACACATTAAGTCGCACACAAATATATAATGTGGTATACATACATTATGAAGCCCGTTTCTAACTAAAATAATCATTTATTGTTCATATTTATATGTACTTTATATTTATTATATCCTTACGCACAACAATCATAGTTACACTGTGTTACAAAAATTGGTATATCAGTTAATGTACAGTAGGTGGTAATACTAGCATGCAGGAGTACATTGTATTACGAAGCACAACACCAAATTATACTACAAAAGCACTAAATAGTATACAAATTAACGCTCAAATAGAGTTCTAAAACACATATTGTCCATAATTACAAATGGTTGGTCAGGTGACTGCAAGCAGATAACAGCTGTGATACTGTGATCCTCTGGCGGCTGTACCTCTTCCAAAGTTTCCTCAGCTTGGACTGCAGACCCCTATACTTCTTCCTTTGATGCCTCTTGAGCTTCCCTTCAGATACCAGGCGTGACTGTATGTTCACAAAGGACCCCTCTTTACACAGGAGGCCCACCAGCAGATAGAATTGTATCTGTCCACGCCTGGCATTGTTATTTAGGCGCCGATGCCACCCCTCGAGGTCGTTGTTCGTTCGCACCTCCCTGCTGAAGATGGACCATCTCTCAGGCCTGTAGAAACTTGATGTGATCCACTGGCGCTCAATGTATTCCATGAACCTTGTCAAGATGTGATCAGTGACAAGTCCTTTCAGCTCATAGAAGGTTGGAGGGATCTGTTCATGTGGCAGAAATGGCAGTGCTAATAGTTTTCTACAAAAACCATTCACATTCGAATTGTTTTTGTATGACTTTAGTATCCCCAGTTCCCCCATCTTCCTCCTCAGTGCCTGAGCCCAGTGGAACAAACAGCCTTGGATGCTCACGTCTGGAAACATGGAGAGGATATTAATGATTATTAATATTAATGACTTGGGTGCTGTTGCCGTGATTTCTGTGTAGTTTAAAGTCTTCGTCTATGCTTCCATTTTATAAAATATAGTTAGGAAACTAGTATAACGTTTGTTTAATCTGCCATATCTAATTTGCATATTGTCAGCGAGTTGTGTCAGCGAGTTAGTGTCCGCGACTTCTCTTGTCAGCGAGTTGCACGTACACCAGGCATTCTACCAGTGGAATCAAGAGGTTTCGCGACGGGTAGGTTTCGCGACAGAGGTTTCGCGATAAAATTATGGAGGTTTTGAGGCATTTGTAATCATGAGAAGAGATGAGGACTCAGATTTCCCCTGGGATTTCCTTGCAATAGTTTATAAAACGAACTCCCCTAGTGGTGTAGACGTGGTTACCTCGGCTCTACTTTACTTGCATGTAGAGCCGTGGCACGACCCCACATAGTACTGGAGATTTGCATAAAATCTTTTTTCTGTTAAATAAAACTTGATAAAATGACTGAAAATGGCTTAATATGATTAGAAACAGTGATATTATGCCAAAGACACAACAAATACAATATGTGTACAAAATATATGCTATTTTACACAGCTTTTATAATAAAAGACCATTTTTAAATTTTTGGAGAAATGGTCCAAAAACCCTGGAAAATCAGGAAATGTCATTTATTTTTTGTCAAACATGTTTGCATGTTGACTGATTGTTGAAGAAAATGAAACAAAATAGTTGTGGGAACAGTTATGTGTTCACATTTGTATGATATTTGTGTTTTATGCAAATCTCCAGTTCTATGTGGGGTCGTGCCACGGCTCTACACACAAGTAAAGTAGAGCCAAGGTAACCACGTCTACTAGTGGTGGTGGACCAGTTCACGCCCGGGTACCAATTCACGCCCACCCTCAATTTTCTTGAAGATTTATGATTTTTCATAGAGAAGATGTTTACCACATTATAGATAATCATCAAATTTATCATATACATTTGTAATTTATTCTTTAACTGTGATTGTTTTGGATAAATTTAGGGGTGGGCGTGAGTTGGTACCCGGGCGTGAACTGGTCCACCACCACTAAGTCATTAATATTCATAATAAGATATGAGGTCAAGGATTTCCACAAGCATTTCCTTGCAATATTTTATAAAATAGAAGCATATACGAAGATCAAATTCTTTAAACTACGTACCGAACTCACGGCCATAGCACCCAAGGCATTACATACCACCATGCCAGTGGAAATCCGTTATCCAGGGTTCACGATTACGCCGTCCGAGTATGTTAAGCACATGGTATTTCAGATTTGGACGTGAATTTCGGTTGTCAGTGTGTCCGTGGCAACGCGATGTTTATGTAGACAATATTTCTGCTTTAAAAGCAAATTTTGAATGGCAGGAGGAGTGTGGATATGCACGCAATATATATAGCACTAAAGATAAGCTTTATATTTTAAAATTAAATTTAAATATTTCCTGGCAAGTTGTTTATGTCCACCATTGTTAAACGAGATTTCATGCGTGACAAGATCCTTCCAAAACATCCAGTGAGTGCTGGTATCGTACACTAGCAAATCTACTCAAAATGTTATATGTCGAAAGAAAGCCTGGGCCGGTATTCATAAAACTTGTTGAGACCAAATTTTGTGTCAAGTCTCAAGTTTTGGTTTCAAATCTGAGACTGTTTTTGGTCTCAAACTTGTTAGCTATTCACAAAATAGTTGAGACCAAATTTAGTCTCAGATTTGGTCTCTGTATTTATTTATTTATTTGGGGTTTTACGTCGCTTTCAACACTGTACAGGTCATATCACGACGGGTAGTTGGAAGGGCAGAGGAAACCAGTACATAGAGTTCGCTAGGGTTCTGTACTGTAAACTGCCGACCAACGGCAAGCAACTACCAGCTTTCCCACATAAGGCCTTGACGGGGATCGAACCCCGGCCTCAGAGGTGGGAGGCGAGAGTGTTACCACTCTGCCACCGTGGCCCCTCAGATTTGGTCTCAAACTTAAGACTGGTATATAGTTGTCTCAAATATTTTGGTAAAAGTCTCAAGCATTATTTCACCTTAACTGAGATTCATGTTTTTACCTTTTATGGCTTAATGTAAAGTAGAAATAACTTACAACATATATAATACTTGGCCTAAACTTTTGTAACAACGGATATCCCAAACTTTGGTTTCAAAAGTACCTTACTTTGAAACACTTTTCAACAGTGTTTTCTGAATGCATAGCAACAAAGAAGTAGATCATGTGACATGAAAAGTAAAAAAAAACACTTGACACAGTTTTCTTTTTTCTTTTTATCTTTAAAAAAAATTTTGGATATATTTGTAAGTTTATGGTTTGTTTACACTGGAAAGACTTGAGACTGGTCTCAGCTCGGTCTCAGCTCAGCTGAGAACCTGTTTGTGAATACAAAGTTGAGACTTAGTCTCAGCTGAGACCAAATCTCAAAGCTGAGACTATTTTTTGTCTCAGACTTAAGATCTCTTTATGAATACCGTCCCAGATCTCTGCACGGAAACAATCGAAACAACAAGCCAGAACGGTGAACTTTCGTGGGAGACGAACTATACTAAATCTCGGAAACTCTTGATGTTTAACCCCGGAAAGTCCCTTGGAAAATAAAAGCTGTAAGAAATATTCAATAGGGAATGTAACAAAAGAAATATATCTCTGGAACTACCCAATGAATTTTTATCAAACTTAAAACAAGAGAAACTACAATATCTTTCGTTCAAACAGTATAAATACCATATTTGTAGCTTAAAATAAAATAATCATACAAAACAAATTTCACTTAAATTGCAATAAAATGAAGTTTGTTGACTGGGGTTCAGCTTTTTAGAATATTTCTAAAATTGATTTATTGACAGATACATATTATTTATCAGTAGAAAGGAAATTGAACAGTGCTTCTATATATTTAACTATATCCAGAAATAAGGGAGAAAAAATATTATTTGCACCCCATTTTCACACAATGGTATCCCATTTTTGATGTGTCATAAGGTACCAGGTACCCAACATTTCATAACCCTAACGCAAACACTGGACTCAGAATAAAATGATTGGGACTCCATTTTTTGGAGGTCATGTAGTCCGTTGGACTACATATTTTAGAGGTACTTCGCGAACCCTGCGTGATCTCATATTTTCTCATGAATATTAATTACTTGGGTGCTATGGCCGGGAGTTCTCGAGTTGTATTTGATCTTTGTGGCGATGTCCATTTTATAAAATATTGTCAGATATACTAAAATAATGTCTAAAATATTGAAAATAGTGTCTTAACATATGGATCGCAACTTTTTCATTTAAAGCAAATCCACTTTTACTATTTACCGCGAAACCTCCAAAATATTTGTCGAGAACATGTAATATTGCGAAACCTCCAGTATTCCTACCAGTAAAGGCCCATGCTGAAGTTAATATATTGAATTTAAATTATATTAACAGCTTTATATTTTATTCTTTTACCACTAGATTATCAAACGCCTCAAGCAATAATATAGGTATTAGGTAGACGTGGTTACCTCGGTTCTACTTACCTTGCAAACCAACCTATAGAAAATCATGGGCTGGGAATCTTTTGGTGTGGTCAAATTTGACCTTGGACCCCTCCTTTAAGGTCAAACAAGGATAGCCAAACTTAAAAGTGCTTATACCTTGCTTATTATTGGTTCTAGAGGTTTGGATAGTAAACCAACCTATAGGAAATCATGGGCCGGGAATCTTTTGATGTGGTCTGATTTGACTTTGGAGCCCTCCTTCAAGGTCAAACAAGGGTAGCCAAACTTAAAAGTGCTTATAACTCGCTTATTATTGGCTCTAGAGGTTTGGGATGGTAAACCAAGTTATAGGAAATCATGGGCTGGGAATCTTATGGTGTGGTCAGATTTGACCTTGGACCTCTCCTTCAAGGTCAAATGAGGATAGCCAAACTTAAAAATGCTTATAACTCGCTTATTATTGGTTCTAGAGGTTTGGGATGGTAAACCAAGCTATAGGAAATCATGGGCTGGGAATATTTTAGTGTGGTCATATTTGACCTTGGACTCCTCCTTCAACGTCAAATGAGGATAGCCAAACTTAAAAGTGCTTATAACTTGCTTATTATTGGTCCTAGAGGTTTGGGATGGTAAACCAACCTATAGGAAATCATGGGCTGGGAATATTTTAGTGTGGTCGGATTTGACCTTGGGCGCCTCCTTCAAGATCGAACGAGGATATCCAAACCTAAAAGTGCTTATAACTTGTTTATTATTGGTCCTAGAGGTTTGCAAAGTGGTAGGCCAGGAGTCTAAATTAGGCTCTGGGGAGTCAAAAATGTCTAAAATTTTGACTATTGCTTGTGTTCAAGCTGTAGTGCACAGTTTCTTTCAGATTTATTTTATATTTAGTACATGAATTGGTGGGTATGACATCTCGCCACCCTATCTTTTTTGTAGGCCTAGGGTCAAAATCAAGCGAGTAATAACTATTTTAAGCCCAGGAGTCAAAATTATGCTCTGGGGAGTCAAAAACATCAATAATTTTGACTTGTAACTTGAAAACTATTGCATTTAGAGAATTTTGTTTAAATATGTTATTCAGCTACTTTTGAGTCAGCTATAACATAGTAAACTTGCAGACCTGTAGCTCCTTACATAGCCGAATAATAGCTACTTTGAGGTTCTCACTGTTGCGTAAATCAATTGTAAATTGAAAACTGTTGCAAAAGTGCTTATAACTTGCTTATTATTGGTCCTAGAGGTTTGAAATATCAAAGCAGTCTGTAGGAAATCATTGGCTAGGAATCTTTTGATGTGCTCAGTTTTGACCTTGGGCCCCTCCTTCAAGGTCAAACGAGGATACCCAAACTTAGAAGTGCTTATAGCTCGCTTATTATTGGTCCTAGAAGTTTGTAATGTGAAACCAACCTATAGGAAATCATGGGCTAGGAATCTTTTGATGTGGTCAGACGTGACCTTGGGCCCCCTCCTTCAAGGTCAAATGACAATAGCCAAACTTAAAAAGTGCTAATAACTTGCTTATTATTTGTAATATGAAACCAACTTATAGGAGGTCATGGGCTGGGAATCTTCTGATGTTTTCAGTTTTGACCTTGGGCCCCTCCTTCAAGGTCAGATGATGGTTCACTGGCTTTGGTGAGTTGTCTTTTCGTTGGATACAAATTTGCATCGGTTCTCCGATCTGTAGTTCTAGTTTATTGTGACAAAGAAGTGAGGCGAAGTTAGAATAAGTGTAGAAGAATTTTAGCAATCAGAATATGTCAGAATCTATTCAAAATCTCCATTATAGTCATTTGACCCTCTTAATTAGCAATCACATCAGGATGCAATTAACTTAATCATTCCAGACAATTAATATAATTAACGAATCAAATTAACTAATCAAATTAAAAGACCAGTTGAACTTACATGCAGAACTTGCAATTTACAAAGTCAGGCTAGCCACACTGACAGTTTCATCGATTAGAACCAACTAATTAAGCGTCCCTGAAAGGGCGCTTATTTGATTTCACATCAGTTTCGCCGCCGCCGCATTATGGTCTCCCATGAATATCTCCCTTATTATTAGAAGGTACACCCCACCCCACCCCTGTCATCGCAGTTCAGGAAAAGCTACTTGCTACACAGCCTTATAATTTGACACACCTCTTCATACTATCGAAAACGCGAGCTGATTAGATTTTGGGAGCAATCCCTTGAAAAATGTCTCCTTTATGAGTGATTTTCTGACACCTTCCAATCTGAAAGCCTTAAATTTAGGCCAACCCCCTATTATCTTGTTAATTATTGCATTTAGAGCTATAAAATGTACTGGGAGGTAGTAGGAAACCATATGTGGAGAGTCTAAATAGCCGGTCAGTTTTACACACCCCGCCCCCCGCCCCCCCCTATGGGTCAAACTGGGGTCATAAAATAGCTGATTTTGAGTTTTTGCCTTATATCTCCTTTATTGTTGCTTTTATAGCTTCAGAATGTATTAAGAGGTATTGGGAAAGCATATATGGAGAGTCTAAATAGCCGGTCAGTTTTACTCCCCGACCCCCCCTTATGGGTCAAACTGGGGTCATAAAATAGCTGATTTTGAGTTTTTGCCTTATATCTCCTTTATTGTTGCTTTTATAGCTTCAGAATATATTAAGAGGTATTCGGAAAGCATATGTGGAGAGTCTAAATAGCCGGTCAGTTTTACCCCCTGACCCCCCTTATGGGTCAAACTGGGGTCATAAAATAGTTGCTTTGGAGTTTTGCCTTATATCTCCTTTATTGTTGCTTTTATACCTTCAGAATGTATTAAGAGGTATTGGGAAAGCATATGTGGAGAGTCTAAATAGCCGGTCAGTTTTACCCCCCGACCCTCCCTTATGGGCCAAACTGGGGTCATAAATAGCTGCTTTGGAGTTTTTGCCTTATATCTCCTTTATCGTTGCTTTTATAGCTTCAGAATGTATTAAGAGGTGTTGGGAAAGCATACGGTGCAGCTTTGTGCATTCTTAGCTTTACAGCATGCTTATTAAAACCACAAAGCATTTTAAACTTTAGGGGACGCTTCGCCTTTGTTAGCAAAAGCATTCCTCTAGTTAATGACTGGGATAAAGAACCAATGAACTTAAAGGGCTAGTGGAAGCATGCACGTGTACAGATCTGTCTATACAATATAACGGGACCCTCTTGTTTGCAATGACTTTTATTGACCTGGTACCCATTTGTTAGCCACTTTGTATTTTAATAATTTAAATCTATTATCCGCCGTTTTTACCGCAAATGGGAAATACTCATCCTGATTCAGATTCCTGCAACACTATATACTCATCTGCTAATACTTCTTTATTTTGTGTGCCACAAGAAGCCAAGGACCTTTAAATATTTTCCGTGAGAGGTGTAGTTTCTTTGTATTTTGGGGTTTCTGACAAACCCTGGTCTTATGCACTGGCTAGACACCAATGCTCAACCTTGGCCGAGTCTGTGGTACATACCGCTTACTTCTATAAAAGTCAATTGTCCATCGGACATTAAAAAGGTCAGCACAGAACATGTCTTCTGTATACCTGCCAATAGGAAAGATATGTCGGCATGGAAGGACCATAATTTTGAAGAAATCACACTAAAGAGTTTACAGTTACATGCTTTTACTCGACTGGATGTCTGGATTTCAGTTGGACTCAAAACATTGACTTTCCAGGAATACATCATCTGTGATTGATTTGTTGGAATGTAAAAGGAGTGACAAACTTCTGAGTCTGGTAAGGAATTTTATCAAGCGGTGATTTCTTTCATTGTGGAGAATGGTTATCACTAGTGTTACGATCGAAAGTAAATATGGAAACCGGGTCCTGAAAACAAAAATTCGGCAAAAACCAGATTTGTTTGAATTAGTACATACCAAACTGTGGTCAAACTGTAAAATTTTCTGTGCATGTACACGAACAATTACTTCAACTAAAATGCGGTTTATTTTGTGATAAAATCTGATGTTTTGGATATTATTTCACTGCATAATGACAAAATGTTACACAAGTAAATATTTTTAAGCATTTCTGTGCAATATTTTATACGTTTGATGTGAAATATGTGACATTCTGGGAACCGGTTCTTGGACTTCTGTTACCGGATTTCAGTTACATTTATATAAATCGAATAGAAACCAACTATCCGGTTTGCTGTCTTTACCACTAGTTCACTGACATTAAACCAGAAATAAGGTCTTTCAAAGTACCTCTCCTGCTCACAATTGACTTTAGAAAAGAAAGATTCTATCCTGTTGTTGGTATGGGTGCAGATTTCTTGAGGCCAGTCACCCATTCACATCTGATGTGTTAGTTGCGGTCATAATATGTTCTCACTATAGTTGGAACTGCCTCACAGAAGTCTGTGTACTTGCAAAGGTAATCTTTTTCATTGTATGTGTAAGCAGTATCCCTGAACCAATTCCAATGGTGTTGCTCTCACCCAAGATTATCCCCATCTTTTCAGCAGTGATTTTCCTGCCAAAGGTTCTGAGGACATGACATAAACAAAATGAAATTTCAAAGCAGATTTGAGGCATTTCACTTAAAACACAACACTCATTCATGTCCTTGTCACTGTCTTCACATCTTGAATTTTCTTCCTTAAACTTCTGAACCATAGATTGAAGTAAAACCTCAGTCTCATGATGAATCAAAAATGTTGTGGCTACCTGGCTCTCTCCATTTCTATCAATACACAGGATTACCCGTCATTTGTCTTGTGGGTGGCATCTACCAAGTGCACTTCTGGGAAGTAGTTGAATGCTGATTTCATCTGGGGATCTTGGATGTAAATGCCAGTCACAATGTTTTCATCCTTGATGCAGTGTGATGTCATGGCTGCATAAGACTGTTTGATCCAATCAGCCAAATCTTCCATTGCGTTGTGTTCAGGTTGACTGTCATGCTGTTTGGTCCGTGTTTCTATGTTGTGAATATCACTCATGTGTAGCACTTTTCCAGTTTTCTCCGAAAAGTGTGACTGTACAATTTTCCAGTTGGCATTTACAGTGATGATGTTGGCAATCTCATTTTCAGTCTCTGGCCCCACTTTTCTTTGCCTTTGAACTCTGCCTCAGATGTATTATGATTGTTCACTTCATTGAAGTGAGTGATCAGCAAGGATTCCCCATCAGTAGTAGCTCTGACCTTCATAAAGAAGGGACACTTCATCTTCTCTGCTCTGCAAACACCAAGGCTGGATTGAAGGACTTGTTAGATCCATGTTTTCCAAGTGGTCCTGGAATGCTTCTTTGCAACATCTATAAGGTTTGCCATTTCATACCCAGTAATTTGAGAAAGTAAATCCTCATAAGAATTGAAACATTTTCCCACACTAAATCTAGCTATTGTACCATTCATATGTGTGCAGAAGTAATCCAATTAAGATTATTCATCCTTGCCACTGTGGTTAGCAACTTCCTTGTGTAACACAATGAAAATGCAATTGAATTAGAATACAATTAGTCAAGTTTTACTCCTTGTCACCGAGTTAGCAATTGAGTCTAACATCCAATCAGGAATGTTCAGTGTAGTGACACTCTAATGGCTATTCACAATAACATGCAGCCAGAACTGTTCAGTGCAATAACACACTGATGGCCATTTCATGAATTAACCTACACTCAACACTTTCTCATCCATTGTCTTTATTTTCGTGCTGTACCGCACTTCTTTTGATTCTAATCAACCAATGAATTTCAAGGATCAAGGAAAGCATGGTGTTAAAGTGTTTTGTGTTTGTATAATTACAATGCAAGTTTGAGAGTATATATTGGATGTTATACTCACAAGTGAAGGTTAGTTTTAAGTTTATAGATAAGAGCAAAAATAGCATGACATTTGTAGAAAAATACCATGGTATGTAATGGGAATATTGATATATTTATTGATGTCACAATACTATTACTTTGAAGAAAGAAAACTTCGGCAGTTGATAATACATGTATTTGCGATGTTGGGACTTTAGCGAGAATATTTAAACCACGGCATCGTGACAGGAGTCACATAGATGAGTTAAAATAAACATAATTTTGTACAGCACACCTTCCAAGTCCAGTAAGATGTAACTCTTTGGAAACTGAAACAAATAAATAAATAAATGCACAACAAAAGGATGGGTGTTTGGGCGGAGAAAGTTTGTCCAGGCTGTATCTCAGAAACCATAAGGTATAGGAAGTTGATACTTGGTAGGGACATTGGTCAGGGGTGTAGGTGGGCATTGCCATGGTGTGACTTTGATTTGACCTTTGACCTCACCATAGTAACCTTGACCTTCAAAATTTTGTCCTGGCCATATCACAGAAGCCGTAAAATGTAGGAAGTTGATATTTGATAGGTACATTAGTTAGGGGTGTAGGTGTGATGATATGGCCTTGGTTTGACTTTTGACCTTGTCAGAGTGACCTTGATCTTTAAAATGTTATCTGGACCTTATCTCGGAAACTGTAAGGTGTAGGAAGTTGATACATGGTAGAGACAGTGCTTAGGTGGTGTAGGTGTGCATCATCATACTGTGACCTTCAACCTTGGCTCTGCCAAAGTTTTTTTATGTCAGCTGACTTGTCAGTCAGCTGACATTATGTCGTCACTCTGCGGCGTGGGCGTACGCGTACGCGTGAACAACTTCTCCTCCAAAACTACAAGGCCTAGAGACGTGCTGTTTTTTTTTAAAAGATACCTTATCTATCGAGGATGAAAAATTGTTCAAGGCATGCAAATCTGTCTGTTCGTCTGTTTGCTAGAGACATTACAAGGGGGGTACCCCCACCAAAAGTGTGAAAATTTCAACACTTAATCACAATTTTCTCAGTGACTATTGCAGGGATTTCTCTCATATCTTGTATATATGTACTAGGCCACAGGTAGATTCTCTTGTGTGAGTATGAGACCTGGATCTGTCTTACTTTTTTTTTAATAAATTTTTTTAATAATTTTTAATGCATTAAAATTCATGAAATCATGCACAAAATCATTTATAACTTGAAAAGTGTTGCATTTAGAGCATTTTGTTAAAATATGTTATTCAGCTACTTTTTTCATAGCTACAATATGGTGAGTAAGTTGGGTGCCTGTCTCAATAGCTAAGTGAGTAATAGCTACTTTTAGGCTTTTCAGTAACTTCCATCATGAGTAAAATCACTTGTAACTTAAAAACTATTGCATTTAGAGAATTTCGTATAAATATGTTATTCAGCTACTTTTGGGTCAGCTATAACATAGTAAAATTTTAGACCTGTAGCTCATGGCATAGCTGAGTAATAGCTACTTTTAGGTTATCACTGTTGAGTAAATCGCTTATAACTTCAAAACTATTGCATTTAGAGAATTTCGTATAAATATGTTATTCAGCTACTTTTGGGTCAGCTATAACATAGTAAAATTTCAGACCTGTAGCTCATGGCATAGCTGAGTAATAGCTACTTTTAGGTTATCACTGTTGAGTAAATCGCTTATAACTTGGAAACTATTGCATTTACAGTATTTTGTTTCAATATGTTATTCACCTATTTTGGGATCAGCTATAACATAGTGAAGTTTCAGATCTGTGGCTCATTGCATAGCTGAGTAATAGCTACTTTGAAGTTCTCACTATTGAGTAAATCACTTGTAACTTAAAACCTATTGCATTTAGAGAATTTCGTATAAATATGTTATTCAGCTACTTTTGGGCCAGCTATAACATAGTGAAATTTCAGATCTGTAGGTCATGGCATAGCTGAGTAATAGCTACTTTAAAGTTCTCACTATTGAGTAAATCAGTTGTAATTGGAAAACTATTGCATTTAGAGTATTTCGTATAAATATGTTATTCAGCTACTTTTGGGTCAGCTATAACATAGTAAAATTTCAGACCTGTAGCTCATGGCATAGCTGAGTAATAGCTACTTTTAGGTCATCACTATTGAGTAAATCAGTTGTAACTTTAAAACTATTGCATTTACAGTATTTTGCTTAAATATGTTGTTCACCTACTTTTGGGTCAGCTATAACATAGTAAAATTTCAGACCTGTAGTTCATTGCATAGCTGAGTAATAACTACTTTGAGGTTCTCACTATTGAGTAAATCAGTTGTAATTGCAAAACTATTGCATTTAGAGAATTTAGTATAAGTATGTTATTCAGCTAGTTTTGGGTCAGCTATAACATAGTAAAATTTCAGACCTGTAGCTCATGGCATAGCTGAGTAATAACTACTTTGAGGTTCTCACTATTGAGTAAATCAGTTGTAATTGCCAAACTATTGCATTTAGAGAATTTCGTATAAATATGTTATTCAGCTACTTTTGGGCCAGCTATAACATAGTGAAATTTCAGATCTGTAGGTCATGGCACAGCTGAGTAATAGCTACTTTGAAGTTCTCACTATTGAGTAAATCAGTTGTAATTGGAAAACTATTGCATTTAGAGAATTTAGTATAAATATGTTATTCAGCTACTTTTGGGTCAGCTATAACATAGTAAAATTTCAGACCTGTAGCTCATGGTATAGCTGAGTAATAGCTACTTTTAGGTCATCACTATTGAGTAAATCAGTTGTAACTTGAAAACTATTGCATGTACAGTATTTTGCTTAAATATGTTGTTCACCTACTTTTGGGTCAGCTATAACATAGTAAAATTTCAGACCTGTAGCTCATTGCATAGCTGAGTAATAACTACTTTGAGGTTCTCACTATTGAGTAAATCAGTTGTAATTGCAAAACTATTGCATTTAGAGAATTTAGTATAAATATGTTATTCAGCTACTTTTGGGTCAGCTATAACATAGTAAAATTTCAGACCTGTAGCTCATGGCATAGCTGAGTAATAGCTACTTTTAGGTCATCACTATTGAGTAAATCAGTTGTAACTTGAAAACTATTGCATGTACAGTATTTTGCTTAAATATGTTGTTCACCTACTTTTGGGTCAGCTATAACATAGTAAAATTTCAGACCTGTAGCTCATGGCATAGCTGAGTAATAGCTACTTTGAGGTTATCACTGTTGAGTAAATCGCTTATAACTTGGAAACTATTGCATTTAGAGTATTTTGTTTCAATATGTTATTCACCTATTTTGGGGTCAGCTATAACATAGTGAAGTTCCAGACCTGTGACTCATTGCATAGCTGAGTAATAGCTACTTTGAAGTTCTCAATGTTGAGCAAATCACTTATAATTTGAAAACTATTGCATTTAGAGAATTTAGTATAAATATGTTATTCAGCTACTTTTGGGTCAGCTATAACATAGTAAAATTTCAGACCTGTAGCTCATGGCATAGCCGAGTAATAGCTACTTTTAGGTTATCACTGTTGAGTAAATCACTTATAACTTGGAAACTATTGCATTTAGAGTATTTTGTTGCAATATGTTATTCACCTATTTTGGGGTCAGCTATAACATAGTGAAGTTCCAGACCTGTGGCTCATTGCATAGCTGAGTAATAGCTACTTTGAAGTTCTCACTGTTGAGTAAATCAGTTGTAATTGGAAAACTATTGCCTTTACAGAAATTTGTGCAAATATGTTATTCAGCTACTTTTGGGTCAGCTATAACATAGTGAAATTACAGACCTGTAGCTCATGGCACAACTGAGCAATGGCTATTCTCAGGCACTGACTGTTGAGTAAATCGGCTATAACTTGAAAAATATTGCATTTGGAGTATTTTGTTAAAATATATTGTTCACCTACTTTTGGGTTAGCTATAACATAGTGAAATTACAGACCTATAGCTCATGGCATAGTGGAGCAATAGCTATTTTCAGGTTCTCACTATTGAGTAAATCAGTTGTAACTTGAAAACTATTGCATTTACAGTATTTTGCTTAAATATGTTGTTCACCTACTTTTAGGTCAGCTATAACAGAGCAAAAATTCAGACATGTAGCTCATTGCATAGCTGAGTAATAGTTACTTTGAGGTTCTCACTCTTGAGTAAATCAGTAGTAACTTGAAAACTATTACATTTAGAGTATTTTGTTAAATATGTTTTTCACAGACGTTTTGGTCAGCTATAACATAGTGAAATTGCAGACCTCTATGTCATGGCATAGCTGAACAATAGCTTCTTTCAGGTTCTCACTGTTGAGTAAATCATTGTATCCAACCTGTAGGAAATCATGGGCTGGGAATCTGTTAATATGGTCCGATTTGACCTTGGAACCCTCCTTCAAGGTCAAATGAGGATAGCCAAACATAAAAGTGCTTATAACTCGCTTATTATTGGTCCTAGAGGTTTGGAATGAAAACCAACCTATAGAAAATCATGAGCTGGGAATTTTTTGGTGTGGTCGGATTTCACCTTGGACCCCTCCTTCAAGGTCAAATGAGGATAGCCAAACTTAAAAGTGCTTATAACCCGCTTATTATTGGTCCTAGAGGTTTGGAATGGAAAACCAACCTATAGAAAATCATGGGCTGGGAATCATTTGGTGTGGTCAGATTTCACCTTAGACCCCTCCTTCCAGGTCAAACGAAGATAGCCAATCTTAAAGTGCTTATAACTCGCGTATTATTGGTCTTGGAGGTTTGGGATGGTAAACCAACATATAGGAAATCATGGGCTGGGATTCTTTTGGTGTGGTCAGATTTGATCTGGGACCCCTCCTTCAAGGTCAATTGAGGATAGCCAAACTTACAATTGCTTAGAACTCGCTTATTATTGATCCTACAGGTTTGGGATGGTAAACAAGCTACAGGAAATCATGGGCTGGGAATTTTTTTGTGTGGTCGGATTTGACCTTGGACCCCTCCGTCAAGGTCAAACAAGGTTAGCCAAACTTAAAAAGTGCCTATGACTCACTTATTATTGGTCCGAGAGGTTTGGGATGGTAAACCATCCTAAATTCTTTGGCTGGGAATCTTTTGGTATGGTCAGATTTGACCTTTGGACCCCTTCTTCATGGTCGAACGAGGATATTGCATTTATAGTATTTCTTTAAATATTTTTAACCTACTTTTTACACTTAAACAATTACCTTGTTACTTTATTTCATAATACCATTTGCAGGGCACAACTTTTTTGTCCTTTTTTTCTGTCAGCTTCGGAATATCTTTCGAACATGCTGTTCAGTTACCATTTACTGTATTTCTGTACAGCCCTTTCCCTGATAATTATGCTTTCCTCTCATTATCACCATCACAAATCAAAAACATTCAGTCAGCTGACACAGTGCCCGTTCACGGGCACTCTCCTCTTGTTTCACCAGCCATATTCTCTTATGATAAAGATTGCTGCAACTGATTATTGTATCCACCGGATAGCATCCGGTGGATACTATGGATTTTGCTTTGTTACGCCAACGCTGCCGCCGCAGTGAGTAGAGAGATTTCACCGTTACCGCTCTAACGAAAATAATATTACAGCTAGCCTTCTCAAATTTGCAGGATATCTTCATAACCATAAAATCTTGCCTGGGAATATTTTTGGCCTCATTTTGAAAAACAAGATGGCCGCCACAGGCGTTTTTTCGACTTTCAGCAAGGAGATCTCAAATTCGCAGGGTATGTTCCTCATTACGAAATCTTGACTGGGAATATTTTTGGCCTCATTTTAAAAAACAAGACGGCTGTCACAGGTGTTTCTTTGTCAGTCATAAAACGTGCTTATATCTCCCTTATTGTTGGTCCTAGAGTTTTGGGATGGTAAACCAACTTGTAGGAAATCATGGGCTGGGAATCTTTTGGTGTGGTCAGATTTGACCTTGGACCCCTCCTTCAAGGTCAAACGAGGATAGCCAAACTTAGAAGTGCTTATAGCTCGCTTATTTTTGGTCCTAGAGGTTTGTGATGGTAAACCAACCTATAAGAAATCGTCAGCTGGGAATCTTTTGGTGTGGTCTGATTTGACCTTGGACCTCTCCTTCAAGGTCAAACAAGGATAGCCAAACTTAAAAGTGCTTATAACTTGCTTATTATTGGTCCTAGTAGTTTGGGATGGTAAACTAACCTATAGGAAATCATGGGCTGGGAATCTTTTTATGTGGTCATATTTGACCTTGGACCTCTCCTTCAAGGTCAAATGAGGATAGCCAAACTTAAAAGTGCTTATAACTCGCTTATTATTGGTCCTAGAGGTTTGGGATTGTAAACCAACCTATAGGAAATTATGGGCTGGGAATCTTTTCGTGTGGTCTGATTTGACCTTGGACCCCTCCTTCAAGGTCAAGCGAGGATAGCCAAACTTAAAAGCGCTTATAACTTGCTTATTATTAGTCGTACAGGTTTGGGATGGTAAACCAACCTATAGGAAATCATGGGCTGGGAATCTTTTGACGTAGTTTGATTTGACCTTGGACGTCTCCTTCAAGGTCAAACAAGGATATCCAAACTTAAAAGTGCTTATAACTTCCTTATTATTGGTCCTAGAGGTTTGCAAAGTGAAACCAACCTACAGGAAATCATGGGCTAGGAATCTTTTGATGTGCTCAGATTTGACCTTGAGCCCCTCCTTCAAGGTCAAATGAGGATACCCAAACTTAGAAGTGCTTATAGCTCACTTATTATTGGCCCCTCCTTCAAGGTCAAACGATGGTTCACTGGCTTTGGTGAGTTGTCTTTTCGGTGGATACAAATTTGCATCGGTTCTCCGATGTGTAGGTCTAGTTTTGCTATTGAATTATCTTGTTTTAATACTTTATATACATCTTCTCTCTCTTAAACCTTATTTTCTCTACGTAAACATTGTTTGAACCTTTATATGACACACACTGCTCTGAAAGTCTTCCAGTTTTTGTACTGTTTCACTACTTTTATGTCTCATGGTGTTGAAAACTATTTCCCTGGTCTATGGGGTACGGGTATCTCCGATGCTATTTTATATGTATATCTATTCCACTGGGCAGTAAGCAAAAATGGAAGTAGTGTGACCTTGAAACAGAGTTTCGAGCTCAAGGACCAAAAATAAAGGAGATATAATGCCCATTTTTGTATGATAACTCAACTTGAACTTGAAGCAGGGTCAAAGGTCAGGTTCAGTACTTGCAAAAGATTTGCAGACCATTAGCTCTTTCAAGTTGTTTTCACATTTCGAAACCCTAGGACCTACAATAAGGGAGATATAAGGCCATTCTAGTATGATGACCTCACTTGATCTTAAAGCAGGGGTCAAAGGTCAAATTCCACACTTAATATGCTGAAAGGACCTTTTACTGTTTCACCTCTTCCATATATCATGCTGTTCAGTGCTATTTCTCCGGGCTGTGGAGTACTGGCATCTCTGCATGATGCTATTTCTATGTCTTTTTAACAGTCCCCTGTGTCCTGATTCAATCGCTTGGTCAGAATATTTCCCAGTGCACTGCAAAGAACCCATTGAGAATATTAATAATGGTGATGGACATCCTCCAAAGTATCAGGTGGAGTTTGCAGATATTGGTTGTGGATATGGTGGGCTAATAGGTATGGAAATTCTTTTATTACATTCAGTACATTTTAAATAAAGGAAAACTATATTATTAAGTGAGTGAGTACACATTCCTGAAGAAAATGCTTCAATGCCCAGAAGATTTAATTGAGGTTTTATAAAAAAAGTTGTTGAATGTGTAAAGCTTTGCCTCACCTAATATATTTTTATAAAAATAAACATTAACATTTAGTATAATTTCTTTCATAAATCCAGGTATCTCTATATTTTTATGCATCTGCTCCATTTTATTGATGGGAAAGTAGTTAAGTATGTACACATTTATTTGACAGTTTGTGAGAAATGTTTTTGTCATCATTTTAGTTTCTCTCTCGAAGATGTTCCCAGAAACTCTCATGGTTGGCATGGAAATACGTGTGAAGGTGTCTGATTATGTGATGGATCGTATCAAAGCATTACGTGTGAAACACCCTGGAAGCTACCAGAATATTGCATGTATCAGAACAAATGCCATGAAATACCTGCCTAATTATTTCAACAAGGGACAAGTAAGTAGCAGTGTTCAGTAAAAATGGTTTATTGTATCCACCGGAGACATCTGGTGGATACTTTGGTTAAGTGTTCGCCACGCCGCCGCCACCACGCCCAGCGAGATTTTTATGTTAACGCTCTCAGAGGAAAACTACAAGAGCTAGGTTCACCAAATTTGCAGGATAGCATGGTAAGATTCTCTGGGACTGAAATTAGCCTCATTCTGAAAAACAAGATGGCCGCCGTGGGCATATCTTTGAAAATTATCTACCTTTTTCTACTGGCTGGTTCTCGTAGGTAGAAAATTAAATCTTCTCACACGTGATATGTATAACAGATATACATGTCCTCTACCACCTTTCAGACACTTGACCTTGAAGCTCTTAATTCAATGTCATCCACAGAGTGCCAAAGTGCCCCACATAGCAGACTTTAAAAGTGCCTATATCTCCCTTATTATTGGTCCTAGAGGTTTGCAATGTGAAAGCAACTTACAGGAATCATGGGCTGGGGGCCCCTCTTTTAAGGTCAAACGAGGATAGCAAAACTTACAAGTGCTTATAACTCACTTATTATTGGTCCTAGAGGCTTGCAATGTGAAACCAACTTAGGAAATCATGGGCTGGGAATCTTCTGATGTGGTCAGATTTGACCTTGAGCCCCTCCTTTAAGGTCAAACAATGACAGCCAAAGTTAAAAGTGCTTATAACTCACTTATTATTGATCCTAGAGGTTTGCCATGTGAAACCAACTTATAGGAAATTATGGGCTGGGAATCTTTTGATGTAGTCAGATTTGACCTTGAAAGGTCAAACGAGGACAGCAAATTTAAAAGTGCTTATAACTCGCTTATTATTGGTCCTAGAGATTTGCAGTGTGAATGAACTTACAGGAAATCCTGGGCTGGGAATCTTCTGATGTTTTCAGATTTGACCTTGGGCCTCTCCTTCAAGGTTAAACGATGGTTCACTGTCTTTGGTGAGTTGTCTTTCCGGTGGATACAAATTTGCATCGGTTCTCTGATTAGTAGGTCTAGTTGACCTTGTGTTATTCTCCTAAATTAGTATTAGCATATTGTTTTACACTTCTGTATGTTTATTTTAGTAATCTTCTTTTCATTTGAGTGCAGTCTTATTCACTCATTGTGTTTTTCTTTATGGAGGTTCCAATGTGAACTTAAATTTTCCATGAAAGTATCATATTTGTTTGAAATAATTTGGTACACCAGATTTTATGATTGTATTCAATATATTTGATTCTAATGCAATAGCCATATGTGTACTGGTGGATGAACCTATCAGTCATTTCCTAGCTTACACATCACTTAGCCATGTTGTTAGATGTTTCTACAAAGTGTTTTGTGATACTAAATTGTAAATGGCTTTTAAAGTTACGAATATGACACTTTGATATATATAGACTTTGTATTTTTTTTTTTTCAGCTGAGCAAAATGTTTTTCCTCTTTCCAGACCCTCACTTCAAGAAGACTAAGCATAAATGGCGAATCATTAATTCCACTTTACTTGCAGAGTATGCTTACTGTTTGCGGATTGGGGTAAGGAATGTACTCTGAAAAATATCAGTAGACAACTGTCACTGAACTGTATTTCATGACCAAAGTCTTTCCAAGTATTCAGTATATGTATGATATATATACATGTATATATATATATTTTTTTTTTATCATAAGAAATATATTATTTATCCTGCAAAATGCATCGTGTAAATATGAAAGTAACTTTAGATATGGTGATCACTGTTGTCTAGAGGTTAGAGTTGTTTACCTTGAATGAGCAGGCCATTGAAGGCTCCTTTTAGCTGTTAATTGTTGCTGAGCAATATCAAAACCATTAATACTGTAGTAGAATTGAAATAAAAATCTCAACATCAGTAACATGTCAAAAGTTGTGGCAAAGATCAATTGATATTGATACATTGTTCCATGTGCAAGTTTATGTCTCTCAGTGGATTTACATTCAGTTGGGTGGCCAATAATTCAAGAAAAAATTTTCCCATTGTATCAAAATATAAGTATTAAAATGATGAATTCGTCAAAATTTCAGTTTTATTCACATTTACCATCATATTTAAAGGAAGTATGTCTTTTCGGTTAATTCTTGGAGTTGAAAGTTTTGAAACAACCAATGTTAAGAATCAGTATGAAAAGGTTAGCCAGATAAATATTCCAATAGGTGCTTTCTTCACTATACTTAGGGACTATTATAGGACTTCTGTGAACTTCCCTTATTTCCAATGGATATGAATGTGTCAGTTATGTTTATTTCATACAGAGCCAGGGATAGCTTCCTATCAGTGCTGTTTTTTTTTCTTTTACACTATAGACTGTTTCATGCTGTCAAAGTGACTGGTAACCAACTTTTCATTGATTATTGTAGGTAACTGCCAATGAAACAACAGCATTCAATAGCTAACAGACAGGTGATAGTTTCTTCTTGAGAATTTCTCAATTATGTTGTCTTTGGATGAGCTAAAAATTACTCCCAACACCATTGGATGTAAATTTTTTAATCATCCCTTGGTTGTCCCCAGTCGGGCATTTTACGTACTCTGGAAAGTTTCGTATCTCTTAATTTATAATATCTTTAAATGTTTCAGGGGTTGATCTATACTATCACAGATGTAAAGGACCTGCATGAATGGATGGTGTCACATATTGCAGCTCATCCCCTTTTTGAAACAGTCAGTCAGGAGGAAATGGTGTGTTTGTTTTATTGCAGTACCTTACTCTAAATACTTGTTAGACTGTGGCCTGGAGCTTTGGCTATAAGGAGAATATAGGAATATAGCATGAAAAAAACGTCTAAATGCAGACGGGTTGACATGGTATGAGCACGAAGGCGAAGCCTGAGTGCTTAGCCCACGTCAACCCGTCTAAAATTCTGCATTTAGATGTTTTTTGAGTGCTATACTCCTATTCTAACATGACTGTTTAAAAGAAAATACCTCAAATACTTGTAAGATTAAAAAAAAAATGATCCAAGTGAACACAATAGGGCGCCGCCATGTTGGCTGTTCCATCGAATGAACAGGGATTATATTTTTTCCCTCCAAAGATATACTGTAATATTTTCTAAATTAAGTACAATCAAACAATTCAAAAACATACAACTTTAGTCACTATCACATAGTATTTTAAGTATAATTATGAAAACAAACTTATAGACTATTGTTTCTCAGCCAATACTTATGTATGGGAAGTTGATAACAGCCGTAATGTTGATGCAGAATTTTAGACGGTTTAGAAATCGCTCTCGACCAATCAGAATGATGGACACATCCGTGTCATGTTAGAATGGGTGATAACTAGTGCATGGAGGGGGTGTGGCTGGTAATCAAGGGCCTTTGCAGTTAGTGATGTAAAGTATTTGAAAGAAAACCTTTATCGTTATTGAAGCACTGTCTCTCAACCACCATTTTACAAGTTATAAATTAAACAACCATCTTGTGTTGATCTGTGTCAAAATATTATCCAACGATAGTTAGGAAAATAATCCTCTAGATTTTCTTAAACATATTGAACAATCCATGAATTCAAACTTTTAGCAGTAACTCTTTAAAACTTGGTTAGCAGTTAAGGGTTAGTTTTGCAGGGTCGTTTGGTCAAGTAGTGATATTAGAATAGCTCCTCTGCAAATATTCTGTAGCAAGTGTTTGCACTCAGGTTTGTACCTGATTGGTATTTTCAGTAATTTTGGTTAATTAAGTTTATGCTACTTACATATAGAGTGAGATATCTTAAATTTTTCACCATATTTGAAACATGCCGTAATGCTCACCCACTTAAAAATGAAGTGAAATAAAATTCACATAAATTTTACGGAAGATTAAACAATGGCCTGGTTGCAAAAATCATCAGTGTGATAAAGCTTTCCCATAAAACCCCAATCACACTACAGGTGATATCACCCATGGTAACCCGCGTTTGATGAAATGTCCCTGTCCTTGGATCACCTTGGATCTGATGTCCGTTTGCGACCTTGAGAGTCAGTGGCGAACCGTCCATTACCTTGCGAGTCCCACGGTTGTTTACAAAAGTTTGACATTTCTGCCTCTGAGTTCAATACCGTGGGTAATCGCAGACATTTTCGCACATGCATGTATGAATTTTTACTACAGTAACCAAAAGTGTGGCCCATGGTGTACATAAGGTGAGTTAATATTAATAATATTGGTCGTTTTGCCACATGTTCGTCTGACGGCTACTGAAGGTGGGTTGAGGTTAATGGAGGTGGCTTCTCGGTAACCAATGTTTGTAGTACTATCATGCTACTGTTACTGACGGTTAAAAAACCATGTCCAATCAGTGGCCATCCGCCTGAACAACTCGGACAAAATGGGGCGACCTGGGGGCGGTTCCACCACCGAGAAAAAAACTTCTAACGGCAAGACGTACTGCCTGTAGTGTTGTGAATATGGCATGGGCTAAAGAAATAAAATGGTGTTTTTTCAAAATAATTAAAAAAAATGTTCACATTTATTTTGACTACTTTTCGTTTTAGGATGCAGACCCAGTGGTGGAGAAATTATACACAAGTACAGAGGAAGGACAAAAAGTGACTCGGAATAAAGGAGACAAGTACGCAGCAGTTTTCAGGAGAATAGAGGACCCCTATTTAAACAAATCAGATAGCAGTTGACCCCTATATTTCAGTACAGTGCAGAATTTCTGTAAAAGAAACATACACCATACATAAAAACTAAGGGTGAAAAGTATTACAGAAAACGTTCAACCACCATTGCAAACAGTGGGACTATGGATGCTTAGGACATTGGAAAATATAGGACTACTAAAGTAAAGCCTGGCAGTCAGTTTCTGTAAAATAAACTGTCAGCTTCCAGAACGAGCTTAAAGGTGAAAGTATCACAGAAATTACAGGACCACCATCACAAACAATGGAACTATTGATGCTTAAGACTTTTGAAAATACAGGACAACAAAAGTCAAGATGGCAGTCAAACACCATATTTGAATATGGAGCAAGAATCTTGATCGGTCTCTCAAGAAATATATGTGAAATAAATTTTTTGAAAAACTGTTAGGCTGAGTTAGTGATTAAGCGTCCCTGAAAGGGCGCTTATTTGTTTTCGCCTCAGTTTCCTCGCCGCCGCCGCATTATGGTCTCCCTTGAATATCTACCTTATTATTAGAAGGTTTCAAACCATATTTGCCACTTATATACCTTAGGCGTGGGAAAATTTTTCTGCATGCTTAAATTTGACCTTTGACCTTTATGAAGGTCACATGATCAAAAACAATTTTTTTAAGTACACCCCCCATGTCTCATTTATGGGTGATTTCCTCACACCTTCCAATGTGAGAGCCTTAAATTTAGGTCAACCCCCCTATTATCTTCTTAAGTATTGCATTTAGAGCTATAAAATGTATTGGGAGGTAATAGGAAACCATATGTGGAGAGTCTAAATAGCCGGTCAGTTTTACCCCACGGCCCCCCTTATGGGTCAAACTGGGGTCATAAAATAGCTGATTTTGAGTTTTTGCCTTATATCTCCTTTATTGTTGCTTTTATAGCTTCAGAATGTATTAAGAGGTATTGGGAAAGCATATGTGGAGAGTCTAAATAGCCGGTCAGTTTTACCCCACGGCCCCCCCTTATGGGTCAAACTGGGGTCATAAAATAGCTGATTTTGAGTTTTTGCCTTATATCTCCTTTATTGTTGCTTTTATAGCTTCAGAATGTATTAAGAGGTATTGGGAAAGCATGTGTGGAGAGTCTAAATAGCCGGTCAGTTTTACCCCCCAAACTGGGTCAAACTGGGGTCATAAAATAGCTGATTTTGAGTTTTTTGCCTTATATCCCCTTTATTGTTGCTTTTATAGCTTCAGAATGTATTAAGAGGTATTGGGAAAGCATATGTGGAGAGTCTAAATAGCCGGTCAGTTTTACCCCCGACCCCCCCTTATGGGTCAAACTGGGGTCATAAAATAGCTGATTTTGAGTTTTTGCCTTATATCTTCTTTATTGTTGCTTTTATAGCTTCAGAATGTATTAAGAGGTATTGGGAAAGCATATGTGGAGAGTCTAAATAGCCGGTCAGTTTTACCCCCCGACCCCCCCTTATGGGCCAAACTGGGGTCATAAATAGCTGCTTTGGAGTTTTTGTCTTATATCTCCTTTATCGTTGCTTTTATAGCTTCAGAATGTATTAAGAGGTATTGGGAAAGCATATGTGGAGAGTCTAAATAGCCGGTCAGTTTTATCCCCCGACCCCCCCCTTATGGGTCAAACTGGGGTCATAAAATAGCTGATTTTGAGTTTTTGCCTTATATCTTCTTTATTGTTGCTTTTATACCTTCAGAATGTATTAAGAGATATTGGGAAAGCATATGTGGAGAGTCTAAATAGCCGGTCAGTTTTACCCCCCGACCCCCCCTTATGGGCCAAACTGGGGTCATAAATAGCTTCTTTGGAGTTTTTGTCTTATATCTCCTTTATCGTTGCTTTTATAACTTCAGAATGTATTAAGAGGTATTGGGAAAGCATAAGTGGAGAGTCTAAATAGCCGGTCAGTTTTACCCCCCGACCCCCCCTTATGGGTCAAACTGGGGTAATAAAATAGCCGATTTTGAGTTTTTGCCTTATATCTCCTTTATCATTGCTTTTATAGCTTCAGAATGTATTAAGAGGTATTGGGAAAGCATATGTGGAGAATCTAAATAGCTGGTCAATAGCTGTTTTACCTCCTGACCCCCATGTATGGGTCAAACTGGGGTCATGAAATAGCTTTTGCCTTTATTGTTGCTTTTATGCTTTCACAATGTATTAAAACCTATTGCAAAACCCTGTGGACAATCTAAATAGCAATACATACTTGCACACATGATTATATATGAAGTTATCAATACTCATTACTGAAATGCTTTGTAGCATTTACACAAAATTTACTAAAGTTACATCCAATGTTGTACATCCAATGTACAACACTTTCTCCAGCTTGTCTATGTCTACAACGCTTGTTTATGTTAATTAAAGAAGACCTTTGTAGGATTTTCCCTGTCATGATATCACTAAGGGGGTTGGTTTATGTAACAGTACGGTACAGCTTTGTGCATCCTTAGCTTTACAGCATGCTTATTAAAACCACAAGGCATTTTAAACTCTCAGGGACACTTCGCTTTTGTTAGCAAAAGCATTCATCTAGTTATAATTGGTAAAAGGTGTTGTTTGTACATATGTCAAAAATATTTAGCTTATTATTATGAGATATCTGATTGAGTAGGAATTGAGGCATTTGCTGCAATATGAGAAAGTCACCAGTGAAGGTCACATTGAAAAAGAAATTGGATTGAAATTTCACTGAAATTCAGCAATAGAATAGGTATATGGCATAAACTTGGTGAAAATAAATTTAAAAATTTAATAATTTCCGTGAATTCAAAATAATATAGTGGTCAGTTTCGTATTTGTAATTGCACAGCAACAGTTTAACTTACCAGAACCAGAATGCTTACTAGTATTGTCAGAATATTGGATAAATGGGTGCATGTTCAGAAATGAGATCAACAAAAGTTAAGCCAAAGCAAAGTTCAAGTTTGGGATAGGTTAGGGTGAAAAATCTGTAGTTCAAGAGGTTGCTAATGCTAAGCCATTCCATTCACAGGGTTCCAAAAGATAATTTCAGTACACCTGCAAATAGGCCACTGATAGAAGTGCAAAACGTTGTAGTTTCCTCTCAATGAAATCCAATAAAAGCCCCCATATGTGCCAAAAAAGTGTGTAATTTCTTCAGATTTTGGATTTGTTTCCAATATTTTAAGTTTTCTTTCAAATAGATATGTTGAGAAGCGAACTGACAGATGAGGTGATTTTTGACTGAATTTTTGGCTTACATTTAATCCGTCCATTTAAAGGGTTTTAATTTGGAATCAGATATGGTTGAATCCTGTGTACCTGATCCAGACAACAATTTGTTGAATACAAAATAAAGGCAGAGATTATTTTTCCTGAAACTTTTATCTGATTTTTTTGTCTCAGCTCGATCCTTTATATAACATTTTGACACTGCATTAAGAGAATTAAGAAGTTCATGCGATACACTTGCCAAAAACCTATATTTCCACAAATTAATTATCCTTTCAAATTTCATGTAATCAGTCTTTATAATCTGAAAACTTAAAAAAACTGAGAGAAAGAATTTTCCAGGTTCACTATATCATTGTTTTCAGGGCATTACTGAGGGGCCACGGTGGCAGAGTGGTAACACTCTCGCCTCCCACCTCTGAGGCCGGGGTTCGATTCCCGGCAAGGCCTGAAGTGGGAAAGCTGGTAGTTGCTTACTGTTGGTCGGCAGTTTACAGTACAGAACCCTAATGAACTGTATGTACTGGTTTCCTCTGCCCTTCCACCTACCTGTCGTGATATGACCTGTACAGTGTTGAAAGCGACGTAAAACCCCAAATAAATAAACAAATCAGGGCATTACTGGGGGCATCCACAACAAAAACATACTCCTTATTATCAGTTATCAAAGCGAAATAATATCAATTAATTGAGTGCCTTTCATAATATGCTGTCTTGCGTTACAAGATAGGTGGATAGATCTGGTTTGCTTGAGTACATAATATGGTCTTTGGTCTTTGTATTTTTGTACTGAATATGGGTTACATGTTTATAAATGGAAAATATAAATACCTATTACTGTAATTTTTTTTAGATGAACAAGATATTGTTTTTCTGATGATAATATACACATCAGCAGTATAGTTTTATACCTTTTAATATGACTTGTACTAATGTATTACTACTGATAACCTCATTCATATATTTTACAAGCCTTTATCTTTATCTTTTTATGTCAGCTGACTTGTCAGTCAGCTGACATTATGTCGTCACTCTGCGGCGTGGGCGTACGCGTCTGGGTGAACAGCTTCTTCTCCAAAACTACAAGGCCTAGAGACATGCTGTTTTTTACCCCACAGCCCTTAAGGGCTGTCGGGGTATTGTTTTCACCCATGGTGTCCGGGCGGGTGGGCGGGCGGGCGGCGGGAAATAGTTTGTCCGGGCTGTATCTCAGAAACCGTAAGGTGTAGGATGTTGATACTTGGTAGGGACATTGGTTAGGGGGTGTAGGTGTGCAACGTCATGGTCTGACCTTGATTTGACCTTGCCGTAGTGACCTTGAGTTTGAAAATCTTGTCCGGGCTATATCTCGGAAACCGTAAGGCGTAGGAAGTTGATACTTGGTAGGGATATTGGTTAGGGGGTGTAGGTGTGCAACGTCATGGTGTGACCTTGATTTGACCTTTGACCTTGCCGTAGTGACCTTGACCTATAAAATCTTGTCCAGGCTTTTTCTCGGAAACTGTAATGTGTAGGAAGTTGATATTTGGCAGGGACATTGGTTAGGGGGTGTAGGTGTGCAACGTCATGGTGTGACCTTGATTTGACCTTTGACCTTGCCGTAGTGACCTTGACCTATAAAATCTTGTCCGGGCTATATCTCAGAAACCATAAGGTGTAGGAAGTTGATACTTGGTAGGGATATTGGTTAGAGGGTGTAGGTCTGCAACGTCATGGTCTGACCTTGATTTGACCTTTGACCTTGCCGTAGTGGCCTTGACCTATAAAATCTTGTCCGGGCTATATCTCTGAAACCATAAGGTGTAGGAAGTTGATACTTGGTAGGGACATTGGTTAGGGGATGTAGTTGTGCAACGTCATGATCTGACCTTGATTTGACCTTTGACCTTGGTGTAGTGACCTTGACCTATAAAATCTTGTCCGGGCTATATCTTGGAAACCGTAAGGTTGAGGAAGTTGATACTTGCTAGGGACATTGGTTAGGGGCTATAGGTGTGTATTATCATGGTGTCACCTTAATTTGACCTTTGACCTTGTCGTAGTGACCTTGACCTATAAAATCTTGTTGCACCTTTGGGTCTCTCTTTTGATGCAGATTAAGCACTATTAAAGTCATATTAGAATTTATTAAGAATTTTACTTTCATAACTTCCCATTGTAAGAGATAGAATTTCATCAAGTGAGCCACAGATTTTGCTCCAACATCACACATAAGCATTCATTAAATGTATTACTACTTCTGTATGCATGGTAATATTCAAACCATCTAAACCATAATTCGGGCCTTGCAGATGTAGATAAAGAGGGTTGAATTTTAGTTTGCTGATTAATGCTGTCATCTTGTTATTGAATTATCTTGTTTTAATACTTCATCTTTATATGCATGATCTTTCTTTTAAACATTATTTCTCCATTTAAACATTGTTCGGACCTTTGTATAACTGACAGTGCTCTGAAAGTATCCTGAAGTTTGTACTGATACAGTACTTCTGTATCTCATGGTGTTGAAAATATTTCCCTAGGCTGTGGGGTACGGGCATCTCTGATGCTATTTTTTTAAAAGATACCTTATCTATCGAGGATGAAAAATTGTTCAAGGCATGCAAATCTGTCTGTTTGTCTGTTTGCTAGAGACATTACATGGGAGGTACCCCCACCAAAAGTGTGAAAATTTCAACACTTTATCACAATTTTCTCAGTGACTATTGCAGGGATTTCTCTCATATCTTGCATATATGTACTAGGCCAGAGATAGATTCTCTTGTGTGAGTGTGAGACCTGGATCTGTCTTAGTTTTTTTTAAATAAATTTTTTTAATAATTTTTAATGCATTAAAATTCATGAAATCATGCACTAAATCACTTATAACTTGAAAAGTGTTGCATTTAGAGCATTTTGTTAAAATATGTTATTCAGCTACTTTTTTCATAGCTACAACATGGTGAGTAACTTGGGTGTCTGTCTCAATAGCTAAGTGAGTAATAGCTACTTTTGGGCTTTTCAGTAACTACCATCTTGAGTAAAATCACTTGTAACTTGAAAACTATTGCATTTAGAGAATTTCGTATAAATATGTTATTCAGCTGCTTTTGGGTCAGCTATAACATAGTCAAATTTCAGACCTGTAGTTCATGGCATAGCTGAGTAATAGCTACTTTTAGGTTATCACTGTTGAGTAAATCACTGATAACTTGAAAACTATTGCATTTGGAGTATTTTGCTTCAATATGTTATTCACCTATTTTGGGGTCAGCTATAACATAGTAAAATTTCAGATCTGTGGCTCATGGCATAGCTGAGTAATAGCTACTTTTAGGTTATCACTGTTGAGTAAATCATTTATAACTTGAAAACTATTGCATTTACAGAAATTTATGCAAATACGTTATTCAGCTACTTTTGGGTCAGCTATAACATAGTGAAATTACAGACCTGTAGCTCATGGCACAACTGAGCAATAGCTATTTTCAGGTACTGACTGTTGAGTAAATCAATTGTAACTTGAAAAATATTGCATTTACAGTATTTTGCTTAAATATGTTGTTCACCTACTTTTGGGTCATCTATAACATCGTAAAATTTCAGACATGTAGCTCATGGCATAGCTGAGTAATAGCTACTTTTAGGTTATCACTGTTGAGTAAATCACTTATAACTTGAAAACTATTGCATTTAGAGTATTTTGTTTCAATATGTTATTCACCTATTTTGGGGTCAGCTATAACATAGTAAAATTTCAGACCTATAGCTCATGGCATAGCTGAGTAATAGCTACTTTTAGGTCATCACTGTTGAGTAAATCACTTATAACTTGAAAACTATTGCATTGACAGAAATTTGTGTAAATACGTTATTCAGCTACTTTTGGGTCAGCTATAACATAGAAAAATTTCAGACCTGTAGCTCATGGCATAGCTGAGTAATAGCTACTTTGAGGTTATCACTGTTGAGTAAATCATTTATAACTTGAAAACTATTGCATTTACAGAAATTTGTGTAAGTATGTTATTCAGCTACTTTTGGGTCAGCTATAATATAGTGAAATTACAGACCTGTAGCTCATGGCACAACTGAGCAATAGCTATTTTCAGGTACTGACTGTTGAGTAAATCAATTGTAACTTGAAAAATATTGCATTTGGAGTATTTTGTTAAAATATGTTGTTCACCTACTTTTGGGTCAGCTATAACATAGTGAAATTACAGACCTATAGCTCATGGCATAGCTGAGCAATAGCTATTTTCAGGTTCTCACTATTGAGTAAATCAGTTGTAAATTGAAAACTATTGCATTTACAGTATTTTGCTTAAATATGTTGTTCACCTACTTTTGGGTCAGCTATAATATAGTAAAAATTCAGACATGTAGCTCATTGCATAGCTGAGTAATAGCTACTTTGCTTATAACTCACTTATTGGTCCTAGAGGTTTGGAATGGTAAACAGACATATAGGAAATCATGGGCTGGGAATCTGTTGATGTGGTCCGATTTGACCTTGGACCTCTTCTTCAAGGTCAAACGAGGATAGCCAAACTTAAAAGTGCTTATAACTCGCTTATTATTGGTCTTAGAGGTTTGGGATGGTAAAACAACATATAGGAAATCATGGGCTGGGATTCTTTTGGTGTGGTCAGATTTGACCTTGGACCCCTCCTTCAAGGTCAGTTGAGGATAGCCAAACTTAAAATTGCTTATAACTCGCTTGTTATTGGTCCTACAGGTTTGGGATGGTAAACCAACCTACAGGAAATCATGGGCTGGGAATCATTTGGTGTGGTCGGATTTGACCTTGGACCCCTCCTTCAAGGTCAAACAAAGATAGCAAAACTTAAAAGTGCCTATAAATTGCTTTTTATTGGTTCTAGAGGTTTGGGATGGTAAACCATCCTATAGGAAATCATGGGTTGGGAATCTTTTGGTGTGGTTGGATTTGACCGTGGACCCGTTCTTCAAGGTCGTACGAGGATACTGCATTTGCAGTATTTCTTTAAATATGTTTTAACCTACTCTTTACACTTAAACAGTTACCTTGTTACTTTCCTTCATAATACCATTTGCAGGGAACAACTTTTTTGTCCTTTTCTTCTGTCAGGTTCAGATTTTCTTTTGAACATGCTGTTCAATTACCATTTACTGTACTTCTATACAGCACTTTCCCTGGTAATTATGCTTTCCTCTCATTATTACCTTCACAAATCAAAAACACTCAGTCAGCTGACACAGTGCCCGTTCACGGGCACTCTCCTCTTGTTTATTTCCCGCCTGGCGTGCCGGCAGGAGATTATAATTTGCACTGTGTGTGTGTCATGCAGTTTTCTCTGAAACCACTACAGTTACACAATTTTGGTAAATTACCTGTCCTAATGAATTTTTAAGCTCTTCAATATTTTTCGTTTGAACTTTGGCCTACTTTTGAGTGAGCAATAGCACTTTTACCTAATATAATTATATAATTTATAACTCTCATTTTGAGTATTTTGTTCAAATATGTTGTTCAGCTACTTTCTCCACAGGTACAACATGGTTAGTAGTTTGGAAGTGTATCTCCATAGCTAAGTGAGTAAGAGCTACTTTGTCAATTTTTAATAACCATAATGAGTAAATGGCTTATATCTAGTATCACAGCGACACAATTTTTCTGAAATATGTTGTTCATCTACTTTTTTGTGAACAGTGTTTAAAATTGGTCTTATTACATACAAAATTCTCACCCAGGGTCAACCAGTTTACCTAAGAGGATTAATCCACCCCTACACCTCTTTCAGAAACACAAGGCGAAGTACCCCCAAACTCAAGTTCCTTCAAACCCCCACAGTGACTTTTAATCGTAGAGTTCACAAATCAATTAAACACTTTCTAATTCCTTCGGTCACTATACCCCTGCCCTCTGGAACTCTTTCCCTCTCCATGTAAGAAATAGTCCCTCTGTTGCATCTTTTAGGAAGCATCTCAAAACTCACCTCTTCAGCTCTAGCTTCCCAACTTAGTCTTCCTTCCCTCCCGGTGACACAGTGCCCGTTCACGGGCACTCTCCTCTTGTTTATTTCCCGCCTGGCGTGCCGGCAGGAGATTATAATTTGCACTGTGTGTGCATATGATAATGACTTTGTTTAATTAGCGCACTGAGTTCCTCATTGTGGGGAAGATATTTGCGCTTGCAAAGCAGATTAGATTAGATTAGAACAGTAACATATTTAACTGTTGCTCAATGTACAAGTGAGTAATTGCTACTTTTAGTGAAAATGTGAAAAATCACAAATATCTCGCAAACCGTAAGAGATAGAGCAATTTCGAGCGAATTTTTGACCGGCAGGGTAGAACAGGAGTATCCTGTGCCTAGGGGAAAATTTTCAATTTTCGCCACTTTTGCCGGCCATCTTGAATTTTAGCAGAAAATGAAAAAGTGTGAATATCTCAAAAACTGTAAGAGATAGAGCGATTTTGAGCAAATTTTTGACCCACAGGGTAGTGTATATTGTGCTTTCTCCACTTTTGGCGGCCATCTTGGATTTCAGCGGAAAGTAAAACATTGAAAATATCTTGGAAACGGTAAGAGATAGAGCAATTTTGAGCGAATTTTTGACCCATAGGATAGTACATGAGTATCCTGTGCCTAGGGGAAAATGAAAAAGTGTGAATATCTCGAAAACCGTAAGAGATAGTGATTTCGTGTGAATTTTTGACCCACAGGGTAGTACAAGAGTATCCTATGCAAAGGGGAAAAATTTCAATTTTCACCACATTTGTCGGCCATCTTGGATTTGAGCAGAAAATGAAAAAGTGTGAATATCTTGCAAAGCATAAGAGATAAGAGCGATTTCAAGTGAATTTTTGACCCACAGGGTAATACAGGAGTATCTTGTGCCAAGGGGAAAAATTTCAATTTTCGCCACTTTTGGCAGCCATCTTGAATTTTAGCAGAAAATGAAAAAGTGTGAATATCTTGAAAACCATAAGAGATAGAGTGATTTCGAGCGAATTTTTGACCTGCAAGCGCAAGGTAGTACAAGAGTATCATATGCAAAGGGGAAAAATTTCAATTTTCGCCACTTTTGGCGGCCATCTTGGATTTGAACGGAAAATGAAAAAGTGTGAATATCTCGAAAACCGTAAGAGAGCGATTTCGAGCAAATTTTTGACCCACAGGGTAGTACAGGAGTATCCTGTGCCTAGGGGAAAAATTTCAGTTTTCACCACTTTTGGCGGCCATCTTGGATTTTAGCAGAAAATGAAAGAGTGTGAATATCTCGAAAACCGTAAGAGATAGAGCGATTTCAAGCATTTTTTAACCACAGGGTGCTACACGAGTGTCCTGTGCCTAAAAATCCCAATTTTTGCCACTTTTGGCCGCCATCTTGGATTTGAGGGGAAAAGGAAAAAGTGTGAATATCTCATAAACTAGAACAGAGTCATTTTGAGTGAATTTTTTACCCGCAGGGTAGTACAAGAGTATCCTATGCAAAGGGGGAAATTTCAATTTTTGGCAATTTTGGTGGCTATCTTGCATTTTAGCGGGGGGAAAAAACATTGAAAATATCTGGGAAACGGTAAGAGATAGAGCGAATTCTTGATCCGCAGGGTAGTACAAGGAGTATCCTGTGCCTAGGGGAAAAGTTTCAACTTTCGCCACTTTTGGATTGGATTTTAGCGGAAAATGAAAATGTGTGAATATCTCGAAAACAATGAGACGGCGATTTCAAGCGAATTTTTGACCCGCAGGATAGTCCAAGAGTGTCTTGCCACTTTTGGCGGCCGTCTTGGATTTGAGCGGAAAATGAAAAAGTCTGAATATCTTGAAAACCATAAGAGATAGAGCAATTTCGAGCGAATTTTTTACCCACAGGGTAGTACAAGAGTATCCTATGCCAAGGGGAAAAAATTTCAATTTTCGCCACTTTTGGTGGCCATCTTGGATTTTAGCGGAAAATAAAACATTGAAAATATCTAGAAAAAGGTAAGAGATGAGCGATTTCAAGCGAATTTTTCATCCGCAGGGAAGTACAGGAGTATCCTGTGCCTAGGAGAAAAATTTAAATTTTAGCCACTTTTGGCGGCCATCTTGGATTTTAGTGGAAAATGAAAAATATGAATATCTCGGAAAAGGTATTTCTTCCCCTTTAATACTCGGTGGGAGATACATACCACAGCAGTGGTCTTGTTTTACCATTATTCACTTCCTTTGCTGTGGGACACTCATTTTTCCTTTAGCAAAAACCTTTTTTAGTTCACAAGTTTTGTGACATTCACCAGTAAATTCAAAGCCAAGAACTTATGGTCTATTTTTTTTCTTTTTTTTTTTTTCATTTTAACCAGGTTCTTGCATGCAGATGCAAAATATGTACACTAAAGCTTTCAATTAGCAGGATGCCTAATGTTTTGTTACCTTCAAAGTCGAGGTCAGTGGCCTTGTGAAACTTTTTATTGCCAAATTTTAATTCACATTTTACGTGACTTTCACATTTAAGTTCAAGATCAATGGCCTTCATCAGGTTTTTTCTCGTATTGCGATCTGCCTTTTAAGTTTCAAGTCAATGCCCCTGAGATTTATTTCTCAATTTCAGTTCATATTTTGTGACCTTCACCTTTAATTTCTAGACAAAAAAGCTGGGATCACTCTTTGTTTTTGCCAATTTTTCAGATTTTAACCAGGATGTTGCATGCAAAAGCTTATAGTTCTGCCAAAGTATCTTGGTTTCTAGAGTTTTCTGGTTGGATTTGGACAAATGACAAGTTGTCCATTGTTTTGTGATCTTTACGTGTAAATTTAAGGTCAATGACCATGAGGTCTATTTTCACGTGTTGACCAGGTTGATATTAAACGTATTACTATGAAGACAGTGATATAGACATTGGAGCTCTTTCTGTCACCCACAAAGTGCCCAATTAACACAATATTGTCTATAAACTGCCTTCTCATTACTTTTAGTTCTGGCACTACCAGATTGAAATTTACTGTTATTGAGTTCGAAACAAGGACTAACTCTAACAGTAGTTTGATATTGTCTTGCTATTTTTTGACATCCCCTTTAAAGTCAAGTGGGTGCCCTTGTCAAACTTGCATAGGTTTCATGAGGTGCACTTTTGAAATAGTCTTTTCATCATTAAACACACTGTATTGGTGCTGTGACTTTGTCATATTTTTTACTAACTTTACTGTATCATATTTGTGGGCAACATTTGAATGCTTAGCTGTATAGGCAAAAAGTAAATGTGCTTGCCCTGAGCAACACTCATCTAAGCAAGCTGAGTCAGATGATCAAGTTTCTTACAATAACTGAGGATCAGTAAGTGGGGCTTCAACCTCTGAGGTTGCCGGTTCGAATCTCAGCCCAGGTACTTGTTGGAAAGTTGGTAGTTACTTGCTGATGCACAGTGGTTTACATTGCAGAATCTTGAACTAATATGCACTGGTTCCTCCACCAATAAACTACCCATCGCAAAATGACCATGGCTGTTGAGCGTGATGTAAAATATATATAACACAATATATAAATAAATGGGTTTGAGTAGTCTGTCAGTGAGTTGGAATTCACTTCATATGTGTGGGATACACTTATAACCTTAAGATTTTTGACATAAAACAGAACTTAAAACCTGCCAAAACATTTTACCATTGATAACTACAAAACAGTTCATCTAGAGTAAAAGTGAGCAAACTTGATCCCTGTTTTATGTTTAATTCACATACGCCTAACCACATGACTAAAATATTGCAAAGAAATGCTTATCTCTGTATTATGTTTTGTTAATATACAGTGACAGGACGTCCAAAACATTTTACTTTCAAACTGTCTCGTGTACATTTTATATCTTGGCTAATACTTATTTTAAAAATCAGAATTTCATAGAATTTTTGTTTTCAAAACCCAGTTTCAAATTTTCTTTAGAACTAGACTTACGCATCGGAGAACCGATGCAAATTTGTATCCACTGAAAAGACAACTCCCCAAAGCCAGTGAACCATCGTTTGACCTTGAGAGGGGCCCAAGGTCAAATCTGAAAACATCAGAAGATTCCCAGCCCATGACCTCCCATAACTTGGTTTCATATTGCAAACCTTTAGGACCAATAATAAGCAAGTTATCAGACTTTTAAGTTTGGTTATTGTCGTTTGACCTTGAAGGAGGGGCCCAAGGTCAAATCTGACCACATCAAAAGATTCTTAGCCCATGATTTCCTACAGGTTGGTTTCACATTACAAACCTCTAGGACCAATAATAAGCGAGCTATAAGCACTTTTAAGTTTGGCTATCCTCGTTTGACCTTGAAGGAGGGGTCCAAGGTCAAATCTGACCACATCAAAAGATTCTTAGCCCATGATTTCCTACAGATTGGTTTCACATTACAAACCTCTAGGACCAATAATAAGCGAGCTATAAGCACTTTTTATGACTGACAAAGAAACGCCTGTGGCAGCCGTCTTGTTTTTCAAAATGAGGCAAACAATATTCTCAGGCAAGATTTTATGATTATGAATATATCCTGCAAATTTGAGAAGGCTAGCTATAATATTTTTTTTGTTGGGGTGGTAACGGTGAAATCTCTACACACTGCGGCGGCGTAACAAAGCGAAATCCATAGTATCCACCGGATAACACTATGATCAAGTATGGCGGAAGGAGACAGCAAGTCAATCCACATGTAACTTGTCTGTAAAATATTTTACTGAACTAGTTAGTCACTCAAACCACATCAACCATGTGCCAAAAAATAAACATTTTATTGACTCTATACAGCTTATATACATTATACAATAACAGATGAAAATGTTCAAGCTTTAATCCACACAAGTGGTAGCAAATACTGCTTATTATTAACCTTCCAATATCTGTCCAAAGATTCTATGGTTTAATTATAAATAATTGGGGAAACATTTTTCTTACATTTCACCCACAAATACATGCACCATTCTGTGAGGATGATTGTCATGACCAATGAAGACACATTTCTTCCATGAATCTAGTTTCCACAACACAATCCTGTGATCGTTCTAGAAAATCAAAGTGTATAATAAACACTTATCAAAAACATGATCTAGTTGACAACTACTGTCTAAGTGGAAATTTTCAAGACATTCATTTTCCTTATTTTAGCTAATTTGCTTGAATAGTGAAAATTAATTCCTAGTGAAAATTTCAATCGGCATTATTCTATTAAGTAGAAAGTAACCATTAGTGAGAACAAATTCTGATGAATGTCTGGAACATTGGAAATTGGCAAAAGTTTCTTCTAACTAAAATGCCTACTTAAACAGTACTTAATTAATGCTATTCAATAACATGGCAGTGAGCACATTCACGTTATGTCAATACTTTTCCTTTATACTTCAAATGTTTATGATCAAGCACACTGTTTCAACTATTTATGTAATCATTAAATTCACTGAAGCTATAAAATACATCCAAGTTACAGTTGAAGGAGATTTCAAATAATTGAAAACACTTAAATACTCCATTAAAGATGTGCATAATTTTCAGTTTTCTTTGCAACATGATCTACACTTCAAACGAGAGTTAAATATCCTAGTCTAATAAAGTGTTTAAAATTAAATCAATGGAACATGACTGGTTTAATACTTTACAACAAGAGAGTCAGAAATGCCCCAAAAGGCAGGTTGCGCAGGCAGCAATAAAGTTAGTGGCTGCTGTAATTAAATTTAGAAATAAGAAATGTTAGGTCACCCAGTTATGGTAAATGTGTTAGATGTGGTAATGTAAAATGTAAAACTTGTAATCTAGGTTACATAATTGTGTCTATGCTATAAACAGACAAATGAACGGATGAAATTACACCAATTTCGAAAGCAACTTGGCTATGATGGTGATCTCTCTCCCTGTCAAGTTTGAATTCGATTGGACAAAGCGTTTTCGAGTTAGAGTCCAAAAACAGAAATGTTGACAGACAGACAAAAGAACAGACGGAATTACACCAATTTTGAAAGCAACTTAGCTATGATGATGATCTACCTCCCTGTCAAGTTTGAATTTGACTGGACAAAGCGTTTTGGAGTTAGAGTCCAGAAACGGAAAGGTTGACAGACAAAAAGATGGAATTACATCAATTTTGAAAGCAACTTAACTATGATGGTGATCTATCTCCCTGTCAAGTTTGAATTCGATTGGACAAAGCGTTTTCGAGTTAGAATCTGGAAACAGAAATGTTGATGGACAGAGACAAAAAATGGACAAACGAACAGACGGAATTAAACCAATTTCGAAAGGCGCCTAGCTATGATGGTGATCTATCTCCCTGTCAAGTTTGAATTTGATTGGACAAAGCGACTTCGAGTTAGAGTCCAGAAACGGAAATGTTGACGGACAAACGAACGGACAGAATTACACCAATTTCGAAAGGAACCTAGCTATGATGTTGATCTATCTCCCTGTCAAGTTTGAATTTGATTGGACAAAGCGTTTTCAAGTTAGAGTCCAGAAACAAAAATGTTGACGGACAAATGAACGGACGGAATTACACCAATTTCGAAAGGAACCTGGCTATGATGGTGATCTATATCCCTGTCAAATTTGAATTCAATTGGACATAGCGTTTTCAAGTTAGAGTCCGGAAACAAAAATGTGGATGGACAGACAGACGAACGTTGGACACATCAATCTAATAAGTGGGTTGGTTACACACAACCCGCCTAAAAATGAGTAACTATGGTCCGTTTCCGTGAACACAAGGAATAACCAGGGTAAGAAAACAAAATAAGCCTTAGCCACTAAGGCATCCTGGGTGCATCCTTTAATAGGACACAATCATCTAAATTTGTGCTAATTTTACATCAAGGGAAAGCAGATACCTAATCCTGTTGCCTAATTTACAAATAAGTATAGAATTTGCCACAAGTCAAGGAATAAGAAGAGTAGGGGGTCCCTACTGACAATTTTCAATTACTGTGGGAAATATCACACATTTCCTAACCAATATTAATATAACTTAAATTTGCTGATTGAAAATATTTGCACAGGGAAGTTATTATAAGACACTACTGTTTAAAATTCAAGTACTAAACCACGATCGTAATCATGCTATGTATTACAAATAGTTCATACTAATTTCATTTTCTCTTTTCATAAGATTTTCTTCTCATCCCTTTCAGCAGCAGGGGTCATACTGGCATATGCCACCAATACTTTTAACACGAGGTTATGGGATGGATTTGAACCCATGGCCAAAAAGATCAGATCCAAGAGATTATTTGACACAGCCTGAAGAAACCCGAGAAGGCTACTTAATTAAGTCCCTATACTTTTCTTCAGTCAGCATCAAAAAAAAGTCTACATATTTTTCTCTCTTAACTAATACATAGTACTGTCAATTGACAATCCTATGTGAGCTATTATGAAAGCTTTCACATGCACAGTTAAGTAACCTATAGCACTTACAGGCAAGCAACATTTTGTGATTGATGACTGTGGGATTAACAGGTTGCAAAATCTAACATGAAAGTTGTGTTTTACTGTGACAATTAACTTCTTAAAAAATTAAGAACCATTAAGTTCCAAAGAGTGCCACTGGTTTAAATTAACCTACTAGTTACTTCACTAAAATATCATTACTAAGTTTCTTCTGTTACAAAATTTGTAACTGGTTCAAATAATTATTGCCTTGTCTTGGGATGTTTAAAAATACCTAAAACCAAATAACCGATTTTATCTGCTTTTACTGCACAAAATACCTGCTCATAAGAAGTTCAGTTTATGTGTGTTTTGGTGTAATATCAACGAGAATAGTCCCCTACAAAATCCCTCTAATCACCAGTCATAAGGAAGGCAATAAAACACGCACTAACAAGACATGGATTTAAAAACAGTGTCACTAGCATCACTTATTGATACTGTTCTGCAATTTTATTTACAAACCTATTTACAGTATATTATTATGTCCAATTGATTAACACTGTACATAAATCACAGTATACTCCAATAAATGCAAACGTGCATAAAATGTCTCACAAAGTCAGACTCTTCATGCAAAAAAATCTGTCAGTAACTTGTATAAACTTATAGCCATCACATACTCGGACCAAAAAAACCCTGTGACTACTACTGCTACTACTACACAAAATGACTGTATTTTCTAGGGTTCAAATAACCATTGTTATTGTACAGCTCTTTAATTGCCACTAATGGAAATAGTCTTTTTTTTTTGTTAAATTACTCACTGCTTCACATAACATTTTAATTAACACCCGGGCTATGTTTGATATCTTTTTAACATCAACAGAAACAACTTTCCAGTTTCTTAAATGATATGTTTATCAGATTACAAATAGATCTTAGCTTTGATGCACATAAATAATCCTGATTCTTGGAAGGAAAGATTATCAAATCTGTCTTGATTAATATGTTGGTTTGTTAAAGCTTAAAGACTGAAACATTAAGATGCATTTATATTAAGTTTGGTATCATGGTATTAAAAGATCATTAGAGTTTCTTTAAGATATTGTTACAAAAAGGTTTGAATTTAATATATCCAGCAGAAAAAAAATATATATAGAGTAAGAAATGTAAAATTCGCCACATATCTGAAATTCGCCACATGTGAAAATACTAATAAAATAAATGGATTGTGGTGAGATTTGTTGACTGTATAGTAAATTAAAGCTTTTTGAACTGAAAAATACCAATTTTTGGACAAAATCATCATTTTCTTCATAAAATTAACTAAGGTTTTAGAGGTGGCGAATTTTAGATTCCTGGCGAATTTTAGATTTCTTACTCTATATCACTTTTCATCCTATATTTTTAGACTTTTACATTGCTTGTGGGTGGTTTGATAAGGGAAATAGCAACCAGCAAACTTTGTTTTACAATACTGGATTTGTATTGGAATATAAATTTATCAGTTCACATGTTCACACCAAACTGGAATGACTACAAACTGAATATTAATACATGCATAAATGTAGATACAAATGAAAAGCTTAACTCAGTCTGTTGGCAGCACTTATTGATATATACAAAGAGATTTATAAAACGTAAAACACTTTCAAAAATATCTTAATGCAACTTGAACAAGTTTTCCCAGCATGGTGCTTTTACAATAAAAAGCCACAAAAGCAAAACCAGATTTTTAAACAAATTTTTCTTTTTAATTGTCAAATTTACAATTACTTCATTACTCTTGTATGTACGAGACATATTTAGAGCACATAAACTTTATCTATATTTTCTACAGCCTCAAAACCTGCTAAAAGTAACTTATGTTCAACTTTAGGCCAACTTTTTCTAAAATTGTGTAGATATTTAACTACTAACATGATCAAAATTCTGCACTCGGCTTATTTAAATTCTGCATATTATGAACCAGAATGAATGAAGTCAGATCAGCTGAACATAAGCAAGCATATAATATTACCTGATATATTTAAACCAAACTTTTATGAAGCTCATGAAGTATTAAGATGTACAAAGCAGAAGTAGTCAGTACAATCTTTTTTCACCCACTGACTTTCCCAATCAATTGTGTCTGCTGCTGCCTGATGAATACTACAGGTTTATGGGTTAATTGTAACAAACCATTTGTAATTTAAACTAGACCTAGTGCATAGGAGAACCGATGCAAACTGTAGCCACCGGAAAGACAACTCACCAAAGCCAGTGAGCGGGTTGAGCTAGAACCGAAGGCTCAGTGCAATCAAATGTTAGTCCATGATTTGCAATAGGATGGCTTCAGGTTCTAAACCACTAGGACCAGTGAAGTCTGACAGGTGGCAACAACTGAAAGTTAGTGCTTCAATGGCATGAGAGAATTATGCCAAAGTTTGTGATATCTTTTATGTTGTTTATCCTCGTACCTGTCTCATACTGGAGTAAAAAGATGTGATGTTACAAGAGTATTTTATCAATAACTTCTGTGGTAAATGTGGCAGTGCAAAACACTCAGACAGAGCCAAGGTCAAAGATCTCACCAAGGTCACGACATAGCACACACCATCCAACCAATACACTTGCCAGGTGACAACGTCCGACATGTTATAGTTTCCGAGATATAGATGACAATAGTGAACAGTCGGGGGTCATTACAGGAAGGTCAAATCAAGGTCAGACCATAACATTGCACAACTGCATCTCCAACCAATGTTCAAACCAAGTATGAACTTACTGTCTCTCACAGTTCCTGAGATATAGCATAGACAAAATTTTGCCCAATGTACACCTGGACACCATGGGTGAAAAGAATACTCATACAGCCTTTACAGGCTGTGCGGTAAAAAAAGGGAAAAAGTTTCGTTATTTTCACAACAGGATCACATTTATATAACTTCTAATGTTCATGTTTCCTTGCTTATTATGATACATAAAAATACAAACTATTAAACAAATAATGATATCTGTACAATGTCTATTACTTACAGAGAATGATAATATATGTAATGAACATGCAAAACGTAAGTGAACCTTATTTGTGAACAGAAATGAGAGAAAAACAACAACAACAACAATGAAGAGGTTCAGTTCTTAACAAAATGACATATCTACTCAGCAATAAAAGAATTGTAACATTTCTGTATGTATCCGTTGTGTTTTAATATTACTCCAAGCAAAGAGGTAAACTAACAGGATGTTGGGTTTGAAAAAAAAAACAAAAAACACATTCATCACAAACCCTTCACTAAGAAGAAGGGCTGTTATTTTGTGCAGGTGATGTGCTGCTGTAAAGTTCACTGGGGTCAGAATTCTGAGAGGATTCACTGGAAACTGGAGACACTAGTGTATATGAAGATCCGGGTTTGAATTTGCTTCTTGGGGTACTGACCCCACCACCTGATTTCCGCTGTTTCCTGCGCACGGTGGATTTGTTATTGTTACTGTTTCTACAGGTTTCGCATACAAATACTTCAGGGATGTTAGAGCGCCGTACTTTGGCGCAGGTTAAGTGCAGCCACGTCAGACATAATGAGCACTCTATCATTGGTCGACCAGAGTAAGGCTTTCCACAGAAACAAGTGACAGCATCGTAGGAATCATCCTCTGAAAGTACAGTGGTAAGAGATACTTAGAGAACACACTTGGAAAATAGTAAGGTATAAACTAGGGCTGCAAACTGCTACCCGAGCCTCGATAGACGAGTCGGTCATTGCTGGGACTTGAGTCCATTTTAACTACTTGATTACTCACAGTGTATTGTATTACTGAAATGAAACGTTTGTGTAACATATTTTTGTAATTACATTTTGGCATTTCCGCAATTACAGTTGTGTTTTTGGCTTAAAAACATATAATTTACTCCATATTCTATAATACCTTGTTAAATAGATGATGTTTCTCTGCAAAAGTTTTGCTACCATTTGTCTACAGAAGACTTCTAATGGTAGATACTAAATCTCGTGGTTATTCGAATTCGGGTTGGTTGTCAGAGTACAGGTACTCAGAGCTGTGTTTTAGCACCCGTCCCTGCCCTAGTATAAACAATATAGAAGTTCCATTGTTGCTTTTTCTTTGAGATCAACGGATCAGATAATTGAATTGAAATGGGTCACTTTATGTGTAATTTCTGGCTATATTATCCTAAAAAGAGAAACTGTTGAAGAGTAATGGGCTTCAAGCACAATTTTTTGCTCATTCTTGCCCTGACTGAAAGCAAGTACTGCACATTCGTTATAAAAGTACTGGAGTCCTGCAACTGATGTAAATATAGAAGATTGGGGAACAACAGAATTTGATCTACTGGGAATTACCTTTTCGGTAGACCTCTGTAAAATACCAAGCATTAACTATTCTAAAGCGGAAAAAAAAATTTAAAATGAACTAAGGAAGTGGGAAATAAGATACTTAACACCTATTGGTAAAATTACAGTTCTAAAAACTAAATCATCAAAAATTAAATCATTTTTTTATCTCTCTACCAAGTCCAAGCCCCTCCTTTACTAGTGCACTGAATGATATTTGCTACAAATTTATATGGGATCAAAAACCGGATAAAATTAGTAGAAAACAACTGTGCACTGGCATTCTAGAAGGTGGACTGAAAATGATTGATATTGACAGCTTCATAAAAGGTCTAAAGGCTTCTTGGATTCGTAACCTGTATATTAAAACAGCAGCTCCTTGGGTACAGTTGGCAAAATATATTGTTGGTGACACCAATAAAATAGCATTGTTTGGCTCTGATTGGACAGTCCAAAGGGCAAAACAAATGGACAACCGTTTTTGGAAAGATGTTCTTTCGGCTTGGGCCTGTGTATTACAGAACTTTCACCAAAAGTGTAATATTTATGAAATATTACATCTACCATTGTGGTACAACCCAGAAATAACACGGACAACTCTCTATATACCTGAATTATATCAACAGGGCATCTTATATCCTATAGACCTTACGAGAAATGGTGACATAATGACTAGGGAAAATATCGCCCTGTTTTATAATATCGCATTAGATTTTTTGACTTACCATAGATTGTATCTATGCTTGAAAAAACTTATTGGGTTAACAAATCTCAACACTAACGCGTACCAACGACCAATATTTCCAACTCAGGTCCAACTGTTACATAGGTCACGAAAAGGAACAAAGGATTTCTACAACATAATCTTGCCATCAATCATCCAAGGGAACAATTTTAAGAAAAAATGGGAAGCTGATTTAAGTTTAATTCTGGATACATTAACCTGGAAAAATATTTATAGAATATGTTTCTACAGTTTAAAGGACAATTTTCTGATTTGGTTCCAATATAAAATAATCTACAGGTTAATTGCGACCAATCGACACCTTTTTAAGATGAAGCAATCAGAAAATTCTGTATGTCGCTTATGCCATGAAAGTGAAGAAACCATAATACATCTGTTTGTCTTCTGCCCTAAAAGTAATGAATTTTGGGGAAGCATAAAATCTTGGATCTTTCAAAACACAAATAAAAATTTTGTTTGTTCCCCATCACACATAATTTTTGGAGTTTGGGAGGATGTTTGTTCAGATAATTCGGTAAATATTATAACTATCACTGGAAAATATTATATCTTTAAATGTGCAAGATCAAACAGATCTTTAAACTTGTTTGAGTATAAAAAGTATCTAAGTAATATATATAATGAACAATTATTGTTAGCCAAAACAGAAATGTTCGTTGAAAATTTTTTTGAAAAATGGTCAGTGTTAATAGATTTATGTAACTAAGAAGACTCAAAAATTTATTATGAGAATGAGTGTATGCAATTTTTTTTACTAGAATTTATTTATTGAAGGCAAATGTAATGTTTCATACAGTAATTACTGTTTGTGTTTATATACTCACTATGTATATGTATAGTAATATTTTTATGTAGAAATTACTGTACATAGTCTCGATGGAGGGTTTGCTACCCTCGCCCTCCCGAGACTCTTTCTTTTTTATTGCAAAAGGGTAAATAAAATATATGAGAGCAAAAAAAAAAAAAAAAAAAAAAAAATAGAAGAAAATGTAGTTGAGCACATGCACCTGTCTGGCGAGTGTATAATCATTGTAATGCACAGAATTCTGACATCAATCACCAATAAACCAGGGGAAGGATTCATGAACAATACTTACGTAAGGTCACCTTACGTCCAAGTAAGTAAAAGTTTTTCAATCAGTTTTTCCAGGAATCAGTATTCACCAAAAATGAGTTAGGAATGCTCATGAATACAGTTTCATGCTGACTTATTTGAAATCTAAGTAATACTTAAAATCTAAGGAATTGTCTCAGTAATGTTTGTCAATATGGCCCCAGATCCATATCAACATGAAACTGGCATCTTGTTTTTTCCCAAAAGAGCCAAACATCATTAGCAATCGAATGGATTCATAAGTACTGTATCTTAAAAAGAAACTAACAAAATACCATAAACATAAAACAAAAAAACCAAAACAACACCATCTTCAACAAAATACCACTGAACAAATACAAACCTGCAGGCACATCCTGTGCACTGGGCGGCCGGTTTTCCGCATTATTCTGACCCCCTGTGAGTGGTAGCGACTCCTCATCAGTGAATGCATACCCAGAACTCAGTGCCGCATCGGATGTGTAGCTATCGGCCGTGCTCACACCACTGTCAAGTGGACTGGTGTTATTTTTGTTTCTGAGCTCCTAAACAAAAAGGCATTCCTTTTTTTTATTTATTAGAACTTAGTGCTGTATCCACTGCCTTGGAGTAAGTGTAACTATTATCTTTAAGAACTGCAAAATAATAAGGCTGAAATTGTCTCATTTTTTTTTGGTCAGCTAATTCCTTAAAGAGACTATTTAATGATTTACAGTTTGTAGAACTAAATATAGTATCAGAGATGCCCACACCCCACATCCCAGGGAAATATTTTTCAATATCATGAGATAGAGATGTAATGGAACAGCGCAAAGATTGGGATATTTTCGTCGCAGTGTCAGTTGTAATGTTTAGAGAAAATAATGTCTAGGAGAAAGCAACTGTATGTAAAGATGAAGTATTAAAACAAGACAATTTGATAGCAAGAAGACAGCATTAATCAGTAAACTAAAAATTATGGCTCTGTAAAATTTATTACCTGAGAATATATGTCAATAGAAATAACACAATCATGTAAAAGTAGGGCTGCAAGCGAGCCGGAAAAAAGGCGCCTCGATTCCTCGTTTCATAAGATTCGACTCGGACTCGGTTAATCGCTTGATTATCGCCCATGAAATAAACTGCTTCATATTTTGCAATACCACACCTTATTAAATAGTTACAAACCACACAACAGGAAAGAATTTTGATAATTTATTGAATTTTGGGGAAAAGACGCATTTATAATGCAAAATATAAGAAACTTTAACCATCTTTATATTGCGAGATTTGAGGCGTCTTCGAAATACGTTATATAAAATGCTGTCTTATAAAACGTTGTTACACAAAGAACTAAAGTTTGCAAATACTTAAAATATAAAATACTGAAATGAAAATGCCTTATATTTGTAAAATATATAAATATTTAAAGAAAAAAATGAATTTTGTAGTAGATTCTATGTTTAGTTGTTTTCGAAGACCCGGTTCAATTTTCTTGCCTCAAGTATTGAAGTGAATCGTTTTGCTTCCGAGTAACCGAAGAATCGTTGCAGCCTTATGTAAAAGTACATAAAATAATCCGATGCAGCAATCCATATATCTTCGTGGTAAAAGACAAAGTCAAAGATGGGGTTTTATGTCCCGTTAAACAGCCAGGGTCATATTGGGACAGGTCCTCAGCATTGTCAGTTGTGGGACTCGAACCCACAGAAAAGAAATATGTCCCAAATATGGCAGGTGAACACACTTTGGCAGAGCCAAAGCTAAAGGTCACATCATGTTGCACACCTACACCCCCTAACCAATGTCTCTACCAAGTGTCAACCTAAAACGCCTTACAGAATTCAATAGCCCGGAGAAAATTTTAAAACTCATATTCACTACAAGAAGGTCAAATCAAGATCACACCTACAACCCCCAACCAATGTCCCAACCAAGTGTCAACTACCTACACATTATGGTTTCCAAGATAAAGCCCGAACAAGATTTCATACCCCCAACCAAGGTCCCTATTAAGTGTCAACTTCCTACACCTTACGATTTCCAAGACAAAGCGCAGACAAGATTTTAAAGGTCAAGGTCACTACAGCAAGGTCAAATCAAGGTCACATTATCAAGTAGTGCTGGGAATCGCCTCCAAGTTTCATGGTCAATTATCCTTCCATTTGTCCGAGCGATAATCGAACCACAATCGTTTTTTTATTCAATTATTGTTTATTATTTAAAAAACACTGTCCTGGATAAAGTATAGGTCAATCCAGTAAAAACAAGACCACTGCCATGGTATGATCTCCCGCCGCACTACATCAAAAAGTAGGTGAACAACATATTTGACAAAACTTCTTTAAATTGAATAGTTTTGCTGTTATAAATTATTTAAATCAAAAAAGTCAAAGTAGCTATTACTGAGTTAGCTATGGACCTACAGCTTTCAAAATTTGCAATGAGTTATTTGAGAAAAATTGGCTAAGTACAATACTTTAAGAGATAATTCGCATTTACTCATTTTGAGTAGGTGAGTAATTATCTACGGGTCTGAAATTTCACCATGTGAAAGCTCTCCCAAAAGTAGATGAATGAGTTATTTGAGAAAAATTGGCTATCTGCAATAGTTTTAGCGATACTTCGCATTTACTCATTTTGAGTAGGTGAGTAATTAGCTATGGGTCTGAAACTTCACCAAGTGAAAGCTCTTCCAAAAGTAGGTGAATGAGTTATTTGAGAAAAATTGGCTATCTGCAATACTTTTAGCGATAATTCGCATTTACTCATTTTCAGTAGGTGAGTAATTAGCTATGGGTCTGAAACTTCACCAAGTGAAAGCTCTCCCAAAAGTAGGTGAATGAGTTATTTGAGAAAAATTGGCTATCTGCAATACTTTTAGAGATAATTCGCATTTACTCATTTTCAGTAGGTGAGTAATTATCTACGAGTCTGAAACTTCAGCATGTGAAAGGTCTCCCAAAAGTAGATGAATGACTTAAAAAGTAGATGAACAACTTATTTGAGAGAAATTGTGTAGCTGCAATACTTTTGAAGATATAAGGCATTTACTCATTATGGTTATCATTAAAAATTGAGAAAGTAGCTACTACGGTTTGCGAGATATTTGTCATTTTTCACATTTTCACCAAAAGTAGCAATAAAGTAGCCATTACTCACTTGTACATTGAGCAACAGTTGTGAAACTTAAATATGTTACAGTTCACAAAAAAGTAGATGAACAACTTATTTGAGAGAAATTGTGTAGCTGCAATACTTTTGAAGATATAAGGCATTTACTCATTATGGTTATCATTAAAAATTGACAAAGTAGCTATTACTCACTTAGCTATGGGGATACACTTCCAAACTAGTGACCATGTTGTAGCTGTGGAGATAGTAGCTGAACAACATATCGGAACAAAATTGTGTAGCTGCAATACTTTTGAAGATATAAGCCATTTACTCATTATGGTTATCATCAAAGTAGCTATTACTCAGTTAGCTATGGAGTTACAGCTGTGAAAATTCACAATACAGTATATCCAAAAGATAGGTGAACAACATATTCGACAAAAATCCTCTATATTCAATAGCTTTTGACTTATAATGCTGGTATTGTTTATCGATATTGAAATATTTATCAATTCACGCTAAGTTTGCCGATATCAATAATGTAGAGTGCCATATCAACATCGAAATATACTACTTAACAGGTACAAATATGGGGTTTTTCATTCAAATAAAGGACAATATTTGAAGAATACATTGGTTTTCATATTATTTTTGTCAATTTTCACTTACCGCTAAAGCGGAAACGCCATATTTGTTTACGTTTCGGGAAATACTAAACCTCGCGAAAGAGTTTGGAAGGTCTCCCAAAGGAAAGCATCTCATGCCCCGATATTTCAATATCGATCGATACGGAAGGCAAAAATATGGTTTGATATCGATATGCATATTATTATTCGATACCAACACTAGTTATAAGTGACTTGCTCAATGGTCAAATGTTAAACTTAGTATAGCTATTACTCAGTTAGCTATGGTGCTACACCTTGGACACCTCACCATGATATAGTACATGAAGGAGTTGTTGAACAACATATTTCAGGCCAATATTGTAAGTAACAGTTACAAAGACAAAATCAATTTACTCATTTTGCTCATTGTTAATAACAGAAAATAGCTATTACTCACTTAGCTATGAAGATAGAACCCTAAAAATGGTACCATCTTGTAGGCATGGAGAAAGTAGCTGAACAACGTATTTTACAGAAACACTCTAAATGCAGTCGTTTTGGAGTTATGAGCACTTTACTCAAAGTAGCCACCATTGCTATTACTCACTTAGCTATGGTCCTAGGTGTGAAATAACAGCATCAAATGAAAGGACATAAGCAATAAGGTCATAAAAAACATTGAAAAGGCCAAGGAGAAACAACCAGTGTGATGTACAGCCCTTTATAAAAGCGTGACACACACTCAATAACACACGAACACACGCACGGAATGCGTTTTATAATCTCCCGCCCGGCCGGCGGGAGATAATAATGGTGTTCCGACATTTAGAATCTACTGAAAGCAACCACTTCCTGTAAATATGGCGGTAGACATAAACAAACTTGAAATTCAAGACAAAACTGTCTGTTTATTAAGTAAAAATACCTAAAATATTTTTAAAATACATGGATATTGATATAAATCAGGAAAGGTAAGATATAAGCTTAATAATCGATCATTAGAAAACGTAAGTGACCGACTGCAATTCTACACCATCACCGATGATTAATCGACAAAACGTCTAATCGCCACACCACTACTACCAAGTACTCAACTTCCTACACCTTAACAGTTTCTGAGATATAGCCCATAAATATTTTATAGGTCAAGGTCAAAACAGCATGGTCAAAGGTCAAATCAAGGTCACACCATGACGTTGTACACCTACAACCCCCAACTAATGTCCCTACCAAGTATCAACTTCCTACACCTTACAGTTTCTGAGATATAGCCCGGACAAGATTTTCAAACACAAGGTCACTACGTCAAGGTCAAATCAAGGTCATAGAATGACGTTGCACACCTACACCCCCTTAATAATGTCCCAAAGCTTCAAAATATCTTGTGAATACATATATCCTATTTAATGGCTTACATTTGATTGCGGTAAATTTTCACCTAGCAATACAGGCATTCAAAATCCTGGATTTCGTTTGCTTCCTAAGCAACAGAAACTGGTTTCCGTATTCAGAACCGGTCCGACCACTAGTAGACTGTGTAACTAGAACCTCCAATAGCCATAAGATTTGCTAACCATCACCTTTGTCTTCTACCTACTAAAGCACAGTATACTCTTATGTTGGGACACCAACTTCCTACTTGTATGTTCATCATGTCTGCAGTACACTGATTACTTTAACATAACAAGCAGGGTTGGGGTCGAAGTACTTTGTCCTTAAGTACATTTTCAAATTCCAAGTACATGTACTTGAATTGTACTTAGTACATTTAAAATATGATGTACTTACAAGTACATTTAAGTCCTTTTTAAGTACTTTTAGTTAAAGTAATTTTTTTGCTAATTTTTCAAAAGTTTGTGTATTATATAATCATTACAATTGAATTGAGCTTTCTCCATATCTTTACTGATAAACATTCATTTGGATAAAATTTTCATAAAAGTTTCACTGATATATCTGATTCATTTTGATAACAGTGTTTCTTTTAAAAAGTTTAGTATAACTGATAATAATAATGAATCAAATTATTTAAGTTTCAATTCAATAAGCCAATTACATCTTAAAAAGAGGGACAATTGTTCCAAGACTGCATATTACTCCCCTTCTTTAATTTATTTATTTATTCTCGTATATACAACCTAAATATTGTAATACACTGTCAACTTGTTATAAACATAAAGAAAATATATGTATTTTCTGTGAAAAATATCATGATTTACGACAGATAATGTACCAAAAAATTACAAAGCAATATGCAGATTTTGACAGTAAAGGCGAGCTTGAAAAACTTCAAATACTTGTGGATTGCCCAATACTTCTGGGGAATTATATTCAAAAAGCTTTTTCACAGCGTCAACAGTTGCTATATGAAAAATTATAATGTACAAAGCCCTTTAGGGTGTATTATTTTAAAAATATTTAACTTCACAAAGCTTTCCACAGCAACAATAATTGTTATATGAAAAACTAGATTGGGCCAACTCGGCGCCAACATATCCCCAGACAGGTCATCACTCACGCCACAGGTTTTGATCGGGAATTTTTAAAAACATAATTACCCATTATTATATGAACTTCAGCACATCAATCTACTCTGTTTATATCTTCCAAGGAAGATGGTGTATCCCCAGACGCCGAATACATAACTCAAATTATATTTTCAATCTTCCTGCAATGATAACTCTATACCTATTTTCAAAGTATTTAAATGATTGATGATTGAATGTCCATTCTAAAATAATAATCCCAAAAGAGCATATCTGTTTCTATATTTGTTGACAAATAAAATATTATTTTTAACGCTGTGGCTATGGATCCGTGTGTCACGGTTCAATAGCTTACCAGTCTATCGATCAGTGTAGTGTTTTCACGGTTGAATAGTGCTAATATATCCGTGATTTTGAGTAAATAGTGACAGAAACAGCAATAACTGTAACTATTTTAATTGATGATATACACTGAAACACAAAAGCACTCCCTGTATATCTTACGAAAAATAGCACTCTGTACAACTGACTTTTATTTACAACCGGGGAATATGACCACAATATTTACTTTAAAAACACATGTAGGCTAGCCCTGCCTTCTAGGCTGTCTAAACCAGAATGCAAACACGAAATTTTGCCATAATGTAAATTGTATCAGAGGCCTTTCCTGTCTGGGAGACTCATCAGCTAGCTAAGCTACATAAATATATGAGAACATTATGAAAAATAATTATAATGCAATTAACCAGTTGTGTCTATACTATACATTAACACCTGGGACAAGGCTGGGACACAGAAGTAACATATACTTCACATTACATGCATAGGTGAAACTGGGACTTATATTATCTGCCAACTTTCAGACACTACAAAGTACACATAAGTCTACTTTCAAAATAAACGTGAACACAAGGACTGACAGATTTATGGTTTTTAACAGCAGGCAGTCAGATACATTCAGATAGGCTTAAAATTTCCAACTGAAGTTTTTCCTTAGACTGATGAGTGGAATTATTAACACTTTTAAAAATGACATGCCATCATCTTCAGTGCAATATCCCTTCCATTGATTTAACCGGCTGGTAATTGCAATTATCAGCTGAAGTGAAAGTGACAGTGTTGTGAGTTTACAGTCATGTAATATTTCAAATCTTCTTGTGTGTCAAACTTATCACAGTGGTTGTGTTTAGCATTTTCCTGCCTTTATTTCTCATAATTCACGGAACTGTAAGTGTTTATAAACTACACGGACCAACAGACCATTAAACTATTGAACCGCGAAACACGGATCAGCAGCCACTCCGTATTTTTAACTCAACTCATCATACTTTTCAATCTTCCTTCAAAGTATTTAAATGATTGATGATTCAATGTCCATTCTAAAATTCATAATCCCAAAAGCGCATATCTGTTTCTATATTTGTTCACAAATAAAATATTATTTAAAAAAAAATTATTTATATTATTATTTTATTATATTATTTTTAGAATTTGCAAATTGTTTTCAGTTATTCATTTCCTCTATACCTATATATGTGGTCCATATATATGCAACCTAAATATGTGACACAATCTCTGTTCTGACTCCCCTTTGTGTTATATGTAATGAAGGCCACCACCTCCCACCCCCACCCCTCTCCCCTTCTCCACACCTCTCTCACTATTACACAAGATCTGCAACCCCATTGAGGTCTTTGTTTCTCATCTGATATCATTAAATACCTTTGTTTATTTAGTGTCACTCAATATAGCTGGAGGTCCCAGAGGTGGGTGGGGGGAATCCGGGTGGGGGATGTGGGTTGGGACTTAGTTTAGTTTATTAGTTTATTATAGTGACATGTATTATGTTGACAAGGATTATACAAAAACTATTGAAGTAATACCCAGCCCTATATGGGCTTATAAGTCACTTTAAATAGAGAGTTAATAACAAACAGAGCAAACATATTTTGAGGTAAGATACAGTAAATAAAGACAGCAATTCAATACATAAAAATTACCAATATAATTTACTTTTTCTTTCTTGCCACAAATCAAAAATAAAATTAATAACCATATTGACATTCATATGAGTTAATACCCTTGATAATTGATCTATTAATAATTCAGATTTATCTATATTTAAAATTTTGAAATATTTCATACGAATCAGCTCTAAAGCTGGACAAACACAAACAAAATGTATCTCATCTTCTACATCTTTTTTACACAGTTTACATGTTCTCTCAAAGAGATGGAGTGCTACAGCATAAATGGTAAACAAACAATCTATATAAAAGGGGTACTCAAATACAAAAAGAATTGAGAATTTTAAGTATGTGATTATCAACTGAAATGAGTTCATAACTGTAGGAGCTGTGTCAAAATTAACTGAGGCAAGTTGAATAAAACTGGGCTAGTTGAGGGTTAAAAATCCCCTAGTTTTACTACATACGGATATAATTTCATTAATATTGGGACTTAAAGCTCACTTAAAGTGTCCATTTTGTCTACTTGAATATGTTTAACCGGCGTTTAACCAGTTTCATTTTAAAAAGTTAAAAACTCAGCAAGCAGAGGTATAACACACAAAAATAAGTTCTTAAAAGACTAAGATAGCCATAACATTATTAATATTCAAAATTTAAATAGACAGGCATTTCCTTTTAAAAATTCAAAGATTTCAGCTCTATAACCCACATAGTTTGACAGTTACTGGGCTTTAAAGTGGCATAATGTCCATACATTGGGTTTCTGTGGGCATTTTACAATTGTTAAAGAGACCTTAGCAATTAAACTACAGATCTGAAACTTTTTGGGGGACATACATAACAAACAAAAATTTATATATAATACAGTTTAAGACTTGTCACACTAAGCATTTCCAAATAACAGGGCAAAATACGGAAAAAATGTCCAAAAAGGCACTTGGGCGAGTGTCTATGGCCCTCATACACAGGTTAAATGTCTACTAAAAACCTTGATTTTCGCCATATGTAAAAAGGACATAATAATGCATTCCCAGATGGGATTTCAGCTCCATCAATCACATAGTTTAACAGTCACAGGGCTTAAAGGTGGCAAAAAGTCCAAATATTGGGTCTCTGTGGGCCTTTTAGAGATCTCGATGTGGCTTTCAAATTAAAGCTTCAGACTTAAAATTTGTTACATACTAAGATTACACATAGAATATGTATCTAATAAAGTTTGAAACTTCTCAGACTTACCATTTCCAAGTTACAGAGCAAAATATGTGAAAAATGTCTTAAAAGGGTCACTCAGGTGGGTGTTCAAGGTCCTCATACACAGGTTAAATGTCTACTTGAAGCCTTGATTTTTGGCACATGTAAAAAGAACATAATAATGTATTCCCAGATGAGATTTCAGCTCTATCAGTCACATAGTTTAACAGTCACAGGCCTTAAAATTGGCAAAAAGTCCAAATACTGGGTCTTTATGGGGCCTTCTAGAGACCTAAATGTGGCCTTCAAATTAAAGCTGCAGACTTAAAATTTGTCACATACTAAGATTACACATAGAATATGCATCTAATACAGTTTGAAACTTCTTAGACTTACCATTTCCAAGTTACAGGGAAAAATATGTGAAAAATGTCTAAAAATGGTCACTCGGGTGGGGATTTATGGTCCTCATACACAGGTTAAATGTCTTCTTAAAGCCTTAATTTTTGGCACATATATAAATAACATACTAATATCTTCCCAGATAGGATTTGAGCTCTATCAGTCACATAGTTTGACAGTCACAGGGCTTAAAAGTAGCAAAAAGTCCAAATATTGGGTCTTTGGGAGCCTTTTAGAGACCTCAATTTGACCTTCAAAATTAAAGCTTTAGACTTAAAATCTGTTACATACTAAGATTACACACAGAATATATATCTAATACAGTTTGAAACTTCTCAGACTTACCATTTCCAAGTTACAGGGAAAAAGATGTGAAAAATGTCTTATAAGGGTCACTCGGGTGGGTGTTTATGGTCCTGATACACAGGTTAACTGTCTATTAAAGGCCTAAATGTTGGGGCACATATAAGAAAACACATAGATATATTCCCAGATGATATTTAACTTAGATGAGAGACATAGTTTGAAAGCTACAGTGCTTAAAATTGGCAAAAAGTGCATAAATTGGGTCTCTGTGGGCACTTTTGAGACCTTAAGTCGACCCCTTTGGGTAAACCTACAGCCCTAAAATTTTCTACAGACAAGGATTACATATGAAAGTTATACCTAGCACAGTTTGAGACTCATCAGAATTACCACTTCCAAATTATAGGGCAAAATATGTGAAAAGTATAGCAAAAAATCCCTAAGTGGGGGTATTTATGGGCCTCAAAGACAATTTTCTCCTCAACTTAAAGTCGTGATTTTCGGCACATGTACTAAGAACATATTAATGTGTTGTCAGGTAAAATTTTAGCCAGCTGAGCATCATAGTTTGTGACCTACAGGGCTCTAAGTGGCCAAAAGTCCAATTTCTGACCTTAAGGTGGCCATAAGTTCTTTTTTACTGGGAGTTTAAGGTCACCTTAAAATAGGGATCTTCCTTTGGGCACCCTTAACATGTGTACCAAGTTTGAAAAAAAAAAATTAATTTGTTTTTGAGTTATCGCGTCCACAAGGAAATTTCTACGGCGGCGGCGGCGGCGGCGGCGGCGGCGGCGGCGGCGCGACGGACCTGAATCCAATATATCCCCGACTTTCGTCTGGGGATATAATTATAATGTACAAAGCCAAGGTAAAATCATGTCACCAGTCACCACACTTAAAAGTACCTGTGTTCTATATTTTGTGACTAATAAGCCTTACAGGCTGGGTGTTCTTTTCTGTGTTACGTTTTAATCTCTGTAATATTATTGTAATCATATAACACTTTTCACTTGAATAAATGAAATATAATAGGTACATGTAAGTGAAAACATACATATATACATCTAAATGAACCTATCTAAATACAGAAATATCATAAGCTTGGTAAGCTTATTTTAAGAACTTCAGGCTGTACACACTTTGTGTTAATTTCATGTAGTTTGAAAAATGAGTTAATTATGACTATCTCTGCAATGCAACATATCTTTTATGATTTCAGTATTAATGAGCATAGATCAGCAGGTTGAACAGAGTTATTTATTTTATGACACCGTATGGGAAGCTTTGTACTAAATAAATTATACTAACAAATATTATATTTATAACAAACATAATTAATTGTGTTACACATACGTGATTGACTTCCATTAATGGCTAACTGTAAACTTAATCCTCTTATAACTGTCTACTTTGAACTTGCCTGATCTCAGTTAATAATATCTACCCTGGTATGAGTATTCTTTGTAAATTGCACCTGGCATTTAAGAGCTTTCAATTGGTCCAAGTAAATCATAAGGACCAGATTGACACAGTCTCTGTGATGTAATTGCTCAGGAATGAGTTTTTTTTTCAATGCATGAATAGAGATCAGAAGATTGTTGGAGTAGGCAAGACTGTTGATTACAGAAAAAAGATTATTTCTCTCACTGGCCATGGTCTGACCAGTATAAGTACTAGGACAGGGGGATTGACAAACCACTCACTTTTATGATAATCATATTGTGTTAGCACAATGGCTGCTGTTTTAAAGCATTTTGAGATTCCAGCTAATACTGAAGGGAGTGTCACAGCAAAGTGTAAACATTGTATGCAGGTTATAGCAAGCAGCACAAAAGTCACTTCAATTTATGTCAAACATTTGAAGGTAGGATTAGTTCATTGTTTACTTGTCACTTTTATTGAATAGCAATTTTGGGTGATAACATTATACTCCAAAGAAAGACACCTATTTCTTAAAGGAAAATGTAATACACAGCAAGCTTTCTGCTTTCTCTATAATACTTCAATTTACAAAGACTAGTTAACTAGTTTTGCGGGCGCTAACCTTGGATCATGACCTCGAACGTCCCTCGACTTTCCCTTTTTTGATTTCAAGCGCATTAGAGGATGTTGCATCAATTTTGCGCTATATAAATGTTTCTATTCTAACATAAAACTTATTATGTATAGTATTATTGTTATTACATTAGGTTAACTAATTTTCCATCATCATAACACTTTATTAATTTCTAACTTAAAGTGACTTATAAGCCCAATAGTAGGCTGGATATTTTTTAAAATGTTGTATCTGTTGTTCTGTGAAATATCGGTAGTCACTAAAATAGAATAAACAATTATAATAGTAATAAGTGGATAACAACCAATTAGTGTATAATTGTAAATTTTGTATAAATGTTTGAATAAACTTGGTGGTGTTTTTTTTTTTTAATTTACTTTGTCATTCACGGATGAAAAGTACTTGTACTAAGTACTTTGAAAAGTACTTGTACTTAAGTACTTTGATGAAAAAAGGACTTGTATTTGTACTTGAAAAATAACAAAGTACTTGTACTTAAGTACATTTCAATGTACTTGACCCCAACCCTGATAACAAGTAACACTAACCTCCTGTTTGAAAGTGGACGACTTATACTGGGTATATGCCAAGACTATATCACAGAAAGTGAGAAAGTTGTCTTTAATTTTCTTCTTTTTTGATGGTGACCATTCCTGAAATGTGTAAAAAGCACAAATATATTATATTTACAGCATATTAGTTTCAGAGTACTTTTCAATGAACTCAAGTACTACAACTTTTAATATTTAATGGGTGGAAATATAATGTGCTAAAGATGTCAATTGACTATACTACAATATGCACAATTACAAGACACTGCATCTGACATTTACAAATTCAAAGGAAAAGATTACTATTATTATTTGCAAAACTATTATAATCCCAGTTGCAAATATTAACTTCCTAGATCTTAAAAACTGCTTCTGACACTCTGTATACACTGTATACTGTATACCAACACCAGACTTACATTTACTTTGGAGTTTGGGCATGTGGACTTAGGTTGATGTAACAGATCACACTAGAATTTTTAACATAACCTAGTCTAATATACATGTAATTGAGAAGTGGCATTGTTGGTTACTAACAAGAAGCATTTTTCTTTTGAAAAGACACTTGGAAATTTATATTAAAAAATTATTTAAAAATTATTATTGTTCATAAACTCTTATACCTTATTAGTCACCATAAGCCATTATTTAACCATCAGGGAATGAGCAAAAATTTGGATGTTACAGAATTTGACAAATGATACTTCTCTGGACGTGATTCCGGTATATACTGTGCACAACTACAAACACTTAATACATTAAATGTTTCCTTATAATTTATAGTACATACCTCATACTCTGTCCCAACAGGCATCTTTCTCAAAGTTGGAGCTGAAACATTGAAAAATTTTACATAAAAATGATTAAATATATAAACATGCAACAGCATTGTAAAGTCAATCAATTTTTCCAAATATTTTTCCCAAGACTTGTCCATTTCTACAAACTTTATGCAGTACTAGGCATCAACATACAACTTATGATGGCATCTTACAAGTAGTATATATTTGGATAAATTCAGACGAGAAAAAGTTCATCTATCTTTCTGATAACATATTTTGCATGGCTGATACAAGATTTTATTATAAGCTGGTATTTTAATTCAACATATTCCGACAAATTGTGACAATCCCTTGAATCTTGTTTAAAGTAAACACTTGGCTAAAATGGTTAAAAGTTCAAGTCTTTTCCAAAATAACTAAGGCTGTGACAAGTGGTAACTAGACCTACGCATCGGAGAACTGATGCAAATTTGTATCCACCGGAAAGACAACCCACCAAAGCCACTGAGCCATCGTTTGACCTTGAAGGAGGGGCCAAAGGTCAAATCTAACATCAGAAGATTTCTAGCCTAAGATTACGTACGAGTTGGTTTCACATCGTAAACCTCTACGATCAATAATAAGCGAACTATAAGCAATTTTAAGTTTGGATATCCTTGTTTGACCTTGAAGAAGGGGTCCAAGGTCAAATCTGACCACACCAAAAGATTCCCAGCCCATAATTTCCTATTGGTTGGTTTACCATCCCAAAACCTCTACGACCAATAATAAGTGAGTTACAAGCAATTTTAAGTCTGGATATCCTCGTTTGACCTTGAATGAGAGGTCCAAGGGCAAATCTGACCACACCAGAAGATTCCCAGCCCATGATTTTCTACAGGCTGGTTTACCATCCCAAACCTCTAGGACCAATAATAAGCGAGTTATAAGCAATTTTAAATTTGGATATCCTAGTTTGACCTTGAAGGAGGGGCCCAAGGTCAAATTCGACCACACCAGAAGATTCCCAGCCCATGATTTCCAATATGTTGGTTTCACATTGCAAACCTCTAGGACCAATAATAAGGGAGATATAGGCACTTTTAAAGTCCGTTATGTGGGTTACTCCGGGCACTCCATGGATGACCTTGAATTAAGAGCTTCAAGGTTAAATGAGTGCAAAGTTGTAGAGGACATGTATATCTGTTATACATATCACCTTTGAAGAAATTCAACCTTCTACCTATGAGAAACAGCCAGTAGAAAAATGTAGATTATTTTCAAAGAAATACCTGCGGTGGCCATCTTGTTTTTCAGAATGAGGATATTTTCAGTCCCAGAGAAGCTTACCCCCAATGAAAATATCCTGCAAATTTGGTGAACCTAGCTGGTGTAGTTTTCCTCTTAAGAGCGTTAACGCCGAAAATCTCTCCACGTGTGGCGGCGGCGTAGCACATGCTAAACCAAAGTATCCACCGGAGGCATTCGGTGGATACAAATATCCACCTCAGGAAACAAGATACCCAAATTCATCTCACAATACAGTATTCACAGTTTAGTATGCACATTTTTACTCTCCATAAATACAATAGTGTTTCCAGAAAAAAATGTCTTTGCATTTACATATTGATTAAGGTTTCCAAAACTTATAGTATTATAATACCCCGGTATTATTATTAAAAGACATTGTATGAAACTCCTAAAGTAATCTGATGTTATCTGTGTTGTCATGTTTTGTCTTGCTAAAAACATGACCTAGTGGACAACAATATAATATTTTGTTGTAGTAAATGACTATTGAGTGGACTAGAAAGCACTACAGATCCCCAAATCAACCAGAGTGGCAACTTCCAATCATCCGGTCACAGCCACAATAATAATAACAACTGTGTTTCAATTTCATAATTAAATAAATTGTGCCATTTTACAAAAAAACTGTTCTAATATGAAGAAGTTTATTTTTGGGGCAATAGTCAAGTGACTATGAGTCAGTTCTCCCAAAGCAAGGAATCAAGTCAAATTTTCCGACTGGCTTGCAGATTTATTCAGAGCAACAGAAAATACAAGTGTTTTTATAGAGTTTTAATTCAGCAGTAATAATAGGGCAAAAAATATAGAACGTACTGTAGAACTTGGGTGAAAGCATAAAATGTATAATTATTTTATACAGGAGCATTTCAAAAAGGTATTTTACAGTTTTTCTGCATCTTTTTATTGTCTTCAATCCCATCTAACGAAAAAATGTTCAAAATAAGTTGGATGATACAACTTGTATCACGTTAGAATTAACCTTTCTTACCCAGCCTTCTATATCTGACTCGCCGTATTATTCTATTATCCATTCTAGGCCTTTGTAAACTAAAAATATCACGATTATCGCCCACAGGAAAGCCTAACTTTTTTATCTTTAAAACCAGTATTTCAATTGGGGAGAGATTAAATCATTTGCATGCCCCACTACACAACTTTTTTGATAATGCACCAATCACTGAAGGTGTGTTCAATTAGGCTTTGCTGTTATGGCAGTGGAAGATCTCCTGAAGTAGGTCAATTTCATTTCACAGCAGCCAGCCAACACAATTAAGAGTAATTTGTACAAAAATGCTTAATCAAAACCATTGGTAACAGTTTCAATAATGTAGTTGTCATTTGTAAAATACAACCTACTAAAACCATTTCCATTGATATAAGATAACTTGGAACATATTTCAGCTTAATTTATCTCATAAACACATAATACATTATTAATATATGATGCTTACATAAATACTACTTAAAAAGTAGACCCACCCTTGTGGAGATGACTTTCAGGAGTTTCTGCAGGAGGTCGAGTTTGTGTCAGAGTTCGAGTTGATGGGGGCTAAGTTGGTAAAGGGACAAGTTGTCAATGATTCGTTCTAACACCAAACTTTATTTTATGAAACAATGAATGATCAACCAACCAATTCATTTCCATTGTTTTAATGTCATGGTAGACTGCTGTTCGCTATGATGTCCTGGTCGCTAATCATGTTCCCCCCACACCCCACCCATATTTTTTCAAGTACCAGATGCTCAAATACACCTGTGGACGGTGAATCGGACAGGACAGTGGAGTCGGACACCAATATAAATTGTACTAGATTTCTGTTTAAAATCACAAATATATATGTTAACATATTTATAGTTCTTATGTTTTATATTGTTGTTGTATGTCTCTATTTCTTTTCAACACTGATATTTAATACAAATGTATCTTAGACTATTTATATCTGTGTCCGACTCCATTGTCCTGTCTGATTCACCTTCCATGGGTGTAGTTCCAGTGATATCAGTATTTTATAAATATCCTTTTATCACGAAAACACAACAGATATATGTGGTGTGGTACATAGTGTATTGTAGGTGAGATCTCGTGGTAGTGAATTGCACTTTAGCGAATTTCTGTCCCATCGTGCATTGCTGTTGATATTTAGGATGGAACAAAATGGCCAGGGACAGATTGGCATCTCATGCGGAATCAACTGAAGAGAGCCGCAGTCAAAACATCATTAAATCAAGGATCGAGGGGGGGAGATGTTCCGTCAGTTTTCTGAGCGGTGCCTCAATCTTCCCTTGTCCCGAAAAATTGGATCAAGTGAACTTACAGGCGCTGTTTCTCGTAGACGAGAAATATAGGCAACTCTGCGAGGAATGTACCTACATAATTCGGGTAGATTTGAACTTATACCAGACAATGCACTGAAAACTGAGGAGGTGTGGAAATAATTTAAGCCATGATAGTTGATCCAAAAACACTTTGGAACTGTGAAAATGCACATAAACTAGAAAGATTATTTTTTATTCAAAACTGGAAAAAGGTTTTTCTACACATGAGTACAATTTAAGCAACATACTGGTTTACTGGAAAAAGGCTTTTCTACATACAACAGACAGGTAAACTGGAAAAAGGTTTTTCTACACACGAGTACAAAACAACATACAGGTAAACTGGAAAAAGGTTTTTCTATACATGAATACAAAGTGACAGGTAAACCGGAAAAATGTTTTACCATACATGAATCAAAAAGGATATTGCTGACTTATGTGTTTTATTATGTTCTGGTATGCTGTTGCAGTGGTTGCTCCAAATCTATCTCTCCACATCCTCTCGTCTCAGTAGGAGGGCAACTGCTCTGATGACACACCCTTCAATTTTTTAAATTTCAGTTTGTCCTTAGACCAGTAGGACTCTATAGCCTGAGTATGCACCCGTCTCTGGATCGACAAAATTCTCTGAGTGATTAACTGCCTGATACATGTAATCTGGGTGGTTCTGTAACTGGCGATAAGCAGCCCACTGATCAAAATGTATGATGCTGACCTTTTTAACCACCATTTCAATAATGGGTATCAGAGTATCAGCTTTCCTGTCTTCAACCAGTTGCATGTACACTGTGCATGGATGAGTTGATGTATCTGCCACACCAAAAACCCACTGCTCTGAAGTTGGTCCCCTTCCTCTATGGTACTTTGCTTAGTGTTGAAAAAGTCTCTCATCTATCTGGACAATTATGCCTTGTTCTCCCAGCTGTGTTGGATTTTGTAGCAACTCTGATGGGCACACTTCCCCTAGAAACTGCAAGTGTTGAACAGTTGACTTTTTTTCCAGATATCCCCAGAGTTTCTGAAACATCCTTACTCTGGATGTCCTGGCTCCATTGAAATAAAAGATGGATGTATTTATCTAGAGGCAGCTTGCTCTTGCTGAAATAGCTCCCTTCACGCAGTGAGTACATGGGTGGACACAAAGATAAACGGTCCTCAGAATTTTTCTAATAAAAGTGGTCTAAGCAACAAAATTACATAAACTAAGTAACAGAATATGCTTAAATTAAGCTTATCATGACATTTGTTATTTATTTTGTGAAATTTAATTATTTAGTCCACTAAAATAAGCCCAACTCTGAAGACTGTTTATCTTTGTGTCCAGTGTCCACCCGTGTAATATGACCTGGACCCACATTTGGACTTGACATAATGCCAAGCAAATCCATCACTAATTTGCTTCCTCTGGGCAAGAACCATCTCAACTGAACAATTGGGACAGCTCCTTTTCTTTGCTTAAAGTCCTACACCCATTAAATAATTGATAATATCCATCCTATCATCACTACCAATGATCCTTTTTAGCTGGTCTTGATATAAATTCATCTTGCTCTACTGTTTAAAACTGATTATGTTTTCCTTACATTAAATTAGCAGATTAAATAGACAGAAAAGGCATAAATCCAATCAACAATATTTGGGATGACCAATGTGCAGTTTATTTCATGAAAATCCATCCAGTAATGAGGGAGAAATGGCTTTTTGAAAATTCTATTCATTTGACCTAATTTAATTGAGGATTTCTTGTAAACTATACATGCTACATACTTGTGTAATACACCATCGGAAAGCTACTGACACAGCGCTTCATGTGCAGTTTATTTCATGAAAAAATCCATCCAAAATTCTATTCTGAGGATGTCCGACCAAACAAGCCCATCCAGGAACAAGATTTAACACTTTCCAAGAATGAGAGACTACTCATTAAGAAATTAGCCTGGGTGTGGGCCTGTGGGGTAGACCGAGTTTCTGTCCCGTCGCCAATTGTTCTTGATATTTCTGATGGTACGCAATGGCGAGGGACAGAGCTCACATGTACTTGTTTTCTGTGTAAATCCTGAACTGCATATTTGTACACATATTGGCACAAATATATAGTGTTATTTTCATTCTTTGACGTACATATATGTGCCGTTCACTAATATTTAATGCCTATCCAGCTGCCATGAATCAATTTCTACATATTTATGAAATATAAACGAACTTCACCAACCTTTTCTGGTGCCATAAATGTATGTTATATAGTAATGTCTGAAATGTTTTCTAAATATATTTATATTTTATTTTTTTTTTCACTTACAACTAATTCAAAGGAACAAGAATAATTGGCCACTAGAACAGAAATATGTACCTCAAGATTTACACAGAAAACAAGTACATGTGAGCTCTGTCCCTTGCCATTGCGTCCATCAGTATTTCAACAGCAATTGGCGATGGGACAGAAACTCGGTCTAGGTGTGGGGCAGTGATACTGAAGTGTGCCAGGCATACAAGGATCAGGTCCATTCAGGAGAAATTAAGAGTATCACCATGGCAAAAGAAGCGGCTGCAAAGTTATGGAAAACTAACTCTACTGGTCGGCCAGTGAATTTCGCCACCCCAGTGAAGTTCATCACCTGCCGTAAAAACGCTCAAGGACTGGCAATATTTACGTTTAAATAAATGGAATAGCTTCTCCCAATGGCAAGGTATACATATATTCCGTAACTGGACAGTAAAAACTCTTTAATATTGTCATAAAATGCAGGTGACGAACTTCACTGGGGTGACGAACTTCACTGGCTGAGCAGTAGACTTTATGATGCAAGTAGGGCCACTCATGCACCTGGCACTGACAACAACCCAAGAGGGGAAAAAAGAATAAGACTTACTGCTCAGCCAGTGAATTTCGTCACCCAGTGAATTTCGTCACCTGCATTTCATGACAATATTAAACCATATTTACACTTAATTTCCATCGCTGAATTACATATTAATATTACAAGTTGTGGTTGGATGTTTTTAAGCACAAGTATTGCTGGTTTTTTGAGGGTTTAAATGGCAGGTGACGAAATTCACTAGCTGAGCAGTAGAGGGGAAACTGGCTATCAATACAGGAAGAGAAGGATGGCAGCCATTAGATCAGAGGGAAATGAAATAGCTGTGGCTGTCCCAACGCATTTGACGTTTTGAAAGGAACAAACATTGAAACAATAGCATCCTGATACGTACTGTAAACGAACCCGTTGAAATTTCAAATGAGATAGCATGACGACTCACTAGTATTTAGAATCCATTTCTGTTGCCAATCCAAGTTACTTTTTAATGGAATAAAGTAACGATCAGTGTTCCAAATTCCCTAGTGCTAACTTTTGTTGAATTTTTGTTCTTGTAAAACTGGACCCATTTCACCACAAAGCTGTTTAGAGGATTCACAATGTGCCCTAACTTTACAGGAATAGTGTCATATTTCACCCAAATCTAATGTATTTATACATACCTCTTATTTTACTCGCTGCCACCTGCATGATAATTATTCTTTAGAGCTTGAACCGTCTTTTCAAATTTATTTTATCCAACGCTTCTTCTCTGAAATCAATATAAGGTCAGGTCAAAACCTGCATGACCCAATTTTTTAAATGACGTCATTTGTGCATACTAAATGTAAAGCAGACTAGTACTTTTCGGAGAGAAATATGACAGACATTTATCACCTGTACTATGATAATGAAGGAAAGATATTTGTAAAAATTACATTAGTTATAAATAGTAGGATAAATAGCTTTTTTTTGCTAAAATGGTAAAAAATGTTAAAAATCTACAACTCTAGATGAATAATTATTTATGCCACAAAACTCTTAATTTATCTGACGTCACTTTCAAAGGTCTAAGTTGGGGCTTTACAACATCCATGCTGATATCAGGACAGATCCTTAGGATTATCACTTCTGGGAGTCGGACCATGCACATAGAGTTAACAGCCTGTGATTAAATGCCAAACCTGCTAACCTACTAGGCCACTGCATGAGGACCTATATGTCACTTTCATGATACACAACAAATATCCTCTATTCTACTGTAGCTTATAAACATTTGAGCTCCAAAGATAAAGCGCTTTATAAATGCTGCTTAATAATAATAATAATAAACTTTATAAGAAACTAATTTTATCAAAGTTACAAAACAATAGTCCGGGTTTGTTTTTTGTTAAACAGAACATGTGTAATTTTATTTTCACTCCATAAACAACCATGTACAGGTCTATGAAAAGTATCTTATTTGATCCTATTTGTTTCAATTAATATATTCGTATACAATATGTAATAGTACTTTGTAGCACTTAATCTTTATCTTAAAGACAGACTCTAGGTGCATCATACAGAAAAACAGAGACCCATAATCACATAGAGGTCCTCAGTGGCCTAGTGGTTAGCAAGTTTGGCATCTAATCATAGGCTGTCACCGCTGTGGGTTCGAGTCCCACAAGTGGCAATTCTGAGGACCTGTCCCAATATGACCCTGGCTGTTGAACGGGACGTAAAACCCCAACTTTTTTTTTTGTTCACATAGAGACACAGCAGGTTTCAGCACTACAGAGAAAGACTGGGGAAACACATACCGTACTAGTTTGTATATTCTTTTGCAAAGAGATAGGTTTTCAACATATATACATACATCCTCAGGCAGATGAATCCAAATCTTTGGAGCTTCATAAGCAAAGCTGAGGCCAAAGTGCTTAGTAGACTTCTGTACTGGTGAGGCAGACAGTGAGATCTCATGCAGCACACAATTGGCCTAACCAAAAGCATATTCACCAATAATAACAAAATTGCAAATTTAATAAGCAAATTAAATTTTTATAAGTTGATACCCTATCCTATAGACAATTGCTAATCCGGTCGGCACAGAGAGGGCCACCTAACGACAGAAAAAGTCACCTTACAAGCTGGCCGGTCCAACTGTGCATTCACCAGGTGGCGCATCGTACTTTCTTCCTGTCCAGAGAGCGTGACATCATCGCATCTTTTTTGTCGTATAAACCTAGTAAGACCCCTAGTAAGATGATAACGGGGCTGGGTGGGAGGGCCTTGTCTGTCCATTGGATAGGGTATTAACTTATATAAATTTAATTTACTTATTAAATTTGTGATTTTATTGCATTAATACATCCTATCCAATGTACAATTGCTTAATAACTACCGCTTGGTCGGCGAGTAAGTACTAGGGACTTAAGTGAACTCACAAACAGAACTAAGAAAAAATTTTCATTAGGCCTGGGTCTACCTTAAGGTCAGGAGATCCTATAAGGCCCTAATCGGTTACAGCGGCCGGATACCTGGGCTAAACCGATGTTGACTCCCCTTGTTTTAACAGACTTGCTCTGAGGTAAGGGAAGAGAGGGATGAGTTCAGTGCCAGAAGGCAAAGAAACCTTCTGAAGGAAGCATGTCACAGTTTTTTTTATTTTTTGATGACTTTTTTTATTCTATGTACACTAATGACTTAACTAATATATACATATATACAAATCTCCTCAATATCTGGGCTATTTGTGGATCTGCTGCACAGCCACTACTGGGCCCAAGTGGAAAATCTCTTAATCAGCCCAAGCCACATCCACCAAATAATATTGTGTGAAGGTGTTATGTGTCTTCCAGTGGCAGGCTGATAGGATCTGCTCCAAGGAGACTCCCGACTGGAAGGCCTCAGGAGCAGCAAAGGCCCTAACATCATGGGCTTTAACCTGATGTAAGGTGAGTGCCTCCTGATCAGAGAGCTCAAACAGTCTGCTTGATCCATGAGGATATAGTGGCAGGTGAGATGTCTTTGTCAAACCCTTTCTTAAAGGAGACAAAGACTAACTCCTTGTTCTGCCTGAGGTCCTGTCCAAATAGTAGCGCAATGCTTTGACTGAACATAGAGACCTGTCAGACTTAAGTGATCTAACCATGCAGTGTTTGGGCTAGGGCTGGTATAACCACTGGGGCCACACTGTCTGGACCCTCTTTGGCTAGCTGATTCTTTGAAAGAAAGCTGGGAGATGGGTACAGAGACACCTTTGACCTGTCTGACTGGTTGCTGATGTTCTTATTTTGCCAATCATGTATCTCACTCCTACATTTGCTCAACCCTAGGGCCAAGAGGAAGACCGTCCTTATGGTCAAATGCTTCAAAGATGCCTCTTTAATTGATTCGTTTCTGGTGTCTCCATTTTAAATTTTTCCACCTTGAGGATTTGTTCAGATTGCTCAGATCTAGTATAGGGACATCGGTTGCCGGACTGGACAGGTCGGCTAACAATTCTCTGATTTTTTTTCTTAGTATCTGCCACAGGTCTAGGGTGGATCTGACCATGCCCTCTTTCAGGTCAAACTGGTAACCTACAAAGGCGAAGACTTGTTTGGGGTCCAGTTCTGATTTTTCCAAGTTTACTAACCAACCTATAGGTTCTGACACAGAGCTACTAGTGGACCAACCAGCTGTCTAGGTACTGGTGGATCCTTATACCCTTTTGTAGAGCCATCAATTTGACCTCTTTGGCCACAACAGCGAACTCCAATGGAGCTGTGGACAGACCAAAGGGCAGTTCTTTGAATTGGTATGTTTTGCCTTGTACATGAAACCTCAGACATTTTCTTGATTGGTTTTTGTATTGGTATATGGAAGTAGGCGTCTTTGAAGTCTATGGATGTGACCCACTCCGCTGTTTGCAGGGAGGTCCAGATCGTCGAAGACCTTTGTATGTGTACAGAGGACTGATCCTAGTCTGAAGAAGATGAATGAGATAAGTATCTGGACCTAACCTTGTGTTTTCTTTTATCTGCATGTTTTTTTGGTCTAGCCGAGACAACCCGAGAAGGTTCCTCGGACTGACCTGAATGTTGATCCAAGACATGTCGCAGGTCAGAATCATGGATTGAGTGATCATCTCCAAGATGTGGTGGAAGAAGTGGACCATACAAGTCCACACCAATAGCCTCATCTGTATGAGAGGATAGTTGAGTTCTCGGAGGAAGTCTCAGAGGGGTAGGGTCCAGATTCTCAGTTTGTTTACTGGTAACAGGCTTAGAGGCTGAAGTGGAAGTCTGATTGACCCCCACTTCTTTAGACGTCTTTTTGAAAGACTGAAATTCATCTCGAAGATACTTCATGGCCTTGAGCACAGAAGCCTGGAAAACCCCCATTTACTGTTGCAATTTGATGTTAAACTGAAAACCCAGAGATTTTTCGAATTTTGACTTGATTTTCTGTTGTAAAGCTGTAACTGGGGTAGGAGGGACAGTTTTAGCTGGAGTTTTAAGAGACAATGACTCAAAACGCAGGGGCTGAGGGAGTGGTGGAGAAACAAATTGTAAGCAGCACCCTCAAGGTCTGCCTGATATCTGGTAAAGGATTCCACGTCCTCGTCGCCCAGCAAATCGAGTTCATCATCTTTTGAAGTGTCTGCTTTCTGTTTCCTTACATAACGCTTCCTGTTTTTAATTTTTGCTTTTGTTCATCTGAGAAACCAGAGCAAATCTCACCCGGAGATTCTAGAGTAACACAGGGATCATCTCTATTTGCTTCCTTACAGGAAGGGCAATAATTGTGATTATCGAATGAAAGACAGAAATGCTGACACTTCAAAGATCTAGGTTTATCTTTGATTGTTCTTTGGGTATTGGTGGACATTTTTACTGCAATAAAAATGTGTAAACAAGCAAGCCTTACCCGAGAAAACGTACAAATCACAAAAATGTAAAGAAATACTTATCCTGTCAAAACGGAAGTTTCACAGAATAGTCTTTATCATTAATAAAGTAAAATAGTCAAGTTATAACATCTAACAATATGTAAAAACTGGGAAATAAAGTAAAATATGAATTCCCAAAGCAAACACTTCCAAATCATGCGGCCAACGAGAAAAGGAAGAAGAGTTGAGAAGAGTTCCATGAGAGTACAACCTGAGGCTATGGCCAACACTAAACGTCTATTTTTCTTGGACGTTGGCCGGATGCCTGCGGCCTCCCAAGTTAGCATTCAGTTCCACATGGTAAGCTTACAATTGTAGTGCAATAAAATTCCATCTGCACAGTACACGCGCCAAATGAAAAAGATGATGTCACGATGTCTAGACAGGAAGGAAGTATGATGTGCCACCTGGCGAATGCACAGTGGGACTGGCCAGCTTGTGTGTTCATAATGGACTTTGGTCTGCACCAACCGGATTAGCATAGGATGTATTAACACAATAACATAACACAAAAAAATTAGTGTTTACTGTCTGCAGGGTCAGAGTTCTCCTAAATTTTAGGTTGTGATGGGACCACTTGCAATAAAAAATTTGAAATATAATTCCACAAAAAATTATAGATCAGGCCAACAACTTCTTGATCCTAGCATAATGCAAAACCTTTCTGTAGTCTTTTACATGAGCACTACCAACATGTTTGTAAATGCTAATCAGGATACATTTGATTACTGCCAATTTTTAAATGTTCAGTCTACTTTCAATACTATACCACCAATGAGAACACCGATTCCATAATTCCACACCAGACTCAATATATTTCAACTTAGATGGCTATCCTTACAAGCACATGAGATTTTGTGAAATGCAATGATTGGGAACATAAAATAACCCAAATATTTATCCAGGTGCAGGGCCAACAATTGTACCCATTTTTGGGACATCCCTACCTTTGCCCCAATGACATTAAATTATGTTATGTAATAATATTCCTCTGAATATATAGCTTGTGTCCCAATATCACTTTTTACTATAAAAATTAAACCAGACAAAACAGAATTCATTATTACTAGTAACAAAAGTACCAGAAAACTATTTATATCAAAATTCCCTGGAACATTCCTTCAAAATAGTATCTCTCTAACAGAAGAAATAAAAAAGTATAGGTGGTACCTTTGACTAAGAAAACTCATTTGATAATAATATAGTCAAGGTTTGCTGTGTCTGTAACTATAATCTCGGAGATTTACAATATTCTCAGTTTCAGTACTGCAGTTCTGGTTGCTAAGGCTGTGATAAGCAGTCTTGACTACCGTAATTCCTTGCTATATAATGTCAACAAAACCAGCATTTCTGAATTTCATTAAGTTCTAAACACTCTCTGTTGCATTGTTTATAGACTGGATAGAATGAGTCCTATCACACCCTATCTAGAAAAACTCCACTGGCTTCCCATTTCATGTGTATCCTTTTAAATATGTCCTTACTATATGGGCCATAAATTATTCTGAACCTCCCTATTTGTCATCTTTGGTAAAATCTAGCAGTCTGATGTGTGGAATAGCCTATCACATTCCTCAATCAGATCTAACAAGGCAATTGGTAGGTGTAATATTGCTTCAACTGCACCAGTGGAATGGAATAAGCTGCCACTCAATGTCAGATTGCAGCATTCCATCTCAGGTTTCAAGGGCCAACTGAAGCCCCACCTGTTCAGACTGCGGACCATCACTGTCAGAACTCTCTGGAGGCGGCACTTGCTGGGTAACAACCTCTGCTCAGTTTCAGACTTTCCTTTTTAGTACTCTCAACACATTAGATGATCTGTATCAATTTAGTGCTATATAAATGCTTCTATTTTTATTATAATAATTACTAACTCCTGTCAATCATACATGAATTCTGCCAATCTCAAAGTAATTCTCTATCAATCACACACATTGTCCCAAAAGAAAAAAATATAGAAAAATGACAATAATATGGCCACGTAATGCCACATCTCGGGAATCCTGTTGATTTTATCTGGATTTAAACTCATTACTTTGTAATTGGGGCCACGATATAGTACACACTCCTTAAAGTACTTTTCAAGCATCAACCAAATATTTGCCACAACAGTAAAGAAGGATGTATATGATTTTTAAATGCATGGTGTGTAATGTGGCTTTTAAAAGAATGAAAAGCTCATCAGGATTAATAGAGGAAAACAGTGGTTGGTAAAGTTTCTGTACTGAAAACTAAAAAAGTTTTTGTTCTATGGGACTACATTTGCTGGGCTACTATGGACAAGTTTCAAGCGTATTCTTTGTTTCTTAGATGCAATAATTTTCACTACTGTAGAGCTTTAGATCTTGCATGCAGCTAACTTATCTCCAGCCTCCACTGGCTGAGTTGTGAAGACATTTTGCATTTAATTGCTTGGCTCCCACCTTTGCGATTGAGCTCCAAATCTAAGTAATAACAATATCTGTACTGCAATGGGGTCTTGTCCCGATTTGATTTTAGTTATTGAAAGGGATGTAAAACTCAACCTTGGCATTTGACCTTCTTCATCAGACAATCCTTGGCATGCCTGGCAAAAATAGATAAATTATATTATACAACAACAGCAAGACATAACCATTCATTCATCACCTCAGAATGCTATCTTTTGTTTTAAAGGTTGGCCAATATATTAAAGACTTTCTTTACTAATCCTCTGAATCTTAGTTACCTGTAGTTGAATATTCTTATAGGCACTGTGGAGAAATGTCACATCACTTAAGGGAAATGTATTAATACAAATCAAGCATTTTAGTCTCCGACTGCAACTGTACAGATATCTTTGACAAAAGATATTTCTAGCTACATCCAATCCAAACTTCAAGGTGTGAGAGTCCTGCATTTATTTGGGTAAAGTTTCCAAATGATGAAACAATGTTTTTCTCTCCAATTCTGCCATGAGATAGGACTGATTGATTGGCCTTCTGAAAATCCAGGTGTAAGTCCAGTACCCTCAATACTCCCCCCACCTCTTCTCTCTTTGTGCAGACATAATCAAGCGAACATGTCTATCTTTCAAGTTACTCACTAGGTCATAAAAAAACACAGTAATCTTGAATGCTGGTCATCCATTTGGGTGTAGTATGATCCACAGGTGTGCAGTATGACAGAATCTCCAGATTTGGTCAGCATATAATATAGTGTCAGACCTTGCTAAATATGTCTATAAAACAGATAGGCCTTAAGACGGATGTACACTTACCTGCATCAGATCACAACTAGACTTGAATATTGGTCTTCAGATGCATTCAGATAAAATCCACCAATATTTGTATTCTATTCCTCCAGATACCTACGTAAATGTATATGTGGCATTAGATTCACTAATGGAAACACATTTAAATATAAATTTCTTTGCCCATATTGCATGGTCTTCATCGGATCAAATTCAGTTTTAATCATATACATATTGGTCCAGGAACATTTTGGATGGGAAAATGACACTGTCTACAGAATATGAGACATACACCCAAAACTCTCCTTTGTCCAAGTTGTGTTGACCATATTAGCATCAAACCTTTATGTCTGTGGTCATGTGTTTAAACTAAGCTCATGACATTATGTGGGAAATACACACAACCTAGCTGTCCCAATATGGCCTAGTTGTTAAAAGGGACACTGAAAACCAATGTCTGACTTCCCTCTTTTATAAAAACTAAGTGACTTTGTATTTGACTATTGGTTACATTTATTTATTTATATGTGGTTTTACGTCACTTTCAACACTGTACAGGTCATATCACTACAGGTAGTTGGAAGGGCACAGGAAACCAGTACATACAATTCGTCAGAGTTCTGTACTGTAAACTGCCGACCAATGGCAAGCAACTACCAGCTTTCCCACTTGAGGCTGTGCCAGGAATCGAACCCCGGCCTCAGAGGTGGGAGGCGAGAGTGTTACCACTCTGCCACCGTGGCCCCCAACTGTTGGTTACAAAACTTACAGTCATACTGATTGCGACTTAAATGTAATCAAACAATTTTGTTAGTATATGATTCTCTGTGATAACATGAGGCATTCATTTTAAAATAAACTTGGCCTATTGCCAAGTAGACAACCAACACAAATAATACAAGTAAGATATTTATTCACCACAATAAAAATAAAAGCTGCACACAAAATAATATTACCCTGGCTTCAGTTTTAAATGTAAATACAAATGCAAAATCTAAGTCTAACATGGCAACACTGGTTTTATCTTTTAAGTGATACATGATTTAAAACAAGTATAAAAAGCATCAAAATAGAGATTTCTTATGTGAAAAATCACTAACATATGCAAAATGAGGTAATATATGACTCATTCCTAAGACTAGCTTTGACTGATAACTTTAAATTTTACCTCGGACAGAATATAGTTGGTTAATCAAACATGAAAGTCAGACAGACATAACTTTCATATAATCACTCAACAGATTTACCCTGATTTGAGACTTCACATTGTTACAGTATACCCTGCAATTTCTGCTTTAATAAACTATGAACATTTACATTCTAGCATGCATGAACACTGGAATATACCCTGTACTTTCTTTTCTCTACAAGTATGGATAGTATAGGAAAATATATCCATAACTGTATAAGGTATATATATTATGTTATTTGAAAATTATTCAATTTGAAAACTAGAAAAGTGCTCAGAGAGCCCAGACCTCTGCCAAGCAGTTTGTATCCATCCCTAATTTCTCCTGTTCTGGATCATTTTATCTGAAATTTTGCTATGATGTGGATCTAACGTAGGTATATCACAGATGCTATTGTGGGAGTATGTCCTATATTTTTTGCCAAGCAAACTACAGCAAATTATGGAGGTACATACACAAAAGATGAAAATGACTCTATTTAACAGTAATAAAATACCCTTAAAAATACAGAGCGTGATCCTAATAACCAACAAAATTGAATCATGTGTTCCTTGTGCTATTGTCTACATTTCCTGAAAGTTTCATCAATATCTGTCCAATACTTTTTGAGTTATTTTGCAAACAGACTAACAAGCAAACCAACGCTGTCAAAATATATCCTCTTTGGCAGAAGTAACATAGCTACATAACACTCATGTTTAATACTGACAACAGTCAAAAATATTCAGGAAAATATACTTATATTGATTCAGGCAGAAATTTAAGCCTCTGTCAGTCACCTAATCGTTACCAAACACAAACATCAAACCCTCATCCGTGGGTAGATTTTAAAGGTCAAGGTCACTATAGAAGGTCAAATTAAGGTCACACCATGACACTGCATCCCTTCGTCGCACAACCAATGTCACTAATAAGGATGAACATTCTGCACCTTACTGTTTTTGAGATATAGTCCATACAAGATTTTAAAGTTTAAGGTGACTTTGGCAAGGTCAAATTATAACAGTGCACACCTACACCCCACAACAAATGTCATCACCCAAGTATGAAGTTCCTATACCTTGTGGTTTTTGAGATACAGCCAAGTGTGGTGGGCGGGGGTTGGGATGTGGGTAATTGGGGTGTCAATACTTACAAAACTGGATCTACCACTTTGTATCAGTAGTTTTATGGAACCAATGACACTCAACACTATACATTGGGTAAGGTTTCAGTGAATACATTTATTTATTTTAAAACATTTCTTACCCAAACTTCTATAAACTGAATATTCAATTTCTGAACTCACTTTTACTCACTCAAAATTACAATTACATACAGTTTTACACTAAATCAAATGTTACATTTTATGAAACTTCTATTATCCAATCAAAACTGTCATCTCCCAATATATTTACATTGTAAAGGTTCTTCTGTATTACTGTGCATTATTTCTGGACTTAAATAATAAAAGCCTTTATATCAGAAATTATATTGTGAACGATAAAACAAAGCAATACATGTACAACACATAGCATTAATGTTTATGATAACAACAAAACATTTCATTTTTTTCATTTTTGTAACAGTTGATCAGTCTCAGGCAAAAGCAACTCATTCTTGAGATTTGCCTTTATGTTGTTAGTTTGGTGATGGTTTATTTGTCCATTATTTAAATTCTTATGGCAACTTTTATTGTCACTAGTCATTTGTGAGGGTTCACATACTTGTCCTTGGGAACAATAACCTATTTCAAAAGTATCGGACAATTTCTTCTTTGGTGTAACTCCGTCTGATGCTAGAGACCTCTTTGAACCCAAAACTTCCACATGAATCAAATGACTATTTTTATTTGTGGCTTTTGTTTCACTGTCTGATTCACTATCACAGTTTACATTACTACCCTGTTCGATGACATGGTCTTTTTGTGTGTCACAACGTCCACAATCTTTACTTTGTCTTCTAATATTATTCATCTCTTTTCTTTCATTGGCAATCATTATAAAGCTGGAAATACCACTGTTTTTATCCATATCAATAGATTCTTGAAGGTGACAAACCTCTTTTGGCTCTGATGGGCTTATATTAAATATGTCCTCGTCACTTAGACCCAATAACCTAGCTTTTTCTACAAAGTGGACATCCCCAACTTTTCTTCCTCCATCTTTGGAGTTCCTTTTAGATCCATTGTGATGAGTTGCTTCTTTCATGCAATGATTCTGTTGGACACTGTCATTGATTTCCTCCAAGTTACTCAAGCATGTAGGTATGCAGGTCAAATCAGTTTCTGCAGTTGTCGTTGTTTTGACACTTGCCATACCCACAGAGGGAGTTTCTGTTAATGCTGTGTGTATATTGTTTTTTTGGCTGCTGACGCATGGACACTCGATAATATTTTGTTTCCTAACGCCACCGGGACTATGTTTCAGCGGCACCAACTGTAAGATTGACAGGTCATTCTTTATGGCCTTATTACTTGGACATGACACACTGTGTGCCAATTTCCTATGCCTTGATGCATGTTCATCTCCCTTTGATTTTCGGAAGAAATGTGCAATGCACGTACCACCTGTGCTACTATCTGAATTAGAATTGAAGTCTTGTTCATTCAGCTCAGCATTAGATCGACAAACACAGACATCTTGCGTTGAGTCAAAGGCAGGCTGTACTTCACCGGTTTCTACAATAGGATTTGCACAAGCAGCCATCAAGTGTGGCCCTAATGCCTCCATTAGATCCTCTCCTCGAATATGGTTACAGGATCTTCTTGATTCTTTTGAGTTGCTCCTGCCCATAAAGTTTCGAATAGAGCTTAATACACTATTTGACCTTGAGACTGGTTGGTGGCCAGATCCCCCACTAACAGAGTGTCTGCTGACACTGTCTCTTTTATCAAAGAAACTATTCAATGCAGAAGGCCTTCTGGATGATCCCCATGTAACTGTATTTCTTTGGCTTAACCTATTGAGATTTCTGTGGATTGTAAACTCCTCAAACCTCTTACAGACAGCAGAACAATCCTTTTTGAATTGCTTGGTGAGGATGGCATAAAGGAAAGGGTTGGCACAAGAGTTCAGAGGTAGAACAAAGACTGTAAAGATCTTGGCATCTTCCAAAGACACCAGAGGATGCCCAAAGACTGCATTGAGGCCAAAGAAAGAGATGGGAGCCCAACAGAAGAAGTCAGTAAAGATCAAGATGGCCATACGCTTGGCTACTCGACTGTCATTTGAGTTCCAGGCAGACGAACCACGAATAGCCCAGTACATTCGTGAGTAGCAGACTACTATTAGCAGGAAAGCTATCATGTTCATCAGCATCAGGAAAGTCACATAGCCTGTGAAGAAGAAAATAAAACATAGTGTGTAATGTTGAAAATGTAAACATATTACGCTAAGACTATAAAGCAGGTACTGTAAAGGTAGCTGTATATAGAAAATAAAATGTTTTCAATGTTTTACAGGGAAAATGAGAGCATGCCCATTTATTCCTATATTTTCATATGTTCAATTGAATAGATGTAATCAGGGAGTATCTCTAGGGGAACTCTGGCACTCCTTGGATAGTCAAATATTTGCATCTTGTGCAGGACATATTTATCTGTTACACAAATCACCAACTTTCTACTTAAGAAACAAGCCATTAAAAAAGGTACACAAATTTAAACAAGAAATCAGTGACCATGTCAGCTGTGTGTTTTGAGTTTCAGAGTAGAAGAGAAAGAAGAAAAGGACACAAAAGCTGTGTCCTGCAGATTGTATTCATAAATAAAGTACAAAGTTAACTGTTAAGCTGTAAAAAGTAGGTAGGAAACATATTTAAACAAAATACTGTAAATAAAATAGTTTTCGAGTTACAACTGATTTACTCAATCATGAAAAACTGAAAGTAGCTGTTGCTCAGCTATGCAATGAGCTACAGGTCTACAAGTTACTATGTTATAGCTGAACCCAAAATAGGTGAACAACATATTTAAATAAAACAATGTAAATGCAATAGTTTTCAAGTTACAACTGATTTACTCAACAGTGAGAACCTGAAAGCAGCTATTGCTCATCTATGCAATGAGCTACATATCTGCAATTTTACTATGTTATAGCTAACCCAAAAGTAACTGAATAACATATTTAAATGAAATTCTCTAAGTGCAATAGTTTTCAAGTTATAATTTATCTACTCAACAGTGAAAACTTGAAAGTAGCTATTGCTCATCTATCCAATGAGCTGCAGGTTTACAATATTATTATGTTATAGCTGACCCAAAAGTAGCTGAATAATATATTTAAACAAAATACTGTAAATTTGAAAATTTTAATTACTTAAATGTAGCCATGTGGGACTTAATGCTGTTCTCGGGTTGCCACACCCGGGGCCAACGTCTTAGAAAAAAAGATCATTCTTGTTAGCCACCGGATATACTGGTAGTTGTCGTCACGTGATAACTTCTGACCAATCGCCCTACTTTCTCGTTGAAATTTTTTATTAAGCCTACCCCTCAGCTGTAAACAGCGGGGAGGCAGGATGGGACTCTTCTAAGTCCCACATGGTAAGCTTGTAGCTTATAAAAGCTACATTTAAGTAATTAAAATTTTCAATTTTATTACGCTACAATAGCTTACCAGGTGGGACTTAATGCTGAATTCAACCGCCCGGTGGCGGGATTACAGCTGAGACTGGAAGATATGTCATTTTTTCTAAGATTTGAATTAATATATACAGAATAGTGCCAGAAATGCCAGTCTGAGTCCCTTTTACAGAGCCCCGATCCCGAAGATCGGGCCTGTAACGAGCCAAAAAACCTAAGTAAAAAGGGACAGTGCTAAAACTGTCCAGATGTTTGGTAGTAGGACGGAAGTGCAGCGGTGCTCACTTTGAGGTCTAAGGGTCCCTAGTAGACCTTCACGTGTGACTGACCAACCCAGTGGTTGGGCATCTCATGAAATTTTTAACCTGAAATATGAGATTAACGACAACTGAATAAGAGGGGAAGAGGGGGGCATCTGGGTAATGGATGCCATGAGAGGGCATAACTTCATACAAACATATTGATGCCTGCAGGGTGGAGTGTAGGGAATGCCCAAATATAATATAGTTCTTGGCTTCTGCGCCTTGAGGTGGCATTTGGGCTTGTTGGATCCCCCATCCATTGAAAGATGCTAAACTCCATGTTTTTCACAGAATGATTTTTCTGTGTAAAATGTCTAGAGACAGGAGTGGATTTTTCTGGTTGGAATTTTTGAACACTATTTTGGTGCTCATACATCCTGTTCCTGAAGGGTCTTTTGGTTTCTCCAATGTATTGGAGGCCACATTGGTTGCAATTTATAATATAAATTACATTTGATAATTCACAAGTGACTTTGTGTTTAGGGGGCAGTGACTTGCATTTGAATACTTGCTTAGTGTGGAAGCTGGTTATTTGTTCAGCTTTCCTAATTCTGGGGCAATAGGTACATTTCCCAAGTCTGGTGCAGACAGGGGTGTGTACTGATGGTTTTGCATCAGTTGTAGGTTTAGGAGGGTAAGAGATAGTGCTACTGGTCAGAATATCTCTGAGGTTGGGCAGTCTTCTAAATCCCATTAGAGGTTTGGAGCTAAATATTTGTGTTAGTTCCTCAGTATTTTGGATAATGTTCCAATTTCTTTGTACTAGAGAACCGATTTGTGGGTTCCTAGGGTTGTATTGGGTGACCATTACTGGTGCTTCATTAGCCTTTTTCGAGACAGTCTCTAGTAATTCATCCTGTGAAAATTTACGAGCTCTGAGATAGTGTTTTTTCAGGCTTTTAAGTGGGTATCCCCTTCTGAGGTAATATCCAGTGAGTTTTTTGGCATTAGCCTCAAAATCAAGGTCCAGAGTACAGATCCTTCTTAATCTTAAGTATTGACCAAAGGGTCCTTTAGTGAGGACACTTTGCGGGTGAGCTGAGCTGTATTCTAGATACAGATGGGTGTCTGTAGGTTTGTTGAAGAGGGTTGTGATCAGTCCTCTGTCTAGGCCAAATTTGACAGTTGTGTCCAGAAAGTCAATCTGGGAATAACTCATTTCATGGGTAAATTTGATTGTGTCATGTAAGGAGTTTAAGTAGTCAATGAACCTTTTAAGAGACTCCTCTCCATGGGTCCATACTAGGAAAATGTCATCAATGAACCTTTTCCAAGTAAGTGGTTTAAGTGGGTAACCAGCTAAAGCCTTGGTCTCGAACCTGTCCATGAACAGGTTAGCATAGTTAGGGGCTAAAGAGGTGCCCATAGCTGTGCCGCCTGTCTGTAAGTAATGATCTCCATTAAATGTGAAGTTCATACTGTGTAATACTAGTTTAAGTAAGTCTAGTATAAAATTGGTGATTGGCGTTTTAGTAGGGTCACTTCTAAGTTTCTCTGCAACTGCTAATATCCCTTCATTATTTGGGATATTAGTATAGAGTGAGGAAACATCTAAGGTGCATAATATGGCACCATCAGGGATTGGTCCAAGTGCTTTTATCTTTTTAATAAAGTCCTGGGTGTCCCTAATGTATGAATTGGTTTTGGGGACATAATCTTTGATGTGTTCATCAACCAATTTGCTAATCCTGCTAGTGGGGTGATTAACAGAACTGCAAATTGGTCTGCCTGGTACACTTTTTTTATGTATTTTGGGTAGCATATAAAACCTAGCTTCAGTGCAGTTGGTTGGGTTGAGGTGCTCGAAATTCTTATCTGAAATCAAGCCTTTTTCTCTCATTTTAGTGAGTGTCTGGGTAACATTTGTAGCTACTTGATCAGTACAGTCATGCCCAAGTTTGGTATAGAACTTAGAGTCGCTGAGCTGTCTGTACCCTTCTCTTAAGTAATCAGTAGTGTTCATTACTACTACTGCTGACCCTTTATCAGCTTTTTTGATTACTATTTCAGGGTTTTCTGAGAGTTCTCTCAGACTCATGGTTTGCTCCCGTGTCAGGTTTGGTTTCCTGATCTTTTTTACTTTACTGTTGAGAAGACCAGTTTTGAAGGACCTTTGGAAAATTTCCAGGGATTGATGTACCCTGTTGGGTTTCCAAGTACTTTTATCCACAAAATTCTTATGTATTTTATGGTAAGGGGAGGTTTCTTCTTCTAGATTCTCAGCCATGAAATTAATCAAATCTATTTCTTGGTCTGTTAAATGATCAAATTGTTGATTGTCATTATAGAAATGGAATTTCAAACATAATCTCCTGTGAAATTCCTTGAAATCAGTCCAAATTTTTGCTTTATTTGGGGGTCCTGGTGTAGGGCAAAAGGTCAGACCTTTTTCTAGGGCTGACACTTGGTTCTCAGTTAAAGTAATGTCAGACAAGTTTATGACTGTGTGACCCACTAGGCTATCCATAGTTTTACCTTTAGGTAGGATGCCAGGGGGGGGCTGTTTGGGCCTCCTCCTTAATTAGATTAAGTATCTCATTTAAGTCAGAAGTTGCCATCATAATATATGTGGAACTCCAAATATAGTTATATCTGACCCCTGAAGTGGAAAAAGTTTATCCGCTGTGAGCCTCTATTTTAGGGGGCTCATCCGCTAAGAGCCTCTGTTTTAGGGGGCTCATCCGCTAAGAGCCTCTATTTTAGGGGGCTCATCCGCTTAGAGCCTCCATTTAGGAGGCTACTGGAGTTTCAGAGAAATGTATGGTAAGATATAGTGAGTCCAATAAGGTAGTTGGAAGTTTCAGTAATAACATGGTGAAAAATGATTTCAAGCTATTTTAATGGTTGAATAAGCCACATAACAAAATATCATACATACAAATATACTGTAATTTTGGTACAATATAATAAACAGAACATCAGTTAATTTGATTATTTCTGGAGCAGTTTGTTAAGTCCATTGAGGAGCATGGTGAGCTGTTTATTCTGGTTCTGAGGCCTCCTTCCTTGCCATCCCTTTTTGTTGGGTCTGGAAAGTTTCTTCTGTTGTTGAGGTTGGAGGTTTGGCTTCATCTTCTTCTGTAAAGAAGTGCCAGCTGCTGATTGAAACTTGCTTGTCAAGGAGTCTTTAATTTCCTTGAACTGAACTTGATCAAGGTGAGTCTCTAGTTCAGACATAATGCTCTGAATTTCCAGTTTGACACTGGAATATTTTCTATTCATTTCTTCCACCCATAATAGGGTGAGTTCTCTCTTGCATTTGCATGTCAAATCAATCCACTTCTTTTTGAAACATTCATCTGTACTTTCAGGTGGAGTACTTCTGAAGTTACTTTGTGGTGGGAAGGAGCCATTCTTCAGACTATTTTTAATAGAATGAAGATTAGTGGCAAGATTAAGTTTCTTCCTGAACTGATTCTTCGCTTTCAAGTATAATGGCTTGGCTGCTGGAGGGTAATTTCCTCTGCTATCAGGAGAAGTGGCAGGAGATTGTGTTCTCTTCCTCTTGGTGCCTTTTCCTTTTGTGGAAACAGGGTCCTTCAGTTTCTTCACTACCTTGTCTAACAATGCTGTAGTTTCACTACTGACACTGGTGGTGGGAATAGGTGTGCCACTGGTTGGAGTGTTAAAAGCACTTGCACTATTATCCTGAACTTCTAAGTTCCTGATGTCAGCAGACAGGGCTGTGTCACTAACACTCATGGTTACCCAAAGTAAATAAAGGTTAAAAAGTAATATGTGCAGTGACTAGAGTGCAGTTACCTATGACTACTGCCTTATATTGGCCAATATGCTTGGCAATATTTCGAAAATTAAATTGAATTTTCTCATCAGAGGCTGAAGATTTTAACCCATTTTGCCCCTAAGGTGCAAAAATCCTATCCGCCTTGAGCCGTCAAAATGAGCCGTCCTCCGGCGGATAGAGCCTCTGTAGGAGGCTCAGGAGGATAAAATCCTGAAAAAAGTCATTTTTTGCTTTAAAACCATTATTTTTAATTTAATAATGGGGAATAAATTAGTATTCTACAGTTTTCAATCCAAGGTAGGTTTTGATAGCCCTAATTTGGTTAAGAATAACTATAATTAGCTAACTGAGTCAGTAAACTTGATCATTTACTATTAAATAATAACCCTTAATTCCAGATTATGGTTATAAAGGTTCGAATTTTAGGTATGTTTTGTACCTAAAATTTTTTTCTGGGGTAATTGGGAGTGGCCAGGTAATATTTAACCCTATATTAAAATCAGAGAGTCACTCATACACTTTTAATAGGTCTCAATATTGATATATATGAGAGGGTTTGATTGCAATCCAGTGTGTATCACTGAGAGAGCACAGTCACTCAAGTGTCTTATTGGAGTGGAGGTGTACTCAATTGCGTGTGCGTGATTGCATAGCAGTCTGACTTCAGAGATACATGGTCTCTAATAAGTGAAACTTGATGATGGTGGGTGAATTACAGAATATACCATTATTAAATGTGTATGATTTAATTCTGTAAGACTAGAGCCTGACCATAAATCAGAGGTGTTAACAGGAATGCTAAATGATGTATATGTGGAAATTAACGTGAATTCCAACAAAAATGCAACATTCAAAAATTAAAGTATGTTGGACATAATGGTCAAGTAGGAATAGTGGTAGCCACTTGACCAGGCTAATTTTTGGATATCATATTAATCGCATAATTTGTGATATGAGGTTATCAACAAATTTTAAATCTGATGAAAAAAACATATCAAAGAAAAAAAACCAAAATGGTGGTTTTCAAGGAAAAATCTCATTTAATGCATGAGAAATCAAATATACATAGTGTAATAAATTAAAACACAACAGAACTAACAGAATAATGTTAATTACAGTTCATAAAGTTAATATCCAGTGTCACAGTTTTATGCATATACATTGACAGCATAAAATAAATTACAAAATGTTTAATGGAGGAGTAATGTTGGAGCAGATAGAGTCCAGGTAATCAACCAATTGGAATGAAGGGGTGGTGTTGTTGGTCACTATTCCCCATTGTGGGTCTTCAGGTGAGAGGTGTGGGGGGAATGGATCTTCCTCCTCTGTTGCACCTTGATATGGTACAGCCTCAGGTAGGTTCATTGATTTCCTCCTTTCCTGATATTCCACTGTGTAGTAGCAAGGTATATCTAAGAATGGAGTGTGAGGCGAACTGGTGACCGGTGAATCCCAACCTTGAATGGTTTGCTTGGGTGACAACATGAGAACATGTGGTGAAGTTCCAGTGTCTATCCTGGTGGGTGCCAATTGAACAGCCTTATCTTTACATATGACTGGGGTGGTGTTGGTCCCTATATGTACTGGCTTCCTGATGGAGGGTAGAGTGCATATGTCTGTTTGGGTGCAGACATTGGTACAAACCATATTAGACTTGTGAGTAGATGCATATACTGAGTCCGGGTTTGGTGTCTCAGAAGATGGGAAATCAAAGTTTTCCAGGAAGGCATCAACTTCATCCCAACTATCCTCAGTAGGTGTGATCACTGGATGGAAAGTGGGTGTCACATCTGGGGAGTTGTCTGTAGTTACACAATCCGCAATGTTGCCGAAAGTATAGGTTGTTGAAGGCGCCTTGTGGGCTGCCTTCAAGTGTCTGTTCAGGTACTCCCTTCTTTTATACTCCTTGTTACAATGTTGGCATTTGTGTATTCTCAACATATGGGAAGTGTCAATATGTCTTTTCAAATTACACTTGTGGACATATGTTTTGTGACATATGAAACATGTATACCACATTTTGAATTTAATATATCCAATCTGAGAATATGGTAAGTCACAGAAGTTACACACAATAAAAATCACAATGTTGGTACTACTGGGTACTAAATGTAGAAAGTAATCCTAATGTGGATTAGTAATGGATAATAATGCACACATATATAACACCACTGAACTTAAAACACTGAATAGGTGATTTAAATACAGCCTTGATGAATGAGGTCATAGGTTACCTAGTTACTAGTGAGGTCACATAGTAATTGAGGTGATTATGATGGTGTAATATGACGTCATATGGTCATACACGTCATCAAATTGACGACGTCATAGTTGTGACATCATACTAAGAGTAGCCCTTGTGATGAAGTGCCCAATATAAAAATAAAGGGAAGAGGGGGGCATCTGGGTAATGGATGCCATGAGAGGGCATAACTTCATACAAACATATTGATGCCTGCAGGGTGGAGTGTAGGGAATGCCCAAATATAATATAGTTCTTGGCTTCTGCGCCTTGAGGTGGCATTTGGGCTTGTTGGATCCCCCATCCATTGAAAGATGCTAAACTCCATGTTTTTCACAGAATGATTTTTCTGTGTAAAATGTCTAGAGACAGGAGTGGATTTTTCTGGTTGGAATTTTTGAACACTATTTTGGTGCTCATACATCCTGTTCCTGAAGGGTCTTTTGGTTTCTCCAATGTATTGGAGGCCACATTGGTTGCAATTTATAATATAAATTACATTTGATAATTCACAAGTGACTTTGTGTTTAGGGGGCAGTGACTTGCATTTGAATAACTGAATAAGTCCTTAATAGAAATTACCTGATAATTAAAAAATAAAATGACCTTACCCGTAACATCTTGAAGGTAAAGGAATACCTAGATCCTGGGAGAGACTCCTAAAGACTTGGTTGTAGCGGATGTGCCCCCCCCCCCCTTTTTTTCTTTCCGAGGACAACTGGTCTGAGGGGAAGGATCTAGGACTTGTTGTGCCGCCACCACGGGTCCCAGATACATATTGTTGTCGGTGTCCGACCAAGTAAGGTCTTTTAGGTAAAAATTTGTGAATGTGTTGTGAGCTTTCCAGTGACAGGCTTGCATGATTTGGTCCACCGATACTCCACCGTAAAAGGCCTTAGAAGCCGCGAAGGCCCGGATGTCATGCGCTTTGACTTGGACCAAGTCCAAGGCTTGCTGATCTGCTTGTTTGTAAAAAAGTAGGATGGTTTGTTTCAACCATGAGGAGAGTGTAGCGGGTCTGATGTCTGAGGTATGTCCTTTCTTAAAGGAGATGAAAAGGAGAGAACGAGACCCTCTCAGGTCTTTAGTTCGGTCCAAATAAAACCTCAGGGCCCGCACGGGACACAGGGTCCTGTCTTCCTTAAACTGTCTATCTACAATGGTAGTCAAAGCAGGGATAGTCACTGGTGACACACTTTGAGAACCTTCTCTTGCTAGTTGGTTTTTGGCTATGAAATCAGAAGGGAACAAGGCCACCTTTTCCCATTGGCCTAAATTAGCTACTTTGTTCGCGACCCAGGCATGGATTTCGCTGCGGCGCTTGCCGGAGGCCAAGGCTAGCAAGAAAGCAGTTTTGAGAGTAAGATGTTTGAGGTCTGAGTCTTTCATGGGCTCAAATGGTGCTTTGGTGAGCTCGTTAAGGACAACAGAAAGGTTCCACTTGGGTAAATTTCTGGAACTTTTAGGACGATCCCTGTGAAAACTGGAGAGTAACCTATGAAGGTCTGCATTGTGTGCAATGTGTTGGGCCATTGGGCCCAAAGTGTCAACGATTGCAGTCCTGTTACCATCAATGGTCGAGGGGCGCCTGTTTAAGTCTTGGTACAGGTACATGAAAAAATCTGAGATTTGTTTCACAGATGGAGTGGAGAAATCCACCGAATTTTCTCTGCACCACTTTTCAAATAGGGCCCACTTTGACCTGTAGATGGTCCTTGTTGATGACCGCTGAGGGGCAGCAATTCTCTCTGCCACCTCCACAGAGAAGCCTTGTTCTTGGAGTTGTCCGCTCCTAGACACCAGGCGTGGAGGTTCAGCTGTTGTGGATTGTTGTGGAACACACAGTTGTGGGACTGTTTGAGTAAGGTCGTTGACACTGGGAGTTGTAGTGGGATCTCTGTTGAGAGTTGCACTAGGTCCCAAAACCAGGGCATCCCTGGCCAGCCTGGGGCTATCACGATGATCAGGCAATGGCATTGCTTGATCTTTTGGATCACCTTGTGAAGGAGAGACGTAGCAGGGTAGGCGTAGGCCGTGAGGTTGGTCCAGTTTATGTTCAGAGCATCTATGTTCCAGGCCCTTGGGTCTGGGACAGGAGACACATCTAGAGGGAGTTTGTGATTTAGGTGAGTGGCGAATAAGTCTACATGAGGGGTGAACCACTTCCGGCAGATTTGCTTGAAGACCTGAGGGTGCAGAGACCATTCTGTTGACTGCACTTGGTTGGACCTGGATAGGAGGTCGGCCATCACATTCAGACACCCTGGAATGTGCCTGGCTTTCAATGTTATATGGTAGTGATGGCACCAGGTCATGATTTTCCACAGGAGAGCGCACATCTCTGCTGAGTGAGTTCCCCCCTGCTTGTTGATGTAGGCTACCACTGTTGAGTTGTCTGTGGCAACTAACACTGTTTGATTCTGGCACTGGTCCTTGAAGTCTCGAAGGGCCAGGGAGACCGCCTTCAATTCCAGGACATTTATGTGTAGCCTTTTTTCCCGCTCTGACCACAGCCCTTTTGTAGAATTTTGATCTAAGTGAGCGCCCCAACCTTCGTTTGAGGCGTCGGTAAAGAGTTGGATACTGTGGTCCTTGGGATGAAGGTCTGCGCCTTTCATCACATTTGAGGGGTTTTGCCACCAATCTAGGTGGGCTACAATGGCTTCTGTCCAAGGAAGGAGGTTGTCCAGCGACTGAGGATATCTCCAGTGCTCCTTGAGATGAAACTGAAAGGGCCTCATGTGAAGGCGTCCCTCCGGGACCATTTTCTCCGTTGAGGCTAGCAACCCAATTAGAGACATCAAACATCTTGCAGTCAAAACACGTTTTGACTTGAGTCGTAGGATCAAATCCTGAAGTTTGAGCCATCTCTCGTGAGTGGGTCTTACAAGGGCTGAATCTAGGTGGTATTCGTAGCCCACGAACGAAAACACCTGAGTAGGTTTCAGTTCTGATTTTTCCTGGTTGATTATCCAACCCAAGGATTGGGTTAGGTCTACCACTGCCTGTGTGTCCCTTTGAGATTCCTCCTGAGACTGGGACCTGATCAGCCAGTCGTCCAGGTATTGGTGAATTCTAAGTCCTCTTGAGAGGGCCATTAGTTTCACTTCCTTTACGATCATCGTAAAGACCTGGGGGGCTGTGGCCAGTCCGAAAGGTACGGAGGTGAACTGGAACACCTGGGCCTTGTAGCAAAACCTTAGGTACTTACTTGAGTTTGGATGGATGGGGATGTGAAGGTATGCGTCTGACAGGTCTATCGACGATACCCACTCCCCTGGGACCAGGGAAGTCCTGATGGACTCTGGGGTTTCCATTTTGAACTTTTCTACATATAGAAAAGTGTTGAGCCTGCTTAAGTCTATGACTGGCCTCCACCTTTGGTGAGGCTTGGGTACTAGGAACAGGCGACTGTAAAACCCGAGAGATTTTACGTTTTCCACCCTTTCGATGGCGTTCTTTGACAAGAGAGACTGGATACAAGTGGCCAAGGCTTGGTCTTTTTGTTGGGCCTTGTACTCTGATAGAATCAGAGGAAATCTGATCAAGTTTGGCTTTGAACGGAATGGCAGAACGTAGCCATTGGTGATAATGTTTAACACATTTTGAGAACATTTGTTTATTAGCCAGTCTCTCTTGAAAGAATGGAGGCGACTTCCTACTGGTGGACTGAGTGAGGCTTTGGAGGAGTCATTGAGAAGGGGGGTTTCCACGCACCCTTCCCCTATTGTGGGGTCGAAAACAACCCCTGGAGCCTCTGAAGTTGGATTTTCCTCTTCCCGAGGGAAAGGATTGGTTACTGCTTTGAGAGGTATTGCCCCCATAGGGGCGTTTCCTGTAGGAGCCTCTTTTCTTGTGGGGGCCAATAAAGGGCTTATTCTGGTAGGGTGCAAAACCCTGAGAATCTTTTGAGGTGCCTTTTTTGAGAAGGAAGTCCTCACCTTCCTTTACAAGTTGAGACTCGAACAAGGAGGAGTCCCAGAAGGACGAGTTCCTAAGTTCTTGGCGTCTCGTTTCCCCTAGCTGGGGATGCAATAGAGTCATTTCGGCTTCGCACCTAAGCAAGCTGGTATTAGCCATGGAATATAATTCCCTCTGGAGAATATGGGCTAGCGATTTGCTGAGACAGGTAAGAGCTCTATGTTGAACAAGAACCGTCTTGTTCCAAAAATCCAAGTACTCAGCAACTTCCTCATATCCGCGCTTTGCTGCTTTCTCAGGATTGGCACCTTTCTGGATCTGAGACTTTATCTTCTTGACAGTTGACTTGATGCTATGTTGGCACTTTTCCAAGGAAGCATTGCAAGAAGAAGAGGTTTTGGCAAAGGCAGCGGTGAAATTGAGGGTTGAAATATTTTGTCTAGCCTGATGTTCCAGCTCCTTAAGAACTGGCAGAGGGACTTTGGCTACTGGTGCCCCAGGAGGTCTAGGAGTAATACAGATCTTAGCAAAGTCCGTATTCAACTCCTGGATTTTGTCTTGAAAAGTGGGCTGTCCAACCTTATACCACTTAGAAGTGGATGGAGGAGGCTTGACATATTTGCCCTCAGCTAAATTGGCAGCTTTGAAATCATGTTGAAATTTATCAAAGGCGTCCTTGATAACTGAGCTAAGTGGTAGGATAGAGGAAGGACCTCTAGGTCTGAGCTCTTGACGGCCTTTTTCGTCATCCAGACCCAACACTGAAGTTGAAGACCTAGGCATAGAGTCCCTGGGGTCAGGGAGAGAAAGAATGCGCCTGAAGGTGTCTACCTCTTCAGAGTATTGGGAGGGAATGTCAGACAGAGCTACTTCCCTATAATAAGGGGGGTCTGGATCATGTTGTGGGAGGTCTTGATCAGAAGCTGCGCCTGAGGGCTGAGCCCTAGAGGGCTTAGAAGACCTGTGTCTGGCAACAGGGGAGTGATCTTCTTCTGAAGATGACACATATCTGGACCTGGATTTATGCTTGCTCTTGTCAGAGTGTTTTTTAGGTCTAGGATGGATCCAAGGTTCATCGGAATCCTCATCCAGTTGATCCGAGGCAGAGCTCGGTGCTACTGTTTGCCTGTGGCTTTGTTTTTTGTGTGAGTACGAGGAATCCTTCGGTATAGCCTCAGAAGGGGCAACGTACTGATCCGAGGTAGATTGGTTAAGTATTAGTCGAGGAGGGAGTGCTGGACCAACGTCCACATCCATTGCCTCGGACTGAGCATTAGTACTAGACCTCGGAGGGGGTAGGTCCAGATGAGCAGCAATGTTGCTGGATGGACCAGCTTTTGAAGCATGAGGCGAGGGATCAACCTCGGCTGGCTTTTTAATTGCCAACTCCTCTCGGAGTGATTGAAATGCTTCTAACATGGATGCCTGGAAGGAACCCATTTGCTGCTGAATATGTATATTTAAGGAATCACCCAGGGATTTCTCTAGATTTCTTTGAATTTTGTTTTGCAAAACAGTACCTGGGGTGGGTGGGACAGCTTTAGCTGGGGTTTTTAATGATAAAGAAATGAAGGCGAGAGGTTGAGGACGGGGGGGTTAGGTAAAGAGGTTATCGGCAGCACTCTCAAGGTCTGCATTAGAACCAGTAAAAGAGTCCCCATCGCCTTCACCCAAGAGATCTAGTTCATCTTTAGAACTAGTTTCCGCTTTTTGCTTTTTTAAGTACCGCTTCCTGTTTTGAATTTTTTGCAATTGTTCATCAGTGAGAGACGTGCAAATATGGCAGGGTGCTTCAAAAGTGACACAGGGGTCATCTCCCTTGCCAGCCTCCCTACAGGTAGGGCAGTAGTTATGATTATCAAAACTGAAGCAAAAATGGCGGCATTTCTGAGCTCTCGGTTTGTCTTTGTTTGCTTGATGGAGAGACATTTTAACGCAATAAAAAGACGTACAATTGGAATTGCCTGAACCTAGAAAACTCAAAACACGCGGATTGTAAGGAAAATACTTAAGTTGTGAAATTAATAATTTTACAGGATAATCTATGAAATATATGAAAAGAAATATCCAAATATTAGCCTCCAACAATACGTAAAGACTGAGAAATAAATGAAAATGTCTGTATATTTACAAACTGCTACCAGTCAATCGTGGCCAACGAGAAAGTAGGGCGATTGGTCAGAAGTTATCACGTGACGACAACTACCAGTATATCCGGTGGCTAACAAGAACGATCTTTTTTTCTAAGACGTTGGCCCCGGGTGTGGCAACCCGAGAACAGCATTAAGTCCCACATGGTAAGCTATTGTAGCGTAATAAAAGCAGTAGTTTTCAAGTTAGAAGTGATTTATACTCAAAAGTGAGAACCTGAAAGTGGCTATTGCTCATAGATGCAATGAGCAAACAGAATGTATTAAACTCTTTGATGACTGTAGATGAAATGCCTGTGGCAGCAATCTGGTTTTTCAAAGTGAAAATTTCCCAGGCAAGCTTTTGTAATGATGGAGATATAATGTATATTTGAGACCTCTACCTACAATACCTTTTGCTCTAGAGGCATAATTGGAAAATCTCTAAACACTCGTTCATGACTGTTGAAGAAATGCCTGTGGCAGCCATCTTGTTCTTCAAAATGATATTCCCAGGCAAGCTATTGTAATGATGCATAAATCCTGTAAATTTGAGAACTCGACCTATTGTACCTTTTGCTGTACATGGGTAACAAAACTCCTTGATTATGTCCATCAAGGAGCCATGGTGACCATATTGTTTTTTTAAAATGAGGCCAAACATATTCCAAGGCAAGCTTTTGAACTGATTAAACATATCCTACAAATTTGACAACTGTACCTACAATACCTTAGGCTCTAGAGGGGTAATGGGAAAATCTCGACAAAAAGTGTAGTATTGTATTAAGAGTATTTTGGTGATTTACTCATGGAAGAACCATAAAAGAAGCTATTACTTCGATTGCTGTGGAACTACAGCTCTGAAAATTGCCACAACACTGAACATCAAAAAGCTAGTGAACAACATATGTCAAAAAATGCTCTAAATTTAAAACTAGGGGATCACTTGCAAAACAAAGTAATTGTTTTTGTGTTTTTGCATGGCAAAAACAATGCGTCTCGAAAAGGAGACATAATGGCAGCTTAATCCGCCACGACAAAAATTTTGCCGAAATCCCTCTATCTAGCATGGTTTTTGAGATACAAGCATTTTTGTGTTTTGCATTTTTGAAAAAAATTTGAAAATTCCAAATGGCCGCCTATTTTGGCGAGTGAAAAATTCTTTAAAACTTGGAACAGCCATTCATCACAGACCCCCTGTGGTTAAAAAATTTTTGGCAAAATCGCTCTATGTTGCACTGTTTTCGAGAGACAAGCAACTTTTGTGTTTTGCAATTTTTGCAAAAAATTAGAAAATTCAAAATGGCCGCCTATTTTGGCGAGTGAAAAATTCTTTAAAACTTGGAACAGCCATTCATCACAGACCCCCTGTGGTTAAAAAATTTTGGCAAAATCGCTGTATACTTTTCACATGGTAAAACATCCTCTCGAGGTGTTTGTATCCTTATATCGAAGCGGCTTGACTGTACAATACTAGATAAAGTTATGGACGAGAAAGGGCGCTTTTTGCTATTACTTATTAAAGACAAAGAATTGGAATATGTATTAGGCAACCTTTATGCTCCCACCAAAGATAAAAAGATTGAACAACTATTGTTTTTTCATTATGTGCAAAGTATTCTTACTCAATATATTGAGAAACCTATCGTGATCGGGGGTGATCTGAACACTTACTTAAATCCAGAGTTAGACAAATGTGGTGGCATTAGGGAGGTACAGTCAGAATCCTCAAAAGCCATTGAGGATTTATGTGATCAGTTTTGTTTATTTGAGGTCTATAGATTTCTGTTCCCAAAGAAAAGGCAATATACTTGGCGTAATAAAGGGAGACCTACTTTAATTCAATCAAGGTTAGATATGTTTCTGGTATCACAAGATTTTCAGTATCTGAGTCCTAAATGTTCAATTACACCAGGAATAATTTCAGATCATAGTCTAGTTCAGTTTACCTTCAAACAAAATTCAATATGGACCAGAGGTAGGGGTTTTTGGAAATTCAATGCACAATTATTGAAAGACGCAGAATATGTACGTAAAATCAACTCTGTTCTATCTGACTTCCAGATAGAAGAACAAGAACATGACAACAAATCACTCCTATGGGACTATATTAAATGTAAGATTAGAGGAATAACCATATCCCATGCCTCGTATATAGCCAAACAAAAACGATTTTATGAAAATAATCTAACAAGCAAATTTTATTCTCTTGAGATGGAGTTGGGGGAAGCACCTTCAGCCGACCTTATGCGGTCTTATGAAGATACTAAAGCAGAATTATATCAATTACATCTAGATAGAGCAAAAGGCTCGGTCTTAAGATCCAAAGCTCAGCTGGTAGAAAATGACATCAAAAGTATAAGCTACATGCAAAGTATAGAAAAACGAAATTTCAACACAAAATGCATAAAGTGTCTGAAAACACAGAAAGGGGATATTTTTGTTGAGGAAGAGATCCTAAATGAAGAAAAACAATATTACAAGTCTTTATACTCTCATGACATTTCCAAAAATAATACCCACCACTGCAAAAAATCTCTAGAAGACCTTTTCTTGCTTACAGATAATATTCCAAAACTGACAGAAGCTGAAAAAGGTGCTTGTGACCAAGCATTATCTATAAAGGAATGTGGCAAGGCTTTAAATGAAATGGAAAACAATAAGTCTCCAGGATGTGATGGCTTTACAGTCGAATTTTATAAATTTTTCTGGGATAAAATAAAGATATTTCTTTACAGCAGTTTTCTCTGGTTGTTTCAACACAAGCTTTTATCACTAGATCAAAGAAGGGGAGTTATCACTTTCGTACCGAAAAAAGGCAAAGACTTAAGACTTTTAAAGGATTGGCGCCCTATTACCCTTCTTAACGTTGATTTTAAGATCTTAACTAAAGCACTGGCTATGAGAATGCAAGGAGTACTGGATAACATTGTAGATCATGATCAAGTTGGGTATATAAAGGGTCGTTTCATAGGGTTAAACATTCGCACTACTGCAAACATTTTAACTTTCTGTCAAAAGACTTTGCAAAAAGGTCTGATAGCTCAAATTGACTTTCAAAAAGCTTTTGACACAGTTGATTGGTCCTTCCTATTGAAATGTCTTAAAGTTTTTAACTTTGGTGACACCTTTACATCCTGGGTAAAAATACTATATACCAAGATTGAAAGTTGTGTGACAAATAATGGTAAATCTTCAGAATTTTTCACTTTAGAAAGAGGTATAAGGCAAGGTTGCTGTCTTTCTGCCCTTCTGTTTATTCTTGTCGTGGAAATTTTAGCCATAAGCATTAGGAATAATAGGGACATCAAAGGCATTAATATAAATAAAGAAGAGTTCAAGATAAGCCAACTCGCAGACGACACCACTCTTTATCTTGCCGATATCTCTTCCCTGAAAAACTCATTATTATTATTAGAAAGGTTCTCAGTGTGCTCTGGACTTTGTATTCATAAAGACAAAACAGAAGTTATTCCTCTGAATATACAAAATGTTGATAAGCACAAGTTAGGTATATCCTGGCAAAAAGGAAGTTTTAAAATGCTTGGCATATGGTTTAGCAGTAATGAAGATGAAACGATTCGGCTAAATCTAAATGATAAAGTTGAAAGAATTAAAAATACAATCACAGCATGGTCAAACATGCATCTAACAATGTTTGGAAAAATAACAGTACTTAAAACAATGGTGCTTAGTCAAATCTTAAATGTATGTAGCACTGTGTATGTACCAGAATACTTCATAAAACAAGTTGATAAATTATTTTTTCAATTTTTGTGGGGGCAAGGAAAGAGGGCAAAAGTGAAAAGAGAAGTGATGATTAATTCTAGAACCCAAGGTGGAGCTAAGATGATTCATTTTCAAAACATGATTTATTCTATGAAAGCATTATGGATAAAAAGGTTTCTGAGCTCAACCTCAAAATCAACTAACCTTGCCCTGCAGTGTGCTGGTATTAAAGACAAAAGTATTCTGTTGCATAAGCTTCCTGCAGCAAATTTTCCTTTAAGTTTGTCAAAATCTGATAGCCAGATCAGAGAATCATGGTATAAGTTTTATGCTGTCTACCCTGATGGTATACAGGAAATTTTAAATGAAAAACTAGTTTATAACAAGTTTATTTTAATTGGTGGAAAAACCATTAGCCCTAATCACGTCTTTATAAAAAAGACGAACATTTCACAAGTTGGGCAGCTAGTTAAACACGGCAATTTTAAAAGTATACAAGAAATTGAAATAGAGTTCAACTGTGATCTAGAAGACCTAAGATATCATTCTGTTCTGTCAGCTATTCCAATGGCATGGAAAACCAAAATAAAAAGTAATACAACTTTAGATTTTACACCCTCAAGCTGGGAAATTCCGCGCCTAAAATTAAATGTTGAAAAACTGAACAATAAGGATATTTATAATGGTTTAGCGTGTAATATGTCAACTCCACAAGCACAAAACAAATGGGTAGAATACTATCCATTCATGGACAAGTTTAACTGGTCTAAAATCTACCTACTTCCAGCTAAAGTGTCAAACGATTTAAAACTCCAAAGCCTACAGTTTAGCATTATACACAGATATACAGCTTGTAATTATAATCTAAACCTGTGGAATATAATAAAATCCCCAATGTGCCAAAGTTGTAACTTAACTGATTCAATCGAACATTTCTCCTTTTATTGTGACTGCGTTCATAGTTTGTGGAATGTTGTCAAAATTTTATCTAAAAAGGTTCTTAATTTACACTTTAATTGTACTGTTTTAGAAGTTCTCTTAGGTATTCCATGCCAAAGAAACAGTGCCTTACACTTGTTGAATCTGATAATGTTATTGACAAAACAATTTATTTACCTGTCTAAAAAGAATGACAATCCCCTCTCAGAGTACATATTTTGTAAAGTTTTATATAGCAGCTTAGAGACAGAGTTATATTTATGTAAACTAAAAGGGAAAAATCATGAGTTTATAAGGTTAATAGAAAATATGTTAGAATTTATAGAAAATAGATATTTGTAATAAGAGGTACAAGCAACTTGCTTTATGTGGTTTATTCATTGTCCTTCATGATATTATAATGTTATCATTTTGTATAAGTTGGAATTGTGTATGACTTCTACAATGTGACTCAAAAATAAAATTAAAAAAAAAAAAAAATCGCTCTATGTCGCACTGTTTTCGAGAGACAAGCAAATTTTTGTGTTTTGCAATTTTTGTAAAAAAATAGAAAATTCAAAATGGCCGCCATTTTGGATGGGACAATTTTTTTTTGAAAATTGGGTTAGCTACTCACAAAAGTTATCCTGTGGGTCAAAAATTTTGTCAAAATCGCTCTATCTAGCACAGTTTTCGAGATACAAGAATGTTTCTGTTTTGCATTTTTGAAAAAAAAATTTGAAAATTCCAAATGGCCGCCATTTTTGGAGAGTGAAATATTTGTTGAAACTTGGAAAGGCTAGTCTTCACAGATACCCTGTGGGTCAAAACTTGCTGAATTCACTCTATCTGGCACAGTTTTCGAGATACAAGCATTTTTGTGTTTTGCAATTTTCGCGAAAAATTCGAAAAATCAAAATGGCCGCCATTTTGGGTGGGACAAAAATTTTTTGAATTTTATCAAAATCGCTCTATTTAGCACGGTTTTCAAGATACAAGCATTTTTGAAAAAAAAAATTTAAAAATTCAAAATGGCCACCATTTTTGGCAAGTGAAATATTCGTTGAAACTTGGAAAGACCACAGATACCCTGTGACTCAAAAATTTTGCCGAAATCACTCTATCTTGCGTGGTTTATGAGATACAAGCATTTTTGTGTTTTGCGATTTTTACGAAACATTCAAAAATTCAAAATGGCCGCCATTTTTGGCAGGAGAATGTTTTTTTAAAAATTGGGTCAGCTACTTAGTAGATATATCCTGTGGATCAAAAATTTCATCGAAATCGCTCTATCTAGCACGGTTATCGAGATACAAGCATTTTTGTGTGCACTTTTGAAAAAAAATTGAAAATTCCAAATGGCCGCCATTTTTGGAGAGTGAAGTATTTGTTGAAACTTGGAAAGGTTGGTCTTCACAGATACCCTGTGGGTCAAAAATTTTGCTAAAATCCCACTAGTAAATTTTTAGTTTATGAAGAAAATGGTTTCAAAAGGTGCTCATCACTAGTATTGTTCAATATGTGTACCTTATGAGCCTATATTTCCAATTTTGTGTTTTGCATTCTTTGTCAAAAATTCGAAAAGTGAATATGACCCCCATTTTTGGGAGGAGAATTTTTTTTTTGAAAATTGGAGAGAGTAGTTTGTTTAGATACCATGTGGTTCGAAAACTTCGACGAAATTGCTCTATCTCACATGGTTAAGGAGATACAAGCAGTTTTGTGTTTTACTTGTTAAGAAAACTGTTAATGCTTAATTAATCATCAATAACTCAGTCATTTCTTAACCTATCCCTGCCAAAATTAATGTCACCCATATCTTTATATGAGAAATGTATTTGCTAAATTTCAGGTGGAAGGATAAAATGCTTTGTAAGTTATCATCCGGACAAGGACGACCTTCCAAAAAATGCATTTTTAGTCATATGATCTCTCTGATTGGTGAAAATTTCATTGCAAGCATATTCAGAAAAATTTCCCAGGCCTACTGCATACACCTGCTAAATATGAAAAGAATCCGCCTTATGGCTGTGAAGCTATTGTGAAAAGAAAATGCAGATCTGGCAGCTCCGGCGGATCCGCTTCTCCCATATTCAAACAAGCGTCCCTCACAGGACGCTTATCTATAAATCACTCAAGCAATTTTCAATATTATATTCAATAAATGTATCACAAGCAAACCATTGTACAAAATATTACTTGCAAGTAACCATAGCATGGATGGCATTCCCTACAGGCCTTAATACATCATTTTGCAGGTATATTCTATACTGTGTCATACAGGTGTCATATTTTCCAATAAAATTTTAATAAATGGTTTGTTTTTCAGGCTACCAAGGCCTGGTGTTATGTGTACTTATAAAGCAATGATTTATTACACTGCTGTAAAAAACTATCAATGAACGGTGATCCATCTATTTATTCTTAGACAGATTCAAGCTGGACTGAATATATTCATAGTTGAGAAAAACAATTGAATTAATATAATGCTACATCAAAATGATTCCAAAAAGTTTAAATAAGAAGTAAAATAGAAAATTTTCATTACTTAATTGTAGGTTTTATAGCTACAAGCTTACCATGTGGAACTGAATGCTGATCTCGGATGGCCGCAGGCCCCGGCCAACGTCCAAGAAAAACAGACATTTAGTACTGGCCAGTGCCCCACAGGAAGGTGAGCCTCATAGTGAAATACTGCTTGATCTCCCTTCTTTCAAGTTGTAATTTTGCCAGTTCCCCCTTAGCTGGAATACAGCGGGGAGGCAAGGTGGGACTTTCTTCAGTTCCACATGGTAAGCTTGTAGCTAAAAAAAGCTACATTTAAGTAATTAAAATTTTCAATTTTATTGCACTATAATAGCTTACCATGTGGAGCTGAATGGTAAATCCAACTGCTCGCTGGAGGGACTACAGCTGAGACTGGAAGTACTGTCAATTTTCTTGGATTCTGAATTAATTAGATTGGAATGAATGTATTAGAAAAACCAGTCTGAGTCCCGATTACAGCGCCCCAGTTCCAGGAACTGGGCTTATAAGAAGCCAAAAACCAGAATATTGGAATGAATGACAGTGCTAAGGCTGTCTGGATTTTGAAGGAGTAAGTGCAGCCATGCTCACTTATACAGTAAATATGCCCTAGGCTTGAAAATCTCATCAACTTGCCAACCTTATGATGAGATTATAGGTTCACCTGAATAAGTCCTTAATGCATGTTAAATACTGTAACTGAAATAAAAGAAAAAAGACCTTACCAAACATCCTGAGGAGGTAGTCCTCAGATGTGCCCCCCCTTCTTTTCTTTCCGAGGATAACTAGTCTGAGGGGAAGGGTCTAGGACTTGTTGTGCCGCTACTACTGGACCCAGATACATATTGTTGTCATTATCTGACCAAGTAAGGTCTTTTAGGTAATAAATTTGAAAATGTGTTGTGAGTTTTCCAGTGACAAGCTTGCATGATTTGGTCCACCGAAACCACACCGTAAAAGGCCTTAGAGGCCACAAAGGCCCTAATGTCATGCGCTTTAACTTGGACCAAGTGCAAGGACTGTTGGTCTGCTTGTTTGTTATCTAACAAGGTAGGATAGTTGTTTAACCAAGAAGAGAAAGTAGCGGGTCTGAAGTCTGAGGTATGTCCTTTCTTGAAGGAAATAAAGAGAAGGGATCGTGACCCTCTTAGGTCTTTGGTTCGATCCAAATAGTATCTCAGGGCCCGTACTGGACAGACGGTCCTATCTCCTTTGAATTGTCTATCCAGGATGGTAGTCAAAGCAGGGATAGTCACCAGAGATACACTTGAGAACCTTCTCTTGCTAGTTGGTTTTTGGTTATGAAGTCTGAGGAGGGGAACAAAGCTACCTTTTCCCATTGACCTATATTCGATACTTTGTTTGCAACCCAGGGACTAATTTTGCTGCGGTGCTTAAAGGGCGTTACGTAAGCTCATAAAGAAACAGAAAAGTTTCAGTTTGGAAGATTTTGGAACTTTTGGGAAGATCCCTGTGAAAGTCAGGAAGTAACCTGCTAAGGTCAGAGCTTTGAGAGAACTGATATGGAACCCGGCTGGGCCCAAGGTGTCAACAAAGGCCGTCCTGTAACCATCAATGGTCGACGGACGGCTTTGATCTTGGTACAGGTACTTGAAGAAGTCTTATTTGTTTCACACAGGGAGTGGAGAAATCCACCGAATTTTCTCTGCACCATCTCTCACATAGGGCCCACTTTGACTTGTAGATGGTCCTTGTTGATGACCTCTGAGGGGCAGCAATTCTCTCTGCCACCTCCACAGAGAAGCCTTGTTCTTGGAGCTGTCCACTCCGAGACACAAGGCGTGGAGATTCAGATGTTGTGGATTGCTGTGAAACACATAGTTGTGGGACTGTTTGAGAAGAGTTCTTGACACTGGTAGTTGAAGTGGGATCTCTGTTGAGAGCTGAACTAGGTCCCAAAACCAGGGCATCCCTGGCCAGCCTGGGGCTATTACAATGATCAGACAACTGGATTGCCTGATTTTTTGGATCACCCTGTGAAGGAGAGCCGTGGGAGGGTAAGCATAAGCAGTGAGACCCGACCAGTTTATATTCAGAGCATGTATGTCCCAAGCATTTTGGTCTGGGACTGGAGATTTAAAACATGGATTTAAAGGGAGCATAGCTGAAGGGCCTCTTGGCCTTAGCTCTTGTTGGCCTTTCTTGTCATCCAGGCCCAGCACAGTGGTAGAGGACCTAGGCATAGTTTCCTTGGGGAACTTGTGTTTCTTCTTGTCTGAGTGTTTCTTGGCTCTGAAAGAACACACCCTTTTAGGTTGTTCCGGGTGCTCGGACTGAGGATCCGAGTGGTCGGATTGAAGATCCGAGTACTTGGAGCCATGGTTGGACTGTACACTTTGAGTGAATCTTGGTGGAAGGGAAGGACCACAGAAGTCTGTGTCCATAGGTTGATCATCCGAGTGGTCGGATCCCCGAGTGGTTGGGTCTGGTTGTTTACTTGGTCCAGCTTAATAATATGAAATTGAGGTGGAGGTCTTATCTACTTCCGCCTAGGAGGCTTTTTTCATAAATTGCATTTCCGAAGAGGTTTCATAGACTCCAGCATGGACGCTTGAAAGACTCCCATTTGCTGTTGGAGTTGGATGTTGAATTGATTACCCAGGGAATTTTCTAGTTTACTTTCTATCTTATTCTGCAAAGCAGTACCTGGGGTAGGTGGAAATGGACCGGAAACCTCACAACAAAGAAATATAAAATAAATACTTATCATGCACTCTTCAAACTATGTCAGAATAAGCTATGATATAAAATAGTGTTCTCAATTATCAAATTTTTGGGACCGGGTGGGTAGTGATTTTAGCAGGCAGGTACCCGGGTACTCGCTCCGATGGGCGATAATATGTGACAGTACAAAAATTTCCGTATTTACAAACTTAAAACTCACAAAAAACATGGGATCCAGCCATTTGCTATATTTCTTTCCTGCTAACCTTTTTATTTACCAATTGACAAATTAATCGTGTATATTAGGATAATATTGTTTTTTTTTGCTTCACTCGTTGGTGCATTCAAAACACCAGGAGACGGAAGAAATGTTTATAATAACTTTTGTAGATTCAAAACACGGTTGTTTATGCCATAAAATGGAGTCACATGACCAAAAAGTCAAACATTAAACAAAGCTCGCAACTTTTATTTTTTTCTCAGATCAATAAGTTAATTTTACTGATTAAAAGTTATAAAATACTGTATGAAAACACTGAAGTTTTATTTGTTGAAGTAGGACATGCCACCATATGGACAATATACAGCAATTTATGTTGTCGGAATTAGATAATTGTTTTAACATGCTGACGAATTTCAAAGCCTTCCTGCATTTGGCAATTATTATTATTATTATTGTTATGTATTTATACTCAGCGCAATATCTCCATATACTACAGGACTCAAAGCGCTATATAACCAATCCAACTGTACAGGTACAGCCCCAACTCACAAGTAACTGACATTCCCCTAACTGGAAGACAGAGGCTCAAGGATGACCATTTATCAACGTCCTTGAGGTTCTTTAACCTGCCACTGGGGATAGGAGCCACTATGTATCTGCCTGTATCTGGGATTGAACCCATGTCCTCTGAGTTCCTAGACAAGTGTGTTACCCGCTAGGCAATGTATAAACAACCAAAATAAAAGATAAATATGACACTATAAATGGCGTAAAAAGGTGAGAAAACAATATTATTGTACAAATTAACTGAATAGTTTCATTTTGAAGTGACTTTATGAAGTTGGGACATATCGGGACTCGGTCGGCCAACATGGGCGATATTGGAAGCACTTAAGCTTAGATGAGGGTACTCAGGTATGTGATTTCGGATTCGGGTAGATATTCAAAGTTCGGGTACCCGGATATCTGGATACCCGTTGAGATCACTAATATTAAATAAAATAAATGGCTGAATGGTAACATCTAACAATAAATATATCCTGAGAAAACAGTGAAATAAAGTAAGCTTATTTTAAACGCTTGCTAGTCACACGACCAACGAGAGAAGGGTGAGAAGCGAGATTACACTGTTATGGTACACTCTCAGCACGAGGATCTGGTCAATACTAAACGTCTATTTTTCTTGGACGTTGGCCGGATGCCTGTGGCCACACAAGAAAGCATTCAGTTCCCCATGGAAAGCTATTGTAGCGCAATAAAATGTGAGCTTATAGTGAGTTTAGTTTAGATAACACAGTCATGTAAAGGAAACATGTAGTTTAGACTCAAATATATTGACAATCATATCCCTTATATTCCTCTTTAGCTCAGCTTGGTAAAGTGACTGAAATGTTTTACTGTATAATATAGGAAAATCACTAGACCTAGTGCAAGGTCCTTCTTTAGTGCACTCGGATAACATTTTCCTCCAGATAGAAGCGATAATATAAAATCCATTCTGTTATATTGTGCACTCATTCATTGTCTCATCTTCCACTCTGCCAAAGTAGAGACTTAAAAGCGAGTCAAGAAAATCACCTGAGTAATACTTAGGTTTAAATATTACTATGTGAGATGCCAAATAAATAAATTCAATCTCAGTCTGAAGGATAAGGATTGTGTGTTGAGATAAAATAAAAACTATATGTTCCGCAGGGGTTGTGTTACTTTTAATATCCACCACTGTGCTTGAATAATAATTTTAGAAATTCAAAAAGATTTGCAAAGTCAAACTGAGATTTTATTCACTCTATTTGATTGCGAGAGTAATAAATACCTGGTGTCAGGTTTGTTCATATATAATCATACAGACCAGTTTGTAAAATCATTAATATTCATATGGCATCTGATTCACTGGTTTCAAAAGGTGATCATATACCACTGTGACATAATATTCTTTTAAGAAATTCAAAATGGCTTGTGAAGTTAGACTGAGATTTCACTCAATATTACCCCTGGACCAAATGAAATAGAGGATGGCAGATTAAAGGTTAAGCTGAGTTTCTCATCTTAGTTATGTTAGGTTTTGTCACATCTTACCTAGAGATATGGCATCACTGGTTTCAAATGGCAAACATATGGCAAACTTCCTGTAGTCACTGATCCCAGTCAGTGGAAGGACTGCCATGATGAGGGCAAAGAGCCAGCCACAACTCATGATGTATGCTGGAATAGATTGATAATGTGTGATATGTACCTAGATCTAGAATAATACAGAGGCAGAAAGGCCAGTTTCACTACTAGTCCAATCTGTGTAAAATTGGCTTATTTAGCTTAGATGTAAGAGAACTTCTTATCAAACCAAAGACTACTTTTATTATTGGATGTTGGAGCTTTTAAAATTTTGCTTCTATTTTCTTCAGTTTAAAAGGAAGTCCCTGATTTGGTGCAGGTCATATACTACTGCCAATTTCAGGGAGATGGTAAAAGATCAACATGGCACACACAGACTGATAGAAAATGAAAATCATGGAGGGTGCATGGCATATTTGAGACAGTATGTTTTTTATTTTAAAAACAATAAAGCCTAAGGAACAACTGGGTATAAGTAAAACGGCCAAAAAAGGTTCACTTTTATCAAAGTTAAACTTCCTACCATCAAAGCTTCTCTTATGTTCGTTTTCATGCTGCATGTTGTTACCAGAAATTGTTGAATATATACAGAAGGATGTGTAAAATTAAAGGTGTGACAAGTACAAATAATTGGGTTTAATTGCTCCCAAATGAAATTTTGACTCAACACCAAGGCCACGCAAAGTTTAGTATGTACCTTGACAGGAAACAACATCCAATATGGTGACTCCTGCAAACCAAAATTATATAAAAATAAAAGCCTTGTATAGTTTGATTTAGCTAATGTTGCCATATAAAATACTGAACATTATGTGAAGAATAGCACATTATGCAATTTAATGTAAGTAAGGTGTGTTATTAATGTTTTACTACAGGAAAACATAACCAGTTTGATGGTAGTTTATATATATGTGAGCACCTGACTTTTAAAATTGGGATTGAATTTTCATGAAATTTGCCTCATTTATTGAGCAGCACTGTATTATAAAGAGAGCTGTAAGAACATGAATAGAAAAAGAAATTACATTGTGCTCACAATTTTAACTGTTACATTGCTTAGCACTTGTACAAGTGCCCCGACAAATCTTTTAGCTCTATTGCCACAACAAATTCGGACCACTTGGCTGAATTTTGGTAAACCTGTGTACTCACTGGATTGTTTGAGTGATAAGCGTTTGTTAATATGCACAGCGTGTGTGATGGCATAGTATCTCTCCATAGTGATGACAGTGAGTGTGTACACTGAAAGTTCACTGGACAGCACACCCAGGAAACCCACTGTCTGACACCAACCACTGGTCTGCCACTTGATGGCGTACTTCTTGAACTCTCCTGCAGAATATACAAGGTTAAAGTTAACATCTTTTTAAAAAGTCAACGTCCTACAATGGCCACTGTGTAAGCAGAACCAATTTAAGTCAAGCTTAGGTATAACTAGAAGTTGGTTTCATGTCCCAACATCTGAAAACACTGAATTTTAGTGGAGCAGGGAAATTAGTCATAACTAAACCCAAATCCTGTGGATGCTGGAGGTTATTTTATGATGTATGTGCGAATGTCATCAGTTTTTGTCATATGTTCTCATACGCTAGATTCAAATTACTAAGTATAGATGTGAGGTATATAAATATTATTAGTAGTGTTGCTAATAGGAATATCAGTATTCTGATTTTTGTTTGGTTATTGAAAACAAACAAAAGCCACTTTAGATTGCAATACCTAGGCAACACCTTTCCATGCCAGGGTCACAATCTACAAGTTAAAGGGTTTGTCTACCATTTGTGTAGGATGCATTTGGGATGATTTGACATAGCTCAGAAAGCGATTTACATTAGCGACAGTTTATTGAAATGTTTGCAAAACCTCCCACAACGTCTCATGAGCCCCACTGTAATATATATGCTGGAGTAGTGAAGGGTGGGGGTTGAAAGAATACACCCCAGATGTGAGTTGGGGTGTTCCGGTAGTATCGTCGGTACGGTAAATAAATTACTGCACACCGCCATAAAGTTCAGCTACCAGTTTTCCGCTTACACTTCAATGTAAAGTAACTTTACTAACCTTACATACCAAATAAATATAATAATCCACTTTTATTTGCAGAGATGATTGTTTTTTGAGATATTTTACAAGACGTGAAACTGGAAGGAAAAATTTGGAGCCATAAAGATGTACAGATATGATCATAAGGATATGTGGGACCTAAGAATGAAGAACCAGTTCTTTATGATGTTCACATTTTACCCCCTTACATGATTTTTTTTATTTCATCAAAACAATAAAAGCCATAAAGTTCACATAGAGAGTTTATACAGGCTAAAAATGGAGTTTATTTATTTTGAATATATATCACAAAGACATTTCTTATTGTAAATTATAGCTCATTTATGATTTCACCATTAGGTATTAGTGATAATTTACCAAAATTAAAACCTATGTAGTTGTAGTTCTATTCTATTCTGAATTTTTATAGCGCTTAATCTCTGCCAAGGCAGACTCTAAGGTGCAACACCAAGTACAATTCAGTAATCATCATTCCATAGACATAGCCAGGTCAACACCACAGAGACGCTGGGAAGTTTACGTGTTAAGGTGGGAAAGCCTTACCAAAGAGATAAGATTTTAGCTTTTTCCTGAAACAGGCAAGATTTGGAGCAGAACGGACATCATCAGGCAGATCATTCCAAAGTGTGGGAGCATCAAAAGCAAAACCGTGATCGAAGTGGTTTTTTTATTTGTGTACTGATGGGTAGTATTTAGGAACCTCCAGGAACCTTTTATCTGGGCGGTTGTATCTTGTGGCATATCTTCCACAACAAATAGACAGATGAGGGCTGAAATAGCTTGGGCGACCACTATGAAGAAACTTATAAACCAGAGTGGCAGTTTTGAAAATACACCAAAATTCATCTGGCAACCAATGGAGTTTTTTTAGAATAGCAAGAGCCTGTGTGTATCTATTGCAATTTGTGACAATCCTACCAAGTGTGTTTTAGTTATTACTGAGACATAGGCATCATCAAACATGGCAATGGTGAATATATACTTTGGTACTACCTGCTAGCCAATCAATAACATGCTGAATCTGTCTTTGACTTACCAAAGCTAGCAGCATCAACCACAGCCAGGAATCCCAGGTACACACCCATCAAAAGGTCAGCACAGGCCAGATTACAGATCAGAAACCTGCAGAGAAAAGCATACAAAAAGTATGAAACATGTCATCAATTTTATACCTTGCTTTAGTAATGCTTCTCTTCAACTCAAGTGGTATACTGTTAGACATAGCTGATTATACATTTAGGACTGCCATGACTGATCATTTTGAAAAAAAGGGTGGGAAAACTTCTAAATCATGAGATTTGTCCACAGTGAAAATTTATATTGTATGACCACATAGATCAGCCTCACAACCTGCTCCCAACTGTTACAATTCATGAATATCACTCAAAACAGTAACATCTAATTGTGTAGTAATCGGGGACTCCCACAACTTTTGTTTAGAATAGATCACTGGTTTCCATTATTACAGAAGAGTCAACAAGATAGGTTGTAGCAGACAAAATAAAAAAGCTATCAAAAAGAATTGTTGTAGCACCCAAAAGATTGTAATTGCCTTACGACCAAAAAGATTAGCTATGAATACATGGGACAGACATACTCACTCACAAAAGGTTTTTAAACAAATCAAATATTTTTAACCAAGCATGTACAATCACTGCACTTTTTGTCTCGACCTGTACAAGTCAAAAGAAAAGTCATAAGACCAGTAAGTGGAAGGGGCTTAAAAATAAAAGCCGGTTTATGTAATATGGGCCCAGGTCCTCACATGCCCCTTATCCATGGCAATTTACCCTGTTAATTGGGAGTTCTGGTTAAGTAGATGTGTTTCTTGTCTCTTAAGCTTTGACTTAACAAGGTATAACTGTCCATACCAACCTGGGAACATCTTTTTTATTTCTTCCCACTATGCTGATGACTAGTACAATAGAATTTCCCAACAAAGCCAGTAGAAACACCACCCAAATGCCACAACGAATAAACCACCAGCCCATCAGGTCATTGCATGGCCAAAACGGACCTGAAAATAATAACAGAAACAATTGAATAACACCAAATTGACGGAAATATCCTTCTGGCATCCTCTTTAGTGTCTTAAGGTGCCTAAAAATTACATTACTTACCTTCCAATATCTGCAAGAATCTAAACAGTTATATTACTGACGACCGTACAGAGGTCTACAAATGACTGAATGTTTACACTACTAAACTGGCAGAGATATACTGGTTACTGAATGGTTATATTACACACAGGTACCAGACGATGCAATATTACATACAGGTATCCATGTGACGCAGTGTTGAAATTACTCACCTGGTAGAAGTCTGCAGTTGAGTGAATGTCTGCATAACTCACCTGGTAGAGGTCTACAGGTGACCTGCTTCTTGTTGAAAACCTGGTTGTAGTCATTGCTGAAGTTCAGTAGGCTAGCATCATCTTCCCACAAGTCTTTTGCAAAGGCTTGCAGGCCTGTTGACAGGTTGGCTAGAAGATGTAAGCAAAAAGCATGAGTATGTTTTTGGTATAAATGTTAATGCATATTGAACAAATGCATATTGAACAAACCCAAAGTAAAGTCAATCTTCAGGCCTGGTAGCCCATTTGGCTGGTGCTGTTATCCTCAAAAGCATGCTAGTCTGTGTCAACTTCATGCTGGTTCCCATTAAATTACACTCTAGGGTAGGGATGGACACATACCTGGAAAGTACCTTGCACAAAGGCACATTGAATCCCATAAGGTGAAGACTGAATCCCAAACTTTTTGCTATGAAGTCTAACACCCTAATCACTAGACCCAGAGACAATGTGGAATCTTGACCAACTAAAATGCAGTGCTTTCCAGAACCACTGATACTGCCCACTGTCATATGACCAATGCAATATTTTTAAACCAGTGTTTAATTCATACTATTTCAAATTTTAACATAACTGAAGGGGTTTAGAAAATGTTTAATACTGAAACAAGTACATTTCTTTTTGCAAAGTTTAAAGAAAAGGCAATCCAAGTCAAGCAATACACATTATACAAATGGTGCAATTATTTAGGTGGTTACAACATCCAAATAACAGTGCTAGTGCAATTAATCATCACCATGGAACTAGGAAACCATCACAACAAATAATGTATATTCCCATAAATGGATCACTACATTGAGTATATACACATTTCAGCAAGTTTCATATTTCTGTTACCTAATTGGCAGATTAAACAACATTGAGAGTTCTCCAAAAGGTATATAACATATTATTGCTATATCAGGCTACAGGACCTCTATAAGACCTGCACATAATAAAGATTTTGATTTGCAAGTAGATTACAAGACCACTGCTATGAAAGATATTTTGCAAGTTTGAAACATCTTATGATAAACATATCAGTTAATGTTATCGCGAAAAAACACTACTTTATTTATCTGTGGTATATACTAAATTGGCCATCAAGCATTCAATATGTTGACTTGGTACATTAATTAGAGGCAGTGTAACTCAAATCTAGATATCAGTAATATTAACTTTAAGGTCCCAATATCAATGAATGAATGAATGAATGAATGAATGATAATCAGTCAAATCTTAATATATTGTATTTTATCTTGCTTCATATATTATATATGAGGACATTATGAACTGGTATGAAGACTGCCATCTGTAATTTCAGAGCAAGGAGAGTTACTAGATTCTTTTAACTACAGTATTCCTCTTCTAGAAATAAACTACAGTAATTCTATCAATAGACTATACATCAATATGTAGGCAGATGATAGGTCAGTAGTTACTTCATGTAATGACTTATATAGTATTTTAGGTGGACAGATGATGAAGTGTCAACTTTAACAATAATATTTTTCTTTAGTGCCTACCTGCCAGCCCAACAATATAATACCTATACACATTCCATTTTTTTACCTGCTTACCTGTCTACCACTTTATCTAAATTAAAGGGAACCATATTTTTGTGAAGAAAAACACAGAAATATTAGTATATTACTGTTACCTATATATATTACCGGCAGGAAAATACTCCATTCATTCTTTTTTTAAAAGATTTAAAACAGAATGTACTCAATATTTGTTTTATTTATATTTTTCAGTATTTCTCAAAGAAAACTAATTTATCTGGCAGTTACTGTAAATTATAAATGTTTGCAGGTACTTTGCTTTCCAGGAAAATGGCAGTGTGTCCTTTTCCAAGTTTTGTATTAATTACTTCATGGACTTCTTCTTTCATGAAAAAGAGAAAGCCTCAGCAGGGACAAACCCCAGCCCAAAGGTAAAAATAGACGAGTTCCACGTAGACTTTTGGAAAATTGCCCAAATTTTCACTGTAAATGTAACAGGTGGTGAAGAACTAATGAATATACAACCTTAAAAAAACAGTGTTGCCGTGGTAGCAGTTGTTGTTTGATTTAACCCAAAACCCAATCTACTGGACATGATTCCTGAAAATTTGGTGAAATGTTTACATAGTTTTGGTCTGTGGTGCACCCATAAATTTATAATTCTCAAAAATAAGAAAACTGTTACCATAGGAACAGTTGGCCCAAAGCTTGATCAGCTCCAGTTCCTCATCAAATGAACATATTTCGGTCTGATCAAGTGCAGGATATTTGAAACCCCAGCATCAATAATAACTACTACAAAATTTAATTCTAACTACGGCAATAACTGGTAAATAACAAAACCAACAAAAACATGTCAATTAGTTGTACTTCAAAATATTGTTACTACAAAAACCATACAAATTAATTAATGTTTGAGAATAAACCTGAACTATGGACAATACTAGTAACACAATAGTAAACACATCTTTACCTTTGTTCACTTCGAAAGGAAAGATTCCTGCAAAATTGTAAGTACAAAATATAGAAACAAAATTACACACTGAAAAGTTGAATCTGAAAAAAAAAATACATTAAGACAAAAGACAATTTCAAAAAAGATAAACAAATGCAGAAAAAAAAGCGAAACCCCACAGCTCTTGGAACAAATTAAAACAGGGTTAAAGTGAAATTTACAGAATACTACAAGCAACTTAAACATTTACTTTATCTTCCCAAGAATGTTTATGTAAGTGCCTACCAATGCTTTGTAAAACTCGATGCTACAATCCCCTTTAAGTGGAGCTTTGATTAAGTAGTACACCAAGATTCTTAATCTAAGAAGTTTTCTTATTCTGATTAATTTCTTAGAATTTTCTAAAAAAAGCATTCAGTTTCTAAGAATAAATCTTACAATAAGGAAAATGCCTATGAATAACAGTTTTTAAATTCATGGGAATTTTTCAACTTATAAAAAGTAATTAAATTATAATTTATTGCAATGTTTTGCCAATGTGTAAGAGCTGTGGGGTAAAGCAATCAGAAAAATTAACCACATTCCAATATCAATAAATATTAAAGTAAAAAAATTGAGTTAAAAGTGTAAAAAGTACAAAAATTGCTTCATGAAATTAAACAGGTACAAAATATTAAGCACAAATGTTGAAACATTTTTTTTTAATTATCAAAATAAAGATGTATCACAAAGCATTTAAAAATCATAAATTGCTAAAATACACATCACCCTTGGGTTTAGATTTGTAATTTCCAATAAACTGGTTAGTTTGTATTATGTAACTTATGAGAAAGATTTACTGAAAAAAGTGTATGAAAAAGGGATCTCAAAATTGAAGTAAAGAAAATTAATTGTGCATTCAAATTGTAAAAATACATCTTTCAACAATATTAGCAAAATAATGATAATTTAATTCAATTTCACCAACATTTCCTGCTTGGTGTGCAATGTTCAACAAAAACAGGTCTAAGACTGGTCTTGAGAAGTGTTAACTGTAAACCTTTGGTTATTATAAGGCAAATGCCCAATTCTTTTTATTCATTTAAAACCAAAAATATAGATGTCACTACCTCCTTTCAACTCATGAACTATGAGCAAGGAGTGAAATCCACTGCTTAATAACCAAAGTTTCACTTTCACATGTCAAGTTATTTTAAGAGTAGTAGCTGATTTATAACTCAGGAGGCTACGATATAACTAGACCTGTTGAAAATGGGCAGAAACTGATAAATTATGTGATATCGTCAGTAAAAAAATAAGTTTTTAGACCAAAAAGATCTTTCACTTGACACTCCCAACTGACACAATTCATGAAGAGATACCTGGTAAACAATTAGTCTCAACATCTAATGTGTGATAAATCCTCTATTTGGAAAAAGAATCACTCAGCTCCAATTAGAGTAAGAAATCTAAAATTCGCCACATATCTGAAATTCGCCACATGTGAAAATACTAATAAAATAAATGAATTGTGGTGAGATTTGTTGAATGTATAGTAAATTAAGGCTTTTTGAACTGAAAAATACCAATTTTTAGACAAAAACATCATTTTCTTCATAAAATTAACTAAGGTTTTAGAGGTGGCGAATTTTAGATTCCTGGCGAATTTTAGATTTCTTACTCTATAAGGAAGAGAGTGCAAGATAACCTGTAGCTGTCTAAACATAAGTCACAGCACCAAGTCAAATGCAAGTAGCAGCAACATAAAGATTAGTCATAAGGGCCTGGCAACCAAAAAGATCGACTGTGAGAACTTGTGATAAAAAGTTAACTCCTGCAGGTTTTTGAACATACTTAAAAACAGTATGGGATACCCATACCTCACAGTCTGGGGAAATAGCATTGGACATGATGAGATACAGAAGAGGTCAAAAAGTACAAAGATAAGGGGTCTTTCACAACAGACAGTTTAAGTTTATGTAAATTTGTAGGAGAAATAACATTTAAGAAAGAGAAAATGTATGGAATGATATAGTATCAAAATAAGAAATTTAACAGCTAGATAACAGCATTAATATTTAACTAAATGTTATTAAGCTGTAAAATCTAATTAATTGATTAACTTATTAACTGAACTATAGCTGTCAATGGAGGTGGATCAATGCACTGAAATTGTCACAAAAATCACATATCTGACAAGATTATTCCATAATTGAAATAAAAATAAGCAGATTTTCTCTTCCTAAGATTTCCCTCTTGAATTTAACGCACTCCTACAAATTTCACAAATAATTATTTTTCTTCCGCAATATGCAGGACAAAAAGTTGTTAACAGTTGGTGACCTTTCTAAAAGATCTTTTAACTAGTTGGTTTTGGGGTTTCACAAATTTGAAAAATTTTGTTGTAATTTTAATTTTTATTAGATAAATACTTACCATTTCCTGACCATTGCTATATGTTGGTGCCATCCAACTCACTGGCCAACGTTGAGAAATGTTTTAAGATACCTTAAGAGGCCAGTGAGTGAGTGTGAACTAGCATACCCCCCTAGTGGTCATGTGACCACGCTAGTAAACAACCTTCATTATTTTTGTTGCAGAAAATACTCCCCTAGTACTGAATCTGCGGGGAGATAGGGGGGGACTATCCTGGTCAGGAAATGGTAAGTATTTATCTAATAAAAATTAAAATTACAACAAAATTTTTCAATTTTATTGCGAAAAATACACTTACCATTTCCTGACCATTGCTGAATGCAGCCTTCATGGAAGGAGGGCAGTACTAGAATTTAAAGACCCAGTACACCACTCTGCACAGCTATCATACACAGCACAAACCTATAGGCATTCAGATCCAAACTCACCTCCCAGATGAGGCAGTGGAACTGTTGAGCACTACAAAACAACACAGCCTTGTTGTTGTTGTTGTTGCTGTTGTAGGAAGGAAGTAATCATTACAGAGACTCACTACCTAGCCTACAACTAAAACATTATGAGAAGTTTACATTGAAATTTACATGCATACAACAACATATAAACTTCCAACAGTCACCACATACCATACAGATCCCCTAAATCATAGTATGTAGTTGAAGTTCTCACAAACTGACAGTTATTGCTACAGTTGAATGCTGTATCTAGACAAACATCCAACACCCACACAGGTGACACAAATATAAGTGTCATCAGCATATTGTGTAATTCCAAGCCTGAAAGAAGTCAACAATTCTGCCTAATATAAATACAGATAGTATGACAGACATACAGATACAAATGCATACTAAAGTATCAAAATAAGTATCACACATATACTTATAAGATAACAAACTGTAGGACACAATATCAAAATCTGACCACAAGCAAACCAAGCAGGTGAGACTGAAAATTGGTAAAAAAGTTATGGTTTCCAGTAACAGGCATCTGAAAATTCATATACCCTAAAACCTAAAGATTCTTGCTTTGACTCACTGCTGTTGAGAGTCAGAATTTGACTTCTCCTCAGTCAAAATGCTAGTCTGCCTACAACAAGATAAGATAGTTGACCTGAAAATATCTGCTGTAAAGCCTTCCTAACTAGGCACAGACAAGACATAATAATTCCTCATTGAATCCTTTGTCCCAAGTAAAAGTATTTCAAAACCTCACAAGACAAAGAGATCTATCTTGAGTAAAACTGCTGTCCCAGTGATTGAGAGCTGGCATATCGACCGGCTTAACTGAAGTAGGCCCATCCGAAGCCAACTGATTCTTGGGTAATAAATGGCCAGAGCCATTTGTGAGCAATACTCCTCTTAAGTAAGGGAAGACAATGCTAACAAAAATTACCCTTCTTCCTTTGCCTGATGCCAAAGTCAAAAGAAAGATCATTGTGTAAGTTAATAACCTCCACGAAATCTTCCTCAAAAGGCTCAAAAGGCTGTCTGGTGAGACCAAACAAGAACCAGAGACAAAAGGTAAATAAGGCTTAACCTATTGGCTACTGGATTGTCTCTATAGAAACATGTCAACAATCTATACAACTGAAGAGTTCTGGAGACTTATTACCCTTCAAGTAAAGCAATCTACAATTGTTATTCTGTAACCAGCAATAGTAGAGAGCTTTAGATTCTTTTCCTTAAAGAAATAGTTAAGGAAATTTGCTACATGTAGAAAAGTATTATCTGAGATGTTCACCACAAAGAAGCCTCAGATGGAGGTTTGTGGATAGATCTACCAGGCCCCACAACGAAGAACATCCACCATGACCATCATGATTCAATCATGATGAATCTGCACCTGAAGGTGATCATCTTCTAAATCACCTGAAGAATCCTTGGCTATCCTGGTGCAATCATGATGATTCTGCACCTGTAGGTGATCATCTTGAGTCACCTGAGGAATGAGAGCCACTGGAACAAACACAAAGCTGTCCAGATCCTCCCAAGAAATGTGTAATGCATCTGTTCCCCAAGCCCCACAGTCTAAGGCAAGGAAACACATACACTGGAAGCTTAGGATCCAGGTTGTTGGATACCAATGGCATAATGATTGAACTCACCTACAAGGGAAGCCTTAAAAGGAACCTTTGTGGAACAGATCCACCAGATCCCAAAAATAAGACATCCCTAGCCACTCTGATGCAATCAAGATGATTCTGCACCAAATCTTGAAGTAGCCCCTCTTAATAGCTACAAAAAGAATTTCTTGCCTTTCCTGAGATCTTTTGTCTTATCAAGATAACCTCACAAGGCTCTCACTGGACAAAGAAACCTATCTTGCACCAAAGCATGATCTAAAGAAGGTTCTAAAGCAGGAAAGACTACAGGTTGAAAAACCAAAGGAGCCTTAGAAGCCAAATGATTCACCTGCATCACCTGAAGAATCAAGGTCACAGGACCAAACAAACTGTCCAGTCCATCCCAAGAAAAGTTGAAAAAGACAAGCTTGTGGTTCAAACTTGTTGCAAAACAAATCCATCATTGGTGATTGTAATCAAAGACAAATTTGATTGAACACCTGAATCAGAATAGAAGATTCAAAAGTCATCCAAAACACATTCAATTTGAATCATCTTGACTCTCATGAACAAAGAATTTGTTAGAACATTTGGATACCCTGGGAAGTGATATGCCTGAATCTGAACCCATGGCATTCGTCCAAGGAATGATTCTTCAGATAAGGAAACACATTCCTGAAAGTGGGTACCTCCCTACCTGTTCAGATAGGAAACCACTGAAGAACTGTCTGTGGAAATCAACAGATTTAGAATCCGAATCAGACTTCCAAATGATTCTAATGGTAGTAGCCCTGTTAATAATACAACAGACCACTGGCTGTTTGATGCCATAATTGCGCATCCTAACCCTTAAAGAAAGCTAATAACAGGAGGAGATTGTGCTCCTTCTGATGAAGTAGTGGGACCTCCTTCAAACTTGCAAAGTCAGTCCACCTCTGCAGATGATCCCTGAGAACCTGAGAACAGAAAACTGGGATATCACAAGACTGAAGATATCCTTTGTACATTATCAGAAAACCTTGGGGTCACCTGATAAACTGTCTACTCCTATGAAGCCATGCTGCCAACCCAAGACATGGCTTCCTTAGGAACCATTAACTCAAGAAATTGCTTTGTTTTGCATGAAAGATGTACCATAGGGTCGAATCTGCAATCCAAATTAAAAACCCTGGAGCTGAAACTTAATCTGATGTAAAAATCTGATGTAAAAATCATGATCCAACTCTGCTTTAGTGAAGAAGCTTTTTTTTTTTCCCCCAAATGGTGACACCCAATGCCTTCTACTGCAGCCATCAGGTTCACTATCCGTTGATATAATAGTAAAGTCGCAAATAAACCATTTCCAAGAGCAAGGCAATGAACTGGTCTATATAGTGGTAAATCAAGATGCATTCTTATAGATCCCACAAACTCACCATGTACTAACATAGCAAACAGGCAGTGAACTGGTGTGATCTGTCATCAACACTGAAGTGAAGATAAAAATTCGCGTGAATCCGGCTACGAAAGAATGCCACTGTAAGGAAAGGGACAAATACCTCCATTCACTTACTAGAAACAAAAGCAAATATTCCAATATTGAGAAATTAAGGTACATGTAAAGGCCTGTTTAACTGACCTCAACTATTGGTGGTAGCCATCTCTTCCCAGCTTATGACAACCGATAAACTGTAAAATTGCAGCAATATCACCATCTTACTGGTGTTATCGCCCTTTTGTCGATCATTTCATAAACAGCTTCTATCAAACTGTTGTCTCTCGCCCTTTTTTTTTTTTTTTTTTAACTTCAAAACCTATGTCCACAACTACTTTCTGCATATGGATCAGAACTACTTCCTGCTACTGTCGCTTCCGTGAAAAAAATTGATGAAAATAGTCCTGTTACTGTCTGAACAAGTAAGGAATTGTATATCTGCGAATACTGGACATACATTCCTCCTAAACGATTACTCCATTAAAACATTACTAACTTATATCACTTCTAATTCCCCCATGTCTATCTGAGGAACAGAGTAAGTGGAAGAATTGTCATAAAAGGGACAAAAGAATATGTTGTAGGGCCTTTTATGATGTTTCCAGTCATATGTCAGATTTGGCCCTTCCTAAACATAAGAATCCCAATACACATGAGATTACAAAATGAAGTTTTTCGGGCATCTGACATGTGTCCACCAAGAAAAAACTTCATTAACAGTGAAAATGCACTCCTTATCCCACTAAAAATATTTTAAGAGATAAGTTAGAGCAATGAAAGACCTGAAACACTCCTTGTGAGCAAAAAATCCAGGATCTTTGAGGACTGTAATTGCAAATACTCTGGTGACAAACCAAGAAATTGCTGATACCCTATGATATGCAGTAATCTCAAGATCCTTGATGAAGTCCTGGAAGAGGTCCCGCCAGACAACTTCCAAAAATTCTTATCCAAGATTTGACATGTTCTCTAGCTGCTGTACTGCTGAATAAAAATTGACAATGGGTACTAGATAATGTGTACCGGTGCCAGCTCCCAGCAGAAACTAGTAAAAAAACCACAGAATGAAAAGCCAAGTGGTGAGATAAATCACAAACTCCGGTCGTCTGTCAACCCGATTCCAGACATATGAGGAGGTATGGAAACTCAATTGTCTTCGGATGACGTCATGCGGGTATTTTCCTCCGTGAAAAGTTCCGACTGAACCTCACTGGAGGAATTAAACGGTGTAGAAGCTCAACTCTGCATCCGGAACTTGTCCACTCCGTAGCATCCAAGAACAAGAATTCAGAAGAATTGTACTGTGTCACCAGCTTTGGTTTAAAGACTGAAGTGGATGAAATTCAAAGGGACAAAAATTATGCTGAACATAAATTAGTTGGCTGACTGGCAGTATTTTTGCATATACAGACCATCCTTAAGAAGTACCTTGTTGAAAAATATAGCCTTGATTCAATGTACAGGTCAATGTCTGTCCAATGTCCAAGATACTGTCTGGAAACGGAAAAACTTAAAATCAATATAAGCATGTTACTAGTGGGAGTTTAAGGTCACCTTAAAATAAGACATATCTTGAGGATCAGTTACATCCACATGCCAAATTTGAATTTAGTCAAAAATGGAAAAATAAAAAGCTTAAAAGCATAATTCTTTTATACATAGGATTTTAAGTTACGACACACCTTGAATACCAGTTACAACCACATGCCAAATTTGAATTTAATCCATCATGCCATTTTTGAGATAATGTGTGGAAAGTGTGACAGTCAAAATGTGTTATTACTGGGAGCTTAAGGTCACCTTAATGTATGCCACTTACCTATGGCCAGTTACATATACATGCCAAACTTGAATGAAATTTCTCAAATTATCTTCAGTATACTCTATGTAAAAATAAAAAACAACTTAAAACTCAACATAATTCTTTTATTCATGGGAGTTTATGGTCACCTTAACATAGGACACACCTTGAATACCAGTTACAACCACATGCCAAATTTGAATAGAATCCATCAACCTACTTTTGAGATACTGTCTGGAAACGGAAAAACTTAAAATCTATATAAGTATGTTACAAGTGGGAGTTTAAGATCACCTTAAAACAGGGCACACTTTGAGTACGAGTTACATCCACATGCCAAATATGAATTTAATCCATCATGCCATTTTTGGGATACTGTCTGGAAAGGAAGTTTAAGGTCACCTTAATATGTGGTACTTATCTATGGCAAGTTACAGATATATGCAAAAATTTGAATGGAATTTTTTAAGTTACCTTCAGTATACTCTATGGAAAAGTAAAAACTTAAACTCAACATACTTCCTTTATACATGGGAGTTTAAGGTCACCTTAAAATACGACACACCTTGAATACCAGTTGCAACCACAAGCCAAATTTGAATAGAATCCATCAACCCATTTTCAACATACTATCTGGAAACGGAAAAACTTAAAATCCTTCAGTATACTCTATGGAAAAGTTAAAAGCTTAAACTGAACATAATTCTTTCAGACAGAGGAGTTTAAGGCCACCTTAATATAGGACACACCTTGAATACCAGTTACAACCACATGCTAAATTTGAATTGAATCCGTCAACAAATTTTTGAGATACTGTCTCGAAACGGAAAAACTTAAAATCAATATAAATACGTTACTAGTGGGAGTTTAAGGTCACCTTAAAATAGGGAACACCTTGAGGACCAATTAAATGCACATGCCAAATTTGAATTTAATCCCTGATGCTATTTTTGAGATACTCTGTAGTGTAGGAAGTGTGACAACGACACTGATCATATTTGTCCTACAACATAGCTGCTAGTGACACAAAAGTAATGCAACCTTAAACTCATAAGATTATCAAATATCAGGAATTTATCTTACAAAAGAGATTTTTTTTGTGTAGACAGATGTACATGATGGATATCAAAAGCTTGAAGTCTTAATTAGCACATCAAATATCTTTCAAACACCAAAAATTGTCCCAACCTTAAACTCAAAGTTAGTTTGCTGCTGTAACGAAGTTTAAGGGAATCTTTTCCTGTAGGTTTTGTTCACGGTTTGTTACATCCACAACTTGAAAAATGCTTAGAATTGCACAGTGTTTGAAATACTGTTGAAAAATTGCCAAACTTAAAGTAAATATAATTTTGTTATTACTAGGAGTTTAAGGTCACCTTATTGTAACGCACTTACCTGGGGCCAGTTACATATACATGCAAAACTTGAATGAAATTCCCAAGTTACTTCCAGTATACTCTATGGAAAAATAATGTAAACTCAATATAACTTTTTAATACATGAGAGTTTAAGGTCACCTTAAACTAGGGCACACCTTGAAAACCAGTTACAACCACATGCCAAATTTGAATCATATCTGTCTACAATTTTTTGAGACACTGTCCAGAAACAAAAAACATTCAAATCAATATAAGCATCTTACAACTGTGAGTTTAAGGTCATCTTAAATAGGGCACACCTTGAGGAAAAGTTACATCAACATGCCAAATTGGAATTTAATTCATCAAGCCATTTTTGAGATACTCTCTGCAAAGTAAGTGTAAAGACGACAATGACCATGTATGTCTTCCATCAAAGCTGCTAGTGACACAAACCAATGCAACCTTAAACTCATTAATTTATAAAATATCAGCAATTTACTACAACCTTACAAAAGAGACCATTTTCTTCTTGTGGAGATATATGTACATGATGAATATCAATGTAAAAAGTCCTAATTTGCATATAAAATATCTTCCAAACACCAAAAAAATTGACCCAACCTTAAACTCAAAGTTTGTTTGCACTGTTGTATATTGTAGCGAGTTTAAGGTAATCTTTTCCTGAAAGTTTTGTTCAAGGTTTGTTACATCCACAACTGAAACACCTAGAATTGCACAATATTTGACTTACTATTCAAAAATTAACAAACTTAAAGTGAATATAATTCTGTTATTAATGGGAGTTTAAGGTTACCTTGATGTGTGGCACTTACCTATGGCCAGTTACATATAACTGCAAAAGTTGAATGAAATTTACTTTCAGTATACTCCATGGAGAAAGAAAAAACGTAAACTGGCCATAAGTTTTTTATACGTGGGAGTTTAAGGTCACCTTAAGATAGGGCACACCTTCAAAACTAGTTACAACCACATGCCACATTTGAACTGAATCCATCAAGTCATTTTTGAGATATTGTCCGGAAACAAAAAAACTTAAATTGAGTTTAAGTATTTTTCTAGTGGGAGTTTAAGGTCACAAAACTATACAGCACACCCCCAGGACCAGTTACATCCATATGCCAAATTTGAATTAAATCTGACAAGCCATTTTTGAGATACTGTCCGGAATACAAAGTGTGACGACGACAGACGACGCCACAAATTTGGATGACGAAGCGATCCCAATATGCCACGCAGCATAAATGCTGGTGACACAAAAAGTATGATGTCTGCCCCCATAGGGAAATCCATCCGGTGACCCATTCGGCAGAGAATGACGTGGTGAGATCTTGCTGCCAAACACCTGGCTATAAGAACCCGACCTGTGATAAGCTTATTTGTGACAATCGAATTGCCTCCATGGCTTCCTTTGTCGCCTAGCAACATGTAAACTGTCCCTGCCGGAGCTGGTATGACTGCCCACAGTTTCAGAGTTAAAAATGAAGTAAATCTTGAACCAAGTGGAAAAACCATAAAAAACTCGTCCCAATCTGAAGTAAGACGAGATCTTTGAAGAAAAACATGCATTCTGAGCAGAAGAAGGTCTCCATCCAACGACGAACATCCCTGCCGCCATGTTGCAAATGGTGGTCATCAATCCGCGAAAAAATGTCCACAAAAGCACTTTCCTCTGTGCTTTTCCTCTTAATTTTTTTGTCCTGAGAAGACATAGTCAACACAGATGTCTTACAACAGAACTGAAATCCACAAGAAGTCCAAAAAGAAATAAAAATCCGAATTGAAAATAAACATCCACACTCTAGGATGGCCAACAAAAATAATGAAGGTTGTTTACTAGCGTGGTCACATGACCACTAGGGGGACATGCTAGTTCACACTCACTCACTGGCCTCTTAAGGTATCTTAAAACATTTCTCAACGTTGGCCAGTGAGTTGGATGGCACCAACATATAGCAATGGTCAGGAAATGGTAAGTGTATTTTTCGCAATAAAATAATGCATCAATAAATTCTGAAAATGCAAAAAACAAGGTCAAAATTTGTTTCATTCTGCATGCACAAGCTGCAAAGCTATCAGAAGCAGGAGTAGGGCACAAGGGTCTGAAATGACAAGTACAGAGACAAAAAAAAAAAAAAAAAAAAATAAATGTGATCTCTAGAAGTTTTAGCCTTGGAGAGCTTGGACTTAAAAAGTATTGTGTGTAGCCTTATAGAAAAAGTGTGATGACTGTCCTGATGAAAGTCTGATATCCTTTGCAAGAGCAATGTGATTATCAAGTTAATACTGCAAAATAATTTGAAGATTTCTTAGAGTCATCTTTTAAAGGACAATTGCTGCGGTTTAATATGTCCCAAAACAACTGTATCTGAAAGAAGCTAGTTTTGATTAAAATTGTATTAAAGGTAGCTATTTTTTCATTATTCTATTCACTGTCCTCCAAGACTTGCTGAGCATTATTCTGATATACGGGGACTTACTCCTTAATTAAGTTGCACTTGTTTATGTGACATGTAAAGCTTTGATATTCCCTTTATTTCCATTATTTACTGCATATTTGGCCTAATTCATTTGCCGTGACTGTATAACAGATATGGGTGGTACATATAAGCACATAACTCCACCACCATTACCATAAAAAGTAACTATCTGTTATCGTTTAAACTAAATATTGAAACTTTATTGATATTGACATCACAGACTTAACTTTTAAGTGTATGCCTCTAAATAATCTATTCATCAAAACAGCTCCCTATTTGAAGAAAAACATACCCTAGTCACACAAGAGACAGTAATAACTACTTTTATAGGTGTTTTGTCCTGTAATTACTAATATGTGACCTTGAGAAACCCTACCTAGATCCTGGTTCACCTGTCAATACACACAAATTTTTTAAATGTTTCTACAATGTAAGTTTTTGGATGCCTAAAGTAGGCAATACCACTTGTAGCGTGACTTGGACATTACTGTCACACATGTGCAGTCTTGAAATAGATTCTGAAAAGCATGTTTGATATCCAATTCTTTGTCTTCTTATACTAAGGGAGGATTTTGACAAAAAAGAATCACCAGTTTGAAAATATTCTGAGAGATAAGGAAATTATGGCTCAAAAACACACCAGGATAAACTGAAAGGCAGAAATAAAAAAGAAAATCCAATACAAAATGAGCTGTTGAAAGGAAATAGGTTTCATTTCCCCCTTTCAAGTTTAATAGAAGCTGAGATCAGAACAATAAGTAATAAAATAAGTCAAGAAATGTTATCAATAGAAATTGATTATGTTAAGAGAACTGAATTTTTTAAAAGGAGAATCTGCAGGCTTGACTTCAAAAAACTTACATTTTATACCTAGATTGTAGGGGCTCATTGTGGTTCAATGTGTTTCACAGTTTAGTAGTATACATGAGGTTTAATCAGTCATGATTTGTATTTGGGCATTATGCATATGACACAGAATGGAAACCTTTGTCAAATTGCGCATGTAACAACTTCTTCGAAATGTCTGATAACCCTCTAACATGTCTGATAACCCTCTAAATTAAATTGCAAATTCAATAAGTAAATTAAATAAAGTTAATACCTTACCTAATGGATAATTAGCTATATTGCTGGTGCTGGCTGGCCTTGTCAAACATCAGAAGAAGACGTCCTTTGTCTCCACCGGCAAGACTGGCTAGGTTTCTACCATTTGCTAGGTTGTGTGCAGTACATACTTCCTGGCTAGAGAATGTGACATCATAGCATCTTTTTCATTCTTCTAACCTTATATGACCCCTAGTAAGATGAATACAGGGTACCTGCAGAGGCCCTTTTCTGAAGGAAGAGGAGTTTAGCTGGTAGTCCTTGGGTAGGTCTGCCACCTTGCAGACCTTACTTTGCAAGATGACAGGCTGCTAAAATACAAAAAGACTAGTTGTGGATCTGCTGGACAGAGAAAACTGTACCCAGATGAAAGAGCTCTGAATCCCTCCTAGGCCAAATCCTTCAAGTAAAACAGTGAAGGTGTTGTTGGATCTTCAGGATGGCTACTGATGGGAAGGAGACCACTCTGTTTGGATGATCTGGCCTAGTCTGAATAGCTTGTCTGCTACCACATTCAGCCTGAAATGTGTCAGACTTTGCGGGTCACCTGTTTCTGGAAGCACCAGGTCAGGATTTTCCAAAGAAGGGCACATAGTAGGCCGGACCTCATTCCTGGGATGTGGCTCTGACCAACCAAGCGTATAGGTACTGGTGGATTCTTACAGCCTTGTTTTGAAGAATCGGTGTGCTACCGTAATAAATTTCTGACTTCAGAAAGTGTTCAGAGGGCTCAGGTCTAGTATGTGTCTCCACTTGTTGTCGGGTTTGGAACCCAAGGAGAGTCTGTTGAAGAATGCCAGATATGTCTGATTTTTCACCGTTTCTACTGCATTCTTTTAAATAAGGGCATGTAATGCCTCCATCAGGTAGCTGTTCTTGAGGGCATGTACATAGCCATTTATTACATTTGACCTGGTCAAAGTTGGTCAGTTCCAGAAGGGGAGGGTATAGCCTTCTTTAAGATTTCTTATGACCTTAGGACTGGCCCCTAGGATGGTCAAAGTTTTCCAAAACTGGTGCAGTCTGGCTTCTACTGGCAGATTTTGAGCAACAGTGTGGACATTTATGACAGGTTGGTCAGAAAACAACTGATCTACTCAGGAAACACATTTTATATATTTTATTGCTTTTACAATTGGTCTTATGCCTTTCTTTTGTGGCTGCCCTGCAACAAAAAATATGTGATTCACAGCAACACAGTTTACATTTAAAGGCTGACAATTTACAAAACTGTTCACAAGTGTGTCTCTCCTTTTGGCTGGCCCAACAAAGCCCATCTGGGTTAAACATTAATTATCATTTATAATAACTCTGACCCTTGGCCTGTCGCTGTGAACTGCTGGAGGCCTTGCCCCAACCTCTCTTGTTCTGACCATGAGGGATGAGTATTTTCCTGTGTCCTGTGTAGATTTAGACTGCTGACAGTACGGGTGGTAGTGACCCTGTCTCTTATGAGAGCCCTGGAGTAGTGATGTCTGTGTTTATATTGGAAGGTCTCCTCTGCCTTATGCAGAACTGAGTCTGGAAACAGAGAAGGCAACCATAGGGGGAATTTCTGAGGTTGGCCAGTGTGTCATGTTTTATCCTTTGTTTAACATGGTCTAAGTTACTGTCTCTTCTCACCAGTGCAAGATTGGTCATGCTGACAAAGACAAAGTCTGGTGCTGCATTGCTCTGGCCATTGCCAAACTGATGCTCTGGTTAAAGTTCATGAGATATGATAGTTCATCCACACCACCCTGTACTTTAGCAGAAGACTTGTCTTTGGCTTTGTCATCTTGAATGAGTTTCAGTTGGGTGGCCATGATTTCCTGTAACTTGGTTGAGGTATCTATTGAAACCAGCTGCCTGGTTGCATATGAATAAACGACTCTCTTGCAGCCCTCTCCTATTTTCTCAATGCTTCCTGTGTGATAGGACAGGAAGTTGGGGTGTAGAAGTGAGGCTGGACAACTTGGCTATTCGGAGTTTCGTTGACTCATTATAACAGTCTTACCAGAGGAGGTTGGTTGGATGGTGTGAACATCATACCACTTATTCTGGGACCTTGGGGCTTTACAAACTTGTTCTTTGGTAACCCACTGGCTTCAGAAGTTTTTGAGGAGTAGCCCTCAGTAAGGGTAATGTTTGACTTTTCTAGCTTTCTGATTAGCCCATTGTCAGTAGGTAGCTTGATGGATATCTTCCCGGCCTGTTGTGTCCTGGGACGGGCAAAAAGGGTTACATCAGCTGATGAGGAACTAGAGTCGAAATCTTGAACAATCTGACACTCCTGACAGTCTCCCTATAGCTTTGGTCCTCTGAAAACATCTGGTCGGTATCATCTACAACTGGACCAGCTTCCTGGTGTGACAATTTGCCCTCTTCCTCCAGGTTATGTAAGGGTGAATGCTCGTTCGGTTAAACAGCCATTTCTGAGTCAGATTCCACCTGTTGAAGGGGAGCAGTTCTGGCAGCCTTCGTAGTTGGTTGTTGTCTTTCTAGGATAGGAGCCTGGACAGTGTCAGTGTTGCTTGGACTGTTGGTCGGCTGGTGGAAGGAAGGGCCTGTCAGACACTACTGTCCCGGCTGGAGATTGTTTGACTGGTGATGCTAGAACCGACAGGAATGTAGGCTGGTCAGAATATTTGAGAGACTTGCTAATGATGATGTGTTCTTTTTCTTGTCTGTAGAAACAAATTTCCTGACATCGTGGGTAGATTTGGTTGCCAGAAGTATCTGCATCAAGAGGACCTAGCACCAAGACATTACTTGGATCTACTACGGGAGAGGAGCTGGCCTTTTTCTTGTCCAATTTCTCATTCTATTTTTCCTTTTTAAGTTTATAAGATGGGGTTGCCAGTTGTGCCACTTGATCAGTAGTTACATTACAAAAGCTGCAATCAGGTTTGAGCACACAAGGGTCATTGCCTTGTCCTTTCTCCCTGTAACAGAACTGTTAGTCGGACATGGCCATTAAATGTCTACAAGACCCTCTCTTTTTACCTCCGGATGCCATGATATGTACTTTGAATTATTGCATAAAAATATTCACACAAAAAGTCTTCAAACAGAAGTATTTTATCAAAACTCTTTAACTTCTGAGAGCTTTCCAAAACGCCTCTGAACTGCACAGTCATGCACCAAACAAAAAGATGCTACGTCAGATTCTCTAGCCAGGAAGGACGTACTGTGCACCACCTAGTGAATGGTGGCAACCTACCTGGTCTCGCCGGTGGTGACACGCACAGGATGTCTTTTCCCTTTGGCAAGGCTGGCCAGTGCCAGTAATATAGCTTACTGCCTATTAGGTAAGATGTATTAATGTAGTAAAAATGTAATGTCAAAGAGGTGAAGCAGGGGACAGCATCCCTTCACATGATCTTTAAACATGTACGACGACCCACATAGAGAACAGCAAAGGACAATACCATAAAGCAAAATTCAGATATTGATATGACTGTAGAAAACAGTGTGAATGGGCTATCACTACACTTTGTAGTTGATTGAAATTACAAATAACATTGAAAACCAGTGATCACTGATTTTAGTTGGAAGAAGAAGAAAAAAAAAATCAATAATTCTCAAATCTTACAAAAATTCAACAGAATTAAATTTCACTTATGGCTAGTTCTTACGAGATTAATATTGATTTCAAAGATTTTGACTTCTTTAACATAGGTTATATCTCAAAAATGTATATATTCTATAAGGGAAATTACTTCATATTATCTCACTGTGTTAGTGCATTCTCTCTGAATCTCAGTGTTGCTAACAACTATCACAATCCTCGTTTATCTGATTGTATTCACTTCAAATCAATTAGAGAGACTTTTTTTTCTGTTTTTTTTTAAATATTGACAAAAGTTCTACACTTATGAGAGAGATAAATTCCTCAGCTGTGAAACTAGAATTGATTTATATATTGTGTGGGCTACTTTTGCTCATATTACGTTATTAATTTCAAAAAGAAAAAGGCTAAATTTATAACATTGTGACATTTGCAATCAATCACAATGTCATAAATAGCATATCATATTTTGTCTTTTTACAAAAATAGATGACAGACAATCAATACAACTAAAACGGGTGTCGATATGAAGACTATAGAATGAAGAGATATATTTTTATGACATAAGCATTTGGTAAAAAAGGGTGGCAAACATTATTTCTGGGCATAATGAAGCTGACTGGTTATCTTAGGTTGATACAAGTGAGAAATGGATCTGTAGCACTACCACATTGATTATAAGCACTTAAAATTGTTAGAAAACATGAAATGCCAGAAAAAGATAAAAAATCTAAAGAAATTGTAATCATTCATAACATATATTGGCAGAATTTCAGCTATTATAGCAGTTTTGTGGAGAAACTGTTAATGTTATAACTTTCAATTCCTATTAGTAGGTCTCAATTGATTGGGAAATAAAATAAACCTGTGATCAAACTGGTAAAAGTTGCAAATTTACTTCAAAAATTTTCAATAAATTATTCTAGATATTATGAAACAGTATTATATTAACTGTGTAAATAATGAGTAAAGTAAATACTGTATCACACACACGTACACCTATAGTGCCAAAGTCAATGGGATGTGTGTGTCAATCAATCAAATATTTAACAACCCTTGGTTGTAAAGAATGATATATTTCTTCAAAATGTTTTTCCCTTTTTCATTCTTTCTGAATACATAAGTAACTGTATCTAAAACAACGCTGTAACACACATACAAGTATGTAATGCTACAGGGATTAAGTTCTTAGAATTAGATAAGGATTACTTAGTATGATAAGATAAAACACTCATGTACATAACCAAGAATTCTTTACTTCTGTAAGAAATGTCAATTTTTAAGGTTGTTTTTAACAGTATCTTGATTGTGTAAGCTATTAGTAAAATAGTGTTGTATCTCACACGTACCAATATTTTCAAAGTCCAGGGTATTGGCATTCCAATTCCAATCTATAATGTTCACTGTCTCGTTTGGTTTCTCTTCATTCGTCTCACTGTCTTCTTCATCTTGTACATATTCACCTGTAATACAGTAAAATACCTTTTAGTAGAGCTCTGTTGAAAAGAATTATCTTTCGAGTAGATATAGAGTACAGACTTTTAAATTCACCAGAAATCTAAAACTCGCCACCTCTAAAACCTAATAGTTAATTTTGTGAAGAAAATGATGTTTTGTCCTAAACATGGTATTTTTTAGTTCAAAAAGTTTGAATTTACTACACATTTGACAAATCCGACCTCAATTCATTTACTTTACCAGTATTTCTACATGTGGCAAATGTCAGATACATGATGAATTTTAGATTTCTTACACTACAAATCACGTCCTCAATTGTCCTTTCTAGTTAAAGATTCAATAGGGTTCAAATTTTAAGATCTTTGCCCCAAACCTCATTTTGCTTGTGACCAAAACTGTACAGGCCACTTCTAGAAAACACAAGCAAAAAAGAAAAATTGTTTGGCAATTCCCAATTTTCCCACTTCTGTTCACACCTGAAATTGAACCAAGAACCTCAGGGTGGAAGGCAAGTGTGTTACCCAGTATGTCACTGTAGTCACTTCCTGGTTTTAGGAGTAGTTTTGAGTCTCTCATGACAAAATTAATATAGGGCTCAGGTGCTTATATTCTCTGTTACATTATCAATATGTATAAAAGCCAAACTGAATAATTATTTGTATACTGCTAGTCTTAGTAAGTTTGCCACACAGTGGGGTGGGGGTGGGGGGGTGGGGGGTGAGGGGGACTGATCAGACACACTGAACTTATTTTTGTATATTTTGTTTATAAATTCTATCCTTGTCATTTCATCAGACAAAATAATTTTTGAATAATTATAGATTGCCAATCATAAACTCAAAACTCTTTAGCTTAAATAGGTATTCACAAGCTGATTTTTTTTGAGATCTGATCAAAATGTAATCCAATTTAATCAGGGTGGATCAAAGTCCAGCCAAAAGTTGAACCAAAAAACAGCTCAACTTCTCTGTGAATACCACCCTTAGTCCTAATTGGAAGTTTGAATTAACTATGTTTTCACTGATCTTTCACTAATCCCTTTAGTGAATACCACCCCTGATGATTAGAATTCACTTTTACATAAAAGTATCCTCGAACCACCGGTTACCGTGCGCCTAACAGAAAATGTAATATTGAGCAAAGAATTGATCCCACATGCTTCAGTTTACTTAAATATCACCAACTGTCATTGCATCTCTTTAAACATTAACACATGGAAAACAAAGACTAGACCAGTGCACGATAATAAAAAGTGCACAATAATAGGAAGTGTGAGGATAAATAAAAGAGGTTCAGTTCTATTCAAATTTACCCGTCAATACCTCGAAATTTTTCTTCAGTAAAAGCATGATTTTACTGGGCCTAAAGAGTGAGTTTGGCTTTGTATGTCGGCGCAGGCAGAAGTTAGGCCAAACGACTGGGAATTATTTCGAGAAACACAAAAGTTATCTGCACCGAGTAATCTCCACTACTGGTGTGTGCATTCTGAATTTCAAGATGGTGGTATAAACAAAATGGGGTCCAGCTCCAGTAAATACTGGCTATATGTTGAATCTGCAGTATCTTTGTATATTCTTTGACCTTTGTAGTACCAAAAAGAAGAGATCACCCATTATTAATTTTATTATAATTATTATACAATTATTATTGCACATACTGAAACCGAGTGTTTGCCTCTACTACCATTTATTTAGTATAATCCGAGAATATATTCCCAGCTGTTTGTCGTCTTATCTTGGAATATGCGATCTGCGCAAGATTTATCCTCATCGCACTTGACATACCTGGTCAAACTCACTCAAAGATATGACTTAATTAACAGGTGTTCAAATGTACACAGAAACATACAATTACTTGATCTCTATAAAGTTAATTTTGAAACACCTTTTAATTGAAGTTGTATATCATGTAAGGGTTCACGTCTAAAGCATGATATTTAATTCCTTCAAAATTTTACAAATTTGACTAAATTTACTTGAAAAATAAGAAATTAAAGTAAATGTTCAAATATGTATCTTAAAGTTGTTGTAAAAATAGACTTAAATATGGACAGATATTTGTAAAACTTAAGACCCTTTAACAGAATTTGTACATCTATTCAGGATTCTCTGCTTTTGTTCATTAATGATTTTAGCTAGATGTTTTTACATACAACAATGAATAAAAGAGAACAAAATCTGCAAAGTTTTGTCTCACAGTGTTTGCCAGTGGTTGTCAGATAAAACAATTACAAACTCATCTCAAGATATACATCATGCAAAAATATTTTAATAAATGAAAACACTGAAATTGGCAACACAGATAAAGGTACAAAAAAGGTTAAATTAATTGCTTGTCATCAGGCAGAATCTTTATTTATTGTACAGAATGATTATAACTTCACATTCTGAAGAAAGAAAAATTATAGGACAAAGAAAATGACCTAAAAACTTCTATTTTAACTGTAAGTCACAGATATCTGACAAAAAAAAAAGAATTCCTTTTTAACTAGAGGTAAATTACAAGTGCTCAGAGGGTCTTTTCTATTGAAATTTTACTGAAAACGTCCTGTTCTGTACTGGCCCTTAAGAGCTACATATGAGTGGAAAATATACAACTTGTATGGGCTTGTCCCTGGCTCCATATACTTTGATAGTATCCATAAGGTTTAATAAGGTGGGATTTTATTCGGACAGGACGTGTTCGACACAACAAGGACCGGATTTTCAGGATATGAGGGATAAACTGAAAGCTACATGGCAGAGGGGTGAAAGAGAGTCCTCGGTGGCCTAATGGTTTGCAAATTTGGCATCTAATCACAGGCTGTCACCTCTGGGTTCGAGTCCCACAAGTGGCAAATGCTGAAGACCTGTCCTAATATGACTCCGGCTGTTGAATAGCATGTAAAACCCCAACTTTCACTTGGACTTTGGCAGAGGGCAAAGGAAGGAACGGGACGGAATGGCTATATGGGGTGGCTTGTTTTTGAACTCACACTTTCCAAACTTGAGGTCAATTTATGTATAAGGACAAGGTCATGAAGGAAAATATTCAAATATATTGTGATATGACCATATAGAGCAGTGTGACTGGGCCATTAGCTAGAAATCCTCATAAGAAGTATTTTACTGGTCTGTTGTAATTTGACTTAACAGAGTTCGAATATTTGTAATTTTCTTATTATATTCTTTGTATAAAGCAAAGACATTACTTTCTATATATACAGAATGGTTGAATTTGAGTTTAAGTCTGAGTATATTGTAAAGATATTGGTAACTGAACAAAAGAAAAGAGACATTTGTCAGACATGTAATCCCCTTTACTCTCAACATAAGCCCAGTCCTGTAATAAGGATTATGAATCTATCTGCAATGAATGCAAATGTTTGGAAAGCTGGAGGTGCTGAAACCATATTCAACATACTGTATTAGTCATACCAAGATTGCTTTTTATAGTCAAGAGGTATTCATCACGTTATGAATGTATTTAACATTTTTGAAAATTTAAATCATGAAAATCTTCTCTTAGGATCTAAAGGTAATACGGAAAAACTATTGATCAACCATATCCTTATTATTCTTAAAAATACACATTTATCACAAAGTGTTTAGAATATAAATTACACATTGATTTGGTAATATATAAAATTGGTTGCCATTTGAAATTAGAAAAGTAATAGAAGTGAGAATAGATTTATCTATCGATTTATGTTGTTGAAAATTGGGTCCGGTGCAAAAAAAAAACAAGAGGGTCAAAGATGCCCCAAAAGCCGGGTTTGCGCAGGCAGCAATAAGGTTAGCGACTGCTGTAATTAAATTTAGAAACAAGGAAAGAAATGTTAAGGTAAATGTAAAGAAATGTAAAACTTGTAATCTAGGTTACATAATTGTATCTATGCTATAAAGTATAAACGGACAAATGAACAAACAGTATTACACCAATTTCTAAAGCAAATTAGCTATGATGGTGATCTATCTCCCTGTCAAGTTTGAATTCGATTGGATAAAGCGTTTTTGAGTTAGAGTCTGGAAACAGAAATGTTGATGGACAAACAAACGGACAAAAAATGGACAAACAGACAGAATTACACCAATTTTGAAAGGAACCTAACTATGATGGTGATCTATCTCCCTGTCAAGTTTGAATTCAATTGGACAAAGCCTTTTCGAGTTAGAGTCCGGAAATGGAAATGTTGATGGACAGACAAACAGACAAAAAACGGACCAACCAACAGACACAATTACATCAATTTCAAAAGGAACCTAGCTATAATGGTGATTTATCTCCCTGTCAAGTTTGAATTCAATTGGACAAAGTATTTTCGAGTTAGAGTCCGGAAACGGAAATGTTGATGGACAGACAAATGGGCAAAAAACCGACAAACAAACGAATGGAATTACACCAATTTCGAAAGGAACCTAGCTATGATGGTAATCTATCTCCTTGCCAAGTTTGAATTAAAAAACAAAGCGTTTTTGAGTTAGAGTCCGGAAACAAAAATGTTGATGGACGGACGGACAGACGGACGTCGGACATATCAATCTAATAGGCGGGTTGGTTACATGCAACCCGCCTAAAAATTCTATGATGATTGACTTTCTGAATATCTGTGTTGTAATTGGTCTCATTATCATTAATATTTTGAAAAAAAAACCCAGTTTATTTCTGACCCGAATATATGCTTACACATAGGAGTAATGTTAGATATTGAAATACAACCTGCAACATGTGAGCAATTGTTACAACCAAAGAGGTTTTTAAACGGTAATAACCCTCTATTCCCTTTTTAAAGGGGAAGAAACTATATAAAAATTTTAAAAATCACTTTTTACTCAGGGAATTTTATTTTGTGTTGCTTTTAATACATTGTGTAGGTCACGGATCAAGAATTGTGAAATTTGCTACAGTTTGTGAAATTTGTCAGTGTGCAAACACCAATGCGTTTCCTTGATCTGTGTTAAATCTTTCAACTTTTTGTGTTTCTGTGACTGCATTATGCCCCTGATGTCCCTTGACGCAAAACTGACAGCAGAAATTGTGATTATTTTGTTGTGATTATTATCATTATTTTTAAAAACTGTGCCTAAGTGGTGAATTTAAGTTTTACTCCATTATGATGGGTATACTTACTAATGGTGGTATTGAATTAATTATCTTTTCTGGTTGTAAAAATTGTACCAATCTATACAAACCAATGTATATATGTAATATCATACCGTTTGCAAATCAATGTGATCGAAGCATATTACATTCTCTCTCTAAATAGGTAAATTATAAATTTAAATCTGTGAGAAACTTGCTCACCAATGTCATGGAAATGAGACAAAGTGTCAAAGCAGTAACTGGCTCTGTTCACAAATAATCGACTGTTCTAATGTGCCAAGACTGCTGCAGTGCAACAATTACCAGCCCAGTGGGAAGTTTAGCTTTCTTCAACCCTCTCAAGTATTGTTTCCCTTGCCCCCTTATGAGGGGAGACAATGGCACTGTCATACTTTCTGTCTGTCAATTTGCTTGCCTGTCCTTGTGCTTAACTTGAAACCTATACTGGAAAGTCAAATCTCAGTCATATATTAACACAAGGTGGGGTTTAAGGCTCGATCCTCTTCAAAGGTGGTCTGGATCTAGATCTGGATTGGAATTGTTTTTGTGATTTTTTTGGTCAATATCCAGGGGTGAAGGTTTGTATATTCTCAACCACTGGTTGTTATTACTATTATTATTATATGCAAACTTTTATATATTTTTATTTCCATAATAGCATGGCTATCTAAGGTGTAAAAATTGTATTAGAGATACCAGTACCCCACAGCCTGGGAAAACAATTTTTGACATCATGAGATATATAAGAAGTGAAACAGAAAAAGAGCAGGAAACTTTCAGAGCAAACAGTGTAAATTATATAAAGATCTAAATAATGTTTAAGTAGAGAAAATAATGCCAGAAGAGAGAGACGGAGAGAAGAAAAAGGAAGTAAAGAATTTTTAAAACAAGACAATTCAATCGCGAAATGACAGAACTAATCAGTAAACTAAAAATTTTGTAGCTGTAAGATTGATTAATTGAAGTATAGCTGTCAATGGAAATAGCACAATTAAGTAAAAGTACAAATAATAATAAATTACAGCAATCCATATATCTTTGTTGTAAGAGAAATAGGTCACAAATATGGCAGATGGACACACTGTGGCAGGGCCACTTGGTTAAAGGCCACACCATGACTTAGCATACCTACACTCTCCAACCAATGGGACTCATCCAAAAATCAACTTCCTACACCCTACAGTTTCTGAGATATGGCCCAGACAGAGGTCAAGGTCACTATGGCAAGGTCAAAGGTCAAATCAAGGTTACAGCATGATGTACACTTGCACCCTCTAACCAATGTACCTAGCAAGTTTCAACTTCCTACAACTTACAGTTTCCTTGATATAGCCTGGACAAGATTTTAAAGGTTAAGGTCACTACAGTAAGGTCAAAGGTCAAAACAAGGTCACATCATGATATTGCATACCTACAACCCCTAACCAATGTCCATACCAAATATCTATCTTCTATACCTTACAGGTTCCAAGATATAGTCCAGGCTAGATTTTTAATCTCAAGTTCACTATAGCAAGGTCAAATCAAGATCACACCATGGCATTGCACACCTACACTCCCTAACCAATGTCCCTTCTAAGTATCACCTTCCTACACCTTACAGTTGCCCAGATATAGCCCGGACAAGATTTTAAAGGTCAAGGTCATTACAGCAAGGTCAAAGGTGAAATCAAGTTCATACCATGATATTGCACACCTATACCTCCTAAACAATGTCCCTACCAAGTATCAATTTCCTACATATTATGGTTTCTGAAATAAAGCCTGGAAAATTTTTCAGACTCAAGGCCACTTCAGCAAGATCAAAGGTCAAATCAAAGTCACACTATGATGTTGCACACCTACAACCCCCCCAGCCCATGTTCCTACCAAGTATCAATTTCCTACCCCTTATGGTTTCTGAGATATAGGTCAGGTAAGATTTTCAAACTCAAGGTCACTACAGCAAGATCCACAGTCAAATTAAGGTCACACCACAATGTTGCACGCCTACACCCCAACCAATGTCCCTACATAGTGTCAACTTTCTACACCATACAGTTTTTGAGATACAGCCAGGACAAACTTTTTGCCGCCACCAGCATACCAATCCGCATTAAAGGCTGTGGGGTAAAAATAACATGACAACAGTAACTGTTGTTTAGTAAATCGACAGGCAACAGTTAGCATTCCATACTAGGGTATGAAGCTGAATTCTGGTAGATATGCATCCAAAAAGGGGGATGTGGCTTGACTAGACTCCTGAAGGATGTTCATGTCGAAGGCTAATCCAAACTGAAAGTGTAGGACAATTGTTTGCAAAGCAGCAACCAAACTGAACTTTGGAATTGTGGACCCAGCAGTTAAATGATAAATAATAGAGACCTTGAGCAAAGCTACTTGTATGCCAACGTGTACTTGTGAACTACAAGTACACGTACAAGTTGAGGTTTATGGGGCAAATACCTTGAGCAGATTTCGTCACACTGGTAATGTTTACGTAATTTGATAGTGATGTCATATTCAGTGTGTCATAGATGTACATAACTGAACTTTTTGCTTATAATTTCAACATTATCTGTTGTGGTAATTATGAATAAAATATTAAAAAAACTGCAATGTGTTTTGGCAGAGGATGATGAACTTTTATTTCTTTCTGTTGAATCAAAGCATCATTTTTTTAAAGAAAAAAAAACACTTTAATTTAGAAGATTTTTCACCGAGGAATGTAAACAAAAGTTCAGATTTCAAAAGCTGGATATTTACAGACTGGAAACAACCTTGTCTGTGCCCAAGAAAGTTGTTTGCAGAAACAGAACTGTGTGTAGTGGTAAGTGTCTGAAAGTAAAGGTCTCTAATGACAGCAGAAGACAACTGCTGACATTATATCTACACGTGTTGAGGGAAGACATGTAGTATTCAAACTGAGGCTTAATAATATATTTTGGGAATAGTGAATCCAAAAATTTATAAATTAGTGCAATTACCCATTGTGATATGACTGATACAGTACACTGAAAATGACAATAAGGCTCAAATAAATACAACTGATAGGGCAGTAAACAATGATCAAGCATTCATTAGAGAATAACACTGAATGATTCACAGTATAAATTTAGGAAAAAAGAGAATTTTTTTCTCAAATAATCTCACAAAAATTGACTTGAGTCATTTTCTGTATCTTAAACAATAATATATTTGCAAATGCTGACTGTTTTCACAATTTGTCAGAGTACTTGCAGAAATGTATTTAAATGATAAAAGTATACTAGAGTTCAAAAATTAGTAAACATTTTCAAACCTGACAAACTGTGTACAATAATGATCCGTTCCGTTCAACAGCCAGGATCATTTTGGGACCGGCCCTCAGTATAGCTCTTTACACTGCTGAGTGATGGTGCAAAAGTACTAGAGTGCTGTAGCTACTAGTCTATTTCATCCCAGTCACCTCTGTGCGGGTTCAACTCTGACAAAAAGCAATGCTGAGGGTATGTCCCAATGTAAAACCCCAAACTGACCTTGACTACTTGACCTCTAAATACTCACAACAGTGGTAAGCCCAGGACAGTACCAGTATCTCCACTTCAGGAAAGTGGTCTCTGGAGGGGAAGTCTTCGAGCTGGTAGTTGTTGTATGTCTCCAACCGCCGGATCCTCTGCAACCCTTCAGTAGGCAGCTCCGGGAACTGGTTGTTGCCCAAATTTCTACAGAATAAAATGGAGCCTCTTTTCGTTAAATTCTGAAATGCAGAATTTTCTTTTAACTTGCACAGCTTTAGCATAAATCCTTATTTCTGCATGTTTTATGTCTAATAATGTGGGTTTCTATTGATTTAAATATGCACTCACGACACAAGTGCAAGTTATACACAAACTTTACATATAAAAGTCTTAAAGGGCAATATTCCACAATTTCTGCCCTTAATCAGAGCCCTAATGTGGTACAAAAATCAGAAAACCAACTGGGAAATTCTCCAAAAACAGTTAACTTTTGTCCATGATCACTTCAGCTACTTTTACATGGCGAGAAGTGCCTGTGTTATACAATATTCAGTTACAGAAGTTTGAGTAGCAATTCTACTTAAATCTTTTTTGGAACTGTATGTTCTCATCAAGGGCAATGCCATAAGTAATGGGTTGGCCTTGAAATACTTGTTAGGATCTGGTATGGTAGTAATTTTTTTGGGGTTGATACCATCTATTACTTTTATTGACACTGATTTATATGCTTTTTGGTATGTGTTTGTATGTCCGCTTCTTTGTGCTCGCAATGTCAAAACTAATGAATGGATCTTTTTGAATATTTTTTTACATGGGTAGAGCTTGACCACAGGGAGAAGTTTTGGAAATGATCCAGATCATATTCTGGATATATATATAAAAAATCTTTTTAAGGTCCCCATTTTCAATGTATTTTCAATGACTTTGACTTTCTGGTTGATATTACTCCAAAAGCAGTGAGCAGATATTCATGATATTTTATGTTGGTATAGCCTAACCAAAGATAGAAATGATTACATTTGTGAAAGATCTGGATCATATTGTAGTTTGCTTTTTTTGAGCTGTGGGTCACCCTCAAAGATATGCCTTCCTGAATATAATGCAGACCAAAGTTCACCACTTGGCATAAGATTATTATGTTGTTGTGCTCTTTTTGTTTTAGATCTTTTCAAATTCGCACTGAAAAATAAATAAAATGTAGAATAAAAGATAAAATAAAGAATAAATAAATATACACATGGTTTTATAGTTCTGCTGTATAATATTTTTCCATAGTATTTTTATGTAGGTAGGGCTTGGCCAATTGCTGAAGTGATTACAATTTAGGAAAGAATAGGTTCATTTTCTCCATATAGATAAATCCTGTCTTTTTCACCCCCATCCCCTCAGTCTGTGCTCTATGAATGCCTTCTAGTTGAGGACTGTTGTGTGCTGTGTCCCACTAATTTTTAAATGTAACCTTCCATTTTCTGAACGATGGCATGATGGCATATTGAGTAGCACACTAGCTTCCCACCAGGTTCTAGCTTTGTTTCCTGTGACCAACCTGAAGTGTTATAGTTTGGTAGTTATTTGCAGATGGCTGGTAGTTTTCAAAATGTTAGAGTAAGAAATAAAAAATTTGCCAGGAAATCTATAATTCGCCACCTCTAAAACTTTAGTTAATTTTACGAAGAAAATAATGTTTTGTCTTAAAATTGGTATTTTTCAGTTCCAAAAGCCTAAATTTACTATACATTCAACAAAACTCACCTCAGTTCATTTATTTTATTAGTATTTCAACATGTGGCGAATTTCAGATATGTGGAAAATTTCAGATTTCTTACTGTAATCAACCAGTATGCACTGCTTTCCTCCATCATCTCAACTACCAATGATAATTTAGTACCACTTAAGCCCCTTTCTCATCTCTGCGGCAGTAGTGTGAGGTGGCGATTTGCGGTTGTCCTTGATCTTGGAAAACATACAACAAAGTTTGGCTTTATCTCTGTGTAAGCTGGTCAGAAGTGATTTTCGATACCTAGACGGAAGTTTTGAACATAACCAAAATTTCCATGGCAAGGACAAAGGCAGGGAAGGTAGCTAAAGGTAGAAGGAAGAAGTATAAGATTTAGAGAAGATGTAAGGAAGGTTGGAGATGGTTTTATAACCGTCATTTGCTGCCTATTGAAAATGTGTCTATGAGAAGGGGGCTTTATACAATCATTATTATAATATGACCTAACGTGATAACAGAAATGTTAAACCAATAACAAGCAATCAGACATCCAAATAAAATGTCACTGCCGAAACATGTTCAGAGAACAGAGGCACCATTGCACTGAGCAATCTGCCATCATTATGCAAGCCTCTATGATCTAAGAATAGTGCTACAATAATACCACACACTAAAAGTGAATGATAGGTAAAAAGATAACTTAAAAAGTGGAGGATGGCCAATACTTGGGAGCACTCTAGTTAATTGGCATAAAAACACATTTATTGAAGGATACTTTCTTTTTGATACAATATACTCAAGCCAACTCTTTTCTCTTATTAGTGTCCTGATTAGTGAGAAGTTTTCCATATAGAGTAAGAAATCTAAAATTCGCCAGGAATCTAAAATTCGCCACCTCTAAAACCTTAGTTAATTTTATGAAGAAAATGATGTTTTGTCCAAAAATTGGTATTTTTCAGTTCAAAAAGCCTTAATTTACTATACAGTCAACAAATCTCACCACAATTCATTTATTTTATTAGTATTTTCACATGTGGCGAATTTCAGATATGTGGCGAATTTTAGATTTCTTACTCTATACAAATTTTTACAGTCTGTACATTCAGATCCTCATATGCACTAATTGTCTCATCCTTAGAATTTCTCTGTTTTCCATAAACGTTTCTGAGAACTATAAAAGGATGAATTTTTAGGGTTTTCTAAAAGTGGCTATGAAAGAGTGTTTTTTCTTAACAATAGATTTATGTCAAGCAACACTAAAATAGTTAAATTTACTGTCTTGTAATCAGTTATTGTATCCAATTTGTCAATATTATCTTTAGGATTTCAAAAATTCTGGGGAATTATGTGTACCCTTTGGATGACTACTTAAAATGGTAGTTCCTTGTCAATAGGTCTATCATGGCAGTGGCAGGCTAAAGAACCTAGAGATGTTGATAAATGGTCATCTCTTAGAGCCTCTGTTTTTTTCAGTCAGAGGAATGTCAGTCACCAGTAAATGAAAATTTACCCCATAATAACTTTTAAACCCTGATACAGTGAAAGTGTTTTCATTGTTCTTCGAGATTTAACATAACAGGTATCAAATGTATTACTCTTCCGGGACTCGGGTATTTACGGAAAATCTCAAAGATAATCTCAGTAATTTAGGACTTAGACCTAATATATCTGAGTATTGAACACCAACTCAAATCTGGTTTTAAGCACTTGGGTAGGCTGTCTTTTGATAATGCAATGTTTGAGTTTTAAAAAGATCTGGCTGAATAAAATCCTGCTCAAAGTATATCCTCAAATTAAGGATTAAACCATCAATTACAGGGTTTATAGTTGACTTTTAATATGAAATTAAGTTCAAATTTTTATTTATGAATACAATTTCTGTAGCTTTGAAAGGGAATATCAATGAGATAAAATGGAAAATAAAAATAAAATTACTAAATCAGGATCCTATCAATGTAAAACATTAATGATCTGGAGACACCGAAAAATTACGTTCTATTATTGAAATCACCTGCATTAGAGGCAATGGGTCCTTTGCTGGAATGACAGGAAAAGTTAGTTGGGGGCGATCATGCAAGTATGGGCATATAGATAAACGCAATTAAACATTAAAGTCCACAAACTAGATAAAAGCCACATTACATCAGCATTAAACAGATTAAACAGCACAGTTAGATTATTATTAAATAGTGCATTTAATTCAACAATCCGTGTTCCAGTAAATGTATTGCTCATGTAGAGAACCAATCAAATGCATTCATACTGCCACAGCTCAACCATTCAAAACACTTGAAACTGATCTGTGTGGGGAATTTCTGCCTTTATTATGTGGTAATATTTATGTTTTTTGCAATGGTTAAATTACGCACTTTTTCTAAAGTTAAGCAGATGAAAATTAAGTAAAATATGTATTAAAAAGTCCTTGAACTATCTGGACTTTTTTGGGCGTTTATACATATTGCACAATTGTTTTTGTGGATGGGCCATGAGAGCATGTGCACTTCCGCGGATGTTTCAGTATTATCACCAATCAAATAGGTCTATTAAGTAGTAAGTGGTATTACAAGAAACAATATATGCCCATTAAAATCACAGCAAAAGCTAAATAATGTGCTAAATATAGGATAAAATTTTTATATTTCAGATTTAGTGCCAGGTTCTAATGGCTTACTTTTTATATCTCATATTTATTGTCAAGTTCTAATGTTTTAATTCAGTTATCCTATCAATTTATGCCCTGATAATCAAGATATTGGTTGTAAGGCCTAATGTTTTATTGCAATATTTCAGGGAAATGGTCTCATTACCGGAACCACCAACCAATCCCTCTCTTCATAATCTTGGCTCATGTTCATGAACATTCTTACAATTACTGATTAGTATTTCTAAAAATAAGGATAATTTCCTCTCCAAATATGAATTTTTAATCCCTGAGATTAGAATTTTAAAGAAAACTATAAAAGCACTCAGAGAGTGCAGGCCTCTGCCATGCTTCAACACCTCTAATACTGCTTATGAGTGCAGGGGGCTCGATAGTGTAGCGGTTAGAGTTCTCGCCTCCAACCTCTGAGGCCACTGGTTCGAGTTTCGGGCCGGGTGCTTCATGTTGGGAAGTTGGTAGTTACTTGCCGATGCCCGGTGGTTTACAGTGCAGTATGCACTGGTTTCCGCCACCTGTAAACTACCCGTCGCAATATGACCCTGGCTGTTGAACGTGACGTAAAACAACAAATAAATTCTAAATCTAAAGCTTATGAGTGCAATGTTCAAAAATTATTTAAAAAATTCCCAGATGCAGATGGCGATTCAGATCAACACCAATATTAAATCACCTGTTCCTTATGCCTTGTTGGCATTTCCTGAAAGTTTCATCACAAAGCCATCCATAACTTTGCAAGTTATTTTGCAAACAAATAGACTAAAAAATGCACACCAACAAAAACAAGTCCTCTTTGATAGAGGTATTAATAACAATTTGGATATAATAGGCCTGCAGAAAACATGTGGCATCAGTAAGTCAGTTGTGCATCACTATTAGTGCTGTTGTTAAATGCATACAAAGAAAGTCAATGAAAAACTGAGTACGTTTGACTCAGTAAATGCCATAAGTTATATATAAAATACAACAAAAATAGCATTGGAGATGCCCGTACCCCACAGTCTGGGGGAAATAGTTTTCAACACCATGAGATATAGAAGTAGTGAAACAGTACAAAGACCAGGATACTTTCAGAGCAGTGTCAGTTATATAAAGCTCAAAATAATGTTTAAGTAGAGAACATAACATCTAAGAGGAAGAAAACATTTGTAAAGATAAAGTATTTAAACAAGAAAATTCAATAGCAAGATGACAGCATTAATCAGTAAACTAAAACTTATGAAGCTGTAAAATTTATTAATTGGAGAATAGCTGTCAATGGAAATAGCACAATTATGTAAAAGTTCTTGTAAAAATCAGCTGCAGCAATCCACATATCTTTGTCATAAGAGAAAGCTGTCTCAAATATGGCAGGTGAACACACTTTGGAAGAGTGTCAAAGGTCAAATCAAGGTCACACCATCACTTTGCACACCTACAACTCCCAACGAATGTCCCTATCAAGTATCAACTTCCTACACCTTACGGTTTCCGAGATATAGCCCAGACAAGATTTCATAGGTCAAGGTCACTACAGCAAGGTCAAAGGTCAAATCAAAGTCACACCATAATGTTGCACACCTAAAACCCCCAACCAATATCCCTACCAAGTATTAACTTCCTACACCTAACGGTTGCAGGTATATAGCCTAGACAAGATTTTATAGGTCAAGTTCAGTACAGCAAGGTCAAAGGTCAAATCAAGATCACACCTTTATGCTGCACACCTACAAACCCCAACCAATGTCCCTACCAAGTATCAACTTCCCACACCTTATGGTTGCCTAGATATAGCCCGGACAAGATTTCATAGGTATAGGTCACTACGGCAAGGTCAAAGGTCAAATCAAAGCCACACCATGATATTGCATACTAGCACCCCCTAACCAATGTCCCTACTAAGCATCAATTTCTTACACCTTACGGTTTCCGAGATATAGCTTGGACAAGATTTTCAAACTCAAGGTCACTGTGGCAAGGTCAAAGGTCAACTCAAGGTCACACCATGACACTGCACACCTACACCCTTTAACCAATGTCCCTACCATGTATTAACTTCCTACACCTTGCGGTTTTTGAGATACAGCCAGGATAAACTTTTTCCCGCCGCCCGCCCATCTGGACACCATGGGTGAAAACAATTATAAACTGCAGTGAAGTAGCTTTTGAAGTTAAACATCTTGGTAAACTTCATAACGTTAAAACAGTGTATGTGTGAGAAACTGGTTATCACTACATGCAAACAGAATGTAGCTGGATCACTTTATTTAAGTCAATAAATAAGTTACTGATTTATCATCTCACATATTAATAAGTAAGAATTCAGTATTTGTGAAAAAAAACTTTGTTGAAAATACCCTTTTGAAATAAGAGTGTTCTGAGAAAGATATTTTTTGTCGTTTGAATATGGCTCCTGTTACTACATCCTACATATGAAGTAATTAATGCACAGAAGGTGTCAAAACATTTTTATGTTACTTACAGTTCTTCTAGGTTGGAAAGTGGTGCAAAAGCTTTGGGGTGAATCTTTAAGATATGGTTGTCCTGTAAGTTTCTGAAATCATAACAAAATAAAAAGTAAAACATTTATATATCGTCTTTCCACTACAATGGCAGACTGCTAAGCAAAGTGACAATAAATTACCATGATTATAAAGGCCGGAAAATGCGCCTCGATTCCTCGTTAAGAAGAAGCAACTCGCACTCGGTTAATCACTTGATTATCGCCCACAAAATAAACTTCATCACATTTTGACATATTTCACCTTATAAAACAATGAAAATGCACACAATAGGAAGGAATGTTCATATTTCATGGCATTTTGGAATAAAGAAGCATTGATAATGCAAAATACAGGATACTTTAACAATAATTATTTTTATGTCGTGAGATTTGAGGCATCTTCCAAATATGTTTTATTAAAATGCCGTTTTATAAAAGCATTAGTACACAAACATTTAACGTTTGCAAATGCTTAAAAATAAAAAAAATAAAAAAGGGAAACACCTTAGATAAGAAAAAATTATAAATTGTTCATATATTTTAAAGAAAAATCAAATTTTGTAGTAGTTGTTTTCAAAGACCCGGTTCACTTTTCTTGACTCGAGTATTAAACTGAATCGTTTCTTTTCTGAGTAACCGAAGAATCGTTGCAGCCCTAACATCATTAACCATGTTCCATAGATACAGAGAACTTATTAGCCACATGGTATACAGGTTAGGCATTTTATTCAACTGATTCTAACATCTCTGGGCATGGGTTCAATTCCAGTTCATGGCAATATGTGAGATTCACCGGGACAAATTAACCTGATATGATATTAGATGATGAAAAGGTTGTAGAATTTTTGGGTTTTGATGTAAACACCCTTTTTGTAGAACCTGGTAAAATATATGCTTTTTATTATCCACCACGAGCCGTATATGACCTATACAGAGGGATATACAGAGGGAGATATATATATTTTTTAATACAACCTCCTTACCATGGATAATTAATGTCAACAAGTTTCGGTTTTTCAACAATATCTCAGAAACTATGTAACCTAAAAATGTAAATTAAATATCATTAGGAAGGTCTTTTAACAGCGCTTCTGCTGGTGTATGTTGCACAAAAATCTATCCAGAAATGATGGAGTAATTGCACATTAAAAATTCCAGTTTTTATATCCAGCCGAATGGCTTTGCATATGACGGCCTTTTTTACTTCTTTCTGTAAATATGGATTTATTTTACCAATAAACTATAAAAAATAGTGGATAATAAAAGAAAAACATCCCTCATCAGACATACACAGAAAAATATATCACTCATAAAAATAAACAATATTATACGAGTGTGTTATCTTCATTCGTGATATATTTTATCTATATATGTCATTCAGGAAGTTTTCCTATTGTACACAGATAGCTATTAGGTCCCAATAAAGTTGCTTTTCCATTGAACCTTATTCTGTAATTTTTAATTTCTGCTTTAGGTGACATATTTTTTGTGCTAAATTGAGATATGACAAAACATAGTTTAACCTTCTCAGCAAAATTAATGAAAACTAAAAGCAGACAAGAATAGTCTTTTGCATATTAATAAAGCTTGGTATTTAACTCCGGTTTACCATGAGAAAAGAAATGGCTTCTCTTCCATTTTATTGCTATTATATTGTTTACCATTTCTGAGTGATAGCATGTAGCAATTGTAGCAAGTGTATCATAAATATGTCAGACCTCTCATTCAAGTAAGACTATTAGGCATACTGATAGGGTATGAAGTTTGACTGTTTTAGGACCACCATACCTTAAACTTGCACGCAAGTTTTAACGATTCTGGTCCACTTTAAATCCTACCAGTCTAATTCATGAAGATTGATTATGTAAAATGGTACAGCCAATAAAAAAAGTGATGTCAAATGTCTAGACAAGATCATTTCATCCTAACAAATTGGCAACTTTGCTTAAAAAGATTCTACTAGGAATTTTGAAAAATATTATCTGACAGCGAGACTGATAGATTAAAAGAGCTGTCTACCCCACAGATATTTGGTCTGTCTCGGTCTGACGGGTAGGGGCAAATTGTGAACCCTACCTACTAACTTGCAATGACATAGTGTTTAATTTACTAGTCAGATTTAGTCAGTGACAATGATAAATCTTATTTTTTATGACTGACTCAGTGATGGGCCTAAGACTTTATTGCCAAAAAGAATGAACTTCTCATATAAGCCTTGTTGATACAAAGATTATTGTAACAAATATAGAAATTCATTACATTACCAATTTTTAAATTGTGAATAAATGATTAATATCACCCACACAATCCACAGCTATAGTAATACTTTCCAAAAGAGATGATTTTTTATGTACGACCGTAAGTAGAATGAGTGGAATGGGGACTGATTTTAACATTTAACATCAGATAATAAATGTATAGTATTTTGGGGATTTAATAGGAAAACTTCCCGAATGACATATACAGAAAAATATATCACAAATGAAGATAACAATATTATAAGATTGCGTGTCAATCTTCAGTGGCTACCAGACTGAGTCTATATTTTAAGGCCTATATGCAGTGATAAAGATACAATATCAGGTGACTCGATCCTTTTAAATTCTATTTTGCTTTTCAAATTTCTATTATCATAATGACTTTTATAGTAGTTAATGTCCATCAAAAGACGGATTTTAAGCCGCAACAACTAGGAAACAAAAAGTACAGAAAATTTATTTTCCAGAGATGCAAAAGGAGGGGTCCATACCACAAAAACAATCTGAAGAATATGATGAACCTGGCCACCTAGGGTAGGTAGGCTTTTGTGACATTAAGAAATGGTGGGTGTAATTGTTCTATTAAATACATCTGAGTCAAAAAGATATCATCTTACATTTACTTTGGTACTCATATGTCATATGTCTGCACCATTGTTCAAATGTACAGCGGTTTTTCTGTTCAAGAATTCTCCAACTTTTATCAAATTTTTAGGCATCATCAGTATATACCATACAGCTCCAGTTAAAACAGCCAGAACTTCCTTATTTTTTCTGATTTTGACAATTTTTGTTCAAAGGGAGGGCTCATATCCAAGCATTATTACATCAGTTTGGTACCTTTAACATTTACTGTTCTAATGATGTACAACAGACTATAAGCAAGATTTCTTCATTCCCATAAAGATGCTAGAAGTATCATGGAAACTCTATACATTAAACTCAATGGTTTTCATTTTGCATTATCTGTTTACCCTGAGAAAAAAAAATTGTATTTGAGAATTCTCACTCTTGAGGAAAAATATAAAATAGCATCATGCAGAGATGCCCGTACCCCACAGCCTGGGGAAATAGTTTTCAACACCATGAGATATAGAAGTAGTGAAACAGTACACAGATTGGGATACTTTCAGAGCACTGCATGTAAAGATTAAGTATTAAAACAAGACAATTCAGTAAACTAAAAGTATGAAACTGTAAAAATTCTTAACTGGAGAATAGCTGTCAATGGAAATATCACAATTATGTATGGTCGAATTATGGTTTGAATGTTTTGAATATTACCCATACATACAGATGTGTCAATACAGGCTTATATGTGGAGTTGGGGCAAAACCTGTGACTCACTTGATGCAATACCATCTGTTACAATGGGAAGTTGCAAAAGTAAAACCCTTAATGAATTCTAATATGACTTTAACAGTGCTTAATCTACATCAAAAGACACCCAAAGGTACAACAACCAAGGTTCATGTAAAAAGATATGAGAGATATAAGCGAGATAAAATAAAATCACATATCCCTGTAGACAGATAAAATAGCATCAGATATGCAAGATCAAAGGTCAAATCCAGGTCACACCATGACGTTGCACACCTATAACCCCCGACCAATGTCTAGGGACGTCATCGTGTACCGTGATATCATCATATCGCCGATGTTTCAAGTCCGCACACGATATCGAGCTTTGTTTTCATAGGTCGATTTCCGGGGTTTAGTTATTACATTAATGAAAAGTATATATGTGGGTGTACATGAGCCAGAACTCGTAACTGGAAATGGCTTTCAGTTTATTCTAAAATGAAGATTCTTGGATTTTACCCTTAATAAAGTAAAAATCTTTGTTCTTTCGGAGAATTTACAGGGTTTATAATGTTTTGAATTAAAAATATGAAGTTGAAATGTAGATATTAACTTAAGTGATAAATACCGCGATATCGCCCACTGTTTTGTTCACGGTATCGAGACAGCAAACTTCCCAACGATGACGTCCCTACCAATGTCCCTACCAAATATCAACTTCCTGCACCTTATGGGTTTCCGAAACATAGCCCGGAGAAGGCATTATAGGTTCAAGGTCACTATGGCAAGGTCAAAGGTCAAATCAAGGTCACGCCATGTCCCTACCCAGTATCAACTTCCTACACCTTACGGTTTCTGAGATATAACCCAGACAAGATTTTATAGGTCAAGGTCACTACGGCAAGGTCAAAGGTCAAATCAAGGTCACACCATGATGTTGCACATCTACACCCCTAACCAATGTCTCTACCAAGTATCAACTTCCTACACTTTATGGTTGCCGAGATAAAGCCCAGACAAGATTTTATAGGTCAAGGTTATTACGGCAAGGTCAAATCAAGGTCACACCATGACGTTGCACACATACACCCCCTAACCAATGTCCCTACCAAGTATCAACTTCCTACACCTTACGGTTTCTGAGATACAGGCTGGACAAACTTTTTCCTGCCACCCGCCCGCCCATCCGGACACCATGGGTGAAAACAATACCCCGACAGTCCTTAAGGGCTATGGGGTAAAAATGATTAAAATCTTCTATTTTAATCCACAATATTTATGTCCACTGTAGCACTTCAGTACGACATGCCGCAACATGTTTTGCTCAGGAATGTATTTAATAGAACAATAACACCCACCATTTCTTAATGTCAGTGTCTTAAAATAGACAAAACGAAGAGGATGAGAATGATGTTATACTACACCTAGATAAGTTTGGATTCACTAGCCTTGTCTTGGATTTAAGTTTACAGAATCTTATGCTATATCAAGTGATAAACTAAGCTCAGATGCTATATCAAGTGATAAACTAAGCTCATATACTCATCCTTTTAAAACTGAAGACAATTGTGAAAAAAAAAAATCAAAATGAAATAAAGAAATCCTGGGCCCATTTTCAAAAGACCTACTAAATATAATAGATAATTTGCTACTAAATGTACACATTTAGTAAGTCCCTAGTAGGAGATGTTCAGCTAAGCTCATACTAAAGACCTTTAAAGTTTCTGAGATAGTAGGGTTTCTAGTTGGGAGGGCCTACTAATTAGTACTATAGTGACAATAAGGTCACATGATTTGGTGTGTAAAATAAAATGGCAGATGACAAGAGCATCACTTGTAAAGAGAAAAAAGGGTGACGGGGGAAAATATTTTCCATCCTTGAATCGGAGTGTATTGTGAATAAGGTGGAAAAATATTTTGATTTGATCAACAACAAATTCACAAGGACAGTGATAAACATATAAAACAAAAAGTGTGGACTGACATTTCAAAGGGCTGTAAGTGCAGTAAGTTTAGTTGATAGAAGAGAGAAAGCTGAACTAGATACTAAGGAAAGAAATAAAAGCTGGATATTTGTGCTATATGCTGATGATACTTGCCTATCTAATAAAAGTTGGAGATTTCTTCAAAATAAAGCTTGCTTCATATTCATACACTATTAATTGTGTTGTTTTTTAGTGCACAGACACATGGTAGGTCACACCAGGTCTAACTATATTTACCGAACAAAACTGTGACCTATTGGATCAGACATTGCCTAGGAACACAGAGGATCTGGGTTCGTCAATCCCAGGTAAAGACTGATATATATAGGCAAGATGGTGGCTTGGATGACCACTTAAAATGGTGGTCCTCTGTCATTAGCATCCTATCCCCAATCGCAGGCTAAAGAAACTCAAGAACGTTGATAATAAAGTGTGATCCCTGAGACTATCTTTCAGTTAAGGAAATATCGGTCATTACAGAACTTGGGCTGTACTTGCGCAGTTAGGATGACTCAATAGCACTTTCATACCTGTGTTAAAGAAGATAATGCTCTGAATATAAATATAAAATTTAAAAAAATGGATTGTATCATCGTTAATGTGAATATGGCTTTTACCATCTATTTTACCATCCACTTAGACCTTAACCACTCACAATAGGACCATTATTATGTATTCAAAATTACATTTATCCCCAGTAAAGTAAATGTATGATTGTACCTCAACCATGGGTTCCAGTAGTGGCTAAGTTGTTACTAGTTTTTTGCAAACAATTACTTTGTTCTCAACTCTGTGGATGTGGGTTCCAATCTATCACAGGACAATATGGGAAATACTGGTAGCCAGTCCCAATAAACAGACTCTTGATGCTGAAAGGGACTTGGCACCAAATGTACCCTTGAACAGCCAAATTGAGGAGCCTCTATTATTTGAACTTTCTTGAATAGTGACTGAGATCTTGTTTGGATAATAGAAGGTTTATAAAAATGAAGAAGTATTTTTCTTTTTATAAATCAATATGAAATAAGAAAGTTGGGAATGAAAATGTATTAATATAATTAAATATTAACAAGAAGGTCAGAAATGCCCCAAAAGGTGGGTTGCGCAGGCAGCAATAAGGTTACATTACCCAGTTAAGGTAAATGTGTTAGACGTGCTAAGAAATGTAAAACTTGTAATCTAGGTTACATAATTGTATCTATGCTATAAATGGACAAACAAACAGACGGAATTACACCAATTTCGAAAGCAACTTAGCTATCTCCCTAAGTTAGCCAATTTTGAAAGGAACCTAGCTATGATAGTGATCTATCTCCCTATCAAGTTTGAATTTGATTGGACAAAGCGTTTTCGAGTTAGCGTCCGAAAATGAAAATGTTGACGGACAAATGGACAAAAAAATGAACAAACGGAATGACACCAATTTCGAAAGGAACCTGGCTATGATGGTGATCTATCCTCCCTGTCAAGTTCTAATTTGATTGGACAAAGCGTTTTCAAGTTAGAGTTCGGAAACAAAAATGTGGACGGACAGACGGACGTCGGACACATCAATGTAATAGGCAGGTTCGTTACATGCAACCCGCCTGAAAATAAAATATTAGAATAACAGAGGTTGGACTGCAAATCAAATGTATCACTGTCTTAACCAGGCTAGATTTCAGTGTCAGTGTCTTTTTCCTATCTTCCTAGTATGTTCCCATACCCTGTTGGAATATCTATGATTTTCTCATATTTTTTTTTCTTCTCCTTTACCAACAAATCCATTGTTAATCTTGTTTGGCATGGAGGAAGGGATGTTTCTGTACCATTTGATACAGGAAGCAACAAGCTAACACAAAAAGCATTATTTCGACTCAATAACTTCATCAGTCACTAAAGAGTCCAATCTAGGAAATGTATTCAGTGGAGAAAAAAAACCCAACAAATTTACACAGATATAGAACTCAGTCCAGATTGAATAATAATATTGTCTCTTTATTATTTCCTGGTGACAATGATAATATTTATTGACATTTTTTTTTCCAAAGCATGGTTACAGCCGTTATTGGACTTTATATGCTATAAATAAACAGAAAATGCCAGGAAATTTGCTCAGAATGACAATCAACAGATTTACTGTCTTGAAAAAGTTCAAAGTTTATTGACATGAAAATCATTTATTAAAACTGAAAATTCTCTTAAATTTAAAGTTAAGATAATAAATGAGGATTCTCCAAAATGTGAGTAGAAAATTTGTTGATGATAATATGGTCAAAATTACAAGGAATATATTTGCCTAACACAAGAAGTCACAACAAAATAAGTTGAAACTCTTTGACAGCTTGCAGTGACACTCTTGGTAACTGTAGCATCTGCTTACAATCATTTATGTATATTTTTGCTTTCTGGTTGACGACCTCATACTTATGCCTCCAAACAAAGACCCTCATATTTGTACAGTACATGTTGAAGAATCATCCGTCCCAAATATCCGACCCGTCCCCTATTCACCGTCCAGCATATAAAATTTTACTACACACTAAAAAAACTGCTTCCTACTAATTGACAGACCAGGCAATGATAAAGTGGATCAGCCTTATATAATTAACTCTTGAGATTAATTGTATTTCGACCACTGTATTTTTAGTGCAGTCTCTTCAGAGGCTATGGGTATTACAGGCTTCTGGGGTCCCTGAAGTACTATTTGGGATCCTGTGGTGTACCCCCGGTTCAAACCGGTTCATACCCAGTTCTGGAACCGGTTCCAAAAGAGAGGAACCTGTATTTGAGGGGTGCATTGAGGACATGGTCCTAGGGATATTGGTGTATCCTTCTTGACCAATTTGAAGATACTTGTTATTTATTTACTATATATGTATTTGGGTTTATGAGAACAATTGTCATTAAATCCTAGCTCTTTCTTGAGCTTATTTAAAGGAGGGTGTACCCAAATAAAATCAGCAATTTTTGCTTTTTATTATAGTATTATTTTTTATGTTTATTGTGATGTTCATATATATCTTACGCCTGAAGGGTCTACATAAGAAGAAATTGTCCTTGGCATCTACAATTAAAGTGATGGAGGGAAAATTAGCCAAAAACCAGTATCCCTCTAGCGTGGACTTTAAATTCAATATTAACAGCACTAGGAACCCCATCTTAAAAGATGCCTGGTCTAAAGCCATTAGGAAATGTAAAACAGAACTTACACTTTCTCTGATTGACGACCTATAAAGAACCTACAACAGAACCAAAGCATCAATAGTTAAGGACCTGACCGAACTGGAATCCATGCTGAGCCAAGCACAGTTCCAGGAAATCAAGGACTCTCTTTCCAATAAATTCAAGCAAATGGCGCCTGTCTTTATGGAAAAGAAACAGAGCCAGTTCAAGGGCAACAAAGCTCCAGCTAAAAGAAGGCAAGCCCAAGCCATCAGAAAGCAGGCTCCAACAGGGAGACCCAAAAAGGACCCAAAAATGGACACTTTCATTAACACTCTTAGAGATTTATTAAAATAAACTCTATATGTACCATTTACTACTGCACACCTTGCACTTATTTGTATTACATTTTTCACAACTACATTAATCATAATATAAATGTTTTTGAAAAATAAAAATGTTTACCTCACAGACCTTAGTTATATGTAACCTCATAAACACCACCCCCGGTTCCCCAATCTCAACCAGGGGTTCCTGAACCTGCAAAATAAAGGTACAGGAACAGGTTAAGCACCCCTATCCCAAAACTACTTCAAGGCACCCTGTTGAATATCTCCCCAATCTACTTTTGGATTATATTCAACTATGTCAAGCATTGAGTCGCCAGATTTTCTGGCCACCCTCAAAAATGAGGCCAAATTATCACAACCTGGAATCCTACCAAAGAATACCAAGTTTGAGAGTTACATTGGGCATACTGTCATTAATCTCTCTAACACTTCGCTAGAAGCCAATCAAATTAGAGCCCTAGAAAAAGGCCTCACGTTTTGCCCAACACCTGGGCCACCTGACAAATCCCAAATTTGGCTGGACTTCAAAGAATTCCACAGGAGATTAGAATTAATGGAATTCTTTAGTAGGGATAACACTGACAGTACCGATACTAACATCAACCAAAGTATCATTGATTTCATGAACCAAAATACAAATGAAAGTCAAATTGAAATATCAAATGAAGAAGCTCTTAATAAGGAACTCCAGGCAAAATTCAAACTAAAATCAAGCTGGAGACCTTCCCCACCGAATAGAACACTGGATATTTTTCAAAGATCTATCAAACAAGAGATCCTGAAAAGTAAGTTTAAAACCAAAAAATATGACAACCTAACTAAGGAGGAACGTAAGGGTTAAAATCACTTAGAGACAACCCACACATTACCATTAAAAAGGCAGACAAAGGATCAGCAGTAGTAGTAATGAACACTACTGACTATCTACGAGAAGGCTATAGACAATTACAGGATGGTCGGTTTTATCAAAAAATTCCTGGAGACATCACCCATCAAATCTCTGAAAAAATCATGCAACAATTAACCAACATGAATTCATTAAACTTAATCACTGAGAAAAACTTTGATTATCTCAACATCAAAAACCCATCTGAAGCCAGATTTTACCTCCTGCCTAAAATTCATAAAAAGAATGTACCAGGTAGACCAATTTGTAGCTCCATCAATCACCCTACATCAAACATAAGTAAATTTGTGGACGAACACATCAAAAAATATGTTCCAAAAACAAATTCTTATGTCAGAGACACCCAACACTTCATTAGCAGAATAAAGCAATTAGGATGCATACCAGAAAATGTGTTACTGGTAACTTTGGATGTTAGCTCACTATACACCAACATACCAAACCAAGAAGGGCTAATAGCCGTAGCTGAGCACCTAAGAAGTGACCCAGACAAACAAAAAATTGGACCTCACCTATTAAGACTATTAAAACTGGTCTTACATTCTATGAGCTTCAATTTTAATGGTGACCACTATCTACAAATTGGAGGAACAGCTATGGGCACAGCAGTAGCCCCTAACTATGCAAACCTATTTATGGATAGGTTCGAAACAAAAGCTCTCAATAACTGGCCACTTAAACCCCTGATCTGGCTCAGATTCATGATAATCTGAATGAATTTATCGCCTACTTAAATGGTATCCACCAAACCATAAAATTCACCCATGAATCAAGCCACAGTCAAATTGATTTTCTAGACACAACTGTTAAAATAAATGATAATAGGGAAATCTATACCACCTTATATGAAAAACCCACTGATACCCACCTGTACCTTCACTACACTTCCTCCCATCATGCACCTAGCAAAACAAAAGGTCCATATGGCCAATTCTTAAGATTGAGAAGAATTTGCACATATGATATTGATTTTGAACAAAATTCTGAAAAACTTATTCAGTATTACCTTAAGAGAGGCTACCCAGAGAAGTCATTAAGGAAACATTACACCAGGGCCTCTAAATACAAACAAGATGACTTATTAGATGTCATAGAAAAACAACCAGCCAAAACCCCAGTCATGGTTACAGACTACAACCCCATGAACCCAAACATCAAGGGAATGATCCATAGAAATTGGAACATCATCGCCAATAGTCCAGACTGCTCAACCATATTCCTGGACAAACCCCTAGTTGGCTTCAGGAGACTCCCAAATCTAAGGGACTACTTGACCAACTCATCTACCCAATACCCCCCAAATCCATCGGTGAAGAGCAACCCACACCCACCTATTTGCACAGTTACGCTTAGGCAAATGCACCTACTGCCCCTTGATAAAAAAAGTGGACAGTCATTTAACACCACAGACTTACCAAAACACATCACATGTGAACTGTCAAATATCATATACCTGATTACCTGCACTAAATGCCATAAATACTATGTCGGTGAAACAAGTAGAGCATTTAGGAAAAGGATGTATGAGCACAAAGCATCAGTCCTAAAGGATGGACTCATCACACCTGTATCACGTCATTTCAAAAATGATGGACACACCCCAAACATATGCAGTTCAGTGTGCTACAGTGGTGCACACCAAAATTTGATACTGACAGCACTTCCAAAAGAAGACGTATTGAGTTGTGCTGGATTTTCAAATTGCACTCTCTAGCCCCAATTGGCATCAACCAATTTGTATGAATATTTATAGCTATCATCTTGACTGTAATGCACTCAGCAGTCTTCCCCCCTTCTTCTTCTATAATTTTAGTACATGTCATAGTGACCTTGACCTTTAACATATTTTACAGGCTATATATCGGCTTTGGCTGTTTCAGCTCATAAAGGTACGCATGTGGTTTTTCAATATATTTCAAAATCACTCTCTTAGTTGAGTAAATCTTTGTCTATTTCGGCTTAGTGACACTTTGTACACGGGTGGACACAAAGATAAACTGGACACGAAGATAAACGGTTTTAGAACTTGGCTCTTTTCAGTGGTATAAATAATTAAACTGAACAAAATAAGTACCAAATGTCTTGACAAGCTTTGTTTAAGTCCATTCTGTTTGTTATTTTGTGCAATTTTGTTGTTTACACCGCTTATATTTGAAAACTTCTTGAGACCGTTTATCTTTGGGTCCGTTTATCTTTGTGTCCACCTGTGTATACATTTCAATTTTCCCACTTTAGACTGTGGCCTGGACATGTATTATCACATTCACTCATTTCCCACTGGAGGAGCTAGGTTGCATCTGTGAATGTATGACCCAATATTCATGGTTCCCACTCCCTTTTCCAATTTAAATTCCCTGTGTTTTCCCTGTGAAGTTTATATTTTTCCCTGTGGATTTTATAAATAAAATAACACAATCGGTAATTGTATTTTGGCCTCCACCTCCCCTTACAGCCATCCTTACCTCCCAAATTTATTTCCTGCGAGTCGCTACCCGTGGCGCGTGAATGCAAATGGCTGTTACTCTTCAAAATCATTCTGAAGTTTCAAATTCCCTGTGTTTTTCCAAAATTTTCAAATTCCCTGTGTTTTCCCTGTCTGGAATTCCCTGTGCAGTGGGAACACTGACTATGCCTCTATTAGTGCCTCCAAAGAGGCTTTCCTAGATCTCGGAAATATGGAGGTGCAGTCACCAACTGGTCCCTGTTCCATTATAGCGATCCCATTGTAAACCTACCTCATTTTGGGGAAAAAATAAAACCACAATCCACGGGTGTATTTTATGATAGGTTTCCAAGTGACGTGATTGGTTCAAGAAGTCTTCCGATAAGCCCCTGAAAAGTTTGTGATCATTTTCTGATTCATTCGAATTGTTACAAATCTTGATGATCAACTTCAGATGGAAAAGACTGCTTTGTGAATGTTAAAAATAGGTTTAAGATCACTGTAAGATCAATAAGATGACTTTATGAATGGTACGATAAGTTTAAGATGGGTTTGAGGTTTACATTTTATACAGGCTGTATTTTTTATGTTTTCTACTCATATTGGAACAAATTATCCATCTGGAACATGAACATATTGGTCCAGTTAAACACTTGTTATTACATTACTAACATTTTTCAAAATTTCTGGGAGAAATCTGTCAACTAGAGAAAATATGATATGTCTTGCAATAAAACTCACATTCTTTAACAGCTGATAAGCATGAATACCTTGAAGTTCATCAAAATACATTTACTGTGAGGTGAGAAGGTAAACTTCTTGTGATTCCGAGTTTTGTTCATTCATAAATCAGTAGAGCAATTTGGTTCAGTTTTGCTTTTGATGTACTAAGTATCTGGAATTTGTCCTCTGTTGAATCCCTGAGGAATAAACTTAAATCTTACCTCTTTCTTAAAGCATATCTATCATAGCCTCTTAATGAAACTGGTGTTGACTTTTTTCTTTACCCTTTGAGATTGAATATTGTTGAGACCTAGAGTCTGCTTTTAACAGAAGATTAAGCATTATAAAAGTTGATTAGAATTAAAACTACGAAAGCATATAAATTAGTGTTCTCAATATACCAATTTTCCTGGGACTGGGTGGGTAGTAATTTCAGCAGGCGGGTACCTGGGTACTCTTGCTGATGGGTGATAATAGGTGATGCTAGAAAAATCTCCACATTCACAAACTTAAAACTCACAAAAATTATTGGATCTAACCATTTGTCTTATTTCCTGTCACCTTTTCTATTTAACAAATGACACAGTTATCCTGTATATTAGGATAAGAAATTTGTTGATATTTCTCGGCATTTTCAACACGAAAACATCCCACTCCATACAATGGGAGTTACATGACCTAGCAGAAGTTAAAGCAATACTCGAATATAGTATCAGAATTACAATGTAGCGTATTTGGCAGGCTGTCTAAATAACTAGATCATTGCAAAATTACAAAATACTGAGTAAATTAATTGTAGTGTTATTTTTTAAAAGTGTATGTCCAATAATATAGCCATTATACAGAATTCTATATCATCGGAATTTGATATATATTTTAATATACTAACGATTTTGAAAGGGGTCCTGCATAAACAAACGTGTTTTTGAATGTACAGACTGAAGTCTGTTTTATTTATTATTTCTTCTGTGTCCTAGTGTTTTGAATAATGGGCGAGGCCAAAAACGATATTATTTTAAAAAGCTTAGATGGGGAGAGGGGGGGGGGGGGCGATATTCGGTATGTGATTTTGGAATTGGATAGGTATCCGACAATCGAGTACCTGGATATTTGGATACCCATTGAGATCACTAATATAAATTTTTGTTTCTACAGTTGTCTGTGGTAAACACATGGGATTACAAGTACTTTTAATGGTCTGTTAAAAATCTGGGTGAAAATCAGAAAAAAAAGTTTCATGCAGTGTTAGGTCATAACCAAATTTCTTGATCAATATCCTGATTTGATGCATTCTGTTCGATCTCTCATATAGGTTTATACTAACCAATGAGTCTGTATATTCAGATTTGTTGCAGTGGGAATCATCAGCAATTACTCTGACGAGTCTTCAGAGTTCATTGGCTTCAAAGCAATTTTGAACCATACCACATTTCTCTGAAAACAATGCTATCTCAATGCTTCCAGCAAATGGCATCACAAATATCTGACATCAAGCCTCCCTTTGGATCACATTTACTCTATATTTAGAAAAGTAAAGTTTAATAAATACTTATTTATAGCTTTCATTAGGTCCTATATTACATTTTTCTGTCCCTGTGGATAGTGCTCATTATTTGGAGTGGGGTTCTGTTTCCATTTATGCAAATTGCAATTTTGGCTTTTTCAGTCACATTGTATTTCATTCCTTTTATGACCAATAGCTCGCTTAATCCAGAAATGTTGAGTATGCTTAGACAATGAATGAACTTTGCTGAAAAAAATTGATCAAACTGATCCGCACTTTTTCTAGATAAGCCCCTTTTTATGCCATAAACTATGATTTTAGTATCTCTTGCATGTCACTGAAACGATGACCATAATCTCACTAGTTGAACAACAATAAAACAGCGGACTGAAACCTTGTGTAGAATTCTTAAGCTTCTCCATTCTTAAATAATGACTATTTACTGACTTTCCTTTTGAATGAACTAATTTAAAAACAGTCTAAAAGACTGAGTGGGAGTATAAAAATGTAAAAACTTTCACACAATGTTGTCCAAGCTTCATTGACTTCTTTTTAAAATAAAACGCGAGCTTAAGAGGTTTCCAGTGATGACTTTTTAATGACTGGAAGCCTAGCCTTGATTAAGGCTGTAAGGCAGTTTTACAAGGGGCTTTTGTAACAATTTAGTTTTAAGATAGAGAGTGCTTGCTTAGCTAATATCTCTAAATGTATGAAATATATGAAAATCAATTTTTTGAAGAAGATTCTGTTTTAAACAGGTTTCAAAATAAAATTAAACTAGATCCATACATCGGAGAACCGAACTAAACAAAGCAAGTGAACCATCGTTTGACCTTGAAGGAGGGGCCCAAGCTCAAATCTGTCCACATCAAAAGATTTCCAGCCCATGATTTCCTATAAGTTTGTTTCACATTGCAAACCTCTAGGACCAACTAGATTTTGCGTCTTGACGCAGTGTATCCCCGGACGGGACATGGTTGAAACGTGATATAGTACAGAGTATTATGCTTTCATGCTTTTAGTGCATTGAGTGTAAAAATATCTCCAAAAAGGCCAAAAAATTTGCAAATTTAATAGGTAAATTAAATTTTTGTAAGTTAATACCCTATCCAATGGACAATAGCTTATCCGGTCGGCGCAGACTGGCCCGCCAAACGTCAGAAAAAGACGTCCTGTGTCTCCACCGGCCAGGCCGGTCCAATGCTGTGCACTCGCCAGGTGGCGTGTGGTACTTCCTTCCTGTCTAGACAGCATGACGTCATAGCATCTTTTTCGTTGTCTAAACCATTAGACCCCTAGTAGACTGAAAGCGGGGTCGGAGGGAGGGTCTTGTGTGTCCATTGGATAGGGTATTAACTTATAAAAATTTAATTTACCTATTAAATTTGCAATTTTATTGCGTTAATACATCCTATCCAATGGACAATAGCTGAATAACTACCGCTTGGTCGGCGGGTAAGTTACTAGGGACTAAAGTTGAACTCATGTAGCAATAGTGGTGATTCCCATAAAGCCTGGGTAGACCTTAAAGTCAAAAAACCCTTAGGGCTATGGTCGCATATCATCATCCGGTTATCCAGAGGGAACCGTCAGAAACGACCTGGCTCCCCCCCCCCTTTTTTTCTCTAAGCAGACCTGCTCTGAAGGTAGGGGAAGAGAGGGATGAGTTCAGTCCCATAGAAGTAAGCCTCCTGGAGGAAGTACCTGAGAAGATTTTTTTTTTTTTTTTTTTTATGCTTCTTAACTAAATGTGCAATATATACAGCTATGTGCCACTCCCCTTTAAATATCAGTCCGCTGGTGGATCTGCTGAGCAGCCACGACCGGACCGAGATGGTAGAGCTCTGAATCGGCCCAAGCCACATCCTTCAGATAGAATTGGGTGAAGGTGTTGTGAGATTTCCAGTGGCAGGCTGATAAAATCTGCTCCAAGGACACTCCGGATTGGAAGGCCTTGGAAGCAGCGAAGGCCCTGACATCATGGGCTTTGACTTGATGTAGGGTGTGGGCCTGGTGATCAGAGAGCTCATAGCATAAGATCACAGTCTGTTTGATCCAAGAGGAGATAGTGGCAGGTGAAATGTCTTTGTCGAAGCCTTTCTTGAAGGAGACAAAAACCAGTTGCTTGCCCTGCCTTATGTCTGAAGTTCTGTCCAGATAGTAGCGCAAAGCTCTGACCGGACAAAGGGATCTATCAGACTTGAGGGATCTATCCAGAGTAGGGGCCAGGGCTGGTATGACCACTGGAGCTACACTTCCCGGGCCCTCTTTGGCCAGCTGGTTCTTGGAAAGAAAGCTGGGGGATGGAAATAGAGACACCTTGGACCAGTCAGACTGGTGTCGGATGTTCTTATGCTGCCATGCATGAATCTCACTCCTTCTTTTACCCGAGCCCAAGGCTAACAGAAATACAGTTTTGAAGGTCAAATGCTTCAGTGAAGCCTCTTTCAGAGGTTCAAAGGGAGCCTTTGTCAGCTGGTGTAATACCAGGGAGAGGTTCCAGGAGGGTATTCCCCTGCGACCTTTGGGTCTATCTCTGTGGAAACTTTCCAAGAGACGAGTGAGATTATCATCTTTACTGATATTGACTATTGTGTCACCTAGCTTATCAGCAATGGCAGACCTGTATCCATCGATGGTACTGGGCTGAAGCTTCTTGTCCTCAAAGAGGTACATAAGGAAGTCAGCGACCGACTTTATAGGTGGTGACCCGAAGTCCACCTGATTAGAGACACACCACTTCTTAAAAATGGTCCACTTTGCCTCATAGACTGATCTGGTTGATCCTCTTTGAGGAGCCTCAATTCTTGCTGCCACTGCCTCAGAGAACCCCTGCTCCTTGATCTTTGTGGCTCTAGGAGCCAGACATGGAGATTTAGGTTGGTCAGATTTCTGTGAGGGATCTGATTGAATGGTTGTTAGCAGATTGGGCAGGATGGGCAGGCTGAGAGGGACCTGGCTGGACATGTTCACCAAGTCCCAAAACCAAGGCATGTTGGGCCACCCCGGGGCAATCAGAACGAGTCTCTTGCACGGGGAGTCCAGAAGCTTCTCCACCACTTTGCCCAATATGGCTGTCGGTGGAAAGGCGTATGCATCCAGGTCCTCCCAAGGCAGAGTGAGTGCATCTACTGCAACTGCCAGGGAGTCCGGTACCGGAGAGACAAACTGAGGTAACTTGCGGTTGAACCTCGTGGCAAACAGGTCTATTTGAGGCCGGTGCCACCGGATGCATATCTGGTGGAAGACTTCCGGAAGGAGGGACCACTCTGTCTGGATGGTCTGACCCAGCCTGGACAGTTTGTCGGCTATCACATTTAAGTGGCCTGGGATGTGTCGAGCTTTGAGAGTTACTTGTCGCTGGAAACACCAGGTCAAGATTCTCCACAGTAGGGCACACAGTGGGCCCGACCTCATTCCTCCCTCCTTGTTTATGTAAGATACTACTGTAGTATTGTCGGTTGCTACTAGAACTATTTTTCCTACACAGAGATCTTGGAACTCTTTCAATGCTAGGAAAACTGCTTTTAGTTCTAGAAGGTTTATGTGTAGCTTGCTTTCCGGTATCGACCAGGACCCTCTTGTAGTGAACTCGTTTAAGTGAGCGCCCCACCCTTCTTTTGATGCGTCTGTAAAAATTTGCAGAGCATGTCTTACTGGGTGTAAAGGTTGGCCTTGAAGCACCTTGTCTTCTTCTAGCCACCATTGTAAGTGCGGGTGCAGGGACCTCGGTAGAGGGATAATCTTTTCCAGAGATTCTGGTACCCTCCAATTGTTTTTGAGGTGCCACTGTATAGGTCTCATATGTAGTCGGCCGAGGTGAACCTGTTTTTCTGTGGCTGTAAGGAGGCCTATCAAGGACATGAACTGTCGGACCGGACAAGTCGGTAGTGATAGAAGTGCCTGTATCTTGTCTTGAAGGCTTTGCCACCGGTCCGGAGTCGGTCTCACCCGGCCGGACCTGAGGTCGAACTGGTAACCGACGAAGTCGAATACTTGTTTGGGTTCCAGCTCTGATTTCTCTAGATTCACCAGCCAACCGAGGTTTTGGCACATCTGGACCAGGAGTCGGGTATGTTGGAGACAAAGGTGTTGAGATCTGGCTCTCACCAACCAGTCGTCTAGGTACTGGTGGATTCTTATACCCTTGTGTATGGCCATCAGTTTCACCTCTTTGGCTAATACAGTGAACTCCATGGGAGCTGTGGACAGACCGAAAGGCAATGCTTTGAACTGGTAAGTCCGGCCCTGGACATGAAAACGTAGATATTTTCTGGATTGTTCCTGTATCGGTATGTGAAAGTAGGCATCTTTGAAGTCTACTGAGGTGACCCACTCTCCTTGCTGGAGGGATGTTCTGATGGTTTCCGGTGTCTCCATCTTGAACTTTTCCACTTTGAGGAAAACGTTTAAGTTGCTTAGGTCCAGTATTGGCCTCCATTTGTTGTTGGGTTTTGGGACTAAGAATAGTCGGTTGAAGAATCCTAGTGACCTTGGATTTTGAACCCTTTCTACCGCTTTTTTGTCTATAAGCTGATGTAATGCCTCCAACAGGTAGCTGTTCCTGTGGGGATTGACATACCGGCTTATGACTGTAGGGGATCGTGTGAGTTGGGGGCAGATCCGGAAGGGGAGGGAGTAACCCTCTTTCAGGATTTGAACTACCTTCGGACAGGCCCCTAGATCTAGCCAAGTTTTCCAAAAACTTTGAAGTCTGGCCCCTACAGGTGGATTTTGTGCAACATTGGGGACATTTACTACAGGTTGGACAACAGACAATTGAGTGACACAAGAAACACTGTTCACATATTTTAATTTGTAATTTCTTGGTATCTGACACTCTGACCGCCCGGGACTTAACTCTTTCTTTTGCGAGTGCCCGGGCGCAGAAGGTACACTTTTGGCAACATGACAATTTACAAAGTTCAAAGTCTTTTCCTGTAGTACACCCTGGTGCCGGGCCAGCAGTCCTTGGCATAAACTGTGATTGTCATTTATATGACTGCTGGCCCTTGGCTGGTCGGGAGGAATAATAAGAGGCCTTGCCTCTACTCTTCTTTTGTCCCCTGTTGTTTCCTATGTTTTTCCAGGCAGGGCGGTCGGACTTTCTATAATCAGAACGTTTGTCTTGTCTTTCATATGGGTGGAAGCGTCCTTTCTTACCGGACTGTACTTGCCCTTTACTCTCAAAATTTGCAATATCCTGTTCGGCCTGTTTCAAAACGGCATCAGGGAAGAGAGTGGAGATGTGAAGAGGCCCAGTACGTAAGGCAGCCAGAGTATCCGGTTTGATTCCCATTTTGAGATGAGAAAGGTAGGCATCACGTCTTGTGAGAGTTGTGTTGGCCACTGTGACAAAAACAAAGTCAGTTAAATGTTCAAGCGTCTTGGCCATAGACTGTGTGATGCTTGAATTGAAGTTGAGAAGAAACTGAAGTTCATCTGAAGCCTGTGACACCCTCTCTGAAGACTTGCCCTTACTCAGATCTGACTTCACAACCTTGAGGTGAGTCTGCATACTATCTTGAACTTTATACAGGCATCTGTTGAAGGCGGCCGCCTGATTGCAAATGATAGAGGCTTCGCGGGCCGACTTCTCCCAACGCCTCAGATTGTCCTGAGAGATCTGTCTTGAGGGTGGGGCTGTTGATGCAATACCGGCCGCTTTGGCAATGCGGCTATATGTGCTATTAACTTTTGATGCGTCTGTACTCCAAGTATGAACTGTCTTTGCATCCTGATCCCCTGAAGGTCGGTTAAGAACAAAATTGTACCATTTGGCCTGAGACTTAGGGGCGCGGACAAATTGGTCTTTCAGCAATCCGCCTGCCTCTGAGCTACGCGAAGGGTATCCCTCTGTGAGTGTGAGGTTTAATTTACCCATCTTATTACAGAGCCACTCGTCTGTCGGCATGGACACTGCAATTTTCCCTGTTGGTTGAGCCTTGGGGCCGGCAAAGGGGTTGTCTTCTGACTTAGAGGCCGCTGTGTCTACTTCAGGGATGTGACCCCACCCCATGAACGATCTGATTCCACTCATGGTTTCCCTATAGTTTTGTTCCTCTGATAGGGTCAGATCTGGATCAACAGTAGAGGCGTCAGGGTCTTGTTCGGACAATTCTCCCTCCTCAACGAACAGTTCTACAGGGGGACGGTCGGAGAGGTCGCTGTCAGATTGGGTGTCCATTGAAGAAGTGCTCTGTCTTCTTGCGGGGACAGATGACGACCTGCTGGGTACCTGCTGAGAGATGGGTGAGTCGGTACCTGCCAGATCTGGTTGGTCGGTGGACACCCTTCCGGTGGTCGATTTGCTGGTCGACTTGGAGACAGTCTGTGTAATACCAGGCAAATCTGAAGATTTGGAGTTGTCCGGTCGGTGTTGGTCGGTAGATGGCTTGATAAACGGTTTTGAAGAAACAACAGAACTATGAGGTGGTGAGTGTGTAGGAGTGACTTTCACTGTAGAAAAGGTCGGTTCTGGTTGCTCCAAAGATTTAGCTAACAGTAGTGCCTCTAGTCGATTAAAGCGTTCAGCCCATTTCTGGTCTAACTGGTCTATCTTTGCATCCTGAGAGGATTTGTGAGATTTAGAAAGCGACTTAGAAGGCTTGTCAGCTGAAGGTTCTTTGGATGTATGTGGGTTAGGTTTATCCACACTTGCCTTCTTTTTCTTCTCAGAACTTGAACCAGGGGACTTCACAATCCCTTGATCGTCCACTACTCCCACTACCGTCACAGAGGACGGGTCTATGAGAGAGGAACTGACGTCCTGTTTAGGGGTTTCAGCAGTTTTCTTAGAGTCACGCTTTTCTTTTTTGAGCCTATAAGAAGGCGTAGATAGTTGGGTGCGCTGCTCTTCAGTAAGAGAGTTGCAAGCATTACAGTCATTATGGGATATACAAGGGTCTGAACCCTTACCTTTTTCCCTGCACCTTGCACAGAAATTATGGCTATCAAATCCCGCCATGATGTGTCCACAGCTTCCGTGTTTCTGGCTAGGTGAAGACATTGTAACTGATAACAAATGAGTCCATAAAGGTCTATAAGCACCCCGTAACAAAATAAAATCACTAAACAGACACACTCTGTAAAATAGGTAGCAAAATAATAAAAAGTTCCACTGGCAGAAAAATTCCGTGTACACAGCATGTGCGCCAAATGAAAAAGATGCTATGACGTCATGCTGTCTAGACAGGAAGGAAGTACCACACGCCACCTGGCGAGTGCACAGCATTGGACCGGCCTGGCCGGTGGAGACACAGGACGTCTTTTTCTGACGTTTGGCGGGCTGGTCTGCGCCGACCGGATAAGCTATTGTCCATTGGATAGGATGTATTAACGCAATAAAAGGCCTTGGTGAGGTACTTGGCGGTCTGCGGATGACCTCCAATGAAGAGCTTCAAGGTCAAATTTCTGCATGCTTACAGAGGATATATATATGTATCATATATACCACCCATAGGATAATCTAACTTTCTGTATATGAGAACAGGGCCAATATGTAAAAAAATGGCCAAAATTGGAAAATTTAATAGTAAATTAAATTTTTATAAGTTAATATCTTACCTAGTGGACAGATGCATTTGTCCGGCGCCCTGCCGGTCTCGCCAAACGTTAGAAAAAAACGTCCTGAGCTGGGCTCTGGCTGGGACCGGTAGTGTCCCCTTCACTCTCCAGGTGGCTATGTAGCCTCCCTGCCGGTATACATGCGCTCTTCCTCTTTTTGTTGCCTACCTAGAAGCCCACCTTTTTGATTGCTATAGCGGGGAAGGTAGGGTTGGAATTCCCCTGCCTACCAGGTAAGATACAAACTTATAAAATTTAATTTACTATTAAATTTTCCATTTTATTGCGTTAATACATCTTACCTAGTGGACAGATGCAGAATAACTACCCAATGGATGGAGGGTAGCCCAAAAAAGGGGAATCCCCGAGAACTCTAGGTGATAACCGGTATATCCGGTAATGGTTAGATAAACCCACATAAGGGAGAGCTACCTCTGCCCCCCGCCCTTTTTTGTTCACTTGTCTTTGTACGCACTCGACCCGAGTGTACAGAGGGACAAAGAGGGAGTAAGAATTTAGTCAAACCTAGAGAGGAAGAATAAAGGGAACTTAAGAATCCCTCAAAAACCCCTGGAACCACTTAGGATCATGGCAATCCAGGAGCCACTGAAAAATTACCTTTTTTTTTATCTACAATATGTACACTAAAGATAGAGTCACTCTTAATCATCATGGACCTGCTGTGCGGCCACAATGGGGCCCAAATGGTACAGTTCAGAGTCAGCCCAAGCTAAGCCCTAATTGAGATAGAACTGCGTGAAAGTGTTGTGTCCTTTCCAATGACAGGCTGAGAGGATTTGGTCTAAAGAGACCCCTCCTTGAAAAGCCTTGGAAGCAGCAAAGGCCCTGACATCATGAGCCCTTACCTGATGTAAGTTTTGGGCTTCCTCGTCTGATAGTTGGTAACATAAGACCACTGTCTGCTTAATCCAAGACGAGATAGTAGCAGGAACAATATCCTTCTGAAAACTCTTACGGAAACTGGTGGAGTACCAGAGAAAGATTCCAAGAGGGAACTCCTCGCCTGCCTTTAGGTTTATCTCTATGAAAACTGTCCAACAGCTGGGTTTTCATCCTTACTGATATTTAGCTTTTCATTGCCAACCATGTCCGCAATAGCAGTTCTATAACCTTCAATGGTGCTAGGTTGGAGCTTTCTCTCTTTGAAAAGATACAACAGAAAATCTGCAATCTGGCTTATAGAGGGCGATCTGAAGTCCACCTCGTGTGAGTCACACCATTTAACAAAAATGGACCACTTTGACTTGTACACGGCTCTGGTTGAGAGTCTCTGAGGAGCCTCAATTCTTGCTGCCACTTCGTCAGTGAACCCTTGTTCCTGGATGGCAGAGGCTCTAGGAGCCAAGCATGCAGATTCAAATTGTTGAGGTTCCTGTGAAGAAGGCTGTTGAATGGCTGAGTCACCAGATCCCTTTGAAGTGGAAGTTGAAAGGGAACCTGAACTGAAAGATTGACCAGGTCCCAAAACCAAGGCATGTTGGGCCACCCCGGAACAATCAGGATCATTCTGAGACAGCCCTGATCCACCACCTTGGAAATCACTTGGCGGAGCAGAGAGACTGGAGGAAAAGCGTAGACCTGCAGACTTCCCCATGGAAGACTCAGGGCGTCCACCGCCCAGGCTGTCGGATCCGGAACCGGTGACACAAACTTGGGGAGTTTGTGATTGAGCCGAGTGGCAAACAAGTCCACCTGAGGCTGACCCCAACTCGAGCACAAGAGATTGAACACCCGTTGATCCAGGCACCACTCTGTTTGGATTACCTGATTGTGCCTGGACAGCTTGTCCGCTATCACGTTCAAGCGACCTGGAATGTGCCTTGCCCTCAGGACTATTCCCCTGGGATGGCACCAGGATAGAAGTCTCCAAAGGAGGGCACAAAGAGAGCCTGATTTCATACCCCCTTCTTTGTTGATGTAAGATACCACAGTTGTGTTGTCCGTTGCTACCAGAACAATCTGGTCCCTGCAAAGATGCTCGAAACTCTTGAGGGCCAGAAACACTGCCTTTAGCTCCAAAAAATTTATGTGGAGGCGACTTTCTGGTTCTGACCAAACGTCTCTTGCAGTGGAGTCCTCTAAGTGAGTGCCCCAGCCTTCGCTTGAGGTGTCTGTAAACAACTGCAGTGCGTGCTGCAGAGGACGTAGAGGCTGACCCAGTAGTACATTGCTCTCGTCCAACCACCAATCTAGGTGAGGATGAAGAGACTGGGGCAATGGAATAACCTTGTCCAGAACCTCCGGAACGTGCCAGTGTCGCTTCAGGTGCCACTGGATGGGCCTCATATGAAGGCGACCTGACCAAACCTGTTTCTCCGTTGCCATGAGCAGACCTATCAATGACATGAATTGTCTGACTGTACAACCGTTCCGGTCCCTGATGAACTTTAACTTTTGTTTCAGAGTAGACCACCGGTCCTGAGTGGGTAAAACCCCGACCGGTCAACAGGTCGAACTGGTAACCGACGAAATTGAAAACTTGCTGAGGAATCAATTCTGATTTCTTCATGTTTACTACCCAACCCAACTCTTGGCAAAGGGCCATGAGGATCTGGGTATGATGTAGGCAAGATGCCCGGCAAGGGGCTCTCAACAACCAGTCGTCTAGGTACTGGTGGATCCTGATACCCTTTGCTTGAGCCATCAGCTTGACTTCCTTGGCCACTTTGGTGAATTCCAACGGAGCTGTTGCTAAACCAAAGGGAAGGGATGTGAACTGGAAATTGACCTTGCTCAGGTGAAACCTTAGGTATTTCCTGGATTTCTGTGCTATAGGAATGTGGAAATACGCATCGCTGAAATCCAATGATGTAACCCATTCCCGTTTTTGAAGAGACAGCCTGATGGTCTCCGGAGTTTCCATCTTGAACGTGCTGGTGGTTAGGAAAAGATTGAGTTTGCTTAGGTCCAAGATTGGCCGCCATTTTCTGTTGGGTTTTGGAACCAGAAAAAGATGGTTGTAAAAAGCCAGGGAGGACTTGACAACCACTTTTTCGACGGCTTTCTTTTGTATTAAAGAGGTCAGAGCTTCCAAAAGAGCCTTGTTTTTGAGGGGGTTTGAATATTCGCTCACAATCAAGAGAAAGCGGCTGAGATATGGCCTTTCCCTGAAAGGAAGACTGTAACCATCCCTCAGCACTGAAACCACTCTGGGATTTACACCCAGCTTTTGCCAAACTTGCCAGAAGCTCTGAAGCCTTCCCCCAACACTGATTTCCATGGCAACATGTAGGACATTTGGAATAGATGGGGCAGAAAGACATTGACTTACACAAGACACACCTTCATCACAATTAAACTTGTTAAATGCACAAAATATGAGATAAAAGCTTACAATTTCTTCAGATTTCTTGTTTGTTCCCAATATTTTAACTTTTCCTTCAAATATATGAGCTGACAAGTGAGACTGAGATTATAAGGGTCATAACCAAAACATGGCGGTTCTGCTCAACGTAATTGCTAGTACTGCTTAAAGTCTGCAAATGCATGAAAATTGGAGATAAAAGCTTATAATTTCTCAGATTTTGGGTAATATGTTTCTAATATTTCAACTCTTCCTTCCATTATATATATGTTGACAAGCGAAGTGGCTGTTGTAAAATCTCATCACGGTATTTCAGCAATTTGGTCTCCATACTGAGATACTAGGCCTACCGACCCATCCCTAGTAGAAACAGTACAAATTTGAGGAAACAAAACTCTTTTCTTGTTTCATGAAAACAGTTTTGGAAAATATTTTGATGAAATTGACCTCCAAACAGTCAGGTTTTTGCAACTTTTCTGAGACAAAAAAACTTATAAAATCTCAAGACTGACTTACAGTGAGTTGAGAGATGTGAGCCCTACAAATGCATCTTCTGATATCTCTTCTATGTGATTATTTGAGAGGGTGAGATCAATCAGTTCACATAGATCCTCAAATAACCCTCCAGCTAATGATTTTATCAGGTTGTGCTTCAAATTCCTGTGGATATAGCAGAAATAAGATTTGAATTTACAATAAATTATGACCACAACTGGAAAAAAGTTTTTTTTTTTGTAAACTAAACTGAAGCATCTCTAAAGTTAGATGGATGAATAAAATATAAGTTACACAACACACTGAATATTGCAGTTATACAGAGGGAGTTAATTTAGGTTTGCAACACCTGGTCAGGCAGAAAATATCTTTTTATTTCAACTTTTAAACGTAATTAGTTTACTGACATTTACTAATAGCTTCAACAATTCAGATTAAATAACAGCATTAAAACAACAATACATACAGGCTATAAAAGAGGCAGACAATTATTATAATTCAATCTATACACATATATCTGAATAAGATAGATGTAAGATTCAGAATTAACTGATTCTTTTAGAATATATAGTAAGTGTATAATTCAGTCAAACAACTTTCAATCAATATAAAATGTTCCAGTCTCAGCTATAACAAGCAGTATCCGAGGCAGCATAAAAACCATGAGTCACCCAGGGATGTGTAAACAGATATTGGTAAGTAATCCCTAAAAAAAGGTTTGGAGTCTGAATCTGGATCATCATTAGGGCAGGCTATTAGCCACAGGTAGATCCCACCTAATGTGAAAATATTATCCTGATGTAATGTATAGTTTTCAAATTATGTGTGTGGACAAGCAAACAGATCAAAGTTCAAAGTTGGGGTTGTACGTCCCGTTATATTTTTAACATCAAGGTAGCAAAAGATGGACATATTAAAGAGAAAATATTTTAATAGGCCAATATTTGTATTGTCCTGAAAACAGGTCAACATCCATATGATCAAACATTTACAATGATCGTACTCTTTGTGGATTCTGTTGAATGTCTCATCGTGTAATCCTTTAACACTCTAAGCTTATCGCTGATGGAACTGACAGCACTTCAAAGAATCTTTGTAAAAAGCCCACTTCTCCTGGATACTTTATTTTTGAAAAGCAATACACTAGAATGCAAGTATCACATCCATCATTATCATGATTGAGTTTTTTATATTTAGAATGATTAATGTGAAATGTATCAGACTATGTGATATTCACCAGTGGAAAGTACCCTTTAAAAGTAACACAAAATAACTAAACTTTGTGCCAATTTTGAATCAGAGGATATCAAGGGCTTAATGTTGTCACTAATCAACATTCTGTGCATGAATTCTTACAAGTCAAGAAAGAAGTAGGGGCTTTCATCATTGGCAAATTTCACATACTGTGGCAAATATCATATTTTTCTTTTCTCTGCAGATAAAATTGTGACACAGTCTAGTGTGGAGTAAAGAGACCTCCTTTCTTCTAAATTCTCAGTAAAATTTTAAAATATTTCTCAAGTAGAAAATTATTTCTAGACAATTTTCATACATTCATTAATCTGTTGTTTAATTAGAGCACTAGAAAGTTGAAACTACACTATCATTCCAGCATTTGTAGATTCACACACTCACATTGTTTTGAGATGTTTACATCCTTTCATCTTCGGTATGGATACGAGTTGGTTGGAATGAATGTCACTGAAAATATAAAATAAAACAGTTTAAGAACAAAAGATTGAGAAATTGTTTTTAATGCTGAATGTGACAAATGGTTTTAAAAATTCATAACTGGTTGGTTTTCATGACCAAAACAACTGAAAGTCTGATAAAAGCCTAGGTTTCCTTAAAGGGCTGTTCCATTATGGTTATCAGATTGTAAACCTACTTCCTGACTGGAAAAAAAATAAAACCATTCACAATCCATGGGTGTACATTAGGACAGGTTTAGGACATTCTAAGAAGTCATCTGATTTTCTCCCAAAAAGTTTGTGATAGTTTTCTGATCCATCTGAATAGTGTATGAGCCTTCAAGATCAACTTAAGATGGAAAAAGATTGCTTTGTGAAATGTTAAAATAGGTTTAAGCTGCTGTAAGATCAATAAGATGATTAAAATGGCGTGATAAGTTTAAGATGGGCTTTTGGTGGGTTTCTGAATGCAAGATAAAACAGTTTACAATACAATTAAATTGTTTAATATAACTGGAAACACCTCTGAACATTCCGATTGGTTCCCGATTCAAAAATCCTGGTCGCATGGGTCAGTTCTGAATGCTTTCACAATATTTCCGATAGGGATTACAAACACTCTGATTGCCTCTCAAATGGAAAATTTTCAGGATCGTAACTCAATCAGGGAGGTCGTTCGCCATAATAGAACAGCCCTATAAATTCCATTTCATAGAGATGACGGTCAACTGTAACAAATATAACAACTCGGCCAAATATAAAGTAGTTGCTATCTTTAGTTCATGATTATCAGTCAAGACAAGGCAAAGACAATTTACAAGGGCTTAGGGGTTCAACCACACAATAATCAAAGATGTTTATTGCACGCTTGTGTGTAAGATTATTACACTTGGAGTAGGAAGTCAGAACATCACCATAGAATGTACTGAGATTGTCAAATTGATCTATGACAAGTAAATGTCACTTGCAAAGCGTGAAAAAAACCCAGAGAATTTTCTGGTCGTGGTCTTCTGTATTTGTGATATAGTAAGAAATCTAAAATTTGCCAGGAATATAAAATTCGCCACCTCTAAAACCTTAGTTAATTTTATGAAGAAAATGATGTTTTGTCGTAAAATTGGTATTTTTCAGTTCAAAAAGCCTTAATTTACTGTACAATCAACAAATCTCACCTCAATTAATTTATTTTATTAGTATTTCAACATGTGGCCAATTTCAGATAAGTGGTGAATTTTAGATTTCTTACTCTAATTGCTAAATAACCTAGCCGAAGCATGTTTGTCACAATAAAACACTGATTATAGCGCAATTTGATATACATTTGTATTTACCAGTTAAAATCACAATATGTCTACCAGTCAAATGCAAATTATAAAATAAACAGGTAAACAATGTGGTTGTTCCATAGTTACCATGGTGACAATAAAACTTTTCAATCAATTAGGTGAGCAGGGATAAAGTACAACATGGAGTGAAGCAGAAGTGTGTGAAAAATTTTAATTGTCTATTTGAGTTATTTTTGGTTATTTCTTTGGTTTGTGTAGATTTGTATTTAACTTGTTTCATTTTAATCTTTGTTGGAATCGATTGAAAATAACAATCAGATGAATATTTGTCTGGTTGTTTATGAGTGCCTTGCAAACCATCGTGATGATAACCAGTTTCCCAGTTGTGTGTTTTCACTCTAAATAAGATTAAATATCCACAATTCAGGAAATTCTTCAAAAATTAACAATGAAGACTGAAGTAATATACCGAGATTTGCCAACATATTTAACAAATAGTATAAACTTATTACCAAAAATAATTTACTATACCACAAACTCTGAAATTGTAAAAATTTTATTGTAAGTTAAATACTTACCTTATCCACACTAGTGCTTACGTGTTGGCGGGAGCAAACATGGACAACCAAACGAGATTATTTTTAAAATAAATATTCTTGTTGGTACCAGTATGTATATGCATGACAGCGCATGCGCCTCCACCAGAATAACCCCGTTAAGCCTCACTTTAATTTTAGGAGTCAATGTAATGTATTGATAACTAAAAATTTTGAAAATGTGGGGTTGGATGGGTGGGAATCCTAATATAGTGAGGATAAGGTAAGTATTTAATTTACAAAAAGTTAAATTACAATAAATTTTTACATTTTAGTGTGTAAAATACCCTTACCTTATCCTCACTAATGCTTGATTACAACCATACTGGTGGTGGGATTTTTAATATTTTTGTCACCAAAAGCAGGTATAATCAAATGAAAAGTCAAAGTACAAATCTCAGGCAATCTTGTGAGGATAAAGTACTAGACTATGTTATGCAATAAAAGTAACAAAACAAAATAACATTAATAGTTATATATGTAAGCACTAACCTGGCAACCTTCCCAAAGGTGCCTTGGCCCTGTATGCAATTTAGTTTCAATGTACTAATTTCAAACATATTTGTGATGATAAGTACAAGAGTATGATAAATATACTTAGAAACTTAACCAAACAACATATGTAGTTATATTTTGTAATTAAGTAAGCTAGAACTGTCCAGAACATTCATTGAAAAATTCCCACACATTTGGAATTTTATAACACTTAATACCAATGTGTTACCCAACCAATGACCGATGTATTGATAAATAATAGGAGATTGCGCTCCTCTATAGGGAGAAGACAACCTATTAACACATTCCTTGGGTCTTTCCACCAGATCAGATGCTTTTCCAAAATCTCTGAACAGGGGAATTGAATGTCCCATGATTGGGGTATTTCCAATGGGTTTTCAGGTACCACTAAAATGTGTGATCTGGCAATTGGAACTGTATATACATAAAATTACTGTAATGTATAATACAATACACAAGCTATAAAGGACCCACATGGCGATACTATAGTTCCTAAGAGTAGTCTGACTCATTGGTAGACTTCCAAGCCGCCACTTAAAGTATAATTAAAAACTGTGGAGTATGACTTCCAGATATGATCAAGGAAAAAACCCCTTTTGATGGTCAAAGAAGCCGCCATATAAGGAGCATCATGAGCCTTGGCCATGGAAACACTATTAGTTTCAAGGTCAGATATTTGATAAGCTAGCAGAACTGTCTGTCTGTCGACATGGTAGCTCCTTGTATACCTCCTGAAAAGCCATCTTTAAAGGAGAAGAATAGCACATATTTACCCTATCTAAGATCTCTAATTGTCAAGATAGTATCTTAGAATTATAATGAGCAAAGAGTCATATCTTCAGTCAAAGAATGATCTAAAAATGGCCTAAAAGCAGGAATGACCCCAGCTGAACAATATCCGACCCATCTGAGGCTGTCTGTTTTTTGTTAGGAGTACTGATGAAGGAGAAACTGTGACCTCCTTCCAGTTTTGTGTTTCAATGATTAGAAAGTCCAAACACGAACCCCACCTCTCCTTCTATCAGAGGCCAAGGTCATGAGAAAACTGATTTGAATGTCAGAATGTTTAAATTCTAATTGAGATGGTTTAAAAAGTGACCTTGTCAAGATTAAGAATAATCAAGACAAGTCCAAAGAGTGTAAAAGGTATAGGACCATCCTTCATTGATCTATCCTATGAAAACCCTCTATCAATCCATTTAGTTCATAACTATGAATGTTTTCAACAGTGAACCCAAATGAGAAAACATCTATCAGTCTATTGAGTTCATAACTATGCATGATTTCAATAGTGAACCTAAACGAAAAAACTATCTATCAGTCTACTGAGTTCATAACTATGAATGATTTCAACAGTGAACCCAACTGATTTGCAATAGCAACCCTGTATCCTGCAAGTGTGGTAGAAAACAGATTTTATCAGTAAATCAATGCGTCAAAAATTTGTTACTGAGGAGAGAGAAGGCTGCTGTTGGAAGTCCACCTGACTCTCCTTGCATCAGATTAAAAAAGAACTACCTTGCTCTGTAGACTTTTTAAAGAAGACTCTAAAGTACCTTAGCTTCTGAAACACTGATGGTTTTTTTATCATAGTACCATGCAGTTTGAGATATGACAGGCTTTGGTGAATCTCTGGATGAATAGATGTTTAAAGAGATTTCTTCATGATGTAGGGCAAAAGTGGATTTGTGAATAAGTCCACCAGGTCGCAAAACTTATCCCTAGTCACCCTGGGGCTCCTGCTATCATTTAACAAGCATAATTCTCATTTTTGTACCCTTTTGAAATGAGAAATATTCAACAGTAGGCATAACCAAATAGTGCCTCCCACAGGATATTCAATACATCTACTGCCATTGCATTGCATTGCATTAGGGTATTGCAGTGTGCCAAATTTGGCAAGTCATGTGAAAACTATGGACATTCTGGATGAACGACTTATCCCTGCATGAAAAGGTGTCTGATATCCTATTCTGACAGCCCTAAATGTGATGAGCCCTCAGAAAATTGTTATGGGCTTACAGAGAACCATAAGATGCCAGACCATCAGACACAAAACTAATGAATGGGTCCCCTTTAGTTAACAGCACTGTGCCATTATCTAATGCCCCTGTTCCAGCAAAGGACTAAGCCCCGATCCCATCTGGGACCCTTAATCGTGGACAGTCGGTGAAAAAAAAGGTAAAATGGGCGGGAACACTGAATCGGTATCAAAGTCTGGGATTAAGTACAGATCGGTCTCAGGAAGCCTGAGGAGGCCCCAGGTGGCCCCAGATAGTCCCTGACTGGTCTGGGACTAAGAACCGATTAAGCCAGTTTTCTGGTCGGTTTGAAGCACGATCTTGTCGTAGACATACTGACTGGGTCCCAGGACGCCTCAGGCCTCCTGGGACTAAGCCCCGACTAACTTCCGATTAAGTCCCGGCTTCCTCAGGTGTCCTGAGGCCTCCTCAGTCTTCCCCAGACCAATGTGGCCGATTCTTGTTTTGCAATGGGACTAAGGGTCGCAGGAGGCCTGGGACTAAGGGTCTGGGACTGGACATTTTGTATATGGCGGGAAAAAAGAATCGGTTTGGATCGACAACAACCGACCCTTACAGAACGCCTGGGACTAAGGAAATTTTTGAAACCGACTCCCAAAAACCCTTAATCGGGAGCCTTAGTTGTGTGGTGGAACACCCACATAAAGTAAAACACTCCATAATGAAGGTGAGTTCGAAAAACCTGACCATCAGAATCTTCAGTCTTAAAATATTTTAAGAAGCCTGGTTTCTGTGGCTGACCATATCACAGTAACAGGTCTCCCAAACGTGTTCCTTAACCCTTACAGCCACAACTTCTGTAAGGAGAGGATGTCCTGGTAAGACCTCTGTGGTTTTACAGCAAAAGATATATTTTCAAAACTGTGAACAACATATCTGAATGTGTAAAGATTGTGAATATTTTCACAATGGATTTACATGTAGCACCTATGTGAAGCCTGACCATTGGGACTGTATTTTATAGGTTCTAGATTCATATAAATGACATTAGAATTCTGGAAATAGTTGACAAAATTGCATGTACATCATCCATAACCTTCTCAAATACTCCACTTTTCGTCTATGGGGACACTTCACCCTTGCGATGGTTGCATGTGTAACCAAAGAAGTGGAAGTGTTTTGTTGGGATTAGTTCTGACTTCAAAAGCTTATCACCCAATGTAGTTTCTGTATACAGGCCATTAATTGCCTCGATTTCTACAAGCACATTTGTGACATAGGAGGCAGTATCTAACCAGTGGTCTCGATACTGGTGAATGTGGTGCTACGCGGACAAATTGGAGTGGAGCCGTTACTACAATGAAGGGTAGGGCTGTGAACTAAAAAGAATGACCTATGACAAGGTGCATTCTTTCACAAGTAATCTTCCAATGAAAACTTACATTTAGTTGTGTCTGGGAATGAGGAAGAACGCGTCTACTAACTGTAACGCGACTACCCATCCACGTTCGCAAATGTACACGGGTGGTCACAATAGTGTCCGGTTCATAATAATGTCCGATTTTTATTGGGGGTTATTTTTCAAATGTTGCAATAAGAATTTTGAAACTTTTTTTCAAATCATTTACTTTGAAATTGATTTTATTTCATGATAATTTTTAAAATTGAACCAAACACCCATACCGAGTACATTCACGTTCTGTAAAAAATTAAAGGACACAATTATGACCCAGACATAATTGTGACCACCCGTGTAGTACTACTGATTACCTTGCGGTTTCCATCCTCAAAGCTGGGACCGTGTGATGTTTTGATTAATACACTACCATCACAGGTGACCAAAGTACTGTGACACTGTAGGCTTGTACACATTTTACTGAGCTTATAAACGTATAGAAACATCTAAAAACACACTTATCCATTGAATTTGTGGTTTCTTCTGTCAAAATATATCTGCTATGAATTATGGGAAATTCTCGACAATTCGATAAGGTAGCTTCAGTGTTAAAGCAAATTGCAGAATGTGCACAACTTCAAGATGACATTCGTTTTTAAATTAGATGTTGCAGACAACCTCTAGGCATTATTTCTTCTATACCTTGGTTGTCACTTCCAACAGCAACACTACACCTCTGATGGATTGTGATGCGTTCTGTTAATTCTTGTCTGTTTTACCACAATGAACTTTTGCCATATTAGTGTAGCTGCGGTCATAATTTCTAACTGAAGATTCCTGCCAATCTCTGTCATGTTAGATAGATGCAGAAAATTTATTTTTTTTTAATTTTATTTTCATTTATTATAGTGACATGTAACAATCACATTTAAACACAAAACAGGAATAATAAAAAGAATATTACCCAGCCCTCTGATGGGCTTATAAGTCACTATTACAATCTAATATACTGTTATATATAGTGTGGAAAGTGGACTATACCTCTTAAAATTATAAAAGGAGCCTGCTTTTTCGTTTAAACCAGTTTTTTTCGACATATTGACCAACAATTTTATTGTCAAATAACATGATACGTATAAATTGTTCATTTAAGGAGTAATTTCGAAAATCCGGGCAGCACAATATGATTTTTTCAAACAGGGCTTCACGTTCTTCTACAAAAAATTTACAAACACAAATAAAATGAATTTCATCTTCAATAACATTTTCATCACATAACCTACAGAGTCTATTAGCTAAAGGTATCCTATAATATCTATCTGTTTCAACGGCTAAAGGTAAAATTCCAAGTCGTAATTGTGCAAGTAAGGAGCGCTGTGTTCTTGTTATGTTTGCTTTCAAATAGGATGCTGTTACAATGTCAGATTTAAATTTCACATAGTATCTTAATTTTGGCAATGTTGGTATTTTATCAGCCCATTCTTCTTGCATAAGACAGAGTAGTTTCTCTTGAACGTATTTAAGGTCAAATGTTTCACCCTTAATTAAAACATCTTCCATCTGGAGTTTTTCAGCAATAAATAAAATTTTGCCTGACCAGTTGGCACTTTTAATATGTGTGAAATCGTACTCAAAAATTTTTCTCGTCAACCGACAAGAATCCATTTTCATTAATCTGTTCCAATATCTTAACATACATAAGAGGAAGTGAAATTTAATGTTAAGCCATCCCATTTCAGAGTGGAGACCTAGTATTGGAGTAAATCTATGTACTCCCAAGTAATAGCGCACCGCTCTGTCCTGAATACGTTGACCAAGCCTTTCATTGTTAAAACCCCAGATCGAGGCCCCATAATCTAGGATAGGACGAACACAGCTTGTGAATATCTTGGTAAAACTTTCAAAATTAACTTTACTGAATGTGAATTGTTGAAGCTTAGAAATTATCGAGGACAGCGCTCTTCCGGCAGACTCACTTAAGCTTTCAGCACAATTTTTAAATGTCAGATGCTGATCAAACAGAACGCCAAGGTACTTATAACATGCAACTTTTTCAATTTCATTTTCTCCTATCTTGAATTTATATTTTGTTTCGTTTTTCCGTATTTTCCTAAAATGGATGACTTTTGTCTTACTAATGTTTACTTTCATTTGCCACTTGGAGCACCACATGTCAACCAATTTGAGCATCTTTTGGAGGTTTTTCTCATTTTCACTAATAAGGACAATGACATCAGCATATAGCAAAATTGATAATCTTGAATTGTCAAATTCAACCCCTAAGTTTTGTGCATTGATTTCAAGGGCTAAATCATTAACGTATAGAGCAAATAAGGTTGGAGATAAGTTGTCCCCTTGTCTGACACCTGATTCTGTTATGAACCAGTCTGTTAGAACATCATTAACTAACACTGCTGACAGTGTGTTGGAATAAACTGCTTTTATAGCATAATAAATATTTCCAGTGATGTTATTATGCAAGAGTTTGTAGTAAAGAAAGTCTCTATTGATACAGTCAAACGCTTTGTTCATATCGATGAATGCTGCAAAGGTTTGCTTTTTTTCTAACATTCTGTTATTTATCACTGATGACAATGAGAAGATGTGATCCTCACAGGACCGGTTTTTCCGAAATCCATTTTGCTCATCAACAATTATATTTTTAGATTCTAGGAATTCATTTAATCTTGTGTTTAATATATTTGAGTATAATTTGCCAATACATGATAACAAACTAATACCCCTGTAATTAACAGGCATATGCGGGTCTTTATCACTACTTTTTGGGATAGGCTTAATTATTGCTTTTGCCCATAGGTTAGGCACAACATGATTTATGAAACAGACATTAAACAATTTGTATAAAATTCTTTTGAAATTATCATTTTTAATTAATTCATTTGGTATTTTATCGACACCTGTTGCCTTTTTACACTTACATTTTGCTAGTGATAGACTAATTTCAACCATTGATATTTCAGTGTTCAGTTTTTCATTTTCAGAATTTAGGCAATTCTCCAAAGTTTCTTTTTGCCTTTTTATCTCTGTTTCAAAATCAATTTGGGTTGTAGTTTTTTCAAGTGTTGGATTATACAAATTCTGAAAGTCGTGCTTCCATTTGTGTCTAACATAATCTGGATCAGAGGTAAGCACACCATCTTTATAAACTTTATTTGGTAGTTTATTTTGTTTTGGCCCAAGACTTTTCAATTTAGCCCAGAATTCCTTAGGGTTATTTGTGCTTATATCCTCAAACTTTTTAAGGAACGAATAGTTATAATTTCTTTCAGACTTTTTCAACATTTTGTCGAAATTTCTTTGATTAGTTAGAAAGTCATTTCTGAGAAGTATTTTAGTGTGCCTGTGCCCCTTAAACTTTCTATACAGTTTCTCGGATTTAACCATATTTTTCCAAGCTAAAGCCAATTCATAAGACCAGTAAGGTTTTGAGTGCTTAAATTTTTTCCTATGTTTCTTGGATACCTCTTTAAAATTGACAAATTTATCCATCTCTTGTACACTTATACTAACTAAATCATCATAAAGATTGTCCAGTTCATTTTTCACCTTTAAGCTATTTTCAAGTTGAGATATGATTCTTTCAATGGATATTTGCCATTCACTATTGTTCATAAAACCAGATTTGACATCACTAAAATCATACAATTTCTTGTTATTTACGGACTGATTCATTTGCTTTTGAGCAGCAAGAGGGATTTTTAGAACGTTTGCTGGAAAAGTAAATTTTGTAACAATAATGCTATGGTCAGGTGCTTTGCTTGTGCTTGAAAGCAGCTTTTCACATTCAAGTTTATCAATTACATCTGTAACAGCTAATACACAACAACTATTACATAAATCCAAACACCTTTGAGGAATAACTACATAGTCAACAACAGACTTACCCCTGGATGACATAAATGTAAAATCATCTAGGTTAGGTGTTACACGGCCATTACACACACAAAATTTAACATCTTTCAAAAAATCAAGAAAGATATCACAGTATGAATTTACCTCATTTTCTAAGGGAATACGTAAAGGGATACTGTCAATGTAATTTATAAAATCTTGACTATTCCCTATTCTTGCATTAAAGTCACCACCTACTATAATTAAGTCAGCAGAGTTATTGTCATATATTTGAGATATGAGATGAGTAAAGAAGACAGAAGTATCTGCCCAAGGGGAACCATCTGGAGGAAGGTAACATGAGTATACAACGATACAGTACTTGGTTGATTTACATTCTAAAGATACACCAAGGATGCCATCTATTTTATCACTAACAACTTTTACTGTAAAATTTGATATGAATTTATCTGATATCAATACAGCCACACCCCCTGAGCCTTTTTTTGCCTTCAGTTTAATATTCTTCCTACTGTTACTGAAACATACATATCCGGGGACATTAATACTCCCAGTGTTTTTGAGGTGAGTCTCTGAAACACAAAAAATGTCATAACTTAAATTTTGTATTATATGTGATCTTAAGTCCTGGTTAGTTGTAGTCCATCCATTGATATTCCAATATGCAACAGAACAGTCACTGACTTCACAGAAGGACTGGGTTGAATTCTACTTATATGTAACTGAGGTTGGTGAAGTATACGTTCGATGGCTATCCTGAGAGGATGTCTTAGTCTTAGCTCCCTGTTGCCACTGAGAACTCGATGAGACACCTTGAGCACCTGCACTCTGAGAGGCCCAGTCAGTAATTGAAGATTGTCTGTATGATGATGGCTGTCCATTTGTAGGAGGGGTCTGGAGCACTGAACTGTATGTTATAGCTTGAGACATAGGGGAGGTAATATCCTGAGTGTCAGTCTTGATTTGACTCTGTTGCAATGATGCTGATGTAGGATCGTGATGAGATACCGGCTGCTGTGCACTGGGGAAATCCTTTTTCACCAAACGCCCATTTCCTGCAACACGATACTGAGTTCCATTAGGAATTTCACTGAGCAAAGTTTTGATGTTCACTTCTAAGAGCCTTTCACTGTGGGATTTTGAGGAGCGGAGATAGACCCGTTTGAATTCTGTTGACTGCTTTAGGTTAGATTTCTTCTTCAACACATCTATCTTATCTTGTTTACTTTTGAGTTCAATCTTCAAGATTCCATTACGGCCATTCCTTTGCTTCGTCCTCAAAGTGTTCACTATCTCCTTGTCTCCACTACCACCTGCTTGAAGGATATGTTGAGCCAGGATAAAGGTATCTTCACCTGCAAAAAAAGGGGTATTGATTGCCACTAGAGTAACATCAGGATCAAAATCCTCTTTCTTATGATCAATGTGTTTCACCTGATCTTTGAGTTCTTCATGTTCCTGCTTTAAGTCCTTGATATCCTTATCATGCTGTGTTAATTTGGTCTCCATATCCTTTAATTTTTTCATTATTTTGTCTTGTTTTTTGTTTACTGTCCTAATTTCTGACACCACATTACATAATTTACTCCACACTTCTTGAAGTAATTGCCTGTCAGATTTATTTTGAATGTCCAAGTTCCCAGGCCAGTTTTCATCACTTTCATGGTCTGTGTCAGACCCATTGGATTCATTCAGTGATTGCATTGTGTTATGCTTCTTACACTCTTGTGGGCTTGGAGTTTCACCTTTCTTGGCTTTTCTTTTCAACCTTCCCATTCAAGTTTAATTAGTTCACACACCTTGGTAATTTCAATGTTAAGTGACATAAAATGACATGTCAAATCACATATATTGGTGACAGAAAATATCAAAACACTATTCAAATTTTTCAAACTTTTCATATAATTTTCCTTTACAATAAGAAATCCAAATAAGTGTTAACATCTAACAAATTCATAAATATGTTCCAGACACTTTTAACCTTTTATTCATGTGATTTTAAGTATATCGGTCCAATATTCTTGCAGAAAAATCCACATTTTTTTTTTTTATAAGAGCTCCATAAAAACACATCCACTCTTCTCCACACTCTTCTATACAGAAAATACATGGAAAACAGGAAAAACATGGAAAAAGTATTTTTAAAGTGGTATCACGACTAGCCAGTTCATGTTGCAAATACTTGTCATTGATGCCTCTTCTATAATTTCTAAAACTTCCCAATAATTGAAAAGGAAGAAATTGGGTTTGAATGTACTGTGTTTTAAACTGCATGGAAGACAAGGTAGATTGAACAAATGCTTCTGAAAAATTCCTGTTGTTGAGAAATCTATTGATGTGTTCTACAATGAGAAATCCCAACACAGACCTTGCATACGGTAGAAAAGTGATGAAAGCAAACTCTTTCCATACCAAACTGAATGGATGAGAATGTTTAACTTAGGTAGATCAAGCCACTTCTGTGGTATCTACCTCATCAAAGACAGAGTTGTTAGTTGTTTGTAATTGAAGTTCTGTCACCATGAGCCTCTTCCTCCCCAGTCATAGAGATCTTGTCCTGAGAGAAAGAAGACAAAGAATGCTGGCTTTTCAGAGACGTTATAGCCTCTGAAAATCTATTAACACTACCTAGTAATTCATTCTAGAGGAAAACCTTCATTTATATGGTCATCTTCTCTGTTGTTGTAAATAACTGACCAGTGAAATTAAATTTATTTCTACAATGATCAGTAAAATTGGAATGAAAAAGCTGGTTGAGAGGAAGGTCTGAGTCCAGGAAGTTCTTCTTGACCAAGTGTAGAATTGCCATTAGTTTTCAAATGAACTTCTGCAACTTGTAGCACTGAAACTATCTGATGAGAAGAACTTCTGTTCATGGTGGATTCTTCTGCTACAGGGGTTGCCTCTGCCATATTCACCTCACTAGAGGAAGCAGAGGTATTACCCTTTTGTGAGATGAAAATCTTATTCTGGCCACTCTCCTTCTGCCTCAAGTGAGAGCTCTGTGGTTGTACTCTGAAGAAGTAGAACTTGAAAAATTTAAATTCTAGCATCTTTACCTCTGTAGTTAATAACAATGAAGCAGAAGACTTATCTATGGGGTTCTTCTGTTCATTAATAAGACAGTTGATCGACCTTGCATAGCTTCCAGTATAAGCTGCAGAGGGTCAGAAGATGAAATGGATGTGGTGGAATGCCAGAAAGATGAATTATTTTCTTTAAATGTCGAGAAAAATCTTCTTGTTTATTGGCGAATAGGAACTTACAACTAACCATGTAAAAGGTCTGTAAGAGTCACTCAAAATCCAGTCAAAATGCAGACTTCCTCTTGAAGAAGGCTGGCAAACATCAAAAGAAAGCATAAACACTTTCCAAGTCTTATGAAAGTGTAAATTCTTTCCCAAAACATCTCCTTTCTTGCCAGCCATGTTGAAATTCTTCACAAATGAAGATTGTGTCAAATGATGTTTACTCCCTCGTGACCAAAATAAAAGTGAGGCTTAATGGGGTTCTTCCGGTGGAGGCGCATGCGCGGTCAAGCATATACATACTGGTACCGACAAGAATATTTATTTTAAAATATTCTCGTTTGGTCATCCATGGTTGCTAACGCCAACACGTAAGCACTAGTGAGGATAAGGTAAGGGTATTTTACGCAATAAAAAATGCCTCTCTCTAATTATGGACCCCTCAACACTTTTATTAATAATTTAATAACACTTTTAATAATAATTTGAGTGACCAAGAGTTGGAAACTGAAGCAAATGGTACCAAAATGCCAAGTAAATTTTACAGTTTGTTAGTTTTAATCTTATGGATCATAAAAATGAGGCAAAATCTTAATAAAACATACATAAATATCAACACTTATACTTTCTACAGTAGCTGTACACAATAAAAAGTAAAATATCTTGTAAAATATCTTGTACTATAATTGTCTTTATTTCAGCCATGTTTATTTAATGTCTCTATAAACACTCAGGGGTCAAGTGTTTTGTGGTGTAGTGGATAATACACTCACCTCACACCACTCAGGACACAGGTTTGAACCCCAGCCTCATTCTTAAGTAAGAAGGTTATAGTATATATATGTATACTCAGCACAATATATCCTTCACTACAGGACCCAAAGCGTTTTTTGACTCATTCCAACTACACAAGTGCAGCCTGACTCTCAAGTGACTGACATTCCCCTAACTGAAAACAGAGGCTTAAGGATGACCATTTATCAACGTCCTTGAGGTTCTTTAACCTGCCACTGGAATAGCACCCAATGACAGATGACCGCCATTAAAAGTGGTCATCCACTCCTCTATGTATATACCTAGCTGTACCTGGGTTTGAACCCATGTCCTCTGTGTTCCTGGGAGAGTGTGACACCCACTGGGCCACATTGACTAATGGGTTGGTTATTAGTGCCTGATATTTGGCCCAACTTGTACGCATTGCTTTTTCTCCATGATCCCCCCCCAACTACTTGTTATATGACCTGCATAAATTGTATTGAAAGTGATGTCACTCCAAAAACAAACTAGATATTGCATCTCGACGCAGTGTATTCCCGGACAGGACATGGCTGAAGCGTGACATAGAGAGTATTATGTCAAATCTGACCCCACCAAAACATTCGGGGAGCATGATTTCTTATAAGATTCCCAGCCCATGATTTCCTACAGGATGGTTGCCATGACAGAGTACACTTAAAAGTACATGAACAACATATTTGACAAAAAACCCTCTAAATTTAATAGGTTTGTAGATATAAGTGATTTACTCAATAGTGAACTGTCAAGGTAGCTACAACTCAGTTAGCTATGGACATACAGCTCTGAAAATTTGCCATGACACTGTGCATCAAAAAGTAGCTGAACAACATATTTGACAAAATTATTGTAACTCTAACAGTTAAGAAGAAAAATATCATTTACTCATTTTGGTCATGGTTAAAAACCGAATATAGCTATTACTCACGTAGCTATTGAGACAGACCTCTGAAAAGGTTACCACCTTGAAGGCATGGAGAAAGTAGCTGAACAACATATTTTATCAAAATGTTGTAAATGCAATCATTTTTTAGTTATAAGCACTTTACTCAAAGTAGCTACCAGTGCTATTACTCACTTAGCTATGGACCTATGCCATACATAATCTCCTGTCCAGCAGGCCATCTAGACATAATCAACATGAGGCAGTAAGTTATACAGCCAATAACTAGACCTAGTGCATTGGAGAACCGATGCAAATTGTATCCACCAGAAAGAAAACTCACCAAAGCCAATCAATCATTGCTTAACCTTGAAGGAGGAGCCCAAGGTGAAATCTGACTACATCAAAAGATTCTTGGCCCATGGTTTCCTATAGGTTGATGTGACCTCTAGGAACAAGAATAAGCGAGTTATAAGAACTTTTAATTTTGGCTATCCTCATTTGACCTTGAAGGAGGGGCCAAAAGTCAAATCTGTTCACATCAAAAGATTCCCAGCCCATGATTTCCTACAGGATGGTTTCACATTACAAACCTCTAGGATCAAGAAAAAGCGATTTATAAGCACTTTTAGATTTTGCTATCCTCATCTGACCTTGAAAGGGGCCCAAGGTCAAATCTTACCACATCAAAAGATTCCCAGCCCATGATTTCCTATAGGTTGGTTTACCATCCCAAACCTCTAGGACCAATAATAAGTGAGTTATAAGCACTTTTACGTTCGGTTATCCTTGTTTGACCTTGAAGGAGGGGCCCAAGGTCAAATCTGACCACACCAAAAGATTCCCAGCCCATGATTTCCTATAAGTTGGTTTCACATTGCAAACCTCTAGGATCAATAATAAGCGAGTTATAAGCACTTTTAAGTTTGGGGTCCTCATTTGACCTTGAAGGAGGGGTCCAAGATCAAATCTGACCACACCAAAAGATCCCCAGCTCATGATTTCCTATAGGTTGGTTTACCATCCCAAACCTCTAGGACCAGTAATAAGCCAGTTATAAGCACTTTTAGGTTTGGCTATCCTCGTTTGACCTTGAAGGAGGGGCCCAAGGTCAAATCTGACCACATCAAAAGATTCCCAGCTCATGATTTCCTATAAGTTGGTTTCACATTGCAAACCTCTAGGATCAATAATAAGCGAGTTATAAGCACTTTTAAGTTTGGGGGTCCTCATTTGACCTTGAAGGAGGGACCCAAGGTCAAATCTGACCACACCAAAAGATTGCCGTCTGGGGATACAATAATTTGATTTTCATTCATTTGGGTTTAACATCACTTTGAACACATTTTATAGGTTAACGTAAGTCAATATATTAACACAGGTTGTACCAAAACAATTGTGCAAATGGCTAAGTTATATCTTCTATCAAATTTATTGTCAGATCAAAGCATCTCATATTGCATCAGCATTGGTACTTATGGGCCATATGGACCTATTATTTACTTCTACTACAGGAGAATACCTGTCAGATTTCTACTTAAATGGGCTTTGATTATGCAATTTGTAGAAAAGGAAATTTCCCGGGTCATAAATTGAATACACTGTGACAAATTCAACAAGTCTGTCAGAATACATTGAAGATAACCGAACCTTTCCACAAAAAGTCTAAGAGGGCTTATTTATGGCAAACTGAAGACATTTCCATGGGATTTTTATTTCCAAAAACTACGTTGAAAAAGAAAAGAAAAACCTTTTAAAGTCTTAAGTGAAAGGCAAAGTTTTCACAACTGAAAGCAATTTCTTTCCCATGTGTTTTCTCTGGCTTTGGTGTTACAAATTGCTGCAATTTATGGACAACAATGGCTGTTACAAAAAACTCTTATTTTAGCTACTTTAACATGTATTTTGCAGCAGTTTTTATGACACATTACAAAGAATATGTAGGTTAATGAAGTACTGTAAACCTATGCAATATAGCCCATAGCTAAAAAATTGCAACCTCATGAGACCAACATCATAAAAACTTAAAAGAATCAGTTATGTTAGTTGGAAGAATTTCTAACATTACACTAATCCAAAAAAAACAACTCTGTATATCTAGAACCTCCAATATCCTGTGGATTTCTTTCTAGTTATAGCTGCCTTCCACCATATATGTTACAGGCAAACTGTGTAATCAGGCATTTTGCGAAATGCCTGGAATCTTTAGGTATTTCGCGAAATCCCCGATTCACTTAGGCATTTCACGAAATACCTAGAATTTAAATGCATTTCATGAAATGCCTTAAATTTGGCCATCTTTACTATGCAACTTGCCGGATGCATTTTAGGCAAATTGTGAAATACAATATTTCGACATTATAGCCGCTGTTTTGGTGTTTTATTCATCAGTTTTTAGATAAATGAGCAGAATCATAAATTAGAGTTTTATTTTTGGTGTCGTTTTAAGCTCATGGAAGAAATATTTCAAATGACCAGGACATATATTTTATGTTTTGGTTTTAATTAACATTTCTTCAAGTAAAGCAGGGATTCTGATTTTAATAATTCTTGATATAGAGAAGCCATTTGAGTCTTGATCTAAATTAACTGGGCTTTGATGTAAATCAAACCAGTGAACAATCCCTTGAAGTAGTGTAACTATGTGAGCTTTAACTGAATTAATTGGGCTTTGATGAATATTAAAGCAGGGTTTGTCATGAAAAATAACCCTCTTGAACAAGAGAAGCCCTAATCACTTGAATTGAATTACCTGGGCCTTGATGTTCATCAATGCATGGGTTCTTAATGAAATAATCCCTTGAAATAGGGGGACGCCCTGGCTTTAACTGAATTAATGGAACTTAATGAAAATAAAGAGTTTCTCATTAAAAAAACCCTTGATGTAGGGAAGCCACTAAGCTTCAACTAAATTGAAAGTAGTTACAGATATAAAGAATTAAGCTCAGCATAAGAAGCTATAAAGGTAAGCAAACTTGGATTTACTTCAGTATGCATTCTTAGATGTGATTATCAACTTGTCTACTACTCAGAAGTTTGTGAAAATGAATGATACCAGTGTTTTACTGTTACAAGATTATACTGATTGGAAGAAAACATGAACATTGTTCAAAAAAAAGTATAAATTTATTGACTGAATTCACATTTTAAGCTGATTACATATGTGTGAACTTTTATCAGATATGGGTTAGCTATGTTTTCTGTCATTGAATGTACCTGTAGTTGTTGCTATGTAAATGGTCATTGTACGTATATGAAAGTTTTAAAAATAAATTGATTTTGTATCTTTCAGAATTACCAAGTAAACATTAGAAACATTTTAAAATGGTTAAAACGTTTATAAAACCCTATCTTATGGTTTTCTAAACGTTTTCAAGTAAATGTTTACGCTGTAATGTTTAAAAAATGTTTTATAAACATTCCTTTACAAACGTTTTTACTGAAAACGTTTGGTAAATGTTTTGTAAAGTAACTCAAAAAACTAGGTTTTACTGGAAATATTTTTCAAACATTTATAAAATAGCTGAAGAAATGAAGGTTATGCTGGAAATTTTTTCCAAACATTCATCATGAAATGGTTGAATAACAGTCAACATATAAAATGTTTAAGCAACATTGTTGACAAATTTTTAAGCCACTATCTTACAATTTTAGACATAAAGATAATATTTTTATTAGTTAGAACCTGAAAAAGATATATAATTTGACCTCTGACCCCATTATTATTCAGACATTATTATGTTCATCTGTAATGTGTTTCTAACATTTATCATTACACATTTAATAAACGGTATACATAAAACATTCAAAAAACATTTTATTATAATTTTTTTTCCGTACCCATCATTTTTTAACCTTTGCCAAACATTTCGTATCAAACATTTGCAAAACCCCAAAATGTTTATTGGGTAACTATTTGAGCACTAAATTTTTCTTCTTAAACTAAATACATAAAAAAAGACAAACTGAAATGTTTGGAGCATCACATTTAGGCATTTTGCGAAATGCCTGGAGCTCAAAACCAGGCATTTCATGAAATGCCTGGAAATTTTAGGCATTTCACGGAATGCCTAAGTGAATCAGGGATTTCGCAAAATGCCAAAAGATTCCAGGCATTTCGCGAAATGCCTGATTTCACAGTTTGCCTGTAACATATATACAGCAGACTTGGTATAACTAGAACCTCCAATATCCACAAGATTTGGTTCTATTTATGGTTGACTACCATTGTACACATTAGACTCTGTGTGACTAGAACCTCCAATATCCACAGGATATGGTTATGCTTGTACCCACCTTTAACTTATACCTTACTTATACTCGTATGAATTTTGGGATGGCAAACTTGGTTCCTCTTTGGTTATAGAATCTCCAGTGTTGGAATTCACAAACACATTTCACATCCATTCATCAGTCTATTAGGTAGGTCAAATGAATATTGTGTTTACAACTAATTTAATCTGCCAATACCACGCTCATACAATAATATTTAAAATGTTATCATTAATTGATTACATATACATCTTTCATAGTAATCGTACTTAATTTTTTCATGTTGATGACTGATCACAAAATGTGAATGTTTTTGTTCCTGAAAGAGAAATGTTTGTTGTTTACATTTGTGAAATATTGTGTTGCATAATTATGTTCCTTAAAGATATTTCTGCAGTTCTTTACACCGCAACATACTGTAGCAACATCAGTGTTTAAAAGTTCAGCTTCATTAACTGGCCATTAAAAGAAAACTTCAAAAGCACACTGTACATTTTATCAAAAAAAAAAAAAAAAAAAAAAAGATAAAAAAATAAACTCTAAAGTAATGGATGTAATCAAAGGAACTTTAACATTAAGCCATCTCTTCTTAACTTGAAATTCCTGTTCATTAACCAAATCACAGTAACATTTTAGACACCCACGTTTCAGCTGAATCGCATGTCACAGGAAAACAAGAAAGAAGCTAAGAAGTTCAGTTATTTTAAGAAGTACCTGTAATTAAAATGCATACAACACAAAAGCTTGTTTCTCCACAGGTTGTGAGATGACATTTGTCAGGGTATAAGGAACACACTAAAACCTAGAAGTATGCTGTTCCATGCATGGCTGTTCTAAATGAATCACTTGACTGGTTTGTTTTAACTGGAATATACAATTTGTACAACTACTTTGTTACCTGGTAAAGCACTCAGTCTGTTAGAATTTTCACAAAAAGTACTCTCTCACCTATCGTTGCTTGTACCGTATATGGAGAAATCTCTCAGTGAGTGAGTTATCAGGTACAGTTAATTATTTCTACATTTATTATCCACCACAAGGTGTATGTAACCAATACACTGGGATATAAAGAGCAAAATATATGTTTTTTCAAATACACTGGCGACTCCTTACCATGGATAATTTTTTTTAAAAGTGCTGATTTTCATTCATATCTCAGAAACTATGTAACATATAAATATGTATTTTTTATCATTAGAAAGGTTTTTTAAAGCGCTTCTCCTTGTTTTAGTTACATAAAAATCTGTGCAGAAATGGCTCAGAAATTGTAGGTTAAGGATTGAGATTTTATATTCACTGGTGCCCCTCCCAGTAAACATTACAAACGTTTATAAACCTAACTAGCAACGGTTTAGATTAGGTTTAAAATGATGGGTCCCTAAACGTTTACCTATAAACGTTTAAGCATAAACATTTATAAACGTTTATATATAAACGTTTATAAACATTTATACACGTGTTTAAAATCTGGAGAAATATTTCTGTAAGTATATCTTGCTGTATCACTGTTGTTTGAAGCCATCATTACATTCTAAGTAGATATATAGAAGTATATAATTTGATGATATTGTATACTTTTATATCTTTACTTAGAATATAATGATGGTTTCATAGAACAGTGATACAGCAAGATATAGTAACAGAAATATTTCTCCAGTTTCTCTCAAAATGGCTGTGCTGATGTCATCATCCCAAATGAAAGCGAGGTTAAGATATTCTTCACTCTTTGTAAACGTTTAAAAATATTTATAAACGTTTATGTATAAACGTTTAAAAATGTTCTAAAACGTTTATAAACCAAACTAATGTTGCTGAAATGTTTATAAACCCATAATATTGAATAATTGTCAATATTTAGGTTTATATTTGGTTTAAAAAACGTTTATAGGTTTACTAAACGTTTATAAACGTTTGCTATGTTTACTGGGCTGTCTGCATCACAGCCATTTTTATATTCTCTCTCTAAATATGAATATAATTATTTAACTCGTAAATAACACAAAATGGTGGATAATAAAGGTAAAACATCCCTCATCAGACATAAACAGAAAAAATATATCACTCATAAAGATAAACAAATAATACTTGTGCAAAACACTTGTATAATATTGTTATCTTCATTCATGATATTTTTTTCTGTATATGTCATTCGGGAAGTTTTCCTATTTAATATCAGGTGATTACAGAAGGGATTTTTCATCAAAATTATACCCTGCTATCTGAAATTCATGGTTAACTGGAAGAACTAAATTCCTTGACATTAAACTCGATGGGGTTAACCTGTATTTTAATTGATACAACATACAATTTTTATTTACTATTTACAGAGGCACAGGGAGTATTTTATATGCAGCAGGTTTTTCAAAAGCTACTGTAACATAAATAGATGAATAGAACAGAGACATGCCAACTGCAATGCTAAAGTTCAAAGGCAATGATACTCCAAAAAGAAAGAAAAATAAATAAAAATGGGCTCCTCAGATCACTGAGACAGAAATATCAGTAAAATTCTGTCAACAAAGGTTCTGTTATTTTTCCCTTTTAACCTTTTGTTAATACAGGATATCCAGACATCGAATTTCAGGTACAGTAAGATATGCCAAATTTGCTCTGTATCTGAAATTTGCCACGGGAGGGCAGGGAGGTGGGGGGGGGACGCTTTAAAGGTAAGTTAGTGTAATCACTATCTGTGTTAATTATGTATCATAGAAGATCAGAGGACAAATGTGTTAATTAAAAAATTGCAAATGTGTCAAGAATTTTCCCAATAGGTCATTGAAATACAATGGAGATTTCCTCATTGGCATAGTTCCCATTCTTTGGAGAATCTCACAGTTCTAACTGTACAAAGACAGGAAAGATGAAGGGTGAAGAGAAAGTACTGCCGCTGCAAAATAAGACGCCAGCTGCACATTGACGATTGGATTGTAAACTTATCTCCCAATTGCAAAAAACTAAAACCAGTAACAATCCAAAGTTGGATTTTACAATAGGTTTTGGAGCAATGAGTGGTTGGTTTTCTAAATCTTATGATTAGTTCCCAAAAATATTGCGATTATTTCCTGATCCATCCATTTGGTTCCTGAAAACTTTCTGATCAGTTCAAATTGTTTTTGAATGGGTTACAAACATTATTAAAGGCAATACACGCTTGCTAAGAGCAACTTAAAATGGAAAAGATTGCCTTACAAATATTAACATAGCTTCGAGATAGGTCTGTGATTGGGTTCCCAATTTTGAACAGTTTAAATTGATTGGGGACACACATGATTTACTAATTCTCCCAAAAATTCCCGATCTGTAACTGCTGGTCCAGAGTTGGTCCTGAATGTTTCGATGATGGTTTACAAACCGCTCAAATGAATAGATCTACCTCCTGAATGGACAATTTCCATAATGGGAGGTAGGCTTACCATCCTCTTGGCAATATGGAACAGCAGTATAAGTAGGCACAGTTTTATACAGATACAGTCAAACCTCATTAAATAGACCTCTGTACGGTAGAAGTTAATCTTTTAAAAAACCTAGAGAGGACCTGTATGACGCAAACCTAAAGGAAGGAGGCATTTAAGAAAATGCAGGATTTTCGATATCGAGAAAATGATCTGGATTTTCCTCAAAATGCAATTACTAATCTTCCTTTGGTCCGGCCCTGTCCACACAAAAAAATTCATGAAGATCATTTTGATACTTTTGGAGTTATGATAGCCAAAAAGCCAAATCATCCATTATCCAGAAATCTGTTCTGTATAAAAAATTACAGACTATTTATCTAATTTCAGCCAATTTCTGGAGTTTGATCACAGTAGTACATCAGCAAAATTGGCACTGGAGATGCCAGTACCCCACAGCTAGGGGAAATAGTTTACAACACCATGAGATATAGAAGAAGTGACACAACACAAAGATTGGGAGACTTTCAGAACAGTGTGACATGATGTTGCACACCTACATCCCCTAACTAATGTCCCTACCAAGATTCAACTTTCTGTGCCTTACAGCAAGATCTAAGGTCAAATCAAGGTCACACCATGTCACTGCAAAACTACACACCCTAACTAATATCCCAAACAAGTGTCAACCTTCTACATCTCACAGTTTCAGAGAAACAGCCTGGACAAAATTTTAAAGGTCAAGATTACTACAGCAAGGTAAAAGGTCATATCAAAATCACACCATCACATTGCATACCTACAATGTGCAGATCAACTTCCTACACCTTACGGTTTCTGAGATATAACCCAGACAAGATATTTTAACTCAGGGTCAATATGGTAAAGGTCAAATTAAGGTCACACCATGATGTTGCAGACCTACACAACTACACCAATGTCTGTACCGGTTGATGAGGTTACAAAAGGTAAAGCTACATATAGAGTCAAGCTGCCAATTTTTTAGGAGTCGCCTATTTTTGGGATTTACCTCTGTACTTAGATGTGAGAGTCAATATTTTCCTGGTTTAATATTTAAACTTTGACCACACTGAAATCATGTCACAGTACTTTTAAGTCCAGAAATATTAAAATATATGACACATCATGTAAGTTGCACCTTTTGGATAAAACAAACAATGATGTGTCTATTTCACTGTTGTAGTGTTAATTAATTTATGACAAATATATAATTAAACTTTGCAAAATTAACCCAACTGTCATGATTTCTTATAAAAGAATCAACTGTGTCTAAATCCTAATTGTTGCTATGAATTGCCGTCTCCACAAAAAATGTTGAAAATAGCTACAAATAGATGACACTTTCAGAATGATTTTAAAAATTGCCGAGTTTAAATAATCACACACTAGTGGAAATACAAAAGCAAGGACTTTCATTTTATCCAGTCAGATAGTGTGTTTATGTCAGACAATAAGTCAGCGATAAGCTCTTACATGTGCTAGCTGTTATTTTAATGTGCCGGTCATATAACTACTGAGGTCTTGAAAACTGGTAACGTGAGGATACTTACAATCGGTTGAGGTTTGGCACCTGTTGACATAAGTTGTCTGGTATTTTATTGATCTGCCCCCTGTCTAATGCCAAGGATGTCAGGTTAATGTTCCCAGTCAGATCTGGGAAGATAGTCTGTTTTCTTGCTTCTGATAAAACTCTGGAATAACAAAAACAAGAATAAGATATGTGGATTACTTACCACAATCTGCAAAATTTGTCAGTTGGGAAACCCGTTTCTATTTCCTTGAATCATGTGATATTTTTTTATACATTTATGCTTTTTGTGACTATATTAGGCCTCTAATCTCAGAGAATATTCCACCATGGCCCAACGACGTATGGTCGGCAGATTTTGCCACCGTCGGGTGACCACTGGCTAACAGGTGGCTATTTGTTGCATAGTCATCAGTTTGGCACTGTTGGGCAAATGACAGGTCTGTAGAATTCGTCACCAATGGGCCACCGGTGGATTTTTGTACAAGATGGCAGTGAGTGATAACAAGGGATTTTGGGAAACTTAGTAAAAATTCATTCTTTACTGTGTGTCTAATAATGAGATTTCTATGAGGCGACAATGTTTAGCTCAATATTTAACAATTTTAGACATACAAACAATATTTCTATTATAAATTTACAATATAAAAGTTGTCATCAAACATGACATTATAATTTTATTAGGCCTGTAATCTCACCTAGCTGATGCAAATTTGGCACAAACTTCAAGTATTTTGTCTAATTTCACTGGTGGCCCTCCAGTGGTGAATGTTATATACTATTGCAAACTAATGTCATATGTCTTGCTTTAGAAATTGAGGAAGAATATAGGTCATTCCCAAATATAAAAGCTAGGATCAGTGACATAGAGTTTTCTTGCACTGACCTCTCGGTGCAATTTTCACAATTATAATATCAATAAATCTGCCCCTAAAAGATATATGAAAGTGTTATATTCTATTAGGATATTACCGATGAATATGAAGAAATTAAAGAGGACACTAAAAACGTTCAACCTTAAGGCTAAAGAGTATGCATATATGCAAGATATTTTCACAAAATACAATTAAACCTTTTAATTTATAGAGGGCATAGTGGCAAGGTGGGTGGCACACTCGCCTCCCTACCTCTCAGGTTTTGGGGTTAGATTTCTGGTACAACCGTAACATTCAGTGCAGAATGTCGACCAACTAGTATGTGTTGCTTTCCTCCATCTCCTCAATTTTGTGTCATGATATGGCTTCTATACAATGTCTTGAAAGCAAAGTCAAACTTGAAAAATAAATCCATAATAATCATAAGGTGCTACTCTGTTAGGAACAAGACCTTTTAAGCAGATAGTTAAACCCAGTGTTTATTTAGATGGCCTTAAACCATTAAAATAGATCCTGCCATAGGCTCTGCCCACTTGCTAGATTTTGGTAGTTTAGTTCCCATCACGTCAAACAAGTCTCACAAACAAACTGCTAAACTGGCTAGAAGTAAATATCAAATTCGAGAAATATGAGTATATGACATAAGTAAAGTAGGAAAAAATATTTGTCACCACAATGGAAGGACATGTTGTAAAAATTAGAAGTTATCACAAAAATAGGTGTGTATTACTGTGACATTGGTTTAATATGAAGTGTAATTAACAATTATTTGTTTATTAACACTTCCTTGTTTGGAGGACGTTGCAAAATGTGAACGATTTGTAGGAGTTACCATTGATAACTCCTTTTTTAAACTTGTTAGGACTGATGAATCAAATTTTATACACAAAGATATGTTTGCTATATTTTTTTTTGTCCAGTCAGAAAATAACGATGTTTTGAAATATTCTACGTCACTTTTTTTTCTTATTAAAAATGGTGGTTGTCCTTGAGCTAAGACACATGCTATAATTTGATTGGTTATAGCAATTGTAGTGTGTCAATTTCCAGCAATTTGATACCATGGAAAGGTCCTTGGCATCCATGTATACTCTAATATGAATTTTTATTGGGCTTAATTCTAATCATTGGGCAGAATCTAAGGCATTACAACCCAAAAACGTGTTCAAAAAGAGTTAATCCATTAACATGGCTGAGTTACAACTACAAAGGTACAGAAGATCAGGTGAAGAAGGCTGATAGGCTTTAAAACAGGTAAGTTTTCAGCTTGTTTTTGATGAAACATATTTATTTGCAACTGGACAATAATAATTATTATTGTAAAGGTACAATTATATAAATTATATTATTTCAACTTGTTTCTTAAGCAGGCAAGAGAGGTGGTATTACCAATGTTATCAGGGAGGTCATTTCAGATTCTCGGTGCATCAAAGGCAAAACTACAGCTAAATGTGTGGCAGATTTGTGAACAGATGAGTGAAAATGGGAAACTATCAAGTTATAGTACTAGCAATATTTGAGAAACAGGATTGTCCAGATTAGCTCTAGAGCCACCAAGACGAAGGTTATAGACAACTGCTCTCAGATTTAAAAGGGAAAAATCAGAGTGTCCCTTTTAGGCATAAAAATTCAGCATTTTGATACTTTTGCTGCAAAAGGCTATAAATATTTCCCACATTTACCCTAGTTTGGTGCATAAGAATGCACAGAAACGGCAAATCTTCACTTTTGTGAAAAGGACGCTTCCTTAAAACTGCAAATTTTCGCTTTCTAAAAAGGACGCGTCCTTTTCACAGAAACAGCAAATCCTCACTTCTCTGAAAAGGACGCGTCCTTTTCACAGAAACTACAAATCTTCACTTTTCTGAAAAGGACGCGTCCTTTTTACAGAAACTACAGATCTTCACTTTTCTAAAAAGGACGCGTCCTTTTCACAGAAATTGCAAATCCTCACTTTTGTGAAAAGGACGCGCCTTTTTCACAGAAACTACAAATCTTCACTTTTCTGAAAAGGACGCGTCCTTTTCACAGAAACTGCAAATCCTCACTTTCTTGAAAAGGACGCGTCCTTTTCACAGAAACTACAGATCTTCACTTTTCTAAAAAGGACGCGTCCTTTTCACAGAAATTGCAAATCCTCACTTTCCTGAAAAGGATGCGTCCTTTTCACAGAAACTACAAATCTTCACTTTTCTGAAAAGGACACGTCCTTTTCACAGAAACTGCAAATCCTCACTTTTCTAAAAAGGTTCTTTTCACAGAAAGGGCAAATCATTACTTTTCTAAAAAGGACGCGTCCTTTTCACAGAAACAGCAAATCCTCACTTTTCTAAAAAGGACGCGTCCTTTTCACAGAAATTGCAAATCTTCACTTTCCTGAAAAGGACTTAAAACTGCAAATTTTCGCTTTCTAAAAAGGACACGTCCTTTTCACAGAAACAGCAAATCCTCACTTCTCTGAAAAGGACGCGTCCTTTTCACAGAAACTACAAATCTTCACTTTTCTGAAAAGGACGCGTCCTTTTCACAGAAACTACAAATCTTCACTTTTCTGAAAAGGACGCGTCCTTTTCACAGAAACTGCAAATCCTCACTTTCCTGAAAAGGACGCGTCCTTTTCACAGAAACTACAGATCTTCACTTTTCTAAAAAGGACGCGTCCTTTTCACAGAAATTGCAAATCCTCACTTTCCTGAAAAGGACGCGTCCTTTTCACAGAAACTACAAATCCTCACTTTTCTGAAAAGGACGCGTCCTTTTCGCAGAAACTGCAAATCCTCACTTTCCTGAAAAGGACGCGTCCTTTTCACAGAAACTACAGATCTTCACTTTTCTAAAAAGGACGCGTCCTTTTCACAGAAATTGCAAATCCTCACTTTCCTGAAAAGGACGCGTCCTTTTCACAGAAACTACAAATCTTCACTTTTCTGAAAAGGACGCGTCCTTTTCACAGAAACTGCAAATCCTCACTTTTCTAAAAAGGTTCTTTTCACAGAAAGGGCAAATCATTACTTTTCTAAAAAGGACGCGTCCTTTTCACAGAAACAGCAAATCCTCACTTTTCTAAAAAGGACGCGTCCTTTTCACAGAAATTGCAAATCCTAACTTTCCTGAAAAGGACGCGTCCTTTTCACAGAAACTACAAATCCTCACTTTTCTAAAAAGGACGCGTCCTTTTCACAGAAACAGCAAAACCTCACTTTTCTGAAAAGGACGGGTCCTTTTCACAGAAACTGCAAATCCTCACTTTTCTAAAAAGGTTCTTTCCACAGAAAGGGTAAATCATTACTTTCTAAAAAGGACGCGTCCTTTTCACAGAAACAGCAAATCCTCACTTTTCTGAAAAGGACGCGTCCTTTTCACAGAAACTGCAAATCCTCACTTTTCTAAAAAGGTTCTTTTCATAGAAAGGGCAAATCATTACTTTTCTAAAAAGGACGCGTCCTTTTCACAGAAACTGCAAATCGTCACTTTGAAAAAAGGACGCATCCTTTTCACAGAAATGGCAAATCTTCATTTTTTTTAAAAGGACACGTCCTTTTTACAGGGACTGCAAATCTTCACTTTTCTGAAAAGGATGCGTCACTTTCACAGAAACTGCAAATCCTTACTTTTCTAAAAATCCTTTTTTTCTAAAAGGTAAATATACTTTATTTAGATAATTTTGCCTCTGTTAAAAATTAACTAATATTGTTAATTTAGCTAGAGTTATGCTGCTCACTTTTATTGCAACCTGGCAGTGTATCCCCGAACATAGTAAACCTGTAGAAGCAATAATAAAAGACATAGAGGCTGAGACTCCTTAAGTTATAATCGCTTTTTGGCTCTCATCATTTGACCTTGGAGGAGGGGCACAAGGTCAAATCTTACCACATCAGAAGATTATTAGCCCATGATTTCCTATAGGTTGGTTTCACATTTCAAACCTCTAGGACCAATAATAAGTGAGTTATAAGCACTTTTAAGTTTGGCTATGCTCTTTTAACCTGAAGGATACGCCCAAGGTCAAATCTGACCACAACAGGAGATTCCCAGCCCATAATTTTCTATAGGTTGGTTCCACATTTCAAACCTCTAGGACTAATAATAAGCGAGTTATAAGCACTTTTAAATTTGGCTATCCTTGTTGTATCCACTGGAAGCATCCGGTGGATACTTTGGTTTAGCGTCCGCTACGCCGCTGCCGCCGCGCGTAGAGAGATTTTCGGCGTTAACGCTCTAAGAAGAAAACAACAGCAGCTAGGTTCACCAAATTTGCAGGATATCTTCATTGGGGGGTAAGCTTCTCTGGGAAGGAAAATAGCCTCATTCTGAAAAACAAGATGGCCGCCACGGGCATTTCTTTGAAAATAATCTACATTTTTCTACTGGCTCTTCCTCATAGGTAGAAGGTGGAATCTCTTCATAGGTGATATGTATGACACATATACATGTCCTCTACAACCTTGCACACATTTGAGCTTGAAGCTCCTAATTCGAGGTCATCCACGGAGTGCCGAAGTAACCCACATAGCGGACTTTAAAAGTGCCTATATCTCCCTTAGTATTGGTCCTAGAGGTTTGCAATGTGAAGCCAACCTATAGGAAATCATGTGCTGCGAATCTTCTGATGTGGTCAGATTTGACCTTGGACCCCTCCTTCAAGGTCAAACGAGGATAGTTGAACTTAAAAGTGCTCATAACTCGCTTATTATCGATCCTAGAGGTTTGGGATGGTAAACCAACATATAGGAAATCATTGGCTGGGAATCTTCTGGCGTGGTTGGATTTGACCTTGGGCCCCTCCTTCAAGGTCAAACGAGGACAGTCAAAGGTAAAAGTGCCTATAACTCGCTTATTATTGGTCCTAGAGGTTTAGGATGGTAAACTGACATATAGAAAATCATGGGCTGGGAATCTTCTGGTGAAGTCGGATTTGGCCTTGGGCCCCTTATTCAAGGTCAAACGAGGACACCCAAACTTAAAAGTGTTTATAACTCGCTTATTATTGGTCCTAGAGGTTTGGGATGGTACACTAGCATATAGGAAATCATGGGCTGGGAATCTTCTGGTGTGGTCAGATTTGACCTTGGGCCCCTCCTTCAAGGTCAAACGAGGATAGCCAAAGGTAAAAGTGCCTATAACTCGCTTATTATTGGTCCTAGAGGTTTGGGATGGTAAACCAACATATAGAAAATCATGGGCTGGGAATCTTCTGGTGAAGTCAGATTTGACCTTGGGCCCCTTATTCAAGGTCAAACGAGGACACCCAAACTTAAAAGTGCTTATAACTCGCTTATTATTGGTCCTAGAGGTTTGGGATGGTAAACCACCATATAGAAAATCATGGGCAGGGAATCTTCTGGCGTGGTCGGATTTGACCTTGGGGCCCCTCCAAGGTCAAACAAGGATAGCCAAAGGTAAAAGTGCCTATAACTCGCTTATTATTGGTCCTAGTGGTTTGGGATGGTAAACCAACATATAGAAAATCATGGGCTGGGAATCTTCTGGTGAGGTCGGATTTGACCTTGGGCCCCTCTTTCAAGGTCAAACGAGGACAGCCAAACTTAAAAGTGCTTATAACTTGCTTATTATTGGTCCCAGAGGTTTGGGATGGTAAACCAGCATATAGGAAATCATGGGCTGGGAATCTTCTGGCATGGTTGGATTTGACCTTGGGCCCCTCCTTCAAGGTCAAACGAGGACACCCAAACTTAAAAGTGCTTATAACTTGATTATTATTGGTCCCAGAGGTTTGGGATGGTAAACCAGCATATAGGAAATCATGGGCTGGGAATCTTCTGGTGTGGTCGGATTTGACCTTGGGCCCCTCCTTCAAGGTCAAACGAGGACAGCCAAAGGTAAAAGTGCCTATAACTCGCTTATTATTGGTCCTAGAGGTTTAGGATGGTAAACCAACATATAGAAAGTCATGGGCTGGGAATCTTCTGGTGAAGTCGGATTTGACCTTGGGCCCCTCCTTGAAGGTCAAATGAGGACAGCCAAACCTAAAAGTGCTTATAACTTGCTCATTATTGGTCCTAGAGGTTTTGGTGCATTGTCTTTACGGTGGATACAATTTGCATCGGTTCTCCGATGCGCTAGGTCTAGTTTAACTTTGAAGGAGGGTGTCCAAGGTGAAATCTGACAACATCAAAAGATTCCTAGCCCATGATTTCCTACAGATTGGTTTCACATTTCCAATCTCTAGGGCCAATAATAAGTGAATTATAAGCACTTTTGCAATAGTTTTCAAATTACAACTGATTTACTGAAGTGTGAACCTCAAAGTAGCTATTACTCGGCTATGCAATGAGCTACAGGTCTGTAATTTTACTATGTTATAACTGACCCAAAGGTAGATGAATAACATACTCTAAATAAAATTCTTTAAATGCAATAGTTATAGTTACAGCTGATGTAATCAACAGAGAAAGCCTCAAAGTGGTTATTGTTCAGCTATGTAATGACCTACAGGTCTTCAACTTTGCTACGTTATAGCTGACCAGAAAGCTAAGGTTAACAACATATTTAAAGAAAATACTCTAAATGCAATAGTTTTCCAGTTGCAACTGATTTACCCAACAGTGAGAGCCTGAATGTAGCTATTGCTTAGCTGTGCCATGACTTACAGGTCTGCAATTTCACTATGTTACAGCCGCCCATAAAGTAGGTGAACAACATATTAAAACAAAATACTCTAAATGCAATAGTTTCCAAGATACAACTGATTTACTCAACAGTGAGAACCTGAGATTAACTGTTACTCAGCTATGCAATGAGCAACCCGAAAAGTACATGAAAAACATATTTAACAAAATACTCTAATGCAACAGTTTTGAAGATAGACGCAATTTACTCAACAGTGATAACCTCAAGGTAGCTATTACTCGACTATGCAATGAGCTAAAACAAGCTGAATAACCTATTTATTCAAAGTTCTCTAAACGCAATAGTTTTTGAGTTGCACTTTTCATCCTTGATAGATAAAGTATCCTTTAAAAAAACAGCATGTCTCTAGGCCTTGTAGTTTTGGAGGAGAAGTTGTTCATGCGAACCCATATGCGGATGCGGACACCGCAGAGTGATGCCATAATGTCAGCTGACATAAAAAGTTTAAGTTAATGTATATAATAAAAATGACCAACATAATGACATATGCCAGAAATGGTTTTTCAGAATTATCCATGTGCTACAATTATTTGTGGTAGTTTCATCCTCCTGGACAATAGAGAAAAATAAAGTAGGGGATGGCAAATAAAGTGAGAAATGACAATAATATGAGACACATAAACATTTAATATCCCTAATAGTACTCAATAATTTACAATTTAACAATACCTGTGTTAAAGCCCTACCAAAATGAAAAATTCAGAATGATACTTTTGGAATGAGGTGGAACGAGTGAGGTTATAGACACATTTTACATTTTGCAGGATAGGTGAAAATGTGAACATGAAGCTACCACAGATGATTGTATATACAATAACCAGAATATAGAATATCTAATGATGACATTCAGAAATAAACTAAAAATAACTGAAGTGATAACACAAGTGATTGAAACACTTCAGTATAAATACACCAGCTTTTCCATCAGAAAAATAACACAGAACATTACATAATAAAATATATTAGTAGAATATTTTTAATTACAATATCTAAAATTTCAGCGGCAGAATAACTAATTGTATATTTATTAAGTTCTGAACAATAGCATTTGACACATTCAAAAGTATAAAAATTTATCTAACCTCTGTAGTTGCCTTTTGTTTTTTATGTTAAATCCATTTTTTTATATTTCTCAACTCCATTTTTTTTTGTTCATTTGCTTCTCCCATTCATAAACACACAAGGAACAGACATGATTTGAACTGCCATCTGATAACCCACAAAATACTGGATACTGAAAAGAGCTTTACATGATAATGAATTAGTCTTAAGTACTTGTGGTGTTGCCTGGTTAACAACTCATATGTGGGATGACCTTTATAAGGCTGTTCCATTCTGGTGATCCAATCATAAACCTGCCTCCTGATTGGAAACAAATAAGTTATTTACAATCCCTAGGTGTAATTTGAGATAGGTTTAAGATAGGTAAAGATAGGTTTAATACCTGATAACTTTACAAGTGATCTTGAGATTACCACATAGGTTCCCAAAAAGTTTGATAAGTCATGATAGTTTATGATAGCTTTACAAACGTTAAAGATAGATTTAAGATGGGAAAAGATAGGCTTAATCACTGTAACATGGAAAATGTTGCTTTGTGACTTTTAAGATATGTTTAAGATCACTGTAAGGTCAAAAAGGTGATTTTGTGAGTGAAAGCTAGGTTTAAGATGGGTTTAAGGTGATATGGATTTGATAAGGAGCAGTTTGCGATAATTTCAAATGGTTTATTACTGTTGTACACTGTTCCCAATGGACTTGTGAATGCATCCAATCGGACAGACTGTGGAAGTTCCATAGCTTCCTACACGATGGCTTTATGATTATTATAATTGAAAAGCTCCACCTTCTGAACTGACAATTCACATGGATGTAAGCCTATTGTAAAGCATTATCGCCAAGGTGGAACAGCCCTATTAGAAACTTCAACCATCTAGTTTACCACATGCACACACTACCATACAAACTCTGGTGTTCAAGTTTGAAGATAATTCACTCTCTATATATCATGATCTTTGTTGTAATAGTGCAGAGTAATGTTATTGCAAGCAGCTGTGCATTTTAGTCCTTCAGTCACTGGAAAACACCCCCTTTCTTATCACACTTCATGTAAATAAATCACTGGCTAAAGATAGCAACTCCATTGTTTATCTTGCATACCCATGTACCACATCATGCAAAACATCTGGGAAGAGCCAAATCACAAACAAATGAATGGAAAATGCACTCTCTTTTTTACTTATAAAACTTTCACTTATGCATGTATTGTTATAAAGTAAACAAATATTCAAAATGGCAAGCAGTGCACAAATGAATAAAATACTTTCAACAAAAGTAATTCTATTCCTCTAATTAAATTTTATTAATTCTGATACTATCACAATAAAAGTTAATACAGCATAATTTGCCACAGTCTTACTGCCCTATAGTACCAATTTAAAAACTTCGAAACACTAACTTGTAAAATGATTCTAAAAGTATCATCCATAAAAATGCTACTGTTTTTTGGTAAATCCAAACAAGTGAAATGGTGGGGAATCAAAAATAGGTTTGGAATTAATATCTGTCTATTTTATATGCAGTGGAAGCGTTTGAATGAAAAACAACCATTAACTAATTTAAATGTTTAATGGTGATGGAATATATACACATAGGTTTATTTAGATAAATATACCCTACAGATACTAATGTCATGGTTTGAAATGTCACACTTTAATCATGTACTGTTTTTAATTGCTATCAGTATGTTCAATTATACTGTCAATCTTATAATTCCAGATTACACTTTCCCAGTTTTAACAATGTCACTATTCTATATTCTGTATTTTAACCTATAAGTTGAGCTATTATGCAAACTATCACTGTATATTATTCAAAGTCACAGTAACTATATTTTCCTGTCCTTTACTATTTATACTTTCTGTTCAAACAATAATCTGACTGTTCCTATCTATATGATATTTCTACTCAACTAAAAAACCAGTAGCATCTCTACTTTTATTGCGTTAATACATCCTATCCAATGGACAATTGCTTATCCGGTCGGCGCGGACCGGCCCGCCAAACGTCAGAAAAAGACGTCCTGTGTCTACACCGGCTAGGCCGGCCCAGTACTGTGCACTCGCCAGATGGCGTATCGTACTTCCTTCCTGTCTAGACAGAGTGTCGTCATAGCATCTTTTTCATTTGGCGCGTGGCTGTGCACAAGGAAATTTTTATTCTGCCAGATAATTTGATTTGTATAGCGGACATTTTATTTTAGTGATATTCTTTCTACATAATTATTTTGTATCACCATTATGGCTTCTCCTGGCCAGCGTAGAGGGAAATGTGGGCATGCCATGGCCCTTTTTGACACACATTCACACTGTGCACGATGCAGAGAGAAGGGTAAGGGACAAGATTTTTGTGTTGAAAACCCCACTTCTGCAGATAAGTGTCCTATTTGCACTACTTTCACATCTGATCAACGCCTTCAGCTGGCAACTCCTGCTTATAAAATCAAGAAGGAAAAGCGCGAAGCTAAAGCAGCTGACTCTACTCCGTCTAAAGATGAAGAGCTTGTGGATCCGGCCAGTGTGGCCGTTATTGGGGCTGTAGATAATCAAGGAACTGTTAAGACTTCTGTTTCCGCCCCTCCACCAGATAAAAAGCCTAAGAAAGAAAGCAAGAAGGACACTAAGAAGGTAAAATCTCCCTCTAGTACGGCTTCTACCAGTCAACCGACCACTGATGATCGTTTTAATGATCTAGACAACAAATGGTCCGAACGATTTAGTCGTTTAGAAGCCCTCATTTTGGCCAAGAGTTTTGAACCCTCTTTTACTTCAGATGTCAAAGTGGCTCCGTCCCACTCACCACCACAGACACAGAATATCACTGAACCTTTCATCAGACCTTCAACATCGCTTCCTGGATCTGGCTTCTCTGCTGAAAAGCATCAGCCGACCAGTAAAGCAGTCACCAGCTCACAGACATCGTCAAATCAGTTTACTGGTACGGGCTTCTCTGCTACCAAGCATCAGCCGGCCAGTCAAACTAAGAGCAGCCGACCGACTTCCACTGTTAAGTTTACTGGACAGGGCTCCTCTGCGACCTTGCATCAGCCTGCCAGTCAAACTAAATCCCACCGACCTAGCACTGTGGATTATGGTACCGACCCTCAAATTACTCACCGACCTCTTGCTACCGACCGGTCATTGTCCTCTGATCCGGCTGACACAGGTTCACCGGCTCTACATCAGACCAGACGGGATAGTGTATCTAGCCTGTCCTCAGAGGCTGCTAGCTTGTCAGATCAACCCCCTCTTGACTTGTACGCCGAAGAAGAAGGGGAACTATCTGAGGACCCGGATCAATCTGTCACCGACCAAGATCATCCAGTGTCGGAGGAACAAAACTACAGACACCATGCAGGGCATACGTTCCTTTATGGCTTGGTCCAACATCCCTGAAATGGACAACCCTACCAGTACCTCTGATGATAACCCTTTCGCAGGGCCAAAGACTGCTCCCCCAGGCAAAGTTTCAGTAAAAATGCCAACGGAAGATTGGTTGTGCCGCAAACTGGCCAAGTTAAACCTCACACTAGTGGAGGGCTACCCTACCCGTGGATCTGAGCCCGGTGGCTTAGCCAAAGATGTCTTCCTCAGGCCGGCTAAGTCGCAATCTAGATGGTACGGGCTACATACAGAACCTACAACCAACCCGTCTCAACTTTCACACTGGTCCACCGACGCTTCAAAGCTAAACAGCAGCTATGGCCGGATAGCGAAGTATACAGGACTTTCTTCTACCCCACCAGCTTCTCGTAGAATCTCACAGGAGACCTTACGTAGGTGGGAGAGGTCAGCTAGGGAGGCATCCGTCATATGCAACCAGACTGCAAGTTTTAATAGGTGCCTGTTTAAAGTGCAACAGCAGATGAAAGATCAGTTAAAGGTTGTTAAATCAGAAAATAAAGGCAAGGGTTCCGCTAACTTCACTGCAGCAGCTGATGAACTGAACTATCTCATAGACTTTAATTCAAGCATATCTCAGGCTGCAGCAAAAGCCATGGAGCACCTATCAGACTTCGTCTTCGTGTCCATGGGAAACCTTACCCTTGTACGCAGGGATGCGTACCTCAGCCATCTCAGGACCGGAATCAAACCGGACACTTTGACAGCCTTGAGATCTGCACCTCTACACATTGCCACCCTCTTTCCTGAAGCTGTGGTCAAGCGGGCTGAAGAAGACATAGCCCAGTTTGAGTCTAAGGGCCACTCAACCTCTTCTCACAATAAGGGTCGGTACCATCCCTATGAAAGGCATGACAAGAAATCAAGCTACAAAGATTCAAGGTCGGATAAGCCAGCATGGAAGACCATTGGCAAGAGAAACTCCAAGAGAGGCAGAGGCCGGGCTTCCACCTACTCATCCCGACCGACCAAGGGCCAGCAGTCATATAAATGACAATTACTCTGTAACACAAACCAATGTAAGACTGCTGGCCCGGAGCCCACAGACACTAGAAACTTTAAATGTAAAACAGCCTGTTGTTTCTCATGTTCCTTCTGCGTCCGGGCACTCGCAAAAGAAAGAGCTAAGTCCCGGACAGGCAGATTGTTACCCAAAGAATTGGTCATTAAAATCTGTGAAAAGTGTTTCTTGTGTCACTCAATTGTCTTGTGTCCAACTTGTAGAAAGTGTCAAAAATGCTGCCTTAAATCTTCCTGTAGGGGCAAGACTTCAAAACTTCTGGACAATGTGGTCACAAATGGGTGCCGGTCCCAAGGTAGTTCAAATCCTGAAACAGGGCTACACCCTTCCCTTCCAAAACCGGCCAAAACTGTCAAGGTTTCCCACAGTCGTAAGCAGCTATGCCAATCTTCACAGGAACAGCTACCTGTTAGAAGCATTGCAGCAGCTTATCGACAAAAATGCTGTAGAACGGGTCCACAATCAAACATCTCTAGGTTTTTTCAACCGTCTCTTTTTGGTTCCCAAACCGAACAACAACTGGAGGCCCATTTTAGACCTAAGCAAATTGAATCTCTTTCTCAAGACGGAGAAATTCAGAATGGAAACACCGGAAACCATCCGGACATCCCTCCAAAGGGGAGAGTGGGTAACATCTGTAGACTTCAAGGATGCCTACTTCCACATTCCCATACAGGAACAGTCCAGGAAATATCTCAGGTTCCATGTCCAAGGTCAGACATACCAATTCAAGGCCCTTCCCTTTGGTCTGTCCACAGCTCCCTTGGAGTTCACAGTGGTAGCCAAGGAGGTGAAGTTGATGGCCGGTCACAAGGGTATAAGGATCCACCAATACCTAGACGACTGGTTGGTAAGGGCCAAATCCCACTCAATTTGCTTGCAAAACACACAAACTCTAGTCAGAATATGTCAAGAACTAGGTTGGTTAGTGAACTTGGAAAAGTCGGAACTGGAGCCAAAACAAGTCTTCAACTTTGTAGGTTACCAATTCGACCGGGTCAGACCGACCCCGGACCGGTGGCAAAGCCTTCAGGACAAAATAAACTCACTGCTGAGTCTACCGGCCTGTCCGGTCCGGCAGTTCATGTCCTTAATAGGTCTACTAACGGCCACAGAGAAACAGGTTCATCTAGGACGGCTACACATGAGACCCATACAGTGGCATCTCAAAAACAATTGGAGGGTACCGGAATCCTTGGAGAAGATCATCCCTCTGCCCAGATCCCTGCACCCGCACTTACAGTGGTGGCTAAACGAAAGCAATGTGCTCCAAGGTCAACCATTACACCCCATAAAGCATGCTCTGCAAATGTTTACAGACGCATCAAAAGAGGGTTGGGGCGCTCATTTAAACGAGCTCACTGCAAGGGGTTCCTGGTCGGTTCCGGAAAGCAAACTGCACATAAATTACTTGGAACTAAAAGCAGTCTTTTTGGCTTTAAAAGAGTTCCAAGATCTCTGCACCGACAAAATAGTCCTAGTGGCCACAGACAATACAACAGTAGTGGCCTACATAAACAAAGAAGGAGGCATGAGGTCGGGTCCACTGTGTGCCCTTCTATGGAGAATCTTGACTTGGTGCTCCCAAAGACAAGTGACTCTAAAAGCCCGACATATCCCAGGCCACCTAAATGTGATAGCAGACAAGCTATCCAGGCTGGGTCAGACCATCCAAACAGAGTGGTCCCTCCTTCCGGAAGTTTTTCAAGATTTATGCAAGCAATGGCACCGGCCTCAGATAGACCTATTTGCCACGAGATTCAACCACAAACTACCTCAGTTTGTCTCTCCAGTACCGGACTCCCTGGCAGTAGCAGTGGACGCACTGACCCTGCCATGGGACGATCTGGATGCATACGCCTTCCCACCGACGGCCATATTGGGCAAAGTGGTGGAGAAGCTACTGGACTCCCCGTGCAAGAGACTCATTCTGATTGCCCCGGGTTGGCCCAACATGCCTTGGTTTTGGGACTTAGTGACCATGTCCAGTCAGGTCCCTCTCAGCCTACCCAACCTGCCCAGATTGCTAACACAGCCCTTCAATCAGATCCCTCACAGAAATCTGACAAACCTAAATCTCCATGCCTGGCTCCTAGAGCCTCAAAAATCAAAGAACAGGGCTTCTCTGAGGCAGTGGCAGCAAGAATTGAGGCTCCTCAAAGAGGATCAACTAGGTCAATCTATGAGGCAAAGTGGACCATTTTTACAAAGTGGTGCGACGCTAATCAGGTGGACTTCAGGTCACCACCTGTAAATTCAGTGGCTGACTTCCTAATGCACCTCTTTGAGGACAAGAAGTTACAGCCCAGCACCATTGATGGATACAGGTCTGCCATTGCTGATAAACTGGGAAGCACAACAGTCAATATCAGCAAAGATGAAAATCTCACTCGTCTCTTGGAAAGTTTCCATCGAGATAGACCCAAAGGGCGGAGAGGGATTCCTTCCTGGAACCTTTCCTTGGTACTACACCAACTGACAAAGCCCCCTTTTGAGCCTCTCAGAGAAGCATCTTTGAAGCACCTTACCTTCAAAACTGTCTTCCTCTTAGCCCTAGGCTCCGGCAAAAGAAGGAGTGAGATCCATGCATGGCAGCACAAGAATATCAGACATCAGTCCGACTGGACTAAGGTGTCTTTGTTTCCATCCCCCAGCTTTCTTTCCAAGAACCAGCTGGCCAAAGAGGGTCCGGAGAGTGTAGCCCCACTGGTCATACCAGCACTGGCTCCTACTCTGGATAAATCCCTCAAGTCTGACAGATCCCTTTGTCCGGTCAGAGCCTTGCGCTACTATTTGGACAGGACTTCAGACCTCAGGCAGCACAAAGAGTTAGTTTTTGTCTCCTTCAAGAAAGGTTTTGACAAAGACATCTCCCCTGCCACTATCTCCTCATGGATCAAACAAACTGTGATCCTATGCTATGAGCTCTCTGATCAGCAGGCCCACACCCTACATCAAGTCAAAGCTCATGATGTGAGGGCCTTTGCCGCCTCTAAGGCCTTCCAGTCTGGAGTCTCCTTAGAGCAGATCTTATCAGCCTGCCACTGGAAATCTCATAACACCTTCACCCAATTTTATTTGAAGGATGTGGCTTGGGCGGACTCAGAGCTCTATCACCTTGGCCCTGTGGTGGCTGCCCAGCAGATCCACCAACAGGCTAGGAATTAGAGGAGACCTGTATATATGTAAATAGTACTACATCTCTGTATATATTGCACTTATAGTCAAGCAAAAAAAAAAAAAAAAAAAATTCTGGACGTACTTCCACTGGGAGGATTACCTCTATGGGACTGAACTCATCCCTCTCTTCCCCTACCTCAGAGCAGGTCTGCTTAAAAAAGGGGGGGGGCAAGGTCGACTGACGGTTCAACCTCTTGTAACCGGGTGATGATATTCGACCATAGCCTAAAGGGTTACCGACCACAAGGTCTTCCCAGGCTTAAAAGAAATTGTTCATTATTCAACATGAGTTAACCTAGTCCCTAGTAACTTACCCGCCTACCAAGCGGTAGTTATTCAGCAATTGTCCATTGGATAGGATGTATTAATGCAATAAAATTGCAAATTTAAGAAGTAAATTAAATTTTTATAAGTTAATACCCTATCCAATGGACACACAAGACCCTCCCACCGACCCCGCTATCAGCTTACTAGGGGTCTACTAGGTTTAGACAACAAAAAAGATGCTATGACGTCACTCTGTCTAGACAGGAAGGAAGTACGACACGCCATCTGGCGAGTGCACAGTACTGGGCCGGCCTAGCTGGTGTAGACACAGGACGTCTTTTTCTGACGTTTGGCGGGCCGGTCCGCGCCGACCGGATAAGCAATTGTCCATTGGATAGGGTATTAACTTATAAAAATTTAATTTACTTCTTAAATTTGCAAATTTGCGATATTTGACAAAAACATAAATCCTTATATCTGGCATATAGAAGCATAGCCTGTACAAAACTGAAGCTAATTGTAAACTGAAACTAACAGTACTAAAGAAATACATAGAAAACTAATGAACCAAAGGTCTTGTGCAAGACTACAAAATCTCCATTGGCTATCTCATCCTCAAACACATAAAGCTAATGTATGTGGTGATATTGGGTACATTCTAATCATTTCCCTTCATACTCTCAATTTACTGCACACTCCTGCATCTTAGTCCCTTAGTCCCTGGAAATCTCACACCCTTTCTTGTCACACTTCATCTACATAACCACAGGCTATAGATAACAACTCCATTGGATTGATTATATGGCATACCCCATCATGCAAAGCATCTGGGAATAGGTTTTATTTCAAATTGATGGAAAAAGCACTCTCCTTTTCATTTGTAAAAATCACTTTTCATGCACTGTTGTAAAGAAAAGAAAAAATATGCAAAAAATATTAATGCACAAATGAATTCAATACTTCCAACTAAGTCATTTTATTCCTCCTCTGTGTAACTATTTATTAATTTTGACATTTCTCCAATGTCAGTTGATACAATATACTTTATCACAGTATTACTGCCTTGAAATATCAATGTAAAACTTATATAAAGAAATTTAATTTTTATCGGGGATCCTAAACCCCTCCTCAAATTGAAGGGAGCTGAAAAGATCTGTTGCTAATAAATTCAGGTTTAATCATATTTTAAAGGGCGTGGTGTTTGATTACCATTACTGCAAGAGCACCCAGAGAGTGCACACCTCTGCCAATGCCCAACACCTCCAATATTGCTTATGAATCAATTGATTAAACAAGAGGGTCAGAAATGCCCCCAGCAATTAGAGTGTGGAAACAGAAATGTTGATGGAGACAAAAACAGACAAACCAAGGGATGGAATTACAACAATTTCAACAGCAACTTAGCTATGATGGTGATATATTTCCCTGTGACTTTTTGTGTTCAATTGGACAAAGCATTTTTGAGTCACAATCTGGAAACAAAAATGTTGACAGACAGACAAGTGGACAAACAAACTGACAAAATTACACCAATTTCGAAAGCAAACTAGCTACGATGGTGATCTATCGCCCTGTCATGTTTGAATTCAATTGCACAAGGTGTAATCGAGTTAGAGTCCTTAAACGAAAATGTTGACAGACAGACAGACAGACAAATGGGCGAACAAACTGACGAAATTACACCAATTTTGAAAACAAACTAGCTATGATGATCGATCTCCCTGTCAAGTTTGAATTCAATTGCACAAGGTGTTTTTGAGTTAGAATCTGGAAACGAAAATGTTGGCGGACAGACAAAAATTACACCAATTTCGAAAGTAACCGAGCTATGATGGTGATCGATCTCCCTGTCAAGTTAGAATTCGATCGGAAAAAGCATTTACGAGTTAGAGTCTGGAAACAAAAATGTTGACGGACAAACTTACAAAAAACGGACAAATGAACAGACGGAATTACACCTATTTCAAAAGCAACCTAGTTATGATGGTGATCTATCTCCCTGTCAAGTTTTAATTTGATTGGACAAACGTTTTTTGAGTTAGAGTCCGGAAACGAAAATGTTGACACAGACAAACTGACAAACAAACAGACGGAATAACACCAATTTCGAAAGCAACATAGCTATGATGGTGATCTATCTCCCTGTCAAGTTTTATATTTGATTGGTCAAAGTGTTTTTGAGTTAGCTTCCAGAAATGAAAATGTTGGCAGATAAAATAGACAAACGAACAGATTGAATTACACCGATTTCGAAAGCAACCTAGCTATGATTGTGATCTATCTCCCTGTGAAGTTTGAATTTGATTGGACAAAGCGTTTTCGAGTTAGAGCCCGGAAATGAAAATGTTGACAGATGAAAAACGGACAAATAAGCGGATAGAATTATGCCATGTTTATTGCGTTAATACATCCTATCCAATGGACAATTGCTTTACCAGTCGGCGCGACCGGTCCCGCCAAATGCCAGAAAAGACATCCTGTATATACTACCGGCAGGACCGGTCATGGAGTGTACATTCACTAGGTGGCGCATTGTACTTCCTTCCTGTCTAGACAGCATGACATAGCATTTTTTTCTTTTGGCGCATGGAGTGTACAGACGTGTTTTCTACAGAGACGTTTTTGAAATTTATCAACAAATTGATCCATTTTATGAACTTTTAAGTTCATTTCCTTACTTCTACGAGTTCTATCATCATGTCTTTTCTTGGGCAGAAAAGAGGAGCTTGCAGGCACGTGATGGCTCTGTTCAACAACCACAAGAAGTGTGCCAGATGTAGGGATAAGGGGGTGGGAGAGGATCCCTGTGTCAGGAAACTTGAATGCCAGATTTGTAAGGCTTTTACGCCTGCTCAAGTTCAACAATTGGCCACCCTGACCTACAAATCCAGGAAAGAACGTGGAGAGCTGAAGAATATGACAGAAACTACCAGTAGTGCTACCCCCACTCTCGGGGACCCTTCAGATGTTACTCTGTTGGGACGAGTACACTCAGACGAGCCATCTTCTGTTGAATCAACACCTACCAAGAAGAATAAGCGTTCTGATGGCTCTCCTAGCACAGCAGTAAACCTACCTCTGAAGACCTGAGAAGTCTAGATAACAAGTGGAGTGAGAGGTTTTCACGACTTGAAGCTTTGCTTCTTAGTAAGTTGTTTTTTGTGCCGGTAGAACCTGTGAGATCTTCAACTGTGGTGACCAGAGAAAATCCCTTTTTTGATCCGGGTGCATCTTCAAGTGTTGTGTCTGCTGGTTTGGTCACTGAGGATACCGGACCCACTCTTGTACAGACCACCGGTAAAGCTGTCCAGTTGTCTGCTACCCAACCTCCGCTGGAGGTTCCCGGTATGAAAGCTGTGCAGGATGTCAGTAAGTGTGCTACCCGCCCTGTTCAGGGTCCTGGTACCTCTGATGTAGCCATCCACCCTTTACAGGCTCCCGGTGCAGACAGGAACCGAGCCTTTACAGGCTCCTGGTGCAGGGACAGCCACCCAGCCTCTACAGGCTCCCGGTACAGGTCCTGAAGTGCTGCCAACCGGTAATGATCCTGCTCAGCTAGACCAGTCACTTGCCGGTGGAAGAGCTGTGGAGATTGAAGGTGAATCTGAGAGTGAGCCAGAGCTGGATAAGAAACAGGCTGCACCAGCTAGGGTTAACGTCCAGGGTGAACTACCTGAAAATGCTACTGACCTGGACCTCTCTTAAGAAGCCAACTACAGAGAGACAATAAGATGGGTCAGATCATTCATGGGCTGCCATCAGATCCCTGATTTCGACAGCACTTCTTCTTCCCTGGATGATAACCCATTTGCTGGTTCCAGAGTCACGCCAACCGGTAAAGTGTCTGTCAAACTACTGGTGGATGAGTGGCTGTGTCGAAAATTTGAGAGTGAACCAGACTGTTCCCTGTACCCTTCTAGAAACACTGAGACTGGTGGACTGCTACCTGACCAGTTTGTCAAGCCACCCAGATCATCAAAGTGGTATGACATGCACACAGACAAAAAAAATCTGCTTCAACTACAGTGTGTAACTGGTCTCCGGAACCGGCAAAGTTGAACAGCACCTTCTGCAGAGTGGCCAGACGTAGTTTGGCCTCTGCCCCAGCCTCCCATCCTTTCAGCCAGGACACTTTAAGGCAGTGGGAGAGAGCATTCCGGGAACAGTCTGTGATGTGTAACCAGACTGCTGGTCTGTCAAGATGTTTGACAAAATTGTTTATTTGGGGTTTAACGTCGCTTTCAACACTGTACAGGTCATATCACGATGGGTAGTTGGAAGGGCAGAGGAAACCAGTACATAGAGTTCGCTAGGGTTGTGTACTGTAAACTGCCGACCAGCAGCAAGCAACTACCAGCTTTCCCACTTGAGACCATATGGGGATCGATCCCCGGCCTCAGAGGTAGGAGGCGAGAGTGTTACCACTCTGCTACCGTGGCCCCCAATAATTGGTAGTAAAGCAGTAAATGCCGAGGACCTGTCCCAATATGACCCTGGCTGTTGAACGGGATGTTTGACAAAAGTACAGGACCCTATGGTTACACACTTGAAGACACTACGTGTGGACAAGACTAAGGGCAAGGCAGCAGAAAGAATGCAGCAGGCAGTGAAGAACTAGAATATTTGGTGACCTTCAACCGGTCAATCTCTCAAGCCTTGCAGCATACTATGCAGGATCTCTCAGAGGGAATTTTTATCAGCATGGCTAATCTCACTCTGGCATGTAGACAGCTACCTGGAGTTCATACGTAGTGGAGTAAAGCCAGATACCTTTACTGCAGTGCTGGTATTGTTTATCGATATTGAAATATTTATCGAGCTGTGCTAAATATACTGATATCGATAATGTAGGGTACAATATCAATATCAAAACATACTACTAAATAGACGCAATTAAGCTGTTTTCCTTTCAAAAAAATTTAAAATTTGAGAAATATATTGGTTTTCCTATCATTTTTTGTCAAATTACACTTACCACTAAACTGGAAATGCCATATTTGTTTATGTTTCGAGAAACTTCTAAAACTCGGGAAAGGGTTTGGAAGCTCTCTCCCGGAAAACACCCATGACCCGATATTTCAATATCAATCGATACAGAAGCAAAAATATGGTTTGATATCGATATAGATATTATTATTCGATACCAACACTACTTTACTGCCTTATGTACAGCACCGGTTCTTCATTCACTGTTTCCAGACAATTTACTGATCAAGGCTGAAGATGAAATCTCCCATACTGAGGAGAGACGTTCTTCTGGGAGTTCACACAGGAAGCCCGGTCGTTTCCACTCATACGCTTCCTCAAGTGGCAGATCAACACAGCTACCAGACGGGAAGTCCACTACACCGGTCTGGAAGCAAATTCGAGACCGGCAACTAGGACAGAAAGGTCATAGCAAAGCCTCAAACTTCACCCAGAAGCCGACCAAGGGTTCAAAGAGGAAGAAATGACAATTATTGTCTTTTAAATGTAGCCAGGGTGAAGGACTCTACATGTATCTGGCAAGTACCTGTACTCTCTACATGTATCCATATACCAATCCACAGTCAGTCCAGGAAGTACATGCATTTTCACATCCAGGGTCGGTCCTACCAGTTCAAAGTCCTACCCTTTGGCCTGTCCACAGTACCTATGGAGTTCACAGTGGTGGCCAATGAGGTCAAACTGATGGCTTTACAGAGGGGTATAAGAATCCACCTGTACCTAGACGACTGGTTGGTGAGAACCACATCCCACCAAACTTGTCTCCAGCATACACAGACCTTGGTAAACATATGAAGACCCCTAGTAAGCTGATAGCGGTGCTGGATGGGTGGGCCTTGCCTGTCCATTGGATAGGGTATTAACTTATAAAAATTTTGTTTACTTATTAAATTTGCAATTTCAAAAGCAACCTAGCTATGATGCTGATCTATCTCCCTGTCAAGTTTGAATTCGATCGGACAAAGCGTTTTCGAGTTAGAGTCTGGAAACAAAATTGTCGACGGGCAGACAGACTGACAGATGTCAGACACATCAATCTAATAGACGGGTTGGTTACACGCAACTCACCTAAAAATCATTTCCCAGGTTCAAATTATCTGTCTAATTTGAAAATTTTGATTACTTAAATGTAGCTTTTATAAGCTACAAGCTTACCATGTGGAACTGAATGCTGATCTCGGCCCACAGGCCCTGATCAGTATCCGAGAAAAATAGACATTTAGTGTTTGCCACAGCCTCAGGTTGTCTTCTCATGGAACTCTTCACAATTCATCCTTTTCTTGTTGCAATCTTGAACCATACCCCCTCAGCTGTAATACAGCAGGGTGGCAGGGTTGGACTCTTTTCAGTTCCATGTGGTAAGCTTGTAGCGTATAAAAGCTACATTTAAGTTATCAAAATTTTCAATTTCATTGCACTACAATAGCCTACCATGTGAACTGAATGCTGAACCGCTCGGTGGAGGGATTACAGCTGAGACTGGAAGAAGTAGTCAATTTTTCTTGGATTTTGAAGTAATAGAATGAATGTTTTAGAAATACCAGTCTGAGTCCCGTTTACAGTGCCCCAGTCCCAAAGACTGGGCCTGTAAAAAGCCAAAAACCTGAATTGTATGAATGACAGTGCGAAAAACTGTCTGGAAGTGTTGATTAGAGGAGAAAAGTGCAGTCTATGCTCACTTATGAAGAGTAAAGCCCTAGGGCTAAGCCACAATGGAAAACAAGCCCTAGGCTTGGAAATTTCATAATGTTTGGCTATCCTTGTTTGACCTTGAAGAAGAGGTCCAAGGTCAAATCCGACCACACCAGAAGATTCCCAGCCCATGACTTCTTATAGGTTGGTTTACCATCCAAAACCTCTAGGACCAATAATAAGTGAGTTATAAGAACTTTTAAGTTTTCCTATGCTCGTTTGACCTTGAAGGGTGGGGTCCAAGGTCAAATCTGACCACACCAAAAGACTCCCAGCCCATGATTTCCTATAGGTTGGTTTACCATCCTAAACCTCTATGACCAATAATAAGCGAGTTATAAGCACTTTTAAGTTGAGGTATCCTCATTTGACCTTGAAGGGGGGGTCCAAGGTCAAATCTGACCACACCAAAAGATTCCCAGCCCATGATTTCCTATAGGTTGCTTTACCATCCCAAACCTCTAGGACCAATAATAAGCGAGTTATGAGCACTTTTAAGTTTGCCTATCCTCGTTTGACCTTGAAGGAAAGGCCAAGGTCAAATGCGACCACACGAAAAGATTCCCAGCCCACGATTTCCTTTCTGTTGGTTTACCATCCCAAACCTGTAGGACCAATAATAAGCAAGTTATAAGCACTTTTAAGTTTGGCTATGCTTGTTTGACCTTGAAGGAGAGGCCCAAGGTCAAATCCGACCATACCAGAAGATTTCCAGCCCATGATTTCCTACATGTTGGTTTAACATCCCAAACCTCTAGGACCAATAATAAGCGAGTTATAAGCAATTTTATGTTTGGCTGTCCTCGTTTGACCTTGAATGAGGGGCCCAAGGTCAAATCCAACCACACCAAAAGATTCCCAGCCCATGATTTCCTATGTTGGTTTACCATCCCAAACCTCTAGGACCAATAATAAGCGAGTTATAAGCACTTTTAAGTTTGGCTATGCTTGTTTGATCTTGAAGGAGAGGCCCAAGGTCAAATCCGACCACACCAGAAGATTTTCAGACCATGATTTCCTACATGTTGGTTTACCATTCAAAACCTCTAGGATCAATAATAAGCAAGTTATAAGCACTTTTAAGTTTGACTATACTCATTTGACCTTGAAGGAGAGGCCCAAGGTCAAATCCGACCACACCAAAAGATTCCCAGCCTATGGTTTCCTACATGTTGGTTTACAATCCCCAACCTCTAGGACCAATAATAAGCGAGCTATAAGCACTTTTAAGTTTGGGTATGCTCGTCTGACCTTGAACAATGGGCCCAAGGTCAAATGTGACCACACCAAAAGATTCCCAGCCCATGGTTTCCTATATGTTGGTATACCATCCCAAACCTCTAGGACCAATAATAAGCGAGTTATTAGCACTTTGAACTTTGCCTATCCTCGCTTGACCTTGAACGAGGGGCCCAAGGTCAAATCTGACAACACCAGAAGATTCCCAGCACATGATTTCCTATATGTTGGTATACCATCGCAAACCTCTAGGACCAATAATAAGCGAGTTCAAGGCTTAATCTTAGCAAATTTTTTATGAACTTATAATCAGTCACCCGTCAATCGGTCAGTTATGGCCCGATTGATCCGAATATCGACCGGCGGCGGCTGACTGAAAACCAGTGGTGAAACCAATAAGCATCCCCTTTTCAAGGGACGCTTAATTATTTAAAAAATAAAAAGAAAGATCCAAGTCTTGTACAAATAAAAGGAAATCTACCTGTGGCCTAGTACATATATGCAAGATAAGAGAGAAATCCCTTCAATAGTCAATGAGAAAATTGTGATAAAATTTAACACTTTGGGTGGTGCTACCTCACTTCTAATGGCTCTGGGGAACAGACGAACAGACAGATCTGCCCACATTTTACGATTTATCATCCTTGATAGATAAGGAATCTTTTAAAATTAACAACATGTCTCTGGGCCTTATAGTTTCATCGGAGAAGATGTTCATGTGTACGTGGATGTACGGGCACCGGTGTACGGGCACCGCAGGGTGACAACATAATGTCAGCTGACTGACAAGTCAGCTGACATAAAAAGCACTCACAGTAAAAATGTCAATCAGGTGACATTTCAGAAAATTAAGGACTTTTTGTATCCAGAATATGACTGGTCTTTCCTAGACCATAAACACTTCTTTCCTTTGGACAAGCCCTACTCATGATGTAAAAATTTATTGAACTATGCTTATTGCTTTTGGAGTAATTTCAAATAAAGATACACATGAAACTATAATTCCCATAGTTATGGAAAAAAAACCTGGTAGAGGTTTGTGCTCTATGAGTGCTTTCCAGTTTTTCTCCAAGTGATTTTCTGCTCTTTAGAAGGACAATTCCAATTTGTTACATGTTAAATATATGCAACATGTACAAGTGAATGAATCTTCTAAAGCTTTTACTTTTCTGATAAATGTGCACACACACCTTGGTAACAGTAACCTCAGCAATACATGTATATACCCCTGCTACTTGGATAATCAACTTGATAGAAACCACAAGATATAAATTTCACTCTCTTGACAGTTGTAAAACATACAAAACAGTGGGGGGGTAATGCTGGGAGAGGTGGGGTGGGGACGCAGTTAAAGGAACCAGTTGGAGATTTTCCTTAGACTGAATACTTGCTTTCTTCCAGTACTGGCAAAATATCTTGTTTGAAAGAGTCAGTTACAACCACAAAACACAGATGCAGATGATGGGCTATTAAATAGATGGTTTTCAGATAACATAAACACTTTCAGTGGGGTAGTAGATAACAATGGATAAGCTTTCCTTGCAGATTTGGTGTGTTGTGATGTATATTTCCTAGGGCTGAGTTGAGAGTCTTGTAATTAAAGATGAGTATTTGATTAAACAGTGTATGTGTGCACATTTGGGTACTTTTTGTTGTTGGTAGTTGAGACACATATCAACATACTACTGCAGTGGAGTTTTGATGAGTTGATGGTTTTCTTTATTGCATGATATAATTATCAAGTATTATTGTTCACTCTTCAATGGAACAAAATTGAACATATAAAATATGGTTTTAATATCAGTTTAATGTGACTTATCAGAATTACTGAATCCTGTTGCTCTGAATATATTAATTGTTTTGGAATCAAAGAAATCTCAGGTGAGTTTTAATTATTAACTTTCTAATATATAAATTTTTTATCAAAAAAACATTTTTGTCCCTTATTTTTGAATGCCACAAAAAACAAATAGTACTGTAAAAAAAATTTTAATAGTATATGTGTGTGGACATATTATACTTGTGGCTGATATATTCTTCTAGAAATCATTACATTCAGAGGATTGCACAAAAAACAAACTAGACAAAAGAAAATGAACCAAACGATACTGGACAAAAAGACACCAAAAAGTTTTAATACAAGGACAACTGTTTTGTTGAAACAATTTTAAAATATTTTAAAGTTATGTTAAACTGGTCCAACACCACTAGTAGCGTCAAATTAAACATACTAATATTTCAGGCTTATATAAAGCAGTGAACTAAACATTGACTTTGCATAAATACCACTCTTTTGAAAAGCAATCCAGTATTTATGATTCTACAGCTGATTTTTATGTCAGCTGACTTGTCACTCCCCCAACTCCATTTAACCCTGTTATTTTAGCCCTTCTATTATCCGATCCTTCTATTATCCGAACCAATTGTCCCTCCCCCAAGAGGGTCAGATAATAGAGGTTATACTGTCTTTAGTTTCAATATGTTATTCACCTATTTTGGGGTCAGCTATAACATAGTAAAATTCCACACCTGTGGCTCATTGCATAGCCAAGTAATAGCTACTTTGAGGTTCTTACTCAACACTAAATCATTTATAACTTGAAAAGTATTGCATTTAGAGCATTTTGTTAAAATATGTTAGTCAGCTACTTTTTCATTAACTACAACATGGTGAGTAACTATGTTGACTATCTCAATAGCTAAGTGAGTAATATCTACTTTTCAGTAACTTCCATCATGAGTAAAATCACTTGTAACTTGAAAACTATTGCATTTACAGAATTTTGTGTAAATATGTTATTGACATACTTTTGGGTCAGCTATAACATAGTAAAATTTCAGACCTGTAGCTCATGGTATTGCTGAGTAATAGCTAATTTTAGGTGATCACTGTTGAGTAAATCACTTATAACTTGAAAACTATTGCATTTAGATTATTTAGTTTCAGTATGTTATTCACCTATTTTGGGGTCAGCTATAACATAGTAAAATTAAAACTACTGCATTTGCTTTAATATGTTTTTAACTTACTTTTTAAACCTTAACAGTTTTCTTCTTACTTTCCTTCTGAACACCATTTCCAGGGCACAACTTTTGTGTCCTTCTGTCACTTTTACTCTGAAACTCAAAACACACAGCCGACACAGAGCCCATGAACGGACACTGATTGCTTGTTTTTACATGAAATTACCTATTTCACTTGTCAAAACTGTTTGCTCTAAGTAAACTGAGAATGTTCTATGTGTGTAGAGAAACTTACATTCTCAGTGTGCAGAGTTATTTTCCTTTGCATATGCAGATAATTTAGATAATTCTGATGCTAATAAAAGTATAACAAGTAGCAAAAATGATGGGGATAACACAGAACTTACCACATAAGGAATGTACAGGAATAAAACTTTGGTCCCTGTGTATCTAATTATAAAAGTAGCAATAATTTGAAAAAGGATAAATTGGAGTAAAAATGATTCATCTAAAATTTCATTTATATTGCATTATCGTATTGGACAATAATAAAGTTTTTATATCTGGATCCAGAATCTTAAAAAATATCAGTGTCAATGCAAGTGGCTTGCTATGGCAGAGATCTGGCCACCCTATTGTTTTGGTAGCCCAGGAGTCAAAATTATGTTCTGGGGAGTCAAAACATCAAAAATTTTGACTGTTGTTTGTGTTCAAGCTGAAGGGCACAGTTTCTTTCAGATTTATTTTATATTTAGTGCATGAATTGGTGGGTATGAGCTAAGTCTCACCACCCTACCTTTTTTGTACGACTAGGGTCAAAATCAAGCGACTAATAGCTATTTTAAGCCCAGGAGTCAAAATTATGCTCTGGGGAGTCAAAAGCCCCAAAAATTTTTACTTGTAACTTGAAAACTGTTGCATTTAGAGAATTTTGTTTAAATATGTTATTCAGCTAGTTTTGGGTCACCTATAACATAGTAAAATTGCGAGACCTGTAGCTCATTCCATAGCCCAGTAATAGCTACTTGGAGGCTCTCACTGTTTAGTAAATCAACTTGAAAACTAGACCTAGCACATCGGAGAACCGATGCAAATTGTATCCACCGTAAAGACAATGCACCAAAACCTCTAGGACCAATAATAAGCAAGTTATAAGCACTTTTAAGTTTGGCTGTCCTCATTTGACCTTGAAGGAGGGGCCCAAGGTCAAATCCGGCCACACCAGAAGATTCCCAGAGCATGATTTCCTATATGTTGGTTTACCATCCCAAACATCTAGGACCAATAATAAGTGAGTTATAAGCACTTTTTAGTTTGGCTGTCCTCATTCAACCTTGACCGTGGGGCCCAAGGTCAAATCCGACCACACCAGAAGATTCCTAGCCCATGATTTTCTATATGTTGGTTTACCATCCCAAACCTCTAGGACCAATAATAAGCGAGTTATAAGCACTTTTAAGTTTGGCTGTCCTCATTTGACCTTGAAGGAGGGGCCCAAGGTCAAATCCGGCCACACCAGAAGATTCCCAGAGCATGATTTCCTATATGTTGGTTTACCATCCCAAACATCTAGGACCAATAATAAGCGAGTTATAAGCACTTTTTAGTTTGGCTGTCCTCATTCAACCTTGACCGTGGGGCCCAAGGTCAAATCCGACCACACCAGAAGATTCCCAGCCCATGATTTTCTATATCTTGGTTTACCATCCCAAACATCTAGGACCAATAATAAGCGAGTTATAAGCACTTTTAGGTTTCGCTGTCCTCATGTGACCTTGAAGGAGGGGCCCAAGGTGAAATCCGACCACGCCAGAAGATTCCCAGCCCATGATTTTCTGTATGCTGGTTTACCATCCCAAACCTCTAGGACCAATAATAAGCGAGTTATAAGCACTTTTAAGTTTGGCTGTCCTCGTTTGACCTTGAATGAGGGGCCCAAGGTCAAATCCGACCTCACCAGAAGATTCCCAGCCCATGATTTTCTATATGTTGCTTTACCATCCCAAACCTCTAGGACCAATAATAAGCGAGTTATAGGCACTTTTACCTTTGGCTATCCTCGTTTGACCTTGAAGGAGGGGCCCAAGGCCAAATCCGACCACGCCAGAAGGTTCCCTGCCCATGATTTTCTATATGCTGGTTTACCATCCCAAACCTCTAGGACCAATAATAAGCGAGTTATGAGCACTTTTAAGTTTGGCTGTCCTCGTTTGACCTTGAAGGAGGGGCCCAAGGTCAAATCCAACCACACCAGAAGATTCCCAGCCCATGATGTCCTATATGTTGGTTTACCATCCCAAACCTCTAGGATCGATAATAAGCAAGTTATAAGCACTTTTAAGTTCGACTATCCTCGTTTGACCTTGAAGGAGGGGTCCAAGGTCAAATCTGACCACATCAGAAGATTCGCAGCACATGATTTCCTATAGGTTGGCTTCACATTGCAAACCTCTAGGACCAATAATAAGGGAGATATAGGCACCTTTAAAGTCCGCTATGTGGGTTACTTCGGCACTCCGTGGATGACCTTGAATTAGGAGCTTCAAGGTCAAATGTGTGCAAGGTTGTAGAGGACATGTATATGTGTCATACATATCACCTATGAAGAGATTCCACCTTCTACCTATGAGGAACAGCCAGTAGAAAAATGTAGATTATTTTCAAAGAAATACCCGTGGCGGCCATCTTGTTTTTCAGAATGAGGCGATTTTCCTTCCCAGAGAAGCTTACCCCCCAATGAAGATATCCTGAAAATTTGGTGAACCTAGCTGCTGTTGTTTTCCTGTTAGAGTGTTAACGCCGAAAATCTCTCTACGCGCGGTGGCGGCGGCGTAGCGGACGCTAAACCAAAGTATCCACCGGATGCTTCCGGTGGATACAACTAATGCAAAAGTGCTTATAATTCGCCTATTATTGGTCCTAGAGGTTTGAAATCTGAAACCAATCTATAGAAAATCATGGGCTAGGAATCTTTTCATGTTCTCAGATTTGACCTTGGGCCCTCTCCTTCAAAGTCAAACAAGGATAGCCAAATTTAAAAGTGCTTATAACTCACTTTTTATTGGTCCTAGAGGTTTACAATGTGCAAAACAACAAAAAGGAAATTATGGGCTAGGAATCTTCTGCCACTGTGGCCTAGCGGGTAACACACTTGTCTAGGAACTCAGAGGATGTGGGTTCAATCCCAGGTACAGGCAGATACATAGTGGCTCGGATGACCACTTAAAATGGCGGTCCTCTGTCATTGGGTCCTATCCCCAGTGGCAGGTTAAAGAACCTCAAGGACGTTGATAAATGGTCATCCTTGAGCCTCTATCTTCCAGTTAGGGGAATGTGAGTTACATGTGAGTTGGGGCTGTACCTGTACAGTCGGATTGGTTAAATAGCGCTTTGAGTCCTGTAGTATATGGAGATATTGCGCTGAGTATAAATACATACATAAAAAAAAAACATAATTCTGATGTGGTCAGATTTGACCTTGGGCCCCTCCTTCAAGGTCAAACAAGGATAGCCAAATTTGAAATTGCTTATAACTCACTTATTATTGGTCCTAGAGGTTTGCAATGTGAAAACAACCAAAAGGAAATGATGGCCTAGGAATCTTCTGATGTGGTCAAATTTGACCTTGGTCCTCTCCTTCAAGGTCAAAAGAGCATAGCCAAACTTAAAAGTGCTTATAACTCGCTTATTATTGGTCCTAGAAGTTTGCAATGTGAAACCAACCTATAGGAAATCATGGGCTAATAATCTTCTGATGTGGTAAGATTTGACTGTGGGCCCCTCCTTTAAGGTCAAACAAGTGCTTATAACTTGCTCATTATTGGTCCTAGAAGTTTGCAATGTGAAACCACCTTATAGGGAATCATGGGCTTGGAATCTTCTAATGTGGTCAAATTTGACCTTGTGACCCTCCTTCAAGGTCAAATGAGGACAGCCAAAAAGTGCTTATAACTTCAGGAATCTTCAGCCTCTATGTCTTTTATTATTACTTCTACAGGTTTGCTATGTTCGGGGATACACTGCCGGCTCGCAATAAAGTGAACAGCATAAGTCTAGTTACATTAACAAAATTAGTTAATTGTTAACAGAGGGAACATTAAATAAAGTATATTTACTTTATAGAAAAAAAGGGATGCGTCCTTTTTAGAAAAGTAAGGATTTGCAGTTTCTGTGAAAGCGACAGGTCCTTTCCACAAAAGTGAAGATTTGCAGTCTCCGTAAAAAGGACACATCCTTTTCAAAAAAAATTAAGATTTGCAGTTTCTGTGAAAAGGACGCGTCCTGTTTTCAAAAGTGAGGAATTGCAGTTTCTGTGAAAAGGACGTCCTTTTCAAAAAAGTGAAGATTTGCAGGTTCTGTGAAAAGGACGCGTCCTTTTCAGAGAAGTGAGGATTTGCAGTTTCTGTGAAAAGGACGCGTCCTTTTCAGAAAAGTGAGAATTTGCAGTTTCTGTGAAAAGGACGCGTCCTTTTCAGAAAAGTGGGGATTTGCAGTTTCTGTGAAAAGGACGCGTCCTTTTCAGAGAAGTGGGGATTTGCAGTTTCTGTGAAAAGGACGCGTCCTTTTCAGAAAAGTGAAGATTTGCAGTTTCTGTGAAAAGGACGCGTCCTTTTCAGAGAAGTGAGGATTTGCAGTTTCTGTGAAAAGGACGCGTCCTTTTCGAGAAGTGAGGATTTGCAGTTTCTGTGAAAAGGACGCGTCCTTTTCAGAAAAGTGAAGATTTGCAGTTTCTGTGAAAAGGACGCGTCCTTTTCAGAGAAGTGAGGATTTGCAGGTTCTGTGAAAAGGACGCGTCCTTTTCAGAGAAGTGAGGATTTGCAGTTTCTGTGAAAAGGACGCGTCCTTTTCAGAGAAGTGAGGATTTGCAGTTTCTGTGAAAAGGACGCGTCCTTTTCAGAGAAGTGAGGATTTGCAGTTTCTGTGAAAAGGACGCGTCCTTTTCAGAGAAGTGAGGATTTGCAGTTTCTGTGAAAAGGACGCGTCCTTTTCAGAAAAGTGAAGATTTGCAGTTTCTGTGAAAAGGACGCGTCCTTTTCAGAAAAGTGAAGATTTGCAGTTTCTGTGAAAAGGACGCGTCCTTTTCAGAAAAGTGAAGATTTGCAGTTTCTGTGAAAAGGACGCGTCCTTTTCAGAGAAGTGAGGATTTGCAGTTTCTGTGAAAAGGACGCGTCCTTTTCAGAAAAGTGAAGATTTGCAGTTTCTGTGAAAAGGACGCGTCCTTTTCAGAGAAGTGAGGATTTGCAGTTTCTGTGAAAAGGACGCGTCCTTTTCGAGAAGTGAGGATTTGCAGTTTCTGTGAAAAGGACGCGTCCTTTTCAGAAAAGTGAAGATTTGCAGTTTCTGTGAAAAGGACGCGTCCTTGTCAGAGAAGTGAGGATTTGCAGGTTCTGTGAAAAGGACGCGTCCTTTTCAGAGAAGTGAGGATTTGCAGTTTCTGTGAAAAGGACGCGTCCTTTTCAGAGAAGTGAGGATTTGCAGTTTCTGTGAAAAGGACGCGTCCTTTTCAGAGAAGTGAGGATTTGCAGTTTCTGTGAAAAGGACGCGTCCTTTTCAGAGAAGTGAGGATTTGCAGTTTCTGTGAAAAGGACGCGTCCTTTTCAGAGAAGTGAAGATTTGCAGTTTCTGTGAAAAGGACGCGTCCTTTTCAGAAAAGTGAAGATTTGCAGTTTCTGTGAAAAGGACGCGTCCTTTTCAGAGAAGTGAGGATTTGCAGTTTCTGTGAAAAGGACGCGTCCTTTTCAGAAAAGTGAAGATTTGCAGTTTCTGTGAAAAGGACGCGTCCTTTTCAGAGAAGTGAGGATTTGCAGTTTCTGTGAAAAGGACGCGTCCTTTTCAGAGAAGTGAGGATTTGCAGTTTCTGTGAAAAGGACGCGTCCTTTTCAGAAAAGTGAGGATTTGCAGGTTCTGTGAAAAGGACGCGTCCTTTTCAGAGAAGTGAGGATTTGCAGTTTCTGTGAAAAGGACGCGTCCTTTTCAGAAAAGTGAGGATTTGCAGGTTCTGTGAAAAGGACGCGTCCTTTTTAGAAAAGTGAAGATTTGCAGTTTCTGTGAATAGGACGCGTCCTTTTTACAAAAGTGAGGATTTGCAGTTTCTGTGAAAAGGACGCGTCCTTTTCAGAAAAGTGAAGATTTGCAGTTTCTGTGAAAAGGACGCGTCCTTTTCAGAGAAGTGAGGATTTGCAGTTTGTGTGAAAAGGACGCGTCCTTTTCAGAAAAGTGAGGATTTGCAGGTTCTGTGAAAAGGACGCGTCCTTTTTAGAAAAGTGAAGATTTGCAGTTTCTGTGAAAAGGAAAATTTGCAGTTTTAAGGAATCGTCCTTTTCACAAAAGTGAATATTTGCACTTTCTGTGCATTCTTATGCACCAAACTAGGGTAAATGTAGGAAATATTTATAGCCTTTTGCAGCAAAAGTATCAAAATGCTGAATTTTTATGCCTAAAAGGGACACTCTGATTTTTCCCTTTTAAATCTGAGAGCAGTTAGACCAACATCTTGGTTTTGAAAGCTCAAGAGACAACCAGTTGAGTTTTTAAGACAGGGGTTACACGAGAAAATTTATGTGATGTGTAACTATAATTGTATCTGTGTAAGAGTGTTCTCAACATACTGGAAGACCTAATTGAATAATTAAAGAATAAAATGAATTAAATAATATAATATTACAAGAATATTAAAGAATAAAATGAATTAAATAATAACATATACCAGGTTAATTCTAAACATATACCAGGTTAATTCTATTCATATTCAGTAAAGGACCCTATTAAAGCATGTACCGTCCAGTGACTCATTAGGTTTGACAGACATGATACAGCACAACATATATAGCTGTTGACTCTAGACAGATATGGTTTAGACAGAGTTAAAAGTTTAATGGGTTTTGCAGTATTAAATATTAATATTCCTGGTTTCAATGTGCTATTCAGCGTCAGCCTGTTTTGTTATTTTCTTGTAAATACCACAGTCGTTAGAATCTCACCGCTCTATGTTTCTTACTGCTGTGTGTATATCTTTTACCATCCTTAATTACTTATTCATCAATCTATTGGCATAAAATCTTTGCAGCAATATGTACTACCCATGATGCTGAATTTTCACAAATTTTCACATTCATCAGACACTGATAGCGGCACTCTTTCAAGTCTGAATATTATCGAGTCCCTGGAGCTCCAGTAATGTGACAAAATTGACCACACAAAAAACAACAACATAAATTTCTCAGTCCATGTCACTCAAAGTGAAAAGTTACTTGAAATAAACTTATCAGCATTGCCAATACAATATTGAAAGTACTTACTATTTAAGATTCAAAGGTTATGGTATGACCGCTATTTCTTTGTTTTTAGAATGTTAGTTGAAATGCAATGATTTTTGTGCAATTTCATTTTCTATGTGCATTTGCAAAAAAATAAATTCCTTCATGACAGCCTAAGTATCCCAATGTTGTAATTGCATCCTTATGCTTTTTTATTATTTATGGAATTGTATATATCTCAACCACAAACACTAAATCATTGAAAATGGGACTGTTAAAATGTAGGATATTTTATTTTTGTCCAGAGTATGATCAGGATCTTTCTCAAAGTTAATCGTTTATTCATTTGGTCAGGCCCCACCCCACATAAAAATTCTTATAAATATGTAATCATCAGTTTTGGAGTTAATACATGAACAGAGAGACAAATAAACAAAAGGAAAAAAATAAAACACCCCAAAACATAACTTCCTGGAGGGTGGTAAAAAGAAGATACACCCGTATTTATTTAATATGTAGAACAATTTAAGAGCCACAATTTTAAGAGAATAAGACTATGTGTTTGTCTTTGTTATCTGTAGGCTACACAAGTGAGTGTCACGGAGTATCAATAAGTCACTGTAATGAAAACGCTTACTGCTAGGCCAAGATAAGGTAATACATGCGACTAAATCTGCAGTTAAAAACATACTGACATTGCAACACATTTGACTTAAGTCAAGCTGAGAAGTTGTTTGTTCACTAAAAAAATACCTACAAAATCTACAATGAAATATTTGTCTGTAAATGTGATTTAACAAAAAGTGGCAATACACAGATAGATTTAGGTGGCATATTATTTTGGAAACATAAATTTCTTTAAATTTCATAAAACACAAATATAAAACACTATAGCCACATACGGTATACTCTCAATAAAATATCACAAATCATAAAAGTTATTGTGTGGCTACATGTTAACTCTTTATCTCTATAAGCTAATCTGATTGGCTGTGTATGAACTTTTTACTTAAGAACAGCAATCTGATTGGCTTATATCAATTTCCAAAGAATGAATTCTTGTTTAAAACACACACTGTATAATTTCTTGCTAGGATAAACAGAAATATATATATTTTGGTAATATATTTTCATTGCCTGATATAATTAAATTATATCTCAGTTGTACTATTAGTTTCATAAGTAAACTAATAGAGAAACTAAAAAGAAATAACAGAAATATTTCCTTTTCAAAGTATAACTCAAAAGCCAGGATAAAAGAAATAGCTTCATTAATAACAAACTTTGTCTTGCAATTTATCTTTCAATTAACAAAACCTTTGACAGATATCATGAGCTATGGCAAAATCCGGCAGGTTTTAAAGGTTGTAGTATTGTGTTACATAAAAGGTATGCCTGAAGCAATTTGTCATCCTAATTTTAACCTATTCATATTTTTAACACACCTTAGCTTGAACAAATACTCTGATTTTTTTTAAAAGAAAGCATATCTTGACATAACAGAATAAGAAATGAGAAATTTACCACAATGTGAAATTTACCAGTGACTGAAATCCCTCTTTTCTTTAACTTAACTTGTAGGATATGTTTTGATATATTATGCTTGAGCCTCGATAGAGCTCATGCCTCTAGGGATCACTTTTGTTTTGTTTTTTTGTCTCTGAACTTTCATGAATTGTGGTGCAGGGTGATGAGTATTTGTCTGCTCACTGAAGTTAAGCGTCAATGGACTATGTTAGTACTTGGATGGGTGACCGTCTGAGTTCTACACCAGCTGTGGGATGAGTCTGAGTTGGAATTTCTATGTGTCCCCATACTTTTGTAAATTCTAATGAACTACTTGTGTCTCTGATGGCTTTGCGCTTGTGCTAGGGAACCAAAACACCTTTTGGCCTTGTTAGTTATTTTTGACTACATTAGGCCTCTCAATCAGATCTGACCTGATCGAATATTGGCTCAAATTTTGAAGAGGTGGAGTATTCTACCATAACACAGATATGTCCATGAATTTGATTGGCTAAATGAGGAAATACTTCATGGGTAGAATCAGCATAACCTGTGGCTTCCTATTATCACTCATTACAGCTGACTCAACAACACCTGCGGGGGTTTAGAACCTCAAACCATGGTAAAATTCTGCATATACCATGGTTTGGTCAGTGGTTATTCCTATATTGTAATTGTGTCTGTTTGCTTAATGCTCAAATTTGTACTAGATCTTTTTTAACACATGCACACAGGTATCTGGCATTCATAAAGCACTCATACATATTAGAAGATATAAGTTTAACAGACAGAGTCTCTGTGTTTGCTTTAGCCTAATGTAAAAGCCAGTACATGTATGAGTAGATTATATAAATTGAAACTTCATTGTTTGAACAGAAAATTTCCTCTAGCTGAAACTATACATTGTTAATCAGGGACATATATTCACACCAGCTGGGGTTTACCCATGACTTGCTCATCCTCAAAGATGGCGGATCTGGACGGTGAATCCATAATCCTTATTGTGATTTTTTTTGGCAATATCTGCAGGGCATAACTCTGAAATGTTTAATTGAATTGGGGTTAAAAAATGTAAGAAGGGGTTACCTAGCCTTGCTTAATGCTCAAATTTGTACTATATCTTTTTTAACACATGCACACAGGTATTCGGTATTCATAAAGCACTCATACATAGAAAATGTAAGTTTAACAGAGTCTCTGTGTTTGATGTATGCTAATGTAAAAGCCAGTACATGTATGAGTACATAATATAAATTGAAACTTCATTATCTGAACAGAAAATTTCCCCTAGCTGAAACAAAAATTGAGCTTTTAGCTAGGGTCTACCCAGTTGGCTCAGTCCTCCTGAATATTGAACCTGGTCTAGATCTAAATAGGAAATCAAGATTTTTTTTCAGTGGTTTTTCAGTACTACCCGAGACTGAGGGTTTGTGTGTTCTCAGACATTGCTGGTTTTATTCTACTTTTAAAGGGTGACCCAAGCGGTAAAGTTGACATTGTGTGGCAAATTACATATTACTGACTGTATATGTGACAATAACAGGATTTTTTTGTGAATATAGTAGAAACTGACACTAAAGGTGAATGAATTTGTTGGAAAGGAGTTATTACCGGTAATATCTTTGAAAAAGACAACAGGGTTATTGACCAAGTTTAACTCTCTCCAGATTACATTACCCAATCTTTTTTAACTGTTTCAGAAAATGTCTTTAAAAATTGGGGTGAAAAAGAATACAGTGCTCTTCATTATGAAATAATGCATCACGTGATTATCCGAGAGCCATCTATTTATTTCAAATTTGATGAACCTACAAAAGTCTTGTTGAAATACCTGTAATGTTGTAAGTCTCCAGGGGCCGTATTCTTAGCCTAATCGCAGGCCTAAATTCGCTATATTTTTATACAAAGTTAAATTTAGACTTGCTAAAGACCTCTTGTGAACATAGGCCCCATATTAATAGACTGTATTTAAATGAGTTTTAATATCTAAACAGTAAAAATTTAAATACCGGTAAGCATAATCATTCAAATGGATCTCAAAATTGAGTACAGGTAGGACCATATTTGAGGTCCCAGAATAAAAAAAGTACAAGACTTGTATAATAGGAAAACGTCCCGAATGACATATACAGAAAAAATATATCACGAATGAAGATAACAATATTATACGAGTGCGCAGCACGAGTATTATGTGGGTGTTCCACCACACGACTAAGGCTCCCGATTAAGGGTTTTTGAGGGTCGGTTTCAGAAATATGCTTAGTCCCAGGCGTCCTGTAAGGGTCGGTTGTGGTCGGTTGTGGCCGTGAGAGAAATCAAACATGTTTGATATTTCTCCCGACCCCAACCGATTATTTTTTCCCGCCATAAACAAAATGTACAGTCCCAGGCTTCCTCAGGCCTCCTCAGACCAAAATTACACAGTCCTATGCTGTCCCAGGCCGCCTGCGACCCTTAGTCCCCGACCCTTAGTCCCAGACCTCTATCACTTAGTCCCAGGCTTCCTGCGACCCTTAGTCCCATTGCCAAACAAAAATCGGCGATCCTGGTCTGGGGACGCCTGGGGACGCCTCAGGACACCTTGTGGGGTCGGGACTTAATCCTGGGTTAGTCGGGGCTTAGTCCCAGGAGGCCTGAGGCGTCCTGGGACCCAGTCGGTTTGTCTACGACTAGAAAAATGGCTTAATCGGTTCTTAGTCCCAGACCAGTTGGGGACAGTCTGGGGCCTCCTGGGGCGTCCTGAGGCCGATCTGTAGTTAATCCCAGACCTTCATACCGATTCTGTCTTCCACCCCATTGGTCAATTTTTTTTCCATTTTTTCCAAGACTACCCACGATTAAGGGTCCCAGACAGGATCGGGGCTTAATCCTTTGGTGGAACAGGGGCATTATATTGTTAATCTTCATGAGTGATATATTTTTTCTGTATATGTCTGATGAGGGATGTTTTACTTTTATTATCCACCATTTTGTGGGATTTATGGGTCAAATAATATGAATATTTAATGAGAAAACGTGAAACAGACTGTTAAAAAGGATGAGCAACACTGAATAAAAAACTTCAATCTTTACCTTGCAATATCTCAGTCATTTCTGCATGGATATTTATGCAACATACATGAGCAGAAGCGCTAGAATAACACCTTTCTAATGATATATTATACATATTTTTAAGTTACATACTTTCCGAGATATTGTTGAAAAACCGGAAGTTAATCACACTCAATATCCATAGTACCGGGGCGCCGGTGTATACAAAAAAAATACATCCCGGTCTGTATTTCCCCGTATTTAGGGCAAATACGTCGCGTGGTGGATAATAAAAGTTTGTAGTTTAAGTGGAGATAAACCATAACTAAGAGAAAAATTCTGTTGATATTAGAGGATCTAGTTATACAGCATCTATTGTATATTAATTTATCCTAGGAAACAAATTAAATAGAAATGTAAATGAAATATCAGCTTTGATCTGCAGTTACAGTTGTCTTTGGAAACAAGAAAAAAACACACATATTGCCATTAGATGAAGTTTGGAAACAAGGAAATAATGCACCCATTGCCATAAGATGAGGAAGTCAATAAAACAATGTCAAATTCCAATAAAGGAAGTCTGCTTTGCCTGTTGTTTGGCAACTTCAAAGTAAATTAACAGAATTTGAAGTCTGTGTAACCAGAACTTTACATAACAAATATCCACAGGATCTAGTGCTTAGGTTACTACTATCTCTACCAATACAAAAAGTCATGTACATTTAAAATGCTACATTTTCTGATCTTAGAACCTCAAAGCAAATCTGATTTACTTAGACAGAGACTGCTGTACTGACAGATATTATCTCTTTGTATTTAATTTGTTTCTAATGAACAATCTATGGTAAGATTCAAACTAAGCAAAGTAAATAAATCTAAAACAGTATCAATCAACAGAATATGTGGAAGGATTAGTACTTTAAAAATAAAATTAAGGCAATATTAAATAATCATATTGTCAAATAATACTATGTAATTGGCTTATTGCAATTATGGTCATCCCATATGCGATACATATACATGTACAGAACTTGAAGAAATTACTAAAATTGCAGGGTCAATTAAAATGTGATTTTAAAGAAACAACAAGTATAGAAATCTGCTAATCTTCTTTTACAAACACAAAAGATTTTAACACTACATGTCAGTTACTGTTGATACCATCTCAGGAAAACAAACAGACAAGTCAATTTGCAGTGCATAGGTTCATCTGAGTACACATATGTGACTATTACAGCTTTCTAACTGGACTTATTAACTTATTCAACCAAAAAAGAAATGCAAATTTTATAAAGAATAAATTATAATATAGCTTGCACTTCTTTTTTTTTTGTTAAGTATATAATTGTTGAAGCAATGCATTTTACACGAGTCAAGAAGGTTATTTGATTGTTTGGATTCTGTTTGTTTGCATGTTGGCAAGACTACGGAAAAACTACTATAGGTCATATTTTCTCAGTTAATGGGTCTTGGTGTAACATAGAACTAATTTAATTTTATGATTGATCTGCAACCAATTCCAGATCCAGCACTTTTTAAAGGATTTGATATCATTCCACTCATATTCAAAAGTGAATGTGTTGGGCCCTGTGGAGGTTTGCACCCTCTGAGTGCACTTACTAGTACTTTTGCAGTTGTTAGTGATACAACCCATTAGCTAGGTTAATGTCATCTGAATTACTTGAGGTCACCACAAAGTTATGACTTAAAGTCAGAGTTTAAGTGTTTCAAAAACGCACACCTCAAGCTTTTTAAAACACTGTGTATCAGTTAATAATCATTTTAAAGAACATAATAAATCTGCAATATAAGTGTTGTGTAAAAATTAATCCCATTAATTATCATTTTTTTTCCCATCAACAATTTTAGCATGATGATGGCAGTGTTCGCTCTCGAGCGCGATTTCGCGAGTTTGTACACACTCTGGGGCGAGTTGTCGCAAAATCAACTCACCAACGCGTCTGTGCTGTCGCTACCAGACGAAACACTCAAAACTGACGGAAGAAATTCGTCTATTATCGGAAGTGACGACGTACATATTTCCTCATAGAAATGTTTGAGAAAAACAGTTTATTTGATTTTATATATCCAGCTAACAATAATTCACGTGAGAATTCGGGTATTCTCACGTGATTTTCGCGCTTTTTGTTGATTTTTAATCTCGTCTTCTGCTTATAGTGTCACAAGCGAAACAGTCGAAACAACTACTGACCAAAGAAATTCGTCTATTATCGGAAGCAACGACGTACATATTTCCTCATAGAAATAGGTGAGAAAGACATGAAAGGGAGTTTATTTTATTTGATACATCCAGCTAACAGTAATTCACGCAAGATTTCGGGTATTCTCACGAGATTTCCGTGCTTTATGTCTATTTTTTAACTCGTCTTCTGCATATTGTGTCACAGGCGAAACAGTCGAAACAACTACTGACCAAAGAAATTCGTCTATTATCGGAAGAGACAAAATATATATTTCTTTATATTTATTTGATGAATCCAGATAACAGTAATATAAAAAACAAATTAAAAAAAAAACAGTAGCACCCAGCCATTAGGCCATTAAGATGTGGTTTAGAAGTGAAATTTAAAAAATAAATTTAAAAAAGGCAAATAAAAACAGAATTAAATATTTATTTTCTGAACTTTTAGTTTAGCATCTATTTCTTATTATTTAAATAAAGAAGATTTTATGCAGTCCCAAATTGGAACTAAATATTTCAAAATATCTTGACGTAAAACATGTCTCACATTTTTTCACGGTTGTCTCGCCTTTTCAAGTGAAGGGAGACAGTCTGTCTCGCATTCATTTTTGACGAGAGCGAACACTGTGATGGTATAATCAATTGTCGTCTTGTGAAGTAGAAATACGAGAGAAATTTTTACTAAAAGGTGAAAAAAAATTATGAAAATTCATACAATTAATGTTTTTGTCCAACTTTTTATAGTTATCAAAGATATTTAGCTTACATGAACAAAGTCAGTTGTTAGATCCCCAAAAAACAACAACACAAGGTCGTCACTCTTATGTGAGGGTGAAGTACTATATTATGATTGTGTGTGTGTCATAAAAATCTGTGCTTGTGAAAAACACTACAAACACTTGCAATGACTGCTAGCTTAATTGGGAATTTCTCAGTTCTTTTAATGGCACAAAAATAATTGTGTAGTATAAGACACTATAATCCTAAACAATAATACTTTAAACCGTAAAAAATCTGTTGTCAGTGGATATTCTGTTTAAAATAATCAACAGCTAAATATACTATGCCTTCTTAGCTATATGACCACACACAGAGTGACTACGTTTACCAAGGCATGTACGATTTTTTTTAAAAATAGCTTTTTGCATCCAGGCGGTGATCTGTATCACTATCAAAATTTAGTAGGATTCATGTTGGACCAAGACCCATGTTTTCCTTTTTTTCATAAAGATCCAATCAGCAATAATTGCATAATTCTGCTAAGAAACAAGCAAACAGACAAATGGACAGGCTGACAACAGACAAATATACAGTCATAAATTCAATATATTTTTGGTGGAGGTTAAACTTGTGTTACTGCATTTCTTTCACAACACTTAAAATCTGTGTGACCTTGAAAGCCTGTGTGCAACAATGATGGCACGATATGAGCCAACACAAGAATAAAGTTGAAACTGATATGACATGCCCTGTTTTCAAATACACCACCACCAACAGTTTTATTGCATCGGTGGGTATCATTAGCACATAACACAGAGATGCAGTTAAAATGGCCAGAAACTTCTTTATTTCTGAATCAAGTCAACACATTTTTTCATCATTTTGTTCAGTTTAAAGAAGATTCATTAATCTGGCCATACTATACTGGATTGGTGGGAATGTGCCTCAAGATGCCTCAGTGATCAAGTAGTCAGACAACAAGTTTGACATTTATTCACTCAGCTTTCACCTCTGTGGTAATGGGTTTGAATCCAAGTTTATTAACTGGGAAAACTTTGTTGAGTTTGCACACACAGTCCCTGAGGCAAATATAATAAATTTGAAAATTTTAATTAGTTAAATGTAGCTTTTATAAGCTACAAACTTACCATGTGGAACTGAATGCTATCTCGGGAGGCTGCAGGCCCGGCCAACATCCAAGAAAAATAGACATTTAGTACTGGCCGGTGCCTCACGGGAAGGTGAACCCCGTAGTAAAATACTGTTTCAACCTCCTTCTTTCAAGTTATAATTTTGCCCGTACCCCCTCAGCAGTAATATGGCGGGGAGGCAGGGTGGGACTCTCTTCAGTTCCACATGGTAAGCTTGTAGCTTATAAAAGCTACATTTAAGTAATTAAAATTTTCAATTTTATTGCAATACAATACTGTGGTCTTTGGGGTGAAGGTCTGTGCCCTTTATCACGTTAGCAGGATTTTGCCACTACTCTAGGTCAGCTGAAATGGTCTCTAAACCAAGGTAGGAGGCTGTCCAACGACTGAGGATATCTCCAGTGCTCCTTCAGAGGTGAAACTGAAAGGGCCTCATGTGAAGGCATCCCTCCGGGACCATCTTCTCCATTGAGGTGAGCAACCCAATTGGCGACATCAAACATCTGGCAGTCAAAACATGTTTTGACTTGAATCGTAGGATCAAATCCTGAAGTTTCAGCCATCTCTCTTGAGTGCGTTTTACAAGGGCTGAGTCTATGTGGTATTTGTAGCCCACAAACAAAAACATCAAAGTAAGTTTGAGTTCGGACTTCTCTTGATTTATGATTCACCCTAAGGACTGTTTCAGGTCTACCATGGTCTGAGTGTTCACTTGTGCCGCCTCCTGAGATGGGGCCCTGATAAGCCAGTCATCCAGGTATTGGTGAAGTCTGACTCGCCTTGTGAGGGCAATCAGTTTCACTTCCTTTACAATAATTGTAAAGACCTGTGGGGCCGTGGCTAGGCCGAAAGGGAGGGAGGTGAACTGGAACAACTGTAAATTGTGGCAAAACCGTAGGTACTTCCTCGAGTTTTGGTGGATGGGCATGTGAAGATAGGTGTCTGACAGGTTTATCAATGACACCCATTCCCTAGGAATCAGAGAGGCCCTGATGGACTCTGGAGTTTCCATTTTGAACCTTTCTACTAGTAGGAAGGTGTTGAGCCTGCTTAGGTCTATCATTGGCCTCCACCATTGGTGAGGCTTGGGGACTAGAAACAGGTGACTGTAAAACCGGAGAGATTTTACATTTTCCACCCTTTCAATTGTGTTCTTTGACAGAAGAGACTGGATAAAAGAGGCCAGAGCTAGATCTTTTTGATGGACCTTGTATCCTGAGTGAATCAGAGGTACTATGGATAATTTGGTATTGTGATGAATGGTAGAATTGTAACCATTTGTAATAATGTTTAACACGTTGTTTGAGCATTTGTTTGTTTGTCAGTCTCTTCTGAAAGAACGGAGGCGACCTCCTACTGGAGGACTGAGGGAGGCTTTTAAGGAGTCATTGAGAGGAGGGGTTTCCACCGCCCTCGTCCCCTTGAGTAAGGTCGAAAACGACCTCTGGAGCATCTGTTATTTGATTTCCCCCTATCTGAGGAAAATGATTGGTTACTGCTTGGAGTGGATTGTCCCCCATAGGGGAGTTTTCTGTAGGAGCCTCTTTTCTTATTGTGGGGACCACAAAAGGGCTTGTTTTGATAGGGCCCAAAACCCAGAGTGTCTTTAGGGGTGCCTTTTTAAGGAGGAACTCTTCTCCGTCCTTAACCAGTTGAGACCGAAACAAAGGAGTGGGCAAAAAGGGGAGCTCCTAACTTCCTGTTGTCTAGAATCACCCAATTCAGGTTGAAGATGGGTCACTTCAGCCTCACGTCTGATAAGGCTTGAATTACCCATGGTGTACAACTCCCTCTGGAGAATGTGGGCTAAGTCCCTACTTAGACAGGCTAAGGCTCTGTGCTGTATGAGAATCCTCTTATTCAAGATATCTAGATAGTCACAGGTTTTTTCACAACCATGTCTGGCTGCTTTATCAGGATTGGCACCCTTTTGAATTTGGCTTTTAATTCTTTTGACAGTAGCCTTGATACTGACCTAGTATTTTTTCATGGTGGTATTGCATTCAGATTCAGTCTTAGTGAAAGTAGCTGAAAAATTAAGAGTGCACAGGTTTTGCCTTGCCTGATGCTCAAACTCTTTGATTACCTGTAGGAGAACCTTGCCCACAGGGGCCCCAGAGGGTTTAGGGGAGATACAAATTTTTGCAAAATCTTTGTTCAATTCCTGTAATCTGTCTTCAAAACAAGGTTGTCCTATTTTGTACCCCTTAGAAGTGGAAGCAGGGGCTTTTATTTATTTGATAAATTAGCGGCCTGAAAGTCCTGTTCAAATTTTTCAAAGGCATCTTTAAGATAAGGAATGAGTGGCTGCATAGCTGATGGGCCCCTTGGCCTAAGTTCCTGTTGGCCTTTTGCATCATGCAGAACCCAGATTGTGGTAGAGAACCTAGGCATAGTGTCCCTGGGGTCAGGGAGATTTAAAATCTGCTTAAAAGTTTCTATGTCCTCTGTATATTGTAAGAGCAAGTCAGACATATCTACCTCAATATAAAACACAAGAATCTGGGTCTGTTTGTTGCTTGTCTTGTTTGGAAGAAGCCCCTTTGGGTTTAGAAGACTTTCTGACTTGGCGGAAGAAGATGAAGTAACATATTTGGTCCGAACCTTATGTTTTCTCTTATCCAAGTGTTTCTTCCGCCTAACCAAACAAACATGCTCGGACTGTTTAGAGTTTGGATGTGATCTGATCTCGGACTGCAACATCTGATCAAACTGTGGTGGTAAGGAAGGCCCACAAAACTCTGTCTCCATGGGCTCATCCGAAGTTCAGGTGTTTGATTGAGTGTTTGGGGATATTGGCAAGTCATATGGTTGTTTGCTCAGACCAGGCTTCAGATCTGCAGCGGAGATCTGATCCACCCCCGCTTCGGAATTTGTCTTTTTGACAGATTTTATTTTGTCTCTAAGAGACTGCAGTGATTCCATAATCGAAGCCTGGAAGACCCCCATTTGTTGCTGGAGTTGGATGTTAAGCTGAGAACCCAGGCTTTGTTTGATTTTATTCTGAATTTTGTTTTGAAGGGCTGTGCCTGGAGTGGGTGGGACAGTCTGAGGCGTTTTCAGAGATAAAGCTTCAAAACGTAATAACTGGGGGCATGAAGGTGAAGAATAAAGTTGTTCAGCAGCATTTTCCAGGTCCTCATGAGAATCTGAGAATGCGTCCTCCACTTCTGGATTCCCCAGGAGATTTTCAATCTTTGTTCTCTCATTGCTGCTCATTTGTGACACAAAGGTCATCACCGTTACCTGCCTCTCTGCAGGAGGGACAATAATTATGCAAATCAAATGGCAAGCAGAAATGATGGCATTTCAAGGATTTGGGTTTGTTTGTGTTCGCTTGGTATAACATATTGGTGGACCAAACAAGCCGAATCGGAAAGTTACAGACACCGAAAATAAGGAAAATACTAATCCTATAACCCCAAAAATGGTACAGAATGAACTATGACAATTAATAAAGAAAATGGCTAAATAAGAAGATCCAACAATACATATATCCAGAGAAATGCAATAATATATCAGTGAGCGAAAATAGACGCTTCCTAGTCACGTGGCCAATCAGAAAGGAGGATTAAGCGGTATTTCACTATGGGGTTCACCTTCCTGTGAGGCACCTGTGGCCTCCAGAGATAACATTCAGTTCCACGTGGTAAGCTATTGTAGTGCAATAAAATTGGTCCTATCGGATTAAGCTTAAGCTTGTTTGCAGAAAGCCACTGCTTGATGTCATCTAAGCAATTTTTAAGCCCATCAAAAGCCTGAGCTACATTCTTGTGCATAAGATGAACATATAACATCTGTCATCAGCATAAAAGCGGAAACAAATGCCACAATGATTTGAATAACTTTGCTGAGAGGTGTAGTATATAATAAAAATAGGAGCCAGAGCCCTGGGGCATACCATACAAATGCCTTCTGGAATCGGATAAAACAGAACCAACCTTGATGCACTAATAGCACTCAGAGGGGTAAGACTTGAACTAGTCTAGAACCAGTCACCACCAACACCAAACCAGGAACTCAGACAGTCAATGAACTTAGTATGACCAATGGTGTCAAATGCTGCAGATTGGTCCAGAACAACAGCAGTAGCTGCACCTCTAGCAAGAGCAACATGGGTTTCATTCTTAATTGAGAGAAATGTGGTTTCGGTCGAGTGACTGAGCTTATAGGTTGACTGACATTATCGTGTCCATTGGGAATGACATAATCATTTAACTGAGAGGCCACCACATGCTCCATGAGTTTAGAGATGAAGCCCAAGCCAGAGACAGGTTGGTATTTTTTTAATTCACCAGGTGGTAGAGAGGCCTTTTACTCAATGGAGAGACAATAGCTTTTTAAAACCAGCTGGCACAACACCTTCAGCTAGGGAACAGTTAACAAGCTTAGTATTTCAGATGGCAGAAGAATATCTAAGCACTCCATAACCAAAAGAAGTCGGCCATGGGTCTAGCAAGCAAGATTTTGTCAGTGGTTTGATGATTAATTTTCGAATTTAATCCTCAATACAGATTTAAAGAAGTCAAATTTGGGTTAATCAGGGGCAGCAGGAAGAATGAAGGAGTCAGCGTTAGAAAAAGAGTTTCTGATCTTTCTTATTTTGTCTGAAAAAAAGTCACAAAGCATTTGGCAAGACCCATCTGAGAGTCATGAGAAGGAAGTACCTTTTCAGGAACAGAGTGTAAGACCTGCCTCAGTTTCTTTGAATCATGAGTATTTTCACTGACAAGATTTGTGTAATAGTTGGATTTATCCCTGTTGATAAGTGAATTGCACTGGGCAATCTGTTTGCAGAGTACAGCTCAATTTTGTGGAGACTTGTCTTTGTGCCAGATCTGTTTGAATTGATGCCTGCTGACAGCTTTGGTCAGGCAGTAGGAGTCTAATATGACGTTAACTGTTTAAAGTTGAAAGGGATGCAAAACTCGTAACATTGGCCTTAATAGGGCTGTTCCACTATGGTGATGATGTCCCCGACTGGAATACGATTCCTCACTTCAATCAAGTCAATCTTTTTATTCAGAGCAGTCTTAAAGCCATCATGGTACTTCCCAATTGGTGCACTTGGGAGTAAATCTGGAAGCAATCATGCCACTTCCTGATAAATTCAAACTGTTTGAATTTATCATAAACTGTAGCAGATCATTGCATTCAGAAAACCTATTGTAAACCTATTGTTAACCAATCTTAGTCCAAATCTTAACATTTGGGAAGCATATTCTGGATTTCAAGTCGATCTTTACATTCGTATATGCTTGGGGAGGACTCTGACGGGGTTTATGAAGAGTTCAGAAAGCAACCGCAAAGTACAGACAGGCAACTAAAGACATTATTTGGAAACCTCTCAGAAACCTTTTGGGAGTGCTTGTAAGCTATTGCAAAAATGATCGCAAACCACTCTTGGACCATGGATGTTTTATCATTTTTCCAATCGAAAAGTAGGTTTATGATCGGATTGCAAAATAGAACAGTCTTTTATGATTTACAAACTTAACTTTTACATAGAGGAAAGTTTTTACTATAATTTATGCACAATTTAAGGTCTTAATTTTTAATTTTCCCAAAATTTATCATTGACTAAAATCCTGTTAGAAATTGTGTTAAATTAATTTTTTTTTTTTTTGCATACAGACAAAGTGTAAAACAGAAAATGATTTGATTATCAGTAAAACATTTCTTTATTCAAGTACTAGCCCCCCAAAAAGAATAATTTATTGTATATAAAGGCCATAACTTTTGTAGTTCTGTGTCGAGACAGCAGAAAAAAAACACATTTGTTTCCAAAACCAGCAAGAACCGTGAATTCAAAATAACCTGCTTGAAAATAAAATGTTTCCAGATTGAAACCTCTGAAAGATGAAAGTGTGATTTATTTTTATGGGCAACATTAATTTCACAACTATTTTTTTACCATAAATATTGTTTTTCAAACTGAAAGAAAAAATTTTGTAGGTTTAATTCAAGCAGTAACAGAACCAAAGTCTTTGAAGATAATTGTGTTGATTGAAAGCCGTGATAAAAATTTTATTTGCACAAAGAAAAATAATTTCATGAAATGTGTGTCGAACAGTTTATTGAATGAAAATCTATGAAACTATTTTTTTTAAAAAAAAAACTCTTTTCAATGAAAACTGCAGATTATAAATTGATCATATAGGTAATCAATGGTCTGAATTGACCTGATTTTTCTTGGACTCAAAGAAAGATTATGTAGATTTTATTTATGCCAGAAGATCATAACCAATGTGCTGAATGACATAATTTAGTTTTTATACCATAGCCTTTTGAGGCTGTGTGGGCATTTTTGTCATCCATGGTGACAGGTTGGATGGGCAAGTGGTGGGAAAAATATCTTGTCTGGGCTGTACCCAGACAGGTATAGCAACTTCATACTTAGTGGAGATATTGGTTGGGGGTGCAAGTGTGCAACATCATAACGTGGTGTGACCTTTGACCTTGGCTCTGCCAGAATGTTTTCTACTGCCATATTTAAGATATTTCTTCTATGATCTTAAAGATATATGGATTAGTGCAACTGATTATTATATTTTCTTTTACCTAACAGTACTATCTCCATTGCAAGCTATACTACAATTAATAAATTTAACAGCTTCATAACTTACAGTTTACTAATAAATGCTGTCATCTTGCTATTGAATTGTCTTGTTTTAATACTTTGTCTTTACATGCATTTTCTATCTCTCAAAATTATTACTCCTGAACCTCTTCATAGCTTACAGTTTCTACTGAAAGTCTCCTGACCTTTCACCTTTTCTATATCTCATGGTGTCCAACGCTATTTCTCCAGGCTGTAGGGTACAGGCATCTCTGATGCTATTTTGTCTTATTGTTTTTCTGCCATATTCAGAAGTATGAATGGTTTTCTAAGCAAGAAAGTTAATCAAGAAAGATAAACAAATCATTTGCTGTTTCACACTTTGTATGCAAAAAAAAAAAAAAAAAAAAATTAATACAAAATTTCTAACAGGATTTTAGTCATTGATAAATTTTTATTTAATTTATTATCAGTAATTTATTGATTGTAACATAAAAATACAACATTAAGTGCACTGAAAGAATTTACACAAAATAAGCATGTAAAATGCCCTCAAAGGAATTGATAGTAATTGAAAAGATAATTAAATCCCATTATATCTGGTATAAAATATAAATAATTAGGCCACAACATTTTAAAATATTGCTTATTGATGGTAACCCCAAAATTGGGAAAATTGTAAGCAACTTAGTAAAATAAATCAGAAGTATTATGTCTTTCATTTTTATAGATTAACAGTACAATCCATTTCATGACTACTGTCATAACACTACACAGAAAGTTATACCATAATGACCCATATCCCACCAGTTGTGACAACTACTAGTTGTAAGTTATCTCACATCAATTTTGATTTATTATTTCCTGCCATTCTAGTGGTTTGTCAGACTTGTCATGCATGGTGGGAACTCTTAACTACCAAGTGGGCGGAGCATAAAGAAATGTGCATTGTACCCACCCTATTATAATAGGATAATGCTCATAGGTCAATGTTACATGAAAAATACTGCTTCCTGGATTACAATGGCAATATCAAAAGAGTTAATTTCAATAATATTTCTAATAACTCAATATTGACGCACTACTTGACAAATATTGTTGTATTTTATAAGTATCTTATATTTTGATCATCTATATTAATTTATACTTTGGGAAATTTATTCTGAAATGTTAAATGAATCTGACTGTTTGTAGAGGGCTGGACTTGTCTCAAATATTCAATGTTTCTTAAAAGTTATCTTTTAAGTAAATAAAACATTCTAAAATGATTCTTTTTATGGTGTGAAACAATATTTCCATATTGATTAATATGTAAAGTCAAAGGAAAGTTTAATATGCAAGGGAATACATATAGCTATTTTTTTTGGTACACCTTGATTTGTCAATATGTTGCATTTTTTATGAAATTTGTTTGTAGGGTGGAGGAGGGTTCTGTGTGTCAGTATGAAAAGCTGAGGCGGATAGCCTGGCTTCACATCAATATACTTCACAGGAAGTCTGTACAGGTCACAGTAAATTATACGTATCATTCTAACAGGACACGGATGTGTCAGTCATTCTGATTGGCCAAGAGCGATTTCTAAATCGTCTAAAATTCTATATCAACATTAAGGCTATTCCATCAACTTCCACATGCATTTCAAATAAACATAAGAAAGTGTTTCCGGTTTTGTTAATTACATTAGTTACGGTGCAAAATGTTTGTAAGAAGGGAAAATTTCTCTTAAATAAACAATTCTTTCAAATGTAAAAGAAAATAAACAGAAAAATTTTATGGTATATCTTTGGAGAAAAAAATCATCCCTGTTCAATTGATGGAACAGCCAACATGGTGGAGCCCTATTGTGTTCACTTGGATAATGTAGAAATAATAAATGAATGATCATGGTTTGTATACGGCATTTAACCATGGCACTTCCGGTAATAATTTTACGAAGCCGAACTATTCTAATATGACATCTAAGCCTATTTAAGAGACTATTTTCATTTATCTTTGCAAGGAATAAATTGTTTTACATACGTTTGTTTATATTGTGGTGACTTTAGCAACCGGCTGTTCCATCCATTGTACCTTACAACGGTTTTACCGCAGATTTGAGTCTATTTTATTCAACACAAATGCAAAAATAACATAACAACATTAAAACAATATTTACAATGTATCATTTTAAATAATTACTTGACTAATAAATACTCAAGTAACTAAAAAAATGACAATTGAAACGCAACGACAAAATATGTACGCAGGATGGAGCTGCAGTGCGATTGTTGTTGGATGTGTGCGCACAGAAGTAAAACTTGTTTCTGCGCACCTCGTCATGCTAGAATTTTTTTTAATCTTACAAGTGTTTGAGGTATTTTATTTTAACCAGTCTTTGTGGTTTGACCATGCCAACCAGTCTAAAATTCTGCATTTAGACATTTTTTTCATGCTATATTAATAAATTTTGCTAACAAAATGGTATGCTTCGGCATACTGGCTTACACATATTAAGCTATGGCCCTGACATCAATATTGAAAATGTACTTCAATTGCAGCCACTAATTATTATACATTCACAATGTACATTGTGTACACCTACTCACAAGTTCTCCAGTGCAGAAAGATGTGAAAACGCATATTTGCCAAAGGACTGGATAGGGTTGTTGTGAATCTGCAGACTCGTGAGGCGACTTTTGTTCACAAAACTATTGTCGGGGACGTAAGGAATGCGGTTATCTGACAGCAGCCTGTTTAACAAACACTCTTAACATAAATATACTCAGATTTTATGGTTATCTGGGAGCAGCCTGTTTATAATACAGTCAGTTTTAACATTAAATTTTACCCGGCCTGACCTCAAGTGGGACAGCTGGGTAGTTGCTGATCGTTGGTCGGCAGTTTATAGTACAGAACCTTGACCAACTGTATGTACTGGTTTCCTCTGCCCTTCCAACTACCCGTTGTGATATGACCTGTACAGTGTTAAAAGCGACATAAAACCCCAAATAAAGAAATAAACATCAAACTTTATACATAACATGGTTATCTGACAGAAGACTGTCAAATACAAAGTTTTAATATAACTATTATTATTAATATAATACAGTCGTACGACTTCATCATGCATAATATACAGAGTTTTAACATAAGTTGTATTAGGAATATAGTTATCTGATAGCTGCCTGTAAAATATAAACTATACAAGGCCTATGGTTAAGTGACTGCAGCTTGTTAAATACACAGCCTTAACATAAGTATATAAGGAAATTGTTATCTGGTAGCTGCCTGTAAAATATAAACTTTAAGTTTTAATATAAGTATACAATTACTATGGTCATCTGAGAGCAGTTAAGGATCAGTGTTGTAGTGGGTAACTCCCTCACCTCCCATCTCTGTGGTTCGCAGTTCAAATCCTGGATCCAAACTTATGTGGGGAAGTTGGAACACATGACTGAACGATTTTAAAGCGTGTTAACCATTAAGCCTAGTTATTGTCCTTCAGACATCATAATTAAAGGATAAATAACACCTTCAGATATAAACTGAAATGTATTGTTGACAAATAACCTGATGCAACCATATACAGAAAAAATGATATCCAAACATTTAAAAAAGACTGGAAACCTGTTTCTTCAAACTAAGAATTTGAAATAGCAAAATATCAGATGACATAAAGAACTATTTTACATACAGTTTCTGTAGTTTTGGTAGCTGTGACAATCCTGATGGAACTTCAGAAAGCATGTTTCTATCCAGTTGTCTGAAACAAAAAAAAAATTAATACAATTAAGGTCCTTACACACTAAACTGATCCACGGCAATATTTGTTTTATTTCGTGGTGTCTCTTACTTAGGATAATTAGCATTAAGAGCAGCTTTTTTTGTAAATACACATATCTGAAACTAGGTAACTAAGTTACAAATATGTGTAGTATACCATCATTAAAAAGTAATTTTACAAAGTTTCTGTTTGTTTTTGTTACTTTAAAATCCGTTTAGAAATGGTGGAGATATTTCAGGTTAAAATGAAGTTTTTAATATATTTACTGATGCCATTTAGTATCGATAAGTTTCACAGCTGAATTTTGGTATCTTTTAGGTAAATGTGGACTTATTTTATGTATTATTCATAACAAATTGTAGAGAATAAAATGTAAAATAACCCTTGTGATGTATATCTTTCAATTTTTGTCTTGGGTAAAAAAAAACCCACAATCACTGGTGACAAAATTTACACCTATATATGTCACTCAAGTAATTCTGCTATTGTATAACCATACAATGGAAATCCATCCAGTTGGATTGCATGTCGCTTGAAGAAAGGTTAAATTTTAGCACAGTATGTGAAACCTGCCACTGATTAATTTAGTTTCGCATCTGTGTTACTTGCAACAGGAAAAATAATAAATTCACCAACGAGAAAGTCCCCTTATTTCACTTATTATAATAAGGGATATTCTTAAATAACTTAAATAACTTTGTGATTTTTTGGACAAATCTATGCCAGTCACCAGTAATACATTTTGCAAAATTCAGTGAGTCTTGCTTCTTATTTTATTTTCCATGTCAGTTGAGTGGAGATAAGTATATACATATTATTACAAACATATATTTTTCTTGTTATAAAAAAGAAACCCCTCAATTGAGCAACATATATTGTACTTATCTGATGGAGTGATATACAGTAGAACTTTTATCAACTGACCTTCTATTAGAGTAAGAAATCTAAAATTTGCCACATATCTGAAATTCGCCACATGTGAAAATACTAATAAAATAAATGAATTGTGGTGAGATTTGTTGACTGTATAGTAAATTAAAGCTTTTTGAACTGAAAAATACCAATGTTTAGACAAAAACATCATTTGCTTCAAAAATTAACTAAGGTTTTAGAGGTGGCGAATTTTAGATTCCTGGCGAATTTTAGATTTCTTACTCTATCTGAATATATTTGATACTGTGAACTCATTTCCACTCGCCTAAATTTCTATTTCACTCTTGTTTCCATACTAGCGCTGTTAAAGAATACTTGAGTACTCGTTAACAAGGTAGGATTACAAAAGAGTGCTCTTTTCTTCATACATATCTGTGCAGTTTTCTAAATAGTCACATAAAACTTGGTACAAAATGATCAACTTCTACTACTTTTTTAAAACAAAATGAGTTACTTTTAGAATGATGTTATCATAAAAAGGAGTACTCATTAACGAATGTAAGTACTCGAGTACAAAAATTACTACTAGAGGCAGCTTTAATTTTTATTATCTACCACACCACCCCTATGTGACCCGTATAGGGGGATAAATAGAGGATATATTTTTTGTATACAACAGCGACTCCATACCATGGATAATAAGTGTCAATAACTTTCAGGTTTTCACTTATATCTCAGAAACTATGTAATTTAAAAATATTAAATATGTATATTATATCTTTAGAAAGGTCTACTACAGTGCTTCTGCTCGTTTTATTGCATAAAAAATCCATGCAATAATGACTGAGTCTTTCAATCTTTCTTCATATTTTGTCTTTAATATAGCTTAATTTTACGCATAAATCATTAAAAATGGTGAATAATAAAATTGCAAATTTAATAAGTAAATAAAATTTTTATAAGTTAATACCCTATCCAATTGCTTTACCGGTCGGCGCGACCGGTCCCGCCAAACGTCAGAAAAAGACGTCCTGTAAAACTACCAGCAGGACCGGTCACAGAGTGTGCATTCGCCAGGTGGCGCAAGGTATATCATTTCCTGTCTGGTCATAATGACGTCATAGCATCTTTTTCGTGTCTAATCCTATTAAGACCCCTAGTAAGCTGATAGCGGGGCCGGATGGGTGTGCCTTGCCTGTTCATTGGATAGGGTATTAACTTATAAAAATTTAATTTACTTATTAAATTTGCAATTTTATTGCGTTAATACATCCTATCCAATGGACAATTGCTGAATAACTACCGCCTGGAAGGCGGGTAAGCTGCTAGGGACATACATGAATTCGTAAAAGAACAAAACTGATAAGGCCCATTTTGACCTAGGGTCAGGTCACCTGAAAGGTCAAGACGGCTAAGACTAACCCCAGTTAACCGGAAGTCCAAGGTTGCCCCCCCCCCCTTTTTCTCAGAATCTGCTCTGAGAATAGGAAGAGAAGGTTGAGTTCAGTCCCATAAGAAATAAACTTCCCAAAGGAAGCAAGACACAGTTTTTTTATTTTCTTACAATTGTACAAACTATGTACATATATACATATCTACATATTTACATATCTCCTCATTTTTGGGCAAGGTGGTGGTGGACCTGTTGGGCAGCCACCACTGGCCCTAAATGAAAAAGCTCTGTCTCAGCCCAAGCCACATCCTTCAAATAGAATTGTGTGAAGGTGTTGTGGGATTTCCAGTGACAGGCTAACAGAATCTGCTCTAAGGAGACCCCCGACTGGAAGGCCTTAGAAGCAGCAAAGGCCCTGACATAATGGGCTTTGACCTGGTGCAGTGTGAGGGCCTCCTGGTCAGAGAGCTCATAACAAAGGATCACAGTTTATTTGATCCATGAGGAGATGGTGGCAGGTGAGATGTCTTTACCAAAACCTTTCTTGAAGGAGACAAAGACCAACTCCTTGTTCTGCCTAAGATCTGAGGTCCTGTCCAAGTAATACCGAAGGGCTCTGACTGGACACAAAGACCTGTCACGTTTGAGTGACTTATCCAAAGTGGGGGCCAGGGCTGGGATGACCACTGGAGCCACACTATCTGGACCCTCCTTAGCCAGCTGATTCTTGGACAGAAAGCTGGGTGAGGGGTACAAGGACACCTTAGACCAGTCTGACTGGTGTCTGATGTTCTTATGAAGCCAAGCATGGATCTCACTCCTGCGTTTATCAGAACCCAGGGCCAGCAGAAAAACAGTCTTGAAGGTCAAGCGTTTCAGCGATGCCTCTTTTAAAGGTTCAAAGGGAGCCTTAGTCAGCTGGTGTAAAACCAGGGACAGGTTCCAGGAGGGTATACCCCTCCTGCCCTTGGGCCTGTCTCTATGGAAGCTATCCAAGAGACGGGTGAGATTCTCATCTTTGCTGACATTAATGGTGGAGTTGCCCAACTTGTCAGCAATGGCTGATCTGTATCCATCAATGGTACTTGGTTGTAACTTTCTGTCCTGAAATAAGTGCAGCAGGAAGTCAGCTATGGCTTTCAGAGGTGGTGCCCTGAAGTCCACCTGATTACTGAGGCACCACTTTGTAAAAATGGTCCACTTTACCTCATAGACAGAACTGGTTGATCCTCTCTGAGGAGCCTCAATTCATGCTGCCACTGCCTCAGAGAACTACTTTTTTAAAACAAAATGAGTTACTTTTAGAATGATGTTATCATAAAAAGGAGTACTCATTAACGAATGTAAGTACTCGAGTACAAAAATTACTACTAGAGGCAGCTTTAATTTTTATTATCTACCACACCACCCCTATGTGACCCGTATAGGGGGATAAATAGAGGATATATTTTTTGTATACAACAGCGACTCCATACCATGGATAATAAGTGTCAATAACTTTCAGGTTTTCACTTATATCTCAGAAACTATGTAATTTAAAAATATTAAATATGTATATTATATCTTTAGAAAGGTCTACTACAGTGCTTCTGCTCGTTTTATTGCATAAAAAATCCATGCAATAATGACTGAGTCTTTCAATCTTTCTTCATATTTTGTCTTTAATATAGCTTAATTTTACGCATAAATCATTAAAAATGGTGAATAATAAAATTGCAAATTTAATAAGTAAATAAAATTTTTATAAGTTAATACCCTATCCAATTGCTTTACCGGTCGGCGCGACCGGTCCCGCCAAACGTCAGAAAAAGACGTCCTGTAAAACTACCAGCAGGACCGGTCACAGAGTGTGCATTCGCCAGGTGGCGCAAGGTATATCATTTCCTGTCTGGTCATAATGACGTCATAGCATCTTTTTCGTGTCTAATCCTATTAAGACCCCTAGTAAGCTGATAGCGGGGCCGGATGGGTGTGCCTTGCCTGTTCATTGGATAGGGTATTAACTTATAAAAATTTAATTTACTTATTAAATTTGCAATTTTATTGCGTTAATACATCCTATCCAATGGACAATTGCTGAATAACTACCGCCTGGAAGGCGGGTAAGCTGCTAGGGACATACATGAATTCGTAAAAGAACAAAACTGATAAGGCCCATTTTGACCTAGGGTCAGGTCACCTGAAAGGTCAAGACGGCTAAGACTAACCCCAGTTAACCGGAAGTCCAAGGTTGCCCCCCCCCTTTTTCTCAGAATCTGCTCTGAGAATAGGAAGAGAAGGTTGAGTTCAGTCCCATAAGAAATAAACTTCCCAAAGGAAGCAAGACACAGTTTTTTTATTTTCTTACAATTGTACAAACTATGTACATATATACATATCTACATATTTACATATCTCCTCATTTTTGGGCAAGGTGGTGGTGGACCTGTTGGGCAGCCACCACTGGCCCTAAATGAAAAAGCTCTGTCTCAGCCCAAGCCACATCCTTCAAATAGAATTGTGTGAAGGTGTTGTGGGATTTCCAGTGACAGGCTAACAGAATCTGCTCTAAGGAGACCCCCGACTGGAAGGCCTTAGAAGCAGCAAAGGCCCTGACATAATGGGCTTTGACCTGGTGCAGTGTGAGGGCCTCCTGGTCAGAGAGCTCATAACAAAGGATCACAGTTTATTTGATCCATGAGGAGATGGTGGCAGGTGAGATGTCTTTACCAAAACCTTTCTTGAAGGAGACAAAGACCAACTCCTTGTTCTGCCTAAGATCTGAGGTCCTGTCCAAGTAATACCGAAGGGCTCTGACTGGACACAAAGACCTGTCACGTTTGAGTGACTTATCCAAAGTGGGGGCCAGGGCTGGGATGACCACTGGAGCCACACTATCTGGACCCTCCTTAGCCAGCTGATTCTTGGACAGAAAGCTGGGTGAGGGGTACAAGGACACCTTAGACCAGTCTGACTGGTGTCTGATGTTCTTATGAAGCCAAGCATGGATCTCACTCCTGCGTTTATCAGAACCCAGGGCCAGCAGAAAAACAGTCTTGAAGGTCAAGCGTTTCAGCGATGCCTCTTTTAAAGGTTCAAAGGGAGCCTTAGTCAGCTGGTGTAAAACCAGGGACAGGTTCCAGGAGGGTATACCCCTCCTGCCCTTGGGCCTGTCTCTATGGAAGCTATCCAAGAGACGGGTGAGATTCTCATCTTTGCTGACATTAATGGTGGAGTTGCCCAACTTGTCAGCAATGGCTGATCTGTATCCATCAATGGTACTTGGTTGTAACTTTCTGTCCTGAAATAAGTGCAGCAGGAAGTCAGCTATGGCTTTCAGAGGTGGTGCCCTGAAGTCCACCTGATTACTGAGGCACCACTTTGTAAAAATGGTCCACTTTACCTCATAGACAGAACTGGTTGATCCTCTCTGAGGAGCCTCAATTCATGCTGCCACTGCCTCAGAGAACCCCTGCTCCTTGATTGCTGTGGCTCTAGGAGCCAGGCATGTAGGTTCAGGTTTGACAAGTTCCTGTGCAGGGTCTGATTGAATGGTTGGGGCACCAGATTGGGCAGGTTGGGCAGACACAGGGGGATCTGGCTGGAAATTGCCACTAGATCCCAAAACCAGGGCATGTTGGACCACCCTGGGAAATCAGAATAATCCTGTTGCAAGGGTAGTCCTGCAACTTCTCCACCACTTTGCCCAAGATGGCTGCTGGTGGAAAGGCGTATGGGTCCAGATTTTCCCGTGACAGGCTGAGTGCATCCACTGCCTTGGGGGTCCGGAACTGGTGACACAAACTGTGGTAGTTTGTTGTTGAACCTGGTGGCAAACATGTCCACTTGTGGCTGGTGCCACCTGGAGCATATAGCTTTGAACACTTCTGAATGGTCTGGCCAAGTCTGGATAGCTTGTCTGCTATCACGTTCAGCCAGCCGGGGATGTGACGTGCCTTGAGGGTTACCTGTTTCCTGGTGCACCAGGACAAAATTCTCCACAGTAGGGCACACTTCATCCCCCCTTCTTTGTTGATATAGGCAACCACTGTTGTGTTGTCTGTGGCTACCAGGACTATGTTGTTTGAACAGAGGTCTTGGAACTCTTTTAAGGCCAGAAAGACCGCTTTTAGTTCCAGGTGATTTATTATGTGCAATTTGCTTTCTGGAACTGACCAGGTTCCCCTTGCAGTGCGCTCGTTTAAGTGAGTGCCCCACCCTTCTTTTGATGCATCTGTAAAGATTTGCAGAGCATGTTTTAGAGGGTGTAATGGTTGACCTGGAAGAACATTGCTTTCCTCCAGCCACCATTTTAGGTGAGGGTGGAGTGACGTGGGAACGGGTATCACCTTTTCCAGTGACTCTGGTACCCTCCAGTTATTTTTCAAGTGCCACTGTAAAGGCCTCACATGGAGTCGCCCCAGATGGACTTGTTTTTCTGTGGCTGTTAGAAGGCCTATAAGGGACATGAACTGCCAGACCAGGCACACCGGACTGGACAGGATTGACAGTATCTTGTCTGTTAAGGTATGCCAACACTCTGGTGTGGGTCTTACCTAGCCCTTCCTGAGGTCGAACTGGTAACCTATGAAGTTGAAGACCTGTTTTGGATCCAGTTCTGACTTTTCCTGATTCACCAGCCAACCTAGTTCTCGACAGAGAGCTACCAAGGTCAGTGTATGCTGGAGACAAATTTGGTGGGATGTGGCTATCACCAACCAGTCATCTAGGTACTGGTGGATTCTTATACCCTTCTGTAAGGCCATCAATTTTACCTCTTTGGCCACCACTGTGAACTCCATAGGTGCTGTGGAAAGACCAAAAGGTAGGGCTTTGAACTGGTAGGACTGACCCTGGATGTGAAAACGCATGTACTTCCTGGAAGACTGTGAATTGGTATGTGGAAGTATGCGTCCTTGAAGTCTATGGAAGTGACCCACTCCCCTACCTGAAGGGAGGTCCTTATTGTCTCTGGGGTCTCCATTTTGAACGACTCTGTGTTTAGGAAGGTGTTCAGGGTGCTCAGGTCCAGGATGGGTCTCCACCGGTTGTTGGGTTTGGGCATCAAAAATAGCTGGTTGTAAAACCCCAGTGAGTTTTGGTTTTCTACCGGTTCGACTGCATTTTTGTTTGTCAGCTGATACAGTACCTCCAAAAGGTGGGACTGTCTTTGTGGATTGACATATTTGCTCATGACTGTTGGTGACCTGGTTAGGTTGGGTCTGAACCGGAAGGGAAGGGTGTAGCCTTCTCTGAGTATTGTTACTACCTTTGGACTCGAACCCAGAGCTTCCCATTTCTCCCAAAACTGCTGAAGCCTTGCCCCTACAGGTAGATGTATGACAACAGTTGGGACATTTGTGACAGAAGTTACAGAACTCAAGTGACTTACATAGGAAACATCGTTCACATGCTTTATTTCTGTATGGGTACAACAATAATTGGGATTTACACCTTTCTTTTGTGGCAACCCGGTGACAGAATGAACATTTGCAGCAAAAGAGTTTACATGTAAAACTACAGTCTCGCTCTTCTTATCACTGGTGAAGGGTTTAAAACTTGTTTCTTGCCGGATACATGTACAGAGTTCTTCACTCCGGCTACATTCAAAACACAGTAATTGTCATTTATGCTTCCTGAAACCCTTGGCCGGCTTTTGGGTGAAGTTTGAGGCTTTACCACGAGCTTTCTGTCCAACTTGCCGGTCCCTAAATTGCTTCCAGGCCGGTGTAGTGGGCTTCCGGTCCGGTTGTTGTGTTGCTCTGCCATTTGAGGAAACGTACGGATGAAAACGTCTGGGTTTCCTGTGCACACTGCCAGAAGAACACCTCTCTTCACTACGGGAAGTTTCATCTTCAACCTTCACCAGCAAACTGTCCGTAAGGCAGTCAAGGTATCTGGCTTTACCCCACCACGTAAAAATTCCAAATAACTGTCTCAACATGCCAGAGTGAGGTTGGCCATGCTGATAAAAACTCCTTCTGAGAGATCCTGCATTGTACGCTGCATTGTTTGTAAAATAGAACGGTTGAATGTAACCAGATATTCGAGTTCTTCAACAGCTTGCTGCATTCTCTCTGCTGCCTTGCCTTTCCCGGTGTCCACCCTGAGTGACTTTAACTGTGTAACCATGGAGTCTTGTACTTTTGTCAAACATCTCGACAGACCAGCAGCCTGGTTACACATCACTGACTGTTCCCGGAACGCCCTCTCCCACCTTCTCAACGTGTCCTGGCTAAAAGAACGGGAAGCAGGGGCAGAAGGCCAACTCCATCTGGCCACTCTGGTAAAGGTACTGTTGAGTTTTGCCGGTTCCGGAGACCAGTCACATACAGTTGCAGAAGCAGAGTCCTTCTTATCTGTATGCATAGCATACCATTTTGATGACCTGGGTGTCTTCACAAACTGGTCCCGTAGCAGTCCACCAGTCTCTGAGTTCCTGGTAGGATAACCTTCAGCAAAAATCACATTAAATCTCTCAAATTTCCTGCATAGCCACTCATCTACCGGTAACCTCACTGAGACTTTGTCGGCTCGTTTGGTTCAGGAACCAGCAAAGGGATTATCATCCAGGGAGGAAGATGAATGGTCATAGTCAGGGATCTGATGCCAGCCCATGAAGGATCTGACCCCTCTGATAGTCTCCCTGTAGTTGGCATCTTCAGAGAGGTCCTGGTCAGTCGCATCTTCCGGTACATCACCCTGGACGTGAACACTAGCCGGTTCCCCATCCACTTCTGCCTCACTGTCAGATTCACCGGCAAACTCATCAGGTCATACACCGGGAAGTGGCTTGTTCAACTCAATGCCGGTGGGCAGAACTTTAGGACCTGCACCAGGAGCCTGTGGAGGCTGGGTGGCTGTCCCTGCACCGGGAGCCTGTAAAGGCTGGGTGGCTAACTCAGCACAGGGAGCCTGTAAAGGCTGGGTGGCCACATCAGAGGTACCAGGACCCTAAACAGGGCGGGTAGCACTCTCATTTTCATCTCTCACAGCACTCGTACCGGGAACCACCAGCGGAGGTTGGGTAGCCGTCAACTGTGAAGAAACACTGGCAGTCTGAGCAAGACCGCAGCCAGGACTCTCAGCAAACATAACACTAATAGAAGCACCCGGATCAAAGAAAGGGTGTTCTCTGGGCACCACAGAAGCAGTACTGACAGGTCTCACCGGCACAGCAAAGGACTGGTTAAGAAGCATAGCTTCTAGACGGGAAAACCTCTCACTCCACTTGTCATCAAGGGACTTGAGATCATCTGAAGTGGGCTTACTGCTGTGTTTACGTTTGCTGGATCTTGGAGAGCCATAAGAACGTTTCTTCTTCTGCTTGGGGGTAGATTCAACTGAAGACGGCTTGTCAGCACTAACCCGTCCCAAAATAGTGACCTCTGATGGGTCCACGAGAGTGGGGGTCACGTCACTGCTAGCTTCAGATTTCTTCTGCTCTCCACATTCTTTTCTTGCCTTGTAAGTCGGCGTGGCCAGTTGAATAATCTGAGAAGGCGTAAATGCCTTACATATCTGGCAATCTAGTTTTTTGACACACGGGTCATCTCCAACCCCCTTCTCACGACAATGCGGGCATTTCTTGTGGTTGTCGAATATGGCCATAACGTGCTCGCAAGAACCTCGTTTCTGTCCAGGAGACGACATGATGATCAGTCAACTAGCAGAAATAATTCGTACTACTTGAAATAAAATAAAATGGAAGAGTTTGTTGTAAAACTTCAAAAATGTATCTCTGATGAAAAACGTCTGCACACTCTTTCGCGAAAAAGATGCTATGACGTCATTATGACCAGACAGGAATTGATATACCTTGCGCCACCTGGGGAATGCACACTCTGTGACCGGTTCTGCTGGTAGTTTTACAGGACGTCTTTTTCTGATGTTTGGCGGGACCGGTCGCGCCGACCGGTAAAGCAATTGTCCATTGGATAGGATGTATTAACGCAATAAAAGTAAAACATCCCTCATTACACTTATACAGGAAAATATATCTTTCATGAAGATTAACAATATATAAGGCTCCTGCTACACACTTATATCATACTGTCATCTTTATTTATGATATATTTTTTTTGTATACATCATTTGGGAAGTTTTCCTATTATAATATTGAGCAATCCTCATCTATTTTATGACTATTCTTTTATCCAAAACAAATCTTTCTCCCTCAACATGGTCAGATAACAGAGGTTCTGATGTATACTTTACAAATGACATCTCTTATTAAGGCTATTTTATATTCTGCCTAAATAAAGTGACATTTAAAAATGAGTCAAATCACACATTATTTATTATGAAATTAAAGCCACAATAATACTGGTTTACATTTCAAATATGATAGATCAATTTAATAACATTCATAAGCCTACTGGACCTAAATGTTTGGAATTCATATATTATATATGGTGTATTGAATGTGGATAACCATTGAATGTATACATTCAATGACTGGAGCTATTGAATGTGTACATTCAATGGGCAAATCATTGAATGTGTACATTCAATGGCTGAGCTGTGGAATGTGTAGATTCAATGGCTAAAATCGTTGAATGTGTATATTCAATGACCCAAGGCATGGAATGAATAATAAATATGAAATGTTGACACAGATTGCAAAGACTTAATTTATATCCTAGACTGGATATTTTCTAGCATAATAATAAGCTATTAACTGGAATAAACATGTTATATTTCATGAATTGACATAAACAAGGAGCAATCTACAACATTAAGATTAATAATAAACAAATATGTCGTGATATAAATTTCATATATTTCATCACATTATTTTCTTTACTGTTTATATAATTTGTAAATCACTTATTATTACACAATAAGCTTTTGTGGCATCATTCTACTATTGCATGGAACATTTATCAAGCCATTGTTGAAGCAGTAACACATAATACTAATACAATTGGCATAGTATGTAAAAAAATAGATTTCTATATACTAGTATGTCATATATTTATAACAGTTATGAGTATCTACATCTTGGTTTAGCTTATTTTTGAAAGGGAAGTAGCTGAAGCAAATATTGCTTATACAAGTTGATTAAGTTGATATCAACAGATGTGATATAAAAAAGTAATAAAAATAAGTTTCATTTTATGCAGTTTCAATATGTATCTACATTTGATAAGTTCATACACACATTCATAACCGGTTGAATGTGTACATTCAATGGCCAAGCCATTGAATCTATGCATTCAATGACTAACCCATTGAATGTATACATTCAATGGTTATCTACATTCAATACAACATATATACATGTACATCTTAAAATCTTGGTGAAGGATTGAATTCTTCGAAGGAACCTCCACATAAATGCAATTTTATAGTTTTTGCATTAACTACATTGTAAAAATAATGGTACAAACTTATTAATTGAAAGAGTTCAATTACTTATGACTTCTACATGATAAAGAAGCGGAACAATTTATTGAGTGAAAAAGTTTTGTATAGCAAATATTACAGATTTTAATATTATCAATAGTATTATTATCATATATCATTATATAAATACTAATTCATGATTTTTCTCACTTTCAATACTGGTATTAAAAATTTCAATTATTTCAATATCATTTTAAAGAAAATATGCCCACAAAATTCTATAATTTATTACCACTGAACATTTAATTTAATAATTTAAAATCCTTCTGTAGATAAATTTTTCTGTAGCTTGCTCGCTAACTAGTTAACTATTTTGATATAGAATCTGACATTATAAAACTTCGAACATTTATGAAAGATATGAGAATTTTTTTTAATGCGTTGTGACATACTAAATTAAACATGAGTTTAGTTAAAAAGTGATGCATTTTATGGCAAGAAGTGATATTTCAATATCAATTGATATGGACAGCCAATACATTTCAATACTAGCACTAATCAATATACATGAAATTAACAAACTTTTGGTGAGAATGTAAGAGATTCTTTTTAGAAATTCAAAAACTCATGTCAATTTTTTTAAAAGAAAAAAACAGAAGGTAGAGTTTCGCCTATTGATACTTGAAATCACAAGCTGTGACCTGAAGCAAAGCTCTCCTTACATAGAAAATGATGAATAGCAAAACAAAAATAGTGTGTCTCTACTTGAATTCTGACGCAAACCGGTTGCTTTTGTTCCCTTTGTCATTTAAAAATATCAGAAACTGTCTGAAGAAGAAAGATGGTAATAAACGATTGTAGGTATGCAGCATTGTTAATAAAAATATAGAATCTTGAAAAAAACAGAAATTTTAAAATATAGAAATTTTAGCAGGAAGATTCTAGAGAAATATAAGAAAACTATTACTGAAAGATTATTATAATAATATACATATATATTTTTCAGGGCCGGTATTCACGAAGGTTCTTAGACTTAGCCAGGTCTTAGGCTTAAATGTGGTCTTAAAGTTGAGACTTTTGTCTCAGCTAAGTTTTGTCTTAAATCCGTATTCACAAAAAGGGACTTAGCTAAGTCCAAGATTATCAAATAACCACAGTGGTTTTATGTGTCATGTGACCTTTCTTTTCTATTTCAAACTATACTATTGGTGATATATACCATTCATTTAATGTGTTTTATCAAAGGAAAAGTGCTGTTTTGAAATGGAAAACCTTGTTACCACAATAAACTCCCAAAGACTGCTTTAGTGAGGTGTTCTGTATAATTATACTTTATTTACAGCCATTTCAAATTTTGAAGTGGAGAAAAGTTTATGGCGGCCATATTTAAGTCCTCTTTACAAAATTTAAGCCCACTACTAACCAGTCTTAGAGTTGAGCCCTTGGCTAAGCCTAAGACCAGTCTTAAATTCTTTGTGAATACCACTAAGCCTAAGACAAAAGTCTTAGCAGTTTTTGGGCAGAAACTTGAGACAAAAGTCTAAACTTTAAGCCTAAGCCCTGGCTAAGACCTTTCGTGAATACGGGCCCAGGTTCCAAATGCTTAATAAAATATATAATTGAAGTTTCATGTGTAAAAGTTTTATCTTTAGTTGGCAAACTATTTGTAAGGAATGATGTTGCTTAATTTGCAAAAGTAATTTTTTGGCACAATTTCAAATCAGGTCAATGATACAAAGATATATCAATGATGAAAAACATTCAATACATAAAGAAACAACTTTTTTTGTGAGATCTTATATCCCATGTCACATAACCCTTATTCTTCAGCGCCACCAAGGTTGTAAATATATGCATCACAAGATAAAAATGGAACAGCTAGAATGCTGATATAAAATTAAATGGCATAAAGATCTTAATACACATATTAATAATTGAATGTGGAGAAGTGTCTTTCACCTTGTGTTCAATATTGTACAAGATAACTGCTTGATCTGGGTCCAATACAATACAAGCCAACATTTTACACAGAATATTGGGTACAATAAAATAATTGTATAAAATGTCCATTAAAAAGTTAGGCAGATGTAGGTTTTGCTCAGATCTGAAAATATTATATTGTTCATAAAATGTCTATATGTGTTGGAATTATTATGGAATCTTTTAGAAAATTGGATACATATAAGCTTACGGATAACAATCCAATTTTCTCACATGGATATTATATACTGGGGTGCTGGAATGAAAATAATCATTATTTAAAATTAATACTAATATAATCTGCCACAAAATTGCAAATTTAATAAGCAAATTAAATTTTTATAAGTTAATACCCTATCCAATGGACAATATGCTAAACCGGTCGGCGCAGACCGGCCCGCCAAACGTCAGAAAAAGACGTCCTGTGTCTTCACCGGCTGGCCGGTCCTCACACTGCACTCGCCAGGTGGCGTGTCGTACTTCCTTCCTGTCTAGACAAGCTGACGTCATAGCATCTTTTTCGTTGTCTAAATCTATTAGACCCCTAGTAAACTGATAGCGGGGTCGGTGGGAGGGTCTTGCGTGTCCATTGGATAGGGTATTAACTTATAAAAATTTAATTTACTTATTAAATTTGCAATTTTATTGCGTTAATACATCCTATCCAATGGACAATATGCTGAATAACTACCGCTTGGTCGGCGGGTAAGTTACTAGGGACTTATACGAACTCAGAAAATAACTAACAACTTAAAGCCTGGGTCGATCTAGGATTATCAAGACCCTTAAGGCTATGGTCAGTCAACAGAGACCGGTTAACCGGTCCAAACCGACTCGCCTCCCCCCCCTTTTTTTTACAGACCTGCTCTGAGGTAGGGGAAGAGAGGGATGAGTTCAGTCCCAAGAAATAAACCTCCCGAAGGAAGCACGTTTGATTTTTTTTTTTTTTTTTTGATGCTTCTTAACTATATATACACTATATACATATGTACAGATCTCCTCTCTGGCCTGGGTTATTTGTGGATCTGCTGAGCAGCCACTACAGGTCCCAGGTGGTAAAGCTCAGAATCAGCCCATGCCACATCCTTCAAATAGAATTGGGTGAAGGTGTTATGTGACTTCCAGTGGCATGCTGCTAGTATTTGTTCCAAGGAGACCCCCGACTGGAAGGCCTTTGAAGCAGCGAAGGCCCTGACATCATGGCCTTTAACCTGATGTAACTTGTGGGCCTCCTGGTCTGAGAGCTCATAACATAGGATCACAGTTTGTTTGATCCAAGAGGAGATAGTGGCAGGTGAGATGTCCTTGTCGAAGCCTTTTTTGAAGGAGACAAAAACCAACTCTTTATTCTGCCTGAAGTCTGATGTCCTGTCCAAATAGTAACGCAAGGCTCTAACCGGACAGAGGGATCTGTCAGACTTAAGAGATCTATCCAGAGTGGGGGCCAGGGCTGGGATAACCACTGGGGCCACACTGTCTGGACCCTCTTTAGCCAGCTGATTTTTGGAGAGGAAGCTGGGAGAAGGGTACAGGGATATCTTAGTCCAATCAGACTGGTGTCTGATGTTCTTATGTTGCCAAGCATGAATCTCACTTCTGCGTTTGCCTGATCCCAAGGCTAAGAGGAAAACTGTCTTGAAGGTCAAATGCTTCAAGGAGGCCTCCTTAATTGGCTCAAAGGGAGCCTTTGTTAACTGGTGTAAAACCAGAGATAGGTTCCAGGAGGGGATACCTCTTCTGCCCTTGGGTCTGTCTCTGTGGAAGCTATCCAAGAGACGGGTGAGATTTTCATCTTTGCTGATGTTGAGGGTTGAACTGCCCAATTTATCAGCAATGGCAGACCTGTAGCCATCAATGGTGCTGGGTTGCAATTTCCTTTCCTCAAAAAGGTACATGAGGAAATCAGCAACTGACTTTACAGGAGGTGTCCTGAAGTCCACCTGATTTGTGACGCACCACTTCGTAAAAATGGCCCACTTTGCCTCATAGACGGATCTAGTTGATCCTCTTTGAGGAGCTTCAATTCTTGTTGCCACTGCCTCAGAGAAACCCTGCTCCTTGATAGCTGTGGCTCTAGGAGCCATGCGTGGAGATTTAGGTTTGTTAGACTCCTGTGAGGGGTCTGATTGAATGGCTGAGTCAGAAGGTTCGGCAACTGAGGTAGAAGCAATGGTATCTGGCTGGACATCTCCACTAGGTCCCAAAACCATGCCATGTTGGGCCACCCCGGGGCAATAATGATCAACCTCCGGTACGGGGAGTCTTGTAACTTCTCCACCACTTTGCCCAAAATGGCCGTTGGTGGGAAGGCGTATGCGTCCAGATCTTCCCATGACAAACTGAGTGCATCCACTGCAGTGGCCCTGGGGTCCGGTACCGGTGATACGAACAGGGTTAGCTTGTTGTTGAACCTCGTAGCAAATAGATCTATTTGAGGCTGATGCCACCTGTCGCATAGGGCTTGGAAGATTTCTGGCAGGAGGGACCATTCGGTCTGGATGGTCTGACCCAATCTGGACAATTTGTCTGCCACTACATTTAGGTGGCCGGGAATGTGTCGTGCTCTCAGAGTCACTTGCTTCCTGGTGCACCAGGTCAAGATTCTCCAGAGTAGGGCACAAAGTGGGCCCGACCTCATGCCCCCTTCCTTGTTGATGTAGGCTACTACGGTGGTATTGTCGGTTGCAACTAGCACCATTTTGCCTATGCATACCTTTTGGAACTCTTTTAGAGCCAGAAAGACTGATTTTAACTCCAAGTAATTTATGTGCAATTTGCTTTCCGGTAGGGACCAGGATCCTCTGGCAATATGCTCGTTTAAGTGAGCGCCCCACCCTTCTTTTGATGCGTCTGTAAAGATTTGCAGAGCATGCTGTAGAGGGTGTAGTGGTTGGCCTGTGAGAACGTTGTCTTCTTGCAGCCACCATTGTAAGTGAGGATGCAGAGATCTGGGCAGAGGGATCCGCTTGTGTAGGGATTCCGGTATTCTCCAATTTCTTTTGAGGTGCCACTGAATGGGCCTCATGTGTAGTCGGCCTAGGTGAACTTGTTTCTCTGTCGCGGTTAGCAGGCCTATTAAAGACATCAGTTCCCGTACTGAACAAGCCGGTCGGGAGATGAGTTCTAGTATCTTTTCCTGTAGGCTTTGCCACCTGTCCGGTGTCGGTCGGACCCGACCGGACTGGAGGTCGAATTGGTAACCGACGAAGTTGAAAACTTGCTTGGGGTCCAATTCCGACTTTTCTATGTTTACCAGCCAACCCAGCTGTAGGCACAGTTGTACTAGGACCTGTGTATGTTGGAGACAGGCCCGGTGGGATGTGGACCTCACCAACCAGTCGTCTAGGTATTGGTGGAGCCTTATACCCTTCTGAGTGGCCATAAGCTTCACCTCCTTTGCTATGACAGTGAACTCCATGGGAGCTGTGGATAGGCCGAAGGGGAGAGCTTTGAACTAAAAGGTCTGTCCCTGGGTGTGAAATCTCAAATATTTCCTTGACTGTTCCTGTATGGGGATGTGGAAATATGCATCCTTGAAGCCTATGGAGGTTACCCACTCTCCTTTTTGGAGAGAGGTTCTGATGGTTTCCGGAGTCTCCATCTTGAATTTCTCTGTTTTGAGAAAGGGATTTAGATTGCTCAAATCTAGTATTGGCCTCCATTTGTTGTTGGGTTTGGGAACCAGGAATAGTCGGTTGAAAAACCCTAGGGATGTTTGTTTGTGTACCCGTTCTATAGCATTTTTTGCCGTAAGCTGATGTAATGCCTCTAACAGTTTGAGGTTTCTGTGAGGATTGCCATAGCAGCTTACAACTGTTGGGGTTCTTGACAAGTTTGGCCTGGTCCGGAAGGGAAGGGTGTACCCCTCCCTCAGGATTTGAACAACTTTCGGACCGGCCCCCAGCTCTGACCACTTTTCCCAAAACATTTGGAGTCTGGCCCCCACAGGAAGATTTGTGGCAACATTGGGAGCATTTGTTACAATATTTGCATGAGACAATGGAATGACACAAGAAACACCTTTCACAGATTTTAATGAACTTAGATCTGGAAAACAAACTGCTGCCCCGGGACTTATTTCTTTCTTTTGCGAATGCCCGGGCGCAGTATGAGCAGAATTGACAATAGTTAACTTTGCATTTAAAGTGTTCATAGTCTCTTGTGGGCTCCCGGTCAGCAGCAGTGGTCTCAATTGCAAAACACCTTGATTGTCATTTATACTGCTGCTGACCCTTGGCAGGACGTGAGGAGTACTGTTGTTTCCCTTTGTTCTTGCGGCGCTGAGTGCGTGACAAGTTCTTCCAGGCCGGTTTGTCCTGTTTTCTGTCCGACCTTTGTTCCTGCCTTTCATATGGGTGGTAGCGGCGACCCTTATATACAGAGCCAGACTTGTTCCTATCAAAGTCAGTAATGTCCTCCTCAGCCTTTTTAACACAAGAGTCTGGGAAGAGAGTCTCCACATGAAGAAGTGAGGTGCGGAGGGCGTTGAGGGTGTCCGCCTTCACACCAGCCTTAAGGTATGCCAGATAAGAATCCCGCCTCAGGAGGGTTGCATTTGCCATGTTGACGAACACAAATTCAGTGAGGTGTTCGACTGCTTTAGCCATGGATTGACACACACTGGCGTTGAAGTCCAGTAAAAATTGAAGCTCGTCAACAGCAGCTGAAGCCTTGGTCGGTGCCTTGCCCTTTGACTCCACTCTTATTGCCTTTAACTGTGCACCCATGTTCTGTTGGACCTTCAGCAAACACCTGTTGAATCCAGCAGCCTGGTTGCATATAATAGTGGACTCACGCGCGGATTTTTCCCATTTACGTAAGTTCTCTTGGGAAATAGGCCGCGACATGGGTGGGGCACTTGCTATACCGGCCTGTCTGGCAATCCTCAAGTATCCACTGTTCAGGTGTGAAGAGCCGGTGTGCCACGCAGTAACTGCTTGGTCAGAGTCCTTCTTTGGGTTTGGGTGGCACCCATACCACTTTGTCTGTGATTTCGGTGGCCGGACGAATTGGTCTCTCAAGAGGCCCCCTGCTTCAGAAGCTCGAGTAGGGTACCCTTGAGTAAGGGTAAGATTGAGCTTTGAAAGTTTTTTGCAGAGCCATTCATCTGTCGGTAGAGAAACAGAGACTTTTCCAGGAGTGTGCATCTTGGGGCCGGAGAAAGGATTGTCCTCAGATGTTGTCGCCCCAGTGTCAATGTCCGGAATATGAGACCAGTTCATGAAGGATCTAATCCCCCTCATAGTTTCTCGGTAGGATTGCTCCTCCGAGAGGGACTGATCATGATCAGATGCATTTGCCTCCATATCGTCTGACAATTCCCCTTCCTCCGGAAAGATATCAACAAGAGGATGGTCGGAAGACAGGCTGTCCGATTCCGAATCACTAGAGGGAGAGGCGTCTTTCTTAGATATGTCAAAGGCCGTGGCCGGACGTTTCTGCCTTGGTTGTGCCAGTTCTGGTAGGCCTGAGGATGAGGCTTTTGAGGTAGTAGAAGACCCGTGAGGAACTGGGTCGGTGGCCGGTGAGGCAAGGGCAGTGTCGGCTGGTTGAGGAAGAGTAGTCGGTTGAATGAAGGGTTCCGGTCGGATCAAATCAGCTGGTGGAGCATGTGAAGGGGTGACCTTTACAGTTCCAAACACTGGTTCCTGAGGTCGGTCCAACGTCTTGGCCATAAGCAGGGCCTCCAGTCTGTTGAACCGGTCCGACCACTTTTTGTCCAAATCTGATAATTTGGAGTTGGTAGAAGGGGCAGTGGACTTCCCCTGTCCGGTAGATGAAGATGAGGATGCAGGCCGGCTGGGTGACTTGACCGACTTGTCCGGCTTAACCGACTTAGAAGATGCAGACTTCTTCTCAGATTTCTTCTCAGATTTCCTCCTCTTCTCTTCCGGCCCACTCAAACCAGAGGCACCGGAGGTACCCTGGCCATCCACTACCCCTACTACCGACACAAGTGCCGGGTCCACAAGGGTGGGACTGAGAGTGTCTGAATCTTTGATGGGTGTTGAAGACTTGGCCTCTTTCCGTTCCTTCTTCAGCTTGTAGGAGGGGGTTGAAAGCTGAGTCCTTTGTTCCGGCGTCAAAAGGTCGCAATGATCACAGGATTCAGGTGGGGACTTAACACAAGGGTCTGAGCCCTTCTTCTTGTCACGGCACCTAGCACACACAGTGTGGTGGTCAAAGCCAGCCATCATGTGGCCGCACCCCCCCCTACGTTGACTTGGAGAAGACATGATAGAAAGTACACGTGAGGAAGTGATCCGTAAGGTAAATAAAACCGCACTTCTAACAACTCACAAAGCGTTCCAAGTACTAAAATAACTGTAGAGATGATCTATAGTATGTGAGGAAGTGATACGCAAAGTTCAACAATCCAGCACTTCTTCAAACTCACATAAAATAAAATATAAAACAATTTCCAAATATTTGTTCCAGCAGTGCATGCGCCAAACGAAAAAGATGCTATGACGTCAGCTTGTCTAGACAGGAAGGAAGTACGACACGCCACCTGGCGAGTGCAGTGTGAGGACCGGCCAGCCGGTGGAGACACAGGACGTCTTTTTCTGATGTTTGGCGGGCCGGTCTGCGCCGACCGGTTTAGCATATTGTCCATTGGATAGGATGTATTAACGCAATAAAATATTATTTTCAAACGTGCTATAAATATATGTGTTCCAAAACTAAATGGCCTTAAAGCTAAGGAAATATGAAGAACTATTTTGCTGTCTTCCTATTGAGCTTGAGTGCAGAGAAAGACTTTACAACCTTTTTGGGACTTTTATTAGACTATTTGAGGACTCTAAAGTTCTTAACAACGGTAAAGCCTGTTTTTATTTTTTGTTTTAGGTAATGCAAGGACATGCTGTATCAATTTTGAATATTTTTACATTTTCCAATGTTCCTATCTTGAAAAGTTGACTAACTGAAGATTATGTACTAATGACTGTACCTATTTTGTCTTACTGAAGTTATTGTATATCAGTATTAAAACAGCAATTTACAAACTGGCTGCACAATTACAAACTTAACAGGAAAAAAACAATTGCTGGAAAATTGCAATATGATGTGATGCAGCTGTTATGGCTGAAAATGCTCATGCAAGCAGTTGGCTTGACTACTGTGATTCCTTGTTTTGGAATTTCTCTGGTTTTAGCCTCTACAAGTTATAAATGAGGTCAGAACAGCCTGGCAATGACTCACTGAAACAACAAGATTTAATGTCCATGAAACACCTGGAAGTTGTACTGGTTATTGCTAGAGCAGTGCTCTGCATTTAAAAAGTAACACTGGTCTGCAAGTCCCTTCAAATTGTCTGTTTAGATATTTCAGTCTTTTTTTTGTTTTGAGAAACTGAGAACAAGGGGAAGTCAAATCAATGATAGTGATGTTCTGGAGGTTCCACAGTTTCTTCATCAGTGCATAAGTCTAACAAACACTTTGGCTTCAGATTTAGCCATGATGCTCCAAAAGTTTTGAATGAATTTGCCTGATAATATCATGTTTTTATCTCTTTGCAACAGACTGTATCCACATGGCAGTTTTTGTAATATCATGCTAAACCTCTTTTAATGTCCCTGGAATTTTTTTAAGCGTGAGTCTAGAAAGAGCTTGTACTTCTACAGATCACTTTTTTTTGCATCTGGACTTTCATCAATGGTGGTGCAGAGTGATGAGTATTTGTCTGCTCACTGAAGTTAAGCGGCAATGGGCTACGTTAGTACTTGGATGGGCGACCATCTGAGTTGTAGACCAGCTATGGGACCCAGACTTTCATAAATTCTAGTGCACTACTCGTGTCTCTGATGGCTTTACACTAGCACTAGGGGACCAAAACACCCTTCCTTGTTTATTAGTACTTGGATGGGTGACCATCTGAGTTGTAGACCAGCTATGGGACCCAGACTTTCATAAATTCTAGTGCACTACTCGTGTCTCTGATGGCTTTACACTAGCACTAGGGGACCAAAACACCCTTCCTTGTTTATTTGAGATTTCTGTCTTTCTCTCTGATGCATACTAAGCAGCAGCAAATTTTGCAATGGTACAACAAAAGATATGATAGAACTTCCTGAATGACCAAAAAATATATTACAAATTATGATGACAATATTATATGAGTGCTGATAGCACGAGTATTATATTGTTAATCTCCATGTCATATTGAGTGATATATTTTTCTGTATATGTCTAATGAGGGATATTTTACTTTTATTATCCATCATTTTGTGTCACGTATGACTAAAATAACTTCATATTTCTAGAGATAATGTAAAAAAGATGTCATATATAGAGGAACACCATTGAATATAAAAACCTCACTCTTTAACCTTTAAAATCGCTTTCCAATAGCTGCTCATGTTTATTCACAAAATCCAATGGACCTTAGATATGTATCATCCTTTCATTCGGGCCACCATATTTTGAGATGATTTCGACAAGTACATTAACTCTGAATGAAAGGTGTCTTATATATTGACAGAAACTGATCAGTCATCTTTTTCTCTTCCAGACACAGACAGTCACTAAGACTTATAGCAAGTACTGGGATCTATTTATCTTGTAAAAATGTATGGTTTAAACTTTCCAACATAAAGTAACAGTGAAATAAAACTTACAAGACAGTGAGGTTTGAAAGTCCAGTGAATGAATGCTTTCCTATTCTTTCTATCTTGTTGTTGAACAGTAACCTGAAAATACAAATTTATATGAAAACTGGAAAGCACCCCTCGAGTCCACAAACCAACCAAGAAAGCCAGGAATCCCTAAATTGTTATTTCACCATAATGCTGCTTTATACATACAAACCCTCCTAAAAATCATTGAAAATGGAAATATTAATATTCAGAGTTTTCTTAAAGTTTTATCACTTCTTCCCCTGGTCAGGTCCTACCCACACAAAAAATGATAAAGATGTCTTTATTAGTTAAGTAGTAATTGTGAAGAGAGAAAGACAAATAAACAAACAAATGAATGTATGGACCCAATAATATAACCTTATTGGTGGAGGTAATAATTGGTAAATGCGATAAATGTTGGACATATATCATGGCTTTGGTTAACTCATGGCTTCAACTAGTACAGCAGAAACTTTATTATCTGACCCTCTTGGGGGAGTAACAATTACATCAGATAATAGAAAGGTCAGATAATAAAAATAACAGGTTTAAATGGACTTGTGTGGGACTTAAAGGTTTTTGGATAGTAGAGGTTCTAGTGTACCTATATAAATAACAACATTATGACAGATAACAGTTCTTTATAAATGGAATTGGTGGAATTTATGTGGGGCCTTGAGGTTTCAAAGTGACATGCTGTTCAGGGATTATCATTAAAACTACAAAAAGTAACAACCATGACAATATATCAGCAAAATGTGCAAAGAATTTCCTACAAATCAAGGGAAAACTAGATTGCGCTGACTCGACGCCAACATATCCCCAGACAGGCCATCTCTCACACCACAAGCATTCACTGGGTATTTTTTGCAGCACCCATGTGGTGTGATTCACAATTATCATAAACCATTTTTCATTGTTTTGGTCAAACCATTTTTTTTTTATTTTTGGGGGGTCAATTAAAAAAAAGTCCTCTGAGTGGATCATTCATGGGTCTCACATACATGTTAAATGTCTACTTAAAGCCTTGGTTTTTGGCACATGAAAAAAGAACATATTAATATATTCCCAGATGAGATTTCAGCTGTATCAGGCGCATATGACAGTTATAGGGCTTAAAAGTGGTAAAAAGTCAATAGATTGGGGGTCTGTGGGCATTTAAGAGACATTAAGGTGACCTTAAAATTAAAGTTACAGACTTAAAATTTTTTATACACAAAGATTTCATGTAGAACTTATATCTACTACAGTTAGAGACTTGTCAGACTTACCATTTCCAGGTTACAGGACCAAATATGTTGAAAATGTCGTAAAAGGGTCACTCAGGTGGGTATTTATGGTCCTCATACACAGGTTAAACATCTATTTAAAGCCTTGATTTTTCTCACATGTAAACAGAACATAATCATATATTCCCAGATGAGATTTCAGCTGTATCAGTCACATCTTTTGACAGCTATAGGTCTTCAAAGTTGCAAAAAGTCCATAAACTGGTTCTCTGTGGGCAATTTAGAGACTTTAAGGTGACCTTAAAATTAAAGTTACAGACTTACAATTTTTCACAGACTTAGAGTACATGTAGAAGTTATATCTACTACAGCTAAACAGAAACTTGTCAGACCTACCACTTTTGAGTTATAGGGGAAAATATGGGAAAAATGTTCCAAAAAACGTCTAAGTATGGTCTTTATGGGCCTCAAAAACAACTTTAACCTTAACATAAAGTCATGATTTTTGGTATATGTAAGGAGAATATAGGTAGAGGATGTTTACATCAATTTCAGCGCTATATAAGTGTTTCTTACTTACTTACTTACTTCTTACTAAAATTTGAGCCACATAAAGCTGAGAGTCCTTTTCTACGCAATGCCAGATGCGTAAGCGTATGCGTATACTCTATCCGTATTTACGTGGCTCCATTAACACATATAATTTACACACACTGTATATATTTCCATACTGTTGTATAAATAAGGAAATAAAATGAAAGAGTTAAAAATTACGATTAAAGTCTCAGAAGATACAGAATATATTATAATATCTACATAATATTACAACGTTTGGACATCAATCAGTAATTGTAAATAACATGAAGACAATTGCCGACATTTAGCAAAAAAAAAAAACCTAGTGGGAGAGAGCAATATGTGCAATAATCCATAGTGTTCAGTGACGACTGTAAAAGATAGAAAGTGATATACCAAAACAAAACTTAACCTTATAAAGACTTCTCCAAGTGTAGAAAATATTTTTCAAATATAAAATGTAGCCATTCCTGACATAGTATATATTTTACTGAATCTAATAGTTTTGCATTTTAGACTCTGTATATTCTTAAAATATAAGTATTCTAAAATATCCATGTTACCAATATCCAAAAAGTTATTTCCTTTTTATATTCAAAGTCTCCAATAAGGCTAAACTTTTTTGAAAGGAATTTATGTGCATACTGGTAGAATTTACAACTTCATTCCCTCTCTCTTTCTCAGCTTTATGCCTAGCTCTCGGGAAAATAATATCAAAAGTGTTTAGGTCATCGCAAATATTCAATTTGAAGTTAAAATTACATGTAGAATAAATATAAATTGATTACCACACCAAATAACAGTGTTATTAAAGGATAATTTTTGATATCATGACAAAAAATAAAGGAACAGTGTGTATAAAATCTCACAAAGCACAGCAAAGTAAATTATTGCTACCTTAACAATATCCCTGCACGTATTTCGACAAAAAAGTTTACGAGAAAAACTTCACCAGTTCAGTGAGTTGGTAAAGCTTTCTTTATTTTCTTTTACAATATATATATAACAAAATCTGATGTATTGCTAATTACTATGAAAGTCCTTGAATTTAAATGAAAAAATGCATGCATATATGGTCCGTATGCGTAAAAAAATCGCTCCAAAAGGGATTGCATCCGTATATTTTTTCACGCATACGCATCAGGATGTACGTACACGGATAGATGGAGTCATATAAACTTAAAATAGTGGGAGGGATTTTTTTACGTATACGCATAGGTACACGGATACGCATACGTATCTGCCATTGCGTATAAAAGGACTCTCAGCTTAAGTGACATAGTCTGTGATCTAGAGGGTATTAAGTGGCAAAAAGTCAAATTTCTGACCTTAAGGTGGCCATGAGTTCTTTATTATTGGGAGTTTAAGGTCACCTTAAAATAGGGTTCCTCTCCTGACCCAAATACATGTGTATGCCAAGTTTGAATGAAATCTGTGAAAGAGTTTTTGAGTTATCGCGCACATAAGTCAAAACGTACGGCAGTGGCGGTACGACGGACGTGAAACCAATATATCTCCAACTTTCATCTGGGGATATGATAAACAGGTTCCCTCACTGTTAATTTCACAAACTCTCATTTAATTGCACATTTGTTACTTTACCAATTAGTTACCTCAGTGACCTAGAGCCACCCTCAGGACTTGGTGAATGGAGCAGGACCTCAGGGGTAATTAAGTGAAGCTGGTGCAGAGCATACATAATGGAATAATAAAAGACAGAAAGATCAAACTTTAGGGAAGTACAACTGATTGATGAATCTTTTAATGCTGTCCCATTGATGAGAAATTTAATTTTAAGATTTTCCCAATATTTACAGAAATATTTGTACTGCATTTTGCTGTATTTAGACCTCAGTGGTAGGGAATATTATAATGAAGTAAATTTAGGCAGATTCAAAGTCTGGACACAGGTTTCATAGACTATATCGCAGTTTTTCAGAGGTACTATCAGTTCTACAGTTGTGCTTATTTCTCTGCTCACTTTTCTTTAAAACTTACTAATATCCCTGTTTTAGTTTAAGAAATGACATTCTAAGACAGATGTATCATAAATGAGAAATATGAGGTATTGATGACATTCATGCAGAGTTGCAGACTATTTATCAAACTTTTACAAAGTAAAGTATTCACTAGAGTCAGCGAACTTAAACATGAAGTTAACACTTTATTTGGCAAACTCTTAATATTACTGCAAATACTGCATCAAAATGAATAATTAAGGTAATAATCTTTGAGAATATAAAATGCTCGAGTGAAAATAAAATTACAAAGCAAATTAATTTAAGTCATATCTTAAAGTAACTTGCTTTTGAGTATCAGTGCTTAACTACAGTCAAACCAATTTAAGCAGGGCTTTGTTAAGTAGATATCCCTTTTAAGTAGAAGTAAATGTTCAGTACCAAGAAAACTTAATCCATTGAAAGTTAACCTCTTATCTGGAAACCTTAATTAAGTAATTCAACTAGAAGTATTTTTGAGGTCGCTTAAGATTCAGTTTAACAGGTTTTGCTGTATATGTCTGAAGCAATAAGCGATGGAATGTTATAACTTAGTAAAGAGGTAGATCCAAACATGTGCCTTGTATTATCTATATATTTTTTTGTACCCAATTATCTCTATGGGTCTGAATTTTGACTTGTTCGACTGCTCATTAGTAGAATTATTATCAGTGAAAAGAATTTATTTATCTATTTATACACTTATAAGTTATTACCAATAATAAATGGAATGAAAAAAAAATGGAAAAAGTAATACAGTAATAACTACAAATTAAATATTAAAAACATGTGTGCATAACACTGCTTATCATGTGTTATTTCTGCTTAGTATATAAGGTAAGTTATCATTATTTCCAGTTCATATCTAGCAAATAATGTTGAATTACTTTCTCTGAGATGTGACAGTTTCTGTGTAGCAATCTTGTTTCTAATGAATCAGGGCAAGATATGAAATTAGATGGAACAATTGTTTCAGGATCACTGAACCAGAACTTGCAGTCACCTTCCAAAGATTCTTATTTACTATAAATTCTAGCAGTCCAACAAGACTAATTATATAGAAAGGTTTAACTGTTGGTTGATAATACCTTTAGATAGATTAAATCTACAGCTCATTTTCACTTAAACCCTCTATCAACAGCACTGGGTTCATATTCACTATGATCGTTCTTATTTGTGCTATACTCTCGCTCTTATAATTTTGTCAGAAAGTAGGATCTTTCTCAGAAGTAAGTGTTAGAGCAAGAAAACTTTGTAGGAATAAGAAAGTTAAAAAAAATTAGTATAAACTGTATTTTCTAACAATTTTTCTTCATATTTTTCCCCAGATGATATATATTTTTTTCTGTTTCATTATCTCTTTATTCGCCCTTATTTTAGCATCAACTATATCCAGGTTTTTATTAATATTTTCTAATAATTCTCAGGAGTTTAAAATTCTTAATCTTTTGATACTTTGTTAATTTTCTCCCAAAAAAAATTTCAAAGAATAATTGTAAGAATGAAACACTTGTGACTATATGTAATCTGTTATTGGTTTGAAGTGGAAGCTTGAAACAGAATCAACATTAACACAATGCAATTAACCTTATTCAACATGTCTGTAACAAATTAAAGCATGCAGTTCACTTAGATCTGAGAAATACTTAGGATATTTACAGGATACTACAAAAAAACTGAAAAATACAGAAATTTGAGAAATGTTTTTTTTTCTTCACAAGAGTGAAAGCAAATTCCAAATCATTTATAAATTCAATGAAAGGAATATCGTTTTCTCTAATTTATTAAAACATTTGTATTTTGAGACCATTACTACTTTTTCCTTGATAAGACATACATGATAAATTTCTCATAGCTTGAAGTATAGTATTCAGAAAAAAATTAATGTGATGGCAAAGTAATGAACTGTATTTCAGTTACTCCTCCTTTTAATAAATATTTAGTCAGCCTTGTTCATTATCGATAAGTAACTAACAAAAGTAGACTGTCAACTTCAATAAATTAGGTAATATGCATCTTGTGCACTGAGTTGTTCCTTGTGCTAACTCATGGGATGTATTGGTGGCAAATATATTCAAAATACCGTAAATTTCCAAAATAACACCCAGGTTCAAATAAACGCCTGGTTCAAATTAACGCCTGGTACCAAGCACACTGTTTACAATTTATAACACTGTTTTTGTATTTCAAAAGAACGCCTGGTTCAATTTAACGTCTGGTCTGATGCCACTTGAAAATAATTAACGCCCAGGCCATATTTTGAAAAAATACGGTACTCGCCCACATCTTGAGCAGATGCTGCACTTATTTGGCCTTGTACATCAATCCAATATAGTTGGCCATAGATCAGGGGAGATTTGGGAAAACTAAAGTCTAACCAATCACAATGGATGTTGTAATTGACTAATAATCAATAATAAGGAATTATGTTGGAGCAGTCAGAATTCGAGATAACTCAAGAGATGTCCAGATGTTTGCCACATTAAGTTTACTCAGTAAATTAGTGCAAGAAATAACTCCCACAAACTGGTGTCAAACATGCACACAATACAAAAGTTACCCAAGTCACAAAAGGTACAAAACAAAAGCCCTGTACTGTTGAATTACAAAAAGATCAGAAAAAAAAACAAGTCTCCTTAACCAGGGATGGTATTTACAAAAATGAACTGAAAAGCAGAAAAATATCCACACAGGTAAATTCTCTTTTACACTCAAGTTTAGATTATCTGTCACTGATCCCTTTGGTGGATACAGTCAAATAAGACTACCAGAAAACATGGTGTAAATGTTAATGGAAAAACTTCCCCAAGACCAGACAATATACTTATTCCAGTAGCCTGACTGTATTTCAATGTTTAAGTAGAAATCTATTGAGAAGAAATTCTTTGTATTTGTATGTACAGTGCGCTAAACAGGTCATTTACGGTATGTACTTAAAGGGACCTTCTGAATTCCAAAGGGTGCAGAAGCCTCAGTGGTCAAGTGGTCATCAAATTTCTCATTCAATCACTTAAACTTTGTTGTGATTGGAGTTAAAAACCCTAACTCTGTACCCCTGGTCCAATGGTTGGCTACCCAAGAAAGAAATGTTTTTAAAACTTGTATATGGTTTGTTTTATCATAAACAAGTAGCCTTGTAGACTTATTATTATACATTCAATGTTCTGACAAAAAAATAATTTTTCTTTCATCACAAAGTGTCAATGTTACATATACATTAAAAATGTTGAAGTATGCTTCCACCACGACGCATCAAAATTTTTACATTTCTTATTTATATTTTTTTATTTTGTAAGGTTTTATTCAGATTTGTAGCACATTTTTCGTTTCATTCTATCCTTCATTCTATTTATGTCTTGAGTATTATTCCAATTTTTTTGTTGTTTAACAGGTCTAAATGGACCTTTTCATGTAGAAAGTTCATGTTTTCTGGTCATGTAGACTGTAAAAAACCCCAACACTTCCTGTTTCCAGTGACATATGAGCATTGCTAGGTATTTTGTATTTTTCTGACTAATGTTACATCCAGTTATTTTCTGACTAAACATAATGTCAATATCACAGAAGCCAGAAGGTAGTGTAAGACTGTTGAGTCTTAAATTCAAACAACTTTGCAATCCAGATTAGATGAAGCACAAAATCAATTTATAAAATAGGATTATTTAGTTAATGGAAACTAATGCAAACTAACAATTTGCAGAAGTCGATTTGTAATACTTCAGAGACGAGTATTTAAACCACAATGATACACAATCAATTTCACCCACCAGTAACAGTGGTCCAGAACCTTTTTAGGCTCTTCAGAAAGCAATGTTTTAAGTGTACAATATTTTATATTACAATTACCCAGTAAACATTTTCTGGTTATGCAAACGTTTGATAGGAAACGTTTGGCACAGGTTAAAAAATGATGGGTACCAAAATCATTTATAATAGAATGTTTTTAAAATGTTTTATGTATACTCTTTATTAAACGTTTAATGATAAATGTTAGAAAAACGTTATAAATGAACATATTAATGTCTGAATAATACTGGGGTCAGAGGTCAAATTCAATATCTTTTTAAGGTTGCTCATTAATAAAAATATTATTTTTATGTCAAAAATCGTTAGATAGTGGTTTAAAAATTGTGCCCCCATTCAATTCTCACTTTTAGGGATTGCATGTGGGACAATTTTTGATCGAATCCTCTAAAATCCCCTATTACTGCTCACCGTCATCTTTGTTTGGACATGTTTGAAGGTGAAGGTTTAATAAGCATTCTAAAAATATGAGTTTAAGAAATGTTTTGATAGAATATTTTTTAAACATTTGATAAACAATGTTTTTTAAACATTTTATGTGTACTGTTTATAAACCATTTCATGATGAATGTTTGAAAAACATTTCCAGAATAACCTTACTTTCTTTTGCTATTTTATGTTTTAAAAACATTTCCATTCAAACCCAGCTTCTTGAATTATTTTATAAACATTTTTGTATAAATGTCTAAAAACGTTTACAGTCAACCTAGCTTCATGAGTTATTTTACAAAAGTTTTTGTATATAGAATGTTTATAAAACATTTTTTAAACATTACAGCGTAAACGTTTACTTGGAAACGTTTAGAAAACCATTAGATAAACTTTAAATTGGTTTTTAAAACATTTTGCAAACATTTAAACCATTTTAAAACGTTTTAAATGTTTACTGGGATAGCATTGTTGATAGCTGTACCTCATTGTATCTGATGAAATACAGAACCACCAAAATATTACAAGCATGAAGATTTAAATTAGAAGAAAAAAGATTCACTAAAATATAAATTTTCTTATGTGAAAAAAAAGACAAAATTTCCTAAAGAAAGCAGTCAAGTTATATGGACTTTAAAACAGATTGCAAATACTTAAACATTTGGCAAATACCATGCTCAAATATTCAATAATGATTGTGCTATTCATTGCAGTTTAGAAATGGTGGTTTGTAACTGGGGTCTTAAATACACAATAATGCTGCTTGTTATTGGGGCCCAGAAATTGCAGTTCAATGTAAAATAAAAGAAGTCTCTTTGCAAATAATGCATAAAAGGTTGCTGATTCTGTCTAGTTTGATGTACTGTCAAGAATCAAGCAAAATCTCAATCAAATCTGAAAGAGGACTGAAAAGTTCTGAGAAAGAGTGTGTTAGAATTTTTCTTATGGCCATTTCAGATCCTTTGAACTGCATTCATGTAGAGAAAATAAATTCAATGTAAAATCACCAGTCTGGTCACCCTTTTAAAACTAAGCTTGTGACAGGTAAGATGTATGGGGATTCTGACAGGGACTTAAACTACATCTAGAGAATTCTAATTCTAATTTGACTTTTATAGCGCTTAATCTCCACTGAGTAGTGGACTCTTAAGGCGCAACAAGACAATAGCAATAGGCAAATTCAAAGTCCAGGGACAAAAAACAGGTCGGCACCACGGAGAAGCCATAAGAAAAGTGAGCTAAGGAGGATAAGCCTTTGCGTAGAGATAGGTTTTGAGCTTCTTTCTAAAAGAGGCCATAGTGGGTGATGCACGGATGTCTTCAGGGAGTGAATTCCAAACAGTGGGGGCATCAAAGGCAAAACTGAAGCCAAACTGCTTAGTGGACTTGTGAATTGTGGGTTGAAATTTTGGTACATTGAGGAAATTGGCAACACTCTGACTGCGTCTAGTATTGTAAGTAGTGCGGTATGTGGATAGATGTGGAGCAAAATATTTAGGGAAACCAGTATGAATAAACTTGTACACCAGGGTAGCCAGTTTGAACTCTGAGCGAAACTGAATAGGGAGCCAATGGAGTTTCCTGAGTACGGGTGTTATATGAGTGTATCTACATGAATTTGTGACAATTCTAGCAGCACAATTTTGGATTGACTGTAATCTATGGAGACTGGCTTTAGAGAGACTCCTGAAAAGTGAGTTACAATAGTCCAACCGACTACTAACAAAGGCATTGGCAACCGACACAGCAGCATCCTGAGTCAAAAACTGCCTGATATTTCTAAAATCCCTCAGTTGACAAAAGCAGCCACTGCAAACTTTCTGTACGTGTTTTGAGAAGGAAAAATCAGAGTCGAACCACACACCCAGGTTCCTGACAGACTCGGTGGGGTGAAGGGGGTTGCCCAGGATATCGATTGGGAAACATGCACTTAACCTTTCTCTCTGCTTCTTGGAGCCAATAAGTATGAACTCAGTTTTATCAGGATTGAGTTTAAGTTTGCTAGACGACATCCATTCTTTTACATCTTGAAGGCATCTATTCAACTTATCAAAGGCAGCAGAGGCATTTCTGTGTGAGAGATGGACATAGAGTTGTGTGTCGTCCGCATAAAAATGGAAGTTTACACCTTTGTGTCTACTAATCAGTGTACTAAGGGGAGATGTATACAGAGAAAATAGGAGAGGACCCAAAACAGAACCTTGAGGCACACCGAACAGGAGTTTTTTTAAGTTAGACAATGTGGAACCAATCTTTACACACTGATAGCGTTCAGTCAAATATGAAGAGAACCATTTCAAAGCTGAACCGCCAACACCAAACCAATCCAGAAGACAGCCAAGGAGAGTGGAATGATCAATAGTATCAAAGGCAGCCGAAAGATCTAGAAGTACCAAGGCAGTGGCTTCACCCCGAGATAGTGACAAATGAATATCATTTTTGATGGAAAGCAGAGCCGTCTCAGTTGAGTGACCTGACTTATATGCAGACTGGTATGAGTTATCCAAGTCATGTTGATGAATGTGAGTAACCAGCTGTTTAGCAACTACATGCTCCACCAGTTTAGAAATGAAGCTGAGTCCAGATACTGGGCGGTAGTTTTTCAAGTCCTCAACAGGAAGAGAGGCCTTCTTGATAAGTGGAGTGACTACGGCTTTTTTGAAGCCATCTGGAACCAGTCCCTCACTGAGTGAACAATTGACCAACTTGGTTATTGATGGTAGAAGGATGTCCATGCATTCCTTAATAAGAAATGTGGGTAATAGGTCCAACAAGCATGATTTAGTGGGTGATTTACTGATTAGAGAGTCAAATACAAATAAAGACTTTTCAAGTACTAAAGACAGTAGTACTATGAACTATTTTGAGTACAAAGTCAAGAAAAACAGTACATTTTATCTCTGTCAAGGAGACATTAAATTCATTGCCGTCTGTTTGTTTGTTTGTTAGCAGGATTATGCAAAATCTTCGTGAAAAAAATTTGAAGATTTGTCTTGGCCCAACTAACAGATCACATTAAAGTATGAGAGAGATTCTGATCACTGTCTATTCACAGAACACATAATCTGGATTTTCCTATAATTTACTTATTATTTAGCCATTTTGCTTTAGAAAAAGGAAATAAGGTTCTGATATATACTATACATGAATTGGTGGAGGTTTGCACTCTCTGAGTGCTCTTGTTCTTGTTTGATATCAGCAGTTGGAATAACTGTCGCATAATGTTGACATCCAATGAGTCTTTCTTTTTTGGAAGAAAATCATGCAAATTTGGGCCTTTTTATATTAAAAAGGGTTCTTAAAGAACAGAATAATGATAGAAAAGCAGTAAATATCTTCTCATTTCAGCATTATAACAGGTATATATTTGAAAAGAATTTTCCACAAATCAATAAAAATTAAACATACTAAAAAAAGATAAGTACCAGTGATTGCCACGATTATGCTCCTCATAAAAATAAGTAAATTAACTACAACTAATAAGGTTATGCACAAAATTACAGTTACAACATTATCAGAGCAGTTGTGAGGCAAAGTTTTGACAGTAGAATGTGAATAATTGTAAGCAATAATGTTATAATATTAAATGTTGATTTGTGAAACATCACTTTTGTTATTATCTTTTCACTTTCTATTTTTAACTCTTATCAAATTTAGCTTGTCAAATTCACTGACAGAATCCCCCTTATATTACTTTGACTTAGTGTTCTGAATTTTATTATCATTTTTTTGTGATTACTTTGTGATCACCTTATTTTCCTTCCTGTTATTTATTTTTACATGGCAGTCAGAGGAACACATTTTATATTCTGAGGCAAATTTTAAATAATATTTCAAAAACTTCTTGTACCGGTACATGAAACACAATAAAACTCATAAAAAACAGACTATCTTTATTAACTTATAAAGACAGTAGATTTATCATACCAAACAGATGTATAACTATGGTAATTTTTTGTCTTTCCTCTAATAGATGTTTACAGGGTAGGAAGTAGGACCAGATTCCAAGTCACTGACATTTCGTGGGTGGTGTATTTTGGAAAAAAAAGACAAGATGTGACAAGAAGTTAATGTAACACTCGAGGTGGGATCTGAAAAGTAATCATTGTGCCCACCTGACATTATGTATCATATCCAGCTCAGTAGCTGGCTGAAGTATAATCATTCTTAGGCAGTTCTTTTTCAGTCTTCTTTTTACAGCCTAAAGTTCTGGTTAAAACAGTGTTAAAGGCAAAAGTTTTCGATCCAGGATGATCAAATTTGTTCATTTTAAGACGTTATATCTACAAGAATAAACAAACCCAACTGGCTGCTGCTAACTCACCATTATTAGTTTCACATGTATCAAATGCAGCTCAGTGACAAGCTAGAGGTATAACCATTTCAGCAGTATTTATTTTAGTGAAAACATCTTCAAAGCCCAAAGTTCTGACTTTTTAACTATCATTATATCACGACACTGATGCTCAGTGAATCTCACATGTCAATAGGAGCTAGATTCAAACTCACGGCCATACAGACAAAACACAGTCCAGAAGAAGCCCCATTATATGAACACATCGAGAGAAGAAGAATCTAATAGGAAAACAAATTTAAATAATATAATAATAATATAATAACATTTAAATGCCTTTCTCTTAAACTTAAAAATAGAATCGAAACATAAATAGTATCTTTTAAATGTTCTAATATATTTTTACATGAAGAAAACTTTATTAGTCTTTGTGAAGATTTGTGTGCACACCTCACCTGAAACACTTTTTAAGGTGGTGATGAATTATCTGTAAATGCCTTTTAATGGAGTTTTAAAAGGTAAACTATTTACTCATTGCGTATAAAATATGTTCGTTGCAAAGCTACTCATTCATTTGTATTAATCTGATAATGATATGTGTTGGTTTTTCTTTTCATACTTAAAAGTGTTATCTATAGTTTGGTCTAACACCAACTGTATACCATTTTTGTACATGTTAATGGAAGCTCAAATAAAAATAATAATAATAAAAAAAAATAATAACTGGGTGTGTCACAGCACTGACGACCTACGTAAATTGTTCTTCCTGATCCTAGTTTTCCTTTTATTGAACACAGTGTATGAAGTTTGCTGAGAACTTTCCAGGTCAACCAGATTTGCAACTGAAAAAGTTTACAGGTCTGTAGCAAAAGTTGCCAGTCCGTATTTCAATAATAGGTTAAATCAATACTGGTTTTCATATATAATTAACCAAGTGGCAAGTGCTAAAGACAAAAAGGTTTAATATTATTTTCTGTAATGGCAAGAATTCTTGTTGTGTTGGCTTGAGGCTGGTCCCAAAATAATTTTGTTGACTTAAGAAAAAAATATATAAAAAGTTTTCTAAAGACATCAGAGCCTGTAACTCTAGAAAGATGCAGGTCCATGAGAACAGTTACCAGTCTTAGGCAGGGGGTAGGTTTAATTTTGATACACTGATAGAACACTCACCTCCAAGCCCACACACTCTTGGTTTAATTTTTGAAGTGGGATAGCTGGTAATTATTTTCCATGCCCTATGGTGCAAGTGTAAAGACTGATCCAACTCGTTATGCACTTCTTTCTGCAGTCCTCCCAACTACTATCATGCTATGATTTATACTACGTGTTGAAAAGTGGCCTTAATTTTCAATAAATCATAACACATACTAGTACTTGCCATGTCTATAGGATGGATGGATGGCAGATGTATGCAACAAGATAGCTGTAATACTGTTCCTGGACATATTGAATCAGTGATGGGTTCTGTCCTTCCACTTTGTCAAGTTTGAAATCAACTAGCAGAAGCATCTTCAAGCTACAGTCTAAAAACTGTTACAGAATTTCAGATGGCAGCCATCTTGTTTCTTCAAATGGCATCAACTGTGAAAGCAACCTTGCCTAGGTGGTGCCCTTTGACACTGTTAAGTTTCAAATCAATCAGCAGAAGTGTCTTTCAGTTAAGAGTCTGGAAAAAGGAATTTTAAGATGACAGCCTTGCAGCCATCTTGTTTTTCCAAATGACACCAACTTTGAAAGCAACCTGGCCTAGGAGATGCCCTACTACCCTTTTAAGTTTCAAATCAGTTGTCTAAAACATATTTGAGATAGAGTTCGGAAATGGAATTTCAAGATGGTGGCCATGGCGGCCATCTTGTTTGTTGAAGTGGCACCAATTTCAAAAGCACTCTAGCCTAAGTGGTGCCCTACCACCCTATTAAGTTTCAAATCGATCGGCAGAAGAGTCTTTGAGTTAGAATCTGGTAACAGAATTTCAACACAGCAGCCTATTTTTAAAAGTGGCACCAATTTTGAAAGCAACCTAGCCTAGGTGATGCCCTAACACCCTGTTAAGTTTCAAATCAATCAGCAAAACCATCTTCGAGTTAGAGTTTGGAAACTAAAATGTTGATGGACAGACGGACAGATGTCGGAAACATCAATCTAATGGGTAGATTGGTTACATGCAACCCACCAAATTAAAATAGAGATACATATTTAAAACCTATCTGTTCATTCACTTGTACTGTAAACATAACTGTACACTGATTAAAAACCAATTAATCAAAAACTCCGGCCTTGTGTCTCAGACAAGGTGACTGTTTATATGTGTTACTGCAATCAGTTACTAACACTAAAATGTTAATATCCTTAAAATTTAGATATATCACTCAGTAAAAAGTTTCCATTTTAAGAATTTTTTTTTTTGGTTCTGTCATACAAGATGACTATTTGTTCTTTTATAATTTAATTGTCACAAGTACAACCACAGATGGAAACAAATGATACCTCATCATTTCAATTAGCCATATGTTTTACCGATTTTTTGTCTTTTAAATTTTTAACACAGCTAGTCTAAAAATAGACCTACCGTATTTATCTGTACAAACACCCCCTCCCTATTAATCCCCCCCCTCTCCTCTCAACCTTTGCAAAGTTCATATTTTGCGGTTTTACATCCCTTTCAATAGCCAACATCTTTGCGATTCCGTGATTCTAAAAAAAGATATGTTTTAGTACTTCCCTAATCGAATACCGCTTACGTGAAATAAAGAAACTCCCAAGAAAACATGACAGTTTTGGTCACAGACGCATTAAAATCTGCAAAAATGTCAGATAAAAGTTTATAATGTATTCATATTTAAGGTTTGTTTCTAATATTTTAAGCTCTCCCACCATTATACATGCTGGCAAGCAAGATCAAGGCTGCAAGTGTCCATTATCGCCCATCGCCACTGGACTCGAGAATTGATTTTTTTTATCTGTAATAGAAGCAACCCCTTTTAAAAAATGCATCGCCCCCGTGATGTTTATACGGATAAATACTAATAAACCTGTAAAAAATAAACCTGTGATCCCATGATTTAAGTACCTTTTATGAGACAGATGAACAGAAAACCAACAGGTTTAAAATTAGGACTGGAATAAGTACATATTTCTATACTCAAGCACTCTTTTATCATTTCTCTTCTATTTAAAGAGTACCACCTCATCATAAAACAAGAGCACTTGGAGAACACAGACCTCCACCAAGGCTCGTAATAATAAGGAAATGGAAAAATCCGGCCCTTTAATATTTATTCGTATCCAGTGATCCAGGTCAGCCTTAATGGGATCTAAGTTAGACCCATCTCATTTGTTTTCATGAAGATCCAACCAGTAGAATTTGCATAATCCTGCTAACAAACAAACAGACAAACAAATGGTCATGAACTTAAGACCTACTTGGCAGAGATAATAAACAGAGTCTACATTATTTTTATGTAAATGTTATAGAAAATGACTCAACTGGATTAAGGTTTATGAGAATAATTGCAAAACTGCTGAAATCCAATACGAAAAGGGTACTTCTTTTCTGATTTTGTCACCAAATAATTCTCTCAATTGATACGTGTTCTTATTAAAGTAATAGGAAATTTGTCACAGTATATGAAATTCACTGTGACGACACTCATAAAAAATAGCATCAGAGATGACCGTACCCCACAGTTTTCAAACCATGAGATATAGAAGTAGTGAAACAGTACAAAGATCAGGATACATTCATCGCAGTGTCAGTTACATTAAGGTCAAAATGATGTTTAACTAGAGAAAATAACATCTAAGAGAAAGAAAATGACTATTCAATAGCAAGATAACAGCATTAATCAGTAAACTAAAAATTATGATGCACACCTACAACCCCTAAGCAATGCCCCTACCAACTGTCAACTTCCTACTTCCATTCAGAGATATTGCCTGGACAAAATTTCAAAGGTCAAGGTCACTATGGCAACGTCAAAGGTCAAATCAAGGTCACACCATGACATTGCACACCTACGACCCCCAACCAATGTCCCTACCAAGTATCGACTTCCTACACCTTAAGGTTTCCGAGATATAGCCCAAAGAAGATTTTATAGGTCCAGATTACTACGGCAAGGTCAAAGGTCAAACCAAGGTCACACCATGACGTTGCACACCTACGTCCCCTAACCAATGTCCCTACCAAGTATCAACTTCCTACACCTTACGGTCTGCCGAGATATCGCCCGGACAAGATTTTATAGGTCAAGGTCACTACAGCAAGGTCAAAGGTCAAATCAAGGTCATACGATGACGTTGCACACCTACACCCCCTAACCAATGTCCCTACCAAGTATCAACTTCCTACACCTTACAGTTTCCGAGATATAGCCCGGACAAGATTTTATAGGTCAAGGTCACTGCGGCAAGGTCAAATCAAGGTCACACCATGATGCTGCACACCTACACCCCCTAACCAATGTCCCTGCCAAGTATCAACTTCCTACACCTTACGGTTTACGAGATATAGCCCGGACAAGATTTTAAAGGTCAAGGTCACTACGGCAAGGTCAAAGGTTAAATCAAGGTCACACCATGATGTTGCACACCTACACCCCCTAACCATTGTCCCTTCCAAGTATCAACTTCCTAGACCTTACAGTTTTCGAGATATAGCCCGGAATTGGTTTTATAGGTCAAGATCACTACGGCAAGGTCAAAGCTCAAACCAAGGTCACAGCATGATGCTGCACACCTACACCCCCTAACCAATATCTCTACCAAGTATCAACTTCCTACACCTTACAGTTTCCGAGATATAGCCCGGACAAGATTTTATAGGTCAAGGTCACTACGGCAAGGTCAAAGGTCAAATCAAGGTCATACCATGACGTTTGCACACCTACAACCCCTAACCAATGTCCCTACCAAATATCAACTTCCTACACCTTACAGTTTCCGAGATATAGCCCGGACAAGATTTTATAGGTCAAGGTCACTACAGCAAGGTCAAAGGTCAAATCAAGGTCATACTATGATGTTGCACACCTACACCCCCTAACCAATGTCCCTACCAAGTATCAACTTCCTACACCTTACAGTTTCCGAGATATAGCCCGGACAAACTTTTTCCTGCCGCCCGCCCGTCTGCTCGCCTGCCCATCCAGACACCATGGGTGAAAACACCATGGGTGAAAAACTAATACAAGATAACAAAATATGTGTCAATTGTGTATCAGGGTAGGTGCCAGGTCTAATCTGGTCATAAATGTCACATATTGTTTGAAGAATGTCCCACAAGTCAAGGAAACAGATGTGTTTTTTTCCTCACTGGAAAATCTCACATTCTGTGGGAAATTTCATATATTTTACGCTATAACTTAAAGCTCTGATTGAAAGGGACAACAAAAATTATTAAAATTACAAAATCTTTTGATCTCCACACAAATTTGGTTTACACAGGAGTATTAAGCCTGAGGTCATGGGTGAGTCACTCTTTCTCACCCTAGCCTTAGTGGGCGAGTTATCAGTTGCTTCAATATGCACTAGTGTTGGTATCGAATAATAATATCTATATCGATATCAAACTACATTTTTGCTTTGTGTATCGATCGATATTGAAATATCGGGTCATAGATGTTTTTGGAGAGAGACCTTCCGAACGTTCTCGCAAGTTTTAGTAGTTTCCCGAAACGTAAACAAATGTGGCGTTTTCGCTTTAGCGGTAAGTGAAAGTTGACAAAATGATATAATAACTAATATATTCTTTAAATTTTGTATTTTATTTGAATGGAAAACAGCTTAATTTCATCTATTAAATCCTATATTCTGATATTGATATTGTACCCTGCATTATCGATATCAGTATACTTGGCGTGAATTGATACTTATTTCAATATCGATAAACAATACCATTACTAATATGCACAGTAATTTACAGTGAAGAATGGCTTAGTGACCAACACAGACATTAGCACTGCTTTCTGACACCATTAATTTAAAATAAATAGTCATGATAGAACACTATTAGTATACACATAATATCAAACATAAATATGTTCAAATGCAAGCATTTACTGATAAAAATGGGTATAAAACCTTAGAAATGAGTTATAAACATTTTTGGGGGAAAAATAATGTCTTAGATCTAAGCCTAGTAAGTCATGTCTAAGATGTTTCTGGAAAAGAATAACTGAAGTCTTATACCAAAACCTTAGTCATAGCCAAAGGATATTTTCTGAATTAGTAAAATCTTTCATCTTGACCTAATTAGACGTGACCGGGACGATGATTTTTGGGAATTTGAAGTCTAAGATCTAAGTCTAACAATAAAACAAACAAAAAAAGTCTCCAATCTTAAAGCCTAAGTATTGGCTAAGACATTTTATTATATGCAGTGCACTGACATTCTCATATTTCTATTTTTAGTAACACATCCATTTAATGTGTCATATTATAAATAAAATTCAATATAGCAAGTTTTACATTACCAATGGATTCTTATCATATAAAGGTCTCTACAGAACATCAAAGAAAAATATCAACCTTTGACACAATAGAACCTCCTCCTTTAAAAGACTCTTTTGGAATATGATACGCATTTATTGAAACGAGACAAGTTAATTGTTATCTGTGTTCTATTTATGGGTGTTTACTTTGCAACATTAACTGTTACTGTACTGGTTTCAGGTTAGATTTCTACAGGCATAAGTCATGTTGTCATAAAATTGTTACAAATTATTACAATAAATTATGCAAAGAACTTTCAATTGATAATTTTCTCCCAAAAATAAATGTACAAGAAATCATTTTAAAGAATTTTTTTGTCATGAAATGGAATAGTGATTGTATGTTTTTATGTAACCCTGCTCGGACAGATAGGCATCATATTTTAATACAGGTACATACTTTAATTGGCACAGGTTTACAAAAGAATTAACAAAAAGATGGACGGATTAAATTTAACAATAAGAATTATTACCTTAATTAAAATCTGTGTTACTGCTGGTAACCTCAATTATAAATAAGCTACTAGATAGAATTACTAAGTTAAACTTCTTTTTTTAATTTAGAGCAGAAAATGCCTATATATTTCCACAATAAAATCATGACATTTAGTACTAGGGTGGTATCCTCCATATTGTACTTTACATTATGGGATATTCTTGCCAGATTTCTGACTTACGTGACAATTTGTAGTTGTTAATAAATTTATTGTAGAATTTCAGTAAATTCTGCTTTTTCATTATTTATTTTAAGCCTGTGGTCATCTCAGTGTAAGAGCAAGAACTGTGACATTGCACTCAGTATGTAAAATGTGCCAGTGAGAAAACCTCTCTTCTAATTCCTTTACCTAGCCTGGCTACAGGCTCAAGTTTCTTTGCAGTTAGGGGATTGTTTTTTTAGTTCAGACAATGAAGCTTCAGTTTATATAATGTACTCATACATGCACTGACTTTTACATTACCACACAGCTTAAAGACAGAGATGTGAGATAAGCTTATAGCTCTCAACATGCATGAGTACTTTATTAATACTGAATATCTGTGTGCATGTTTCAAAAAAAAAATTGAACAAATATGAGCCGTAAGCAAGGATATCCTTTACCTGTGGCAAATTCTTCACATATTTATATTTTTGGACTAGATTTTTGGCACAATTTTGATGATTTTGTTTTGCTTTCAATCGGTGCCTCTCATTGGTGTGGCAAATGTCAAATACTGTGGTAAATTTCACATTTTCTTATTCTCAATTCATACACTATGGCCAGTTTCAAATTTGTTTTGTTCCAGAATATTTTGTATAAACTCTCTTATTTCAATCTGAATTACAGAACATTTGTTGTGATTTTTGTGATGATTTCAAACACTAATCTACTTACAGAATAGAGAGGTTTCCCAGATTTTCAAAAGCATGGTTTGGTATGGCAGTGATCTCGTTATCAGCAAGCGTTCTGAAATATAAAGGAAAAAAATCTAAAATCTTCTAAAATTACTAATCTTCTCATTCTAAACAAAGATACAAAATCTTTTTGGTCACTGGTATTCAAACATAATGAATACACAGACCATTAAGGCAGAAACAAAGATGAAAGGAATAAATAATGAAACTTAAAAAAATGACATTAAATAATAAATTAATCTTATACCTTGGCTTAAGCCATAGAAATTCTGGAGAGTTGACATATGCAAGTCATTGGTCCCCCCAAAAAAATTTTTATTGCCCATTAAGATGAGTTTGATACAAATATGCAAAAACGGAATTTCCTAATACCCCTTTCAAAGACTACAGGCAGTATCACTCGGGGTTACCCTCGTTTGGGGAAATGTCCCTGTCCTTGGATCACTGTCTGATGTCCGTGTAGAATCTTGCGAGTCAGTAGTGAACAGCCCTTGCCCGTCCTGCCGAAGTTTTAAGATATTTGAATTTTCTGCCTCTGATTTCGGTACTGTAAGCATGCACAGACAATTTCGCGCAAGCACACATCAATTTCATACTACGGTAACCAACCCAGGTGGCCACGGTGGCAGAGTGGTAACACTCTCTCCTCCCACCTCTGAGGCCGTAGTTCGGTTCCCGGCACAGCCTCAAGCGGGAAAGCTAGTAGTTGCTTGCCATTGGTTGACAGTTTACAGTACAGAACCCTGACAAACTGTATGTACTGGTTTCCTCTGCCCTTCCAACTACCCGTTGTGACATAACCTGTACAGTGTTGACAGTGACGTAAAACCCAAATAAATAAATACTATGGTAACCAAAGGTGTGGTCCATGGTGTACATAAGGTTGTGATTTGGTCGTCTTTCGGTGTAATACATTGACAAAGGGTGAGTTAAGGTATTAGTTGTTTCGCCAAAGGTAAGTTAAGGTTAATGGAGGTTGCTTCTCGGTGACCAACGCTTGTGGTATTGTCATTCTTTTATTACTGACAGTTAAAAACCTGTGTCCAATCAGTGGCCGTCTGCCTGTAGTGTGAAAAACTCGGACGAAATGGGGTGACTGGGGGTGGGGGTGGGGGGGGGGGGGGGCAGCTCTGCAGCCAAGAAAAACTTCTAACTGCGGGACAACCTCCTGTAGTGTGAAAGGCGCATAAGTGTGTATGATATATCCAATGTTTTACATACATCAATGTTGTATATACCTTGGAACAAACCATTAAGAATGAGGAAGAGGATTATATAAGCATCATATACATAATGATTATACAATGATATTAAAGCCATGCATACCTCAGTGTTGGCAGAAATGTAAAAAAAAGACAAATTTTGGCTATTTTGTGATAATTCAATAAGGAAAAGTAATAAAATATAATGATTCTTTCATTTCCTGTAATTTTTTCTCATCTAACTGAGAAAACAGTGCAGCTCAGATTTCCACAGCAGAATTCAGACAGTTCTCAAGGCTAAAAAATACTTGGTCAACATGTTTTGCTTATTGAAAATGTAACATAAAAAACACACAGTAAATTAACAAAATAATATTTCAGTTCAACTTAACATTAATTCCTGGTGCAAAATACAATCATTCTATTTTAACAACTATTTTTATAGAATACTTTACACACTCGCATGAGCCCATATTTACTAACATTCTTATTTTCAGAATTTCTCAGAATAAGAACATTTTCTTCTACAGGATAAGAAAAGCTTTCCAAAGGAAGCAATTTTTTGAAATCTCCCTGAAAGTGTATACTTAACACAAGATTTTAAAACAATTCTTTAATTCTTTGAACCTTTTTTCATCAAAGATTTTTTTCTTAAGATTTTTTTTTCTAAGAAAATTTTAAGAACAACAGAAATTCTGAGAACAGAAATGTCAGTGAAATCAATATGGATCTCTGGTTAAACTTCATTACCTTCTAATTTTGTGATTAAAAAAAGGACTAGTTTTGTCATTTATGATGCATTAGATGCTCTTATGCTACAAATTTACTGCTTGTGATTATTGAGCTGTAATCCCTGAATAAGATTGACTGTATCTTGATCAAAGTGCATTTGCCTTTGTGGTGCAGCTTGACCAGTTCCCATCTGACCACTGAAGTAGCACTGCACTTGGTTAGTTCTCAGATGGGTGACACTCTGAGTTTTGGGCCAGGTAATGGCAGATACATAGTGACTTAGATGATTATTTAAATATTGGCAGTCTCATTACAATATAACACAAACAAGGTACCTAGTGCAATGCCAATATAATCAAACAATATGACCAAATTGTAGCAATTGTTTTCAGTTCAATCTGAACTAAGTGAACATGATTTTCTGGTTCCAGGGCAAGATAGAACACAGCTTTCCCACTACTTTGAGTGGGATTTCAAAGACAGTCTTAAAAGTTTTCAACATGAGAATAAGCTTCATTGTTATCCAGCATTATGGAATATTGATACCTCCCTTTATTATATATCAAAATACAACTACTTAAAATATATACTTGATATAACACTATCTGAAGGTTGCCTGCCAAATGATATGATAAACTGAGAGACATGTAATTAACTTTCTGAAGAAATTAGCAAAAATTTTTAAAATCGAGTTTTAATCAAAGAATTCAACACATTGTATAGATCATATCAAGATGGTTGAGGAGATGGAGGAAAGGAGTGCATACTAGTTGGTCAACATTCTGCACTAATACCTCCAGAATGGATGAAAACTCCTTATTTTTAGTTTGACTTATGGGACATTTTTGTCAAATTCACAATTTCTGCAACAGTTGTAGGTCATTTTTAGCTGTATTGGTCTGTCTGTTTGTTTGCAAAATAACCTGAAAATTTTTCAACAGATTTCGATGAAATTGTCAGAAAATATTAATAATAACACAAGAAACAGACTTCAGTGGTGATCCAGATCACCATCTGGAACCAGAAGTTTTTAAATAGATTTTTATCACTTGACTCACAAGTAATACTGTTTGTCTGTGTTTGTGATTACTCCATATCTAATGAACGGGTCTTTATGAAATCTTTTATGTGGGTAGAATCTGACCAAAGGATGAAATCATCAAATTTTGAAATGGTCCAGATCATAGTCTGAATACAACAAAAAAAATCCTAAATTTTCAACATTCCAATTTTCAACAATTTTGGTTTGTGGTTAAGTTTTATTAAAAAATAATACAAAGGTATTGTTTAGGTGAAATTACAATAAGGAGATACTGGGCTGCCTAGGCAGATGTCTGTGCTTTAGGAGTGCTTCCAAGTTATTGATTGTCACATGCTCAAGCTACGGTAAATACTGCATTTCTTACTTTGACTCCTGGTGTCTGCATTAGTATGGGACATGTGACTACGTACTTAACCTCGTAACTCAAGTCAATTAGTGCAGCAATAAAGGAATGGGGCTTTTGAGAGAAGTGCATGAATTTCCAGTCACTTCCTTCTTACTGATGAAGTACTCAGTTTATTGGAGCTTATTCTGCTCTTTTTGCCTTCGCTTTACTTGAAGAGTTCACTTTAAAAACTATGGAGTTAGTTTTAATCTCAATACATTTGTGCCATTTTTTTACACAAGTTCTGTCTTAAAACCAATGTTTGTTGTATGATTTGGTTTTGTTATTACATCAAATAGCTCAACATTTCTTCTATTGACAACCTTTTCTTTCTAGTTTTGCTATTGAGGCTTGTTATTGAAGAAGAGATCAATGAATAAATTAGCATATATTATCTTTTATGTAGATAAATAACATCTAGTTGATTATCCCCATACGTTGGAATACTTAGTCTAGTAGCCTGTTTTGTTATTAAGTTTTTGTTTGGCAAAGCCTTTCTTCCTTAATCACTCTGAATCAAACACGGGACACAACAAGCTTGTTTTTGTTAGTATTAAGTGTATTAATGTGGATTTCTTGGGATTAAAATAAGCAATGACACAAAACATGAAAAATTTAATATGTATTTACTAACACAAAATCAAAACAAAAACCTCTTTAAAAAGCTTTTCAATATAATTTCTACTTGAAATCAGCGCCCCAACTTGGCACAAATCTCATAATTTGCACACAGAAATTCGAGAAAACAATACTATTTATAATAAGAATTTTTCTTGAAAAATGTATGCCTTCTTAGAAAATTCTTCAGTTTAAGAATTATTCTAAGAATAATAATATTAGTGAATATGGACTCGAGCTTTAACAGTGTATAGCTGTGATAACCATTATCCAGCCAAAAGGGAAACATATGCAAAGACTGATTGAATAATATTGTTTCTGGTTTATTTACTCCCTTTAGCTTAATAGATGCTATGTTGTATGATTCAATGTTGATTCAATAAAAAAGCATCAGTATTTGTAGAGTCAGCCTTGGGGGCATCATTCATTTTGGTAACAGCAAGTGAAAGTATGGAACATGTAATGAGGCATTTTGACAATACCCACGAGTGATGTCAGATTTTTGAAAATCTATTCTACAGCTATAACTAATTTTATTATTTCAGTATATATTCTTAGCCTTGGATGGAGGACCCATATGACCAACCACCGATGCTCATTTCCCTCAGAGCATGAAATTCAGACAAAAATTGTTTTGGGACCAGTGGACTTGGAACTACATATAACCATGAGTTTCTGGCCCAACAGAGATCTCTCAGTCTAATATATAAGGACAAATTTAAAAAATACCATTATATAAATAAGATAATCTGATATTGTCTTGAAATTACTACAATAGTTATACTTTGTCATTTAAACTCTTGGACATTATGCTGTGCAAATGAGAAAAAAAAATTATTTCAAGGAAACTTTGAGTTTTATTCTATTTGATGAAAATTAACTTTAAGAGATGTTTTCTGACAATAAAACTGATAGCATGAAGGAGTTTTCTAAGACAGAAACCTTGGCTATCTCAGACTGACACATATTAGAAGTGAATTTTGAACCTGGGGTCTACTCCACCTAGCGCCTAAAATGTAGTTCATCAAAAAGACTGATAGAAAATTTTCAGGTAAAGATAAATATAAGAGTCTTCATCTTCATCTATTTATCACAAAAGAGATGTGTGAAAGAATCATCCAATGAAAGTTATAATGCTGAAAAACAAACCCATTGTCCTATCAAAAAAAAATATTAAGATTCGGGGCCGTATTCATGGACAATACTTCTGCCACTCCTAACTTAGATTTTAAGTTTTATTTAATTATGAAATTGTAGTCTAAGTCTTATTTGGTGAACACCAATTCCAGGAAAATCTTAAGTCAAAAACCTTCACTAACTTAGATCTAAGGTGACCTTATCTTAGTATTGCTCATGAATCCAGCCCAAGGTTCTTTTAATTTTTTGGTCACAATGTTCTATATACATGTATTTTTATTATTTCCTGACTTCACTAATGCCTCACTCACATCTTTCCTTAAGGTCATCTCTATATGTATTTGTTTTACACTTAATGACATCATCCTTTAATAAATGGCTTGGAAAAGAGACCCTCGTACAAGTGTAGTTCTGACAAAGAACAAGCCACCCTGAATATCTATCCCACCCTCCTGTCACCCTTCACTGTGTATTTTTCTGTACAGCTCTTGAAGAGCTGCAGGAGGTTTTTTAAACCTTTTATAAAAGCGTTTCCGAAATAAAACATTTTGCAAGTTGTGTTGAATGCCAAAAGAGGACATCTTACCCAAATGCTAATCCCAATGAAGGCGGCCTATCAAAATACAAATCCCAATGAAGGTGTCCCACCAAAATACAAATCCCAATGAAGGTGTCCCACCAAAATACAAATCCCAGTGAAGGTTTCCTCTCAAAATACAAATCCCAATGAAGGCGTCCTATAAAAATACAAATCCCAATGAAGGCGGCCTATCAAAATACAAATCCCAATGAAGGTGTCCCACCAAAATGCAAATCCCAATGAAGGAGTCCTATCAAAATACAAATCCCAGTGAAGGCGTCCTACCAAATACAAAATTAATCCCAATGAAGACGTCCTTCCAAAATACAAATCCCAATGAAGGTGTCCTATCAAAACACAAATCCCTATGAAGGCATGTAACAACTTATTTTGTATCAACGACTTATTTTGTATTACCAACTTATTTTGTAGTAAAATTGCCTTATTTTGTATTACTTGGCCAACTTATTTCGTACCAACAGCTGACTTAATAGTGTGATATTTATGCCATTGTTTATTTCTCCTGTGACAGCTCTCACTTATTATTATTATTTTTTTTTTTGCGTTTAATTAAAGGTTGTAACAAAAATATTGAGAATGAAGCATTTTTTTATGAATTTTACTTAGATCTGTCAATTCCTAAAAAAACATTTGTTAGTCTTGAAGTAGAATTGCCAAAAAATACTGTTATCTAATTGGGTTGCAAAGGAGCAGTTGCGCAGTATTTTTAGAATAAGTAATTTGGAGTTACAAGAGCCTTCAAATTAAACGAGGACTTTGTGAAGATATGGTGGGGGACTTTGGCGATTACATGCCCTGTCTGGCAATATAAAACAACATCTATATTTAGTTGAGCCATCTCATCTTCAAGAGCCAATCACCAATGAATAACAAAAGGGTGAAATAACCAGACAGAAGTGCTGACATAGTAAAAAGATTGATAGCTTTGTGATTTTTGTTTTATTTTCATTTATATTGTGCTACTATTTTTATACTGTACATGAAAAATTGGTTAATAAAATGTCAAGAAAGGGTGACAAACAGAAACTAACAAACTAAATCATTTCTATCACGTGGATTATACATACTTCTTCTGCTTGTGTCAGGTATTCTATATACAGTAAAACCTCTATTATCCGACCCTCTATTATCCAAAGTTTCAGTTATACAACCTCAAACCCACTCTCAAAACTCAATGTAAACCCATTATTTTAGCCCTTCTATTATCTGACCCTTCTATTATCCAACCTAAATGTAACTCCCCAAGAGGGTCAGATAGCAGAGGGTCTAGTGTACTGTGTTAACAGCAATATTCTATAAAAACAAACAGTGCCTGAGGAAGAACAAACCCTGACTTAGGAATCTTAAACCAGTTCTAGGAGAGAAATCCCTAAGAAAATTCTGGAGTCAAAATGTAGATCTGGGACCGTATTCTTCAACAATACTTAGACTGTTCCTAACTTAGATTCTAATTTGTTCTCAAGCTTTTACTAACTTAGATCAAAATGGTATTCATTAACATTCTTAACTCTAAGGTCACCTTAGACCTCTACTTAGATTTCAAGTTATCTGTAGAGGTATCTTGGATGATAAATGTTTTTGAAATATGCAATTTTTGATGAGAGTCTTGTGTTTTATTGATAAGAAACTATGACACAACATTAAAAACAGCATTTTCCCTTAAGAAAATGGGTTTTTTTACCATTTTTAACAAAGTAGATGATTCAGTGAAAAAACAAAGGACACCTTATGTAAGAATTGTTGTGGAATAAGACTCTTCCTAACTTAGATATACTGGTTTCCAAGTGTACAGTACACTAAAAATATAAGGAGTTTTCCTAACTTAGAATCTAAGTAATATTTAACAAAGTAGAGGTTGATGAATACAAAATCTAAGTAATACTTTGGTAAGTAGAAAATCATTCCTAACTTAGATCTAAGGTGACCTTAGCAAAGTATTGTTGAAGAATACGGCCCCTGGATTACTTTTAAGGAGGACCGAGAAAGGGTTAAACCCGACCTTGTGTGAAAATAAGATCCCAATGCGATTAACATTTTTTTGAGTTATGAATTAGATACTGTCAAAAAATCCCTAAACAATTCCGGAGGCTCAATCCAGATCAGTTATGTATTTTTATTGCAGTTAGTACCATTACAATGAATTCTTTAGTGCCCGTACTTTGAAATTCAGTATTTACTGACCTTTATATGACATTCTGTAAAGGACCAAAGACAAAAGAGGCCAATATGCATTTTATATTTATTTATTCTTGTGTTATTTCCAGATTAGCCATACTAAGGTCAACTTGAAAATGACTTGGAGCAAAAAGAAATCAAAATAATAACTTGATAGGTCAGACCAAAGGAATCATACATAATGTTAAGTTTATCAACATGTATAGTTTTTAGTACAGTTGGTCGGCAGTTTACAGTACAGAACCCTGACGAACTGTATGTACTGATTTCCTCTGCCCTTCCAACTACCCGTCGTGATATGACCTGTACAGTGTTGAAAGTGACGTAAAACCTTCCCAAAAATAAATATAACTAAAACCAATTTCTTCTCATTTATATTATTCAAATCGGTTCTGGATATTTGGTGTTGATCAGAGAATATTCATCTCTATCGCTGAGGTCACCCCTTAGATTGAAACAGGTAAGAAGATGCCACAAGAGTGTTCCCTTTGAGTGTGAAATAAAGTTATCAAAATTTCAGCCAATTTGGCCTCAGGAATGATCAGATGCCTAATATGATGTCAAAAAAATACACTTATGTCAAAATGTTCACAAGTCAAGCAAATAGAAGGGGGATCCTTCTTAAGCAAATTTTGCATATAATTTGGCAAATTTCTCAGTTTATACTCTCAGACTGGTACTCTAAGTCATAGAAATTCTTTAACAGATGAATTTAAACTGGCCTAAAAATGCTGAAAAAAGCTATATAGTATTAATGTTTTCAGACAGATTTTCACTGTTAGCTTGAAAGCATTTGTAGAGCGCAGACCTCCACCAGGAAAAATTTAGATTTTTCTGTGTCCAGTATATTATCTGGATTTTTCCAAAAATATAATCACTTCTTCCTTTGACCAAGCCCTACCCATTTTATGAAGATCAGTTCATTATTTTTAGACCAATTTCAACCAGCAAGCTAATGTCACTAAAAATACATTGAACATGGGACCTTTGAAAATCCGAGATATATTTTGGGGGTATTCAGAATATATGATTTGGACCTGTCACAAAAATTTACTCCCTTCCTCTTTTAGTCTGAGGCCATACGCAAATAAAGAAAAAACTTCAAACAGATCTGTTTATCACTTTGGGGTCATGCTTAACACAAACAAGTACACAGACTAACAAATATTCCCCAAAACACAACCTTCTAGTGGCTGACAAATTGGTAAAAAGCTGCAGCTGCATTCAACACTTGTTTACTAAATCAAGCCAGGACAGTGGTTCTATAATTGAGAATGTATGTCACTTTAATGAACATTTTTAAAACTTTTTTTCTCTGTCAGAATGCTTCTTACAAAATCTGCATTTTCTTTTAAAAAAAGCTGTAAATCTGACACTGGAATATGTCAGTGAATGTGAATGGCAGATAGTAATATTTTCAAGCCCCTTTACATTTGCAGTGATAAATAGCACAGAAAATATAAACATCCTCTCAGAAGTAAGACTTTTACCAGATTTTCGCCTCGCTTCAAGGGAAATAACCTGCTAAAATCATTACATTGATAACACCATTGATTTGTGAGATATAACCTTTCGCAGTTGTTACTTTGGGAAGCTGAAGTCTCTGTAGAACATAGTTGTCTCTCATTTTGTTCTGCAATGTCTATTAATATCAAGTCATTTCTGTCCTCATTTCTTTGTTATCTTCTCATTTCAGCCTCACACAAAATGACTCCAGGTTTTTCAGAAGTGGGTGGAGTAATGCAAATTATAATAAATGCTCAGCAAGACTTTGCCTTATTTTTTACATTTATGCGAGTGTTAAGTGGCTATTTTTGGTAGACCGAAAAAAAAAGTTATTTTTAAATAAATTAAATTAGTCACAAGGGTAACAAAAGTCACATTTAATTAAACACAAAATGTTTGACACCACATTTTGACAATTCCCTCCTTTGGTTAAACCAGCTTAATTGTATCATACAGTCACATGAACACACACAAGAGGCATTTTATAATCCCCCATCTCTCAAGCCAGTGGAAGATAACAGAATGTATTACAAATGAAGTACTACTTGGGTGTACGCCATGAGTATTGTACAAAAATATATCTTATTTTCATATTTTTTGTATATGTCTTATGACTGGAATTTCACCTTTATTATTCACCACATTTCTTCAATAATAAGTGAAATAAGTCCATATTTACCACAAAAACAATTTGAGTGAAATACCTGACAGGCGTAAAGTGAAGTCGAATGGGGAGAATAAAAGTCCAATAAAGTGGCTACTTCATCAGCAGGAGGAAGTGACTGGAAGTTCAGGTTTAAACCATTATTTCTTTATTGATGCACTAATTGACCTTAAGTACTAATTTAATTATGAGGTAATGTAATACAATGTGGCTAAATGTCGATTACTAATGCAGACATCAATTAAAAGTCTTAAAGTAAGAAAAGTAAAATTTAACACGGATTGTAGGATCCATCAGTAAAGCTGAAATGGATATTTGGACAAGTCAAATGTCCAATTGCAGAGGGTGATATGTCTTATCCATTTTGCACATTCAAAAATTTGTTTTAAAAAATTGTTAAAAGATCTGCAAACCACTTTGTGCAAAATTTGATTGTAGTGTCATATTCAGCTGAAAACACATGGAAAAAAAATCAAAAATATATTAGCTTTGAAGTACCTTCTTGATTCTGCAATAGCACTTACCCATAACTTCCAGTTTTAAATTAGTCAAATGTTCCAACATATTGTGAGGCACCACAAATATGATAAAATTGAGCATTATTAATGTCTCCACAAATGAAGTTAAATTGAGGTATTGTTTTATGATTTTATCTATTTATCCTGTCTAAGTACAACAGATATGATTCAGATAAAGTAATGACTGTCAGTGAAATGAATATGAAGATGAATCATAGATGAGCCAAAAAATGCAAATTAACAGTCAATTTTTGCATCCTCTTTCAGCTTTACTCATAACACTTACAGAAGTAAGACAATTAAATAGTAAGATCATTGCATTGTTGATTTTTAAACTAAAATTTATGAAGCTATAAAGTTTATTAATTGATCTGTTTATTAATTGAAGTATAGCTGTTGAATGGAGATAGCACAATTAGCTAAATATAAATATGATAATCAGTTGCAGCAATCTATATGATTGTTGTACCTACTTCCAGTCTATTATAAAAATTGGACAGTATCATTTAGGCATCACTTTTGATACATTTTATTGCATTTTCTTGTTCCACAAAAATGTGAGTAACAAACAACACTTCTATTTTAAGAATATACAGTTTCTTTTAATATTTTTGCACAAAAACATGCATAGGTCTGACATTAAAACCATTCAGACCGGAATGTGAGATGGACTGGATTCTGGTTCATCAAGGATATAGCTTTGTGACAGGAGAAATATTTCTCAAATGTGGCAGTAGAAAGACATTCTGGCAAGAGCCACAGTGAAAGGTCACACCAAGGTCATATCATGATATTGCACACCTACACCCAACCAGCATCCCTGTCAAGTATCAGTTTCCTACACCTTACAGTTTCCGAGAGTCAGAACAAGAATTTAAAACTCAAGTCACTGTGGCAAAGGTCATATTACGGTCACATCATGACAGTGCACTTCTATAGCATCCAACTAATGTCCCAACCAAACAATCCAGCTCCTACTCTTACAGTTTTGGAAATATAATCTGGAAAAGATTTTAAAGCTTAAGATTACTACGGTATGGTGAAAGGTTAAATCATGGTCACACCATGACATTAAACACCTACACCTGCACCCAATGTCCCTAACAAGTATCAACATCCTGCACCTTACAATTTCCTTTATGAACATCCACCAGCCAACCCACCCAGTTGGATGCCATGGGTGACAACAATACCCACACACCAGACAGTGGGGTAAAAATTGAAATTATCAAGAAACAAAATTCGATGGAATTAGATCAACAGACACAAAAACCACAAATTTGATAAACATGTCTGACAAATTAAAGTAATGTAAGGGATTTTTTCTGAAAATGTTCCAGAGAAAGAAATTACACAGAATATGAAATTCATCATCAATATCTTTACTTGTTGGAAGATTTGAAAAAAAAAGTCTAAAAAAAAAACTACAAAGGATCTTTTACATCTACTGTTATCTCCGATCTGATATATCGACATAAGAAAATAGTACATTTTCCACAGTGTATTTATCTTGATCTTTCATATAAAGAAGCCTTTTAGAGAAGTAGATGAAAAATCCATATGCTACTGATGCTTAGCAAAAGAAGAAATGATAAGACTGATGGCTTTCACTGAAATCAAAGTGAGTGAAACCCCAGTGTCAAATGACTCCATTCCAGGGTGCCTTGATGTCAGACTGCTAGAATCAAAATTTGAATCCCCCACGAACTCTGCATTTCGTAGTATTTAAGTAGCCTTTCCTAAGTTAGGTTCGTCAGCTGAGCATGGAGAAAGCATATGATCTGGCTTTTGGTTTCCTAAGTTAATTTTGTAATGTAAAATCTAACACACCAATTCCACACAATAAAACAGAGCCTACAGATCCTGGCTAGATTCCAATGCATGGAGTTCTGGCTTTTGGTTTCTACACTTCCATTTAAATAATCAAGTTTTGATTCTTCCTTAGGTTACCTTAGAAAACCAAAAGCCAGATCATATGCTTTCTCCATGCTCAGCTGACAAACCTAACTTAGGAAAGGCTAGTATTTAAGGTAATATACTAATTAGGCAACAATATTTTATTGAGCCTAGTCTGTCTATAAGCAGGAAGTATATTTATTGTAGTTTTTACTATGAGTGCACCTTCATCAACTGCTAGTCAGACTGATTTCTGTAATGCCATGTACGGAGACAACATCACCTCTGAACCACCAAGTGGTTGTGACACACCCACCCTAATCACAAAGATATCAGAGGAGACATTGAACACTCTCAATACGGGAAAACCCAGCATTGAGGTTGAATATCTCTGGCACACTCTCAAACCTGAGACCAAAACATCACGACCTGAAACTGCCATGGGCACATCATTAGCACCAAACTATGGTAACTTATTTATGCACAGGTCTGAAATCAAATGCAATCTACCTAATAACCTGCACGAAATGCAACATATACCAATAAATAAAAAGGGCATTTAGGAGAAGAACATGAACATAATGACAGTCTTAAAGGATGGACAACTAACCTAGTTTCACGTCATTCCAAGAATGATGAACACAACCGCAGATACATGTAGTTCTCTGTCCTAGAGTAGTGTACACCATAATTTGAGGCATCCTATACAGCCAGGCGCATGTGAACTGAGTTGGGCTGGACACCCAAATTACACACTCTGGCCCCAATTGGCATCAACCAATTTGTGTGATTCTTTATGGATATTATTGGACTATCCAGCACTCATTAGTCCCCCCTTCCCTTTCTTCTAATATACTAAGTATACTTACTGACTAGGTTGGCTGTATACTAAAACTAAGTTTGTAAGAACGTACCTTGGTCTTTTTGAAAAATAATAAAAAGACCATATTTTAGTTCCTATGATACTGTTTTGAGGGCAATTTTACTTTACCAGTACGGGATCCGCCAGATTTGATAATTGTAGGAAATTGTCGGGGAAATATGAAATTAAATTAACAGAGTTCTAAAAGGGAGCATTAGCCCCCAACCCCCTTAAATGGTATTCCTGTGTATTACAATTGAAACTAGAAATAGGCCGCCCTGTTGATAGTAGATGTGAATAGAAACAGGATAGCATAGAAGAACACACATTATCATGTGTAATGTCCACCCATGAACCTTTTGCCCAAATTGTACAGTAGTCTTACAAGACCCTGTTTCATTTGTAAAATATATCAATGATGCTTAAATATTTGTTAGTGTAGATGTAAATTATTTCAGCTTCATGCCTTTTTGCATTGGTTGGTTGAAAATTTTGACGAAATCACTCTATCTTGCACGGTTAAGAAGATAGAAGCAAATTCCTGTTTTTCTATTTTTGGCAAAAATTTGAAAATTGAAAATGGCCGCCATTTTTGGGAAAAGGAATTTTTTTTGAAAATTGCCAAGAGTACATTTCTTAGATACCCTATGGGTCGAAAATTTCAACAAAATAACTCTATTTTGCACGGTTAAGGCCAGTTTGTGTTTTTCCATTTGGGGCAAAAATGCGAAAATTCAAAATGGCTGCCATTTTTGGGGAGGGGAAAATTTTTTGAAAATTGCAAAGATTACATTCCTTAGATACCCTGTGGGTTGAAAATTTCGACGAAATCCCTCTATCTCGCATGGTTAAGGAGATAGAAGCAAATTTGTGTTTTGCCATTTTTGGCAAAAATTTGAAAATTCAAAATGGCCGCCATTTTAGGCGAGGGGAAATTTTTTTTACAATTGCCAAGAATACAATGCTCAAATACCTGTGGGTCGAAAATTTTGACGAAATCGCTCTATCTCGCATGGTTAAGGAGATATAAGGAAATTTGTGTTTTGCCATTTTTGGCAAAACTTCGAAAATTCAAAATGGCCGCCATTTCTTGGGGAGGGGAAAATTTTTTGAAAATTGTAAAGATTTCATTCCTTAGATACCCTGTGGGTCGAAAATTTCCACGAAATCGCTCTATCTCGCACGGTTAAGGAGATAGAAGCAAATTTGTGTTTTGCCATTTTTGGCAAAAATTCGAAAATTCAAAATGGCCGCCATTTTTGGGGAGGGGAAAATTTTTTGAAAATTGCAAATATTACATTCCTTAGATACCCTGTGGGTCGAAAATTTCCACGAAATCGCTCTATCTCGCACGGTTAAGGAGATAGAAACAAATTTGTGTTTTGCCATTTTTGGCAAAAATTCGAAAATTCAAAATGGCCGCCATTTTTGGGGAGGGGAAAATTTTTTAAAAATTACCAAGAGTACAATGCTCAGATACCCTGTGGGTTGAAAATTTTGACGAAATCGCTCTATCTGGCACGTTAAGGAGATAGAAGCAAATTTGTGTTTTGCCATTTTTGGCAAAAATTCGAAAATTCAAAATGGCCGCCATTTTTGGGGAGCGGAAAATTTTTGGAAAATTGCAAAGATTGCATTCCTTAGATACCCTGTGGGTCGAAAATTTCGACGAAATCACTCTATCTCGCACGGTTAAGGAGATAGAAGCAAATTAGTGTTTTGCCATTTTTGGCAAAAATTCGAAAATTCAAAATGGCCGCCATTTTTGGGGAGGGGAAAATTTTTGGAAAATTGCAAAGATTGCATTCCTTAGATCCCCTGTGGATCGAAAATTTTGACGAAATCGCTCTATCTCGCACAGTTAAGGAGATAGAAGCAAATTTGTGTTTCGCCATATTTGGCAAAATTCGAAAATTCAAAATGGCCGCCATTTTTGGGGAGGGGAAATTTTTTTTGAAAATTGCAAATATTACATTCCTTAGATACCCTGTGGGTCGAAAATTTCGACGAAATCGCTCTATCTCGCACGGTTAAGGAGATAGAAGCAAATTTGTGTTTTGCCATTTTTGGCAAAAATTCGAAAATTCAAAATGGCCGCCATTTTTGGGGAGGGGAAAATTTTTTAAAAATTACCAAGAGTACAATGGTCAGATACCCTGTGGGTCGAAAATTTTGACGAAATCGCTCTATCTGGCACGGTTAAGGAGATAGAAGCAAATTTGTGTTTTGCCATTTTTGGTAAAAATTCGAAAATTCAAAATGGCCGCCATTTTTGGGGAGGGGAAAATTTTTGGAAAATTGCAAAGATTGCATTCCTTAGATACCCTTTGGGTTGAAAATTTCGACGAAATCACTCTACCTCGCACGGTTAAGGAGATAGAAGCAAATTAGTGTTTTGCCATTTTTGGCAAAAATTCGAAAATTCAAAATGGCCGCCATTTTTGGGGAGGGGAAAATTTTTTGAAAATTACCAAGAGTACAATGCTCAGATACCCTGTGGGTCGAAAATTTTGACGAAATCGCTCTATCTCGCACGGTTAAGGAGATAGAAGCAAATTTGTGTTTGGCCATTTTTGGCAAAAATTCGAAAATTCAAAATGGCCGCCATTTTTGGGGAGGGGAAAATTTTTTGAAAATTGCAAAGATTGCATTCCTTAGATACCCTGTGGATCGAAAATTTTGCCGAAATCGCTCTATCTCGCACGGTTAAGGAGATAGAAGCAAATTAGTGTTTTGCCATTTTTGGCAAATATTCAAAATTCAAAATGGCCGCCATTTTTGGGGAGGGGAAAATTTTTGGAAAATTGCATAGATTGCATTCCTTAGATACCCTGTGGGTCGAAAATTCTGTCGAAATCGCTCTATCTCTTACGGTTTCTGAGATATTAGCAAATTACTCAAAAGTAGTACTGAAAATACACAATGAAGTACCTAAATGGCTATTACTCATGTACTGACAAAGCTATCAATCCCAAATGCAATACCAAGCGAGCTATGGACATAACAATCTTGTATTCAAAATTGTAGTAAAATATCTTTAATTATTTTGGCTTAAATGCACGGAAACCAATGGGTACTGAAAATAGCTGTACTTAAGTATTATTCAGTAAGCAAAAGAGGTACAACAGCCAAAAGCAATCCCAAGGAAGCTACTGACCCAATAAGCCTGCATACCAAATTTGGTGACAATAGCTCTAATACTTTTCCTTTAAATGAGCTTTAAATGAAACCATGCGTGACGCCGGACATCGGACACCGGACGCCAGACATCGGACATCGGACAACGGACATCGGACGGCGAAAAAAGCAAAAATAATATATCCACCCCCCAGGGGGGTGGACATAATAAAAGGATGGAATCGCTAAAAACATGTAATTTATTATTGCCCAACTCTCGTACCGGTAAAGTAAAAACTAGCCCTGTTTTGGTGGAGTTTAGGTTTATAGAGTGACTGTTTTAGGTTTACCATCGCTTTCAATACAATTTGCACAGATCATGTAACCACCAGCAGTTAATTGGATCAAGGAGACAAAGCAATGCATACAATCTGGTCAAGATTCTACACTGAAAACCATCAGCCACTGTGTAATCTTATCTATTCTAAAATGGTACCCTGCGCAGTGACCTCAAACATATCTTTTGCGCAATGCTGGAATCGCCAATATAGAACAGTAAATAAAACAACGCTGTTGAATTCTGCGTGCATCGTCCCTTCGCATACAAATGTAAACAAACAACTCGAGGTAAAATAATATGCAGCATACCGTAAATTTCCAAAATAACGCCCAGGTTCAAATAAGCGCCTGGTTCAAATTAACGCCTGGTACCAAGCACACTGTTTACAATTTATAACACTGTTTTTTGTATTTCAAAAGAACGCCTGGTCTGATGCCATTTAAAAATAATTAATGCCCGGGCCATATTTTGAAAAAATACAGTATATGAAGTCAAATAATTTAGTTGGGATTTTAATCAATATTTCATTTAAAGATCGACTACTCATTAATATTTATGAGATAACAGTATTCTGTGGGGTTTTGCTAACAATATTTTACCAAAAGGTTGTTTGCACATCCATCACTATGCATGTTTAGTTAATGGAACAGCCAACATGCCATTGGATTTGTTTTGATTTTTCCATAATTTTTTCCTTCGGGCTTCGTGGCTTTAATATTCAGCCGATCGATAGTTTTAAACCATCATAAAGCACTCGAATATGTCTTTTATTCCTATAATATAGTGCTTTGCAGGTGCAATATCTTCCCCACAAAGGGGAATTCATTGGGCTGGCTTAACAAAAGTATTGTTCAAGGGATCATCTAGGTCAGTGATCCAAGGTTTTAGGTGTGACTGGAAGGAACAGGTGAGTCATAAAATGCTTTCTAAGGATATGACAGAAGGGCTATTTGTTGTACTTGTAATGAAGGGCTTGTATTAATGTTAAACTGATAACACCAAAACCTTCTCACTTAAGGTTGGGGCTGGGGTTCAAAATCATATCCTGAGAGGTGTGAGGTGAGTGTATTATCCACTACACCACCATGATGCCCCTGACCCCAATGTCCACAGAGACATTATGATAGCACAGCGCTGAGGAGGGGGGGGCATTTTCAGAATGCTTAGATAAAGTGACCTTTAAGGTTGAATAAGGGAAGAATACGCTTTTCTTGATATTGGTATTCACAAAACAATACTTAGATAAAATCTTCTTAGATTTTAAGGACACAAATACTTAGTCTCATTGTTGTTGTTGTATACTTGCTTACATGATATTAAGGTTACTTTAGAGTTCGGAATGTTTGTGAATAGACTTTCATATTATTAATTTCTTACTTGAAATCTAAGTTACTGTAATACTTAAAATCTAAGTTAGGAATGGTCTTAAAGTATTGTTTGTGAATAGGGCCTCTGAACTGAAATTTCAATACCAAACTTCAACCTGGCTTTCAATATCAACTGATAGAGAAATAGAATTTTTTCTGGTGGTAAAATACCTTACTGCAGAGAAAAAACATGCTTAAATCATCAATATACATGTATTAGGTTATTTTGTGCAGTATATTATAAATTCCATAAATCATCGCAATAAAGCTTTGAAACATCTAATTATTTTATTGCTTAGTGTGTTTAAATTACAGAACATAGTTCAGGAGTTTCCCATTAATTTCTCAGAAATGATATTGAAACTGACACTTTTATTAATGATGTTGATACTTGGAGCCAATTATGATCAATATTAAAATTATCAGTTGTATGATAAATTATATCATCACTATGACAACTGAAGGTAAAAACATTTCCACTCGCTCCCATTACAAATTGTAATTTCACTATCAATTGTTTTATACTAAAGATGATTTTTCTATTTTATAAACGATCTAATATTACCACAACAAATGTTACTCTCGCAGAAGTTTCACACACCAGAGGTATTGACTTACATTACTTTCCTTCGCTTTACTCAATAATTAGAGTAAGAAATCTAAAATTCGCCAGGAATCTAAAATTCGCCACCTCTAAAACCTTAGTTAATTTTATGAAGAAAATGATGTTTTTGTCTAAAAAATGGTATTTTTCAGTTCAAAAAGCCATAATTTACTATACATTCAACAAATCTCACCACAATTCATTTATTTTATTAGTATTTTCACATGTGGCGAATTTCAGATATGTGGCGAATTTTAGATTTCTTACTCTATTTGCTCACAGGTTCACAAAGTGCTGTTTTGATCTGGTTTTTTTTTGTCTTTCTTTCCTAACATCATTAAAAAGCTGTGATGATACTGGTTCTCTACTTTTTTAAATAATGTTTTGTTTTGACTGAGATAAAACAAACCCAACAAATAGAAAGTAAATTTATCAAGAGAGTGAACCAATCCTGGCAATAAGCTGAGGAATATGCGATTTAAATGCTCATGCAGTTACATGTTATTTATTCCCTTCCAAATAAAAAGAACACTCAGGAAATGCTTTTTAATTGTGAAATATGATGGGTACTTGTCTCATTATCTGCACATAAGCATTCAGTACACGAAACTAGAACTTCATCTGATCCAAATGTTCCCTGTCTACTGAGTTAGTCTTTCATAAAATGATTCTCAAAAGTTATGAAAATTATTGCCTTATATATTAGCTGTGTCACCTCAAAATGTATTATGAAATTAGATACAATTTACACAATGGTTAATGAGGCAAATTGAATTTAATTTCCATGACCATTGTATTGTTTGACTAATTGATTTATTGACTTGGCTTTAACATTTTGTTAAACAAAATGCATGTAACATATTATAATGTATAGTTGAAGGGAACAAGGAAATCAGTGGGTCCAAATTTTACACTGAAAACCATCGGTCACTGGAAAGCAACCCCAACTTTCTTACTGAGCAGGGGCCTGTAAATGGAAACATTCGTAAAATAACAAACTAACTGGTACTTAGTGACAATGCAAACTGTTACAACACTTATAGTAAAGAATTCAGAGTGTAAAGAGAAGCATTCTTTAAGTGGTCATTACACTGTGAGTGGTCAACACATTGTCATTAGAAAATCCCTCCAGATCATAATTGTTAATTAAAATGTCTCAATTATTGTAACATTTAGGTAAATTACACATCTCATTACAGTCCAATGCTTCAATATTATAACTTTATTTTGTACAATAATGATAAATTTATATATAGTTGGATGTAAAAAGAACTGATGGTTATATACCGTAGCCGGGCTCTGTAACGCCCATGGGCAATGTGACCAAATATTTGTGAAAGTTGGGGATGGGCGTTTAGGACAAAGATAACCAGCCGGGCGTTTCGAAAAAAATAACTAATTTAGGGAAACCGCGTTTTAGCACACACCGACTGGAAGTATTACTAAAATATGCGGTTGGTAAACAAATCTCGATGCAATAAAAGTTGTCATAACTGCTAAAATAAGGAAAATTTTGTTGAAAATTGATATAAATTAATAATATTTCACCAATTATTGGGTTTATATGGAGACAGTTTATCTCGAAACAACATATGAGCGATAACGTAAGATTGTGGATGGGCGCTTTCAAAAGCATGAGCGTTACGGAGCGCGGCTACGGTAATACTTAACTACTGGGTCTGAGTTATCTTAAAATTTGCGGGGGTTTTTTTACAAAAAATTAGCCAAAAGCAAACTAAATAAGGATCTGATTTACATAAGAGTTTGCTAACTCAGGGTAAACAAAGGACTAAGAAATTCATTAGCCGAACGAAGGCTTTGATTTACAGGCCAAGGTTAGGCTGGGAAACAAACTAAGGTTAGGCGAGGTTGGAGGCAAGTATTTAACCCCCTCCAAATTCCGAAAAAAGAGACGTGTTTAGTACATCTCCAATCAAATAGGCCTACTGACAGGAAGTGTGACTCAAGAAAATAAACTATGACAATTTTTCAACAAAATTGCTACAAAACTCACAAAATGTGCAGCAATATGGGATAAAAATTTATAATTTCTTCAGATTTAAGATTTCCAATACTAGCCCCCGTGTTTAAAAATCGCATCACCCATGGGGTGTTTATGTGGTGAATTACGGTATCAATTCATGAATTGGCACTGCAGATCAAAAAGACACCAGTAAATTACTAACTACAATAAGTGTAAAAAAAGAAATTCTGGACGCATTTTATCAGCACAGAAGATAATTACTAGACTGATGCTTTAACAGGCTCAGCTCAAGGGTATCCTGGAAGTTCAATTTCCTTAGTTAAGAATATGTAATTGAATATATGAATACTTCTATCACAAGGACATAATGAGAACATACAGTGCTTTGAGGGCGGTTGTGTTCCTCAGTGCTGAGGTGGGCACTTCAGTGATACCACTATTGTTCAGCCACAGTAGAGATAGGCGATGTAAGTTTTCAAAACATCTCTCAGGAAGGACACCCAGATTGTTTCCATCAAGGTGCCTGAAAAATAGGACATTGGGATAAAAACATTAATAATTAGAAATAGTAATCTGGTTCCTTAAGATTCAATATTTCACTGTTCAATACAAATAGCTCTCTGTCTGCAAGTACAAAGCTGACAAGTTTCACTGGGACTGGGAAGTTTAATTTGTAGTCTTCCTTCCACTGGCTGAGATGAAACTTGGCAAATACACTAGTCAAATAACTTACAATACCAGATATTCTTTCTCTTTAAGGCAATTCGTTGTCATCATGGAGCAAATCACTCTCTTCCTATTCAATATTTCACTGTTCAATACAAACAGCTCTCTGTCTGCAAGTACAAAGCTGACAAGTTTCACTGGGACTGGGAAGTTTAATTTGTAGTCTTCCTTCCACTGGTTGAGATGAAACTTGGCCAATACACTAGTCAAATAACTTACAGTACCAGATATTCTTTCTCTTTAAGGCAATTCGTATGCAATATTTGTGACACCCTCCTAAACTCTAACAAAACTTAAAAAAATTGTTCATTTACTGTTCCAAGATGGTGAGGAAAGACCTAGGATATGCACCTGAGGTGATGCCTTTAATGTTTTGCAACAATCCGGAATACTTCTGCATATAAATGTATCTGGGGATTAAAGACTCTATGAAAAACAACAGAATTCAATCTCCTTACAAAGATGACATAGATTGACCAACAAACTTTAAATTGCCGGAATGATATACTGGAACCCAACATAAGTAGAACTAGAGTTGCAACTTTCTGTAACTGTTTCAGAAATGTTCGCAATACCAAGAGTTATAATCAGCGGGTGATCGGCATTACAGCCGAATTACTTCCCATAACCCCTACATGTATTAAAATTGTACAAAAATCCACAAACTTTCATATTTTGGATTCCTAATTCTTTCAACTATGCCATTTTGTTTATGCAGGTGTTCCACTGGAGCTGACCCTGTAACCGACCCTAGAGTCGTAGGGGCGGTTACAGGTTACAAGTCGTAGTATCGTAGAAAAAAAGCGCGAAAATGAAAATCCCCGACAGGACGGTACACTTACAGACAGGACGTGGTGACTACCCCGAAAAGACGTAGGGTCGGTGGTCACGTGATGGGATCCAAATTTTTACTGATGTCTTAGTTTCAGATTTGTTGATTGGTCGACACTTGATCCCTCTTTTTCCCAGAAATTGCTTATGGGTTTTTACAGTGACAATAAATATCTTGTGATGGGATCCAAATAGTTTTTCAACTGTCCTTGACCTAATTTTCTCGATTTGTTGATTGGTCGACACTTGATCCTCTTTTTTCCCAAAAATTGTTTATGGGTTTTACAGTGAGAAGAAATATCTTGTGATTGAATCCAAGTAGTTTGTAAACTTTTGTTTAAATTGCTCTGGTGAAATAGGCTGAGAATTTGATTATTTTGTCACCAAATAAAGCACTTGTTCAGGTTTCTCAATTATTTACAGCATACATGTGGACCTTTTTTATCTCTTTAACTTTGAAATTATGATCACTTGTACGGTTTCTTTGTCATTATTGATATAATTTTTGATCATATTTTCACCTCACATCATGCTGGAAATGGACTGAAAATGAGCAGTACCTAATGTTACAAAAGACAGGCCGGTTACAATTATTACGACAGGCCTGTAAGTTACAAAAAGACAAGCCTGGAAGGCTTACAGACAAGCCTGGAAGTGTAACTGACAGGCCCTTAAGTAAACTGACAGGCCTGTTGCTAGGGGGCTGAAATAATTAGGGTCGGATATAAGAGTCGGTAATGGTCGTAGAAATATCAAACATGTTTGATATTTCACCGACTCTCCCCAACAGGCCAGGAACTTGCAACCGACCTTATCCTACCATGTAAACATTGGTCCCGACTCTCCAAAAATGCATAGTTACCGGCCTGTTGGCTCAAGTTGAACACCTGCATAAGTTGAACAGTCATATAAGGTAACAAAAGGTCATTAGATCAGATAAAGGTCATCAGTGGTTGAAGAAGTTCTTACTAGTTCTAGTTTTGCCCATTCATACAAAAAAATAACTGCACTTATAGCGGATGAACTTATCAAGTTAATCTAATAGGATTAAAGAAAATGATGTTTTGATAAATCTGGCATTACAGAAAAAAATCATTACATTCAAGGTTAATCAACAGCCTTGCCAATATGCACAATAAGATCACTGGAGATGATTTCCTGATCTGACACCGTGAAATAACTAGGCTTCTCTATCAGGGCAACTCATTACCGTTTGTTTATGTCAGATTAAAGTAAGATCAAAGAATACTTTTTGGAATGTACTGAGAACATACAGACAAATCTGTTTTGTTTAATCTCGGGGACCAAAAAATATTATTTGACCACATATACCAGATAACACTATAAATAACAGATAAATTTTCAAAGTAAAGGCTTTCTGATGAATCAATAAAATGTATTTCTTATTAAAACAGAGTAATTTTTTAATTTACAATAAGAGATTTTAATTGAATGATAAAACCAGAACGTTTATGCTTTTATTTGAAATTCCAATCAGTCGGATAAATGACGAGCCTATTTCAAGGACTTAAAATAAATTGGTTGTGGAAATTAAATGCAAAATGAAAAGTAAAATTATGTGCATTAAATCAGAAAACTAAAATAATGGTAAATACTATCACGTAAATGTATAAAATATCAGGCACAAATTCCAATTTAAATAATGTATCTTTAATTACGAAAAAGTCACACAAATATTTATAAATTTTTATAAAATGATCTTTTTAATACATTTGTTTCCTGTGTTCTAAATAGCAGTCATACCATCTAAACAATATCACATTTGCCTTCAAGTTGACTTTTATGAGACCTCAAACCCACACAGTACCATGTTCAGATGTTTCAGGTTCTTTAAATAATATAAGGAAAACACTACAGAAATTTATTCAAAGTCTATAATGTTCAAAACCCACAGCTTTTGTTTTTTTAAAAAACAATGTAATTTGAATTATAAACTATCAACTTTTAACTGGCTGTGAAGACTCTTTTTGTGAGCACTTTAAATTCTTTTCATTTTATAATCTTGTCCCCACAGTATTTAAAAGATACCACCAAATGGTGAATTCCATATGCTGTGACAAATATTGTTACTCAATCCCCAATCCACTGTAAGGTTTTATAAAGCAGAGCTTTGTTTTTGAGATAGAATTATTACAGGAGCTAGTCCAAGAGACTACAACACACACACTGAGTAATCCCCAGTCAGACCAACTTGTCATACACCTTCTCTTGATATCACAGATTGATTAATGGTCTCATTATGACCTGAATAAGCAAAGAGTTTGTATTTCTAGATGAGTTATCATTCAGTGAAAATCAAGACATGCGGAGGGAAGGAAAAAAATTATTCTTAATGGTGACAAAATTTACACAGAACATTTTTTTATTGTCAAGAGTTCAAGTTTCTGAAGATTAACATGCCAAGTGTTAATGTACCAGTAATTTTTTAATGTATATGGCCAAATCTATAACCAGAACAGCTAATACTACTTTTCCATCATTGCGAGTTTACCTCCCATTAACTGCCCTGATGATGTAGTCAAGAATGTTATCTTACATGTGTCATCTATCTTTATCTTTTCATTTATAGTGGTCTAGACCCAATGTGATAGTATATTTGAAAATCTTTGCAAGTGAGTATTCACAATTGTTATGAGTGATCTTTATCAGTTATAGCAGTCGGCGGCATGATGTAACGGTGACCTTATTGACCCTACAATTCATCTTTTCACTTGAGAGAAACCACATGGCCTATAAGTATTCCTGCCCTTTTCTGACATGATAATTTGTAGCAGAACTCTGAATTTAAAATCAGCTAGTTCTTACGGTAAGTCGTGAAAGTGAGACAGATATCAAGATATACCCACTAACTTGGTAAACTGTTATAATTATCTTTGCAATGGAGGTTATGTAATTTGTTTGTAAAGTAACTTGAAAAGATATACATGGATTCTAATGAAATTTTCCGAATATGTTGACAAAGGATAAGGAACAGATCATTAGATTTTGGAGGTGATCCGGATCGGCATCTGGATGCAGGAATTTTTAAATGATTTTTTATCGTCGCACTCAAGCAATATTGGAAGTGTTGGGACATAGCAGAGGTATGCATTCCTTGAGTGCTCTTGCTATGCCTAATTTCCGCTTATACCTACAAAAATAAACAATGTTCTCACAATGGAACATAAGCAGACATACACTGGTTGCTTTTATACATACTCGTCTCCAACCTCTCAAGACCTAAGTGTGATTCCTAGCCTGATTCAAAGTTTGAAAATTGGTCATTGACTGGAGACACCCAGTGGTTTTTAATGTAGAATTTTGATAAAATAGTGTGCACTACTTTCTTTCATTCAATCAACTACCCATCTTAAAGGTGTATATTCAGAATTTTTTGTCAAATCTCAAAGTTCAAACAGAGGGATAATATTATACATAAATAACATATTCACAATATTTTTACTTCCCCAAAAAGCTTCCCATTTGTTGAAATAAAGACTTGAAAAAAAGTAAATAACAGCACATGTGTACTCTGTTTTTGTTGTTAAAATTTCCTCGTATCACATGACATTTGTGACCTCCCACTATGACATAACTCCCACTATGACGTATTACACACAAAAAAAAATCGTCATGAAAGGTGATGACATATTACACACTACGGGGAGCGTAAATATAAGTTTGCTGGACATTTTTCTCTGATTGTACACCAACAGTTCATATAGCAAGTGACAGCAGTGATTAAGATTACTGAATAACAGATGATCTGTTAAGTATAAAAACATTTTGTGTAAACACTTTCTATGACTTTACAAATTCATTTAAAGCGATGCAAAACCCAAATCAATCAACCTACTTGAACAGACTCTAATCTGTAATTTTCGTACAGATTTTTTTCTTGACATTTGTATCAATAAGTGAATAAGTATTTAACCGAGTTATAAACAAATGTGAATGTTAAACTATTTGAGTTACATTCACTCTTTCACTGAATGTCTTAACAGTCTGTTAGAGTAAGAAATCTAAAATTCGCCACATATCTGAAATTCGCCACATGTGAAAATACTAATAAAATAAATGAATTGTGGTGAGATTTGTTAACGGTATAGTAAATTAAGGCTTTTTGAACTGAAAAATACCAATTTTTAGACAAAAACATCATTTTCTTCATAAAATTAACTAAGGTTTTAGAGGTGGCGAATTTTAGATTCCTGGCAAATTTTAGATTTCTTACTCTACTATTGTTGACATGTTGTGATGAACTGCAATCAAACCTGTGACCACAGATGCCAAAGACCATTGACCATTTGCCAAACTTGATTTGAATCACTTGTAGCCTAATGAATGAGAAGCAGTCAAAAGTAAACAGAATATAATAAGAATTAACAAGAAATACAGGACTGGCCTTTAATATGGCCATAATAAACAAAGAAAAGAAACCACCAGAACAGTCACACTTGATAAAAAGTGGTCATGTGACCTATTGGCAGGGTAAAGGACTACCAATCTTCCTTTTTTCTGTTGTTTTTTTTGGAGGTGGGGGGGGGGGGGGGGGGGTGCTGGTTAAGGTAATTAGAAATCTTACCTTTGCATTTCTGCATTGGCCAATAAAAATTCAGATAATAATAAATTATCATACTTTGCTTAACAACTGTCCTTATAATTTAACATTTCATAAACCTCTATTATTCAGAATATTCTATTATCTGAATATTTTGTTTCACTGTTCACATATTTTGTTTGTAAGGATTTCAATACCGGTTCTCCCAACATGATAGCAGGTGTTGCTATTTTAGTCCCAAGCAAAACAGATGCAGTATACTGGTATTACGTTAACAACACTAATCACTATTGATACAAGAATGGCATTGCGATAGCATGAGATAACTTGAGTTGGGACTTCAGTGCATGTGTTGTAGTCATTAAGTCTTTACTTGGTTTGATTTTGTTCTGTGTCAACAGTGACTTATGGCTCTGTATGGTTCCCTTATGGCTCCCGTATCTTTAACTTTTAAATACTTAATGAGATTAAAAGGGCTGACAGGTATTTTTGCACTTTGCGTTGTTTAAAGCTGAGTGACTTTAAATGGGCTACCGCATTCTTGTCTTTAATAAACTGACTGGGTGTATTGATAAATATATTACAGGGCTTAAGCAAAGAACCCTCACTTCTCATACTGACTGGTGAGGTGGTTAACTATTAGTTAAAGCTACCTTTTCCTGGTCAATTTAAAAATTACAACAAAAGATTATACCATATTGTCGAGTATTTCTTCAATATTTGAAATGAAAGTTTGACGTTATGATATATTTGTTCTGGTTTTGATTTACACAATTCTACTGGTGACAGAGGATTGGATTTATAGAAATTTTGTGTCTGTTTTAAGCAAAAATTATAAAACCCATTGTCAACTAACCAGAATCAACCACTTTATGAGACAGTATTGATCAGTGAGGTTTTCACCAGTTAAAACCACTGGTTAAACCATCCCTTCAATTGACTAACCCACCCTGTCCTTATACAAAAAGTGGCATTTTATTGTCCATTGCAAGTCATATTTGAACCATATAGGGTGTACACGGAACAGGATATATTTATTTTGAATACAACAGCGCCTTCTTACTATGGATAATAAGCATCAGTAACTTCTGGTTTTACATGAATATCTCTCTTAGGGGCCACGGTGGCAGAGTGGTAACACTCTCGCCTCCCACCTCTGAGGCCGGGGTTCGATTCCCGGCACAGCCTCAAGTGGGAAAGCTGGTAGTTGCTTGCCGTTGGTCGGCAGTTTACAGTACAGAACCCTAATGAACTGTATGTACTGGTTTCCTCTGCCCTTCCAACTACCTGTCGTGATATGACCTGTACAGTGTTGAAAGCGACGTAAAACCCCAAATAAATAAATACATAAATATCTCAGATATTATGTAACCTACAAATATGTATCATATGTCATTAGAATGGTCCTTTTACATCGTTTTTGCTTGTATTTGTTGCATAAAAATCCTTGCAGAAATGACTGAGATATTGCAAGTTAAAGATTGAAGTTTTTATGTTCACTGTTGCCCATGCTTTTTGACGGCCTTTTACCAAATTATCTCATTAAATATTCATTTATTTAACTCATAAATCATACAAAAAATGGTGGATGAGAAAAGTAAAACATCCCTTATTAAACATATACAGAAAAATATATCACTCATGAAGATCAATAATATAATACTACAATATGATAATATACCGGTAATATTTTTCCTGTATATGTCATTCCGGAAGTTTTCCTATTACATGTATATCACCAATATATTCATGTTGTCATCACCATACCCCAGCAACCCAAAAAGAGAAAAACTAGAGAACACATAGAGTAAGAAATCTAAAATTCTCAACATATCTGAAATTCGCCACATGTGGAAATAGTCCAAAATACTACTAAAAATAATAAACTGAGATGAGATTTGTTGAATGTATGGTAAATCAAGACTTTTTGAACTGAAATATACCAAGTTTAAGACAAAGCATAGTTTTCTTCATAGATTTAACTAAGGTTGTAGAGGTGGTGAATTTTACATTTCTGGCGAATTTTACATTTCTTACTCTACCACCTCCAAGGCCTAACAACTCCTTTATTGCTTACGAGTGCTCCGGTGATCTGGATCACCATCAAAATTTAATCATCTGCCTTGGTTAACATTTTCTGGAAAAGTTTCATCAAAATCTGTCCTCAAGTTTTTGAGTTATTTTGCAAACAAACAGACAAGACCATCATGCCATTATGCCAATTACATAACCCCCTTGAGAGAGATGACAACGATCTGATTGAGTGTCAAGTATTTGATAAAGGTGTCATCATGATAAAAACAGTGACTTTACAATATCACCCAATTTTTACAATGATATCACAATACTATTACTGTTAAAAGACTTAAAATAGAAGTGTCATGAAGTACTTTTTAATATCTGTATGAATGAGAGCCCAGCTTTATGTCCAACTCATACTGAGTCTGAAAACTAAGGAAAAGTTAATGGGTACCTGAGAAACTTTATTAAAGCAAAATTTGCATTTTAATATTTTTATTTTTGAAAACTTGAAAATACAGGTAATTAAAATGTACCAAATATTTGTTTTTGTCACATGATATTTGAAGAGTTCTGCTGGCAAGCAAAAAAAAACAAATATAATTTTTATCCCTTAATTGCTTTTCAGCCTTAAAAGAAACCAGTCGTGTTTACTTTTCTCAATCTCTGGGGAAAAAAAAACTCCTGCAGCAAAGATTTCCATCTATATTTGTAACATCCTACACTCTGGCTATGACTGGTGCTTGTGTCATTTCATTTGTACAATCAGATTAGTTATTTATAGCATAACCTGAAATGGTAAACCGTGATCAATCTCTTCAACTGTGGATCTTTTGCCTTAGAGCAGTTATTTCAAACATTGGTGTGGCATGATGAAAGGCCTTTAATTCTGTGGGTTTTACAGCCATACCAAGAACTCCCTCAAAAACAAATCAACTTACAACTGTTACAGAAATACTAAAATGGTGAAACAGAATATGCCCCTGTCCCCCAATTTTTTAGCAATATAATAAGTATGTTAGACTGCGTGGGAGAAATGTCATCCAACCTTTCTTAATTTTCTTTGGTGGAAAATTAACTCTATTGAAAAGAGATTAAATAGAAATAGAACAGTTATTACAATATCATAATATCAGTGAGTAAATTAACTAAAATTTATGAAGAAAATTTTACAGAAAAAATTGAAAATGTTCTAAATAATTTCAGAGATTACTGTACCCTGTTTTATTACCTTTCCTATAAATCGTATGTAATCTTTGCATTCCATTTGTTTGTAATTATAAAAGCAAGAACATGAAAAAATTACTACATGCATTCACATCAAATTTTCATAGTATGGGTCCTTGATCTAAATAGAAGTGATTTAATTTTGGGAATGATCTTCAAGTAATTCTGGATGCAGGGGTTTTTAAAGGATTTTTTTATCACTGCACTTGCACTCACAAGCAAAAATGGCGGTGTTGGGCCTTGGCAGAGGTATGAACTCTTCAAATGCTCCTGTTATGAAACTAATGATTACCGGTATGCTCAGGCTTATCTTTGTTAAAGATCTGTATATTGCTCTAAATGGCAGTTAAAATTAAAAAAAATACACAACAGGCTGTAACGGACTGAGTACAGATTTAACCCACTGTTATGAACAGAATACGACTATTTTAGACTTATTGTTTTTCATATGGTTATGATAGAAATAAACTTTTAAGTAAAACCGCTTTGCATTACAAAGATTCTTTAAACTGTATATAGTTTACCCCTTTATAAGGCCGATATTTCATTAAAACAACAGAAAACCTACAAATTAAATGTAATATCTCGCATAATCAATTTAAAAATGTTAATAAATGGAGTAAAAATGGTGCTTGCAAACTTAAACATATTTCACAGTGCTATTTCTCATTTTAAATTTGTAGCTCATATGTGTTTTTTCACCAGTAAGTGACAAATGCAGAAAATGCCACATACTTTTTGTTTTCAGGTGTAAAAAAACAGTTATAATATTCACACACATTACACAACTAGACTTAACCCGCCACATCCTGTGTGTCCAATATCAGATTCCTGTTGCTTAATGACATATACAAACAAGATGCACTCAGAGAGAGCAAAACACTCGACTCCATGTGACCAGTCTTCCTACACCTTACGGTTTCCGAGATATAGCCCGGACAAGATTTTCAAACTCAAGGTCACTGCGGCAAGGTCAAAGATCAAATCAAGGTCACACCATGACGTTGCACACCTACACCCCTAACCAATATCCCTACCAAGTATCAACTTCCTACACCTTACAGTTCTTCAGATACAGGCCAGACAAACTTTTACCGCCGCTCGGTCAAAGGTCAAATCAAGGTTGCACCATGATGTTGCACACCTACAACCCCTAACCAATATCCCTACCACATATCAATTTCCTACACTTTACGGTTTCCAAGATATAGCCAAGAGAAGATCACTATAGCAAGGTCAAATCAAGGTTACACCATGACGCTGCATACCTACACCCCCTATCTAATCTCCCTACTATGTGTCAACTTCCTACACGCTACGGTTTCTGAGATTTTATAGGTCAATGTCACTAAGGCAAGGTAGAAGGCCAAATCAAGGTCACACCATGATGTTGCACACCTACACCCCCTAACCAATGTCCCTACCAAGTATCAACTTCCTATACTTTACCCTTTCCGCGATATAGCGTGGACAAGATTTTCAAACTCAAGGTCATTACAGCAAGGTCAAAGATCAAATCAAGGTCTGACCATGACATTGCACACCTACACCTCCTAACCAATGTCCATACCAAGTATTAACTTCTTACACCTTACTGTTTCTGAGATACAGCTCGGACAAACTTTTTCCCACCGACCGCCCGCCTGACCACCTGCCTGCCCATCTGTACGCAAAGGGTGAAAACAATACCCCGACAGTCCTGAATGGCTGTGGGGTAAAAATGCCAGAGAATTCTTTAGTTTAATATTGAAATTTTTAAATTCACAGGTGCACCAATTATAAAACATGACAGCCTTATTTTCATTTTTGATTTATTTATAATTATTACAAAATGGCAGATATTATATAAGTAAAACATCCCTCATTAGACATATACAAATTTATATCACCCATCAGTAAAATTCAGGCAACATTCATATAATAGTCATCTTCATTTGTGATATATTTTTTTCATATATGTCATTCAGGGATTTTTTCCTCCGTCAGCAGAGGTTATGTATCATTGAGGTTATGTAATCATTGAGGTTCATCTGTCTGTCTGTTTGTTTGTTAGTGAACAGCGTAACTCAAAAAGTTATGAATGGATTTTTCTAAAATTTCCAGAGGGTGTCTATATATGCTTAAGTAAGAAGTGATTAAATTTTGGAGGTGTCAGTCAATGCCACCCCAACCAGTGTTAGGGCCGTGTTAAATGTTCCATTTTTATCACGTTATGGCCACCTTAAAGTCACATAATTTGTTGTTTTCATAATTTCTAAACTTAGTGTATGTGTATGCAGGTCAGACTGGGGCAACATTTGCAGACCCTCGCCCATTCAAGTACTAACGTTGCCCATTGCTGCTTAGCTTCAGTGAAGAGACAGGTATTCATCAATTCTCATGAAAGTCTGGTGACAAAGAAAAAAGGGTGGTCTCTAGAAGCACGAGCCTTGCATCAGCTCGCACTTAATAAAACTGTCATGAGATCAAAACAACTACTAGTGATGTCACAACTCTGTATGACATTACAAGAATGGGTATTCAGTGCCCCTAGTTATGGCTCCATCTGTGTAAAACTTCTATTGCACTGGTAAAGTGATGGATGTGCAAACAGCCTTTTGGTTTAAATATTGTTAGGAAATACCCACAGAATTCCGTGATCCCATAAATATTTATGAGCAGTCGATCTTTAAATGACATATTGATAAGATCCCCTATAGAATTATTTGAGTTAGTATTTGTTGCATTTAACTTAAGTTTTATTTCACCGCGAGTTGTTTGTTTTGTACGCGAAGGGACGATGTATGAGATTTCAACAGCGTGCTTTATTTACCGTTCTATATTTGTGGTTCAAGCATTGCGCAAAAGACGTGTCCACGTTCACTGCGCAGCCTACCATTTTAGAATTATTTTTATGTATACATCATTTAATATGAAGTTTTCTTATTATGTGCTGAGTTAGTTTGGTGAATTGAAATGTGACCTGTCATGTCACACTGTTGCCTCCACCAATGCAGTTGTATTTGCCTTCACCTGTCTGTTTATCTGTCTGTCTGTCTCTTTAAAAGATCTTTATGAAATTGATCTGGGTAGGGTCTGACCAAAGGAAGACATGAACAAGAATAAATTTTGTGAAAGATCTAGATCATTTTATTGAAATAAAAAAAATTCCAAATTTTCGACGGTCCCAGTTTTAAATGAGTTTCATATATATTTTGCGAAAGATCCATATCATTCTCTGGAAGTAAAAAACTTCTGAATTTTTAATAGCCCGAGTTTTAATGAGTCTTGTGGTCATGCTATCCTATTATTAAGGTGGAAAATAAAAAAAACATTATTTGGGTTGAAATAACAATATCTGTATACTTGCCTCTTCGGTGGAGGTATGCATTCTAGGAGTGCTTTCTGGTTGTTATTGTGTGCAGGAAAACTCGGCATATAAATTGTAGTTCTAGACTGAAATTCTACGAGACTGTCTATGAAGGAGTAAAGTTATGACAACCACTAAATTTTATCTTAATGCCCTTGTTATCTTTATTAAAATTAAAGATTTTTTTTAAAGCAAATCATTTTTTTTTTTGGAAACTAAAATCTAATTTCACCTTTGACTTTGTAGTTTAATAATATCTTAGACTAATTCACATTAATTATGAATTATCAATCAATTTCAAGTAATTCTTTTGACATATATTTATAAGACGTTTAGTGGTCCAGTGGTTAGCAAATTTGGCAGCTCTTCACAGACTGTCACCTCTGTGAGGGTTCAACTCCCCAAAACAACAATATTGAGGCACTGTCCCAATATGACCCCGGCTGTTGAAAGGAATATAAAAACCGAACCTTGACCTTTGAACATATAGAGTAAGAAATCTAAAATTCGCCAGGAATCTAAAATTCACCACCTCTGAAACCTTAGTTAATTTTATGAAGAAAATGATGTTTTTGTCCAAAAATTGGTATTTTTCAGTTCAAAAAGCCTTAATTTACTAGACAGTCAACAAATCTCACCACAATTCATTTATTTTATTAGTATTTTCACATGTGACGAATTTCAGATATGTGGCGAATTTTAGTTTTCTTACTCTACACAGCCATTAATTCATCAGGCAATAACATAGTGCATTGATGGTGAGACATTGTGAGGAATAGTGAAAATGATGAATTTCTTTTAGCTGATACAGTACAAGAAAGTGCAGCAAAAGTACTATGTAGTATCCAGAATGGTCAATAAAAACTATTTGTATTCAAATCATGTCAAGATGTCAGATCACTATAATTAACGCAATAATTAACACCCAATTAACAAAAACTGCCAGCTGTGCAAGCATTCAATAAAAATCTGAGCTGCAAACTTTGTCACGTATTGAAGATACTGCGAAGACAAATGTGTTAGCTTTTAGACTTTTTGTTAAATTTTGAGTAAGACATGTTGAATCAGGAGCTAGAGGAAAATCTGTTAAAATATCACAGTTATAGTAAACTGTAACAGAGTAAAGTTATTTTGAAATAATAAATGTACAGAATGGTCATGCTATAATTATTGTTTTTGTACAAATACAAAACTGTGACGATGTATTTGTATTTAAGACAATCAGACAACTCAGAAGCCATACTTGCTAATGTTAAGTGCAATCAGGTTTGTTCTCCCCGCATCAAAATTTATAATATTCTTGTGGCTAGAGTCAGAAACGTCAAATTCACCACAGTATGTGACAGTTGTAACAGGGTGGGTGGAGAGGTGGGGTGGAGTTGTGGGGGGGGGGGGGGGAGGGGTCACTCTTAAGAAGTCAGATATATAATCAAAGTTTGTGCCAATTTTGCATGAGGGGAGATCAAGGGCCTACTGTTATCACAAAAATTACAAAACTCCAAAGAATTTCACACAAATGAAGGAAATAGAGTAAGGTATCCTTCCTCACTGGCCAATTTCACATTCTTTAGCAAATTTCACATGTTTACTGTGTAACTTAAGAATCAAATGCTGTGGATATCAATGACACAGAATGAAAACTGTATTTTGATCCTTAGGTATTGTGTCTGTCCAAAATTAATAGATAATTTTTTTATTTAACCACATCTCTGCACTATATATACATGTATAAGATGCATCATTGTGAGTATGGATGTAACATAAAATTAAAAGTTAGAGATTTATGTCCCATTCAACAGCCAGGGTCATATTGGACAGGTGCAAAACATTGCCACTGGTAATGGTGGAACTCACATACTATTAGGTGAAAGCCTGTAATATGGATGGGATACTTGCTAAACACTAGGCCTCTGACGATGTTGGGTATGGCTGTAAAAACATTGCCATCTATCAAAGTCATCAACATCAATAACTATCTATAAGTAAAAGCTGACCTATATATAAATATGTTAAAAGGAATGTTAAATGAGAAATGAATCAAATATCAATACAAGTGTGACATGAATGGTTTTTATGCAAAGACAGATTTGGACAAGGTCATTGTGAGAAGACAGCCCCTTTTTAGAGCCTTTAAATGGGGTTTTTATATCAACCCTTTCTCTACTTTGTATAATGAGCACAGTAGACTGTTGTGAATATTATGCAGTGCCATGTCTGTCCATGTCACTCAATGGCCCTTATATGCACTAATTGATTCCTTCAGTGCAGTCGAGTAGAAATTGCCTGGCATGCTACATTACAAAGATGCACAGAGTTGGGAAGGAATCATATATTAGTGTTTCAATATCAACTGATACAATCCTCCTGGAGTAGTGATTTCAATATGTTTCTATACCTCAAGTCAGGTAGACTATTTTTCCCTACATACTAAGGATGACACAAGATGATGCAATATGAGTACATCTAAATATAAGTCAATGATTGTGTAAATGATAATGACTCTTGTGCCTCAGGCATACTGGAGTCATTGTCACTTACACACTGACTTTACAGTTTTCTTTCTCTGGGTAACTATGAGTGTAGGTGATATAGCCCTTAGCTCTGCTCTGAACACTCTGGCAGTATAAACCAGGGCCGGGATTCACAAAAGGTCTTAAGCAAAAAAAAAGGTAACAAATCTGTTTAAAATTTTGAAGAGCATGTTTGATTCATTTATGAATGAAAAATGTTTTTTGTTTTACTAAAATTTGTTAATTTGAATTCAAAGTAGTTAAGACTTTTTGCACAAATTTTGTCTCAGCTAAGATTTTGCTAAGCACTTTTTGTGAATCCCAATTTAAGAGAAATCTTAGCTAAGACAAAAGTCATAACTTTAAGACTGGTTTAAGCAAAAAAAAATGTTACTTTTTTTGTAAAATTATGTAAAAATAGTAATATTTGTGTTTTATTGTGAGTCAAGCATTTTTATGACAATACTTTTACCACAAGAAGGTAAAATGTGGAAATTTATAGGTAATTAAATGATGTAATTTTCTATTACAATCCACAGAAATTATAGAAGTAGGGGAAGTTTAGATCCCCATAGTATATATGTTGTTTCATAACAAGGGTAAAATGTAAATACATGCAATGGAATATTTTAAAAATGACTTAAGTCTGCCCTGCAGTGGTCTTAAAGTTATGACAAAATGTAAGACAATTTTTTGTCTAAGACCTTTTGTGAATTCCGTTTTGTCTAAGCAAAAAAAAGTCTTAACTTTATGACAAAATTCTTGCACAGTTAAGACTTTTCTCTTAAAGTTATGACAATTTTTTTGCCTAAGACCTTTTGTGAATCCTGGCCCAGGCTGACCCTGGTGTACCATACATGCATGAATGAGTCATTTTAACCTGAAGACAGATTTGAGTTTTATTTATGGATAACCAGTTGCTTAGCACAATTGTTCTATGCTTTGACTTCATTTTTATCAGAATTCAATTCAATGTAATCAATTTATTTTTTTTAATTGAATGTTTATGATTTCTTTTTACATGCTTCTGGTACAAATTCTTTGGCTTTTTGTCTTGGATTAGTTTTCCCGGAACGGCCTCAAGTGGGAAAGCTGGTAGTTGCTTGCCGTTGGTCGGAAGTTTACAGTACAGACCCCTAGCGAACTCTATGTACTGGTGTCCTCTGCTCTTCCAACTACCCATCATGATATGACCTGTACAGTGTTGAAAGCGATGTAAAACCCCAAATAAATAAATAAATCTTGGATTAGTTCACTTGAACATTTCAAAGACTGAGAATGTGGGAGATAATAAATAGAGTAAGTACTCAATGAGGAAGTACTTGACCCAACTTTTTGCACTCCTCCCACCCCAAGCATTAATTGGTCCCCATAATTGGGTATCAATGGGCTCTTCAATCCTCCAAAATGGCTATTCTGCTACTTACATGTCTTGGACATTCCAAACCCTTTGTCACAGTCAGACTAATTGTGAGTTATTCACTCAAACTCTCTATAAAAACACAAACTGACACACAAAGAAGATGATAACAATAAATATTAATGAATTTGTAAATTTTGTATCACCCAGTCACTCAACTGAAATACACTATTATACCCTACATCCCTTTTGATATGGCATAACTCAAGCATGCAAGATACCAAATCCCAAATACCTTGCCATAAATATATTACATATGATACTGCAAAGCGATGAACTTGAACCCCCCCCCCCCTAAAAAATCAGTGTGGAAGCCCTGGTCATTTTTCACTGGAGTTATATGGTATATGGCACATTATGCTGATAATACCTACCAATTTGATAATTTTTTTCAAAATATTAGCTTGTATAATGTATTGTTTTTGGTGTGTTTAAGACAAGGTATATCATGGTAGCATTTCAAACTTTATATCTGTATGAGATCTTATGGAACTGGTTTGGGTACAAGTGTACAAGCTGTTGTTAAGGGAGAAGAAAGCCATAATAAAACCAACCTTTAGGTTTAGTTGCTAATCAAGCATTTTATTTTATCGAACGGCGGCACTGATACATTTTTAACCACACGAATATTTTGCCAGTCTTAGAGGGATGTGTAAGTGTGAATTTCGAACCCTGGTCCTGATGGTACTTACTCATATATTGTATCATATTATTGTATTGTAAATATATTCATACTCAGCCCAATATCTTCATATACTACAGCACTCAAAGTGCTATTTGACCCATCAAGACTGTACAAGTTAGGGGTGCGACGGTACCAGATTTTCTAGTCCGGGATTCCGCCAATGCCAAACCATCACGATTCCGGGATAACGAAAATGTTTGAGTTTCAGCATTTCCCGAATCGAATAGACCTACAAACAGGAAGTGATTTTCTGTAATCCAAAACATGGCAGTTTTTCTCTAAGAAATCGCTATAAATGCATTAAAATCTATGAAATACAAGTTCATAATAGTTCATAATTTCTTCAGATTTAGGTCTGGCATTTAATATTTTACGTTTCCCAATAATTATATAAGCTGACATTCGAGATTCCAGTTGTTAAAAGCGGTCACGGTATTTCAGTAAACATGTCTCGATACCGGTATACCGCCACTACCGACTCAGCCCTAGTACAAATACAGTCCAACTCTCAAGTTACTGACAATTTACCCTAACTGGAAGACAGAGGCTCATGGTCGACTATTTATCAGGGTCCTTGGGGTTTTTAACCTGCCACTGGGGATAGGACCCAGTAACAGAGGACCACCATTTTTAGTGGTCATCTGAGTTACTAAAAATGTGCCTGTATCTGGGTTGGAACCTATATATCCTCTTCGTTCCTAGGTGAGTGTGATACTCACTAGACCACAGCGGCAGATAGATTGGGTTTTCATGTACCTTTTAGCAATTAAGGCCATATCGAAAAAGGGTTTGCAATACTGTCACAGAAATCGTAAAATTGTACAAAATAAACCATACAACTTACAGTTCTCGCAGTTCAGTGAGATGTTGGAATGTTTGTGGTGACAGCATCTGCAGGTTGTTATGTTGGAGGTTCCTGTGAAACAGAAATAATATTCAACCATTTGTTTTTAAAACACATGTGCTCAGCTCATATCAGTATTACGTAGATTGTAGAAAGATGAAATTCATCACTGAAACAGCCGGACATAAAAAATCAACACCTAAACTTTGCAATTAAAGCCTAATACTTGAAACATTCAAATGACATTCAAAATCTGATGCTTTTATGTAATTTCATTAACCTCACAGACTAAACATGCATAGCAAGTACCTCATAATTAAAATATATACATGAAAGCCATAATTTTGCTGTGGATAGATAATTTTTCAGAGGCTCTATAGAAAATGTCACTCTCATACAGATGTATTTGTAATATTTCAGCTGCCAATTAGGTCTTTTGATACTCCTAGTCAATACCCCTAAATACACCAACAGTGAAATGTAATAGGATTTTCATCCCAGAAAAAAACTTCTCCCTTTTAAGGCTGTAAGTGAGATCTAAACCTATAGCCTAGGTAGTGACTGTGTCACTACTAACACCTATGACTCTTGGATAATTCTGGATGACTGACAGATTGTAAAACTTTTATTGTAATTTAACTTTTTGTAAATTAAATACTTACCTTATCCTCACTATTGCTATATGTTGATAAGATGAAACATCCACAAAAAAATCAAATATTTTTAAAAGAAATATTCTTGTCGGCACTACTGCGCATATTTGAGTCCCTTAGTTTCCCCTTATACTTCATATTTTTAATTTGGGAGTATTCCTTAAAAATATTAGACTTGGTCATGGATGTTTGCTCTCACCAACATATAGGAATAGTGAGGATAAGGTTAGTTTACGCAATAAAAATATGGACGTACAGTAATCAAACCATGAAAGAATATTAATATATCTTTTAAGATTTCTTTGTCAAATCCTTCCCACCTTTGTCACTCAAGGATTAACAAGTTACAACCTTTTCATGGCAAATGATTTAACATGTTTCATGACAATCAATCATAACTTGGTGTTAACAGTTATCTTTCTGAATCATGTTAATTGTGTAGACATATCTTTTTGTTTGTACACCGTATCTTTCAATTGTAATACAATAACATTTTAAGTTGTAACACACAATTTTCTAGCCTTATTTTTAGCCAGAAGCGGGGTACTATCAGAACCCCTATTTAAAATTGGGTATATCTAATGACAACTTGTGAATGTGGAAATGCTGCATATAAGACAATGGAACACAATATGTTGTCATAATAATGCAGTGACTAACCACGAGGAAACCTTATAGTGTTTAGCCGACTAAAATTAAAGGTAATGTATAAGCCATTGCAATGCTACCCAAATGCAATACGGAAGTCACTCAAATGCCTCTAATCTTCTTTACCTTCCAATGGAGAAGTAACTATCATATCTTGGCTTGACATTTACTTGATGTTAAAGTCCTTAACATTTTTGTGCCCTACAAAATGTTTCTTATGGTTACCTTGGCCACAGATATGTGGGGCGCTCGCGTATCTCCATGCAAAAGCACATGTTTTTACAAATACTGTAACATCAGGTTGAACAAGGCAGACCAAATGTTTCAAAAATAGCATCAGAGATGCTCGTACCCCACAGCCTGGGGAAATAGTTCAACAGCATGAGATATAGAAGTAGTGAAACCATACAAAGATCAGGATACTTTCAGAGCAGTGTCAGTTATTTAAAGGTCCAAATAATATTCAAGTAGAAAAAATAATGTTTAAGAGAAAAAAAATGTATGTAGAAATAAAAGTATTAAAACAAGACAATTCAATAGCAAGGTGACAGCATTAATTAGTAAACTAAAATTTATAAAGCTGTAAAATTTATTAAGTATTAACACAAGATGATTCAATAGCAAGATGACAGTATTAATCAGTAAACTAAAAATTATGAAGCTGTAAAATTTATTAGTTGGAGAATGGCTGTCAATGGAAATAGCACAATTAAGTAAAAGTACATATAATAATCAGTTGCAGCAATCCATATATCTTTGTCATAAGATAAACATACTCAAATATGTCAGGTGAACACACTTTGGCAGAGCCAAATTTAAAGGTCACACAATGATGCACACCTACAACCCCTATGCAATGACCCTACCAAGTATCAAATTGCTAGACTTTATGGTTTCAAATATATAGCCCGGACAAAATTTTAAAGGTCAGGGTAATTATGGCAAGATCAAAGGTCAAATAAAGGTTACACTATGACGTTGCACACCTACAACCCCCGACCAATGTTCCTGCCATATATCAATTTCCTAGAACTTATGGTTTCCGAGATATATCCCAGAAATTATTTTAAAGGTCAAGGTCACTACGGCAAGGTAGGAGACAAATCAAGGTCACACCATCACAATGCACATCTACAGCCCATAATCAACATCCCTACGAAGTATCAACTTGCTACACCTTAAGGTTTCAGAGATATAGCCCAGACAAGATTTTATAAGTCAAGGTCACTCAAGGTAGATGGCCAAATCAAGGTCACACTATTATAATGCACACCTACAACCCTGAACCAATGTCCCTACCAAGTATCAACTTCCTACACCTTATGATTTCAGAGAGGTAAAAGCCCAAATAAGCTTTTATAGGTCAAGGTTACTACGGCAAGGTCAAAGGTCAAATTAGGGTCACACTATGATGTTGCACTACTACAACACCCAACCAATATCCCTACCAAGTATTATCTTCCTACACCTTACAGTATCTGAGATACAGCCTGGACAAAATTTTACAGGTCAAGGTCACTACGGCAAGGTCAAATGTCAAATCAAGGTCACACCATGACATTGCACACCTACAACCCCCAACCAATGTCCCTGCCTAGTATCAACTACCTACACCTTACATTACCCAAGCTATAGCCCGGACAAGATTTTATAGGTCAAGGTCACTATGGCAAAGTCAAATCAAGGTCACATCATGATGTTGCAAATCTACACCCCCTAGCCAATGTTCCTGCCATTTAGCAATTCCTACACCTTATGGTACCCAGGAAATAGCCAAGACAAAATTTTATGGGTCAAGGTCACTACGACAAGGTTAAAGTTCAACTCAAGGTCACATTATCATGTTGCACACCTACAACCCCAAACCAAACAAGTGTCCGTAACAAGTATCAAGTTCTTGCACCTTACGGTTTCTGAGATATAGCCAAGACAAAATTTTCAAACTCAAGGTCACTACAGCAAGGTCAAAGGTCAAATCAAGATCACACCATGATGCTGCACACCTACACTCCTTAACCAATGTTCATGCCACCTTTCAATTTTCTACACCTTACGGTTTCCGAGATATATCCCAGAGAAGATTTTATAGTTCAAGGTCACTACGGCAAGGTAGAATGTCAAATCAAGATTACACCATGACTTTGCACACCTACAAACCCTAACAACTGTCCCTACCAAGTATAAACTTCCTACACCTTACAGTTTCTAAGATATAGCCTGGACAAGAATTTCAAACTCAAGGTCACTAAGGAAATGTCAAAGGTCAAATCAATGTCACACCATGATGTTGCAAACCTACACCCCCTGACCAATGTTCCTGCCATATATCAATTTCCTACACCTTATGGTTTTCGAGATATCTCCCAGAAATGATTTTAAAGGTCAAGGCCACTATGGCAAGGTAGGAGGCCAAATCAAGGTCCCACCATCACAATGCACACCTACAACCCCTAATCAATGTCCCTGCCAAGTATCAACTTCTACATCTTACAGTTTCCGAGATATTCAAACTCAAGGTCACTACGGCAAGGTCAAAGGTCAAATCAAGGTCACAATATGACGATGCACATCTACACCCCCTAACCAATGTCCCTACCAAGTATCAACTTCCTAAACCTTACAGTTTCTGAGATACAGCCAGGACAAACTTTTCCCGCAGCGCACCCGTCTGGCCACATGCCATCCGGACATGGGTGAAAACAATACCCCAACAGCCCTTAAGGGTTGTGGGGTAAAAAGGTTTTAAAAGGATTAAACAGGTTATAAAAGATACTTGGTACTATACACTAGTGTCAAAATCCATGATAAGCTTTCATTGAAGGCATTAAGTGTCAGAAATTAGAGAGAAAAAAGGCAATTAATACCTCTGGGGATTTCAGATATTGTTTTAGTTGAAATTTTCACTTGGTATTAATTTTTGCTATATTAGCTTATGAACTTTTTTTTTTTTTGATACTGAAAATTAATTCCTCATGAAAATCTAAATTTGTCTTAATATCTCAAGTTGAAATTACCCATTAGTAAAAATAAGTTCTAGCAAATTTCTTAAAAATGAAAAATTAGTGATTTTCGTCTAGCTAAAATTTTTACTTACAGAATATTGGGTCTGATTGCAAACATGGCGGTCATTACCTTACCCTGATTTACTATCAGAGCCTTTATTCACTAGAAATCTTATTCTTAGAAATTTTAATTCTTACTTTTACAATTTTTCCAGCAAACAACCACTTTCTAAGAAAAATTCTTTGATTTATAAAAATTTCTCAGAATAAGAATTTTATGGTTTTAATGACAAATTAAATACAATAGTTGTGCAGAAAGCATTGCCAAATAGAATTATTATTTTTTGTTCATAACTAAAGTAAAGGTATTTGACTAAAAATACACATTTTTATGGCAATTTTCAACCTTTAATGTGTACATTGTCCTATAATTATTCCCACACACTTCTCTGTAATGATGTTTTTTGTTTAAGCTTTGAGATCTGATATGCCCAATAGTGGTTTGTGACCTTCAAAATGTTCTTTTTTCGGATGAAAATAATCGGGGACTCAAGCAGCAAAATAACACTTATTCAGACATACTCAGACAGTGTTATAAAAACCTAATAACAAGTTTAGGGCCAGGAGTGTTTTTCTCGGAGCAATTAAAACAATGACACATCAAAGTTAAGTTACACCTACCCCACCAGTATGAGAGAAACAAAATATCTGTGAAATGGAAAACACTGTTAATGCTCATAAACACTCAACTGATCTAATTTGATAAACTCAGATAAGAACCCTTTTAGCACTGAATAAAAGGGTGAAAAAAAATTAAAATTAGTCAAGAAATAAAGAAGTTAAGATATTTTTAATTGGAGGTTTATGGTTTATGCTTGTGGTATCTTTTTATTCAATAAAAGTTACAAAATGTTTTTTGAAAAAACATATTTGTTTTGCATTGGCTTATATCATATTGTTTTCAGTGAAAAATTTCAAGAAAATGTATGTTATACCAGTTCCAGTTATGTTATCACTAGATCGAACCATATCATTGATGTTACAACAGTTACATGCACACTTTTTAAGCACGCTTGTAGAAATACCCTTGTTTTCTACCTTTCCCACTGGTGGAAAGATTTCCTGAAATAAAACCTTTGAATATTTTAATGGAACCTGGTTCAAAGCCTCTTAACTTTTGAATTTGACTTTAATCATAGTTTACTTCAGTCTTATATTTCACAGTATCATCTTCAATGACCTCAAAAATGAAGTACTGATGAATGCAACAAACAGTATCATCTTGCCATTTATGAAGCAGTATCTTTTATCATTATAATTGGACATTTTATATTAGATTTGGACAAATTCTTACGGGCCAGAAAATTTTGATAGTCACACTTAGGTGCCAGATCAATAGATGTATAAAACAGTTTATAAAACAGGATTTTATATCATGATCTAAGTATATTAATTACATTGTCTAAAAGTAATACACTGAAAACTAACCGTTTAATTTTGGCTGGAATGAGTGACATAGTCTATTCTAATTTTTGTACTCCAGAACATTTTATCACTGCTCTTTCAAAAATATAAATTTTTTTTGCTTAAAAAGTAGCAAAATTTGCATTATATTCATGTAAAGCTGTACAAACTGACTCATTTTTGGGTAAACTTTCTGAAAGTACAATGTATCTGTAAAGCTGCTAAATTAGATATGAAACAAGAAAACAGTATTTTTTACCCAATTTTCTACTTGGCATAATTTGTTACTCCATTCTTTCACAGGTACTTGAGACTTGATTTACATAAGTACTTTCAGCCCTTGATTTAAAACAGCAGTTTTCAATGTAATTTGTACAGGGAAATTTGGAATACTACTTATGTGTAATGAGCTCTACTACCGGTGCCGAGCTCTGTAATGCCAATGGGCAATGTAACCAAATATTTGCAAAAGTTGTGGATGGGAGTTTATGACAATGAAAACCAGCTGGGCATTTCGAGAAAAATAACCCAAATTTGGGGAAACCGTATTTTAGCACACACTGACTGGAAGTAAAATATGCGGTTGGTAAATAAATCTCGATGCAATAAAAGTTGACATAACAGCTAAAATAAGGAAAATTTTGTTGAAAATGGATATAAATTAATCATATTTCACCGATTATTGGGTTTTTGTGGAGAAGTTTACCTTGAAAGGACATATTAGTAGTTTACGAGCGATAACGTAAGATTGTGGATGAGTGCTTTCAAAAGCATGAGCATTATACAGCGCGTCTACAGTATGTATTTATAAATAACTGACCACTTATCACATATACAATGGCATAAATGCACCCTCATCACAAAGGCATGAAGACTACCATAAGTTCATTAACTGTTGCCCACATTTGAGTTTTGTATGACTCAAATAAATGCCTGGTATAACATATATTACATAAAGTTGGCTGGTCTCTTTTAACAGCTGGAGTCATAATATTGTTATTGGGACAAGCTATTAGTATTTATCACATATTGTCATGATCTAGGTTTGAACCTGTGACCACAATGGTGAGGGTAGACTGATAATTTGCTAGATTTAATATTAGCACTATGTCACAAGTACACTATCAGCACTTTTTCATATAGTCAAGCCACGTTGATTATTTTCTCTCAAGGAAACTCCCACAAAAACACCTGTTACTTCTAAGAGTAGGAAATGTGATGTATACCACAGCAATTAGAAACACAGACAACTAAACAAATGAACGCATCCGAAAAACATGACCACATTATTAAGTTTGAGGTTATAACAATAGAAAATAGCCAGTCTCGGCAGGCAAGAACCTAAATTGGGCTACAATATTGGGATTTGGGAAAATCTTAGGAACAACTTCAGTTGTAAGAAGTATACATAATCCACAAAATGTTATCAGGTGCAAGATTCACAGGCCATGATTTCTTACAAGTTGTTTTCATGTTTTAAAGCCCTAGAACCAATTATTATAAGGGTGATATAAGGTCCTTTTAGCATAATGTCCATACTTGACCTTGAAGCAGGGGTCAAAAGTAAAATTTGGCACTTGCAAAAGATTTGCAGACCACAACTGACCAGTTGTTTTATCATTCCAAACCCCTAAGACAAATGATAAGGGAGATATATTAGGGCTTTTTGATATGCCCCCCCCCATCTGACATGATATGGCAGCCATTTTGTTTTCAAAACAAGGCCAAAATTACTCTCAGCCAAGCTTTCCTAGCCATTTACATTTTGTGCAAATCTGACACAGCTAGCTGAAATATTTTAGATTTTAGAGCATATCAATGATTTTCGAACAATAGGCTACGGTGGCCATGTTGTTTTTGTTTTTTTTAAATTGAGAACAAAATTTCATTAGAGACATGTTTTGACAGCTATAAACATTCTCTGTAATTGTGGTGATAAACGCACACATGCATGCACACCCCACGCTTATGTTACCGGATACCCCCCAAACCTTAATCAGCCCTAGATCCTCTTGGGGTAAACATATCCTAAAAATTTGGAGAAAATAATTGCATGGGTTTAGGATGTGGAACAACCACAAAGTTTAAGAATACAAATTTTTTTTAAGTGTTGCAATGGCAACAATTGTTGCCAGATACCCGCAAAAACATATCAGCTCTAGATCCTCTTGGGACCAATTAACATACCCTGAAAATTTGGTGAAAATCAGTGCATGGGTTTAGGCTGTGGATCACCCACAAAGTGTAAGACCTAAAAATCTTGAAGGTATCTCCATGGCAACAATTGTTGTCAGATACAGTCTAAAACCTAATCAGCTCTAGATCCTCTTGGTGAATTTGGTGAAAATCTATGTTTGGGTTAAGGCTGTGGAACACCCCCAAGCTTTATGCCCGCTGCAGCCACCACTGCCTGGACAGCGCAGGGGACAACTATAACCCCAGCCTTTGTGGGCCGGGGGTTAAAGAGGCTCTTGGAAGACCTGGGTTCATATTCACTAACTTCTTATTCTTAGAATTATTTTTAGAGTTTTCTGACAAAAAAAAAGAAATTTGATATTAAGAAATTTGAAATTAGGAAATTTGAAAAAACATGGTAATTTTTAAACTTTTGAAGGCAATGATGACACATTGGATGTAACAGCTGTGTAGAAAATAGGTAGTATTTTAGTTGCTAAGTAACATGAAGGTATTATTTGCAGGGGAAATTTGAAAATTTCTTATTCTTAAAGATTTTTTTTCATTCAAGGAATTTTTTTCTAAGAAAATGTCTGTATTAAAAGAAACTTCTCATTCTAAGAATAAGAATGTTAGAGAATGAGGGCCGGGATACCATGTTTATCTCTGCTTAAAAAGGAGAAACTTTTTATTAATTTTTTTTCAGTCACTATTTTATTGGACTTGGGAAATCCATTGAGAATTTGTGATGTCATCAGCACTAGTGATAGCACTGTAAGGCACTTGAAATAATGGCACTGTGATTACAACTTGAAAATAGTAACATTATTATTATTATGTATTTATACTCAGTGCAATATCTCCATATACTGCAGGACTCAAAGAGCTATTTAACCAATCCGACTGTACAGGTACAGCCCCAACTCACAAGTAACTGACATTTCCCTTACTTGAAGATAGAGGCTCAAGGATGACCATTTATCAACGTCCTTGAGGTTCTTTAACCTGCCACTGGGGATAGGACCCAATGACAGAGGACCGCCATTTTAAGTGGTCATCCGAGCCACTATGTATCTGCTTGTACCTGGGATTGAACCCAAGTCCTCTGAGTTCCTAGACAAGTGTGTTACCCACAAGGCCACAGTGGCAGATCATGGGCACATAAGGTACTGTATAAGTGGAAATTTTTACTTTTATAGTTTATTTATTTATTTGGGGTTTTACGTCGCTTTCAACACTGTACAGGTCATATCACGACGGGTAGTTGGAAGGGCAGAGGAAACCAGTACAATTACAGTTTGTATTGTCTGTACTGTAAACTGCTGACCAACGGCAAGCAACTACCAGCTTTCCCACTTGAGGCTGTGCCGGGAATCAAACCCCGGCCTCAGAGGTGGGAGGCGAGAGTGTTACCACTCTGCCACCATGGCCCCGGCATTAATTATAGCTATTTTAGTTTATCAACTTGGACATTGAGAATTTATTCCTATTGAAACTTTAAATCTGTATTAATATATTCAAGCAGAAACTAGCCATTAGTGAGAATCTATTCTTAGACTAGTGAATTTCTTGAAAATGAAGAATCAGTGAAATTTTCTTCTAGCTTACATTTCTATGCATAAAGTATTCCATGTTTTGAGAGAAAAATTGTGCCCAGAAAGTACTAGACTACTTTTTTACACACTTTAAAATTTGGCAAAAGTGCCAAATCTTGAAGAAATCTGTGTATATATTTTCTTTAATATGTTTTATACGTCCTTCCTACTGGTTCAATATATTGTCCAAATTGCAGTAAATGAATATTTTGCATTCATAAGTACTTCATGACACTAAAATAACATCTGCCTTTAACTGTGATGGAATTGTAATATCATCCTAAAAATTTGGTGATGTCACATTTTTTGCCATGATATCTTTTTAATAAGACCAGAGGTTCTCAACAGCCTAATAAGTGAATAAGTTTGGCATCCAATCACAGGCTGTCACCTCTGTGTGGGTTCCACTACCACAAGTGACACTGCCGAGGTCCTGTCCCAATATGACCCTGGCTGTTGAAAAGGATATATAAGTCCTAAATATGACCTTACAATTAAATTCAGGTGGCATATTAAAGACAAGTAAACAGTACGCTATTTAAAAGCACCTGGCTTTCAATGAGCAAAAGGGCAAAAATACCTGTCAGACCTTTGAATCTCATTAAGTATTTAAAAGTCAGACTACATGGACAGATAAGCAGAGCCGTAAGTCACTGTTGACACAGAAAAAATCACAAACCAAGTAAAGACTTGATGACTCTAACACATGCACTGAAGTCCCAACTGAGGCTCTCTCATGAGAAAACCCCATTTTTATGGATGAAATATTTGTGTCTCAATGTTTGGAAGGTTTTGAGAAATAAGAAAATGTGAAATTCATTAAGGAGGAAAACTGCCTTATAAATACCTCTGAATTATGGGATAATCCTGTAAAATTTGGGATATTTATGTGACATGATGTTAAGTTATTTTATTATTCTAATTTGTTGATGAATATCCGTACATTTTATATCTTCTTTAAAATTTTTAATATTATGTTCATTTCACAGAATTATCAGTTCTTTCACAAAATATTTGAAATCCACCATTAAATCACCATAAAAAGTTACACAAACAATACATCTGCAATTTTTTCAGTAAAACTATTGATTAAAAATGGTAAGAAAATGCATTTTTCAATTTTCCTTTCAAGCATTTAAGACCCCTTGAAATGTTTCAATCAAGAATCTGAATTGTATTTTGTGCTTGTTACTTTTCACTGCTTACAGGTTTGATTAAAGACTCAGGCCTGAGTGTTGAACTGCATATACTGTGGTCAATTTTATTATTCTAACTCTATTATACAAAAAGCCTATGATGAGAGAAAGCTTATAGGAGATTTTACAAGAAATAGTGATATTAGGATCACAAAGGCAAAGCCTGAGTTATAATAATGAGCAATGAGTTGTAATATCTCTTATAACCATGAGATCAGAATTGGTTATTTCTATTCTAACATGAAAACTATTTTAAACAGTACTCACACTATTACTATTCACATTTTAATGACACAAAAAACAAGCTGGTTCAACCATTTTACCTTGCAGGTTGGCTATTACAGGAACAGCTATATTTCCTCCACTTGCCAATCAGATTCACCAAAAAAGTTGTAGAATGAGTGATAATTGAAACCTGTGAGGTTATGCTGATTTTACTGATGAAATCTTTCCTTGATTAGGCAATAAGAATCACAAACACAACTGTGTCTTGTTAGAATAGTGCTTTTACAAAACATACCTTGAACAATGTGTGAACAACAGATTCTTCTCTTGGTTACAAATCACAAAACATAAGTTAAATATTCCGTAAAAGCACAAATAGCAATTTTTCTTTTGCAAATGTTAAATGGAAGTGTATTCATTAAAAACATTTCATGTTCAAAATGGGAATTATTTTATAATACACCTGTGAAGTGATTCATTGTGCTTGCTTAAGGTGTCTCTTCTGGCAAGTGTGACATTAGCCATGGATATAAAATCATAGTCTGACAAGTGTTCCATTGTCTTGCCATTGTACCAGAGAGACACAGAACTGGCATTCTTGTCCTTTCAGAATGTAAACTGTACCACTTGCTCTGGGATCGTGCTGTCTTCCCAAACCGATCTCGCAGCAAACCTCCAGCCTCAGAAATCCTAGAAGGGTAGCCTTTTACTAGAGCTAAGTTCAATTTGTCCAACTTCTTACACAACCATTCATCTGTTGGTAAGTTCACAGATATCTTTCCTGTTGGTTGCTGCTTTGGCACGGCAAAGGGGTTATCATCAGCTGTGGAAGTAGTTGTGTCAAAGTCTGCAGTGTTTGTCCAATCTATGTATACCCTTCATTGTTTCTCAGTAGGTATGCTCTTCTGAGACAGCCTGGTCGAGGTGGACTGCAGTAAACTCCTGTTCACAGTCAGAAAATCCCCCTTCTTCTGTTGGACCAAAGGTCTGAGGTCACTCAACAGGGTCGGCATCTGATTCAGTATCCATATCCGAGTCAGGCTGTCTTCTCTCTGTAACCAATGTACTGGGCACCTGTCACTGCAAAGCAAGGATCTGGTCGGTGCTGGCTTGGTCAGTCAGTCTGGTAGACTGAGGTCGGTCAACAGGCTATGTTCGGTGAACAGGCTGAGGTCAGCCAACAGGTGTGTTCAGTGGCATGAACGGCTCAGTAGTCTTCACTAAACTGGCTAGTGGGGCCTTTGTTGGTGTGACTTTCAGTCTGAAAAGTCAGCTCATGCTGAGGTCTGTTGAGTTTTTCTGGCCACCAACATAGCTTTACAGCCTTGAAAAACATTTTGACCACTTCTGGTCCAGAGCTTCAGTTCAGTTTCAATCTTGAAAGACTTGGCAAGGCTTGACTGCTTCTTGGCTTTCTTTTCTTTCACCACACCTTTAGCTGAAGCTTTCAGCTGTTTTTCCTTGTTCATTGCCCCTAAAACTGAGAGTAATGTCAGATCTGTTAGGGTGGAACCAGTACTTCCCTCTTTTTCTTGTCAGACTTGTTATCAAGCTTTGCTTTCTTTAACTTTTAAGAGGGTGTGACTAGTTGTTCCTGCTGGTCACTGGTCAGAACATAACAGTGAGGACATTCTTGCTGCATCATGCAGGAGTCATTACCTATTTGATTGGCACAATGTGCACAGTGGGAGTGAACATCAAAACCTGCCATTAAATGGTTGCATGCCCTTCTCTTCTGTCCTAGTGATGCCATGTTGATCAGTAATTATCACAATATGTAATAGAATTGAAAATAAGAATCAATTCTGTAGTAATGACAAAAATGCTTCAACTTCTGAGAGCTTCTTGAAAACCTGTCTGGATGGTACACACTCCAAAATGAAAAAGATGCCATGATATCATGCTGTCTAGACAGGAAGTACCATGTGCCACTTAGCAAATGCACAGTACTACACTGGCCCTGTAATAGTGAAATAGTGAAATTACATAGCAAAGTTTGGTGTCAACTGTCACTTACACATTTGACTTTATTTTTTAACCTACAGATATAACCATAAGGAAATGAGTGACTGGGGCATCACACTGTATAATTATACAGAGCTAGGAGCCTACACTGTGACATTATGTGAGACTTACCAAAATGTTATGTTAAATTGTCCACAGCATGTAAAATGTGCTTAAGTTTGTGAAATGTGATACCACTATTATCCAATCACACACAGAGAGTACCATTGAGGTTGGGTAATATAAATGTTTTATCAAACAGAAGAGGTATTTCAGAGAAAAACAATAAAATAAATTATAAAGTCATAATGAGAAACAAAATAGTATCAGAGATGCCTGTACCCCACAGCCCAGGAAAATAGTTTTCAACACCATGAGATACAGAAGAGGTGAAGCAATACAAAGATCAGGAGACTTTCAGAGCAAGCAGTGTCAGCTTTGTAAAGGCCCAAATAATGTTTAAGTAGAGAAAATAATGTTTAAGAGAAAGATACTGTACCATGACAATGTACACGTACAACTCCCAACTACTGTCCCTTCCTACTTCTTACGATTTCTGAGATATAACCTGGACAAGATTTTAAAGGTCAACGTCACTACAGCAGTGTCAAAGGTCAAATCAAGATCACACCATGACATTGCATGCCTACACCCCCTTAATATATCCCTACCAAGTATCAACTTGCTACACCATACAGTTTCTGAGATATAGCCCAGATAAGACTTTAAAGGTCAAAGTCACTACATCAAGACCAAAGGTCAAATCAAGGTAACACAATGGCGTCGAACACCTACAACCCCTAGGCATTGTCCCTACCAAGTATGGAATTCCTACACCTTAAGGTTTCTGAGATACAGCCTGGACAAGATTGTAAAGGTGATGGTAACTCCGGCAAGGTCAAATCAAGTTCACATCTACAACCCCCAACAAATGTCCCTACAAAGTATCAACTTCCTACTACTTATGGTTTCCGAGATATAGCCCGGACAAGATTTTATAGGTCAAGGTCTCTATACAGCAAGGTCAAATGTTAAATCAAGGTCACACCATAACGCTGCACACCTACAATCCCCAACCAATATCCCTACAAAATAACAACTTCCTACAGCTTAAGGTTTTGAGATATAGCCCGGACAAGATTTTTAAACTCAAGGTCACTACGGCAAGGTCAAAGGTCAAATATAGGTCACACTGTGACGTCGCACACCTACACCCCCTAACCAACGTCCCTACCAAGTATCAACTTCTTACACCTTACGGTTTCTGAGATACAGCCCGGACAAACTTTTTCCTGCTGCCTGAACGCCCACCCGCCCATCCAGACACCATGGGCGAAAACAATACCCCAACAGTCCTTAGAGGCTGAGGGGTAAAAAACTAAATATTTGGGTAAAAGAATGTTGAAGGTTGTACTGCATTTGATTTTTCAAATTTACTCTGTACTCTGTTTTAGAACCAACAGTGTCAAAATCATTTTGATATTAGTGGAACCAGTTTGGAAGTTTTAAACTTAAAAAATGCTGTATTTTTGTAGGTTAATGTTACTAGAAGCAAGCCAGTTGTAGTTTTATATATTCCTGACTTTGGCTTTGACTGCTACTGAACTTGAAGTCAAACCCAAAACTTTGGGAATTGCATATTTGAGGAAGAAAAACTGAGAAGGTTAATCAGTATTGGGAGAATATCAAACATGTTAAATATACTTTATGACAAATTGGCGATTTTACTTTTCAACTCCTAAAGTTGGGACATTCAGCCCAATTTGTTGTGATGTAACTTAGTCAAATCAGGAAGGTCAGTATGCACTCCAGTCTTATGCTATCATCAAAATTTCCAATCTTATTATAATAAGTCAAATCATGTCGCTGTTACGTCTCATTGTATTACAATTGTATATATAAAAACCCACGACATCTAATATTTACCCAAATGATGAAATCAATCTCTACACAAGGTGGCAATATGCTTAATTGCCGACAGATATGAGGAGTACAGGATCATCAGAGATTTGTACCTATCATACCCTGCTACCAACATACCTAATTTACATCTGTAACAATGGCATCAAAATCCTGTGTGGTCAAATGTCGAGGGGACTCCATGTTGCATCAGGATTGGTTTCAAGACAAATCGTACAGTTGATAAGTCTAATTCCAGGAGTCAGGATGCATTAGCATTTTCACACGTTTTTGGTAACTTTTGGCATTGTTAACTCCAATCCCCCCAATTTAAAATTGGGACGTCTCTCTCAACAAATCTTAAATATGGAACCACTCTTACAACTAGAACCAAACGCTAAATACTGCATCTCCTGTAAAAATCTCTACATCTTTTACACTTCATATTAAGAACCACTTTATGGATTTGTGAGATTTAAAAGACACAGAACTTCCAGGACAAAAATTACCACAGAATTATCTTGGTGGAAAAAAAACTTCTAACCCACATTTTTTTCCAGGACAGCACCTTAAAGTGCAGCCAGAGATTCTGATAAAAGACCTACCATATTTATTGGTATAAATGCCCCGGGGGTAATGCATTTTTCAAAGGGGGGGCGGGGGGGGGGGGGGGGGCTACTATTACAAATAAAAAAACTCAACTCTCGAGTCCTGTGGCCATGGGTAATAATGGACACTTGCAGCCTTGATCTCACTAGCCAGCATGTATAATGGCGAGAGAGCTTAAAGCCTTAAAATATTGGAAACAAACCTTAAATTTGAAGAAATTATAATGTTTTATCTCATAATTTTGCAGATTTCAGTATGTCTGTGATCAAAACTGCCACGTTTTGTTGTGATTTTCTTTAATTATTTCTTGTAAGCGGTATTTGTTTGGGGAAATACTAAAACATATTTTTTTCAGAATCCCGGAATCGCAAAGGTGTTGGCTGTTGAGATGATATAATATTCCAAAATAATGAACTTTGCAAAGGTAGACAGAGGAGGGATTAATAGGGAGGCGGCGTTTATAAGAATAAATATGGTACAAGTATTCTGGATTGAAGAAACCCTGGATTTTTAGTGTAATATTATAAGGAATAATAATCCTACTACATGGCCTTGGATAAGTTGGTTACCATTATGTAGCTCTACTCTTACTAGAAGAGTGACTGATAAAATAAATGAGACAAAGAAAGAAAAAATACTGAGACTATAACAAAAACTGAACAATTTATTAAAGCCTACAGATCCCTGTTTAACATTATGAAAACCTCTATTATCTGAAACATGCTAGAAGAATAAGATTTTGTCAGATATGGAGTGTGTAAGATGGAAGAGGCAATTCAGTGATGAAATACAAATAATTTGGGAAAGAGGAAATGAGTTCAATTTAAAATTGAACAAGCAGTACCCAAGCAGTACCCAAGAATGTACATGAATAAAACAAAACCACTGGCTGCTAATGTATTGTAGCAACATTTATAAGACTAATCCAGAAGAGTACTTGGAGAGTGCATACCTACACCAAGGCATGTAATAATTAGGGATGGGTTGGTACTTGGTACCAAAAATATATACATTGTTATGTTGCCAATGCAAAACTGTATAAATTCTGGGACTCCGTGTTTTGGTACACCTAAATCAAAAATTATTATTGGACGTTTCCTGTCAACGACATTGCAAAAAAGTCCTTGAATGAACAAAATATGAAATAGCTGATAAATGTGTACAATTTCTTCAGCTTTCTGGTTTACTCTGGTTGCATCCTTCAATTATATGCGTTGACAAGTGAGATTGAGGTTTTTAAATGTCATAACCAAAATATAGCAGTTCTCCTTGCCATAATCGCTATAAAAATCTGAAAATATTTGAAAATATCATTATTGGGATTAATGCTTATAATTTCTTCAGATTTGGGGCATGTTTCTAATATTTTAATTTTCCCTTCAGGTATATGTGTTGACAAGCGAAGTCGTGGTTTTAAAATCTTGTCACGCTATTTCATTGAAATGCTCTCAACACTGAGATACCGGGCCTACCGATCCGTCCCTAGTAATAATATTAAGTAAATGGGAAAATCTGGATTTTTTTTGTATCCAGATGGTGAGCCAGATGACCTTAAAAATTTAATTGGATCTAATGAAGTTAGACCAAGACCTATCTTCTGACATTTATTTCAACTAGTAGTGTTTACATAATCCTGCTGACAAACAAATGGTCATGAAAGTAATACCTCCTTCGCAGTTCACAGAGGTAATAAACTTTTTTACTATCCACTGCAAGCTGTATATGACGTGTTTAGGGGGATATACAAAGCAGGATATATTTTTTTAATACACTGGCACCTCCGTATGATGAATAATTAGTGTCAACAAGTTTCGGTTTTTCACTAATATCTCAGAAACTGTGTAACCTACAAGTATGTATTATATATCAATAGAAATGTTTTTTTACAGAGCTTCTGCTGGTTGTTGTTGCATCAAAATCTATGCAGAAATGGCTGAGAAATCGCAAGTTAAATATCAAGTGCTTAAAATTCCCTGGTGCCCCTGTATACATGATAGCCTATGGGGGGGGGGCTACTATTACAAGTAAAAAAACTCAACCCTCGAGTCCTGTGGCCATGGGTAATAATGGACACTTGCAGCCTTGATCTTACTAGCCAGCATGTATAATGGCGAGAGAGCTTAAAATATTAGAAACAAACCTTAAATTTGAAGAAATTATAATGTTTTATCTCATAATTTTGCAGATTTCAGTATGTCTGTGATCAAAACTGCCACATTTTGTTGTGATTTTCTTTAATTATTTCTTGTAAGCGGTATTTGTTTGGGGAAATACTAAAACATATTTTTTTCAGAATCCCGGAATCGCAAAGGTGTTGGCTGTTGAGATGATATAATATTCCAAAATAATGAACTTTGCAAAGGTAGACAGAGGAGGGATTAATAGGGAGGCGGCGTTTATAAGAATAAATATGGTACAAGTATTCTGGATTGAAGAAACCCTGGATTTTTAGTGTAATATTATAAGGAATAATAATCCTACTACATGGCCTTGGATAAGTTGGTTACCATTATGTAGCTCTACTCTAGAAGAGTGACTGATAAAATAAATGAGACAAAGAAAGAAAAAATACTGAGAATATAACAAAAACTGAACAATTTATTAAAGCCTACAGATCCCTGTTTAACATTATGAAAACCTCTATTATCTGAAACATGCTAGAAGAATAAGATTTTGTCAGATATGGAGTGTGTAAGATGGAAGAGGCAATTCAGTGATGAAATACAAATAATTTGGGAAAGAGGAAATGAGTTCAATTTAAAATTGAACAAGCAGTACCCAAGAATGCACAAACTGTTGCACAAAAAAATTGCGTATTTGCAATCTATATCTGGATCCTAACCATCTTTAAGGTAGCGATTGGTCAGTAGAATATTTTTCATTTTGGTATCCCACCAATGCAAAACCAATCTAATTCCAGAATTCAAAAAAGATACATTTTACTACATCCACAATTCCAAAAATAGGCACTCTCACAAGAAGTGAAGCCCATGGGAATAAAACATGGCAGTTCAATTCCAAGAAACCATTACACTCACTGTACACTGGTTCTCTTTTTACAGTTGAATCCCTTTAAAAGGGCGAAATTTTTCATTCCGGGATGAAAATCCTATTAAATGTCTGTTTGGTGTATGCTGATTTGTTATGTACATGAATAAAACAAAACCACTGGCTGCTGATGTATTGTAGCAACATTTATAAGACTAATCCAGAAGAGTACTTGGAGAGTGCATACCTACACCAAGGCATGTAATAATTAGGGATGGGTTGGTACCAAAAATATATACATTGTTATGTTGCCAATGCAAAACTGTATAAATTCTGGGACTCCGTGTTTTGGTACACCTAAATCAAAAATTATTATTGGACGTTTCCTGTCAACGACATTGCAAAAAAGTCCTTGAATGAACAAAATATGAAATAGCTGATAAATGTGTACAATTTCTTCAGCTTTCTGGTTTACTCTGGTTGCATCCTTCAATTATATGAGTTGACAAGTGAGATTGAGGTTTTTAAATGTCGTAACCAAAATATAGCAGTTCTCCTTGCCATAATCGCTATAAAAATCTGAAAATATTTGAAAATATCATTATTGGGATTAATGCTTATAATTTCTTCAGATTTGGGGCATGTTTCTAATATTTTAATTTTCCCTTCAGGTATATGTGTTGACAAGCGAAGTCGTGGTTTTAAAATTTTGTCACGGTATTTCATTGAAATGCTCTCAACACCGAGATACCGGGCCTACCGATCCGTCCCTAGTAATAATATTAAGTAAATGGGAAAATCTGGATTTTTTTTGTATCCAGATGGTGAGCCAGATGACCTTAAAAATTTAATTGGATCTAATGAAGTTAGACCAACTTAAAGACCTATCTTCTGACATTTATTTCAACTAGTAGTATTTACATAATCCTGCTGACAAACAAATGGTCATGAAAGTAATACCTCCTTCGCAGTTCACAGAGGTAATAAACTTTTTTACTATCCACTGCAAGCCGTATATGACGTGTTTAGGGGGATATACAAAGCAGGATATATTTTTTTAATACACTGGCACCTCCATATGATGAATAATTAGTGTCAACAAGTTTCGGTTTTTGACTAATATCTCAGAAACTGTGTAACCTACAAGTATGTATTATATATCAATAGAAATGTTTTTTTACAGAGCTTCTGCTGGTTGTTGTTGCATCAAAATCTATGCAGAAATGGCTGAGAAATTGAAAGTTAAATATCAAGTGTTTTATATTCCCTGGTGCCCCTGTGTATACATGATAGCCTTTTTCCACATTCTCTGTTTAAATATGGATATTTTAAACTCGTAAATTATACCAAATGGTGAATAATAAAAGTAAAACAGTAGACATATTATACAGAAAAAACTCATGAAGATTAACAACATCATACTTCTGCTACACACCAGTATAATATTGGTATCTTCATTGTGATAATTTTTTTCTGTATATGTCATTCAGGAAGTTTTCCTATTATCTTCACAGCAGTATTACTGCTTTAGTTTGTACAGTGACAGACTATTGATATGTATATGTTAACATGTTTACCTCAGCCTCACAGTAAACAGTTTCAAAAGTGGGCAATTTTAAATGCAATTTGACCTCCTGAATTTAGGCTCCAAGTGGAAGTCTGTTTAGTAGAATTTCATTTAAATAACAAAAAATATCCATTCCTCTGTCAAGGAGCGCATGTTTTTGCTGGTGTGTGTATAATAACTCAAAAAGTTATGGACAAATTTGATAAAATTTTTCAGGAATTATTGGTCATGGTACGAAGTATAGATGATTGAAATTTGGTGATGGTTTAAATCACCATCTGGATTCAGTGAAGTTTTTAACAGATCTTTTACTATGGCACTCATAAACAAGATTAGAGTTGTTGCACCCTTGTAGAGGTTTATAATTATGCTCTCTTAAAGAGGCTGTTGTTAAAGATCCTTTTGCAATCCAATTAGAGTAAGAAATCTAAAATTCGCCAGGAATCTAAAATTAGCCACCTCTAAAACCTTAGTTAATTTTATGAAGAAAATGATGTTTTTGTCCAAAAATTGGTATTTTTCAGTTCAAAAAGCCTTAATTTACTATACAGTCAACAAATCTCGCCTCAATTCATTTATTTTATTAGTATTTTCACATGTGGCGAATTTAAGATATGTGGCGAATTTTAGATTTCTTACTCTACCCTGTTTCTTATCTGATTTTAATTTCTGCTGCAGTTGAAGTATTTCTCCAGTTCCCTGAGATTGAATTTAATTGGACTCAACTGTAGTTTCAAAAATACTAATCGCGTAAATATGATAAAAGATTCTACAGTTATTTCTTATACAAATAACTTACAATGTAAAATATTTTACTTGGGAAGTTTTTATTTTGTTTTACCACACTCAGATGATCTGGGTTTCTTTGAAAAACTTCATTGCATTGTAAATGAGAAAAGTTTTTATCTCTATCGGGTAGAAATAAAGGTGATAATTACTTTTAAAAATATGTCTACCAATGCTTAAAAAACAGGAAAAAAAAATCACAATACCAATATAGAGTGCACATTACATGTGCTTTTTTTTCTTATTCTTTTTAGGTTTCTTTTGTTTGTAAGATAGGGTCGGATTTATTTTCACCTGTTGCTTTAGTATCTTGGGCTAAGTGGCTGTTTCCACTACACTGACCAGTAATGCTTGATAGTAAATTTTATATTTTTCAGTACATGGGTTTAAGCATGAAGTGGGTTGATTCGTGAAGTGGGTTGGTTGTTTAAGAATTTCTACCAAAATAAAAGTATGCTGTATTCTTGTATCATAATTGTTTTGGAAATGTTTCACATTGCTTAGGTACATTACAAAAGATCACATGTTTTGATGTCTGCTAAATTTAACTATCAAACTTATTACATTGAAAAAGCCTGACTCTAATTACCTCATGACACATTCACAAACCAAATCTACTGATCATGGATTTATTACTATTTTCCTTCTTGTAAACATTTTTTGTGAACTTTAAAATATAATAAATCCAAATAACACAGTGATTTGCTCAAACTTTGAATATCGGAAAAGGATTTTTTACTAATAAATCGACCCACTTCATGAATGAATTGTGCAGCTATTTTTCACAGACTTTGTGCAAGTTTACAGTTGAAACAAACAACATATGAACCAATTTTGCATACATAATACTATAATTTTCTTCTGTATGTCTGCTAAATATTATTTAGTACTTCTATCTAATTTTTTTTTGCACAACACTAAAAACACCTGAAAAATCGACCCACTTCATGCTAACCCATGTAGAGCTGTAACAAGTTAACCGTAACTCAAGTTGCAACTCGGTGGGTGATATTTCGAAATACTATAATATTGCCTACTATTACATTTTGTAATATTGTATATTGTCTGTATTATTTTGTGACATTGTATATTGCCTGTACAATTATGTATCACACAAAAAAAAATTAAAAGTTTAGACTAAATATAGACATTTAGACGAAATAAATAATTATATACTAACTTTGTTACATTAATTTGCACATTTGCAATTTATCAAACCACCAAAACTTAAAAACCAATGATTAATGGTCATTTTTTATTTACATATTACTTATATGGTGGTCCATAAATTGCACATACATGCCTACACAACTTAACTAGATATTGCGTCTTGACGGAGTGTATCCCTGGATGGGACATGGTTGAAGTGTAACATACAGAGTATTATGGTTGACACAAATATACCCCTGTGGGGAGGAGGCCTAAGTGTTTATGGGAGCAACTTGTACTCACACTAAGTAAACCAAATGTTTGCTTAATGAAAGATACAAATGTAACTAAACCTAGCGCATCGGACAACCGATGCAAATTGTATCCACCAGAAAGAAAACTCACCAAAGGCACTCAAGCATCAGTTAACCTTGAAGGAGGGGCCCAAGGTGAAATCTGACCACATCAAAAGATTCTTAGCCCAGGATTTCCAATCGGTTGGTGTGACATTGCAAACCTCTAGGAACACGAATAAGCGAGTTATAAGCACTTTTAATTTTGACTATTCTCGTTTGACCTTGAAAGAGGGGCCAAAGGTCAAAACTGATCACATCAAAAGATTCCTAGCCCATGTTTTCCTATAGGATGGTTTCACATTGCAAACCTCTAGGGCCCAGAAAAAAGTGAGTTATAAGTACTTTTAGATTTTACTGTCTCGTTTGACCTCGAAGGAAGGGCCCACGGTCAAATCTGACCACATAAAAAGATTCCCAGCCCATGATTTCCTATAGGTTGGTTTCACATTGCACTTTTTTGCAATTATAAGCACTTTTAAGTATGGGTCTCCTTGTTTGACCTTGAAGGAGGGGTCCAAGGTCAAAATGGCAACATAAAAAGATTCCCAGCCCATAACTTTCTATAAGTTGGTTTCACATTACAAACCTCTAGGACCGATAATAAGTGAGTTATAAGCACTTTTAGGTTTGACTATCCTCACTTGACCTTGAAGGAGGGATCCAAGGTCAAATCTGACCACACCAGAAGATTCCAGCCCATGATTTCCTATAATTTGGTTTGCCATCCCAAACCTGTATGACCAATAATAATTGAGTTATAAGCGCTTTTAAGTTTGGCTATCCTCGTTTGACCTTGAAGAAGGGGTCCAAGGTCAAATCTGATCACATCAAAAGATTCTTAGCCCATGATTTCCTGTAAGTTGGTTTACCATCCCAAACCTGTAAGACCAATAATAAGCGAGTTATAAGCACTTTTAACTTTGGCTATCCTCGTTTGACCTTGAAGGAGGGGTCCAAGGTCAAATCTGACCACATCAAAAGATTCCCAGCCCATGATTTCCTATAGTTTGGTTTACCATCCCAAACCTGTAGGACCAATAATAAGGGAGATATAAGCACTTTTCATGACTGACAAAAAACGCCCGTGGCGGCCATCTTGCTTTTCAAAATGAGGCCAAAAATATTTCTAGTCAAGATTTTGTAATGCGGAACATTTTCTGCGAATTTGAGATCTCTACCTACAATACCCTTTGCTCTAGAGGGCCAACAAAAGTCCTTGCTTTAAGTCTAATAAACGTCCCTGTCGGCCGTCTTGTTTTTAAAATGAGGCCAAAAATATTCCCAGGCAAGATTTTATGGTTATGAATATATCCCGCAAATTTGATAAGGCTAGGTATAATATTTTTCTTGTTAGAGTGGTAACAGCCAATAATAAAGGAGGTATATGGCCTCACAGTCTTATACAGGCATATATATGCAGTAAATGGTCCCATTTTGAGTCATTTTAGGAGGCCTAAGGTGACCTTGAAAACAATAGTCAAGGTCAACAAACTGGATGCTGGTACTCCATCATGTACTTAACCTCCAAAGCCATTTTCAATAGTTTCCATGCAATATAGTCAGCATTAAGTGTGAAAATATCTCCAAAAAGGCCAAAAAATGGTCTCGGTGAGGTACTTTGGCGGTCTGTGGATGACCTTCAATGAAGAGCTTCAAGGTCAAATTTGTGCATGCTTACAGAGGACATATATATGTATTATATATAGGATGATCTAACTTTCTGTATATGAGAACTGGGCCAAAATGTGAAAAAATGGCCAAAATCTGACCTTTAAGAGGCCACCAGTGACCTTGAAATTGAAGGTCAAGGTCACAAAACAATAGCGTTTGTGACATTGCCCATATATACGCACATACCAAATTTGAAAGGTCTAACTAAAATAATTTTTAAGTTATCATGTCCAAAAGGAAATCTCTGCGGCGGCGGCGTGACCGTACTGAATCCTAAGTATCCCCGACTTTCATCCGGGGATACAATTAGACAAAAACAAAAAATTTCCTTGCAATAAAACTGTATGAAACACAACTAGTGATAATATCTGGATATTATCATGTTTTATTTATAGTATTTCTTCATTTACTCAAGTTCAACTTGCTTCTAAGTGGTTATCCTTGATCTTCAGAAATCGACGATGATAACACCACTAATGTTCAGTAATTTTATTGAAAGTATTTCTTGCAACCAAACCATGTTTGATGTAGATACCCAAAGGCTGATTCCATCCATGAAAGAAAAAATATAGGATAATATTTGCAGCATAGACCAGCAACACCTAATCATCGATTTCATACCTTATACCTGTTTGAGGAGAGATTAAGCACATTAAAAATTTGATAAGATAAGATTACACTCACCAGTAAAACGACCACAAGAAAATATGTCTTTTTTTGGCAGATTAAAATTTATGAGCAAATGCCAATAACGATTGAGTTTTGGCTGATAAAATGGTTGGCTTATCTAAACATGATAAAACCAGTGTTAGAGTAATCTTAATCTGTCACACAGGGACAATAAATGAATATTCATTTAATACTGCAATACCACAATCACGATCGATTGTACAGTTTTTAAACTTAGGACACTGCTGCAACCAATCCGTTCCATAACTGGGGAAAACTAAAACAAGCTGCGCCTGAGTGAATCAAAATCTGATGAAAAGCCACTTAAAGTCTTTCGAGTCCCAATGCAGATCTAGATCATCTTGGAGAAGAAGCCAGCCATAAAGAGATCCCATGTTGTGTAAAATATTATCTCAATGCTATTGTATAGCTTTTATGTACACAGACAAGTTTGGAAATTTTAATTACTTAAATGTAGCTTTTATAAGCTACAAGCTTACCATGTGGGACTTAATGCTGTTCTCGGGTTGCCACACCCGGGGCCAACGTCTTAGAAAAAAAGACAGTTCTTGTTAGCCACCGGATATACTGGTAGTTGTCGTCACATGATAACTTCTGACCAATCGTCCTACTTTCTCGTTGAAATTTTTTAAACCTACCCCTCAGCTGTAAACAGCGGGGAGGCAGGGTGGGACTCTTCTAAGTCCCACATGGTAAGCTTGTAGCTTATAAAAGCTACATTTAAGTAATTAAAATTTCCAATTTTATTACGCTACAATAGCTTACCATGTGGGACTTAATGCTGAATTCAACCGCCCGGTGGCGGGATTACAGCTGAGACTGGAAGGTATGTCATTTTTTCTAAGATTTTGAATTAATATGTATAGAATAGTGCCAGAAATACCAGTCTGAGTCCCATTTACAGTGCCCCGATCCCGAAGGCCGGGCCTGTAACGAGCCAAAAACCTAAGTAAATGAGAGACAGTGCTAAAACTGTCTAGATGTTTTATTGTAGGACAGAAGTGCAGCAGTGCTCACTCCGAGGTCTAAGGGTCCCAAAAAGGGCCCTTCACGTATGACTGACCAACCCAGTGGTTGGGCATCTCATAAAATTTTTACAACCTGAATATGAGATTAATGACAACTAAATAAGTCCTTAATAGAAATTACTTGATAATTAAAGGATAAAATGACCTTACCCGTAACATCTTGAAGGTAAAGGAATACCTAGATCCTGGGAAAGACTCCTGAAGACTTGGTTGTAGCGGATGTGCCCCCCCCCCCCCCTTTTTTCTTTCCGAGGACAACTGGTCTGAGGGGAAGGATCTAGGACTTGTTGTGCAGCCACTACGGGTCCCAGGTACAAATTGTTGTCGGTGTCCGACCAAGTAAGGTCTTTTAGGTAAAAATTTGTAAATGTGTTGTGAGCTTTCCAGTGACAGGCTTGCATGATTTGGTCCACCGATACCCCACCGTAAAAGGCCTTAGAGGCTGCGAAGGCCCGGATATCATGCGCTTTGACTTGGACCAAGTCCAAGGCTTGTTGATCTGCTTGTTTGTAACAAAGTTAAATGGTTTGTTTCAACCATGAAGAGAGTGTAGCGGGTCTGATGTCTGAGGTATGTCCTTTCTTAAAGGAGATGAAAAGGAGAGAACGAGACCCTCTCAGGTCTTTAGTTCGGTCCAAATAAAACCTCAGGGCCCGCACGGGACACAGGGTCCTGTCTTCTTTAAACTGTCTATCTACAATGGTAGTCAGAGCAGGGATAGTCACCGGAGACACACTTTGAGAACCTTCTCTTGCTAGTTGGTTTTTGGCTATGAAATCAGAAGAAGGGAACAAGGCAACCTTTTCCCATTGGCCTAAATTAGATACTTTGTTAGCGACCCAGGCATGGATTTCGCTGCGGCGCTTGCCGGAGGCCAAGGCTAGCAAGAAAGCAGTTTTTAAAGTGAGATGTTTGAGGTCTGAGTCTTTCATGGGCTCAAAAGGTGCTTTGGTGAGCTCGTTAAGGACAACAGAAAGGTTCCACTTGGGTAAGTTTCTGGAACTTTTAGGAGGATCCCTGTGAAAACTGGAGAGTAACCTATGAAGGTCTGCATTGTGTGCAATATGTTGGGCCGTTGGGCCCAAAGTGTCAACGATTGCAGTCCTGTAACCATCAATGGTCGAGGGGCGCCTGTTTAGGTCTTGGTACAGGTACATGAAGAAATCTGAGATTTGTTTCACAGATGGAGTGGAGAAATCCACCGAATTTTCTCTGCACCATTTTTCAAATAGGGCCCACTTTGACTTGTAGATGGTCCTTGTTGATGACCGCTGAGGGGCAGCAATTCTCTCTGCCACCTCCACAGAGAAGCCTTGTTCTTGGAGTTGTCCGCTCCTAGACACCAGGCGTGGAGGTTCAGGTGCTGGGGGTTGTTGTGGAACACCAGCTTGTGGGACTGTTTGAGTAGGGTTGTTGACACTGGGAGTTGCAGTGGGATCTCTGTTGAGAGCTGCACTAGGTCCCAAAACCAGGGCATCCCTGGCCAGCCTGGGGCTATTACGATGATCAGGCACTGGCATTGCCTGATCTTTTGGATCACCTTGTGAAGGAGAGCCGTAGGAGGGTACGCATATGCTGTGAGGTTGGTCCAGTTTATGTTCAGAGCATCTATGTCCCAGGCCTTTGGGTCTGGGATAGGAGACACGTATAGAGGGAGCTTGTGGTTCAGGTGAGTGGCAAACAAGTCTACATGAGGGGTGAACCACTTCTGGCAGATCTGTTTGAAGACCTGTGGGTGCAGAGACCATTCGGTTGACTGCACTTGGTTGGACCTGGATAGCAGGTCGGCCATCACATTCAGGCACCCTGGAATGTGCCTGGCTTTCAATGTTATGTGATAGTGATGGCACCAGGTCATGATCTTCCACAGGAGAGCACACATCTCTGCCGAGTGTGTTCCTCCTTGTTTGTTGATGTAGGCTACCACTGTTGAGTTGTCCGTCGCAACCAACACTGTTTGATTCTGGCACTGGTCCTTGAAGTCTCGAAGGGCCAGGGAGACCGCCTTCAATTCTAGGACATTTATGTGAAGCCTTTTTTCCCGATCTGACCACAGACCCTTGGTAAAATTTTGGTCTAAGTGAGCGCCCCAACCTTCGTTTGAGGCGTCGGTAAAGAGTTGGATACTGTGGTCTTTGGGATGAAGGTCTGCACCTTTCATCACCTTGGAGGGATTTTGCCACCAATCTAGGTGGGCTGCAATGGCTTCTGTCCAGGGAAGGAGGTTGTCCAGCGACTGAGGATATCTCCAGTGCTCCTTGAGATGAAACTGAAAGGGCCTCATGTGAAGGCGTCCCTCCGGGACCATTTTCTCCGTTGAGGCTAGCAACCCAATTAGAGACATCAAACATCTTGCAGTCAAAACACGTTTTGACTTGAGTCGTAGGATCAAATCCTGAAGTTTGAGCCATCTCTCTTGAGTGGGTTTTACAAGGGCTGAATCTAGGTGGTATTCGTAGCCCACGAACGAAAACACCTGTGTAGGTTTCAGTTCTGATTTTTCCTGATTTATTATCCACCCCAAGGACTGAGTCAGTTCTACTACTGCCTGAGTGTTCACTTGGGCTTCCTCCTGAGACTGGGACCTGATCAGCCAGTCATCCAGGTATTGGTGAATTCTGAGTCCTCTTGAGAGGGCCATTAGTTTCACTTCCTTTACGATCATTGTAAAGACCTGGGGGGCTGTGGCTAGTCCGAACGGGAGGGAGGTGAACTGGAACACCTGAGCCTTGTAGCAAAACCTTAGGTATTTCCTTGAGCTTGGGTGGATGGGGATGTGCAGGTAAGCGTCCGACAGGTCTATCGACGATACCCACTCCCCTGGAATCAGGGAGGTCCTGATGGACTCTGGAGTTTCCATTTTGAACTTTTCTACGTGTAGAAAAGTATTGAGCCTGCTTAAGTCTATGACTGGCCTCCACCTTTGGTGAGGCTTGGGTACTAGGAACAGGCGACTGTAAAACCCGAGAGATTTTACATTGTCTACCCTTTCGATAGCGTTCTTTGACAGGAGAGACTGGATACAAGTAGCCAAGGCTTGGTCTTTTTGTTGGGCCTTGTACTCTCACAGAATCAGAGGAAATCTGATCAAGTTTGGCTTTGAACGGAATGGCAGAACGTAGCCATTGGTGATAATGTTTAACACGTTTTGAGAACATTTGTTTGTGAGCCAGTCTCTCCTGAAAGAACGGAGGCGACCTCCTACTGGTGGACTGAGTGAGGCTTTGGAGGAGTCATTGGGGAGGGGGGTTTCCACGCCCCCTTCCTCTATTGTGGGGTCGAAAACGACCCCTGGAGCCTCTGAAGTTGGATTTTCCTCTTCCCGAAGGAAAGGACTGGTTACTGCTTTGAGAGGTATTGCCCCCATAGGGGCGTTTCCTGTAGGAGCCTCTTTTCTTGTGGGGACCACGAAAGGGCTTATTCTGGTAGGGTGCAAAACCCTGAGAATCTTTTGAGGTGCCTTTTTTGAGAAGGAAGTCCTCACCTTCCTTCACTAATTGAGACTCGAACAAGGAAGGGTCCCAAAAGGACGAGTTCCTGAGTTCTTGACGTCTCGTTTCTCCTAATTGTGGATGTAATAGAGTCATCTCGGCTTCGCGCCTGAGCAAGCCGGTATTAGCCATAGAGTATAATTCCCTCTGCAAAATATGGGCTAGAGATTTGCTGAGACAAGTGAGGGCCCTGTGTTGAACAAGTACTGTCTTGTTCCAAAAATCTAAGTAGTCAGCTACTTCCTCATATCCGTGCTTTGCCGCTTTCTCAGGATTGGCACCTTTTTGAATCTGAGATTTTATCTTCTTGACCGTAGACTTGATGCTATGTTGGCATTTTTCCAATGAAGCATTGCAAGAAGAGGAGGTTTTGGCAAAAGCAGCGGTGAAGTTGAGGGTAGAGATGTTTTGTCTAGCCTGAAGTTCCAGCTCCTTGAGAACTGGCAGGGGAACTCTGGCTACTGGAGACCCAGAAGGTCTAGGAGTAATACAGATCTTAGCAAAGTCCGTATTCAACTCCTGAATTTTGTCCTGAAAAGTTGGTTGTCCCACCTTGTACCACTTTGAAGTTGAGGGAGGAGGCTTGACATATTTTCCCTCAGATAAGTTGGCAGCCTTAAAGTCATGTTGGAATTTATCAAAGGCGTCCTTGATAACTGAGCTAAGTGGAAGAATAGAGGAGGGACCTCTAGGTCTGAGCTCTTGACGGCCTTTTTCATCATCCAGACCCAACACTGAGGTGGAAGACCTGGGCATAGATTCCCTGGGGTCAGGGAGAGACAAAATACGCCTGAAGGTATCCACTTCTTCAGAGTATTGTGAGGGCATGTCAGACAAAGCTACTGCCCTATAATAAGGGGGGTCTGGATCATGTTGTGGGAGGTCTTGATCAGAAGCTACTCCTGAGGGCTGAGCCCTAGAGGGCTTAGAAGACCTGTGTCTGGCTACAGGGGAGTGATCCTCCTCTGAGGTAAATGACACGTATCTAGATCTTGATTTATGTTTGCTCTTGTCAGCGTGTTTTTTGGATCTAGAAGAAGGGATCCGAGGTTCATCGGAATCCTCATTTAGTTGGTCCGAGGCAGAGCTCGGGTCAACTGGCTGCCTATGGCTTTGCTTTTTGTGAGAGTACGAAACCTCTTCGGGATGACCTTCAGAGGGGGCAACGTACTGATCCGAGGAAGGTTGAGTAGATACTAGACGAGGAGGAAGAGCTGGACCGTAGTCCACATCCATATCCTCGCTTGGAATGTTAGTACCAGATCTCGGAGGGGGCAAATCCAGAGGGGCAGGAGAATTACTGGACAAGCCAGGTTTTGAAGCAAGAATCGAGGACTGTACCTCGACTTTCTGTTTTACAGCCAACTCCTCTCGGAGTGACTGAAAAGCTTCCAACATGGATGCCTGGAAGGAACCCATTTGCTGCTGTAAATGTATATTTAAGGAATCACCGAGTGATTTCTCTATATTTTGCTGGATTTTATTTTGCAAAGCTGTACCAGGGGTGGGTGGAATCGTTTTGGCTGGCGTTTTCAAGGACAGGGAACTGAAGGCAAGAGGTTGTGGACGGGGGGGGGGGGGGGGGGGGGGGAGGTAAAAAGGCTATCAGCAGCACACTCGAGATCTGCATTGGATCCAGTGAAGGAATCCCCGTCGCCTTCACCCAAAAGATCTAGTTCATCTTTGGAACTAGTTGTAGCTTTTTGCTTTTTCAGATACCGCTTCCGGTTTTGAATTTTCTGTAATTGCTCATCTGTGAAAGACGTGCAAATTTCACAAGGGGTTTCAAAGGTGACACAGGGGTCATCTCCCTTGCCAGCCTCCCTACAGGTAGGGCAAAAATTATGTGTATCAAAACTAAAGCAGAAATGGGGGCATTTCTGCGCTCTCGGTTTGTCTTTATTTGCTTGATGTGTCGACATTTTATACGTAATAAAAGACGTACAATGTACTAGCCTGAACCGAGGAAAACTCAAAACACGCGGCAGCAATAAAAATACTTATCCTGTGAAAATTAAACTTTTACAGAATGATCTATGATATATATTACAAGAAATATGCAAATATTAGCCTCCAACAATAAGTAAAGTCTGAGAAATAAATGAAAATGTCTGTATATTTACAAACTGCTACCAGTCAATCGTGGCCAACGAGAAAGTAGGACGATTGGTCAGAAGTTATCACGTGACGACAACTACCAGTATATCCGGTGGCTAACAAGAACTGTCTTTTTTTCTAAGACGTTGGCCCCGGGTGTGGCAACCCGAGAACAGCATTAAGTCCCACATGGTAAGCTATTTTAGCGTAATAAAAGGACATGATTAAAATACCCTGACCCCTATCTTTGGAGGGGGGGGGGGGGGGGGGAAAGCGATTTCTCCTGACAAAAAGATCAATCTTGTAACTGAAACTATTGCTTTCTGAACTACTCATGCAATCCATAAATCACAGATAACTCCTTACATCAAGCCCCCAATCATTCTTGGGAAGCAGAGAAGATTAATCTGCAGTCTTGTTCAAATAATTTTCATTTGAGAAAAGACTGCTCGACTCCTGATTTTTATGGGAAGATTGGTCATATCATAAACAGAATATACAACAAAGGTCGTACAACAAATTACTTTACAGATTTACCCAAACAAATGTAATATCTTAGATCTGATGCAAGAAGTTAAAAGAGAAACACTTATAAAGGTTTCAGACATATCTGAGAAATGTGATTGAGGCTTACCATTACCGTGATTACCCTTACAACCTATGCAAGCTAGAGGACAAATCATTTTAAATTATTGACAGTAATAATGCTTAGATGGGGGAACTCGGGTATGTGATTTCGAATTTGGGTACACATTCAGCGATCAAGTAACCGGATATTCGGATATCTGTTGAGATCACTAATTTTAATAAAGACCAGTAAGGTGACATATTCTGGGCTGCTAAGAGACAAATTTGTGACTGTCACAGTGGAATGGGGGTACCTTAACTTTTACCTTAATTGAAACCATAAAAGAAAGGAGTGTCTAAAACGGATATGGTTATTACCTACTGTAATTAATTTTAGCACCACAAACATCACAGCAGCAGACACATTTTTTATCAAATACTGATCTTATTTCAGATGAATTTTGGACTTTGAAGATGAATGTATCTCGGACAGATTGCTTCGGGTTTTAAATGTTAATGGCTCAATTAACAGATGTGACATTTCTTTATACAATACTATCATGTGTTAAAGGCATTCCATTACCTCTTACCTTTCCAACAGGCTAAATGTGCCTAACCCAATGACTTTTATCATGATACCACTTGTATTTTTTCATGTCAACTTAATGATACCATAACAATAGAATGTGTATGTTGAATTACTGTCATCATGACATATTCTTCACTACAAGATTTTCGTTTAATGCTATTCTGACTGCAAAATAACCAAGAGGACTTGAAGATTACATGCCACTGCAAAGCCAAACTCTTCCAGTATTGCTCATGAGTGCAAGGATAAAAAGTCCTTTTCAGAAATCCTGAATCCACAGTTGGTTGCAGATAATTTCCAAAATTAAATCAGTTCTGTATTAGACCAGTGACTGGTCTAATATAGAACTGATAGACCACTAGATCCACCAACTGTAAAAACATGATGTAGAGTACGAAATGTAAAATTTGCCACATATCTGAACTTAAAAAAGCTTTTTGAACTGAAAAATACAACTGAAAATACAAAGTGAAAAATACAAAGTTTAAGACAAAACATCTTTTTTTTTTATAGAACTAAGTGAGGTTTTTAGAAGTGGCAAATTTTAGATTGCTGGTAAATTTTAGATTCCTTACTCTGAATTTGAGGTGCGTTTTTTTTTTGTAGTCTTGATAACATACAAACAGAATCCAACAATTATTTAACCCCCTTATAATAAGGTTGAAAAGGGAAAACCGGTTAATATGGTTGTTGGTTGGTTTTGTCATAGAAACCAACAATCGGTTAGAAACTTTTCACAACCAGTTGTTTCTTTTAACATTGAATATAAATTTTTGTACAATTTTTCTTTCAAATTTTAAATAAGATACTATTATAGGTTACAAAAGACTGGATATGTGATGGAATAACTGATCATTTTAACTTACTTATATTTTATTGGTAAAATTTATAAGTTTAACATAGATTCATCAAATTGATGAAGCTGTTTACTTCATTCATTGTTTTTGAAGAGATTTTTCCTACATTTTTAAAGACCGGCTAATTATTGGTTGTCATTTGTTTTTGAAAACCAACAACTGGTTTTGGAAAAGTAAAACCAACTGCATCTCTACCTTATAAATAACTTTAAAGTAGAATTCTGTATGTGGCTTAAGCAATGAGCTATTCAAAAGCTTGAAAACTTTATATTTAATACGCAGTTGATATTTCTATATTGTGTACATTAGGTCAAGGTACTTGTCTTTTTCAATAACGAACCTTTGCAATTTGTTTGTTGTTTCTGAATTGTAACATCAAAGAAAATTCTTTGCAAAAAGTAAATCAATTTTTTTTTAATTTAAAGTTAAGAATGGACAACAATATCAAGGTTTAGAATCTGTGTCCTGATATTGGTGATATTTAGATCATAAGCAGTATCCTATTCACTAGAGGGCCAACATTAACTAATATTGTTATTGCTTGAATAATAATCTTCTTTGAATATTGGCATTTTCTTAGAAAAAATATTTAAGAGAAAGATTTCTAGGAATATGGCACTTTTTTCAAAATTCCCATGCAAAGGTTATTTGGTAAAATACTTTTTAATACTCCCAGTCTTTTCCAGAAAGCCATTCCATCCAATAAGTCATTATTACTCTTAGAAATCTAGAAATTCATACAAATTTAAAAATTCTTACTCTAAGAAATTCTTCTTATTCTCAGAATTATTGATTTTTCAAAAAAAAAATCTAGAAATAAGAGTTATTATAAGAATGTTAGTCGATATGTGCTTTAGTTGAAGGGATTTGACTATGTGATAAAACTAATGTTTCTACCTTCTAGACAGTAATAGAAATTAGAAAAATGCATCGACCAATACTTTTCAACCTTATCCCAAAGCATTAAATATGCTGTTTTCTTAACTACTCAATATTAAATATCTTAATTCATGGCTTACTCTATTTAAGACATAAAGTTTATGTTTACAACATTACTGCCTGTAATGTTTATAAAGGTTATGATGATTTTTCCATATGTTATACAACATAATGTGAAATATCTGTAAAATAAGAATGAATTAAGTTGTAAAGTGATGAATTTATCAGCAAAGAAAAAAAAATGATTGATTGCGAAAACCAAATTGAAGCTTGATATTGACATTGGAATTTCCATGTTGAATCAATAAACATCAAAATACTAGAGAGAACTAGACATTGCATCTTAACAGAAAACATCCCCAGATGGGACAAAACTGGCACAATACACAAAGTACAAAGAAAGTCAGGTAGAAGGATTCTTAGATATGGCAATGTCACCTGAGCTTTAAAGAGATATCATAAGTCAATCCTCAACCTCAAAAGATTCAGAGCCCATGATTGCCTACAAGTTGATTTCCATTACAATCTTCTCAAGAACTAATAATAAGACAGATACAACTGTACGGTGACACCATTTAACCTAAAAAAAGGTTACAGGTCAATGTGACATCTCCAAAAGATTTACACCCCATGATTTCCTGTAATTTGTTTTGGTATCTGAAACATCTAAGATCAATAATATTTAGGGATATACAAGGGGTCTTCAATTTGGCATAATTGGACCTTGAATATGTCATGTGACCTGGAAGGATATGGCGCAAGTTAAATCTGACATTTGAGATTCCACATGCAAATGTAAAGGGTCATTAAAATTAAAACATTAAAAAAATGACATAACTGGCAGTTTTTGCACACTCAGGATGACCTTGAAATGACATAACTGGCAGTTTTTGCACACTCAGGATGACCTTGAACAAAAGAGTGTTACTTGGGTTACATTTTTTCAGATTTATAGAGGACATATATGTCGTGACAGAAATTTAAAATTCTGTCACAATATCTTGACAGAACTTAAAATTCTAAGTTCTGTCGACAGAACTTAAAATAATGATCAAATCCTGATTCTCTATATTTTGTTTAACTTCTTTTACAGCGAGTGAGTATTTAACATTTTAAAGGGGGCTTAGTACTTGTGCTAAATTAAAAGTAAAAGTAATGAATAAGTCAGATATTAAATAGATCCTTTATTCACATTCACTTTCACTCATAATAGTACATTAATATACTAACTTTTTCAAACATGTATTTTAAAATTTCCCCCTGAGTAGTTGATCTCTGAGTAGTGCTAAACTGAGCGAAGAATGTATGTGTTTAATGTTACATATCACCAATAAAGTTAAAGAGAATACCGTATATTAAACTTTATTTCTCTGATTACAGCTATATAAACATGATTTTAAGTTCTGTTAACAAGATTTTAAATTCTGTCGACAGAACTTAAAATCCTTCCAAAGCAATGAAATACAAGGATTTTAAGTTATGTCGACAGAACTTAGAATTTTAAGTTCTGTCGACAGAATTTAAAATTTTGTCAAATTTTAAGTTCTGTCATGACATATATATCTATTATGATTCTATGAAGATCTTGCAAAAAAAAACAGTGAAAAAACTGGAACATGGGAATTAAGAGGAAAAAGTAAAATTTGAGGGAAACTCCAAGAGTTATTGGGATATTAAGGTAAACCAATAATATACTTTGTAGTTAGCTTTTCTTTGTGATATTTCACTGTATTTGTGCATTTTGTGGTCGCATATGAATAATGACATTCATAATCTGATTCTGTATTTTTATTGCAGGTGTTTATTTCTCACATTACCTGGAGAAAAAGTTTCACAGTAGGTGTGTCTTTACTCTTCAGCATAATAAGACATTAGAAAGCACTCCTAGAGTGCAGACCTCTTCCATGACAGTCGAGTATCCCTATATTGTAATTTCAGCTGAATACTGATTTTTGTTTTATTAATTTCAACCACAATTCAAAAATCAGTGAAAATGGGACTGCGGAAAATTTGAGACTTTTTTATATCTGGATTCTTATGCAGATCCTTCTTAAAATGTAACTGCTTAATTCTTCCTTTGATCAAGCCCTACTCTTTTAAACAATCCAATAAAGTGTCATTCATTAGTTTTGGAGTAATCTCAATAACAGACAAACAGACAAGAGCCCATGGAGGCGAGCTGAGTGCAGACTTTGCAAATTTTTGCAAAGAATAGTACTCATTCTACTCCAGAATCAAGGATATTGACCTGATTATGCCAAAATTTGAATCAGTTCTTCCTTGTAGCAGTTCTGATGCTCCCTAAATATTTCATATCCATCCGTGCAGTAGTTTGGAGTTATGTTGTAAACAAACAAAACAAACAACAAACTTACAATCAAACAAGTAAATAGAATGAGTAATAGACTTTGTGAAAATTTTAAAAAGTAACAAACAAACAAGCAAACAGAATTAGTAATGTACAATGTAATTGACACACCAAAAACTAACCTCCTTGCAATAATGTACATTTGGGGAAAACAATATTCTGAACTTACAGAATATCAGATGCCAGTGAGGGTAACATGCAGATTTTTATATTTTGCCTGGGGAAGTTAGGATAGGTTTTTATATGCCATATGGCTTTGGGTAGTGACTATTTAATGTGACAAATCTAATGGTGGATTTTCATTTGCAAGGAGGGAAATGAATGTTGTGTAGGCCTCTTCATTGTTACTGCTTGTGTTAACATCAATAGACTTAGTACAACCTGATGTTAATGTAAGTGTAGGGCTTCAAAAAATTTAAATTACACCTAAGAGATTTTCTTTTGTTAAAAGTGTCTAATATCTTTCACTTATGGGCAGTTGTTCCATTTATAGAAGCCTTTTTAACATATTTCCAAAGAAACATATATTTCAACTAAAATGATCATAAAAAAAACTCAAAAATACACATAAGAAATATGGGAATGAAAAGTAAGGATGTTAAGCAACATCTTTAAAATTAGAAATTAATGAAGGGGTGTAAATTTTAAAGTAAAGTTAATAGCCTCATACGGGTCCAATATTTGATATGAATGGACTACTGACTCGGTACCTCAGGGACTCATAAACAGTCCATTATTTTCAAATACTGGACACTTACTTGGCCATTAACCTACACCTATCCATACTTTACACAAATTGGTTGATCCCTAGTAGTAGTGCCAGAGTGGGCTATATAAAGATTCAGGGCAGTTCCTCTCTGTTGCATTTTCCTGCCTCGTGAAGTTTGAACTGCGATACACAACACTCCAGTGCTTAGATACCTCATATGGCTGTGTTTGTGAAAATCAGTGGAAAAAATATCTCTGAAGACTGGTGTGATAACCAGTGAAATTTGTCTTCCTCATACTCACTTTTAAAAAAAAATTTTCCCTTATTTTCACTAATATTTTTGACATTTCATGTTTAATGAATCTGTTCATATCAACCGCCATATTTACTTTACTGGAACTTTCGGTTGATTCATACTAAAACATGAGTACTTGGATATGAGTCAGGGCCCAGGTTCACAAAGCCTCCTTAAGATAAAAGTCACCTTAGTTTAAGGTTTTCCTTGAGTGTCCCCCTCCTTTATTGAAACTCGGTTTCACAAAGCCTCCTTAAGACAAACGTTAGCTTAAATTTAAGGTTCTCCCTGAATTTCTTGCTCGTTTATTGACACTCAGTTTCACAAGCATCCTTCTTTAAAGGAGACCTTGAAAATTTCAAGGAAACTCCCCTAAATTTTAAGAAAGCGAAGGACTTATCTTAAATCTAAGGAAATGTTCTCCAAGGAATGTTTAGGAATTTTTGCACCCTCCTTAAGTCTTCAGTAACACTTTTGGTAAGGCCAGTTTAATTAGAATTAAATTTAAGGTGACCTTCCCAAAGGAAAGAAATTTACCTTCCTTTACTTAAGGAAGTTCTTTCCAAAGTCAAGGCTTATGAAACCAAGCCCATGTTTCACAATATCTGCCCCTGTCTTTGCACTGAGCAACACCTCTTCTTAGATCAAGGTGATTTCACACTGACATGATAGTGACATCCATATTTTGCATAAAGTATAAATGTAAAACTGTGCCTTGGCTATCTTATCTTGAAGATGTACTCAAAGAACAGAAATTGTTGGTTGGCTTCTCTATAAAATCAGGTTTTATCTGCTTTATCAAAATAGATGTATTTACAAGGCATCATTTGACCTGTAATTTTAACAAATGAACACGACAGATTGGAGGGGTAAAATCACTTAATACTGTAAACCACTATAAATGGGAATTTTGACTAGGCATTTACTTAAATAGTTATTTAAGTTAATGAGCTAGTATAGAAAAAATCTACTTGCTATTCCAGTTTAAAACCTGTATTATAATCTCTCTTCAGTGACATTTTTGAGACCACTGGTAAAAATTTATTGCAATTAAATTTCTTAATATATCTGAAAATTATTGAAATTTCCTTTCATCTAAAATTCCCAGTTATATATAGTACATAGACAATTTAAACAGACAACAAAATATGTAAAATACTTACAGCGAGTGCAGGTGGATAAACTTTGAAAACAAATCATTGGGTATGTGCTGGAGCTTGTTGAAACCAAGATCTCTGAAACCAAAATTAGTTAAAATGTCTACTTATACAGTATCTTAAAGAATGGGTGAAGACATGATTTATGAAACTGTTTTGTACAGTAGAGTCTATATACAATTAGAGTTTCCAGTATCCACAACTGTTTTTATATGTGGCTAATTTTGACTTTTTAACAAAATAAAATACAGTGCTTTCTACAAAGTCAAAGTTGTTGCTTTACGTCCCATTCAACAGCCAGGGTCATATTGGGACAGGTCTTCAGCATTGCCCCTTGTGAGACTCGAACCCACAGAGGTGACAGCCTATGATTAGATGCCAAACTTGCTAACAACTAGGCCACCGAGGATCTCAGTATTTTCTGCAGTTCCGATCTCAAAATTTGTTCAATATATACACATATACCGGTACTTAACTTTAAGACTGGTTCCAGTTATGTAGAATCTACTAGTAGAAAAAAAAATAAAGCCATCTTTATTCCACAAGGAACCTGCACATGTCTCTATCAAATTGCCCAACTGAATCATAAACAAGTGATGAAATCTCATCCCTTTCTAAGAGCATGAGTTAATTCAGCACTTGTTGTCCCGGTATATTACCATAAAATGCCCACACAACCACCCCACTCTCAGGGGTGTAAATTTGACCAATCTATATGTATTTTATTTCAGCCTTTGTTAAAATTTATAACATTATAAATTTCACAAGTATTAACCTTGGATCTTTAGGCTGTCAAAATATTTTGTAAATATCTCATCTTTAATGAATAGTGTGGGGCAGGAAATACAATTTCACAACAAACAAACAGTCATGTAAGTTGACATCTAACAAGAAAACTTGCCTTGGAAATAGAAGCTACTGAAATTCACTATGTCCTGATCAAACATTAATTTCTGACCCTATTAGGTTTGATGTAACAGGACTGGAGCATATACAGATATTTGATATTTTATAAATGAACATACTTTTACAACAAATTTGTAGTAAAAAAATCTATCTCATGAAAAAATCCTGAAAAGTATGAATAAAAACTAAAATATATTCATAACGTGACACACCATTTTTACAACTTTGCATTGCATTTACTTATAATGATACAATTAACTACACTGACATCATAATCAAAACAGAATACCAGTTACAAAAAGTTTTTCAATGGTGGTTGTAATATATGCATTTGACCATATGGTAATCAATGATAACCAAAAAAGGGGGGTGGGTAAAGTATATTGGGAGTAAAACATGTGGCCACACCGGAATCTCATGAATAACAGTTGTATTCCTCTCACGACAGGAAGATAGCTAAAGCACTTATGACTGAATGGTGAGATTGATGTCAGTGATTAAGACTTCTTCTCCCTACTATTGTGAGCAAAGACACTCAAAAGAGCTAAACCAAGTATCTATAACAGTCAAAAGAGACTTAATAAACAACCCCAATAAAAAAACTAAAGCTATCTCCTTTTTCTCACTGGAGAAAAGTTTTCTTCCTTTATCCATAATCAATTTATATTTACGGTATCTTGAAATTCTTTAAGCTAATCACACAAAAAAACCTTTGATTTAAAAAAAAATGTTTCTTAGGTTTGTAATACACATCAAAATTGAAATCATTGAAACTGTGACAGCTTTTTTGCGGTGGACTTGACTTTGGCCAATTTTAACACAATTTCTGTTGCAGCATGTTACTTGAGAATAGGATTAGGAAACGCAATGTTTTTATGCAATTACTGAGCAACCAGCTATGCAGCTGTGCACTACAACATTGTTTTTGTTTCTTGTTACTTCACAATGTTTTGCTTTGAATTATGATTTGCAGCAAGCAATAAACTCAGCTGTAATAAAGCATAAAACACAATTGCTCTTTGTGACAAATAAGACTCAATATCACTTGGTGATGTATTGTAAAGAAGTGAAAATCTCCTGCATCAATTTTTAAACACATTCCATTGTCAAAAATATAGAAATGCATACAAGAGTAAAAAGACACATCATCTCTGCACATGTCTGAATTTGTAAATATATCAAAACAAAATAGAGACAATTTTTACATAATTTTTTTCATGTGATAAGAATATAACTAAAAATTTAAGAATTTTTGTAGAGCACAATGAAATGCAGAGCATATTGAATTTTAAAAAAACATCTCTAATGTAAATTTGATTGACTAAACTGATCTCTGCTCTTATTTAACATATCGTGAAACCAGATTACTTTTACAAAAGCCTTATGAATTTTTTTTCAAGAGAAATGGACACATTTAATGCCCCTGGTTGAATTAGGTACTGACTTAAATTGGTTATAAATATTCATGTATCTTTCTAATTTTAACACTTGGTGTCACAATGGAAATCAGTTCTTATGCAATAGAAAGTGTCACTTGCTCATCCCAGCCATACTTGAAAAGCTATGCAAAACAACTGAACCTTGCTACACTCCAAAACTGACCTGCTTTGGAGTTTGTATCACAATAGGTTTGCTCAGTACAATCTAGGAATCCGAATGATTCACAGACATTTAGTTATATTTCCAACAGACCAGAAGAAGGGGGACTAAATGGAGAAGTGAGATGGATTGCAGATATGAACCAGGTTACATGAGAACACATAGGGAAATGTACATTAAATACAAGTTAAACATTATATACTCACAAATACTCCAAAAAATTGAGGTCATGGAAGGTATCACCGGGAATGGAAGATATGTTGTTGTGACTCAAATCACTGAAAATAGGAAATAAAAATATACAAATCATAGATGACTGTATAAAGTGGCCAAACAACCCAGTCCTGCATGGCTAATGCTGTGAAAACTCATTCCCATTTTATTAGAAAGATTTAAGAACAGAGTACTGTGTCAGTCATATTCTCGCACACATAAAAATAAAGATAAGATTTGGACACTACCATTTATTAGATTCTACATTGTTATTATATATACATAAAATCTCGGAAACGAGATTTAACATTGCTAAATTCTTTATACCTGAGATCTCACAAACAGGATTTAACATTAAAAATACCCACAAGATCTCACAAATGAGATCAAGCATACAAATGAGCATAGCCCATAACACACTAAAATGTAACAAGGGTGGGCCTAAGGGAGGAGATAAATAAAAAACATCTTCTTTCCTTAAACTCTAGATCACAAGTGATTGAAAGGCCTAATACAGAAACACAATAATGAGAGCAGACTTCTGATTGGCTGGGAAGAAAAGAACAACCTGATTGGCTAAGTGAAGTATATGGGTATTCCATGACATTGCACACCTACACACGCTTACCAATGTACCTACTAAGTATCAACCTCCTACACCTTGTGGTTTCTAAAATATAGCCCAGAAAAGATTTTAAAGGTCAAGGTCACTACGGTTTCCCTTACCTTATCCTTAATTATGCTATTTGTTGTAGCAGCAAACATCAGTGACCAACTAGAACATTTTTAAAGAAATATTCTTGTTGGTACAACTGTGCATATGCAGACTGCACATGCACTATGTCCCTAGTTCTCTGTTATTCTTCACATATATTTTAGTTGTCATTTATTAAGAGAAAACATAGACTTTATAAAATATTTGCGGTTTTAAGTTTTTCAAGATGGAAGACAAACTGAAAAGTAAAGCTAAAAAAGCTTCAGGTTGTCATCACTTTAAGGAGGATTGGGACCCTCAATATTATTTTTCCAACTTGTAGTGACAAAGGAAATAGTGAGAACATGTGTTAAAGCTAAACCAGCATATTGCTACCTTTGCCTTCAGTTCACCTCTGAACAGAAGAAAAAAATTGAAGTTAAGGAATGTTCAGAAGAAGAATTGGAGGACTCTTTGCTTGGTGTTGAGGAACAAGTTCTTCATCTACACCAGTCTCTGCTAATATCTATGGCACCGTTAACAACCTCGGCTACTGTCACTCCAGCTTCAGACCCTCTCTAATTGATCTTATCTTAACTGGATGTTATGCAGCACAGGATCACTTCATTGGAAAATGCCAGTCACTCGTCTGCTTCCTCAAATGAGGTAAATGTGGAAGCATCGGCTATGCATTCTGAAGAAGATGCTGGCGACCGATTTAATCTTTGGGACTGTCAGTCTCCTCCTCATTTCTTGTCATTAGAAGATGACAATCATGGTTCTCGCGATGATAATTCAGAAGCAAGAGCCACATTTAAGAGGCAACATCCTCCATCACTGTCTTTTGGGACAGAGAAGAAGGACAGTAAGTGCAAGGAAGATCCATTGTTTCTGGTTTCTGTTAGAGGTCTGTTGGATTTTCCGGCTCTAGAAGATGAGGATAAAGGCCCATCTTAGATTTTTTCATCACGGGATTGTAGAAGAAAACAGCCACCTCTTCCAATGTCTATACATTTAGCAGATAAAATTAATTGCTGTTGGAAGTTGTTAGAAAAGAAAGGGAGTGGAAACCCCAAGGTAGATGACTCGAAACAAGTTACAATCTACTCGCTTCTCACGGATTCATTCTTGCCTTATACCAGGCCAGTTTGAAGTTCTGCAGAAAAACTTCAATTTCTGTAACCAGATCATTCAGACAAATACAAATTTGACCAAATATTCTTCATTTTATTCGCCCAAATAAAATATTATTAGAAAACTCCATGGGATTCCATGACCACACAGATACTCAAAGCATACATGAATAATAATAATAATTCATATTTTTATTGCGCCAATTCCATAGACTGTTCAAAGGCGTTGTGGCAAAGTTCAAGTTTCACTCGTATGTGCCCACACAGGCATCTCTAAATAGGTATGTTTTTAAATGTCTCTGAAAGTTTTCTAAGTTCTAGATATTTCTCACGGATACTGGAAGTTCGTTCCAACATACAGGGAAAACACTCCAATTAAGGCACAGTATCCATATTTTGAGTACTTTGTTCTGGGAACTTATTGTTAATGCTCCTCCATGCAAAGTCTAAAAATTAAGCAACAGGTATTTATGAAGACTTGTATTATCGCCTGTTAAAAACTGGATACCAAAAACTCCACAGATGACAGGAAATTTATACAGTACTTATCTTTACACAGTTGTCTTGCTAACTTGAACCAGATCTTAGATGTCCACAAAAGATCGTATATTTTGCACTAAACTGTAAAAAAGAAAGAAAAAGTTCCTTCTGAATTAGCCGGCAATATTTACATGCGATACCAAGGATTCAATTTAACAGCCGTATATCTGACGAGCCTTAATTAACGTTTTTAAAAAGTCCCATTTAGTTTTAATTTTAAGGTAGGTTTCAGTAGATCTACCCCCATCATCTTACAATGAGACTGATTTGATCACATGACTTTAATACAGGTAAAATAATTATATCACAGATTTAATAAATACATACTGCTAATTGATTCAATAATTAGAAATTTTCGTTTACTTTTCACAGATATTGTAAGGATGATTATGATATTAATGTTATTATATTTTTTTAACAGCCTAGCTATCTATTTAAAAATAAAATGATATGTAATAATGTATTTTGAGATAAACATACACTTATCATGGAATTGTATTCACTAAATTTGGGAGACAGGAACGGGTGATTTTCTTTTCAATTTTCTTTTCTTTTTTTTTTGTAAATACAATTCTTTTTTTATAAAAAATGTGCACTACTGCTACGAAAATTCTTTTAAATTGTAATCATGTTTTAATGCACAAATGTGTACTACTATTAGAATGGCATAACTTTATTATTTGAAGATGTGTTATATATTTATCACATTTATATGTCATCAAAATACTGTGAAAAAAGTTTTATTGCAAAGAAGCACAGATCTGATCATTTGCCCAGTTTCTGCTGTCTCTTACTATATAGATAAACATTGGAAATTTTAGAATCTCTGAAAAATACAGTCCAAAAAGAGAATGAAGTGATTATCATCGATTCATCATTGGAAGTATCAACTTCAAAAGAGAAACTCATTAACTGATGAATCCAAGAAAATAAAAGCAAGGTCAAGATGACACAGCTATAGAGCAGGCTTCAGAAAACAAAACTCAAACTTCATTAAGTAGACTTAAAGTCTACTGAAAAGCAATTTATACATAACATGTTCTATCATCATTTTATGAATCTCCACTAAATTGAACATCATGATATATTTGGTTCAGATTTTTAAATACGTTTTCAGCAGTACAATTCTGATTCAAAATGTTTAAAATTGTAATTATGACATCACATATGTTGGCCAATGGTAGAAAAGACATTTTCTGGTTGATTTGGTACTTTTATCAAACAATTGGCAAAGTCAATATGTAATCTTCCCTGGGTCAAATATACATTTACTATGTTTCTGTTTCTTCTCAACGAATAGAATATTCATACAATACAGAATTTCTGGAGTTAAACTTTTTAAACACATTATCATCATTATATATAATCACAACAGAAGACCAAAAGAACATCCAAGCCAATGATTTGTGAAAAATACACTTTTCATCTCTGTTTATAAATTTATTGATTGATAAATTGAGATATGACGTCACTTTTAACAGTTTGCACAGATATGATAATGGGTGGTTGAAAGAAATGGAGGATGCACATGACTGCTGACAAGTTAATCAAGATTCGACACTGAAAATATTAAGCACTTCCAAGTGACTATGACTTTGACTAGTGGATTTGTATGTAAATTTGAAGATTTCTACTTACAGATATCTTATAAAAACGCCCATATTTCTCGGTACAATTGTCAGGTTTTTGTGATAACAGTCCATGGTTATGTTCAAATCGTATCCAGTGCATGTACATAGTCGAGCACAAGGTGCAGTATCTGTTTGACCTTGACCCTTTCGGAAGGTCAGTCCTAGCTGCGTTGGTAACAATATTTTGGGATGATCTTTGCAATGACCTACTCCACACAAAGTTAAAAGAAAAAAGAAGCTGCTATTGATGAAAGCCAGATGTAACAGTTTTGTCAGATGGGAGCTGAATTGTATGTTACTGTGAGAATATAATTCCATTGTCAGTCTTTGGTATCTGTCATTATATACAAAGCTCCTGGAAAACAGCTCTCTCAAGAGCTTTGGAAAAGCAAACTACTTTCTTTTCTTTTTGAATAAATATCCACTTGTGTTTAAAATTGAAATAACCACACATAATAGAAAAAGTTCTTAACTAAACATATACATTTCATCTGGAACAAAAGGAATTAAATACTATCTATTCCCATTGTTTTCTATTCACAGACTGTAGCCCCTTGCCCTATTTATACACGTGCAACCAGTGTAGCTTTTCAAGCTTGGCTTATTCTTCTTATTTTTATTATATTGCTGTAGGCACACAAAAAAGCAGATATAATCAAATGAAAGACCTTTCACTAACACAAAATCTGAAATATTCGTCTTTCCACTGCTTTGTTTTATCCTATTTTCCACTTTTGAAATCCAGAATAACATGTTTACCCCCTTTCACTGCAGATCAGTAATACTTGAAGTAACTTGTTTGACTACATCAACACACATTATATACATTGTCATTGAGATTGTAAACTGCCATTTTCTCCATGTTTAACAAGCAATCCCAATAAAATTTTGCCACATTAATTAAAATAAACATTGCCCCCTCCCTTATCCTCCCCATTTCACTTGATCCTTTCACAAACAGTTGCTCTTGCTTAGAGTGTGTTAAATGGTGATCAATTAAAACACAATCACTGCAATGATGAATCTCACCTCAATTTGTCAATGTCATTATTAGGTTTCCAGTCACTGCAGATAAAACAGGTATATTTAAAAAATACTACAAAACCGTTCTTGTTCCATATAGCTTTCAGGCCTTGGTGCTGTTGTCAAGAATGTCTGCTATAAATGAAGTGGCAGTTTCTTTATAACAATGCCATGTGGAACTAAAATAGATTACCAATCATACGAAGCTGCTGTTTTCTGCAGTGTTTCTCTATAAGTGTTGATGTCAAATGAAGAGTCCATTGTGCATCGCAACTTTATACAAAACTAAGAATTTTAAGCCAGTACAAATTTATCATACACTATCCATTTAGTATTTTTATTATGTTTAATTGGTCTTATTAATGATATTTACTTGCATATAAATACTTCATATAGAAGGTAATGTGGCAGTTTGCTGATTTTTCAAATTAATCATTACAATTAACACTCTGATAATAAGCATACGTTGATTGATGCTTTTGCTAAAAAATAAAGACATACGGTGTCCCAAATATTTTGTGTCCCACTTTGTCACACTGATTTATTTTCTAATGACAGCATTAGGTGACATCAAAACCAGTTTAGTCAGGCATGTAATGTTTTACTCGATGAAACAAGGCAAAGCATCTTATTTTGTGGGGCTCACTAGCCACCCTATCAGAAATAAATCCTCAGACAGACTACAGAAACCTGAAACTGTTGAAAAGTTTGTGATGTCCTTTCATGGCATCAATAACTTCATCGTGTATTCCATTAAAACACCCGAAGTTTCTACTTCAGAGATTCTGATGGCTTTTCCATTGAGCCCTTCTAACACAACAACCCTTACCCAACGGAATCAAGGACTGAAGCTAGGGGGATGAAATTGATTATTGAAGGGAATTCCAGCTTTTGTTATTGGGAGGAGATGGGACTTAGGGATAGAATTGGGGGAGGAAAATAGCAGTGATTTCAAGGGAAAGGGAGTATGAAGGCGAACTTGGAATGTCATGGATATATTGGCAAATCTTTAACAACCTGTTGGCTTGTTTCAGGCACTCCAGTTAGGATTTTGGAATGTACAGAGGGAATACATGACTATGGCCTGAAGGGCAGTTTATGGATTAGTCTCAAATCCACTAGTGCATCAATGATATCTAGTCTAATCCCCAAGAGGCAAAACTTGCGTATAATAATTAAGTGTATCAAACTTAGAAAGTTAGACATTAGTTATGCTTTGGGACTTGTTGGATTGAAAAGTTTTGTCATTGATGGAAAAGTTCAGGAGAGTAAAGGCTGATTCACACTGATTCCAAATCAGGACCAGCAAAATGATATTTCTTTTTCACATAAAGACAGACCATTCAAAATGGCTCACAGATTTGAATATTAGTTCCATAGCTCTCATTAATATTTTTTCCCCTTTCAATTTTGGTCAGATCTCTCCTAATTATTGAAAATATGTAGATATAAGGGATATATTCCATTATTTAACTATAAATTATTAAGTTTTAGAATCGGTCACAACTGAATATCTAAAAATTGTGTTGAACTGATATCATGTGCATCAACACCAGATAACTTCATCTATTAAGGCGTATGAAATGATAATATGTTGACTAGATAAACTAATAACTGAATTTGACAGTACTGATACAGCTTTCCAACTGAATGCTGAGATTGTGATAAAATAAGACATGGATGACAATAAAATTTGCACTGGTTAAACGACTATTGATTCATCATGGAGAGTAAAGAAAGTTTTGTAACAGAAGGACACATTCAATCTATTAAGCAACGCTTTATTTCCATTTGGTTGGGAAAAAATTCTATATGGGACTTAAATCCCATTCTGACAATAAATCCTGATTCGGCTGAGTGTCCTTACATCATCAAGATTGGAAATAACAGTGGCTTTACTGTCAGTATTCACTGCAGCAAGTCCATCGTTAACAAATCGTGGTCTGTGAGCCCTATTCACACAACTCCAGCCACACATTTCACACTTGAACTGGTTGCCCTTAAGTAAAACATGGAATTTTTTGAATGTGTCCCTATGTTTCTAACTCTAAATTGCAATATTTTAGTGGAAACAGAATTCAATGCAGATCAAGCGTCATATGTAAATTCTGTGTGCCAATAAAGTGTAAAAGTGGTATTCAAGCTATTTGGTATCTGGATTTCTACCTGGAAGTATTGAAAAATATTTGGGATGGTGGTTGCAACAAGACCTTTTCTCAAGAAAGCTGTTAGAATATTTTTTAAATAGTTTGACATAAAACCAAACTCTGGAGACACATTAGGAGTTGTGGGTAAAGGTTCCAATTGGAAAAGTGTAAATAAGGTGTTAAATAAATTTACCAACTCTCTCCTTTCTCTGATTTGCAGTCAAGGATCCCTAGTTTCAGCTAGAAAAGTTGCCTGATAGTTGACAGGGCAGCAGCTTCAGCAATTAATGTGCAGTCTTTCTTATGGTCCGATTACACAAAAAGGGGATATGTCTACGTTTATAGACATTTTGGTTAACTCCCCATTCTTCCATGTACTGTCAGACTTCTGTCAGTGAACTTTGCATACTGTGGGTATTCCGTATATTCCGTGGTCACCACATGGCAGTTTTAAACTGTTCAAAATTTCCATATCTCTGCAGCTGAAGGTGTCGTCACTGACAAGTTTGCATATTTATACTAGTACATATTTTGGATAGGTAATACCCCGGTACTGTTTATCAAGACATAATTGGTTAATCAGTTGAATAAAACTCCCATGGTATAAACTATGCTGTGTTTCCCCACCACCAACTTTTCTATTCTATTCTATTCTATTCTATTCTGTACTTTTATAGCGCTTAATCTCTGCAAGGCAGACTCTAAGGCGCAACACCAAAAATCAAGTTTAAGAAATCATCTGTCCATAGCCGTTGCCAAGTCCAGTACCACGGAGACGCCGGATAGAGTGTATGCTAAGGTGGGAATGCCTTGTGGAAGAGATATGATTTTAACCTTTTCCTGAAACAGGTGAGAGTTGGGGCAGAACGTACCTCATTAGGCAAATGATTCCAGACTGTGGGGGCATCAAAAGCAAAGCTGTGGCCAAAGCGATTTTTGGATTTATGTACAGATGGACAGAATTGAGGAACCTCCAGGAACCTTTTATCTGGATGGTTGTATCTTGTACTATATCTTCCGCAACGAGTGGGCAGAAGAGGACCAAAGTAACTGGGATGACCACTGTGAAGAAACTTATAAACTAGAGTGGCAGTTTTGAAGATACAGCGAGATTCAACTCGGAGCCAATGGAGTCGTTTGAGAATAGGAGATGCCCGCGTGTATTTGTTACAGTTTGTGACAATCCTGGCAAGTGTATTTTGAATACACTGTAGTTTACGCATATTGAGACTGGACAGATTCCTGAAGAGAGAGTTGCAGTAATCAAGGCGACTGCTCACCAAGGCATTAGCTGCCAGGATAGCAACCTCATCAGTCAAGTGCTTTCTAACCCGCCTGAGATCACGAATTTGAATGAAGCATGTCTTACAAATATTGCGGACATGGTTAGCAAAGGAAAAATTAGCATCAAACCAGACACCAAGGTTCTTAACAACAACTGCAGGATGCATGAAATTACCAAATATCTTAACTGGGAGATAGGGATCTAATTTCTTGAGTTGTGCATGGGATCCAAAGATGATAAACTCTGTTTTGTCAGGATTTAGTTTGAGCATACTTGACGACATCCATTTTTGAACATCCAGAAGACAAGAATTCAGTTTGTTAAAAACCAGGGCTGCATTTTTGTGAGAGATATGAATAAACAACTGCGTGTCGTCTGCATAAAAGTGGTATTTGATGTCAGGATGCGTTCCAATAACCTTACTCAAAGGAGTGGTGTATAAGGAGAACAGCAGAGGACCAAGGACGGAGCCTTGTGGTACTCCAAACAACAGCTCATGCAAATCAGAGAGGGTTGACCCAATTTTAATTGCCTGGAAACGGTGGCTGAGATAGGACGTGAACCACTTCAAGGCTGTGCCAGACACACCAAACCATGATTTAAGACAATTAAGAAGAGTCGGGTGGTCAATTGTGTCGAACGCAGCTGACAGATCCAGTAAGACCAATGCAGTAGGCTCGCCCCGTGATAGTGAGAGATGGATCTCATTTTTGATAAGCAGCAGGGCGGTTTCTGTGGAGTGACCACTTTTGTATGCAGATTGCCTAGGATTATCAAGATTGTTACTATTGATATGTTGCATGAGCTGTTTAACAACTACACGCTCCACCAATTTTGACATGAAACATAGTCCTGATACCGGTCGATAATTTTGCAAATCCTCATTTGGAAGTGATGCTTTCTTAATGAGAGGAGTGACAACTGTCTTCTTGAATTTTTGAGGAAATACACCCTCAGCCAATGACAGATTGACAAGTTTTGTAATTGACGGGAGTAAAATTTCCACACAATCTTTCAAAAGAAAAGTAGGGACTGGATCTAAAAGACATGATTTTGTAGGGGAATTTTTGATGATTTTTAGTACCTCGTCCTGTTCACCAATACCAATTCCCTAAGCTTCTGTTTTCACACAACCAAACATTAAACATCACGTTCTCCACTCTCTTGCAGGCTTTTCCCCCTTATGGGGCTTATCCCTTTAAAATGTTTATAATTTTGGTCTGACAGCGTCACATGGGCCCAGTTGGGTACTATTTGCTTTCTGTGATAGTTTAAATTCAATTAAAAAAATTCAAAATGTATTATGATAAACATTTTGATGTAGATACAGCTTTTACAAATTGTTTCATCTATGGGCTTCTTTTATCCCTTGGTTTCCATTTTGGTTTCTGGGTCTTCCACCCCTTTCAACATTTATTCCCTTACACCCATGGGTTACTTAAGTCAGGACTTCCCCTAGACAGAATATTGGGCCGGTGGACCCCTGTAAGAATGCATACATTACTATGTTATGGTCAAAAGTAGTAATTCTGATGTTATCTTATATGTTCTTGGGGGTTCACATTAACCTTATTCTAGGGATTTTAGAATGTTGAATAATTATAAATTACAATAAATTTATATATAAACCCTTTGTTGGTTTCTGTCATGACTGCTTCCCCAGGGCAATGCATTGACATGAAAGAGAACTTGAGATGAACTCTCGTGATCAGCCTTCTTCACCCATCATAGTCCAATGGAGGGACACAATTCCAGTTTCATCATTAAGGTGGTGGTCCCATTGACATTGTAGAAACACAGGCAATAGACTTTCAAATTTGGACAGCATCAAATTGCCATTTGAAAGTTGTGTTGTGATCATCTCCTGATCATGAGATCACTACTTAATGAGTGGTACTGATAAGATCGTCTAGTGATCACCACATAATAAGTCATGCTCATGTAGACTTGCTCCAAGGCCTTGTATTTCTTATTCCACCAAATTTGACATACATGAAATCATTATGAATCCACTTGATGAGTGAAAGAAACCTCCTTCTTTCAGCACCAAATTGTAGAAAAAAAGTCATTCAGTCCTCATATAATACCTAAAACAAAGGGACTTAAGGAAAGTCTATGTTCATGTGATGTTATTGTGATCGCAACTTAAAACATAGTAAATAAAATTCATGATGTTCTCAAAGGGGCTCAGTAATATTAGGAATGGAGTTTGAATCATGTTTAAGTCAAATAGATCTCAAATAGATTCAAGCAACTGTACACATTGGATTAATGTCACATTTGTGTAGATAAAAGTCTTCCCTGATTATGACACTGAAGTGATTCCTGTCATAGAAAATTCAGTTTTAAAACATAACAACAGAAAATAATAGTTTTGAACATCGTGTGCAATTTGTACATTTATACATTTGCAGAGTTCATTACAGAAGCCCATGTTGAATGCAGTAATAACATCTCCCAGATACTTTGCTGATTGCCAGGGTATATAACACGCTACCCAAACATAATAACATAACTAAACTCCCCCAGGCCAACAAAAGTTTTTACTTGTAAATGAATAAATGAATATTTTATTGTCATACTGGAACTTGCTATAAAATATTGTGTAAGTTGAAATTTTATCGGGAAGAAATTTCACTCAGTTTCAAAACTATTTCAAAAAGTTATTTTTTTTGGCTGTATGTTCAAAATTCCTTTGGTGCCAAAATTAAAATTAGCACCTCCCTACTATTGTAGTATCAGAAAACATGAACACAAATTTAATGCAACAGGATTTTGTACTGATTGCCCCCAGTTTATTTTCACTGAAAATCAATTCCAGATTACGTTGTTCATGCTGTCAACGGTGGGATAAAACAGAGATCAGAAAAAGACACAATAATGCATTTAAATAACACTGTATCTTCTATAAAAGATGTTCCATTTGACGGAGACTTTGCGAGTGATACAGGGATTGACTTTTAGTATTAATAGTTTATTAATAAATTATATTTTCCAAAAGAGGTTATGTTTTCCCTAATCAAAAACTATGGTTAACGTTTACGTAATATATTACTAATTAATAACTAATTTCAGTCTGAGGCAGTGGTAGATTAGTATTAATATTAAGATGAACTTTAGTTTGGGAAAGTGGCTAAGACTGAGTTGAGTTAGCTGAATAGTTACTACATGTGTCTTTGTTAACAAACGCCCCATTTGTGTCGGAGGCAGGTTTTATAATTTGACGTGTTTCCCTTGCCAGGAAACTGCATGATGTTACAATTTGACAACAAACTTCAACGTCAGATGTTGTTGTTATTTTGAAAGTTGTGGTTTCTTCTCAATAGCAAACTTAGCAATTAGTGAATATAGTGAACTGATCACATACAACAGGAAAACTTCCAGGATAACATAAATATTTTAAATTCATTCAAGGGTAAAAATCATTTTTTGTTTGTCTGTTCGAGTGATAAAATTCCAATATATTCTGCACAAAGGTTATTTTACATTAATTATCAACCACTTCATTTGAATAAATAAGTAAAGTAAGGCCGTATTAACCTAAAGGATGCCAAACAAGTCAGAATCCACATATCTTAGGGTCATCTGTGATTATAAAAAACTTGATTAACTTTTTATCTTGAAAATACACGACCACATTTAGGGGTAATGAATAATATATAAGTGAGAATGTCCCTTTATCACAAGCTTCAAAGATGACACTGATGTCACACACCCACTGTAGTAACTGTAGTGACACCTACACTAATTTCTGATGTGGGGCAAAGAAAAAATAGGCCGAACTAAACACAGTGAGTGAGTGAGTGAATGAGTGCGTGAGTGAGCGAGTGATGGGTAAATCAAACGAGAGCTGATTTGACAACAATATATGCAGTGCTAAGTCAGTGAGTGAGTGGGTGAGTGGGTGAGTGAGTGAGTGGGTGAGTTGCAGTGGGGACACCCACTTACATTAAACTTTCAAAATAGGCAAGACCCCAACACATGTGCAAAAATATAGATGGAACATTACAAATTCATAATCTTTGTAATGGTGAACTTTTGAGGAATATCTGAGGTGGAATGCTGTACCACCTTGGAAACCCAGCCTCACATATTTAGCTACAGTTTTTTTGCTGTAGAAGAGCATAAAAATTGGTGAAGAAAATGGGCATGTTTTAACACAGATAATATAAATTAAAGATACAGAAAATATACTGTAGAGATACTTAAAAAATACAGAAAAATATATAGCAATGTTATAGCATTCATACACCTTCACTGGAGACACAGAATATTGCACAGAATGTGGAGGCAAGGCAGCAGAACAGCCACAGAAATGATAGGACATCCTGCAGTAACATCTACAGAACTCGATACCATTTATGGTAGGCACAGATTTTAAAATACTTAAAACTTCTGCGTGTGTGACTTCAGAGGGCAGGGATTCAACACAGTACGTGGAGGAATGTGAAGTCATAAAAAATGCCAAAAAACGTAGGCAATATCACCTGTGAAGTGTGACATGTGGGGCATTAGGTGTATTAGTGGAGGTGTAAATCATTATCCCAATAACACATATTATCACTTTCCTACATGATGGAGCAATTAAAACTATTTAAGGTGGACATTGTGACACTGGGCTAATATAACTGTCTTGTATATCAGTAGCTTGGGTTCTAATCTTGTCTCTGGTTATTTATATTTTTTATTTGGGGGTTTACGTCACTTTCAACACTGTATAGGTCATATCACAATGGGCAGTTTTATGGGCAGGTGAAATCAGTACATGCAGTTGATCAAGGTTCTGTACTGTAAACTTCCGACCATCAGCAAGCGACTACCAATCCTTCCCACATAAGGACTGGAGTTTGAACAGCTGACTTCAGAGATAGGAGTCAAGTGGGTTACAACTGGGCCACCGTGGCCCCCACTAATCTTGTCTCTGATCATTAGTGTAAAACTTTGCAGTTGATCGACAATGGCTTGCAGTTTAACAGTACAGAATCTTGGGGAAAAAATTCACAGCTTTCATCCACCCTTATCTGAAAGATGCAAAAAAGAATAATAATCTGAACGCACAGAAAAAAATATGGAAAAAATATGGCATCTCATAAGATGCTTTTATAGAGATGATATTGAAGTAAGATATAATAGGAAATCACAGATATGTTGTCATGGGTGAAGACAAAAGAAAAAATATATATATATATATTTGCATGTTCAAATCTAAGGTCTGATAATGAATTAGAAACTTGGTAGTTGCATTTGAATGCCAGGTTGTTTCCGACATAGAATTTTGAAAATAAGTCGTCAGAAGAAGAGACTTTGTAAGTGCTGTGTATAAAAATTGTTTGACTTTTTAATTTGATTTTTTTTTGTTAATCAGAGATAAACTTCTAGAATTAAAAGCATACATTAGCATATACTTCATATGGTTTAGTTGGTTTAATAGCTGGTACAATAGTGAACTACTTAAAAATGGGTACAATTTCATTTTGTTGTTTACAACACAAAAACTATTTTTGAGTACATTATTATGCAAGGGAAAGGCCCCATAATGAACCCTTACAGTACAAGCCTACAATGTATAATTAAGTACATTGTAGAACCATGCTTTTAATATCGTAAATTGCTAAGGTTATTTAATCTGAGCCAAAAATATCTTTTGACACAAGAAAATATTTTAAGGTTATCTGAAACACTTTTTTTGCTATTTTTGCTATTCAACGAAAGCTAGCTGGCCGGACTAGTTACATATTAAATTTATTTTGTTTACTTCACTTTGGTGTGCCAAGTTTATGTGTGTACCATATTAAGAAACCAAGAGGTAGAAAAACAAGGACCACCATTTAGTGTTAATAGCCACCCCTCCCCTCTTTAATAACCAGTCTATGGAAACGCCTAGACAACTAAAGCAAAGTGAAGCTACATAATTATATGACTTCAAGCTTTATAGGCTAATGAGCATGGAAGTGATAATTGATTCCTGGAGAATTTTTATCTCTGTTAAAAGCTCTAGCGACTGAACGTAAGTGCAGTTCAGTCTTAGAAAAAAACTTATTAAAATGTTAAAAACCCGTGAAATTTACGGCTAAAGCCCCCTGTTCCATTTATGCCAGTAATCGTCATGTCAAAATGTGGTACAGCTTAGAGTAATTATGGGGGAATAACTAGTTGAGTTTGTGAACTAGTAATTTACACTCAAATGCAGCAGAAAAGATCAATTGTAAGACTCGTTAAGACTTATATGTTGTGATGGCACACGATCACTCTGCTTCAGTTTTATTCATTTTTTATTTATTTATTCATTTTATCTATTTTTTTGGGGGGGGGGGGGGGGAGGGGCATAAGTCGTTTCATGGAAAAGGTGACCACAAAAAATTGCTACGACCGATAAGATGAGTTGCAATGATGTGATCACACCTCAGATCTTAATTAAGAAGACTGGAAAGCACTTCCACCAAGACAGCGTAGTGCACAGAATATGATCCTGAAATATAACGAGTTCTTCGTTGGTGCGGCAATAATTACGTAAAAATTTCACAATGATCTGTTCGTATTTTCAGAGTAATCTCAATCACAAAGCCAAAATCATTGAAAATGGGACTGTTGAATATTTGGGTTTTTTTTGTATCCCAAAATTTAACCACTTCTTCCTTTAAGGAAGCCCTATGTACATAAAAAGCTCATAAAGATGCGTTCATTGGTTTGGGAATTAATCGAGAACACAGGCAAACAAACAAACAGACAAACAATCCTAAAACATAATCTCCTTATCAGAAATAATAAGACCAGACAGGATGACAGGTACTCTAAAAAGCCATATTTTGGGTTTTCAGGGTCTTCATTCGGCTATGTGGAACAGTTGGCTTGAGTCATTTATGTAATTTGTCATTACATAGCTAATATAACTAATAATCTATCACACAATATACATAAAACCCCCACCCACACTCTGTAACAAAAAATGTACTCCCACCAACAGCACTACGACTTTTATACCTTGGTTTAAGTCATATGAATAAGAAAATATTTCAAACACTACTTTATATGGATAAGAATTTATAGCCTACAAAATATAGCCTTTTGTTGGCTCAACTGTTTAATCAAATATCACAGAGGGTGTGAATGCTTTTAAAGTCTGCATGTGACCTCTACTACACTACACGTCAGTGATTTTTGTGTGTAGCGTCATTTTTATAACGTCAACACTGTCAGTTGTACAATATTAGCGAAGAAAAATGGCTTTACCACTAAATGTACACCATTGCGGTATTTAAATTTTTGTAACTTTTTTTTGTGAAACAATTTGAATGAGATGCTGTTCGCAATTTAATTTGCTGGAATTTAAGTCAAATAACCTCCCTTCATAAGGTATTCATTGTAACACCATTGGCTAGAAATAGTCATTATACACATTCAAGAAGTTGCATACACTTTATCACCCAGCATTGTGCATCAAAACAAACTCAAAACTACAAAATCAACAAAGTGGTAGTTTTTCTTTTGAAACAACCCCTTCTCTGAAATATAGTAATCAATAAAATTTTATCAGCCATTACCAAGAAAAATAAAAATAAATAAATAAATATGTAAATAAATAAATAAATATGTAGATAAATAAATGCTTTGTGGGTTTTAGTTATTCTGCCACCAAAAACAATTTAATCAACGAACCAATAACAGAAATTGAAAGTTAAAGTTCACAAAGGAGAATCATTTCCACATCTTATGTGCATTATATGGCAATATGGTTTAATTTGTATTTATTTCAGCCACAATCGAGGCTAATAATAAATGAGAGTAAGTTTCTGGCACAGGGATATGTCAGGCTAAATGGCCTATTGTTACGAACCTTCAATAGGGAACGACTTAAAGACATGCTAGTATTTGCTCGTTGCAGAATGAAGAACTTGCTCTTAATTTAAGACCACCTTACATATTTAATTGACTGTACAGGTAGAATGTATCAGCATAAAATATCTTAAATGTATTTTTAAACTATTTTAATATTTTGGTGATATGTAAGTACAATTTGCTAACAGATTATGTTCTTTTTACACCATAGATTTAAAGACAGACCTGTACAGGAAGGCTTAGATCTTTTAAGACATCGTTAAGATGAGAAACCAGTGAATCAACTTGAGGGAACACAAAAGCCAAAATCTCTGTGTACTTAATAAGTAAATATACAAGTATTGTGTTGTCAAATGTGTATAAAATTGTGTTCAAGCTATGTGAGGAATGAGCTCTGAAATGTATGTGTAAAAATACAAACAAAACTGTGTATTTATATATCTATGGGACATTATGTTAATATGTGGTGTACAGAACCAGCATAAAAAAAACTGAACAAGTTTGCCTGTATGGTGTGCTTAAGTATACATTTACATGCTAAGCAGTCTGTAAATAGTTGGACTTTATTCAGGAAGTTAAAATGGATATACATAACAGGTTTGGAGATATTCACTTTAACATAAATTATATAGCAGGATAATATACATGACTGGTTTATATTGGGGAAGTTTAGTCTTGAGAACAATCTAAACTACTCTTTACAGTGAGTGATCTGAAATTATTTTTGAGACAGGAAAGTATATTGCCAACGTTTGTGATAATTTGTAGTGATCTATATGGCAAATGAGACAAGCAAAATGTTTCATCATCTTTAAATGACTGAAATTGGAAGAGTTTTTTTTGTGAGATTATTTTTACATTTTGACAGGTAGGTGTTTGATGATTTGGAATGTTAATATTTATTATTTTATCTTTCCCAAACTTGTGTTGAGGCCTACAGTGACTAGTAGTTTTACCTGTCTGATATTAAATTACTGCCTCTCTGACATAATGGCTAACATAACACACTAGAAACACAAAAGGACTTGGCTTCAATCCCAGGTATAGACAGACGTCTTGTATGACCACTTAAAAATGGTGGTCATCTGTCATTTGGGTCCTACTCCCCAGTGGTAGACTGAAGAGTACCAAGGATGTTGACAAAAAGTCAACCCCAAGACTTGGCTTTCAGTTATGGGAAAGTCAGTCCCTAGATAGCTTGGGCTGTACTGGGGAGGGTTGGATGGGTCAACTTGTGCTGCGAGTCCTGCAGTGAAGGAAATACTGCATTGGCTATAAATTTGCATTGCAATTCAACTTACTAAGCTTTCATCTATGTAGTCTTGCGTTCGAATCTAGTTAATTGAAATATGAGAGATTTACTGAGTACAATTCCTGGTATGACCTTGTCCTGTTTGAAGGAGATAAAAACATGAACTTTGATATTTGTTTTTTCACAGGATGTGAAGTTGTTATATTATGCCAAAAAAAAGAAGAGAAATCACTGAGCAAATATACCCAAGCAAAAAGTCAAGCCCAATTATCAGAGTACAGAGGAAAAAATAATGATAACAATAATAATAAATTATATGGGCTATATGGAACCGTTATTAAGCTTGGTTACAGTCAAAACAAACAGTTTTATACTTGACTTCCTGAAAGTGTTTCAAATCCTACCCGTTCTATAATAAGAAAAACCAATCAATATTTACACCTGCTTTGCATCAAGAGAGATCAGATGACCAGTATAGTCAAAAACATCACAAATGTGTAAGTAACTTCCCCACAAGTCAAGGAAATATAAAAGTATTTCCTCACTGGCGAATTTCATATTCTGTGGCAAACTTCACATTTCTTACTACATAAAACTATTGAATTTTACTGTAAAGAAATAAGATACATGTACTGAAATAACACACATTAGAAAGAAATTTCAAACTTCACTTTTTCCATATATATGTATTATTCAAAGATGAAAAAAGATTCATAATAAGACCTTGTATCAAATTATTCACAAGCTTTCTCTAAATAAACAAACAGTATAGTTTCACTGTATTACTTTTCCATGTGATAAGTACTTCCTATTGACCCAAGACAAATACTTTATCTTCCCTGGATAACTTCAGTTTTTATAGCTATTCTTAGCTATCCTAAGACGTTAGAAACAATGCCTGTCAAATGTACAGTTCACACCCAGTCAACACAATGATTTAAAGTTGGTTGGACTTGAGTTTTCACTTCCCTTTTAACTGCTTCAGTCAAATAATGAGTGAGTTTGGCTTTGTACGTCGAGTATGACGATGATAAATCCTGCACATGCGCAGATCGCGTATTCTGACATAAAACTTATTGTAATATCATCTCAGATTAAAGTAAGCAAATATCTGTGAGGTATGGACATCCCTGATGCTGTTTTGGTTACATTAGTGCACAGAGTTCCTATTTGTGTAGAAGATATTGCGCAGCAGAATGCATCAAATGATTAATAAAACTCCTATAAAGAATTGCAAAAAATATTTGAATACAGAGGAAGGAATGATCTTTACAACTAATTTTCATGTCTTTTCCTCTTCATATTATGGCCTTGACATTAATTATTTTCAAACGGGAGTAGGTCATGCCATAATTTGAGTTTAGTGTGCATTGTAATATAAGCACAACAAAGATGCTACTGGGTGTTTATTTAGCCCAGGCCAAATTAAAACCTGATATAAACAAGATATAATGCTTTATTCCCATCAGAAATGGAACTGTCTGTAATGTGCTCTGTAAAATTATATTATATAAATAAAAACAAAATTTAATTATAGTAATTCCAAATCCAAAATTCCATGCATATAAGTCGATTTGTTTAGATCAAATCACAGCTTTATGTAATCTTTCATATCTCTTCTAACATATTGCAGGCATTTGCAGGTATTTCGAAACGTTTATAAAGGATCAAATTTATTTAAAAGGATCAAATTATTACAAAGGATCAAATTTATCATTGCAAGAGCATTGAAAATGATACACTGGAATATGTTTTATAATTTCTGGTTCAAATGTCTCCCACAGTTGTTCTTTCAGTTTTACAAATATAATATGTTTGCATTATATGATAAACCATCAGCTTCCTGTCGTAGGACGTTTCATTTTTTCTTAACCAATATAATTTTCTATTTTAAACCAGATATATATTTTAAATCTAGAAAATGCTAGTAACTGTTGCAAGCAAGACACTTGGTGTTAAATTGTAAGTATACATCATTTTGTATTGCCAAACACAAAACCTACCCATTGTAAATATACTTTCAAAATTCATATATCAACAGACATTATCAAAATAATGTTAGATGTGTGTTGTACTTTATTTTTCTCATGGTTCATAGAAACTAGCATAAGCTTCTGTGTTCAACTATTAGTCAGATTTACAGATTCTAGTATATGACACTGTCAAGTGTCACATGTAAAGTTTTGTAAGCTCCATTCAAAAATATCTTTGTAAGACAACTAGATTCCATTTTACAAATTGTGTTCCACAGTCTTGGTGTAGAGATAAAAAACCTATACTTTGGAACTACACAATCCCTATTATCTTGATAACCCCCAAACTATTACATTCATATTATGTTATCCAAAATAAAATCTAATTGCTCAGTTATAAATGTTTTCTGCATTTACATAATTATTATGACCACAGACACTGCAGCCATATGCCAAAATAGGCCAAACACAGGCATCAAACAGTTTTGTGAAAGTTTTAAAGCTTATTTATTGTATGGTTATGTTACTTGCTGTTTCAAAACCTTTGGCCGTTTCGAAATGGCCACGGCTGTTTTGATGCCTTTGCAAGGTTTAGAAATGGCTTGGCTGTTTCCAAACGGCCAACTATTCCTCTTGGCCGTTTTGATACCTCACCAGTTTGACATTAGTGGACAGGTTTGTTCTGTTGCTTTTAAGTGTAATAGTTGTAATACAATAAAAAACTTATATATTTATTAGAACTGCATTTGGCTTATTGTGAAACATATATCGAACAGGACATACAACAACATTTATTAGTGCATACAAAAACTTTTTTGTAAAAAAGCATAGTTATTAATATATATCAATATTATGAAGAAAGAAAGAAGGAAGTGTAAAATGAAATAGAATAAAATAATATTTTATCACTAATCCCTTTTATGCACCCCACCCAATGCAAATGAAACAAATCAACATCAAGAGATATCTTCTAAAGTAACAATAATAGCAAATCTTTACAATTGTATGTCAGTTTTAACTGAGTAAGATTAAGTAAAGAAGGTGCCAAAAAGCAAATGTATTCTAGCTCATCTACTACAATTCTTTGAAAAGTCCTTACTGTTATGTGAATTTGTTTAACCTTTCATATTTACCTTTTAAACAGCCCACTAATATTTAAGTGAAACACATCAACATTAAAAGAGAGCTACGACAATAGGAATAAATCCAATTAAGCACTTCTGACAATCAATGGCAAACAAATCAACATCACAGAGTTAATATTTATCATGGCGTCTTTATGGCTTATTAATTAATCTGGCAAGTGAAACAAACAGGTTTAAGTATACATAGATAGATAGATAGATAGATATGTTTTTTATTATACTGACAGTGTGTTATATGCATACAATACAATATCACAACTACATACTGTAACACCCAGCCTGAAAAGGCTTACAAGTCAGTTTTAACCACATTGACAAATATAGTGTGTAATACATAGTAATAATAACATTTTGGTAAATGGACATTTATCATTATAGACACAAGTCATGCCTGTTAATTCACCACAAGTCATATTTGTTAATTTAACACGTTAAAAGTTTATTTTTCCTACATTCCCAAATTTTAACTAGAAATTTGACAAACTTTCTTAGATGACAATTCTGCAGTTTCATTAACTTTAAAAATTTATCTTCCAGATCTAATTCTTGGAAGTCAGAGCAAATATTTTGTGAGATATAATCAAAAAAAGCAGACCGTTCTGCATAATAGCCATCACAACAGATTACAAAGTGTATTTCGTCTTCGACTGCATTAATTTGGCACACAGGACAAACTCTTTCATGTAGTGGCTTTTGCTGGTATCTACCTTTTTCTATTGATAATGGTAAAGTTCCGGATCTTAACTTAGCCAAAAGTGAGCGTTCATTTCTTTTCGAATTCACAGAGACATAGTTTTCTGTTTCTAAATGAGCCTTAAATTTAACATATGTTCTCAACTTTGTCTTTGTACTAAGTGAGTCTTGCCATTCAAGATCACTTAAAATCAAAAGTTTTTCCTTTGCTACGTTTATATCTACTTCTGAGCCCAAAATCATATTTTCGTGCATGTTTATGTCCTCTAAAATATTTTCAAGGTCTCCACTCCAGTTATCATTTGAGATATTCTGCAAATCATATTCAAATATGCTGAAGGTTAATCTGTCATTCTTCATTTTAATTAAACGATTATAAAACCTTAAAATATTTAAGTACATTCTATATTTTGGTCTTGTCCAACCCATGTCTCCATGTAAAGCACTGAGTGGGGTTTTAGCATTTACTCCAAGAAAGTAACGGCAAGCTCTATTTTGAATTTTCTCAGCATGCCCAGAATTCCTGTATCCCCAAATGGCACTAGCATAATCTGAGATAGGAATTACTCCACTGTTGTATAATTTTGAAAATGTCTCAAACCCAATATTCTTAAATGTTTTAAATTTAGCGATTATTGCACCCAGCGCTCTCCCCCCTGCTTCAGCTAATTCTTGTGCACAAACATTGTAGTCCAGGAATTCGTTTAATGAAATACCTAAATATTTATAAGAGCTAACAATCCCTAATTTTGATTGACCAACATAAAACTCGGAATCTGTTTTTTTCCTGCATTTATTCCTAAAGTGAACAATCTGACTTTTTTTAATATTCAATTGTAATTGCCACTTTTCACACCATTCATGGAGTTTATTAAGTAATTTTTGTAGATCACTTTCATTTTCGGCCAATATTGCAATATCATCAGCATAAAGTAATATGGGTATCTTTCTATTGCCAATTGGAATGCCAAGTCCCAGGTTCTTTATATCTATAGCTAAATCATTAATAAATATTCCAAAAAGTGTGGGGGAAAGATTATCTCCCTGCCTAACTCCTATATCCACATTAAACCATTCACTTAAAAGTCCATGTAATTTCACGCATGATATGTTATGTTCATACAATGATCTAATTGCCCAATAAATTTTACCTGTTATGTTGTGAACTAAAAGTTTATACCAAAGGAGGTCTCTGTTGACCCAGTCGAATGCTTTTTGCATATCTATGAAAGCCACATAAGTATCCTTTTTGAACTTTAATCTATTCCTAATAATAGTTGTGAGAGAGAATATGTGATCCTCACATGAGCGAGACTGACGGAAGCCATTTTGTTCATCACAAAATAAATCAATTTCCTTGCAGTAACTAACAACACGGTTGTTTAATATTTGTGAATAAATTTTGCCAATATGTGAGAGTAAAGATACACCCCTGTATTCTGTTGGCACATGTGGGTCTTTCATAGAGTTTTTTGGTACAGGGGTTATTATAGCTTTTTCCCAGCATCCTGGAACTTTACCATATGAAAAGCATAGATTGAACAGTTTATATAATGCATACTTACATTCATTATTTTTCAGTACATCAACAAACACCCCATCAAAGCCACATGCTTTATTTTTGTTAGCTTTGTCAATAATTTTTTCTATTTCATCATATGATATGTCACCATTAATCAATTCATTAACATTATCAGACTTTTCAAGGAAACATTTATGATTTAACATATCCTGATAGTATTCGTTAAACCTTTTATTCCCACTTGAGTAAAGCTCTTGAAATTCTGATTTCCATTTCTTCAGAACTACATTTGTGTCATTACACAATATATTATTTTCATTATACACTGAGAATGGAATTTTTGCCTTTCTAGGACCCAGGTTTTTTATTTTTCGCCAAAATTCTCTTGGATTTGATGAGCTAACTTTTTCTAAATTGTTTACTATTTTATTGTTATATTGCCTTTCATAGAAACGTACATTTTTATCAAAATTTTTCCTAGCAGTTATATATTCCATTCTCATTGCTGATTTTAGTTCTTTGTCTTTTGAAATGGATCTAAAAGCCCTTTCTTTGGCACACATATTTTTCCACATATGTGTTAAATCACTATTCCAAAAAGGCTTGTAACTTTTAAACTTTTTACGTATTACTTTACTCTGAGAGTTGTAATTTAGGTGAGTGTCCATTTCATTTAGAATACACTGGCACAATTTTGAGTATACACAATCTAATTCAATTTGTTGATTTTCTGTTTTTTCTATTTTATCTATTACCTCAGAGACACACTTTAACCAATTTTCATTTTGCATAAAGGAATTGGGTACATTTTCAAAGTCATATTTTTTACTCTGAACATACTGAAAAGGGCCTTCTTTTCTAGTGGCTATTTCTGTAAATTCTGTACCATTACTTTTATCCACGAAGATGTCTACACATAATACAGAGTGGTCAGGGGATTTACTAGCTGAATCTATGTACATAAAAAGATTATGTTCAGAAAGCAAATGACTCATTAAAATAACTTCAAAATTCCGACAACTCTGGAAACAATCATGCGGTGTAATAATATAATCAACAACAGCATTTCCCCGGTGAGTTGATGTGAAATTGTCTTTTTTGAACCTCCCATTCAAAATACAACATTTACTGTCTTTCAAAAATTCTAGAAATGTTTCACAGTATGTATTTTTATTTGAGTCAATTACTAAACGATTTGGAATTTTATCAAAATTTGCAGTCTATTTCTTTCCCAATACGAGCATTGAAGTCCCCACATATAATTACAGTTTCAACACTGCTGTTAACATATAACTGAGATATTAAATGACCAAAAAATTTATATGGTTCTGCCCAGGGGGAATTTTCAGGAGGTAAATAACAACAATATACCAGACAACTATAACCTGTAGATTTGTTACTTAACTGAATACCTAGAATACCATCTACTTGTTTATCAATTATATTCACTGTAAAAAGTTTTAATAATGAGTCCCGCACTAAAATACCAACACCACCATGTGTTATACTGGATTTAATATGCTTTACAGCACGATTATACCCAAACCAATTATAGTTTTTCACATGAATTAATTTGTCTCTTGATAAATGGGATTCAGCAATACACACAATGTCTTTATCTAGAGCTTTAATTATTTGTTGTCTTAAAATGTTATTAGAATCAGTCCATCCATTAACATTTAGAAAGGCTATACTTAACAGGTCCTTTTCAGGTTGGGAGTCCTAGTAAGTGTCACTTGTTGCACTATATCCGATATTCTGGGTATCTGGAATTCCACGTTGAAGGTCATCAGATAGTGTTGAAACAGGGGTTTGTAGTCGACTCACATTTGGAATGGAACTGGGTGGCAGGACGGAACCCGAGTGGTAATCAGTGTTATGATACTGAAACTGGTCAGTTGAGTGCATAACTACTTGGTCTGTCCGTGGATTGACAGCTAACTTCTCCATGATCCTACCATTTGATCCAACTCTGTACTTGTTGCCTTGTGGGATCTGTTGCAGTAGTTTGCGAAAATTGAATTCTGCTAAACGCTCTCCATGCGACTTTGAGGACCTTAGATAAACTTTGCTATATTCACTGGTTTCTGCTAAGTTCCTCTTATTTCGCAGTACAGCTATTTTATCCCTCACTGATGGAACCTCAATCTTAACAATACCCGGAAATCTGTTCCTGCTTGTCAAACGAGTTGCCCTGACAGCTCTCAATGAGGGGATTCTCACACCATATTCTAGAAGCCTGTTAGCAACAGCAAGAATGTTTTCATTTGGATTTACTGGTATATTTGAGGCCACTACTGTAACTTGAGGATCATACTCTGTATAGCCGTTGATGTTCTGATCACTTAAACTTTCAACCATTGTCTTTACTGTAGCAATTTCTGTATTAAAGTTTTTTTGACTTTCTTTTAAATCACTGATTTCAATATCCTGGTTCTTGTCATTTTGTTCTAGAGTCACAATGCGTTTGGTGATGTCATCCACCTTTGTATATAACTTGTCCACACTCTTTTTAATAGCCTTTGTGTCCTTGTTTATGGCATTGATACCTTCACACCTTCATGCAGATAGATTGATGGGATAGATAATTTTTATGATACAGACGTTGTGTTATACAACAAAAAATACAATTTGTTTAAAGAAATCTTTTCAAGTAAAAGATCACAGGTTAACTGTAGCTACCCACATACCTGAGTACCTACTCCACAAGTTATGATTATAGAAAGCCCCTGCTCAGTAAATTATTTTTATAATCAAAGGACAGATTTGAAGTTCACACAAAAACACATGTTTTAGAAAAATTTAGAAATCAGGTGAGGTTTCAATATGGCCATGTTTTTGATTTGGCCATTTTGAAACCAGGTTTTGAACTGGCCAGACCGTTTCAAAACCAAAGAAGGTTTCAAAATGGCCAAGTTAATAATTTGGCCGTTTCAAAACAGCCAATGGCCGTTTGAAACGGCCAGGGTTTCAAAACGGCCGGGAACAGTTTTACAATTTCTGTCTACTCTGGTCATAAATCAGATACAAAATTCATACACCATTTTATTTTTATGTTAGACATTATGTTAATAAATTTATGAATTAATGATGGGGATTTCACACTGTTTCGTTCGTCTGAATATTTTAACTGAATGCAGTCTAATTCCTGAAAAACGCAAAAGAATTTAATTTCCTATATCCTATTTACAAAATTTAGAAATTCTGTAATAATAACAGGTTTAATTTGATACTGTCAAGTAATTGTGAAAGTGACATGCATTTGAGTCAAAATATTAAATGCTGATGTTAATTACAATTAAGATTATACCAGATATGGATCTGTACCATCCCATAAGTTTGAATGAGATGGGTATTTGAAATCTGGAAAATACTGATAACTATTGCAATCAAGATAACACTGGATGGTTATTTGCATCAGTCAATAATTGTATCCATTGGATACCATCCGGTGGTTACTCTGGGTTACACATGAGTATGCTGCCGCTTCCACAGTGTGTAGAGGTATTCTCATTACCTCTCTAGAGGCCAAGATATTGTAGGTAGAGTTCTCAAATTTGCACGATATATCAGTCATTACAAAATCTTGCCTGGGAATGATTTTGGCCTCATTTTGAAAAAAAAACCAAGATGGCCACCATGGACATTTTTTGACTTTCAGCAAGAGTTTTGTTGGCCCTCTAGAGCAAAGGATATTATAGGTAAAGATCTCAAATTTGCGTGATAAATGGTTATCATAACTAAATCTTGACAGGGAAAATTTTGTCCCTCATTTTGAAAAACAAGATGGCCACCACAAGTGTTTCTTTGTCAACCATGAAGCAGTGTGCAGAGATTTTCCAATTATCCCCTCTAGAGTAAAAGGTATTAGGGGGGAATTCTCCAATTTACAGGATATGTTCAACCTCATCAAAAGCTTACCTCAAACTATTTTTGGCCTTGATGGTCGCCACAGGCATTTTTTCCGTGCAGTGGACTTTAAAAGTGCCTATACCCTTATTATTGATCCTAGATGTTTGGCATGTGAAGCCAACCTATAGGAAATTATGGGCTGGGAGTGTTCTGATGTGGTCAGATTTGACCTTGGGCCCCTCTTTGAAGGTCAAATGAGGACAGCCAAACTTAAAAGTGCTTACAACTTATTATTGGTCCTAGAGGTTTTCAATGTGAAACCAAGTTATCGGATGTGGTCAGATTTGACCTTGGGCCCCTGCTTCAAGGTGAAACGAGGCTAGCCAAACTTAAAAGTACTTATAACTAAGTTATTATTGTTCCTGGAGGTTTGGGATATGAAACCAACCTATATGAAATCATCGGCTGGGAGTCTTCTGATATGGTTAGATTTGATCCTGGGTCCCTCTTCGAAGGTCAGACGAGGATAGCCAAACTTAAAAGTGCTTATAACTCACTTATTTTTGGTCCTAGAGGTCTGCAATGCCAAGAAAACCTATAGGTAGTCATGGGTTGGGAGTCTTCTGGTGTGTTCAGATTTTACCTTGGTCCCCTTCTTCAAGATCAAACCAGGATGGCCACACTTAAAAGTGCTTATAACTCACGTATTATTGGTCCCAGGGATTTGGGATGTGTCCTAGAGGTTTTGAGATGTGAAACTGACCTGTAGGAAATCATGAGCTGGGAGTCTTTTGATGTGGTTAGATTTGCCCTTGGGCCCCTCCTTCAAGGATAAACGATGATAGCCAAACTTAAACATGACTCATTTATCATTGTTCCTAGAGTTTTTTTGGGGTGTGAAACTGATCTATAGGAAATCACGGGCTGGCAGTCCTCTGATATGGTTAGATTTGACCTGGGGCCTGTTCTTCAAGGTCAAACAAGGATAGTCAAACTTTAAAAGTGCTTGTAACTCATTTATTATTGGTCCTGGAGGTTTGGGATATGAAAGCGACCTATTGGAAATCATGGGCCGGGAGTCTTCTGATGTAGTCAGATTTTACCTTGGGCCCTTCCTTCAAGGTCAAACGAAGATAGTCAAACTTAAAATTGCTTATAACTCGCTTATTATTGGTACTAAAGGTTGCAATGTGAAATTCACCTATAGGTAAGCATGGACTGGGAATCCTCTGATGTAGTCAGATTTGACCTTGGGCCCCTCCTTCAAGGTCAGATAAGGGTAGCCAAACTTAAACGTGCTTAATTCCTATGCATTATGGCCGCCATCTTCAAAAAATGCTGTTTATCTTCAAAACCATGTTAGTTGTCCTTTTCCTATGGATGCATCTTGCATCTGGCCACAGATGCGTCCTTGGTCTAGTTTTGAATGACACATGAATTTAATATTTAAATCAAATGCTGATCGAAATTGCAGTCAATGTGATGCTGGGTGTTGATTTGCGTTAGCTAATAATTTTGAATAACTTATGCATTTGAAATCTTAATTAATTCTAGATTAATTGTAATCGAGATGATGTTGACTCAGACATGTAATTGAAATCAAAATAAAATGCTGGTAATAGTTGAATTAACATTATACTGAGTGTTAACAGTCTCCACTTTTGTAGCAGATGTGTTTTTGAAATCTTAGCCAAATACTCTGCAGAAATGATATCCAATGCATTCTGCATAAAGTGTTGGTAGTAGGCGTTAATTTGAACCTGGGTAATAAATATAGGAATGTACGGTAAATATTAATATTTGCAACTCAGTAACTGGTGGGAAAATTGTGATTTTGCATTTGCCTGAAATTACAATATAAAGAAATCATGAAAACTTGAAGTACTTACACAAACTTTAAAGTGTTAACTCTTTGACTGTATACAAAATCCCATTATATGCTTTTTCAGTTAATTTAACTTCCTTGGTACACATTGAGAACAGTAACTTCTTTGGGCAAACAGTGGTAAATTTGATTAACCCTTTTGTGCTGTGTTTTGAAACAGTATGATAATGGATAATCAGACCTAGGCACATATTCACCAATATTCTTAGAATGTGCTTTTTAAAACAATTTTCTTTAGAATTATGGCTTTTAAGAAAAAAATTCTGAGAATAAGAGAGAATTCTGAGGATAAACTTTTTCAAGGTTGCCATTAATACAGTACATCAATACAGTTATTCGTCATACAATAGCTTCATACCAGTATATTACTTGCTTTCTTCCGCAGCTATTGGAATTCAAGTTGTCTTTTGCCAGAATTGGAAAATGTCTCTGGATTTGACTAATTTTTATTCTTATTTTTTAAAGAATAAGAATATTCTAAAATTAGAATGCATGTTACGTCCAAGTCACACTAGAGGTGGTATTAGCTACATTTATATAGGTGTTTTATATAACTCATCATTCCGTCATATACTGCCTCACTTCTGTCTGCAAAGTTTGCATACTGCTGTGTTCTGTACTTTATGCAACCACTTACACGGAAGCCTTAAACTCTTCAAAACTTCCTGCCTACCAACGTACAACATGGTATGAAGGTGACTGCTAATAACCTCCGACATCTCTAGGGTGTTGTATCGTTTCTGTAGCTATTCTGCTGCATTTTCCATTTGTTATTTGCCCCTCTAATACTATGATATTTCAGTGCCATTCGTACGTTAATAACCTGTTTAGTTTACAGTTTCCTTTCATAACGTTAAGGTAATCTTTGGCTGATTGTGTTGCCTTTACAGCCAATTCTGTGTTATCCTGTACCTTTTTCTAGTGTCTCCAATCAAGTTGTATATTTTCCATGACCTTACTATATATTTACGGTATCCTTTTTTGTGTCCAACTGTGGCCATTATCCTACTTAATCTTGATTCTCTTCTGCATTAAAACTATAGCTGGATGTGATGTGTAGCCGAGTTTTACAAGAGACACCCTATTCTACATCTCATTGTCCTGCCACCTTTAATAGCCATAAAATATCGCCTGTACATGTCGGGGGCATAAATAAATGTGGGGCCAATGGTAATTTGGTTATAATGGTTATAACACCTATACAAATGTAGCTAAAACCACCTCTAGTGTGACTTAGGCGTAACATACATTCTAATTTTAGAATATTCTTATTCTTTAAAAATAAGAATAAAAAGTAGTCAAATACAATTTAGGTATTTATTTCTGGATAGATGCATACGGAATTTTAAGCTGAAGTTATTATTGCAACCATATTGGGTGTTACAATTTATCATGAGATTATAATTATAATACATTTAAGGTTTTGATACAGATAGAGTTATAGGTACATATGAGCTTGGAAATTTTGGTCTATATACACAAGGAATAGACACATACTTGCACATGCTCAAGAACATGTTTCTTATATAGATCATTTTATGTTCTTCTTGCCATGATTTAAAAAAGAATATTGAGGGATAAAACGATGCAAGTGTATATCTTAAGCAATATACATGGGAAATTTTGACAAAGATTACATCCTAAAGCTACAATTCTAAAGGATGTATGAGAGAATTATAAAACCATACATAAAATCTCACAGATAAGGCATTGCATACAGTGTGCTTAATTTCAATGAAAGTTTATTAGCTATTATCTCAAAAAGGGGGTACTAGAAAGTGTAGACCTCTACTAAGACTTAGAGATTATTGTTGCAAAGTGAAGTTGGGGTTTTTGTAGATTATGCCCCGGTCACACTACATGTGGTATGTCCTGTAGTTAGAGGTTTTACTCTGTGGCAGAACTGCGTCCATGGACACCTCATGACTTTCGAAATTTGGTGTTTTGGTCACACTACAGGTTGTATGTCCCGTAGTTAGAGGTTTTACTCTGTGGCAGAACTGCGTCCATGGACACCTCATAACTTCCGAGATTTGGTGTTTTGGTCACACTACATGTGGTATGTCCCATAGTTAGAGGTTTTACTCTGTAGCAGAACTGCGTCCATGGACACCTCATAACTTCCGAGATTCGGTGTTTTGGTCACACTACATGTGGTATGTCCCGTAGTTAGAGGTTTTACTCTGTTGCAGAACTGCGTCCATGGACACCTCATGACTTCCGAGATTTGGTGTTTTGGTCACACTACAGGTTGTATGTCCCGTAGTTAGAGGTTTTACTCTGTAGCAGAACTGCGTCCATGGACACCTCATAACTTCCGAGATTTGGTGTTTTGGTCACACTACATGTGGTATGTCCCGTAGTTAGAGGTTTTACTCTGTGGCAGAACTGCGTCCATGGACACCTCATAACTTCCGAGATTTGGTGTTTTGGTCACACTACATGTGGTATGTCCCATAGTTAGAGGTTTTACTCTGTAGCAGAACTGCGTCCATGGACACCTCATAACTTCCGAGATTTGGTGTTTTGGTCACACTACATGTGGTATGTCCCGTAGTTAGAGGTTTTACTCTGTGGCAGAACTGCGTCCATGGACACCTCATATCTTTTGAGATTTGGTGTTTTGGTCACACTACAGGTTGTATGTCCCGTAGTTAGAGGTTTTACTCTGTGGCATAACTGCGTCCACGGACACCTCATAACTTCCGAGATTTGGTGTTTTGGTCACACTACAGGTTGTATGTCCCGTAGTTAGAGGTTTTACTCTGTAGCAGAACTGCGTCCATGGACACCTCATATCTTTTGAGATTTGGTGTTTTGGTCACACTACAGGTTGTATGTCCCATAGTTAGAGGTTTTACTCTGTAGCAGAACTGCGTCCATGGACACCTCATATCTTTTGAGATTTGGTGTTTTGGTCACACTACAGGTGGTATAGGCAATGGGTAAAGGTGTTGGGTGAAACGTACCTGTCCTTCGACTACTGTGTGAGGTTTATATGCGAAGTTGTGACACAGTGGTGACATGTCCATTTACCTCCACTCTCCTTTTGTCTGTCTTTCACTGAAAGACGATGATTCGTAAGCTAACATACACCGTGGATTACACCTTCAGTTAGTGCAGCAAGATAATCCTCAGTGCATGTTTGCATTTATATGTACATGCCCAAGGTACCAACTGCAGAGGCGGAAATTTTAAACTTTTTAAAACTTCTGTAGAATGTGCAAGGTAATGGACGTTTTGCACTGTCAAAAGGTCGCATATGAATTTCGGACGGTAGTTGAAGGAGAGAGACATGTTCCCCAATGCCTATAACCATGGGGTGCACCACCAGTAGAGTAACTGGGTTTTTAATGGAGGTCAAGATGTACTGCTCCATGCTGTAACTTGTTTTAAGTGCACTTAAAATGGATTTCTGTTGACAATATGCATTGATGTAGCTGTAAGTTTTACGTGTACCTTACCAACATAAAATCAGATCAATGAACTGTTTGCAGGGATTATTAATGGACGATAAGATCATTTCTACTTGATATCAGCACCCAAACTCGGCAGAAAACAATTAATTGATGTCAGTGGTCACTTTGACTACTTTATATGGTACCAATACATCACCAGAAATGCAAGATTGCTGCTGATGACAGCCAATTGTCAGTAAATATTCTGTCTTCTGGTTTGTGCCAAGATGAGGTTTGTGCCAATATGTAAAATCAAGTAGTATATTTTCCAAATGTTGCCTGGGCATTTATTTATCCATAAGGCCAATTTTCAAAGTGTTAATTCAAACCATTGTGTTAATTCAGACCATATATTTGCGTTGTTTGCAATATAACAAAAGTTATATTGAGCAATTGTTAACAAATATTCTGCTTAAGATGTCAAATTAAACCAGATATAAATTTGAACATGAGTTATATTTCATAAAGATACAATATAGTTTGTTGGAATTTGCAAGGGCTGGTTTAGTTTGCATATGTCCAAATATGGTTGAACAACAAACTCATTTAAAACCCTGGCCTTACTCATTTATTGTTAACTGTAATAATAGAAATGAAAAATGACAGTGTTATGCCAGATATAAACTTTAAACTTCCTGGTGTTGTCACATAGACATGTGAACATGTTTTATACAAGGGATTGAAGTGTTTCACTATTATAAAGACTGGATATCTCAAGCACCATAAGGTCTGCGGGTTCTTGTATAACTATAACAACTCTTCATAATTCTTTACTAATATGACTGTCTTTTCTTTATGCGTCATGTTTTTAGGTGGCTTTGAGACAACATAGCTTATCGAAACATGATTTCATTGTTGGAGCCTAACTTCGGAGTCAGCCTATCTTAATAAGGGCTATAGCTCAACTTAGGATCCTAAGTTGGATAGCCTATTAGCCTTACATATTAGCCCAAGAGTAGCTATCCAACTTAGGATCCTAAGTTGAGTTATAGCCCTTATTGAGATAGACTGATTCCGAAGTTAGGCTCCAACAATGACATCATGTTTCGTTAAGTCATGTTGTCTCTAAGCCACCTAAAATACTTATTTGAACTGTGCTGGTATATTGTCCATAAGGACACTGTGTAGTTGTGCTGCATCATTTATAACAAAAGCATGTGTTTCCCCCAAAAAAGGTATGTGACAAACGGAGGGCTCCTAAGAAGTGGATGAATATTTTCTGCCATAATATGTAATATAATATTGACTTGGATTGATCTTAAACATAGACGTATTACTGCAGTTCAGTGTAGTAATTTTTCACACAGAGTGTGTAGGTGAATCATTTGATCTGTTTGATCACTATATACCTGGCAAAAGTAAAATTGAAGATTATTTGATCCACTTTTTGACCCATGTGGTTTACGTTGATGAAATGGAAATATCACTTAAGATGATCACAATTAGCTGTTGTCGGCCCAAGCAAGTAAACACTTAGATAAGACAAGTGCTATTAGTAATAATGAGTATGTGTTATCATATTTGCCAGGTAATTGTAGATTTATAGATTAGTATTAGCCTTGCTAAAGTCTCAAGTTTCTCTGTAATTCCGGAAAATATTCAGTTCAGATAATGAAGTTTCAATTTAATATAATGTAGTTATACATATACTGGCTTTTACATCACATTACCTCTAAGATAGTATATCTCTTAACATGTATGAGTCCTTTATGAATACCAAATATCTATGTACATGTTTGAACAAGATATGGTAAATATTTGAGACTTCAGCAAGGCTAAATCAGTGTATAATGTCTGTGTGAAGGGGTTGCCGGTATTTTTATTCTTTCTCACTATAAACGAATTAACATAGCTAGTACACTTGGCTTTGACTGACCACGTGACTTCCTTATTTTTTTTGCATCCCAATTTAATCATAATTTTTGAACCACTATTTTCAGTAACACGAGAAAAAATATTTTGGTGAATATTTCACAAGAGCATATCACAATATATAATCTTGTTTTGCTTGTGGATTCGACAAAAATTGGTAGCTTCTTGAAAAATTATTACAAGTCACACAAGCATCCACAAGCCACATACTCAAGTAACACACATTACATTGGTGATTTAATATTTTATCACAAACCACACCCTCAACCTGCACACTTAGACATCATGTACACATAATGCTGGAATATCCCCGGAAGTGTTTAGTTATAATATTTCTTTTCATTTACAGACACAGATGTAGATGGTCATCTGCTTGAAAGAGGAAAAACTCTGGAAAGGCTGACTCACTTGAAAAATATCTATTATAGCTCTCTCATCAATGTTCACAAATTAAAGGTGGTAATTTGTCACTGACCACCAAGAGTGGTTGTTTTAACACACTTACATCAATGCACTGCTAGAGAAAAGATCACAGAGAAATTTTGTGTGAAAGAAATAAGGCTAAAAAAAACTAATCAGATCAAACTTTGTAGAATGGACACCACAACTCAAGGTAGCCCTACCACAGTTTCTATGGCAGCAACTACTGAAAGTATTACTTCGACTAATCAAATGAATACAAATGATGCAGTATCAAGTTCTGTTAGTTCCAGTGGAACAACACTGAGCACAGACAATTCTACTCCTGGACCTACCATAACAACTGTAAAGGACAATGGCATGGATACTGATACTACTGTGAACAGTATTTCCAGCACTGTAGTCTCAACACCTGCTGGAGTGACGAAGGGGGTAACAGACTCGATGAATGGTTCCGAAACAATTGAAATGTCTGTATCAGTTGATAGTACTCGGTTAGAGATCACACATACTACACAGGACACTAGGACTACTACACAAGAACTCAGCATTGGAACATCTGAACCAAGTGACAGCAGTACCTTAGGAGAACCAAAAGGTATTTCGAGAATAGCAACAAGCATGACACAAGCAGAAGGTACTTCAGAGGAAGCCACTACTATTAGAAAAATTGAAAGTACTTCAGAAACAATGATTAGCATGAGTCAAGTAGAAAGTACTTCTCAAAAAGGTGGTAGCCATATTGAAGCAGATGGTACAAGTACTTCTGTTGAAACAAGCACTAGTACTAAAGCTGAAACTGCTAGTCCCCCTGAGGCATCTACAGACACTACTAAATTAGAAATTACAACCAACACTGATCAACCAGTAACAACAAGCCAAGCAAAAAGTACTTCTGAAATAACTACTAACAGGGATCAAGCAGAAAATACTTCTACAGAAGGTAGTAGCCTTACCCTAGCAGAAAATACAAGTACTTCTGTTGAAGTAAGCATTAGTACCGAAGCAGAAACCACCAGCACCCCTGTAGTAGAAACTACAACTTCTACTGAGCAGCCAGTGACCACAAGTAGTACACAACCAGATACCACAACCGCTAAACACAGTACAAGCCAAGAGGATACTCCTGCAACAACTATAAAATCATCTATCTCATCAGCAAGAAGTTCTACAGCATCTGTACCTGTTACAACACAAGGGCTGACCTCAACAAAAGGAAGCGGTGTGGTCACAACTGAACCTTTATTTGGGCAAAGTACAACAGAAGATGGAGGATTAGCCAAAGGAGCAGTTATCGGTATAGCTGTCGGAGTATCAATTGCTGTGTTGATTTTGCTGATCATAGTTATCTTCATTGTGTTACATTACAGAAAACATAAAGCTACACAGTGAGTATATTTTGAATATATGGAATAAATGGGTAACTAAATTGCGTCCTATATGTGAAGTCATTTAAATAAAAGTTGTATTGATTTTCTGATAATGTGATTCTTTAGCGCCGCCCCTTCAGTGAGGTATGAGTATTTTGACCAGCTCTAATGGCAAGTAGAACTAGTATCTTCTTTGATGCAATTCTTATGAAAAGACAAAATATCGACTGTTTGAATGATTTAAAATACGATGGTTGGTGCAGGGACAGATTGACGCAGAATATTGTTTAAGTTAAAATTTGGATTATATTGTCTTAGTTTCAAAAGTGTCTCCCAATTTGGGGTGAATGTACCAGTTCTTATTCTCACTGCATCATTCTGTACTGTAAACATCCTGGACTTGATCAGAATTATTATGTTCATCCAAACAAAGAAAAGTACAATATACTGTTAATGGCGGCAATATTATAAAATTCCACTGCATCATTCTGTGCTGTAAACATCCTGGACTTGATCAGAATTATTATGTTCATCCAAACAAAGAAAAGTACAATGTACTGTTAATGGCGGCAATATTATAAAATTCCATCTTATTACTAGAATACTGCACACCACTCCAGCACCAGTTTTCCAGGAGGCATTTTCTCTGGGTTATGTAAAGTATGGTCACCTTAAATTCGGTGTGGGATAATCATAAGTCAATTTGAATGTAATATGTAACTTAATACCTCTTCTAGGAGATTATCTTTCTGGATGCGTTTGTTTATGTGTCTGTTTTGCTATTACTCCAAAAATAATAAATGGGTGTTCATGAAATATTTCTTTTGGTCTGGCCAATGGAAGAAATGTTTAGAATATGTGGAAGATCTGGATCCTAATTTGGATACAAAAAATACAACTTTGCAAAGGTCCCATTTATACATCTGGGTGTTCTGTTTGATGCAAAGTTTTGTTTCACCAATCACGTAAATTCTGTTATCCAATCCTGTTTTATTAGCCTCAGGGACCTTCATCGCACCAGGAGGTTTCTTTCTGTGGATACATCAGTGGTGATTGCAAATGCTCTGGTCAGTAGTCGTTTGGATTACTGCAATTCTCTTTTTTGCAGTATGTCATCCCGAAATGCTACAAGGCTCCAATATGTTCAAAATGCGCTTGCATGGTTTGTCACTGGTGCTTCAAAGTACACTCACATTACATCCACCCTTAGGACACTTCATTGGCTACCCATTAGACAACGTATTGTCTTCAAAACCCTACTTTTGGTTTATAAGTACCTCACCACTGGCCAACCTGAGTATTTTGCACCATATCTCCCCTTGTACAAATCTGCCATGAATACAAGACGTTCCAATCCCAAAAATTTGTTCCTTCAGGTTCCCTTTTACTGTGCTTCCATCCATAAATCTAAGGTCCATTTTAACAATAGTTTTTCATATGATGCCCCTAAGTTATGGAATGATCTTCCATATGATATACACAGTGCTCCAAATCTCTCCAGTTTCAAAAGTCGACTAAAAACTTACCTATTTCAGAAATCATTCCCACCAATAGCTTCTAACTACCGAACACCGGACCGCCTCTCTGGGAACGACTCGGAACATGTCTAATGTCTTATGACTTCTGCCTTACGAACTGGATGGTGTGCCTTAGAATCTGTAGATACGGAGATTAAGCACCTGGACAACTGATTGATTGATTGATTGATAACTTATTTTGGGTGACTTGGACTTTCTGGTTGTTGTAACTCATTGACAGATCTTAATGCTTTTTGTTGTTGTTTATGGCATGGTCAAAGGAAAAAGTAACAACATTTTTGGGAAAGATTCACATCACATTCTGAAAAAAAAATCCAAAAAAACTATTTACTTTTAGGACACATCCCATGATATAGTTCTGCCAACAGGCTTGATTGCTTTCTATTTTAGCAAAAAGTACTTTTTTAAATTCAATTTACAATGTCATTTTGTGGGTATTTATATTTGCCATGTTATCTAGCAGCTTTCTTTTTGGTCCAAGTTCACATTGATAACTGGAAAGCACTCCTAAAGTTCAGACGTCTTCCAACCCAGGCAGCCAGTATCCCATATTATAATATTATAAACCCTCACAATCTGATGGCATTAGAAGTCGAGAAAACAGCAACAAACAGACAAATAAACACAGACAAACACATTTCTTCCTTGGCAGAAGGATGACTGAAAAGCTATTTTTCTATCCTGAATCCTGATATTATCTGCCACTCGATCTGATTCATCAGCTTTCAGTCTGATGAATCGTGAATGAAACTCAAAAGAAGAATGTACTTTACAATGGATATACAGAACTTGTTGATGTTTGAGCTAAGGCATTTACTGTTTACTTTATGCAGTAAGTCTCTTATATTCCATAGAAACCTGGATGACAGATTCTGATAAATAAAACTCTCGGACCATCATGGACAGACTCCGAGCTGTTCTGCAACATTTAAATGGCATTCTAGTGATGACTGTGGTATATGGCATACTTTTGCTATCATTCTTGTTTTTTTTTCAGGGCCAAGCGGGAGAAACTGAAGCAATACGAAGAGTCTGATCTGCTACACAGAACACCAGCACCAAATAACAATGATAATTTCTCGAAGGGAGAGAATGTCAGCAAGCGTTATTTTGACAACACAGATGCAGCATGGGATACAACAGGAATTCCAGGGGTAGACAATCCCATGTATTCTAATGACACTGCTACTAATGGCTTTACACCAGGGGGTGCAGAATCTCATTGGGTAAATGAAAACCATGACACCGGTAGTGGGGACAATGCCCAAAGGCGTAATACAGATCATGCCAAGAGAGCCTTGATGGCTGATTCCAGGGAGAGTGTGGGTTTATTGGACATGGGTGAACAAGATATGTCCACATCAGCTACATATAATAAACTATACGCCCAGCCTACAACTTTTGGGAAGAGTGCACCTGATGCAGCAAAAGTAGATGATGCAAATGATGTGGAGGAAAAACCAGGTAAAGAGATTATACTGGAACAAGTGGAAGAGGAGAAACCATCAACAGATGAGTCTGGTAAATTGGTAATTGATGCTGGGGATAATGACGCTAAGGTACCGGAGATGTCAGAAAATGAGATTTTGTTGGAAGAAAAGCAAGACCCCATCTCTCGTGATGATGAAAAGACAACAGAATTATAGAGAAGGGACAACTCCTTTACAATAGGAACAAGACCTGCCCCAGTGAGGAAACCAACTTCTATTTCCTTGATATGCAGGGAAGTCTTTACTCACTTGTGATTGTTGTAACTACATTAGTCCCCTGTTTTCCTATAATCCAAATTTGCTGTTGTCTTGCTTTTAAAGGTTGCCTTCCCCAGTGGCAAATTTTACGTACTGTGGTGAATGCCACATTTCAGTACAGTAGAATCAGTTCATTATAAGAGCTTCTAATAGCCAAATACATGTAGTTGGTATTCTCAACATAATTTTACTCTACTATTATCCATATTTGTGATATTCTTGTGGGGAGCTGGACAAATCGGCTTTTTGCCAATTCGGCCCTCGGCAAATCGGCCCCCTAAAAACGTCGGCCCTGGGCAAATCGGCCCCCTAGAAATTTTACCCTTGGCAATTCGGCCCCAATTTAAAATTTCTGTAATTAGGACATATTTATAGACCTGCAGGGAGCATATGACTGGGTTGATAAAAACTATTTCTTGATAATTAATAAACAGAAAAATAAGGGGTCCTTTTCAACACAAACTGTATGCCTTAATTGAAATCAGGCTCTTATTAAAATAATGGATGGATGAATATGTATTACAATGTTATCATAATAGTACCAATTGTTTATGTGTTTGACTAAGTGTAATTAACACATATGAAATATGTCAAGATAAATCCCTTGCAATAAACCTTCTTTTATGTTAGAATTATTAAAGGTGCAATTACATTGTCTGAACAGCCTCTGCTGATGGGATTATAACTTTAGTGATCTTTAGTATTTGTTTAGTATAGGGATTACTAGCTAAAATGTTAAACAAGCAGACATTAAAAGGTGATTGTTCCTTTTGATATCCATACAGAGGATTATATCATCCCCCCTTGTGGGCATCAAAGAGAACAATATGAGAACTATTATTATGATTAATTTTATATTTTTAAAGAGATAATATTTTGGCTATTGTAGATTCATAAAATTCACAAGTAACCCCAATGTCTTGGGGCTGTGAAATTGTGAAAAAAAACAACATAAATCATATGTACACTTATCTGTCTATATCTAGGGGGCCGATTTGACCATAAATTATTTTATAGGGGGCCGATTTGACCAGCTAATTTTATTTTGGGGGCCGATTTGACGGGGGCCGATTTGTTTATGATTCCTTTTGTGCTACTGGATTATAGATAAATTTCTTTGTAGTTGAAACTCTTATATCATAGTGTTGGTCATCCAACGGTTTGATTCTATGGACTAATCTTCATTCTTGAGATAATTTGGGTAGAGATATTTTGTTATACAGCATTATATGGTGGAGATGTGTATTCCAGCCAATATAGTTTGAAACCTCTCCTTTCCGAATGTACAGTGAAAAATCATTAACAGAACTTCTGTTATTGAAATATTTGATTCTATGAACTTATTTTTACTTTTGTAATTTATATTTTGATATTTTGTGATACAACAGAATTATAGAAATATTTATTTTTTAAATGAATACACAACAAAAACAAAACATCCTTTTCTGTTTGGACTTTTTAAAATTGAAATATTTCGTTGCCTTTAAATCTTAGTTAAGTAGATACAATAGGAAAACTTTCCAAATGACATATACAGAAAAACTATATCACGAATGAAGATAACAATATTGTACGAGTATGTAGCATGAGTATTATATTGTTTATCTTCACCAGTGCTCCTTAATAATCCTTTATTTTCATGTTATTGGCTTTAAATTATGTATCAAGATGGAATATATTTATTTCTGCAGGTTTTAAAATGTATATACAACTTTCCATTCATTGAACACATTTCACATAGAATATTGATTTGTTTGGAAGAAGTTTTCAAAGATCTTGAAGTCAAAAACTTATTGTACAAATCTTAAAGAGGACTTGATCAGTTTTATATTTGTTTTTGCAAAACAGCTGAGATGTAGGTTTTCATAAGTAGATATCCAGTATCTTCTTTATTATGTGCATATGTTTTATTGATGTAAAACTCCGTTTTAAAGATTATGTTTTTCATTGTTATTGTAAAAATAATACAGTCATTACTTTTTCACTCACTTTTGCATATTTGCATTTATGAAAAACATTCTTTGTCAGAGTGCCTTTTTGTGTAGGTTTGTGTAATTTGTAACTCACAAGTAAATGTTTTCCATCAGTATAGTTGTACTGATGCATTATTTCTGCAACAAACACCAGTAGTTTTAGTCAGGCATAATCAGGCATAATCATGATAATATTGTAATGCATATAAACAGAACATTTAGATATAGAAATCTGACCAACTTTGTGAAATGACTTTTAACTCGTGTTTTATGTATATTTTTACACACACAAAAACACTATCACTATGTATATGGTCTTAAACAGTACTTTAAGTACAATTATAGAAGTACAAAGTGGAAGTACTTATCAGAGCCGGTAGTCATCAAAGGGGTCAGTCAAAGTTCAATGAGGAACCAATCCAAATATAGCGCTTTCTGTGCAATACCTAGTCCACACATTTCCGTACTGGCGTCATAAGTCACATTATAATCTGTACAAGGATGTAAAACTGTGGTCTGTAGTGCACAATGGTTCATCTGTGGTTTGATGCATTTTGGTGTTATGGATGTATCCATCAGGTTTGATAGGTGCAAACAAGCAAGTATTCATATCTAGGTAGGACAGAAAGGACAGTGTTTTCAGCATGTAGCAGACTTTTATTTAAATGTTTGAAAGACCTGCCGCAATATACAATAAAGGTATGAACTCATACGTCATAAGGACAAGGAGTCATAAAAACAAGATTATGAAGTAGAACCTATATACAAATTGCGACTACCACACAGAACTGTGTGAACAGGCCTTTTAAAATTTTAAGAGGAATGTTTTTTGGATCCTATCAAAAATCTACAAGATTACAAAATCCAACTGGCTGCTGCAGTGTTCCCTACCAACCCAATGGTCAGTATAATCCTTTATAAACCCATATCTGGATAGCAGTGTTACTGCCTTAATATATTAATCATGTGATGCTTACCATGTATATGTTAGGTTGTTAACTTTAGCTTCACATAGAATAGAGGCGGAAACCGTTGATTCTGAATGCCTTGAAGTGGGGCCTTTGAGTTGAAGTATTTTTGTCTGATTTTGTCACATTTCTAGTTGCTATCTGTAACAATAAACAAACTCAGCTGATAGTAAAATCCTCTACAAACACTTGTAATCACATCACTGTTACAGCTTTGATCATGAATATATGAATGGCACTTGCCATTTATATGCAAAGATGGTTTTTCCTTAACACTATATTTTAAAGAGAAATGGATGATTTTAAATGTTCTTTGACCTATTGGCTTTGTGCTTTCATATTTAACATACCAGTGTCTCCAACTCTACTCTCATAGAATCAGTGGCTTATATATATCCCTCTCATAAGGTAACATATATGTTTGTAAAACAGCTGCAATTTGAAGCAAGTTCAACTTATTTAAAATATAAAACAGGGAAACCAAAGTGACCTTGAGGTTAACAATTTTGGCACTTAATATCTTATTAATCTTTTTTGGTCATGGGTTCAAGCCTATATATCTCTGCAAACCCAGTTGTGATTATTAAGCGGCCCGCTAGGGGCGCTTATTTGTTTTTTGTAATTGAATAAAGTTGAAATTTTACAAACCTCTTTTTAACAGCTAAGGTCACATCAGTGCAGGTCCTCAGTAAAGGTCATACGTTGCCATGAGCTGGGTTTGAACCCATAACCTCAGAGGGTAGAACCAAGTGATTAAATGCTAAACTTTTAAGCTACTCTACCACCAAGGAATCTGTGTGTGATGCTGCCATATTATGGGCTGCCTTCATTGTGTTTGTGTAGGTATAGTAGTTCAAAATGAGTTGTCAGTGGAATCTAATCCTGCAGATATTTGATAGTTCAAGTGGAATGGAAAAAAGTGATATGTTTTGTGTGGTCTGAAAGATTGGATTCTCTAGACTGCCATAAGTAAATCTTTTCATTTTTTTTTCACAGCGCCTGTAGTGAAAAAAGTATATGTCATGGTAGGAACTCCAATCTGGTAAAATTTGAAATTCTACCAGTAGAAAGTCCCATTGGAGTTTCTACTGGTAGAAAGTCCAACTGAAGTTTCTACCAGTAGAATTTTGACCAATGAAACGTAATGTGATATGTTAAGATCTGTGCCAGATAATGTGATATATGTAGTTCATTCGACAGTACACAGTGTTTTGCCAGGGTGAAGGCTTAAGTGGGAACTTCACCTGTCCATTTTTGTCTTCTGCATCCTTCTTGGAGGTCCTCTATCACTTAGCAGGTTTGGCATCTAATCATAGGCTATCACCTCTGTGCAGGTTCGACTCCCACAAGTGACAATGCTTGAGGACCTGTCTCGGTATGACCTTGACTGTTGATCAGGGATGTAAAACCCCAACTTTGACCTTTTTACCCATATCTGATATCGTCCATACCCATGATGCCTTAGATATTTTTCTACAGAAAAGTGCAGTCATCTCTGTGTATGAACAACAATGACCTTGACCCTTCTTAATGTCTTATTATCCTGGGTGCAGACAATGGCAGAGACTGGTACAGAAGAAGAAGAAAGGACAGGTGAAGGTACGACATTAAGCTACAGTTGTACATCCACCTGTCCAATCTGGCCATTTTATCACAGGCAGAAATATGTCTGCATCGATGTCAAATGATTTAATGACGTTGACTGCACAAATATGTAAACATGTACGTAAGGCAATGATTAAGCCTTGCAGATTGACTGTTTGGAATTAGTGGGTACTGGAATATCCCAACATAATTGGAGATTTTAATATCTCTCAATACGTAAACTATGTGGTTTTGTACTACTTGGTGTCATAACTTGGCACTCACATTAACTTGGCATAAAGTGGAAAGCAACATACGGAACACAGTTGGTTGTCTTCAGCAACATTGGTACATTTGGCATACCATATACAACATGGCAACAGAAATAAATAATGAATATTTAGGGGAATTCAGGATGCTAATTTGAAATGGATATTACATTATTGCCCTTTTTTAAAACAATGTAAAAAATATAGTTTGAATCTTTGGTGGGTAGAGTCTACTTACAACCAATACTTGGGTCAATGCATGTTGGAAACAAAATAAATCTGCAATTAAGCAACAATTGTAAAGTAGGTTCCTGGGCACAAACCCTAGCTATAGAATCTGGAAACAGATATAAGCGAACAAAAAAACCCTAAAAATATTTTGGAGTTCCAAAGCAGATCAGGATTATCTCTGAGGAAGACTGAGCTACAGGTAAATATAACCCCAATCTGATGTATAGCTTTTTGAGTTATGTGCAGAGAGAAACAAAGAGACAAACAGACATCATTATACAATACCATACATCTTAGGGGAGGGAATTATGAATTTGTGTTGGAACTGTGCCAAGTTATGAGGCCACACAATACACATAAAGCCACTTGAGGATACCAATTCGCCAATACGTAGAAGCTGCAGTGAGTAGGTAGGTGTGGAGCCGTGATTTAAGTGCTACAATAGATCCACACTACTGTACCAGTTGAGAGTTTAGTTTTATCAGTGATTGTAAATTGGTTATGTATGTCAATGTTTATGTCCAAAAAAGAAGTTGTTCTAACCAAGTGTGAATGTCTAAAGCAATACAGGAACTAGAACTCAGAGGATGTGGGTTCAATCCCAGGTACAGGCAGATACATAGTGGCTCGGATGACCACTTAAAATGGCGGTCCTCTGTCATTGGGTCCTTTCCCCAGTGGCAGGTTAAAGAACCTCAAGGACGTTGATAAATGGTCATCCTTGAGCCTCTATCTTCCAGTTAGGGGAATGTCAGTTACTTGTGAGTTGGGGCTGTACAGTCGGATTGGTTAAATAGCGCTTTGAGTCCTGTACTATATGGAGATATTGTGCTGAGTATAAATACATAATAATAATAATAATAATACAGCAAACATCCGAAAATATCCACTGAAATAAAGATTTACTTCAAAACAATATCATTGCCTAATTTTACATCATAAGTACATTTGCAACAAAAATTGGTGACATTTACTCCATCATTGACTTACAATAATTGGGTTGTTCCACTAAGGACGTCTTGTCTGTATCCAGACCTTGGCTCACCCACCTGGAAACCATCCTGTCATGAGTCTCTACGGCTTGTCTGACACACTTCCCTTCTTGCCTATACTGTTACTGTCTTGTCTGGAAGAACTTCCCTGCCTGACTGGTTAAGTACATGAGCATCACCTCCGGATAGGCCATTCTCCCAAACTGACCATATTTGAAAGGAAACCAGTCTGTCGTAAACATTATCAATTGGTCACTTCCTGTCAACTCTTTGACTTTTAAGAAACTTTGACATTTAGGATAAGTGTTTTGACCTTTTGTTCCGACATTTTGACTTTTGACCTTTGAGAAGCATTTGAGGTTCTTAAAAATTTTGATAATTTGGAACTTAGACAAAACTTGCAAATTTGCCAGGAAAAAATTGAAAAAAAATTACATAACGTGGGGTTTTCAACAGTTTTAGCGGACTTTTTATTTGTTTGAAATAGCTTTGAAATTTGTTGGAAATAGATTGGATTTTCTTTAGAAATTTGTTGACAATTTGAGAAACTCTCTTCTGTTACAGTAGTGTGAATCTCAAATAAAACTTCTTGGAATAATTAGGTAGTCCTGAAAAGGACTGATACATGCCAGCTTCTTCTGCCCCCAGGGTATTTGGTTGACACATCTTAGATCCTGCCCTCCTGAGCAGCCTATGCCCCCACGTGATTGAAATAGTCTATCATTGGGTCTCGCTGATGTTTGGTCTCTCTTGAAGGATTCCTGTCCTTCATCTGGTACAAACACCACCTGTTCATTTCGTTGGGTCACTGTAAAACAATGTCTCTGACAACCTTCGGCCTTTGCTCCATGGTGCCCAGTGGTACCCTGAATCTGCTCACTAATACTCCAAACACGTTCTCCACCACCCTCCTGCCCCTGGAGAACCTGAAGTTTGCTATTCTCTTTTTCCATGTGAGTTGTCTTCTGCTGTAGGGTTTCACCATCTATGGCACCAATGCAAAGGTGTTGTCACCCAGCAAGAAGTTGTGCAAATTTGGCCCTCCCTCCCCCAGTTGTTCAGGTGGTGGAAGCCCCAAGATGCCATCCTCGATCTTCTCTCTCAAATCACTTCTGTTACGAACCTGTGCATTTGGCGAAGATCCACTTGACCCCACAATGCCCCAGAAGCAACTGCATTCTGCTTCGACCCTTTTTCCAGTTTTCAGGGTCAGTAGGGCAGTGGAAACATTCATCCTGGAATGGACTGTTCCACGGTGTCAATTATCTCAAATTGGCAACAGTCCCCAACTCCAAGAACAACAACAACAACTAAATGTTACATAATCTAACTTCTAGTATATATGTACACTTCAAAGCAAAATATACACCATGAACATTGATATACATGTAAAATGCCGTTACATTAAAATAGTGTAAAACTCAGACAGACTAGATTTACATGATATTGTGACCTTGCAAACGTCACCCAATTGAACACCCCTCACTGTGCTTGACCTCTGAAGGTCAAGATTATGACATACATGTCTTTTCCAAGTTAAGCGGGATGACCTTAAAAATAGATCACCCACTGACCTTGATAGCCAAACTCAAAGGTCAAGTTTTTGATTCACAGGTCATATTCATGTCAGTATGTGTTGACCCTATATTAGGTCATCTCCTGACCGTGACAGCCAAACTCAAAGCTCAAGCAACAATTTGAATCCAAGCGAGTTACAAAAATACAGACATACTACAACTTTTACTGACAAGCTCTTCTGTAACCCTGCCCATTGCATTATAGAATGCCCCTGATCCAAAATTGAAATGCCCTGCAGGCCATCAGAGTACTTAAACCATGTGATTGTGAAAATGATAAAATAGAATGAATTTGATGATAACCTGGAGGCCAAGAGAAGGAAGCCTGTAACCTAACAAGGTCTCAAACCCGTGAACGCCATTGTTGACCAGCCTTGGAACACGCTGCCGAGCCTCACCCCCCCCCCCGCTCAAAAGGGGTGTGAAGTTAGAGAAACACACTACCTTCTAAAGGACACTCCAGGTAAGGGAGGGAGGATGGGAATAAAAAGTCCTTGTTCACTCTTCAGATTCTTGGCACATAATGAATTATCCCTAGAATTTTTGGAGGGAAATGCCATGAACTATTGGCAACAGCCAATGGATTTGAAGAACACCCTGGTCTTAAAGTGGTGAACCCCTGACGACCCCTTTCTTGTGTTATGTAATTTAGACTGGTACCCTACCCCCTGCCAGCTAAGGTTAGAGCAAAGGGCTGACTGGGCCAATGCCTGGACACTGCCCCCGAATATCCTGTTTACTACAAAAGCAACAACCAATCATTTCCTCGAATTTCCAAGGGCAAGGACGAGCGTCATTTTGAATTACAAAAACGTGACCATTTTTAGGGACATGTTTGTAAATATTATGGCTCTCTGATAATGGAACAACAATAAACTACAGTGTAATTTGTAAAAAATTATATCATCAATCCTACCTACTTTAAAATGTCTGCAATGCATATATATGTCCCCAAGCTACCATTGTTTACATATTACTGCAATGCACGAGGATTTGTTTTCATTTTTATTTATCTTCTAATTTTCGTCAAAATAAATCAAATATACTTTATTATATAATTTCTTATTCTATTATTCATTTATAATACATGTTTTTTCTTGCGTATCTTAAAATACTCAATGTTTACGTTTAATTTCCCATCATTTTCGCCATTTGTTTGTCAGATAAGACCTGACATGGAGACAAATAAAATACGATAAACCAGGAAATGGGCGTGGAATATGGAATGGTCCATTCAGCAATGATGACTCGGCAGACCTGGGGGAAAAATGTGCAGATGGTGATTCAGCCAACCAACCGGTGATACTGCAAGTAGGTGTAGGTCTCTCCTGTTACCAGGTGTCTAAGCGTTATTGCCAGTTTCAATCCAACTTCTAAGGGCTTCCTGAAATTGGTGACTGACTTCATCCTGACAGCAAGTCAGGTCAGGAACTTGACCCAGACAAGCCGGGATGTACTACATCCTGTCGGGAGATGAAATCGACCCAACATTTTTGCTCATATTTCTGGATTTTGGTCCCCGACTCCTGACTTTTGTAACTGACTCTAGATTCGTAGAGTCAGTTATAGTGTCGGCTCCAGTGGAACACCCCCATAAAGTTGAAGTGATTGTTTGTGCGGGACCACATATAATGCTTTAGCTTGGTCTCAGGCTCAAATTTGAGGATTTTTGCACTATTTGGTTGAGTCCATGGATTCAACTCAAGGAATTATACAAAAAAAATTGATATGACTGAGTGGTGAGATTAACTTTGAGCCTACCCAGGAAGTGTCTCATGTTTTGAGACCTAGGTGTCCTTTCGATAAGACGTTCATCATTCTGTTAATGATCATAAAATGCATATGTTCAGTAGTACGTGGGTTGAAAACAAGCTGAATTTATAGAATTGATGTAATTTAGTTGTTCAGTCTTTTGGCACAGGCACGTCTTAATTGAGTCAGATTTTGTGAAACAGATTTGATAAACAAAACTTGGGTGAGATTAAAATTTGTAGCAAGGGGCTTACCCTGAGATGTTTCAAGAAATCGGCCAAGGGTTTTTCTGTCCCCTCAACTGAATGCCAGTCTGTCTTTGTCCTTATATTTTCCTGCCCAACCTAATGTGGGTACCAGTTTATTTTCCTGAGTAAAGAGGGTCACATAGATACCTTGTATCTTGTCAAAGGAAACAACTGCGATGGGTACGATTTTCATGAACAGGACACAAATAGGTTTATTTAATGTTACATTGTTATTACATACAATGGAAAATCGATGATATTTTGCTGGTTGGAAAGTACGTTAGTGAGTATTGTCACAATACATGTTGTGTTATACAATGTTTTTGAAATAAATGTCTGCAGAAAACTAAAGACTCTCAATTGTGTACTATAGTTTTCAAATGGTTAACTCCCTCTTCAAAAACGAATGTAGAAACAAAGACACAGTCATAAATGAAAAGTAGAAGTGTGAATTTCTTTTGCTCTCTTTTTGTATTGGGAACACTCTGGAAATATGGATATTTTACATACTTGTAGTGATATCAGGGGCTGTATTCTACAACAACACTTAGATCATTTCTAACTTAGATTTCCAGTATTTCTTGGAATTCAAGTAAAAAATGATGAAACTTAACATTCCTGACTTTTGTGTTAGGAAGTGCAAGAAAAACTTAAGTGAAAAACCTTCCCTTACTTAGATCTAAGGTCACCTTATTTAAGTATTGTTGTAGAATATGGCACCAGATACAGTTTCATACAAGTAGAGTTGTAGCTAGTGTAGGCACACAGATTGTATGCATCAGTGTAGTTAGACTGATGCTTATGGTCAACAAGGATGAAAGGGGTTTGGGTTCACCAGCGCGAGCTGCAAAGCCATCAGAGAAATGAGTAGAGCACTGATGTGGTCACCCATCCCAGTACTAAAGTAGCCTATTGTCGCTTAACTTCAGTGAGGAGACAGGCACTCATCACGCTCTATCACAGTTGAAGAAAGTCTGGAGACAAAAAAAAGTGCGAGCCTTGCTAGAGCTCACGCTTAAAAACTCCGTACGTACACTGTCAAAGACAAAGGTCAAAGTTATGGTTTTACGTCCCATTCAACAGCCAGGGTCAAATTGGGACAGGTCCTCAGCATTGTCACTTGTGGGAGTCAAACCTAAACAGATGTGACAGCCTGTTATTAGATGCCAAACCTGCTAAGCCACTAGACCCTCGAAGATCTTCGTACACCATCAATGGTCTAGATTTGTGACATTTGTCTATGTAAAGTTATTCACACCCTATAATATTGCAATTATTGATAAAAAATCTATCAATATTGGAAGGGGTTTCTGCGTTTTCAGCTGAATTTCGGTAGTTGCCAAAATTTTGACATTTTCCAAAAAAAGCCACTTCTTGCATAAACGATCGGGGGCAAGCATTTAATTAATAAATAAAAAAATACAGCATGAAATTTATTCATAATGCTTGATCAATAGAAAGGTAGGATTTATGCTAAATTCTTGCTCCTTTAAAATAATCAATGATGGCCTGATAAATCATCCTCCCATTGGTAAATATGGAGATGAAGAAAACATGTGCAGAGAATGATGTATCAATATCAATGAATCTTTACTTGATTTCGACTCTACCGTCTGCCCACATGGATGAGCAAATAAGGGCGCTGAGTGCATACGTCTACCAAGACCTGTAATTATAAGTAAATGGGAAAATCTGGAAATGTTTTTGTATCAAGACGATGACTCAGATGTCTCAAAATTTTATTGGATCTAAGAAGGACCAAGACCTGGCTTTTTCAAGAAGTGCCAACCAGTAACATTTGCAGAATTCTGCTGACAGGCAGACAAATGAACTGTCATGAAGATAATATCTCCTTGACGGAGATAATGACCATAATTGCCAATTACATTAATGGACATTAGATGTATTAAACCACTGTGACCTTGTGGATAACACACTCACCTAGGAACACAGAAGACTGGGGTTCAGACAGATACATATTGTCTCAGAAGATCACTAATAATGGCAGTCTTCTGTCATGGGGTATACTTAAAAACCCAAGGGATTCCTTTAAATGGTCATCCCTGAGACTTTCACTTAGGGGAATGTCAGTCACTGGAGAGTTTTGGGTGTGCTTATGCATTGAGGATGGGTCAGAGAGTACTTTGATTTTATTTACTTATTTTTAACTTGCAACTACCATCTTTTCCACATGGGGGGGCTCAGTGGTGTAGTGGTTAGAGTTCTTGCCTCCAACCTCTGAGGCCGTCGGTTCGAATCTTGGGCCGGGTACCTCATGTTGGAAAGTTGGTAGTTACTTGCCGATGTCCGGTGGTTTACAGAGCAGTATGCACTGGTTTCCTCCACCTGTAAACTACCCATCGCAATATGACCCTGGCTGTTGAACGTGACGCAAAACAACAAATAAATCTAAATCTTTTCCACATAGGGTTCGGGGTTTGAACTGTCGACCTTAGAGGTTTGAGGCAAGTGTTTACCACTGCACCACCGTAGTCCCCTAGATAGTCCCTCGAGTCCTTGTAGTAAAAGAAAGATTGGGCTAAGTATAAGTATAAAAAGTACAAACACGCAGACAGAAAAGCAGCTCTTACTCTGTTAGAATGTGACACACTTGTATGATAGAAAGTGCAGTATTATTGCACAAACCTCAATATTGCCCAAACCGGAAGACGGAATATTTCATGAAAAATGCTTGTCATCTATGAACCTCGTGCACTGTCACATGCCATATGGGGAAGTAGAAGTGACAACAAAAATAAATTAAAAATCTTCAGGACTTTCAGTATGCTTATTGTAGAATATTGGGGTTCCGGTTTCTAGTAGAAATTGATTGTCACCCCTTAAAAACCGCCTCTTGTTTGTTATTTTGATGTTATGTTAGCAAAATATCGTTATAACTTGTGCTAAAGTGAATCCATATTTTGCACAAAGGAAATCCATGAAACTTCACTAAAACAGGAAAATATTGTGTTTCTGTCCCAGTTGTGCAAAGTCACGGCGTGGTTAAAATGAGTAGCATTTTCTTATTTCTAAACCAATTTAAACAAGTTTTTCACCACTTTAATAAGTTTAAACAGTATTCATATTGGAATGTATTATATAGGATTGTATAGGTCTGTTATACACTGAAAGGGGTCGTGGTGGCACAGTGGTAATGCACTTGTCTCCCACCTCTGAGGTTGGCAGTTCAAACCCGGAACTTATGTGGGAAAGTTGGTAGTTGCTTACCGATGGTCGGCAGTTCATAGTACAGAACCTTGACCAACTGTATGTGCTGGTTTCCTCTGCCCACAAAACTACCTGTCTTGATATGACCTGTACAGTGTTGAAAGCCACACAAAACCCCAAGTAAATAAATAAATGCTATACATGGAAGTGTTACGTACATATATTAGGAAGACTAGTGAATCCTGTTTACTTATGGTCAAAATCTACCATTTGTGATTTTCTGTTTGTCCTGTTGTAATTAGGGATGTATAATGTAGCATAAAATAAATGCCAACAATCAAGCTAAAAGTTGCATTGGTTCTTGTTTAACAATTGCATGCAGAGTAGATCACACATACTATATGCAAATATTCGCAGACACATCCTTGTGATTTGACAAGATTGTGACACTGTGTATATTTGGCAATTTGTTTACTTTCGGTTTAATTGTGAGCATAATTTTCGTTTCACATTTCTCCTGGGCTGGTAAAAAGTCAGCAAAAATCTCAAACTCAAATACAGTTTCAAACTCCAACTCAATCCGGTATAAGTATAAACTCAAATTTGGGTTTTCTCAAGTGAAATCTCACCTGAGGAGTGTATGCTCAAATTCAATTTTAAAAACATGGTCAAACAAAATTCCATCCTTAACTGATGCAACCTTCTTTGTAGAAATTTAGACATTTAAGACTCATTTCAGGCAAGCTTTAAAATAATCCCTAAAGATAGGGCTTACAATGAGTGTGAGTTTAAGTGTTTAATTACTTCCCAGTAAACATTGCAAACGTTTATAAATGTTTAGTAAACCTATAAACGTTTTTAAAACCAACTATAAACCTAAATATTGACAATTATTCAAAGTTATGGGTTTATAAACGTTTCAGCAACATTATTGGTTGGTATATAAATGTTTAAAAACGTTTTTAAACGTTTTACAAAGAGTCAAGAATATGTTAAAATAATTTTATGGATGATGATGTCAGCACAGCCATTTTAAAGAGAAACTGGTGAAAAATTTCTGTAAGTATATCTCGCTGTATCACTTTTGTTTGAAGCCATCATTACATTCTAATTAGAGATATAAAAGTATATAATATTGATGATATTAATACTGTTATATCTCTACTTAGAATTTAATGATGGCTTCAAACAACAGTGATACAACAAGATATGCTTACAGAAATATTTCTCCAGTTTTTTAAACGGTGTACAAACTGTTTAAATTTTTATAAATGTTTATGCTTAAACATTTATAAACGTTTATAAGCGAACGTTTAGGGACCCATCATTTTAAACCTGAACTAAACCGTTCATAGTTAGGTTTATAAAAATTTATAAATTTTTATTGCGTTAATACATCCTATCCAATGGACAATTGCTTTACCGGTCGGCGCGACCGGTCCCACCAAACGCCAGAAAAAGACGTCCTGTATATAATACCAGCAGGACCGGTCAGTAGTGTGCATTCGCTAGGTGGCGCATCATACTTGCTTCCTGTCTAGACAGAGTGACGTCAGTTCATCTTTTTCGTTTGGCGCGTGTAGTGTGTAGACGCGTTTTGAAGTTTGAAGAAAACGCGGTTTATTCTACGAATTTAAAGCTTATTTTCATCTGAAAATATATATTTTGTGTTACTTACATATCATGGCCTCTCCAGGACTTAAATGAGGCAGTATCCAGCATTTTATGGCCAGTTTTGAAGTTTTTCTTTGTGCTTGTCGTCGAGACGAAGCCGTGGGTGAGAGGTCGTGTGTTGTCTTTGCAGCATTCCTTCTTCTGCTCAGAAATGTATATTTACCTCGATTCGCCCTCCATTAATTTCTACATTGTCGAGTAACACTGCGTGTATGTCGACGAGAAGAATTTAGAAGGAAAGAAGAATGCATCGTCTGATGTCATCACTTCCAGCTTATGCTCCATAGTTAAATGCGTATCACGTGACCAGGTCTGTGTCACGTGATACGCATTTAACTATGGAGGTCACGTGATACGCATTTATCAATGGAGGAATCGTATTTTTTCAACAAAAGTTTTCATCAGAAGAAGACAACCATTTTTTATTCAACACCCATTTTTAACTGGTAAGAAGAAATCCAGCAACTCGCCTGTTGGTGTGAAGATATTAGATGACATTTGGTCACTGCAATCTGCGTGTTTTTGAAGTGCCGGTCATGTGACTTCACAGATCTCCATACACGACCGGCAAGGCTAGCAGAAGAAATTGTGGCTCCACAGACCTCCAAGTGTGACCGGTTCAGCTAGCAAGAAGATGACCAGGTCTAGACCCCTTGTGCTGAATTTTACCGGTACCAGCTCTGCTCAGACTACCGGTGAGGTCTCCAGCTAGCCCTCTCCCCCCTTTGACCCTACCTTGGTACGGGTACTGGGGCAGGTTGAGAGTAATTAAGAAGAGCTACCAACCGGTTACAGAGGATGGGCCTACCGGGAACCGGTTATAAAAGTTGCTCCAGCTAGCTGTCCAGGCCACTGATTTTATGCTGCCTACAATACCGGTTACAGAGTCTACCCACTGGGTGCCGGCTACACAGCCCTCATTGACCAGTGTGCTTCCCCTTAGCCGGTTACAGAGCCAACCAGACCGGTTTACAGGCAGAAAATACAGGTGAATTAACCAGACTGACCCTGGCTGTTTGAAGAATCTGGTTACAGAGAGAATTTTCTGGTTACACAGAGTTCTGCTGCTCCCACCATCCCAGTGCTGACAGCAGGCTAACCAGTTACAGATTTTACCGGTTACAGAGAGAATTTACCGGTTACAGACAGGTCTGCTGCTCCCACCATCCCAGTGCTGACAGCAGGCTCCCCGGTTACAGAGTTTACCGCTTACAGAGAAAATTTTCTGATTACACAGATCTACTGCTCCCACCATCCCAGTGCTGACAGCAGGCTAACCAGTTACAGAGAGATCTGCTGCTCTCACCATTCCAGTGCTGACAGCAGGCTCACTGGTTACAGAGAGATCTGCTGCTCTCACCATTCCAGTGCTGACAGCAGGCTCACTGGTTACAGAGTTTACCGGTTACAGAGAGAATTTACCGGTTACAGAGAGATCTGCTGCTCCCACCATCCCAGTGCTGACAGCAGGCTCACTGGTTACAGAGTTTACCGGTTACAGAGAGAATTTACCGGTTAACAGAGGTTACTGGTTACAGAGAGATCTGCTGCTCCCACCATTCCAGTGCTGACAGCAGGCTCACCAGTTACAGAGAAATCAGTTGTTCCCATGGGCAGAAGGCAACTTAAGGCAACAAGTCCAGTGAGGACAACAGGGTCACCAGTTAGAGATTTGCCGGTGACAGTCAGATAGACAGGAAGTTCTTCAGTAAATTGCCTCAACCAACCGGTTACAGAACCTACCGACAGGTTCTGGCTTACACAACCTCCAGGGACCAGTAGCTTCATACCAAGCCGGTTACAGAGTCTACTGGTCTGGCTTATAGACAGAAATTCTGGTGAAGAAACCTGATTGAAACTGGAACACCAGCCTACCAGATTGCCAGATCCACCAAGGGATCAAATAATGATAGAGCTGTGGCTGTCTGAATGCTTGGTTACAGAGAAGCACCAGTTTACTGGTTCTTTACCAGTTAAGTGGCTTACCGGTTACTGAGAAGTGTTGGTTACAGAGAAAACCTTCTGATTCCAACATTACGGACAGGAAGAAGGCAGTTCTGTTAGATAAGCCTACCTCTGCTGAGACGTAGTCGCCCAGTTCTGCCAGCTCAAATGAGTTTTTTCGCAGAACTATGGATCCACCAGGAACCGGTTACAGAGCATTGCTTAACCTATAACCGGTTAGGCCCTGGTACTGGGCAGGTCCACAGGACTGGCTAACAGACCAGCAAAGTATTTTAAGGGTCCAAATGGCCATCTTAGACCAACCAGTTGCTGTCTGAGGAATCTGGTTACAGAGAAATTCTTAGACCAGTCACTCGTCCTGGTGAGATGACTGTCTCAACCTGCCTGATCAGTCAGCCAGTTACTCTTGCCAGTGAGATGCGGAACTCAACCACATTGGTCAGAATACTGCCAACAAGAAGTCTGCTGTACCAGTTATTCTAGAGATGCCATTGATCCAGCCTCCGAAACTGGCCAACCCAGCTTGCCTTTTTACCCAGCTCGTGACCAGTGTCAGCTGACACCAGGGGCATGAGTTTGCAAACTCAAGCTTTCCCTCAAGATTACAACCCTTTTCTGGTTTGTCACAACTGAAGCAATGGGAAATTTATCTGTTAATTAGACCAGGTGTCACAGTGTTCTTAAATGGCTATTAGTGTTTCCACAGTGGGGTTCTGTGGAAATGACCTTATGTCGCAGATCCCCTTTGGATGGTTTCCTACTGTGTGGATCAGTGAACCTGTCGCCAGTGTTGACACTGGTATTTTTGCACCAACCTGCCGGTTCAAACTTGGGCCACCCTAGGGGCCAGCCTCAAGTTTATATGAACCTCTCAGGAAGGCTACACCCTCCCCTGCCAGAAACGACCAGTTTGACCAGTTCTCCAGGCAGGATTTTGGTTCAGTATCCTAAATGATTCAGCTGGAATTTCAGGAGCCACATGAACCTCTCTTCAGCCAGAGGAGTGACTAACCTCAAGGTTGCATACTCCCTCACCCCTTTCAACCAACAAGGAAATGCCAGCTCCCACCAAACCAGTCTCCAACATACACAATCTCTAGTAGCTCTGTGTCAGGAGTAAGTTTGAATGGTATCATGAAAAATTAGAACTGGACCTCGAGCAAGTCTTTGACTTGAGAGACTACCAGTTCAGCCTGAAAGAGGGCAAGGTGAGACCCACCCTAGAGTATTTGCAGACGTTATCTGCAATCCAGAAACTTCTCTCCGGATCGACATGCCCGATCCAGCGGCTCATGCCCCTGATAGCATTACTCACAGCCATAGCAAAGCCCGTCCACATAGGTGGCCTTCCTCATCAGGCCGATACAGTGGCACTTGATAAATAGCTGGAGAGTACCTGAATCACCAAAAGGTGATCCCAGTTCACTCCACCCTCAGCTAAAATCGTGGCTGCAGGAAGACCATGTGCTTCAAGGTCAACCATTACACCTACTGTATATGCTCTGCAAATCCTTATAGATGCATTTAGACGGGTGGGGTGCTCACTTAAGGGAACACACTGCAAAGGGAGCCTGGCCCCTTCCGAAGCAAGTTACACTTTAATATCTGGAATTTAAGGTGGCCTTTTGGCCCTAAAGAGTTCCAAAACCTCTGCTTGAACAATATTGCTGTTGTAGCTACAGACAACACCATGGTGGTTGTCTGTATAAAGGGAGGATGGAATCGGACCCCCTTTGGGCCCTCTTGTGGAGAATCCTGACCTGGTGTACCAGACACAGGTGACTCAGAACCCGAAACATCCACAGCCGGCTGAATGTGATAGCAGACAAGCTATCCAGGCTAGGACAGACCATTCAACAAAATGGTCCTTCCATCCAGAGGTATTCAAGCAATATGCTCCCGGTGGCAGCATCCCCAAGTGGACCTGTTTGCCACCAGGTTCGACAACTACATCTCTGTCTCACCAGTTCCAGATCCTCAAGCCTGGGCAGTAGATGCCTTTAGTCTACCTTGGGAGGACCTGGACCCATATGCCTTCCCACCAGCAGCTATCTTGGGCAAAGTGGTGGGAAAGTTGCAGGACCACCCGTGCAACAACTCATACTGATTGCACCAGGGTGGTCCAACATGCCTTGGTTCTGGGACCTGGTAACCATGTCCAGTCAGATCCCACTGTGTGCACTTTCTGCCTGACTTTTGACTCACTCAACCAGACCCTTCACAGGAACCTGGTAAATCTGAGTCTACATGCCTGGCCCCTAGAGCCCCAGCTACCAAGGAAGCAGGGCTTCCCTGAGGCAGTGGCAGCTCGAATTGAGGCTCCTCCAGAGGATCAAACAGATCAGTCTATGAGGCAAGTGCACCATATGTTTTACACGTGGTACCTCAGTAATCAGATGGACTTCTGGGCACCACCTTTAAAAGCTATAACTGACTTCCCTTTGTACCTTTTCAAGACAGGAAGTTACAGCCGGACACCATTGATGGCTATAGACCAGCCATTGTTAACAATTTGGGAATTTGCCCATTAGTGTCAGCAACGATGAAAATCTCACTGATCTCCTGGATAGTTTCCACAGAGACAGATCCAAGGGAAGAGGGGCATCCCCTCTTGGAACCTTTCCCTGGTTCTACACCAGCTGACAAGGTTCCTTTTTGAACCCCTTAAGGAGGCCTCCCTGAAGCACTTGACTATCAAGACTGTCTTCCTGTTGGCCTTAGGTTCAGGCAAGCGAAGGGTGAGATCCCTGCTTGGCTGCATAACAACCTCAGACACCAGATTGGTCCATGGTGTCTTTCTACCCCTCAGCCAGCCTTCCTTCCAAGAATCGGCTAGCCAAAGAGAGTCCAGACAGTGTGGCCCCTGTGGTTAATGCAGCCCTGGTCCCCACTCTGGATAGGTCACAGGTCCTGGTGTCCAGTCAGAGCCCTGTGTTACCATCTGGGTAGGACCTCAGATCTTAGGCATAACAAGGAGCTGGTCTTGTCTCCTTCCAAGAAAGTTTTCGACAAGGACATCTCTCCTACCACCATCTCCTCATGGATCAAGCTACTGTGATCCTATGCTATGAACTCTCTGACCAGTAAGCCCTCGCCTTGCATCAGGTCAAAGCCCATGATGTTAGGGCTTTTGCTGCTTCTAAGGCATTCCAGTCAGGAGTCTCCTTAGAACAGTCCTCAGCCTTCCACTGTAAGTCATATATCACCTTCACACAGTTCTGAAGGATGTGGCTGGGGCTGATTTAGAGCCTCTTTACTTGGGCCTAGTAGTGGCTGCTCAGCAGATCCACAAATAGCCCTTATATTGAGATTTGTATACATGTACATAGTGTAAATAGCTCATGAATCTAATTGACATGCTTCCTTCGGGAGGTTTATTTGCCTTCTGGGACTGAACTCATCCCTCTCTTCCCCTACCTCAGAGCAGGTCTGTAAGAAGGGGGGGGGCAATGCTGGTATAGCCCCGGCAACCGGGCTCTGGTAACCACCATGGACCTATAGGTCTCCTGACTAAGTCAGCCTAGACCGTAGGGTAAAAATTTTGTTACCAATTATGAGTTCATTCTAAGTCCGTAGTAACTTACCCGCCGACCAAGCGGTAGTTATTCAGCAATTGTCCATTGGATAGGATGTATTAACGCAATAAAATTGCAAATTTAATAAGTAAATTAAATTTTTATAAGTTAATACCCTATCCAATGGACAGGCAAGGCCCTCCCAACCGACCCCGCTATCAGCTTACTAGGGGTCTAAATCTGTTTAGACAACGAAAAAAGATGAACTGACGTCACTCTGTCTAGACAGGAAGCAAGTATGATGCACCACCTAGCGAATGCACACTACTGACCGGTCCTGCTGGTATTATATACAGGACGTCTTTTTCTGGCGTTTGGCGGGACCGGTCGCGCCGACCAGTAAAGCAATTGTCCATTGGATAGGGTATTAACTTATAAAAATTTAATTTACTTATTAAATTTGCAAGTTTGTAATGTTTACTGGGTTGAGACTAAAGTATTATATATATTTAAGGGAGTGTTCCACTGGAGTCGACTATACAACTAGCCCAACAACTTTAGGGTTGGGTAGCTGAGTCGGGGATCAGGACCATTTTTGGGCGGGAAAATGAAGAGTCCAGACCTGAATTAGGGCCGGGCTGTTTCCTATAAGATTGAATTTGAAAGCCCTAGCACAAGTCCTAGAGGCATAACAGACAAGTTGTAGGTTATCTTGACCAGCCGTAGTGACAAACCAACAAGACTGCAGTAGGGTACTGATTCACCTTGGCAAAACTGGCATTAAGTACTGGCAGTCCAGTTTTGATGAATTTCTGGGAAAAAGAAGGATCAGGTGTCAACCAATCAACAAATCGAAAACTAGGTCAATACTAAATATGTGGATCCCATCATGTGACTAAATGTACAACACTGACATTTTTTAAAAGTTTTTTTTTCAGTTTTGGACTATAATACTATATAAGAAAATAATCAACCTATTTCTGATTATGGCAAAAAGGCATTTAAAATAAATGTTCATTTCAACAGTATTGCATGTTATTCAAATAAGCAAGAGATGTGCTGAGAGTGTCTCCTGCGACAATAACAACCTTCTTGCTTGTTCCTGTCTTTGATACCCCAAATTTGATGTACCCATGTACCCTTTTTCTTTTCTGATGATAGATCTAATATATTGGGAAAAAATACAAATAAAGGTGAAACTTGCTTTATGTATTATCCACGAAACAATGTATTTGACCTAAATACTAGCACATATGGACTGGGAAATATTTTATTTCAAAATCATAGATAACCAGTGTTGCTGATGTCTAAACAATTGCTGAGTTTCCTTTAATTTTTCATATTTGTAGCTTAATTATCTAGGTTGAAAAGTAAATCCTGATAGTCCATGTGTGGGCATTGACATGATACTGTAAATAAATGTATAGTTTAGCTCTTGTATGACCGAATAAAAAAGAGTTGAGGTTTTACGGTCTGTTCAACAGCCAGAGCCATCTTGAGACAGGCCCCTAGTATTTTCACCTGCTTTGGTCGAATCCACAAAGAGGTTACATCCTGTTACTAGATGCCAAACCTGCTTACCTACTACGTGACTGAGGACCTAGCTTGTATGCCTTAGCAATGTGAAATCAATTTAATGACAAATATAGACAATTACACCTTTTCATTAACTTTTTTTACTTCACCTCATATAAGACACCCTCACATTAGAGTTTTAGTTTTCAGAGTGTGTCCCTCAAAAAAACTTTGTAATACTTAAATGTAACTGACATTTTGTAAGCAATGTCCATCCTCTGTCATTGACCAGGATGAACCAGTGAAACAAAGATTTTTTTTTGTATTTTTTCTCACTTCAAACACACACACATTGGTGAATATGATGTATAATACAAACAGAATTAATGGCCCAAACATTTTTGACAGAAAAACCAACCTTGTATTACTTTGCTGGTGGACTTTCAGTTTGAGAATCACCCAAGATAACTAAACCTTTATGTACCAGTTTAATGTAGATTGAAAGAAAATATGTGCATCAAATATATTGAAACTTAGTCCCCACCTCCTCTTTTAGGGAAAGAGCCACATTTATTGTTTGAATATTTTAGGCTAGCTTAAAATCCTATTTCAGTTTTCATTTGTATTTTGTCATCATTAGAATCAGCTAACATTATAGACATGTTATAAATGAGATCCTTAAAGAGTTAGTGGGTTAGCAAGTTTGGTATAAATCACAGTTACCTCTGTGTGGGTTCGACTAACACAAGCGACAGTGCTGAGGTCCTATCCCAATATGCCCTGGCTGTTGAACAGGATGTAAACCACAACTTTATATGGTTAAAAAACACTTTATGTAGATATTTTTGGCCTATAAGACAGGATACTGTAGTGTAAGTGAAAGTCAAATACTTTAGGAGTAATCATTTATCTGATTTATAACTGGTCATTTTTTTGTGGAGCATGGCAAATGCTTAATAATACAATTACTTGTTTTTTTTCTGTATTGCTAACAATATCCTAAAAGCACAAAATGAATTTTCACTTCTAGATACTGTTTCATTTCCAGCAATCAAGCGTATATGCATGTACAGCGGAAACTGCCATTCAGGAACAAAATAACAATTGCTTTGTTTTGGCTCCTTATCTTATCTAATCTAATGTGGACTGTTATAGCGCTTAATCTCCATCACTGATGGAGTCTAAGGCGCAACTGAACATAAAGCAAGGCGGTTAACATTAATCTGAGGACATAGCCAGGTCATACCAGGGAGACACCCACTCAAACGAATAGCTGTTTTGAGAGTAACTTAATTCTTTATTGTTTAGAAACCAACAAATCTTACGTTGCCAAAGGTCAAGGTTAGGGTTTGTTACATGAGTACTTAATTCATTAACTGGTGTTTATTTCAGGTTTCAAAACAATATGAAAGACCAAGAATTTATCATTATTTATCAGATTGAAATAATCTTTATATTCAAGTGATTATACTGAACCAAAAAAGCAAGAGTAGTGTTTTAAGGATTATATCATATTTTGTGCCTATGTACAAATGAAGTAGTGAAATTATTCTATGCCCACTGACCCAACCCTAGACTATCCCCCCTAATGTTAAACTAACCACAAGGATATGCTGTTGAAATCGAAAGCTCAGTTAAAATAAAGCAATATTATTTCACTGGCTCACAGAAACTGCAAGCAATTAAGGGAATTTCCAAAGACCTACAATCTACAATGATCATAATGGCGATGTGGACGACGACTCCATCTTGGATTGCCACACAGAAAATCAACAACTGGGCCTTGCTGGATTAACAGGATATACCTCTTCTTCTAGGGTTATAACTCCCACTGGATTGTCTCTACCAAAACCAGCTACACTTTCTTCCCAAGTCCTTGGAATTCACGACCCCAGTTCCACTGACAGCAACAGATCCCAGCCAAAGGCTCAATCTAAACAGTAAGTGGGTTCTCCTCTGCTCCATAACTACAGAGGCTAGCAACTATTCCAACTCCTCGCATTTGGTTGCTCAAGGTTCATCCCAAGGAACATGCAGATGATAGAAAACCTCTCTCAACAAAACCAGAAACAGCCCACTACGTTGGTGATCCAGGGTCCAAATGCTGAACCTGCAGAGACTTTGGTTTCCCTATTAGCTCCTCAAGTTAAAAACATGTTTTAAGTGAAAATCAAAGGCTCAGCATCTATTGGTTCCACCACCGGGAGGACAGCCTTCCAAGACAGCGTCCCAAGCCTTTTTATTAAGCCAGGTCACAAGGTTACAAGTGCCTCCCATTGGAATCAGTCAACAAGAAAGGAACTAATCAAGCTAGAATTTATTGGCATACCCTTTCTGTATATGACATATTTTTTGCAGTGGTCTTATCAGTTATTTTGCCCTCTGCTTTCATGCATATGGTACGACTAATTGTTCTATAAAATGGAACTAAGTGAACTTGTTCCACTAAACATTAAGTCTCAAAGAGTCTCACAAGTAATATTCTGTGGTTCCTGAGGTGAATATGTCTTGATGTTAGGAGTTATGTTCCTTGAATCTTGATGGTCGGTACAGGACGTAAGCTTGTGTTTTAAGTTGTAAGACTAATTTTCTTGATCATCAAACTTGTCTCTTTGGTTGTAAGGAAATTCGTGTTTAATTAAAAGGTCACATGTTTCCATTTATGGCCAACATAGGGTTCACAATTGACTGGACTATTTCACAAGAATACCATTTGCTACATTACAATGGATTTGGAAGGGTTAATACATAAATGCTAAAACAAGGTGTGGTCACCAGGAATCGAATTTAACTTGAGTGATCCCTACTCTTAACGCAGAAGGCATTAATAGTTTTGTGTGGCGCAATGCTTTCTCAAGACATTCCAATTCCAAATTGTCACCATATTAAATTTTGTGCTTAAATCTACCCAATCCGAATATTACCTCCATACGTTTTGTCCATTCAAACATATCTGTGACACCATAACATTGTTATCGTTCAAGAAAAAAATGGTGTCTAAAGTGCTTGATATATTTGTGAAAGTCTCAATATTTCTGAACAAACAATTATTTCACTGAAATTGTTAAAAAAGTGATATCTAAAATGAAATTAAGCAGAAAGATCTCATTTTTTCATAGCATTTGAGCTTGTCAGTTTCTGCTTTTTGTTCTTCCTGGAATATTATAATGCTAATATATCAAACTTTTTTGAGGGATTGTCAGCACTTAACTTCAAGTTATGTTATTGATGTGAATTTTCAGTTCAATTATCATTTATTAATTGTCTCACATATCATTTCCCATTATTTTAAATGTTTCTTTGTCAAACATGCCAGAGGGGCCACCGTGGCACAGTGGTAACACACTCGCCTCCCACCTCTGAGATCAGCGGTTATAACTCTGGAGCTTATGTGGGAAAGTTGTGGGAAAGGTGCTTACCCAATGGTCGGCAGTTTACAGTATAGAACCTTGACCCACTGTATGTACTGGTTTCCTCTGCCCATAAAACTGCTCGTTGCGATATGACCTGCACAGTGCTGAAAGTGATGTAAAAACCCCAAATACATCAACGTCAGATATATCTGAGGGCAAAGTGGTATCTTAGGTAGAACAGCCGTCTCCCATCTCCCAGGTCGAGGGTTTCATTCCTAGTGTGGTCGGAATTGAAAGATGGTAGTTACTTGCCAGTGGCCAAACATTTCTGTGCCAACATTATTCATTACCATAAGGTGCAAGTGATGGCAGCTGAAGTGATAAATTAAATGACACAAATGTTTTGGAGGAATTTCTAAGTGCAGATTTACCAGTTTTGTTCCAATTTTGCACACTTCATGTAAAGATGTGTTTTTAAGTCTGGTGATGCTTTACATTTACATCGTACATCGACTTTTCTGCTTCTCATAGTGTGCCCTGTTTAACTGGAGGGAATCTAAGACCAGATTTGTTCATCTGGAGAAGTAGGGTAACATCATTACAATTGGACTATAGAATTATAAATCTCATATTTTTTCAATAACAAAACAAGAGCACTCGTAGGCGACCCGAGTGCATTCTTTGCAAATTTGTTTTGCAAAGTTTATTACTCATTCTGTTTGCAAACCACTGACCTGCTTACAAAGCATTTAATAAATGATCTAATAGAATTCGATAGTAACATAATGCTTTCAAACATCTAGGTGTTCGTGGGCTCAGTACTGGGGCCCAGCTTAAAGTTGTTAATTTATAACTGGGCCTGTTTACTGTTTGGCGTTCTACATGTAAACCCCTCTAGCCTCTTTTGGGGATTTATAGAATTACTCAGCCATGTGTTTCAACAGCAGTCTATTGCCATATTGAATTGGAAGCCTGGCAGTGTGTATTCAAAAAAACTTCACCCACCCTTAGTTCCTTCCCCCAAAATTTTCTTTTCTGGTGCTAATGATTGATCTGTAGTTTTTAGGTGCCTGGGGCTGGGGTGAGCTGAGTGCGACTACAGGTTGATAGTCCTGTCATCCAGGGGCATTCTTTGGGAGCTGCCCTGTATACTACCACCTTCAGTTTACCTACTGTAGCCAGGATGCATTGGTCTCTGCCATGTTCTACACATTGCATTGGACCTGGCCAGAGCCTGCCATTGTACTATCTCCAGTATATGTTGCTGTCTTACATCCATACTTTTCCACCATTTTCAGCTCCTAGTAAGTTGATGTCTGACTTGGAATCTCAACTTGTGCTGCATTCATGGTGGTAGACTGGACTGCTACAGCAACTTTAAGCAAGGGGATGTGAAGCAATGGTCTTTCAAGGATTTCCTGCAGTTATGGAATATTATCTTGACTATGTTCAAGGTTCGCTATATTGGAACATACTATAGTTCACAAACATTAATATATGGATCAGGTGGAATGGAACACTTTCCTGAACCTGGATGAAAAGTGTAGGAATGGGATGTTGCTATATGGAGACACTTAGTGGTGATGTGGTTCACCTGAGGAATATCATCAGAAGTACATCTTAAGTGGGAATAAATTGGCTGGTTGTGGTAGCAGGCTTCCAGCAGTCACCCTGAGCGCCTGGTTGTATAAGAGTCTGTACAGGTGTATGTCATGCTTAGAACATTGGACGTTAGGCTCGTTATTGTTTCTACTAATGATATTTGCATTTGACCTCAGGGTCATTGGTGTTTGATGTTTACCTTTGGTTCACGTACCTCGGTGTTCCAGTAACACCCACACCTACGCTCTGTGGAGCCAGCATGTGACAGTCGTTCACAAGGTTGCCACATGTGTTGACCTGAATAGGACCTTCACCTTGGATGGTTGGCCACTGGACAGGGATTCATCTTCATGGGATTTATTTTCATTGCAAGATGGTAAAGAGACGTTCCTTGGACTTATCATTATAATTTACTATCAGATATGTTATTATATTGTTAACATGTGTGACTACTAAAAATAACTCTTTAAATTGTTTTGCTCAGGTTTGTAATGATACATTAAATCATGATGATTGTAGATACTTCCACTATTTTCTAATTCACCTTAATGTCTTAGGTTAGTGTACTCATTATTGGTTGGTGCATAATTAATTCCATCTTTTAATTCAAACTCTGAGTATAGCAATTCACTGAATCATGTATCGTAACTTACTTGAGTACATAGGTATTTCTGGATTAGTAACATATCTTCTAAAATTTTTATTCAATAGCGAATAATTTCTGCTGTAGTATGGTTAGTAAGAAGCAATTAACCCATCTACTGCATGATTGTACATCTGGTAGTTACACTACTCCTTCAAGGCATTGTAATTAGGTAGTTGTGTATGTAACCTTAAATGTCAGACATGTTTATAATTTTGATACTAGCTTCTCATACATCCAATCACACTACTATTAGTGACAGGTTTCATTTAACATGCACCATATAATGTTACATTTTATGTTTTATACTTAATTAAATATGTGTGGATTATTATGTCATGGTATAATCATATGGTACTTAATTTGTTTCACCAATGCCTCTTCAGGCCTTTAGTTATTTTACAAGTTACTTTAGCTACTTATTTTACTACTTACAAGCCGGACTTCCTCGCATGTATATTTGATTCACTACTAAGTCATTTATCTACTTTCTTTTAGGTTTTTTATGGTAATCCTCATTATTGGGGATTGAAGTTATATTCTAACATTTAAAATGCATTCATCATTACATATCAATAAGTTTGGCTTATATATAGATATATACATTGACATGTGTGTACTTGAAATAGGCTGTATTGTAATCATCAGCTGTATTGTAATCACTAGCCCATTAGTAAGGGATTGGCCCTGGAGGGTTTACAATCGCCATGTTGAGTAATGTTAATTCAATCTTACTCTTTTACATATTTTGAATTTTGTTGCTTCCTTTGGGCGGGCCACTCCTTCCTGTGCATACATTCATAATTCATTATGCCCTCATGTATGGCATTGTCAGTTTGTTATATTATAATATTAATTTTGTATTAGTAATGTTGATAACTGTATAACCATTAGTAACAAATCTTTCGTAGTCACATGTACTGATGAAAAATTGCCCCAGAATCAAGGAGATTGAGCTGATCGTGCCAAAATGCGAATCAGTTATTTCTTTTAACAGTTCTGATGCTCCCTAACAATTTCATTTTGATCTGTTCAGTACTTTTAGAGTTACATTGCAAACAAACAAACATACAAACAAGTGAACAGCGTGGGTTATAAATTTTTGCAAAAAATTTGTCAAATAAAAGATGTGGTACTTCCATAGTAGAGAAGGCCTGGAACCTGTTTCATAATCCAATCAATAATGTTTTTGTGTGACAAAGCTCTATTCCATCTAATAGACCATGAAAAGCATTAGACGTTTCCAAAACATGTAGACAAAGACTTGAAATTCATGAAGCACTCATATCTGCCACTGTGGCCTAGTGGGTAGCACACTTGTCTAGGAACTCAGAGGACATGGGTTCAAACCCAAGTACAGGCAGATACATAGTGGCTCGAATGACCACTTAAAATGATGGTCCTCTGTAATTGGGTCTTATCCCCAGTGGTAGGCTAAAGAACCTCAAGGATGTTGATAAATGGTCATCCTTGAGCCTCTATCTTCCAGGTAGGGGAATGTCAGTTACTTTGAGTTGGGGCTGTACCTGTATAGTCGGATGGGTTTAATAGCATTTTGAGTCCTGTAGTATATGGAGATATTGTGTTGAATATAAATACACAATAGAAAAAAAAATACGTTAGGAGATATTAGCTTGCCCAATTCTGTCTTACAGTATCTTGGAAAAGCCACTGTATGTAAGAGTACATTATGTCATGGGATTAAGGTTTTTTCCTTATTACAAATAAACTCGACACTTGATGAAGGCATGAAAAATAGAAATTTAAGCCTCAATTCTGGGGACAAACCCAAAGATTTCATACAGAACTATTTAATAAGCGTAACAAGTGTATCTGTATTGCAAATGAGACGTATATCAATTGTTTTGTGAACTTAGACTTCTTCCGATATCATTTGTGTTTCAGCTTTTAATACAATCATTTGTATACATTACATAGTAAGGACATTATGTTTGCATACCTTCTCTTAATTTAATTAATTGCATTGAAGTTGAGAAATAGAAAGCTAAATTTATCTGGAGTTTTATTTATTGGAATAGAAAGTATGATAAACAGTACTAAACCAGTTGCTTGATAACAGCTCTGTATGAATGTCATTATAATGAACATAGTTGATATACACCTGCTATTTTCTCACCACTCTATCTCTTCCACCACATCAGCAGCGGAAACGTAGCTTCTGTAAAGTTGAGATAAGGGAATTAGCACACAGTTTTACTACGAACCTTAAACCCATTGTATTCAAAAGTGGATCATTAAAGGTCTTCTGATCTTAACTGTGCATTGCATTATGTATACAACATTTTAAGATTTGAAATCAGCATTAGAAAACTTGTACATCATCTTCAAATTATTACCCACACCTCTTATATACTTTATTTTGAGAAAAGATAAGGTTGGTAGATGATTAATTTTAGGTTCATATGATGCCACTTTGACAAATCCTGACAAATATTTATTGGGTTTTCTCAGTACTGTATCAAATAGAAATAAATAAATAAAATTTGACCTTGCTTAAATATGACGTAATATTCAAACTGTGATCCTGGAATTACTTGTAACAAACAGTTTGGCCTCTTGTAAGAGGATGAAGTATCCCGAAATTTCACTTAAATTCAACATTTTTAAAAGAGAAAACAACATTCTTTTTACTCTATCTTATCTCTCTTATCACTACCTCCACATCATTACCTCCAGCGTGTTCTGCTCCAGCATATGAATGTCCAAGTTGTCACTGAGTAAAAATATACCATCTTGTCAGTGTTATAACTGAGTAGTACATTGGTTTGTACGGGTATATAAACCCCGACATTATCTGACCATACCATCAGTTTTCTTGGGTAGTGAACAGAAGAAAGACAAAACTTCAGCCATGCTTCCTCTGATCCTTGCTTTGGTGGCTGGTGAGTAAATATTATATATACTTAATACAATCCTATTGGAGTTGCATAGAGCTTAATTTCTGGCAAAAAAAAGAAAGAAAAGAAAGGAAAAACAGATTTCAAAGTAGGACCTTGTAATAAAGCTTCATCTCTACAAAAGTAATCTCTAAAATAAAGAAAAAGGTTCAGAAGACTTTTTGGTTTAGATTCTCTACCATGTACAATTTATAATTCACCCTTTTCTGCATGGTAATTTGAATTAGATTACTAAAGAAGGCTACTTAAGAAGACTTGCATCTGGAGTTTCAACTGAACAATAATAACACAAAATGCTGAACATTAAAAGGTGTTTCATTGTTTATCTTTTAACCACAGTACTTTGCCTATTCGAATAATTCTATTTGGTATTGCTTTCTTCCTAAATTCTGATGGAAAAATGACTTTGTTGATGATATGATCCTATCTCCCCTCAAAAGACTTTCCTACCTCAAACTAACAGGCTACTCCGTAGAATCGACTTGGCTATGTCTGTGGAATAAAGATAATTGAATTGGTTTCTGATGTTATGCCATATAGTCTGCCTTCAGTAGAGATTAAGCTCTAGAACTAAAGTCTAGAACAGAAAGATGAATCTCTAACTCTATGCTATGAGGTTCCAAATGTCCTTTTTCAGTTGCCAGCGCTGAACAGTGCAACAGGATCTGTCACCTGAATTATGACCCAGTTTGTGGTTCTGATGGACAGACCTATGGAAATGAATGTGAGATGACCAGCTTGGCATGCATGTGAGCAAACATCAATTCTAATGAGCATTAAATGTACAAAAGAATGCAATAATTTAGGGTCTGTTCTAAAGAGTCAAACATTCACCCACCGTATTTTGACCCATGTGTCTGAATCTTAACTATTCTTTAATATGCTAGATGAATTTTTCGCAGAGGCTAAGCACTTCTCCAACCTGCACCTACTCATTACAATATCACCTGTGCTGCGTACTGAAACTACAAATTATACATAAACCATACCACCAGGTGTAACTTATATTTTATTCTAAACCCATGTGTCTTATATATAACCCATATGTTAATGACTAACATATACTATCAAAATTAATTAAGTTAATACAAAAACGAGGCATTACCGGTTAGAGTATGGGTGTTTCTGACATATAGTTATAATGGCCATTAGAAATTTAATTCACCTGCTCCAAGTTTTAACATGTTGTTACTGATTTGCTTCAGGAATAAGAAATCTGTACGTCTAGCACACCGTGGTGAGTGTGTTGCTTGCAACACCAAATGTCTGCGCAACTGGGAACCCATCTGTGGCTCTGATGGCCAGACATATGCCAACATGTGTGAACTGGAATCCCTCTCTTGCTTGGCTAAGAAATCTGTGAGAGCTGTCTACAATGGAGAGTGTGCACACAAGAGCTCCAGCTGCAACATCATCTGCCACCCAACATGGGAACCAGTCTGTGGCACTGATGGACACACCTATGGCAACACATGTGAGCTGGAGTCTCTGTCTTGCCTATCCAAGAGTGGAGCTAAGATTGCCCACTATGGAGAATGTACAGGTATAGTTCCCAATGGATCAATGAAAAATAATGTTGTTCTTTATTGTTAACTCTTTATCTCTGTATTTGAGGTCAACTAAGAGCTATTCTTTACACAAGTTTTAGTGATTTTGTTGCTGAATATTGGGCTTATTGGCCTCTTAAATTAACACAAGGTATCTAACCTGTGATTAATAAAAGTGCAAGTCACCAAGTTTATTGCAGGTCCGCAGATTACTTATTTAGGTAATGATTTTTAAATTCCAATAATTTTTTATTTCATTTATTTATTTCATATGTCAATAGGGTTGTGTTTTTTTCATCTAGAATGCCAGAGAATGTGCACCAGGGAATGGAACCCAGTATGTGGCACTGATGGAGTTACCTATGGCAACAGCTGTGAACTGACATCCCAGGCTTGCCTGTAAGTACCTCAATATTCACTTGCATCAATACTTAAGTAAATATGTTGCAATACCAAACCATGAATTAAGATATCCGATACATATCTTCCAAAATATGAGTAATATGTAGCTATGCAATGTCATGTATCCATGGTAAATTATTAATGCTTTATTACATTGTATTTGTACTTTGTTATTTCCAGTGCAAAGACGTCAGTCAAGGTTGCTCACCATGGAGAATGTACAGGTAAATATAGTTCCTATCGGATCAGTGAAAGATAATATTGTTTTTTATTGCCATTTTAACGCTCTATACCTGTATTTGAGGGCATCTAAGAAATATTCTGTACACAAATTGTAGTTAAATCATGATGTTGAATATTAGGCAAATGACCACTTAAACTAACACAAGGCATTTATCCAGTGATTCTGAAAACTGCAAGATGATTTCGTTTCTGCATTTTATTTTTGTTTAGAATATCATGAACTTCTTAATGTCCATGAACTTTAATTATTAACACTTTAATTCCAATAAATATTCTCATTTCATTTGCTTATTCCATATTTCAATAGAGCTTTTGTCTCTTTCCTCTAGCATGCCAGAGAATGTGCACCAGGGAATGGAACCCAGTCTGTGGTACTGATGGAGTTACCTATGGCAACAGCTGTGAGCTGACATCTCAGGCTTGCCTGTAAGTACCTCAATATTCACTTGCATTAATACTTAAGTAAATATTTTGACATAATAACCAATGAACCAAGACATTTAATATTTTAACTTTAGAATAATGGGTTACTTTCCAGTCCTAGATATCCATAGTATAATATTCACTTAAACTTCACTTGTACTTATTTTATTTCCAGTGCAAAGAAATCAGTGAGGATTGCTCACCATGGTTCCTGCTAAATAACACTGTCATTTCAGAAGAGAAAGGGAAAGGAGTTTTTTCTTTGATGTAAAATTGCTTTGATGTAAAAGAAGTAATAATAAATTTTTGATTTTATGGAAAACATTTGTGTGACTTTTTATCTGATTAAAATTTAAATATAATATCAATATAAATCGATGAGACACACAACAAATTACATAGAACATATGTGCCAAATATGAAATCAAACAACAATATAAAGAGTTTAATATTGCTTCCATCCCAATAATAACAACGGAAAGCTTACATACATTCACATCCAAGTACACTCATTTTTTGCACTATTTTTAGAAACCTCTTCTGCATCGCAAAAAATCAGATCACTGTTCAAAGGAAATATCAGTTTAACAGTTTGTAATATGTTTATTCTCACAGTAATTTAACTCTTATCTAACTATCTCTTTATACCAGCCTACGTCATGCTGGTCCTACACACTACATACAGCCTTTTGAAATGTGGCAACTTTATATTTTATAGATATAGTTTCATAAATCAAAAGAATTTCAGTGATCAGCCATTGTTGTAGTTGCAAAAGATATGAATTATAAACGAAATTTGGATAATAAACATGATTTGGGCATCAGTACTCTTTCTTAGAATCTAACATGCAAAGGTAGTTCTTGGTCTATTTTTCACTTGGTGGGCTATGGCATTCAGGCATTTGAATTTATGACTACGATGAAGTCAATTGTTCCACTGGTTTATTATGTGAATTTTATTGATGTCATACATGCATGCTATACTGGGTCTTGGGTTTGAATCCAATGTGTGATTTACCTTACTCTTTGCACTGAGTTTGTGTTTTGAGCCGTAGACCTGGGGTCAAGGTTTACCAAAAACATGTAGGACTGATAAATATATGTACAGAGATATTGCAAAAAGTGGGGGAAGAATAAAAGCCCCCACAATAATCAATGTGACAATTAACAAGACAATAATAATAAAACATGGAAGTTTTGGGTGGGAATAAAATTCTTGGCGGCCCTTAATTCAAACTTCTAACCAAGATTTGAGAGAATGTTGAGAGGTACAATATATAAGGGACACAAGTTAGGCCAGAAAAGGGTATTTTCTTTGGGTAACACCAAGGAAAAACAGAATCAACTACGTGGACCATTTCATAATGACCAATCTTCAATTATTGCAAGGGCTTATTGCTTGTAAATTGCACAAATGACACTCCCGGGTTTTTTGAACGTTGTATTGGGACAGGTTATTTGCCAGTTGTGGGTTTTGAACCCACATATAGGCTACAGCCTGTGATTAGATACCAAACTTGCTAATCACAAGGCCACAGAGGACCAACAATTAATGTGCAGCGTCTCTGAACTGTTTTAGCTTAATCATACAAAGTTTTTCTCTTCAAAAACATTCATCACTCCTCACATCCAAAACTTACTAAGCTTTCGACAAAACGTTAAGTGCCCATGACATATTAATGTTGTATTTACTTTTGGCTGCACATAAAATGGCGACACTGATATTATCTGTTTGGTCAGTTTTTGCCAAGTTCGCAATTCACAAACGGATTCAGCTTGGACTTAAAGTTAAAACTTCTATTATAGGTCAAGCATGTGGTCAAATTTAAAAAGTCTAAGTTTTTGGTAATCTAACCTAACCTGATCTAATTTAATGATTAAAAATAATTGCAGGCACCATGGAGAACTTAGAGCGGTGGGCTAACAAAAGTAGTGTTCAAAAACATGGTCAAGGGACAGTCTTCTGAGTGGGCTTAGAAAGAAAGACTAATGTGGGTGTTCCACCACACGACTAAGGCTCCCGATTAAGGGTTTTTGAGGGTCGGTTTCAAAAATTTGCTTAGTCCCAGGCATCCTGTAAGGGTTGGTTGTGGTCGGTTGGGGCCGTGAGAAATATCAAACATGTTTGATATTTCTCCCGACCCCAACCGATTATATTTTCCCGCCATAAACAAAATGTCCAGTCCCAGGCTTCCCCAGGCCTCCTCCGACCAAATTTACACAGTCCTATGTTGTCCCAGGCCACCTGCGAACTTTAGTCGCCGACCCTTAGTCCCTGACCCTTGGTACCTTAGTCCCAGGCCTCCTGCGACCCTTAGTCCCATTGCAAAACAAGAATCGGCTATCTCGGTCTGGGGACGCCTGGGGACGCCTCAGGACACCTTGTGGGGTCGGGACTTAATCGTGGGTTAGTCGGGGCTTAGTCCCAGGAGGCCTGAGGCGTCCTGGGACCCAGTCAGTTTGTCTACGATTGCAAAACAACTTTTATCTGTGATAAAAAATATAAAAATAAGATTCAAATGACAGAGAAAATCACTGTGTTAAATTAATAAATCAATCAAAGTTTGACATTAGCTAAGTCATACATTGTAAAAAAATCCACTGACGTCCGAAGCTTAGTTAAAGCAAAGACTGGCTGAACCTAAGACTGACTTGGTCTGAAACCAGTTATGAAACCATACCCCCTGCTGTTACACCTAATAATGTCATATATGTTCTGGGATCTAGTGCACTTTGCCCAACACGGCTTGCCAGGAGCCTGTTAGTTCATTACCTTAAGCTTTGTCTGCCTGTGTGTACACCTATATACATCACTATTGTTTACTTTGCAACATCAGTCAGCATCCACCAAACTCCTTCTTTGTGAGGCTTATTTGTGTGTCCCTATATTGATTTTGTAGAAACAACAATTAAGTACTGAATTTTAATAACAGTGTTTTCAGTTAACATTGGTTTCAAGCGATTTTTCATCAGAATGCCTCCCACGAAGGTGAAATCGCCACCATCTGCACAGAAAATTATGTAAAAATGTGACAAACGGATGCTCGGAAGGAAGCACGTACAGATGCTCCTACGGAAGGCATTTTATAATCTCCTGACACAGACTGTCTTTACATTCTGAGGCAATAGCACCAATAAGCAGTTGCCACAACAACCGCTTCATACTGTTACACAACCTACCAATGATGATTCCTCAAATATGGCCATTCTGTCGCTACTTCAGAAGTTAGATTCAGCTAACCAGGACCTGGCTAAGCATATACTGGAATGAAATTCCACCATAAATTAAAAAAACTCTGCACCCTCACCCAGGCGACCTGGCTAGCAGCTCGAGCCTTCAACTGCTACTCGCTAGGGCTATGAGCTAACGATATCAAAGCAAACGATGGGTTTCTTTCCAACAGAATAATTTCAATGAAGTTGTAGATGCATGTACATTACGTCAGGTTTTTGCCCAAGTTACACTAGTAGTTAGGGATGCTGTGGATTTGCCATGGCTTGCAGTCAGGGGTGCCTGGGCCCTCCCCATGACAGAGGTAGGGGAGGGGTGCCTTGACTGGTATGATACTTTACAGTGGGCTTTGAACTGTATTAGCAGCTCACAGGTCGCTGTGGTGAATAGTCATGTTTTATCTGCCAATTCATCTACCAAAATTAGGATCCGCAAATTCTATAACAACCGGTCATGCACTAACAAAGAAACAATGGTTTTTATAAATATTTCTGTTCATCTTATTACAAAAATGGATCATTGAGCCATCTGGCGCAGAATTTTGCATCAAAGAGCATGATAAAAGGACAAGATCACAGACAAGCACAAAAATAGGACAATGGTTGGCCACATGACGCCTATTTTGACGCATACAGTGGGGGTGAGACACATCTGTAAACAAAAAAATATATATATATATATATATATATATATTTCAGTCAATTTTGGACAGAGACACTGCTTCACTGATGACAGTGTTGAGTTAAATTCTTTAAATTCAAATAATTTGGTTCATGATTGTTTATTGAACACAGTAGCATTTGGAGGCACAAAAAGTAATATTTCTGTTAAATAGTGGCTTTTTGTGTAACTTTTATAACCACAAGACATTATGTTTGAAACCGTTGAAAATGTTTGAGAAGTTCATACAAATACTAACAGGCCATCTGATAATTTAAATAATAACCATAGCAGATGGAATTTTGATAAAATGCTTGATCAATGCTACACTGCTCTTTCAGGAGATATAGATAAATTAAATCTATAAATTCACAGAATACTCACCAGTCAGATAGTGTATCTTGTACAGAATGATATTTAGCATGGGAGGAAGGGCTGTCTTAGCGGACGTGCACGAATTTGGGACCAACAAGTGGGGTTTATAGAGCTTAAATTCACACAGATTGTGTGGCATAAGACATGAATTAAGCTCCTGTGGTATTCTTACAAACAGACACAGGACTACTCAGACAAGGCTTCTATGTGATCTTTCAGCTCTACAATGGCGCTCTCCTCCACCGTTATCCATACAAAAATTGCTGTACTTGCGTGCTTACCATTCAGAGTACAAATACATGGCAAGTCCAGACGACTATTCATTTTTTTTTACTTGTTAGTATGGATGGGATGTGCTATGCAAAATTGACTTATGGTAGTTACTCACAAGATATACAAACTATGTGTAGATATAATTTTACTTATGAGTCAGCAGTGACCACCATTATTGACTCAATGATAAACTGGCAAGAAAAAGAGATCAACATTGAGGGCATTGGATGGTGATGACTATGAGCTATAGCCTAAGGGTCAAAGGTGTCATTTTGGTATGACTCACAAAGAGACAGTTGCTAGTTCTGATAGTATGACTGCTTACAGGAGATGTAGGGGTGACATAAATGTATTTATCCATTTATTAAAGAAATCAGGAGCTTTTTCTAAATCTATAAGAAATAGCATACCAGTCAATTGTTTTGTCTTATATTATGAAAAGAATCCATTATGGCATGAATATTTTCTTCAATATTTCTGTCATTCAAAATGTTTTTTTGTTCACTTTGAATCAAACTAGGGAGCGCTTCTTTCATTCTGAAGACTCCGACAATAATTTATAATCAACCTTAAGAAGAGTAATCGGCCGCCAATTCTTTATTAATTCTCTTGGCTTGTTTAGAGTAATTCAACCCTGTTTTTGTATAATAGGCAGTTCCCCTTTAATGAAAGACTCATTCAAGCTACCCAGGACAAATTCACCAATATCTTTCTCAAACAATTTATAAAACTCTGCTGTATAACCGTGGGGATTTCCTACTTTTCATATTTTTAACACTTTTTAAATAATATTTTCTCATTAAAAAGACCCTCACATTTTATTTGTTCCGCCATGCTTAACTTTTAAATATTATTATTATTATCTAGGAATGGATTTTAATCTAATATTTGATTTTGTGTTTTCACTTTTCAAAAGATTTTATAAAATATTGTCACTTCTTTCAAAATCTCCTGTTGATTTCACATGTTCAAATACATCCGACTTGTCCTTGACCTGAACAGCTTAACCCTCATCTCATCCTACATGGGAGCTGTGTGCAACAAAAATCTTGCATTTATTTTGTATAGGATTTTATTTATGGCGTACAGTATATTTTGGTTTCGTGAAAAAAAATATTCACACCAGGTCATGTACAAACAAAATCTTGGGTTTTACTTCCCATTCAACATCCAGGAACAGGACAAAAATTTAAAAAAATTTTTTAGCATTTATATAATGGTGAATAAATAACCATTTGTATCAAAGGAAAATGTTTTGGAATGTATTGCAAGTACATCCATTTTCATATCATTCGACATCCACTAACGATATGTGCCACTTTAGTTTACAGGTAAAAGTTAATTTGTTTTTAACTTTTTCAACAACATGTGCTTTTAAATTGGGCATGAATAGAATCTTGATTTCCAGTCAGTTCTTAGGGATCCCTTGCACCTCTGTGGTTATGAGTTCTGAACCCAGCTGATGGCAACATGTGGTATTGAATCCATATTGACTGAGGACTTTTGCTTATGTGAGCTGTTATAATAAAGGTTGTGCAATCCTAATTATTTTAACTTGTATTAATACTTACAAGCTAGTAAATAAGTTAGTAAGTTAGTTCCTTGAAGATATACATTCATTGAGAAAGTGGCTAGTCAATAACTAATGTGTTAGGTAAATTGCCATACTCTCTTTCACAATAGTAACTCATATAAAAGTAGTGTTCTACACATTTAAGTCGATAGGGAAGCCAAGGTCTTGCCTGACTGGTCTGCCTATTCTAATAGCCATGTAGGTGTGGACCATAAGAGAGGGGACTATCAGGATACTGCCTGGCCCTGCCTTGATCTTTAATAATTTGTGAATGAACCGTTGAATGTCAATTTGAGAGGGGTCACCCAGGGGCCACCTAATCCTGCTCTCACTATGGCGCAGCTACTGGAGTTCCACTGGAGATACTGGAGTGTGTCAGAGAGGTTTAAGTTTATTTCGGTTTTAACGTCGCCTTCAACACTGTATATGTCATATAATAACGGCTAGTTTTTTATGGGCAGAGCAAACCAGTACATACAGTTGGTCAAGGTTTTGTACTGTCAACTGCAGACCATTGATAAGAAACTTCCATCTTTCCCACATAAGGTTCGTGGTTTGAACGGCCGACCTCAGAGGTGGGAGGCGAGTGTGTTACCGCTGTACCCCCGTGCCCCCCCCCCCATACCAAGGCGGGAGCAGGGAAATAAAAATCCTTTGTAAACACTTTTTGCTAGTTTAAATGTTAAATTCAAAATGGCTCTTTGATCCAAACTGAGGCCCGAATATTAAACCCCATAGAAGACCTTATTGGTGATAACCTGCGACAAAGTTAATAATAACAAGATTTATTACTTTTATTTTATTTTACATTTTATTACTTTGATTTTTTTTGCAAAGCATACTGTTCATTCTGTTTGCTTGTTTTTAAGTTTGCTTTTTTACAGCATAACTAAAAACTACTACACGGATGGCAATAAAATTTTAGGGGAGAATCAAAACTGTTACAAGGAGGAACAGATTCAAATTTGGACACGATTGGGTAAAATTCCTTAATTCTTGAGCAGACTGACAAAAATACTTTGCAAATATTTTGCAAGATCTTCACTTGGCTCACCTCCGAATGCTCTTATTGTTATAGTTTTTAATTTGTTACTGTTGTTCTGGTAACATTGACACTGTATTATTCTGAGGCTTTGCTACATACACTGAAGCTTATAGTTATGGTATGATTGAAGTATTATGTACTCATTTATGTTGTAATGTAAAATATGCTAAGAATTTTGATGAGGTACCATAATGTACACATACATGTGGAAAGGAAAAGAGTATTTAACCTTTTGAACATTACTTCAAACTAATTATACATCCTTTTTCATTTATATTTACCTTCACCAAGGAGGTTATGTTTTCACCTGGGTTTGTCTGTCCGTCTGTTTGTTTGCGAACAGGATAACTCAAAACGTTATGGTCGGATTTTGATAAAATTTTCAGGATATGTCTGAAAAGGAAGAAGTGTTTAGATTTTGGGAGTGATCCGGATCATCTGAATCTTCTGGATCCATGAAATGTAATTATTAAAGGCAGATAACTCAAAATGTTATGGACGGATTTTGATGAAATTTTCAGGATATGTCCTAAATGGGACAAGGAACAAGTGTGATTAGATTTTGGGAGTAATCTGGATCACTGTCTGGATCCATGAAAAATAAATTGGGAGTGATCCGGATCACTATCAGCAAAATATGAAATAGAATGGGAAAAAACCAATATCAGTGCTAATGGTAGGTTTTAAAAGTCCAGGAATTGAGCTCCCGTGGCGGAGGTCTGCGCTCTCCGAATGCTCTTGTTTACAGATAGATTTCAAAGTGGCTACATGTGAATAATTTCATCACTTTCATTTAAGTGACCATAACATTTATTGATAAATCAAAAGGATTATTTTTTAAAAATTAAAGCTGTCTTATATTGCATCCCGTCGGATATGAGGATTGAGATTTATAGTATTTCCAACATCAGTGAATAAACAATGATTCAGAAGATCTTTTCACTCATTGACTGCATGTTAGAAGTAATAACAATTTAATGAATATGTGGATATGTCTTGGTATTGCTAGAATATTATTATCCTCTTTGATGAATTAACAGACTCTCAATATTTTTCAACACCATTACATTTAAAATTATTTTAAATAAAACCTGGAAAATGAAACATAAAGTTGAACGAAGTCCACATTTTTAAATGTGTCCTTCCATTCATAAAAGTGTTCTTTCCAAAAATTACACTGGACAAACTTTGATAAGGTTTACAGGTTTTCAGTTGCTTCTTAAAAGTTTCAATGTTGACTGCAGGTTTTCTAAAACAGGACAGACTGTTCCGTAGAATAGGCACACAAATGTCAGAAGATTTTCCTCCAACTTTTCAGCTTACGTTCTCTTCTTTAAGTTTATTGTCTGTGTTGAATCTAAGGTACATTGTATTGTGCGTTACATGAAGGAGTTCAGTTAGGTAGATCGGTGACTCATTAGGGAGACATTTGCAGACATAAGTCAATATATGGAACTAATTTCGATGTTCCACTATTATCAAGTGAAGTCAGTGTCTTAGAGGTCAAGGATGGCATTTTTTTCTGTTCTATGCCAAAGGCTTGGCCCATAATCTAGACCTCAGACACCAAGAGCTTGGGCCAGTGCCATACTCAAGAATGTGCGAATCTTTCTTATCTGTTAATTGATGCTCCTATACATTTATCTGTTGTGAATGTGTCCATACTGAGAAACCTGTCTAAATGAACACCAGAATTATGAACAGTGATTGATGGTTTAATGTTACACTTAAGCATGTAATGAAGGGCAACTTTGATGAGAAGAGCAATAACTTGCTTGTGATAGTATTACAAAGTGTTGTGCAGTGTAGAAAACACACTTTCAAGCTAAACATTACAAAAGATCCATTTAGATTGTGTTTTTTTAAAAGTTCTGTAATTTTTATTAAGTTTGTTAATACATCCAGTGTCAATTTGTAAATCACTTTTATTCTTGGTTAGAATGGAAATTGGACATTTATTGTTATTTTGCAATTTTTAATTAATATGTTTACTCCAGTAATGACAAAATATGCATTATTTCTGACATGATCACAAGCACTCACAGCTTTTTATAGCATCACCGTCCACCTAGCATCAAAAGTTAAGCAGTATTAGGACCTAATTTGCCCATTTAACTGCAAACCTAAAAGTCATTAGACATGGCAAAAATAGTAAATAAAATAGTAAAAAAAAAATTCTAGTCTCAATATATTATACAAACTATATTCAAGAAGTCAGTTGTAAAAAAGGGCATCCTCTTACAGAGGAGAGGTAAAACACCCTGAAAGTAGACGTAAGTTCAATATTTAAAAACACAGGATGCCCTGCAATAAAACAACAAATGTTTTAATCATATCTCCCTTATCAAAATGTCCATATCAATACCTCCAGCGTGTTTTCTCACATATCACTAACCAAGTTGTCACTGAGTAAAACACTGCAATCTTCTTATCAATGTTGAACCTAACTCACTATATAAACCCAATACCCATCAGCACACAACATTAATATTCTTGGGTAAAAAAGGGAACAGAAGAAGAAAAGACGTCAGTCATGCTGCCACTGATCTTTGTTTTGCTGACTGGTTAGTAAACCTTACATATCTAATCTAATTAGAATTTAAATAAAGTTTAATTTCTATATAAGCCATCTCTACAGTACAAAGAAGTATCTTGTTGATATTCAGTTGTTTGTTCAGATTATTGGCCAAGTGGTACAAGAATTTATAATGCACCTTGGTCTGATGTTCAAATATGATTAAGATGGTTGTCTCTGTAAAATTACATCTGAACGTTTCAAATATATGTGAAGGAATGACACTTAATGGTGACCACTGAAAACAGGGTTTTATTTGTTATATTGTTGCTTCAGTTATTTGTCTATTTATCTGTGTCAATTATGTGAAGTACTATGACATAAACTGACATTCATAATAATATTGTGAATCAATAGCTTGATGATTAGGCTGCTCATATCTTTAATAGTTGCCAGCGCAGAAGAGTGCAACAGAATCTGCCATCTGAACTATGACCCGGTTTGTGGCTCCGATGGCCAGACCTATGCCAATATGTGTGAACTGGAATCCCTCTCCTGTCTAGCTAAGAAGCCAGTAAGTGTTGTCTACAAGGGCACATGTGCAGACAAGACTTCTAACTGTAATATCATCTGCCATCCAACATCTGCACCTGTCTGTGGTACTGATGGACAGACATATGGCAACACCTGTGAGCTGGAGTCTCTGTCTTGCCTCTCAAAGAGTGGAACAAAGCTTGCCTACCATGGAAAATGCACTGGTATGATTCTCATTGGACTGATGCTAAACAATTTGTTCCTGAAGGTTAATCTAACTGTCTATTTCACATTTGAGGACACTTAAGATATACAATATTTATTGTTTAGTTGTGATATTGACTGTTTTGACCAATGACATCTTAAAGTAACATAAGATACTTTATTCCTAAAACTGCAAGCTAACAACTTGCAGGCCAGCAATTTACTTTTGTTTAGAATAGCATGAAATTCGTCAAATCAATGTACTTTAAGCATTAATGTTTAAATAACAATAAATTGTCTCATTTCATTTGCTTATTACATATTTCAATAGACATCTGTTTGTTTCTTCTAGAATGCCAGAGAATGTGCACCAGGGAATGGAACCCAGTCTGTGGCACTGATGGAGTTACCTATGGCAACAGCTGTGAGCTGACATCCCAGGCTTGCCTGTAAGTACCTCAAGGTTCACTTTGATGAATACTTCAAAGCAAATATTTCGGCATAAGAAACACCATCAAACAAAGAGATTTTATACATTTCTGCAAAACAAAATAATGGTTAATTATGCAATATCACATATCCATGGTAAAGTTTTAATATTTCATTACACTAGTACTGCATTTGTATTTTGATTTTCAGTGCAAAGAAGTCAGTAAAGGTTGCTCACCAGGGATCCTGCTAAATAACAAAGTGTGTCTTTTCACATCACCAAGAGAAAAAGAAAACATCTTGTTTGTATAAGAAAACTTGATGTAATTGTTAAATCAACTGTTACCTAAATGTCAATAAAATGTGTTTAAAATAACGTTAATAATACACAAATCTGTTCACTATCCTCCCATCTGAAGGTTTCTTGTTTCATAGATATTCATCTTGTTAATATAATTGTTTACTTTATTACTGTGTTTTAACTATTAAAACTTTCTTGAATATTGATATTGGACTTTCCCGAGAATAGCAAACCCAACAAATTATATGAAATGTCTATTGTTCATTTTGGACAGTCTGAGATAGGCCCATATTTTAAAAGTTTTATTATCCCAATTGCTAGAAATATAGATAAACCACAGAATGATTAGAAAATAAATGTTTTAAAACATTCACCCACTAAAATTTGTTCACACAGTGATTTAGATAATTCGACCAGAATATACAAATATTGGCCTCATTGTCAGAACCTCCTGAATCAGTCAAGAGATACATTGAAAAGACATTCAGCCTCAATAGCTAAACCACTCTATTTGACCTAGGTGACATTGTGTTAACTCAAAACAGAAGTGATTAATCTATATATATTGAACGGTAAAGATCATAGATGCATCTGAGGTGGTTGTCCTTCATATGAAGTAATACACCAAGAACTTCCTTGATATGATTTGCATAGATAGTTCCAAAAATGCAAATATTTTCTGGATAACAACACAGCATAATGTATTCTTATCAATGTTTTCCCAGGCCATAACCTTGGTCAATCTGAGTAAACAAGTCTTATCTCTTATTGGATTTGATGGTCTTTATTGAAGACATGTAAATTCAATGTACCATGTGACAGAGAATGATGATGATGTCATTACTGTCTGGGTCACAAAACTTTCATAATTACAGACAACTGCTTTTTTTTCTTTTCATTAATAAACTTGTCAATAAGTATCTAAGCCAACGGGTAGAGTCATGATAAAAATGTTATGAAGTTAGAAAAAAACAATAATTGTCTTTAAATATAAAATGAGAATTTGTAAAGGTAGTCCAAGTCAAAAATGAAATTAAAAGATCAGTGTCCTAATTTTAAGTCCTTTACAGATGAGTTTAGGTGTCAAATGAAGTAGTTTTAGTGATAAAAGTTACATTTGATATATTTTAAGACACCTGCAATCCATTATAAAGTCATTTTATCTTTTATGTACCTTAGTTGTCATCTCAATAATTATAGCAGCAATTTTTTTATGTTTAATTACATCACTTGTGCCCACAGGGGGTCAATTTAGTAGATATAAGGTGTATATACAATGTAATCATGTATTTAAACCTGACATGTATTTATAAACCTGTCACAGACACAAATATCCCCCCAATCTGTGGTCTAGTCGGCAACACACTTGCCTTGGAACACAGAGGACCTGGGTTGAATCCCAGGTAGATATACAATGGCTCGGATAACCACTTAACGTGGTGGTCCTCAGTCACTAGGTCCCATCTTGACTGGCCGGCTAAAGAACCTCAGGGGTGTTAAAATATGTTATTCCGGAGCCTCTGACAGTTAGGGAATTATGAGTCACTGGATTGCTTTCGCTGTACTTTTACAGTTGGGATGGACAAATGGCACTTTAAAAAGTATAAAAATACAGCATATTACAATACTGAAGGATTATGACGCAGTATACCTTAGTTGCCAATCCACTATCAGCTCAAAAGCACCGTGAAGAGCTATTCTGCCACAAATATTCTATACAAACTCGTATTTTCAGAAATCTTTTCACAGATGTGACATTTTATTATGATACATCAGTGATAAGAAATGATTCAGGTCTACCAAAAATGGACATACTGCTGCTTTCAGTTTCAAAATTCTAAATCGTATGTAACGGCCAGACTTATGGCTACTTCCACACACCAGAAATTCCACAAAATACACTTATATAAACAAAGACAAGAAGAACAAATATGAATGTGTTCATATCAACCAGGTCGTTTAAATGAGATCTAGGTATAAGCTGGTGTTTCATGTATTGGCAAATTCCTTTCTGTTGCACAGGAATCAAGAAACAAATGTGAATCAAAATCACCAAATTACTGTTAATAAACTTAGCCCATTTATTGGAGAAAACTTCAAGAATAATAAAATCCTTTTAATTCTCAATAATGCTTCTGCAACAGCTAGTATATCTATATCAATAATAGCCCAGGTACAACAAAATATACAACATGTTGCTTTTTTTAATGTATAGTTTCAAAATTTCCATTTCACACACTTAACAGTGAAAATATATTTTTTTTAAGTTTAGTAAATCAAATATACCACAGATACTAAGATGGTGTAAGTATTAATTAATAACCCACCTCTCGCTTTTTAAAACAAATTATGTACAAACAATGTTGAAAATAAATTTATTGATCAACCTTAACCAGTTTCTCAGATAAGTTCATGGATGTAGCTCCGAGGTTTAGAGTTACACTTTGCATAAGTTTTCTCCTTGGTTCCCTTCTCCATATAAAGACAGGTGGTTATTGTAGGTGTGTGTGATTTGTCTGTTGACACTTTGCAGTCGTTGACATGGACCATAGAATGGCGTCACATTCACTGCTGTGTTTGGTATTGGTCCTCTGTCTGCTCAAGTATGCCTTGGTAAGAAAACATGTAAAAACTTTGTACTTATTACATTTAATAATCCGTGATGTTAAATGTTAATATTAACTTTTGTATTGTTTTCTATATTTTTATGGTTCATTTTAAAATAGGTAAAATTATGATCTTTATATTATGATCGATATCTTATTTCCTCACGTGTATATATAAATGTAGTTTGTCAATGTATCTTTAATACAATCCCAAGTGAAATATTAATATACTTTTATACAATTTATTATACATTGATTTGTCTGGGAATCCAACAAAAATGTATTAGTGGTTAAAATATTGAAACATGTAAAGTCAGAGTATGCATATAACTGCAAACAAATCTGATTTTGTATGTTGAGATATAATTAAAGTTTATAAAACAATTTATTCTCGAGTAAGTTATTTTTATTTCAGATTGAAAATACGAAAATCAGATCAATGTAGCATAGTATTTTAAATATATAACAAGCTAATTTTTTCAAAAAGTGTATTTGTTGTTACTTTATCCTTAATAAAGGTACAATTATTTGAGAATCGGTAAAGCAAACAGGTAACTTTATTATTAAATCATTACCCATACACAGTTCCAAAGGTACAGGTAAGTATTATATAGCTACACTTACTTGCCCCTGTTCAAATTTTTCAATTCCAAATTGTTCTTGTCCTTAGACTGTTCTAAGAAAGTATACATTTCCAGTTGCATAATAACTTCTTATCTTGTGAATTTTCCATTCTCTTGGAGTTTTGGAAGGCCCCTTAGATCTGTCATCTTCTTGACTGTAAATGTATGTTTACAATAAGTAACTATAAGGATGGACACCTGGATATCAAACCTAAACATAAGCATCCTGTTTGCAGGCTAAACCAGCTACAGTTAAAGAGGAGCAGGAGACACTGGAAAACAATGATCTGGTTCGTGGCCTAAAGAAAGAGGAGGCAGACCAAGTGGATGAAGTTATGGTTGAGGTCAAGAAAAGGATTGCCAAACTACATGGCTTTGATGTGAGTACCGACTAACCTTATAAATACCTCTTATTTTGTGACTTGCGATATTTTGTATCCCCTTGCAATGTATCCCCTTGCACAATAATGCACCCTATGGAGAAACATTAAACTATCCCCTACATGTTGTTTGAACAGTCAACTGTAAAAATAGTTATGTAAATTATATTTAAGTACAAGTTAGAGAGTCTATTAAAATAAACTGACATGTAGGAGGATTAGGGTGAATCTATTCAATTCTTAAAACTGGGTTGGGTGTGGGGGAGTGAGATATGGGTTACCTCAGCCAGTTTTGGTATCTTAGTTTAATGAAAATAAAGACTCATTTAGTGTTGTATGCACAACTGATTGTCAATACCACTCATTTTCAAACCAGCATTCCTAGTGTATGGATATCTAAATTTGTGACTCCTACATTGTTTAATCCTTATCTAACAGTCAAGCTCCATTTCCAAGACATACTGTAAGACCTTCATGATACAAAATTTAGAAGTCTGCTATGACTAGTCATATTGAATAAGGGATGGGAAACAGGCAAAACATACAATTCGTCCTCGTGAAGTTAAGTTGTACGATCAAGCCACTATAACATTTGTGCATTCCTTGGCGGATTCTAAAGACTAATCTTCTGTATGAACAAGATTACTTGGCACAATTTTCATAGGAAATAAGTGAATATGGGTCTTAAAAGCATATAAAGACTGTAAACAACTTATAAAGATAACTTGTGAGTATTTTTGACAGAATTGCTCAGCAGTAAAGATTTTTTTAAAGTTGTACGGCCAATAAGATTACACTGAAGACTACATTATTGAGACTGTCAGGATTTATACTTGGTACAGTGGAACGGGGGCATGACTACTTCCACTAAGTATAATAGACAACCTATGCCTTTACTTAATGTCCCAAAATTTAGGTCATCAGTTTACATACCAAGACAGTATTTGAATATACTATTTTGTTGGTGTGATGCACCTAAGATATGGGATGATAAGATATGATATGGCTCTATTGTCATTGAGACATTTTACGTCCTTGTTTCAGAAAGAAATGTAAAATCTGTCTATTCAATACGTCTTTTGCACCTTAAAGACATGTAAGTACTAAAGACAATCTGATTTAAGTCAAAGTTGGGGTTTTAACATCCCGTTCAATAGCCAGGGTCATATTTGGACAGGCCCTCAGCATTGTCACTTGTACGAGTCAAACCCACACAGAGGTGACAGCTTGTGATTAGATGCCAAACTTGTTAATCAATAGGCCACCGTGGACTTTCTAAGTTGATCCAATCCACCAATAAAGTTGGAAGTGGCATGACATATCTTGTCCATAAGCATCGCAAAAAACAACAGTACAATGCAAGCTCATACAAAAGTGTATTTATTTTGAGAAGTTTTGTCCAACTTTTGGTAAGTTTTGTAAGCATATAGCCAGCTAAAATGGCCAGAACTTCATAATTCCTGGACCTATTTTGAAAATATTTTCGCCAGTTTTTTTTAGTTTAAATAACAGTAGCTTAACATATGGTATCGGATCATGCTGAAGTTCTTTATATTGCTCTTCTATTTTTGTCAACCACATATATATAATACCTCCACTCATGTGGTATTTTTGGATGACCAATCATGATAATTCTACTGATCCTTTACCATTAGCTTTGAAATCATAAATCGTAAGGAATATGTTGAAATACCGAAAACTACATATACAAAACTGCATATTTATGATTCTTTAAATGAAAATACGTGTAAGTTGGAGTATAAAGTGAAGGTACAATAGGTACGTACTTGTAGAATGGTCTGTAAGCACAACGGTTTCTGAGGTACTTTCCCGCAGAAACAATTTCTCAAGTGAAGATATGTTATGATGTGTCATGGGTTTTCTGACATATACAGGGTATACAGTTAAACTTGGAAACTTCGGAATTTCAACAGTCTTATTATCCAATTTTTTAACCTAATTTTGAACTCGTGATAATGTAACAATTGTACCTGATTTAGGCTCTGCTATCTCAAATGACCTGAGATCCAAGCAGCTAAGTCTAAGCTTTGGCTAACTCAAAGGCTTAAAAGTAATTTCACCGAGAAGTGGATTAACTTTTGCAAACAAAGACTTAAATATTGCTACCATAAATTTTCTCCATTTCAAACTAAAGTATAAATATATAGAACACTTAAAGTAGTTTTTGCAAGTTTGTACGTGGTTATAAGATTTTCCATTGCAAAGTAGTATTTTTGTAAAAAAGATATAATTATTGTATCGCCAGTGAGTATATTTAAGATAGAAATAAAGGGTCACATGCCACAGAAAACCACTGTGGTTATTTGATAGAACAGTCTAAGTTTGCCACCCTGTGTGAGGTCCACTGAAATCCCAGACCTAGCAAAGAGAAAGACTCAGATTTAAGGCTATGTCAGATAACTCTAAGACATTTTGTGAAACACTGGCCTAGGTATCTGTGACAAAAGCCTTGAATATCACAATACATCCAGAAGAACTACTTCAGTGTGAAATGCCATTCATTCAAGATTGCGCAACTTTTAATGAACCCAGCAGAGAAATATATCACAAGCCATACAACATCATCTGATTTGATGCACACCTTTGAAAATTTTCTACAGACATCCACTTGAGCCAACCCTACAACCAACTGGTTAGCAGAGTCTGAGATACGGGACAAAAATCCAGAAAAAAAGTGCCCCAAAAATATGGGTTGGTTTTACCTCTCCGACAGGATGTAATGCATCCCGGCTTGTCTGGATCAATTTTCCAACCTGTCTTGGGATTGAGGTGCTGTGCTATCAGGACAAGCCTTAAAGCCCTAACCGACAGGTCGTATCAGGTCACAACAAGTGATGAATTGACAAGATTCGAGCATTGTCTTGATCAACCCTGGCCAAACTGATTAATTTCTGAGTCGAAATTTTGAGCCGGGAACCAAGCAACACTACTTGCTGCTGTTGCCCATTATTTATCACTGCAAAGATGCCAACTACACATCAGACTTTCTACAGAATCTCAGGGCCCTGTTGTGTTATACTGAGTGAAATATTTAGAGTTTTACTCTGATTTGCAGCCAAAAAAGGAGACATCTGAATGCAGGACCAGCCGACTTGACATAGATCCCATAACTGACAAGCCGTGAGTCGGTGAAATGAAACAGACCCATCCTGTATACTTCCCAGCCTGTCCATTGCTGTAACCGCCTTGTTTGTCGATTTCATCTTATGTCTTGTCCTGTTGTGATCCTGGCTGGTCCTGCTTTGATAAAACCAACTCTGCAACCAAAGACTTGGAGAGCTCACGTCTTGATGGGTAGCGATCAAGTAAGGTCGGGGATGTTTACCACAGGCCAGTTTCCTTTCAAGTATAGTCAGTGTTCTTCTAAGGCTTACTGTTGAGTCAGGCTGGGGGACTTGAATACGACAGGCCGGCAAGTGTTTCCTTACATGATGATGACAGTATAAGACAGGTCTGGAAGGGACTGTGACAGGATGTAGACAGACAAGATGGTAACCAGGTGGGCAGAGCCATGGTCATGATAAAGAGTCAGAGTTGGTTAGTAAAACATCAAACATGTATGTGACACAGCATCAAGTCATACATCTACGTTGAATACAAAACTTAAATGAAAATAAGCTTTTATAGTATATTTTAAGGGCGACAATATAATTTCTATTCAGTTGTCGATTAAATCTTATGTGACCCAAATTCAATGCAAACATAAATGGATGAGTGTTTCTCATGATAACCAATTGTCAATATAAGTAGTCTGTAATCAGTTTTGTCCTTAGGCTTTTGTCTGGTGTTTGACATTAAAACACCTCCTCTTCAAACTTAATAAAGGGGGACACTTTTATTTTGGAACAAAAATCTATTACACCTTTGGTGTATTTTAGTGGTGGCATGTACATGAAAAATAAACAAACTCCAACTGGTTGTTGAGTTCACCTTTGTGACAGTAAAATCCTTTAAGACTCCATACATTTACAGCAGTGATACTGCTTTGATATGAGTTGTAATTGTGTGGCACTTGACATGTATATGCTAGGATATTTAGCTTTATATTATTTTTGACAGATAAATGAGTGATTCTGGATCACCCTCAACAACATTGGGCGTCAAAGCTCATCTCTTCATCATTAAAGCCAATCTCTTTGATCTTTAGGCCTGCCTTTTTGATCTTGAGGTATTTTCATAAAGTTTAAGGTTCATGTCACTGTTCTTCTATTCAGACATAGCTTGTGGCCCTTCTGTTATGCTTTGCTATTAGACCTACCAATATTTAACTGTTTTATGGCTGATTGTCCATCTGATGATTTTGTGCATACAAATGTTAGAATAGAAAAAAGACCACGGACCATACAAAAAGTATGCTTAGAGGATGAAATATATTTCATCAACAAACCATACACTATTGTGGTAAATTAAGTGAAACTCCAAACAAGTGGCGGCTTTAGACCCACATATAGGGGTGAAAAGCATTACCTCATTCTCAGGGCTGTTGAAAGACCTGTTTGATTCCTTACAAAAGCTATTCATGTGGATTTCTTGGCCTTTAGTAATTCTGTCAGTGAAAAATGAGCCAAAGTTTTGTTTTCTTTTTAATCAAAATAGACGGCCAAAGAACGATTTTAAGTGACAAGTAATAAATTGACATAATATTTCCTGCTCTTTGATATGGGGATGTCAATGCTGTCAAACCAAAATATTACATCAGACGTCAACATAACAACCTTGAAGGTCAAAGGCATGCATATTTTCTCCTGTCGTGGAAAGATCAAAACATTTTACTTTGAATATGCATTACACTTTCCATAACAGAATCGGGCCCAAAAAATACACAATAACAATATAACTGTAGCCTTTTTGTCAAAAGGCCTGGGTGTACAATTTAGTAAATAGTTAAATGACTTTTAGAACTCCATGTCACCATAAAAACAACTACTGTCTTTTAAAGAACATTTGCTGGAATGTACACAAAGATATTGTACAAAGGTTTGTTTGTTTCTAACTGCCTTGCTTTATGTTTTGATGCGCCTTAGAGTCCATCAGTGATGGAGATTAAGCGCTATAAAAGTCCACATTAGATTAGATTAGGTTTGTAACCTCACATTAATGTCCAAGACTAATTTTATTCTAGTTCAGCATAAATGGTGATTAATCTCTGGAAAGTGTAGATTCTGAGGCACAACATATCCATTGGACAAGGTCCAAAATTAAGATATGGCGGGGGCATCAAAGTGGTCAGAAATTATGTAGACATAAAGAAAGAAGAAATTAAAGAGATCAGGTAAGATTTTAATCTTGATCTGAAGGAACTCGTTCCATATGTCATCAGGCAACTGGCTCCATATGGTATCTGCAACAAAAGTAAAACTATGGCTGGAAAATATATATAAAAATAGTGAAAAGATCATACAGAAAGTGCATGCCTCCACTAAAGGTCCAGCACATCCACTATTGCTTATGGGTGCAATGCAATGCTAAAAATATCTTTAGAAAAAATCCTGGATCAGCACAATTGGTTTCTCATCATTCCCCAAATTAAATAGACCACGACCTATACACTGTGGAAATTTGATAGCAATAGTCTTTTTTCGGAAATTAGATAACAACGAAAGAGAATCCAACAATCACACAACATCCTAGGCAGAGGTAACAAGGTGCCTGGTATGGATTGGAATCAGGCAACAAATACCAAATAGAGATATTTTTACGAAAGATTTCAGGCTTCACTCAGTGTTTGAGCCACTGGCTAAGATCGGAGCTTGGACTGTGCAAAAATTCTCAATCAAATTAATATGTATTCTGTCAATGAAGTTTGTTTTTCAACACATTTAACTTACTATATGCCAAGTTATGAACACACTGACTGACACAATAACTATTTCATTTGATTGTATTAATTTAATTTGATTTATCTGGGTTTAGAATGACTTTGCACACATTGTACAGGTTATATCATGACTGGTAGTTTTAAGGGCAAAGGAAACCAGTGCATACTAGTTGGTCAAGATTCTGCACAGTAAACTGCCAGGTGTCGGTAAGTAACTACCAACCTTCCCACACAGGGTTACATTGTGTGCTTACGAGATAAGACTGCGCCAGAATTTATGCCCCCTTGAGATTTATCATTTGCGAATACGTGGTCGGTTTGAAGATGGGCCCAACATTCAGGTAAATCTCCAGTTGATTCTCTCCGTGACATTCAATGAGCCTGTTTATGCAGACTCAACAAATTAGTGTCAAATATTTAAGTCAAAAGTATCACATTTAAGCCCCTTCGTGAAATTGGCACCTGAGCCTATTTGGATTTTAAATTCATGGATGAATTGTATACAATAACCATGGAACATAAATCAGATAGCAGGTGTTTCCCGAATCTCATGTTAACATTCAGATAGATTGATTATAATGTGAATGAACTTCACAGGCCTGAGTCATACTTATTGATAAATTATAGGTATGATACCCACTATTATCCACTTAACCTTTTCAAAAGCTACATGCTTGGTACAGGCTACCTTAGCCTTTGAAGCCTTTGAAAGCATTTGACAGCTTGTCAGACCAGCCCTAATTAGTAGTTGACTTTTTACATGGCAAATGACATATCCTACATCTGTGTTTGATGTTCTTTTTGTGAGATCCCTGCAAAATGTGTAGATAATTTAGTAAATAATTTTTTTAAAAATTTAGATTTCTCTTATTTTAAGGCAGGTTATACTGTGTCTGTTATGAAACCATTTAACTACAGAGTTATTTTCAGAAAGATTTGGTTTGCTATATGCAAATTTAAAAAAAAATTAAAACTGTAGTGTGTAAGTGTTCATGTTAAAAAGAATCACAGTGTAAGGCCTATTATCAAAAGTTTGACTTTTTACATGGCAAATGACATATCCTACATCTGTGTTTGGTGTTCTTTTTGTGAGATCCCTGCAAAATGTGTAGATAATTTAGTAAATAATTTTTTTCAAAATTTAGATTTCTCTTATTTTAAGGCAGGTTATATTGTGTCTGTTATGAAACCATTTAACTACAGAGTTATTTTCAGAAAGATTTGGTTTGCTATATGCAAATTTAAAAAAAATTAAAACTGTAGTGTGTAAGTGTTCATTTTAAAAAGAATCACAGTGTAAGGCCTATTATCAAAAGTTTGATTTTAAAACTGTTGATTGTTTCATTCTAAGTTGTGTGAACATAAGCGTCCAGAGAAGGAAAAAAAAGAGCTTCCTTCTTCTGTGTAACCCGTTCTTTTATATGTGTTTCACAGTGTTACATAACATATGAATTACTTGATAAATGTTAATACATGAACAAATATGCCTGTTATCAAAATGTTATGTGGTTATATGATACTACTGAATAGAGTACGACTGATTCGTTACATGAAGTATATGTTAAGGATGAAAGAAGTACTGAACTACAGAACAAAGAAATTGAAACAAAATGATGCACAAATGTGATAACTTTGTCATTTAATTAAAAAAAAAATAAATACGATGCTGACAACAGCACAAGGTATGAAGTGTCGATCAATCAATCAATCAATCAATCAATCAATCAATCAATCAATCAATCAATCAATCAATCAATCAATCAATCAATCAACTTACATGCTTACCCAGTCATTAATGTCATCCACCTGTTCAAGTTATGAATCAGTCACCTATTATTTCAGGGAACACTTTTCTGTTTACTTTTAGATTCCGGATGAGAAAATGATCACACCACTTCTTGGTGACATTGCTATGACGTTAGAACAAGCATCCAACTACTTGCACTCTCTTGAAGAGGAAGAGATTAAGAAGAATGTGGATACAACTGGGAAGGGACCAAAGAGACTAAAGAGGAACTCTTTGGATTTTGAGAGGTTTTCTTACACTCAGTGGGAGTTACCCATAGAGTATTCCATCAGAAAGAAAGATTTCAGTAAGGAAATTGAGGTTGTCAAACGTCTCTTTTAAATCCAAGTCTAATAATGGGGTTACATTTACAGATCCTTGACAAAAGATAAAAAAATTCGTTAAAAAGAAATAGTTCCCTTATATTCAGTGAGAATTTTCAATGACCTATACAATGTCTTGAAAGCGACGTTAAAATCTAAATAAATAAAATAAAATAAATAAATACAACTCTATGAGAAAACAAATTATTTCAGTATGGTACCAGTGGCCGTCAAATGCCTCAGAAGTATCAATAAAAGAAAAATAATTGGTGTTTACATTTAAATGTTTTAAGAAATAATTGAATGCATAAATCCATAATCAAATAGAGAGAGAGAGTTATTTTTTATACATGTGAAGGATGTAAAGGTTATCATTGAGACAGACAATACTTATATTTCTGAAATAATATTGAACACAGCCTATCAAATCCAAACAAATGCATACTAGTGAAATTGTCATTAGCTTATACTTCTTTTTTTATAGCAATAGAAGACATTAAACACATTAGAAAAGCATTTAAATTGTGGGAAGAAGCCACATGCATCCGATTCGTTGAAGTGGATCATAGAACACCAACTAAAAAAGCTAAAAAACAAAGGTTAGAGGTCAAAGGTGATGAAGAAGGGTAAGTGTTGTAAATATATGCATAAATTACAAACTATCAAGCTACTTGAACACCACAATGTACTGAGGTCGTGGACAGGAATAAATAAATGCAATTCTAAGCGTAAGAAATGTTCGAAATCTTCATAATAAGTGTATTTTCAATGCCTTTTTTATTCAAGTCATACCTTCAAGTAAGCCAGGGGGGATATGCTTTTAGTGGCGTTGGCTTGCAAACTAACTTACAAGGTCATGAACAGATATTCATGAAATTCTCATCAGATGTACATAATGGTACAAGGGACAGATGTTTTGATTTTGATGATGATCCGGATCACCATCTGGATAAGAGTCTGGGCTATTAGCCAGATTTGTCTACAAGCATGGAATTTGGCATAACTGTAGATTAGCATATTGTGATTCCATTTTTTGAGGGCAGCTGCAGTGCAGTATTGGCAACTGGTCAGTATTGAACAGGGCACAATAAAGGGATTGTGCAAATTGGCCTGCAGCCATAAAATTTGGCACAGATGTAGATTAGGATATAGTGATTTCGTTTGTTAGGGGGTTGAAGCCAGTAGTAGTCAGTTGTAATGGCATACTGGTCAGTCCATCATGAACACTGGACTGTACTGAACATGGTAACTGGGAGAAGGGATTGTGCATATTGGGTCTACAGGCATGAAGATTGGCACAGATGTAGAATTAGGATATAGTTATTGTTTTTTGAGGGCACTGAAGCCAACAGTCATTTGTAATGGTATAGCATTCACTCCATCATGGACACCGGACAGTTCTGAACATGGTGACACAGAGATGGGATTGTGCAAATTGGTATACAGACATGAAATTTGTTACAGACGTATATTAGGATACTGTGATCCCCTTTCTTCAGAATCCCAAAACCATTACTGTGAATCCTAATATACCATGGCATCATCTTGCTATGGGTCACACTAATTATGCATGTTGATTACCAGTACATGTGCGAGATATGGTGCAGCTGGCAGATAGCATCCATGTATTTATTTTGAGCTTCTAATAGGGGATTTTGTTGTTCAAAAATCTCTTTTCTTTTTTTTTTTGGCGGAGGGGGGGGGGGGGGGGGGGGGGGGCAAAAATTCAGTGTAATTGGAAAAGACCAGTAAATTAATAGACCAATAAGAGTACCTAGGCACTTTGTGTGGGCCAGTGGGGCATGGTGAATGTTACAGTACTTGGACTTTTTATTGCAGCAGGCCCAGAGGCTTCCTAGTGCATTGAAGAATTTGAATCTGTTTTGAGTAAAGAATGTTCAAGCACAAGCTCTCTTAAAGAAGCTCACAGTTTACAACTTAAGATTAAAAAGGATGTACTTACTTTTGTATAGATTATATGGCAAAAGGGCAACACTGTTTAGAGTTTGTCAAGATCTTGTAGTATTTGATACACACGATGTTATGGAGCAGAAAGTTGTTAACTCTCTCTTTTGTGGCAGTGGAAAAAAGGTATGGTACGTCCCAGTGTATCTGGGAAATGAGATCTTGAAAATAAGATTTATACCTTTAAAAGCACCTGTATAAAGTTTGTATAAACACAATTTGTATGTATATTTATCACATCCATTTTTTCAGTTTGAAGCAATAATTCAGTGCCTCCCCTTTACATGAGCTGACCAATTAAATATAGATCTTGTTGTGACTTATTCTTGGCCCAATCAAATAAATAACCAATCAAATAAAGAATATATAAATGAGGTCATATTCTTTACCTTTGTCCCATTATTCTCACTTATGTTTACATTATATTCATAAATTTTAAATGTGTTAGATGAAGTACTCCTCTCCTGGTTCTTATCCTGGTATACAAAAAAAAAATGTTAAGTTGTTTTTGGTCTAAAAACTCGACTTTGCAACTGTTTTCCATCAAGGTTTTGGTATTTAGGGCCTGATCTCATTAAGGCATATAATCACATTTGGTCAACGTTTAGACACTTCAACAGACATCTCATTCTCAGTCAAACAATCGGGCCAGGTTCTGCATTCACTGAAGTATATCATGTAAAGATTGTATTGTGGGTTCATCCCGATGTTGCTGCCAGTCTTAAAATATGTTCCCAAAACCCACCAAGTAACATTTTTATTCCAGCCGCAAGTGTGGTTATATGCAAGTGTGGTTATTCTGAATTTCCGGTGGCCCCTTGGTTATATGAAAGTAATGGAATTCTAAATTGCCATAGCTTGCCGGTATATGCAAGTGTAGTAAAGTTAAATCCCGCATATCTGTGGTTATAAACAAGTGTGGTTATTCTCATTTACTGCAACTTTGTGGTTATAGCAGATATACCAATATCCACTGTCACATACTACGATCGTGATTTTCCAATATCATCTCAAAAATACATTTTTAAAACAACAGTAAACAGAAAACATTTAAAAACATAGCTGGCGTTTAAAGATAGAAACAATTAAACTTCTTTAGATTGTACTTTATCAGCAATTAAATGAGAAAGTTATCTTCTAAATAAAGACTCATTGCTTTGGCCTTTATTTGGCCTTCGACCTTTACTTACAAGTTATCTTTGTGATCAAATGGTTTACAAAGTTTTAATTTCTATATTCCTGTAGCTTCGAGGTTATTTGCAAGTGAAGTAACTCAAAATAGGTGTAGTTTTGTGACCAAATGAACATAAAGAACTTTCTGATCCAGGGGCCGGATTCGTGAAAGGTCTCAAGTCTTAGCCAAATCTCAGCTGAGAGTTTGCTCAAATCTGAGATTTTTGTCTCAGGTGAGATTCTACTTAAGTTGAGATTCATGGAAGGAATCTCAGCTGAGACCAAAATCTCAGCCAAAGTTTTAGTCTGGACCAATCAAAACTGATGTAACATTTAGTTGAGATTAGTGGGAAATGTATACATTTATATTTTACCACTCTTCCATCTAAACTCATATTTTAGAATATTTTCAATCAAGCAAAAGGTTGTCCTTTTACTATAATTAGTATTGACATTCAAAAGAACTGATTATAATAGCAAAACAAGCCACTCATGTAAATTTGTAATGTAAATGTTTACTGTTGTTTTTATGCAAACTGTTAATATATTTCCATATTTTGTGTTACATGTTAAATAATATGTCATACTTTACTCTTTTCATTTAGTTTTTTATGACTTTTATTACATATACTCTATTTTATGAAAACTTAAGTCACCTCTTAGGCAGTCTTAGATTTGAGACCACATCTGAGAAAAACCTTAGCCTGAGATCTTTTGTGAATCCTAGCTGAGCAAAAGGTCTCAAATCTGAGAAAAATCTAAGAAAAATCTTAGTTTTGAGACCAAAATTTCAGATTTGAGACTTGAGACCTTTTGTGAATCCGGCCCCTGTAATTTTGTGGTTATCTGTAAGTGAAATCGTCTTCAACAGCTCTAGAACTGACGTTACAACAATATCAGGCAATTCTTAATTCCTGTTGCAATTCCCAATTCCTGTTGTGGTGTTACTACCATTTACAAACGAGGCAGTCAGGATAGATGCGAACAGATGAACCTTTTTCATCTTTCTGAAGTTACTTTGTTCATTTAGCTCAATTTACCACCCCTCCCAACTCCAGCTGCTTTCATTTAAAAATAAGTCATGTGGTACGATTAAATATAGTTTATTGTTCTGTTTCCCTCTAATGTATTTCCCAGATGTATTTTGGACACTTTTTTTAAAGAAATGACCTTTATATAAATTTTATTTCACATTTATCATATCTACATTTCCAGTGTAACCTTGTGTATGGGTGTATGATTTCTGACACAGGCTTCATCTCTGTCAAAAATACAGACAAGGACACAGAATATCCTGATTAATTCTTGTTTGTGGGTTGTTTGCGCAAATTGTAAATTTATAGAAAATAAATTACATAATAATTGTCAATATGACCTTGTTTACTGGTGTAAACACAAGGGGTAATTAATTATGTTAATGATAAATATAGCAAAATGTTGTCTGGAGAAAAAAATATCAATGTATAGTACTTTTGGTTTACTAAGTCTGAAAACAAATTTATTCGTGTCCAAGGACAAATTAATAGATTTTACCTATGATTACTTATGATTTTGAAATGATTTATATGTCATAAACGTCACTTTCATTCAATTGAATATTCACATTCTTATTCTTAAAATTATCCCTATATTTTCTAAGATTTCTAAGAGATATTCTAAGATATTTTTTTATTTCTTACAATATTTTGGAATTCTAAAGAAAAATAATAACAAATTGTATGCAATAAATTAGTCGAAAATAGGTAGCCTAAGTAATTTTTGTTAACCAGCATAAACGCCTAGTATCTAAAACAAGGTGTGCTGAAAATACTGTTTAATTTATAGCAATTAAAAAACTCTGATTTGCAGAAATTTGTCTTATTACCTAAACCTAGATATAAATAAAAAATATCCTGCATTTTCGGAAACACCCCCCGGTGGAGGTCTGGGCTCTTTGAGTACTTCCTAGTTTATGATTTTTATTTGTCTCTGAGAAACAGTATGTTCAATAGAAAATAAAAACCAGTATTTATCAAATAAACCTGATATATTTATATTTGTACAGTCTTTAAACTCTTGAGAACCAAAAATGGCAGTTCAGAATTTCCATGAAAAGCTGTACACTTAAGGTGGATTTATCCTGAGCTTTGACTGATCCATAAGGTTCAATTTGGCCTCTGTTCTGTATGTTGCAGCTGCTGGTCTTATGTTGGAAGAACCAAACTAGAACGTCAGCCAATCAATTTACAACCAGGTGGATGTACTATATTGGTAAGAGACATTTTCTGTTAGTCTACATGTAATGTTCCCTTATGATTTTCCCTGAATGAGTGCATTATTTATCTATGTACTATTTTTTTCTATTCCAGTTGGACTTTATAGCACTTCATCCCCCCCCTGTTCAAAGGGGGCTCTAAGGCCGAACAGAACCAAAACCCAAAACAGTACATTTACTGTGTAATCGTGTAAGAATGTTAAGATATGTTTACCTTTATATAAAATGGAACATAGAAATAAATAGAAATTTTTAATAACTTATTGCATAAGTGAAAACAAAACTTTTAAAAATCTTTAAAAATCACGATTAACACACCACAGAGAAATATTTCAACATAATATTAATAGCCTTAAATGTGAATTTTGAGAAAATCATATTCTCTATTTTAAGTTTTCTGTACCAGTTCTGACTGCTTTAAAAAGGCTTAAAATGGGTGTCATTACCCCTCAGGAGCTGTATTGGTTTGTTTGTTTGTTTATTTGGGGTTTTACGTCGCTTTCAACACTGTACAGGTCATATCATGATGGGTAGTTGGAAGGGCAGAGGAAACCAGTACATACAGTTCGCTAGGGTTCTGTACTGTAAACTGCCAACCAACGGCAAGCAACTACCAGCTTTCCCACTTACGGCCATGACGAGGATCGAACCCCGGCCGCAGAGGTGGGAGGTGAGAGTGTTACCACTCTGCCACCGTGGCCCCAGGAGCTGTATTGGAATACACACCCTAGATGGTTGAAAATAAAGGCTGGCCAGATTTTTTGGGTGGCGCATTCTTTAACATGTATGATTGTGTCTTTTTGGAGCCATAACGACAAGGTCATCTCGGAAACCAAATCTAATCTAATCCACACCTCTACAGGTGCAATACCTTCCCTTCCTCCCAATGGGGACGTCAGTGTGCTAGGTTAACTCAAATATTGTTCAGATAGCCAAGGGATGATCTATGTCAGTAATCCAAGGATGTGGGTGTGGCCAGAGGGAAAGGTACTAAATGGTGAAGATTGAGTTAAAGGGTGAGTCTTAATATATTGACTAAAAGAAGTAACAGAGCAGCTATTTTTTTATTTGGAGAGGAAAAGAGTTCCAGAGGTTCAAGGGTATAATGACTAAATGAGTTGGAAATGTGTTTGTGTGATTTGTGAACTTTACAGTCAAAATGGGGGATATGAAGGAACTTAAATTTTGGCCTGCTATGTCTGATACTTCCAGATAAGGTATATCAGTTGATTATTTCTCTAAGGTATGATGGTTCACCATGTTTAAGAATTTTGTAATTTTTGTGATAAAGCCTATTTAAATTTTACCCTATATTTAACTGGAAAAGAATGAAGATTTTAAATTGGAGGATGATATGAGAATACTTGAAAGAACGGGTGACAGCCCTGCAGAGTGAGTTTTTTGGATGCATTGCAATCTTCAGTGAGTGATTCAAACAAGGGAACTGTAGTAGTCCAATCTACTGGTCAATAAAGCATTTGAGGTGAGGACTGTAACAGACTCTTTATGTATTGATACGACCAAAAGGAAATGTGTGATAATGCCAATACATATCTTTTGTTTCCTATTTTTCTCTATATTCAGATAGGAATCATGGCACATGAAATAGGGCATGCCATTGGGCTTTACCATATAGAGGACCGACCAGACAGAGATGACTTTATCAAAGTATACTACAGGAATGTATTGAGATATTTCCGAATGGATCTAGATCCACAACCAGCTACAAGTGTGAACTACTATGGTGTTCCTTTTGATTATGCTTCGTTGATGCAGCTCCGCAGAGATGTAAGTTCCATTGACAAGTTTGGCATGTTAAGCAGACCTTTTGTTGACCAAATTCCAAATTTTATGAAATCATTTCCAAATTTGTATTTACATGTTCTTCTATGTATTCATGATTCTTTTAGTTTACTGTGCTTTTACTGTTCAAACATAATCTTAACGGGGTTTCTGCATTACTGATCAGCAACAGGTGGCGCAATTTATTCTTTTGCCCAATTTTTACTGGAAGTGTTGGCTCACAAACAACCTTTACCTGGGCATATGGACGGTTGAAACTGCTGATTCGAAATTATCCATTCACATTGCAAAATGCATTAATTTACATTGTATCATTTCCCAAGTATTTTTGTTGTATTTTCAATAACCTGTACATACCATATATGGGTCTAATTTCAGTCTTACAGCAAAGATGGGTCTTTTACTATCCTCCCAAAAGATCAGAACTTTCTCTACACAATGGGGATGCTGTCTGAAATCTCATTTCTGGATGCCACAATTGTCAACAGGGCTTATAAGTGTGATACTAATAAAGGTTAGCAGTTTTTATATCTATGGAGAGAAAGTCACTTCTATTACATGATTTTTTAAAATGTATATATTTGCCCTTTTATAAACAAGGTGCGTCGGTACTAGGCAGGCGAGGAAAGCAAACCTGCCATCAATTCCCCTTTACAGTACAATTCATACACAGAATTATATTTATTATAATTATAATTAAAGCTCTTTTAAATTATACGCATAAAAACTGTAAAATATTACATAAATTTCCTGACGAAAATAAGAAAGACAAAAAAAGAAAAAAAATTCTTAAAATGCCTGGGCAACCATAAATCTCCTGGGCAACCATGAATTCTATTATTTGAATAATGGCTGAGCCTATAGTAGTAAAGTGAAAGTTAAATATGCTGTATGTAATAGAGAGATATACTTAGCAGAAGGAGCAACCGGGAATTATGTCTTTGTTGAACTAATACAAAGTAACACAAGACAGAAGGAAGCAACATCTGTACCAACTGAAGGGAAGGGAGGTGGTTCGAAACCACAACACTAGACGTTGGGGGAAAGTGGTTAACCCATTCTTACTACCAAGAAGGAAAGAAAAAAGGAAATAAACCACAAAACAATTGTACTCGCTGCTCTTTGTCACACAAACTACATTTATATGTATTATTACAGATGGCAATTCTTGACAAATCCGTCTTGAAAATTTACCTTTCTAGCTTTTGCAAAGGTCTGAATGGAACAAACAATCCTCTCCACTATGATATCGCAGGCCAAGATACAAGCTGCTACTTCTGTGATTGCTTTTTAACTGCTTACTTTTGAAATACATCAAAGTCTAATTCACATTAGAACACAAGGGTAAGTTCATGGAGGAAAAAAAAACGTCGGCATCAAAAGCATTTGTTTGAACCATAGGAGAAGACACTATGGGTGATAGGCTATATGGAAGAGGTGAGTCTTGAGCCTGCTCTTGCATAAAGACAGTATGGGATCAGATCTTAGGTCCACAGTGAAAGGCTGTTACAAAGTCTGGGTGCATCATTGGCAAAACATCCATTGACACATGCTGAAAATACGTACTGATACCATAAAAGTTGAAGCATTCTTCAAAATAAAGTATGTTTCAATCAGCACCTATATTCTTTTGGCTGTTTATAGACAAGGTATATCTTATCCATTCCAACTATATGATTATAACGTATTGTATCATCATCAGTGTGCAAGGGCCTTTAGTACCCATTTATAACCAGTGGGGAAGAGGGATTAGTACCTTGTGCAGAGCGGTAAATATCCATGGTCCAAATCTTGTTACCTAAGGTCCAATGCAATAACCGCCAGGACACAGACAAAGTCAAAATTTAAATTTTTACATCCCGTTTTAGACCTTGGGTCATATTGGGACAAGACCATCAGTATCCCAAAGTGTTGTCATGGGCTGGATTTAAACATGCATTCATAATAATAATAATATTAAATTTGATAAAAATAGTAATAATAACAACAACAATAAATTGATGAAGATCCTCCAACAAGCTGGAATCCAAATAGGGAGCCAGTCCAAGACATGTTACCAAGGCAAAACCACACCTGCCTATAGCCTTGCTGGGATGGATTAAGAAAACGGATAGCATATTTAAATGAGTCAGACTGCTAGACTTGATTAAGGATGAGAAATACGGAAATTGAGAGAAATTTGTGGCCTTAAAATTATGGAGGTTATATTTTAAAAAGATACAATATGAAATGGGAAGCCAGGTGAGTTTTTATCTAGATATAGTGTGACATGACTCATGACATGACTCTGTAAACAATGCCACAGAGAGTATTTTAAACTCTCTGAAATTTAGCAACACAGGCTTTGTTTTTACAGAGGGAAAGCCAAGTAATCATTTCACAAACTCATCTGAGCCATAGGTACCTCTGTATGACGATACATTTGGTTAAAATCACTGTTTTGTTTTGATCTAGAACAATGTCCCAATGGTGGAGGAGACCTACAGTGTTATGAGAATGGCTATCCGAATCCAGGGTTCCGCAAAAAATGCAAAACCTGCAAGTGCCCTGGGGGTCTCAGTGGTGACTGTACTAAACCTTTTGAAAATGCCCCTGGTAAGTTTAATATCATTTTCAGCTGAGGTTGTTAAATAAACTATGTGTATTGTTTGACACTGAGTTCTGATTGGCAAATAACATCTAATGCTAATAACCTTGGCGTCCTGGTGAGCAGGGGTGAGTTCTTTATAATTGTATCCCTTTGCCTGTTTGTTTGTCATCTCACCTAGCTCAAAACACTACATCATATACACTCATATTCTCACATCAAATGCCACGGCTCGGTCATCCTAAAAGAGAGTTTGGATCCAAATGCTGAATGTAGAATTTGTTGGCAATAACTATTCAACCAGACGAGAACTTATTAAGTAACAGTCATATTGGTATTTGAAATAATCAGTTTGGTTTATAAATGTTTTCAAGTCAGGTTTGCCACATTATTTTGACCTTTACCTAGTGTCTTACACTAATACCAGTAAATGTAACACCAGATGTGACAGACCTGATAACCCTTTCATAAGTATTCAAACTTTTGAACAATCCTTTATAAATAACAAAAACAAAATGGTAATAACAGTATGGCCAACAATGTTCCTCATCCCTGGAATGATCTGGCCCTTGATATTTGCTTAGATCATCCTTTATATCAAAATTAAATTCTTACCAAAAAAAGCTTGTTTTCTTTGTTTTTCCTGCCGTCTCCATGGCTACTGACCTCGTTCACGTCTCAGTATATGTGATTTTGGACTCTGGCTTCTGGGCATGTTGCGCCTTGGAATCTGAAGTTCACAGAGATTAAGCATTAATGAAAGTTTAATTAGACTTAGAATACAGTAGAATATGTGCTACTTATTTAGCAGTGGTTTCTTTATATTATAATTTATCCTTGACCCCCATCCCCCTAAATTTTGATCAGATTCTGTGTGATATACATGTTATATAATAATAATATGTACATCTCTCAGGGGCGGATCCAGCTTTTAAATAAGGTGGGGGTTCACATCAGACGTACCATAACTGGGGGGGGGGGGGGGGGGGGGGGGGGGGTCGGGTCGGTTATGGTTTGGTAAAAATATAGTGCATTTTCTGTAAATTTAACACCACTCTCAAGAAATTATTTTGTACTTTGGGTTGAATCCCTTTTACATAATTTTTCCAATGGGGGTGGGGTGGGGGGTGGGGGGTCGAGCCCCCTGAAACACACACCCCCGCCCCCCCCCCCCGCCCGGATCCACTAGTGTCTCTGGAGATAGAAACGTGGTAGCTTACATTATCCATTTTCATTCAGTCATCATCCCAGAGAAAACACACCGGATATTGTTACTGTCAATATTTCTCGCAAACCATTCTTGTGTCTTCAATAGCTAAAGGATTAACACTAATCCCTTAATACAAACATTTCCTCTCGGGAAATTCATTTTCATACAATGACAATGTTTTTGCGGAATCATTAATAAAATACATCTCAATGAATGCATTTGCATTCAACAAAATAAAGAATATGACACAATTCATTTCTTGAAATCCCAATGGAAATCTTACAATGCTTGTGTTCTTCCATAATAATACTGATACAACACAATATACTAGTCAAAACATTTTACTAGTATTAGATTATATATTATTCCCACTTGCTATCTTTTACTTTTTGCATTTGAGAGCCCCCCCCCCCCCCCCCCCCCCTCGGGAAGTCAGCAACAGTCTAATAGCTTTTTCATCAATTTCATAAATTATCACAGGGGGCATCTCGAGGTGTTCCCTCCAGCAAATGAACAACCAACATTAACAACATTGTCTTGTCTTTTTTATTCAAGCTTCCTTTAAATAGTAAGTTCATTGAATTAAAGTGAGTAATGCTAACATTGCAACAAAGTTTTAATATAAAGCTTCACTGGTAAACCGAAGAAGTGAATAATGGTAACAATTTTATGAAGCCATTATTTTCAAGTTTTCAGGTCTTTGTTTCCTCACTAGGTTGCACACCGATCATGTCGGAATTGGATGTTACAGGCCCCGGAGTGTTACAGTCACCAAATTATGAAGCAGGAGGTCCGTACAATGTAGGAGATTCCTGCAGCTGGATACTCAATGTATGTGTACCATCACCAACCATAACTTATTCGTATAAACAAGTAAATTGTTCAGTGCTTCAAACATTTGGCTCTCACATCAACTGCCATATGTTCAAATGTCTCTATCAAGGCAGTATGTGAGATGCAATCCAAGGCCATGCCTGAGATGATTTAAGCTTTTAACTAGGATGTAAAAACCCTAGCTATGACCTTTGACCTAGTTTGATATCACACAGACTGTATAAATATAGGCTGAACCAACAAAAAGATGCCAAAAACTTATTCTACATATTGATACTGACAACTTACTCCTTCTTGACTAAAATATACGTTATTCCATTCTATTTTTTACTTTTATAGGGCTTAATCTCAGCAAGGCAGACTCTAAGGTGCAGCACCAGAATCCAATTTAAAAATCATCATCTCCATAGCCGTTGCCAAATCCAATACCACATAGATAACGGATAGAGTGTATACTAAGTTGGGAATGCCTTTTTGAAGAGATATTATTTTAACCTTTTTCTGGAACAGGCAAAAGTTGGGGCAGAATGGACCCTATCAGCTAAATCATTCCAAACCATGGGAGCATCAAAAGCAAAGCTACGGCCAAAGTGTTTTTTATTTATGTACAGATGGATAGAATTGAGGAACCTCCAACAACCCTCTGGACAGTTGTATCTTGTATTATATCTTTCACAACAAGTATACAAAAGAGAACCAACGTAACTGGAATGACCACTGTGCAGAAACTTGTAAGTTAATGTTGCTGTTTTGAAGATGCAGCAAAATTCAGTTGGGAGCCAATGCAGCCATTTGAGAATATGAGATGCCCGTGTATATTTGTTACAGTTTGTGACAATCCTAGCAAGTGTATTTTGAATATACTGATGTTAGAATGATCAGCTCCGACTGGATGATTGACAAGAGAGATTTTACTTTGAACTTTATTAATGTTGTTTAATGCATTGAATAATTATTTATCATTAAATCATTCCATTAATATCTGCACAAAATATTACATCTAAGTTCTAATCAAGATTCGATTAAAGTTACTGTCCTTATGTATTTTGCCACAAACATTTAGGCACCAGAAGAGTATGTCTTCTACTTCCGATTCTGGGAGCCAAAAACAGAGTTTGGTGTGTATCATTACAATGTATCAGGCGGTATCTGTGCTCACTGGGTGGAGATTAATTACCATGGCAACTTCAGCATGCCTGCCAAGAGGTGAGGATTGTGTTAAACTGATATTTTCCACATTGAATTTATTATTATTTCTATTCTGCATTTTTTAGTTTAATTATCAGATTTACAATCTTCTGTAATATCTAATAGCTCAGTAAATATAATAAAATATGCACCATTTAAATTATGTTGTACATAACATAAGTTTACTGTAAGTTTGGATATGGTTATGTTTTATTATCTAATAACTCACCAAATACAATAACATACACATTATGTGAAACATAGCATATGCATACTGTTACACTGCATATGGTTGCATGTAAGAAAGCTACATGTACACCTCTGTAGATTTATAGACAAGAGTAGGTAGATATAAACAATTCAAGAGATGTTGCTAGTTTTATTTCTCCATGTGTTTTAGATATTATTTTCTCATTCTGGTTTCATTTCTGGTGTTAATGTAAGTTTCGATTCACACAACTGATGAGTAGCAAGTGCAATCTTGGTGTCTGAAAACATATAATCACAGTTGAATTGTGTAGGTAGATGAAACAGATCACTTGATCTTTTATATTTAGGGCAAAGTTGGGGGAGGGAATATCGAGGGTACTTTAATTGCATCCATTTGTTTGTTTGTCTGCATGCCTCACTCAAAAAAATGTCGCATAATGTGGGGCCTACCCATGAAGTGATTACAGCCAAATATTATCCATCAAAGATTAAACGAAGCCAGATTGAGACTCAGTATCTGTTCCATACCTTATGCACTATTGATTCCACTATGGTCTTATTTTCACATAAGGTGACGTCTACCCCTGGTTTTGTCCTCCTTAAAGATTATCTAGATAGGCAATGGAACTCCAGAATCGTATTAAAACTTTTTCGCCAATATCTGGTTTTGGGATGCCCAAGCACTGCTTGTTCTTGTTGAAAAACAAGGCCAAAAGGGATTTTGGTCTACTAGCGCGAGCCGCAAAGCCATCAGAGACACAACTCGTACACCAAAGTGGTCACCCATCCCAGTACTGACATAGCCCAGCTGGGCCACAATCTGAGTTATGCCCAGAAGTGCAAGCCTTGCTAGAGCTCGCGCTCAAAAACTGCAAAAGAAACTGGCCTAATAGATTACTAGGTTTGGCTTCTTACCATAGGCTATAACCTTTGTGTGGGTTCGACTCACACAAGTGACAATGCTTAGGACTTGTCCCCATATGACCTTGGCTGTTGACAGTGATGTAAATCCCCAAGTTTGTCGTTTTGGTCAATGCTTATTTTCTCCCCTTTATATATAGACACTGTGGAAGTGAGAACTTTCTCTACAACCAGAAAGAAAAGCTGTTGTCTACCACTAACAGAGCACTGGTCTACTTTAGTGCTGAATCGGATGAATTGCTGGACCAGGATCCAGCACTAAGACGGGGATTCAAATTACTGTATGACATCAGTAAGTCTCATTTTTTTTTTCAAGCATCGCAGCTGAATTGTCATTTTGATTGGCCGACTTTAGGTTGCATTCTCATTGAATGGTCAAAATATCGGTGTCACATGACAAAATACTTGCAATCTGTTGGAAGCTATAATGTTAAACTGAAACTGGCTGCTATTTGGTTTCATATAATGACATATTTGTATCGTCTCTTTTAACAAGTGAGATGAAATTGAGATGAAAGAATGCTGTATAAACATGCTTGTAAGTCATTTTGATATATATCTTCAGTCACTGCATATAATTTATTCTTATTTTCCTTTCTGTTAACTATTATTCATTTTTAGAAAGAAAGAACAAGCCGAAGTCTAAAAACAAGAAAAAGTCGAAGAACAAATCCAAAGATGAATAAATCAGTCATCTCAGTAAATAAGAGCCTGATGTCGGCTCACCTCTGAGAGAGAACACTGTCATGAGCCATCTGCTATCAAAAGCAATGTAACTGATATGAAGTGTATGTATAAGGCATAGAATTGTAGAGTCTCAAATTTGTTTCATGTGTGTTGAAAGAACCATGCAGTTACCAACTGAATACACCATAAGTTTCTCTGTCTCTACCAACTGAATACACCATAAATGTATCTATCTCTACCAACTGAATACACCATAAGTTTCTCTGTCTCTACCAAATGAATACACCATAAATGTCTCTATCTCTACCAAAGTGCAAATTTCCATAGCTTTTGTAATATTTCAGATAATACCAGAATTATTATACATCCATTTGTACAGACAATAAATGTATATCTAAGCTGCCTAGCTTTTATTTTGAATTAAGAATATTGTCTTGTATCATAATTACCAGGAACAATTTGTTGAAAATGCACCAAATGGACTTGAAAATTATTTTGGATAAGGTTAAATATAGACCCTCTATTTGTTGTACCTTTATTTTTCCTGAGTGTCTTGGGTCCCTTTGGTGAGTCCCCAACGTTGCTGCAGCTTTTATTCGCCCTTTTTATATATGACCCATGCTACCCGGGGGGTTGGGGGGGGGGGGGGGGGGGAGGTGGTGCACTCCCCGTCAGGGCCTAACGGATACATTAAGACACAAATGTGATATAAGCGCCAGTTGATTAATGATATTAATACATTTTCATCTGATTATTAAAGAAACATAACAATGTTCTCTTTTTTTTTACTTTTTCTTGGAAAAAACTTTAACTCTCTGTTGGTATTTGAGACTATTACCTGATCAAACAATAACTGTTTTACTCCTAGTAAAATACAGAAGGACATTGATCAAGACAACTGGATAGAAGCACTGGAACACACATCACAAAATACAAATTGACTGGTGTGCTTGCATATTGGTGGCGTTGGCAGCACCCTATAAGAACTTAAATTGAAAGATTTCAAGGCATTTTATGCCCTTATCTTTGCAGTAGATGGGAAGTCCCTTCTAGCGTTAATTAGCTGTTTATGAACATAAAATACCTCAGTAATTAAGTAGGTAATTAATAAGAATGATGGTTTGAATTTGTGAAATAAGGGTTTGACATTATGATGGAATCATTTCAAATGCTGATGTGAGAAGTTGAAACATGTATCTCAGAACAGCAGATCTGAAGTAACATTGTAACAGCAAGTGTAGATAAATCATAACAATAAACTTTCAAGTTTGAATATTAATTTTTTCTATCAACAGAAGGTGTAATCAAAATAAGATGGAATCTAGATTTTAATTACTATCAACAGAACTTTCAGCTGGAAATTCTGTTTACAGAAATTTCCAATTCTGACTAATTTCATACATAGGCCACATCTTTCTCTGCTGGGGGACATGCTACAAGTTATTGGGTTTAAATTCTCTTTCTCTTTCAACACATTGTACAGGTCATATCACGACGGGTAGTTTTAAGGGCAGAAGAAACAAGTACATACTAGTTGGTCAACATTCTGCACTCAAAGCTGCCTGACATCGGTAAGCAACTACCACCAACAAATTGTGTACTTTCACTTGCAGATTATTGAGCTTTCAACACTGTATAGGTAGTTTTATGGGTAGAGGAAACCAGGACATACAGTTGGTCAAGGTGCTGTTATGTATCTCCTTGCCCTGGTAGGATGTCTTTGGTGGGTTTGGGCAGGATTTGCATTCGGGTAGGATGCATTCAACACAGCTTTGAAAGCCATTTGTGTTCAATTCAGGTATGTTCAAAATGTTTGAAAAAGCTGTTATATCCTCTTATGAGCTGTATAGATCTCTATATACAGGAGGGGTGGGGGATTTAATCCTATGTATATACAAACTAACCTGTAAAAATAAAAAAAAACCCGCAAACAAAAGGTGACCTCTTGATTTGACCTCACAGTATGACCTTTGAACTGTTTTTGTAACCACACTATATTGGTAAAATAGAACATATCAATCTTCACCGTTGACCTCCTCTGTAACCTTCCTCACACTTATAGGAAACTGTAACTGAAGCCTATTTCTGATTTCTGGCTATGTTGGTGTGGGCTTTAAAAAAAGTTATGAAATAACCTTATTATTTTAATAAAGATTTCTATCAAGAATATCCTCAGTTTATTTAGTTATTCAACAACAAACGGATAAGTATAGTTATCAACATCTTTCTATTCCAAAGTTCTTTAAAATTGTTGGAAATTATGTAAAAGAGTAAAAATCTTCAGTTGGAGTCTCACAAGCATCAAAGAGCTATGGCACACATGCATGTTAACAGGGTCCTTCGTTTTTTAATTATATAAATAACTGTATTTCACAGCAATAAGTGTAGAACTCAATATTTAAACACATCAATAAATGCAAAAGTCTGTCAATTACTCTGAAAACCCTTTACACCACAACAAAGGGATTGATAAGGTGTTTTCTGCTTATGATAACAAAAACAGCATCGAAGTAAGTTTTGGGACAGTGAAATCCATGCCATCGGCTATGATTTTATAAATGAAAAGTATATACTAATTGCAATTATACATATACAGTCATCTGTCCTTTTATATTTTTCCTCAGCCACTTGAGATCCTAGTTATTGCCTTGAGTTAATCACATAATGTCACCAATGCTACAGGAAGCACACCAACGACCGTCGATTGCATTTAGATGATTTTTATTTCTTTCTACATTTTGAACTTTCATCGTTGGGGTAAAATTCTAATCTAATCTTATCTAATCTATTGCTTTGCAGGCACAATATCTTCCCCACAAAGGGGAACTCAGTGTGCTAGTTAAAATCATTTATCATAGGGAGAGTGAAGGGGTGTTCAGGGTCAGTAGTCCAGAATTGTGGGTGTGACCAGGAGGGAAGAAGACTAAGTTTGGAAACTAGGTGGGTTTTGAGATGTTTCCTAAAAGATGCGACAGAGGGACTGTTTCTTATTTGGAAGGGAAAATAGTTCCAAAGAACTGGGGCATAGTGACTGAAAGAATTAGAGAAGTTTGATTGATTTTTGAACTTTACAGTCGAAAGTGGGGTATTAAGGAACTTGAGTTTGGGGGTTCTTCACCTCGTATTTCTGGAAGAGGTGTAGGGGTGAATTACTTCTCTTAGGTAAACTGGTTGACCTTGATTGAGAATTTTGTATGTAATGAGGCCTATTTTAAATTGTACCACTCCGAGGTTCTTAACAGTTTGTGCTGGTGAGACCTGATTTCCATGAATATTGATAGGTAAGTGAGGAAGAAGTTGTTTACGCTTTTTTGGAGCCTATGAGAATAAACTCGGTTTTGACAGGGTTAAATTTTAATTTATTTGTAAACATGAAATTTTGTATGTCATTTAGTCAGTTCTTTAGTTTTTATAGAGTGACAGAAATATGCTGATGAGCATTTTATGTATAACTGAGTGTCATCGACGTAAAAGTGGTAGTTAATACTGCTGTGGGAATGAATGATTGAGCTGATTGGGTTAGTGTAGAGAGAGAAAAGAATTGGACAAAGGACGGAACCCTGGGAGACCTCATACTGAAGTGCAGCAGGATGTGAGAGTGTGCTACCTACCTTGACCGAGCGTGTCCTTTCCAACAGGTATGATATGAACCAGCCAAGTGCTAGTTCACTGATACTATAGTAAAGAATAAATCTGTTCAGGAGAATGTTGTAGTCAGTGGTATCAAATGCAGCTGAGAGATCCAGAAGGATAAGGGCAGTGACAGACCCTTTGGCCATATTGAGAAGCATATCGTTATGAATATTAAGGAGGGCACTTTCAATAGAATGGTATTTTATATAGGCTGATTGGAAGGCAGTCATAAGGCCGGCTTCATCAAGGTGAGTTTGTAGCTGGATGGCATCTACCCTTTCAAGTATCTTTGAAATAAAGTTTAGATTAGAGACAGGCCTTTAGTTTTTGAAAACTTCTTTGTCTAAGGATGATTTTTTGAGGATTGGGGTAACATGGGCCTACTTGAAAAAAATAGGACACTTACTTTGTTCAAGAGAGCCATTGATTATTGAAGTGAGAGGGTGATGAGAATATCCAGATAATCAAGAGCAAGAAAAGTGGGCCAAGGGTCGAGGGAACAAGATTTACTTGAAGAGTTGGTAATGATTTTGATAACTTTATCCTCAGTTACAAAAGAGAAAGTGGAAAACATAGGGGGAGGAGAGTCTGGGGTGATGTGTTGCGAATTCACGGAAGTAGAGAACTCCACAAATCTGTCAGCCAAAAGCTGAGGGGGCTTTATTGATGGGAACATCTTGGCTGGTAGTCTGTGTAACACAACATCCAGGACTAGCCATAACTTTTGTGGGTTGTGGTGATTGTCCTGAATTTTTCTTTAAGGAATTGAGATTTGGCCTGCATGCAGATTCTATTGTACTGGTGGACTTTCTGTATGTACTGGGATCTATTGAAGGTGGATTTATTTCTTCGATAGATGCGTTCAAATAAATACTTGGTCTCTTTTGTCGCAATAATGGTTTCGTTAACCCATCCCTGGATGTACTTCGCCTTGGTGTGTTTGATGTGTAGTGGTGCATGTTTGTCGATAAGGGTGGACCAGGTAATGTGATATTGTTTGTAGAGAGTTTTGGGTTCCTTGGACGGATTATTAATCAGTTCAGAAGCAAGCAGATCTGTTTTCATTTTCTCCTTATCGATTTTATGGTATCTAGCAAAGGTAACAGTAGCATTAGTCTGGGATCTAGGGGTTAAGAAATTTAGGGTGAAACTAACTGAAAAATGGTTGGAAAAGCATCAATGGTATGGAGTCAAGAGTATGTCCATGAATATGGGTAGTAAAGTTAACTTTCTGAATTAAATCAAAAGAATCGATCAGTGAGTGAAAAGTTTTTGAATTTGAACATATTGTTTCAAGGTAAAAATTGAAGCCGCCAATGATCGCCAGATTTTCACTGGTGTGATGAATATCCTCCAAAAGTGACTGAAACTGTTTTAGGGATATCTTGATGAGGAAATTTTCGGAAGTGGTGCAGGTCTTTGTAGGAACAATGAAAGGTTCCAGTCCATCTTTAACAAAAACCACAGTCCTCCACCATGGTGGACCTCACATGGCTGTTGATAAAGAGTGTAACCCGGTGGAGTGATTTCGGACAAATTGGCACTTGTAGTATCAGGTCTAATCCAAGTCTCTGACATGGCAAAGAGATCAGTGTCATTGTCTGAAATAAATTTTGCAATGGCAAGATATTTGTTGTGTATTGATCTAATATTGGCGTAGATGACCTTAGGACACTGGGATGGTCCTGGGTTTGGGTTGATGTCACCAGTAAGCAAGAGGAAGATGAAAAGGCGAAAAGGTGGTAGAGTTGGTGAAATTGATATTGATGATTTAATGATGAAATGTAGACAGAAGGTGGTGTTGGGGGCCTTTGAATGGTTGAGTTACTGCGGTGTGGGTATGCAGCAATGACTGGTTGGATTGACAGTAAGATATGTGGGAAAATCAGTTTTGATAGTTTGGGGGTTAAAATTTGGGGAATTATTTGGTTAGTGGGTGTATATTGTAAAAGTAATAGTCTCCGATAATGGGGAATGTGAGCGATAAAAGGAGATAAAGCGATAAAATGGGCAGTTTAGATGTGTAAATATCAAATAATTTTGTCAAAAGGGGAGTAAAAAGAGGAAAATGTTATTTGTGTTATCAGCAATAATATTGAGGCAGACGTAGGGCGAGTGTAATAGAGATATTGTGTTAACGGTAAAGAATTTAGAAAAACAGTACTTCCATAATGAACACAGTTATCAGTGCTATCAGTGTTCAATATATGTTATTATTAAAAGCTAAAGATTTTTTTAATAAAAAAATCAGACCCCAGCCCCTGTTCATAGTAGAATATCTTGGAGCATTAAAAAGCCTGAATCTTACAAACCTTAATAAGCCTAAGATCACATGCTTGCTAAACTAAGAAACTATAGCAAAACTTTCATTTTTTTTCTGCATGATGAAACATGTAATGAGTTTATTCTTTAATGATAAACTAACAACTTAATATTTATCACTGTAGATACTTTTCTTGTGTGTGTTTTAAGTGTTATAGTTCACTTTTTGATTGAGAATTCATATATGTGACACTTTCATCATTAATGTTGATATTTATATGCATAAAGTAAGATATATTTTCACAAAATCTTTTAAAATAATAAATATTCTTGTGTAATCCAACTTGTACAACAGTTACAACTTCTACAGTATATCTTTTACAATCTGCAACTTGTACAAAATGCTTTTACAAAATCTCAACTTGTAGTGCATAAATATACATAAAAATTTGTGAAGGTACTTATAACATGTCCCCAATGTCCTGAAAAGTTCACCTTTGGATAATTTATAATTACTTAGAGGGAATTATTGCAAATCAGAGATAAGTGGAGATTTTCCAATTATTTTTACAGATAATTTGCATTTAGGATAATGGGAGTCATCAAAGTAAACTAGGAATAAACAGTATACATCTTCCACAATATAGTGCATGGTGCAAATGTACAGTTTTTGAACCCATAGTCTAGGCAGTGCAACAAGTGAACACCTATGTTTAAAAGAAACATTTGATTTTCTTAGTTAAAACACAAGCCAAACTGTAGCATGACAGGATACACATTTGTTTACATCTTTTGGCAACTTTGCAAATTTAATGTACTGTACAACTAAACATTTTTCGTCTAAGTTCTTTATTTGTAACATGGGGGCCACGGTGGCAGAGTGGTAACACTCTTGCCTCCCACTTCTGAGGCCGGGGTTCGATCCCCAGCACAGCCTTAAGTGGGAAAGCTGGTAGTTGCTTGCTGTTGGTCGGCAGTTTACAGTACAGAACGCTAACGAACTGTATGTACTGGTTTCCTCTGCCCTTCCAACTACCCATCGTGATATGACCTGTACAGTGTTGAAAGCGACGTAAAACAATAAATAAATAACAAATAAATAAATAAATAAATTTATTTGTAACACCCAGTTTCAATTTGTCACTCAATACCCTGTTTCCATGTACACTTTCCAACAAATAAATCTGATGGATATAAAATGGGGTGGGGGTTATTAGTGGTAATAATATGTAGCGTACGCTTCCTGAAACATAAATTAAAGTAATTTTTTTTGGCAATGGGAAAAGCAGTTTCAGAAGGAAGTAAAAAGCAAGTCTTTAGTCCTACCTGCACAAGGTGTTGACTCCAAAATCCACTGGTGCAATGAAAACTTTGGACATATTCGTCTAATGCAGTTGTGATCTGGAGTCATGTTCCAAAGCACTAAATTGACAAATGGTGGGATTTCTTGGAGAATTTTTTCAAGCTTTGAAATGGGACGTTTCGTCTGCCTACGTTGCCAGGTCGTTTGAACTATACCATTGCACATGGCACCTGCTCTGGCAGGTCATTGGAGCTGATGTTACTTTTTGTCTTAATCTCTCATAAGATACATCTTCACCATTCAGTTTGCCATTAAAGTTACTGTAGAACATGGCGACCTTAAAAAACTGGTTGTGAGATTGTCCAGCTTGTCTGTCAACATGTGTGGTATGCCTACATTGGTATGTCATTTGAAATATACCATTGCATTTGGCATTTTTAACCAAAATTACAATCAAACTCAATTTCTTCTGCCTTCTCTATCAGTTGATTTATAAAGTTTATGAGGCTGTTAGATTTAGCAGAACCCTTTGTTGGGCCTCATCTTCCACCTGCTCTAGCAGGTCGTTGGATGTCATGTTAATTTTATGGTCTTAATCTCCTATAATTTCTTTCTACTGTTTCTCAATTTAATTTTACTACTTTACCCCATGGTTCCTGGTCATTTTACGTATCCTATCTTTATAAAAATTCCAATCACATTTTATTCTGTTTTGCTCTCTCAGCTAAGTTGTAATGTCAGTCGCTGTTAGATTCTGCTCTGTTAGAACCCCTACAAGGAATCCTTCGTCTGGCCACAGATTGTGGCGACTGGTTTCTGGTTCATTTCAATTTTATTTAGGGGTGGACCTTTCACCTTACAGTGTAATCTAATTACATCATATTTCACCTTTTAACTTCCACCTTTGTAGTCTTTACTTGACCCTGGGTCATACAGGTCATCAGGTCAAGCTCCAAGGTCCCTTGGTTCCCTTCCCTCAGCTGCTTAGTGTCATGCATTTGCACTGGTATTGGGCTTTGTACTTTAAGTATTTTATGATTATTAAGCTTGGAGGGATTCCCTGTAATAGGCTGGATCTACCAGTGACCTTGGCTTGTGTTACTCATTCAAGGTCAGATATTAATGAGAGTACTATTTGTGAATTACCATGTGTATTATAACATGTTAACAGTGTTAAATTTTACAAAATATTTTAGTAGAATAAATATTTATTAATCTCACTGATATCTTGGCCACCAGGGGAATGGTAAATTAAACCTATTAATTAAGAAGTTTGCTGCATTTCCAACAACTGAAACATTGCCTCCAAGCCATGGGGGTTCACGTAATTCATATTCAGCAGTTACCTTTAATATGCCTTACCTTTAAGTTGAGCTAAGCTAAGCAAAGAATTACAAAATACAGACTTGTATCCATGTCTTTTATGAAAATTCATATTAAAGTTCACGTTATTTGCGAGAATTTTATTAAAACTGCAAGGAGATTGATCTTCTGCCATGGTGAACATATTCTGACAAATTCATTGCAATGATGCTTTACTTTTGAAGTCACAAGCACACATAAGCTTTCAATTCCTGAAAACAGCTAAAAGTGCCAAAGTAAATAGATCACCATGACAACATTTTTTACCCAAGTCATGGACAAAACGTTATTAGTAAAACGTTTAATAGGAATCAGCACACTGTAAAACACTTCATAGGAACATGTGAAAAGATTTGGTTGATAGTAAAGTACAAAAAAAAATGAGAAAATGAACAGAATATACGAAACATTTCAAAGTAAAATATTGGCCATGGTAGCAATATTTCTCAGTTTTTCATCAAAACTACAAGAGACTAACCTGCCATGGTACACATATTCTGAACGGTCCATAGCATGAATCTTTAGGATTTATATCAGGAGCATGCATAAGGTTTCGGGTTCCGAAAATAGCTTATAATGTCAAACATGAACGGTTGCTATGACAACATTTTTCCACCTGATGTCAGCATCAGGGCCAGTTTCACGAAGCCTCCTTTGGAAAGGACCTCCTTTAGTAAAGGAAGGTCATTTTTCCTTTGGTAGGGCCACCTTAAATTCCAGTTTTACAAAGCCTCCTTTAACTCTCCTTACCAAAGGTCTTCCCTGAAACACAGGGAGGGAGCAAATGTCCTTTAAATTTATGAAACATTCTTTGAAGATAAATGGTTGCAATGGCAACTTTTTTGTCGATTCATTGCATAAATGTTTGTGTATGAAAAATCACACGTTTATAAAGAATTTCTCACCAGCCAGGAAAATAAAAAGGGAGTTTCTTACTGGCAAATTTACCTGATATTCTACACACGTAAGTCAGTATAAGTCTGAAATTTATTATCCACCCTAAATACGGGGAAATAAAGACCGCAATGTATTTTTTTGTATACACCGGCGCCCTGGTGCTTTGGATAATAAGTGTGAATAAGTTTCGGTTTTTTAACAATATCTCGGAAAGTTTATAACTTACAAATGTGTAATGCTCATGTTTGTTGCATAAAAATCCATACAGAAATGGCTGAGATATTGCAAGTTAAAGACTGAAGTTTCTGTTGTCACTGGTTTTTGACAGCCTTTTTCATGTTCTCTCATTAAATATTCATATTATTTAAACCACAAATCGTACAAAATGGTGGATAATAAAAGTAAAATATCCCTCATCAGACATACACAGAAAAAAATATACCACTCATGAAGATTAACAATATAATACTCGTGCTGCGCACTCGTATAAGATTGTTATCTTCATTCGTGGTATATTTTTCTGTTTATGTCATTCGGGAAGTTTTGCTATTTTCACTCTAAATACTCTCTTGACTATCTCTGTTACTTCTGCTGGATGCATGGAAACATGACTTTAGAGTTTAACATTTCAGAACTTAAATGTTTAACTAGAACTTTGGCAAGAGATTTAAGACATAACTCATACCTAACCAATTTAACCTGTTATAAAGCAATTATGTAATCCAATATGGGGAAAATATATTCCTGAATCATCTAAGCCTGAGTTTTTAGCCGTTCAGTTGTTTGGAGAAACTGGATGGAGAAGAGAGAGAGGCGATTATCATGTAATTATGCACTTGAGAGAGGAGGTATGTTATTGACAATTAAGAAAGGTATCTTGAGGGTATAACATACTGTCAACTAAACAGTTTCTTCAGTGAGCAATGATTATGTTACAAGAGATGATGAGAAAATTACCCAAGTGACGCATTGTATGCCATTAACACCAGAAACTTTTCTTATGTGGCTTTTATAGCACTTAATCTTCATCATAAGAAGACTCTAAGGTGTAACAACCAGGAAACCATAAGTCCAAACAGCTAATAGTTCAGCGACATAGAAAAGTGGGGGGGGGGGGGGGGGTTCCATACCACAGAGACAATAGAATACAAGAACTTGGGGTGGGTAGGCTTTTGTAAGGAGATCATCTTTCAGATTCTTCTTAAAAGAGAAAAGAGATGTGGCAGAGCTGATGTCATCTGGCAACTCATTCCATACCTTGGGAGCATCATAGGCAAAACCAAAGCCAAATTGCTTTGTTGACTTATGGACTGATAGAATAAAGTGTGGCACCACAAGAAATTCACCATCCATCTAACAACTCCAAGTATTGTTTAACTGGCAACCAGTGCCAACTCTTAAGTACTGGAGCTACATGTGAATATCTGGTTGTGTTGGTGTCAGTCCTAGCTAAGCTGGTTTAAAACCTTTGGAGCTCCTAATATTAAAACCTGAAAGACTCCGGAGTAAGGAATTGCAATAGACAGGCCAACTGCTCACAAGACCATTTGCAGCTTTCACAACCGTTTATTGTGTATAAGATACTGCCTGATCCTCCTAAGTTCCCTCAGTTAGATGGAGATATCAGTGAAGCAACTGACAAGTAAAGTCAATATACAGAAACATCGAGCTAAAATGACCAAAAAAAACCCTGATATTTAAGTGAAAACTAGCAAGAAATATATATGGTTTTATTCAAGGATATGCATAAGTTTCCAATACACATAATTCTGAACACTGTGAGTAACAGAAAGTGCCTACTACAGTAATAGTAATTAGACTGTCCACAAATTGTTGAGACAAAGATATACCTTTACCAAAACTGTATTATTTTTGTTCAATATTTTCCTCAATATTTCTACTGACACACAACCCAGAGTTCTCGGAGAGGGCATACCTCTGTCAAGACATGTATATGTAAAACAAATGGCTAAAAATAGGTGTATGAGAAAATGGTATCTTTGATATTTTAATATCCGGATCACTTTCAAAATTTAATGGAATCTTATTCCCATTTTTTCATGAATCCTACCAGTTGTCTTATCCTGCTTACAAAAAACAAGCAAACATTTAGACGGTCATGAATTTAATACCTCCTTGGTGGAGGTAATAAAGTACATCCCTTAAGAGACTATTTGGAAAAAATGTCAAATGAAGAAAACTCTATTTCTGCATCTTTTAAGACAATCCTGAACCCCCTTGAAGCTGTCTTTAAAGAAAAGCCTTTTATCAATTTTAACTGGGGGTGAGTATTACTCCCGGTTCTCCAGGACTTTTTTCCATTGGACTTTTTTCCACCATGGATTTGCTCTCCTGGTTTCAGATTAGACATACACATGTAATATCTTTGACAAATGTAATCAAAAGTTAAATACACTTTAACACATAGTTTCATTTCTTAATAAATTATCACAAATATATAGAACTACATTGTACCAATAAACAGATAAAAATGTATGTACTTCAATGAATATACAAATAGATAGAAATTTTATCTGTATAAATGCATTCCGACAAATATATACATAGACCTCCCCAAAACATCTTAAAAGTATCTACGTTAATGTTAAGATAACACACAATGTTGCAATACCATATATAAACTATATGAGGCTGTACGTTTTAGAAGTCATTACATTTGAACTGCTTGCATGCCATGATGCATGGGAACAAAATGCTGTTCTAAGGTTTGACTTAACTAGTCTAACATTGTCAGATATGGACATTTTACAACTGGACAAAACTCTCTCAAAAAGTTTTAGAAGCCAGACAACAAACAATAAAGTTTTTGGTCATTTTGTATCGCAACTGCTTGCATGCCATTATATAAACTACCATATGGGAATAACATGCTGTTTAAAGGTCCGACTTGACTAATCTAACACTCTCAAATATGGACCCTTTTACAACTGGACAAAATCCCCCCCCCCCCCCCCCAAAAAAAAAAAAAAAGGTTTAAAGATACGACAAAAAATAACAAAGTTTTAATCATTTTGGTTTGTATAACATCTGATCATAAAAAGACTAGAAATTCAAAGTGAAATTGGTCTCATACTTGTTTGATTCAAATGGCCACATTTGAGTCTAAATGAAATATGACATACCATTTTGAATTCTACTGTCAAATAAATATCAATGTTGGAGTGCATCATAAGCCCAGGTATGGGCAGGCTGAAGTAATTATTTTGCCTGTTAGGAAGGTCTTGCACTAAAGTTGTTTTGTAACATGTACTGTTAAATATATGCAGGGACACTATAATAAAATATTCTCTCTCTAAACCAATATCATCAATATTTATAACATTGCTTTCGTAGCAATGCATAATTTCGTTCCAAGGCTTTTGAAACATTAAAATGATCAACAGCCAAAAGTTTAAAGGAGAAAAGCATGTTGTTGGTAATACACAAAAAGGCCTTCTAATAGAACAAACCAAAACAAATAAAAATTTGTTGAAAATCTAACAATATCTCCAAGACAATGTTTTATATACTTGTGTTTCTGGAAAAATACTTTACAGCAATGAACACCATACAGTTTCATTTATATTATCAGTTTACATAAAATAACAAATCCATGAATATCCAACGAAAGACATCATCTATAAATGTCGAAACAAATACTTAGTACTGCTTAACTCAAATTGTATATTAAAATCAATTGTCAATTCAACTATGAAAAATATACATTTTAAAGAGTTTAATTATTCTTTAAACAATATATAGCACAGAAATATTTTATCCACATTTGACTAATCAACAAAGCCAAAATTTCACCAGAAACACCTAGGATGCCTATTAATTATGCCTGCCCACATTCTAATCATTTGTGATACACAAGGAATAAAGGATAAAAATCTCAATAAGTGTATCAAAAATTAAATACCCACCCATCTAATACCCACCACACTGCCTTTATTTCATTGAAAGCATTAAATAAGAGATGATGTGATTCATTGTTAAAGTGCAAAAGAAATGCACATGCAAAGGAAGATAAAGTTTTCAAAAAGAGAAAAAAAAAACTTGAATTTTGTAAGAATATTCTTGTTCGTGTAAGGATATAGATTTACAATGGACCATAGATACCACTGTTTCTGAGAGTTTGTTGAGAGAATATTATTCGCTGGGTGTACTGACAAAATGTCCCAGAAAAATAATGCACAAAGCTAGGCAACAATATTATAACATGAATAAACTCATGTTAAGAAGCCATTAACATTTGCCACTGCTACAAAGGTCTATATACTTAATCTGAATAAACAGAAATATTTTCCAACAAAAGCTGTCTAATTGAGGCCCTCAAATTAAATTGTAACCATCAAACAAAAGAAAAAAAAATCATGTGTCAACTGTAGCAAAACTAACAACACTAAACATATGATCCAAATAAATTAACTATTAATTAACAAAATCAGTAAAATACAAGGAATATGCCAAATTAATTACGGCACAATTAAGATTTGAGGACGTTCAAGGTACAACAAATATACAACAACAATAGAAAACCAAGAAATTTACAAAACTTTTAAATCTACAAAACTAATAAATTACAAACAATTTTTCAAATCCAGTACAACAAATATACAAAACCAATAAAGATACAACAAATATACAAAATCAATAAAGATACAACAAATATACAAAACCAATAAAGGTACAATAAATATACAAAATCAATAAAGGTACAACAAATATACAAAACCAATAAAGATACAACAAATATACAAAACCAATAAAGGTACAACAAATATACAAAAACCAATAAAGGTACAATAAATATACAAAACCAATAAAGGTAATAAACTTAAAATGATACAACGAATATACAGAATCAATAAAACTACAAAAAATACAAAAAACCAATAAAAGTACAATAAATATACAAAAAAAAACAATAAAAGTACAACAAATATATAGAACCAATAAAAGTACAATAAATATACAAAACCAATAATAAAGGTACAACAAATACACAAAACTAATAAAAGCAAGTAGTATACCATACAATAAAGTTACAACAAATACACTTAACCAATGAAGGTGCAATTAAAGGTACACCAATAACTGAGCAACAACAAATTACCCACAACAATAAATAATATCAAATAAAAATGCAACTAATCAATTCAACAAATAATGTGAAAATTCTTTTTTTATTATATATATTATCAAATTATCAATGCAATACATTTACACCATTCTTGAATCTCTGTTAAAAACACATAATGTTATTAGTATTATTATTGCATTGCTATGCATACAAAATAAACTTATTTATGCACTAAGAAATTTATTTATGTAACAAAATGAAATAAAGAAACAAGTAAAAAGATAAAAGTACATTGACAAAACATGTCAGGTCTAACTTGTATATCAGAAGAATCATTGAAAATCCTGACTGTGTAAATAGTTGTTCGTTTTACCCTAATTGTTTCATTTTGTTACAGAATATTTGTAAAGTTTGCTGAAAATGTTACTTTTTTCATACTCTTCATGAAATGATTTTTTCTTGAAGCTTCAGGATATCTGGAAAAAGTCATAATGATTTAAATGATTTTGTGTGCCTTTTTGGTATTGAAGCCTGAGGTTATCTGGAAAAAGTCAGAATTATTTAAATGAATTGTGCGCCTTTATTTTATTAAACCCTGAGGATGTTTGGGAATAGTCAGTATGATTTAAATAATTTTATCTACCTTTTTGTATTGAACCCGGAGGATATATTGAAATAGTCACAATGATTTAAATGATTTTGTGTGTCTTTTTTGAAACCTGAGGATATATTGAAATCGTCAGATAGTTAGCTTCCTACGACTGTCATACATTTACATTTGACTACAGAAAACACCACACAACATCTAACTCACGAAACAATGATCTCTGACCAAAACAATGGTAAAAAACCAAACATCTTTCCGTTACACCCAATAAATACATGACTAGAATTAAATCTCTGTGTTCGTACCAAATATAAATACAAATGTACAGCCTTTACAAGGTAATATACAGAGACTACAAGTGTTAATAACCAATTCACAAAAGAAGTTGATACAAAACAACTTAGAATGTCCCTCCAAGGCGACCATGAAACAAAAACTATTCATCCAAGATTAAGACATTAAAGCTTACTTTACTTGTCAATATGATATCATCTGCATATCATTGAATATTACACAAAATGTCTCACCACATCCACACAGCTTGATGTAGAACATATGTTGAAACAAGCAAACAAAAGACAACTACACCAGGACCTACAGCACAAACCCAGTCAAAATGTCGCATCACAGACAATGTATAACCACTCTAAAGGTAACTTACTCACTAAAGCCTCTTGTCATAAGATAAAATAACACATTGAACAACAATAGAGACTGCACTACTTTTTATGCTTGCAAGAATTTCCTCTGATGTTTGTGTTTATAAGTAATTCTACCTCTGTAATCTCTATGGAGTCTGGTAATATCGCTGATTGAGGCTTCTTTGGAATTTGCATCTGATTCGTGTTGCATCTGAAATTTGCAATAAGAAAACATCTCTCTCTATATTGTGTGTGAAAATTAGTTATTTTCAAAATTAACGGCTGTGGCGATATTTGAAGTAATTTAATAACCTCTCAGACCAGTGGAATTCGTATTATACTTAGAGGTTATAACTGAGGTTGCATGCCAAAAATTCTCCAAAAACAAAAAAATGATTCCTATTTTAAAGGACATTGCAAATGTGAGATATTTCACATTCTTTTTAATTTTGCATCACCTCATTATGATATACAACTTCTTGCATATGTCTGATGGCTTTCAAAACAGAATCTTGATAATGATTGAAGGGTAAAGTACTGGGTTGTGATTAATATGGGTTTCACGTCATTTTCACTGTATTGTGTCACAACACGACAGCTAGTTGAGGTGGATGGGGGAAAACAATGCACGCCAGTTGCTAAAGATTCTACATTGGAAGATACTGGCCACTGACAAGCAACTTCCAACTGAGTTGAGTATTTTACCCAATATGCTACTATCCAGTGTAAGGGGCCACGGTGGCAGAGTGGTAACACTCTCGCCTCCCACCTCTGAGGCCGGGGTTCGATCCCCAGCACGGCCTTAAGTGGGAAAGCTGGTAGTTGCTTGCTGTTGGTCGGCAGTTTACAGTACAGAACCCTAACGAACTCAATGTACTGGTTTCCTCTGCCCTTTCAACTACCCATCGTGATATGACCTGTACAGTGTTGAAAGTGACGTAAAACCCCAAATAAATAAATAAATACTATCCAGTGTAAGGCAGAGAACAGAAAATAATCTAAGCTGCAATTACATACATCAGAAATATGTGGACAGAGTGAGTTTACCTTTAGTAGATGCAGCAGATTCAGTCGTTGGTGTGTTCTACTTTTATGATTGCTTTCAACTGCTCTGAGGTCTCTCTTTCCAATGTAAGAAAATCTGCATTTAGAGCAGATGTCACTGTAGATACATCTTGTCATGATTCCTCGGCATTCACGAGGACAGCCACAGGCTGAAAATATAGGTTTGATACACGTTAGAGTAAAGGTCTATACACATTAAAGAGATTCAATCTGATTGGATCCTGTACCAGAAGCTCGGATAAGCTCGGATAATACGCTCTTCAAGCTAAAAACAAGTGTCCAGAATCTTATTTATTCTTATTTGGGTTTTTTATTCTTATCTGGGTTTTAAGGTCGCTTTCAACACTGTTTCGGTCATATCATGACACATAGTTTTGTGGGCAACCAGTACATAGAGTTGGTCAAGCCGTGCCAGCCCCCCCCCCCCCCCCCCCCAAAAAAAAAAAAAAAAAAAAATCTTATCATTTTGCTGGTATTGTATCATTTTCGTGCAAAATGACAAGTGATGATTATACTACTTCCATAAATATTATTGAATTGGATTGTCTCATGTTGTACTAATGCTGGTGCTTGTGTATCTTTTTTTAAATTTTTTTTATTAAATTTAAAAAAGTGAAACAGTACACAGATTGAGATACTTTCAGAGCACTGCATGTAAAGATTAAGTATTAAAACAAGACAATTCAGTAAACTAAAACTTATGAAGTTGTGCTTGTGTATCTTATCAAATGTGAAATGTGACACAGTATGTAAAATCTGCCACTGGGAACAGCTTCCAAAGTAAGATAAAAACAATGTAAAAGTTGTAGCATCTTTACATCTGGGGAGACTGGTTGGGAGAGGGGTGTATTGTAGTCCCCATCATGAAAAATATGTGTAAAGAATTTAAGGAATTAGAAAAGGGGTTTTCCTTTGTGATTCAGGGAAGATCAGACAAATTGTGATTGCATTTTAGGTTATATTTATTTATGCATTCTTATGTTGAGAAACACAAGCTTAGATATATATATTGTACTTTCCTTTTTCTTTCTATTAGTTGGTATATTGTTAAACACTCGTAAACAATTAGATATTATTATCCATATTTTGATCTTTTTTTTCAGTATTTCAAAGACTGTAATATATTGTCCATTTATTTTTCTCATAGAAACCACTATGATCGACTATTACTTTACAAAAGCGACAAATAAGTTCATTGGGACTGGGACAATTGCTTTCTGTCTTATTGTCAGTATTTGCATGTCACAATAAAAAAAATTCTTTTTCATTCTATAGTGATTACTAGAATTTGAAGAAAAAAGCCCCAAAGTGTCAATCTTTTGCAACTTTTTTTGAAGAAATTATTAAAATTTAAAGGGAATTGCACATACCTAAAACACTATCACAGTCGAATTGGATAGCATTTGAAAGTTATTGTTAGGGTATAAAAATAATGCTCTCTGAATATTTGTCACTGTATCATAGTAAATTCTTATTATATTATGGTGCAACCTTTATCACCATCCTGTATTTTTTATAATCTTTAAAAAGCAGTCCGACAGCAAATGGCTTGTGTTGAATCACTCTGAACATGTCCTTCCCAAAGGCCACCCTCACCAAATCACATGGAATCACGTTCTTGCCAAATATGAGGAGGACGAAACCACAGTGGAAGGTAGACAAAGCCTGCTAAGATTTAGCACATGACCACAGCATGGAATGGTCTGACCTAGGTATTAAATAACCTCAGATGTTGAAATTGACATAAAACCCCAACCCTGACCATTAATTTGTTTCGGTCGAAGGTAGCACTAAGTCATATTAGTCGTCTTACCTTTAATCCCATCCTGTGCCCTGATTTTACTGATGGAGTGTCTGGTCCGATGCCCATTTGTTGTCCCTGGGTTCGAAGTAACTTCAGATTCACAAGGCGACACCACAAAGGTCACGGTCAATACGGCACATACACACCAACCAAAAGAATGTGAACAGATCATATTATTGTACCACAAGTTATCAATGGAAGAACTAGTATCTCAAATATTTATCATTAAAGGTTTTGTGATTGGTTTAAGAATCAATTGCCCCACTTATGTGAGGTGGTTTCATTCAAAGGTACAGGTATTTCATCATATCTTATAAGTTGATCCAGCTTTGTATCTTGCACTGCAATCTGTTTAATATACCATTTCGAAGTCTTCAACAAGTCATTTGTATTTTTTTCAGTATATCTATTAATGTATACACATTTCTCGGTACAAATAGTTACTGCTGCAATATTACTTTGATAAATTATAAATAGCATAATCTTTCCTCATTCGGGAATGAGTTTTAAGAATTCCTTCCGTTTACAAAACCCTTAATATAATCTGTCCAAATATGGGCTTCATACTCCTTGACGCTGTATCTATTTCCAAAATCTGTTATTTCAACATCTTCAACTGTTTTTTCACAACACAAAATTGACTTTTAAACTATCTTCCAATAAAACAAAATTTTGACGTTTTCAGTCGGCAGATAATTTATGTCTGAGCAGACACATAATTTCCCTCACTTTATATATGTATATGTCACTTGTAAATGTTAATTACCCCCACATGATTTCACACCCTCCCCCAAGTTCATTAATGGGTGATGATAATTAACAAATGTTAATAACATTTGTTTGTCATGTCATGAACTTACATAAATATGCAAATACATACGTATACACCTATGGCACTGGAGGGGGGAGACACATATATCTGTCACTTGTCCAAGTGATTTGTCATCAATAATTTAGGAGAAAAGGTATGATCCCCTTCCCCTGGGTCCCACCTCCCGGGTAGCAAAGAGATTTCTAACCCATCCACCGTTTGTGCATCATTTACTTTTACATTCACAAACTTAATGTTGCACTCTACATAAATATGAAGGACTATTAAGTTCATTAATACAGTTCAACTGCACGAGTACTGGTTGCAAAGACATAGGACTGGTTTAAAACTTTAATAAAAAAAATTGACAAACACACAAAGTTGAAAAGAGTCATTTGGAAGGTGTATTTGACAGCAATTTAAATGTTGATTATAAAATCTGGTTGTTGTGTTTAATAGTTTGCATTACAAATAAACACACGGGCAGGTTTAATACCCATATACGTTCACACAGTCAGAGGAGTAAGATTTAGCCTGTCCTAAAGTTCAGTAACCCCTTGAAACAATAATGGAAATGGACTGGAAAAATGTGTTCCTCTCTTGTGTCTTTTGATCTGGCAGTGTTGGACTTTGTAGTGATCTGCTCGATTACGTCATATCAAGGTATTCATGTATAGCATACTTTCAGACGAACGCACTTTGACAAGTGAGTGTAGCAAGTTAAAGTAAGAAACCACTTTTTAATAAATAATTAAATAAATAGGAGGATACATCTAATCAGATTGTTTTAAGAGCCTAATCTTTGTTGCAAAATCAAAGCAATATATTTGTTTAAAATTTATACAGGTATTGGACTAGCTTGGGGCATTAACAGGGAATATATAAATCTAACAAGACTCGGATAAGTATTTTTACAGTGAGTTATCTGTGACCCAGCAGACTATAAAGCTCATCAAACAAAACTAAAGAAAACAAAATAAAAATATTTTGTGCCAACATCATATAGCCACTGGACAAGGAATGGTCTTTCATCACAAATAAATTCAATCTAAGCTCATCAGGCTTATACACTTCTACTAGAGGAGTTTGTGAAGTCTTGAGCAAACATCTTATTGGTCATATGACCGATCTTTTTACCCCTTAAGGTCGGGGGAGAAAGCACAATTCTGAAAATTATATTTTCCAGAAGACATTCCTTTATTCAGGCCATTCCTAAACGACAGTCCTACTGATGGGGACAGTTGGGTTAAGTTCAGGAGCATTCGTGAGCCATTTGCATGCTTTCCAGATAATTTCAATTTGTTTGCAATATATATTAAATGACTCTGATCCTTATCAGATCTTGCGTTTGGGAACCCAATCATAACCCTATTTAAAATCTATCATATCATTTGTAAACCCATGTTTTTTTTAATGATAACTTAATCCAATCTTAATGTTTGAGTGGTAGCATTTGCCCGATTGACATATACCTTGTCCATCTAACTACAAACCCCTCAAGATTTGAATATCTTTATGAGTAAATCAGCCTATCGGATTGCCTTTCCCGAGTGTTTCATCCAATAAGATTGCCCTCCCCCATGCATAAAGTTCAGTAGCGTAGGAAGCATGTGAAAAGTGGGGGCCAAAGTAAAAATCAGCGGTTATATTAACTTATGACACCAGGTAGAAGTGATACCATTCTCCAGGAGTCAAGGGGATGTTAAGTGAAAATGTAAAAATTTTTGTATTTTGGGTTTAACTCAAGCTTCGACACTTGGTACTCTTCCCTCCAATCACACCCACAACCCTGCATTACTAACCTAGATCGTCCCTTAACTATCCCTCCGAACAGTACCTTGGTTAACCTAGCACTAAGTTCCCCACTGATGTTGCGTCTCCAAAGCAGTAGATTAGATTAGTTTCCATACCCTTTTAAAGATAACTTATAGCAGTCCTCCAATTTAAAATCTGATAGTCAATGCGAACAATCGCTAAAGTGGAAAATTGGATGTTGATATCTGTACCATTAGATTCCAATGGATAAACCAAAAAAGACATGTTGAAAAGTAATCACGTGTCATAGGTCAAAGCGTCTGTATAGGTATGAATCATTTGTTATAAGTAATTAGTTTTTTTTTGTGGTGTTTGTTTGCCATCAGGGAAATCAAAGAGTTAGTGTAATTCCCAATGAAATAGGTCATATTTTAATTCTTGTCACTTCTGTTGTTTGCTGTTTGTAATCAGGAATAATATGGTCTTGAAAAACAATGATGAGTGAAATAAATAATGATAACTGTAAAGACATAAAGCTTGTTAATTTGGGGGGAGAACACACTCAACTTTTCTGATTTGTAATTAATTATCTTGCATGGGGTATCGTATTCTATTTTGGAACTGAACACTAAAATATGGTGTAGTCTGCAAAATAAGCAGCGAGATGAATAATAATAATATAACAGGGAGGTATTTGTAACTCTGCAATGTTCCGAATTGATGTAGACATCCTGTATAGCAACCAGAGTCCAAACAGACATAGTCCATTTGATAAAAAGAGTTGAGAGGCATGGGCTAGTCTGAACAGGTCAGCCTTCATCTGTTGACTAAATCTAGCGACACTAATCCTGGGTTCTTATGGCTTGAGGGAGTTTGTTCCATTTCTTCAAGAGCAGACGTCTAAACATTAAAATTCTAATCACTCTTCTCCATTGCAAAGAATACATTTTGACTATATTTGGTCAACATAAACAGGCATATGAGGGCATTTGTTTTTATCCAAAATATTCTAATCCAAGAGCTGTATAAGGTATTTTTCGTGCAATTTTTAGAAGAAACCAATGCTTGAATCTCTTTCTTGGTCATTTGATAAATGGATTGGTGGTGAGATAAACTAACTGTGAATAGATACATCTTTGTATGTTTGAAAATGTAACACAACTTAAGCTATTTATGTCAAATGAAAGGCGATTAGTGGTCAGGGAATTACAATTAAATAAAATCTAGAGAGCTAGAACGAGCTGATATGGCAAAATAACTGAAGTAAAGGACTGCTCAGATTTTAATCTTCCTAAAGTTCTATTTCAAGAAGATTATTAAAGGCACAAAAGCAAGTCACACAATTCATCATTGCTTACATCATCACCCCACCTCAACCCATCTAACCATCTCCAGAAAAAGGAGGAATGTTTGTGTAATATGGCAATGACGTTCAAAAGGGGTCTTGCTTCAGCAGGAGGGAGGTTTATGTCAGCAGAGAGGTTGCCAACAACATTTTGTCGAAACGTAGAACAAAAACGCAACATAAATTAAACGAAGATAGGGGGAGAGAACAACATGGCAAGGCTCTTTTTCACATAAACTACGTAGCGGTTGGCATTTTTGACATTGTGAAATGACGTTCAACACACAAATCAGTGATGTGTAATGTAGCCGAAAAATAACAACATAGTAATAGAGAGTTTGCAAACAGCGTTTTATCGAAAACATAGCACAAAAACGCAACATAAATTAAAACAAGATCCCAGCGGAGATCGACATGGCAAGGCTCTTTTTAACGTGAAATATGTAACAGCTGGTACTTTTGACGTTGTGAAATGCAGTGTTTCTGGTGAAACCGACAGGCTGGTAACTATGCATTTTTGTTGAGTCGGGACCAATGTTTACATGGTCGGTTACAAGTTCCCGGCCTGTCGGGGAGAGTCGGTGAAACTTCAAACATGTTTAATATTTCTACGACCATTACCAACCCTTGTATCCGATCCTAATTTCAGTGCCCTAGCAACAGGCCTGTCGGTTAACTTAACGGTTACACTTCCCAGCTTGTCAGTTAATCAAACAGGCTTATCTGTAACAAGTATCCGGCTTGTCCCAAATATGGACTTCCAGACTGTATGTGATGACTCACCGACCATACTGGAAGTGTTACAGTAAAGTCGGTAAGTTTAGTCGGCCTGTCTGTAAGTGTACCTGACAGGCCTGTAAAGTTTACAAGCCTGTCGGTAACTTTTACAGAGTCGGGAAAATTTGTAACCGACAGGCCATAAACTGAAACAGACAAGCCGTAAACAACAACAGACAGGCCTGTAACACTAACAGACAAGCCAGGAACTGTAACCGTCAGGCCAGCAATATTTTTGCTTCTTACGGCCTGTCGGCTTCGAAGTCTGTGGGTATAAAAAGGCGAGTCGGTAGACAATCTACGTATATTTGGGCTTTGACTTGTCGAGAGACAACTTGGTGTGCAGCTTTTCTTTAGGTTTTTATTTTTTGGAAATTGGCTTAAGTATTGAGCTAGGGTGGACTGGTTGGGAGTGAAATCTGTTCTGTGATGTTTCAATTTTATTTTTAGTTTTTGTTCTTTAAAACAAGCTGTACAATTGATTGATTGATCAGCATGCCAAGGGGCAGAAGGAGAAAGATTGAAGTACCAACTGGAGACACTCAACCACAGTTTGAGTTAGGAGATACAGCAGCAGATATAGAGAGAAGGAGGAAGGAGAGAGGAGAGGGATGAGAGAGAGAGGATTGAACAGGAGGAGAAGGACAGAGAGAGGATGGAGAGAGAGAGGGAAGAGAGTCCGGAAAGAGGAGAGAAGAGAGTGCGAACTGACACGGATACTCATGTAGAATCAACTCAATCCAGACAGAAGGGCCAGATGAAGTCCATTTTCAGTGATTCAGATGAAGAAGCCATAGTGAAGTTCATTAAACAACATGAGGAACTGTATGAAAAGACTAACGACAGTTTCAAAGACAAGCAGAAGAAAGAAAGACTTTGGGAGCAGCTAGCAGCCACCAGAAACTTGCTTGTCAAGACTGTGAAGAAGTGGTTTGATACTCAACGTACCAGATATGGCAAGCTCACTCGGATGAAGTCAGGGCAAGGAGCTGAGAAGAGCACAGAACAACAGACCTGGCTGAAGGACAGTTTCAGTTTTCTGCGAGGTCACATCAGAAGGAAGGGAGTTTCCAAGTCTTCTGCATTCAAGTCACCCCAGAGGCCCTCTGCAGCCACAGCATCAGTTCCAGATACATCCAAGGACACAGAATCTGAGATGGAAATCAGCATTGCATCATCAGCCTTCGAGCACCAGTCCCAATCAACGACAGCCTCCAGTTGCGACTGCCACCACGTCTGCAGATCCAGTCTTAGATCATTTCCAGCAGATGAGGTCGATGATTTTCACATTTCTGGGTGCACGTCAGGACCCCACTCCAAGTCCTCGACAGTCATTCTGCAACTATCTCCACTCTGAGATTGAACATCTTGAAGAAAGAGACTTTTTAACCTTCAGGAATGAGACAGTGAGGCTTCTCAGTGAAATACAGTACAAGGCCGAAGAACGCAAGAGACAGGTCACCACAAGTCAAGAGGTCATCACATACCGACTTTCAGAAGCATCACAGTCCACAGCAGGATGGGAATACATACTCACCATACCAGAAACTCAACCAGTATCCATTCCAGTTGTGCAGCCTCAACAGACTACCACAGGACAGCCTGTTACAGTGATTGCGAAAGTACGGCAACCATCGGGGACTTCAGCATCGTCAGCACAGCCTACTTCTTATGTAGTTGTGGATGACCAATAGCCTGGGACTTCCAGACAGATGCTTTTCAACACACCTTCAGTTGCACCTTCACAACAGGAGAGTCAGCACAACACTTCAGGATTATCCAGTCTCTTCGCAGCTATTCCCAGTGTGCTCACGTATCAACAGATGGACACACCACAGCCATTTTCACCCTCTCAACTTTAACCAGCACTGTCACCAGTGCCATCTTCCACTCATCAGGAACAGTCAAGACCTCTCAACCAGTCCAGCCAGCAGAGTCAGCCCAAATCAGCGGATTAGCCCGCAAAAGTTGCACCAAACCGGCCCTTTTAAGGGCCACCCGAATCGTCAAAAAACAATTAATAAGCTACATGTTTGTGCCCAAAAACAAAAAAAGCACACCGTCCAACACTTACACCTCCCTACAGTACAAAAAAAATTGTGTGAATGAATGTGTGAATGTTAAACAAATATAACAAACTTCTCCCACAAAACCAAAAAAAAAAAAAAAAAATTCCCCTTAAAAAATAATCCCCTAACAAATCGAAGTAAAACCACCACCCAAACAAAACCAAAAAAAATTCCTCCCACCCCCAAAAAACAAAGATGTCGACTCAAACCCATGTCCCTTATATACCAAGATGTGGACTCAAACCCACATCCCTCAAAAACCAAGATCCAGTCTCAAACCCACGTCCCTGTCTCACAAACCCCACTTTAAATAAAAAGCCACATCCACACTGACACACTAACAAACATGAGGCATAACAAAATTTACAAAAAATGTGATTGTCAATGGATTGATAAACTGAAAAAAAATTATTTAACTGGGACTGCACAGCTTGTATAATTTTGATTTGCAAATTTCCTAGCATTGTTTTTAATTCTTTTGAATTCTGTGTAGGAAATATTGTGTAGGAGGTATTTTTTTGAAACATTTTGTTTTAATACCAATTGGTAAAATATTTTTTCAAAAAATAAAGCCAGGTCTTGTTGGGTGGAATTGCAAATTTGTTAAGTGAGGACCTGGGTTTAAATCTGTAAGTGATATAATTTACTTTTTTCAACTGAGTGTGGGATGGATTGGTATTTGTGATGGGGAAAATTTTTGGTGAAATTGAATTTGAATTAAATTGTTGTAAACTTGGGGTTATTTTTTGGGAGGCAACACTTTGCTAAATAAAAGTTCTTGGATTATTTGGGTAGTCCTGAAAAGGACTGATATATGGCATCATGTTCTCCCCTCAGTCTTCTCCCCTCAGTCTTCTTAAAATCTGTCCTCCTGCCCAGCCAGCGCCCCCGCATGATTGAAGTAGTCTTTCAGTAGGTCTCGTTGATGTTTGGCCTCCCTCGATGGGTTTCTGAAGGTATGATTATGTCCCTGCTCCCCCCTGTCTGCCTGTGGTGGTTGTATGTCGTCAGCTGGTGTGGGTGGTCTGTCTGCTACCCCCTGATGGCTTCTCAACATGTTATGTAGTACCAAACATGTTAACACAATGTCTCTCACAACTTTTGGTCTCTGTTCCATGGTGGTCAACAGCACCCTGAATCGCTTGACAAGTATACCAAATGAGTTCTCGACCACCCTTCTCCCCCTGGATATCCTGTAGTTGGCTATTCTCTCTTCTCTGGTCAGTTGGCTTCTACTGTAAGGCTTGACCAGCCAAGACATCAGGGCAAAGGCGTCATCCCCCAGCAGGAAGTAGTGTAGATCTGGCTCCCCAGGTCCAAGTGGTTCAGGTGGTGGTAATCCCAAGGTTCCATTTTCAATTTTTCTTTTCAGTTTGCTGTGGTTGAATATCTGTCCATCTGATGTTGACCCACTGGCCCCCACGTTGACCCACAGGAACTTGTAACCTTAATTGACTACAGCCAAAAGTACCAGGGAGAAGTAGCCCTTGTAGTTGAAATATTCACTGCCTGACTTCTTGGGATTCTTGATAGCTATGTGTCCATCTGATGCACTGACTGCATGGGGGGCATTCCATCTATTTCTAAATCTTTGTTCAATTTTCTTCCAGTCTTCAGGATCAGTGGGGCACACCAGATACTCTCGTTGAAATTCTTTCAAAATGGCTTTGCAGACCTGGGGGACAAACTTGCAGATGGTCGATCTTCCAACCCTCCAGTGGTATTGCAGTGAGGTGTAGCTTTCCCCTGTGGATAAGTGTCTCAAAGTAACTACCAGTTTCAAGCTGACTTCCAGTGGTTGCCTGAAGTTGGTGATTGACTTCCTGAGGTAGGGGGTGATTCTTTCTTCAATCAAATAAAAAATGCTGGCTCTATCCTGGTGAAGTTTCTTTAGCCTGGTATGTCAGTTGTGATTAGCTCATCCAAGAGTGTTCTGTAGCAACCTCTCTCCTCTGTCTGCAGTATCCAGGGCAGGACCCATGGATTCTGTGGCTTCCTTCTCCTTATGGGTGGTGGGGGTGGGGGTGATGGTGATGCTGGATGGGCAGGTGCTGGGTTCTGCTGTCTTCTGTGTTTTGAAAATATCGAGTACAATAAAAAATTAAACTCAATAAAAACCAAAAAAATCATCAAGTGATCTATCAGTTGCTCTTGATGTGTTCCTGTCATCTCTGAAGTGTACAATGAATGGCATATCACAGGAGAGGGGGGTTTATATAGTGTGATATGGATCCTGATTCTGTTAGGGGTTTAGGGCTTGTCGTAGGAGTTCTACAACTGGTTGTGCAAAAAAGGTTCCCGACCCTACGGCTTGCTGGGATGGCCAGTACGACCTGTCTGTAACTTTACCGTCCTGTCGGGGATTTCATAACTGACCCACCATTTTCCCGGGCTTTTTCTCACGACTCTATGACTTTTGCAACTGACCCTAGGGTCGTACGGTAGGTTCCAGTGGAAACACTGCATAACATAGCGTAAAACAGATACAGGCTTCAAAAACGTTGTTTGCAAACTCTCTACTGACTTTAAAATGTTGTTTGCAACCTCTCTAGTTCCTCTGTGTCCCTTTCTGCTGGAAATGATCCAAAAACGGATCTTTTTATCTGCAGAAGTGTGACTCCATCCTCATACCTGCAAATGTGATACATGAATGTGATACAACTTACATCATTAAAATAAAAAAGAGGAAAAGCTAGTAGTTTTAGTTTGATTATGCAAAGCAGCTAAATGCTTATAAATTTGTAAGTATAGTCACAATGGCTTTTGCTGCTAACCTAGAAGCTTTTCCCGGGCTTTTTCTCACGACTCTACGACTTTTGCAACCGACCCTAGGGTCGTACGGTAGGTTCCAGTGGAAACACTGCATAACATAGCGTAAAACAGATACAGGCTTCAAAAACGTTGTTTGCAAACTCTCTACTGACTTTAAAATGTTGTTTGCAACCTCTCTAGTTCCTCTGTGTCCCTTTCTGCTGGAAATGATCCAAAAACGGATCTTTTTATCTGCAGAAGTGTGACTCCATCCTCATACCTGCAAATGTGATACATGAATGTGATACAACTTACATCATTAAAATAAAAAAGAGGAAAAGCTAGTAGTTTTAGTTTGATTATGCAAAGCAGCTAAATGCTTATAAATTTGTAAGTATAGTCACAATGGCTTTTGCTGCTAACCTAGAAGCCTTCAGTACAAATGGACCCCCTGCAAAGATCATGTTTTAGACCTCAAAACAATAGGAATTATGGCGATATATACTCTGTTAATTGACATATGCATTGTGCAAATGGCGCATTGATCAAAGCACTTAATAAGCACATTGCAAATATGTCAATTATTTATTTGTGCACACAGGAGGCATGCAACAGGGTACATCTTTCTTCTAAGTTGATGCAAAAATCTATGGTAAAATATAAGGTTACCTTACTAAGGTTGAGTCCCTTTTCTGAAAAAATTTAAATCATGTTAAATTTCAAACTGCCCACAGAACACTGTGAATATAACAGATTTTAAAGGGCAATGCAGGGACCTAAATTAAATAAATTGATTGTTTTCATAAAGGGTCTAACGCACGAAATTCGATATCAATATAGTAAACAGTGTATAATAAATTTCATAATACAATAAACATTTCTCTTTTGGAACATTAAAGCCACTGCATTTATTGTGTTCGTCAAGGAATAAAAATAAAATTATAGGCCTATATGTGATATTTTTCTTTGGGAGGGCAGTAAGATGTATTTTAAGGCCAAGTCAAAATCAAATGTCATTTATGCACTAAAGATGAATGAACTATGTTCTTCAATGTAGTAAATTAACTAGAAAATCTGGTTCTGAAAACAGTTGAAACAAATAACAGTAAATAAACAGTAATATAGTAGCAATAAAGCATATTATTTTTGCACCATTTGTACAATGCATGTATCTTCTAAAAATGATAGATATAATTTTGTATACCTTGCATGATACTGTAGCTTTTCATGGATGTATACATATATGAATATACATATATGTAAGAAATTTATAATTGAGCAAGTTTTATGTTGTATATGTTTATATGTCTAGAACTTTGACCCCATTGCAAGTGTTGGTTATTATTAGAAGTAAAAAAGCCCCGAAAGAATCGAAAGGGAAGTAACTGGCCTGTTAATTAATGAATTAAGCACGGGGGGGCAAATGCAGGGAGAACTGAGTTTAAACTTTGCTACTTGGGAGGTTGGAGAAGTGTCCCCCTAGAGAGAATGCCCTACACTGTTGAAGGATTACATAGACAGTTACCTCTGGACACTGGGACACTCCAGACATGTCTTGACTTGGAAGGAAATTAATCTATTATTTTCTTACTAAAACACCATTCACACTTGCACGATATGGTGCCTCAAAACCCTCCTATTTGTAAGCTTTCTTTAAAGTCCAAGCCCTCTCTGAGGCTTTGCTTCAGCGGAGTTTCATGGAATTTATGCTCCAAGTCAGGAATTTGCCCTTCCAGTGTGCACTACGTGTGTTTGTGATTGCTTCTAAGCGCTGATGCCATACTGATGGCTTTATATCTGATGTCTGTAGATCAAAAGAGTTTTCAGCCATGGGCGACGTTAGTACTGGGATGGGTGACTGCTTCAGTGCACTATTCATTTCTCTGATGGCTTTGCGGCTCGGGCTAGTACATTGAAACCCCTTTTGGCATTGTTTGTCTCTGGACTTTCATGAACTATGCATTACTCCAGTGCATTGCTCTTGTTTCTGATTTTTTTGCAGCTAGCGCATGTAGACTGAAATAAAGTTTGGTGTGTTAAAGTCTGAGATAACTTCATGTCACTTTATGAAGTGTATGATCAGCGTGGTTACGGATCCGTAAGAAAAGTTGGCCTGGTTGTTTAAACCACTAAAACCTACTGAGGTATAAAATCCAAAATCAGCAGTCTTTTGTTCCTTTTGGTCCAACCTGGGGTCTTACTCATTAAAGGTTTAGCCAAACCTCAGGCATAAGTTAGCTATATTTTTACCCAAAAGTTAAGCCTGAGACCTTGTCAAGACCTTTCGTCAATATGGCAAGGGACCATTATTTTAAATAAATATATAGACATAATCTTCCAGGGTGGTGATTTTGTCGTTTTCTTATCCCACACCTGATATTGTCTGCCCCCTTGAACCATGTCAAGAGTAACATTGGGGATGATGAACAGAAGAAGTGTGAATCTTGTACTAGGAATGGGTTAACGCACTAGTTTGTGACATCTAATCTGTGCCTAATGACGTCACCACATCTGTGGTTCGCCGATTTAGATCCAGCTCATTCCAACGTGGGAATCTCTCCTGTTATTACCATAGCTGTAGAAATGAGATGAACCCCAAGTGTGATCCGTTTTTGTCACAATTTTAAATTTATGGTTATTCCAAAATATAATAAATAAAAGCACACACACACACGAAACATTTCACCCGGAAGTGGCAGGGAATAGCTTAGTTTCTTCCAAACTAAAGTTATACTTTGCTTGTTCTTTTAAAAACTCTCATTTTGTATATTCTTGTATAACTGTAAGCTTGATCAAAACTATATGAGGAAATGCCGAGTAGCAGTATGCCTAGTCTTGCTTAAGACTCAAATTTGTACCATATCTCCTGCAAACATGCATACAGATATATGGTATTCATAAAGTACTCATACATGTAATAAGACAACAGCTCATCATGTGCGGACATTCTGGTCACTCCAATCACCAATATTATAAACTACTCACTCAGAGAAGGGAGCTTCCCAAACTGTTTCAAAACCGCATATGTCACCCCCCCCTCTCAAGAAACCTAGCTTAGACAGAAATCTCCTCGAAAATTACAGACCGGTATCCAACCTCAGTTTTATATCCAAACTGATCGAAAAAGTAGTGGCTAAACAGTTAAATAATTATATCGATAGTGAGGGGCTCTCCAAAGTTAACCAATCTACTTATAGGAGAATCCATTCTACAGAATCAGCACTCCTGAAAATCCAGAATGACATTGCTGCTTCGATGGACTCTGGTAAGGCTGTTGCACTCACATTGCTGGCCCTCTCAGTGGCATTCGACACTATCGACCATGACATTCTTTTTAATTCCCTCAGGGATTGGTTCGGGGTTGATGGCACTGTGTTGAGGTGGATCAAATCCTATCTTTCAAACCGTAAATAGAAGGTTAACTAGGTAATTGCTTTTCAGATGCTTTCTCACTCCCACATGGTGTGCCCCAGGGCTCTGTCCTGGGCCCCCTCTTTTTTACCCTTTACACTACCCCTCTCAGTAATATCATTTCTAATGTCACCCAGCATCTATATGCTGATGACACCCAAATATATCTAGCACTGGACCATAGGAACTTTGATTCCAGTTTTGCTGTCTCACATGTGTCCAAAAACTGGATGGCTGGTGTGAAACTTAAACTGAACCCCGATAAAACTGAATTTATTATCATTTTGGTGATAGACAAGCCACAGAGTCCCTAATCAAGAAATTCCCTACTCAACTTCTTTGAAATTCTATCTCCCCTACTGATACAGTCAAGAACCTAGGTGTTACTTTTGACTTCGGAAACACCTTTACCAGCCACATAACCAATATGTGTCGCGCCTGTTACTACCACCTTAAGGACGTAAGACGCATCCGTAAATTCCTCAGTGTGGAGACTGCAGCCTTGCTTGCAAACTCAATGATCAGCAGCTGACTTGACTACTGCAATTCCCTACTTTATGGCGAAAGAAAACACAATGTAGTTAAACTCCAAAAGATTCAAAATGCTCTTTGTAGAATTGTTTTTAGACTTGATAGAACTAGTCATGTCCCCCCCTTTCTTCAAAAACTACACTGGCTCCCTATCTCATACCGCATCTTGTTTAAGTACAATCTAATTACTTTCAAGGCTATCAAATTCTCTCAACCCATATACCTATCATCTTTGATCAAAACCAGTTGTTTAACGCGTGGAAATCGTCTTGCTCTTTCCTCAGTCTCTCACAAAAAGGCGATTGGCAGGTGAGGTTTTGCAATGGCTTCCCCACAGAATGGAACAGACTCCCACAATCAGTACGGTCACAACAAACAATAACAGGTTTCTGTAGCCAGCTATTTGTTTAGACTAGCATATCCTCCACCATAGTACATTTCCCTGGCGGGCGCTAATTTAGATCTCGACCTGATACGTCCCTGGACTTTCCCTTTTTGAGGTCAAGTGCATTAGAGGATGTTACATCAATTTTGCGCTATATAAATGTTTCCATTCATTCTATTCTATCAGACAACTGCCTTAGCTATTTTCTGATGGAAAAGCCAGTGTATATACTTGACTACCCTATATAAACTGAATTTTATTATCTGAACTGATCCCTAATTGCAAAAAAACTTGAACCATTAGCAAGGCTATAGTATGTCATGCAATCCTTGAAATACTGCAACACCAGGCCTCTGATTTCCCTCCTCCTCCTGCCCCCCATACCAAATTGCCACAAATTTTATTATTTTCTCTTACTTTCAAAGAGGGTCCATGGTGAATTCCACAGTCCGGCAAATTTCTTATTTCTGACTCTATCCTTAGAACAGATTCAGAAAAACCTGAAACTTGGCCCACATATAATTTATTTACACTGTGTGTGTGTGGGGGGGGGGGGGGGGGGGGGGTGCGCGTGTGAAACATGATTCTTTTTCTTTCCTTTCTCCAGGAGCCTATTAGACAATTAGACAAATGACTGATTCACAAGAAAACCTATTACTATGGTCATTTATTAGAAGAAATTAAGCATCGACTGGAGAGACCCAGGCTACTATTTTCCACTGGCAATAAATTCATGAAGACTATTTTGTTATAAAGACATGTGAGGCGTTGACAAGTCTTTCGTAGCTTGTCTTAGTTAATGAAATTAAGTGCACAGTGGTAATGTAACTGCGCAGTGCTAAAGTACTAGTACAGGAGTGCAATAGTACTAGTGCCAATGTAGCAGACAAGCCAACAAGTTTGTTTACAGTTATTAACATAGGATTGACAGAGTTCAGAATCTGTCATTTTTCAGTAAGGATACAGAAAAGTCCAGTTAATTTCATTCAGGAGACCTAGGTCCATTTGTATATGTTTACTTACAAAATTAACATTTTTTTCTAAGATAATATGCTTGTAAATTATTTAGACTATTAAAAGAAATAGAAATATAATAATAGCAAATTTATATGTATTGAGTAAATTCCAAAAATACTAGAAATACGCCTTCAACTTAATTGAGGAACTCCAAAATACCTACACTGCACTGCCATTCTAATTCTGTTTACTTGGTTTTCATTCCATTACTTTTTTGTTTAATAAGAAAATAATGATAAAAGTAATTTTCCTAGTTCTTATACTACGTAGAAAAATCCAATGTGCTTATGTTACCATTTAAACCAGGACATCTTTACTTTTATATATAATAGGTCCATTCTATTTCCGTAATTATACCTAGAAATTTTACAAATTTAATTTCCTGTCACTTTCTGTCCCATCTGGTAAAGTTCCAGAATATTTGATTGAAGGCATAGTTTCTGCGAGGAGCACAGGAGCAAAGACATTCCTAGCTCATCCGGAGCTGTTACTCAAAGGCCCATTCCATTTTCTACATATTAGCTCTAAAATTATTTCTGAGCCCAGAAAGTGTCCAATTTGTTGGCAAGTGTGTCATATTAGAGTAGTTCCAAATCTATCTGCCCTATATTTGGTGTGACACATAATTTCTGGGAGCAATCCGGGGAGGAAACACATTCCTAGTTAATCTGGTGCTGGCACTTAAGCAGTGAAGCAGCTACGGGGTTGAGTCATAGTTGGTACTTTATTGTTCTTTATACTTCCTCACTAGAACACTTTCTCCCCCATGAAAGGCTCCTCCTGGTAGGAAGGATTGCTTCCCTAATGAAAAGTTTACTACAATTTAAGGCAAGTATCAACTTCCTAAAATTTAAAATTTATTTACATATTATGTCTTTTCAGATTCATGCTGCGTCCTTATTTTCAAGTTATGCCAGTTATGAAGTTAAATGCTCATGTCCCCTTAAAGTAGTCCTTCAGGTATTCTGTTTGCTATCTGACTGCTTCTAAACCTCTACGTATGGGTTGTTATTGTCCTGTAGCCCAGCCTGGTCACCCCACTGATTATCTTCATCATTCTGGCCATAGCTCTTACCTTCACCATCTTGGGCTCTTGCTGCATTGTGGTTTAGAGTAACTTCAATTGGCAAACTGGGATGCCTAGCTAGTTGGTCACAATATATTTGAGAAGCTCACATAGGTTGAAGATGGCTTCATCTGAGTGTACTCCATTGTTGCCCACATCCACCTTCATCAACTTATGGTCATCATCTGTCGGGGCTAACATGATTCGTCAAGGCTCTTTGTAGTTGAAATAATGGCTCCCAGCAGTTTTTGGACATATGATTACCACATGTTCCCACCTAAAGCTACTAGGGCATGTGGGTTTTTATTTCTCATGTGGCTTCATATTTCTCAGAAGACCATATCTACTTGCAACCATCCCTCTGGTATATTGGGAGTCACTAGAACCTCATCCTTGTACTCGTGTATGATGGCCTGGCATTCCTTAGAAATTAGCTTGGTGATGGAACTAGCCGCAACCTAGAAACTGAACTGGAGAAAGGGATAGCTTTATCTGGAACCCAAATGTCATAGGGTCACAGCCAACATGAGGCCAGCCTTGAGTGGTTTTCTGAAGAAGGTTTGCTGATGCTGAATTCTGAGTTTGGAGTTTACTGAAGTATTTCGTTTAGTTCCAGTGTCATTCTCAGGCAGTTGCTGTGTACATTCCTGTCAAACTGTTCTGACATCAGTTGGTCAAAGTGACCCACCTTGGCAGGTGCCTGGCAAGTCCTCCAGGGTCGAAGCCACTGTGGTGATTACTTACTGGCCTAACTTTAATTGAATCAAATGTGCATCCATGGTTAATAAAGAATATCACCATTGCTAGAGTCAGCATTTCAAAAACATTCGTGTTCATTGTTGTTCATATCACAAAAAGATACTACAGAAAATTGGATCCAGGAACTTTTATAGTAATCCTGTGAAGTTGGCATGTATTCTTGGCATATGGGATTCAGACAATCTCTGGATAATCCAGGAAGGCCACGTACTTTCCTGATTCTGGACCAATACCTGTCTGTATGTGAGTAATACAGGACTAGTAAGGGAGTAGTTTTGAAGGTACTTGGCCCCAACATGGAACATATGAGGATGTATTCAGGGAGATTTATAGACATTTGGCTCCATCTGGATATATCTAGGTGTATCGAGGAATAGAGTTGGGTCACATCCAATACTGGTCCAGCTTCAGTATGAGCACAGCATGGGAGCAGCATGTAGCTGTATTGGGCGGCACAGGGGCAAAACAAGAGATACAGAGAATTGGGCAAAGTCCACTAAATCGGCTTCACTGCTTCAGGATCACAAGAATCGCCCTTCCCCCACTGTGCCTGATATCCTCTGGGATCATCTGCCAAAGTTCAACAGGAACAATAGCTGATATGAGTCAAATCAAGTGGACGTCAAATTTCTGGCAAATCTTGTCTCAGTATTAGGCGAGAGGAGAATCTAAGGGTGGTAAGGATATCTCCAGTTGGAATCTCTCTTAGTTTCTGATCAGCTGAGCAAGCAACCTTTGAGCCTCTCAGTGATGCTTCTCTAAAACATAAGTGAAAAACATGCCTGATACAATAAGAACCAGGCACAAAAAGACAGGTCTCGACTGCCTCTTTCCCCTTTATACATGTATATGCTCCTGAGAGTGTGACCCGGTGTTAATTCCAGCCGTGACCCCATCTATGTACAAGTACCTCAAGTAGGACAGGTTGTTTTGCCTAGTTAAAGCTTTCCTTTATAATCTGGAGAAAACAAAAGACCTGATAGCTAACAAGGAGCTTTTAGTATGTTTGTTGATGCTTGTCACAACATCTCAGTTGTGCCCAGGGTCCTGTATTAGTTCATTTACCTTGTCACTGTTACTTAAAGTATAAACATGTTAACAAATGGGTTTGGCAGTGAGTGAATTTAGTTCTACATTCCCGCCATTTCTTACTATTTAAACCCTTGCACACTAGCATCAGTGCTTTAATTTCTTGTTTTGTGGAGGATAATAGCTCCCTCCCAGAAATTCCACCCCTTTTATATATGTTACAGTAAATATGTGAAATCAGTAAATACGCGTATTCCCTAAAATTTTCAGTAAAAACCTGTATTTACTGATTTATGACCTGTGTTATTTCACAAGTTTACTGGTTTGACTTTCAGTAAATATGTGAAATGAAACTTTGATGTTTACTGGTTGTAACTATATAATATTAAATAGTAAACCAAACTGTACATTATATCGGAACATTTTACCCTGTATAATATTAACCAAACTGTGAATTATACTGGAACATTTACTCTATTATGATGACTATTGAACATACTAAGCATACTTCATTTTACAGTACATTAAATGCAAATATGTTTAAAAAATAGCACTGGGCTTTCAAATATTTTTTAAAAACTTTATACATTTGCTTTCTGTTGATTACGGAAGAGAATTAGGGCCAAGTAAAAAAATTTTTTTTTTCAATTTCTTGAGATATTATCTCAATTTCTTGAGATACTAAGTCAATTTCTTGAGATAGTTATCTCAATTTCTTGAGATATTAAGTCAATTTTTTGAGATATTATCTCAATTTCTTGAGATACTAAGTCAATTTTTTGAGATACTTATGTCAATTTCTTGAGATATTAAGTCAATTTCTTGAGATAGTTATCTCAATTTCTTGAGATATTAAGTCAATTTTTTGAGATATTATGTCAATTTCTTGAGATATTATCTCAATTTCTTGAGATACTAAGTCAATATCTTGAGATACTTATGTCAATTTCTTGAGATAGTTATCTCAATTTCTTGAGATATTATCTCATTTTCTTGAGATATTATCTCAATTTCTTGAGATACTAAATCAATTTCTTGAGATACTTATGTCAATTTCTTAAGATATTAAGTCAATTTCTTGAGATACTAAGTCAATTTCTTGAGATATTATCTCAATTTCTTGAGATACTAAGTCAATTGTTTGAGATACTTATCTCAATTTCTTGAGATATTAAGTCAATTTCTTGAGATACTAAGTCAATTTTTTGAGATAGTTATCTCAATTTCTTGAGATATTAAGTCAATTTTTTGAGATATTATCTCAATTTCTTGAGATACTAAGTCAATTTTTTGAGATACTTATGTCAATTTCTTGAGATATTAAGTCAATTTCTTGAGATAGTTATCTCAATTTCTTGAGATATTAAGTCAATTTTTTGAGATATTAAGTCAATTTCTTGAGATATTATCTCAATTTCTTGAGATACTAAGTCAATATCTTGAGATACTTATGTCAATTTCTTGAGATAGTTATCTCAATTTCTTGAGATATTATCTCATTTTCTTGAGATATTATCTCAATTTCTTGAGATACTAAATCAATTTCTTGAGATACTTATGTCAATTTCTTGAGATATTAAGTCAATTTCTTGAGATACTAAGTCAATTTCTTGAGATATTATCTCAATTTCTTGAGATACTAAGTCAATTGTTTGAGATACTTATCTCAATTTCTTGAGATATTAAGTCAATTTCTTGAGATACTAAGTCAATTTTTTGAGATACTTATCTCAATTTCTTGAGATATTATCTCGATTTCTTGAGATACTAAGTCAATTTCTTGAGATAATTACAGGACAGTTATGGGGATGAGTGGGAAGCTATGTGCTTGTAAGAACTGGCATTTGTTATAATACATGTATGCCAAAGACTTGTGACATGCCATAATGAGGGGCCATTCTAATAATTTTTGTCACATATCAAAGGCTAAAGGGAAAACGTCCTTTTCCTGTTTGTGTTATCCTTTGAAAATTAAATTTCTGTGCTTTTCAACTCAAATTTTTATGTCAAAGTATAAATAAAACTCCATTGTCTGCTTTGTTAAAAGCCTTTATATATCTTTCTCCTTTGTTTACCTTCTTACCTTCTTTAATAATAATAAATCTATTTAATTTTGTTGTTTACAGGACAGTGAGGTTTCATTTCAAAATAAAAAAGTGTAAAGCACACTGCTAAAACAACCCTCAATTATTTCAATGACATAATCAATTAAACATACAAGGTTGGTAACAATGTATAATATAAAGCAACACTGCATTGTGACATCACCATTGTGATGTCATAGGCCTTTAAAGTTGTATTACATTGTCAATGTCAATTAACTCAATATCTAAAGAAATTGGCATAATATCTCGAAAAATTGACTTAATATCTCGAAAATATGACTTAATATCTCAAAAATGAAGATAACTATCTAAAGAAATTGACTTAGTATCTCGAAAATTAATATCTCAAGAAATTGACCTAATATCTCAAGAAATTGAGATAAGTATCTCGAAAAATTGACTTAGTATCTCAAGAAATTGAGATAATATCTCAAGAAATTGAGATAAGTATCTCAAGAAATTGACTTAGTATCTCAAGAAATTGAAAAAAAACTTTTTTTTTACTTATATTATTTTCAATGCCACAGCTACTAAGGACCTATGTCATCCCTACAAATGATTAAAGATCATTTAACTTTTCACTATTTTATGTAACTGATACATAAAAAGCGTTTTTTATTGAAAATAAATAAAAGTTTAAGAAATTAATTTAAATTTCTAAATTTTAGCATAATATTATTTTAACTGTACTTTCAATCAGCAGAAATTTTACCTTATCATTTAAGACAACATGATTTACACCCAAACAGGTCTGCACGTATTCTCAAAGAATCTGTTGTTTAACAGAGATTATTAGTAAGTGGTTTCTTTATTTTATTTCAATCAAGGCTTAATATTTTGCCATTTTCTGGTAGATTTATGACTTTAATGTAGGGTACTGGCTACTTAATGAAAGAATTGTTGTTAGAAACAATGAAAAGGCCAGCTAGCCCCTAATTGGATTTCATCATAGTCTTTCAGAGGGACTTAATCTCTTTTAAGGCATCTATGGTTATTGTGTAGCTTCCTCTATTGAAGGGACAACATCAAAGGGAAGTTTTATTTAACCCCAATTATAGATCTAAATTTTATTGGTGACCTTTGGAAAAGAAAAACATTGTTAAAATATATTGTTAAAAGTACAGTAAAATTCAGTTCTTGAACAATAAATATATGTTAACCTTATTACCTTGCCTGTTGTTCCTTATACATAAAGCATCATAATTTGATAAAATTTTTTGATATTTAAATTTATAAACTTGTCTGTTTACATTACAATTTATTTTAAAAAAAATATTACAAGTTTTTATCACATATCACATACAACTGCTTTTGAAATTATAAAGTGATGTTACATACTTATCTCAGTGCTAGATTGTAAACAAGTTTCAAACTTTGACTAGGACAAAGCCATATAAAGATTGAAATAACTTAATATGAAGACATAGCAGATAACACCCAACTATTTAAGATATAAAATGTTCATGATGATTTTAGTAAATACACGTATTTACTGGACCAAAAAACCAGTAAATACGCGTATTTACTGAAATTTTCAGGGAATACGCATATTTTCTGACCAAATCAGTAAATGCGTGTATTTACTGAAAATTTCAGGGAATACGCGTATTTACTGATTTCGCATATTTACTGTAACATATAAACCTTTTCACAGGTTATCATTTTATAAACCCTCAGACTACACTGCTTAACGGGCTGCGATCAATCCCTATAACTTCCTGCTTGAGAAGTCAAAATGTAACCATTATTCCAACATTGTGGTTGAAAAACAAGGAAATCCTAAGGATTTGTGGAACTGTTTCAAAAAGACTTTACACAGGTCCTCTGTTGCTGTTCTACCAGACTGTACAAATAAAACTGACCTTGCGAACACCTTTTGTAAGTTTTTCTCTGATAAAATTTTTAAAATAAGATCCACACTCCAGTCATCAACACCATCTTCAGTCACTAGACCCAACTCCACTAAAAATACACTGTCCTCTTTCACACCTGTGTCCGAGGAAAGCCTACTCAAAATTCTAAAGTCCTCACCATCCAAATCTTGTGGCCTAGACCCAATCCCAATGTCAATGGTCAAGGAGTGTGCTGATATTCTCATCACTCCCATCACTAAAATTGCAAATTATTCAATCAAAGAAGGCAGTTTTCCCAACTGTTTTAAGATGGCACATGTCATCCCTCTCCATAAGAAGCCCAGCCTCGATAGAAATAGCCTCAAAAACTATAGGCCAGTGTCAAACCTTAGTTTTATATCAAAGCTTATTGAAAAAGTTGTGGCAAACCAGCTAAATGAATTCATTTCACAAGAGGGTCTCTTAAATGTCAACCAGTCTGCTTATAAAAGTTCCTACTCCACTGAAACCGCATTGTTGAAGATTCAAAACGATATAGCTCTCTCAGTGGACTCAGGAAAGGCAGTGGCCCTAACATTATTAGACCTGTCAGCTGCGTTTGACACTATTGATCATTCCCTTTTATATAACTGCTTGCATGACTGGTTTGGTCTAGATGGTACTGTCTTGTTGTGGATCAAATCGTAACTTTCAAACCGAAAACAAAAAATCAAAATAGGTGATAGTTTCTCTGAGGCGGTAATTCTCCCGTTCGGAGTCCCCCAAGGCTCCGTATTGGGTCCTCTCGTTTTCACCCTTTACACTAATCCCCTCAGTCAAGTTATTTCTAAATTCAATGTTACTCATCACCTATACGCTGATGACACCCAGATCTACTTAGCAGTTGACTCCAGGAACTTTAATTCTAGCATAGAAGAGCTGATCGAGTGTCTCAAGGAGTGGATGGTTGGTGTTAAGCTAAAACTAAATCCAGAAAAAAAACCGAATTTATCATTATAGGTCAAAAACCCATCAGAGAGTCGCTTGCACCAAATTTCCCTGTCCCACTCCTCCAAAACAATATCTCTCTGTCGGTGGAAGTAAAGAATCTGGGTGTTATTTTTGACTCAGACAACTCCTTTGACAATCATGTTGCCAAGATTTGCCGAGCATGCTACTATCATCTTCGCGATTTGCGACGAATTCGCAAATTCCTTAGTGATAAAACTGCAATACTTCTGGCTAATGCTATGGTCAGTAGTCGTCTGGACTACTGTAACTCTTTACTTTATGGGGTAAGCAAGTCCAAAATAGCTAAACTACAGAGAGTCCAGAATGCTCTTTGCCGCATCATCTTCAGACTCGACAAAATGAGTCATGTTACACCCTTTTTGAAAAAACTCCACTGGCTTCCAATTCAACATCATCCTTTTTATGTATAATCTTCTGATATTCAAGGCTATCAATCTCTCACAGCCCCCATATCTTTCAGCTTTAATAAGATCGAGCAGTCTCACTCACGGCAACAGGCTATCTATCTCCTCAACCCGCCCTAAGAAGCATATATGCAGGCGAGGCTTTGCAGTAGCTGCACCAGCTGAATGGAACAAGCTGCCACAAACTGTCAGATCTGAGCAAACAATAGATTGTTTCAGAAGCCAGCTAAAGACACACCTGTTTAGGCGGGCATACCCCCCACCTTAGTTATACCCTGGCGGGCGCTTTTTAGATGCCGACCCATGCCTGTCCCTGGACTCTCCCTTCTTGGACCTAAGCGCATTAGAGGACTTGTATCAAGTTTGCGCTATATAAATCCTACTATTATTAACCAGTTATGTGTCAATCTATTTTAAAACTATTTTATTATAATTCTTTTATGGTATACCATTTATATTTTATCACAGTATTTCTATGTTGCGCCTTTTACGTCATATTTGTGTTGTTTAACATTTAACCATAGTATATTTTATGTCTTAGTGTTGTCTGTAAAATAAAAGGTTCTTGCCACGCAACTAAACCTGGGTTCCTTTCCAGTAGTTCTATTAACGTGTATTTTATTGTTCTATAATTCTGTTTTAAAGTTCTTTACATATTTTAGAAACTTACTCTTCCTTAAGGGATTTTTACCTGGGTGGCCATGAGTGTCATTTGAACCCACCTATTCAGCTTCACTCATATGCAATTCAAATAGAAGGATCTGAACTTCTGGCATACGGCATAGAAAATTTTAATTGTAAATTTAATATTTGTAAGTTAGTATCTTATCTGACAGACAGGAGCTTCACATTATATCAAGTTCACCTGGCTTGGGCTTTTCAGTGGTAGGATGCAATAAAACAGATGAAGTCACATGACCCCAGTTACCAAGCGAGTATTGGGCATGTCAGCGACCTGGCAAGTGATAAGGTATCTATCAGTCCAGTCAGAGCGTAGTTTGAGATGTCTTTTTTCTGGTGTTTGGCATGGCCAATCTGTTAGGTACTATATTAACTTGGCCATGAACAGAAAGGGGGGGGGGGGGAGGGGGGGGATAAATTTTTAAGTATTCTCAAACTTAACCTTTTCTTGGTAGAATTTTTCAATTATCGGAGGGGAAAATCCCCTTTGGAATAATTCCCCCTGAAAAGGTGTCTTCTTAAAATGTATTACTCTAACTTATTTACGTCCAATGGCATCATCCAATGAAAATTGTCCTATTGAATTCCTCTGACTGGTGCTGAGCATGTTTTCATCCTATTGTAGTACTGTACTATTATTTGCCTCACTCCACGGACGTGGTGCCTTTTGCAAGTATGTACAATAAAATGACGAGACTTCTAATTCTAATTGTATTTTATAGCCCTTAATATCCATCTAAAGACAGACTCCATAGGTGCACTAAAGAAAACAGCAGAAAACTATAATAATTAACATGAGACATAGCAAGGGTCAGCACCATGGAGAAAAACCTGGAAAAGGAGAAATTCAGGTGGATATGCTTGTGCAAAAAGAAAGATTTTGAGCTTCTTTCTGAATGAGTTGAGAGAAGTGGCTGAAAGTACATCATCAGGCAAATCATTCCAAATCTTTGGTAGATCATAAGCAAAGCTGAGGCCAAAATACTTAGAAGAATTGTATACTAAAGTGTGGGACCTCAAGGAACACACCATCAGCATGGCTTTTATGGGGGGGTGTGGGGGTGTGTGTGTGTTATAAACACTATGTCTATGTTTAAGGAAAGGTACAAAATATTTTGGATAACCACTATGTAGGAACTTGTACACCAGTAAGGCAGTGCAAAAGGCCTTTGATGTTTTGGAGTTTTGTGGTTTGGCAACTTTCCATAACACTCTAGTGAAATGTTAAATAGCAAAGACTGCCTAACACAATGATGAGAACAAAATAACGTCCAACCAACCATTGATAGTCAACATAAATATCCAGGGTAAATAATGTCATTGATCTAGGTGTATTGTTTTCTTGTGGATTATAATGACCTGGGTAACAAGGATGCTAAATATTAACAAGCTGATTATGCCACTTACAGCCATACATATTGCTCTGTATTGTTGGTTAACTTTGCTTTAACTTGTCTATTGGACATTCTCAGATTATAGGATGATCCATATTTTCTGTATGGCCTTGATGAAATTGTGCTATTTGATACAAGTGAGGAATAATAACAGATAAAAGAACTGTGTTGACAAATAATTTATGTTATTTCATTTTAACCACTGAAAGATACAAGCAGTCAAGGTATTTCCTCATGAATCATCCTTGGCTAAATATAAAGGAGACAAAACAGAAAATAGACCATTGAGCAAAATGGTACTTTTCATGGGTCACTGATAAAAATATCCAGGGTTAATGAAAATGATCATGCTTTTCTCTGCAAGTGACCTTAACATACTAAAAGCATGAGTTGTAGTTTATAAATGGCACTTTTTCGCCTTTGGTGTGCAGTCTGTCATTAAGATGACATATATAAACTCTCAGGATCATTAACCTCTGGTATTTGTTGGAGTGCAAAAAATAGGACAAATGTAAAGGAAAAAGTGAATACACAAATGAGGAATCTCCCTTTATTTTGTATTGCATTATATGTTACTTACATGGAATGTGTGATGTTTATTTATTTATTTGGGGTGTTACATCGCTTTCAACACTAGGAAACCAAGGTTCTATTCTGTACTGTACCATCAGTAATCAATTAAACTTTCCCACATAAGGTCAGGAGTTTGAACCACTGACCTCAGAGGTGGGAGACTAGTGTGTTACCACTGCGTTACCGTGACAACCCCAAATATGTGTGATGCTTGCTACACTAATAAGTCATCTCTTGTTACTGTTATATTGTTTAAAGATGTTTGCTTTCTGCCTATTTAAGCTGCAAGTGTTATATTTAGGACATTTATTTAGTGCATCCAATATGTTATAAGCTTGCTTTTGAACCCACTGATGAAAAGAGCTGATTGAACCAGTTGAACCTGTTGTATATGTAAGATTAAATGTTAGAGATTAGCATTGAGATGACACTTAACATAGTAACAGGCAGATCGCACAACTGAAGAGTAGGAAAGACAAGTGAGGGAGAAAATGAGGAAAGTGACAAGTCTGAGAAGCAGAGAAACATACATTAACTACGGGGTAAATTTAGAACTTTAAAGTGAAATGCTAAGTGAAGTGCATTTTGCAAAGATTACTAAAGTAGGTGAAAGAACATGTTTCAAATAATTAAGTAACAGAATGTTGTTGTAATAACCATAATAGAAATCGCCAGGGTGTTTTTCATTTCAATGCAATGTTATGAAATTGGTAAATTCATAAAAGGGGGTAAAAGCCAGAGGCGATATCGACTAACACAGATCAGTGAAGATCAGATGGAATTTAAGCAAAAGTGGTCAAATTTTTATCAGATTTTCGTATAAGCTCCTGTTGATATTCACGAAACATTTGTCACATTGTTGGATCAAATTTTAGATGAACTTAGATCAATGCACTTTGATAGATCAACGTTCATAGAATATTTCTCAGGGAAGGAGATGAAGGATGATTATAGAGTCAGAAGATACTTCATGACTGAATAAACCCTTTTTGAGTGATGACTAACTCTATTCAAAAATACAGGAAATAATAAAGAACACATCAAATATTTAACTAATTTCAGTTCAAGTGATCCATTGTTTGTGAATAGTTATTTGACCCATTGGCTCACTTGAAACATTTTCTCCAATTTGATCTGATTTTAATTCATGTTAGTGGAATATTATAGACAACCCACACAAGGGGCTAAAGGCACTTGGAAGTGGACCACAACCACCATCCCCATTTGAAAAAACTCAAAATATCCAACAGACAGATGTTTGATACTTGGAAAATATCACTGCATTTGAAAGGATGGGACAGGGGTTTAAATCTGGCCATTGCAATATGGCATAAAAAACAAAACGGAAGAGAATGAACACGGAAATTAATGGAACATTAAACATAAATACTTATTATTGGAGGGGGAAATGTTAACTGTACCTAGGCCCAGAGTAGGAAATAATAGCACCAGTTCAGTAAGCACAGTGTAAGTATGATAAAGTCATCAAAGCCTTAGAAGATTTGTAGAGTAAGAATGTACATGGAAAGACTGCAGGGTGGCTTTTGACCAACCCATAAATAGCAATGTATATGCCAATAGGAAACAGCTACTACTACTTTCTTTATTATTTCACTAACATCCATTAGAACAAACAAGTGGGTCAATTTCGACGTGTGCACTGACATTCTTGGAATTACTGTACTTAATGCATGCATGACATCACCTAAATACAAATACATAGACCTTCAGGAGCAAACACAAATGATGTACAAATGGACGCCATTAGTACAATACAGATATCTAACTAACCAAGGCTTACCGTAAAACATTGTGGTGAAAGGCTAAAACGTGATGTTACCCTACATTAGTTTACCCGACTATTTCACACTTGTTGAAGAAAGTCGTTTGGTTTACAATTGTTCTGAGAAAGTTGTTAAAGAGAGGTTTTTAGATACTGAGATGCAGTAAATTTGCCTCAATGATACAAAACCTGCAATTGAATGCATTATGAGGAACCAGATAACCAAAAGGGGTGACTGACCCTTTCAACACTTGAGTTCATAGCTAAACAACGAGGATCTTAGGCACCTTCAAATACCTGGGGATAAAGGTATACCAAGTACGCCAAGAAAGCTGTTGGGAATACTTTCAATTGTTTTTAATTATGATGTCAAGATAGAAACAGAGTTTGGAGTAGATCTAGTAGCACTAACATCATTAACACATCAGTCAACCAGTAAGGTAACCAATGAAAAATGAAACACGACCAAAAAACACTATTTTAGGTTAGCTACAACAGATTTGCCATATACAAAATATTATGATTGCTTTGGATATGAACCTACCACTTGAACAATCTTTGTGCTTCATTCTCCTTTCACACAATAGGCAGTATAACCTGCGATTATAGGTGTTAGATAAAATGTCCCTATCATTCAACTACTGTTTGAGGCCCTTATGCGAACTTGCGAAACAGTGGCCCGCCATCTATTCTGTGGATATTTTTGAATGCAAAAAAAATCTGGCTTTGAATTTCTCCCCGTGACCTTTCACAGATAAATTTTTCATATGGTAACTGAAGGTGAGGTTTCCGGTTAATATAAGACTGTGACTCATTCAGGTTTCAGTAGAACATGTTCTTGACAAATTTAGAGATGTTTCTTGATTTCTAAATAAGTAAAGTTATGTCACCTAAGATCTCTGGCACCTGCTTTCTGTGAGTCATTGTCTAACTTTATTTTGAAATAAATTCAACAAATATTTAATGAAAAACCTTATTCAAAATAATAAACAACACTGATAACTTGAGATATGCTTGAGGGACAGCAAGCACAGAAACTTCATTTAAAATAACGCATACTGAACAGAGTTTAGCAGATATGTAATGTTTATATTGTACTTCTGCGTCTCACAAACAAATACTAGTATATGTCTGACCTTTATAAACACAAATAAAATCGAATGATTATTTGAAAAAGCAAAATAATTTTAAAACTCAGTAAATTAAGTTGTTTTCTTCCCTAACACATTATAACAGTAACAGAAAGGAAGAAAATGGATTGACTGGTATTTTCAGATTTGATACTTATGAGAAGTTGAGCATTATCAGAGGGAAAGGAGGATAGGTGAATAAGCTACTTGTTGACAAAATGTTCTGCTTGACATGCAAGATACAAAAAGTTTTTGTCCTTTTTAGTTTATAACCAATGAAATAAACCAATGAAATCTGTTCTATTTATCTCCATTGACTGGCTCTGAGCATGTGCTTTCATTCTAGTTTGGTAAAACACTGCAATTTGTCTCACTCCATGTTAATGGTGCAAAGCTAATGTACTACTTTTAGAGAGCATATAGTATTACATGAACAGCCAGTGCAAGAGGTCCTGGATGTTATTGTACTATTGTGGTTTGGCAACTTCCCTTGGACCCTTTGTCAAACAAAGCCTGTTCAACACAGTGGTGAGTACAAAGTAACATCTAAACAACCCATGATTGTTAACAAAAACAAAAGTTCAGGGTTAAATGGGGTTATTAAACTTGGAGTATTGCTTTCTTGTGGACCCAAAGCCACGAGGGAAAGTTGACAGTAGCTTACCGATGTCTGTCAGTTTGCAGTGCAGAATCCTGACCAACCGCATGTAGTATGCACTGGTTTCCTCTGCCCTTAAATACTACTCATGATATAACCCCCACAATGTGTTGAAACCGATGTTAAACCCAAATGAATTAAAGCTCGTGGATATAATAATCATAATAGATATGGTATATAGGGAGGCTTAATGTTAGAACATCAGTTTTGTGCTTTATATCCATACCAAGATAACAAGCGTGATTACATTTCCCCATGCTTTAAAAATAATTTTGAACCAGTGAATGACACAGACAATCCAGGTATTTCCTGGAATATGGATCCTTCAGTACTATAAGTATAACAGTTAACAGGAACAATGATACAGTGACAAAGACATGTTCTTTTAATGGGTCACTTGTAAAATATCCAGGTTTGGTAAATATAATCACATCCATTCACTTTAAGCAACCTTAAACCAAGAACATACCTTATGGTTAAAAATGGCACTGACATGCCTATGATGTTGAGTCTGTCAGTACAATGACATATATGAACTCTCAGCATCATTAACCCCAGACATTTATTGGTGCTGGTTTTCCAAAAGAACTTAGCCCAGACATAGTCTTAACGTTAAGACTTTTGTCTTAACTCAGGATAAGTCTGTGGTCTTAGACTTAGAGAGTGTCACAAGGCTGCAAGATCTAAGTTTTTCGCTAAGTCTATTCTGGAAAGGGCTTACTATTTGTAAACAAAGACTTAAATATGGCTGCCATAAACACATTAAAATGTGTTCATCAAAGGATATATTTCACCAGTAAAATGTTTTGACTAGAAATTAAAAGGTCACGTAACATAGAAAACCACTGTGGTTATTTAACGAGCTTGGTCTAAGCAAAGTGACCCTTTGTGAAGTCCATTTAAGTCCCTGGACTTAACTATGACAACAGGCTCAGAGAGAAGTCCCAGTCTTAGCCTAAGTCTAGGCTAAATATAAGGCCATTTGTGAAATCACTCCCAGGAGTACAAAATGTTAAGAGTAAAAGTGGAAATCCATAACTTAAGAATATCCTCTTATTTTATATTGTACTATGTGAGCTCCCCATTGCCTAAGTTTTGTGACACAAGCAATGACTCGGTAATGATACCTGGATGTAAATCCCCAACCAGTTCAAAGCCAGGTTCATATTGGAAGACGTCCTCAGCATTGCCACTTGTGGGAGTCCAACCCACACCAGGGTGACTGCCTGTGATTACATGCCTGTGATTACATGCTCACCACTAGGTCACTGAGGACCTTTGGCAACCAGTTAAAAGTTGGGGTTTTACATCTCTTTCAACTATTAAAGTGATATTTGGACTTGGCGTCAGTGCATCACTCTTGTTACTATGAGCTGAATTTTATGGTCCATTCACATTGTTCTGTGCAGTCATAAGAATACACTTTAAATTTTACTTTATGACCTTTTCCTTATTGTCCTGCAAATGGACCTTGTATGGAGGCAGTACATGCTTAAAAATCAGCTGCCCTGTAAAGTGAAGCCATGCACCTACCCCTCCAATGTGTAAATCTCACCTCGTGAGAGCTTTTTTTCATGTGCACAAAAAGTTTCAGTTCCATGTCTTATGCATATCACACAAATACGAATCATGACTTAAGTGGCCTAATGGATACTACTAAAATATGAAAAGTGTCGAACCACAAACCAGACACGACAAGTTAAATATTCTATCCTATACTGGACTCTTTATAGCACTTAGTCTCTGCATGTCACCAGACTCTATTGTTGAACAATCAAAAACAGTATTGCAAAATTAATCAATCTGTGGACGCAGCAATGGTTTTTACAACAGAGACACTGGCTGAATAAGGCACAATGGTGGAAATGCCTTGTAAAACAAATATGATTTGAGTTTCTTCCTGAAGGAGGTGACAGAGGAAGCAGAACAAACATCAGGCTTTTTTTCAAATTGTAAGAGCATCAAAACTAAAGCAATATTTTGCACACAGATGTAGCTTGTGTGGATAAAATGGGACAATATTATCTCGGTAACAACTCATAATCACAAAAGAAAGGGCAAAGTTATTAAATGCCTAATATATTGTTGGTCTCTCGGCCAGTGAGCCCACTTATAACCAAGTGTATGACCTGCTTAGTTTAGAAACGTTGCCATGACTGTTATAAAGTTCCTAGAGTCTGTCACTAAATATATCTTGGTTTCAGCAGCACACAGATGTAGTGTGTAATGTTGAACCTTGAAATGATTCTACTGAGGGGACTGGTGTACTGAGTGGAAAGGATGGGGCCCAGAACAGAACCTTTGGGGACGCCAAAGAGGAGATGGAAAGCCTCAGGAAAACTGTCCCTTAGTTTAATTTTTAGCTATTGGTTAGAAAAGTAGGACTTCATCCACCTCAGCACAGTAACATCAACTCCAAACCAGTCTTTTGATTAATCATGTAAAATGGAGAGATCAATTATCCACCATTTTGCTTTCAAATAAGTATGAAAGTTCATAGTTTTTCAAGAATTGAAAAAAATTTAAATGTGACTCGTATCCATACTTACAGCCAACCTGTAAACACACAAAAAAGAAAAAAATACCTCTATAAAATACCTATCTAATGAGGTATATGATGTATTTATACCTTAAATAGTTAATGAAAATATTATTGAAGAAATTGATACATATATAAGTGACCATTTGATATATCACAACAGTACACATACTCATCATACTCGATATACTGTGAGGTTGTAAACTAATTGCTTTGATTGCAAGCTTAAGACATAGCTTGGACTGTAATGTGTATACTGCGTGGACTGTAATACTATGTATGCCCTACTGGGCTGTTCTGCATTGGCAGTGTCTTTTATAGGTGTTATTTTAGTAGTACATTGGTATATCAGTAATATTAGTCGATTGGAATAATTTACTTTTTAGTTTGTAACTGTTTTAGTGCCCCTTGGGACCCTTTGGCTTAATGTGGCCTTATTACACATTCTGGAAGTTTTCACCCTGTAGAGGCATGTTGTGTAGATTTGTTGTCAAATCTTGTTAATTTAGTGGGTTTTATTCAGTGCATTATGAAGGTTTTGGTGTATATGTGGGTGCTTTATGACAACTTGGATGTTTGTTAGCCCTGGGCCAGTGGCTGGTCTGTGTAAATTATATAAATTTCACTGGTTATGCAGGTTTGTGTTTAACATAGTCTGTTTTTATTAATAAAATATTTTATGTCCAACGCCTGTGTGTTTCTGGGGTATTGGGGGTCCTTCTGGGGTGACTGTAAACTAATTGTGATGGAAATATTCACATTTTATCGTTCTCACCTGAAGTTGCGGTCCCTCTCTGTCTGTTTGTCCGTGCACAGAAGATGATTCTGATCTGGATTCACACAGAGTCTCCAAAATTTTCTTCCATATTGTTCACAAATATTTTATATTTATTTCCCACAAAAGAGGACAGTACTAAAGACTACATATAAAAGAAAATGAAGGTGTATAGCAAGGTCATAAGGTGCAAACCAATTAAACAGGGAGAAAATAAATGACAAGATGATGGTGAGAGTGAACCAACTCAATCAAGTATGCATTTGTGGTGTTTTTTTATTTTTGGCTCTTTTCAGCACTACCCGAGGGTCAGAGTTTGTGTGTTCTCTATCTCTGTTATTAAAGTGTAGTATTGTCTGCAGGAAACAATGATATATCAGTTTTGTTTTATTGTGAGATTGTAATTTTACATTTTAAGAACATCAATAATGATGTCAATTGTCTGAACTATGTTAATCTAATTCCAATGTAATATCAGAAATTATGGAATGGATCAAGAACTTCCCAAACTAGATTGCACTGTTTGGTGTGTCATTTTTAGACATTATTAAAAGTGTTAAAATTGTTTGCTATTTAATGAGACAGTTTGCTTCATTATAACTATAAGCATATTATAAACTTAGGTTTGCTTGACATAACTGCTATAGGCTATTCGATATTTTGAATTGCCAACAATTATGACTATTATTTTAAAGAATTAAACATCTTTGGCGGGTGAAGGTTCAATAATGAACTCAATTAGATCTCTGTCACAGATTGGGGACATGGGGACGTTGTGAGTCCAGCTGGAACCTACTTTAATCAAAATCAAATTTTTGAGAAATATGATGTCCAATATTCTTTGCTTATGTTAAGTAAATTGACTGTTAATTTGAAAATTGTTTTTATTTTCCATTTTATTTGTTTTATTTCCCCCACCCTCTTTTTCACGTCTGTGTGTTGACAAGTCATCATACATCATCTTTATTTGACTGAAGCTTATGGAGGTCTTCCCTGATGCCAATACTAGCTGACCCTAACCGACTCTAGGGTTAGGAAGGCAAGTCTTGAGTCGGGGCTATTAAAGCAAGGGAAACTGAAGGGTTGAATGTCCTTGACAAGAAATAGTGAATCCTGGCTTGTCTGCATCCACTTCCAGATATATCTTATGATCAGCATGTTTCCTGTAAGTTTGAACTTGAAGACCCTAGGGCAAGCCTATGCATTTTTACAGAAAGTTAAATACTAATGGAAGGGGTCATATATATGACACAAGCTGGTTTTGCATTAAAATGACACAGTTTTACTGATTTAGACTTGGTTATAAAATTGATGTACGGTTAGAGTTGCTAAAGCACCACCTTGACCAGAAGTGGAGAGCTACAGTATATGGAACACTGGAAAGGTGGCATATGTATCTTATTTTTATTACCCCAAATCTATGTTATTCCTGTTAGTGCATTTGAGCTTTACTGTCCAAATATGTCAGGTCATTTGGGTGTTTACATATTCTTTCTAGGATAAATCATCAGAAAATAAGAAAGTAAAATTGCATAAAAACAGAAAAAATAGTCCATGTGCTTGAATCCTAGAATTATTATTGCTATGGACGCTTCATTTCATATGTCCTTTTAGTCACCCTTGCCTCTGAAGGGGAGGGGTGACCATATTATAATCATGTCTGCTGTCAGTCCACATAACTCAAAGTCTATCCCTCAAATCGGAGTCATATTCTCATACAAGTTGGGGTCTACCCATGGCTCGGTCCTCAATAATGAACTGCATCCAGATCGGGTCTCCAGAATTTTTTTCCTTGTTTTTCACAAATATTTAGTACTTATTGCACAAAAAAGGTGTCAGCACAAACAAACTATGTACAAACGTCAAAGAATGTGTGTAGAGGGGTCATTAAGTAAGAACCAACTGAAGGGGCAGTAATAGGAAGACAAGACGATGGTCACAGTGACAACCTCTTCTTAAATTTGGAACAATTTGACAAAGGATGAATCCGTGGCAAAACCCTTTTTGTGCTTTTTCAGCATTACCCGCACACAGGGGTTGGTGCAATCTCGTGCGTTGCTTGCTATGAGTGCCTGACTGCACTCAGCCTGATATAAATTCAAATTAAAACTCTAATCATTAGCCACAGACAATGCAGAATACAGTGGACCATGTCAACTGCTACAAATGTCATACCCCACAGCTTTTTGTAATTATGCCATGTCAAATGTCATACCCCGCAGCTTTTTGTAATTATGCCATGTGAACTAAAACAAATGCCATACCCCAGAGTTTTTTTGTAATTATGCCATGTCAACTACCACAAATGTCATACCCCACAGTTTATTTTGTAATTATGCCATGTCAACTACAACAAATGCCATACCCCACAGCTTTTTGTAATTATGCAATGTCAACTACAACAAATGCCAGACCCCACAGTTTTTTGTAATTATGCCAGGTATCTAGCTTCCATAATTTGATGGAGGAAGTAAGCTGCAAACTGAAAGCAATCTATTTAATTCAACAACTGATCAGAAGAAAGACATTTCTTACTCGAATGAATCTATGTAAATGTTTAAGCACTTAAATTAACAATCCATCAGCATCTTTATTTCACTGGATATGGCCGAAGGATTCCTGTCAGTTTGCCACTAAAGATAAAAAATGTGGAATCCACTTAGGTGTGTTTGTATCTTAATGACTTAGGACCATTGCTATATTATCTATGTTCTGTTTCATTAAAATTACACAAGAAACATGTGGACAATGACAGAGACCTAAACTGATTTGTAACTATATAGTAGTGTAACTACTATAGAGTAAGAAAAGTGAATTTTACCAGTGATTAAACCCCCTTGTTTCCTTAACTTGTGCTTAATTCTCTATATATTTCTTTCATTTATGTTACTGCATTTATATCAGACCTCTTAACTCAGATGACACCATTTCATGTTGGCCTTACAGGCTTCTTACGGGGAGTATAAAGTATTTAACTCATTGGGGCTCATCTGTGCTTCGATGCATTTCGTGTTTGGATACTGCCCGATCTGTGCAATAGGCCGGGATTCGTTTTTGGGTAAGACACAGAAGACATTTTTTTTCCAAAAGTTTGAAAAGTTTCTCCTGAGCTTTCATGTGTTAAACTAAAAAAATACACTGGAGGTGTAAAGAGGCGGGGAGGTATCAGCTTGCTTTAAAATGTACACTACCTACATGAGAGGCACATTTACAGGACAATAAGGACAAGATTGTGAAGGACCACGGTAACGCAGTAGTAATACACTGACCTCCCACCTCTGAGGTCGGCAGTTCAAACCCCAGACCTTATGTGGGAAAGTTGGTAGTTTCTTACCAATGGTCGGCAGTTTACAGTACAGAACCTTGACCAACTGTATGTACCGGTTTCCTCTGCCAACAAAACTACCCGTCGTGATATGATCTATAAAGTGTTGAAAGTTACATACAACCCCAAATAAACAAAGTCAAGATTGTGAACCAAAATTAAAATACAGGTTGATATGACTGCTTGGAACAGTGTGACCATGTCTTAATTTCATCTGATTGCAAAACACTTTGATCAGTTCATGGGGGTCTCCATGTTGCCGATTTTATATGATGTATGATATAATTTCTTGCTCTTCTAATAACAGATACCTTGACTTGAAGATGTGTGAAAGTCCAATTAGCCTATAAGTATTATTTAGCGTGCTATTGTAAAGCCATTCTTACATTATGTAGTCAAATATGTTTTGAGTTTTTTCACCTTTAATATGCACCATTTATATACATATATGAGAACAAGATTAAGAGAAAAACATTTTTATTAACACAGAAAAAGTAAAGCATGGGCAAAGAAGATCCATCACAATTAAGCAGTTTTAAAGTAATTTCAATAATGATACCGGACCAGGTATGTTGCTAACTGAAAAATGATAAACACCATTGAGTTTCACTTTCATCAAAATATGTAAACATTGATCACAAAAAATATGTATATCACTGGTTATAAGAACCACAACATATAAATAAATGCAAATACTCACTAATCTAATTAGCTGAAAGGTGTGATATTTTTGTTATTTAGTAATCAAAATATTAGTTAAAAAATTAACCATGATATAAATTCAAAGTAATCCTTTCAAAGATATTGTACCACTAAAACTATGTGTATATGTAGGTTATTATCAAAACTTAAAGAAATTCATTTTGCACAATGTAAACAGTGTAAGTAATTTCAGCACATAAAGATATCACAGTCTCTGAAATCAATAAATGAAATTATTTCAAATCAAGTATTTCATTTTGCATTTCACTTCATCACTGGCCAATTATATGCCTCCAGGCTTGAACTGACCCAATTCTCGCTGACAATTAGGACAGGTGTGGCGCACATCATAGAGACTCGGGATGCAGAAAGGAATGAGACAGCAACCAAGCCATAGCAGGGGGAATCCCAATCTGAAAAAACATACATACCTAGAAGTCAAATAAGTTTGGTCCACATTTTGCCAATCAGATATATCATTTCAATATCACTTCTAACATTCAGCAAATCATACCTCAGTAATATTATTATGCAATTGCTAGAGTATATTAAGCATGTCCATCCGGTCCATCTTTATTCTATAGCTAGTGAGTGACTTTGTACCAAGAGATAGTATGGAACAAAGACTGTAATAGAAAAATGCATAGAATGCCAACAGTTCTAATATTTCTGGTTAAGTTAATTTTCTGCTTTGAAAAGTTTCCATTCTGATAAAAAGTACAAAATGAAAGGTCTAGCAATGTTCCAGCAACTGATATAAGAGTCATAGCAAAGTGATGGGGGCTGAAATAAGAAGTATAACAAGGTGACAGAGACTAAAATAAATGGTGTAGCAAAGTCACAGAAACTGAACTAAGAGGTATAACAAGGTGGTAGAAACTTAAATGACAGTAAAGTTTCTCATCCTGCCTGTTATTGACCATGGTGGATTAATATTCTGGAAAAAACACATTTGAAACAAATTGGAAAACATAAGCCAAGTCACCATTCAAATCTGTCAATTTGTAGCTGCTTAGCAATCTTTTCAGTGAGCCTTAAAATGGAGATTGGATACTTGACAATGTTACTTGAAAACATATTTACACTTTGGCATATTCTGTTTTGAAATGATATTGGATAGCTTTTGTGGAGACAAACAATCAAAGACAATCCCAGGAAATGACTTTAAATAAACAGCAAAATAGATTACTTTGGAAGTGTATGTTTATTGGGTGGGTTTTTTTTCGGTTTGTTATTTTGTAGCTTTGTCAAGAAATGATATGTGGATCAGTATTGGTCCAACACCTAGAGACAATAATGTTTCTTGCCATAGTTACAAGTAAGTAAGTAATTAAGTAAGTAAGAAACACTTATATAGCGCCAAATTTGATGTAAACATCCTCTAAGGCGCTGATGTGCAAAAAGGGATAGTCCAGTTCCAGAAAGATGTCAGTTTCCATATTAGCGTCCGGTCGGGGAGATAGGCTATGGTAGAGGATAAGCCAATCTAAAAAGGTATGTTTTCAACTGTTTCCTGAAACCAAAAATGCTTTCTATGGTTCTCATGAAGCTTGTTCCACTCTGTGGGAGCCCCTGCTATGAAACTGCGTAGCCCTGAGCGTTTATTTGGTTTAGATGAGGAAATTGATAGGCGATTGCCCCGTGTGAGATCACTCCGCCTAATTAGAGAGGAGAGATATGGGGGTTGGCTCAAATGTATTGCTTTATAAATGAGGAGATTATATTTGAACAGTATACGGTAATGAATGGGGAGCCAGTGTAGTTTGTGCAGGAAGGGTGTAACATGACAGTATTTATTTAGCTTGCACACCGTCCGACATAAGGCATTTTGAACTCTCTGTAGTCTGCTAGTATATGCCTTTTTTGTGTTGTAAAGCAGTGAGTTACAGTAATCCAGACGACTGCTTACCAAGGCATTTGCCACCTTTACAGCTGTTTCATGATTTAAGTACCTGCGGACCCTTTGTAGTTCCCGGAGATGGTAGTAACTTATGCGACATAGATTAGCCACGTGTCTTTGCATTGAATTTTCAGCATCCAGGATGACACCAAGGTTTTTTACTGATTCAGCTGGTTCCATGGTGTTGCCAAGCAAACTCACTGGGAAAGATGACTTCAGGGAACTTCTAATTTGATCATCACCAATCACTATGAATTCTGTCTTGTCAGGATTTAATTTAAGCTTATTATTTCCCATCCAAGCCTGGACCGCCTCAAGGCAATTTGTTAATTCAGTGATACTGGAATCGAAGTTCCTAGAGTCGAGTTCCAAGTAAATTTGTGTGTTATCTGCATATAAGTGGTGGGTGACATTGAATTTAGATATGACTGAACTGAGAGGGGTTGTGTATAGGGTAAAAAGGAGTGGCCCTAGAACTGAGCCCTGGGGAACCCCGTAAGGGAGTTGAAAAGCATCTGAAAGATGTCCATCTATTTTGATGCGCTGCTTGCGTGAGTGGAGGTATGACTGGACCCACTTAAGCACTACCCCATCAATGCCATACCAGTGATGAAGGCAGTTGAATAGGATTGAGTGGTCTATTGTATCGAAAGCTGCAGATAAGTCCAAAAGGACTAATCCAACAGCTGCACCCTTGTCCATTGATGTGGCAATGTCATTTTGTATTTTGAGCAACGCCGTTTCAGTTGAGTGAAAAGCTCTATATGCGGACTGGTTTTCGTTAGATATACCCTCGTGAGCAATATGCTCATTTATCTGCTTAGCCACAGCTTTCTCTATGAGTTTGGAGATGTAGCTGAAGTTGGACACTGGTCGATAATTCTTGAGAATATTCTTGTCAAGACCAGCTTTTTCCAACAAGGGTGTAACATGTGCAGTCTTAAAGCAGGAAGGGAAACTGCCCTCCTGTAGAGAGTAGTTCACAATATTTGTGATAGGAGTCAGGAGCACACTGATACAATCAAGGACCAATGATGTTGGGATGGGATCCAAGTCACATGATTTATTTGATGTGGACTTTATGATTTTAAGGACTTCTTCCTCTGACATGGTCCAAAAAGAGACAAACTTGTTTTTGTAGGAACCTGAGACAGGGGGATCGGCATCAGTAGACAGTAATCCAGATCTTAATTTAGTAATTTTGTCTGCAAAATACCTGCCAAAAGTGTTGACTAGACTGTTCATGGTGGTATAATCTGGAAGTACCATTTTTGGTGATCTATGGAGGACTTTCTTTATGGAATTCCACAAGGCCTTGGGGTTATCCTCATTTTCCCTAACTATATCACTGTAGTGTTTGGTTTTTGCACATTCCACGAGACGGTTGAAATGGTTCACAGCGGCTCTGTACCTACTGCGGTTTATGGCGGAGTTGTCCTTTCGCCACTCCCTTTCGAGTTTGTGCTTACGTCTCTTTGCTGCCAAAATCTCACTGTTGATGAACCCTTTGTTGACATGTTGTGGGGTTTTACATTCATGTACAGGTGCATGCTTGTCAAGTATGTTCCTAAGGGTATGAAAGTACTGGTGTGAAAGTAAGCTAGCTGTTTTGTAAGGAGCCTGGATAAGCTCAGAATTTACAATGTCAGACATAAATTCAGTTTTATTTATCTTGCGAAGTTTCCTGATTTTTAACCGTTTTACTCTGCAGGAATTTTTGACAGGGAATGTTGTAGTGAAAAAGACAGCTAGGTGGTCTGATATGCCGTCCTTAACATGATGGTGAACTGAGGAAGTTAGGGATTTACTAGTGCAAAGTACATCAAGGATATGTCCTTGTATGTGTGTAGGTGTTGACACATGTTGAATAAAATCAAAATCCAATAGAACTGTGTTGAAATTTTCTGTCCAGCAATTTTGACTGTCAAGCTGGATATTGACATCTCCCAGGATAATATTTTCATGTGGTGACAAAGCAGCTGCTTCCATGAAACTGTTGAATTCCTCGATAAATCTGCTTTTGCTGGTACTTGGAGGTCGGTAAATTACATGTACCAGGAGCTGGCTTGACTGTCGATCTGACAGTTTGACGGTAATGTGTTCAAACGTTTCCCGCCGATCAATTTGACAACGCACGCTATCAATGTCATTCCTAACAAGGACAGACACTCCACCTCCTTTCTTGTTCTCGCGTGGGACCTGGTGAAGCTGGAAACCTGCAGGCGTTATCTCATCCATTAGGCCTTGTGTGTCCGACGGTCTTAGCCATGTCTCAGTGACACCAACGATGTCGAGATCATTTGACAAAACAAAATCACTAAATGCTGATGTTTTGTTACGCAATGAACGGACATTCAGATGACAGGCTTTGATCTTTCTGGCTGATGGACCTGGGTTCAAACTAATGTCGCCAGAAAGAATCAGGATGATGGACCACCAAGGGTTGACATTTCTGAAACAGTGCGTCACTTGACGACAGTGGGCCTGCAGGAAGACAAAAGCAATGTTGCAACTGTCCAAAGTGGAGAGTAAACTTGGGTGAATAATTTTTGGTGATGGCAAACTATTTTCCTTGGTGGGGGTTGTTGACTGAACAGTCAAAAGGATGGAAAAGCAGAACCAAAAAGTGCAATGCATGACCAATGAAAGCCAAAATTAAAATTTAGAAATAGGTGCACCTACCTTTCCTACGTACAAACCTTCTAATTACAGCATCACAGTACCAAAATCAAAAGATGGTAGGTTAGGAAGGAGTAGATTAGTGCATATGTTAGATAGATGTGTGGGATTAAAATATAACAAACAGTGGACAGGGATATTTTAACCAATATTGTGTGTGGAACATTGAAAGTGTTACCGCGGGAATTATCGAGTGGGCGATAATACCCGTTTAATGACAAACAGCACTTTTAACTAATATCTGGGTGTGCTGAGAATCAGTAATCTATTGGTTTACAATTATTTGATCAAATACATACAGTTACAGTAAAATATGTAAAATACCAACCAGTTTCTTTAAAGAAAGTAAAAATTTTACCCCTGGTGAACGCTAAAATCCGAAAAGTGTTAACGTTTTGGAAAAAAATCCTGGTGTTTCATACTTGAAAATGGTGTTCAGGGGAAAATGAAATGTGATGTTATCTCTTCAAGTTAAATGGTCAAGTGTTGCTAATATATCAGTATTTCAGTCATGATCATAATCATTCAAGGTTGATGTTAAAAGTGACAACTTCAGCGATTGTCTCAATATAATAATGTCAATTTTAACTATTCAACATTAAAATCATTAATGAAGAGCTTGTATTGAGTATTTTGAGACATAATTTGATTCACCGAAGCTTCTTTACAATGTAATATGAAAGCAATTATAAATTTATAATATCTAATTTTAGCTTAGTTGCAAAATCAGGCATTTCAAAGGAATTTAGATGTTCATACTGAAACCTAAATTCTCTACCAATATGGCCACCTACCCAATCAGGCAGATCACCCCTGCCACAAGCCACAACATGCCATTGCAGTGTTTGCTGGTGCTGGTTGTAATCTGCATGGAACAGTGAGGACACTGTAATGAGGCGGGGTTCGGTCCATACGCTTGATTTCCAAAACCCACTGGCTGTGACATTATCACTGTTGTCTGTTGACCTATAAATAAATGATGTATGGATTATTACCTCCATAGAGGAGTTATATTAATTTCATAACCAATTGTCTCTTTGTCCATCTGTCTCTTTGTGTGTTTGTTAGCAGGATTATGTAAATACAACTGGTTGATTCTTCCTGAAAAAATATGTAAGATGGGTTTTAGTATAACACAGATCCCATTAACTTTTGAGAGTGATCTGGATCACTGTCTGGATACAAAAATACAATCAAAATAAAAATAATAAATGCCCTCACTACCCACATCTACAGTAAACATTTGCATTGGTCTACTTTGGATGCAGCTATAAATTGCCAAAAAAAATCAGAAAATGTAGATCTTTGATCCAGAGCATGAGCTTATCAAACACCAGGCAATGACTTCTGCAACTTCATATTTCATATTCTTTAATAACAGAGACAAAAGCTTATGCCATCCACAAGTTTGTAATACATTGTTTCTGATAGTTATAATGGAGGGACCAACAGTGTAATTTGAATATTACACATTGAAGTGAGAGGGCATGGTGACAGCGTGTGTAGCATACAAATTGTCATACAAATTGTCTTTTCACTTGGGACAAATCACATGTTTCGTCATTTTCCCCAGCTTCTCGACGGGATCAAACAAAGCAGTCACTTGAACTTCAAATCAGCTAGGTCTTCTGATAGTAACAAAAGTAGAACAATGACAGGCCTGGGTCTAGTACTTTCAAAAGTACTTGAAATACAAATATGAATACGTTTGATTTCCATGAATATGAATACACAGAAAAGTGTATTCCAATACTAATGAAGACAAATACACCAGGCCTGAACACTGATAGTGACAAAAAAGTAAATTTATTTCGATTAAAATATTCATTGACACAAACACAAGTTCTTAAGCTACTAAATCCACAAAAATCAAACCAATTTAACCTTTTGTAACACTTTGTATGGAGCGATAATGAAATTTCTACTTTAAATCAGGGTTCTAATGTGATACATCGCCAATCAACACACAGTTTATAAATCATGACTTTAATGTATCAGTGATCTTGATTGGCTAGATGTTGACTTAATTGTTTGCATCATTTTTGTGCCTAGTTCAGATGTGTACAACTTACCCAGCAGGCACGCAACTTTGAAATAAGGTTGAATACAATGGTGAAATCTGGTTGAAATACATGTAGATTTTTCAAACCGTTTTTAGTTGGATTCAACAGTTGAAATCATGTTGAAATCAATGGGTGAATTAAGGTTGAATACAAGGTTGAAATCTGGTTGAAATACATGTAGATTTTGCAAACCATTTTTAGTTGCATCCAACGGGTGAAATCATGTTGAAATCAATGGCTGAAATCTGACTGAAATTCATGTAGATTTTGTAAATCATTTTTAGTTGGATTCAACCAGTGAAATCAGGTTGATCTTAGATTTAGCCTGGGTGAAATGTTGAAGTGTGTTTTCATTTGCATTTTCATTTGCAAATTAATCTTTATGTTTTATTCTATGTTACTCCAACATGGATTAATCTTTTTGTGGAATCATGGCATTTGTATTTTTTATTTCTCAGTTCAAACCACTGGTTCTCATGTGGTTAGCTGAATTCTAATAATAATATGTGAAATGGTAATTTTCCATTTAATTCCTGCATAAATATGATAACTTGTTCATTGAGGATGTTGTTTCATTGTATCTGTTCATAATATTGCATGAGCATGCTACCAAGCTTCATCACTCAGTATATGGTTATATATTATGATCTTTTTGTATTTTCTACCTAGATTCCATTATTTTATGTCATATAATAGGATATTCCAGTTTTAATAATCTGATGAATTTTGGGTTATATATTTAAACAAATTAAATATTTGTGAAGTGACATCCTCTGTGTCTAATTTTTTTATCCAGTCAAACTTGTTAAATATTATATTAAAAATAGGGATTGCAATTAGAAAAAAACCTCTCAGCTAAAATCACAATGCTTTTTTGTTGCCCGTCTTTCAAAATATTCATCTTTTGAGTGTAGTTTGAAAAAAATACACAACCAACCTGAATGTGTACAACTTCACTACATTGCTGCCCCAGCTTAATTAGTTTTCAACTTTAAGCACAAAAGAGTTGACATAGCTAGACAAGCCCACACCATGCTGTGGGGAAAGAGTAAACACTTCCTATTTTGTGGTCCAGTGAGTAATTAGTTTTAGTAACAGACACCTACAAGTGAGTAAAGCAAGGAGTAGGGATAAGATAAATATGTGAACCCCATGACACTGCAGAGCTGTTGTGTTCTCAGAGTGATAAAATGTTATGACTGAAGAGCTTAGGTTCATGCTGCTTTTGACAAGTGATTTTCTTATTCTATCTAAATATATTTGTCTTGTAGATAGGAGTGACTATAGCACAGAGATTTTATAAAGATGTATGCATTCATTACATACTAATGATTTTGATGATTCACCAATATGCTACTTTTTTACTGCAGATGAAGTAAATATTTTGTATTAGAAAGGGTAGTTTTCACAAGAGTAGTTTTCAGCGTAGAATTTTAATTTAAAAATTTAAAATGATAACCAGTTTGATTGCTATCCTTTGCGACTAGAGCTGCTATTAAAACACTAAATATATGTGAAATTTTGTGATAATTTCATAGACAATTTTTTCATAAATATAGAGTAATTAACTAATTAAAAAATACTCCTTGAGGTAAAACGCACAAATTTAAAAATAACAATGTAAGAACTAAGAAGGATGAAAAATTACCTAGATATAACACAATTTTTATTATTTTATAATTATTATTGTTATTATTAATTACACACAAAATACCCATGTCATCGATTTTTCTCATATTCAATATGTTTTGTTCCAAAATATGGCTACATTTTCCCTTCATAAATCAAACATAGATTTACTTTTGAAAATCTTTACATCAATCTGAGTATCAATTTTGAACAATACATCACCAAGATTTCTTGTCTAAAACATACCTACTTTTTAATGTTGGAAATCTAAACAAGATTTAGTGTTGATTATTCTTGTGAAACATACTTTTTCTGGTCAGAAATCTCACTTGGGTTTATAGTGTCGAAAATATGTCAGGATCAATTTTCAACACTAAATCACCAGTATTTCATGTCAGGAAACTAACTTGGTTTTTCAATGTCAGGATCAATTTTCAACACTAAATCAACATATTTTCAAAGGTCTGTGCCAGCTGGGTATGAAACCAAGCCACACATCACTCACCTCCATAGTACCCTGGTGCTGGTTGTTGATAAGTGGGTGGTGGAGGTGGTTGCATACCAGCGGGTGCATTTGTTTGGTACACAGGCTGTGTTCCACCGGACGGACCCCCTTGATAAGGAGGGGGCTGTTGATTTATTTCAGGCTTTCCACTGCTCATGATGAGGTGTTCGGATCAGCCTGAAATATATATATTTTGTATTAAATAGGGAAAGTTGAGATTTATATTTAAAGTGTTTAAAAAAGTAAAGGTGACCAGTGTTAAGAAACTGGTAAATTGTCATTTAACATCACTTCCACAGCTTTAGCATAGACCATATTAAAACTATTGCATCTAGTGTATTTTGTTGAAATATGTTATTCACCCACTTTTGGATCAACTATAACATAGTAAAATTGCGGACCTGTAGCTTATAGCACAGCTGAGCAATAACCTAGCAACATGAGTTTACAAAATTTGGACCCAATGCAAAAAAGGTGTAGTTGGAATCTTGTATTTATTTATTTGGGGTTTTACGTCGCTTTCAACACTGCACAGGTCATATCACGACAGGTATTGGAATCTTGTAATGCAGAGGATCAGTAGATTGGGCAACATTTCAAAGTTACACTCAGCCGTGGCTCAGTGCTCATTTGTTTGTATGTTTGTTTGTTAGCACGTTCTAGTTGACAATTTTGGAGCTAGAATTCTCATTTATTCCCTATAACATTGTGAGGTGTCAGAATAGAGAAGGATCAAATTTTGACAAAATAGTTAGCATTTTCACCAGTTGCTTTTGTAGTGTGTTTAGAATGAGGTGGGACAAAGCCACGGGTTCAAGCCCAAGGTTACTGTAGAGGTTCAAAGGTCATGTGTAGGTGAAATTATAGATGCTGGTTGGGAAATTATTTTATTTACACGTTAGTAAAGTGAAGTAAAGCTTTAAAATGTTACACAGGAAGATTTTAAAAAGCCCCATGCGGGGTAACAAGTACAATACCATTGGTTATAAAGGATACCATAGTAAAAATACATAAAATACCATTATGGTTACTAGTGACATACAATAAGACATAAAATACCATTATGGTTACAAGTGATATACAATCATAAGTATGTTGTTGATACGTACATACATGCTGATAGTCAGATAGTTTATAATAAGAGCTAGTCTGGTTGTGGTCAGTTACAATTCAGTAGGGGGAGCCCAGGTCTGCTGGGACCAGCCTAATGATGATAAGTCACTGCTTTATATTCACCCTTAACATGGTAAGTAGTCATTATTAACCCTAATACTGGAAGAGCCACATCAATCCGAAGAGACCTCCCCCCAGGTGGGTTAGGTCCAGGGGGGTCAAGCTCAACCTCGAAATTTGAAAGCTAGGTAATCCTAGAGTCAAGTTGGTAGGGGGTTGTCTGGGTCAGCCAGGTCCTGCCTAATGATTCAAACCTGAGCTAGGTGGAGCCACATCAATCCGAAGAGACCTCCCCCTGGTTGGGTTATGCCCGAGGGGGTCCAGCACCACCACAAAATCAAAATCTAGGTTATCCTAGGGTCAAAGTTGATAGGGGGTTCCCTGGGTCAGCCAGGGCCTGCCTAGATTCATAACTATCATGCCGGACCAAGCCCGTCAAACATGTTTTGTTTTAAGAGGAGGGTGGTGGGTGAAAATTTTCCATGTAATCCTAATGGCTTCCAGTTTGAATGTGACCCCTATCCTATGTTGCTGGGGATATAAGGCGGCCTTTCTTCTGGTTAGTGGGTCAAAGGTCATGAGCCGAGATTGAGGCTATAGAGTTAGTTATAAACAGTTTAACGTGGCAAACATCTGATCAGGCAGGCCCCTCACTATACCTATGACCATTTTAGCTACATTGAGTAAATGGCTTATATTTATTTATTTGGGGAGGTACTCAGTGGCCTAGTGGTTAGCAAGTTTGGCATCTAATCATAGGCTGTCACCTCTGTAGGTTCGAGTCCCACAAGTGGCAATTCTGAAGACCTGTCCCAATATGACCCTGGCTGTTGAACGGGACGTAAAACCCCAACTTTGACCTTTCATTATTTATTTGGGGTTTTACGTCGCTTTCAACACTGTACAGGTCATGTCACGACGGGTAGTTGGAAGGGCAGAGGAAACCAGTACATAGAGTTCGCTAGGGTTCTGTACTGTAAACTGCCGATGAACGGCAAGCAACTACCAGCTTTCCCACTTAAGGCCATGATGGGGATGGAACCCCGGCCTCAGAGGTGGGAGGCGAGAGTGTTACCACTCAGCCACCGTGGCCCCTAAATGGCTTACAACTTGGAAACTATTGTATTTATAGTATTCATTTTTTCCCTATAATATTGACATGGGTCAGAATACAGCATGACTGAATTTTGACAAAATCGGTAGCATTTTCACATAGCTATGACCATTTTAGCTACTTTGAGTAAATAACCTATAACTTGGAAACTATTAAGTTTGAGGTATATCTGTTAAATATGTTGTTCAGGAACTTTATCTTTAGTTATAAGATGGTACATTGTTTAGAGCTTTAGTTTCTCAATTTTTAACTATAACATTATCATTGACCAGACTACAGCACTGTCAAATTTGAGCCAAATCAGTTTGATTTTGAGTTTGCTATGACGTTTTTAAATATACACTGTTATACAAGTTAATGGCAAGTCTGTGCAGTACTTTTTAGGATTGAAAGCAAAAGAGGTAAAGTTCGAATCTTGTAATAATGCAGAAGATGGGTAGATTTCGGCAAGATTTTTTGCTTGTTTGTACATTAATATTTTGAAGTATTACTCGGCGAGTGGTCTTGTTTGTTACTTCAGAATCTTGTGATTTTGAAGTATGTTGGGATGCCGGTTTGTTACTTAGAAATCTTTCAATTTTAAAATATGTTGGTCAGTTTGTTTGTTGTTAGCATTTTGGCTATTACTCACTTAGCTATTGGGATAAACTCTAAACTTAATCACAATATCTTAGCTATGGAAAAAGTAGCTGAACAACATATTTTAACAAGATGCTCTAAATGTAATACTTTTCAAGTTATAAGTGGTTTAGTGCATGATTTCATGAATTTTAATGTACCAAAAATCCTTTTTAAAGTTCATTAAAATAATTTACAAAGATCCAGGCATGATACTCACACAAAGAAAAGTGTTGAAATTTCCACACTTTGGGTGGGGGTAGCACGCTTCGAACGGCTCTGGGGGAACAAATGAAAAAAATGGATCTGCATGTCTTTTTTCACGTTTTTCACACACTTTTTTCATAATCGATAAATAAGGTATCATTTAAAACAAAGAACATGTTTCTGGGTTTTGTCATAGTAATATTTACTGAAGGTTCATTTTGGAGGACCGAGAGGTATAGTTCAACCACATTATATCAGAAATACAAACTTTTGATAATCTTCCTAATGTAGGCAAATTTACAGTCATGATATATTTTGAAATATCATCGATAGGTTTCTAATTACTATTAATAGAATATAGGGCAGGACAAAATCAGCAAATAGTGTTATATCTTTCAGTAAAAATGGCTAACTATCAATCTGTTCAATAAGGAAGCATGTGAAGATTTTAAAACTTCATAATTATGACTTCTGTAACTCATAATTGAAAATTAGATACTTTTTTGAGTGAAAAACACCTTTCGTAAGTCATGATCATAATATTATATATTTTTTAAAAAGCCACAAAACAACTTTCATAGCTCATAATTGTGAGAAAAATATTGTAATACAAAAAAATTCTTAATTTCCTAACACAAGTATTCCAAAATTCCATTACGATAATAGGAAACTTCAATGCTTTTGGTTTGATTTACATAAATAGTAGGTACAGAGCACCTAATATAACTACCCACATTATAAACAATATTTCATACAACATAATCATTAACAAAAAAAGAACTTACCGATAATGGTCTAAATATCAGAGTAGAAAATGTGTCGAATAAAATCCACTGGTCCTCTTACATACAAAAACAAGTCAAAATAACAGTGACATAAGTGAATATTCCATTTGCGAATTATGTTGGGTGGCTTGACAAGTGTTTTCTCTGTCTAGGTTTATATCAGTTAGGAACTAATCAATAACATGGTCCTTGCTTGGGTGCATAGCTACTACTACTATTATTATTCTTAATCCTGTATACACACAAGCTGGGATGACTGGTTACTGGATTGATTTATTACCTGGGATCTTATAAAGACACTCATTAGACATTAACAAACTCATATGACAAGGTAGGTTGTCAGTCCCTGTTGGGTCCCCGTGAGATATAAAATGTGAAGTCTGACGAGAGTTGGGAATAGTAGTGATAGTAGTTCTCGCGAGACTGAAGCTAAAACAAAGTATTCACGTGAGATTACAAATGAGAATACAGGTTGGAGCAACTATTTATTAATCATTCTAACACGTTAGATTTTACAATACAGATATATATATATATGAGATAAAATAACTAGGAGGAGAAAAAGGCGCCAACCCCAAAAGACATATTTATGGTAGGGAGCTGACTAAATGTTGGAATGTAAGTGGGACTTGGAGAGAAAGGGAAGTGTCGCGTGAAATGTATGACCAAATGGCGTCACTCCGCCAGAGGCCATGGAGCTGCAATGTCTGAAGGGGAATGTTTGTGTCAAATGCTATGGTAGCAGCTGAACAACGGAAAGTGTGGAAACTCATCCCTTGTAAGGGTACTTGCATCAACGTCAGAATAGAAGTGAGATGCCTACGAACCACAGACTGTGTTATGATACACCCCTCAGCTGTAATGAAGAGGGTGGTGGTGGTTTTGGTGGGGATAGAATCTAAAAGCACTTTTAAATTAAAAACTGGGCACATAATGGGGTCATGTACTTGAGGCAATTTAACCACGTGTCTCCTCTCAGGGGCTTGAACATTCTTAGCCCATTTGATGTGAATATGGACCCCAGGATAAGCAAACTCTATGTCTTCCCTAAGGAGATGATGGGTTGGATCAAAAGACTTCTGAAAAAGGCGGGGGGGGGGGGGGGGAGGCAATGTTGGAGATCCGAAGAAATGCATAAAATGCTAAAAGAAAGGCTGATCTGTACACAATGGGATCAGGAAAAGTTGTGCACAGATGAAGAATTTGGGAGGGAGGGAGAAAACATCTTAGGAAGTGGTGCCTGACGAACTGTTAGTTTGATGCCATCCAGCAAACGTCTAACTATGGGAGAATCCAAAACTTGTGTATGCATTCCGTATCGGGTGAACATATACTTCATAGCGGAGATGTAATTCAAAATGACATGGTGTGAGAGAGTGTGTGAAGCTAGAAACTCTAGGAACAACAAAATAACAGGGGGGGGGGAGTCTAAATGAAGAAGCCGTCTAGATATTGTAAAGGCCAAAAATAATCGAAATTGTCCCTGATACTGCTTCTTGGTATGAGGTCGTATTGCCATGTCTGGTCTATCCAAGGCAGCTTGTAATGACCTGGAACAACAATCCGGAACACCTACAAAGACATACGCAAGACATCACACAATGCCAAATCCCAATACTCATGAGCGTCACTGTGAAAGGTCCCGCGAGACAACGCATCAGCGACATGATTATCTTTACCCAGAATATGAACCACACAGAGTCCAATATTATAACGTGCCGTCTGCAGCCATAGTGCATGAAGACACGCATTCAAGAAATTATCCTTAGTTTTGCCACCCATTAGACACCCGGACTGCACTCTGATTGTTTCAACTTATAAGGACTACTTTGTCTTGCCATAAATGACCCCATGTCCACGCAGCAACAACTATGTTATACATTTCATATTGAGTGATGGAGTAACGGCCCCATAGTTCCCATGGAATGCCTGCAGTGTATACCCGTTTTCCCCACACAGCTCCCATGCCAACTAACGTTGCATCTACAAACACATGGTACAGAACTGGTGAACATCTAAAAGTCACTATACCGTTGAATGGGATCAAAAATTGAATGAACCATAACAGATCACGTTGGAAACTGTCATTTGGTAAGATCACGTTTGCTGTGTGATTCTTGCAAAGCGTGGAAAGGATACGATTAAGAAAACGACGGGACCCAGCCACGCAATGAGAGACGAATAGCAATTTACCTAAAAGGGACTGAAGTTCCTGTTTCGTAAATCTGTCTCGCAGGAACATAAGTACACATTGTTCCATAATATCACGTAATTTATCCGGGGGTATACTAAAGGTACGAGTTTCTATGTCCATGAAGAAGAAGATGGTGAAGATGAGCTGGAAAAGAGCAGTGGAACTACTTGTAACAAAGGCCCAATGGGCCTTTGTGAAGACTGAAACTGGGTGTGAAACTCCAGCTAATGTTTTCAGTTGTTACTTATGGATGAGATAGAAAGATGCATCGTAGAAAAGATTAAGGCAGAAGTGCAGCTACAGCTGCGACAGCAGATTCAGATCCAGGCAACGGCCACCCAGGTAATGACGGCCACCCAGGCAGCGATGGCCACCCAGCAGATGTAGACAATGGCTGCGACGGCCACCCAGGCAACGGCAGCGGCCATGACCACCCAGATAACGGCGGCAGTGATGGCTACCCAGGCAGTGACGGCCACCCAGGCAGTGATAGCCACACAGGCAGTGACGGCCACACAGGCACTGACGGCCACACATTCAGCGATGGCCACCCATGCACAAGACTCTCCACAATACCGAGAACAGATGACGCTGAAACACATGATCTGTTGATCACTTCACTGAATCTTAATTTTCCGCTGAGAATCTATCCAGATTCTGAAGACAACATGGACATACACATGGGCACACCCGCGTCAAGGTCAACACCACCCAGACCGCCCCAACCTCTCCACCCGGCATCTCCCAGGTCACCCAGACGCACTGATTTGGAGCTGCTGGGTGGGGAGGTCGTTCAAGGGAAAAGGAAGAGAAAGACTCCAGAAAAAGAACCTCCTTTGGAAATTGAGCACAAAAAGAGGTGGACAGCCTCAGCCGTGAAGGTTACAGGCAGGGGGCTGACCTCTGCAGCCTCAGGTGTGAGGTCAGGCGGAACTACATGAGGAAACGCTAAACATGTCCTCCAGCCCTGAAGTCCCGTCTGACCTCTCCCAGCTCCGCCCCCCTGCCTGTGACTTGGTCACCACTCAAAATAATGTTGTAGATGCTGCCTTGGACTGTAGGGCTCCTGGTACTTCTTGCTGTGGAAGGTCACTGCCTGTGCGACTTCGGGTTGCTGTTTGATGGCCACTTCTGTGTGAATGATGCCAAGATGTCTGGCTGCCTGTGTCACCTGTTGAGGAGTAGAGGTAACTGGACTGGTTACCTGGGATCATCTGGATGTATCAACTTAAGTTTAAGCTTACCCTGACTCGCCAGGTTTTCTGGTTGGTCTTGCTGTGGTCTGCATTGTGAAGACGCAGGGCTGGTGTGGTTAGTCCTTGACTCGCCAGCTGGGCTGGTTGGTATCACAGTGGGGTGGTACCTTGTCAAGGGTGGTACCTGTTTAGCTTTCCACGTTGGCATATGATGCTGGTGTTGGAACTTTAGTAACTCTCACCTGATGCCTTCTAACCTGTGAAGAACTGATGGTGTTATGGCTGCCTTGTATCTGCCAGTTGATTGCTGCCAGTTGATTATTGTCAGTCGACTTGTTATGCAAAGGAACTTTGTTATTATATCTTACTACTGGTCAAGGTGTATTGGCCCGCTTATCTCATGTTTTGAAGTCATGATTGAAGTTTGTGTGCCTGTGGCTTTGGTAGCAGGGAGTTACCCCTTAGGCGAGCACCTGCTTGTGTTTTATGATTGGTGAATAAGAAGCAGCATATGGACCGGTAGAGATTGTGATCACAGAATATCTTCAATTCATGTACTCATGTATATCTTTGTGTGTCTTGCATGCTCTGACAGCTATACAGTTTTGAGGCATCCATGCATGCCATGTCGGGACTTGGGGGAGGATCTGCACTCTACAGGAACTTTGTCTATCATGTACTGCATAGTTGCGAATCAGTAACATTACATTTATTTATTTATTTGGGGTTTTACGTCGCTTTCAACACTGTACAGGTCATATCACAACGGGTAGTTGGAAGGGCAGAGGAAACCAGTACATACAGTTCGTTAGGGTTCTGTACTGTAAACTGCTGACCAACGGCAAGCAACTACCAGCTTTCCCACTTGAGGTTGTGCTGGGGATGGAACCCCGGCCTCAGAGGTGGGAGGCGAGAGTGTTATCACTCTGCCACCATGGCCCCCTATATTTTATGCTATAAGGTGTGCAGGTAGAATTCATCTGGTTATATTATTATAGTAGGAAATCTATTACCTTGCCATTTCTTGCAACACATTTTTATGGTTACATGGTTTTAATTTTTATTTTTAAGTACTCATGATGGGGGGCCTCGTTTTCCCTGTAAACATCAGGTTTGTACAACCCTCACATTGTTAAGTAACTTGTTATGGTTGCCACTTATAATTTAACACGGTATAGTTACTGTTTTACTTAGTTTACCTTGCGTGACCTTTGACCTTTTAACGCGATCAATTCTTAACTCATCCTGCTCTTGTTATTTGTGGGAAGGTTTTATTTCATTATTTCAGTATGGGTCTTGAATATTCACTGGTCGATTTGACCTTCAGATGACCTTGCTGCATTTGATCTTAATTCATGGTGGTTACTATATATATGTAGTATTAATTGTTCCCATTGGTGACCTTTCACCTTCACATGCTAATATTCATTATTACCCCCTCCCCCTTTTGGGGCAGGGTCCAGTTATCACTTACGTTTTAATGCTAATTACTACTGGTCAGCTTAACTTTCATCTGACTTGTATGTACTATTTCAAAGTCAAAGTATGTTGTTTATAGTTAATGTGCTTTATTATCCTACAATTCTTTTAGTAGTCACATTTATATATTGTTGTTATAATAATAAATGTATAATCCCGCGTATTGGCATATTGCCATACAAATGTAAGATAAAAATCCAACTTTTTAAGATTACCAAACTGATGAGCCAGAGATATACAATGATATAACCTCAATAACAACACAAGTTACTGTAATTTTCTTTTGTTTAAAAGTAATCATCTTTTATATAAACTGTACATAGTAAAGCCCAACTAGGCTTAAATATCAGAGAATAGTTCTAATATAATTACACAAACTTTCAAACGAAGGATGAAGCAAAACCAAAGTGTTTTTCTTTTCTGAATCATAATATAATATAGGGTAGTTTCAAGCACATTGCACACTATTTATTGTACTTTGTTACCGTAAATGTCTGGGAAATGTAAGTAAACACATAAAAACAAAGGTTATTCTTACAAAATCTGACAGATTCACTGAAGTATAATATCTCCAGCTAATGCTGACAAAACGTAATGAACTAAATGTTCATATCATCGTCACTGTATCAGCTCGTAAATGTATTACAAAAACAATTTCATGATAGCTTATTGTACCATAAACTGTAACTTGAAAGATAAACAAGAAGAGCTCCCACACTCTGAAATGTAGAATCCTGCCACTTTGAGAAGCATCACACATATGTACAAGCTCCTTAAGTGACTATTATGTAAATAACATGCTCAATAGTATCAAGTAATGAATCATCAAGATTTAGCAATAGAGTACTTGCATTACGAAATTTCTGGCACAAAATGATCATGTCGATACAGTTTCTAAACATAGACTGAAATCTTGGAGAATGTTCAAGCTAGTAGACTGTGTTCAGAGATTGTTGTCAAAACAAGTAAAATCTGTTTTCTCACTGCAAATAGGAATATTAAACTTCTATAATGTCTCATGTTAAAATAGAGTCAAAGGTTTGTTTGCAACCATGTAAAACTGTATATACAGCAACCAGAACAATAAGAATAAAATCAAAGTAACTGGCAAATTTCAAAATGATTTTCAGTATATGTTTGTTCATAATTGCAATATTTCTAATTATGACCATCAGAGATTATTTATATTAAGTTATATTCTATAGATTATTCTGCATATTATTACTCTGCTATTCTAATCTAATGTGGACTTTTATAGTGCTTAATCTCCATCAATGACAGTCTCTAAGGCACATCTGAACATAAAACAAGGCAATAAACGTTAATCCAATGACATAGCCAGGTCATACCAAGGAAACACAGGAGTGACAGGGGAGGCTATGGCGGATAGACTTTTGCAAGCAGTAAGTTTTGAGTTTTTTCCTGAAGGAGGCCACTGAAGTTGCACTGTGCACATCATTAGGGCGTTTATTCCAGATTTTAGGAGCATCAAAGGCAAAACTATGGCCAAAATGTTTGACTGACCTAAAGACTGAATAGTGAAATGGGGGAACTGTAAGGTATTAATGATCAGGGTGACTAATATAGTAGGAGGAGGAATTATTGATTGGTTCTGCTGGGAGTCAATCCCATGGATTTTGGATTACACACAGAAATAAACCCAAGTCTAGCTCTTTAACTAGCTGAGCTAAAGGGAATCCTCTGAAGCCCAGGTATGAATAGAACTGATATACACAAGGATATTACACAATGCCGGGTAATATAGGAACAACTGCTTAGGGACAAGAATGGTTCAAAATAGGAATTAGAACCAAGGACTGCCACTTCAGGAGTAAGATACTGTCTTATTCTACAAAGATCACTCGTCTGGAGAAGGCATGCTTTGCAAGTCTTCTTGACGTGTTCAGAGAAGGAAAATTCTGCATCAAACCACACACTAAGGCTTCTGACAGAGTCAACCGAATAAAAAAGGCTACCAAGAAAACTGACAATAAAGTGAAAGGAAATTGAGTCTTAGAACAAAAAAACAATAAATTCACATTTTCAGGGTTGAGCTTCAATTTACTGAGACCCATCCATCTTTGCACATCCTGAATACAGGCATTTAGCTTGGCAAGAGCAGCAGAGGCATTCTTATGGGAGAGGTAGATGTGTAACTGAGCATCATCCACATAGAAATGGAATTTAATATCCAGATGGAGGCTGATGATTTTGCTAAGTGGCATTGTATAAAGTGAAAACAACAGTGGATTAAAATGACGTAGGTCACGAAAGTTGATTGGCCATCTCTTAATCATAATAAATCTTCAGTATATCTCATTTTAACTTTACCTTGGTGAAGGGTTTTTAAAACAGAACCAACAGATCTAGTTGACATACCCTACAACTTAATTTTCTCCATACAAGACATATTCTGTGATGATATATTTTTTTCGATCATAATCTATCTCAGACAATGTTGTGTCTGTATTCTCCATACACATTGTGCAACAATACACATACACACTACTTCAAGTCCGAAGAAATTCTTGAGGTTTCTGTGAGGGTGTGTTTTTATTTGTACCTTATTATTCACAGCTGGGATAATATTTGTATGGGCTATCTGTGTATTTGGCATATTGTACTCCCTTGTAGCAGGTAATGTCATATTTGGACATGCCAGCAGCATTTCTCATGTGTTTATTTATTTATTTGGGTTTTTACGTCGCTTTCAACACTGTACAGGTCATATCACGATGGGTAGTTGGAAGGGCAGAGGAAACCAGTACATAGAGTTCGCTAGGGTTCTGTACTGTAAACTGCCGACCAACGGCAAGCAACTACCAGCTTTCCCACATAAGGCCTTGACGGGGATCGAACCCCGGCCTCAGAGGTGGAAGGCGAGTGTTACCACTCTACCACTGTGGCCCCAGTTCTCACGTGTTACAGCAAGTACCTTCATTGGTGAATGTGTATCAGTGAAAAATGAGATGACCCTTTAAATGAACTTACCCTATTTTGTCTTTCGGCCAATCACCCTCCTTCTCTTCATGACCAATCAAGTGCTCCCAGCGTCTATATAAGGCCAGTCCTTGGGTGTCTTGCTGGAATTAGCATCTAGTCAACTGGTGCATGAACTGACAGTAATTTTATTGAAGATAAAATTTATTTGATGTGATATATTAATTTGTTTTAATTTTGATCAGCATGTTAAAAAACACAAAGCGACAAGTACTTGGAGGTAGCTTATCCTCTTACCATCAATATTACTTGCCAGCTTACTCCATACTTATTGTGACCTTTTTCACACACAAACTAACTTCACCATGGCCTGCTATGAAAGGTCAAACTCAATAGAAATAGAAGTGACAAACCTGCAAGAACCCGCAGCTCCCTTAAAACAAATAGAAATCCTAGAGGACCTCATTTGATTAACAAGATATTCAGCAAAAAGCAAGCCAATGCCCATTTAAGCATTCCCAAAAAATGTGATGACACTTTCACCTTAACCTTGAAGTCCAGGTTGATTCTGGAGGACATCCTGAACAACCGGCCCTAAATAGGAAAATTGCAGTACCAACTGCAATCATGCGAATCATTGGAGGTTCTTTGACCCGGTAGAAATTGGCAACTAATTCTAATTCTATTGTAATTGGACTTTTATAGCGCTGGAAAAGAGCAGTGGAACTACTTGTAACAAATGCCCAATGGGCCTTTGTGAAGACTGAAACTGGGTGTGAAACTCCAGCTAATGTTTTCAGTTGTTACTTATGGATGAGATAGAAAGATGCATCGTAGAAAAGATTAAGGCAGAAGTGCAGCTACAGCTGCGACAGCAGATTCAGATCCAGGCAACGGCCACCCAGGCAGACAACAGATGACGCTGAAACACATGATATGTTGATCACTTCACTGAATCTTAATTTTCCGCTGAGAATCTATCCAGATTCTGAAGACGACATGGACATACACATGGGCACACCCTTGTCAAGGTCAACACCACCCAGACCGCCCCAATCTCTCCACCCGGCTTCTCCCAGGTCACCCAGACACACTGATTTGGAGCTGCTGGGTGGGGAGGTCGTTCAAGGGAAAAGGAAGAGAAAGACTCCAGAAAAAGAACCTCCTTTGGAAATTGAACACAAAAAGAGGTGTGCCACCAAGGCGGAGGTGGACAGCCTCAGCCGTGAAGGTTACAGGCAGGGGGCTGACCTCTGCAGCCTCAGGCGTGAGGTCAGGCGGAACTACATGAGGAAACGCTAAACATGTCCTCCAGCCCTGAAGTCCCGTCTGACCTCTTCCAGCTCCGCCCCCCTGTCTGTGACTTGGTCACCTCTCAAAATAATGTTGTAGATGCTGCCTTGGACTGTAGGGCTCCTGGTACTTCTTGCTGTGGAAGGTCACTGCCTGTGCGACTTCGGGTTGCTGTTTGATGGCCACTTCTGTGTGAATGATGCCAAGATGTCTGGCTGCCTGTGTCACCTGTTGTAGATGCTGCCTTGGACTGTAGGGCTCCTGGTACTTCTTGCTGTGGAAGGTCACTGCCTGTGCGACTTCGGGTTGCTGTTTGATGGCCACTTCTGTGTGAATGATGCCAAGATGTCTGGCTGCCTGTGTCACCTGTTGAGGCGTAGAGGTAACTGGACTGGTTACCTGGGATCATCTGGATGTATCAACTTAAGTTTAAGCTTACCCTGACTCGCCAGGTTTTCTGGTTGGTCTTGCTGTGGTCTGCATTGTGAAGACGCAGGGCTGGTGTGGTTAGTCCTTGACTCGCCAGCTGGGCTGGTTGGTATCACAGTGGGGTGGTACCTTGTCAAGGGTGGTACCTGTTTAGCTTTCCACGTTGGCATATGATGCTGGTGTTGGAACTTTAGTAACTCTCACCTGATGCCTTCTAACCTGTGAAGAACTGATGGTGTTATGGCTGCCTTGTATCTGCCAGTTGATTGCTGCCAGTTGATTATTGTCAGTCGACTTGTTATGCAAAGGAACTTTGTTATTATATCTTACTACTGGTCAAGGTGTATTGGCCCGCTTATCTCATGTTTTGAAGTCATGATTGAAGTTTGTGTGCCTGTGGCTTTGGTAGCAGGGAGTTACCCCTTAGGCGAGCACCTGCTTGTGTTTTATGATTGGTGAATAAGAAGCAGCATATGGACCGGTAGAGATTGTGATCACAGAATATCTTCAATTCATGTACTCATGTATATCTTTGTGTGTCTTGCATGCTCTGACAGCTATACAGTTTTGAGGCATCCATGCATGCCATGTGGGACTTGGGGGAGGATCTGCACTCTACAGGAACTTTGTCTATCATGTACTGCATAGTTGCGAATCAGTAACATTACATTTATTTATTTATTTGGGGTTTTACGTCGCTTTCGACACTATACAGGTCATATCACAACGGGTAGTTGGAAGGGCAGAGGAAACCAGTACATACAGTTCGTTAGAGTTCTGTACTGTAAACTGCTGACCAACGGCAAGCAACTACCAGCTTTCCCACTTGAGGTTGTGCTGGGGATGGAACCCCAGCCTCAGAGGTGGGAGGCGAGAGTGTTATCACTCTGCCACCGTGGCCCCCTATATTTTATGCTATAAGGTGTGCAGGTAGAATTCATCTGGTTATATTATTATAGTAGGAAATCTATTACCTTGCCATTTCTTGCAACACATTTTTATGGTTACATAGTTTTAATTTTTATTTTTAAGTACTCATGATGGGGGGGCCTCGTTTTCCCTGTAAACATCAGGTTTGTACAACCCTCACATTGTTAAGTAACTTGTTATGGTTGCCACTTATAATTTAACACGGTATAGTTACTGTTTTACTTAGTTTACCTTGCGTGACCTTTGACCTTTTAATGTGATCAATTCTTAACTCATCCTGCTCTTGTTATTTGTGGGAAGGTTTTATTTCATTATTTCAGTATGGGTCTTGAATATTCACTGGTCGATTTGACCTTCAGATGACCTTGCTGCATTTGATCTTAATTCATGGTGGTTACTATATATATGTAGTATTAATTGTTCCCATTGGTGATCTTTCACCTTCACATGCTAATATTCATTATTACCCCCTCCCCCTTTTGGGGCAGGGTCCAGTTATCACTTACGTTTTAATGCTAATTACTACTGGTCAGCTTAACTTTCATCTGACTTGTATGTACTATTTCAAAGTCAAAGTATGTTGTTTATAGTTAATGTGCTTTATTATCCTACAATTCTTTTAGTAGTCACATTTATATATTGTTGTTATAATAATAAATGTATAATCCTGCGTATTGGCATATTGCCATACAAATGTAAGATAAAAATCCAACTTTTTAAGATTACCAAACTGACAAGCCAGAGATATACAATGATATAACCTCAATAACAACACAAGTTAATGTAATTTTCTTTTGTTTAAAAGTAATCATCTTTTATATAAACTGTACATAGTAAAGCCCAACTAGGCTTAAATATCAGAGAATAGTTCTAATATAATTACACAAACTTTCAAACAAAGGATGAAGCAAAACCAAAGTGTTTTTTTTTCTGAATCATATATAATATAGGGTAGTTTCAAGCATATTACACACTATTTATTGTACTTTGTTACCGTAAATGTCTGGGAAATGTAAGTAAACACATAAAAACAAAGGTTATTCTTACAAAATCTGACAGATTCACTGAAGTATAATATCTCCAGCTAATGCTGACAAAACGTAATGAACTAAATGTTCATATCATCGTCACTGTATCAGCTCGTAAATGTATTACAAAAACAATTTCATGATAGCTTATTGTACCATAAACTGTAACTTGAAAGATAAACAAGAAGAGCTCCCACACTCTGAAATGTAGAATCCTGCCACTTTGAGAAGCATCACACATATGTACAAGCTCCTTAAGTGACTATTATGTAAATAACATGCTCAATAGTATCAAGTAATGAATCATCAAGATTTAGCAATAGAGTACTTGCATTACGAAATTTCTGGCACAAAATGATCATGTCGATACAGTTTCTAAACATAGACTGAAATCTTGGAGAATGTTCAAGCTAGTAGACTGTGTTCAGAGATTGTTGTCAAAACAAGTAAAATCTGTTTTCTCACTGCAAATAGGAATATTAAACTTCTATAATGTCTCATGTTAAAATAGAGTCAAAGGTTTGTTTGCAACCATGTAAAACTGTATATACAGCAACCAGAACAATAAGAATAAAATCAAAGTAACTGGCAAATTTCAAAATGATTTTCAGTATATGTTTGTTCATAATTGCAATATTTCTAATTATGACCATCAGAGATTATTTATATTAAGTTATATTCTATAGATTATTCTGCATATTATTACTCTGCTATTCTAATCTAATGTGGACTTTTATAGTGCTTAATCTCCATCAATGACAGTCTCTAAGGCACATCTGAACATAAAACAAGGCAATAAACGTTAATCCAATGACATAGCCAGGTCATACCAAGGAAACACAGGAGTGACAGGGGAGGCTATGGCGGATAGACTTTTGCAAGCAGTAAGTTTTGAGTTTTTTCCTGAAGGAGGCCACTGAAGTTGCACTGTGCACATCATTAGGGCGTTTATTCCAGATTTTAGGAGCATCAAAGGCAAAACTATGGCCAAAATGTTTGACTGACCTAAAGACTGAATAGTGAAATGGGGGAACTGTAAGGTATTAATGATCAGGGTGACTAATATAGTAGGAGGAGGAATTATTGATTGGTTCTGCTGGGAGTCAATCCCATGGATTTTGGATTACACACAGAAATAAACCCAAGTCTAGCTCTTTAACTAGCTGAGCTAAAGGGAATCCTCTGAAGCCCAGGTATGAATAGAACTGATATACACAAGGATATTACACAATGCCGGGTAATATAGGAACAACTGCTTAGGGACAAGAATGGTTCAAAATAGGAATTAGAACCAAGGACTGCCACTTCAGGAGTAAGATACTGTCTTATTCTACAAAGATCACTCGTCTGGAGAAGGCATGCTTTGCAAGTCTTCTTGACGTGTTCAGAGAAGGAAAATTCTGCATCAAACCACACACTAAGGCTTCTGACAGAGTCAACCGAATAAAAAAGGCTACCAAGAAAACTGACAATAAAGTGAAAGGAAATTGAGTCTTAGAACAAAAAAACAATAAATTCACATTTTCAGGGTTGAGCTTCAATTTACTGAGACCCATCCATCTTTGCACATCCTGAATACAGGCATTTAGCTTGGCAAGAGCAGCAGAGGCATTCTTATGGGAGAGGTAGATGTGTAACTGAGCATCATCCACATAGAAATGGAATTTAATATCCAGATGGAGGCTGATGATTTTGCTAAGTGGCATTGTATAAAGTGAAAACAACAGTGGATTAAAATGACGTAGGTCACGAAAGTTGATTGGCCATCTCTTAATCATAATAAATCTTCAGTATATCTCATTTTAACTTTACCTTGGTGAAGGGTTTTTAAAACAGAACCAACAGATCTAGTTGACATACCCTACAACTTAATTTTCTCCATACAAGACATATTCTGTGATGATATATTTTTTTCGATCATAATCTATCTCAGACAATGTTGTGTCTGTATTCTCCATACACATTGTGCAACAATACACATACACACTACTTCAAGTCCGAAGAAATTCTTGAGGTTTCTGTGAGGGTGTGTTTTTATTTGTACCTTATTATTCACAGCTGGGATAATATTTGTATGGGCTATCTGTGTATTTGGCATATTGTACTCCCTTGTAGCAGGTAATGTCATATTTGGACATGCCAGCAGCATTTCTCATGTGTTTATTTATTTATTTGGGTTTTTACGTCGCTTTCAACACTGTACAGGTCATATCACGATGGGTAGTTGGAAGGGCAGAGGAAACCAGTACATAGAGTTCGCTAGGGTTCTGTACTGTAAACTGCCGACCAACGGCAAGCAACTACCAGCTTTCCCACATAAGGCCTTGACGGGGATCGAACCCCGGCCTCAGAGGTGGAAGGCGAGTGTTACCACTCTACCACTGTGGCCCCAGTTCTCACGTGTTACAGCAAGTACCTTCATTGGTGAATGTGTATCAGTGAAAAATGAGATGACCCTTTAAATGAACTTACCCTATTTTGTCTTTCGGCCAATCACCTTCCTTCTCTTCATGACCAATCAAGTGCTCCCGGCGTCTATATAAGGCCATACTTATTGTGACCTTTTTCACACACAAACTAACTTCACCATGGCCTACTATGAAAGGTCAAACTCAATAGAAATAGAAGTGACAAACCTGGAAGAACCCGCAGCTCCCTTAAAACAAATAGAAATCCTAGAGGACCTCATTCGATTAACAAGATATTTAGCAAAAAGCAAGCCAATGACACTTTCACCTTAACCTTGAAGTCCAGGTTGATTCTGGAGGACATCCTGAGCAACCGGCCCTAAATAGGAAAATTGCAGTACCAACTGCAATCATGCGAATCATTTCTGTGAGGGTGTGTTTTTATTTGTACCTTATTATTCACAGCTGGGATAATATTTGTATGGGCTATCTGTGTATTTGGCATATTGTACTCCCTTGTAGCAGGTAATGTCATATTTGGACATGCCAGCAGCATTTCTCATGTGTTAGTTTATTTATTAATTTGGGTTTTTAGGTCACTTTCAACACTGTACAGGTCATATCACGACGGGTAGTAGGAAGGGCAGAGGAAACCAGTACATAGAGTTCGCTAGGGTTCTGTACTGTAAACAGCCGACCAATAGCAAGCAACTACCAGCTTTCCCACATAAGGCCTTGACGGGGATCGAACCCCGGCCTCAGAGGTGGAAGGCGAGTGTTACCACTCTACCACCGTGGCCCCAGTTCTCACGTGTTAGAGCAAGTACCTTCATTGGTGAATGTGTATCAGTGAAAAATGAGATGACCCTTTAAATGAACTTACCCTATTTTGTCTTTCGGCCAATCACCTTCCTTCTCTTCATGACCAATCAAGTGCTCCCGGCGTCTATATAAGGCCAGTCCTTGGGTGTCTTGCTGGAATTAGCATCTAGTCAACTGGTGCATGAACTGACAGTAATTTCATTGAAGATAAAATTTATTTGATGTGATATATTAATTTGTTTTAATTTTGATCAGCATGTTAAAAAAACAAAAAGCGACAAGTACTTGGGGGTAGCTTATCCTCTTACCGTCAATATTACTTGCCAGCTTGCTCCATACTTATTGTGACCTTTTTCACACACAAACTAACTTCACCATGGCCTACTATGAAAAGTCAAACTCAATAGAAATAGAAGTGACAAACCTGCAAGAACCCGCAGCTCCCTTAAAACAAATAGAAACCCTAGAGGACCTCATTCGATTAACAAGATATTCAGCAAAAAGCAAGCCAATGCCCATTTAAGCATTCCCCAAAAATGTGATGACACTTTCACCTTAACCTTGAAGTCCAGGTTGATTCTGGAGGACATCCTGAACAACCGGCCCTAAATAGGAAAATTGCAGTACCAACTGCAATCATGCGACATCATTGGAGGTTCTTTGACCCGGTAGAAATTGGCAACTAATTCTAATTCTATTGTAATTGGACTTTTATAGCGCTTAATCTCCCTATACAAGAGGATTATAAGGTGCAACAAAACAAAACAAGGGAACAGTGGCTGTCTTTCAGACAACCACAAAGTCGAATCTTTAGATTAAAGTTGAGTTAGAAACAGAATAATAGATATCAATTTACTGTGTTTAGATAACAATATACATATACCACAAGGGTAACAAGGAGAGAGCTCATTAGTACCCAATAACTGTCAAGATGTTTGATAGTGTTTTTGAAAAGAATAATGTCATTTACCAACACTGTTAAAATGTGTTTTTATGATAGATTTACAAATGAAAATCCTAACAGAGAAGGAAATAACCTTTTCTGAGGGAGAAATTGTAAATAGATTTGCAGACCTCAAATAATTTTATTAAATTAGTCATGTGGTGTCTGCCATCTATGAGACTGTTACTGTCTGCATGCTTTCATGTGTTGAGCCACTTTTTGTGATTCAAAATAAACTGTATCTCATCATAAAAACATATAATCCCCATGCATGGCTTTTTCATTATACATTTTGAACAGATAAATACTGATCATTACACATACCATATATTTTCTTATTAATGCCCCATTATGTTAATACCAAATTTATAAAGAGAGTGTGTAATACACCAGACAACACTTTTGCTTCACTATGAGCCAAAAATATTTGAATCATGTGTTTTAATTTGTGAATCATTTAAGGTAGAAATCGATGCTGAATGCATGGGATTTCATTGACACATGTTACATATAGTTAAGATTTCTATGCATACATGACACTTTCAAGATATAGTTGGCTCAGTTTCTGTTGCATCCATTTGCAGAGTAATCAGCACTAGGTAATTCTAACTCTAATAGTAGTTCTATACCATTTAATTTCTATCTAAAGACAGTCACTAAGTTGAAGTATGGATGGACTGGACCCCAGATTCCAAGACATATTAAACAGAATCCGAGGAACATCAAACAAGAAAAATCATCAATTAACAAGAGTTAAAGGTAAATTTGTCTTATATTTCTATATGGTTAACTTACATGAATAATATAATTGACTTTAAATTATTCAATAAAACATGAAAAAGAATTTATAAATATTGTATGATCAGTAAGCCAATAATGTGAAGGCCTTGTTTTACAATTACATCATAAGTCAAATGTTAGTTTTCCCCATTTCATCATGTATTGTCATAAGGTTGGTACTTGCTTGCCTTGGCATTCATGGGCATATGTTCTACTTCCCTTTCCACTTTCAAAGACTACCTAAATAATGGTGCAAATACTTTTAGACCAAGACCATTTAAATTAGTACTTAAATTGAACTTAAGTTGTCTTAACATGACTGATGAAAGACAGATTATGGCGCTGTCTAATGCTTCAAACTGTAACTTGGAAAATGCCTTAACTTTGCACAAAACAGAAGACAAGTTACTGGTATATCTTCACATTCACCTACCACTGCAAAAAGTTACATGTTGTGACATAACAAAGACTGTTTATTTGGGGTTTTACGTCGCTTTCAACACTGTACAGGTCATATCACGACGGGTAGTTGGAAGGGCAGAGGAAACCAGTACATAGAGTTCTCTAGGGTTGTGTACTGTAAACTGCCGACCAACGGCAAGCAACTACCAGCTTTCCCACTTGAGCCCGTGCGGGGATCGAACCTCGGCCTCAGAGGTGGGAGGCGAGAGTGTTACCACTCTGCCACCGTGGCCCCATAACAAAGACTGATTTATTGCCTTGTCTGTTGTAAAAGTTACATTTGTACTAGTGATAGGGCCAATGCTAGTGTCACTATTCTGGTTCTACTGGTTCACCTCCGACAGATGACATTGTAAAGGTTCTGCTTAACACTACCTTTGTTGACATATATGATGGAAACTTTACTTGGTATTAAACAAAATTTAATCATAGAATATATGTTGCCTACTGTAGTCACTGTTACGTTAGTATTCACCAAAAGTAGAAACATCATGTTAATGTTTTAGGACTATTCTCTAGTGTTTTGCAGATGGTAGAATGTTATCTGGGGCCTCCCTATAATTAAGTGAATTTCCCTGGGTGTCAATTGAATGAATTATGGTATTTCATCAATTACAAGTGTAAAGGACAAGGTGTGATCTATAACAACTAGAAAAAAAAATTAAACTAATTCTGTACATATGTATAACTTTATACATACCACACCCCATGACTTTCAAGTGCAAGCACCAGAGATCCTCAATATTGGTACTCTACATTATTTTTAAAGAGGCTTACATGCTTTATACACATCTCTGATGTGGCTGAAAACAACTGCACACAACAGTAGATCTGTATCCAACATGACCCTGAATATTGCACACAATATTAAGTACAGACTGGTTTTCCCTTTGGAACATTTTTACCAGGAGACAGAAACAGACTGTCAAGGACAAAAGACATTCCCTAAAATGTAAATTTTTAACACACAACATGTATGAAAAAGTTCATGTTAGGTACTATATGTGACTTTTGAAACTGATGAAATAACAGTTAAGAGTACATGTGTCACACATGCACATTGATACCATTCGCATGTAAACCATTTTCAACTAATTTTCTGACTTTGTATTCATGACAAAGGCCACTTTTCTGAACTTTTATTTGTGCAAAAACTTGCACCCACATAACTAAAATTGCCACTTCCAAATATGTAAATGGTGTTTCTACCAGTGTTTTGAATAACCACCAACACAAACATAAAAGACTGTTTATTGATTAAGGTCATTGAACCTATGAGTATGTCTGGAAGTCATGTGTTGAAGAACCAGACATTTATATTGGGGAAAATTACTCCACTAAGCACCAGAAGACAAAGAAAAAGACAAAGGATTTTCTACATCCTGGTCCTTTGCAAGAAGATAGACAAAGGCCAGACAGTGTATTCATTTCATAAACTGCACATTAAAGAAAATATTAAACATAAAACAAATTGACAGAGTATATACAGTGCTGCTTATATTTAATATATGTGTATAGATATTGCATATCTCTTTAGCTTTTAGAGGATAAAATGGCATTTTAAAAATAACAATCAGAACCCAGTACATAACTCGAATCCAAGATTCGACTAAAAAGCAGTCAACCAAATTTCAGTATCGAGAGACAGAAGGGTCAAGCACCACAGAGAACGTCAGGGGATGATCCAGGCTAAGGTGGGTATGCCTTGGTGAACGGGTAGGATTTAAGCTGCTTTCTGAAAGAGGCTTAGGGAGGGAGACACATAAATTTCATCTGGAAGAGCATTCCAAACAGTGGGAGCATCAAAAGCAAAACTATTACCAAACTATTTGACAGATTTATGAACAGAAGGGAACTCGGGAATGAGAAGGAAATTGTCACCATTTTGACTGCGCCTGGTACTGTAAGAACTGCTGTAGGAGGAAAGATGTGGAGCAAAATACCTGTGTGAAGAAACTTAGATCATTCCACTTTTCTCAGTTTGCCTCCATATTTGGTTTGGTGTCGGTGGCTCTGTTCTGAAATGGTTCACTTCCTACTCAACAGACCGTTATCAGTCAATAAAAAATGGTTCTACTTTGTCAGATGTTTGTAAACTCCCTTTGTTGTTCTTATTGTACACACCCTCCTCAGTTTGATTATCGGTAAACATAGTGGAATAAAGTTTCATTTTTATGCAGATCACAGCCAAGTTTATGAGCATTTATCCCAGAAGAATGCATCTGTATACTTTGAACAGGTGCCTAACTGATGTTAAAGAGAGTGGACAAAGGTCAAAGTTGGGGTTTTACGTCCCGTTCAACAGCCAGGGTCATATTGGGACAGGTCCTCAGAATTGCCACTTGTGGGACTCGAACCCACAGAGGTGACAGCCTATGATTAGATGCCAAACTTGCTAACCACTAGGCCACTGAGGACCTCTTAAAGAGAGTGGATGTCCACTAGTAAGCTCAAGCCCCCTGTGGGTCCGGGGATGCAGAATAGGCCCAACGTATCCTCCTGCGTGTCGTAAGAGGCGACTAATTGGGGGCAGCCTGTTTGCCGTGGGTTGCGATCCGTGTCAGTGGAAGAGAGGGTCCTGGCTGTTGAGCCAATTCTTTGTTGCGGCATTGACGAGGCAATACACAGCTTTGGCCTCAATTTCATTTAGTCGGAAGGTTAAGATGGCCTGGCTTAATCAATCGGCTGGTAGTGCCAAGCCCTAGTGCTCCAAATTAGTGATGGCTTGTTGTTTCTAATGGTTTATACTGTTGTACTTGATTGTTGTATTCTGCTGGTGTTTGCTTTGTGCTTTTGTTTGGAGTATCTAGAAGGCGGCTGCTTAACAGGTCAATCAAGGTTCACTTTTGTGGTCTTTGAGTATATTGTTAATGTATCTCTGATATCAGTGTGCAGGGCTCAGCTCCACACTATTATGATATCCCCTTGTTGGGCTCGAAGGGTGGGTGGAGAGCATTGGCAATGAAAAATCACTCTAACACTATGGCAACTCAAAACTCTCTATTGATGGATAGGAAAAGATCTAGACCTGATGTGACTACGGACTTTGACTCTGCCCAGATTTGTTCATGGCCACGTTTCTTGCTGATTAAAGGTACAGATGATGAAAGACCATTGTTCAAACTGTCACCATTTGCTGTTAACAAGGCCTTTGTTGCTATACTTGGTTCTGATCCCTTTAATATAAAGAAGTTAAGAAATGGAAGCATTTTGGTGGAAGTGGATAAGGAAACACAGAGCAAGAAATTACTGAAAACCACAAAGTTGAATCTGACAATGGACAATGCTATTCCAATCGACGTATCACCACACTACAGTTTGAACACTAAAAAAGGGGTCATTAGATGCCCAGACATAAAAGACTGTTCTGATGATGAAACATTGGAAGGCCTGAAAGCTGAAGGTGTCATCAAACTAGACAGGATTTCGGTATTTAGAGATGGGCAAAGAAAACCAACAGGGACTTTTATATTGACATTTCAAAGCCAGACCCTACCGAAATACATCAAGGTGGGTTACTACAGAGTGGCTGTGTCACAATTTATCCCGAATCCTGTGAAATGCTATAAGTGTCAAAAGTTTGGTCATACTAAATTCAACTGCAGAAAGAATGAAGTTTGCACAAAATGTGGGCAAGAAGATCATACAGACTCTCAAGAATGTAAGAATGAAGCGAAATGTGTAAATTGCCAAGGAAAGCATGCATCAAATGATAAAGAATGTCCAAAATGGAAAGAAAAAAAGGAAATTCAGAGAATAAAGGCAGAAAGAGGGATTTCATATACAGAAGCCAAGAAACAAATGGATATATTTAATTCTGTGAAATCAACCTATGCCCAAGCAGCTGCAACAACCAAACCTGTGGTGAAAACTGCAAATGTAGAAACACAAACAGAAATGACATGGCCAGAAGGTACCAAACAACCCAAAAAGTGTGCAGTTGAGAAACAGACAACTAAAGTAAATAAAACCAGTGCATCGAGTCAGACAAGTGCATCTCAAAATGACCCCATTAAATTGAAAATAAGCCAGAGCAAGGTATATTTGACCAAACAGCATAAGGGATCTAATGACCCAGTTAAACAATACAATAAATATGATGTTTTGAGTGATAGTGACAGTGACAGGAGTATTGAAGAATCCCCAATCACAAATTCACAAGGGCGGAGTGGCAATAAAAATGTAAATAATGGAACCAAGCAAAAATAAAAGTATACTACAGTGGAACTGTCGTGGCTTTAGGCCAAACTTTGAAGAAATTAAAAATTTAATTTCCAATTTTAGACCCTACATTTTAGCATTGCAGGAAACTCATTTTAAAGATACAGATAATGTAAATATTAGAGGCTTTGATCATTATTTTAAAACTTGTATGTCTGAAGTAGATGGGAGAGCCACTGGTGGCTGCTCTATTTTTGTTAAGAAAGGTATACCTCATGAGGTACTTGAGTTAGATACAGAACTGCAGGCAGTTGATGTAAAAGTATCTCTACATAAAACTATAACTGTATGTAATGTATATATTCCACCACGTTTTAATGTTGCACAAACTGATCTTGAAAATCTAGTCAACCAATTACCTGCACCTTATTTATTTATTGATGATTTTAATGCACATAGTGATTTATGGGGTTGTTCCTCGTCTAATAGTTTAGGCTATAAGGTGGAACATCTTCTTGAATCCTCTGATATTTGTTTGCTTAATGATAAGTCACCTACCTATTTTCATCCTGCATCTGGTTCATTCACCTCAATAGATTTATCTTTATGTTCTGCTTCTGTTTTTCTTGATTTTATATGGCAGGTCCATTCTGATCAGTGTGGTAGTGACCATTTTCCTATTTTAATTGATATAGTTAAGAGTATGCCTAAGGACAATGTTCCTCGTTGGAATCTTAAAAAGGCTGATTGGCCAAAATTCAAACTTCAGTGTTCTCTGGATATTAATAGACATAATTTTACTGACTCTACAGAAAAATTTCCTGCATTTTTAAATAAGTTAAATGACATAGCAACAAAATGTGTGCCAAAGTCAACTGGACAGTCCACTGGTAGCTACAAACCATGGTTCAACAGTGAATGCAAAAAAGCTGTTAAGGCTCGTCAAAATGCAATGGATAAATGCCGTATAAATCCTACATCGGATAACATAAATGAATATAAAACCTGTCGAGCTAATGCTCGTAAAATAATTAAAGAAAATAAAAGGAAATTGTGGCATGAATATGTATCAAAACTAAATGTAAAGACACCAGCAAAGAAGGTATGGGAAATGATAAGGAAAATAAGTGGCAAACAAAGTAACACCACAATACACCATCTGGAAAATAATGATGGGACAAAAATAACAGAAAGAGTTGATATAGCAAATAGGTTGGCCGAAGAAATCCGCAAGAATTTTAGCAGCAACAATTACCGTACAGAGTTTCAAAAATATAAAGAGAAATCTGAAAAAGAACACTTGGATTTTGACACAGACAACTCTGAAAACTACAATGTACCATTTACCATTAGAGAACTATGTGATGCTATGAATAAGTCTCATGACACAGCCACTGGTCCAGATGAGATCCATTATCAGCTGCTAAAACATTTACCAAGAGACTCACTTATGGTGTTACTTGATATATTTAATGATATATGGGCTTCAGGTGAAATTCCTGAATGCTGGAAAGAGGCCACTGTAATACCTATTCCTAAACCAGGCAAAGACCCAAAAAACCCGTCCAATTATCGCCCCATTTCCCTGACGAGCTGTTTATGCAAAACCATGGAAAGAATGATTAATACTAGATTAGTTTGGTTCCTTGAGAAAAAAAATAATATTTTAACAAAGTATCAAAGTGGTTTTAGAAAAGGTCGAACTACAACAGACCAATTAATAAGACTTGAATCTTTTATTAGAGATTCCTTTTTAAAAGGCAACCATGTAGTCTCTGTATTTTTTGATTTAGAAAAAGCCTACGATACAGTATGGAAGTATGGCGTTATAAGAGATCTACATAAAGTAGGAGTTTTTAGAGTTCGTTTAGGATCTGTTTATTCAGATATACATGGGCAAGAGATGGGTGTTCCCCAGGGCAGCATCCTCTCTGTTACGTTATTTATTTTAAAGATTAACAGTATTGCTGATGTGATTCCAGCTAGCTTTGAAAAGTCTCTTTTTGTTGATGATTTCTCAATCACTTGTTCTTCTAGAAATATGGCTTCAATAGAAAGGCAACTTCAATTGTGTTTATATAAAGTAGAGAAATGGGCTGATGAAAATGGTTTTAGATTTTCTAAAACCAAAACTGTTTGCATGCATTTCTGTAATAAAAGAAAACTTCATCCAGACCCAACATTGACAATATATAATTCACAAATCCCTGTTGTTTCACAAACTAAGTTCCTTGGTGTTATCTTTGACAGAAAACTTAATTTTAAGGCACATATAGATTATGTTCGCCAGAAATGTGAAAAAGCTATGAATCTACTGAAAGTAGTTGCCAAAATGGATTGGGGAGCAGATAGAAGTGTTTTAATGAGACTTTATCGTTCATTTCTTCGTTCCAGATTGGAATATGGTTGTGCTGTTTTTAGTTTTGCTCGTCTTATCTTAAGAAATTGGAACCCATTCAAAACCAGGGCCTAAGAATATGCCTGGGAGCCTTCAGGACCTCTCCAATGCAAAGCTTGTATGTAGAGGCAAATGAACCACCCTTGTATTTAAGGTTTGATAAGTTATGTGTTCAATATGCTTTGAAATTGAGAAGTAATCCTGACAATCCAGCTTATGATGTTGTTTTTAACCCCCAGTATTATGATCTGTATGATAAAAAACCATCTGCAATAAGATCTTTTGGGCATCGTGTAGAGGAAGATTTGTCTGTTGTCTGTCCTCAGCTGGATTTAATTCAGACTGTGTCATTGCCAGATGACCCACCCTGGACTATACAGAAGCCTCACATAGACTTGTATCTAACCCATCAAAAGAAACACCTTGGTGATGATTGTCTTTTTCAAAGTCTATTTGCTCAGTTGAAAGGTTGTTATCCTGACCATAGGGTTATATATACTGATGGATCGAAGGCAGAAAATAGGGTTGCTGCAGCTGCTACATCTAATAACCTCAGTGCCCAGGTCAGGCTTCCTGGCAATGCTAGTATATTCACTGCTGAATTACAGGCTCTTAAAATGGCTTTCAATATTGTTAAAAATTGTGATGGGAATCGTTTTATCATATTCACTGATTCTTTATCTAGTCTTCAAGCTCTTGATAGCAACACCTGTGATCATCCTTTTATTCAAGATATTTTAAAACTTTATAATGATTGTTTGTCAGTGAATAAGAAAGTTGTTTTAGCTTGGGTTCCAAGTCACGTAGGCATAAAGGGCAATGAAAAAGCAGATGAGCTTGCAAAACAGGCCTTGAATTTTAATGTTTTAGACTTGAAAGTCCCCTATACAGACTTAAAAGTGAATGTAAATAGTGTTTTTAAACAAAAGTGGCAAGCTCAATGGAATGCGTGTCCTGATAACAAACTATTCCAAATAAACCCTACAGTAGGAGATTTTTATGTTTGGATGGGTTTATCTCGTAGGGAGGAAATAGTTATAACTCGAGCCCGTATAGGACACACTTATTTCACCCATAGTTATCTGTTGAAAGGTAAAGATATGCCCTGGTGCATTCCATGTCATTGTCCCGATACAGTCAAGCATATATTATTAGACTGTATCGACCTACGTGACACCAGAATTAAATATTATAGAAATGTTAATACAATGCAAAAATTATTTTGTAAAAATGTTTTTAGTATCATTAATTATTTAAAAGAATGTGGCCTGTTTAAAAAGTTTTAATAATTTATTTTGTGTTTTGTTCTTCATGTTAATTTATTCTGTAATATCTAGTCTTTAGACATGTTGTTCTGTGATATTGATCTATACTTTGTATTTTTACACTTTATTTTGTTTGTTGTTTATGTATTGTTGATTGATTTTTTACATTGTTTGTTCTAGTCATTTCGTATAATCTTGTGTTTTTGTTTGGTATTTTTGCCAGTTTTTAATTATTTATATATATATATATGTTTGTGAATATTAGTTAATGTATTTATAGTAGTTAATGTTTTTATAGTGCAGTATAACACATTAGTGTTGTTGCACTTAAAATTTTAAATATCTATCTAACTAGTAAGCTCAAATTGAATCCTGACAAGACTGAGTTTATCATCTTTGGTTCGAAGATTTATTTATTTATTTATTTGGGGTTTTACATCGCTTTCAACACTGTACAGGTCATATCATAACGGGTAGTTGGAATGGCAGAGGAAACCAGTTCATAGAGTTTGTTAGGGTTCTGTACTGTAAACTGCCGACCAACGGCAAGCAACTACCAGCTTTCCCACATGAGGCCGTGCCGGGAATCAAACCCCGGCCTCAGAGGTGGGAGGCGAGAGTGTTACCACTCTGCCACCGTGGCCCCCGGAAATATTTAAAGGTTCACCCACAGCAACTGTACCTAAATATCTTTTTAAAAAGGACCCTATCAAAAGCCAAAAAGTAGCTACAATCAAAGTCTTATACAAGAAAAATGATCCCACAAATATGAAAAATTGAAGACCTATCAGTCTCTTGAACACCAATTGTAAGATTCTGTCAAAAATCCTCTCGAACTGATTTACTCCATTAATGCCAGGGATAATTTACTGAGATCAAACCTGTGGAACAGTAGAAAGGAAAATCACCCATAGCCTTAACATATTAAACGATATCAGGGATATAACAAATGATCCTAAACAGCCTGGGAAGAAACTATTATTTATGAGCATACATCAGGAGAAGGCCTTCAATTAAATCGAAAACAAACACAGAATACTTTGTTTAAAACAACTCAACTTTGGACGAAGTTATATAAAATGGATTCAAACAATATGTAATGATATTAAAAGCCAACTATGTAACAGAGTCCCATATTATCCCTTTCTGGTAAAACGCTCAGTAAGACAAGGGTGCCCAATATCAATGCAATTATTTGTCATTGGTAGAGAATGTTTTAATCAAATGATTTAAGAACATAAAAAGATCAAAGGATACAAATTACCAAACGGTAAAGAGTGGGTGTTGATGACTGAGCACAACTTTTCAGTCGAAGCCTGGTTTATGGTACAATTCAAGTGTCACTATTTACACATAATTAGTAGCATGTTTGTTTATATAGTGTGCTTGTCCGTTAGATGAATTATATTCATTCATTGGTTTCCCGCCTTTGGTTTATGGCATTTAGGTGCTATTTAGCTCAGGTGGAAACATGACTTTAACCTTTCTTTCTATCAACATGCATGTCACCTTGTAGTGTGAGTTAATCTTGAATTCTACTTTCTGTCTATCAGTGTGGCTGGTTAGGTCATGTGATCTATTGGGGCATAAAGTTGCCACCTTTCTTCACTTTGAAGTGTGGTTTTGAAGGGAACTAGTGGAAATAATTGAAAAGAGGAAAGTTTTCAACCTGCTGGTTATATATGAGTTTTTAACCTACGGATTTTAGTTTATGACTCTACATTGTTGGATTTTAAAGGTGTATATGACTCAGTTGATTTATGGAGAGTGTTGCTTACTGCAGGAAGTGTGATTCTAGACATCAACGACCTGTAGGCAGACGTTGTGACCTATTCCAGGCGATGGCTGCCAGTTTACAGACTCAAGGTAATGTTCCTGAAACTTCCATCAGTAATTCTACATCTGAAATTGACATTTCTCAACCTGGTACTAGTGCTCAGGGATCACAATCTGAACAGCAAGTGGGTAATGCCTTAGTGTTGGCTGAATTGCGGGCCTTAGCTAACAGGTTAGAGAAATTTGAAGCTGAGTTTAACGATTCACAATCTGACACCAGAACTTCTACACCTAGAAGAAGAAAAAGGGCCAGAAAGAATCAGGGTAATTCACGTATGACCAATTCGCAGCTCAGTCTGAATGAAAGTGCCATTACAGTGACTATTACATCTGCACCCACTGTTTCTGTGGCTGTTTCTAGGGCGATTGATGTGACTGCAGGTGTGACTACCATTACTATGGCTTCTGCAACGCCTATTACCTCTGTTCCACTGGTAAGACCAACTTCTAACACTTCACCTGTCACAGGGACAATAGGGACAAGTCATACTATAGTAACTCCTCATGTGCATACTTCTTTGGTAGGACCACCTGTGGTTTCTTACCCTGTTACTTCAATCCCTGGCCTGGCTTTCTCTGTTGGTGGACAGACAGTGATGACTGGAAGTCAGATGCCTACAGGACTTCCTCAGTCGACGGTATGTACTTCTACGCTTGCTAACATCAGATTGTATCACATCCTCAACAAGTGCAAAGTTATTCCCAGGTTTTGCCATTGTCCCAGTAAATGCAGACTGATGTCACCAGGGGAGGAGGAACATCCATGGCTGGTACTCAAGGTTTGGTACCTACTCAGAGTACACATGTTAACTTTACAGGAACAGGGATGACGTCTACGGCAGCTAACCCCATAGTTCCTCAAGTGGCAAACCTTATCACGTGTCTGTGTATGTATGTTCCACCTGTTTCACATGCTCTTCCATTGCAATCTCTTCAACAGCTCCCTATGCCTATGCCTGTGTCTCAGCAGCCCCACATGGATGGAGTTCAGCAGCAGGCAGTGGGACTACCTACCTTGAATACTCTGAGCTCCAGTGCAATGGATCAGCAGTTAATTCAGGAAAGGCTCCAGCAATTGACAGAGCGTTCAGTTCCTCAGCCCCAGGGTGAGTTGATACATTGCTGTGATAATAACATTAAGAAAAAGAAGAAGATAGAATGTACTTGGCCACAGGACTGTATTTGTGGGTCATTTACGCACAAGACTCACGTATGAACAATTAAATGTTGAACAATTTGTTTTGGGTTTTTTGAAATCAATACAGCTTGAAAGTTCCCCTAGTATTAGGGCCAATATGGTGGAATATTTAACAGAGTTGATGCAAAATGTGTGTGACCAAGGTTGGGTTCAAGCAAAGGGTGCTCACAGTGTGGTAATGACCAACATGGAAGAGGGCATTGTGTCATAGCATGACTTGAAAAAATGTAAAAAAATTAAAAAACTTATCTTTCAGCACCCCAAGCTCAATCTTTGGGCCAGCAGGGCAAACACCAACCCAAAAATAAGAAGTTGGTAACAGTTCCTTGCAAAAAATTTTAAACTGACAAATGTACCAAAACTGGGGACCATGAGATGGAGGGTCAAATTTGCAAGCTCGCCTGTGCATTTTGTCTGTACTCTTTTGGTCATTATTACAACCATGGAGAGTTTCAATGCAACAATAAGAAAAAGCAAAAAACGGTATGAATCATCAGTGATACCTCAAGAGCAATCTGGTGTCACTGAATCGGTGTCAAAGGATTTAGATAATTATTACATTTATTTGAACAATTCTGACCATTATTCAAATGACAATGGGCGTTGACATAGTATTGTGTCGAATGATGAGGTTCTGTGCACTTCTTTGTGTACTTCCTTGTATAAGGGTGATACGGTTAGTAACGATTCCATGTGCAATACTTCTTTTAAAGTTCCACATGATGCTAAACCATATACTTGTCCCCTGGATAACTTGGAAATATCAAAGAATGAACTCAAGTTGATCATTCAAGTCACTGTTGATATTGTCAGAGATCTGCAATGGTTTGTAACCTTCTTAGAGAAATATAATGGAGATATATACACCCTAAGTTGAATGAGGTTATTGCTTTGGATGCCTGTTTGACAGGCATTGGTGCTGTGTATGGCAAAAATGTATATTTCTTTGACTTAAATGAGATTTATGTTCCCCCAACATTCCCCATTGTCTATTTGGAGATGTGGAACATTTTGGCAACTTGTCGCATCTGGGGGCCCCTTTGGTCAGGTTCTTCTGTACACATTTTGTGTGATAATGAGGAGGTTGTGCATGTTTTCAACAATGGGGCTTCCAGGGATGGTTCTTTGGCAGCGATGGCCAGAAATATTTGGCTGGCCATGGCTTCCAAGGACTTCCAGATTTATGTCAGTCATATTGCGGGCACAAAAAATGTCACTGCAGACTTGTTGTCATGTTGGAACAAAGATCCTTGTAATCAACAAAAACTTGACAAGTTGGTCCCTCACATAAATGGTGGAATGTTCATCCTTACATGTTGTACATAGATTGTACTATCTAGATGTTCTATTGTGTTACAGGTTCTCCTCTGTTCCAAGAACTGTGTCATCAGGCCTTTGCTAGGATAGAGTCTGCCTTCAGGCCAAAAACTATTTTAGCACACAAAACCCATTTTACAACCTTTTTACAGTTTTGTGAATTGATTTCTCAACAGATTAATGACATATCACCGTGTACTATAATTGCCTTTATTGAATTTTTGGTTAAAAATGACCTTAAGCATACCAGTATTTGTAATTATTTATCATCTCTTAAAACTGTTTTCAAAATGTATCAATTACCAATTCATGTTTTGCACCATGAATGGGTGCATCTCACCTTACGGAGCATTGCTCTGAATGTCCCAGGGCCTTTAAAAGTTAAAGGTTTGTTTTCTATTGATCACATATATCAGTTGATTTCATTATGTAATCAATTTTCTTATGGTCTAGTTTATAAACCCCTGTTTTTATGTGCCTTCTTTGGTTTCCTGAGGCTTTCAAATATTGTCCCTGCTTCTGTTAATTCATTTGATATGTTTACTCATCTTTGTAGGGCTGATTTTATTAGATCAAATTTACATGGCAACCTGATTTTGAAATGGTCCAAAACTCTTCAATACCAGAAAGAGTTTAAGGTTATCCATCTTCCATTCCTGGGTTCCTCCCCCTTTGCCCCATTACTGCCCTTCAGCAGATGTGTTCTTTCTTCCCTGCTGATAATAATAGTCCTTTATTTTGTGTTCCCCAAGGTTTGGGCGTGGTCCCCCTTACTCAAAATAAAGTTAGGAAAAAACTTAGGGCCTTAGTGTTATCATTGGGTCTTGATCCAGAAATTCATTCCTTTCATACTTTTTGTAGGTCTGGGGCGCCCTTTGCCTATAATAATGGTATTGCTGTGGATTCTATCAAGAAGCAAGGAACATGCACCTCTGACACAGTATGGGCTTATTTGATTAATGATCCCTCTCACTCCTCCTCCCTTATGTCTATTTTTCAACAACTTTTACAAAAATAATCTACTCTATTACTAGTTGGGGTTTGGCATTTTAATACTTATAATCATAAGTATTTTTAATCCACTTGTTCACAAATATAGTTTTAACATAAGTAATTACACCCTTAGTGACCTTTATAGACGTAGGTCTCATATTAATACTTTCTACCCCTGCTGGGGTGTGTAATCTGTATCTTAGTATCTTAGTATGAGGTGTTATATCCTTTCTACCCCTGTTGGGGTGTGTAATCTGTATCTTAGTATGTATTGTATGTAACTAGATGTTTTATGTCATGTTTTAGTGTAACTTGCTGTTATATCTGTAATCATTACTAAGTAATACTCATTGCTACTGTTCTTGGTAATGTTCATGGTGGGCTAAACCCCTACTTATACAAATGATTAAGTGTTTGGTTAATTGAAGGTTAGCTGTTTGGATAACTGAAATGGCCATTTGGGCCTTCAATGTTATGGTTATGTAGAAAATTTTATTAATTTAGTAATTGTATTAACTGATTAACAGTAGGTTTAAATTTGGATAGTGTATTACCATGTGTGTGTAATAATTGACTAATGTGTTAACAATTAATAAAATTTTATTATGCTCCAATTATGTGTTATGATTTCACCTGGTGGTCACCCAAGCTTCCAAGCTGTACACCCCTTCACATTGAATTTACAAGTCGTGGGGATTAAAAGCAATTCTCTAGAACTGGATACCAAGAAGTTTATAATCTATTTTAGCGTTTTATGTTGTAAGGAACTTACTGATTTATGGTGCATAGTTTTAAAACCTTAACATGTCAAAAGCATCACAAGTAGGAACTGTGGCACACTGTAGTAAACAGGACTCAAGCATCAGCGGCCAGTGGGAGTATAATACAGAGGAAATTTGAACCTAAGTGCTCGTGCTATCACAGATCCACATGAAGAAGAACCAGAACAACACAGTCTAGGGCTGGCCCAACAGTCAAGTGGAACAACTGCTGGAGCCACGGCAGCAGATGCGTCATTGGTAGGCAACACCTCTAAAGTGTCACAAGTGGAGTCAAAGGTCAAAGTTGGGGTTTTACGTCCCGTTCAACAGCCAAACTTGCTGACCACTAGGCCACTGAGGACCTCTCACAAGTGGAGTCAAAACTTGACTTAATTTTAAGTTCAGGATTTAGAAAGTAAGAATGTTCAACTGGAACAATAAACTGGAACATCTGCAGGTACAGTGTACAGATTCATAGGTCACCCAAGCGGGTCGGGTCCAGTTCTAAAAGAGGCACTTCCAAGCACAAACACATGTGACTGCACTCTAAGCAAGCTAGGGTGGAGGAAACATCAGATGAGGAGTTCTCGGATCTGACTTCGCCACAAGGCTCCAGTACCCAAATCTCGCACTTCAGTGACAGTCTAGCGTCACTACCATCACTTCAGCTCCTCAAGGAGGATGAAAGAACACAAAGAAAGGTGCAAAAGCAATAGTTTGTTATCAGGATATGCATTCCATTGAGCTTGCCACTTTTGTTTAAAAACACTATTTACATTAACTTTCAAGTCTGTATAGGGGACTTTCAAGTCTAAAACATTAAAATTCAAGGCCTGTTTGGCAAGCTCGTCTGCTTTTTCATTGCCCTTTATGCCTACATGACTTGGAACCCAAGCTAAAACAACTTTCTTATTCACTGACAAACAATCATTAAAAAGTTTTAAGATATCTTGAATAAAAGGATGATCACAGTTGTTGCTATCAAGACTTGAAGACTAGACAAAGAATCAGTGAATATGATAAAACGATCCCCATCACAATATTTAACAATATTAAAAGCCATTTTAAGAGCCTGTAATTCTGCTGTGAATATGCTAGCATTGCCAGGAAGTCTGACCTGGGCACTGAGGTTATTAGATGTAGCAGCTGCAGCAACCCTATTTTCTGTTTTTGATCCATCAGTATATATAGCCCTATGGTCAGAGTAATAACTTTTTAACTCAGCAAATAGACTTTGAAACATACAATCATCACCAAGATGTTTCTTTTGATGGGTGAGGAATAAGTCTATGTGAGGTTTCTGTATACTCCAGGGTGGGTCATCTGGCAAAGACATAGTCTGAATTAGATCCAGCTGAGGACAGACAACAAACAAATCTTCCTCTACACGATGCCCAAAAGATCTTATTGCAGATGGTTTCTTATCATACAGATCATAATACTGGGGGTTAAAAACAACATCATAAGCTGGATTGTCAGGATTACTTCTCAATTTCAAAGCATATTGAACACATAACTTATCAAACCTGAGATATAAAGGGGGTTCATTTGCCTCAACATACAAGCTTTGCATTGGAGAAGTCCTGAAGGCTCCCAGGCATATTCTTAAGCCCTGGTTTTGAATGGGTTCCAGGTACAGTGTACAGATTCATAGGTCACCCAAGCGGGTCGGGTCCAGTTCTCAAAGAGGCACTTCCAAGCACAAACACATGCGACTGCACTCTAAGCAAGCTAGGGTGGAGGAAACATCAGATGAGGAGTTCTCGGATCTGACTTTGCCACAAGGCTCCAGTACCCAAATCTCGCACTTCAGTGACAGTCTAGCCTCACTACCATCACTTCAGCTCCTCAAGGAGGATGAAAGAACACAAAGAAAGGTGCAAAAGCAATTGGAATGGCTGCAGGGACAACAAAGGGGAGCCAGGACTGCAGATAAAACCATTAAATCTGGGTTTCATCGTTCCGGTGATAATGCAGTTAAACCAGAGATAGCTTGGCCCCACCACCACTGTTTTCCCAATGCAAAAGGGAACATGCCAGAGTATAAGGAACTCTCGCCATTGCAATTCATGATAGGATTTATGGGGTGCGTTTTACACAGGAGAATAGTAACACAATTAGGATGAATATGATAGAATATGGCAGGCATCTTCTGCAGGATGCTGTAAAAACCACAGCCCACCATGCCCATCTAGCCCTGCTCCAAGACATTGAAAGAGGTAAATTGGCGCAGATCCAATGCTGTGGAAAAGGTCAGAATTAGAAACACAGCCAGGGCGATTTTACAAAAACCTAGTGGGAACGCGGATAAAACTGGAAAGATCACAACAAAGGACAAGATCTGTCTTGACTACAATGCAAACGGGTGCAAGTTCATGTCGGACCACATTATTTATGGACAAATTGTCAAGCATGCTTGTTCTCACTGTTTCAAAGAAGTCGGCAAGTTTTACTATCACAAGGTTCAAGATTGTATTCGGCGACGTGGCTCAGAGGCGACTAAAGACAATGCAAAAATCAGGTTTCAGATTAACTCGAATAGAATTCTTAACAGAAAAAAAGCTTATAACATGGGGGAATTTGGTCAACAGAAGGACTGTACTGCTGTAACTGACTGTAGTGAATGTGAAAAGAGTAGTTTTAGTGAACTTTCATCCTGTGACGATTCTGTAAATCTTAATTTTTCAAGTATTTCTGATTATAGGGAGAAATTTTGTACTGAGGTTTATGAAAAAATGTCAGGAGGGGCTTTGAACACGAGTGTTCAACACATGTCACATAACAATAGCTTAGTAAATTGGAATATAAACAAGACTTTGTTGAATGTTGGTTATTCCGAATCAATGTTTTTGGTCCACTTGTTTTCATGTAATGATAAAGAGGCATTGTGGTGTTTTGTACATGGTAGTGTGAACAGAAAAACCTATTGTGTCAATAGAAGTAAAGATTTTGGGTTTGTATGTGATATATACCCACTTCTGCCTTTGTTTAGGACTGGCAGGGAATTAGAATGTGTTGACCAAATACAATGGGCTTTTCAGACTCATTCTATTGTGGCAGAGTCGCATTGCCCCAATTACAAGGTGCACATGTAAAAGTTCCCACAGAGTTAAAAATCAGTAATTGCAGAGCTCTTTGTGCTAATTTTGATAGATAGATAGATAGATAATTAAAAGTGCAAAAACACAAATGTGTCATACTGCACTAAAAATAAAATAATAAATACACTAATTAATATTTACAACAAACAAATAATTAAAAGTGCAAAAACACAAATGTGTCATACTGCACTAAAAATAAAATAATAAATACACTAATTAATATTTACAACAAACAAATATATACAAATACACAATGATTGGCAAAAAAACAAATCACAAAACTATTAAAGTTGACTAGAAGACAAAAAAGATAAATATACTACAAAGGTAAAAAAGGACATCAAATAAGATAAAACATAAAAAAAATAATGGAGTTTAAATATTACAATATAATTTTATAGAGAGACTAGAAAAACATAAACAAGAAAAAGAATGAATTAAAAACCAAAATATAACCATCACAATATTATACAAGACTAGATTTTACAGAATAAATTAACATGAGGAACAGAGAACAAAATAAATTAATTAAAACTTTTTGAACAAACCAACTTCTTTTAAATAATTGATAACATTAAAAATATTTTCATTAAATAATTTTTTCATTGAGTTTATATTTCTGTAATATTTAATTCTAGTGTCACATAGGTCAATACAGTCTAATAATATATGCTTGACTGTATCAGGGCAATGACATGGAATGCACCAGGGCATATCTTCACCTTTCAACAGATAACTGTGTGTGAAATAGGTGTGTCCTATACGGGCTCGAGTAATAACTATTTCCTCCCTACGAGATAAACCCGTCCAAACATAAAAATCTCCTACTGTAGGGTTTATTTGAAATAGTTTGTTATCAGGACATGCATTCCATTGAGCTTGCCACTTTTGTGTAAAAACACTATTTACATTAACTTTCAAGTCTGTATAGGGGACTTTCAAGTCTAAAACATTAAAATTCAAGGCCTGTTTGGCAAGCTCGTCTGCTTTTTCATTGCCCTTTATGCCTACATGACTTAGAACCCAAGCTAAAACAACTTTCTTATTCACTGACAAACAATCATTAAAAAGTTTTAAGATATCTTGAATAAAAGGATGATCACAGTTGTTGCTATCAAGAGCTTGAAGACTAGACAAAGAATCAGTGAATATGATAAAACGATCCCCATCACAATTTTTAACAATATTAAAAGCCATTTTAAGAGCCTGTAATTCTGCTGTGAATATGCTAGCATTGCCAGGAAGTCTGACCTGGGCACTGAGGTTATTAGATGTAGCAGCTGCAGCAACCCTATTTTCTGTTTTTGATCCATCAGTATATATAGCCCTATGGTCAGAGTAATAACTTTTTAACTCAGCAAATAGACTTTGAAACATACAATCATCACCAAGATGTTTCTTTTGATGGGTGAGGAATAAGTCTATGTGAGGTTTCTGTATACTCCAGGGTGGGTTATCTGGCAAAGACATAGTCTGAATTAGATCCAGCTGAGGACAGACAACAAACAACTCTTCCTCTACACGATGCCCAAAAGATCTTATTGCAGATGGTTTCTTATCATACAGATCATAATACTGGGGGTTAAAAACAACATCATAAGCTGGATTGTCAGGATTACTTCTCAATTTCAAAGCATATTGAACACATAACTTATCAAACCTGAGATATAAAGGGGGTTCATTTGCCTCAACATACAAGCTTTGCATTGGAGAAGTCCTGAAGGCTCCCAGGCATATTCTTAAGCCCTGGTTTTGAATGGGTTCCAATTTCTTAAGATATGACTTTCGAGCAGAACTAAAAACAGCACAACCATATTCCAATCTAGAACGAACAAATGAACGATAAAGTCTCAATAAAACACTTCTATCTGCTCCCCAATCCATTTTGGCAACTACTTTCAATAAGTTCATGGCTTTTTCACATTTCTGGCGAATATAATCAATGTGTGCCTTAAAATTCAGTTTATTGTCAAATATAACACCAAGGAACTTAGTTTGTGAAACAACAGGGACCTGTGAATTATATATTGTCAATGTTGGGTCTGGATGAAGTTTTCTTTTATTACAGAAATGCATGCAAACAGTTTTGGTTTTAGAAAATTTAAAACCATTTTCATCAGCCCATTTTTCTATCTTATTCAAACATAACTGAAGTTGCCTTTCTATTGAAGCCATATTTCTAGAAGAACAAGTGATTGAGAAATCATCAACAAAAAGAGACTTTTCAAAGCTAGCTGGAATCACATCAGCAATACTGTTGATCTTTAAAATAAATAATGTAACAGATAGGATACTGCCTTGAGGGACACCCATTTCTTGTTCATACATATCTGAATAAATAGATCCTAAACAAACTCTAAAAACTCTGTTTGATAAAAAATTCTGAATAAACATGGGCATTCGCCCTCTTAAGCCTACTTTATGTAGATCTCTTATTACACCATACTTCCATACTGTGTCGTAGGCTTTTTCTAAATAAAAAAATACAGAGACTACATGGTTGCCTTTTAAAAAGGAATCTCTAATAAAAGATTCAAGTCTTATTAATTGGTCTGTTGTAGTTCGACCTTTTCTAAAACCACTTTGATATTTTGATAAAATATTATTTTTTTCGAGGAACCAAACTAATCTAGTATTAATCATTCTTTCCATGGTTTTGCATAAACAGCTCGTCAGAGATATGGGGCGGTAACTGGATGGGTTTTTTGGGTCTTTGCCTGGTTTAAAAATAGGTATTACAGTGGCCTCTTTCCAGCATTCAGGAATTTCACCTGAAGCCCATATATCATTAAATACATCAAGTAGCACCATAAGTGAGTCTCTTGGTAGATGTTTTAGCAGCTGATAATGGATCTCATCTGGACCAGTGGCTGTGTCATGAGACTTTTTCAGAGCATCACATAGTTCTCTAATGGTAAATGGTACATTGTAGTTTTCAAAGTTCTCTGTGTCAAAATCCAAGTGTTCTTTTTCAGTTTTCTCTTTATATTTTTGAAACTCTGTACTGTAATTGTTGCTGCTAGAATTCTTGCGGATTTCTTCGGCCAACCTATTTGCTATATCAACTCTTTCTGTTATTTTTGTCCCATCATTATTTTCCAGATGGTGTATTGTGGTGTTACTTTGTTTGCCACTTATTTTCCTTATCATTTCCCATACCTTCTTTGCTGGTGTCTTTACATTTAGTTTTGATACATATTCATGCCATGATTTCCTTTTATTTTCTTTAATTATTTTATGAGCATTGGCTCGACAGTTTTTATATTCATTTATGTTATCTGATGTAGGATTTATAAGGCATTTATCCATTGCATTTTGACGAGCTTTAACAGCTTTTTTGCATTCACTGTTGAACCATGGTTTGTAGCTACCAGTGGACTGTCCAGTTGACTTTGGCACACATTTTGTTGCTATGTCATTTAACTTATCTAAAAATGCAGGAAACTTTTCTGTTATGTTAGTAAAATTATGCCTATTAATATCCAGAGAACACTGAAGTTTGAATTTTGGCCAATCAGTCTTTTTAAGATTCCAACGAGGAACATTGTCCTTAGGCATACTCTTAACTATATCAATTAAAATAGGAAAATGGTCACTACCACACTGATCTGAATGGACCTGCCATGTAAAATCAAGAAAAACAGATGCAGAACATAAAGAGAAATCTATTGAGGTGAATGAACCTGATGCAGGATGAAAGTAGGTAGGTGACTTATCATTAAGTAAACAAATATCAGAGGATTCAAGAAGATGTTCCACCTTGTAGCCTAAACTATTAGACGAGGAACAACCCCATAAATCACTATGTGCAATAAAATCTCCAATAAATAGAAAAGGTGCAGGTAACTGGTTGACTAGATTATCAAGATCACTTTGTGCAACATTAAAACGTGGTGGAATATATACATTACATACAGTTATAGTTTTATGTAGAGATACTTTTACAGCAACTGCCTGCAGTTCTGTATCTAACTCAAGTACCTCATGGGGTATACCTTTCTTAACAAAAATAGAGCAGCCACCAGTGGCTCTCCCATCTACTTCAGACATACAAGTTTTAAAATAATGATCAAATCCTCTAATATTTACATTATCTGAATCTTTAAAATGAGTTTCCTGCAATGCTAAAATGTAGGGTCTAAAATTGGAAATTAAATTTTTAATTTCTTCAAAATTTGGCCTAAAGCCACGACAGTTCCACTGTATTATACTTTTATTTTTGTTTGGTTCCATTATTTACACTTTTATTACCACTCCGCCCTTGTAAACTTGTGATTGGGGATTCTTCGACACTCATGTCACTGTCACTATCACTTAAAACATCACATTTATTGTGTTGTTTTATAGGGTCATTAGATCCCTTATGTTGTTTGGTCAAATATTCTTTGCTCTGACTTATTTTCAGCTTAATGGGGTCATTTTGAGATGCACTTGTCTGACTCGATGCACTGGTTTTATTCACTTTATTTATCTGTTTCTCAACTGCGCACTTTTTTGGTTGTTTTGTGCCTTCTGGCCAAGTCATTTCTGTTTGTGTTTCTACATTCACTGTTTTCACTACAGGTTTAGTTGCTGCAGCTGCTTGGGCATACGTTGATTTCACAGAATTAAATGTATCCATTTGTTTCTTGGCTTCTGTATATAAAATCCCTCTTTCTGCCTTAATCCTTTGAATTTCCTTTTCTTCTTTCCATTGTGGACATTCTTTATCATTAGATGCATGCTTTCCTTGGCAATTTACACATTTTGCTTCATTCTTACATTCTTGAGAGTCTGTATGATCTTCATGCCCACATTTAGTGCAAACTTCATTCTTTCTACAGTTGAATTTTGTGTGACCAAACTTTTGACACTTGTAGCATCTCACAGGATTCGGGATAAATTGTGATACAGCCACTCTGTAGTAACCCACCCTGATGTATTTTGGTAAGGTCTGGCTCTGAAAGGTCAATATAAATGTCCCTGTTGGTTTCCTTTGTCCATCTCTGAATACCGATATCCTGTCCAGTTTTATGACCCCTTCAGCTTTAAGTCCTTCTAATATTTCCTCATCAGAACATTCTTTTATGTCTGGGCATCTAATGACTCCTTTCTTTGTGTTCAGGCTGTAGTGTGGTGATACAGTGATGGGGATAACATTGTCCATAGTCAAGTGCAGTTTGGTCGTTTTCAGTAGTTTGCTGCTTTGAGCTTCCTTGTCAACTTCAACAAAAATGTCTCCATTTCTTAATTTTCTTATATTGAAAGGATCAGATCCTAAAACAGCAACAATGGCCTTGTTTACAGCAAATGGCCAAGGGTCTCTCATTGTCTGTGCCTTTTATCAACAAAAAACGTGGCCATGAACAAATTGGTGCAGAATCCAAGCTCGTAATCAAGATATCAGTTCTAGTTCGCTTCCTATCGGTCATTTGAGAGTGTTGAGTAGCCATAGTAAAATAATAATTATTCATTGCCAATGCTCTCCACCAACCCTTCGAGCCCAACAAGGGGATATCATAATAGTGTGGAGCTGAGCCCTGCACACTGATATCAGAGATACATTAACAATATACTCAAAGACCACAAAAGTGAACCTTGATTGACCTGTTAAGCAGCCGCCTTCTAGATACTCCAAACAAAAGCACAAACGAAACACCAGCAGAATACAACAATCAAGTACAACAGTATAAACCATTAGAAACAACAAGTCATCACTAATTTGGAGCACTAAGGCTTGGCACTACCAGCCGATTGATTAAGCCAGGCCATCTTAACCTTCCGACTAAGTGAGATTGAGGCCAAAGCTGTGTATTGCCTCCTCAATGCCACAACAAAGAATTGGCTCAACAGCCAGGACCCTCTCGTCCACTGACATGGATCGCAACCCATGGCAAACAGGCTGCCCCCAATTAGTCGCCTCTTACGACACGCAGGAGGATACGTTGGGCCTATTCTACATCCCCGGACCCACAGGGGGCGTGCTAATTTTGAAGACCAGTTATTACTTGAAAACCTAGAGTATGGTTTTCCTCTCTGCATGAACAAACAAGCCCTTACATATAATGTCAATGTTGTTAACCATCCATCAGCCAGTCAATTACCCAAGGATATTGATGCATATTTTGAAAAAGAAATAAAACATAAAGCTATTGTAGGCCCCTATAATAATATTCCCTTCCCAGTCCATTATTCCCCTCTTCTATCAAGTCCCAAAGCCAATGACACTTTTGAGTTATTGTTAATCTTAGCTCCCCTTATGGCGATTCTGTCAACGACTACATTCACAATGGCTGGTATGATGGCACACCATATGAGTTAAAATATCCAACGTTGGATAAAATAGTTGAGGCAATTGAGGAAATGGGTCCTGACGTCCTGCTTTCAAAAATTGATGTAAGCAGGGCGTTTAGGAATTTGAGGATTGATTCTCATGATTTTGACATGCTAGGGCTTAAATGGAAGGGCATGAGTTATCTTGATATTAGTGTGCCCATGGGCCTAAAGATGGGCAGTGCCCTATGCCAGCGTACCACAGACATCCTGCGTCACATCATGACATCACATAACGTAAGGATATTCAACTATATAGATGATGTAATTTGCGTCCATCAGTGTCAAAAAGCTGATGCAGAGTTTAAAACCTTGTTTAATTTATTTGAATTCTTAGGTATACCAATAAATCCAAGTAAAGTAGTGAGACGTAGTAGGTCCTTGACATGTATGGGAATTGATGTAAACCTAGAAGCAAAGCAACTTACCATTCCTCAGGACAAGTAGTTGGATATTCTGGACCTTTGTCATTTGTATGGTTACAAAAAAGTCATAACAAAAAGCAACTTCAGAGCTTGCTGGGTAAGTTGCTTTATTTACACAGGTGTGTTCCCCAGCAAGAATTTTTATAAATAGATTGCTTTATACTTTGAGACATGCTAACACACATGTTCAGATTAATGAAGAAATGAGGAAAGATATTCTCTGGTTTGAAAATGTTTTAAGCCAGTTAAATGGTAGTGTTTCAACAGGGTTGATTAGAACTACAAGTGTATGTGGATGCGTCCCTCTCTGGCACGGGAGCATGGTGGGAGAATAATGCATATACTGTGTCAAGACAATTTTCTACTACATGGGGCTTTAGCATCACACAATTGAAAAGGCTAAATGTATTAGTGTTATTGAGACCTTTTGAGTGTGTGTGGGCTAACCAGGCCATTCATATACATATAGATAACCAGGCTGTGGTACATGCCCTGAAGCAGGGAAAAATCAAAGACAAGTTTATTGAAAGTGTTGCAAAAGGTCAAAGGTCAAAGTTGGGGTTTTACGTCCCGTTCAACAGCCAGTTGAAAGTGTTGCAAGAACTATTTGGTTAATAGCTGCATCTAAAGACATTCAAATCAATTGTAGCCATATTCCAAGCATTGATAATGTTAAAACTGACATTTTATCTAGAATGTTTGAGGGTAAAGATAAAATGAATACATTAAAAATGTTTAAGGACTTCTTGTGGTGGCCAGTCCAAGGAAATGCATTCTACCCTAATAAATATATTTATTTCAGGTGCAGGTTCCCATCTCATCCACCAAGCATACAACAGAGTTCACACTGCACTGCGACCTCGCACATCAGCTGCCTACGTTCAAGCTATTCTTGGCTTTTACAACATGGTATCAATTTCCCCTCCATTTAGTGGATACAATTTTCTTGAGTTTTTAACTCAAAATGGCTCACGTGCTCATTCCTTGGCCAGTTGAGTCTCTGTGTTGCGTCAGTACGTTCATTTATATGACATTGAGAGTCAATCACTCAATCATAGAAAAATTCACCTTTTCATAAAGTCTGTGTCCATTAATTCCTCCTATTTGCCCAAATATAAAGCCACCATCACCATTCCCATTCTTAAGAAATAAGTACATGCTTGTCACAACATTCGTTATGGCTTCCTATACAAAGCTATCTTTTTATTGGCATACTTAACCTTCCTATGGCTCTCCAACATGGCTCCTAGCTCCTCAAAATTGTTTGATCCCACACGCCATTTCCTCAGAGAAGATGTTGTATTTGGTCCTCCAGGGGCACACATCATTGTAAAATGGGCCAAAGGTATGCAAGGAGCCTCCAAGCATCAAGTCATTCAAATTCCTGCCCTCACTTCCTCCCCCTTTGCCCCGTCACTGCCCTAAAGTCCCTCCCTTCCACTATCAAGGGCCCCCCTCTTCCCCCCTCTTCCTTGTCCCCTCTCCTTCAGGTATGTTTCCAATTTCTGGCCCCATGATTAGTTCTACCTTATCCCACCTCCTGTCTTCCCTGAAACTCAATCCTGCCCATTTTGGCTTCCATGTCTTTCGTAGATTAGCAGTCTCTTGGGCTGCCGACCATGATGTACCTCTCCAGAATTTGAAAACTCATGGTGATTGGTCCTCAAATGCAATTCACTCCTATTTAAAACACACCCCAAAAGCATCAGCCACAGTTGTTTATACCTTTCAATCTCTACTCTCTACTTAATGGGTTTGGGGCCTTTTTTGTCCTTTGTACTTTAATTGATAGTCTAACTTTACTAATTTATGTATATGTAGTTGTATAAAACGTGTTTGTAAAATAAAGGCTCTTTCCCCCAATCTCTTATTGTTATTCAACTGCTTTTTATTATTACTCACCTCGTAAGGGTGAACGCAGCTTAACCTGCATCTCAGAATACATTAAACTTGGCTTGACTGAAAAACTAATAGCATATGCCGATGATATTATATTTACTATAGAGAATACGGTCTCAGTACATGCAGTCTTTGAAACGTCAATCCACAGGAGCCTCTGTAAGTAAAGAAAAACCCAGAAGCCATTAAAATCGGAAACTGAACATATAAATACAAGAAATATTATAATTAAAAAAGTGAGATTAAAATTGTGCAAAATATTTGCAAAATGCACATGGAAACAAAAATTATGCGTCCCATTAAGAATTCTTGAGAGAAAAAAATTAAAATTTGGAAAGGAAGAAGTCATACTATGGAAGGCAGAGCAGCCCTGTTCACACATATACCCCAAAGTATATCATAAGGCCCAAATGTATCAATCCCCAAACATATTTTAAAAAGAATAGAACAACTATCCTACAACTTTATCTGGGGTGATAGAATAGAAACCATAGAGAATGGGAAACTTTTTTTTCTCCCAATCATCTAGGTGGAATAGGCCTACACAACACTGGAATGAGACAAGAAAAAACAAACCAATATATAAACAACAAATTGTAGATCCAATAAATGATCCAAAGGAAGACTAGACAGCTATAGACTAGTTGGGAACGAAAAAAAATTAACTTCATAAAATACCAACTATTCTATTCTATACTTGTATAGCGCTTATTCTCTGCCAGGGCAGACTCTAAGGTTCAACACCAAGTCCAATTCAATATTCATCATTCTAGAGACATAGCCAGGTCGACACCAGAGAGATGCTGGTAAATTTATATAATAAGGTGGGAAAGCTTTATCAATCAGATAGGATTTTAGTTTTTTTCCTGAAACAGGCAAATCATTCCAGAGTGTGGGAGTATCAAAAGCAAAACCGTGACCAAAATATTTTTTTTTGATTTGTGTACAGATGGGTAGAATTGAGGAACCTCCAGGTACCACTTATCTGGGTGGTTGTATCTTGTGCCATACCTTCTGCAATGAATAGACAGATGAGGGCTGAAATAGTTTGAGTGACCACTGTGAAGAAACTTATAACCAAAGTGGCTGGATTGAAAATACACTGAAATTCAACTGGTAACCAATGGAGATTTTTGAGAATAGGAGTAGCCTGTGGGTATCTATTGCAATTTGTGACAATCCTCCCAAGTGTATTTTGAATACACTGCAGTTTGCGCATGTGTAAACTGGATAGACTTCTGAAAAGAGAGTTGCAGTAGTCGAGACAACTGCTCACAAGGGTATTTGCCACTAGGACAACAGCATCATCTGTCAGGTACTGACTGATCCGCCTGAGATCACACATTTCAATGAAGCAGGTCTTACAAATATTGCGGACATGATCAGCAAAGGAAAATTTAGAATCAAACCAGACACCAATATTCTTTACAACAGCTGATGGATGCAAAAGTTCACCAAATATAATAACAGGGAGGTGAGAATCTAATTTCTTTAGCTGAGCATGAGATCCAAATATGATGAACACTGTTTTTTCAGGGTTTAATTTTAAGCATGCTTGACAACATCCATTCTTGAACATCCTGAAGACAAGAATTTAATTTATCAAAGGCAGAGGTGACAAATGAACGAAGAACTGAGTGCCGTCAGCATAAAAATGAAATTTTATATCAGAGTGCCTTCGAAACCTTACTCAAAGGTGTGGTGTATAGAGAGAAAAGCAGAGGGTACTCCAAACAACAGCTCATGCAATTCTGAGAGGGTTGACCCAATTTTAATTGCCTAGAATCGGTGGTTGAGATAGGAGGAGAACCACTTTAGGCCCGTGCTGCACACACCAAACCATGACTTAAGACATTTCAGAAGAGTATCATGGTCGATTGTATCAAAGGTGGCCGATAAATCAAGTAGGACAAGTGCCATAGGGATATCATTTTTAATATGCAGTCGGGCAGTTTCAGTGGAGTGACCAGTTTTATACACTGATTAATGAGGATTGTGTAGATTGTTACTATTGATGTGTTGCATAAGCTGTTTAACAACCACCCACTTGACCAATTTTGACAGAAAACACAGTCCTGATAGCAGACGATAATTCTTAATTCTTTATTAGGAAGTGATGCTTTCTTAATAAGATGGGTGACAATGGCCTTCTTGAACTTAGAAGAAAATAAAACTACAACCCTTAAAACAAACATATTATGACTGTAGATGAATATGCTATTCGTAATGTGTGTAATCCTTAAAAGAGGATAAGATGGTAATGGTATCACTAGATAAATGGATTGATGTTAAGTCTTGTATATTATATTTTTTGTTAATAACAAATGCATGAGAGCGCCAACCCTTAAATGGGTGGAAGCTCTTTTGAAAACGGGATACACATATGAAAAATGGGGTAGCACCACTGTCGAAGGAAGTGGCTTTATCAGTTGTAACTAACGTTACTGTTGTAATTACAGCGAGACCTGTAGTGAACACAACAGGTCAGGGTTTGGTTAGCTTGACTCCAGCGACTCAAGTGCAAAGAATCTCGGACATAGAGATAACACCTTCATGAGACTTTACTTACGCCAAATTGGACAATCAGAGGTATTGTTTAAAATGTAGAGAAGCTAATAAAGGTGATAACCTATGTATGCTTAAAGAAAAGTGCTGTCTATGCACCTAAGGGTGAGAAGTTTTCAAGAGAAATGTCAGTTGATGATACTATCTGGGATGAAGATGACAATTCGTTTAATATGAGTTCATAACATCCAGATGCTGGATATTCGTCTGCTTTCAATAGCAAGGTGTTGGCAGCTATGTCCTCATATTTGGAATCCCTGTCGAACACACCGTCACCTACAGAGAGCAAGGATTTTCCAGTGGCAGCAGACATTTTGGTTTCTAAGGAAGTTTCCAAAAACAGAAAAGGGACTGCTTCTATGGTAGATTTTTACAAGGAGGGTCATCTGAAACGCTCCACAGAGGAAAATACCTGTGACATTATCTAGAGAGAATTGATCTTCTATACCTCCAAAAAGGTCTGGAGAAGGTTTGTCTGTTGATGGGGAACATAACTCTTCAGTAGAAGTTAATCCTTAATCTTATTTTGGTTTTAACATCACTTTCACATCACATCACCAGTACATACAGCTGGTCAAGGTTCTGTACTATAAACTGCCGACCAACGGCAAGCAACTACCAGCTTTCCCACTTGAAGTCGGGCTAGAAACCAAAAACTGATCTCAGAGGTGGGCGGGGAGTGATACCACTCTGCTACCGTGGCACCTATTCACAAGAAGTTTTAAAACATTGTCATTCTTATTCAGATACTTTACTGATTATTAAGAAGTGGTTAGACATTGACATAACAGATCCGGACACTATGATTGTGAACTCTGTTTGTCTCAGAAGGTTCTGAAATAAAGTTTCGCTGGCTTTGCACTTAGCAGAGCACATGGTTATGTTATTCTTTGGGATTTAGAAGAATATGAGGATCAGGATGCTTTGAAAAAGAGTTTTCCAGTAAGAATCCTTTGGCTAGGGATCAATAATTTTGATAGACCCCCAATGAAGTGGTGTAACATTACCCCTCAACCGCATTCTGTGGCAGCCCTAAGTTTTAGGATGCTTTGAGTAATATCCCCTCTCCTCAGTTTCAGACTCCTACCATCATTGCCACACATTCGAAACAATTTCCTTTTGGGAGACTGTACATAGAGAGAAAAACAATGTTTTGAACCACAATTTTTGGTTTAATTCAGCTAATTTCAAGGCTACTGAGGAAAAAAGTTTGCTACCATCAGTTCAGCATAAAATGAAACGACTTCAATAATGCCCTGGACTATGTCCAGGAATGTTTGCAATTGCAGTCCTCAATTAATCAGTCTTAAGGCAAAACTTTGGATTCTTTATTGGGCAGTGCTATACCAATGTCTGCAAACATGTTGCTGAAGACTGAGAAATGTAGGTTTTACTCCTAATGAGGTTTTCCTAGTGGAAACATTGTCAGAAGTCCGTAAGAACTGTATCCAGTGGTCCCATGTCAACAGGGACTCTTATAAGTCTAGAAAGGAGTTTACTAAAAGACATGAAGAGAAAAGAGACAACATGCCTCAGACTAGATCTTTTCGTGTCCATATCAATTCCCCCTCAAGTACAGCTACAAGTGGCTCCTCCCCAACAGGGTTTTAATGTCACTTCAACACATTGTATAGGTCATATCATGACGGGTAGTTTTATGGGCACAGGAAATTAGTCACATCCAAGGTCACATCATTGGAATTTTACAGTACAGATTTTCACATATGTTTGTTTGTTGTCCCCAAATCTGAAAAGAAATGGCGACCAGTGGTAGACTAAAGTCAGGTAAGCCAGTATTTGCATGTATCAACTTTCAAGATGGAAACTTCCAAAATACTCAGAATTGACTTGACATGTCACCTGTGTTCTTAAAATATTACTATACCAACATTACACAATGTTTTACTCATCTTTCGTTAGCACTATCAAATATTAGTTTTATGTTAATGTAGTTCACTCTTGTAAAGCTATATGTGGTGTTTGTACATTAAGAAAAACACAAGCGGGCACTTATAACCTATATATTTATATTGGTTAAAATTGGAACAAACAACTGTGATATTGCATATGGTTTGTTTTCCGGACAGTATCAGTGCAACTAAGAGGAGCTTCTGCCAACCATTGTGGACAGAAATGGACAGCTTGCATTCACCCCTGATCCTTCCAAGATACATGATGACTTGACACAAGCTACTATCAAAGACTGCATATAACAAGGGAAATGCTGAGTTCAAGTATTTCATGAAGTTAAAGATAACATGACATACCTGTGCTACAATGCAGTCTGTAAGGGTAAAATTATATTGGATCACTACAATCACACAAACAGGCTGTGTTTTGGGAAAGTGACACTGGACTGAGACTCTTCACTTCGAAAAAAAAGTGATATATGCATGTGACAATTTCAGTCAAGCATCAAAAATATCCCAACAATTTCCATTCTATGGGCCAGATTGGGAGAAACAACTGTGATTTTGAAAATGGTGTATTGTCAGGGAAGTCTCATATCATCTACAAATAGCTTTCCCTGGCCACTGTGGACAAACGTTAACAGCTAGGATTCACTCTTTATCAATTAACTATTCAAGTAACAAGTAAAATAATGCTATCAATAGTGTCTTTGATCAACACATGTCCCCTTTGGGTCTGGGGATGTAGAATAGGCCCAATGTATCCTCCTGTGTCATAAGAGGTGACTAAATGGGGACAGCCTGTTTGCCGTGGGTTGCGATCCGTGTCAGTGGAAGAGAGGGTCCTGGCTGTTGAGCCAATTCTTTGTTGTGGCATTGAGGAGGCAATATACAGCTTTGGCCTCACTTTCACTTAGTCGGAAGGTTAAGATGGCCTGGCTTAATCAATCGGCTGGTAGTGCCAATCCCTAGTGCTCCAAAATAATGATGATTTGTTTATTCTAATGGTTTATGCTGTTGTTTTTGATTGTTGTATTGTTCTGGTGTTTGGTTTTTGCTTTTGTTTGGAGTATCTAGAAGGCAACTGCTTAACAGTCAATCAAGGTTCACTTTTGTGTTCTTTGAGTATATTGCCAATGTATCTGATATCAGTGTGCAGGGCTCAGCTCACACTATTATGATAACCCCTTGTTGGGCTCAAAGAGTGGGTGGAGAGCATTGGCAAAAGAATAACCACTTTAACATTATGGCTACACAAAATTCCCAAATGACTGATAGAAAAAGGATTAGAACTTTGCCTAAATTCATGATTATGAACTCAGATTCCGCACAGATTTGTTCATGGCCACGATTCATGCTGGTAAAAGGAACAGACAATGAGAGACCTTTGTCAAAACTGTCACCATTTGCTATAAACAAGGTCATTGTTGCTGTACTTGGGTCTGATCCTTTTTATATAAAAAAATTAAGGAATGGAGACATTTTGATTGAAGTAGACAAAGAAACTTAAAGCAGCAAACTACTGAAAACGACCAAATTGAGCTTGACCATGCACACTGTGATCCCAATCAGTGTATCTCCTAACGATAGTTTAAACACAAAAAGGGAGTCATTAGATGTCCAGATATAAAAGACTGCACCAGTGAAGAAGTACTTGAAGGCCTAAAGGATGAGGGTGTCATCAAACTGGACAGGATAACTGTATTCAGAGATGGTTTTGAGGAAGCAAACATGAACTTTTATATTGACATTTCAAAACCAGACCTTCCCAAAATATCTCAGGGTGGGTTACTACAGGGTGGCTGTGTCACAGTTTATTCCTAATCCAGTCAGATGTTATAAATGTCAGAAATTTAGCCACACTAAATTGAACTATAGGAAATATGAGGTTTGCAATAAATGTGAGCAAGAAGATCACACTGACTCCCTGAAAATGCAAAAATGAACCAAAATTGCAAAGGAAATCATACATTGAATGATAGGACATGTCCAAAATGGAAAGAAGAGAAAGAAATGCAGATAATATAGGCTGAAAGAGGAATTTCCTACACAGAAGCCAAGAGGCAAATGGACATATTCAATTCAGTGAAGATAACCCATGCTTAAGCGGCTGCAGCAACCAAACCTGTGGTGAAAACTGTGAATGTAGAAACACAAACAGAATTGACTTGGCCAGAAGGCATAAAAACCAAAAAGACTGTGCAGTTGAAAAACAAACAACTAAAGTGAATAAAACGAGTGCATCGAGTCAGACAAGTGCATCTCAAAATGACCCCATTAAATTGAAAATAAGCCAAAGCAAAGTATATTTGACCAAACAACACAAGGGATCTAATGACCCTGTTAAACAATACAACAAATATGATACTTTGAGTGATAGTGTCAGTGAAATGAGTGTTGAAGAATCTCCAATCACAAATTCACAAGGGTGGAGTGGGAATAAAAGTGTAAATAATGGAACCAAACCAAAATGAAAGTATACTACAGTGGAACTGTCATGGCTTTAGGCCAAACTTTGAAGAAATTAAAAATTTTATTTCCAATTTTAGACCCTACATTTCAGCATTGCAGGAAACTCACTTTAAAGATACAGATAATGTTAATATCAGAGGCTTTTATTTTAAAACATGTGTATCAGAAGTAGATGGGAGAACCACTGGTGGCTGCTCTATTTTTGTTAAGAAAGGTATACCCCATGAGGTACTTGAGTTAGATACAGAACTGCAGGCAGTCGCTGTAAAATTATCTCTGCATAAAACTATAATTGTATGTAATGTATATATTCCACCACATTTTAATGTTGCACAAAGTGATCTTGATAATCTAGTCAACCAGTTACCTGCACCTTTTCTATTTATTGTAGATTTTAATGCACATAGTGATTTATGGGGTTGTTCCTTGTCCAATAGTTTAGGTAATAAGGTTGAACATCTTCTTGAATCCAATAGTATTTGTTTGCTTAATGATAACCCACCTACCTTCTTTCATCCTGCAACTGGTTCATTCACCTCAATAGATTTGTCTTTATGTTCTGCATCTGTTTTTCTTGATTTTACACGGCAGGTCCATTCTGATCAGTGTGGTAGTGACCATTTTCCTATTTTAATTGATATAGTTAAGAGTATGCCTAAGGACAATGTTCCTCATTGGAATCTTAAAAAGGCTGATTGGCCAAAATTCAAACTTCAGTGTTCTCTTGATATTAATAGGCATAGTTTTACTGACTCAACAGAAAAGTTTCCTGCATTTTTAAATAAATTAAATGACAACAAAATGTGTGTCAAAGTCAACTGGACAGTCCACTAGTAGCTACAACCATGGTTCAACACTGAATGCAAAAAAGCTGTTAAAGGTCGTCAAAATGCAATGATTAAATGCCGTATAAATCCTACGTCATATAACATAAATGAATATAAAAACTGTCGAGCTAATGTTCGTAAAATGATTAAAGAAAATAAAAGGAAATCATGGCATGAATATGTATCAAAACTAAATGTAAAGACAATAAGTGGCAAAGTAACACCAAAATACACCATCTGGAAAATAATGATGGGACAAAAATAACAGAAAGAGTGGACATAGGAAATAGGCTGGCCCAAGAAATTAACAAGAATTCAAGCAGTAACAATTACTGTACAGAGTTTCAAAAATATCAAGTGAAAGCTGAAAAAGAACACCTGGATTTTGCCACAGACAACTCAGAAAACTACAATGTACCGTTTACCATTAAAGAACTATGTGATGCTCTGAAAAAGTCTCATGACACAGCCACTGGCCCAGATGAGATCCATTATCAGCTGCTAAAACATCTACCAAGAGACTCACTTATGGTGGTACTTGATATATTTAATGATATATAGACTTCAGGTGAAATTCCTGAATGCTGGAAAGAGGCCACTGTGATACCTATTCCAAAACCAGGCAAAGACTAAAAATCCCGTCTAATTACCGCCCCAAATCTCTGACGAGCTGTTTATGCAAAACCATGGAAAGAATGATTAATACTAGATTAGTTTGGTTCCTTGAGAAAAATAATATTTTAACAAAATATCGAAGTGGTTTTAGAAAAGATCGAACGACAATAGACCAATTAATAAGACTTAAATCTTTTAGTTGTGTCTGAATAAGGTTAAAAATGGGCTGATGTAAATAGTTTTAAGTTTTCTAAAACCAAAATTGTTTGTATGCATTTCTGTAATAAAAGAAAACTTTATCCAGACCCAACATTAACAATAGACGATTCATCAATCCCTGTTGTTTCACAAACTAAGTTCCCTGGTGTAATCTTTGACAATAAACTGAATTTTAAAGCTCACATTAATTATGTTCATCAGAAATGTGAGAAAGCCATGAATTTGCTGAAAGTAGTTTCAAAAATGGATTTGGGAGCAGATAGAAGTGTTTTGCTGAGACTTTATCGTTCATTTGTTTGCTCTAGATTGGAATATGGTTGTGCTGTTTTTAGTTCTGCTCATAAGTCATATCTTAAGAAATTGGAACCCATTCAAAACCAGGGCTTAAGAATATGCCTGGGAGCCTTCAGGACTTCTCCAATGCAAAGCTTGTATGTAGCGGCAAATGAACCACCCTTGTATTTAAGGTTTGATAAATTATGTATTCAGTATGCTTTAAAATTGTGAGGTAATCTTGACAATCCAGCTTATGGTGTTGTTTTTAACCGTCAGTTATATGATCTTTATGATAAGAAACCATCTGCAATCAGATCTTTTGGGCATCGTGTAGAGTAAGATTTGTTTGTTGTCTGTCTTCAGCTGGATCTAATTCAGACTGTTGTATTGCCAGATGACCCACCCTAGACTATACAGAAACATCACATACTTATGTCTCACCCATCAAAAGAAACACCTTGGTGATGATTGTCTTTTTCAAAGTCTATTTGTTCAGTTGACAAGTTGTTATCCTGACCATAGGGCTATATATACTGATGGATCAAAAGTAGAAAATAGGGTTGCTGCAGCTGCTGCATCTAAGAACCTGAGTGCCCAGGCCAGACTTCCTGGCAATGTTAGTATATTCACAGCTGAATTACAGGCTCTTAAAATGGCTTTTAACCTTGTAAAAATTGTGTTGGAAATGTTTTATCATATTCACTGATTCTTTATCTAGTCTTCAAGCTCTTGATAGCAGCAACTGTGATAATCCTTTTATTCAAGATATTTTAAAGCCTTTTAATGATTGTTGGTGAATAAAAAAGTTGTTTTAGCTTGGGTTCCAAGTTATGTAGGCATAAGGGGCAATGAAAAAGCAGATGAGCTTACCAAACAGGCCTTGAATTTTAATGTTTTAGACTTGAAAGTCCCCTATACAGACTTGAAAGTGAATATAAATAGTGTTTTTAAACAAAAGTGGCAAGCTCAATGGAATGTTCGTCCTGATAAACTATTTCAAATAAACCCTACTGTTGGAGATTTTTATGATTGGACGGGTTTATCTCGTAGGGAGGAAATAGTTATAACTCGAGCCCGCATAGGACACACCTATTTCACACACAGTTATCTGTTGAAAGATGAAGATATGCCCTGGTGCATTCCATGTCATTGTCCTGATGCAGTCAAGCATATATTATTAGACTGTATCGACCTATGTGACACTAGAATAAAATATTATGGAGATATAAATACGATGGAAAAGTTATTTAATGAAAATGTTTATAATGTTATAAATTTTTAAAAAGAATGTGGCCCGTTTAAAAAGTTTTAATTAAGTTATTTTGTGGTTTGTCCTTCATGTTAATTTATTCTGTAAAATCTAGTCTTGGTTAGCGTTGTTCTGTGATATTGATCTGTACTTTGTATTTTTACACTTTATTTTCTTTGTTGTTTATGTATTGTTGATTGTGGTTTTTACATTGTTTATTCTAGTCATTTTGTATAATCTTGTTTTTTGTTTGGTTTATTTATTTATTTGGGGTTTTACGTCGCTTTCAACACTGTACAGGTCATATCACGACGGGTAGTTAGAAGGGCAGAGGAAACCAGTACATACAGTTCACTAGGGTTCTGTACTGTAAACTGCCGACCAACGGCAAGCAACTACCAGCTTTCCCACTTGAGGCCATGACAGGGATCGAACCCCGGCCTCAGAGGTGGGAGGCGAGAGTGTTACCACTCTGCCACCGTGGCCCCTGTGTTTTTTGTTTGGTATTTTTGCCAGTTTTTAATTATTTGTATATATATGTGTGTGAATATTAGTTAATGTATTTATAGTAGTTAATGTTTTATAGTGTAGTATGACACATTAGTGTTTTTGCACTAAAAATTTTAAATATCTTATCTTATTTGTTTCTATACAGTTTATTTATTCTAGTCGTTTATTGTGATCCTATTTTGTCATTCTTTTTATGTTTAGATCCTATTAAAATATAGCCTCATATTTTGTTTTTTTTAATCCCTATATCTAGTAATGTGTTTTTTTAGTATTTTTGGTCTTCTTTGGAAAATACTTCTTGTTGTTTTTATAAGTTTATATAGTCATTATTTCAATTGTGTGTTTTGGTTATTTTATGAGATGGGATGTATTTGTACATACTTACGTTTTTTAAAAATATTTGTAGGTGTTTTGGTGCAGTATAACACTTAGGTGTTTTTGCACTATAATTGTAACTAACGAACTGACAAACCAACCAACCAACCAACTCCTTTCTTTGTTGTTTGTTGCTTTTTTTTACCCTAGTCTTTATTCTAGTCATTTCTTATAATGTTGACTTTAATTTTAACTTACTTATTTGATCAACACGTTGGTGTCTTAAGGTGTTAATATCTTTAAAATGGAGTACCTGGTGGAAAATATGAGATTTGGATTAATTTGAAATTAAAACTGCTTAGAGGCAGCATTTTTGTGTGATGCTGGATTGGTTGGCTTTTCTTGTCTTATTGAAGGTGGATATGGCTTGGCATTTTATACCTGCATTATAATGCTGTTTGCATCTGATTATGGCTGTGTCAACACCATTTTTTTCAGTAGAACCAAAAAGTAACTCCACTATTTTAATTTGCATTGGCCTTATTCAGCAGTGCAGTGACCTGTCACTATATTTAGTAAATGTACTGGGGGTTGGAGAAATTCAATGTCTGACCACTAGTCAACTTCTAGTTTTAGAAATAAAGTGTGGTCCACTTTTTGGTCATTGCGAAGTTTTTACCCATCCCCCTATTGTTGTCCCATTGTCATGTGTTGCTAACATTGTGTATTTTGTATTTGAGGTACATGTGGAATCAGCAATGAAATTGGCAACTTCAACTGCTGTTCATGACTCTTTACACCATGCCATCATATCTCTTCAGATGTACATGAACATTTGCACCATTTAGTGAACAAAACTATATTTTATAAAGGGGATTTCAGGTACATAAAGTAACAAGTTAACATGGTAGTCTAATTTCTAGTTGTTATTTTAACATTGCACTAAAAAGCTAATAAAATTCCCCAAGGCTTGTTGTGCCTTAGCTCATCTGTTTGCTTGTTTGACATTGCACAAGGTCAATTTCCAGATCTTTGGCTGGCCAAAATTGATCCAACTTTAGTTTGGCTTTTGGATTAATCTGTACTAGCACCATGCTGTACCTAATTTCATGATAATAACTTATTCTATAGGTTCAGAATTATGTTGTGCCACTTTGTCAAATGTGTAAATCTATAAATCACAATATTTTAACTATTGCAAGGTATTGCCACTATGGCTTTGGTCCTTGGCGACGGCAATGGACTGCTGAGGTCACATATTGATTGCTGTGTGGCAAAGAACCATTAGTAAAGTTATGAAATAATTCACAAACTTCTGAGGTCAAAGGTCTTATCTTGGAACCCAGTGCTACAGCTGTTTTGGTGGGGACAAGCTGGTCCCATGTCCCCTCCTTATGTATCTATAATAATAAATTTTTGCGTGTAGACTGAGTAAAATGTTGCTGCGTTAATTCAATGCCACATATGAATCCGAATCCTTTCATTGAAAACAACCACTGGTTGTGGATTGTGGAGTATATCTACCAAGTAATTTATTTAGACAATCTCCACTATTCCATACAGAGGTATGGAGTGATTATCAGGCTACCATAGGGCATGATGACAGAACAAACTACACCTGTGAAGCTTAGAACCGAGGTTTTTCACAACTAGTGGGTCAGGACCATTCATGTTTACAGACTCTTGAGTACCTTGAAACAGGATGAAGCTTTAATGGTAGTTGTTCTCCCTTAGGAAGCCCAAGGACAACCACAAAGAAAAGGATGATAAAGATCAAGGATCTCAAGGAAAAACTGGATGACAAAACCTTGATTGAATTTCTAAAGATAATTGGACAAACTATTAGATTTAATTTTGCTTTGTTTTATGCACTCTTTCCCCACTAGAGTTAACAATCATGTATTATTTTGCTGCATTATTGTGATAATGATTTAGTTTTTATAATGCTTGACATGTTTTGAGGTATTTTGTGATTCAGATTCCATGCATAAAGCTCAAAATAAAAAAATATAAAACTGTTTGAATTGTGCTCTAATAGGAATATGAGAAAGATAGATATGGAAATCTGTTTAAATATATTCAGGAGTAAACAAATGAGTTTAAACAATGGGTTTCATTCACATTCAAAGTTTAACCTGAACAAGCTGATCAACATCTAAGTATACTCTGAGACGTGCAGGCAACAACAACATTCCATCACAATTCTGAAATCTTGGACATTTATTAAAACTGCAAGAGGTGGCTTAAAGATATGTTGGGAAAGCTTCATGTATACAGAGAAGAAAACTGACTCAAAAGTATTCCTAATCCTTGACAGTGATGCAGAAATTTACTCCCATGTTGTTGCGTTTGCAAATGACGCTGAATTGAGGCATTGAGATTGGCAAAATGTGAAGAACATGGGTTGCAAGTTTAGTCTGGCACCTAAAATATCCCAATACTTATACATCATATGGGCCAAATTGGTAGAACCAATTGTGACTTGTGCATATAGTTTGTTGTCAGGGCAGTAGCAGTGCATCTGAACAAAAGCCATTGTGGATAAAAAGGAAACTCTTGGGTTTATTCCTGATTCCACTAAGATCCACGTTGACTCTGATCAACTAATACCAAAGCCATTAAGAGTTTTTAACTTAATGTATGGTTATCTTAGGATTCTTCTTTTATCTAACCCAGAGTACCTGGCAGAAAATCTTCGATTAAATGGATAATAAAATTGCAGAGTTCAATCATTTTTGTGGCATGCTGATGGATTGGCCTTGCTTCCTCTCTGAAGTTACAGATGCCTTGGTATACCTGTTCATACCAGTAAAATGTTTTTGGATCAACTGGACGCCAAATATGCATCTGGATTCTTTTGTTGAACAAACCCATGTTATGGTGATGGTGGAGCATGTCTACTGAGGAAAATTGTTTAGACATCCTCCACCCTCACTCTTCCCCATGGAGCTATGGAATGTTTTTCAAGCTACCATGAGGGATGAAGACAGAACAAACAACATTTGTAAAGCCTGGAAGTTTTTCACAACTAGTAGGTCAGGACATTCCATGTTTACAGATTTTTGAGTTACATGAAACAGGATCAAGCACTGACGAGACTTGGTCTCCTTGCAATATACATGCAAGTATTATTTTGTTGCATTATTATCTCCCGCCTGCGGCCAAAGACCGTGGTCGGGAGATTATAAAATGCCTTCTGTCCGTGCTTGCGTCCGTTTGCCACGTTTTTGCATAAACCTTAATATATCATTCATTTATGAAGATATCTTCACCAAATTTGTAGGGAATGTTTATGGCTGTGATAAATCTGTCTCTGATAAATTTTAGCCTCATTTTGAAAAACAAAATGGCCGCCATAGCTAATTGTTTGAAAATTGTAAAGGTGCTCTAAATCTTGAAATTTTCCAACTAGCTTCATCAAATTTGCAGAAAAGCTATATATCGCTAGAAAAGCTAGCCTGATAGTAATTTTGGCCTAGTTCAAAAAACAAAATGGCCGCCATATCACATGTTTTATCACATGTTTAAAACGGCCTTATATCTCCTCAAATATTGCTCCTAGAGGTTCGGAATGTGAAAACAATTTGTAGGAAGTCATGGCCTGGGAATCTTTTCCAGGTGTTGAATTTGACCTTTGACCCCTGCTTCAAGGTTAAATGAGGTCATCACATTAAAACGTCCTTATTTCTCCCTTATTATTGGTGCTATATAGCTTTAGATTGTAAAGGCAGACCATGAAAAGCATAGCTTGTGGTTGAGAGATTGTAAATGCCTTCCATACGTGTGTCTGTTTGTGCACCTGTCTGTGCGTCCATTTGTCAGGTTTTAACATAAACCTTACCCTCTCATTAATTGATAAAGATACAGGGGCGGATCCAGCCTTTAAGTAAGGTGGAGGTTCACATCAAGTAAGGCGGGGGTTCACATGGAGTAAGGTGGGGGTTCACATCAGACATATTATAAGGGGGTCGGGGCGCATGTCCCCCGGGAAAAAAATTAATTTTTGGTAAAAATATAGTGTATTTCCTGTAAATTTAACACCACTCTCAAGAAATAATTTTGTACTTTGGATTGAACCCCTTTACATTATTTTTCAAGTGGGGGTTCGAACCCCCTGAACCCCCCCCCCGGATCCGCTAGTGAGATATCTTCATCAAATTTGCAGGGAATGTTTATGGCTACGAAAACCTGTCTCTGCAAACTTTTGGCTTCATTTTGAAAAACAAAATGGCCGCTATAGCCAATTGTTTGAAAATCATAAAGTTGTTCTAAATCTCGAAATATTCCAGCTGGCTTCATCATATTTGCACAAAAGATATATGGCTAGAAAAGCTATATGCCTGATATTAATTTTGACCTAGTTCTAAAAGGAAAATGGCCGCCATATCACATGTTTAATGTCAAACGGGGTTATTCTATTAAAAAGGCCTTGTATCTCCCCTAATATTGCTCTTAGAGGTTCAGAATGTGAAAACAACTTGTTAGAAGTCATGGCCTGGGAATCTTTTCCAGGTGTTGAATTTGTCCTTTGACCCCTTCTTCAATGTTCAATGGGATCGTCACACTAAAATTTTACTTATTTCACCCTTATTATTGGTGCTATGGCTTCAGAATATAAAGACAGACCATCAAAAGTCCTGGCCTTCAAATGTTTTGCCTGAGAAAAATTTTGGCCTTATTTTGAAAAACAAAATGGCCGCCATAGCCAATTATTTAAAAATCATTAAGATGCTCTAAAACTTGAAATATTGCAGCTAGGTTCATCAAATATGCACAAAATATATATGGCTCGGAATGTTTGACCCCTTCTTCAATGTCAAGTGGGGTTATCTTACTACAAAGGCCTTATATCTCCTTTAGTTCTCCATTATTACTGATTCTAAGGCGGGAGATAATGTTTATCAAATTTTAAGGTATTTTTGCGATTAAGATTCCATGCATACACATCAAACTAAAAATGTTTACCTGTTCCTCTCTGAATTGTGCTCTAATAGGAATATGATATAGATGTCAAATATAGTTATATCTCTTTAAAATATATTCAGAAGTAAGCTTCATGAATGAGTTTCATTCACTTCAAATGTTAACAGGTTTACCTATTCAAGATTTAAATATTCACAGAGGCATTCACGGAGCACTATTCAATCACAATTCAAAATCGTAGAGGTTTATTACTAACCTGAGATGGATGTTCAAGAAAAAGCATCACTCCCAGATGTTGAATCACATTGTTCATACGGGGGTGGGGGTGGTGAAATTGAGTGAAAAAGATGACTGAAACATGCACTGTAACATGACTTTGAACTCCTGGAATGAAATTTCTGAAGATACTACCTGGAAAGACAGAGGAAATACTACTTCCACCACAGAAAAGAAAAGGATGACATAGAAGATGATGTTGCCCTGGGCCAGCTACAGGGGTAACTGAGCGAAAGAAAGCAGACCAACTAAGAGAACGTAGTGCAATGGCTCACTCCATTTGAAAAACTAGAAATTTTCGCCGCCCCCCCCCCCCCCCCCTACAGATAAGGAAATTATAGAGTCTGTAAGAGAGCCTGTAAACAAGGCTATATCTGATAAGAGTGACTCTGACACAGATAAAAGTCCTGCTGAGAAAACACTTCATACCATCTCAGAAAAATCTTGGACTACCATGAAAACGACTGGGATACTGACCCCATGCACGTATTTCAGAAATAGAATTTATACATTTACAAGTGTTAGTTTTGTTGCGTTATTCTTATAATGATTTTAGTTATTATAGTCTTAAAATTATATCAACAGTTTTGTGCTAGATACGGTTGTTCATACTTAAATTTGATGTAATTGTGCAGTAATGCCTAAATGTTGATTAAACTGTACATACATTTCAAAAATTTTATTCGTAGTCCAGTTAATATAACAATAATGTTGTCTGGCACTCCACGCCTACTGAGCGAGGGGTTTAGAAGAAAATAATGTACCAATAAAGCATTCTCAAATGTCAAAATTGTTTGTGCAAAATGTCCAGGTACAAAATGTTCTCGTACAAAATGTCTGTACCCAGATCTGTACAAACCACAGGTATGCAATTTGTAAAGTTTAACAAGATTAACAAATAGCCTGTAGTAGACCGTGTGCAACATCCTTTCATTCCACATTTCTGTATCAGTACATTATGATTTTGAAGGGGGGTGGGGGTGGGGGTGGGGGGGTGGGGGTTGTCTGGCTGAATGAGGTCAAAGGTCAAAGTTGGGGTTTTACGTCCCGTTCAACAAATGAGATCAGAGATAAAAGTGACTAAATAAAACTAGTGCTGCCATCTGTGGATTGTAAGGAAAAATTGTGGTTATGTACACATGCATGATTTCTGTTCCCCCTGTGATTTCTTATTCAGTGCTTAAAAACATGCAGAAGTTGAGACTTGTAGCAAGTCTAAGCCTGTAGACATAATATTTTTGTTCTCACAAAGTCCATAAAGTCATTCTTCAAATTATGTCCCACATAGGCTTCAGGAAGTATATGTAGTACAGAATGTGAAATTCGTCACACTAGGTAAAATTCACAATTGGAAGTACCCATTAAAAGCAAGACAAATCAAACTTGGTGCCAGTTTTGTATCAGGAGAGGCGTGATGGTGTGACAAGAGCCCAAATGTGTGATAAAAAATCCGAAAAATAAAGAAATAGAAAGGGGGTCTTCACAATGGATATATTCACATTTTATACTCTATATTTTATATTTTAAGATGTTACAATTTAGCTTAGTTCCATGTAATTCTAGACATGTTTATTTGTATAAATGTGATAGAAAGAGTCACTCCACATAATTTGCCGGGGGAAAAATGACATTCTGGTAGCCCTAATTAGGGTAAATTAAGGTATAAACACACACCCACCCGAATCACGACTGAATATACAGTAATTTACTCACAACAAAAGAACAGCAATACAGGAACCAGCCAAGAGGTTAAATGGAAAACTTGTCAATAACTCTGTCACCGAAACTTCACAGCACATTGTCAAGACCAAAGATAAATTTGGTGCCACAGTTTGTAATATAGTTACAATTGCCTTCCCAACAACTATGGTCCAAACTAAAAATAAGACTGAATCATCGGTTCTCTGTGCCATTGTCAACGTTTCCTGAAAATTTCACCAGAATCAGTCAATAACTTTTCAGGTTATTTTTCATACAAACATACTAAACCATTAGTGTGTTGTGACATAATTGGCGTACCAACCATATAATTGCAAAGCCGGCAGCAATTGCTAACAAGGGTAAGTGGCTGGCTTTCTGCCAACCACAAAGTCGAATCTTAGGGGTCAGGACAGCACTCGGTGTTGAAATCTGTACACTCAGCCATATTATCGCCCACATTTGGAAATCGCATTCGAGATGGGTATTTGCAGTGACGTGATGTGAAAGGTTTAAAAATATAAAGTGTCTGCACAGTACCGTAGATGCGCAGTTTGAAATTTGATTTTGAAGTGAGAAGGCATATTTCTTTTTTTACCGTGGATAAATGAGCGATAATCGGGGATCAGAGGTTATGCTGTATTTTACCGATGAAGTATTTTTTCGTTTAGCCAATCAGAATCGAGGACACGGGATATTTTACAAGGCTGGTTCAAGATGAAAACTATTCCTGCATATTAATGACTTGGGTGCTATGGCCGTGAGTTCTGTAGCTTAAGTATTTGATCTTTGTTGAAACGTCCATTTTATAAAATATTGTCAGGAAATAAGATTAGCGAACTTGTTTACTTTGTAAATATACTGTAAAACAATTTGGAAGACAACTTCTTCCAAAATAAGAAACGGATTGACAGAAAAATAAAACCACGTGATAACTTCTAGGAAATGGGAACCCAAAGCGCCTTCGAGTGGTTGAATGAAGAACTACGGAGTTTGAATATTTTCATTGTCTCTGCCAGAGGTGTTCTCGATTCTGATTGGCTGAACCACAAAATGTGTAGTACTACCGTGACGTCACTTCATTCATTAATTTCTTTGCGGTTTATTTGTTTGACAAATGAGTAATAGGCTGTAGATGCGCAGACAACAATTTTACATTGACAGTGACTGCGTGGTAAACCAGCAGACAAATAAATTAATATGGGGATTCACATCTACAAACCAGCAGACGAAACGGTTAAAAAAGACTCCTTCGAGTAGGCCATTACTACGGAAGCCTATAAGGGTCATGTTGAAAAAAAAAATTAAGTCGTAATTACGACTTACTATGTCGTAATTACGAGATACTAAGTCGTAATTACGACTTATGAATTTTTTTTAAAACCAAAAACAAGAACTCCTAAGTCGTAATTACGACTTACTATCTCGTAATTACGACTTACACAAGTCGTAATTACGAGATCCTAAGTCGTAATTACAACTTATGAACTTTTTTTAAAACCAAAAACAAGAACTCCTAAGTCGTAATTACGACTTACTATCTCGTAATTACGACTTGCTATCTCGTAATTACGACTTACACAAGTTGTAATTACGAGATCCTAAGTCGTAATTACGACTTGTGATTTTTTTTTAAAACAAAAAACAACAAAATTGAGTGTTGGGCATGATCTCCCTTAGTGGTCAAGTGGGTAATACATTTGCCTGGCACACTGTTAATTAGGGGTCAAGCCTGGGTCAGGGAGATACATAGTGACTCAGATGATCACTATAATGGAGGTCCATGTTATTGGGCCCTTTCCCCAGTGACACCTAAAAGAACTTTGGAGACGTTGATAATTAGTCATCTCCAAGCCTCTGTCTCTCTCTATTGTAAATGTGATAGTCCCAGTATGACCCTGAGTGGTTGATGTGGATGGTGATTTTTCCCTGTAACCAGGACGTACCTGCATGTACGATGGGATGTAAGAGAGGCTTTACTCACATTTTGTCCTTCAATTACAGTAGTAAACATAGGCAGCTGAGAGAAAAGTCTGTTGTCCAATCACTGTTGATTACATTGTCCAAATATTCAACACACATACAGTGACAATACATAGTCCACCACAAACACCTGTTTTCGTTTGCCATATTTTTAATATACATATGCAATGCATGGGTAAAAAGTAAAGCTTTAGGGCATCTTAAATAGTCCATGTTTTGTGATTGGAAATAGCACGTTAATTGCTGAAGCTGGAAGCAATTTTTATTTCAAACTTTCTTTTCAGTTTCATATTGCACTCCAAAAAGTTTTACACACTCATAACGTTCCGTGGATTGCATTTCTTTTGACTCTAATCGCGAACTATGCTGAAGTATCTAAATTTAGCACATTATATGTCCATATTGTAACTGAAACATAATATAAAGCCTTTGTAATGTAATGTGTTTATCATATTGCATGCATGCTTTATCCGCGCAGGTTTATTCGCGCAGTTACCAATCACACAGTCGTGAAACGCCCCCAAACCGTATAAAAGAATTAGATGAAATTCCAGTTATTTGGTTATAGAAAACAGAATACCTCAACTTTTGAAGATATTTTCTGCTCTGTTAGTGCATTTATAAGGGCTTCTTATGTGGCAAACAAAATTAACTTTATAACGGCCTTTAATCTTACATATAAGAGGGAAATGTAGAAGAGTGTGAATACTTGTTCAATGTTGTCCCGAATACCTCATTCCATTTGAATACCTGTCCAATAAGTAAAAAAATCTCACTTTATGCTACAGATTGCTCAAGCAAAAGTATATTAGGCTATTAAAACTGCTAATTTTCACCAGAAACTAATTACTGGCTAGAACACAGTCTGATTTTTTTAACATTTAAAAAAAAATTACACTTTTAAAAATTTACTGCAAGTATTTTATATGTTAAATATTACCTTAATTATATTGCTATATATTTAATCTGCATCCCAACTGTCATCAAGGATCAGTCTCTGTATTCACAGTAAAGTCTTAGCCAAGTCTTACATTTAACTTTTATGTGGACATATAGCTAACTTAAGTCTAAGATTTGGATAAGACCTTTCATGAATTACATACCTAGGATTTCAAGGTATTGCTTTGCAGTAGTACTAGGTGGGTCCCACCTAGTACTACTCTTTGCTATGTGTTATTGGAAATTGAACAGGATTTAAAACCACAGCTATCACTTCAAAGCCAAAAATATTACGAAAATAAATGATAAATGGCAAAAATAACTGTTGACCCAGAATTTTTAGTTGGCGAATCGGATGGGCCAAGAGATCGAGATGGCAGAAATCTCCACACTTCCAAAAATGCTTGCTATAACCTACCACCCCCCCCCCCTCAAAAAAAAAAGAAGAAAAAAAAAAAAAGAAAAAACGACAAAAGAAAGAAAAAAACAGCAAAGCTAATGAAACAGTCACTTTTTGTTAAGTTAGCATTAATTATTAATTTTAATTATTATTATTACTTTTTAATATTATGAATTAAGTGTTTTTTTCCTCCAGAAAGTCTAGCATGTTCACAAAATATGTATTTCATACTCTAAAACAAGCCTGTAAATCACACATAGTGCAGGTATTCGTAGCATGTTGAGCACACATTGAACTGGTATTCATACAGACTTTTTAAAAATTATATAATTCGAATTTAACAAAATATTTTAAGGTGTGGTTGTTTGTCAAGCATACCTTCATTAATTTATTGTATATTTCAGACCTTGCCCTACTAAAACATTCCCTACACTTACAGTTATGGAATTTAATTGATTTTTTGTTATTTGTGTCTTATACTTGTTTGAGAGAGCCGCCGGAAGTCTACATTTCTCTCGTAGTCGATTGACGACTGTGAATCACCAAACAGCCATGCAAATCCAAATGATGTAATGTCAACCATTTTCCCCTTAAAATCTACTCTGATTGTATATTGTTGTATACTTTTCACACCTTTCACCAAAGTAATCGGTGTAAATGTTTATAAATCAACGAATGACAATAGGATATTTTCCATTGATATTCAAATCTGACTTCTTAGTGACAGTGTCACTGTGTTGCCAAACAAAGACTTCAAAACAAGGAACACGGTGTGTAAAATATTGAAACAAATCTGTAATGACCGGTAACTTGCAATCATGAAAATAACATTGAAATGACAAAACATGGGTGATATATTGTTTGTTGATTAATTATTTTAACCTCAAATCTTTGAGTGTTGTGGGATTTATTCTAGCTCATGACACTATGCATCATATACTGAGGAACTATCTTGGTATGACCTTATACCCTCAATCACACTATACAGGTCAAAGTTGGGGTTTTAACATTCAGCAGCTGCGGTCATACTGAAACTGGTTGTCAGTATTGCCACTTATGTGTGTGTGTGTGTGTGGGGGGGGGGGGGGGGGGGGGGGGGGGGGAGGGGGTGTCGAACCCACACAGAGGTGACAGCCTGTGACTAGATGCCAAACTTGTTAACCCACTAGGCCACTGAGAATCTCTCAGCCTCACTACAGGAGGTATTTGATGTGGTGAAAGATAGAAAAGAAAGCATCAGAAATGCCCGAACCCCACTACCTGGGGAAATAGTTTTCAACACCATGAGATATAGAAGTAGTGAAACAGTACAAAGATCTAGATACTTTCAGAGCAGTGTCAGTTATATAAAGCTCCAAATAATGTTTAAGTAGAGAAAATAACATCCAAGAGAACAAAAATGTATGTAAAGATAAAGTATTAAAACAAGACAATTCACTAGCAACATAACAGCATTAATCAGTAACTAAAAATTATGAAGCTGTAAAATTTATTAATTGGAGAACAGCTGTCAATGGAAATAGCATAATTATGTAAAAGTGCATATTATAATCAGTTGCAGCAATAATCGATACATCTTTGTCATAAGAGAAAGAAATCTCAAATTGGAAGGTGAACGGACTTTGGCAGAGCCAAATTTAAACACACCTACACCGCCTAACCAATGTCCCTACCAAGTGTCAACCTTCTACACCTTATGGAATCCAAGGAATAGTCCAGACAAGATTTTAAAACTCATGGTCACTATGACAAGGTCAAAGGTCAAATCAAGGTCACACCATGATTTTGCACAGCTACACCTCGTAACCAATGTCCTGACCATTAAGTAACAACTTCCTACACCTTATGCTTTCCGAGATATACCCCAGACAAGATTTTATAGGTCAAGGTCACTACAGCAAGGTCAAAGGTCAAATAAAGGTCACACCATGATGCTGCACACCTACACCCTCTAACCAATATCCCTACCAAGTATATCAACTTCCTACACCTTACAGTTTCTGAGATATAGCCGGACAAGATTTTAAAGGTCAAGGTCCCTACGGCAAGGTCAAAGGTCAAATCAAGGTCACACCATGACGTTGCACACCTACACATCCTAACCAATGTCCCTACCAAGTATCAACTTCCTAGACCTTACGGTTACTGAGATACAGCCCGGACAAACTTTTTCCTGCTGCCTGCCTGACCGCCCATCTGGACACCATGAGTGAAAACAGTACCCCGACAGCCCTTAAGGGCTGTGGGGTAAAAATGGAGGTGGAATGCTCTACCTCCTATGAACCCAAGATACACACCTCTAGCTACAGTTTTGCTACAGAAACACAGGACACAGAATTTGAAGAAACATCTATGGAAATGATAAGATGCCGTGCATTTACCTCACAGAACATATTACCCTCTTTCGTAATCATAAATTTTGAACCATTTAAAGTTTCAGTGAGGTGTGGCCATGAAAAGCAGAGGATATAACAGTATGCAAAGTTTATTGACAGAACTCTGAAAAAGGGGAATTGTATAGAATTTCTATATGAATAGCCAATACTGCATGCAGCCTTACTGGGGCATTAGCCTAAGGCCATAAACAACTTTTTCACTTCAAGATCTACTCATTGCGGTATCTATAGGATCATGGCTGTCAGGTTATCACTTGGGTCCTGAAATAACTTGGCTGGGTAAAAGGGAAGGAAAACAGCTTTAAGTTTTAAGATTCTTTTCAGAGTAATCATATACATAATCAAAGCTGAGGCTTTAGTGACCGAGTCATTATCATTTTTGCTTTTGAACACTTGGCTCTTACCCCTGTGGGTATAGGTTCAAATCCAGTTGATGAACACATTTAGGATTCACTGAGGATATTTCTTGATTTGACCTTAGCTGGTGAATGCATGTGAATTTAAACTTTGACCTTGACGATCAAAGTTATATCACCACAGGACAATCCTGTAGTAAATGCTAACTAGATATTGCATCTTGACGCAGTGTATCCCAGGACGGGACATGGTTGCAGCACGACATATAGAGTATTATGGTTAACACAAATATACCCCTGTGGGGAGGGGGTCTAAGTGTTTATGGGAGCAACTTGTACTACACTAAGTAAACAAAATGTAGCTTAATGAAAGATACAAAAGTAACTAGACGTAGCACATCGGAGAACCAATGCAAATTGTATTCACCAGAAAGAAAACTCACCAAAGCCAATCAACCATCACTTAACCTTGAAGGAGCCCAAGGTGAAATCTGACCACATCAAAAGATTTTAAGCCCATGATTTCCAATAGGTTGGTGTGACATTGCAAACCTCTAGAAACATGAATAAGGGAGTTATAAGCACCCTTAATTTTAGCTATCCTCATTTGATCTTGAAAGAGGGGCCAAAGGTCAAATCTGATCACATCAAAAGATTCCTAGTGCATGATTTCCTATAGGATGGTTTCACATTACAAACCTCTAGGACCAAGAAAAAGCAATTTATAAGCACTTTTAGATTTTGCTATCCTCGTTTGACCTCAAAGGAAGAGCCCAAGGTTAAATCTGACCACATCAAAAGATTCCCAGTCCATGACTTCCTATAAGTTGGTTTACCATCCCAAACCTGTACGACCAATAATAAGCGAGTTATAAGCACTTTTAAGTTTGGCTATCCTCGTTTGACCTTGAAGGAGGGGTCCATGGTCAAATCTGACCACATCAAATGATTACCAGCCCATGATTTCCTATAAGTTGGTTTCACATTGCAAACCTCTTATGACCAATAATAAGCGAGTTATAAGCACTTTTAGGTTTGGCTATCCTTGTTTGACCTTGAAGGAGGGGTCCAAGGTGACCACACCAAAAGATTCCCAGCGTATGATTTCCTATAAGTTGGTTTACTATCCCAAACCTGTAGGACCAATAATAAGGGAGATATAAGCACTTTTCATGACTGACAAAAAACGCCCCTGGCGGCCATCTTGTTTTTTCAAAATGAGGCCAAAAATATTTCCAGTCAAGATTTTGTAATGTGGAACATATTCTGCGAATTTGAGATCTCTACCTATAATACCCTTTGCTCTAGAGGGCCAACAAATGTCCTTGCTTTAAGTCGAATAAACGTCCCTGGTGGCCATCTTGTTTTTCAAAATGAGGCCAAAAATATTCCCAGACAAGATTTTATGGTTATGAATATATCCTGCATATTTGAGAAGGCTAGCTATAATATTTTTTTGTTAGAGCGGTAACAGCCAATAATAAAGGAGTTAGTAGTATATGGCCTAACAGTATAAGGTACCATTTTGAGTCATTTTAGCAGGCCTAAGGTGACCTTGAAAACAATAGCCAAGGTCAATAAACTGGATGCTGGTACTCCATCATGTACTCAACCTCCAAAGCCATTTTCAATAGTTTCCATGCAATATAGTCAGCATTAAGTGTGAAAATATCTCCAAAACGGCCAAAAATGGCCTCGGTGAGGTACTTTGGCGGTCTGTGGATGACCTTCAATAAAGAGCTTCAAGGTCAAATTTCTGCATGCTTACAGAGGACATATATATGTATTATATATACCAGCCATAGGATGATCTAACTTTCTGTATATGAGAACTGGGCCAAAATGTGAAAAAATGGCCAAAATCTGACCTTGAAGAGGTAACCAGTGACCTTGAAATTGAAGATCAAGGTCACAAAACAATAGCGTTCATGGAAATGCCCATATATACCCACATACCAAATTTGAAAGGTCTAACTAAATATTTGTTAAGTTATCGCGTCAGAAAGGAAATCTCTGTGGCGGCGTGACCATACTGAATCCTAAGTATCCCTGACTTTCGTCCGGGGATACAATAATTTAGTGCGATGTTGAAAAAGTTTAGTTTCATAAAGAAAACAAAGAAAGCACAACAGGCAAAAATGTACACTTTTATTGAAAACTAAATCTTTCTAAATGCCATTTAAAGTCATTCTGACTTGAATATGGATCCATATTAAGTGAACTGCTGGAATAAAATACCAAATCCTGGGTTAATGAAAAGTTTTAAGACTGATTTTCTTTTTTTTCTAAATGTAAATTTACCTTAGACCTGAGAGTTTTCTGAAATAGTGGTATTTTCTAAAGGTCTTGATCAAATATTTGTCTTAAATATGAGGTTGTTAGCTAAGGTTACTTAACAATAACACTTTCAAATTAGAGATAAAACTAAGGCCTTTATGGCCCCAGTTCAAATAAGTTCGTGAGAAAACTATCTCGGGAGACAAAATTCAACAGAGTATTGACTGAGATGTGAGATCTTTTATGAATTTGCCCACTGGTTCTAATAAGCCCATTCATTACAAGTTTTATCACTTTTTATTTTAACATATTATGCTTAAATGTTTCTGAATTTTTCAAGTTACTGATAGGACAACAAGTGTTAGAATATAGGTTTTAAAAAGTGCAATTTCATATAAAACCAGACAAGTAAAAAAAACTGAATCTGAAAATCTTGCCACTATGTACACCATTAGAATAATATGAAAATATTGTAAAATATCACAGAGAGAATAAAATAAATCATTGTCAAACAAGCATATGTATAAAATTATTCTTAAAATAAGTTGAACTATTAGTTCAGTAAACTCTGTATAACTAGAACCTCCCGTGTCCAGTTTCACTTGTAGCTCATTTTCACTTATACCATATGTACATAAGATTAATTGTTTTGAGTTTAATGTCACTTTTAACACATTGCATAAGTCATATCACAGTAGGTTCGAGAGGGAATGGAGGAAAACAGTGCATACTAGTTGGTCAACATTCGGGACTGAAAACTATTGGGAGTCGACATGCAAGCTACCAACTTTACCACTTCAGTTTATCTTGCCTTTAGTATGTACATAATTCTTGAATTCATTTTATATTTTAGTATTTTGTTACAAGTTGTATTACATAATCAGAGTCTACTGTAATTATCCATATGTCTCTTTGTTAGCACATTCATTCTTCTTGTTCTGTGACTTTTGCATGTAAAAATCTCATCGGGTGTGACAGGTTCTACATACCCCCTTGCTGGTATGTCCCCAGTTGCCTCTGGCAGTTAGGGCAACTGTGTCTGGTGTTGTAAAGACTTGGGATACAGAATGGAATCAAACAACATCCAAGCCAGACAAAGGGGAAAAACAATCTGAAAATAGATGAAAATATAATTATGAACACTTATCACTGAGGAAACACCCTATTTATTGGTCTTTGAACTATGGAAAGTTAATGTCAAGTTTATAATTTTTTAAATTATTTTAGTGCATTTAAGTAATCTGAGGCAAAGAATTTCTGTGAAACAAGTGAAATGACTAAACTTTTATTAGCTAATGAGTTGAATATTAATAGACCATAGAAATTCCAGATAATAAGGGGTTATTCCTTTATGAAAATGAACATTTCTACTTAACCGAGTTCTCTGCATCTTCAGCTTTCTACCCAATAATACAGACAATTTGAGTTACTATAGATACCATATCTCTAACCTCCATACTGAATTAGCGATAGGGACAACATGGACATGATCATGGGGGACAAAGACAAGAACTGAAAGCTAGGCAGCAGTTGTTCCTATAGTACAAAGGCGTAGTCACCTAGATCATCAATACCTGACTGTTCCTCCTTTCTGCTCATCAGTCTTCAAGTCAGTCAAACATTTTGATCACAGCTTTGCCTTTGATGCTCGTAAGATCTGGAATGAAGTCCCTCATGATGTGCGCAGTGCACCATCAGTTGCCTCTTTCAGAAAGAAGCTTAAAACTTACCTGTTTGCAAAAGCATATCCCCTATAGCCTCTCCTGTCACCCTGTGTCTCCTTGGTATGACCTGGCTATGTCCTCGGATTAATGTTAATTGCCTTGCTTTATGTTCAGTTGCGCCTTAGAGTCCATCAGCGATGGAGATTAAGTGCTATAAAAGTCCACATTAGATTAGATTAGGCAAACTTGCAACAGTGGAACGGGGTACTAATGAAAGAAAACGAGGATTCCAGCTGCCACTCAGAGACTAGGACCTCAGTGGCCTAATATTTAGCTAATTTGGCATCTAATCACAGGCTGCCACGTCTGTGTGGGTTCACTTCCCACAAGTGGCCATGCTTAGGACCTGTCCCAATAAAATCTGGACTGTAAAACACCAACTTTGAATGTTTCAACCATTCTGACCATACTGCTTTGTTACCAAGTATCTCCGGATAGAATTAAAATACATATAAATTGGAAAACAGTCCCGTCCTCTTTCCAAAGTTGATGGAACAAATACACAACAAAAGGCTTTCAAATATATGACCATTACAGAAATACAAACAGTTTATTTACTGGTGGCGATAACTGATACCCAGCAATAATTGGTAGCAAGACAGTATTCCCACAAAACCTACTAGTTTGTTGTAATGACACTGGCATTACCTAGAACTACAACCATGTGGTAAAAGACACAAGAGGGTGGGAGGATTGAAAAAAAAACTTCACTTATACTTACCCAATGAGACAGATGATTCCAGCCACCATCCAGACCATACCTCCGCACTCCTTGCTGGTGGTGGTGGTGACACTAGCACTGCAGTGGGGACATGTGAGGGAGGTGGGGGATGGTCCATACGATACCCCCTGTACAAAACCTGGCTGTGAAAAGACCACGGTCGTCTGCTGCTGGCCTTGCACTGAAACACAGATTTTTTATAGATGTATTTACAGCTCAGGATAATTCACTTTTAAGTAAAACTAAATATCAGTTTCCTGAAGAAGGCTTTTTCATGGATATTTATACTGTGATCTGCAATTTTTTACAAGATGCTATTTAGTCGGTCCCTTGCAGCTGGACTTAATACAATTTACTTATCCATCAAGAGCTTTATATGGCCTACAGGCAGGGAAGAGCTGAACATATTCTTTTTTGTAAACTGGTGCCACTTACTATGGATAATTTGTGTTAAAAATCAGTCAAGAAGTGCTGATTTTTTATTAACAATACTGAATCTACATAACCTGTTAAATCTGTTCCATACATCATTTGAAAGGTATTATTACAGCACTTCTGCTTGTTTTATTGCATTAAAATTCACACAGATATGACAGAGAAATCTCAAGTTAGAAATTGAAGTTTATATCTTCCCTGGTGCCCAATATACATAGAACAACATTCTTTTTGATATATTTTACTTATTACTCATACAATATATGTTGGATGATAAAAGTAAAACACCCTTTTTTCAGACCTATACAAAAATATATCCCTCATGCATAATATTGTCATCTTCATTCATAATTTATTCATTTATTTATTTGGGTTTTAACATCGCATTCAACACATGGAATAGGTCATATCACAATGAGTATTTTTATGAGCAGAAGAAACCAGCACATACAGTTGGTCAAGGTTCTGTACTGTAAACTGCAGATCAATGGCAAGGAACTACAATGTACCAGCTTTCTCACCTGAATCGGGCCAGGATTGGAACTCCGATCTCAGATGTGGGAGGCGAGAATGTTACCAATCTTTATTCAAGGGTTTTTTGTATGTCATTTGCAAAGTTTTACTATTGTGTATCTGTTGAAGGAATTTGTGCAATTAGACAGTTCACTAATTTTCTTGATACTTTTAGGGAATTTGCAAAATCCCTGATTGGAACACTGAATTCTTGAAATCCCTGAACTTTTGGCTAGGGATTCAACTTTTAGCTGAACTTGTTTGCCTTGACCAAGAATTTTCTCAACTATCATTTATTGAACAGTAAAAGATAATATAGCTCTTTATTTGCCTGAGAATGCTATCATTTATTGAATGGCTCTTGTTAATCATCTCGTTAAAGGCCTGAAAAAAACCTTTACTGTATTTTCATAGTAAACTACTAAGAATTACACAACCCTCTGTAGATACTCTTTAATTGCCTCCAATGACAGTCACTAACTCAAGTAAATAAGTACTTCTGATTGATCATCCTTACTGAATTGTTTTGGAGTGCAGTAAGACTTTGATGGAATCTATTCTTTGTTACAGTTATTGCTTACTGTAATTAGTAACTGACATAATACTCAATGTATTAATGTAGCAGATTGCACCTCTTGTAATCTGTCAAATAAATATGTGTAATATTCTCTCTCTCTCTCTCTGTTGTAGCTAAAGGAATATTGCAGTTATTATTTGAGTTTTAGAAACATGAAAGAACAGAAATAACACTTAAAATATGAAAGTGTAGCAAGTATAGTTTTATATATAGTTTGTTTCATTCACGTAATTTCTTTAAATACATTAATTGAAACTGTGGAAAAGTATTTATATTATTGCAAAACTTAAGTAAAATGGAAACAACAAGAAGACATACTAATATTAAAAATACTATCAATTACATAGTTAAATTCTTAAGGCAAGAAAGCAAATATGTTCCATGTACCACACAAAAATTATTTTAATAGACTAAAATATCAGCTCCAAAACCCCTATCAGTCTATAAAAAACAAAGTAACTGAAATCAATGAAACTATACAAATATAATTTTTTTACAAATTCCCTAAAATAAACTCAATTCAAAGGAGTTATTGTGCATTGCGCACAACACACAAAATTATTGTGAAGAATAAAAAGGTCAGTTACAAAATCCCTTTAGCCTATATAAAACCTTACATAACTGAAGTGCACAATAAACATAATTTCACAAATTTCCTGAAAAAAAAAAACATTCAGAGAATTTGTAAAATAAATCCTCTAAAATATTAGGGATTTTGTGAATCCCTAAAAATGTCCTGGGAATTTGCGAATTCCCTGATTACACAAAGTCACTGTAACATATCTGTTACATATACACATTTTATAAAGCAACAAGGCTGAAAGGGGTTTCGGTCTACCAGTGCAAGCTGCAAAGCCATCAGAGACACGAGTACTGCACTGAGGCAGTCATCCATCCAAGTACTAACATAGCCCATTGCTGCTTAACTTCAGTGATGAGACAGGTAGTCATTACGCTATGCCACAATTCATGAAAGTCCGTAGACAAAAAATTGATCTCTAGAAGCATGAGACTTACTAGAGCTCGTGCTTAACAAAGTCAAAGTGAAGGGTTTATACACTTTCAGTATCTGTTAGATTTTGTTGCAAGTAGTTTTATCTGGTGAATTTTGTGTATACCTGGAGCTCCATACCCAGGCTGTTGACCAGCATAGGGCTGAGCATACTGCGGCTGACCATACTGAGGCTGCGCTGCTGGTTGGGCGCCATATGCTGGGGCCTGGTACTGAGGGGGTGGTCCAGGGTTCTGAACACCACTAGGTCCACCTTCAGGCTGCGGGTAAGCAGGGGGAGGGCCTGACTTGGCAGGGTCAATCATCTTGTGTTTGGTATGTTGAGGGAGTTTTTCGTAAAAGTTTCTAAAATCACAGTAAAAGCAATTAGTGAAATTACTGGAAAATTAGTTTTAACATATGAACAAACAATCAATACCAAAGTGCTTTTAGTGTACATGGGTCATGTTTATCAATTAAAACAAGTTTTCCACACTTGTTACCCGTTTATTGAATGTTTTTTTTGGCAACAATATACATTTAACAGTCTTGCTCTGTAAATTTTGTCTTAATAATAATAATATTAATAATACTTTATTTCCTCAGCAAAAAATATACAATATGAAAATTGTTTTAGAAAACATAATTGTAAGTTGAAAACTTATGTAATGTCCCAAATTTATAAATTTTATTTATTTAACCATGGTTTCAAATTATTTTATATATTATTTATTTATTTGGGTATTAACATAGTTTTCAACACTGTACAGGTTAAGTCACAGATAGTTTTATGGGCATAGGAAAGTTGGTCAAGGTTCTGTACTCTAAACTGCTGACCATTGGTAAGAACTACAGAAATTGGCACATTTTCTACATAAGGTCTGGGGGTTTGAACCGCAGACCTCATAGGTGGAAAGTGTTACAACTGTACCACCATGGCCCCTTTATACATTATTGAATCATTAATTTGATATTGGTCTTTGCATGTTTGCACCACCAAAAATTGTCTTAACCAGCTTTGTTCCGAGTATTTTCATAGTCTTATATGGGATCTGTACATATAACTTCTTGTGCTAATTAATGTTAAAATTCTAATATATTGGATAGAATGTTTAGAAAAACCCGAATAAAACATTCACATCTTTTATTTCATTTTTATGTACTGAAAAGCAATATTGTGAAAATAACTGTATCAAATGTCCATTGCCGAAACAGTTAATGCATGACTATATCCTTATTCTTTTCTAACTGAACGTTGCGATTATCCAAACTTAAAGGATGTCTACCAAGAGGTCCGAATAACCGAGAGTTTACTGTAGTTCCACTTTTAACTTCCACTTTTCAGTCTGGATATGTTTACATTACGTCTGTTACCTTATGTATTGTTTTTGTATGTACAAAATAATAGTAAAAAAATAAATAGTATATCATCAAATTTCAAATAAATTTCTTAATTTCAGCCAATTTTCTGAAATCAGTTTTCTGTGCTAGTTTATATCCAATGACAACACATCCTTTTTCAAAATCACAGACAATCATAAACTTTGATATTAAGTAATATTATTGTTACACAGGGCTCACCAATTCCCCAGTAAAATTTTCAAATGTATTCTATTGCACAATATGATAAAGTAGAATATTACAATATGTAATCTAAATCTATACATACCTGTTGAGAACAATACTAGTCCACTATAACTGTCACAGATTCACTTCAATATTCCTGTTTCCAGTAAACCAAATTTATGAGGAAATAAATAAGTTGAGGTAGTGTTTACCAATCGATTTCTGGCAACCTAGTCATAGTTTATGCTTTGTATGGAGTGCTGTTCAAACAGGAGAGATCAATGCTTTATAACTCAGGTGGATTAATGGTGTTTGTTTGGTCATGCTGCAAAGAGCATTGAGACCTCAAGGATTTCACAAATCAAGAATAAGTAGCCTGTCGCAGACTGAGGGATATAAAGGGAAAACTACCTGGGGGACATCTGCAAATATATGTTTAATGAATGTAGCAGTATTCAATATTCAGTTACAGTAAAATAAAATAAATGAAATATTAATGAAAAATTGGCATTTGTTGAGGAATTTATCATGCTAATTTTCTATAGTAAGTAGTGCTAGGAAAATAAAGATATATGTTCTGGTCTGCTTGTCAAAGAATGAAGAAAAGTTCTGAAAATGTCAGATGTCTGCTGTAAAATTGCTAAAATATCACAAAGAATAATACTTTCCAGTTTATACAAAATATCAGGAGAATCTGTAATATTTCAAAGAAAATTATGGGATTATTTTTTTGTGATTAATTCATATTTTTGACTCAAAATCTAATCTGCTTCGTCTTTAATTGAGAACTGAATGCCCTAAACTAACAACAGAATCAGTTAAAAGAGTGACAGTCATGAGATGTTCTAGGTCAATCATCAAGGGTTTTGGGTGTTAACGAGGAAAAGATGCAAAGTGGGAAACTTCTGTTGAGGTGTGACTCTCAAGATATTTCCTAAATGATGTTATTGAGGATCTTGTTCTTTTTGGAAGAAAAAGAAAGTTCCAGAAAGTTGGTGCATAATGGTTGAAAGACTGTTTGTGGAAGTGGTGAACTTTATAGTCCAAAAGAAGAGTCTAGAAGAAACTTGAATATTGAGAAACTGGACCTGCTGTTTCTGAATGTATACAGATGGAGTTCTCACTTCTAGTATTCTAGTTGGCCAATAATTTAGAATTTGTATGTGGTCAGCTAGCCTTTCCTAAGTTAATTTTGTAATGTAAAATGTAGCACACAAATTCCACACAATAAAACAAAGCCTACAGATCCTGGCTAGATTCTAATGCATGGAGTTTTGGCTTTTGGTTTCTACCTTTCCACTTACATAACCAAGTTTTGATTCTTTCTTAGGTTATCCACACTTACAGGAGAGTAGCTCAGAACTCCATGCATTAGAATCTAGCCAGGATCTGTAGGCTCTGTTTTATTGTGTAGAATTGCTGTGTCAGATTTTACATTACAACATTAACTCAGGAAATCAAAAGCCAGATCATATGCTTCATCCATGCTCAGGTGACAAACCTAACTTAGGAAAGGCTAGTGGTCATCCTAATTTTGAACTGTACTGTTATACTGGGAGCCAGTACTTTTTTCTCAATTGTGGGAGGAATGTGGGAAAAGGTGGAGGATTGAGCAATTACCATATGGCACTTCAATTCTATGGTCTGTTTGAGGGATGGTATATTGTACCAGTGAGTATTGGTTGGTCAAAACATTTAACAATACAGCAGGATAAATAAAAAAAGTAAATGCATAATAGAGTTCTGAGCCTAAAATAAGGCTGTCTAAAATTTTGGTTAATACTTGTTCTGCAAGAGAGATCATTCACAGACAAATAAAAAGTATGAACATGGGAGTGACTAGCCAAATTGATTCATTACAATTAAAATACAGTAGTGACGTCACTCTATTGTTAAAACAGTAGATTCCTACAACAGAATGTGCTGTTTTTTTCTACTGTTTTTGTAAAGGGACCCAAGGTACAAAGCTTGACCATTTACAGTTTAGCCTTCAATTATCACTACATTTTAAATTCCTGTATCAGTATTTTACATTCGTTAAAAATGCATTCAAGATAGACTATTTTGTGTGTATTATTCGTATTTTTATGTAATACAAGTTAGGATTTAAGAAGTATGTAAAAATGTTAACATTTACCTATATGTGTTTTTTGTCGTGCATAACTTTAAAGAGAAAATATTAAATATAGCAATATTTAAAGGCATTACGTTTTGCAAGACTATGTGTAATATGTATACTCAGATCTATTTGGCATTCTAATTTATACAGTTTAAGTATTTAAGATCTTAGTTAGGCTGAAATGTTTATGATTTGACATATTTACAAACAGTAATGGTAATGTGATTATTTTGGAAAGTAACTAAAAATATTTCCATGCTATGAGAAATATCTATTAAAATGTTGAAATAACTTGAAACCAAAAAACTCTTATCATACTATTATTAAACAGTATTTTAAGTCAGAGAAAGCACTTGGAACAGTAGATTCGTAGTACAAATGTACTCGGGCCTTCGGCCCTCGTACATTCGTATCTACGAATCTACTGTTCCTTGTGCTTTCTCCATGACGTAAGGAATAAACTTTCAGTTTGCACAATAAAGTCTCAAAAACATATACTTGCCATTAAATCAGCCTTCTGCTAAGACAGTGAGCTGGTGTTTACAAACATCCGTACTAGTGCTTTATGAATAACGGTTCACGAATAACAAACCTTTGTGTACATGGATTTTGGGGTTACAATTTTGTGCCTTAAAACGCTTGCAAAAAAACATAATGTTTTTACACACCAAAAACAAAGCGCCCTGAAAAGGATATAATGGTGAGTGCTAAAGTATTAAGAAAATGCTCTGCTTCTAGCCTTATACTGTTGTGGCAACCAAATTCTGCATAGTCTGCTGTATCTAACACGGTTTTCGAGATACAAACATTTTTGTGTTTTGCATTTTTTGCGAAAAATTAGAAAATTCAAATGGCGGCCAGTTTTGGTGAGACGAAAATATTTTGAAAACTGACATGGCTACTCTGCAGAGATACCCTGTGGGTCAAAAACTTTGTGGAAATTACTCTATCTAGCACAGTTTTGCGAGATATAAGCATTTTCGTGTTTTGCAATTTTTGCGAAAAATGCGAAAATTCAAAATGGCCGCCAATTTTTGAAAATTGGAATTGCTACTCTGCAGAGATACCCTGTGGGTCAAAATTTTAATTGAAATTACTCTATCTAGCACAATTTTCGAGATATAAGCATTTTTGTGTTTTGCGAAAAAGTCGGAAATTCAAAATGGTCGCCATTTTTGGCGAGATAATTTTTTATTGAAAATTGGGATGGCCACTCTGCAGAGATACCCTGTGGGTCAAAATTTTAATTGAAATTACTCTATCTAGCACAATTTTCGAGATATAAGCATTTTTGTGTTTTGCGAAAAAGTCGGAAATTCAAAATGGTCGCCATTTTTGGCGAGATAACTTTTTATTGAAAATTGGGATGGCCACTCTGCAGAGATACCCTGTTGAAAAAAATTTTGTCGAAATCGCTCTATCTAGCACGGTTTTTGAGATATAAGAATTTTTGTGTTTCACATTTTTTGCGAAAAATTCGAAACTTCAAAATGGTCGCCATTTTGGGCGAGACAAAATTTTTTTGAAAATTGGGATCACTACTCTGCACAGATACCCTGTGGGTCAAAAATTTCGTTGAAATCACTCTATCTAGCACAGTTTTTGAGATATAAGCATTTTTGTGTTTTGCAATTTATGCAAAAAATGCGAAAATTCGAAATGGCCGCCAGTTTTGACGAGACAAAATTAAAAAAAAAAATTGGGCTGACTACTCTGCAGAGATACCCTATGGATAAAAAATTTCGTCGAAATTGCTCTATCTCGCACGGTTTTCGAGATATAAGCATTTTTGTGTTTTCCTTATTTGGAAAATTTGTAATGATTAATTTATCATTAATTACTCGGCCATTTCTTAACCAAGCAATGCCAAAATCTAATGATTTCCAGAGTTTAATAGAATGAATGTATTTGCCAAGTTTCATGTGAATTCATAAAATCCCTTTCAAGTTATCATCCGGACAAGCTTACCCATTGAAAAATGACATTTTTGGTCATGTGACCTCTCTGATTGGTAGAAATGTCACTGCAGCATATTCAAAATAATTCCCCAAGGCTACTGCATACACCTGCCAAAATTGAAAAGAATCTGCGCAACGGTCACAGAGTTATAAGGAAAACAAAACGTGGAGCCGGCGAAGCCTGATTTTCTCCCCTTGCGGGACACTTAAATATCATTCACTTTAATGACTTGGGTAGAATCTTTTTAGAGTTCCATTGAGAAATTTGATTTAAATTCCAAAACCAAATAGATCACAGTTACCAAATATGTCTGGCCAGGGTTTGGGTCAGTGTAATTAAGTAATACAAAGGGAATATTTATTTAGTTTGGCTTCAAATTGCTTTAAACATAAGGTTACATAATAATGGGTAGTTTTAAGGGCAGAGGAAACCAGTACATACTAGTTGGTCAAAATTCTACATTGAAAACTGCCAGGCATCAGTAAGTAACTTTTAAATTGCGAATTTTCCCACATAGGGTCTGGGGTTTGAACCGCAGACCTCAGAAGTGGGAGGTGATTGCATTACCCATTACACCACTGAGCTAAATGGGAATAGATTTGCTTCAAATTCGAATAGTTGTGGATAATGGTCCAATAAAATGGTATTATTATACTGGGTAGTATGGAGTGAGGTCAATTCATCAACTTTGTCAATTCCTCAGGTATTTCCACAGAAAGAACAAAATACTGCATGGCTGTATCATAAACTTTTCGAAATGTGTCACAATATAAAGCTTCATTTCAAAATACAATGTATCAGCTTGGGTTCCTTTCATTTCCACATGGTTCACTTTTTTACCAATAAAAAAACCCTGACTAAAACTGTAAGGAATTCTGAGAAATTATCAAGACCAATATTTTACAATTGGTATATTAATATGTATGTCAAGTTTAAAAAGTTACGATTCCAGATTTTTTTTCCAAATCTAGCTCTGACAAAATACAAGATACACAATGTAACAAGTAACTCAATGTCTATACAACCTTTTGCAACTGAAATTTAAAACGGATATAAGTGACATTACTACACCTGTAAACATTTACATGAAAATATGGAATATTTAGTGACACTGATAATCAGTGTTTTACGGTTGGCAAATTTGCATTCACTTTGAGCCTGGGTAAAATATGTGAAATTAAAGTAATATCAACACATGTTTATTAATTATTATGTATATTTTATTTCACAAAGAACAGTAATAATACATTTAAAACAATGATAAAAACTGTAAGACTTAACAACAGAGATAGCAATGTAACTGGTAAGATTGTTTTCTTCCTCAGCCAAAGAACTGACATTGGTATAATCAACATGGTTCATATTACAAAAACATTCAAACAGATATATGTAACTGCGTTTTCATGCAATAAAAATATGTAACAAGTTTTAAATTCCTGAGTATTTTTAGAATTTCAAAGATAATATTTCTTAAATAATCCCAGTTTTTTAGGTACTCTGAGTCATGGGCACTGGAATAAAAAATCAGTTAAAAATCGATTGATGAAACTAAGTTACCTAAAATTGGTGACATTTTAAAAATTAATTCATGTGTGAGGCTACATGGTGACACAGAGATCAAATTTGACCACAATTTACTCCAGATGTTTCGACACATAAGACATTTTCTATATAGAAGAACTCAAGTGTCTAATGGAGTTGAGTGATAGATACTTTACAACCTGCAACCTGCATCTCAGCACATATCCCCCCACCCCCATAAATTGAAAAACAAGGCTGAATTCAATAACATGTTATTTGACCACATTAAGGTTAATAACTTTAGATACTAAATTCCATAAATATTAAAATACACAAGACTTTCCTAAGGTTGCATATTTTGGACTAAGTGTATATATAGTACATCTATTATTTTCAGTTTTATACCATTACTGTGTTTTCGGACTTAATAATTTAAATTTGTAAAACCACTCCAGAAGTTGAACTGATTTTTGGCTCATCTTTTGGCTTAACTTTGATTGACCTATGTTGATGGATTAGGTTTTGGATCAAAGTTTGTAGCTTTATAATTAACTAAAATGGCAAACAAATGAAAAATAAATCATTGGTAAATAATCTTCAATCCTTTATATTGTTAGTTATTAAGTTTTTAATACTTTTTTCCTGTTTTTGTATGCTTATATTGATTATAAACTAGGCCAGATTTTGTGGGTTTTATCAGGATCAAAAGTGGGCGGAGCCTAAATTTTTATGATTAAATATCAAATATTTAAAAATTCTTCAGTGAAAAAAATAATGAACCAAATTGATATTAATGTATATTTTGTGGAAATTCAGGTATAAAAAGGCTTTTTAAAACATATAAAAGTAATTAACTTATGCGTTGCTATGTGAAATTTTTCAAAATTTTTGGCTCAGCTGATCCTTCCTTTGTGAATACAGACTTGAGCCAAAGATCAGCTGAGCCATTTTCCTTGATCTTGATCTGATTTTTTGCTCAGCTTGATCCATGTTAGTGAATACAGGCCCAGTGGACTACATCAGAGTACAGTGTGTTTAATACAAAGTTCTGGTGCTACGTGATTTTACTTGCCCCTCTAACCTTGAATCCAAGCTATATTTACCTGCATCAAGGAGGTTTTTAACTGGTAGTGTCCACTTGTCTGTTCGCAAAATAACTCAAACGGATATGGGCAAACTTTGATGAAATTTTCAGGAAATGTCAACAATGCCACACCAAATAGATCAAGATGATTAAATTTTGGTTCAGGAATTTTTTAAATGCATTTTTCCTTTTATTATTGCCCTCACAAGCAATATTGGAGGTGTTAGCCCTTGGTACAGTCTACACTCTATGCATGCCCTTGTTAATAATAGATGAGAAAGACGGATCCTATGGAAAGAGGTTTAACTTTGAACTGATTTCTGTGGAACAATAAGGCAACTTGTGTGTCATCATTTACCATGGAGCACTGGTGTAACCTGTTCTACATGCCCCCTCTGCTTGCAGTATCCTCTTGACAGTTCAGGTCAGTCCCACATATAAAGAGTCTACTATGTAAAGTACTGGTGCAACCTTTTGCATATGCCTGTCTGAAGCCGGAACCTAGGCAAAAGTTACTAAATATCTGTAGGATAGCGGAGTTTCTGTACACCAATAAGTCTCTTTTCAACACCTGGAATACTGGTACGACCTGTTTCACATGCCCGCCTGTCTGTATGTGCCTAGGATCCTCTGGCAGTTGGGACAGGTGTGCTTGGTATTGTAAAGGCTGGGGATACAGAACGGGATGAGACAACAGCCCAGCCAGAGTAGAGGGAAAAACAGCCTGAAAATATACCAAGGTCAAGGATAGAGTTTTCGTTCAGACTACAAAAGACTGCAGGGGATGTATTCAAAGAATGGGTCAAGATCAAGTTAAGCCAAAAATCAGCTCAAGTTCAGTACAAACAGCTTTAAACTTGAACTGATTTGTGGCTCAACTTGAGATTGATCCCTTTTGTGAATACCAACCCTGATTACTAGTGGGTGGATGATTAAACATGTGCTCGATTAATCGTCTGTGACAGTGTACAATTCTGGTTAGACACTGGTAATATATATCTCTGATTATTTCTCAAATATTTTAAGCAGTTTTATTTAATAAATTGACAGATCTGTGACAAATTTTGGGTTTGTTTATGTTTACCGCCATATTTAAAGGAAGTGAGAAGTTTGGTAGATGCTAAATGTCGAAAATGTATAAAATACTGTTAATCTTATTAGACTGACATAAACTTTATCCCGGAAAGTGGTTTCTTGTTTAATGACCAGCAATGATGTAAAACTAGAGATTGCGTCTCGACGCAGTGTATCCCCGGACGGGACATAGTTAAGGCGTGAATATGTCGGTCTTGAGCCTGTTTCCTGGAGCACCAGGTCAGGATTCTCCATAGTACCAGATTACTCCCAAAAGCTAATCACTAGTTCTTTCACTTATATCTGTCTCTAAAAATTACATTTCATGGGTCCAGAAGATCCATATAGTGATCCGGATCACTCGCAAAATTTAATCATATCTTCCTTTTACCATTTTGGACATATCCTGAAAATTTTATCAAAATCCATCTGTCAGTTTTTGAGTTATCTTGTTCACAAACAAACAAACAATATAGAGGGCCAAAAATGACCCTCGGTCAAGTACTTTGGCGGTCAGTGGATGACCTTAAATGAAGATCTGTAACCGGTAAGCCTGGATGCTGGTACTCCATCATGTAGTCAACCTCCAAAGCCATTTTCCATAGTTTCCATGCAATGTAGTCAGCATTAAGTGTGAAAATATCTCCAAATTTGCCAAAAATGACCTTTGGTCAGGTACTTTGGCGGTCAGTGGATGACCTTAAATGAAGATCTGTAACCAGTAAGCCTGGATGGTAGAAGTCCATCATGTACTCAACCTCCAAAGCCATTTTCAATAGTTTCCATGCAATATAGTCAGCATTAAGTGTGAAAATATCTCCAAAAAGGCCAAAAATGACCCTCAGTCAGGTACTTTGGCGGTCAGTGGATGACCTTCAATGAAGAGCTTCAAGGTCAAATTTCTGCATGCTTACAGAGGACATATATATGTATTATATACACCAGCCATAGGATGATCTGACTTTCTGTATAGGAGAACTGGGCCAAAAAGTGAAAAAATGGCCAAAAACTGACCTTTAAGAGGCCACCAGTGACCTTGAGATTGAAGGTCAAGGTCACAAAACATTAGCGTTCGTGGTATTGCCCATATATACCCACATACCAAATTTGAAAATTCTAACTAAAATACTTTTTAAGTTATCGCGTCCATAAGGAAATCTCTGTGGCGGCGGCGGCGTGACTGTACTGAATCCTAAGTATCCCCAACTTTCGTCCGGGGATACAATAATTGATTACCGTTCGGACAAAATGGCGATTAATTGATCATAATAATTGGAGGCAATTTCCAGCACTATCGATCACGCAGTAAAGAATGCAGTAGTGAATATTCTAGAGTACTATTCTCAGTAGCTATGTTGTTGATTAATCATTGGTGGGACTGTACTATCAAGGTCTGTCACTGAAAATTTTAATGATCATTTATTCAAAATAAATCTCAACTTTCTATCTCCATGTGCTTTTATAATTATTTTAGCTACTGTTAGTCAATAGATTTGCCACAATGTTTTTGATATGTGTATGTTTACACCGTATTTTATAGGGAGTGAGCAGTTTTGACAGATGCTCATGTCAGAAACTAAATGTTTATGGTAAAATGACCAACAATGAAGCAAAATTCTTGGTTGATCATCAGTTGGTAAGATGGATGGTCAATCAACCGACAAAATTGTGAGTGATTCTCAGTATGTTAAGATTGTGGGGAAGTGTGCATATTTTTTAATTAGAGTGACAGGTTAATAGCACACTGAAGTGGCTAAAACATGTCCATGTTCATTTGTTCAATTTAAAATTGCATTTTATGCCTGTTTTCTAGGATAATTCATCAATTAATCCAAATAAAATGTCAGCTGGCAACATTTTGTGTTGTTTTTCTTTGCGTTTCTCCCCTGACAATCAACTTCCTGTTTATTTTATTTTAACTTCCTATTCAACCTCACTTTGACATCCACTTCCTGTAAGATATGTAAACAGTGAAAAATAGATGCATTTTGTCAGATACTGCCTTGTTATGCTACTATTGTTCTGATAACTTGAATTATTTATAAAATGTGGTGATTTCAATGCCTTTATGACAATTTCCAGGTCCCCTGAAACACGCAGGTCCAACATTATTGAACTGTTGGGACCACATTTTGTAGACCCGTTTCACCCCTAATTTCATTAGCCAAATAATTTGGTAATTTGCAAATACCATATTTCTATATTTTTAACATAAAAATAAAATGTGTTAATCTCATACTATTTTAGGTCTTAATTCACAATATTTATAATTTTAACAATCGCATAAAATCTCACGAGGAGATATGCACAAACAGTAAACTGGTTCAACAATACTGGCATCCTGGCATCACCTAGCACTTTGGTAACCTAATATTAGGTTAACATATGTTAAACGTTTCAACATTAATTATACAAAGGTATGAAATATAATGTAAACAACAACAACAACAAAAAAAAAAAAAAAAGGAGATTTTACAAACGCCATCTTGCCTGTAAACCCATACATGTATAATTGAAGGAAAACTTAAAATACTAGGCACAAACCCTCAATCTGGAGAAATTATAAGCTTCTATGATCTATTCCATATTTTTCAGCGCATTTGCAGGCTTTTATAATGTGTCAATTTTGCTGAGCAGAATTGCCATGTTTTGGCGATTAAAATAATTTCCAAATATTATCACTAGTGGATGTTATCTCCAAATATCGGCCATGTAGTTACAAACTGAATTACATCCATTTCATCACAGTACTTACCCAATGAGACAAATGATACCGGCTATCATCCAGACCATCCCTCCACACTCCCTGTTGGTTGTGGTAGTGATACTTGCACTACAGTATGGACAGTTGAGGCTAGTTGGAGACGGTCCGTAACCTCCAGAGGCTCCATACATAGGTTGCTGGACTATAACTGTTGCCTGTGGGGGGCCTCCTGAATAAACACATGACATATATTCTAGGGTTTGTAATGACCTTAGGCTGACTAATGGATGATGGTTAGAATAATGCAATGTGTCGGTGTCATATTTTAGAGTATGAATAATCGCTCAATGCAGTAAAAGATGGCAAAAGATCTGAATGTATCAAATATGTGCATTTTATCATAGAATATAAGTTAAAATGCAGCTACAGCCATGTTTTCTGTATCGTTTATGCAATCACATAAAACCAGGGGCCGGATTCACGAAAGGTCTCAAGTCTTAGCCAAATCTCAGCTGAGATTCTGCTTAAGTTGAGATTCACGAAAGGAATCTCAGCTGAGACCAAAATCTCAGCCAAGTTTTGAGTCTGGACCAATCAAAATTGGTGTAACATTTTTTTTTGAGATTAGTGGAAAGCATACACATTTATATTTTACAACTCTACTGTACCATATCAGTGTTCACTCTCGAGCGTGATTTCGCGAGTTTGTACACACTCTGGGGCGAGTTGACGCAAAACCAACTCACCAACGCGTCTGTGCTGTCGCTACCAGGTGAAACACTCAAAACTGACGGAAGAAATTCGTCTATTATCGGAAGCGACGACGTACATATTTCCTCATAGAAATGTTTGAGAAAAGCATGAAAGAGATTATAAAACGCCTTCCGTCCGTCCGTCTGTCCGTCCGTCCGTTCGTCACGTTTTTGCATAAACCTTAATATCTCATTCATTTATGAACATATCTTCACCAAATTTGCAGGGAATGTTTATGGCTATAAAAACCTGTCTCTGAAAAATTTTAGCCTCATTTTGAAAAACAAAATGGCTGCCATAGCTAATTGTTTGAAAATCCTAAAGGTGCTCTAAATCTTGAAATATTCCACCTAGCTTCATCAAATTCGCACAAAAGCTATATGGCTAGAAAAGCTAGCCTGATAATAAATTTGACCTAGTTCAAAAAACAAAATGGCCGCCATATCGCATGTTTAATGTCAAACGGGATTATCCTATTAAAAAAGCCTTATATCTCCCCAGATATTGCTCCTAGAGGTTCGGAATGTGAAAACAACTTGTACGAAGTCATGGCCTGGTAATCTTTTCCATGTGTTGAATTTGACCTTTGACCCCTGCTTCAAGGTCGTCACACTAAAACGTCCTTATTTCTCCCATATTATTGGTGCTGTGGCTTCAGATTGTAAAGACAGACCATGAAAAGCAAAGGCTGTGGTCTAAAATTGTAAACAGCTTCCATGCGTGTGTGCATCTGTTTGTGCATCCGTCCGTGCATCCGTTTGTCAGGTTTCAGCATAAACCTTAATATCTTATTCATTTATAAAGACATCTTCATCAAATTTGCAAGGAATGTTTATGCAAAATTTTGGCCTCATTTTGAAAAACAAAATGGCCGCCATAGCCAATTGTTTACAAATCATACAGTTGTTCTAAATGTCCAAAATTCCAGCTAGCTTCATCAAATTTACATTTTAACAGGCCTTCTATCTCCCCTAATATTGCTCTTACAGGTTCAGACCATTAAAACTCTTGGCCTTCAAATGTTTTGTCTGAGAAAAATTTTGGCCTTATTTTGAAAAACAAAATGGCCACCATATCCAATTATTTAAAATTCATTAAGATGCTCTAAAACGTGAAATATTGCAGCTAGGTTCATCAAATATGCCCAAAATATATATGGCCAGGAAAGTTAAGCTGATAGTAATTTGACCTAGTTTTGAAGCCAAAATGGCTGTCTTATCACATGTTAAATGGGATTATCCTATTAAAAAGGCCTTATATCTCCCTTATCATTGCTAATAGGGGTTCCAAATGTGAAAACAACTTAAAGGAAGTAAAGGCCTGAGACTGCTGACTTTTACCTTTGACCCATTCTTCAATGTCAAGTGGGGTTATCTTACTATAAAGCCCTTATCTCATTTACTTCTCCATTATTACTGATTCCAGGCAGTGGCCTTGATTTATTTTATATATCCAGCTAACAGTAATTCACGTGGGAATTCGGGTATTCTCACGAGATTTCCGTGCTTTTTGTTGATTTTTAAACTCGTCTTCTGCTTATATTGTGTCACAGGCGAAACAGTCGAAACAACTACTGACCAAAGAAATTCGTCTATTATCGAAAGCGACAACGTACATATTTCCTCATAGAAATAGGTGAGAAAGACATGAAAGTGAGTTTATTTTATTTGATACATCCAGCTAACAGTAATTCACGCGAGATTTTGGGTATTCTCACGAGATTTCCGTGCTTTATGTCTATTTTTTAACTCGTCTTCTGCATATTGTGTCACAGGCGAAACAGTCGAAACAACTACTGACCAAAGAAATTCGTCTATTATCGGAAGAGACAAAACATATATTTCTTCAAAGAAAAGAGAAGAAATGCAATTTATTTATTTATTTTGTGAATCCAGATAACAGTAATATAAAAAATTTTTTTTTAAAAACCAGTAGCACCCAGCCATTAGGCCATTAAGATGTGGTTTAGAAGTGAAATTTGAAAAAAATAAGAGACAAATAAAAACAGAATTAAATGTTTTATTTGTTTGAACTTTTAGTTTAGCATCTATTTCTTAAATATTTAAATAAAGAAGATTTTATGCAGTCCCAAATTGGAACTAAATATTTCAAAATATCTTGACGCAAAACATGTCTCACATTTTTTCACAGTTGTCTCGCCTTTTCAAGTGAAGGGAGACAGTCTGTCTCGCATTCATTTTTGACGAGAGCGAACACTGCCATATATATATACTCACATTTTAGAATATTTTCAATCAAGCAAAACATTGTCTTTTTACTATAATTTGTACTGACATTCAAAAGAACTGATTATAACAGCAAAACAAGCCACTCATGTAAATTTGTAATGTAAATGTTTATTGTTGTTTTTGTACAAACTCTTAATATATATTCATATTTTGTGTTACAATTTAAATAATATGTCATACTTCACTATTTTCATTTTGTTTTGTGACTTTTTATTCCATATACTCCATTTTATGAAAACTTAAGTCACCCCTAGGCAGTCTTAGATTTGAGACCAAATCTGAGAAAAATCTTAGCCTGAGATCTTTTGTGAATCCCAGCTGAGCAAAAGGTCTCAAATCTGAGAAAAATCTAAGATTTGAGACCAAAATCTTAGATTTGAGACTTGAGACCTTTCGTGAATCCGGCCCCTGAGGTACTATTTCCCTCTTATATGGCCCACTTCCTGTCTGAAATAAATGGGAGCAGAAGTCGGAGAAAATAGCATCAGAGATGCCCGTACCCCACAGCCTAGGGAAATATTTTCAACACCATGAGATACAGAAGTACTGTATCAGTATAAACTTTAGGATACTTTCAGAGCACTGTCAGACTTGTCAGTTATATAAAGGTCCAAATAATGTTTAAAAGAAAGATCATGCATATAAAGATGAAGTATTAAAACAAGATAATTCAATAACAAGATGACAGCATTAATCAGCAAACTAAAATTCAACCCTCTTTATCTACATCTGCATGGCCAAATTATGGTTTAGATGGTTTGAATATTACCATGCATATAGAAGTGGTAATACATTTAATGAATGCCTATGTGTGGTGTTGGAGCAAAATCTGTGGCTCACTTGATGAAATTCTATCTCTTACAATGGGAAGTTATGAAAGTAAAATTCTTAATAAATTCTTTTTTTTTTTAATTTTTATTTTTGAAAAAAGAAAAATGTATATACAAATAGCATACATGAAAAACGTTGAAAGAAAGTTGAAAATGTTTACAATCTAATAACATAAAGAAGCTTAATGAAATAAGTACAGAATCAAACACATGACTGACATGGGTAAATCATTTAATATTAAAGAAGACAAATACTAAAACAATACAGAAGCACAAGGCTAATTGATTACTTATAGGTTTTTAAACAAAGACCAATTCGCCTGAAATTTTTCTGTACAACAATTTATTTTTGAGATAAATTCCTGGTCAGTGAAGATACATTTAAAGTAGGCTCTGAATCTCATAGTACTTAAGATTTTGGCATTTCTTACACTATCAAAAATGAATTTTTTTGCAATGAGAATAACACAATTTCTTGAGAAAAAGTCAATGTCCTTTTCAAGGACACCAAATATAATATGTGCGGACTTAGGTCTAGATATAAATTGAATTGTTGCTGGAGCCATTTCTTTAAGTTGTTCCAAAATTCCAGGACGACAGGCCAAGATGTAAATAAGTGGATCAATGTCTCTTCGAATGAATTACAAAATCTACATGAAGAAGTGGCACTGATCTTTAATTTTCTCATATAAGAATGAGTTCCCAGAATTCTGTGGATAATTCTGTATTGGAACCAAACTAGGTCATTTATTTGCAATGTTTTGAAGCAAATTTTGTATATTTGTTCCCAATCTCTTTCATTAATATCAATATTTAGTGTAGTACACCATTTGTTTCTAAGGACATGATTTTCAACCTGTTTATTTAATTGTTGATACAATTGCCTACAGCCCTTTATCTGACTGATTAGAATTTTCAGATTTGGAGGCAGGAAAGGTCTTGGAAGGTTGAGTATATTGACATCACAATTGGTAAAGTATCTTTTGAGACATCTTTGTAATCGTAAGTACTCCAAGAAATTGGATTTAATATTAAACTGATTTTAAAGTTCTTCTAGAGTTTTCATGCTGCCATCATTGTTGAGCAGATCCAAGGAAGTTGTAATTCCTGCCTTATACCAATGTGGGTAAAAAAGAGGTTCGGTTGAAATTTGAGGATTATACCAAACTGGACATATTACAGATTCAGTATTAGCTGGGTTTCTTTCATACAACAAGAAGCTCCATGACATTAAAACTTTTGTTATGCTACTAGCAGTAGTTTTGGCCGATAATGGACCCAGTAAATAAAACTTATCAATAGAAATCAAACTTGAAAAGAGTTTTGCCCAAGGAGCATTTGGAGTCTGAACTAGTCGCTTTACCCATGCTACTTTTTGGCATTTTATGAAAATATCAATATTAACCATATTAAGGCCGCCATTCATGTAGGAGTTTGTAATCAATTGTCTATTTACCTTATCTGGCTTGTTATCCCACACACATGAATACAAAAGGCTATTTAATTTTTTTACCAAAATGTTACTTGTTATGGGAAGAGAGCTAAAAATATGGTTAAAACTTGAAAGAATAAAAGTTTTCACCACCGTGATTTTTCCAAGCGGGGTTAATCTTCTCCTCTTCCATTTATATAGAATTTTTTCACATTTGTTCAGAATTGGTGTAAAATTCAGAGTAGTAATGTTCTCTAGGTCAACAGAGAAACGAATCCCCAGCAAATCAAATTCAGATGCTCCCCAACGCAAATTCTCATAGGTGTCATACATGTCAGTTGAACGGTTTTTTTTGCCTAACCAAATAAGTTTTGTCTTATCTTTATTAACTACTAGACCTGAAACTGAACCAAAAATTTCTAGTGTATTAAGAGCTGCTTCAAGAGAGTCTTTAGTGCCCTCAAGGAATAGAGTAGTGTCATCAGCAAATTGTGAAATTTTGTACTGTTGATTGTTTATTGTGATACCATTAATACTGCAGTTATAAATTATCATAAGATATAAAATCTGGGCAGCTAGTAGGAAAAGGTAGGACGCAATAGGATCACCCTGTCTACAGCCTCTGTGTATAGTGAAAAAGTTTGATAAATGACCTGACTGAAGAATTGTTGCTTGGATATTCTTATTTAAAATATTAATCCAATGACAAAAATCTTTTCCGAAATTAAAGAACTTTAACACATTATTCAAAAATGTCCAAGAGACTGAGTCAAAGGCCTTTTGGAAATCGACTAACATAAGCAGGCCTGGCAACTCGTTTTTTTCCAGATAGTGCATGATATCATACACAAGACGTGTACTTTCACCAATAAATCTTCCAGCCATGAAGCCAGACTGAGCATCAGAAATTATTTTAGCAAGCACCGTCTTTAACCTATTGGCAATTGCTGTGGAAGCTATTTTGTATACAACAGATAGGAGAGAAATGGGTCGCCAGTTTTTCAAAAATTGACGCGGTTTATCACCTTTAGGTAGGCAGTTTATAATACAAGTTCTTAAAGAAACTGATAATTCTCCAGTCTCAAAAGCAAAATTCAGGCTGTGTAAAATGAAATATTTCAATCTATCCCAAAAAAATTTAAAGAATTCCGCCGGAAATCCATCAACTCCAGGAGTTTTGCCATTTTTCATTTGTTTGACTGCACGAGTAATTTCTTCTAATGTAAGTTTGCCTTCAAGTTTTGAGGATTCATCAGGTGTTAATTTGTTAACCCTTTTCCCCTCAAACAATTTGTCTAGATTTTGATCCAAAGGATAATGATCCTTTTGGCTGAATAGAGAAGAATAGAAATTTGCTATTTCATTGAGTATATCTTTCTGATCAGTTAAAGTTTCGCCATTGTCAAGTTGAATGCATTTAATCGTCTTTTCAACATAATTATACTTCTCTAGTGAGCAAAAGTACCTAGTAGGCTTTTCCCCCTCATTAATCCATTGTGCCCTTGCTCTTATGGCACTCCCCATTATAGCTTTTTGTCTGACCATTTCTAATTCAACTTTTTTGCTATCTAGAACTTTATAAATTCTAATATGACTTTAACAGTGCTTAATCTGCATCAAAAGAGAGACCCAAAGGTGCAACAAGATTTTATAGGTCAAGGTCACTAGGACAAGGTCAAAGGTCAAATTAAGGTGACACCATAATACACACCTACAGCCCCTAACCAATGTCCCTACCAAGTATCAACTTCCTCAACCCTACGGTTTCCAAGATATAGCCTGGACAAGATTTTATAGGTCAAGGTCACTACGCCAAGGTCAAATCAAGGTCAGACCATGACGTTGCACACCTACACACCCTGACCAATGTCCCTACCAAGTACCAACTTCCTACACCTTACGGTTTCCGAGATATAGCCCGGACAACATTTTATAGGTCAAGGTCACTACGGCAAGGTCAAAGGTCAAATCAAGGTCACACCATGACGTTGCACACCTATACACCCTAACCAATGTCCCTACCAAATATCAACTTCCTATACCTTACAGTTTCCGAGATATAGCCTGGACAAGAATTTATAGGTCAAGGCCACTACGGCAAGGTCAAAGGTCAAACCATGACGTTGCACAACTACACCCCCTAACCAATGTCCCTACCAAGTATCAACTTCCTACACCTTACGGTTTCCGAGATATAGCCCGGACAATATTTTATAGGTCAAGGTCACTACGGCAAGGTCAAAGGTCAAATCAAGGTCAGACCATGACGTTGCACAACTACACCCCCTAACCAATGTCCCTACCAAGTATCAACTTCCTACACCTTACGGTTTCCGAGATACAGCCCGGACAAGATTTTCAAACTCAAGGTCACTACGGCAAGGTCAAAGGTCAAATCAAGGTCAGACCATGAAGTTGCACAACTACACCCCCTAACCAATGTCCCTACCAAGTATCAACTTCCTACACCTTACGGTTTCCGAGATACAGCCCGGACAAGATTTTCAAACTCAAGGTCACTACGGCAAGGTCAAAGGTCAAATCAAGGTCAGACCATGACGTTGCACACCTACACCCCCTAACCAATGTCCCTACCAAGTATCAACTTCCTACACCTTACGGTTTCTGAGATACAGCCCGGACAAGATTTTCAAACTCAAGGTCACTACGGCAAGGTCAAAGGTCAAATCAAGGTCAGACCATGACGTTGCACACCTACACCCCCTAACCAATGTCCCTACCAAGTATCAATTTCCTACACCTTACGGTTTCTGAGATACAGTCCGGACAAACTATTTCCCGCCGCCCTTAAGGGCTGTGGGGTAAAAAACAGCAAATTAATTAAATTTTACAGAGTATACAGATTCATATTAACTTTATTTCACTACATGCCTTTTACAACATAAAAATACAGATTTTTGGTAGTTTTATAAATTCGACAGTTATTTTGTGTCAACACGAATAAAACTTGGCAAATAGCCAACATGAAATATTTGGAGTTGTGATGCCCCTAATATATTCAAACAGCTATATGCAGAAACCTGTTAAGTGGATTTGCCTTTAAAATAGCATATACAAGACAATACATTATTAGTTTTGGTGCTAACTACAGGTGTGGCTCAGTGCAATAGTTGTCCTGAATTTGATATTTATATTAAAATTGCATTTCAACACTAAGACGGCCTTCTTTCTCCCACCACTGCCCCTCAAGTCGTCAGTTATTTGTTAGTGTTAAATATTCGATCAGAAATGTCATGGCTATAACCCTACTGGCTGCTACAGATTGTTTAGCAGATTGTGTATCAATAACAGATTGGCCTTACTTTAACCTTGTACCAAGTGAGGTGCAGAGTTGAGTGGTGGTGGTGGGGGGGATGTATTTGGCAGAGATCAATATTTACCATCACACCCGAACTATCTGCCCAATGCCATTGGTCATACATATTTAGCAAAAAAGTGGAAACTAATGACTAATAAAATATAAAAATCATTTTCATTCATTATTAGTTTTGGTGATTGTTGATGGTTTGGCGCGAATATAATAGTATTACATAGAGTTCCCAGAATCAATTTTATCAAATTTAAAATATGAAGCATTTAAGAGGCTAAAAAAAAATTGACCCTTGTCCAACTCTATTTTCACTTACCTTGATGTATTGTGATTGTAAAGTGTAATTCACGATATTATGGTTTCACAAATATCCTAAAGTTTTCTAAAATTTTAGGCAAATACTAGTCAGTGATCACATGGATTTTCTGTCTGTTTAAACAGCTTAGGACAAATCAGAATGGGCCCATGTGTTGGCATGAGCTGGGTTCAGACTCACGGCCAAAGAGGCAAGAACCAAGTGTTTTAAACTAGTGCTGCCTTAATGCCAACATATCCACAGAAAGCTCTTCTTCCACACCAGAGGTGTTGATTAGATATTTTGTGTGGGACTTCATTTCAGCCACATAGATGTAGACTAGGTGATTTAAATGCCTCTCAGCTACCGACATCTCTCCTCTTGCCTATCTTGACAAAAGTTTTTAGGGCTTTTTAAAAAGTACTCAGAGTACTCGTTAAAAGTGTATAGTACTGGATTATTTGGAGTACAAAATAAAGAAAAGAATACTTTTTTCAACCCAAATATTAGCATTTTTTTTTTCAAAATATTTACAGAGAAGTTTATGTACAGGGCGCCAATTTCTAGTAAGTTTAAGGGGAAATGACACATTTTGTTGCATTTGTGGCTAAAAGGAGTACTTGTTTCACATTAATTGGAAAATAGTACTCGAGTATAAAAATTTCTAGTCATGGCAGCCCTAACATTTTTGACTTCTGAAGTTATTCAGGATTTATAATGAATAAACAATCTACATTAGCGATGACTTTAAGCAGGTTTAAAACAGCATCAGATTGTTATGATATTGTAATATCTTCCAAAACCGCTTTGATACGATGATGCTACTTAGGTATTATGATGATTTGTTTACTCACCGACCATGACCCCAGGGGGTGGGGGTGGTGGAGGGTTCATCATTCCCGGCTGCTGACCTGGATAGGGATGTGCATACTGCGGCTGTGACATGGGCGGGGTTCCATACTGTGGGGGCGGGGGGCCTGAATGATACTGAGGGGGTGGGGAAGTATTTATAACCCCAGTCCCTGGATAGGAGGGTGGGGGAGGATGATCCGATTTGAGTGGATCAGCCATACTGTGGTAAATAATGTCCTGCTTGTTGAAGCAAAGTCCTAGAATAACATAAAAAAAATAAATTCATGCAACTATTTCAATGATTGGCCTTGCCCCCCCCCCCCCCCCCCCCCCTTTTTTTTTGGGGGGGGGGAAGGGTATTGTTAGCCTGGCCTTCCAGGCTGTCTGAACCAAAAAGCAAATATGAAACATGTTTTTGCTATTATGCATTCTGTATCGGAGGCATTTTTAGCTAAATAACTATATGAAAACATTATGAAAAAATAAAGTTAACTAGGGTGAAGTGGCTGGCCTTCTGCCAACCACGGAGTCGAATCTTAGGACAGCAGTGGGTGTTGAAATCTGTAAACTTGGTATTATCGCCCGCTAAACAGAGTGAGGTGCGGTGACAGTAAAATATTGCTGGATTATATATTTGTAAAATATTGTTAGAAACCCCATCGTAGTCTCACGTTTTCATCACTCTGTGGGTGTACAACTACCAGCATTTGATATTTTATTTGTTTTATATATTGCGAGAAGACAGAGTGAGGTGCGGCGACAGTAAAATATTGCTGGATTATATATTTGTAAAATATTGTTAGAAACCCCATCGTAGCCTCACGTTTTCATCACTCTGTGGGTGTACAACTACCAGCATTTGATATTTTATTTGTTTTAAATATTGCGAGAAGACAGAGTGAGGTGCGGTGCAGTAAAATATTGCTGGATTATATATTTGTAAAATATTGTTAAAAACACCATTGTAGCCTCACGTTTTCATCACTGTGTGGGTGTACAACTACCAGCATTTGATATTTTATTTGTTTTAAATATTGCGAGAAGACAGAAAGATTATATATTTGTAAAATATTGTTAGAAACACCATTGTTGCCTCACGTTTTCATCACTGTGTGGGTGTACAACTACCAGCATTTGATATTTTATTTGTTTTAAATATTGCGAGAAGACAGAAATATTGCTGGATTATATATTTGTAAAATGTTGTTAGAAACCCCATCGTAGCCTCACGTTTAGAAACCCCATCATGACACCTTCTAGGACATACAAAAGCGCCTAGCCTTCTAGTGGTTGAATGTAGATATACGGAGTTTGAATATTTTCATTGTCTCTGCCAGAGGTGATCTCGATTTTGATTGGCTAAACAAAAAATGTATAGTACTACCGTGACGTCACTTCATTCATTAATTTCTTTGCGGTTTATTTGTTTGACAAATAATTGAGTACACGTAGATGGGCAGACAGCAAATTTACATTAACAGTGACTGCGTGATAAACCCTGCAGACGAATAAATTAATTGGGGTTTAAGGTCTAGAAACCAGCAGACGAAACCGTTAAAAAAGACTCCTTCGAGTAGGCCATTACAATGGCAAACACAATAGTTTCTAGGACATACGGGTCCTTGGAGAAAGCCAGACGAAGTGCTAGACAAGCTTTTTACTTTATAAAATATAACTGAATAAAAGCATTAAAAATCTTCAAAATGGCAGAGTGTATAGTATAGACCTTAATGTACCGATATGTGAACAAATATTATGAAGAATTTGATATTTAAGGGCTTAAACGGCCCTTTTAAAATTGCGACCGCAACTCAGTACATAACTCGAATCAAAGATTCGACTAATTATAATGCAATCAAACAGTTGTGTCTGTGCTCTACATATAAACGCCTGTGGTAAGGCTAGGATATTATATTCATGTCTGTTTGTTTTTTCTGCATGTATAACTTGTACTGGATTAGTATCTTATTGTAATACAAGTTGGGGTCTCTCATGGCTTGGTCCTGCACAAAGATGATGTGGATCCAGATAAAAAATCCAGAATTTTTTCGGAGATTTTTTTGCCAATGTCTGGTTTCTGATCCCCAGGAGTTGGTTTGTGCTCTGTCTGACACTTAAAGCAACCATTTATCTTTAAACCATAATCCAGCAATAAACATCTGTTCTACCTTGATTGTTACATATATGGGCAGTTGGGCACTGTGTCTGTGTATTGTTTGATCTAAGCTTTATTTATATATGTTACAGTAAATATGTGAAATCAGTAAATACGCGTATTAACTGAAAATTTCAGTAAATACGCGTATTTACTGCGTATTCCCTAAAATTTTCAGTAAATGCGCGTATTTACTGATTTATGACCTGTGTTATTTCACAACTTTACTGGTTTGACTTTCAGTAAATATGTCAATGAAACTTTGATGTTCACTGATTGTAAGTATATTATATTGATCAAGTGAACTTAGTATTCGCTGGCTATTAAGGAAGGCTACTTGTGTCTGAGAACTAAAATCAAGTGGATATAAACTACTTGTGTTGTGAACTTTTACTGGAGTGAACTGGATACATTGTCTGGATAGATTTGCTGTACTTCAGACATTGTGCATTCATATAACAGAGAGTGGATTTACTGCATTTTGGACATTATCCATATCTTGGAGTGGACAGTACAGTTGTGCAAACTCTCTGAATATCTCTATACACACAATTTGTGTGATTGGATATCAAAGGGATCACAGGATAAGGACATTTAGTGTAACTGAACACTGAACAGATCACAGGATACAGATATCTGTGTGTTAGTGGACACCGGACGGATCACTGGACAGATCACAGGACAGACTGCTGGATACAGTAGACAAACTTAAATGTCAGTTACAGTAGCCAGGTCAGATTGGTTCATTGTTGTATCATTGTATGTACTATTAAGAGCATACCAGTTGACTGTAATCATTATTTTTAACTGTTAAATAAATTTGTTAAGTTAAACTTTTTGTCTTTTCCTGTTGCAACTTAAAAGCAACCAGTAATTGCTTGCCTCATGACCGTAACATTGATGTATACAAAATTTTAAAACCAAAATGTTAAATAATGTTAAAAATAAGGAATTTTATGCTAAAAAAGAACAATGGTATGACAAATTCAATCAATAACTGGATTTATCCATGTTATTAATGTTTATTTATTTTGGGTTTTAATGTCGCTTTCAAGTTTGAATACTGTATAGGTGATATGATGACAAGTAGAGCTGTTATCATTAGCGATTTCTGTAGATCGATGCTCACCTGTTAGATGCGAGTTGAACTCGAGTAAATGACACAAATATAAATAAAATAACAATGTTCGAATATTGTCATCAAGGGATCTGCCATTAACATGTTTAGTACCATTTTATTGCAAGGAAATATATTTTGTTGCCGGTTAAATTGTGCAGATATGTATGAGCACTTCATGGAACAGCCAAGTAAATAAGGGAAATAAAAACACGACCATTGCTCATTGATTTTTTATGTCTTTATGGTTAGATAAATTGCAAAAGTGCTGGTTTGTAACAAGATTAGTAAATCATAATTTATTTCTTAAAAACTCGAGTTTAAATTGCGTAAATTGATGTGATCCCGAAATATCGCCCACCGAGTTACGACTCGAGTTTCGGTCAACTCATTACAGCACTAATGACAAGTAGTTTTAAGGGCAGAGGAAACCAGTACATACAGTTGGTCAAGGTTCTGACTGTAAACTGTTGACCATAGGTAAGAAACTACCAACTTTCTCACATGGATCTTTGGCTTGAACAGATATGTTATTTATAGAAATAAACAGTATCTTAACAGATTTACCTGGTTTGCTAACCTGTGCTAACTCCGTTTCTTAATCCGGCCAGTGTGTTTTGGAATATCCAGCCACCCTGTGAGGCTCTTACAACCCTAATTTTTCTTGTTCCATAAAGCTACTATTTTACAGAGAATGCATAATTAAACCAACACAAATTATAGCCAACAGATAATGAAGCATATTACCAGTGTTTACAGACTCTCCTATTTCTATATGCGACTGACAATATCTCATATTGTTCCATCAACAATACAATGAATCATATTATTGCAAGTCATGATGAGTAATTGAGTTTCCAGATGCAAGATAATTAATGCTACATGACTACAGTGCCACCAAAGCTCCAATGTCACCCTACATACTTCACCATAGAAATGCCACAAATGCTCCCTCCATATTAAATGCCCTCCCCCAGCCCCTCTACTTTGTGATTCTGAAAAAAATATAGAAGTTTCACTGCACACCCAATTGATAACCACTAACAGGAAATAAAAAAAAAAAATCTTAGAAAAAAAAATTCCGTTTTGATCAAGTTCAACTTAAAATCTACAAAAATAGGTGAAAAAAAATTATAACTTAATTCGGGTTTTACGTCGCTTTCAACACTGTACAGATCATATCATGACGGGTAGTTGGAAGGGCAGAGGAAACCAGTACATACAGTTCGTCAGGGCTCTGTACTGTAAACTGCCAACCAACGGCAAGCAACTACCAGCTTTCCCACTTGAATCCGTGCCGGGAACCGAACCCCGGCCTCAGAGGTCAGAGGCGAGAGTGTTACCATTCTGCCACCATATAACTTCTTCAGATTTAAGGCTTGTTACTAATACTTTATGTTCTCCCATGATTATACATACTGGCAATCAATATACAGGTTGTAACATGTCTATTTATCGCCCTCCAGACTTAAGAGTTGCTTTTATCTGTAATAGTAACCTTGCTTTTGAAAAATGCATCATCCCTGGGTTATTTATACAGTGAAATACGGTATGTGCAGTTGTCTCTGATGATTTTGCAATTTGAGTCTTCAGGTGGTAGAAACATTTTTCAGTTGATGGGTGTGATTTCCCTTCACCGTGAACACATCTCGTTTTTCATATATTTTAATGTCAATAGCTAAAAATAACAAGTGTGTCATACCTTTGTCATCATCAATCTACTAAATATTATTCACCTAATATTTCTAAAAATATTTCAAAATATTTACATTTTCACTTTCTCATTACTGAAAACTGTTTCTTCGGCTTATGGGTCTATTTTGTGAAAATGATGAGACTGTTACTGAGGTTCTATGGTTAAATCCTTCTTTTTGCCCAAGACTTAAGGTCCTAACTGTTGTGATATTTTTTTTTTATCAGAGTTCAGCACATATAAGACTTTTACAATACTTTTAGTGTTGTGTCTTTGGCTTTATAATTTACTATATAAAATAGTTTCAAATGTTAATTATGTCTATGCTATAGTATATAACTTTATAAATGACATATTAACAACAGATTATTTTTAAAAAGTTAAGTGCATCATTTAGTTAACTAGTACAAATATGATTCAATGTGACCAAATGCTATATTTTCATTTCCATGCGAAAAATTAATATGTCTTTTTTTGTATGTTACTGATAAATTTTAATAAAATGAACATCTGGGAAGCATCAGTTAATGAAACAATGACATATGTGACAAATAAACTCACAGTAAATAAATGCTCTAAAATTCATGTAATTCTTTGAAATAATGTTGTAGTTTATGTTAAGTTTCAATGATGGAAATATTGTCTTTATGTAATTATATATTTTAGAAAATCCTAACATAAAATATGCATTGGAACAGTTTTAAGTTTAGAGCGATCTGAAAAATTATCAAAAATTATTGTGAATTTTCCATTCCCTGCATAACCACAAGTATTTTATACAGTTAACAGTCTGCCTAATAAATTATTTAGTTGCTTACACTTGGCACAAAATAGAATATTGACAATTAATTAAAAGTTGGTTGTCCTCAGAAACGCTTGTACATTTCCAGAAATTAACCATTCCATATAAGGTGAAGTTGATGTCTTGATGATAATTATGGAGAATGCTGATTCCATGTTATTTTGTGCCATCTTAAAGACAAGAAGGAATTGTACTCTGAAAGGTCAATTAATTTTACTTTTCTGTGGTTAAACAGAAACTATAAACTAATTTTTATAACTTTCACCACACCAAACAAGTGAAAATAAGTATTTTGTGGTAGGGATTAGTATGTATGACTCACATAATGTACAATTCACCCTCACAGACTTTCAGTAAACAGATAATACACTGGTAATATTTGTAATGCACGACATGCCCAAGTGATGCATTACATTGTCCCCTTTAAGAACTACATACAGTACACATGAGCTCATAATGACTACTATGGTCCAACATTCAGGGGGTTCCAGCAGTATTTTATATTTTATAAACAGAAATACATCCCATTGCCACTGATAAGGCCATGATCTATGGCTAAATTGCAGGCCAATCCTCCCAATGCCCCCTTCGACAACATTCCAAGGGAAATTCCAAGTTGGACTGAAGTGTCTGTTTCAGGATATACCTATGTTGGGACAACTTTTTCCATGCAAGCAGTATTTCCAACTGATAGGTACTTTACTAGGTAGATTTTAAGTTATTTTTAACCCAAAACCACAAAAAAGATGAAAACCTATAGACAGGAGTAGTAAACTAAGTGCCACACCAAGCAATTTTTCCTCTTTATCGGGACGATTGAATTACGGACTCATTTCCACTCAAACGTTTCTTCTGTATATTGGATCCAGGACAAAATGCCTGTTCACAAATCACAAGGGAATTACAAGGGAGGACAAAATGCCAGTTTTGGGGGCGCAGGTACTCCATTCAGGGAGGACAAAATACTGGTCTCATCAAAAGATTGACATAATTTTCTTGTCTCTTTTTTGTCTACTGGCATTCTGTCCACCGCTGTTTACGACCTGGTGAAAAAAAAAAAAAAAAAAAAATGGCATCAAAGATGCCCATACCCTAGACTTTCCTCAAGTCCTTTTGTCTTAGGTATTATATGAGGACTGAATGACTTTCTGGCCAGAATGTGGGGCTGACAAAAGTTGGTATTTCATCCCTCAGTAATGTGACGTCCCCACCCATCATGACGGGTTCATAATGATTCCATGTATGTCAGATTTGGTGGAATAAGAAATACAAAGACTTGGAGCAAGTCTACCAATACCCCATAGCCTGGGGAAATAGTTTTCAACACTATGAGATATAGAAGTAGTGAAACAGTACAAAGATCTGGATACTTTCCGAGTAGTATCAGTTCTATAGCTCCAAATAATGTTTATGTAGAGAAAATAACATCTAAAAGAGAGAAAATGTATGTAAAGATAAAGTATTAAAACATGATAATTCAATAGCAAGATGACTGCATTAATCAGTAAACTAAAAATTATGAAGCTATAAAATTTATTAATTGGAGAATAGCTGTCAATGGAAAAAACACAATTATGTAAAAGTGCATGTAATAATCAGTTACAGAAATCCATATATCTTTGTCATAAGAGAAAGATGTCTCAGATATGGCAGGTGAACACTAGTGGGTGGACGATTAGACGTGTGCTCGATTAATCGTCGTTGACAGTGTAGAATCGCGGTCGGTCACTGACATTTTCTAATGATCGATTATTAAGCTTATATCTTACCTTTCCTGATTTATATCAATATCCACGTATTTTAACAATATTTTAGGTGTTTTTACTTAATAAACTGACAGTTTTGTCTTGAATTTCAAGTTTGTTTATGTCTACCGCCATATTTACAGGAAGTGGGTGCTTTTGGTAGATTCTAAATGTCGGAACACCGTTATTCTTACCGGATTGACCTATACTTTATCCCGGAAAGTGTTTCTTAAATAATACACAATGGAGTAAAATAATCGATTATGGGTCGATCATAGCTCGGAAAAATGGACGAATAATCGACCATGAAAATTGAAGGATGCAATTCCCAACACTAGTGAACACACTTGGCAGAGCCAAAGTTAAAGGTCACACCATGATGTCACACAGGTCACACCCCCTAACCAATATCCCTATCAAGTGTCAACCTTCTACACCTTATGGAATCCAAGAAATAGCCCAGACAAGATCTGAAAACACATGGTCACTATGACAAGGTCAAAGCAACGTCACACCATGATGTTGCAGACCTACAACCCCTATAACTAATGTCCCTACCAAGTATCAACTTCCTACACCTTACGGTTGCCGAGATATAGCCCAGACAAGATTTTATAGTTTAAGGTCACTACGGCAAGATCAAAGGTCAAATCAAGGTCACACCATGATGTTGCACACCTACACTCCCTAACCAATGTCCCTACCAAGTCTTAACTTATTATACACCTTACAGTTGCTGAGATATAGCCCGGACAAGATTTTATAGGTCAAGGTCACTATGGTAATGTCAAATCAAGGTCACACCATGACGTTGCACACCTACAACCCCTAACTAATGTCCCTACCAAGTATAATCTTCCTACACCTTATGTTTGCCGTGATATAGCCCGATCAAGATTTTCAAACTCAAGGTCACTGCGGCAAGGTCAAATCAAGGTCACACCATGATGTTGCACACCTACATCTCCTAACCACTGTTCCTAGCTTAAAGTTTCTGAGACACAGGCGGGAGAAACTTCTTCCTGCCGTCCATCCGCCCACCCATCCGGACACCATGGGTGAAAACAATACCTTGACAGTTGACAGTCCTTAAGGGCTGTGGGGTAAAATAACTTATAAAAAATGCATCCAAAATTTTATAGAAACTCCAGAAATTTCACTTTCATGTGAGTTACTCTATATACACTATAATATGTAGAGTACAGTATATATGTCGGCTGCACTACTGTAGTTATGCAATACCAGCTAGAGTATTTGATCATTGTTCTACAGTAATTTACTAGTGAAATGATCTATCTGACAATTTCAGGACAGAAAAAGCATTAATAGTTACCTGTGGATGTTCAAATACCTGGAAAACTATCCAAATACAATGAACGTAATATTAAATGATTTCTCTTTTGGCTTCTGACAAATTTGTAAACAAACAAGCATCAAGGTAAACATTGGAGGTAAACATATGGCTGTGGTTCCGGTGAATGGATGCTGAGGAAGAAAAAATCAATACTTTCCTCACCGCTAAAACCAGAATATAGCAAAATTGTGCCGAATCGAAATTTCACGTATATATTACTACACGTGTCTATTGTACTTGGTGATACTTTTCACAATCGTTTGTTGATAAAAATAGGAGTTATATTTAATATAACGTCAGCTTACATTATTAGAATTGTAAATGCAAGGGTATATCTCTGTAAAAATATGTTATGATAGTACAATTATGATAGAACGGCACAAGTTTAAGAGTTTACATAATTGAATCACTCAGAGCTCCTTATACCTGAGTATAAAAAAACAAGGTAAATTGTGCCCTCATTTAGAGCTCAGGCAGGTACAGTGTATGTATCTTGAAATGGATGTCTTAAATATTAAATTTACCATACTCACGCGAGACTTGTTTTTCCCTCCCGAGAAAAAAAAATCTCGCGAGAAAATGTATCTTTACAATGTGGTGACGCCATAAGAGTTTTGGCTACTTAATTGTGTTCGTATGACGTCATGTAAGTCAACCTACGTCACTTAATTAGTCTTGTATTGTTTCGTCATACAAAATAGACTGCATTTTAAATTACCTTCAAATCCCACCAACAAAATGATTTTTTTCTCGGCAGACCGCTGAACAACAACAATAACAAGATTGACATAACATCAGATTAAAGAAAGAATGTGTGCATGATATATACAAGGGGACAGCCTGAATGAACTCCCTAGATCATATGGATAAAATGAGTCGTCCTATTTAAAAGTTAAAAAATTATATGACTGCCATGTCCATATATAATTAGGCTGTCCTCTGCTGTAGGTTTTAAGTCCTTCTCGGAAAAGTGAGCAAGCAGGACAAATTTTAGGAGGCAGTCCACTAGCAGATCCAGGTGGGGGGGGGGGGTGTGTGTGTGTGTGTGTGTGTCAGGGGGTTCAACCCCCCCCCCCCCCCCCCCCCCCCCCCCCTTGAAAAATAATGTAAAGGGGTTCAACCCAAAGTACAAAATTATTTCTTGGCAGTGGTGTTAAATTTACAGGAAATGCACTCTATTTTTACCAAAAATTAATTTTTTTCCAGGGGGGCATGCCCCCCGACCCCCCTTAGTTATAATATGCCTGATGTGAACCCCCACCTTACATAAAGGCTGGATCCGCCCCTGCAGTTCATTCCAAAGACTGGGAGCAGTTATGGGAAAAGCTATTATATTGAAATGATTTTTTTTTTTCATATCATTTGTAAATTGAATGATCGCAAGTCAGAATCCTGTAAAGAAGGCTTTAAACATGTCTTCTATATCTGGTGTTATTCTGTCTGTTTGTATGTTAGCAAGATTATGATAAAAATACTCCACAGATTTATATCAAATTTCACAATAGTTGGAATTTGGTGGAACTTGATCTGATTTTGGGAATGACCCACAACCAAATTTGGATCCACATTGTCCTAAAGGTGGACCTTGTGCAAGGTCCTTCCTTATAGTGCATTAAGATTCTCTGAGAGCTTTTCCCTCCAGAAGGAAGTCCCAGTGAGAGTGTAAAATCCAGACTGTTGTAAAATGCACTCATTTATTGTCTCGGAAAAAAAACCCCACAGTAAAGACTTGTGAGCAAGTCTATCCTAAAAGGATTTTTATCATTGCAGTCATAAGCAATAGTGAAAGTGCTGGGTCTTCGCTGAGGCATGTGGCCTCCCAGTGTTCTTGTATTTACTTGTGTATAAAGTAAGGTCAGGGTCCAAACAATATGAAGCAAAACTAAATCAAGAATTCAATCAAACAAGCTGGCTGTTTTGAACAAGTATGTGTAATTGATGAAGAACCAGTTTATTATTAATTCAATCCTTCATTCGGGAGTATATTGTGACGGATCCGAGCGGCATAAATATCTCATACTCTGGCGCCCAACTGGACGGTCTGTCCAGTCCATAAATTCTCTAATTTTCCCACCTGTACAGGAATTTTCCAGACTCACTACTGAGTCTCAAACAAGGCTTACTCAAGCCTTCAGAATCATCAGCACCTCCAGGACGTCTCCAAGTACTGAAACAGATTCTTCATCAGACACCTCCATGCAGGAGATCCAAATGTCAGAAACAGATTCTTCATTGAACCACCAGACATCTCCAGGATCCCCAAGTGTCTTAAAACAGCTTCACTGCTGAATCTTGTGATACCTTCCAGGACAACCCCATGTCAGAAACAGATTCCTGTAGAGAATCACCGGACATCTCCAGGATTTCCAAGTATCATTTAACAGGTTCACTGCTGAACCTCATTACACCTCATAGGACATCCAAATGTCAGAAACAGATTCCTGTGGAGGATCACCGGACATCTCTAGGATTCCCAAGTATCATTAAACAGGTTCACTACTGAACCTCATTATACCTCACAGGATATACAATTGTGGGAACTGCATGATCCTGGTTGCAAATGTGAGTGCAAATCTTCATCTGCAACAATTCTTATTGTATGTTTTAACTAAAGAAAGTTACAGAACAGGAAGCAAGCAAGCAAGCAAAATCAAGGGATATATAGAACCATTCACATTTATTAATAGGCAATTGAATAATATATATAAATCATTATCATGGAATTGAAATTATCAGGTAATTATTATAACATACCATTGACCAGAAGGTTGTGATTATAATAATTAGCCCAACTACATCTAGGACAAGTAGATAACTAATAATAACCATAACATGGCTACTGACACTATTGCCGACTACTAAGGACTATGTCTGGCTTTAAGAACTGGCATTCTACTGCTCGGTGATAAGGGATGTTAGTTAGTACTGCCAGCTACTATTGGTGGCTACTGGTGGCTATTAATGGCTACTGGCATCCCACATGGATTAATAGGGTTTAAGGGGCTATTGGCGGCTATATTGGCGGCTACTGGCGGCTATAGATGGCTACTGGTGACTATATATGGCTGGTCATGTTATAGTTCAATATATGTGGCTATTGGCGGCTATATTGGCGGCTACTGGCGGCTGTAGGTGGCTACTGGCATCCCACATGGATGGATGGGGTTTAAGAGTTATTTGGCGGCTATATTGGCGGCTACTGGCGGCTATGGATGGCTACTGGTGACTATATATAACTGGTCATGTTATAGTTGAATATATGTGGCTACTGGCGGCTATATTGGCGGCTATAGGTGGCTACCGGCATCCCACATGGATGCATGGGGTTTGAGGGTTATTTGGCGGCTATATTGGCGGCTATTGGCGGCTATAGATGGCTACTGGTGATTATATATGGCTGGTCATGTTATAGTGAATATATGTGACTACTGGCAGCTATATTGGCGGCTATAGGTTGACACCCTCTGGCTGAAACCAGTATTCACTGCTGAATACATGGCTTCTCCCCTGCTGCACACCTTATGGCTGCTAGTTGGCTGCTGGTGGCGGCTCCTGCTTCTCTTCTGTCTTCTCAGCTCCTTCTTCCTTGGTGTGGATGGTGGAATTCACTACTGAATTCTGACGAATCCGACAATCTGCGGCTCTTATATTTACTTTGCGAGAGGTCACATGACCAGTGGGACGATACTGAGAATGAACTGGAGGGGTGATAGCTTTTAAACTTAAAGCCAGCATTCACGTAAATTATGTCTACTATTATGCAACATTGCCTAAATTAATAGTTTAACATCATATTCACACACATATAAAATAAATATTACAAACTCCATGCATAAATTCAAATACTTTACTTACTCCAATTATTTTTAAAAGCTTTAACCCCCGGCTGAAGTTTATATGACGTCACAAATCTCCTCAATCACAGATGATTCATTGATTCATACAAATATAACCTAAATGCCACAGAAAACACCAAATATCATGAGGTTGTTTTTCGCAAGTTCTAGAGTTAAGTAGAAGGTAAGATTGATAAAATCCCCTATTTTCGCCCATTCGTAATCGTGACGGCCGTCGGACCGTAACACTCCCCCCTACTAAGATTAAAGCGTCCCGCTTAATCCCTACAAGTTTTAGTACTCATTAACACCAGATTATTAACATCAAATTAACTTTCATTTAACAAAATTATGTCAAACAAACCAAAAAGATGCAGTTAAACAATACTGCAGTAAGGGTTAAATCACTGAATTACTTTCATATTTACATGAAATGCTACAAAACAATACCAACAAGTGAAACTATGGTCTATAGTTACAGTTCATGCATAGTGTGGATTTGAAATATACCAATGAAAAGTAAAAGAGTACATGAGATAAAACACTGCAAATTAAGAGCTCAGACTTGTCAACATATATACATGCAATACTACAACAGAACCATCGGAACAACAAAATTATACTTTATAATTATAGTCCATTCATGTAGTGGTAGTTTTAAATGTAACAAAAATTACAGATAGAACCCAAACTTCTAAAAGTCCTTTCATCCTTTAAATTAAGCAATCATTTATACTAACAAAGTTCTTGGTTTTCAATTTAGCTTTTAATCACTGTCACTGTCACTCATGATGCTACTCATTTCAGATGCACGGCTCGATGTGGAAGCCACTGAGGGTGGTCCTAATTGGGTCGCTCTCCTCATTGAAGGTTGGTCTACCTTTGCCACAATGTGGATCACGGGAGGCGGGCAACGAGCGCAATTTACCAGGATTTCCTTGGTTTTTATCACTTCACCATTTGGCTTCTTGACGCAACGCCTTATATGTATGTGGGTGGGGATTTTTATCCCATGGGGGCAGTGTGTTTCCAGATAAGAAGGGGTATGGAATAGAGGCTGGCTTTGGGGTGGGGGCATGACAGAAGTAAAGGGCGGATTAGGTTCAGCAGGTGGGATTTCCTTCCGTGGTGAGTACTGTGATGCTGTAGACTCACAGTTTGGTATATACATGTCCCCTTCATGATGTACACTTACTGGTATGCCTCCAGGATATTCAGAGGCTTCCTGTTCGACAGCCAGTTTCGGAACCTCGGCTGCTTCAGTTGCTTGCACAGCTAGTCCCAGGACTTTCACATCTTCCCTTGGGACATAGACCTCTGTGTTTGACACAGATGAGTTTTCCTCTTGTGCCTCCACCTCATGCACTGCAGATGTGGCAGTAAGTGCCTCTTCGGGAGGGGGCAAGATGGATGCCATGGCCTGCTCAATCTCGTTAGGTTTTTCGGTCTCAACTTCACCCCCAGCTCGAGTTATTAGAGTGTCCAACCTCCGGAACAACGTTGGGCTGTCTGCTTGAATGCTGTCACCAGCTTGGTGTGGAGATTTCAGTGGGGAAATTGGTTTTCCAATCAGTGGCTCTTGCACTGAGGCATTGTTGATCTCCTTTGTCACTTGCTTGGGCATTTCCCTCGGAGTGGTATCTTCTGGGACGTCCTCTCTCTTCACCCTCTTTTTGTCAGGTGATCGATGGACTGATGGGACAGTTGTTATCAGGGTCTTGTCTCTCAACATTTCTCCAACTTTCTCCGGGTGGTTATTCACTATGTGGTGCCTAATAAGGTCATCCACCCTGCTTCTGATTTTGTTGCAATAAGGGCACTGTACCCTGTGCCCTTCACCATGACAATTGCGTACATGCCTCTTCAGATTGGCCTTGGCTGAAAAACTTTTGTTGCATACTTGGCACGTTAGTAGACTTGGCATCTACAAGAAAAGAAAGAAAAAAAAAACAAAAACATAAGTCTTGGGCAGCTTGAGTGGGGATTTGGGTGAGAACCTGTGCTGCATTGATGTACCTTCTTGCATTCTTACCTAGCTGCATTCTTATCTAGCAGACAACTTGACTATGTGGGTACAGCAAAAGTTTAACTGAATCAGATTTCTTCAATAAGTCTCCTGGGTGGCCTGCTTATCCTTTCTGAGCGACGACAGCTACCTCTTGGAGTCACCCTTGTGCTTTGACCTTCATCTGGCTCCTCTGACCCTTGCACATCAAGCTGATCCACACATCCTTCAGGTTGGTCTTGAGGGCCCTTCTCAGCTACCATGACTTCCTGTTTCTTGGTGTTGTCAGCCTCTTCATCTGTCTCAGTATCACTATCTACCAGCTGGATTCTTCTTTTTATCCTGCACTAGAGTCTCCTTCCAGGTTTCCTTGTTCGAGTAGCACCTCTGGTTCTACTTCGGGTATCCACGGGATTCTCTCTTGTCCATCAGCTAGTTTCAATCTATTAAAATGGATGATCTTGCATGCTGATCTGGTCGACCTCTGCACTCTGTAAAGAGCATCACTCAGTTTATTTATGACCAAGAATGGACCATCCCAATACTTCTGCAGCTTTGGACTTAGCCCTTTCTTCTTACATGGGGTGTAGACCCATACAAACTGGCCTCGTTTGTAGCCCTGTGATGTGGCCTTTAGGTCATACATCTTCTTTTGCCTTTCCGCACCCTTCTTCAAGTGAATTCTTGCCCACTCATGTCCAAGTTTCAATTTGTCCTGCAATTCAGCTACATATTCTGATCCATAGGTGGCTTCTTTAACTTCTAGCGGTCCACCAAACAGCAAATCTATTGGCATATTCACTTCTCGACCCATCATCATCTTGTTTGGCGATACACTGGTGGTTTCCTGTATAGTGGAACGATATGCCATCATCACCATTGGCACATGGACATCCCAATCTCTTTGATGATCCTTCACAAACAGACTCAGCATACTAGCTAAAGTTCTGTTAAACCTCTCTACCATACCATCACTTTGGGGATGATAAGCACTTGTTCTAGTTTTGCTTATGTCCAACAGATGGCACATTTCGCAAAACAGCTGTGACTCAAACTGTGCCCCTTGATCTGTCAAAACCTGTAATGGTGCACCAAAGCGGCAAATGAATTCATTCACCAATTTCTTGGCAACAGTGACTGCTTCTTGGTTACGCATCGGATAGGCTTCTGTCCATCTGGTGAAGTAGTCTGCTACAACCAAGATGTACACATTTCCCCTCGAGGTCCTGGGCAGTGGTCCTAAAATATCCAAGGCAACTCTCTCCATGGGACACCCAACTGTATAGGATTGCATCTGGGCCTTGTTCGTTGGAATTGGCATCTTTTTCTTGGCACAAGTCTCACAATTGTTACACCACCTGTTCACATCCTCCTTTAACGCCGCCGAACTCTTGCTAATGTCTTGTGCTGTCCCAAATGTGCAGCCGTGACATGGTCATGCAACATTTCAAGAATCTCTTTCCTGAGTTCTGTTGGCACGACTAATTGCCAATGCCCCATTGGTGATGTTTCTTCTTCCCAGAGTTTGTACAACACTCCATCTCTGACATAGAGCTGAGACCACAAGAACCAATATGCTTTGACTACTTCGTTGTCAGATGAGACATCCTGCCAGCAAGGCTTCCTTTGACTCGATTCTTTCAGCTTCAGTATCTTCCCAATGTCTGGATCATTTAGTTGTTTTTCTTGGATCAAATTCTGGCTCCATCCACTCACCCATGATTCTGTCTCAGCCATTGTCATCACCTTGCAAGTAGGAACTGTGTTATCCTTGTGTGCTATGGTTTGTATTATCGCAGTTTGATGTTCACCACACTGCCTGCATGGAATGCGTGACAGCCCATCAGCATTCCCATGTTGTCTCCCTGGTCTGTGCTGAATGTCAAAATCAAAAGTCGACAGGGCTTCAATCCATATGGCAACTTGTCCTTCTGGCTCCTTGAAATTAAACAACCAGTGAAGTGATCCGTGATCCGTTCTCAATAGGAACTGCCGTCCATACAAGTAATGACGGAAATATTTGACAAAGTGAACTATTGCTAAAAGCTCTTTTCTGGTCACACAATATCGACGTTCTGCTTTAGATAAACATCTACTACCATATGCAATGACATGTTCCCGTTCATCAAACTTCTGTGACAAGACAGCACCAATGGCTACATCACTAGCGTCTGTGTCTAGTATGAATTTGGCTTCTAGTTTGGGGTAGGCTAACACAGGTGCTGAAGTCAGGTGGACCTTGAGCTCCTCCTGTCTGACATGTCTCATCCCAGCTAAACACTCTGCCCTTTTCTGTCAGTCTATGCAATGGAGATGCTACTTTAGAAAAGTCTTTGATGAACCTCCTATAGTACGCTGCAAGCCCAAGAAAACAAAACTTCTCACTTCAGTCACATTGGTAGGAGTTAGCCAACCTTTCACGCTCTCAATTTTGGCTGGATCAGGAGCAACCCCTCTTTCTGAGACAATATGACCCAAGTATGTCACTTGTTTCTGGAATAATACACACTTCTGTGGTTTCAGCTTCAGTCCTGCATCTTGGAGTCTGCAGAATACTTTGCCAAGCCTGGAGATTTCTTCTTCAAAACTTTTGCCATAGACAATCACATCATCCAGATAAATCAGACAAATCTGATATTGTAGTCCAGCTAAGACCATCTCCATCAATCTTTCAAAAGTAGAAGGCGCATTGGTGAGGCCGAAAGGCATAAGGTTGAATTGGAACAGACCTTCTTTGCAAACAAAAGCGGTCTTTTCCTTGTCAGCCTGATCCATTTCAACCTGCCAATACCCTGACTGTAGATCTAAAGTACTAAACCACTTAGCACCTTCTAACTGATCAAACGACACCCTAGGTATGGGATAGGCATCACCTACAGTGACTTTGTTGAGCATTCTGTAGTCTATACAGTAGCGATAGGTTCCATCCTTCTTGCGGACCAGGACTACTGGGGCTGACCAAGGACTGCTTGATGGTTCTATCACCCCCTCTTGCAGCATCTTCTTCACCTGACCCTTTGCTTCTTCCTGTAAATGAAGGGGAACTCTTCTTGGATGTTGCCGGATTGGTCTATGGTCTCCAGTGTTGATTTTGTGTTTAATCAGGTTGGTTCTTCCAAGTTTTCCATCAGGTCCCACAAACACTTCTTGGAACTTGACGAGGACCTGTTCCAGTGACTGTTTCTGCTCTGATGTTAGGAACTGTGAGCCATTTTCTAACAGCTCTTGCAAATGTGCTGGTACACCCCTCGAAGCATTGTCTCTCTGGCTGTGTGGTTCTGGTGGAGCAGTCTCTTCATTTGGAAGGTTATGGTTGGTTTCTCTGGCCACATGTCGCACCAACACCTTTTCTATCTCAACTGGAGCATTGTGACATAGTTCTACTGGCTCTGCCACACCAACAACTGTTCCCTGGAAAAGCTTAATACTTTGTGAATGTGGATTCAAAACACGAAGAGGAATGACTCCTCGTCTGATGTCGACTAATGACCGCCCTACAAGAAGTCCATAGTTTTCCACAAACTTTGTGGTGTGCTCAACTATATTGAGTTTTGCTTCTGACCCTCTTTGTTGTGCCATTCCTCCAATTATCATCTCTGATTCTGCTGGGACAACAATGTCTTCTTTGATGGTGATTCGGCAACACTGGGGTCGACTTCCTCAGGATTGCATCGGCCTCTATATCAGCCACAATGACTTCATGGAGGACTTTCAGTGGCCCAATAGTGATTTCCATTAGGTCCTTGCCCAAGACCTCTAGTTGGCTTCCATCAGCACCACAGACATCAAATGGTACTTCCAGTAAAGAACCCTCCACACCTTGACTCAACTGTTGGAATATACCCTTAGAAATGAGGGTAACACCCGCACCTGTATCTATCAAAAATTTCAAAGGTTGACAATTAATTTCCCCTATAATCACCAACCCACGATTCCGACTAACACTCAAAATCTTTTGTGGTCTTGAAATTTCGGCTGTACCTCGACCACTAGATGCAGCCTGGTCTAGTTTGACATCTCAGTCTTGGACTCATGGGGGCAATTACGCATCACATGTCCAATTTCCCCACAATTCCAACACCTAACATTGGAACTCGGTTTTCCATCCTGTAAGTATGAAGTCTGACCTCTCATCCCTCTCTTCATTGGTTGGTCTTGAAGCTTCCTCTTCAGCTCTTCCACTGGTTTCTTCAATTCATCAATTACAGAATGGTCTTGTGATGACTTCTGTGTTGTTGCATTTGGTTTATACTGGACATCCCTCACATAACGTTTGCTTGAAGTTCTTTGCTTCTCCGCTGATTTATACGCTTCAAATTCTACAGCGGTGCATATTGCTCCATCTAAATTCTCTGGCTTTGTTTGATAAATGCGCCAGCGGATGTCAGGATCATCTATTGAATCTATGAAATAGTCCTTCCCAAGAACATCTAAGACATCAGCATTGGCACCAGGATAAGCCTGACTAACCAATTGTCTGATGTGTTGACCCAACTCAGGTAAACTCTCATTTGTTCGCCTGAGCCGATTCCGAAGTTGGACACGGTACAGCTCACTCTGGTTTTCTGGATTGAATCGTCTGCCTAATGCAGTTACCAGCTCATGATAATCTCTTCGTCTGTGAAGTGGCAAGTTGTTCATCACCTGGAATGCAGTTCCCCTCAAGCTAACACTGAGATACTGTGTGCGCTGTTGGAAGTTCCAGCCATTGATCTCACTGCATATCTCAAAGTGGGCCAAGTAATCGGGCCAAGATGACTTGCCATCGAATTGGTCAGGCATAACTTTTGGTCTCTTGTTTTGCCTGGCTTCCTCCCTGTCAACTCCAACGGCCAGTCCTGCTGGTGCATCAGCTCCCCATCTAGGGTTGTCCATCTGTTCCAGGTGGAAGGATTGTCCCCTTTCTTCTCTCCGATCTGGACAAAGATGTCTGAGACACTCCAGGGCTTCCATCCGTTGTTGGTCATCTGGTCTCTTTGGTTGCACATCACCTGAACCGCCACGTGTAGACTGAGTAAACACTTCCCCGGCTGCATTGTCAGCTACATCACTCCTCTCACCCGTTTCACTCATTATATATATCTACAATATAAAATAACTCTGCTTAAAAAAAATAAGCGCTGGATCCGCATCACTGGATTCCTAACAAACAAAGGAATCCCACTTCTGACACCAAAATGTGACGGATCTGAGCGGCATAAATATCTCATACTCTGGCGCCCAACTGGACAGTCTGTCCAGTCCATAAATTCTCTAATTTTCCCACCTGTACAGGAATTTTCCAGACTCACTACTGAGTCTCAAACAAGGCTTACTCAAGCCTTCAGAATCATCAGCACCTCCAGGACGTCTCCAAGTACTGAAACAGATTCTTCATCAGACACCTCCATGCAGGAGATCCAAATGTCAGAAACAGATTCTTCATTGAACCACCGGACATCTCCAGGATCCCCAAGTGTCTTAAAACAGCTTCACTGCTGAATCTTGTGATACCTTCCAGGACAACCCCATGTCAGAAACAGATTCCTGTAGAGAATCACCGGACATCTCCAGGATTTCCAAGTATCATTTAACAGGATCACTGCTGAACCTCATTACACCTCATAGGACATCCAAATGTCAGAAACAGATTCCTGTGGAGGATCACCGGACATCTCTAGGATTCCCAAGTATCATTAAACAGGTTCACTACTGAACCTCATTATACCTCACAGGATATACAGTTGTGGGAACTGCATGATCCTGGTTGCAAATGTGAGTGCAAATCTTCATCTGCAACAATTCTTATTGTATGTTTTAACTAAGGAAAGTTACAGAACAGGAAGCAAGCAAGCAAGCAAAATCAAGGGATATATAGAACCATTCACATTTATTAATAGGCAATTGAATAATATATATAAATCATTATCATGGAATTGAAATTATCAGGTAATTATTATAACATACCATTGACCAGAAGGTTGTGATTATAATAATTAGCCCAACTACAAGATAAGATTATGAATACCATCTAGGACAAGTAGATAACTAATAATAACCATAACATGGCTACTGACACTATTGCCGACTACTAAGGACTATGTCTGGCTTTAAGAACTGGCATTCTACTGCTCAGTGATAAGGGATGTTAGTTAGTACTGCCAGCTACTATTGGTGGCTACTGGTGGCTATTAATGGCTACTGGCATCCCACATGGATTAATAGGGTTTAAGGGGCTATTGGCGGCTATATTGGCGGCTACTGGCGGCTATAGATGGCTACTGGTGACTATATATGGCTGGTCATGTTATAGTTGAATATATGTGGCTATTGGCGGCTATATTGGCGGCTACTGGCGGCTATAGGTGGCTACTGGCATCCCACATGGATGGATGGGGTTTAAGAGTTATTTGGCGGCTATATTGGCGTCTACTGGCGGCTATGGATGGCTACTGGTGACTATATATAGCTGGTCATGTTATAGTTGAATATATGTGGCTACTGGCGGCTATATTGGCGGCTATAGGTGGCTACTGGCATCCCACAAGGATGGATGGGGTTTATATGGCTATTGGCGGCTATATTGGCGGCTACTGGCGGCTATAGGTGGCTACCGGCATCCCACATGGATGCATGGGGTTTGAGGGTTATTTGGCGGCTATATTGGCGGCTATAGATGGCTACTGGTGATTATATATGGCTGGTCATGTTATAGTGAATATATGTGACTACTGGCAGCTATATTGGCGGCTATAGGTTGACACCCTCTGGCTGAAACCAGTATTCACTGCTGAATACATGGCTTCTCCCCTGCTGCACACCTTATGGCTGCTAGTTGGCTGCTGGTGGCGGCTCCTGCTTCTCTTCTGTCTTCTCAGCTCCTTCTTCCTTGGTGTGGATGGTGGAATTCACTACTGAATTCTGACGAATCCGGCAATCTGCGGCTCTTATATTTACTTTGCGAGAGGTCACATGACCAGTGGGACGATACTGAGAATGAACTGGAGGGGTGATAGCTTTTAAACTTAAAGCCAGCATTCACGTAAATTATGTCTACTATTATGCAACATTGCCTAAATTAATAGTTTAACATCATATTCACACACATATAAAATAAATATTACAAACTCCATGCATAAATTCAAATACTTTACTTACTCCAATTATTTTTAAAAGCTTTAACCCCCGGCTGAAGTTTATATGATGTCACAAATCTCCTCAATCACAGATGATTCATTGATTCATACAAATATAACCTAAATGCCACAGAAAACACCAAATATCATGAGGTTAAAATAAAATAAGATGAATTTAAGCTTTAATACGCTGTTTTTCGCAAGTTCTAGGGTTAAGTAGAAACTAAGATTGATAAAATCCCCTATTTTCGCCCATTCGTAACCGTGACGGCCGTCGGACCGTAACAATACTACCTGTGACTGTATATTTTGAAATGTTTGTAATTGTTTTCGAGTGGACATCGAGATTAGTAGGAAAAAAAATTGTACCAGATTTTTATTGCAATAAAGATGTACAATTATAAAAATACAAGGGGAAATATAAATGCACTATTTATTGTACAAAATATAAAGATTTTGAAATCCAAGTACAAAGACCCTTTGCTGTTTAACAGAATATGCAAATGTTAACTATAATAATATGAGTCCATATGTCACAGAAATCAGGAATAAGCCGCAGCAATGTGGGAAAATATACAGGATTAACAAAACATTTCAAAAAGTTTGTGACCAATTAACTCATTACATAAGTATGTTGACACTGCTTCTATAAGTTTTGTCCCATAACAACCCATCGATGAATACTAGGGGAAATATTGCAAGTTAAAGGATATCAGATTTGCTCACACAAGATCAGATTTTTACAATATATTTGTTTTTCTTAAATCTGCGACCTTTAAGTACACATAACATATGCATTAAGAGAACGTTCTTGAGGTAAAATTCAACAGTAGAAATTACTAATAAATTTTCTACTTGAATTCACGACCCCCAAATTGGAGGAAACCTGGAATATGCAGTCAAAACTTTCCAAATTTATTCTATTATCTCCACCATGGAGAATATGTAATTCTTGGTGTGCTTTTGTTCATTTGTATGCAAAAATAACTCGTAAAGTTATGGATTTTGATGACATTTTCAGGAAATGTCGACCATGGGCACAATGAGCAGAATATTAATTTTTTTCTTCTTGGTGTTCTGGATGACTGTCTGAATCCAGGAATGTTTAAACAGATATTTTATCATTACACTCATTAGCCATATTGAAAATATTGAGCTGTGCTGTGGTTTATTTCTACTATCATAATGGCTACCGTATGGCTACCGTTGCCCTCCATCTTATATGACAACCAACTGTTGATGACTTTTCTATAATCTCTTTGATGCCAAATTGAGACGTTGGGCTAAGTTACCTCAGTTAGCACGGAGTTCGTGGTATAAAAGAAATGAACAAGGCCAAATGGACTAGTGCGAGCAGCAAAGCCATCATAGACATGACTAGTGCACTGAGGCGGTCAACATCCAAGTACTAATGTAGCCCATTGCTGCTTAACTTTAGTGTAGTCATCCCACTACGCCATAATTCATGAAAGTCTGAGAGACCAAAAAAAAAAAACAAGGCCAAAAGGTGTTTTGGTCCCCTAGAGCCAGCGCAAAGCCATCAGAGATACGAGTAGTGTACTAGAATTTATGAAAGTCTGGCGACACAAAGAAATTCCAACTGAGACAAATCCCACAGCTGGTCTAGAACTCAGACGGTCACCCATCCAAGTACTAACATAGCCGATTGCCACTTCCTCACAAATGATGAAAGTCCGGAAACAAAAAAAAAGTGATCGGTAGGAGTGTGGGCTCTTTTGAGGCTCGCGCTTAAAAAGTGATCGTGAACCTTACTAGAGCTCATGTTTTAAAAATGGACTGGAAATCAGGGTTATGAAATGATATATGAACCTTTTGAGTAATTGCTGGATTGTACATGTACTCGATTTACCTCCATCGTTTTCATTGGATGTTGTTAATAAAATATACATATATATATATATCACAACATCCTGCAGAAGACTGTGTTCACAATCATTCTCTATATTCACTAACGCATTGCACATCAATGCAGTGACATTCTACAATGATAATAGACTTTGGAACAGAAGAAAAGTGTGCATACACCAGTTATTTCGATTTTGTCTTCCATCATCACAAGTGTGGTTTAGTGTCTCAAGAAGCAACACTTGCATTGAAAAAAAAGATTCTCTTGACAGTCACAAAGGTGAAAAAATGCATCTAATTCTTTTTGAAAATGTCAAAAAGACAAATCTTTCTCAATTACGAATGACCCAAATACATTACATTCTCTTCATTGGTGAAAAAAGGTAATGTTTTCTTCAATGATTTTTAATTTCATTTCATAAGTTTCATTTTAAACACTTCATTTTTGTAAAAAAAGACAAACTGCTATTAATATTGATGCTATGAGTTTGGCATGAAGTGGGTCAATTTTCATTAGCTTTTTACCTCCACCAAGGAGGTTATGTTTTTGCCTGGGTTTGTTTGTGAACAAGATAACTGAAAAACTTACGGACAGATTTTGATGAAATTTTCAGGATATGTCTGAAAAGGTAAAATGAAGAAATGATTAAATGTTGGGAGTGATCCGGATCACTATCTGGATCTTCTGGATCCATGAAATGTAATTTTTGAAAGACAGAAAACTCAAAAAGTTGTAGACGGATTTTGATGAAATTTTCAGGATATGTGCTCCCTTGGCGGAGGTCTGCGCTCTCCGAGTGCTCTTGTTTTAGTTGTTTTAAAATGAAATTATTTGTTATCCACCAGAAGCCATATTGGTTCTGAATAAGGAGATTTGTACATCCAGTGCTAGTCACCCTGTATATATAATATTATTCTTTTCTTTGTATTTTTTTGGGAAGAATTTAATTATTAATCATAAAATAGTGAAAAAATAAATATTTTTTACAACTTCCCTCATTGGACATGTATAAAAAATATGTCATTCATGAAAGTTAACAACGTGGTATTTATACTTCACACTTGTATTATACTGTTGTCTTTATTTGTGATATATTTTTACATATTTTTCATTTCGGTTCTTTTCCTATTTTAGAAACATGATATTTGGTTGACATGCAGAAAAAAAAAGAAATAAAAGTAAGTTTATGCAAGTATAACCCACTCGTTTCTCCTTTCAACTGCAAATGCACAAAATCTTTGGAAGGGGGGGGGGGGGGGGGGGGGGCAAAAAATGGTCCCAATATATTTCTCCCTTATTTTTTTATATCAACCTTTCTTCTGTTCATTATATTTATAAGTTCTTGAAAGGAGTTACCATCAAGAAAAAAAAAAACTAAGTATCCAAATATTTAAAAGATTAAATTGTTGCACAAATGTGTGGTGAAGCTATTCCAAAACAAAATCTGAATGTTTAAATTACTGAAATTAACAGGTATTAAACACTAATATGTTGCCGTGTAGCTTTGTATTGTAAAACTATCAAACAGGTGTTACAACACAGATCCGAAAAAATACAACACAACCCACTTCATGCATCAACCCATTTCCTGCTGTTGGGCCATTCCCCCAACACACACACACACCCACACAAAAATCACTTTTTTCACGATAGCTCTTTACTAATGGCAAATATCATATTTCATTCTGTTCAGAAATGACACCACAGTGTTAGCAGTGATACAACACACAGTAATAAAAGGATCAACCCTCCAGGTGCATTTAATGGATTTGCTGAGTTGCACTTGTCTTCATTATTACAATAGCAGACTGTTTCGTCCACTTCTAAGTCTGTGTTCTCTGTACTGCCACACCCAGACAGGGTGTCATTAGTACTGTAACAGAACCGCGTGGTCAGCTTGAAACCTGTAAAATAAGGAAATCAATCAATCAATCAACCAGTGAATCAATGAACCTGTAAATAAGAGAAATTGAGTTCAAAAACAAGAAAAAAAACAGTTCAAAAGAAATAACTTCATATGAAATTTATGATGTTTTTTTTCAATCAAAAACCCATACTAATGCGTAACACACTCGCCCAGGAACACAGAGGACGTGGGTTAAAACCAAGGTTTAAGCAGATACACAGTGGCTCAGATGAAAGCTTAAATTGGCGGTCCTCTGTCATTGCGCCCCATCCCCAGTGGCAGGCTAAACAACCTCAAAGATGTTGATAAATGGCCATCCTTGAGCCACTGTCTTTCAGTTAGGGGAAAGTCAGTAAGATGAGAGTTGGGCTATACTTGTGCAGTTGGATAGGTCAAATAGTGCTTTGAGTCCTGTAGTACATGGAGATATGGAGATATTGCTCTAAGTATAAATACAATACAATACTAACTGCAGGGATATATTCTTACAGAGGAGAAAATTATCATCAGTTGTAACAGTAATGATGCTTGTAAAACCTAGGTCACACCTGGGGTCATGGACTACAACTAAATGTGTTCGACTGTTATTGTTTCTTACTTGATCCTCTTTTTTTCGTTCGTATCTTTCAGGTTTTAATGTTAGGAAACTCTGAAGTGTCCAAAACAGCTTAGCTAGGATTGTCATCAACGTAAAAGCAGATATTCACATAGAATTTCTATAACTCTACTACTTAAGAGTTTGCACTGGTTGCTTGTTCAACAACGGTCAGTGTTAAACTACCACAATAGTCTATGAGTTCCTCCAGAGTGGTTATCCTAAATTTTTCAGTGCCCTTTTTGAATCCCAGACAAAAGTTTTTATAATACTATGAGTAGTCAGATGGAGGGTGAAGTTCTTGTAGTGCTGCAGTTCTATCAGTTCATGAGTCAACAAAGCAATTCGTCTTGAGTTTTGCCCATATTTTGCCAAGGTATGGAATGAGTTGCCAAATGACATCTGCTCTACCACATCTCTTCTAACTTTAAGAAGAAACTGAAAAACTTATCTCTTCACAAAAGCCAACCCACCCTAGGTTCATTGTGTTCGCCCGACTATCTTAATGGTGTGCACCTGTGTTTCACATCTCTGGATTTTGAATGTTTGGAGATTTCTTTTTCAGATGTGGATGCGTTCAGGGTGATGAAATGTGAAAAGTATACAGTTGTTCAATATAACATCCGACATTGTAATAAAAATATTGGTGTATTACTATGACGATAATTATCGTCATATTTTCTGATTAAAAGTACCGTGTTGCCATCCTTGGCTTAGAAATGCTCCCTTTTAGTGGAGGAGTGCAGTACTTTGATATGATGCTGTGGAATTGCCCATTCTGCCATAATTCGGAAAAAGGTGACAGTTTTGTGAACCACAAAGACAGGGTGTTACTCCATTTTACCGAAATTGGAACTGATATCACTGCAGTAACGTTAACCTAGACAGTCTGAACTTTGATGCATTATGGGGTAAGAATCATATTTGGTTATGATGTTTAAGGCAAAAACTATTTCGTAGGTGATGATGATTGATTTTTAAGTATTTGGACTGACATATATTCCTATTTAAGACATATTTAAATTATCATCTGAAAACATTATACAATAAAATAGGACATAATATCAAAATAAACCCCATATATGTAGGATAAGCATTATATTTAATTCTTTGTACTCTTGCTTGGTAATATCAGAAAAGGCCTTGACCTAAAATGGCAGCCGATACCGGACCTCTTTCTAAAATTAAAAGTAGGTTGGGAACTACGAACTGTAGACTATGAATTATGTTGAACTACCATTGAATTGTGAAGTCACAATCAAAATGGCTAAAATGTGAACATATTTATACATTATCCTGCAAAGTTTGAGGTACCCTTGATTTACACTGAAATGCTTTAAAAACAGACACATTCTTTTCACATGTGTGAATGTAACAAAAAAAGGTTGTCCCTCGTATCACTGGTACAGTGATACAGTGAGAGTAGCCTTGCTTAAGGCTTTTCAAACATGCACACAGATATTTGGTATTCATGAAGCACTCATACATGTTTAACAGATAGAACTGCATCAGACAAAGATTCTCTTAGCTGTTTTGCTGCTGTAAAAGTAAGTACATGTATGAGCACATTATAGAAACTGAAACTCCATTACTTGAATTGAAAACTTTCCTGGACTGCAAAGAAACTTGAGCCTTCAGCAGGGCTACAGTATGAGTGTTTTAAACTACAAAACTACACCATACCATGATTATCCACCTTTTCTTTGACACAATAGCCATACTCAACATGACAAAGTGACGTCTGGAACAAATCAGGGTCTGGTACAAATGGATCCAGGCAGGATATCCCTGTACAGTGGTGACATTGTAAAGGAGAGCCTAAGAAAACAAATAAGCCAATCACTAAGTAGTACAATGCAACATTGTGGTGATATATCTCCATCTAAAAATAAACTGCACTTTGATTTGGATTCATTTAGCTTCTTGTATGAAAGGGTCTTAATTTTTTCTAATTTTGCTGTTTCTCTTTCCTTTCATTCAGAAGCACTAAGTCCTACATTCTGATTGAAATTCAACAGATTTTTGCACTCAATACACAGAATTTTATCCCGGCTAGAGGTTATAAACCAGGAAGGCAAAGTTTGAGTGGGTTATTTCCTAGAATCATGATAAAATTCTGTCTATTGTAACATGACAAATAGTTAAACATTGTTAGTAATTAAATTAACAATAAAACAAGGTACTTATTAACACCTTTGGAAATGATACCCAAATTCCATATATCATACACAGATGTAGATGGCCATATCGTCGTAATAGAATGGAAATGTAATGTTGTAATTGTGGAACAGCCTTTTAACCTCTGCTTTTGCCCTCTGGTCAATGACTATTAATTTTTGGGCATATATAAATGAGAGGGCACGCCTTGTTCAGCCTCTTCCTGTGTTGGATACCCAACTAAACATGTTCAAAAGGAAGAGTATGAGCTATAACAGTACTTCTGCAAATCAAGTAGTTTCGAGTTTGGATGTGGCATAGATTTAATTACCTCTCAATAATTTCCATTTTAGAAAATACACTGTACAAATGTCCCAGGTCGTTTCACAACTCTGGCCAATTCAAAGCAGTCATTAACTATTTTGAAAAAAAGCCAGAGAAGATAACCTGGCAATTTCAAGACCTCTATTGATTTTGAAAAGGCCTGGCCATTTTGAAACCTATCTGAAAATAAAATAATTAAAGTTGTTTTCTGTGATGCTGATGTTGGAGCCCAACTTAGGAGTCAGCCCATCTTAAGATAGGCTATAGCCCAACTTAGGATCCTAAGCTGGGTAGCCCATCTTAAGATGGGCTGACTCCTAAGTTGGGCTCCAACATTGATTCTCGATTGTAAAAGGCTCTAAATAGGCTCAAAATATTAGAGACAAGTAGCACTGGATATGCCTGTTGTTCCAATATATTGATTAGTTTTGATTGTTCTGTGACCAGTCAACAACAGAGATTAAATGCAATTAACATTTACACCTCAAAAACAATCCAGATGAAAGGAATGGCTCCCCCACCTGACCTGGTGTTTTCTTAAAATTTACTACACTCTTTAAGCAATCTCCTCTTTGGATTTCCCCTATTTTGAGGGAATCAAAGGAAATACCTTTAATTACAACACAGAACAAATGGGGTGGGGTTAGAACTGTTTTTTACACTTCCTTAATCGCAAAGCATTTTTAAAGCTGACAGTGAAAATTACATTATAAAGATTATAAAAAGGTGAACTAGTAATTACATAATAGTGTAAATACAAATTCACAACAATTGAGACTATAAACTTTTAAACCAGTATTGGAACGGCCAAGCCATTTCAAAACCTTTCCTATCAAATTTACTTGGTCCATTTCGAAATATACAATGGCTTCAAAATGGCAAGTAACACAATCATTATGATAGCTCGTCAGAAAACTTTGTTCAATAAACTGTCACAGTAAACTCATACAATAATTGAGTTAATGAGTAACAAGACATGCATGCATAAAAATCAAAACATTCAAGGGAAGATGATAATTAACAATGTATGCTTTAACCTTAGAGTTTCAATATAAAACGATTTCTTTGAATGCTTGCTTATTGTGACTTTGATATCCTGAAATAAATCCTGATACTAAACTCTCACATGTATCAGACATATCTGTACTTACCTGTACCCACTAAGCACAGGACAATAAAGACTACAAAGACAACAATATCCAGTTTCATCTTAGTATGTGTATTAAGTGGTTTTTAATCACTTTTAAAAATCCAGAACTCCAAAATAACATCTACATATTAAAGTGAAAATAAAAACTACAGATCAACAATTCACTAATGTTTGTAATCTTGAACAACAACTTGAAAAACCACTATTTTTAAGTGCAGCATTGAATCATTGTGTCCACTGTAACGTGTAATATGCAGATTATTTCACCTTTGATTTATTTGATGGATGATTACACAATTTTGGGCGATTCTAGTTGGCAGAGGTAGTGATCTAGAAGAGAGGCTAATTGTGTAATATAGATTAGACCTTTTACCAATATGTCACATAAAAGCAAGACAGTTATTTACTCATATCTTTAAGTTAAGAATTATAATGTGAATAAAACCAATATATTAAAAATAAGTAAATGTCCCATTTCATAATGACATATTCTCTATGCTGATATAAGTTTGTACCTACCTTGACACCAAAATAATTTTCACAGTAAAATATTGGAAAAATACTAAACTTGAATAACTAGTTTGAACTCTTTAAGTACACACGTATACATGCAAGCACTGTCATAAACAATTCATACAATGCCTCTGAAGGTTAATATATCAGAAGACTCTCAATCAATGATCTCCTTTGGTATTTCTTTAATTCTTTTGTCAGATATGTAAGATCCACTACTTTCCAAGTCTTGGGTAAATTTGTAAGGCAGCTATTTACCTGGTGGATTGAAAAGATTGAATTGCAAGAGATGGCATGACAAACTCGATTGGTAAACAATTTTATGAGCCGAGTTTGGCGTTATGTGTATATTTTATCATGTCATAAGTTGAACAACGTAGAAAGACATTGTCTTCAGTTTAAGGATTGGCTCTATATTTAAGTATTCTCAAGAGAGAGATTCCACTTTAAAATCGACTGGAGTGGGGATAGAAAAATTCAAATGCACCCTGGCCCTCACCATCAGACTAGGAACTATTTGATTTATCTGGGAACCTATTCTGGCCAATGCCGACCTAACATGAAGTCCTCAGGACTTTTGACCCAACCCATATGATTTCAATGCGATTAGATATATTGCCAATAGGATTCCAATCCCAAACCTTCCCTACATGCCAACAGTAACAATGATGTGATGGCAAAGTTGGAGCCACTCCATTTCATCTTTTGGTCAAAGTCTGGCCAATAAAATTGAATATGATGTAACAGCAATATGACTTGGTGTATTGGCCATAGGTTTGGGGGTACCCCAGACAGATGGGGTACCTGCAAACCTCTACTATTTGACTTAATTGCAGCTAGGTTCGACTCCAGATCCCTACTTTGGGAAGCAAAGTTTAGCTTTCAGAAAATATCAAGCATGTTTAATATTATCCTGACTTTTGTCGACCTCCTGAATTCTACTTCCTGAAATTCTGGTTCCAACTTAAAAATCAACAAGAGTCGGGGTTAAAATTGGGAATATGGAACCGCCACTTCAGTTTCCAGTTCCATTTAATTTGCCAGATTACGTCATTCTCTGAGAACCATGTGTCTGAAATAAATCAGAAGTGAGGTTGTGAGCTGGAACAAAATGTGATCACTTCTTCAGGAATATACACCATAGTGAATAAATACACAAAATGGTTGTGGACAAATGTGAAAGAAGATAAAAATAAAGATAGACTGTATGATATGTTCTCCAAATTGGAGTGAAAACCCTAATAATTGAAAAGAATCGGAAATACCACAATGCACTCATATAGGACACATGAACATCGCATAAAGTTTATTATGAAGTGTTCAAAGGACGAATTACTGCTTTTCACGCCTTTCAACATCTATAATGACAGGTCCACAGTGAAGTCCCACGTGTTAACCAGGCTGTTGGATTCCAACCCATTGCCACAGAGGAGTGAGCCAGAAAAGTGGAGGCATTACCAAAACATCTCTGGATAAATGGACAACATCAATTCTGTTTGAAATTTTCCTGTTGCAATTTTACTGCTAACATAACTCTATAATATACTTCTCGTGTAGTTGAATATGAGGTGCTACTACTGGCGAGCAGGCATAGCTATAGCTGAGTGAGATACTGGGGCACCCATATATTCAAGAAAGGTTTTAGCCAAAGCTTAGCCTAAAGTTGGCTATATGTACACAAAAGCTGATGTGGGGAAAACCTTTCGTGAATACAGTCCCGAGTTTAAACCTCAGTTTCAAGAATATTTGTAACACCTCCCTCAATGACGTCTCTTCGTCTGGTGATGACTAATTTGTTCAAACGCAGTCATAAATTTAGTAAAACACCTGATTTGTTCCGAGTGAGAAGACCAAAAGGCTCGCCTGTGTGACTTGTTCACGTTTGTCAGGATTCATAAACATTAATCAAAACACAAAGCCCTGATCATTCTTGTCCATTAATTGCAGACTCGGACGACTGAACTCCTCACATAGCCAAAAAATTCTCATCTCCATTATTTTCACAGAAGAGTGGACCAAAATACTAGTAATCGTAACACCATAAAGATAAGTAATATACAGTCACAAAGTTCAGTAAACTTATGACCAAGAACATTCATTGTGAATTCTTGGGAGACAAACTTGGCTGTTCCATATTCAAGAACATTTTTTATTTGGGAGTACCCCCGGAACTAGTATCTGTGGAATTGCCACACTGAGTCCATATGAACACCCTCTTTTGTCTCCGGATGAGAGGAAATGTCAGATTTTTTTCACGAAAATGTTCTCACTGGTACTTCGTGCACGTCCGGTGTGGGATGTCTAGTAGCCCCATCTAATCACAAGACAGGCAGCTTTTTGGGATGGATCCAGATAGTTTAGATTTTTAAATAGAGAACACCATATAGACAGTTCAGGAATCAGAAAATCAATACTGAGAAAAGCCCGACAACTTTTTGATACCTGTGAAGAATTTTTTTTTTCATATTTTTCAAAACCTTGGAGACAACACTTGGTTAGGTTGTGTAGGTGTGCATCATGGTGTGACCTTTAACCTTGGCTCTGCCAAAGTGTGTTCACCTGCCATATTTGAGCCACGTTTCTCTGAGGACAGATATTTGGATTGCTGCAACTGATTATTATATGTACTTTTACACAATTGTGCTATTTCCCTTGACAGCTATTCTCCAGTTAATAAATTTTACAGCTTCATAATTTTTAATTTACTGATTAATGACTTCATCTTGCTATTGAATTGTCTTGCTTTAATGCTTTATTTTAACATAGATTTCTTTCTCTTAGACATTATTTTCTCCAGTTCAACATCATTTGGACCTTTGTATAACTGACACTGCTCTGAAAGTATCTAGATCTTTGTTTTGTTTCACTACTTCTATATCTCATGGTGTTGAAAATATTTCCCCAGGCTGTGAGGTACGGGCATCTCTGATGTGATTTTTAATATTTATAACTAAATTACACATTATTTTTAGTAACCAAAATGTAAAGTTGTACTATTTAAGTCTTAATAGAAATATCACATTGCATTGTAATCATTAGCAGCTATATTTCACTACAGGTAAATAATCTAGAGTATTATAGAGCCATACAAAAACCTCATTACTTTTTCATGTTTTCTTATGTATCGATAATCTTTATATACTAATGAAACCCCAAATTTGAAAAACATAATCTGGAAGCAGCATTCTAAACTCTCCGTATACCCAAATTTTCTAATGTAGGGCTTTTCCCCCAGAGTTTAAAAAAAAAGATGTTGGGGTTTCTCCACCGGTGTAAAAAAGTGTTGGGCTTTTCTCCAGTTGGGCTTTTCTCCCCCAGGTTCAGATAGGAGGCTAACTAATGACAGTGGCACTGGGGAATTAATTAAAGCTTTGTCACATCTGTTATGTGTTCATTAAAGTGGGAACTGGCCAGACAAAAGACAAGAAATATTAACAATACGTGAACATTGACTTTCAATTATTTAGTTTCAACATTCACAATGAATGAGAGTTAAATATCCTGTTAAATATGCTATTATATTAAACAACAGTTGCCAATGGCCTCATATTTATTTCCCATTCTTTAAAGGGTTCGCCCTCCCCTTAAAATTCTCTTAAATGTCAGAAATAATTGTCAACTAAAAATGCCATTACACATAATGTTCCATACGTGTCAGCAACATCCCTGTTATGATAAAAATTAGTGACGGTAAACAATGCATGTAAGTAAATAACCATATATGGTCAGAACCATATACCCAAGTAAGGTAATTATGCGTATTATATTTGATTGTTGTTTAGTTTGAGCTTAAGTACACCATTTTGTTCTTGTCATCACAAAAGCGATACTCTACAACACTCAAAGGGTTCTCTTAAAATGTATCGAGCTGTTTCTGTCGTTTTGTACAATTGAAATATTCTGTCCCTTTTCTGTGTACTCAGGGGGAAAAATCAATAACTTAACATAAATGATACATGTGCATGTACAAAGTAAAATGGAATACATTGGGACATGTAGGATATTTGTTCTATATTCTGGTAAGTCTCTCTGATGTTATGAGTTTACCGTTAGAGATAATTGACGGTAATTTGTTGTGAAATGTGTCATGTAAAAAGATCCAATATTTTTTTGCAAGCATTTTGTCAATTTTTGACCGTGCAATTTAGTTAGAAGTTTCATTTCATGTACAGTATTATTACATTTACAATACTAGTGTCATAATTGGATTTATAGTTTATCTGATCATGTCTAGCTGTGGAGCTGAACACAGTGGTGAAAAAAATGTAGTAAATTAGAACAACTAATGAAGTCAGTGTCAATTAAGCTATCACAACATTTACAGTGTTGAAAAGAATAACCGCAATTTCCAAAATCCCTTATTTTTGCCCAGTGAGGCTTCAATTGCTCAGACACTGGCTACCAGTCATACATCCACACCGGAAATGGATATCTTTTGTTAGCTTTTCCTGCCAGTACAAAGAACTATATATAACAGAGTTAGTAGAAAATACTCCCTTTGTTTCTAGGTATCCAAACATGGCATCATGTACCTGAAGAGGTTGACATAATATGTAAATATTTGAGCACTATATTTCTTAGATCACACCTTTCTGTGCGGTCGTATTGGCATGTTTTGATTTAAATCCGACAAAATTGACCCGGAAAACTGGCCTCCTAGAAAATTGACCTCCCCCAAATTTGTGATTGTGGATATTGGCCTCCCTGATGATGAATGATCAAAAATCTCCTGGCATTTACTTCTTTTTCATTGTAACTTTTAACAGTTACCAATTTAAACATAACATTAAAATATAACACAATGCCTCCATATAAAAGTTCAAAGGTACTCTTTCTTTAATGTTTATTCAAATACCTACTCATGATTACTAGACCAACGATTTCAAATTCCTTTGTACAACCACTTGGGATTTAAGAATAAAAATAGTGTCCCTGTATTTTGTCAATGATTTTTAAGTTTGCCATGTCAGTTCATCACTATAGCTAACATATTCTTACATATTGTGGCTCTGTATAATTCAGTCGCTGACAAGTCGTACCAGTTTCTAGTTCTCAGTAATCCACCAGATATTCTTCGTGACTCATTTCTTTCTTTGTGGTAGAAAGATCTTCATAGATCTCATTGATTCTCGCCTTCCTGTAGGTAATATGTGGGGTAAGTCTAGCAAAATCACCAGTTATCTTTACCTTTTCATAGGGTACAGTCAGTATACTCTCACTTTGTTCAATTTTAATCTCAGGACAGTCAAAAAATGTAATATCATAGAAGTCTGGAAATTGTTTTATCACTTGACCACTCTTTTGGGAGAATTCTGGAGAATTTGAAATTATAAAGAATGTCAACAACCAAATACTACCTACAAGCATGTAGAAAGATGTATGACAAGTAACACACAACCCACCAACCCACAAACCACCTACATACGTCCAGGCACATCCTACAAGTGACCCACGTACCACCTGCATACATGCAGGCACGGCCTACAGGTGACCCATGTACCACCTACATACATGGAGGCACGACCTACAAGTGACCCACGTACCACCTACATACATGCAGGCATGACCTACAAACGACCTATATACAACCTACATACATCTGGATATGACCGACAATGACCCATAAATGAAAACACAAGTTTACCACAATGCAAAGTTATAACCATTTATGGCCTTGAAATGTTACATTTCAGAAATGAGCCATCCATGGCTACAGACAACAAGTCTCACGAGTAGGGACTACCACATCCTTATGATCTTAAATGCCATTCATGCACACTTGTCCCCTCATCATCACAAAAATTGTTAGCTTGCTGTAATCTCCACAAACATTACAAGGAGGAGGTACCCTGAGAAGCATCAAGGCCATATCAATGAGGTTGAATTTGACTACAGGCTGGAGTCAGGGGCATGGAATCGAGTAGATAGGACTTCCGGATATAGAAGGCAACTAGTAGATACAGTGAGCAAAGAGGCAGAGACTTTACCTTAAGCACTATTACCTTTTTCCAGTGGAGACTGTGCCGTGGCAACTGGATCAAACCTGACCTTCACACAGGCTCTAGTTGACTGTCATTAATTATTTGTGCTATTTAGTACCATCTCCTGGCAGAGAAATAAATCTTGTGTGTAATTTTGATTGCATTAATACAATAATGACTGGAACTCATGTTGAAGATAAGTAATTAATGCCAAGTCCAATATACTGCTTGAACCCAAGTTCATGAATGCTTCAGTTAATCTTAAACTACTAGCCAGGCACACTATCTTGTTAAATGAAAACATAAATACTAATTCCATTATAGGGTTAGACCCTAAGATCATGAATGTTTCATTTTTTATCAAATCCTATACATGTCCCAGGAACCAATCACCTCTTAGAAAAGATGCAAATCCAGCACATGACATAAAGAAGAAAAAACCAAGGATTTCATATGTAGTATATGTAGTAAAAATTGAAAAGTCGTGACCAGTGCTTTTCCCCTTCACTGTAATACTGCACACTAGGCATACATGTTAAACTGACAACTGTAACTTAAACCGTGCTAAGACTTACAGTTGGTGTTCACAGGAAGAGAGTATGAAGTGTTCAAACCCCAAATACAAACCATGATAGATGCTCTGGCAGTACATACTCTGGACCAACAGTTACACCAAGTAAAATGCAATCAAGTATGCACCATGGATATATGCCATGGTTCCAAGTACGGTAACTGACAAGGATGCACAAGGGATGAGGGTAGCTCATGTAAAATATTTACGGAGGTGCCACGGATCTGCTACGGACCGCCATGGACAGGTTTGCAGATGAAAAGATTGCACAAAGGAGTGGTCTTATGACTGTTTTTTAATCCGAAAACCCTTGCCGCGCCAGTCCGTAGCAGATCCGGTTAGATCCGTCAATCATTTCACGGATATTTATGGCTGTGGAAGCACCAAGAATGAAAGGTATGCCACAAGGACATGCAGGATGGGTTTAGGGACAATAAGGACACTCACGGATGAGCTACAGATGAGATACAGTAGAGCTACGGATACTAAGGTCCGTATGGACAGAAGAATAAAACAGTTTGGATTTTTCTGTAATGTCCTAAGGATCTTATCTGATCCTTGGCATGTCACTATGGATCACAGTATGCCACTGTAGATCTCACAAGGACATTACAAATGTTACGGATGACCTTACGGACTGAAAAGATGATCCGTAAATCACTTAACATTTTCCATATTAGGAAACCTGGCAGGCCATCCTTGGATGTGTAACTACTACTGGACAGTTTGAAGTATGAAAAGCACATTCCCCATTTTCTATACATGACACAGATGTCCTCTTTTAACAACACTCTTTTTGATGTGGCAGTACTTACTAGATCTAGAACCACAGAGTGTGAATCCCTGGATTTCTTCTTCATTGAATGTTTTGTGCATGCCATTTCAAAAGCTACTTCTGAAAACAAGCCAGGGGTGAAATAGAAGCGAGTTACAAAGAGCAAGAAGTGACAGTTAACTAACCATAAACATTGAAGAGTGAGCCCTCACAAATATCCTTCCTGAGACATCACCATTCTCCCTTCAGCACATGTCGACTGTCCAGTGCATATGGGGTTTTCTCAAATATTTTAAAAACGAAATGGTCCCAATTGCAAAAAAGGTTTACGAGCTATGATGACTCACAAAGAAGGCAAACTAGTCAAACTTGAAGCACGGTGAATATCATTGAACCAAAAACGAAGTTAAAGATTTTCACACTCGTTTGTAGCTAGTGACCCCAATATGGAAATATGTGACCTAGGTATTATGCTTATATGTAAAAAAATTCCTTTATCTCCTAAATATGATTTGCCTTTTACAAAAAAAAAGAATGTCAGACATGCAAAATGAGGTGGGAGGTTTTCTTGTAGAATATTGTACAAGCAGAAATGAAATATCGAACTTGATGAACACCTAAATATAAAAAAGATTTCAAAGGACATACTCCATATGGAATGTTTGCCTTGAATCAATAAGCCATGGAAATCTGAATGTTTATGTTTCATCCTCATTCACCTGTGCGTGTTTTGTGTTTGCACGGTGCTACAGTGACAAATCATACCCTGAATGTAAAATTCCCAGGTGTGTGTGGAATTAACTGAGCTATAATTAAACATTAGCAGTACTGAAACATATGAACCAACAACCGAATCATCTCTAATGTTTGCATTAACATGCCAAAATGCTAACATTAAATTTATTGAATAATTGATTTGGGTGTAACGTCCCTTTCATGTAGTATCAAGCCATATAGAGCACATCATGGCAGGTAGTTGAATATGACGGATACAAGCAGTACTACTACTAACAAGACAAGATTCTGCATTGAACACTGACGGATACCGGCAGGAAACTACCAACTTTCCCACTTCCGTGTTTACCTTCCTCACGTGATGCATTAGCAATTAGTGCAATCATTAGAATAATGATACTTCTAGGAAGAATAAGAATTTTTGGCGAAAGTTCCAAATAATACATTGTTACCATCCTGTTTTGACAGAAAATAGAGTCAGATAGTGATCCCAATGTGTGTTGTTTGGCGTGAGAATTTGTCACCTGCAGCATAACAAAACTGTTAACACTTTCCATGTGAGTACATAGTTCCATAATTTATAGAAAAAATAGTCAAGTAAAATAAACAGTATATTGTTCTACATTCAAAATTGTGATTCTAGTTAAGCCCAGTATACGATATTACCACCAATGCATGTAAGTTGTTGAGCAGCGACAATGTAAAATAAAATACTCTGTTGTCACCTGTTACAGTGTTTTATGTTTCAAGAAATCAACTTGCTTATTTTGAGTAAAATATCTGCTATAGTAAGCAATAGAAAATGCTGGAGCTGGCAGAGCTGGCGGACCCACTATTTCTTCCCTCTCCTCTAAATACAAACAAGAGTCCCTTGTGGGACGCTTAATTCTCACACCAATCCATGATCTCCAATTGCTAACAATATGCTGGTATAAGAAGAATAGATCAGATAGGCTTTTAAAACTGCAGCAGAAGATGCCATTTGAATATTCCTGTGACATAATGATGCATGTTTGTTTGCATGTTAAAATGTAGGCCAGGTGATTTCTGAGGGCAATGCTACACCCAAGGTCGCGAGGTTTTACAACCAAGTTATTGGCAACTCTGGTGGCATTGTTCATGCTCTACACCTTTTGGTCTGTAACAGGTACGTCTGTTCAGTGTTGTATGTTTGATAGGCCATTGTGCATCTGTACCAGTTTAAAGTATGATTTGCTTCAGCCCATTACCAATAACAATAAAATTTAAATATTTACTGCTTGGCACCGTAGCGTGGCACAAACCTCATCTTGGCACAAAACAGAAGTTAAAATATTTACTAACAAATGTTCTTTATTGCCAACACTCGTACATTTTTGCATGCTAAATAAGCAAGACGAAGAAACAACATAAATAATTTAAATAACTTTGGTGATTTCCGTATGCAAATTGGGCCAAGTTGGGGTGCTGATTTTATGTAGAAATTATATTATTGCCCCATAAAAACCCTTCTAAAATGTTTATCATTTTGACTTTTTCTTATTAAAATATGTTTATAATTTGCGCTTGTGTCAATGCATATTTTAATCAATAGAAATCCATGATATTAATTGTAACTGTATTTATGCTCAGTGTAATATCTCCATCTACTACAAGACTTAAAGTGCTATATGACCCATCTGACTGTACAAATACAGTCCAACTCTCAAATTACTGACATTCCCCTAACTGAAAATACATAGGCTCAAGGATGACCATTTATCAACATCCTTGAGGTTCTATAACCTGCCACTGGGGATAAGACCTAACGACAAAGGACTGCCATTTTAAGTGGTCATCCTAGCCACTATGTGTTTACCTGTACCTGGGACTGAAACCATGTTCTCTGTATTCCTAGGTGAGTGTGCTACCCACTAGGCCACAGTGGCAGATAATAACACGGGTAAACAGGTAATAACCAGAAATAAGGATTTTGTGTCCAAGGTGTGCCAAGTTACTGCAGGAAGCAGTATCTAAATTAATTTGTTTGACAAATTCAGTCAGGATGGTATGTCCCATATAACAGCCAGGGTCATATTCGAACAGACCCTCAGCATTGTGCCACTTGTGGGAATCGGACCTGCACATAGATAAAAATATATGATTATGCCAAACTTGTTAACCGCTGGGCTGTCTTTTTTGGTGAATTCAAAGTTTCAGTTTTAGTAATATACTGTAAATGTATATTCTGCTTGTGTACTGTATTACTTTTTGTTCCATCACTGGCATTTAAAATAAAACAACACTCTACCTCTGTTTTACTCCATAACTTCCACCTTTCGCCATCTTATGCCCTGCTATTATTGCCTTTCGTCTTCAAGGCATCACCACCATGTACTCTTCAGTTGGCCTTTGGTGGGAACTAGGGGATGTCCACTAGTATGATGTTGTTACTCTCTACCAATTACTATTTGCTTCCTTAATTGATGTCTCAACATTTATACTATTTGATAAGTCCAGTCGCTGTTGGAAACACACAAGATTTGACCTAAGTGATGATAGCCAAAGTATTTTATAGATCTCATTGGTCCTGAGATCCCTAGTTTAGTCTGGTTGACCTTGGCTGCTTTATTAGGTAAAAGGGGCTGGTATCACCCACCGTATGGACAATTGGCTTTCCTAGTTACACATTGCAATTATCAAGAAGAAATTAAATATAACATATTTCTAGTCAACACATCTGGTGTGGATATCAGTTATTTGAGGGTTGGGCTGTACTTTGTACAGTTGGATAGGTCATATAGCACTTTGAGTCCTGTAGTCCAAAACTCACTCTGCAGGCTTGTCACCCGTTCCTCTAGATCCTCTTACCCCTCAACTAAAAACTCCATTGGCTACCAGTCGGATACAGGGTACAATTTAAAAATTTGGTCTTATTACATATAAAATTCTCAGTTCGAAGTACCCCCAAACTCAAGTTCCTTCAAACCCCCACTTTCAATCGCAGAGTTCACAAATCAATTAAACACTTTTCTAATTACTTCAGTCACTATGCCCCTGTCCTTTGGAACTCTTTGCCCTTTCATGTAAGAAATAGTCTCTCTGTCGCATCTTTTAGGAAGCACCTCAAAACCCACCTCTTCAGCTCTAGCTTCCCAACTTAGTTTTTCTTCCCTCCCAGTCACAATCTTCCCACAATCCTGGATTACTGACCTTGAACGCCCCTCGACTCTCCCTATGATAATGATTTTGTTTGATTAGCGCACTGAGTTCCCCTTTGTGGGGAAAATATTGCGCTTGCAAAGCAGTAGATTATATTAGATATTTTGACACTATATCCCCTTTTTATCTGACACTGTGGCCAAGTGGGTAACACCTGCCTAGCAACACAGAGGACATGGATTTAAATCCAGGTACTGGCAGAAACACAGTGGCTGGGATAACTACTTAAAATGGCAGTCTTCTGTCATTGGGTCCTATCCCCAGTAGCAGGTAAAAGAACCTCAAGTAGGATAATAAATAGTCGTCCTTGAGACTCTGTCTTTCAGTTAGGGGAATGTCAGTTATTTGAAGGTTGGGCTGTGCAGTTGGATAGGTCATATAGCATTTTGAGTCCTGTAGTACCTGGATATATTACGCTGAGTGTAAATACATAATAATAATTTGCTATATAAATATGACATAATAATTAAATAACATTTGTGATAAATAATAAAGTGTTCATCAGTTTTAGTGTTTTAGTAATAGGCACACATATTTGCTTTTAACAACTATTGCCATCTCAAATTATTTTGTTTTGTTTTATTAGCAAAATTTGATGTTATAAATCCCATAATATATGGTAAAAATATGTTAAATGCATACACAATTGATATTAGTAATTAAAATCATGAACGAGGTTTCCCGACATATGACAGATGTTAATGATGCATTTTTTTCGGCTATACAGCACTGAAACATACTAGTTCACATCCCGTAAAATTGTAGTTAAAAATGCACAGAACTGTTTCACATGAGTTTAACACTACTTCGCGACATGCAAAAGAATGCAGGCATTAATAGGTGAAGGTCATTGTATGCGATACCAGTCCATATATTTGACTGGGGTCTAGTCTATCTCTGGATGTGAGATTTGAACTAGGTAGCAAGACAAATACTACCATATGCAATAACATCTCGCTGACTGCGAGATTCACAACATTTACTGCAGATCATAATTCAACTAAATTCTATGATGATTCTATGGGTACAATCGTTTTAACAATGCATAAATCTGAAAAAGATATTCACCAATAGATTTTGCATTAGCTTAAATGTCACATAAAAGAGCTAATGTGACCAGGCACATTAGACAACTGTATAACTAATGACCTTAACATGTTTTGCCTTTATAAAGGAAAGAACTTGGAAATAATAATAAAGACGAAGATTGTTTTTGCAGAAGATAATTATGGGATAGAAAGTGATTTCATTGTCCAGAGACACAGCAATAGGGACGACACCAATGAAGAACAATCAGGTAAGGTTATCAGTATCTCATAGCAAAATTTTCAGGATTATTCACACAAGAACAGATGCAGATTTACCATCATGTTTACTGAAATCAAAGTTTGTGGAAGTTTTCATCAGGGAAAGTTTGAACGGTTCTGTAAAACTCCCTTCCTAATTATAAGAGATGATTGGATATTATCTCTTTATAATTAAGAATTTCTACAATACAGGAACACCAGAATCAACAGACAATAAGAAAACAAGCTTTAGTGATGAGTTTTCTCTTTGTTGGATCACTTTTTTTAATGTATTGAATAAGTATTGGACGGAAGAGTTGTTGGGATAATTTGAGACAACTAAACCTGTCTCGTGAATCTATGATGTTAAATTGTTTTACATTTGTTTATGCATATTTTAGGTTTCGAGTAGAATATACATGGATCTGTTTTCGTACAACTAAACCTATTACAGGAATTTATTTTTTAAACACTTAACTTTTGCATGGATATCTTTATTAAGGATCCCCTTACATTAAATTCATAGAGAATTAGCTCAAAAGTATGGGTTAATTCATTCATGGGTTAAATGGACCAACACTAACCACATATATGATAATATAAATAAAACATCAAAGACTTCAATGAAATAAAAGAGGGATTAATCAATAGTAACTTCTATATTTTACATAACCAGCGTGTGCCTCTTTTGCTTATCCAGGAGTCAGGGTATGTTCCCAAAAACAACGCAGGGATCACGTGATTGCCATGTGCCAGAACCTTACAACAAAGTACATGGACTACTCCAATGCTATATGCTTCAAAGCAGTTAATCCAGAGATGGAAGGTCAAGGTCCTTGGTCAGTTCAAAAATTTTCTGTAATGTATATTAACCGGTCCCATTAACCAGAGATTACTTCATACTTTATGCAATGTTAATCCCAAACTGTGTATCCAGTGTCATGATCTGACCATTTAAAATTATGTCAAATAAGTTATAGATTTACAACTGAGATATATATGGTAATAAGTCTCTCCTAAAAAACTATAAGCTTGCTGGGGGAAATTCTATTTAATTAGAAAATAACATATTTGAAACAAGGAAGTACTTAAGTAAATTTTGTGCATAAATATAAAGCTATTTCCAAATGCTACTTGCCACTGATTATGTTCCTGCTTTCATTTAACCTTTATAATGACATAATAGAACGCAGAGAAAAAAATCAGAAAGGATAAAAAACAATTTATACACATAAACATGTGTACATAAATGTAATTCATAATGTGTAATGTCTAGTCAAATAATTTATCAGTCAAGATCTAATCTAAACCTGTAAGATAACTGAATATTTATTTTCTAATTCATAGCAAGTCTTGTTTATTTCCATATATGACATTTTAAAGATCCAGGCACAATGTGGCTGTAAGTATTGTTTAACAATGCAAAGAACTGTCATTGTACTAAATTGTTTTAGCTTGTTGGTGGATCATCAGCATAAAGTTGCATTCTGTGGAATCACCAAGTCTGGCTCCTCATCTGGAATAGCCATGATGATGAACTATGGTCCAAATGGACACATGGCTCCAGAAAAATATCCTAAAGGCGCAGTTCATTCACCAGAAATGAAGTCTCAAATGGGTCTTGTGCAGGAGATTTACACAGATAAACTTAAAAACTACACCAAATTTATGATAGTCAGAAATCCCTTTGACAGGCTAGTCTCCTCCTACCTGGATAAGATGCAAACTGTGGACACTACTGGACGTTTCAAGTCATTAAGGCTAGAAATCAGTGCCATCTATGGAGATCTGAAATGGAGTGACCTTGATGGGTCATTGGAAGAGCTCCCAGATGTAAATGTTAGTTTTACAAACTTTATGAAAATGTTACTTGATCCTGTTGTCGGGCCACGTATGAATGATGAACATTGGGCGACATCTGCATTGCTCTGCGACCCTTGTAGAGTACATTATGATTACATAATGAGAACTGAAAGCCTACATTATGATGCAGGGGAATTTATTAAAAATGTGTACCACAAAGACAACTTACAGGTTCCAAAAGTGAATGTAAATAGACACATAGAGATATCAGCCCCAGGCAGGGTATATAAAAAGGTTTTAAAGCAATACTATGACTCAGTTAAAGAAATAGATCTATATCAGTTAATGAAAAAGTACAAGACTGATTTTGAACTGTATGGATATTCTTTCAATGCCAAAACATATGAAACACATTGTAACATTGACAGTCAAAATGGCATATGTTGTTGAGCAGTAGGAAATGTATCAGAATATATACTAGCATGCTGTTACAATTTATCTATGCTAAATCTGTGAATTTGATTGGCTGAAATCAAATTACTTAACACCTGGAGACCTTTAATTTTGCGTAGGTCTTGTAAAACATTTTATATTGGATACAGCTATCCAAAATTTAAATTCCTCCAAGTCCCCTCTTTTGACTATAAAGACCTCAAATTCCACAAACATACTTATATATAACATTTTATAAGTCATTCAGTCATCATAGATCAATGATTTAGGACTCTGTTCCTTTTCATATCAGAACCAGTCGCTCGGTCATATCCTCTAAGAAACATATTAAAACTCACCTCTTCAACTAGACTTGCTACAAGTCTCAACTTTTGCATGCTTTTACGCACTGAATAAGAAATCACAGGTGGAACAGAAATCATGCATGTGTACATAACCACAATTTTTCCTTACAATCCACAGATGGCAGCACTATAGTTTTATTTAGTCACTTTTATCTCTGATCTCCTCTAGAAGCTTCATTCAGCCAGACAATCCCCCCGCCCCTTCAAACTCATAATGTGCTGATACAGAAATGTAGACTGAAAGGATGTTGCACAAGGTCTACTGAAGTTTCCCCACTTAGTATCTACCCTTTGTTCACACCAACGACACCGGACTACTGACCTATAATGTTCCGTGACTATCACTTTTGTCATTTTTTTTGTTACCGACAGTTTAGTGCCCTGAGGTCCTCATGCGAGGGGAAGATATTGTGCTTGAAGAGCAGTGGATAAGACTCTGTAGTTGCAATATATGATATTACAAAGAAGAGCAAAATAGTTTCTAGAATACAGTGTATATGTTATTGTCGAAATTTGTTTTGGTTTAATATAATTGTGAAATAATTCTGAAAAATTACCTGTAAGAATGGTAACATCTGTACCAGTTTAAATTTTGAAATAATGAAGTGGTTCCAATACATGTTCTTAGTGGACATTTTCTCTTGTCCTTTAGCATATTATAGTAGATACATATGGGCACATTCCGTACGTAACACATATTGATTTTTAATTCTAAAATAAATGAGACTTATCATATAACGAGATCACTTGGAGAGCGCAGACCTCTGCTAAGGCACATGATAGTAAGTCTATGGAAAAATCTGGATCATTTGTTTTTGTTTGAATCCATACAGTGGTCCAGATAACTCTCATTTTTTATGTAATCTAAGTTAGACCAAGGCCCATTTTCTTATTCTATTGCCGCAAAGTTCCAATCAGTAGTATTTGCACCATCATAGCAAACAGACAGACAGATATTCATCAAAATAATCCCTTCTTGGCAGAAGTAATTATAAGTACTAATGTGCATTGGAGCTCAATATCAAGTGAATACTAGTAAATGTGAGAAAAGATATGCTTGAATAACTAGTAAATGTGAGAAAAGATATGCTTGAATAGTTAGTAAATGTGAGTGAAGATATGCTTGTTATGTTAAACACTTGTTAATTAAATAAACGGAGGAATAAAATGTTCATACTTCTTATTTATATACACTCTACTCATTGTAAAACACAAACGGTGACCCACGTAATGACAGCTAATGACCCGTTCACACTGACCTTGTCCTTATTGTCCGTATATAGGCTTGGTACCCGGTGAATGAACTTTTAAAATGAACTGCCCTGTAAAGCAATTCCAGCCCTCTTCATCACTATTTGTGTATATTATTATTATTATATATATTAGTTTAGCACATGGGAGCTCGTCAGAGGTTTATGCATCCTATCCAAAAATACAAATCCCGACTTATTCAGCCTTATGGATAGCACTAAAATACAAAATTCATCACAGGACAAACAACCATGGATGTGTTAAACATTTTGAGCCCGTATGTGAGTCATGTGACCAGTACAGAACAGTGTGATTTGCGTGTGCTCTCTATGACCAAGTGGTTGGGCTTTTTGATTTCAGAACAGATTGGGACAAGACAATTGTATTGTTTTTGCTCAACTTCATTTGAAGCATATGTTTGCAATTTTGCAATCTCAAAGTGTATTTACAAAATCTCAGGTATTGTAAATGTACCCACAAACAGCTATGGTGATATTTAGACAGAACCTCTGCATTGTAACCTGTTTGAGTTGAACACACATAGAGGTGACAGCATATGATTAGATGTCAAACTTACTAACCCACCTCGGCCACTGAGAACCTCATGATATATTTAAGGTTGGAATTGTATTTCATCACTGCAATGGCGCCATCAATGGAGATTTTCATTTAGTTATTAATAATAAATAGAGTAATCAGGGATCGTAGTTTTTAGAATCAATAATGGTCACGAATAGTACATAACAGTTTTTTTTGTCTTGCTGGAATTTCCAGTGAGATTATTCCATCATAATGTTTACATATATGAAAACAATGTGTCAGAATATAGAGGCATAATGCCTTCATTAAAGTTTTTAGACACTAGTTTTTTCATGACAGGAAATTATTTTACAACAACATATGGTCACATACAACAGTCAAGTAGTCAAGTTGCATATTTTGGGAACACAAAACCTTAGCCAAAGAGTGAGTGTAAGTTTCAAAAGTGTCCCTGAAGTACAGGTTAATATCCCCATTGTCCAATTTGTATGACTAATGGGTAGTGACTCACATTTTAATGTTTATACATTCCTTCACACTTACACCAGGGGGATAGTGGATCCATCCACTTTTATACAATTTTACATCACTTTAACACTAAAGCCAAACAGTTACTCTCTCAATGTGTTGCAAAAAGGAGATAGATATTCTATTTAAATATTTATGATGGTTCCAGTTTATTTTGCTCTATATTTGTTACTTTGATACTGATTAACACAAGTACCTGTTATGACATGTTTGCACTCAAGTGGACAGTAAAACCAGCTGTTAAGACAAAAGGTCTAAAGAAATTGCACATATCACATGAACAGTTTGAATGGATAATACATTATTTAAAAAACTCAGTGTACTACAAAATTAAGGTAGATATAAACAAAGTAACTACATCATTTGAGTTGGCAAAAAGATCAAAGTGCACAAACACCATTCGACGCCCAAGCAAATTGCTGGGGCGGATTTCCTGAAAGGTCTCAGACTTAGCCCAGTCTCAGGCTGAGCCACTGGCTCAAATCTGAGCCTTTTGGCTCAGCCAAGTCTTTGTCTCAAATGGTTTTCACAGAAGGGGTCTCAGTTGAGACCAAGCTTATCAAATAACCACAGTGGTTTTCTGTGTCATGTGACCATTTTTTGTAGTCAAAATATTCTACTGATGACATATATGTTCCTTGTTTGACATATAATATCTCTGGTTAAATACCATCTTGCAATGGGAAACCTTGTAAACATGTAAAACACCCAAAGACTACTTCAGGGGGTTGTTTTATATACTTGTACCCTACTTTCAGCCATTTCAAATTTTGAAGTGAAGAAAGAATTATGACGGCCATATTTGAGCCTTTGTTTACAAAACGTAAACCCACTCTGTACCAGTCTCAACATTTGAGCCAGTGGCTCAGCCAAAGCTGAGTCTGAGACCTTTTGTGAAATCCGTAAAGGCTAAGCCCATGGGCTCAAGTAAAATATTCCAATAATTTGAGACAAAAGTCTCAAGTTTGAGTCTGAGACCCGGCTAAGACCTTTCGTGGAATCCGCCCCAGGTATCACATGATGTATTCTAATGAGCACAAGTGAAAATATCATAGAACAAATACTGTGTAACACACAACAGTTATAAGCACTTTAATCACAAAAAACAGCAACTTTTTAAAATGTATTCACAGAGTAAGATTACACTTTATACTTGTCTTAATTAAGATTTGCAATCAAGGAAAAACAAATAATCAGAAGCATGAAATAATTGCATGCATGCAGTGATCAAACTTTCACTTTTTTGGAGAAATATTTTTGTCTATATTACATTTGTTTTAGATAACATAAAAATAAAATTTTAGCATCAGCCATCTGGCTGTCCAAACTTCATCCCAAGACTTTGAGCCTACCTCAAAATGCTTTAACCTTATGAAATAATGAATGGTCATTATGATAACTAATCCCCCCCCCCCCCTCCAATGTGCCATGACTGGAGATCAGTCACTTTAAATGACAAATTAAGGCATTGTGACAAAAGTCACAGCATAATTTTCATTTATCGGTTGGTTTTACTGTCCTGGTTGGATGACTGTCCCCCAGTGTAAGATTCGGTGTGTCTGAAATATTTTGAAGGCGTAAGAAAAAAAGACAGATACTTTACCGTTTTCTTTGATCTACTACAACAGCATCTATTTGCTTAGCTGTTTTGGGAATACAATTTTTTTCCAATTGTAAAATTTAAAGACTTCTTTGACAATTTTGAATGAGTTGACAGAATAATATGAATAGATGATCAAATCTCTATATAAAAGAAACAAAGTTACAATCTCTTATTTGATTTGGAGTCTTATATATTCAGTTCAATTTTGTAGGTCTCTTATTAGCATTTATCAACTTGAATGTAATTGAAGCATTTATGTGAACTAGATTTCATTGAATGGTTACTCTTGAACCTGACTTTATTCTCATCATATTACATATATTCAGTGTAATATCTTCTTATACTACAGTACGAAGACCGCCATTTGACCCATCCTGACTAAATAAGTACAGCCCGAGCTCTTTTGTGAAACATTCTCCTGACTGAAAGACAGAGCTTCAAGGATGACAATTTATCAAAGTTATCCAGCCTGCAACTGGGGAAAGGATCCAATGACAGAGGATCACCATTTCCAGCGGTCATCACAGCCAATATGTATGTCAGTGTACCTGGAACCCACGTCCTCTGTATTCCTGGGTGAGTATGTTACCCACTAGGCCACAGTAGCACATTATGTGAGTGATACTACCATGAATCGCCCAGAAGATGGAGAAAAATGGTGCATTCTTGATTCTGTAAATCACATTTTATTTGAATGGATTTGTTAGGACCTGACTTTAAACACATAAAAGGGTGGAGGAAGCCAGTGCACACCAGATTGTTGACGTTAAATTCTGCCACAAGCCATCAGACATATGTTCTGTATTCCCTGGTGTCATAACTCAGCATAAGAATCAACTAGGCAGAACACAAAATATGTAGAATACTACCCAACATTTCGTTGTCATCAGCATGACTCATAAAGTTTCATGCCGTATAATATGAAAGCCATGGTAGGCAAGAAATAAAGGATTTTTATCGGAGAATTTCTGAGTGCAGATTCTGACTTTCATGCCAATTTAGGGTTCTCATTTGCAAGTAGAAATTGTATCACCAGCCATAAAAAGCCACTAGAAAAGTTTAAGTTTTGTGGCTTTAGTAGGTTTATAACTAACGTTTGTGCAAATGCATGTTTAATTCAGAACAAAATTCACATTATGATGTAAACAGCAAGCAGTGTCAGAGGGAGCACTAACTCTTGTCACAAAATATACCGACAAAAAAAGTTGATCCTGATCATCTTTAAGGAGAACTGAGCCAGGTAGTAGACCCATCTTTTGTGAAAATAAAACCCCAATGCAATTAACAATTTTTGATTTATGGAGCAGATATTGTTTTAAAAAAATCAATAAAAAAATCCAGTCCAGATCATCTTTCAGGAGGACAGAGCCATGAGAAGATCCCATGATCAGGATATACTAATGGACAAGCTAACAAATAAAGAAATGGATACACAATATCATCACCCGTCACATTCCCGGGGTGAGGGTAACATATACACTGTATAGTATCTCAGAACTTACAAACCCTTGCCCATAAAAACGACTCAATATTCGTGATCCAGATCCAGACCAAGCGACAGGTAGTCCCCACATTATGTGAAACTAGGAACCAGATCCGCTGTATAGTTATGTCCACAGACAGATAGATAAGCAAACAGACAAAAACAAACAAAACAAAAAAATACAAAACAATTGCAATACCCTATCTGACGGGGCAGGTAAAAAGGATTTTGTACTCAAATTGTTGCAAGGTGTGATGCCAAGCAATAGGCTCTGTGAATTCAATCGAAGTTCAGGTAATATTTTTGCTATTGATGCCTTCCCATCACTGCTGTGCAGTTAATGTATCACCGAGCAGTACCCTGAATACATGACATAGATCAGAATATTACTTAAGTTGAAAAAAAATTATATTTTAGTCACTGATATTCTCCATCAGTGCTATTTTATGTCGGGCATGTAAAAAGGACCTGCTGTACAACAATAAAAGATGGCATAAATATTAATCACTTATTACTGCATCATCCAATTAAATCATAAACCCTTGTATTGCACCACAGGTGAACAGTGATCAATTATTTAGCACTTGCTTCAATTACTGCTTTGTACTGATGTAGACTGATTAACACTTTATTCTTTCCAGTAGATTACTCTACCCCTTTTGTGCATCCAGCTTGCACTCACTGAACTCTATATGCAGGGGGGTGTACCTGAAAGGCTGATGTTTGCATAAACTCGTTCCACAGTTTAAGGATAATACATTTAATCTAAACTCACATCTACATTATATTTGCTTGCACTGATGTGACATTCAAAAGCTTTGGATCAAATATCCCAAACTAATATTCTGACACTGTTAAAAGTTACAGCAAGGGGTACTCTGGATTTAACACCATGCCAGGTCGTTGGTGGCCTAGTGGTTAGCAAGTTTGGTATCTAAAATAGGCTGTCCCCTCTATGGCTTCGAGTCTCAAAAGTGGCAATGCTGAGGACCTGTAAAAATAGGAGTCTGGCTGTTGAATGGGACGCAAAACCCCAACTTTGATTTTTGCCTTTGGCTAGCCTGGCCTTCCAGGATGTCTGAACCTAAATGCAAATGTGAATTATATTTGTCATAATACACACTGCACCAGAAGCATTCTTAGTCTGGGAGAGGCTTCAGCTAGCTAAGTAAATGTATGAGAACATAATGAAATGTAATTATAATGCAACCAAGCAGTGTTGTACATACTATACATATTAACGCCTGTACCAAGGCTAGTCTTAGGCACCTACTAATTAGCACAGGCTGGATTCAAACATATGGCCACAAGAACTTGTGAACTATTGATCATTTAGTATATTTATTATTATCTCTTGTGAGGTCAGCCGATATATTTTACTACTTAGAGGCAAAATTACAATTAACACATCAGCCATCTATGTTGTCCAAGCCCAGAAATACAAATGCTCCTGATAGATATTTTATTGCTTTAATTTTAACTGCCATTTACAGCAAAAACATATCTTCGACGGTAAAGGTAACCTCAAACATCGTAATAATAAAAAGGAACACAGTATGTGCCATGTTATTTCCAAATAACCAATCGCATCTTACTTTATACTGATGTACAACATTTACCTCCCATTTCCAGCCCTATGAGATAAGGATTGTGAGATATTAGAGTCAATATCAGCTCATATTTTTTATTTAATTTGTTTACTTCCAATAAAATCAGCAAAATGGTAAAATTTAGATAGGTCATCAGCAATTGAACATAAACAGCAATCATTGTTTTGGAAACACCCACTAAGATGAAATGTTGAGTTTTTCAAAAGATGCCACATACTCCAGAAATTGCAAAACTGTTTCTGATATATTTCATATGGTAAACTTTTTAAACATTGCTACGTCAGACGAACGTTACTCAAACTGGCTGCAGTACCAAATGCTGGAAGGGCATGAAAGGTTCTGTAGTGGTCAAGATCATCAAATGAACAGTTGGTTTTCATCTCTGTGACTGTGGGTTTAAATCTTTTATGGATATCCTGTCCAAATATGTCCCTAGGTATCATAAATGGTGTAAATACCCAAATTTGACTCATAAGTGTGAATATCGTGACACTCACAGAGGAAACAGACCAGACTGGTATACTACAATACAGCTCTCAGGGTCCTGTGCCATTACTGTATGAGATATTTACCCAGAGAAAGACAGGCCTCATATGATTGCTGTTGTAAATTTATCTGATCCAAATTTGACCACAGTGGAAGGTGACCATGTTTTTTTTTTTTTCCCTAGAGGTCTCATGTAAGGAAAACTGTTGCAAATTTTGTATGTGTGTATTTAAGCCTCAGTCAAGATTTGACCCCCCCCCCCCCCCAAATATTATTTATGAAATATGCACACAATATTTATTTGAAAATGTTTGCTACCAGTACATGCCCATCTACAATCTTACATTATTACCCATAAGTTACTAATACCCCTTTCACACTACAGGCGGTATCACCTGCGGAAACCCGGTGAAATTGGTGAAATGTCCCTGTCGTTGGATCACCTTCTCATGTCTGTTGAGGTTAATGGAGGTTGCTTCTCGGTGACCAACGTTTGCTTCTCGGTGATCAATGTGACCATTGATGGTTAAAAAACTATGTCCAATCAGTGACTGTCCACCTGTAGTGTGAACAACTCATACGAAATGGGAAGACCTGGGGGAGGTTCTGCCGTTGAGAAAAATTTCTAACCGCGGGACGTACCCCCTTTAGTGTGAAAGAGACATTAGGTATTATTTGGAATAGAATAGAAATATTTATATAGCGCAAAATTGATGTAACATCCTCTAATGCGCTTGAAATCAAAAAGGGAAAGTCCAGGGACATATCAGGTTGAGATCCAAATTAGCGCCCGCCAGGGAGATGTACTATGGGGGAAGATATGCTAGAGGTAAAGTTTCTCCATTAAAACCCAATAATAGATCTAATTTGATTATTTTATATCAATTTTAAACAAAATTCCCCTTATTTTAACATTTTTTTTTCATAATTTCTTGTTAACATGAACCACACTTGTTGTGTTAGCTAAAATGCGAATATCCAAGTACGGATCATTTTTGGGGGAATACCAGTCGAGTTTTTGTCACAAATGTCCATCCAGAACTTTTGGAGGTGGTTGTTTCTTGTTTCTGAACAACGAATACAATAAATAATTTTGTTTCACATATAGAAAAAAAGTCACTTCATTTACAAAAAGGAACAGTTGGGAAAGGAACCGTATTCTATTCAGTAGTCAATACGTCACATTTATTGCACTGGCTCAACTGCAAAACTATTAACGCAATGATTATAAAAGTAAATCATTTATAAAACATGAATGCACAAACATAAAATGGAACTGAAGATAAACAATAAATCAAATATAAGCATCAAGGTCTTCTTTCACAGAGTTTCACTTCAAAGGAACATCAAACAGGTTTGACAACGAGTAACAGTGTTCTGGGAACATTTTGCATTGAAGCTTGACACAATCACATCTGTCAGCTATGCTTTGTAACAAGTCTTAAAAGTTTAAAATCAATGAGGATTTGCAGTTAATATAGGAAAATATTAGTAAAAATATTAATGATTAATATCATAATCTCACTACACCGTGTGTTTATATGCCAAACTCTTACCATCTCCCAACAATAGCTATTGATTGGATCCAAAGCTGAAGTAAAAATGCTGAGCATGTGACCTATCAGCGAAAGGATAGTCTGCCTTCATGCTTTGGTCTACTCAAAGGGGCCATGGTGGCAGAGTGGTAACACTCTTGCCTCCCACCTCTGAGGCCGGGGTTCCGTTCCCGGCACGGGCTCAAGTGGGAAAGCTGGTAGTTGCTTGCCGTTGGTCGGCAGTTTACAGTACACAACCCTGATGAATTGTATGTACTGGTTTCCTCTGCCCTTCCAACTACCCGTCGTGATATGACCTGTACAGTGTTGAAAGCGACGTAAAACCCCAAATAAATAAATAAATAAATTTGGTCTACTCAAAGGGTGTTATGCAATGTCAGGTTCACATATCCGCATTAGCCAGTGGGCTGGGTGGATCTAAGTAATGACTCTCTTTATGAGATGCAAAGTGTCTTAGAAATTAAATTATAAAATAGAAATTTGTCAAGCTTTTGTCCTGATACTTGTGTTACAATCCTTTGGATCCACAAATGTTGATTTTAAAGCCTTTGAAACTTGGAAAAGTTGTGTTTTTCCATGGCTAAGTAGACACTGACTTTGAATGATGTAGACTGACATCTTGGTCAGGGTACTTTAAATATGTGTTTCGCTTTTTTACCCAGACCACTTACACTGATGATCGTTTTGTTACTCTTAGAAAATTAAAAAGAAAGTTATCTTAGATAGCCACTATATTTCTTAAAATTTCTTTTAAATAAAAGTATAATGAGTCCTTTAATTTAATTCATAGCCCCTTAGGGGGTACCATGGTTCAGTGGTAACACACTCGATTCCTACCTCTGAGATCGGAGTTTGAATCCTGAATCTTGGCCAACTGTATGTACTGGTGGCATCTGCCCTTCCAACCACCCATCACAATATAACCGATGCAAAGGTACTAGACAAGACATATAACAATAAATAAAAAAATAATAAATTAATAAATAAATTCCCAGCCCGACCTGGGGTGGGAGTGTTGGTAATTGTTTGTCAGTGCTTGATGTTTTTCAGTGCAAAATATTGACCAAGTGGTATGCATTGATTTCCTCCATCCCTGGGCTACCAATCTTGATTCAATCTGTAAAACCTATGTGTTGCAAACAACCCGAAACACAAATCTGTTAATCGCCCAATGTTCTTTTTTAGAAAGTAAGAGACAAGAATATTTCTGCAATAAGAAAGTTGGGCTCAGGACACTGATTTCCAACGATTTCCAACATGTCACCATAGTGTATTGCCAAAGCTGCTAAAATCAGTTGCATATCCATGTTCGTACAAAGGTTTTGGATGATCAACATTCATTCTCAGAGGCCAGTGTTTGTTCTATCTGGACAGTATCTTCGTCACTTTAGAAGCTACTTGCACTAATAACCTAATATCCTGTCTAATCCTATCATTAAGTGCATGTTTTGTTGTTTCAGGTACAACATTCGGTCTTTGCATGCGGGTTAGATTTAAAACAAGTAAAATTATCTCTTTGCACCGGCAAGTTAATTACCTGAAAAGGTTAATAAGTCACTGGTGACAATGCCTATGCATTTCATGGCTATACTTGTTTTCCCATATCTTTATCTTCACCCATTTGCAGTCTTTATTTATACTTCCCTTTGAATTATTTGTTCTTGTCCATTTACCCATTATCACATAAATGAGTATTCATTTACCTCCCTCGCAATTCCTGGTTTGACTACCTTTCTTGAAACCTGTTCTAACAATCTCGCAACTAACAGACTAACATTGCAGAATTAATTCAACATTAATTCAGAGCTACATTGGCTTACTGTAACTCTTAGAAATGAACACCAAATAACCAAATGAAAAAGCAAACAAATGACAAATACCTGAAAATATACTTATTATCATGACACACATTCACTTGTAGAAGCTTAGGTGATAAAACAATTTGTTAATCATAACTATGGATAACGTAAATCTAGTCAGAGTATTTCAATGCTACAATGTCATTCTGGTGCAGATGCAATTGCAAATGCATATATTGTAGCATTTCACCTTCAGAATACTGGTTCTGGGTTTTACTCTGGCTAGTCAGATGATCTATTGTCAGCCAGTTAAATCGCAAGCCACACAGGTTGATGAACACTTCTGTCAGAGACACTCTGGTTATACCTGGATCTTAAAGATGGCAACCGTCTGGTTAACCTGAAGCATTAATGGTATAGAGTTTGAACTTTATAATCACCATGAATCCTGGTTCGGTAATTTCTTGGTTGATATTTGCTCATGCCAACCGCCAACCCTTGAAAGTCAAAATAAGTATTGATTTTTAAAATTAAATTAATTTTTAACTTTAAAAGGATTTTGTGTCCCACACAACATGACATCCTTTGAAGATTGATTATGGCAGTGTAACTTGTTGCAAGTTACTATGGCTGTATTCTATTCTGACAGCATATTGCTGCTCCAGATAAGGTTCATGTAAATATTTATATGTAAATTGTTAACAGATGGTATTGAATTAGACCGTTCTTACAATATACATGTTGTGACTTCTATATACATAATGTTTAGCAAAATGTTTTTGGGATTATAATAAAGGTGACTAAATATTGGCGGTATACAAATCCAATCCAACGTGAAGTAAATTCAGACTAGAATGATTTTACTTTTGTACAATTTACGTAAACATGGAAAATAGTTACATTGTGGAACATAAAATGTGTCAGAACTTCATTAAAATTTAAATAAATATTTTTTCGTCTTAAAAATTCTGACAAAACTAAAACTTTTATACCACAAGCATACACCAATGTTCTTCTAAAGGCACTGCTATCAGCTTAAAGAGACAAAAAACAAACGCGCTAGCAAGGATAAACTTTATGGCAGGTGTTGCAAATAATTAGGTTCTGTTTTACAAGTATTAAGAGTTGCACTGCAGTTCAGAACAATAAACAAAGTTCATTTGAGGACAATTTTTGTCACTTGATATGTACCTTTACCACCTACAACAAACCTGGTGATAGCAGTGATGTCAGCGTTTTGAAAAGTAACCTATTGTAAATCTAAAATAGACATTCATTGTATATTAGTTGCTTACCTGATGTATTCTCTAAGCATTCTGGGTCCAAAAGTCTAGTTCAAATATCGCTAAAAGTTTTAATCCATTTGCAGTTGCAGCTTACTCTACCAGCTGCAGACTGTCTTATTTACATATAATATTATGCCATTACTATGTGGAATATCAATAATAGGTACTCTGTAAGCCATAAAGATAAATTTGGAACAGTAATTAAACTTCACAGAATTTGAAATTAAAAGTAAGATAAAGTATTCAAAATTTATATCAGTTTTCTACCAGGCCTGCAGTTGTCACAAAGATCACATATATTAAAACATTTCACATTGGTGAAAACAATCCAGAAAATCTGGGTTTATATTTACTTGTACTATAATTCTGTGAAACTTTATTAGATGTTTTACACAACATTGGATTCTTTGTGAGAACCTTCCACTTCTAATCCTGTAAAATATTATTTATTTATTTATTTAGTCTTTTACGTCACGCCAAGTACTTTATTGGTTATATTGTGATGGGTAGTTGGAAGGGCAGAGGAAACTAATACATACAGTAGGCCAAAATTCTGTACTGTAAACAACAAAACCTATGGCAAACAACCATCAGCTTTTGTACATGAGGTCAGGCCAGGATTCAACCTCTGATCTCAGAGGCTTGGAGGCAAGTGTGTTACCACTGCACCACCATAGCCCCCTGCATATACCCTTGAGTGTAAATGGACAAGAGCCAAACAATAGCCAGTTTTTCAGCTAGCAATGATGAAACGCCCACTGAAGCTAATGCCAAAATTCTTTGAATGTCAAATAAAAGGTCAATGCACATTTTGACAGGTACAATAAGATTTGCAAATTCCAAGGATAGAAGTTTTCGAAGTTCAACGGAAGAAGTACTAGCGGTATGTTAGCCACCTGCATGATAAATATCTTATCTCTAAATGGGATCAGATGCAGGATCCACTCCAAAAAATAAAATAAAAAGGGGTTTTTGGCCTACTAACTAACTTAGTCTATTGCTGTTTAACTTCAGTGGAGAGACAGATACTCATCACACCACACACAATCCATGAAAATCCGGAGACAAAAATAAAACAAAATAAAAAGTAATCCCTAGAAGGGCGAGCCTTGCTAGAGCTCACGCTTAAACATCTAAGATTCTATCTGGATACCTACTCATCTAGATCTCCCACATGTGAGTTGTAATATTTAGCATGGCATGTGTTTCTATATATTTGCCGATCCCTCATCAACAAACTTGAAATTAGTCTCATCTGCCATCACAAGACTTTCTCAAGTTTTTTACCATGATCAAACACAACATTCACACTTGACCAGGGATGTGGATAATCATTATGTTATTTTTAGGAACCCAGATCTATAACACTCCACCTTTGTTCTTTGGACAATTGCTTATTTTATATTGACCATTGAAAACACCCAAGCATCATTTTTCAAATTTTAGCCATGAAGAACTTATAGAATTCGTCAGGAATCCAATCAAACCAGATGAGTTGTTATATAATAAAATTATTCAAGGCTTCACTAAATTCCGTCAAAGATTATTCCTGGAAACCCCAACTCTGCTGCTTTTCATCTGTTTGGGTAATTTATTGTTACTTATGTAGATTGATGTTCGTGGGAGTTGAACCCACACAAAGGTGATAACCTGTGATTAGATGCCAAACTTGCTAAACCGCTAGGCAACTGAGGACCTCTTCAGAGCTATTGACCATATTGCTGAAGTCTAGGTCACCACTTAACATGGATCTGTTGGGCCTCAGATAATACTCTTTTCGTTGTCAGTGTGCAGAATGGCATAACCAGACAACGTCAATATATTCATAAAAAACCCCTAAAAACCTAAAATGTTAAACTAGCGAGTGATGTGTATGAACACTTATGCAGAAGGGGGTTTCCTCACAGGAGAATGTAACATTTCTTATTCAAGTTTAACTTCAGGTATCAGGTATCCAAGTGCCAAAACTCTGACCTAGAGGATTCTAAGGCACACCATCCAAAATACAATGCATAAATCAAAAGTCATGAGACATAAGATGGGGAGTATTCAGGCAGACCAGCAGTGTTTGGTGGTCAAAAGCTAGGGAGGGAACGACTTCTGAAATAGATAGGTTGCCTTTTGCCTTTTTGAACATGAAAGACTTGGAGCAGCTCGAATTTCCAGTGGTAAATCATTCCAAGTTTTGGAGCATCATATGAGAAACAACTATTGAAATACACTTTTTATTTGTGAATTGAGGAATTACAACAAGGAGCCTCGAGGAACATCTTCATAAGCATACGTGCACGAAATTGTAATTAAAATTGTGTACTTTAACTGTACAACTAAATAAATAATGAGCAATAACAGTGCTACAGAAGTATATCCCAGTAAACATTAGAAACGTTTTTAAATGGTTTAAACGTTTAGAAAACGTTTTTAAAACCTATTTAAACCCTAGCTTATGGTTTTCTAAACATTAGCAAGTAAACATTTATGCTGTAATGTTTAAAAAACGTTTTATAAACATTCTCTATAAAACGTTTTACTGAAAACGTTTATTAAACGTTTCTGAAATAACTCAAGAACCTAGGTTTGACTGGAAATGTTTTTAAAACATTTATAAAATAGCTGAAGAAATGAAGGTTTTGCTGGAAATGTATTTCAAACATTCATAAAATGTTTGATAAACAGTACACATGAAATGTTTAAACAACATTTCTTGTCAAATGTTTTAAAAACATTCTATCAAAAACGTTTTTTAAACATATATTTTTAAACCTTCACCTTCAAACATGTCCAAACAAAGATGGCAGTGAGCAATAATAGGGGATTTTAGAGGACTTGGTCAAAAATTGCCCCACATGCAATCCCTAAAAGTAAGAATTGAATGGGGGCACAATTTCTAAGCCACTATCTTGCAATTTTAGACATAAAAATAATATTTTCATTAGTGAGCAACCTTAAAAAGATATTGAATTTGACCTCTGATCCCATTATTATTCAGACATTATTATGTTCATTTGTAACGTTTTTCTAACATATGTCATTAAATGTTTAATAAACGGTATACACCAAATGTTTTAAAAATATTCTATTATAAATGGTTTTCGTACCCATCATTTTTTAACCTTTGCCAAACGTTTCCTATCAAATGTTTGCAAAACCTAAAAATGTTTACTGGGCTATTATATATTTATAAAAATTTATTATTAATGTCTGAATCAATTCACTCCCATCTGCCCTTATTAACCCTGTTGAGTAAATTGGAGCCTCATGACAAGATAAAAATCAACCCTGTTAAAGTTATAGACACCTCAGACACCCCAGAACACCTAGGACAATTAATCTGCACTCAGTTACTTGGCTATGAGCATAATGATTCTCCAAAAACTGTTTCACTGAAACAATGCCACTGAAGAACTCTTGAATGACATTTGAGAATCCAAAAACACGAGCCCCCAGGTAAAGTATCATAGGACGTAGATGTCTGATGCCATGGATGTGTAGTTGTGTCATAGATGTTATCTTTCTAACCATGTTGTTAACTCACTTCCAGGAATTTAATTGGCCCATTTTGTTCAGAAATTGTAATATTACCCAACAGAAAATTTAATTTGCTTTGTTTATTGTACCAGAAAGTAATCATAATACTTTCAAGCGAGACTTATGTCATGAAATAAAGTTTTATTTTACTAATTTTGGAAAAACAAGCACTTTAGTTGATTTTATGCACTAAGTATATCTCTGGCTGCTTGCAATTGAGTAAAGTTAAACTTTCTAGAATAAATCTACAAACAAGAATTTAGGAATTTCAACAAAAAAGTTGCTTCAATATGTTGTAAGAGGCTTTTCTGATCAAAAGGTGGATGTCTGTGATAACAAATATTTGGTACTGACAGCTTGTATTAATTTTATATTTATATCTAAGTATGTCTTTATATTTATACCCCGACTGTATAGTAATTTGTTTAGTTTGCCCTGTTTGTGCTCCTGTTCCACCACAAGACTAAGGCTCCAGATTAAGGGGTTTTGGGGATCAGATTAAGAGACATGGGCAGCCTGTTTGAGTCTGTTTGGATCTGTTGTGGTCTGTATAAATGTCAACATGTTTGACATTTTTCACGACTGTAACGATCCACTTTCGCCCCTACCCATAAAATTTTCAAGTCTCAGGCTTCCTGAGGCCTCTTCAGACCCAAATTGACACAATCCTATGTTGTCTGAGGCGTCCTGCGACTCTTAAGCCCAGGAGGCCTGGACTTAGTTCCATACCTCAACAAAAATCGCCCATTCCTGTCTTATGTGGGTGTTCTACCACACGACTAAGCTTCCCGATTAAAGGTTTTTTGTAGTCTTTTTCAAAAATTTGCTTAGTCCCAGGTATTCTGTATGGATTGGTCTGTTGGAGCCGTGAGAAAAATCAAACATGTTTGATATTTTTCATGACCCAAACCGATTCTTATTTCCCTCTGTCAACAAAATGTCCAGTCTCAGGCTTCCTCAGGCCTCCTCAGACCCAAATTTACACAGTCCTATGTTGTCTCAGGCTTCCTGCGACCCTTAGTCCCAGATGTCCCTAGCTTAGTCCCAGGAAGACTGTTGTCAGTCCCCGACTCATAACAGACCTTTGAAGTTTCATGTGTGTGAAAAAAATTGGTTTCATTAGTCCCAGGAAGCCTCAGACCGTCTCAGGTGTCCTGCGACTAAGAAATCTGCGTCTGGGACTAAGCCCCGACTAAGAGAAGCCGATCCAAACTGATCCAAGCCAGCCTCCTCAGGCCACCTGGGACCCCACAAATTTAGTCTGCGACGGTTTGAGGATGCCCCAGGAGGCCTGGGACTAAGTACCGATTAAGTACCGACTCTTTTCCACACGCATGAACCAAAAAGAGGCAATGGGGGGGGGGGGGGGGGGGGGGGGGTCTGGGACTATATAAGTACTGCACACACGCTTTCTGGTTGGCTACTGAGAGACGTGTGTCACTTACTTACTGCTAGGGGTTTTAAATTCTTTTTTATATTTCACATTTTACTTGAGCTTAGGGCAAATTTAACAGTTAGGAGACACATTTCAGTTTTTTTACTTTTTTGTGATATTCACTGGAGTTATGAGGAAAGAGAAAGGAGGAAAGAGACGAAAGAAGAAGATGAGGGAGAGACAAGAGGAGAGGGAGAAGGAAGGTGGGGAGTTGGAGGAGGGGACAGAGGAAAGGTCAGATGAGAGGACAGAGGAGGATACAGAAGAGAGGATAGAGGATACAGAGGAAGGATTAGAGGTTACTGAGGAAGCCTGCGAAGAAGATGAGAGGTGTGAGGAAGAATCAGAGTGCCACTCAGCAGCCAAGAGAGCCAGGGTTTGTGCTACATTCACTGACAGCCAAGAACGTGCCATTGTAAACTTTGTGAAGGAGCACCCAGAGCTGTACGACAAGGAGCATGGACTTTTCCATGACAGACAGATGAAGGAGGCTCTCTGGGCAGAAATCTCTGCAGAACTGAAGCTCCAGCCCTTTGATGTCAGAAGGTGGTTTGAGTCCCAGAGAACTTGTTATGGCAAGCTCTCCAAGCAACAGTCTGGCCAAGCCCCAAGGGAGATGACCAAGAGACAGTCCTGGGTCTACTGATCTCAGGTTTCCTGCAGCAGAAGTCAGACAGGCAGCCCTTGTTTGACTATGTGGCATCAGAGGCTGAAAAGATGACCCAAGAGGAGTTTGAGGACCTCAAGGGCAGGATTTTTAGAGACATTGAAGCAGTAAAGAACACTCATAGACGTCAAGTACTACACAAGAGATCAGCCACTATTACCAGAGAGTCACAGAAGGTCGGGATACTGCCAACAACCACTCAACAGGCATCTAGTTCCACCCAGACAGCAGCAGGCAGCAGTTCCAGCAGTTATGTCTACTACTCACCCAGCTCCATTGGCTTTGGAAACCCTCCATCAGTGGTCACAGTACAGGATGAGGGCAGCAGACACAACTTAAAAACAATTATTTTGAGATTCGCAATAGAAGGAAAAACTTTTACTTTCAGTTATTTTTCCAGAAGACAAGAAAAATGTAAGTGAAATTAGGGTGTAGCTTTCAAAATGTCTGCAATATTTATTCCATTTAGCAATTTATGTTGGGCATTGGGTTTGTCTGTTTCTGTTTTTGGGGACTTATGTTTGGCATTGCGTTTGTCTGTTTTTTGTGGGACTTATGTTGGGCATTGGGTTTGTCTGTTTTTTATGGGAATTATGTTGGGCATTGGGTTTGTCTGTTATTTGTGGGACTTATGTTGGGCATTGGGTTTGTCTGTTTGTTGGTTGGGTGACTTATGTTTGGTAATGGTTGGGTTATTTGGAACAAGCCCAGCTGATTAATTGTTTTAGAATATTTGGTAGTCCTGGAAAGGACTGGTTACTGCAGTAGCAGTTATATTCTGCCATCTTGCCAGGCCACTGTTCCTTCATTATTGAAGTAGTCCTTGAAGTAATCTCTCAGTATTTTGGCTTTTCTGGCAGGGTTTCTGTCATGACCACAATCAGCAGCACCACCAATCAACCGACCATCACCAGGCACATCATCATCATCATCATCATCATCATCACCACTAGGCTGTTGACCACCATGTTGACCTTGATACTGGCTTCTCAGTATGTTGTGCAGAACCACACAGGTCAAGACCACATCCCTGACTGTTTCTGGGGTAGTTCAATAGTGGTCATCATGACTCTAAATCTTGAAACCAGGATTCTCAAAAGCATTCTCAACAACTCTCCTGCCCCTTGATATTCTGTAGTTGGCAATCCTTTCCTCTCTGGTTAACATCCTTCTGCCATAGGGTTTCATTAGCCAGGTCTTCAGGGCAAACGCATCATCTGCCAGGATGAAGTATGGGACATATTGGCCACCCTGGGTTATAGGTGCTGGGTCAGGAAAGGGGTCCATCAACCAAGGCCAACATTACTATTGAAAATAATTCCTTATAGTTGTGGTACAGGGCTCCAGAGTTCTTGGGAACATTCCATCTGATCCTGAATTATGTTTCCAATTCTTTCCACTCATCTGGAGTAGTAGGATATCTGAGGTACTCTCTGGTGAACTCATCCTGGATAGCCCTGCAGACCTCTGGTAGAAACTTGGAAATGGTGGATCTGCCTACCCTGAACTGACAGGATAATCATGTGTATGACTCTCCAGTAGCCAGATATCTGATGGTGAGGGCTAGCGTTTCCCCAACACTGATTGGAGCTCTGTAGTTGGTGGCCTGCCTGGCTAGACGTGGTTCCAGTCTGGTCTTTATCATTTCAAAGAATTCTGGGGTCATCCTTATGAAATTGGTGAATCCTGGAATGTCTGTGGCATACAGTTCAGCCATAATGTTGTGGTAGGCCCCCCTCTCCTCTCTCTGTAGTAGCCATGGCCGGACCCACATGTTGTTCCTTCTAGGTCTCTGTCTGACTGCTAGTGGTGGTAGAGGTGCTGCTGCTGGTGGTTGCTGTGGTCGACGTAGAAATAGCAAATACATAATTATATGTAACTGACTAAAACTAAGAAAAACCTAAATTGTTGCTGAAGCTGTCTTCCATTGAAATGTGGCATCCTGCTGTGTTCCTAGAATTACATCCCGGAATTTATATATATACCCAGAAAATTGTTATTTTGCATTACAAGAATCGGCCATCTTGGTCTGGGGAACACCGAGGAGGCCTCAGGACACCTGAGGAAGCTGGGACTTAATCGGGGGTTAGTCGGGGCATAGTCCCAGGAGGCCTGAGGCATCCTGGGACCCAGTCAGTATGTCTACGATTAGATCATGCTTCAAACCGACCAGAAAAATGGCTTAATCAGTTCTTAGTCGCAGAACAGTCGGGGACTGTGTGGGGCCTCATGGGGCCTCCTCAGGCTTCCTGAGGCCGATCTGAACTTATTCCCAGGCTTTAATACCAATTCAGTTTTCCCGCCCATTTTACCTTTTTTTTCACTGACTGTTCACAATTAAGGATCGGGGACAGGATTGGGGCTTAGTCCTTTGGTGGAACAGGGGCATTTGAAAATCAGTTATTAGTCCCAGTAGGCCTGAGGAAGCCTCAGACCAGTCTGACACCCAGTTGGTATATCCCTGACAGGATCAGGGATGAAACTGATCACAAACATGGCTTAATTACCTCATAGTCAGGGAACTATTGTTACTTGTCTAATGACATCTGAGGCTTCCTGAAGACGATCTGTTCGTGATCCCACACCTGGATCAAGATTCCATTTTCCTGCCCATTTTACAGATTTCAAGGATTAAGGGTCCCAGTACAAATCTCGGATTAATTCTTTGGTGCAACAGGGGCATTAGCCAATTATCATTTAGTCACACCTCACACACCTTGCTGGTCTAATTGGTCATTTTCAATCGTGGCATTATAAAAACAAGGCCAAAAGGGGTTACAGTCTACTAGAGAGAGTGGCAAGGTACAGAGACACAAGTAGTGTACTGAGGTGGTCACCCATCCAAGTACTAACATAGTTCGCCACAATTTATGAAAGCTCATGAAAGTGAGCTAGAGTTTGTGCTTAAAAACTACATTTGAAAACTTTCCACCCCTCTAATCCACCTCTGGCACAGAATGTAAGACTTTTAGTCGGTTTTTCTTGGAGTGATATATACTATCATGACGATTAAGGAGGTGATGCCTAACTAGGTCCACCTAACCCTACTGGGGTTACCTCAGCTCCTCTTTTGTTGTCCATGAACTACTAATTAAAGTTTATTGTTGGTCTGGCATCAGTTTTGACCCCTTCTCAGTTGTAGTGGCAGATGGTCTCCTTTCAGACTGATGGATGCCTTTGTGTCATGGTTTGGGATCCATTGCACCAGTTTGACCCTGGTTGCCCGGGAGCTGGATGAATCAGCCCTTTGCCAAATCTGCCCTCAGCAAAAAACTCAGCCCTGGGCAAATCGGCCCCCTAAAAATTCGGCCTTGGGCAAATCGACCCCCTGTTGAAAACTTTTGTAATTAGGTATTATTTATAGGCCTGCAAAAAGCATTTGACAGATGATAAAGATATTCATGCAGGATTATTAAAACAAAAAATAAGGGGTCCTTTTCAAAAGAAACTTCATGCCTTAACTGAAATGTTGTTGAATTATAATCTGGTCCTTGTTAATGAATAAAGGGGGATAATTCTGTATAATTATGTTTAATGTTGAAAACTTTGGTTAAATGTGATTAACACACATCAAGATAATTGGGTGTTGTAATCAATCCCTTTTAACCTATACTTGTTTATGTCATAATTATTAAAAGTGCAATTACACTAAATGCATAGCCTTTGCAGGTGGGATCATAACTTTTGTGATATTTTTAGACTAACTGGCTTTCAATAGATGCTTCTGTTTGATTAGTATCTTAGTAAATAATCCCTCTACTTAGATATTAAACGGTTTTGTGACTTTTGTGATCATTTAAGAACAATTAGTTTTAATTCATTACCTCCGCCAAGGAGGTTATGTTTTCGCCTGGGTTTGTTTGTGGGTTTGTGAGTTTGTTTGTTTGTGAACAAGATAACTCAAAAATTTATGGACATTTAAACATTTAAGAATGAAAACTTAAGGAATGATGAACATTTATCCACTCTTTTATTAGTTTTAACACTAAGCTTGTGTTAATGTAAACCAAATTATAGACTCCTGCAGAACAAATGTAGGAATGACATTGTTATTTCTGAACATATACACAGACATCTAATCTTATAGACATTTAACATCTAGGGGCCCATTTGACCAGGTTAAAATTACCAGTGGCCGATTTGACTAGGGTGTTTTTTTCTTACGGCCGATTTTGACTTGGGCCGATTTGGTAAAGGGCCCAGTTGTTTATGATTCCTTTCGATCATGATTTTGACAGTTTTGAGTTGATCTTTTTATAACTTTTTATTTATTATCCAAACCTCACTCACACCCTTCTAAATCAACATTTAAACCTTGAATCAGGAACAGCTATCGTAATTCAGGCCACTTGACAAGTTTTAGGATACTAACTTCATTGTGATAATAATCCATCACTGATTTTATTTTATGCCAAAATATATTCTAAACTACACAATTTTTGAATTTGTGGTTGTAAACTACAAATCTGACTGTATTGCAGAATGAAGTCAAACCAATGGTGAATTATTACCAATCTAATTTGAGAAATACGATAATGTATATTCAACGTAATTGAATTGAAAATCATGTTGTTAAGCAGGAGCTCTAGCGAGGCTTGCGCTTCTAGAGATCACTTTTTTTTTCTTTTTTTTTTGTCTCAGGACTTTTATGAATTTTGGTGCTGCGTGCTGATTATCTGTCTGTTCACTGAAGTTAAGCAGCAACTGGCTACATTAGTACTGGATGGGCGACAGCTTCGGTGCACTATTCATGTCTATGATGGCTTCGCGGCTCGCACTAGTATATCAAAACACGTTTTGGCCTTGTTCTTAAAGGGGTCACAGTTGAGTGCTCCATCAACTTAGCATGTAAGAATTTACATAAACAATCGGTCTGCAGTTGAGTACAATTGGTGGAATAGCACAGTGTTATACTGTTAGAAATCAGAATCATTGGAAAACATTTGACTGTCATCAGATCATTTAAATTATGTACTATCGGGGTGAAAGTGTGCTGCATCTGTGTCCCCAATCATCGAAATATTCACCACATATTGTGACTGTTTTTAAGGACCTCACCGTGAAATACCGTGTTTTTAAAGTCGTGCCACATAAAGGCAACAGTGCTGAGTTCACGAAAGGTATCAAATCTAATATTTAGCTAATGGGGGAGTTCCACTGCAGCTGACCCTGCAATGGACCCTACGACTGTGGGGTCGGTTGTGAAAGTCATAGAAACATAGAAAAAAAGGCGCAAAAATACATAGTTGGTCAAGAAACCCCCGACAAGACGGTACACCTCCTGACAGGACATGATGACTACTCCAAAAGGCCATAATGTCAGGGACGTTTTTTACAAGATCAGTCATAGAAGTAGTACAAGAAGCCCTAAACCCATAACAGAGACGCCATATTGCAAACAGACAAGTTGTAAACTGACAGGCCAAGACCACGTTCCCGACTCATGAGTTGATTATTAAATTTTTCATCATGACTTCAAGACAAAGAAGACAACAGAACCCAGCACCTGCACAGCCAGCACCACCACCACAGCCCCAACTATGTATGAGGAGGAAGCCACAAAATCCATATGTTATACCCTGGATACTACAAAGAGAGGAGAGCGGATCCTACAGAACACTCTTGGAGGAGCTAATAACAACTGACATACCAGGTTATCGTAATTTCATCAGGATGCCACCTGCCTTTTTTATTTCATTGAAGAAAGAATTTACCACCGTCTGAGGAAGTCACCACAAATTTCAGAAAGCCACTAGAAGTTGGTTTGAAACTGGCAGTTTCATTGAGGCACTTATTTACAGCAGAAAGCTACACTTCACTTCAGTAGCATTGGAGGGTTGGCAGAACTACCATTTGTAACTTTGTCCCCAAGGTGTGCAAAGCCATCCTCGAAGAATTTCAGCAGGAATATTTGATCTGTCTAACAGATCCTGAAGAGTGGAGAAAGATTGAGACGAAATTTAGAAACAGCTGGAATGTCCTCCATACTTAAGGTGCACTAGATGGCAATCATATAGCTATGAAAAAGCCCAAGAAGTCAGGCAGTGAATATTTCAACTACAAGGGTTACTTCCCCCTGGTACTGTTAGCCCTGGTCAATGCAGAGTACAAGTTCCTGTGGGTCAATGTGGGGCCCAGTGGTTCTTCATCTGATGCACATTCAACCATAGCAAACTGAGAAGAAAAATTAAGAATTGCACCTTGGGGCTACTGCCACCAGAACCACTGGGACCTGGAGGGATAAATCTACACTACTTCCTTTTGGGGGACAATGCCTTTGCCCTTATCCCTTGGCTCGTCAAACCCTATACCAGAAGACAACTGACCAAGGAAGAGAGAACAGCCAACTACAGGATATTCAGAGGCAAGAGGGCCGTCGAGAATGCTTTTGGAATATTAGTGGGAAGGTTCAGGGTACTGCTGACCACCATGGAGCAAAAGCCAAAAGTTGTGAGGGACATTCTGTTAACATGTGTGGTACTATGTAGCATGCTGAGAAGCCATCAGGGTGAAGCAGACAGGCCACCCACTCCAGCAGACAACATACAACCACCACAGGCTGGCCAGGTGAGCAGGGACAGAATGAGAATTTTATAAACCCATCGATGGAGGCCAAACCTCAACGAGACCTACTGAAAGACTACTTCAATAACCTACTGGCACTGGCTGGGCAGGAGGAAAGAATGTAAGAAGACTGAGGGAACAAGATGTCATCTATTAGTCCTTTTTCAGGAATACACAAATATTCCAAGAACTTTTATTTTAATGGTGTAACACAAACATTAAACCAAATCCCAAGCCATTATTAGCCCAATACAATTTTAACCAAATGGACCCCTTTTTAACCTGTATTCTAAACAATTTCATATCTAATATACATTTAGCCGTAAATAAATATATCATTTCACAAGAAAAATTTTTAAGAAAAATTGTTTGTGTGTGGTGGAATTTTTTTAATTTGTGTCAAACATTCACTCACACAAATTTTGTTATGTTTTTGGGGGAAGTTTAAGTGTTAGACAGTGTATTTTTATGGTGTTGGGGAAAACAAGCAGCTGAATAATTGTTTTGGAAATGTTCGGGTGGCCCTGAGAAGGGCCTTCTCGTGCAACTTAATGCAAGCTAATCTACTGATTTGGGCTGACTCTGCTGGCTGGACTGGCTGGGAGGTCTTGCTTGTTCTTGCTGAGTGGTAGTTGGCACTGGTCACGGTGATGGTTGAAGTTGAGAGGCTGGAAATGGTTGTGGTTTGTTGATCTGCTGGTACTGTAGTACGGATGGAATGTTTCTAAAAAGACTTGATAATCCAGAAGTGTTGTGTTGACTGTCTTCCTGTTATCCAGAGGTGACGGATGAAGGATTAAATGTCTTTGTTGGGCTCAAAGCTAACAACAGTTGTCTGGAAGGCCCACGCTGCTGGTCATGAACAAGAATAAAATATGCAGGCTGTGATGACGCTGATGCTGACCACTGTGGTGGAACTTCTGCAATCATCATTGGAGGTTGTGGTGCTACTATCTGAGTTGGCTGCACAGCTGGTGTGGAAACTTGTTGAGTATCCAGTATAGTGAGGTTGTATTCACGTCCTGTTGTGGCATGTGATGCATCTGGAAGTTGAAATGTTGTGACCTCTTGAGTTGTTGTGACATGTCTCTTGCATTTTTTGGCCTTGTACTGTGTTCCAATAAGAAGTTTCACAGCTTCATTCCTGAAGGTCAAAAGGTCTTGCTCCGTCAAGTGTTCAATCTTGGAGTAGAGATAGTTGCAGAACGAATGTCCGACATGCACCCAAAAACTGGAAATCATTGACCTCATCTGCTGGAACTGATCTAAAACTGGATCTTCAGCAGTGGTGGTTGCAACAGCAGCTGGTAGGTGTGAAGGGCTTGTGTTTGACGGTTGATGAGTAACATCTGATACCCTGGTGATTTCCTTCTCAGTTTCAGTCTCTTGTGAAGTGTCTGTGGAACTGAAGCTGTGGCTGTGGCCCTTGAAGATCTCAGTGGTGACTTAAATGTGGAAGAGTTAGACACTCTCTCGCTCTTCACTTCAGCTTGTCTTTGACTTTGTGTGAGTGAGCTTGCCATATCTGAAACATTGGGTCTTGAACCATTTCTTGACAGTGTTGACAGACAAATTCCTGGAAGCTGCTAGTCTTTCCTGGAGTCCCTACTGGCTCTGCTTGTCTTTGAATTTTACTTGAATCTTGTTGTAGAGTTCTGTATTCTGCTCGACAAACTAAAATATGGCCTCTTAATCAGAATCACTCAGGAAAATAGGCTTCATTTGCCCCTTCTTCTGCCTGGATTGAGTTGATTCTACATCAGTATCTGTGTCTGTTCGAGGTCGCTTTCTGTTCTCTCCCCAGTCTCTTCCATCTGCTTCGTCCTTTCTGCCCTCTCTCTTTCCAACCTCTCCATGTCCCTCTCCTCTTTCTTCTGTCTCTCTCTCTCCTATCTCCTCTCTCTTTCTTCTTCTTCTCTCTATATCCTCAGCAGTATCTCCTAACTCAAACTGTGGTTGAGAATTTGTAGGTACTTCAATCTTTCTCCTTCTGCCCCTTGGTAAAATGTCAAACTATATGTGCAATCACAGCTTCTTAAAAACAAAAATTTAAAAGTGAAACCTCAGAGAACTAGTTTTACTCCCAGCCAGTCATGCCTAACTCAAAACTTAAGGTAATTGGACAAAAATTAAAAACTTAAAACTAAAAGCAGCACACCTCTTGTCTCTCGATAGTTAAAACCCAAATAAATGATGTGTGTTTGCCAACTCACCCTTTTATAGCCACAGATTTTGAAACAGACAGGCCATAAGACGAGAAAATGTTGCTAACTTGTTGGTCACAGTTTCTGTCTTGTCTGTAACTGTAACAGGCCTGTTGGTTACTGTTTATAGCATGTCTGTTTCACTTCAGGGCTTGTCATTTATAAAAATTCCTGACTCTTGGACTCAGACCTTAAAAGTTCCTGATTGGCCTGAATAACTTACAGGCCTGTCAGGAACATTTACAGACAGGTCGGCTAAAGTTGCCAACTGTATGGTTATTTTTCCAGCACAGTCTGTTTCTCATCACATACAGTCTGGATCACTATATTTGGGATAAGCCAGGTATGTGATACAGACAGGCCTGTTGTATTAACCGACAAGGCAGGAAGTGTAACTGACAGGCCGTTAAGTTAACTGACAGGCCCGTTGCTAGATGGATGTAGTTAGGGTCTGTTACAAGGGTCGGGAACAGTCATAGAAATATCAAACATGTTTGATATTTCACAAACTCTTCCCAACAAGCCTGGAACCTACAACTGACTATAACAGACTATGTAAACATTGATTCCGACTCCTAAAAAGGAAAAAGTTACCTACCAGTCAGCTCAAGTGGAACACTGCATTAGACTTGACTTTTTCTTTCTCATTAGGTATTCAGTTAGGGCCACATACTGGGTTTGTACTAATAAAGTTTCAGATTAAGTGTGGTATGGTGTAGGTAAAGTGTGTTCATTTTCCCAATTTGTTACAGCAGTTGTAAAACCCAGTGAAATTCTGACATAATGCATTTGATGTAGCCCTGATCCTGTCCGTGACCCTTAATCGTGGACAGTTGGTGAAAAAAAAGGAAAAATGGGCGGGAAAACTGAATCGGTATTAAAGCCTGAGATTAAGTTCAGGTCGGCCGCAGGAAGCCCAGGAGGCCCCACACAGTCCCTGACTGTTCTGCGACTAAGAACCAATTAAGCCATTTTTCTGGTCGGTTTGAAGCGCGATCTAGTCGTAGACATACCGACTGGGTCCCAGGAGGCCTGAGGCTAATGGCCCTCAGCCCTGGGCCCCGACTAACCCCTGATTAAGTCCCGGCTTCCTCAGACGTCCTGAGGCCTCCTCAGTGTTCCCCAGACCAAGATGGCCGATTCTTATTATGCAAAATAACTGGATTTTCTGGGTATATATATGAATTCCGGGATGTAATTATCATTACTTTTCTAGGAACACAGCAGGATGCCACCTTTCAATGGAAGACAGCTGAAGCAAAAATTTAGGGCATTTTTAGTTTTTATTCAGTTAAATATAATGATGTATTTGCTATTTCTACGTCGACCACAGCAACCACCAGCAGCAGCACCTCCACCACCACCACCAGCCAGAGACATAGAAGAAGGCACAACATGTGGGTCAGTCCATATCTACTACAGAGAGAGGAAAGGGGGGCCTACCACATCATTATGGCTGAACTGTATGCCACAGACATTCCAGGATTCACCAGTTTCATGAGGATGACCCCAGAATTCTTTGAAATGATAAAGACCAGACTGGAACCATGTCTAGCCAGGCAGGCCACCAACTACAGAGCTCCAATCATTGCTGGGAAAAAGTTAGCCCTCACAATCAGATATCTGGCCACTGGAGAGTCATACACATCATTATCCTGTCAGTTCAGGGTTGGCAGATCCACCATTTCCAAGTTTCTACCAGAGGTCTGCAGGGCCCTCCAGGATGAGTTCACCAGAGAGTACCTCAGATATCCTACTACTCCAGATGTGTGGAAAGAACTGGAAACAGAATTCAGGATCAGGTGGAACGTTCCACATGCCCTGGGAGCTCTTGATGGCAAGCATGTGGCCCTGAAGAAACCCAAGAACTCTGGAGCCCTGTACCACAACTATAAGGGATTCTTTTCAATAGTAATGTTGGCCTTGGTTGATGGACAGTACAAGTTCAGATGGGTGGATGTGGGTACAGCTGGATCTTGCTCAGATGCCCAGATATTTAATACCTGTCACCTGAAGAGGAAGATTGATGATGGCAGCATAGGCTTCCCTGACCCAGCACCTATAACCCAGGGTGGTTGAGATGTCCCCTACTTCATCTTGGCGAATGAGGCGTTTGCCCTGAAGACCTGGATGATGAAACCCTATGGCAGAAGGATGTTAACCAGAGAGGAAAGGATTGCCAACTACAGAATATCAAGGGGCAGGAGAGTTGTTGAAATTGCTTTTGGCATCCTGGTTTCAAGATTTAGAGTCATGATGACCACTATTGAACTACCCTCAGAAACAGTCAGGGATGTGGTCTTGACCTGTGTGGTTCAGCACAACATACTGAGAAGCCAGTATCAAGGTCAACATGGTGGTCAACAGCCTGGTGATGATGATGATGATGATGTGCCTGGTGATGGTCACTTGATTGGTGGTGCTGCTGATGGTGGTCGCGACAGAAACCCTGCCAGAGAAGCCAAAAGACCGAGGGATTACTTCAAGGACTACTTCAATAATGAGGGAGCAGTGGCCTGGCAAGATGGCAGAATATAACTGCTACTGCAGTAACCAGTCCTTTTCAAGACTAATAACCAGTCCTTTTCAGGACTACCAAATATTCCAAAAACAATTAATCAGCTGTGCTTGTTCCAAATAACACAACCATTTCCCAACATAAGTCACCCAACCAACAAACAGACAAACCCAATGCCAAACATAAGTCACCCAGCTAACAAACAGACCCTAATTTCACTTACATTTGGTTTTTATTCTGGAAAAATAACTGAAACTAAAATTTTTTCCTTTATTGCAAATCTCAAAATTAAATTTTTTTATTCCACTTCAAGAAAATTTAGAAAATATAACCACCCAAATGGTTCTCTTTACAGTATGGTTTATCTGTCTTTTGGTTGTGGGGAGTTATATTTGCAAATTCGTTTGTCAGTTCCTTGGTTTGGGGTTATGTTTGCTATTGGGTTTGTCTGTTTGTTGGTTGGGAGTTATGTTTGGTATTGGGTTTGTCTGTTTGTTGGTTGGTGGCTATGTGATAACATAATATCTTTTAACTCTAGTGATGGTGTCAGTGTTGTACATTTTAATTACAGATTTAAACCAATCCCATGGATTTTAAGCTACAAATGGGCAGATTATTGGCCATATTAGGAGTTTATTTATCTATTTTTTTCTATGTGGCCTTCTGTTGTTATGTGTATTACCATGGGTTATTTGTTTCCTGTTTGGGGTGGTGTGGGTGTTGGGATTTTTTCTTCTTTTTTTGTTTTGTGATAAGTATTTGTACTGAACTGTTATGTTTTGGGAGGGGGATGTGAACAACTTGCAGCTTAATAAACAGATCTCCTCGCTTCTGAACTACTTAATAATCCTTCCAAGGAAGCCGACACTCTTTATGAACAATATCATACTACTTTGTCCACCCTTATTGACAAATATGCACCACCACACACCAAAAATACCAAGGCGAAGTACATCCCAGGATGGGTTAATGAAACAGTAATTGCGGCAAAGGAGACCAAGCGTTTGTTTGAACGTATTTGGCGTCGAAACAAATCTACCTTCAATAGATCCCAATACATGCAGAAAGTCCACCAGTACAATAAAATCTGCATGCAGGCCAAATCTGAATTCCTCAAAGAAAAAATTCGGGACAATCACCACAACCCACAAAAACTATGGCGAGTCCTGGGTGATGTGTTACACAGAATCCCAGCAAAGATTCTCCCATCTATAAACCCCCCAAAGCTTCTGGCTCTACTGTGACTGAAGAGCAGGTCACTAAAACCATTCAAGACTCTCCCACTGAATCATGTTCCCTTGACCCTTGGCCCACTTTTCTTGTTCTTGAATTCCTGGATATTCTTATTACCCCCATCACCTCAATAATCAACGCCTCTCTAGCACAAGGTATGTGTCCTAATTTCTTTAAGCAGGCCCATGTAACCCCAATTCTCAAAAAATCATCCTTAGACAAGGAAGTTTTCAAAAATTACAGGCCTGTTTCCAATCTAAACTTTATTTCAAAGATACTTGAAAGGGTAGTAGCTGCCCAGCTACAAACTCACCTTGATGAAGCATGCCTGATGACTGCCTTCCAGTCGGCTTATAGAAAACACCATTCTACTGAAAGTGCCCTCCTTAACATTCATAATGATATTCTTCTCAATATGGCCAAAGGGTCTGTTACAGCCCTCACCCTTCTAGATCTCTCCGCCGCTTTCGATACCATTGATCACACTATACTCCTGGACAGACTAAATGGTTACTATGGCATCAGTGAACTGGCACTCGGCTGGTTCAAATCATGCCTGTCGGGAAGGACACACTCGGTCAAGGTAGGCAGTACATTCTCAAATCCTGCTGCCCTTCAGCATGGGGTCCCCCAGGGCTCCGTCCTTGGTCCAATTCTTTTTTCCCTTTACACCAACCCAATCAGCTCCATCATTCAATCTCACAGTAGCATCAATTACCATTTCTACGCCGATGACACTCAGCTATACATTTCACTCTCTCCAGCAAATTTTTCTCACTCTGTACAAAAACTAAAAAATTGCCTAAACGACATCCAAAACTTCATGTTCACAAACAAATTAAAACTCAACCCTGATAAAACGGAGTTCATTTTGATAGGTTCGAAAAACAACCGTAAACAACTCCTTCCTCACTTTCCAATCAATATTCTTGGTAGTCAGGTCTCACCAGCACAAAGTGTCAAGAACCTCGGAGTGGTGTTTGATTCCAATTTCACTTTCTCCGACCATGTGTCACAGGTCATAAAGTCCACTAGAGCTCATACAAGAGACCTCTACAGAATACGCCCCCTTTTAGACCTTAAAACATCAGTTCTTTTAGCCAATGCCTTGGTCAGCAGCAGACTGGACTACTGCAATTCCCTCTTTCTATCACTCACAGACTTTGAGCTAAGAAGATTGCAACTAGTGCAAAACTCACTCTGCAGGGTTGTCACCCGTTCCTCAAAATTTTCTCACATCACCCCTCAACTGAAAAAACTCCATTGGCTTCCAGTTAGGTATAGGGTACAATTCAAAATAGGCCTCATTACATACAAAATCCTCAACCAAGGTCAGCCTGTTTACCTAAGAGAACTAATCCACCCCTACACTTCCTTTAGAAATACTAGACGAAGTACCCCTAAACTCAAGTTCCTTCATACCCCCATTTTTGATCGTAGAGTTCATAAATCAATTAAACACTTCTCAAATTCTTTTAGTCACTATGCCCCAGTTCTTTGGAAGTCTCTCCTCTTCCAAATAAGAAACAGTCCGTCTGTCGCATCTTTCAGGAAATACCTCAAAACCCACTTTTTCAACTCTAGCTTCCCAACTTAGTCTCCTTTCCCTCTCGGTCCCACCCACAAACCTGGTACACTGACCTTGAACCCCCCTCGACTCTTCTTATAAGAAATGATTTTTGTTAACTAGTGCACTGAGTTCCCCTTAGTGGGGAAGATATTGCGCCTGCAAAGCAGCAGATTAGATTAGATTTTTGGAAGATTTGGGCGGCCCTGAAAAGGGCCTATGGAAGATACAAGACCCACCTGGACTGGCTGGCTACTGAGGAGGCTGCTCCTGTTGAGGCGGTGCTGTTGTGGTGATGGTGTAGAGCTGCTGCTGTGGCTGCTAAGGCTGTTCAGTGATCTGTGTTGTTATTAGATCTGGTAGCTGGCTTAGTATTCCACTTAAGTTGTGTCTGCAGCCCTCATCCTGTACTGTGACCACTGATGGAGGGTTTCCAAAACCAATGGGGCTGGGTGTGTAGTAGACATAACTGCTGGAACTACTGCCTGCTGCTGCCTGGGTGGAACTAGACGCCTGTTGAGTGGTTGTTGGCAGTATCCCAACTTTCTGTGACTCTCTGGTAATAGTGGCTGATCTCTTGGGTAGTACTTGACGTCTATGAGTGTTCTTTACTGCTTCAATGTCTCTACAAATCCTGCCCTTGAGGTCCTCAAACTCCTCTTGGGTCATCTTTTCAGCCTCTGATGCCACATAGTCAAAGAAGGGCTGCCTGTCTGACTTCTGCTGCAGGAAACCTGAGATCAATGTCCTCATCTGGTCAAAGTGCTCGAGTATCTTGGAATCTGTTGAAACTGGTGTAGATGTAAGTATTGGTAGACTCCTACTCTCCCTCAGGACACTGGACTCAAGATGTTCTGTATCAGTAGTAGATCCACGAGATTCTTCATGGCTGCTGGTGATAGGACTGGCCTTGAACCCAGAACTTCTGTTGGTCCCCTTGTGTCTGATGTGGGTCTTAAAGAAACCCATCTGCTTTTAGACCCAGGACTGTCTCTTGGTCATCTCCCTTGGGGCTTGGCCAGACTGTTGCTTGGACAGCTTGCCATAACGAGTTCTCTGGAACTCAAACCACGTTCTGACATCAAAGGGCTGGAGCTTCAGTTCTGCAGAGATTTCTGCCCAGAGAGCCTCCTTCCTCTGTCTGTCGTGGAAACGTCCATGCTCCTTGTCGTACAGCTCTGGGTGCTCCTGCACAAACTCAACAATGACATTTTCTTGGCTGTCAGTGAATGTAGCACAAACCCTGGCTCTCTTGGCTGCTGAGTGGTACTCTGATTCTTCCTCACACATCTCATCTTCTTTGCAAGCTTCCTCAGTAACTTCTAATCCTTCCTCTGTATCCTCTATCCTGTCTTCTGTACCCTCCTCTGTCCTTTCCTCTGTCCTCTCCTCCAACTCTCCACCTTCCTTCTCCCTCTCCTCTTGCCTCTCCTCCATCTTCTTCTTTCCTCTCTTTCCTCCTTTCTCTTTCCTCATAACTCCAGTGAATATCACAAGAAAGGTAAAAAAACTGAAATGTGTCTCCTAACTGTTAAAATTGCCTTAAGCTCAAGTAAAATGTGAAATGTAAAAAAAACTGAAAACCCCTAGCAGTAAGTGACACACGTCTCTCAGTAGCCAACCAGTCTAAATACAGAAAGCGTGTGCGCGGTCACTTATATAGTCCCAGACCCCCTCATTGACTCTTTTTGGTTTCAAGCATGTGGAAAAGAGTTGATACTTAATCGGTACTTAGTCCCAGGCCACTTGGGGCATCCTCAGACCGTTGCAGACTAAATTTGTGTGGTCCCAGGTGGCCTGAGGAGACCGGCTTGGATCGGTTTGGATCGGCTTCTCTTAGTCCGGTTTAGTCCCAGACCCAGATTTCTTAGTCGCAGGACACCGGAGACAGTCTGAGGCTTCCCAGGATTAATGAAACCAATTCTTTTTTACATGCATGAAACTTCAAGGGTCTGTTATGAGTCGGGGACTGACAACAGGCTTCCTGGGACTAAGCTAGGGATGTCTGGGACTAAGGGTCGCAGGAGGCCTGAGACAACATAGGACTGTGTAAATTTGGGTCTGAGGAGGCCTGAGGAAGCCTGAGACTGGACATTTTGTTGATGGCGGAAAATAAGAATCGGTTTGGGTCATGAGAAATATCAAATATGTTTAATTTTTCTCATGGCCCCAACCGACAACTACCGATCCATACAGAATGCCTGGGACAAATTTTTGAAACCGACTACAAAAAGCCCTTAATCGGGAAGCTTAGTCATGTGGTGGAACACCCACATTATATTTCTAGACTGATCTATCCAAGTACTTACGCTCAGTCCTTCCCCTTGCTTGATATTTTGCTTTTTCAAATAAATCCCAATTATCACTCTGAGGTGTGGAGATAAATGTATGGCTACAACTTGGCCTTTGGTTAGCAACACTGTTATTTTTCTTTTCTCAAATAATTAACATTCCTGGAAACGTAATCAGACTCAATGGCATTAAAATTAATGATCTCACTGGTTCATGCCAAGCTACAAATACAGTATCATCTTGGAAAGCAGTAACAAAGTCATAGTATGTGTATTTAAAACGTATGGCCTCAAATGTTTTTTAACAATTTGTTTGTCTTGTTATGGTTAAAATTCATATTTCGCCTGTATGGCAGGCTGGATAAAAATTAGAAAAAAAATTAATATAAATTATTCACAAATTCTTGCAACGCTGTAGTAGGGTATTATGTTCATTATTTTACATGGCACTGGTTAGCAAGCTTTAAAATAACATCATACATATATATGTGTGTTATGATTGCTATGTTAATTATTGCCAGGGTTCTGGCCACTAGTCCTGATATTTTACAAAAATCTTTAGTTTATTAGTGTTGTGTAAAAAAATGTAGAATAAAATATAGAAATAAAATATTAAAAACCCAATACTGGGTCGTTATTTCTTCCTATTGGACTTAAAAACTGTTATCGATTGCGAATCCTTTGTGTGGGTTTCTGACCCCTTGGTGACCTTTGTGAGGTCACCTTGTTTGACCTTCCCCTTGTGGTGGACTTGGATGGATTTACACTGACCTATACAGTTAACTTCTTTTTGCAGAGCTTAATTTTATACTGCTTACACTCACTGGCGACCCTTAGGTTTAGACTTCAAGAATTGGGGTCTGGTATAATTGGTTTCCGGTCTGACCTTTTGACCTTAAGGTTCTCATGACCTTGTTTTACACATTTTTATGTAGCCTTGCCACAGGCGTTTGTACATATAATATAGACACAACTGTTTGACTGTATTATAAGTATTTTTCATAATGTTCTCATACACTTACTTAGCCTACCTTGCTAGTCTCCCAGACTAGAAAAGCCTCTGAATACAGAGTGCATTATGGAAAAATATTTTCATGTTTGCATCATGATTCAGACAGCCTGAAAGGCTAGGCTAATCTTTATGTTGCTTTGTATACTATTGGGAAGATGAGAAACGGTGGTATGTAAGAACATTACCATCTTTCTGTCTACTCTGGGTATTGTTAAAAAGAAAACGATTAAATGTTTGGTATAACCACTTTTGAGGAACTAATAAACTATTGTAGCTATTTTGAAGACTGAACATAATTTAACTAGCAAACCAATGCAAACTCTATGCAATGTTTCTTTTAATCTCTCTCTATTTTTGTTAGAATTGTCTTTGGTTAAATTTACAATGATATTAGTATAATTGTCTAAAATTTAAAATTCCAGCTGTAATAGAGCATATATGACATCTCAAACTATGCCTTTGATGATCAAAAGTATATTTCTGCGCCGTGGGAAAGGCTAAAAGTAATATATCAAGTCAGTGAACCAGCTGCAAATAACACAATAAAATCATACAGAGGTTTAATGCCTAGGTCATTAGGTACACAATTTTGTGAGACTTTTATAATTATCCTCATGGCCGGCCCAGATAATAAAAACACATTAATTGCTTCCCTCTCTTATTTCAACATATGTTTTGCTGAAAGCTTCCGTCCAAACAGGGCAAATTACAAAACAAGAATTTTTCATTTTCATTATTAATGTTGTTTCATATTGTATGCTGAACTTTTAATACCTGGATGGTGATCATAAATATACTTTGGCAGCCTTTTTAAATTAAAAAATAGCTCTTTTCATTACATTTCTGTCAATTTATTTGACATGTTGTGAAATGTTATTGTCCATTCTGACAAGTCATAAACAGTGAAATGTACCCAATGACATGAAAAAATACATCGCACACGAAACATTTCTTTTATATCAGATTTTGTGTCATGTTTGCAACTTGTCAGCATTTCAAGTTCCGTTTTAATACACGTCTTACTTTGTCAACCAATACAATAAGCAAGTAAATGACATTGCCATCGTTACCCCCCCCCCCCCCCCCCCCCCCCCCCCCTACAGGGGTTTATGATTTTGCTTGGGTTCATATGTATGTCTGTCTCTGTCCTTGGTAACTCCAAGAGTAAAAAAAAAGATTTTTTTTCCTGATTTTTTTATGTAAGGAGGGCCTAACAAAAGCAAGGGGTGTATTTGTGAAAGATCCAGATAGAATTCTTGAGTTGCACTCTCGTGGAATTTTGCGTTCTATGAATGCTTTATAACGTTGAAATATTTACGATCCAGCGTTATAAAAGCCCTCTTCAAACTGCATAACATGGGGAATATATATATAAGTTTGGACCAGAAAAAAATAAAAATATATGATGATTCCAAATGGAAGTATATACTTGATGCTGATGATACGTTCCTGTTCAGATACAAGTTACAATTTCTTTAAAATACAAAATAATTTTATTTTTGCTTGTATATATCATTGTTTTTATTTGTGCATATAGACAGGGACTGTTAACCAGTGTCAACTAAATTATTGGATCGTGTAGTATCGCTATAGTGTGTATGAAACTTAACTTCTCTTATATGTCTAATTTGGTCAAACGGATTAAATAATTTTATTATTTGATATAAGATATAATATGTCTTATTATATAATATTACATACCTGTTTATTTGAGTTTTATACCGCTTTCAACACTGTACAGGTCATATCACGATGGGTACTTTTGTAGACAGAGGAAACCAGTATATACAGTTGGTCAAGGTTCTGTACTGTAAACTGCCGACCAACAGCAAACAACTACCAACTTTCCCACTTGAGGTCGGGCCGGGAACTGAACCCCGATCTCAGAGGTGGGAGGCGAGAGTGTTACCACTCTGCCACCATGGTATCCTATAATATTATATAACTATTTTATATAATTTTCTTATTTCTTATGAGAAGTAATATGTTTCTTATTTTATATAAGATATATGTCAGGAAAGAACTCCTTGAGCTTAGATCTCCGCCAAGGCAGCCAAGTATGCAGGACATGAGTGAAATCTCTTTCCCAAAACATAATGCATTCTTCCTTTGATTAGGCCATATCCTAGCCTTGCTGAAGGCTCAAGTTTCTTTGTAGTTAGGGAAAGTTTTCAGTTCAGATAATGGAGTTTCAGTTTCTATAATGTACTCATACATGTAATGACTTTTACAGTAGCATGCATCTAAGTGAAATACAGTTCTACAGCTTTGATATCTCTTAACAATGTATGAGTGCTTTATGAATACCAAATATCTGTGTGCATGTTTGAAAAGATATGCAAATTTGAGCATTAAGCAAGGCTAGCCATATAACATATGAAAATTTTTAGAAAGATCAGTTCATTAATTTTGGAGTAATGATAACCACAAATGCAATTGAAAATGGAACTGCGAATACAATTGAAGATGGAACTGTTGTAAATATCTGAATTTTTTTTATTCCAGATGTATAATCTGGTGCTTTCTCCAAATTTAAGCAGTTCTTTCTTTGGTCAGGTGCTTCTTTTGTCAGGAAAGAGGAGTGGTTACTAAGCCGGGCTTGTGGAGGCAGGGGCAGATATCATTACCGGAAAATAACAGGAAGTAAAGACCGGGAAATAATTTTCTTCTTATTTTCTACAGCCTTTATCATTGGTTAATTTTTTCCAGAGGTGAGTAAAGCAAAAATGTAATTTCTATCTTATCACTCAAGAAGGAAAAAATACATAATCCTCATCCTCAGGACTTTATTTTCTTACACCTATCATCTCTTGAATAAAAAAATGTATGTTTCCCAGATAATTATATTTTACCTTTACGTAAACCAGTTAGTAAACCATATAAATCAAAGGATCTTACTTAACCGATCCTTTAGCAAGGCTATGGTTATATACTAAAACATACGTCACTATTTCAACATATTTGAACTTAGTTATTTACTAAAATCACCGGAATAGATTTTACATGTTTGATGTTTTTTTATAATATAATGGATATCTATATGTACATCATACTACTATAAAATAATAAAAAAAATAGATATATGATTTGCAAATGGAATAAAATACTAAAAAAAAAACTGTACACAAACAACGGGTGGAGACATTCTGACTCCATTTCACTTACATTTGTGTAATAATAAAAATTTATAGGAATATTTTATTAGAAACAGCAGGTACATACTACTAGGACAAAGACTCCCAAACTTTCAAATATTCATTAGCTATGAATTATTTTCATTTTTTACATAAATGAAGTCATTACAGAACATGATATATTGTCTGAATATAAACAACTTACCTCATCAAAAATACCAATCCCAATTACTATATATTTGTAAGTATTTTGTTATCATCCCACTTAACTGTAGTTACTAACCTAAGCAAATTTTGGTCTGTAGAATCATATTTTTGTTATAGTTATTATGCAGACATTGCATGTACTTTACTGATTATACAGCCAGCCCTTTGTTCCCTTTCATGGCTTTATGGCCACATTTATGATCTTGTTTGGGATAAGTGACACTTATTACTGTAACCATTTTTTGCGATGGCTGATTTCAAGCATGGTCTCAATATTGTAAAACTAAAGAGCCACAAGTGTGTTGAACAACAGCAGGAACAAGGACATAATCATTGTACAAATGAAAAATAAAATGCGAAAGTATTTCCCCCCCCCCTATATTGTTAAAAGTAGCAGGTACTTTTTGCTGTACACCAATGGAGACTTGGTAGTGATGCCTGATGGGCATTAGAAGGGCCATTCTCGCAACAACACACTTGCCTCCTGCTTCTGAGATTGGAGTTTGAACCCTGGGCTTACATCAAATGAGAAGGCTGCTATTTGTTTGATTTGTTTTCCATTGCCTATCAGTGTGAAGTATAGAATCTTGATTTACCGTACGCACTGCTTTCCTCCACCCTTAGAACTACCTGTCATAATGCAACTGGTACAAAGGTTCTATGTTTGAGGTCAAACAACAAATAAATTAATAAACTGATTACACAGGAGCCTTTTGCAAGCAAAACAACAGTATACAGCTGAATCAAAAGAATTTGTAGGTGAGACATAACAAGGAGGTTAATTAGCTAAATCTTCACATGTGATTCTGTTTGTGTATAAAATGGTGTTCACAAGTATACTGTCAAATTATTTATTTCGGTTTTAATATCGCTTTCAACACTGTATAGGCCAATCAATCAATCAATCAGTTGTCCAGGTGCTTAATCTCCGTATCTACAGATTCTAAGGCACAACGTCCAATTTGTTAGGCATAAATCGTCAAGACTTCAGACAGACATATTCCAAGTTGCACCCAGGGAGGCAATCTGGTGTCCGTTAGTTAGAAACTAAGGTGGAAACAATTTCTGAAATAAGTAGGTTTTTAGTCTACTTTTGAAACATGAGAGATTTGGAGCACTGCATATATCATGTGAACGATCATTCCATAACTTTGGGGCATCATATGAGAAACTGTTGTTGAAGTGAACCCTTGATTTACGGGTAGAAGAACAATAACCTGAACCTGAAGGAACATACTTTTTGGATTCGAGCGTCTTGTGTTCACGGCAGGTTTATACAAGGAGAGATATGGTGTAAAATACCTAGGCTGGCCAGGAGTGAAGTACTTGTCTTAAAGACTATCGAATACAGGTTAACCAAGGATGTAACTTTTCCACTTTAAGCCCTTCCATTATTATTGCCTAGGCAAGATCGCCGTTAACGCAAAAACTTCAAACAAGCTTTGGTCAAAAGCAATATTAAACCAAAGCAAATTAAGTACCTATATCCTCTTCAAAACAGATTACTGTGCTGAAAACTATGTATCTGCTAACCTGACTAGGCCAGAGAGGTCTGTCATTCCACAACTGCGGGCTGGGATACTACTGAATATTGAGTTTATCAGATACGGTCAATTTTATAAACCTGAGGACAAACTCTGTTCCCTGTGTAAAAAATTGAAGATGAAAAACACTTTGTTTTTGATTTCAATGATATGCAGATATAAGGTTAATTTTTTTTCAAGAGTATAGATTAAATACATGTAATGATCTGAAAAAGGCTGACCAACGGCAAGCAACCACCAGCTTTCCCACTTGAGATTGTGCCGGGAACCAAACCCCGGCCTCAGAGGTGGGAGGCGAGAGTATTACTACTTTGCCACCATGGCCCCTTCAATTGCTTTTCGAACAGGTGTCATTTACAATAAGATCACAAGAGAACCTACTTTTCTTATTTTGTGATCAAAATCAAATAAATTTATCAGTCAATCAATAAGCAATAATAGAGCAATCAATCAATCAGTTTACTCCCAAAATTCCTCACAGTTTCTAAGAGTATGTGCTTTCATTATAAACCTAAATCACGTCAGGGCGGTAGTTGAAATACATCGTTAGTGCACCCTTGGTACTGTAACAACTAAAACCAAACACTATGATGGTTTGATTGCCAAAATGTAAACATAGAAGCTTGACCGAAATCCATTACATTGTCAAACCTCAGGCCACATTAATGGGTCTGGTACACTTTCCCTAATGGTGTTTACCATAGACTCAAGAATGAAATATAACAGATTCTGAAACGTTCACCACCAGAGATCTATACTGGGACCATACTGTATAAACTAGTAAGTTTATAACAGCCTGGGATTTGTTTTCTTGTTTTGTACACACTTGTTTTGGTGCAGCAGTAACCTCAAGTTTGTCACAATGAATGTTCAACGTATTTTCATTCACACTATTATCTGAGTAAGAGTGATTAGCTAATAACTATGTCATACTCACTAGAACACAATTTTATGTGTAAACTGTTACTGTCTGGACAGATCAACTGCTGCCCAGAGTTTGAGAGGTGAAAGCCTCATCTGTAGCCTGTTACAAATGTCCAAGTTAAGGTTTAACATCATGTTCAACAGCCAGTTGCAACTGGATGGGAATGGTCAACCTATCATGGCCATGGCAGTCCATCATGATACCTGAATCACCAGGTGATTAGCAAGTTTGGCTTTTGCTCATTTACATTTGTGACTGTGGGTTTGATTTATTTATTTATTTGGGGTTTTACGTCGCTTTCAACACTGTACAGGTCATATCATGACGGGTAGTTGGAAGGGCAGAGGAAACCAGTACATACAGTTTGTTAGGGTTCTGTACTGAAAACTGCCGACCAACAGCAAGCAACTACCAGCTTTCCCACTTGAGGCTGTGCTGGGAATAGAACCCTGGCCTCAGAGGTGGGAGGCGAGAGTGTTACCACTCTGCCACCTTGGCCCCTGACTGTGGGTTTGAATCCAGCTCATGATAGTGACATGAATTTATCTGATTTATCAGTTGAAAGAGAGGTAAACCCCAGCTTTGATTTTCTTTGTTCATTATTTAATCACAAAAACAATAAACAGGCAAGGATAGCCTATATTAACGAGAACATCAGAACTCATAGCACGCTACACACCTTTGTGTGTAAACTTTGTAAACTTTATGTAGAATACTGTATAATTACCCCCAATCACCTCTGTAAGGTTAATAAGGTAAGTATTTATTACTTAATGTACTCACAAGCTGGCCCATTGCTACCATTTCATATACTTAATTATTTCATTATTGTACCATTACTATGTTATTACTGTTGATATCTCAAACAGGCAATTCTACTACGCATACCTACGATAAAGCCCCCCCCACCCCCCCCCAAAAAAAAACAACAACAAAAAAACAATAATAATAAATAAATAAAAATAAATAAATAAAAAATAAATAGGTAAATAAAATTAAAAAAAAAAAATAAATAAAATAAAAAAATATAATAAATAAACAACAAAGCATCAATATTAAGCTCCAAGACAAATTGTTCTTCAATGATTTACAGCAGTAAATGAAGTAAATAAGGTAATACTGTATCCAAATCACATGTGGACTAGTCACACAGAGCCCTTAGGGTTTGTAGAATGCAGAATAGTATATCATCGCCCACTCCTGGAAGGTTAATTAATTTATTGTTTTATGTTTAATGTATTTTCACAAACTGGTTCGCTGATACAATCCATCTAAAACATCAAGAGTTCAAAAGCAAACAATTCACAGCTACAAAGCAAACTATATGCAGTAAAATAATATTTCTAAGCCATATGTTGGCTGGTCATGTAAACTAAAGAAATAAAACATCAATATTAAAAGATTAAGCAATAATACTAAAATAAAAAGTTCGATTTAAAAAAACCAAGGTCCTCAATGACCTAGTGCTTAACAAGTTTGGCATCTAATCACAGGCTGTCACCTCTGTGTGGGTTCGACTCCCACAAGTAATAATGCTGTCCCAATATGACCCTGGCCGTTGAAAGGGACATAAAAACCCAAGTTTGAACATCAAAGCAAAAACCAATATGTTTCCTCTTGTATTAATGAACTATAAAGGGAAAAGGATTGACACTCCGACAAGCGACAATACTGCAGTGTCTTATCCCAGTATAACCCTGGCTGGTTAAAAAGGACATAAAACCTCACACATAGGTCACGCCTTTCTGTGCTGGAGTCTTGAGGTACAAATGAATGGGCTTGTGTACTTTTGGTTGTGGACTCTTGTACTATCCACTTTGTGTCTCAGAAGAATACATTCGCTACAATTCAGTGAGATTCACGTCTGGGCTGAACACATTTAGGCACAGCTTGGAATGCAATTTGCATATGGGACAGTTTTTTGGAAAGGTTTGGAAAATCTCCTACAATCTCTCACAAGCTAAACTAAAATCTTATTACTGGAGGGGTGCAGAGGGAACGAGATGGCTATAGGGACAACAACTAACTAGATAAGAGGTCTCTTTTTGGGAGCCATAAGGACGAGGTTGTTGTCTGGAAATATGAAATGTACAAGGAAATGTGTGACCTTGGTCTTAACTTTAACTGGTGCTACAAGGTATGCAAAGATTTACCTGTAGTGATCTGGAGTCTGAGCTTACAATGTTGGAGTCTGGGAAAGGTGGTTTTGACTATTCATTTATTATTTTATTTATTTATATTTAATTTTTTCCCGGGGCGGGGGGGGGGGGGGGGGGGGGGGCATGACAAATTTATACTTAACTGGCTTTGCAGAGGACTATGCTCTATGAGTACTGTTTAGTTTTTGCTTAAATTTCAATTGTACTGCATCCCCCTTAATATTCTCTCTGTGCCCTGGCTTTTGGTGACACTATTCTGTATCCCACTGTGCAATATTGTTGTCTTTCTGTTTGGTAAGTTGTCCTAGGCTGTCCACTAGTGACTGGTGCTTGGCTACATTCTTCAAAAATTCCCACGTTGAAGATGTTGTGCAGGATGAAACATCACTATTTTAGTCACCACTGATAATTCATTTTGCAACGTGCTTCACTTCAGCAACTGGCAGGAATCCCCAAACCACTGTCAACCATCTTCCTGATTCAAATTCTAAATTTTAAAGTTTTCTCAGGAATGTTCAGATTGTTGGTCTAGAATAAAAGTTCAATTATTTATATTGTAAGAACAAATACGCCATACCCAAGAAAAGGGTAAGGCAGCACTCGATCATCTTAATGCAGTGGCGCAGGTGCAGGGAGGACCAGTGATAAAAAATATACAAATTCTGACTTGTTGATAATAACAGCATCTAAGTTGACCCTATTGGGCATCACCGAAATCAATTGATAATTACTATCAGCCAAGGCCAGAAGAATAAGGGAATGGGAACCCTTGTTGTTGAAAAAGTGACTATCCCCATTTCTTGAACATCAGATGGTTATTGCTTTACCCCCCAAAGTTCTTTAACTTTATCAACTGAATTTATAACTTGGAGATCTGAATGACGGACTGACTAAATGCTTGAATGTTGTGATCATAAAGAACTAAGTTTAGACATCCTCTAACGATCTGATGAGATATAATAGATAGACCGCAAACAGTGAAATGCTAGTATAGTATGCTTAGGTGTCGACTTCTGAACTTTCTTGGGCAAAGGTCAAAGCAGGGGTCAAGAGCAAGGTAATATTAGGACATGTCTTGATCATTGCCACTTGTGGGAGTTAAACCCACACAGAGGTGACTGCCTGTGAATAGATGCCATACTTGCTTACCACTAGGCCACCGAGGAACTCTCATCTTTGGTGGAACACCTTTTCTTGGATTTGCTGCAGGCTCAGCTTTTGAAACATTAACTGGAGGAACAATGTTCCGCTATGGAATATCTTTTTGGAACAGCTGATTATCTTATGAAAGTGTAATTTCACACTTAGTGCTTCCCACAAAGAGCTTCCAAAGCACATGATACCTGTTATGTGTCTTTCAACATTGCTTCCTCTTGTATGCGGGTATATATTTGCCTCAAAAAGCCAGGATTCACGATACAGAATATATTTTTCCTCAGATTTGCCTCATCTAGAAACAGATCTAGAAACTCTTTCTGACAAGGCTCATAATGGCACCTTGGGCCCACTAATCTGGCTCTGCAGCCGGTGATAGAGGCCAGTCTGACCTGGTCTCTGATGATCTCTCCGTGGTCTGGCTCAGATGTGGTGATATCTGGGAGGCAAGACATCTGGCACTCTGTGTATGAATATAATAATAGATATGAGTATTACTGCAATTCCTTCTACATCATACATGTCCGTTTCCTGAGGTGGATGGTGTGTTACACATAACAATAGAATCAAAGTGTCTGATCCAGACTCTATATATATCCAGAGACTCAAATGCCCTCAATGACCATGGGTGAGCTAAATGTGATGAATTACCGGACCATTTATGGAGCAGGTCCTATATCATTCTATAACCTTATAAGGCTGGTAATCCTATCATAGCTAGATTAGGATTTGACTGTGGAAACTTTCAAGGGGCCACAGTGGTGCAGTGGTAATACACTGGCCTCCCATCTCTGAGGTCGGCGGTTGAAACCCCTGACCTAATGTTGGAAAGTTGGTAGTTGCTTACTGATGGTCAGCAGTTTACAGTACAAAACCTTGACCAACTGTATGTGCTGGTTTACTCTGCCCACAAGACTACCCATCCTGATGTGACCTGCAGCAGTGTTGAAAGTGACATAAAACCCCTAATAAACAAAACTGTGGAAACTATCCTTGCCTCAAGGAGCGTTGGCGCAATCCCCGTCCACTTTGGTTCCCCCTTGGTGGTGGCTTCTTGACTGGTTTGAGACACTTGTGAATGGATATGGGAGAATATTAGATCTTCATAACAGACAAGATTTGCAGGTAGACTGATCCAATCTCCTGGATTTTGTTCGTGAATGGCCAGTTATGTACAAATGATCATTCAGGAGATTACAAAACCATAAGAGCGCTGTTCTACATCCACCATCATCCTTCCCAGATAAGTTTGTGAACCTGACAATTTGCCATTCTGGAGCAATTGGGACATGCTCCTAATGTTGAACTTTTCATTCAGGTTGTTCGTAAAAACAGTTGGCACATTTGGTTTGAATTTGGTGATATTCAGGAGCAAATTCCATGTCTTCACAATAAGTTCAACCTGTTTAATTTTTTTGTAAACCTACAACTACACACGATTCTTATCCGATTTTGCATTTTCGAACTCAATCCTAAAACTGTTTTAACATTTGTAAAGCCATTCGATTCTAACCCTAATTAGGCTGCAGTGATTGTAGGCATTGATAATTTATTTATTTGTGTATTTATTTTTATACTCGCAATATCTCCATATACTACAGGACTCAAAGCATTATTTAACCCATCCGACTGCACAGGTACAGTCCCAACTCACAAGTAACTCACATTCCCCTAACTGGAAGATAGAGGCTCAAGGATGACCACTTATTAACGTCCTTGGGGTTCTTTAGCCTGCCACTGGGGAAAGGACCCAATGACAGAGACCACCATTTTAAGTGGTCATCAATACCACTATGTATCTGCCTGTACCTGGGTTTGAACCCACGTCCTCTGAGTTCCTAGACAAGTGTGCTACCACAGTGGCAGATAATGTACGTAAACCCATTTGGGAGAATTCGGGATGCAATCGAGACTAAAATCCATCACTCTTCCCCATGGATCAGAAGCTACAAGCCTGATTCATGGTCGAAACAAGTGCTGAATCACCACAAAAAGCCAGATGCATGGCTGATGCAAGCGTTTCCAAATCAGAGTGGAGGAAACCAATCACAACAGCTACCTAGCAGTTGAACAATATTTTAATACATAATTTCCTGGCATGATCTGAAAAGGAGACATGGCAAAGGTTTTCATTCTAGTAATATCTTAATTTTTGTTCAAATTCAAGAATATTGTATTGGAATATCATAGATTTATGATTCTTTACATTTGGTTTAATAGACACATATTTGTCTTTTTCTTTTTGATTGGTACATCACAATATATCCTGCAAGCTTTAAATAAAACATAAATTATGCCAGGAAGACGTTTGTGCCAGTGAGCTGAGTTTATGGTTGTTTACACAGTCATTATTTTATATTCTAACTGTTACTGGAGTTCAACAGAGTACAAAATCCCTTGAACTTTTATCATAATTGTCATGGTTTCAGAATTGTTGCAAGACTTAATCCCATACTCAGGAAACTTGTTCTTAATAGATTTAGTTATAACATTTACACTGAGATACATTCACCATGTTGTAAAGCAAATAATTATCAGAGAACTTAAATGTTAAAACTGTTTATTAAGTTATGTCATCTAATAAACCAACAAAATACGCCACACTTAAGGTGTTAAGTCAGGTCTTTAACTGTTAGTTAAAGCAGCTGTTTTTATCATCATAAGACCCCCATAGCATGATATGCTTTCTAAAAAGCACTCAATGCAGGATTCTATTTACTGTTAGTATATGCTTCCATACAGCTGACATCCGATCATTCATATAGAGCCACTGATTTTTATGTTTTTCATGTGCGTACCATCCAATAGACCATAGCTGTAAAATCGTCTTACAGAACTGAATCAAGAACCTGACCTCTTATTAGGAAGGTCATAGCACAGATCACATAAGGTAACCAATATGACTCAGCTGTCAATATGAAAAACTTTCAGCAACCTGTCAAAATTGCCAGAATATTTCTGCTAGATTTGCGAATTGCAAGATAAGTGAAGTCTTGATTGAAATACAGGGTCATTTGTCAGATAAAGATCAAGACGTCAAGATGAGCCAACAGGTAATTCCACACAGCACAGAATTTACCCTTTAACACATAAGTGTCCCCAGGAAATAATCAGACCTAGACCAGTGCTAGACTGGCATGACTCAATAAGATCACATGTAAATGGAGCCCTGACCAAACTCGCATTAATAAATGAGCTCCCTTGGACAAATCTATTTTCACAAGATCATCCAGCTCTATTTTTCCAGAAGACTCTACAAGATAGGTAAAACAGTAAATATTTGTCATCACTTTTTATTATTGAAAAGCTTGGTCCTGACAACAATATTTACAAGAATGTTGAATATTTTTCCCGACATCTACAATTGTAGCAATGATGCTCACATTAGTGAAAAGATAAGATGCAAAAAGATTACACTTTGGACTGCACTATCAGGGTGGTAAGTAGGCAAGCTCGCAAGAGTGGACCATACCTGACCAAAATGAATGATTGCAGATGCTGATCCTAAAGTTTCCTCCAAGTAATAATTTATCAGCCAACATTGCTCAAAAATGAATTGTAAAATATTATCTGTACTGTAGGGTGCTGAATGGTGGAGAGTGGTAAAAATTGAACTGACTTTGCTGTAATCTTTCCATAAACACCTGTTTCGACTGAATATTCTTGCCAGACAAAATGAACTATGTAGAAGAACTGGGCGCAAAAATATTAAAAAAGAAAATTTAACCCAAAAGATTAAAAGTGTTAGGGTATCTACTTAAGAATGGAGGGATCTGAAATACAAGCCAATGCCAAAGATGGAATCTTCCTGGAAAAAGAAAGAGAGGAAGACCAACCATGATCTGGGGAAGAAATGCAGAGGCAGAACAAAGGGAAATCAGGCTGAGCCGGAGTGAAGCTAAAGAATGACCAAGAACACTGTGGCTTGGATGTTGCCTGTGGCTGTAAAAATCCTCCAAATGTGTGAGACATGGATTAATATATACAGGGACTACTTTTGCAAAGGGACTTTGACTTATCCTGGGTACTTATGTTAGGTCAGGGCTTAAATATGAGCATTAGCTAAATCTTGCGACTAAATTGGATTTCAGAAAAGGTGACTTAGCTAGGACCAAGCTTATCAAATAACCACAATGTTTTCTATATCATGTAGCGCCTTATTTCTTGTCAAGATATTTTAATATTTTACTGGTAACATATATCCTTTGGTTTATCTCATTTTATCTTTGGTAAAATGCTGTTTTTAGTTGTAAACCTTGTAACCACATAAAGTTGTCCCATGATTAATTTAAGGGGGTATCATATATACTAATTCTTTATTTTTTAGCATTGCAAACTTTAGAGTGAGAAAATTTAAGGCAACCACATTTGAATATTTGTTTACAACAATTAACTCGCAGATAGACTGAGTCAAAACTTGGACTTAATAACTTTGTGAAACCCTCTAGATTTAAGATAAATGTCTTAACTTTAAGTGTAAGTCTGGGCTACATTCTTTTGTGAAAGGCCCCCTTGGCAATTAGTGCATTTTTAAAACTTTTTTTTCCATTTTTTTTTGTCTCCGGATATTCATGAATTGTGGCGTAGCGTGATGAGTACCTGTCTCTTCACTGAAGTTAAGCTGCAATGGGCTACGTTAGTACTGGGATGGATGACCGCTTCGGTGCACTACTTATGTCTCTGATGGCTTTGCCAGTAGTAGATTGAAACCTCTTTCGGCTTTGTTAAATAAGGATTTTATCATGTATATTTCCATGATCAGCTTATAATATCTGGTGTGTGGAGTTATGTCATCCATCAGTATTGGCCACATACTCTCTGGTATTGGCGGTTGACGTTGGGGAAACAGAGTATAATGGATGCTAATTATTCCCTGTTTCTTTCTTGTCTATACAAACTGCTGAATTATTATTGTACCTTCACATGTCTGAATAGAACTTAGATATTGTATGGCCGAGTACCACATGACATCATTTTTATGGCCACCATTTTCTTTCCATTTTATATTTTTATAAACCTTTTATAGACCCAGAAACTATACCAACACAATTATATATAAATATATAAATACATATTGTCCTTTGCCAAAAAGCCATAATGTGATAATATACACATTATACGTGCACTTTGTTTCAAGAGTCAAGTTTATATAAACCTTTGAAAGTAGTCACGGAGAAATTACCAAGAATATAAAGGCATAAAAAATAAACCTTCTGCGATGTTGTGCCATGAGTTAAAGAGTACATTGATATGGGTATATATATTGACAACATTGAGAATTAATTTCAGTTGTCAGTTGTAATGATGTGTACTTGCTTCATAAAGAGCAGGACGTTTTGCCTAACAACTGTGTCTACTTTCACTTTTCAGGTGATCAGAACTTGAAGACATCTTGGACTTAAGCCTGTTGCAAACTGTAATATTGGATGTCATTAGATGTCTAGATGTCACTTTGCAACTTTGGGTGATAAATTGTCTCTTCAAATTTATCTTTGTTTTATTTTTGCATTTAAAGCAAGTAAGTAAATGCCAAAAACTGGTGTCAGGAAGACATAATTCTCCAATATAAGAAAGGCTTGTATACCTGCAACATCATCAAGAAATTTGTCAACATTTCATTTGCATCCGCCGAAAGAAGAGACCACAACCATGGTAAGTGATATGTGTGCATATAATTTTAGTGAAACAATTTTGTGGTTTGTTTTCGTGTCACAGGTGTAGAATTCTATCCCTATGGAATTGTGTCCATTGTGTTAGAAAAATGTCAATGTCATGGCCATCTATCAAGTGCTTATTTTGAACAGAGTTTGCTTTGGCAGACTCTTGTTTAGTAATGACATTTTAATATGCTTTGACTGTACATTTGACTGGTTGTTGCATATGGCTTTATTGACCTATTTATTGGTAAAATTCTGGTCAAATATAGATGGCATTCGATCACAGGAATGATCAGAACTGTTCAGATCCAATCACATTTTTCTAGTAAAGGTTTTGAAACATTCAGCATTTTTGTTATGTCTGCTTTTTGGGGCATGATGAACATAAAGAGGAGGAACATCAAGAACAAAGTGTTATCTGAACTAGTAAATCATGGTATTATGAAAATAACATTTTATTTTTAGTTTTGAGTATACTTTATTTATAGAGGATTTAATTAATTGGTGTGAACGTGTGGCTGTATAATGTATGGGACATCATCTGTAATAAGAATGCAGTTCATCTACTGTTTTTCCATATTATACACAACATAACTTACACTGAATGTCCAGTATATTAATTTCATCCACCAAACTCTTATCCATACATATATCTCTTTGTCAGGAAACCCATTTAATTTTCTTGTGGAAAAGTTCTTTTTAGATTTTTGTCTTCTGCGACTACATTCGGAGGCTGATTTCCACTAATACAAAATTGGTAATGTTCTGGATTATAGCTGCTGTACCCTGGTGCAGTGGAAGATTTTCCCCACCTCCAAAGAATAAAATAGCAAGTTTCAATTTATTTTTATTCTAGCTAAGTGAGTTCATAAATCTGCTGTTTATCTTGGGTAATTTGCAAATTAAGAAATATAATTTAATATTTGAGAATATCATGGAATGGTAAACTTAGATTTCCACATTACCGATGGCTGTTTCCTTATAGCCAACCATGGCCAATCACTGATACTGACCCTAGCTTTTTCCACCATGCACCACAAAGGGCTTACGTTTACAAATTTCCAACAATGGACGTGCAAAGTTTAGAATATGTAGGCATCTTTAGTATCAATATCTTTTGGGACATTAGTAAAATCGGTTTGGAAAAAGGAAGTTATGATATAAAAATTTATAAGTATATAAGTTCGGTTTTCAAATCCCGAAGTGGTAAGTCATGTGGGCCATCAGCAATCAGCATTGAGTAAAGAGATCCTAAGGTTGGATTTTTGTTTTGCTATGATTTGAAGACAGCTGAGCTGTAATTTAAAGTGTTGTCTGACCTGTAAGATACCAGAAGAAAATAATATTGCTGGAAAAAGTAAGCCAACACAACATTTAAAAACAACTAAATACTGGAAATGTGAATAAACCATCTTAAGAAATACAGAAATTCAATATAGACATTTCAGGTTTTATAAAAACCTCATATGAAAACAATTTAGTTGCAATTACTAATAATTATTTTTTGATGAAGAAACTGTGCTTGGTGAAAATATCACTTATCTTTTTTAAAGTTTAAGAATTTCCATGGAATTGGTTTACACTAATGGCCGGTTTCGATCTAAGAGACACATTTAGAGATTTAAAATCTTGTCAGAAATAACCTCACTATCCAAGCTGATTAGATAAAGTCAACTAAAAGACAAAAACTTGTAGTCTACCTAAAATGCAAAGAAATAAAAATAATAAAATAAAAATAAGTAAATAAAAAATAAACAAAAAATAAATAGATAGAAATATAGACTGATCCTTTGCAGTTTTATTCGATTAATTTGTCTTTAATTAAGATTTTTTGCTGGATCATTCTGTGTTTGTCCTTTATTAGATTCCTATGACGTTCATAGTTGGCCTTGCTTAAGGAGTAACTTTGTGAAAATTTATAATTATCTTGTAATTCATAAAGCACTGATAATTTTTTATAACATATATTTTTGGGGGAGACATCAACTTTATACTACTTGGCTGTAAAACCAGAATATGTAAGAGTTCTTTTTCCAAACTGGTAAAAGTTTTTCACCAATTACAAAGAAATCGAGCTTTAAGCAATACTACTTGAGTTGTTATTGCAAGGTGTACTAACTCACCCACCGAATTATTGCCAACCAGGGTAGCTAAATGAAATTGTATAATCACAAAAGATTTTCCAGGGTTTGGGAAATGAAGATATCATATCTCAATGTATAAAATTTCAAACTGCAAATTAGCACTGTGCTTCCACGCACACGATTTGTGTATTCCCAAATTGGCAAACACAATTAATTCGAATTTTAGGAAATCACAAGAAGCTCATCCAAATTGGCTCACCGATGTAATTTGACATGACTAGAAAACCAATTCATTATATGGATCTATTTTTCATGAAAAATCAGTGTGAATGTTTTTTCAATTAATATGTGTTTTGACAACAGTTACAGTACAAATGTGTGCTAATTAAACGTTTATATTGCATCTGGATGAGCGATAATACCCTAATCTAATGTAATCTACTGCTTGGCAGGCACAATATCTTCCCCACAGTTTATATTTACATAAGTCTTGTTCGAAGAGATAGTCAAGGGAAATTCTAGGTCAGTAATCCAGATTTATGGGTGTGACCTGTTGGAAGAGTTCTGTGAAGGAAAGGTTGTGTTAAAAAGGTGAGTCTTGAGATGTTTCAAGAAGATATAATAGGGGGAGTCTTTTGTTGAAAGGCAGAGAGTTCCAGAGGGCCAAGGTATAATGAGAGAAGGTGTTATAACAATGTGTGCATGATTTGTGAACTTTATATTCAAAAGAGGTGATAAAAGAACATAAACTTTGGACTGCTACATCTAGTAGTTCTCAATAAGGTCTAGACGATTTCAAGTTGAAACTAGACCTACGCATCGGAGAACCGATGCAAATTTGTATCCACCGGAAAGACAACTCACCAAAGCCAGTGAACCATTGTTTGACCTTGAAGGAGGGGCCAAAGGTCAAATCCCAAATCAGAAGATTCCTAGCCCAAGATTTCGTATGAGTTGGTTTCGCATTGTTAACCTCTAGGATCAATAATAAGTGAGTTATAAGCACTTTAAAGTATGGCTATCCTTATTTGACCTTGAAATCCGACCACACCAAGAGATTCCCAGCTCATGATTTCCTATAGTTTGGTTTACCATTCCAAACCTCTAGGACCAATGATAAGCGAGTTATAAGCACTTTTAACTTTGGCTATCCTCGTTTGACCTTGAAGGAGGTGTCCAAGGTAAAATCTCAACACACCAAAATATTCCCAGCCCATGATTTCCTATAGGTTGGTTTACCATCCCAAACCCCTAGGACCAATAATAAGCAAGTTATAAGCACTTTTAACATTGGCTATCCTCATTTGACCTTGAAGGAGGGGCCCAAGATCAAATCCGACCACACCAAAAGATTCCCAACCCATAATTTCCTATAGGTTGGTTTACCATCTCAAACCTCTAGGACCAATAATAAGCCTGTTATAAGCACTTTTAAGTTTGGCTATCCTCATTTGACCTTGAACAAGGGGCCCAAGGTCAAATCTGACCAAACCAAAAGATTCCCAGCCCATGATTTCCTATAGATTGGTTTACCATCCCAAACCTCTAGGACCAATAATAAACGAGTTATATGCAGTTTTAAGTTTGACTATCCTCGTTTGACCTTGAATCTTGAATCCGACCACACCAGTAGATTCCCAGCCCATCATTTCCTATATGTTGGTTTACCATCCCAAACCTGTAGGACAAATAATAAGAGAGTTATAAGCAGTTTTAAGTTTGGCTGTCCTCGTTTGACCTTGAAGGAGGGGCCCAAGGTCAAATCTGACCACACAGAAAGATTCCCAGCCCATGATTTCCTATATGTTGGTTTACCATCCCAAACCTCTAGGATCAATAATAAGCGAGTTATAAGCACTTTTAACTTTGGCTATCCTCGTTTGACCTTGAAGGAGGGGGCCCAAGGTCAATTCTGACAACATCAGAAGATTCGCAGCACATGATTTCTTATAGGTTGGTTTCACATTACAAACCTCTAGGACCAATAATAAGGGAGATATAGGCACTTTTAAAGTCCGCTATGTGGGTTACTTCGGCACTCCGTGGATAACCTTGAATTAAGAGCTTCAAGGTCAAATGTGTGCAAGGTTGTAGAGGACATGTATATCTGTTATACATATCACCTATGAAGAGATTCAACCTTCTACCTATGAGAAACAGCCAGTAGAAAAATGTAGATTATTTTCAAAGAAATGCCTGCGGCAGCCATCTTGTTTTTCAGAATGAGGCTATTTTCAGTCCCAGACAAGCTTACCTCCCAATGTGTGAACCTAGCTGGTGTAGTTTTCCTCTTAGAGCGTTAACGCCGAAAATCTCTCTACGTGTGGCGGCGGCGTAGGAAATGCTAAACCAAAGTATCCACCAGATGCCTCCAGTGGATACAATTAGAACCTCCAGTCTGACAAATGACTAACCAATACACAGCTTTCAAATCATTATATTTAACATAAGTGATATGAATGGGCTAGAGATGATTAAATTATTTATTATATTTTATGTAAATTTGCGGTATGTGCTAAATTATCAAGCCCTGGAATACATCCGAGGATGACATGCTATTAGCGATGAGTAAATAAATGATTAGGATTTTTGTACCTACCTTCATACAACTATTCTCTTTGCTCCCTGAGGAACATAAAGTGTGGCACAAATGACGCCACTGTCTTTTGCTACTTTTTTAAGAAGCCAAAAGTCCTCAGTGGCTTAGTAGTTTAGCAGGTTTGGCATCTAAACATAGGCTGTCACCTCTTTGTGGGTTCGAGTTCCACAAATGACAAAGGTCCAGGTCCCTATATGACCCTGGCTGCTGAATAGGAAGAAAAACCTCAACTTTGACTTTAAAAGGTGAACCATTCAACCACTTGCCGCCACAGTTCTTTTCTTTGATGTTTCTTTTGTGTTTATTTTAATCCTTTCCTGCATATACATTACCTCTCTGCCAGTCGAACTACGGCAAACTAGCATGCATCCTGTTCACCAACGGAGTACCCTCCAATGTAACATCAGTATTTCTTGGGTCAAGGACGGTCAAAAGTTGGACTTTCCACCCACTCCGTTTTTAAACATTGGTTATCATGCTTTTTTCCTTGCTTTAAAATAGATAAATGCTCCATTGTCCAACCATTGTTACTGCAATACATCCAAGTTAAAATTTGGGTGATTTCTCAAGTATTTTCTGTTCAACTACTAAGTGTTAATTGTCTGGAATATTTCGATTTTGATATACAATTTCCCCACTATTTTAGCAGTTTGTTTCTCAAACTTGCCAGGCACAGTGGGAGATCAAGCAAGAAGACTATGAACCTAGGTGATTGTCCATTATTTGACTTCTAGAGCATATGTGTAATTTATTCTTTCACCCTGTGTATATCTCATCAGACAGTGTCCAGATTGATCCATCTTCCTACATTGGACATCTTTCTCACTTGTGGTTGTTCCACTTCTCATTGTTAGCTCCTGTTGTTTCATTTTAACCTTAGGATCGGGACATGGTAGGAAAGTTTCAATGTTTCGGTTATAGTTCGTTGAATATTTAGTCATAATGAGGGACATTTATGATTTTTTTTCTTGTTGATATTGTGACAACAATGTGCACACATCGGTAATACCAGTCCCTAGACTTGCTCCAAGTCTTTGTATTTCTTATTCCACCAAATCTGACATACATGGAATCATTATGAATCCACAAATGGGTGGGGATATTACTGTCAGAGATGAAATACATTTTGTCAGCCCCACATTCTTGTAAATAAGTCATACAGTCCTCATATAATACCTTAGACAAAAGGACTTGAAGAAAGTCTAACCAGTCCCCAGTACGTCCAATACAATACAGTAAAAGTGAGTAATGGGTATAAATATCTATTCAATCTACCAAAATGACTTTTTATATGCACATTTATACAATTGTTTATTTCCAGTTACCACAGATTTTAAGCAATATAATTTACTGAACTTGCTTGAGAAACCACTGGTTGCAGGACCTCACGAGATAAGTCAAATATGAAAGAGAGGTCAAATTAATTTGATTCAAGATCAAGCAATTTGTCTTGACCTTGAAAGAAGAAAGGTCAAGCAAAAGAGGGCAAAGCTCAAAACCAATGGACTAAAGGCCATAGTAAGTGTGAGGGCATGTAACCAGCGTTAATTGCACTAAGTGGAGGAAAGGCAAGCCACATATAAGTAAACCAAATATTGAAAAGTGGATTGCAAATGGTTAAATTTAGAGAATACAGATTTTGTAAAGTTGTAAATGTTATAATATGTTAATTCCACTAGGTGGAGGAAAGCTATGCCACATATAAGTAAACCAAATATTGAAAAACGGACGTCAAATGGTTAAATTCAGAGAATAGAGATTTTGTAAAGTTGTAAAGGTAGTTAGTGCAGGCACCCATATGACAGGAAGAAGGATGGTGAGTCCAACCCCCAAGATATTTAGTTACAAGGTAAGATACACTGGCAAGGTCAGACGAATGGTGGCTTGTGTAATCCGTCTAGCTCAATTATGTCCAACTAAATGACGAAGCAGTACAGCCCCTTATTAACAGATACAGCTCATAGATTACACAATGACTAGATAAACCTGCCAATCCTATGTGGTAAGATCGGGTAGATTGAATAAAACTAAAATATTTATATAGTAACAATAAAAAGTAGTAAATTAATTCAAGTGTAAATATATGATAAATTGTTGCTTGTTTAAAATTGGAAATAAAAGAATATATACCATGTGAAGAGAATGCAAGTCCACATGATGAATTATATCATAGCTAGCATCAATAAATAATAAGCATTGACTATGATCTTATATGTAAACTGATCAAGCAGTGAAGTAATAAAAAATTATGTTGAAAATATGCACACTCTATGATAACTAATACATACGCATTGTAATTGTGTAAGTCCATCATCAGGAAGGCAAACATAGTCCCAACGGTGACATAGGCAGGCGGACACTTGATCCATGAAACATGGCATTTATATGAATCATGCTGCAGCATCCAGACACAGAGACTTCATAACCTCCAACAAGTATATCACTAAAGGCCATGGTAAAAGTGAGGGAATGTAACCAGTGGAGACGGTGTATCTGATGAAATTAGGATAAATTAGGTGGAGGAAGGCCATGCCACAAATACGTAAACCTAGTGCTGAAAAGTGGCTGGCAAATCGGTCATAAATTCAATACCTCCTTCGCGAAGGTAATTAAAAAACATCAATGCACTGCAGTTTGATGTGACCAAAAAGGAATATATATATATGACTGCTAAGAAGTGTAAAAGGCTTTGTGTAATTTATGAGCACATACTAATAAACTTTGCCACACCTTGTTATTGATGTAATCTTATATGAGTACATTGTGATCACAAAATCAGCTCATTTTAAAGTTAACGTTGGGATTTGACCCCCCCCCCCTTTCAACACTCTAAGGGTTTTAATCAGGATCGCACATGTTGCCAAGAGGTGGGTTCAAACCGATGACATCAGAAATGTGAGAAAAATGGTTGAAATGTTAAATTTGTTTACCACTCTGCCACCTAAAAACGTCTCAGATCAGTTTAAACTGATATGATTGGAATATTGTGTTTAATTTGTGGTGTGTAACATAGTAGTATTTAAAAATAATTATATCCTGTATTACAGTTAAGAATAACAGGGGTAATACAATCAGAATTGCTCTACAGAAGGACTGAATTAATCTACATCCAAAGTATGGCTTGTACTTTCAACTGAATTGATTACTGGCTTGATTACTTTGATAGTTTGTCAGTTGAATCCAACGCAGGTGATGTAGATTGTCACTATGCATGTATAGCCAAATGGTTCACGAATAAAAGATTCAGGAGAGCACAAGAATCCGTTAATACGTCCCAAATTACTTTGGTATGTAAATATCAGTAGAACAAAAAGAGTGTAAATGTGAGCTTCACTTAATTGTTGCAAAACACCTTATTATCATTGCCTCACGTCCTAATTACATTTGTATAAAAGGTTTATTGCTCCACACAAGATCATAGCACAATTACTCAAAATGTCTTTCAATATGGTTGGGTCTTTTTCAAGTCAACAAAATTATCCAGAAACTTGTAGCTAAACAAACACTGGGCTATACATTACCTACTTGACGGTTTGATGCACAGTCTCCCTTCTTCATATTCATGTTCGAGACACAATTAGAAGGGGCCACGGTATTAAAGGATATGAAGGTTGTCAGTTCAGGTCACACGATGATTGTCTGCTAAAATGAAGATATGGGTTTTTTTCTTATGACGTCATTTTAGATGATTTAAAATATTTCCTACATAGATTTGAATCTTAAGTATATTAGCCCGAGGCTGTGCTTTTTCATGTCTCAGAAAAGAACAATATATGCATATATTCTTCAATTTTAAAAATACAAAGTGCTAAATTACTAGAAATGATATCCTGTTGATATATTAGATGTTTCCATGAAGGAGACAAGCCATTCGGAGATGTCCAGCCACTTATTTGTTGTACTTCCTTGTACCAGATTTGACTGATTTTGTGACATAAAGCAACCATGGACACAAAGGGTTGGTTTATTTGTTAAAACAAACTTGTTGACACTTACAATGAAAAAATACAATCATTAAAGCAATTATCACAGGAGGGTCCACCAATTAGAATAAAATAAAACAACACCAAAGGTTAGTTTACTGCTTAAAAGCCATTATCGGGGAAATGTACAGATATACCTTTGTAACCACAAAGTGATGTACAACTTGTATTGTATCTTGGTCATACAGGCCTGCTTCAGGCGCGCTTTATGCAAAATATTTCACAAACTTGCGAACAGATATTTTGAATTATACAACCAGAATTTATTAAGGTTTGGTATATTTACAAGTGTTTTTAAACCATTACCAAACTGGTTTGAGCAATTCTGTTCACATATGTCCTTTGGACGAAAAGACAAAGATTTTGTATCAGATATGCCAAAAGATGACTAAGATGGACAGGTAAAACTAGGTTTGGCCATATCTGCAGTCTATACTCACTGAAAGGTTTAAAAACTCAGCCATCAGGGATAGTTTGTCATAAGTCTGTGAGTGTGGAAACAGCCGCTAAGTTGAATAGCGAGAGTTGATACACACACGCAGGTAAACAGACGCATCGTCTGAAGTGAAGAAAATCAAAATCAATTATCACAAACGTGTTATGACTATAAAAGCGTATGCTTTGATCTATAGAAAATCTGATTTTATAGCCCACCGACCGTGGGTTTACTACCCCTGAATGCAATGTTTGAAAAATACTAAAAAAAGCACTTGCGAAATTACTGTGCACAAAAGCCAAGAGACCCTGTTTTGATGAGTGTAAATTTTACTACACTGTAATGAGCTCTGGTTATCTTATTATAGGGCAGTTCCACTGGGCTGATCATCCTCCATGATAGGTTTACAATCATGAAAGTTGGGCATTCGGGAACATTCTAAAGGTCAACTTTTTCAATCAGAATTTTTCATAAGCCATAATCGGAATGATCGAGACCACATCAGCACTAGCACTTTTGGATGAGAAAATATCCCTGGGCGATTCTTGGGTTCAGGAACCCAATCACAAATCCATCTTGAACCTATCTTAACATTTGTACAGCATTCTTTTGGATCCCAAGTTAATTCTACTTATCATAAGATATGTAACCCATTCGGGAGGAATTTACAACCGTTTTTAATGTTTTTGAGAACATTTCGGATGGACCTAGACTTGTTTGTATTTGTATCCATCAGTAACCTGAACATTTAAATTGGAAACTTACAGGAGTTCATTATACCACAAACATTCAGGAGTAATGGAGATAGTCTCAGAAAGGGCTGGCTGTTTCTCCAAAAGTCATACAGCACCCAATATATCGCAACAGACAGAAGGACTTGTTGAAAGTCTAAGATGGACAAGGGAATGATTGCAAGTTTTCTGGAACCATCTGGAAGCTTTTCAGACCCAATGGTAACATCTAACCTAGTCTAATCTAATGTGGACTTTTATAGCCCGTAACCTCCACCACTGATGGACTCTAAGGCACATCTGAACATAAAGCAAGGGTTGATGGGGGAGGCTATGGGAAACCTCTCAGAAAATCCACCATGGACCTTGAATGGTCTTATTTTGGGGGGGAGGTAGGTTTATGATCCAATCAGCACAATGAAACTTCCCTATTATAGGGCTGTTCCACTATGACAATCTAATCGTAAAGCTACTTCCTGATTGGAAAAAAATCAAATATTTCACGATCCATTGATGTAGTTTGATATAGGTTTAAGATAGGTAAAAGATACGTTCTTGATTTTTTGCGATATTTCTCATGGACGTTGCAGTTGCTTCGAGAAGTCTTCTGATAGGCTCCTGATGGGTATGTGAAAGTTTCTGAACCCATCTAAATGGTTTAAGATCAACTTATGATGGAAGAAGATGGGTTTAGGATAGGTGTAAGATCAAACAGATGACCTATGACTGAAAAAAAAATAGATTTAAAAAAACTGATAAGGATAGGGAGAAGTTTGTGATAATTTCAAATGGTTTAATATTATCGTAAACTGTCCCAGATGGACTTAAAAATGCATCTAGTTGGGAACACCCCATGTAGCACTATAACGTCCATACTCGATGGGTTTGCAATTCTTTACAGCAAATATTTGGGATTGTAACTCCATCTGGGAGGACAATGGAACAGCCCTATAAGTGTGGAGTTAAAAACCCAGAATGATGTGCAGACACTTTCATTTTGTCTCTGATGTGTTCTTTTTGTCTCTTTCAATTGATCTTAATAACGTGTAGTTATGTATCTAGGAAAATACTGCATACATTCAGCAATTTGGTCGTCACAATTTGATTGTCCCTGCGTGCATATAAACAAAGTTGTTTGAGCACCCTTGTTACAGGGCGTATCCAGTTTGGTTTGTGTGCAAAGACCATATAATATTGCCATTGTGATAAAATGGAACAATTCTTTAATGTACAAAAGGAGAAAATTGTCATAAATTACCAACTTCAGTCACGATATTCTTTAAATAGTATAAAAAAGTATTGATGAATCACGTAGTTTTATCTTCAGCAAAAAACAATACATATTGAAGACAGTGAAAGAGTTGCCAGTTTGCTGATGATAGCATCTTTATTGACACGCATAAAAATGAAGCAATTTTTTTACAGAACTAGTTTAATTAAGTTATGGCTTACTCAAAAACGAACTTGATAATGAACTAAATGAACTTTAAATATGGACTTGTAAATAACCCAGATTTCAGTTTTCTAAAATATTACAATTTTCACTTTCTTTTTCTCTCATATTCAAAAATATATGGCTAAAAACATAAAACTTATGACCAAGTGGGTATTTTGTTGTAATTTGGAGCAGAAAGTCTGTGGTTTTATTCTGGTGACGGTCCTGGAGATTCCATTCTTGGTCTTGGCACCATGTACACATCCCTTCCTCTAATTGTCATAGATACCAGAAATGGGGACCATATTTAGTCATATAATTTGTGTCTGGATGGTAGATTGGCTATATATGGTAATTATGAAAAGGAAAACATTATAAACTGGACATACCAGAGAGATAAACACGTGCTTATAAATTACAAACAACAAATGTTACACATAGCAACATTACCTTGGGGTATGTACAGGTATTTCCTCAATAAAACTAAAAAATATGAGCCCTTGGTATTGACACCTTATATAGCATTACCGCAGGCGTTAATGTCACTAAAGTCTACAAAACATAACTCTCAGGTTAAAAAAAAATGCCCGGAGATTAGTCAGTAACAAACAAGTCTGTTTGGAAAAGTTATGTACAACTGTATTGAAGTTTGCCGGTGACTCCCAGTGCTAGAAAAAAACACCAACATAATATAGAATATTTCTAACATTTTAACATTTTAATATTTAATCTGCCCCTGTGGCCCAGTGGGTAACACCTGTTCAAACCTACTCAAACATGGATTCAAACCCCGGTCGGGTTCAGGTAGATACACAGTGGCAGGGATGGCAAGTTAAAATAGCAGTCCTCTGCCATTGGGTTCTATCCCCAGTAGCAAGCTAAAAATCTTGGTGACATCGATAAATGATCATCCCTGAACCTCTATCTTCAGTCAGGGGAACATCAATTACTTGAGAGCTTGGAGCTGTACTTGCGCAGTCCAGATTGGTCAAATAGCACTTTGAGTCTTGTACTACAAGGAGATTAGTATTAATATACAATGCATGAAAATTTACTTAATACAATGTAATTCCACTTTGACCATAATATCCGATCCCTCAAAGCATGCATGTGTTGAAGCAGACTCATGAGACACAGAGATCTATGAAACTTTTTGAAGAACAAAACACATTCGGAGACTTAGATAGCAGCTACAAAAATGGAATATGAAAATGCTTGAAATGCAAAACCATGAAGAAAGACCTAACATATATAATCATAGATGCAACAGCAAATATGGTAGCAATTAGACAACTAATTTTCAAGCCAGACATATTCTTTATCAGTGTAGATTTACTTTGCATAGTATGCCAATAAAAATCTTTGATAGCCCAGTCAGTGCCAGTGGTTAGCAAGTTTTTTCTTCTAATCACATTCTGCCATCTCTATGTGGGTTCAACTCCCATACATACACAAGAAGCAATACTAAAAGTGGTTATCCTACGTATTCATTTTGAACCTTTTCTTAAACCTTGACACAAGGTGTTCTATACTGACATACAAGAAAATGGGATGGTGCTTCAGGTCCCACGGTTTACCCAGTTAACATATAAGTCTTGTGGTGTCACCTTTGCATATGATGCTACAATGATTTGAAATGATCAGCCAGACAATGTACATTCAGTCACATCTGTCTCATCATTACGGAATAAGTTGAAAACTTATTCTTTGCCAAAGCTTATACACCCTCCAGACAAATAATGATAAAACACTCTTAAAAACAAATAGAATTAGAATGTTGAGGGCCAGTTCCAATAGGACCCGGGTGGTTGAATGAGATATAAAACCTTATCTTTGACTTTTTACTATGATAATAGAGCCCAAGGAAGACTGTTGATAAACTTATTGTCGGCGGCTGATATAACTGGAAGTATATGTGTACCGTATGTAGATCTTAGGGAGGCTTATGGGATCTTAATCTTACAAAAACATTGTGGTTACACCAAAGCTGAAAGTAAGGTTATAAGAGGCCGATAGAAAAATACTACAAAGGTCCTGCAGTGGATAGGTTAGGCAAACTGTGTGGTTTATAAGATCTGTAGTACATTGGCTACACGCTGATTGAGGGCATATATAGTAACATAATGCTTTAAGGCATATAAGGGATGATTAACCAAGCCTGTACCAAGGTTCAGATTGGTCAGAAAATACAGATTGATTGATTGATCGGCTATGGGCTTAACCTAGCATTTAAAACATTGTAGAAATGAAAGATCACGATGGGTTAGTGAAGGAAATTGAGCAAATTAGTGCGATTGGTCCTAGGACCCTTAATCCTTGAGAGTCTGTGAAAAAAATCTGAAAAATGGGCAGGAAAATGGAATCTTGATCCAAGTGTAGTATCAAGCACAGATCGTCCTAAGGAAGCCTCAGATGTTCTCAGACAAGTCATGATCGTTCCCCGACTATGAGGCGATAAAGCCACATTTGTGATCAGTTACAACCCTGATCCCATCGGGGATATACCGACTGGGTCTCAGACTGATCTGAGGATTCCTCAGGCCTCCTGGGACTAGCCTAATAAGACAGCAATGGGCGATCTTTGTTGAGGCCTGGGACCAAGTCTGGGGCTCCTAGGGCTACGAGTCCTGGGATTAAGAGTCCCAGGACGAACAGGTGCAAAATGGATGTACAATTGCCCCAATTATCCTCCCTGCAGCAGACAATGCAAGATTATGCCCTGCACTTTAACAATGTGGTGGTCGGGAAGCAAACTGGTGGCAGTCTAACAGGGGTTTCAACTGAAAAATAAGTGACCACAACATAGTAGTGAACAGGATTTGAGTATTACGAGTCCTGCTTAAGCACACTTAGTGGATACAGCAGCTGGTATCTATGGCACAACTGAGAGGATGATGAACAATTTCTTTTTCTAAGATGGAAATTGCACTTCCTGTAACCTTTACAGGGTCCCCTTTGCACATAAACAGTGTACTCATGAAAACCTCAGAATCTGTTATGATTGTTTTTTAACCGTATGTATAGAATCTACTTTGATATCATTATATATTATGAGAATATATTGGAATTGCAGGTGTTGTCACACAAAGCTTCATTAATTGACAGGAAAGAATCTGATGTGGTCTAATCGATAAGGATATTCAAATAAACATGAATATAGTTAGAAGGATGTTTGGGTTTGTCTCTATCATATTAGGGTTTTTAGGGGTAATCAAACAAACAATAGAGTCATTGTTTAAAGTAGAATCATGCTAGGATATGAGCATGGAGACACTAAACTACTTGATAGACCACAGACAGGTTATTATTATAACTGGTGATTTCAATAACAAAAGTACAAGGCTATTATTAATGTCTCATGGTGTCTTCGGTTTAATAAGGCAAAATGAGTGCAGTATATAATATAATCTTAGTATTTAACTGTCATAGTTTAAACCTAGAAAATAATGAAAAAAGGGTAAAAAAACCTGAATAAACCCCATGTTCATGTTTGAATGTCTGTCTCAATTAGATAAAGTAAAATTAACACTATCAGAATATTGCTGGGGATTCCTTATTTCGTGGCAAACTACTGAGAAGAAGTCTTTATATTTTTGGTTTCATTGTTAAATACAGACAGTTACAGTGAGCTTTTAATGTCTTTAAATAGGCAAATGTATTGGTAGAGGTAACCTTGTTATTAGCACAATTTATACCACAGTCCTTGGTCATACATGTACACAAAGGAAAGTTTGCTATTCATACAACACTAGTTGATGTTAAGCTCACCAGAAAGAGAGAAACTGAAAGTTTATTACTTACAAAGAAACTTGAAGTGATTTAAAATGAAACTTGAGTATTAAGCAAGTCTATGAATGAGGAAAGAAGTGTTGTGGCTATGTACAGATGGGAAGGTCATCAGTGGCCTGGCGGTTAGCAAGTTTGGCATCCACCCCACACAAGTGGCAATGCTGAGGGCCTGTCACCTGGCTGTTGAACAAGATGTACAATCCCAATTTTGGCTTTACAGTTGTACTGTTAAAGTTTGTTTCCTAGGTACCAGTCTGGTGGTAAATACCAGTTTTTTCCATTCGCTAATTTTTTAAACCAACCCACATAAAAATTGCAGAAATATCCGTTTTTTACTTTGTCAGTTATTATGAACACAGACAAACAAACAGACAGACGGACAAACACACCCAAATACTTAACCTCCTAGTGGACGTAATGAGTAGATCTTAAAGACATTTTGTGTAGGTAGGACCTGACAAAAAGAACAAGTGATTACAATTTGGGAAAGATCCATATCATATTCTGCATACAAGAAATCTGTACCCTCCCCCACCACCCGATAGAGGTCTTTACTCTATGGATACTTTCTAGTACTGGAAGTGTTTCATTTCACCCAAGCAAGGCCAATCGCTTATTCTAGGTCTCTCACTATGTTGTTAAAATTGGCTAAATAATAAATATCAAATTAAGGTATATGCATATTTCACTACATACAGATGTATTTGATATCAAAGTTTTCATTTTACGTGCAAGGCTCTAGGGAGAATGGCTCTTCTAGAGATCACTTTCTTTTGTTTTTCTTTCTCTCTGGACTTTCATGAATTGTGGCATAGTGTGATGAGTACCTGTCTCATCACTAAAGTTAAGCATCAGTGGGCTCTGTTAGTACTTGGATGGGTGACTGCCTCAGTGCACTACTTGTGTCTCCGATGGCTTTGCAGCTCGCGCTATTAGACCGAAACCCCTGTCGGCCTTGTTATGTACTGAAGATGCAGTAAAAAAATTATGAAAATTGGTTATGGTTTAGAAATTTTTTTTAAAACATAGGCTTCATATAAATATACAAGATCCAACTTTGTATTTGGCCTGATATAAACTTTAGGCTTGATATAAATATACCATCCTCTGGTGTGTGGCTTAATGCAGCCACAAAGATCGCAAATGTGTAATACCTAGGTTACAACTTCTGTGCTGTAGTTATGAGCTACAAATAGACTGGCTCCAGTGCTTTTGGTTGTGTCCGGATGTGGGATGGTCTGCTTGGAATTTGGTAATACACATTCGGTGGGATTTGCATTTGGGTAAGATGACTTTAGCGTGACTCGACACAACTCAGGACATGTTTTGTGCTCTGCATGGCATTTCTTTAACAAACTAAAAATATCCCATGAACTCACCTGAACTGTATACATGTTGGGTGAAAGTGAGAGTGTCATTGATGTACAGGGCGGATTATTCTTCAGCATATCACTACCCAGATAAGAGGTATCTTATCGGAGTCATAATTACGAAGTCATCGACCTGATAGCAAAGACATATAAGAACAACCTTCTGGAAAAGTGTGACTGAATCATAAAAAAATTCCTGTAAACGGTTTCCACATACGAGTACAATTTTTAATAGATGCTAAGCAGGTGAATTTTCCTGACCTTGCACATTTATGGGATTTACAATAACCACAATTAATGAACATGGAGGTCCACAGTGGCCTAGTGGTGTAGCAGGGTTGGGATCTGATCACAGGCAGGCACCTCTATGTGGGTTCAACTACCACAGTGACAAAGATGAGGACCTGTCCCAATATGACCCTGGATGTTGAACGGGACGTAAAGCCCCAACTTTGACTTTGATGAACATGGAAAGTTTTCCTATTGCATCTCTACTTGTGATTGCTTTCCAAAATATATGTTATAGCAGAGTGAACTTATGCTTTAAAAACTGACAAACTCAGGCCGTGTGATAAAGATTTGAATTTTATTTGAATCACATTAAAGACACACATATCATATCTCAACTGGTAGTTTTGGACAGGTGGAGGAAATCAGCGCATACTACTTGGTGACGTCTCTGCGATGTAAATCACTGGTCATTGGCAAGCAACATACATCTTTCCCACTTGAGGATAGGTTGAGATTTGAACCCTAAACCTCAATGCAACTGTATTACCTCAACGTGCCTTTGGTCTATGAAGTTTGTTGCAAACCACATAGAAATATGTATATACTTTATCATATCTTCTATGAGAACATTATATTTTGTACTCAATTTTATTTGCTGTTAGTAACTATTTAATTACACACCAATTGAGGCTGCTAATTATTTACCATTAAGGACAAAAACTGCTAGTTGTATTGGTGATATTTTTGAAGAAAGTATAAAACATATGTTTTCCTTTTTCCATACCAATTTACACTGGCATAATATATTTTATTGACAGTCAATTTTGTACTTCTTGTATAATCGTGAATAGAAACAAAAAACACATGGCAAAACTGTATAACGATTAATAACTGTAACATAACTATAAATGGAACTCTACACTTACTACAAAACCATCACATCACTACAGGGAGAGTGTTCAAACAAATGCATAAGCGCATGTAAAAACAAATGGATGGCTGGTTGGACGAAAACAGGATATGTTTAGTGCACTCCAATTAGGAAACGAAACTAGCACTTGAAAGCAATTACATAGCCTTGCTCAGTGTAATTTAATGTAACGAGTACTTTATAAGGCTTAATGTCCATCATATGACAGATTGACAGATTCTAAGATGCCAGAGCCAGGGAAGAAAGAGAATCATAATCCAGAGATCTAGTATGGCAACACCAGGGAGATGGGAGAGTTATAGAGGGAGCCACCAGGGAGATGGGAGAGCTACAGAGGGAGCCACCAGGGAGACAGGAGAGATATAGAGGGAGCCACCAGGGAGACAGGAGAGATATAGAGGGAGCCACCAGGGAGATGGGAGAGGTACAGAGGGAGTCACCAGGGAGACAGGAGAGATATAGAGAGAGCCACCAGGGAGATGGGAGAGCTACAGAGGGAGACAGGAGAGCTATAGGGGGGCCACTAGGGAGACAGGATAGCTATAGAATGAGCCACTAGGGAGACAGGAGAGCTATAAAGAGAGCCACCAGGGAGATGGGAGAGCTATAGAGGGAGCCACCAGGAAGATGGGAGAGCTATAGAGGGAGCCACCGGGGAGACAGGAGAGATATAGAGGGAGCCACCAGGGAGATGGGAGAGCTATAGAGGGAGCCACCGGGGAGACAGGAGAGATATAGAGGGAGCCACCAGGGAGATGGGAGAGCTATAGAGGGAGCCACCGGGGAGACAGGAGAGCTATAGGGGGAGCCACTAGGGAGACAGGATAGCTTTAAAATGAGCCACTAGGGAGATGGGAGAGCTATAGAGGGAGCCACCAGGAAGATGGGAGAGCTATAGAGGAAGCCACACCGGGGAGACAGGAGAGATATAAAGGAAGCCATCATAGAGACAGGAGAGATATGGTGGGAGCCACCAGGGAGACGGGAGAGCTATAGAGGGTAGGCTATGTTAAAGAGGTTCATTTTCAATTTGCACCTGATAGATGACACAGAAACTGCTGTCTGGATTCATTTCACAAAGCTGAAGCATCAAATGCAAACGTGGGGTAAAGTTCCTTTTTTTTATTTGTCCACTGAAGACATGAACAATGGAACATTCATGTAATTTTTGACAGAGGTTTTTTTGCACCTTGTGTTGTAGGTACACAATACTGAAGTATTTTGGAAAACCAGTGTGGAGTTACTCTAAATTGGAACAAAAATCTAAATTGAACTTTTACAGTACTTAATCTCCACTTTAGTAAACGGGCTCTAAGGCACAGCACCACAAAGACAGACAGCTAAATTTCAATGTCAAGATATATAGCCAATGTACTAGCAAATACATCACAATATAGTTTACACTAAGAACTTATATCTTCTGAAACCTAGGAGCATTTAATCATCATTGAAACTCTGTTTTTTATGTTTTGAAAATAGATGTTAGTGGAAACGTGTGCCTTAAACAAAGCTAACATTTACAAAAAAAAAAAACAAAAAACAATCCCCTAATCTGTTAGACTTTCCTCAAGTCCTTTTGTCTTTGGTATTATATAATGACTGAATGACTTTTTTCAAGAATTTGGTGAGAGGTCCTCAGTGGCCTAGTGGTTAGCAAGTTTGGCATCTAATCATAGGCTGTCACCTCTGTGGGTTCGAGTCCCACAAGTGGCAATTCTGAGGACCTGTCCCAATATGACCCTGGCTGTTGAACGGGACGTAAAACCCCAACTTTGACCTTTGTCAAGAATTTGGTGCTGACAAAATTATTTCATCAGGGAGTAATATCCCCACTCATGATGATGGATTCATAATGATTCCATGTATGTCAGATTGGGTGGAACAAGAAATAGAAAGACTTGGAGCAAGTCTACTAATCTGTATGCATGTGTATTAACACCAAATGGTCTTTGGAACAATGTCTAGTAAGTTATTTCTCATCTATTTACAGCTTTGATAAGTCAGCTACATACAAAAACCATCTGACCACTTATACCAAAAATATATTGCACAATCGATAGTCAGTGACATCATCAGCATGGAATTCCCCTCTCCACTGATATGAATATTATCAGTTGATTGTAAAGTAATATACCACTTCCTTTAAAAGTTTAATTTAGGTCCTCAGTGACCTGGTAGGTTAACAAGTTTGGCATCTAATCACAGATAGTCAGCTCTCTGTGTGGGTTCGGCTCCCACAAGTGGCAATGCTGAGGACATGTCCCGAAATGACCCTGGCTGTTGAACGGGATGTAAAAGCCAAGTTTGACTCTGAGTATGTCTAAAAGGACAACTAGTTAACACCTAAAACTGTAGAAGTGAAAACTTTTGAGGAAGGAAAGGTCTGCTGATTTTAAAATTTTAAGAATTACCCCGGAATTGTATTTCTAGTATGCCTGGTTTCTCTTGGAGAGATTATTGTAATGTTGGCAAGACTTAGAACCACAAATTGTTCATATTCCCTTGCTTTGTGCCATTAAACATTAATTTTAATTAGGAATATGAATGGATACAAGTGCACAGTGTCAACATACTGTATGTGAGACATTTTAAATATAGTTAGCAATTTAACACTTAACTGATTTGTAAGTTAGAAATAAGGTCATTTGTACCTGATACCAGTACTCTTAATCGGTACATAACCAACCAATCAAAGCACAGCTTACAATGCCTTTTTGTATTAATGATCCAGATCATCTTCAACAGGTTGAATAGTTTATTTGCAATTTTTTCAGTATTTCTTTCTTGTGTGTTCTTATCCATTTTATTATATGTATTATTTTGTCAGTATTTTTTCTATTGTCACATTAACTATTATCAAGTAAATGTAATTGTCCTAATCGCTCCTAATCGCTATTACACTTAAGTGGTGATTCATGCAAAGTTTAAAGGGACTTACTTATCTAAAATAGCTGAATTAACACTTAAATTGGCACTTATACAGTATTTACCAAACAACACTCCCCACCTTAAATCTTTTTTGGGGGACAATTTTCGATAAAAGGAAGATAAATGTTCAACATTTTAACACTCGTCACATTTTTTTTCCCAGGCAGTGACAAGAGTCACACGAGTGCTCTTGTTTTTTATGTGTTTCAAAAACACACACCACAATTTGTATTGCTCAAATGATTTTGCATCAAAGAAATATGTGAATAGTTGATAGCCTCGCTTGAGACTCAAATTGCTACCACATCTTTTGTGGTACTCACAAATATTTGGTAATCATTAAGCACGCGTACATATTAGATTAATCTAAGCTCACCAGAGACGTAGCAGTATGCCGATGTAAAAGCTTCTGTGTGGAAGAGTGCATTATATTAACCGACACTTTATTAAATAAACTGAAAGTTTTCCGTACTTACAAAGAAACTGGAGCCTTAAGCAAGGTTATCTGTCTTAGCAGTATGCTTATGTCTAAGCCAGACTATATCAAGGTTACAATGTATAGAAAGAAACTCGAGCCTGAGACAAGACTAGATAAATCTGTGAAAATGAGACAAATCGTACAATAAAAACACTGAAAATATATGATGGGTTATTAATCTGCACTACCACATCAATCCTTGTGGTTCCATTTAGAATTTTTGGCGGTAAAAACCACAAGACAGTCTGCAGAATTGTCTTGCATATTTTCTCGTGTATAGGTGTAAACATATTAATAATGAAATCAGTCAGTTTCATCAGTGTTCTCTTAGACACACGGTTAACTTTTTAATGTATAAACTTGACAATTATTAATAATATGCACAAAAGATATTCATTGAAAGACGCAGTCTGTTAACATGGTTACTAAAATATGGACACTGGTTCTTGTGTTTTCTATGCAAATTAGTTCCAAATAACCTCTAGAACACACGGGCAACCTTAGCCTTGCTTAAGGAACATATGTGTATAATATATATAAATATTTAGCAATCATAAGGTACGCATTCAGAATGTCAAAGCAAGAAGGTAAGCTCTTCAGAAGAAGTATGGGGATATAGAAAATCTATAAGACTACATTATGAAAATGTAAAAGACAAACTTGAGTCTTGTGTAAAAGCCAAACTTGAGCCTTTAACAAGGCTAGGGCAACCTTTGTCCAAAAGTGAGGCCGCATGGAAAATAAACGGCGAAGGGCCATTCGATCCATATCTTTGGAGTACAAAATTAGTCGGAATATTTAGGCTATTTAGGTTCCCCCTCACACTATAGGCTAGCCTTGCTAAAGACTCAAGTTATTGTTATTAGGGAAAAATACAATTAAGATCCTGGCGTTTCAGTTAATATAATGTACGCATACACACACTGGCTTTAACATTATGATACTGCTAAGTCTCTGTGTGATGAGGTTATATCGCCCTACATGCACGAGTGTGTTATGACTACCTAATAGCTGTGTGCATGTTGAAAAAACATATGGTACAAATGTGAGCATTAAGCAAGCCTAATTACAGACTATCTCTGTCTACGTGTCTACATTTATAGGCTCTTTATAATGACAATCCCCACTGAAGCTAAACTTTCTTCAAGTCCCTTTGTCCTATGCATTATAAACACAAGTATGTTAATGTGTAGGGGCAATCCTCTGGGATGTGTGCATTAATTTAAATGTGGCAAATCCCATTACAAGGAAAACCCTCTGGCTGAGACAAGTCTTTGTATTTCATCCTTCAGTAATTTCCCCACCCATCATGATGGGTTTATAATGATTTCATGTATGTCAGATTTGGTGGAATAAGAAATACAAAGACTGGGAGCAAGTCTACACTGAAGTTTTCAACTGTTAAAAAGTTCCCACCTACCAAAGTGACAAGGCCATTTCCCATTAACAGCCATAACTGGATGGCATTGTGTCATTTCTTCAGCAGTTCTATTGCCTTTTCTGCAAATTCTGTGTTATTCTGTATCTTTTTGTCTCCTACCAATTTGTACTTTTGCCGTAACATTACTGTATCTTTTCCGCATCTCTTATGTGGCCAACCTGGGCCATTGTCCTTCTCAATTCTTATTCTATTCTTTGGCATAACTGTGGCTATTGGTGTGTGGCTTGGTTTTGCATAAGTACAACATTCCATCTCTAAAGTCTGTAATCTTGCATGATTACTACAAATCAATGAAATATCGCCTTTATTGTGTCTGTGGCATTAGCAAGATTTAGCTGAGCACAGAGTGGGGTCCAGAGTATTTTTTTTCTATTTATTAGGAATAAGGTTATTACTGACAGTAACAAGTGCTACTTTACAAAAAATATTCATTGATGTGTTAATAGGATTAATTAAGATATAGGCCACATATGGGTGATGTGGGTGTGTGGTTAATGGAGTGAGTAAGTTATTTTATACCCCCAAATAAATTATTGAGTTGTGTGCACCTTTGAATAGGTTCTCTGGCTCAACTGTCACCATTTATAGCCAATGCCTGGTACATATATAATTAGAAGGTGTATAGGTACAAAAATCCCTGATTGATCTTACATGGAATATCTTCTCTCCTATAGTCTATAATAGAAAACCTTTTCGATGACATAAAAAAATGTAATATCACAAAAGATAATGACAATATGAGTGCACATGATCGACTATTTTGCTTCAATAGTAAATGAAATAAGTTCAAATTTACCAAAAAGAATGCCAAAAAATGAGTTATGAAACATGTCCAAAGTTATCGCAGTGAAGATAGAAACTTCAATTTTTGACTAGAGATTTCCCTCTCATTTGTGCATAGACTTAAGTGTAACAGAACTGAGCAGAAACTCTGTAAAATGCCTTTTCAATGATATAGCAAAAATATGCACAGATGACATAATTTATGAAATATTTATGAAAACTTTAAAATTGTTTTCACATTTTAAAATGTTAATTATCCATGGTAAGAGGTTGCAGGACGATGCAAAATAATAATTTCTGTATATCACCAATATTTACTGTTTGAGTCAAATACGTTGTGTGAATAGTAAGTGTATTGCTTCCTGCTTTAAACTGACTCAACTAGACCTCATTTATATTAAACTTAAGTGGCTTAGACGTGCATTGACCATTGTTGACACAATGCCAAGTTATAGACTTCACACGAGAAAAAAATGATTATATTTGATGGGCGATAACATGATATATTTGTGAAACCAGCGCCAATCCTCACACAGCAATTTCTTTACTGAAAACAAACTGCAAGGAGATCGGATAATTTAACCAAGACTTACATCTTTCCCTGGCTGTTGAACAGAATGTAAAACCCCAACTTTGACCTTTGGCCATATATTTATGCAAATAAATAGACTATTACATAATAGAAATACTTATAATATACATATATATATATCTTATATAATATACTGTAGTAAAAGTATTATGTAAAGTAATGTGTAGGTATAAAATGGGCCCTATACTCTGTAGTTTCTAAGAGGGTTTTCAATTGAAATAAGGCCGAAAGGGGTTTCAGTCTACTGGCGTGAGCTGCAAAGCCCTCAGAGAGATGAGTAGTGCACTCAGTCAGTCACCCATCCAAGTACTCGTGTAGACATTGCTGCTACTTAACTTCAGAGATGAGACAGGTACTCATCACACTACATCAGAATTGATGAAAGTCTGATGACAAAAAAAAAAATTTTTTTTTTTAAAAAGCCTATCTAGAACACGCACTTGAAAATCTTTTTACAGAATGACCAGCGCCCCATTGGCATATCACTACAAAGATGCATTTTCGTATCATGATTGTTTTAAAATAGTGATCTTGTTATTTATATATTTTTTTTAATTTTCCAACTGAGCTGTTTGGGTTGAGAGTAAAAAGTATATAGCATTTCTATTATTAATTACTATAAGAGTCATTGGCCCACCGTTCAATGGATTGCATAAGGTTAAAGAGACAGCGGTGGCTAAGTGTATATGTGTCTTGACAAATAATCACTTAGCTTTTAACTATGTGGTTGTTAGTTCGGATCCGAGTCCTTACAAGGAAGGATTGGGATTGATAGAGTATTTTTCCTGATATGACCTTGGCTATTGAAGAGGATGTGAAAATAAACATCAACTTTGTATATTATTTATTTATTTGGGTTTTAATGTTGGTTTCAACACATTGTATAGGTCATATTACGATGCGTAGTTTTATGGGCGGAGGAAACCAGTATATACAGTTGGTCAGGTTCTCTACTGTAAACTGCCAACCAGCGGGAAGCAAGTACCAGCTTTCCCACTTGAGGTCGGGCTGGGATTCAAACTCCGATCTCAGAGGTGGGAGGGGAGAGTGTAACCACTCTGCCACCTTGGCCCCTCGACTTTGTATAAGATTTGGGAGTGGTCTGAATGATTCTATTTCATCTACTTACATCAACCTATAGCGCCTAATAAGTTACCTTTCAATGCATGCATAAATTAACCCATTTGCCGATGACTGAATACATATATTCGGGAGGCGATTTACAATAGAGACATCCCTGATTTATTATTGACACAAAATGGGAGAAAAATAAGGCTGAAACAAATTATGGCAATGTATAGAACTATAGCCGTTAAGTGATTAATAATTACTATCCAGGATCCTTTGTTGAGGAAACCCGATCTATTGCTAGATAAAAGCCTTTGGAAGTTTTTATCCCTGACCCTTGTTAGTTAGTGCACTTACGTGTGGGTTTATTTTTGTCATGCTAGTAAACAAAAAAATACAGATGGACAGAATGAGAGAGGGGGATCCAAATGATTGTATAGCAACATGCATGTACCCACATTGCACATTAAATATTAATCTGCACTGAACATATGGCAATAGAAAGAATATATTATGTGATGCTTCGGAGAGAAAAGTACATTTTTTTTACTTTCATGTTGTCTGTGTACTCCATGACATCAATGTTTTATATAGTATGATGTAGAAGCAAAGAGATTTAATTTACATAGCCCTTCTACGGCTCTATATTTTTATTGTGAGAAAATTTGTTGGTTACTGTTCCCCGCCACAAGGTGGCACAGCTTCAAGACAAACAGCTTATTACTGGTTGTTTTCATGTTTAAAAGTGTGTATTTCTGCTGATTAAAAGATGCACTGATACAAGCTATAAATATACATTAACCGTAAAAAATCAAATCAATTAACCTTTTGCAGTGCCCTTCAAAGGGCGATTATAGAATTTGTACATGAAATCAGCCCCCCAGCTTGGCACAAATCTAAATTTGCATATGGAAATTCCAGGAAAACATTTAATTGATGTCACTCGTCTTCTCCGATTACCTTCTACAGTTTTGATACAGCCGCAGAAATGTAGGAGTGTACCATATGAAAACCTGTTGTTTATCGGTATTCTGTTTTCCATTTTTGTATCAAGTCGATTTTCTCCAAGTCCTTTTGTCTTTTATGTAATATATGGGTACTGTATGACTTTTTGAGAAACAGACAGCCATGTTTTTTCAGAGTCTATCCCCCTTACTCCTGGATGATCGTGGTATAAAGAAATCCTGTTTCCAATTTAAATGTAACTATTCAGATTAATGATGATTACAAATACAAAGACTTGGAGCAAGTCTAAGGTGCATGCCCAGTTACAATAATGCCAAGCACTATGTCATACAGATATGTCATTTTAAACAAATATGGTCACATTTTGACTTCTAACATCCTATTTATTACATTTACCCATGCCCCAAGAGGAGGAGCAGTGTGAGTATTGTATTTGGGTCTGTCTGTCTGTCTATCCATGCATATAACTCGAAAACTATACATTGGATCCAGGTGAGATTTTTACACAAGGTGGGTTCTACCTGTAGCTCAGTCCTCATCAAATATGGTCTGGATCTGGACACTGAGAGTCTGAATTTTAAAAAAAAATTTAGCAATACATGTGGGTAACGGTTTGTGCACTCTCACGAGCTGCTTGTTTCTCATGAGTTGGTTTCAAACTGGTGACCTCAGAGATGCCATCCAAGTGATTCTCTGCAGTTCTGGATAACCAATGCATTTCTAAAGCCCCCTATTACCTGGGTCACACGGTTCTATGTTGGCATTTCGAGCGACATGCGAACATATAATATTTAAGTTGCCCAGGATCATACCTGGCTTGATGCATTTCATATTTTTGCGGTATCCAAAGGTTTATTCGTATTTGTGTTTAACCCAACATGGACAGCCAATTCAACACATAGAGTACCCCCCAGGAGTTCTCACATGCCATACCAAATGTACACATGAGAGGGGTGAAGGGGTGGGGATGGAATGGCTATACAAGGTGGCTCGTTTTAACCATGGACATATGAGGTCCATCGAGGGAACAATAACATAACATGATATATTTAAAGTAGCGCAATTCTGTTTAAGAATAAGCAATCATTGCACTTTTTCTCAACAAGATGCTATTTTTAGATAATGAGTTTTTAGCTTCTTCTTTAAGATGTCCAATGGAAGTTCAATGTTCCTGGGCTGGTATTCACGAAGGGTCTTAGACTTAGCCAGGTCTTAGGCTTAAATCCAGTCTTAAAGTTAAGACTTTTGTCTCAGCTAAGTTTCGTCTTAAAATCGTATTCACAAAGGGTGACTTAGCTAAGTCCATGATTATCAAATAACCACAGTGGTTTTCTGTGTCATGTGACTTTCTTTTCTATTCAAACTATACTATTGGTGACATATATCCTTCATTTAATGCATTTTATCTAAGGAAAAGTGCTGTTTTGAAATGGAAAACCCTGTTACCATATATAAAATTCCCAAAGACTGCTTTAGTGAGGTGTTCTGTATAATTATACTTTATTTACAGCCATTTCAAATTTTGAAGTGGAGAAAAGTTTATGGCGACCATATTTAAGTCCTCTTTGCAAAATTTAAGCCCACTACCAACCAGTCTTAAAGTTGAGCCCTTGGCTAAGCCTAAGACCGGTCTTAAATTCTTTGTGAAAAAGTATGTCAAAAAGCATGGGCACCAGTGAATATAAAAGCTGCAATCTTTAACCTGCAATATCTCAGTCATTTCAGCATGGATTTTAATGTAACAAACATGAGCAGAAGCACTATAAAACAACCTTTCTAATTATATATAAATAAAATATATCCTCCTCCATATGTAACTCTATATGGGTCAAATAGTATTTGCGCACGGTGGATAATAAAATGTGGTATGCAATACAAAAATCTTTAAAAGTTAGATATTTATTTCTTAAAATATGAAATATCATCTTAAACGGCAATAGAAAACACATCATAACACTAATCTTATACTGAATAATAAACATGGAAAGAAGAAAATACAAAAGTAAGGGAAAGATAAAGGAGCCTTTATGAACAAACATTTTTAACCAATCAGATGACTGGATGCACTTCTTTAATAAAGGATCCTTTATTTAAGATCTCCTTTGGTAAGGAAACCATAAAGGAGGTTTAGTGAATAGCATTTTAAAGGTCACCTTACTAAAGGACATTTTTCACCTTCCTTTAATAAAGGGACCTTAAAAATTAAGGAGGTTTAGTGACAGTATTCTGTATGCCAAGACTCAAGAATACTACTAGTGGGGTTTATATTAGTTTATTTATTTTTCTATATTAGTTCTTCTACTTTATTTACATACTTCACATATACATTAACATGTTATATCATACCATTACAGGGTCACCTAATGTGGCCCTGATGCCTTATGGGCATACAGACTACAGTTGGTCATCTAAGGTGACCTTAGTGACATTTAAAATTTATACACATAGAATTAACTTTAATGTGGCCCTAATGGCTTATGGGCCTAAAATTTTGGAATTCAGTGCTATAAGGTGACCTAAATAAATTTAAGGTGACCTTTAGGAAATTTAAGATTAAGAGAAATATTGCAGTTAATTAAGACAGTAGCACTAATGTGCTGAATATTAGCAGCCAAAAGCCCACCTAATGTGAGCTGATTTAAGACGATGGTCATTTAAGATGACCTTAAGTGAAAGATAATTTTTAGATAAGTACAGTTAAGGTTGACAAGAGTGAGGGTTTTTAAAGATAGGTCATGACTTTAGAGGAGGTCACTTAAGGTGACCTAATGTTGGGTTCAGACTAAGTTTAAGAAACAGAATTGTAGATGTTGTTAAGGTTAAGGTCATGTAAGAGATGATTTAAGTGGATAGTTTATTTCCAGAGGAACTTTAAATTATGATGTATGAATAGATCAAGAGAGCCCAATACGGCCCCAGATTTCATCTGGCTGTTCATTCCAATGCTTTGGTGCAATAACACTGAAGGCACGATCACCCATAGAGACCAGTTTTCATCTTATATTTCCCTGTAGCATGTATAATTTGGTGTTACAGGTTGCTAAGCATTGATGACAAATATCATGGTATCTGTCCATTCAAAGTAAGGAAACAATCGAGAACCATAACACAAACACATATTGATATGACCACATGGAACAGTATGAACAGGCCTTAAAGCTTGTGGGAAAGTTCAAGTCAGGATTTCATATCTCTGTTTTATCTGATAGCAAATTCCTGGACATAAAATCAAAGTGAGTCCATATCTGTGGAAGTAATTTATGATTTATGACCAGCCAGTTTTTGTGTGTTTTGCCAATATTTGTAAAAAAAAAATGCAAGAAAGAGGGATTTCTTGTTTTTTTTCTGTGTTGAAATTACATAAAAATATCTTGGCCCACATGTGTGAATGGATATTGTAAATATTATGTTCCCCAACTGCAGAACTCTGATCAGGTAACGTGTTTGTGACAATTTATACCCCATTCACACTTCAGGCGGTATAACCTTCAGTTATAGGCATTGGACCAGACGACCTTGTCCTTCAACTACTGTTTGAGCTTTGTGTGTGACCTTGTGACATAGTGACGAAGCATCCATTACCTTGCCTATCCTATGGAAGTTTTAAAATGTTTAAAATTTCCGCCTCTGAATTTCACACCAATGGCATGTGCAGATGAATGCGAGATGAATTTCTTCTTGCTAAGGTAACTGCATGTGTAGTCCATAGTCTACACCAGATCGTCTTTCAGTGTAATATCTTGGACAGTGGTCAAAGGACCGGAACGTTTCACCCAATGCCTGAAACTGCAGGTTATACTGTCTGTAGTAAATCTCGGAAGTTATGTGACATTCTTGGAACTGACATATAAAGAGAGTCAATTTTGGGGTTCCTTTGGCACCAAATACGCTTATTAGTGTTTATAGTTTCAGGACAGCCATCACTAGGACCTAATCTTGCTAAATGTTGGAGGTTTTAGCTACACAACTTTTTAATGTTATGCACATTCATTGTAAAATGGGTATGAAGAAATAAAACACTCGGGGTGTTGATAAATAGTTACCTGAAGCTATTAATTTCCAAAGATTGACAAGGTAGCTGAAATTAACTTTATCATTTGTTTTACAGTTAGCATTAAATTTCTGAAAACACAGCCCAGTTGGACATACAATTATCTCTGTATTTTTTTCTTCTAATCATTATGACCATGTTTTAGTTGTCTTTCCGAGGGTATCCCGGGTTTTGAATGGCAGTTACAAATTTAAGGGTTTATGAGGAGATCACCAACTATAGTTTTATTCCAGTAATCCGTTTTCACACTGGAGTAAGTCAGAGCTGGAACAATGTAAGCCATTTGATTGTGATATGTGCCAAACAAATTGATGTTACTCGTGCAATATCAAAATTAATATCAACATGGTCTTAGTGATGCCCGGCTAGGCATTGTGAGCTAGATGTTTGTTAAGATCTACTAGAAATAGCAAAGTGTTTAACCCTAAGGTGAATATATGTGTTGATCTCCCATACAAAACTATGTTTATTAACGTGGTTTAATGCTCCATCTCTCAATGAGAAAAATCAAATGATTTTAAAAGTTCCTTGAGTGCATTATTTCACCATGGTTTTACCATAATGAAATATGCTTGCATAGTTCAGTGCAGTTCTTGATTAGTTCTTTAATTATTCATTTTCTAATTATAGACAAACACCTGTATGATTTAAAAAAAATCGTATTCTGCTATTGTCTTTTGCTTGCACTCAAATTGGTATTACACTGACCACAATACAAAGTATTTTTATTTACTAAAACAAAATGTTGCATGTACTTGTATATTTTCCTCAGGAAATAAAATTATTTAATGTATCGACTGTCTCTCGGTCTTTGACTCCAAATGTAGATATATAATCTCACAAGTATCACTCAAAACTTATCCAGTTTATGCAACAAACAAGTGGTTTACATTGCTCCAACCTGACTTCCTCCAGCTATGACACATTACTTTTAGAATATAGCTGAAGCTGATGCAACATTTTATTGCAATTTGATCGGCTTTTCCCTAATGACCTAAAATTGTACCTTATAAAAATCTGGTGAAAAGAGGAACAAGAAAAACTTGATTTTGATTATGTGACCTTCATTATAAGCTAAACTTTGCCGAAAATATGTGATTGGTCCAAATGCTGGCTAATTTTCAAGCATTTTCTAGAAGACAAATTGACAGACAAATGTCGGTAGAATATAAACTCACTGCAGACTCAAGTTAATTATTGGGGGGGGGGGGGGGGGGGGGGCTTTTGAACATCTGATTTATAATTATTAAAATGGGAAGGGATACAACAAGCTCCGCCCCCAACCCCCCACCCTCGGAGGAGGGACACAACAAAAGCCCATAGCTCCCCATGAATGTATCGATTTGTCTCTAAATATCATATAAAGTCTGGAAGCAGTGTGTTTGCTAATCAGCTTCCAGGATCACTATGGTATTTTGAAATTGAGGATAAACAACAGGACCCAAACCTAAACAGGGAAGTTTTGGGTCTAGCGATTGTCAGATGTTGCTTTGTATTTCATTATTGATATGTATACTCCTTGTCATATCTCCTAGTGCTAAAACCTGACCCATCACTACTGCACAAATACAGCCCAAACTCAGAGGCTCAGGGATGCCCATTTATCAATGTATCTGAGGTTCTTTAGCCTTCCTCTAGGGATTGGCCTTTTGAGCCAATGTTTATCTGCTTGTACCTGAGATCGAAACCAGGGCCTCTGTATTCCTATGCAAATATGGTATCAACTAGGCCATAGTGAGTATTCCTTTCCATGCATTTTAGGGTAACATGATTGTTGTACCATTTCCCTCTTGGTAACTTGCTGTGATACGTTCTGTATCAAGTCACAGAACGCCATATGAAACTATGTTGAATATCCCAACGGAATATGGTATTGCACAATAACAGACACATTCACCCACATATCTGGCCCTACTTGGTGGGCTCTATTCTCCCAGAGATGGTTTAAGAATGAATCCCTTTATCTCGAGATATATTATATTTTGGACCAGCTATTGTTGGTGTGATGGTTGACAAGGTTTCAGTCACTATTTTCATTCTCCATCAGTAAGTATTCAGTTACTGTGGTAAGAACTTGGGCCCATTGTCATTATCATTCTTATTCATTGTATTGTAAGAATTATTCTTGTGCTCTGAAAGTGACTGGGAAAAACCACAATATTCTGATAAAAAGGATGTTTTCATAAAATGAAACATTTCTAGGGGTACGAATTTTGTAAATTTCTCAGAAAACTTTTAAATTCTTAAGCTACCAATGACAAAAACAGACGGCATTCATGTTTACTTGTTGATAAGCATGGGAGTATTATTTGTTGGGGAAATAATTGTAAGAAATATCCTTTTGTAGGGAATTTTGAAAAGTTGATACTCTTGGAACTTTTTGCTGTTATAAAAGTATTATAAAAATCAGAACGTTAGTCAATAGAACACTGAGATATGAGTGTAAAAAGGGTTGGTTATTAGAGAAAAGGTTCAACAGGTTAGTAGGTGTGGAATTAAACCCAACAACTTTTTCATGGCATATAAACAGATATATATTGGGATTTTAAAGTAAAAGTCTAGATTTTAGGGCCTTTGTTCTGGGTAATATTTAAAACCTGATTACTTTTACTTGCATGGAAAAATATATTAGCAGGAATAGTTACTGCATACCGTTTACAATTCATCTGTTAAATGTTTATTCTTCATATATTATAATGAACTAATTCTGTGATTATTGCACTTGATGTTATTGCATACTTAGTAGGCTTTTGAATTATATGATTCTACTTGACAAAATAATATGCAGTAAAGTCTGAAAATATACAACCCTGTGCAAATTTGAATCTTTTAGTGGATCTCAGGAGCATTCCCAACTGTATCCCTTTGAGATACTTTGTAGTATGAAACAGTAGGGGAGATTTTGTTATTAGATCTGTTTTTGTCATTCTTTGTGTGCACAACTGGAAAAATATACATTGGATCTAGGTCATATATTTAACATTGAGGTGACTAACCATGACTCAGTCCTACTACCGAAAGCTGGTCTGGATCCAGAGCAACAGTCAGAAAGTAAACATTGAACAAGTTATATGTGTTTTTGTTTAGAGGAAAAAAGTTATATTAATGATCAAAATTAGTTGAGAAATATTAAGGTTACGTCATGACTTCTTTGAAAGAATAATTCATTTTGCAAGAAATATAAAGTAACACTCTATATTAAAACATGATCTCATTAGGTTTTTATTCATTGCTATGTTTTGGAAAACATCTCTTATACAGGCGCTTATACCAGTGCAAATTTAAATGCTTAAATTGTTTGTATAAAAATTCAGTAAGAATCATCAACAGGCAGTCGCATATTCTACATTATTAACTCACTCCACCTTGCTTCAATATGGCATATGTATAAACTCTGTCATTTCACGCCAGACTGATTGATTAATAAATTGTAAATATTTTTGAAAGGCCAAAGACGACACTTTGAAATGAAATGCACCAGTTTTTAATAGCTTTTGGTATTAAATATTGTTATCCTGTCAACGAACAGATATATACAGATCTGTTAATTATCCAGAAACATGCTATAAGGACTGTTTTAATAAGAACATGTTGCACTGGGGGTGGTGTCAAAACAGTCCATATGTGACAAACCCGATGTGTCTGTATAGATATATTCAATGCATTAGGATATGTTCCCTTAACAGCAACATCTGATACCAGATAGCCAATGGCGTAGACTGATCCTGTTTTATATATATTGGTACTAGCCTTGCTTATTGGTCAAATTTGTTCCATATCTTTTTCAAAACATGTACAGAGATATTTGGTATTCATAAAGGACTCGTACATGTTAGGACGTGGTATCATCTCTCTGTCTAAACAGTATGCTGATTTGAAAACCAGTACATCTAAGAGTAATTTATATTAAACTGAAACTTTTTATTTGAAGATTTCTCTAATTACAAAGAAACTTGAGAGTCTTTGTTAAAGCTATATTGATGCAACAAAAGGTTTAATTTTTCTCAACTGACATATTAAGCAATGTTCCCTCAACACCAAACCCTGATACCAGATAGCCAATGGTCTAGACTGGTCCAGTTATGTATTGATACTAGCCTTTAACTCAAAGGTTTGCCCTCTAATGTAATACATTAAAATTTTGTTTATTACCTAAGCATGTTTAGACACTAGGCTCATAAATATATCATTCTAAAATACAAATAAGTAAGAATCATATAATAAATAAATTAATACCAGTTAACACCAAACAAAATGTACATTAACCCAAGAAATTTTAACTATCCTAGACTAAGAGGATAGAGTCCATTTGGATTATAAACATTTGTATTGACCACATCAAAGAAAGGACAAATAGAACCAAAGATTTTAATACCAATATTTTTAAACATAAGATTCCAGGATTTAACTTTACATTGACTGATTTCATTTTTATCTGTTAAATATTCTACGTAGTTCAATATATTGGAAAAAGATGTGCCATGTCATAAAACTTTGAGAAGACCCCTCTACTTGAGATTATGCACTCAGTTTACTCCTTCCCTCTATTCTTAATACCATAATTGGCTGTAATTATGTCATCAGAATTTTGTCTATTCTCATGTCTCTGTTATTGGGTTTGTCCAAACAGGTTGACTGCATAAACTGACTGAGAGGTTGAGTACATTAAAACTGTTATACCACAGCAATTTCTCCCAAAATGTACATGCCAAATATACATATAGAACATTCCCAATCATAAACATAAAATGTTGATTTTCATTGGTTCCTTCATGCAGTACCAGTGGAAATTAATAATTCTGCAATTACCCAGGTTCTTGGCCAAAGAAGTTGACCAGATAATCAAAATTGGGTTGGGACTAGTTTAGACTAAAGGGGTTACCAGATTGTGTGAGACTCTAGTATATAATGAATGTTTTTCATATAAATGATCCTTATCGCCAAATACTTCCAAAAATTTGCTAACTGTAACACCAAAATTAACCTGCTAAAGGCTCAATTTTCTCTGCAATGAAGAAAATCTTTCAGTTTACATGCCATCTTTTAACATGTAGGAATGCTTTGTGAATACCACAGAGTTGTGTACATGTTAAAAACACATGGTAAAACTTGCAGCCAAAGTTTACATCAAAACCTTTGTACTTGAGTTGAATTTGCGTTGGTATTTTGTCAGTTTCTCTGTCAAAAATAAATTTTAAATTGAAAGTCATTCACACTCTCAAATTCAAACTCAACTGTAATCCTAGCAATGCAATGTATACTCAAATTTGAATTTTAAAATGTGGTAAAAAAAATTTATTTTTTCGAACTAATGCAGCCACGTACTAAGAGAAGAAGTAAATAATCCCTGAATATATAGTTAGTTTATATTATATATGAGCTTGAGTCTGAACTCAAGTATATGTTTACTTGCAAATTACATTTGTTTTTACATTTTTGCTTACTTACATTTTAATTCACGTATTTACTCCTATTTTATTTTGAGTTCAAACTCAAGTATATGCTTACTTGCAAATTACACTTTTTAAAACATTTTTTGCTGACTTACATTTTAATTCATGTATTTACTCCTATTTTATTTTGAGTTCAAATTCAGATTTTAGGTTTATACCCTAAAATATAGGGATTACACTTGAGCTTCATATTGGCAATGAATATAAACCCTTAGCTATGGACAAAGAGTGTCATCCATTGGTGGCCTCTCAGGTGATTGGGTAGGATCAATTCACCCTGGTTTGTTACAACAGACTCAATCAAGCGAGCAAAGAGTATGTTGGAAGGGTGTAACTGGGGTATTATCTACCAAGAAGACTGGATGTCTGAAGGCTGATACCTGACATGGTAAAGGTGGATAAAAAATTTCAACGGATTACAACAGAACATAAAAATTCTATTCTTATTTTGTATTTTAAAACACATCTACGCCTACACCAGTGGGAAGAAGGACCTGGTTGGTCAAAGAGAAACAGCTTAGTGCAGCAAGGCAAAAAATACATTTGGCAGCCAGTGCAGAAAAAAATTACATAGTGAACCTACACAGCAACATATTCACCAGTTTACACAAATAATGGGATGGTAATAACTGTATAAATGTTTAGCAAAATACCAGAAGATGAATCCCAATCTGTACCACAATGAAACGGAGTGGTCTGTCCAGGGTATATTGTATGAGCCCTGCTTAAGGCTCAAATTTGCACTGTATTTTTTCAAACATCCACTGAGATATTTTGAAACAACTGGTGGCAAGCGAGGGGTTATAAGAGATTTTACAGGACTTGATAACAGAAGTGAAATATAAAGTTTTATAATTGAAGGATAATGAGACATGAAAACAAATCCAATTTGAACTGGGGTTATAAATATGAAATTCCCCCACAACATTAGGACTCTGGGGAAAGGTCACAAAAGGTCTTAGTCAAGTCTTAGTCTTAAGTTGGCTATATTTATTCACAGAAGTTGAGCCTAAGACTTGGCTAAGACCTTATATGAATACGGTCCCTGGTCTCCCTTGGTCAAAAATGGTCACAAATTGTGGTTATATCTTCCTTTAAAAGGGTTCGCCCTCCTGTTGCAAATTTCACACTGTATACCCAACAGGAGCACTCCGAGAGTGCATACCTCCACAAAGCCATGTACAATTTAAAACAATAAGTAATAATAAGTAAATAGGATAACCTGGATCTTCAATATTTTTTTTGGTATCCAGGCAGTGATCCGAATTACTTTCACACTTTTTTATTGGGATTTTAGGTAGGACTGAGACCAGTTTTCCCCATTTTTTTGCATGAAGATCCAACCAGTAGTGTTTATGTAGTCCTGCCAACAAACAGACAAATAAACTGCCACATGAATTTAATACCTCCTTGGAGGAGGTTATACGAGGGGATACTCATGAAGGCATTGCCAGACTTTTTATCTGATGCCTGGTTGATGAAAATGTCCATATTGTTACAATTATGTCAGAATGGAAATTGAGATTATTATTAATTCTGACTTGATAAAACGTAGGTTAAACTTTCATACTGGTGTAGCAAGGGACTGAGCAATGGAAAATGATTTTGTCTTCTTTTTAAAGGCTAGTCAGAGCCTTCCCATTAGTGAATTTCACATACTGTGGTGAATTTCTTCCTCCTGCGGTTTAAAGTGCCCCCCAGTCAATCTTTCAGCCGTAGTCTTGTACAAAATGCTAATATGCAAAACAAATAGCAGACTCTTTGAAAATTACAGTTCAAACAGGCCTTACAAACATGTATATTAAGTTTAGGAGATCTGCTCCTGTTTACCAGAAAACTTGCTTCATGAAGCTTTGTTGTGGTTTACTAGTAAATTACAAGTCGTCAGAAATCAGCCACTAAATTTAGATCAGTTACTTGTAGTAGTAACCCATTTAATCCAGTGATGTAATGACAAAATATGAATAAATACCACAATATGAAAAGGATGTTGATAAAACATGATCTTAAAACAAACCAAAGAATAGTCCGGAGTGGACAATGTGTTGATGAATGGCAGATAAATTTATCAGTTAGAAATGTGTGATTACTAATAATGATACTGATAATGATATTAATTACCAATGCTATCATATAAGTGCGCATCTGCCAATATGACTTAGTGGGTAATACACCCACCTAGGAACACAGAGGACGTTTGTTGAATCCCAGGTACCTGTAGATATATAGTGGCTCAGACGACAACTTAAAATGGCAGTCCTCTCTTATTGGTTAATATCCCAAGTGGCAGGCTAAAGAACCCCAGCAACATTGATAAATGATCATTCTTGAGTCTCTGTTTTTCACCCAGAAGAATGTCAGTTGCTAGAAAGCTTGGGTTTTATTTTGAGGTCGGGATGCGTCAAATAGACCTTGAGTCCTATAGTAGAAGAGATATTGCATTCAGTATTAATATACAGCAGATAGATATACTGTAACAAATATTGTGACATTTCTTTTGACTCTCAGAAACAAAATTAATTTTCAGAATTTCTTCCCTTCAGCACCAAAACTTTTGAAAAGTCATTTTTAGCTATCCCCTGTTGACTCGAAAGTGAAAACATAATAGTTCAACTGAAAAAAATACAGCAAGTCTTTGGTGAAAGGTTTTTAAGTACACCTTTTCATTGAGCCTCCTGGAAGACTATTTATCTTAAAGCTTGTAAATATTGTGATAAGAAGTTTTTACTTCATTGTAAACAAGCTCTGAGTGTGTTAAAGTAAAGCTCTTGTGTTCTTAGACTTGTCAAAAAGAGTGTTTAATATCATTATTCAACCCTATAAATGTTAACATAAAAACTAAGACAGGTGTTTCAATTAGACGGGCTTGAAATATCATTATGTAATTACATATTAGTTTAACCAATCTTTTTATTTTGCATAAATTTAACCTTCTTCAAATAATTTTTTTTGCCTTTATTGGTTCATTAAACATTTGATTAACTGAACTGTTTTTGAAGTTTTGTAATAGTTTTATGCTGGTTTAAATTATGTAATATTAGCAAAAAATCCACACAAACAAGAGTCTCAAATATGCATTAGGTATTTAACATTATGAAAAAACAGTAAGAAGGCTGTTCCACCTTGGCGATAATGTTTTGCGTTAGGTTTGTCATGCTGTAAGTTGTCAGACCTGGAGGTGGATCTTTTTCATCCCAAGGCCATCGTAAACCCATTTGTATGGAAGTTACTGAACTTTTTTATTTGTTTCTCATTGTAAGGGATCACAAGACCAACGTCAACAGTTTACAAGAATATTATCAGAAACTACTAGCAATTCTTATCGTTTTTATCATCTTAAACCCTATCACAAACTTATCCTTTCGGTCGTGAAATCATCTTTCTGATCTGACAGCGATCTTAACACTCAGAAACAATCCTTTCCATCCTACAGTGATTGTGAACCTATCTTAAACCTATATTTTTCATCTTAAGTTGATCATTAAGGTTTTAAACCTATCATAAACTATATGGGAACCTTTGTGTGGCAATCTCTGCATTATCGGGATGAGATCGTAAACCTATCTCAAACTACACCCATGGATCGTGAAATATTATATGTTATTCCAGTCTTAAAGTAGGTGTACAATTGACTTGCCAAGATGGAACAACCCTATAAGATTTTGTTCCTTTAGTACATTGTGGAAAAATTCTTTATATCCTTTTACCAAAGTGTAATAGCTATTTGCTACTATGTTGTGGTTATATGCAAATGTGGCCATTCAAGCGTCTGCCATATTGTGGTTATGTGCAAATAAATCAATCCCCATTGGCTGTTATATTGTGGTTATATGCAAATTAGATCATCCAAATTGGCTGCCATGTTGTGGTTATATAAAAAAAGGAAAACCTGCAATAGCTGATATGTTGTAGTTGATTAGGGAATAAAGCAATTTTAAATGAGATAAAATAAATTCCTTGTTAATTGCAGGAAGCTGCCTTAGTAAGAAAATAACATAATCAACTTCATTGCACCCTCTTTTAACCCTATTTTTGGTCATATTGTGACAGACTTAACAACAGTCACCTTTTGGTATCATAAACTGGGTTGGCACCTACAACTGTAGAGGGTAGAGCCAAATGGGGTTATCAGTTGTACACAAGGATTTATGTACAGTTAATAACCATTGCATGCTTCTTTTGAAAAATTATGTGTATCGGTTGTGTGGTTTGCAACACTAATAAGTTTTATCTGCCCTGTCTAAACTTTAGAGACCAACAAGGTTTGGTCTCTTTATAAAACAGCTGACAGTAATTACTATATTATATACTACACCACAACACCCCTGTAAATGAAAAAGCTTCACAGAAACTCAAGTGTAAACTGAGCCCAGACATCTGACCAATCCATGAATCTAAAAGGTGAACTGTAAACCTACTATTTTACTTCTGATATATTACTGAGGAATGCAGCTAATATCTTTAGCTAATTAGTGCACATATTTGGTCTATTACTGGCATACCATGATAATCTAGTTTGGACATACATAGATTTTACAGAGCAAGACTTTATTATCAAATTTTAACTTCAATATTTTTTGTTTTATAAACAATATTAATGCTTTTGCTAATTTAAAGGTGCATTAATTCTATGGGAGAGCATGCAAAGCTTTTCTTTCTAAATTGTGGAGTCACTGTTCAACTTAAATTATTCCTCATAATATCATTTAAATGCTTAGTATGTTTGCCCCATTAATTGCCACATGTCATAACAAAAATTAACTAAAATAAACTAACAGGCAAACAAGATACATTTAATTACCGTTAAACACTGTTACAATCATTCCAGATAAAAGACGATGAAATTAACAATAGCTCCTCTATTTCCCAACAGGGTAATAAATTATCTTAAGAGTAATTGCAAATAGATAGGACACAATACTTAGCCAGTGAATCTTGACCACTATTATCCTGATGATATATGCCTACTTGCACTAATTTAGAGAACGAGAGAAAGGTTGTTAGCCTCACTGTGGCTTTATAATGCTTGTTCTGTATCAGTGTTGTTTTAAGTGCAATGCATTTGACGTTAAGATACATTGATGAACTAATATTTGCTGAAAAGACTATGTAGGACTCAGTCCATGAATGATTGCCTTGTTGAGTTATTGGCCTTTGAGTCACTGTCATTTATTATACATAATATAGGTCACTATGAGATAAGAAGCAAGTTTGAATAAACTAAGAAACAGAAGTTGGTCATCGTTTCTGCACAATAGAAACAGATATACAGATCACCTACCATTACTTATATATGTGAATGTTACATTTATGTTTCTCAGTGTATTGATGCAAACCATAGACATTGACCACTGTAAATGGACATGTAACAGTATAAATTCATTCCCTAACCCCATGTAAAAGATCAACTGGAAATGGAAAGAGCTCGAATCTGGGTGAAGCACCTGAATGCAATTGATACAGAATATTTAAAGAAGCTTTAGAAGACATTTGACAGGTATTTGAGCTGGACCACTTGCCAGAATCTATTTGAGGCAGCTGAAGTTTAAATGTGAGAGATTTACAACTTAACAATTGTGAATTCAAGCTGCAAAGCTTCATTGATTTGTTTTAAATAAGCTGATTTCTTTTATTTTTTAATAATTTTTAACTCATAGGGGTGACAGAAACAGTGCATACCAGTTGGTCAAGATATTTTATTGAAAAATTACTGGACATTCTTTATCAAACCACTGACACTCCTACAGAACCTAAGGGTTGAAATTTGAACCACTGCCAGATACAGTTGGCAAGTGCTGATATCTTGCTATCTGGTTAATTTAGTATTAATTGCTGACTCTCTTCCAGCTACAGGATCTATCAAACTTCAAATGAATGATTTATGAAATTTGTTTTTGACACAAGACATCTGAATTAATTTGATAGCATGTCTTATAATATGTATTGATTGATTGCAATAACATAAAATTATCATAAATATTTGTTTAATTGAAATGAGGCCATTTTATTACAATATACATGCTATTATATTTATATACTTCTACGATGTAGACTCGTTAAGCTCAACCTTTAGATACATTTTTGGTTTGTTCAAAGAAACCAAGTGTATGATAAATTTTCATTCTTTCAAATAAAAGTTTCAAGATAACATTGTATTATATTGCTATACATCTGTTGAAAACCCCAATTATTGAGTAATCTTTGGGTGCAGTTTATACCTAGGCAACTTAAAATACTATATCCTAAATGTTGTTTCTTTGAAACGAATATTTCTAGATTACATTATATTGCTAATGTATTGTTAAATGACCTCAATTATTGAGTAATCTTTGGGTGCAGCTTACATTCAACTAAAATATAAGTTCCTTAATGTTGTTTCATCAAAGGTAATCTGTAATGTTATATTATATACATATGATTACACTTATACGCATCTCTACTGAGTAACCTAGAGCTGTTTATATCCCAACTGGTTAGTAATAATTTCCAGTAAGGTAAAACTATCGGAGACTCAAACAGGCCATATAAGGGGTGAATTAAGTGCTGTGATTCAATAACAAAAGGCCTTAAGCCACTAACAGCAACAACCAAACAGTCTTTTTTTTACCAGAAGGGTTTCTAAAGCACATATCCCTTATAATACACCAATTTAACATTTTCCCTGGAAATAAAAATATATCATCATCTTATATAACTGTTGATTGACGCCCATCTACAACTTCAAATGTAAATATCCAAACATCAAAAGCATGCATGAGTTTGTTTTCTGTCCAATATTTGACTTTAAGCTGGTTCTTTAAGAAGAGAAAAAACACTTATTGGTTTTATGAAGAGAGAGAATATTTGAGAATCACACCATGTGTCAAAGAGTACAGGCAAATAGATCCTAGCTTGCCTTTTTCCATCCATCCTTTGCCAAATATTGATGAACATCTTTCCATTTCTTGTGGGGCTTTAACACCTCCTTGGGTTTGCAGATCCGTTCTTAAAATGTCTTAATAGTTTTGTGTTGGGGAGTTAGGATCTACATCCCGTCCAACAGGTAGAGTCCTATTGGGACAGGCCACAGCATCGTCACGTCTGGGAATAGAACCACCACTGAGGTATCTGTGATTAGATGCCAGATGTGCTGACCACTAGGTCACAGAGAATCTCTAAAATCTCCCTTCATGCCTTGTTGAACTGGGCACATATTAAACAGGGCAGGAATGTGATTGAAAAGTATTCCATTTTTGCAGTTTGAACTCACAATTGAAACAAAGCTTGGCATTGTTCAAAGTTCGTGTTAAAGTGTGAACAAAATAAAATAAATCTGCAAAAAAATGACCCTCACTGGAACCTACACCATGTTTGTCAATGTTCTGCTATATCCAAAGACAGAAATATAGGGCTGCTCCATTATGGCGACCTGATCACAAACCAACTTTCCAGTTAGAAAAAAAAATAAATCCATTTATGAGTGTATTTTAGGATGGATAAGTTTCTGATATTTCCCAATAGCTTTATCAGTGGCGTTATGATCGGTGTAAGAAAAGATTGCTTTGCAAATGTTAAAATAGGTTTGTGATGGGTTCCCGACCACAAGTTCTGGTTATTATCGGGACATGTTTTTGTACAGGATATAAAGAGATAGGATGGCTATGGAGATACAAGTTATCTGTATGACGATATAACTGTTAGCTCCAACATATATTTATGGTGTTTCAACCAACTACGTTGGTCTCAGCTTTGTAAACATTGTATAGGATGCTAGGACTATTTGGAATTACTTGCCTGATGATGTACATTCAGCCACTTCTCTCAACTCATTCAGAAAGAGGTTGAAAATTGTCTATCTCCTTGTGAAAACATAAAGCTCCGGGTTCCTGGCTTTGTGCCCATGCACATACACTTAGAAAAACAATTAGACTAGTCTTGCATAATTTTTCTGAAAAAAAATTGGAGCCAAGTAATCTTGTCTCTCGAAAAAATATTTTATACTAGTCAGCTATTTAATGTTCTCTTCTTCCTAAGAGTGATTTGGGGGCTTGGTGCTACAATTTATCTTTGTGAATCGTAGCACTTGGGGGGGGGGGGGGGGGGGGGGTCATAAGTCTGATCTAAATAACTTAGGTCAATTACTACATTTTGTCAGCTTCCCCAGCCTTTTTGTGACACAATCAGTCCTGGTAGCATGTCATGCCCCACAAGTGGCAATGTTGAAAGGGACGTAACTTCTAACTCGGTGGCACAACGGTATAAGTAATCTTGTTTTGAGCTCAGTTAGAAAAAGCTTTCAGTTAGCACAATTCTCCCTCTTATATACCGTCTTTTACATAAACATAATGCTGAAGTATTCTGTATGGTCAGTTAACATCTCTTAACATAGAAGTCACAAATTTGAGCCTTAAACAAGGCTAAGACAGATTTACATACTGCTGGGTTTGCCAAATTGGAAGAGGGTGTAGAAATGTGACAGGGGATTTGGTACTGGTAGGTCTATGACCCGGACCTAACCAACATTTATCAATATAATTCCTAGCATGCAGAATCACACTTAAACTAATGGCAATCCTTTTGCCCACATAAATCACCAGGGTTTTTGTTTCCTCTGGTTAAATATTTCTCAACATCCGTAGATTGTCTTTGCCACCGGGATTTATCTCCTGTTTTTTCTTTTGGAAAAAGGATTTCAAATACAATTGTCAGAAATATGACACAATAATGTGACTCCATATTTATGAGGATGTGTTTTTTTATTTATATAATGATGTGAGGATGTTTCCATGAAATGTGATACCTTTACCAACAGTATGATTTAAGTATTTGTGAACATTGTGATCCAGACCATATCAAGATGCCATAAACCTTTGCTTTGTGTGTGTGTGTGTGTGTGTGTGTGTGGTGGTGGTGGTGGGGGGAGGGGGGGGGCATCCGTATCACATGAATTGATAGGCTTTGTCACCATAAATTATCTCATGTTTCAAATGATAAATTATTCACGTATCATTCATTTCCTGAAATGAACCAACATCATAGAGTAATAGATAAAATGACATCATTATGGCAATATAGTGTGGGCAACAATAGCCTTGCTTAAGGCTCAAATTAGTATCACATTCTTTTAAAACTTGTAAGCAGATAGCTGGTATTCATTAAGCACTGGTACATGTTAGGAGATATAGGCTTACCAGTCTTTGTCTTAGCAGTATTTTGATGTAAAAACTAGCATATTTAAGAAAACATTATATAAACTATAAATCTTTATTTTTTGAACTGAAAATGTCCCCTAGTTACAAAGAAACTTGAGCCTTTGGCAAGGCTAAGGCAACAATTACTATGTCAGCATCTGCCAAGTACTCAGTTGTAGAAATGCGTGCACCATCTACACGACAATGTTCTGACTTGTTTGTAGGAGACTTATACATGCCTTTACAGATAATACAGGAGTTTGATATTCTCGATTTTATATACTGATCGACCAATATTATAACAATGAAATACTGAGAGGTCAGATAACTGACAGACACTATGCAAAGTAAAAGATGATTTAACTTTTGAACTGAAAACTGACAGACACTATGCAAAGTAAAACATGATTTAATTTTTGAACTGAAAACTGACAGACACTATGCAAAGTAAAACATGATTTAACTTTTGAACTGAAAACTGACAGACACTATGCAAAGTAAAACATGATTTAACTTTTGAACTGAAAACTGACAGACATTATGCCAAGTAAAACATGATTTATCTTTTGAAATGAAAACTGACAGACACTATGCAAAGTAAAAGATGATTTAATTTTTGAACTGAAAACTGACAGACACTATGCAAAGTAAAACATTATTTATCTTTTGAACTGAAAACTGACAGACATTATGCAAAGTAAAAGATGATTTAACATTTGAACTGAAAACTGACAGACACTATGCAAAGTAAAACATGATTTAATTTTTGAACTGAAAACTGACAGACACTATGCAAAGTAAAACATGATTTAACTTTTGAACTGAAAACTGACAGGCATTATGCAAAGTAAAACATGATTTAACTTTTGAACTGAAAACTGACAGACATTATGCAAAGTAAAACATGATTTAACTTTTGAACTGAAAACTGACAGACATTATGCAAAGTAAAACATGATTTAATTTTTGAACTGAAAGTAACAAAGTCAGGTTTTGTGGAAACATGCAAATGTAAATACAAGACAATCAAAACGGAAATCCATTACTTAACATTAAGAATAACTTAAAGTTAAAGTTAGGTCATATAATTAAAAGTAGTCCAGCATAAACAAACAAGCAAAAAAAGTCCAAGGACCATAGGTCGAAAGTGAGGATAGTTTCAAACTAATACAACTGTCCTGGGAAATATATAAAATTAGGTTTTTCGCATAGTAAATGAATAAAATAAATAATAGGTAATGAATAAGTTAATAGACACTTTCTGATTGTCTGTTATTGAAAACATTTAGCAATATTTTTTTCAGAATTGATAAGAATTCAAAACACTATTGCAGGGGCCATTATCAGTATGTGGAGCAACACTATTTACTTGAATTTGCACTGAAGTAGAACATCTGGGCCGGGATTCACAAAAGGTCTTAAGCAAAAAATTGTCATAACTTTAAGAGAAAAGTCTTAACTGTGCAAGAATTTTGTCATAAAGTTAAGACTTTTTTTGCTTAGACATAATGGGATTCACAAAAGGTCTTAGACAAAAATTTGTCTTAGATTTTGTCATAACTTTAAGACCACTGCAGGGCAGACTTAAGTCATTTTTAAAATATTCCATTGCATGTGTTTACATTTTACCCTTTGTTATGAAAACAACATATATACTATGGGGATCTATACTTCCTGTAGAAGTAATTTCTGTGGATTGTAATAGAAATTTACATCAGTTAATTACCTATAAATTTCCACATTTTACCTTCTTGTGGTAAAAATATTGTCATAAAAATGGCTGACTCAAAATAAAACACAAATATTACTATTTTTACATAATTTTACAAAAAAGTAACAAATCTGTTTTATAATTTTAAAGAGAATGTTTGGTGTATTTATGGATGAAAAATGTTTTGGTTTTACTAAAATTTGTTAATTTGAATTCAAAATAGTTAAGACTTTTTGCACAAATTTTGTCTCAGCTAAGATTTTGCTAAGCACTTTTTGTGAATCCCAATTTAAGAGAAATCTTAGCTAAGACAAAAGTCATAACTTTAAGATTTGTCTAAGCAAAAAAACTGCCTAAAGTTAAGACCTTTTGTGAATCCCGGCCCAGTTCATTAAAATTATCTGGGGCCCCCTGTGAGAAGTAATAGAATACTACATGGACAACAGCTTAGATTGTGGTAAGAGCCACAGACTGACATATTTAGTCTGGGGAGTGAAATAGGCTCGTTAAGTAAACCCATAGAAACCACACAGATATTAAAACCCACAAGCACTCTGGTGACACAAACTAATAACAGGACAACATCAAGGGTAGCTTTTAAAACTTTATTGTCACTAGCAGCCTGTAGCAGGCATTGTGAATTTTTTTTTTTACTCTTTAACTTTGGTAAATGGTCACTTGTTACTCACCTCTGGGGCTGCGTGTTCAAATCCATGGACATAACACCTTAACTTTGACTTTGAAAAGACAAAAGAAGTAAATGACAATGGAATGCCTCCCTCTATATGCTGGAAACAACAGTAATGTGAAATTAGGTTGGGGACGGGTAAGAAATGATGTTAAGAAAACACTATAACTAAGGTGTCACGAAGATACAGGCATGGCTATAAAACGACCACTTGCAGTCACTTCAGCTTACTCAGATAACAATCGACAGAGTCTAACCATTAAAAAATGAACAAATTACAAATAAATAAATTGATATCATGTTTTAATGTAGCCATTTGTCCTGATTTAATGCCAGACATCCAGATTACCCTGAACTACCATATCACAAAAACCTGTAACTTTAACCCCTGCATTAACTCAAGTCAATGATAAAGTCAATACTGAAATACTCACATTTTTTCTATATTAAGCCTTATTTGCACTGAGAAGCCCATTGATATGGACTTCTCTGAAATCCAGATCAAATTGACAAACATAGAAAAAAGAGGGGAGTATTAAGTTTGGTAAAGGATCGCTGACTTCCGTGGTGAAATGATCAAATTCATTTTATGGCAACATGTGAAACATACTAAATCCATATCCCCAGTTTGGTCCAAAATATTTAAAACTATAAAATGTTGCGGGGTTGAAAACCCAAATATGACCATGACAAAATATTACAAGTGAATTATGATGCCATACATCGTCTGTCTAACCAGATACATGGATAGGAAGAAACCATTCATCATAGTTACTTATTTCTTGTGTTACAATTACAGTAAATTAACTCACAAGTCCAATAGTTTTAACAGCTCTCATCATTAGTCTCTTAAAATATTCTTCTTCTTTGTCAATTGCAGCTTAAGAAGAATAATAGCATACGGAGCCAATGAGGTTATTGGGTACAACTGTAGTTCCCTTGGTGATAATCAATCGAAGCCCCAAGTAATGACAATATATGGAGAAATAATAGCCCTGGACTAGGCGTTAATGAACAGTAAATTGCATGTCACCGCCTGACATACACTAAAATATGGACTGGGTGCTTTTGTGGCTTGTTGTGTGGGTTATAATATGCCCTGGTGAATTGGGAATTCATTTCTCTGACTAATGGGGACCATTGTGGCTTTCACATTGTGTCTGCAGCTCACAGTTTTGTAAGACCCCCGTTACACATGGCCGGATGTACCGCCGCATCGTGGCAGGTTATCTAACTTGGAAAATGTTAAAAAATGTTGAGTGATTTACGGATCATATTTTCCATCCCTAAGGGCATTCATGAGACCCGTAACGGCATGCCATGATCCGTAGCGATTTGTAGCGGCATGCTTAAAAATCAGATAAGATCCCTAGACCATTACGAAAAAAACAAACATGCTTGATTTTTTCGGGAAGTTCGTACGGATATGGTATTCATAGTTCTTCCGTATCTCATCCATAGCTCATCCATGAGTGTCCTTATTGTCTGTATACCCATCCTGGATGTCCATGTGACATCCCTTTCATCCATGACGCTTCCGTGCCAACAAATAACACACAAAACATAGCCGGATCTAACCGGAGTGACATGAAAAGGGTTTGCAGATAAAAAAAAAACAGTCCAAAGGATATCTGCAAACCTGTCCTTGGGTCACCGTAGTGCTCTGTAGGAGATCCGTAGCGGATCCATGGCAGATCCGTAAATCTTTTACATGATCCACCCTCGTCCATGTCAGTTTCCATATATGGAACCATGGCCTATATTCGTGGGGGATCCATAAAAGTGTAACTGGCCCCTAACACAGAGAAAGATAATTAATACTTCAACAACCAGAGCTGTTATAAATTATCATTACTGAAAGTGAGGTGATTATTGCTTTAAACCACATGACCTAGTTGCATATTAGCCACGTGCTCGTAAATTACCATACCATTGTCTTGATTTTCCGAAATAATGGATGATAAAGGTATTTGCCATTTTCTTTAAAAATACTATATTTTGGAAGCGATAAATTAAAGAAATATCATGTGTCATAGTGATATAGGCAAAAAGACTCTTTGTTAAGTTATTTCAAGTCACTGTTAGAACAACATATTTAAACCTATGTTACCTGTTCCAAGTTCACTTCCAAATGACTAAATAAATGCATGCTAAAGGTGAAAATGTTTTTATTTTTGGAAAGTATTTGCATATTTCCATCATATTACATATTCGTACAGTCAGGTGATTATTGGCTTAAACTCAGTGAACCATTTGCATATTGGTCACGTGAGTATGACAGAGTGGTGGTGTGCATGTTTCTTGACTTTAAACACTTTATCAAAAAGACAATTTGCTTTGAGCGTCAAATTTAATGCTCACAATAAAAGGACGAGTTTTGATTAAAATCAGAAACTGAGTGCTAGTGATCATAGAGAATACATTTAAATTTATACATAGCTGTCAGTAACTGTTGTATGATCTCCTTGAAAATGTAATTACAGAAAAAAACCCACAGCCAATACTTTGAGAGATGTGAGGCATTCATCATTATCATTACCCCTACATCTGTAAAGGATGTTGAATGATTGAAAGCTATAAATGCTGCACTAGTATCACCACCAGCATTTGGACAACCACACACACCAAAAAATAACCAGTAACCTTCAAAGTGGGTGGTCTATAATAAATTTCATTTTGTGAATTCTACAAAGCCATTCGGCTAATATATTCAGGTTTACAAACAAATTTAGAAGAAGCATAAAAATGGGTCTCTAAATGTGTGTATAAAACACCCATAATACCAAAAGCTTTAAAGGACTCAAGGCAAAAAATAAATCTTTCCAGTTGCCATTAAAGCAATGAACCAATTCAGAGACAAATCTGTTTCTTTTTTCTGCACCTGTCACATTCAAAAGAAATGAATTTGCTCAATATATTCTGATTGTTTTATTGTTAAACAGACACGGTAACAAATGAGTCATGCGTCTATTTAAAATACAATTTAATAAATCTACCTCTGGGTGTAACGTCATAAGGCTGATGCAGACTCAACAGGTGAATTTTGTGTATTCCAATGACCAATATAATAAAGATATCTGAAGGTCTTAAACTGAGCTAAAAAGCTCAAAGAAATGGGCAAATAATAAAATAATAAATAAATAAAAATATTGACTGGTAAAAAGTATATCAGTTTGAGTTGTATCTTATTTCAAATTTTATTTCCCATTTTATAACATACTCTATTGCATGTCATATATCAACCCATCGATTTGAATATACCAAGTAGCCATTAAATGACACTAAAAGTGTCCTTTATTGCCAGAGATGCTTTTCAGTGGGAGAGGGGGGTTATTCTAAAAACCCAAAACATAAACCGACTCTCGGTCAATTAAGTACATATTTTACTGACCATTTACAACTTGCCTGGTCAACCTCTGGCCATAAAAAGAGAAGGGAGAAATTTATATTAATTTAGACAGGGTCATACAGCACGCAATCACTTTATGTCCACCTAATCAGGGACTGCTAATGAAAAATGGCGCAGTATCTCTTTACAGATAGAGCCAGTTAAGAGGGTTAAAGTTAATATCCCGTCCTTGTAGGGACTATGAAATATAGCTGTTTACATCCCAATAATGGAAGAAAGAATAGGGGCATATGGCTACAAATATAGCTGGAGAGTTGCTGCTTTTATAGTCTCCACAAGGTCTGCTGTTTTTATTGCACATAGAGTAAGTACTGTGAACTTTGTGACAGTATGTGAAATTCTCGACTGAGAGGCACCCTTTTAAAAAAGTAAAGCCTCTCTTACATCCCATCGTATGTGCACGTATGTCCTGGTTATGGAGAAAAATCGCCTAATTTACGATTTTAAAACAGAATATCAAGGTCGTACAGACCCCGGAATGAAATTTGACATGCACATTTTCTCTGCATGCAAGCAGTATTCCTATAAACACGGACATGTTTCAGGGGTAATTTACAAGAGACTTGTGCACGTGCATTCTCCTTGCTAGTGTTGCAAGATCTCCCCATTCACTTGCAGGGACTGCATGTGTCGTATAATACACTCACGTGTACCTTGCATCCATATTAACCCACTGTGAGTCCTGTAGCTAGCCGCAGTCTGCTTCTTTGATGTTCAAGTACTGACACTCTTATTGGGAAAATTCACCTTGTTTGTACGTGCAAATCTCTGCTACCCCACTACCAGGCTACACTCATATTAGTAACAGACTTACGTGTGTATACACGCACGATGGGATGTAAGAGATTAAAGGCCTTATGTAGTCACTGAAAAAAATCACAAATATGTCAAATATTCCCCACAAGTCAGGGAAATAGAAGGGGATTTCCTCAGTGGCGAATGTAGCATGTTTTTACTGTACAGGATGTCAAGTTAAGGCTGGTACTGCAAACTTTCCATAAATATGACAAAGTATTTGGGGAAAGTTTAATAAAACAATGAGTACTTTAGATTTTGAAGATCTTGTATTCTGACTGAAACAAGTTTTCTGTAATAACTGTAGGCAATTATCCTGAAATAGCAAGGGAGAAACTCTTAAAGGCATCTACCCTGGGTTTATTTTGACCAATGGACTACATTAGTTTACAGGGATGATCAGGTGTGGACGATAGATATATGGCCATAATATGGTGACAGGAAGGACCTTTATAGTTTCTCTTAATGTGGGTCAAATTGATTCTGGGGGTAACATCTTGTGCTGTGAAATTCTTTCTTTTTATGGTGATCCTTAATGGCAACTGGACAGTACCAAGCAAGGTCCACAGTGCGATAATTCTTCCAAGGAAAATACACTGCACTCATTAAACCCTATTTCTTGGGTTCAATGGGTTCACCTGTTATTACTCTGGGTCATCTGTCATCCTAGCTATAAAATCAAAGAGTCTATTGGGTCCATTATTTGGTGGTCATTAATTACTTGTTGAAGGTTTTTTGTCAGATTGTCGGTGAACTTGACTTGCATACGGGATACTGTTACTGTTTTACGTTGACAATGTGCCTTAACATGTACTAATGCAATTAGCCAATATATTTTTTTTTCGAGCTTGTAACGGGAACCTTGTAAAGGTCATACTTAATACTAACCCCTCACATCTCAGGTCATATTGGCCTCCCCTTCTTCTTTTACCTTTTCTCATACTTCACATTTTCATACTGCCCAAGTTATGGACTCTCTGTTAGTTTGTCACTTACCATGTGATGCATATTTATATTGGAAGCCTTTATCCAAGTTTTTTTAGGTTTGGATGAAATCACTGTGTTTGTTCATGCTTTGACAGTTAGCCACCTGCCTCTTATCTGTGTGGTTGGTGTCCTCAGTGGCCTAGTGGGTTACAAGGTTTTGCATCTAATTATAGGCTGTCACCTCTGTGTGGGTTCGACTCCCACAAGTGGCAATGCTTAGAGCCTGTCCCAATATGACCCTTGTTGTTGAAGAAGAGGTTAAACCCCAACTTTGACTTTGACTTACTGGTGTGGCTGTGGTTTCAAATCAAACTCATAGAAGAATGTGTAAAATTATCACTTTATAACTACATCTGTTGTAAGCAGATATTAAAATCCCAATAGCTAGCTTTCAACACTTTCCTTACAGATTACATGGGTATATTTAAAAAAACCAAGCATTCTAATTCATTTTTATTGGTTACGATTCTGATCTGGAAACCATTGGCTGTCAACAGAGGTTGCGCTTTATGCTTTGGACCTTCGGATGAAATTATCTTTATCTGACCAAAGTTTATTTGCACATAATAAAAATAAGATTTGCAACTACCCCCATAACTACAACAGGACAAATAAACCACAAATGAGATATGAACGCATGAGTAGAAATATGAGTCAAAATATACATTGTCTGATGACTGTATATACAGCCGCATAGCCATGAAAGGGTGGTGTGTTTTGTGTGACAATTTTACACAAACATAGATAATTGTACATCCATGGAAAATTCACAGGCAAAAAGACTAAAGGGACTCTCCCATTGTCACTCATTGTTCCAAGGCATTCCTGAATCTTCACTTCTTTTCATTTCTGAAACAACTTCCTCTCTTGCTTTAACTTCTTCCAACTGCCCCCCGAAACAGTTACAGGATATTTCATAAAGGCAAGAAACATACCCCTGATGGCACTGAAGCGGTAAATAATGACATAGGGACTGGTCTTGAAGTGATTATGTGAGTTACAATGGTAATTCAGGATAGTTCAGTCTTATTCACAGGGGATTATAGCATCTGTAAAAGACAACATAATTTCAAATGAACACTAGTGAACACATACTATGAATCCCTAAAGATTGGCTTACAGATTCTCAAATGCCATAAATCTGCCTATGTAATGAAGCTTGAACCGTGTCCATCGCTGGAGTTAAGAAGCACTACGCTTGATTAATACTTTTATGAGTGGCCGTCTGAGTTCTTGACCGGGTATGGACAGATACAGTGATTTGCATGATAGCTTAAATGGTGGTCCCATCACAATATAACTAATACAAGGCACTAGGCGTGACGTCAGCCAAACAACCAAGCAATCCAAATGACATATGGGCACTAGAGGAATACAACAGAATGGTGACTTTTGGAAACAACCAATGAAAATTATGCGTTACCATTTATTTCCAGCAGCTACTAATGCAACAACCGAATACGTTTGCCAAAGTGAAAAAGCTCTTGTACATATATCCACCATTCTAACGTCTAGCATGTGGGTGTTTCCTGTCACACAATGATCATAACACAAAAACCAATGTAACCTTAAGCAAAACTGCTAGGGGTGATAAAAATGTCCCTTTTTGACCTCCCTGGGACTATACTGCCAAGTTCCCTTCGTTTCTGCAAATAAAATAATAACCTTTTATGAACATCTGTCTGCCATTTGATATACAACTTCCTGTATAAATATACAAACATACATACATCAGGTTCAAATTCAGTTCAACCCATCCTCTACCCATCTAAAGCCACAAAAAATGAATAAAAATTGAACCAATACACTTTGTGACATGTTTCTGTATTTTGAGATAAAGGTTATTTGAATGCTCATGCACTCTAATTAGCCGATTTTAAGAATAGTGTTTCACTATCACATTCCTCCAATAGGTTTGTGATCCTGAAATTAAGTCAGTCAGAAATTCATTGTTTTGGTTTGTGACATCAGTAATCCTAAGTAAACCCTGGGCTTGTCCGCTAAAGTTCGGTAACATTTGGGAGCTATTGCATATCTCCCAGATGATTTAAAAATGTTTGAATTTTTCATAAACTTTCTGTGGTTCCTTATCAGATCTTAGATTCAGGAACTCAAACAACAACCTGTCTTAATGTTTGAAAGACGTGGAAGACATTTTCTTGAATCTTACCTTGGTTTCAAACATATTTCAATGTTTATAAACCGATTGACTGACTCCCAAACATTTGGCTGACCATCCCAAACATTATGGTATGGGTTTACGAGAGCCCTGAAGTGCCCTGAACAAAAATTGACTTCCTGAATGGCTAATTTTCATGATTTCAATACCTACCAGAGGTTTGATCAGCAAAGTGGATCAGGAGCTACACATGCCCGATTCATATCTTTTTCCGCATACAATCTGAATACTGAAACAGCTCTCTAGCTTAGGCTCTCTATCCCAAAAACCCCAATGCCTGATCACTGACCTTCTGAAACTCCGTTTCCACATACCGAATATTTGGCACAAACCTGTTACTAATGTGGTCATGTGAAGTATATGGCGGGAGGATGTACTACTGTAACCCAATCGCTTGGTTAAGGTTGTTAGATAACCTTTAAAATTGCATCTGTGCGTTGGACATTGGGTTGGATGGCTCCAACAAATAGCTACAGTTGGGAAATGGTAAGTATTTCTAATAAAAATTACTATTAAATTTTCCAAGTTTACGTAGATCCCCAGTCAGGCTACATGCACAGCCGTCAACGTTTATAGAGGTTTTGCTTAACATGTTATTCCTTCATTTATTTATTTGGGGTTTCACGTCGCTTTCAACACTATACAGGTCATATCACGATGGACAGAGGAAACCAGTACATACAGTTCGCTAGGGTTGTGTACTGTAAACTGCCGACCAACGGCAAGCAACTACCAGCTTTCCCACTTAAGGCCGTCACGGGGATCGAACCCCGGCCTCTGCCACCGTGGCCCCTTGTGATTCATTCATGTACTGCCACTATGTACTATAGGACCCTATGCACAAAGGAGTAACTGAAGAGGGAAAAGATTGGTTTGTAAATGTTAAGATAGCTTTAAGATCATTATAAGATTGATATGATAATTTTATGAATAGTATGATAAATTTAAGATGGGTTTGCAATGCTTCCCGAAAACAAGGTCTAAAAATAACAATTGGGAACAGTTTACGATAATGTTTAAACGTTTAATATAATTAAGAAGACTCATGAACATTCCAATTGGTTCCCGATTCAAATTTGCAGGTCAGGAGATGGTCCCAAGTGGTCTTCAAATGTTCCAATTGGGTTTACAAAAAAAATCTGATAGCCTCCCGAATGACAAATTTTCAGGATTGTAACCGGAGTTTAGGTGAGTTGTTCACCATAGTGGAACAGACTTATAATTAGGAGTCGGAGTACGGGTAATATTGCTGTATAGTATCCATTTGAGGAAACATGTCTGAGAAATCTGACTGGTGAATGAAATAAATGTTAACTATTTTATTACTTTAAACAGAAGGTTATGTTGTTTTTTGTTTAGATTTGTTTGTCCGTGTTCACATCAACTACAAAAGTAATGATCGGATATTTTTTTTTTTTGTGTGTGTGTGGAGAGGGCCAAGGGAAAATGGGATAAAATTTGTGGAAAGATTTGGATGATATTTTGGCTAAAATGTATTTTCAATAACTTAGTCTTTCTGGTTGACCTTACACCAAAAGCATTGAGTAGATACTCATAAATATTTTTATGTGTGTAAGGCCTGGCCAAAGGAAGACAAAGGAATGGTTAGGACTATATTCTGGACACACGAAAAAATCCTAAATTTTCAGAAACAATCCCAATGATGAAGGTCTGTATTGTACAATACTTTCTAGTTTAGTCATATAGTTGTATATGTACAATACAGATTTATACAAGTGGTATAGAACCTTTTAAACGTGTTAGAAAGAAAGGAAGAAAAGAATATGGAGAACAAGAGAAGGAAAAAAATGTCAGTGGGTACAGATGACCATTAAAACTTCCTAGATTTCTCTGTATCAAAAACATAAATTGCTTACTGAATAAGATACATCGTGTCTCTAACAACTTCAGCATATTCTACTGAAGTGGTAGTGATATATCATTGCAACATAGTTCTTTCGTTTTCATTTCAATTTATGATTTATAGGATTACACTTTCTAGATCCACTGCCACTGATTGTTAAATTCCGATCAATGTTTATTCTACACATTGTCAAATTTAAACAAACATACAACAACTTGAATAATTCTCGTGAAAAGTTGACATTTAACTGCTATGGCAGTACAGATTAAGGGTAAAAGGTGGGAATGAGTAATATTTATGTACTGAATAATAGGATATTAAAATATAGTACGCTACATGTCAATATGTCTTTATGACATATGAATACATTGTAAATATTTTCGTGTAGCTTATTGCACTCCTTTATAAAACATAAATTAATCAAATACAAAAAAAATCATGGGAGTATTTATTGGCCTTCTGTCAGTGTAGTGCAGATGAAGTTGTTAAATGATCAGTCTAGTCAGTAAGGACATTATTGGTTTGCTCATCTTCACCCAAACACACTAAACATGATCTGAATCCCCTTTGCTGTTTAATTTTATTGCTGATATCGGGTTTGTTTTAACTGAACTTACATATTCTAATCCATTAAATAAAAGGACATTTGCATAAAACAGAAAAAAACCCACAGATATAATCATGTACATATGTAACAACTGATTTCACATTTTTGTCTAAGTATCATAGATATTCAGAACTGATGCAGAAAATGAATAGATCAGTACCCTACCACCTCTGCCACCATTGATCAGAAGGCAGCTGCCACCCCAAAGCAGTCGCATGTATTTCACTTCTCAGGCTTGGTTTTGACCTTAATGCTTCATTGGAACTGTTGTGACAAATACAATACACAAAAATACATGACCATCAATAAAACATGTGTGCAATCCAGTACTTTTACATGGGTAAAAAAACTGTCCAAGTGTGGGGAGGATAATGTACAGATTGTCTGCTGATTGCAATTGAGTCACGGAACACATGGTGTAAAATTCTACTCATTCGAAAACTAACCACTGTGGAAGATGATACCTTTGGTAAGACGATAGGTATGTTAATATCAAGTGGTAGATATTCCCAGAATTTTTTTTTTTTTTTGGTGTGTCCATTATGCGATGTTTATTAAAATCAAAACAAAAATGGGTATATTTGCATCCTAGATGAATAGATATTTTCTTTTATACATCTGACAGGCTGTATTTCTTGCATGTTTACTACCATGTGCTCGATTGCCAATGACCAACACTACAGGCATAAGGTATTAAAGGCTAAACTGCACAATTCTAAAACAAAAGGTACTTACAAAAATGTTGAAATCATAAATGCTTTATTTCCCAAACAGATTTTGTTTTAAAAGTCTTTAACATATGTCACCAATAAATTTATGCACATTAACAAGCATCATGCTGCCAATGTGCATGTACCCTTATTTGATATTTGTAAATGTAAATGCATGGTAGGCAATATGGTTTATAGTCTAGTATCAGTGTATATACTATCACTCCACTTTACATTTACACCCTGGGGGTGTCAGCCAGCTGCAGCTGCATTCTAGCGGGCAGCCACAACACAGCACTCACACAAAGAACCAACTAGCAGCCAGGTACCCATTACTCCTGGGTGGAGAGAGGCATAGTCTAGGTTAACATCTTGCCCAAGGATGTTATCCCACATGAAACAGTCGGCATCACTGGGGATAGAACACACGCCCCCCCCTGGATTATGAGTGCAACACCCTACCAACTGAGCCACATGAGACCCTAAATGATTTGTGCATCATTTATATGCCAATCATCGATGTTGGCCAACATTTTTGCTACATGGAGGGAAAACTAGGACCACATTCTTAGATTGGCAACCTATGTTGACCAATGGTCAGATATAAGAGAGAGCTTACTATAAAATTAGTAAAGGGGATACAGTTGGCATCAGCCTTTGGCGACTGATCATCAACAGTCACTGTTGGGGAAACACCAATACTTCAGGAAGATTTTTTTATCACACACTGCCACATGTCGGTATGGACCAGATTAAAAAAAAATAAGTCAGCAAATGTAAGTGGCGAATGTGCCACTGTGGCCTAGTCGGTAGCACACTTGCCTAGGATCACAAAGGACCTTGGTTTTATCCCAGGTAAGGCAGATACATAGTGACTCAGATGACCACTTCAAATGACCATCCTGTGTCATTGGGTCCTATCCCAGTGGCAGGCTAAAGAACCTTAGGGACACTGAGAAATGGTGCTTCCTTAGATTCTGTCTTTCAGTTGGGGGATGTCAGTCATGAGGGAGCTTGGGCTGTACTTGTGCGGTCAGACTGGATCAAGTAGCATTTTGAGTCCAGTAACAAAGGAGATATTGTGCTGAGTCTAAATACACAGTACCATACAAAGACCACAATTGACAACTACGGAACCAATGGGGATTTTGAAGTTGGCAATAAATCAGATCAAGTGGTACATCATTGTCCTTTAATGGAATGCTCAGTGATCTGGTAGGCAATATGCATAAGAAAGGACATTCTTCAGGGCAAGTGAAGCGACCATATTGTTCATGTTTGGTGCTCCTAGCCATGTCATTAAGAAACTCAGTATCTCTACTCACTTGGACAATCTGTCACACAGGTTGCTTCACTGAACTTAGCTGGCTCCAGTTTTCACTCACAAATCACTATGGATGTGTACTGCTAAAGGCTCCTAATAACTACATGTAGTTGAAGATGGCACCCCAGACATTTTTTTGTGGAAATTATATAGGTGGTGTAGTAGGTGATATATTTACCTCCAACCTCTCAGGTTTTAGGTTTTCTTCTTGACCCACCCTGAAGTGGGTCAGTTGGTGGTAATGTATCTTGCTGATGCCTGATGGTCATGCACCAACTACTATGGGCTGCTTTCTCCATCCCCTCTCAACTACATAGTGCCATATAATTTAAACAATGGAATAAAAGTGGTGTTAAAAGCAAATCAATCAATCAGTCAGTCAGTCAATTAATCAATCAATCAATCAATCAATCAATCAATCAATCAGTCAGTCAGTCAGTCAGTTAGTCAGACAATCAAACAATCAATCAGTCAATCATTCAATCTATGACGAGAGTACATGGAGTGGGTGTCTACTTGGAACACTGTCAAACTGATATGACATTGACAGGATATGGTGTGTATCTTGACCTGTACCATGTGACTAAATATCATTAAATTATATTGGGCTGAATCCGGCTGACGCATCCCTGCTTTGGAAATCGGGAAGTAAATTTTGAGAAAATATCAAACAAATTTGCGTTTTTACCCATGGTCCCGATTTTCCTTCCCAACATATATGATTTAAAAGTTTTTTGTCCCAACATCAAAATTAGCAAGAGTTGAACCAAAGTTGGGAAAATGGATGGAAACAAATATTATTGTTATGTTTCCATATGGAGGGTTGTTGGAACAAAACAGAACAGTTAGAAAGTGGTTTTATTTCATGCATCCCCAGAGTATATACCCAGTAACCAACAAGTTAGTAAAATCGGACCAGTGTCTGGATTTCCGAGACATGAGTTAGGACTTGATCCTGAATAAATTCTGTGAGACATCAAACCCCACAAACCTGAACTATGTGATTTAACTACAGAGTCTACCAACTTACATGTGTCATGAATTCAATAAAAAATGATAACATATTTTTATATATTATTTTAATATTATGAAGCATGAAAGCTCCAAACTGCACCAAATTGCACAAGGATTCCAAAATAACTGTGTAAATTGCTTTATGATGGTTTTCATTTGTGCAATGTTCCCATCAATTGTCTACCCCCTCCCAAGTCTCAAACTAATTTCTCTCTCTATTTTGATACAAATGAGTCAGTTAGGAGATAATTATCTACACTCAAGTGACCCTTCCTCCCAGGCACACACACTGTCTGGCAATATTTGGGTATTATTGCTTTTATACAAACTCAGGCCCTATATGTTTATTATATAGATGTAAAAAAAAACTTTCACAAATTCTTTATAGTCTGCTAATCATGTAAACAGTAACATGATGTATGTTCCTCTACTGTGACCTTAGCGTTTAATTATCTTCTAACTCCAGTAGTTCAGGTGTTCATTTGGAACAGGTGTGTACCTGAAATATATAGATAAAATAATGACCAAAAATTGCAATTAATATGCCCTGCACTATGAGTTAATTTGAAAGAATGTAAAAGTTATCTCATGGTGATATTCCAGATATTCGGGGTAATTTGAACTGAAAAGTTCACATTTAAAATGTTTGCTTTGAAGAGCACAGATCATAACACAACAATAAAGTAAATGGGAAAATCTGGATCTTTGATATTTTTTGTGCCCCAGCAATGAACCAGATCAGTCTCAAAATTTAAGGGGATCTAAATTGGACCAAGACCCATCTCACTTTTTTCATGAAGACCCAACCAGTAACTTTTACGTAATCATGCTAACAAACAATGGTTATGGATTTAATACATCCTTGGTGGAGATAATATCATAATACATTAACCATAAACATGAAGCCACTATAGCAACATTCCAATGCCATCCAGTTGATCAAGCTATCACTTGATCCTCAACCCATTGGTTTGGGTCGAACCATAGTACGCCAGCAAAACACTGAAATTTAGCAGATCAAGATTGACAACATGTAATGTTAGGTTTCTCAATGAAATTAAGATATTCAAATTCTATAAGATGATAGTGAACACAATGATGTCTCTCGGAACCTACAAATGAGGAGATTTGAAGAAAATTGTAAAGAGTAAAGCCAAAAGTGACTTTTTGTCACTGATATGGTCACAAGGGCTGCCTACACGTTGTCCACAACAGGATTTGAACCCACGACCACTGATTTGAGCGTGGGGTGATTATTTTGCCAGACCTGATGTCCACTAGACACCTAAATACTGTATCATAAGTAACAAAGCAATTTGCTTTTTGTTTTAACTTAGGAGATTACAATTAAGCACAGATAGATTTTTGATATGCTGTGAAAACATGGATTGTAAGCACCCGGTAGTGAATGCAAAATATTAAATACATCGGGGCTAATTTGTGGTACAAAGAGTTTTATGTTTTAGTGGTATCCACTTATTGTATTAAGTGTAAACAAGTCGGGATTCATATTTAGCACGCAATTGAGACAACATGGGCAGTCTTTACAGCAAGCTCTCATGTGCTAAACTATTATGTCCAAGCCAGGGGTGGGTGGGGGGTTGATATCACTATGCTGGGAGACTCAATTTTAAACAAGCAGTACCCACGTATAAGGTCCATTAACAGAATAATAAGGACAAGACAGCAAAAGCAAAATTCAAATACATGTTGATTTGTCCGGACATCACAGTGAGAATGGACTATACAAGTATATCGTGTATGTTTGAAGACTCACAAGTAAAGCATTACCTATTGTCAGAATTTAGATTTAGGGAATTTTTTTAGACTATCAGCTATAATAATAGAGTCAGCAATTTGAAATATGCTAGTGGGGACAGCCGCTTCTAGTTTTATTCCATCTTGTACTTTTATAGCGCTTAATCTCTGCCATGGCAGACTCTAAGGTGCGACATTAGAACAAATTCGATAACTATTATTCCACTGGCATAGCCAGGTCGATATCGCGGAGAGGTGGGATATTTGATATGCAAAGGTAGGAAAGGCTTTGAAGAAGAGATAAGGTATAAGCCTTTTCCTGAAATAGACAAGAGTCAGGGCAGAATGAACATCATCACAGGTTAATCATTTCAAACTGTGGTAGCATCAAAAGCATTATTTATGTACAGATGGGTAGTATTGAGGTAACTCTTTCTCTCTGGATTGATGTATCTTGTGCCATATCTTCCACAATGAATAGACAAAAGTGGACCAAATTAGCTGGGATGAACACTGTGAAGAAACTTACAAACCAAAGTGGCAGCTTTGAAGATACAGCAAAGTTTGACTGGGAACCAATGGAGTTGTTGGACAATAGGAGATGCCCCATCTTTCCCAGATGCGACTTTATGTGATACAAAGTTTCACCCATTTTGATAGGAGGATTTAAGTTAATATAAACCCTAATCTAAATTACGTCAACTTTTCCCTCAATACCTAATCCAATTTTTGGATAAACTAAAGCAAATTCTTTTCGCTGACATTTGCTCACATATGTGAATATAGCTCAAGATCATAGTAAAAATATTTACATCACCAGATTATATAGTTTGAAGAACTTACTTTATTCTGTTAATGAGGACGGTTAACAGTTTAGAAATGATGGACAAAATTTCTATATTAATATTGTAAATGTTCCTTCACAATTACAAATATAGTTATAAAGTTGTACAACATGTGGGTGACCACGATTGGTGAACTGACCGTAACTGCTGTGTAGCCAGCCAAATGGGCGTCCTCCACATGCATAATCTGTAGATTATGGCTAGATTGACTGCATTTGTGGGTTGTCCTGTTCAGACTCCAAAATTAATTTCAAACTCAAAGTTTATAAAGAAGTTTACTATTCTCTTGATAACATGCCGTTGTATCTACTCCATTCTTAAATTGTGGGTAATCCAAATTCAATTTTACCCACCTATTGAGGTTGATTCGTGGATTTCTCATCTTTTTTCTTGGATCTGTGCATTCCACAAGCGAATCTGGTGATCTAACAGATCTAAATTATTTGGATTAGTTCTGTGGAGGACACATAACGAAACTAATTACACGTATGTAGCAAGGTCAATATCAAGACGTCATTCAGTCCAAAGGCTTTATATGTTACATTTTATATTTTTGTAATTTATAATGTTTAAAACCGTGCAAGTTTTGATGGATGCTTTACTGAAGTGACAGTATGATACCCAATTATTTCACTAATTTATTCGGCCTGTTTCCATACATCCGACCACGGCCAACACAGGTGGACGATAGATGATCCTGGTTTTTCAGGAATGGGTCAGAATTAAAAATAGATATCTGTAGATCAGGAGGCAGCTAATACAAAACTAGAAATGCACATAAAAAGAAGCTTTTTAGTACACCCCCAGTCGAATGGAAATATTAACAGGAAGTGAACCTCACTACAACAAAACAATCCGCCTTTAGAAATTGCGTAAATAAACTTAAAATATGGGATGAAATTGGGCAATTAATTTATTAATTATTTGGTGTTTTATGTCGCTTTTAACACTGTACAGGCCATATCAAGATGGGTAGTTTGTGGGCAGAGGAAACCGGTACAAACAGTTGGTCAAAGTTATGTACTGTAAACTGCCGACCACCAGAAAGCAACTACCAACTTTCTCACATAAGGTCCGGGCTTTAAACCGCCGACCTTAGAGGTGGGAGGCGAGTGTGTTACCACTGCACCACTGTGGTTCCTGCTATCTCTTCAGATTTGGGTTTTGTTTCCAATAATTTAAAGCTTTCATTCGATTATGTCGTCACAATCCAGATGACTGTTGTCAAGTGTTATCACAGCATTTCAGTAAAATGATCTTCACACTGACATACCGGGGCCACTAACCTATCCCTTAAACTTTCTCCGTCCATTTAGTGAAAAAATCGGCAAACATTAGTGGTTGGCAATTAAATACTTAAACAGATATTAAATGAAAGAATTTGTGAATATGCAAATGCTTCAATATACTGTCTCTTGTTTTATACAGAAGGCTGGTCTTTTTTTGTCTGGTGTATGGTAACAGAAGCATTGGCTATCGGATATTGGTGTTCGGCCATGGGGAAAGACAAGCTTATCTAGCATTACTAGATATTGTGTATATAATTTGTCATGTAAAACTTCCTGTCATGGTATTAATTGAGCAATGAGTTAAAACTGATGTAACAATATCCATGTAAACACAGCACATGTCGATAAAAACAACAAAATTGAAAAGCAACAACAGACAAATAAGTGTTTCAAATGTTTTAGGATTCGTAGATACATTTGAACCGATGTCATTGAGATTCGTATTGATGGTAATTTTCATTCACTAAAAAGAAAAAAAAAGTCCAGACGATTTTGTGCCTCACTGCCCTGATCAATGAAGACTATTATTAATTTACTAATCCCATTCCTTTAATCTTTTAAGGTTGTATAGACTATATTAATAAGACCTCTGACCAGAAGACATGTGATTAAACCAATTAAAGTAGTGATTCAATACAAAAACTATCAAACCAAACACAATCATTGAACACACATCAATGGTCCACAGTTTAAAAAAAAATACAATAGAATTTAAAAACAGTGTACTCAAGTAATCCTATAGTGACACTGTCTTGGTGCTGTAATAAAAAGGCTTAAGCCAGTGTTCTCTGTAATCTAAGCTTATAACAGTTAATTGATAGTTAATGCATGAAGTGGGGATCTTGTCCAAACAACCCATGATGGGTGCATTTAGTACTGTACCCACACATGAATTGATAATCTCAATACCAAATCAACGTACATGCACATTCACAGTCACGCAGTAATGTACTTACCTGATCTCTGTATTTTTATTATCATAGTCAGACATTATTGGGGGATCTGAAGTGCATAAAAGTGAAGGGATGAAAAAGGGAAAAATGTATTAGTGCATTTCAAACATGGATCTGTCTCTGGAACTTTCAGGCCATCTCTAGCTACAAAGTGGTGGAAATGGTGAATAAAAATTGTTTTAGCTTGGATGTACTCTGGCTGGTTACAAGAAAGGCCTGATGTGTCAAATCTCATAAGCTTTATTAAAAGCTTAAAGGCTGGAGATGTTTATTTCAGTTGACAGTCCTTAAAATCTCAGACTAACATTTTTGTTGTGAATATACTATTAAAATTTTGTTTTGAATATAAAAATACACGAGGGTTACACGGGTTTCTTATTTTGCCACATTTGGCCATGAGAAAGCCTTCTAAATGGTCTTAAATGACCAATAAAATCTCAACTAAGTATTTTTATCTCAGGTAAGATTTACTTTAAAAAAAAATTCCATTGCAATTTGAACATAGGCTCAGTTATAAAAATATTCAAATTTGAGACCAAAGTAAGCTAATCTTTTTCTTGACTTTCTGTAAGGTGTTATTTCCTTTGTAAAGCATGTCCCCGTTATTAAATGGTATGTTATTATTATTATTATGTTATTAAATATTTTATCATACCAACATGAAATTATACATCTAGCTGCAACATCAGTGTTAGCAGCATAATAAAATATATCATTATCTGTGTTGATTGTATGGCATCGAGTGCCCTTACATATACATGTAATACATGTATCTCAAATCCCTTTGACAGTAGGCCAGTCCACCGCCAACACAAGCATAGTATAATAGCTCTTCTTGATATGGTCACTTTCGGTCAATATATAAAGTGTAGAAATAAAAATCCTAAAAATAAAAATAGAAATAAAAGAGTGTACTTAGCTGGCAAATTAAGAACAATTTTATTACAAAATAATTATACACACAAGGTCTGGTAATGGGTTCAAACCCAGTACAAGATAGCATGCAGAATTTACCAAGGGCCTATCCTTATGTGAAAAAGATGTCACAGCCACAACTTAGACTTTTCTTCAAATTACTGACATCATATACCATTGATGACGGCAAATATGTTGCATGTTTACCAAAGATAAAAAGATATGTGTATATAAGATGTCAGCTGGCCGCAAAATATCACGATATAATGCATGGGAAATGTTTCTAAAGTCCCCATTTTTGGATCCCTTTCAACAGCAAAGGTCGAGCACACACAAATGAGAACCAAGTGATTATATACTAAACTTATTAACAATCCTACCAGTGAGGTCCTCTAAACACTATATTTTGGACTTCTATTTTCAGTAAAAATATATATAATATGTCAACAGATGATTAGTGGGAATATTTCAAATGAATATTTTTTTTATTTTTGCAATTTTGCCTAAATATATGTTTTCTTGCAATTACAACTGAAATGCAATGAGTGTATTTCATCTTTGTGAAAGTTCAAATATCAAATATACCAAAGGTGGAGGGTTAGTACATGTACATTTTTTCTTCCCTATATATAAAGTTGATGATTGAAAGCTTTTTTCTTCCTTCTCCATACATGATCATTCAAAGCTTTCACTATTGAAAGGATTAACAATACTTGTAAACACTAAATGAACATGTGGACTAGTTGACTTGATAAGCAGACTGTAGCAATAGGGACAAAAACCATCTGGAGGACAATGGAAGTGAATACAGATCAAATGTATTGAGGAGCTTAGTGAGACAGGATGCACAGTATGGCAGATGCCTTGTAAGGTCACAAGAGTGTAAGCCCTGTCTGTATCGACGCTAGCCTAGCATCAAAGCCCTCTTTGCACACTGAGTTTTAAGTTCCTTTTAACAGCTCAGGTCAGATTATGGCCAGTGAATCTCACATAATGTCAGGAGATAGAGTCAAACCCACGTCCATAGTGCTGAGAACCAAATGTTTTAAAGTCAAACTTGCTAGCCACTTGGCAATTGAGACATATCTTGTTTGTTTAATTAATTTATTATTTTGGATGAAACACGCGAAAAATGCAAAAAGAAGTGCTTGTAAAGTGGTAAATAAAAACGGTGGGATTGGCGACAATTTTTAAAATGTGGCAAATAATAAGCCAAGTGTAAACTGGAAACTCATATCCCAGTACATCTAAGGCCCAAAATAATGCATAACAGAATCATACTTTTGGCAATAATTTCCTACTGAAACTATCCAATGCTATGACACTTGCATTGTAATGCAAGATAAATAAAAATCTTAAATGGATCAAATAAATCCACTGAACACAATAGCATGAGAGCCTTGGCCTTAGGTTATATGTAGACCACATCAGAACTATAAAGTTGAAACGGATGGGTGTTGAAAGGCATTCACAAACTGACATCACAAGTACATAAAGATAATATACAGACAGATGACGTCATTGCAACCTCATTGGATCTACAAAATAACAAGTTTGAACTACAGTTATGTATTATTGTCATTTATTCCATTATAATTTAAGACAAAATAATCTGTAGGACAGCACCAAAAACGGACTTCCTTTTTCATATAGACTGAAAGAAACACAGCAAAATAAACATTCCCCTGGGGTCAAAACAAGCAAAGATAGTAGATGGGATTGATATAATATTTATTCTACTAAAAGTTACTTGTAAAATAAGATTAATAACAGTAAATAGCAATTAATATAGTAGTACTCTGATAATTTACATATAATACTGTAATTACTCTGACCTTGATAAGTTACACAATTACACAAATCAAGGTCACTGGTGAATCCAAACTATTGAGGCAGACCCCCCAAGCTTAAATGATTATAAAACATTATACAAAGCCCAATACCAATGCAAACGCATGACACTAAGCAGCTACGGGAAGGGGTCACCAGTGACCCCGGATGTTAGGCCCATGATCTTTATGACCCAAGGTCGTATGATGGTTACAAAGGTCAAATTAAAAAGGTAAAGCTAAGTAAAGTGACTTGCCAGGGAGGTGAAAAGCCCACAGCCTAACCTTGCTTAAGGCTCAAATTTGCATGATATCTTTTCAAACATGCACACAGATATTTTGTATTCATAAAGCACTCATACATGTTAACAGATAGAACTGTATCGGACTTTCTCTTAGCTGTATGCTGCTATAAAAGTCAGTACATGTATGACTACATTATAGAAACTGAAACTCCATTATCTGAACTGAAAACTTTCCCCAACTCCAAAGAAACTACCCACAGCCCACCAAAGTAATAATAAATATACAAGCTTTTTAAAATAGAAAGTGTGAAAATGTGTAAAGCAATGAACATACCCGTCCGTGTTTTTTGGACTTACTCTTATTAAATAGGTTTTGTATTGTTGTGTCTTACATTTTGTCGAATAATGGAGATTAAGTGCCGTTAATGTTTGTATTAGGTGAGAGATTTGATACTTCACAATCCCATTGTATATTAATTCAGCTTCATAGTTTTATGCTGGTTCTGTGTTTCCATTCTGAATAGTCTTACCATTACATTTTTTTTACAAGATTTATGTGATTTCTTGCCCAAAGTGCCATAGTGTAATTTCCCATAATGCTGGTACCTGAACTAGCTGAAGTGAAGATGCGTAAGTTAGTGCATGAATTGTGTATTTATACCCTGCCAATAGCTCCTGGAAAAGTGGAATCCAAGTGTTATTTGACCCATCCTGACTGCACAAATATACCCCAAGTTCTCTGGTGACTGACATTCCCCTAACTGAAAGTAGAGTCGCTGGGATGACCATTTCTCAATGTGGCGAATTTCTCTTTATCCTGCCACTGGAGATAGAACCCAATGTCAGAGGACAGCCGTTTTAAGTGGTCATCTGAGCCACTTTGTATCTGCCTTACCTAGGATTGAACCAAAGTCATTTGTGTTCCTGGTGCAGTGTGTTCCCAAATGTGCACTACTATAATAACATTATTCATTAGTAGTATGATTAGTAGCCAAATGTTTTAATTGATAAATTTCATCAGCATCATTCATCGGCAATTTGTCCACTACTACCACTTTGATTTGTTTTCAGATCATGTTTGATTGACTGATAAGGATATCCGAAGATCGCGGAAGGTTTATGACAAATTCAAACAATTTAAACTTATTGGTGGCCAAATATTCTGATTGTTACGGAACCCATCACAAAATTTAACTGCCAGTCCCATATGGTCCTGAACATTAGGGATCGTGGTTTATGAGCTCAAAAATGAAATGATCGACCTCTCACATGCTCCAAAATGGCATTTTTTTCAGGACTTTATGCCCAGGTCCCACAGTGGCAATGTTTATTGGTGAATATATGCGAATATCAAATTGTTCATTATTCTTGGGGGATTCCTCATTATTCTTATTTTGTCTTCAGTCCACTTCATTATTTGCCACCTTACGGCAACAACAACCTTATCTTTAAAGGTTCGTCGGTATTCGCCAATTTTCCAGGATTTTTAAGTTCATCATGAGAATTTGCACCTTTTAGCAGCATATTCTTCTTAATCATAGCTCTGTGGTAGGACATTCCCCAACAAACCATACTACCTTCTTGTTCTCAGTAAATTTGCCAGATATTCTTCCTTATTCTCAAAGGGGGCCACGGTGGAAGAGTGGTAACACTCTCGCCTCCCACCTCTGAGGCTGGGGTTCAGTTCCCGGCACGGCCTCAAGTGGGAAAGCTGGTAGTTGCTTGCTGTTGGTTGGCAGTTTACAGTACAGAACCCTAACGAACTATATGTACTGGTTTCCTCTGCCCATAAATCTACCCGTCATGATATGACCTGTACAGTGTTGAAAGCGACGTAAAACCCCAAATAAATAAATCCTTGTTCTCAACTGGTTTTTCCTTTGTTGTAGAAGATTCTTCACAAATTGTGTTCATTCTCCCTTACCTGTAGCTAATTCATGGGTAATTGTAGTAAAGTCACCTGATATCCTCATCAGTTCATAGGGTATTCTTAGTTTATTCTTGCTTTGTCGAGGGTTCATCTCAGAACCACCGAAAAGCATTGTAGAACATCATAGAAGAGTCGTAGAAGTATAAAGAATTTTTATCACGTGACCACACTTTCCCGCCTTTTTTCAGCAAATTCTGGCGAATTTGAAGTCATCTCTAGTCTCCTACATTCGTTGAAGTAACCTCTCCACTGTGGGACCTGGGCATAATTAAAAAATTGGGGAGGATCTTGGATGTGGCACCCTATTCTTACACTTTGGCCTCATCTGTGTATAGTTTAATCACAAATGCTTTGAGTTCCTATCTGACCAGAGAAGTCTGAAATGAAGTGATGCTAATCACAGAGCCTAATTTATTTGTGCAGAATTCTGAGTAACTGCATGTAGTTTTCTGCGGTGTGACACTTGAGTAACTGCCGTTTACAACAGTCATGCAATATTTGCACTAACTTGAAAGGGGCTATTTTATGCTCCAATCTCAGTATACTACGCATTACAATTTATACGCAATAATCTGTTGCACGCGACTTTATCTTACAGTAATGAAACCATCCATTGCAAAATATATGAAATTTATTAATATAGAACAGTAAGTTAAGTGTGCAAAATATGGAATCAGTGTCTCTTGGTAACAGAACGACAGTAACTCTTCAGATGTTAAGTAGACTTTAGTTTAAAAATCAATCTTTCATATAATGTGGGCAATAGGTGCCTAAAATAGTGGCAATCAATCAGCGAATATGATGTCCACTGTAACACAGTTTGTAATGCAATGCTGCTTCTTCGTGATATCTTCATCTCACCACTTTTCACAACTAAAGAGACCAACCGTTCTGGTCAGACCGGTACTGTTGGCTACAAATATGACGTCATTCACAACAGGGTCAGTTCATTCACAGACAAGATGCAACAAAATAAGTTTAGTTTATACGTGGCAGGTGCAAAACTCTCAGGTGATGTTGAAACAGAGTCAATGAAAAATTCAGTATTTGGGTGCTTCCAGATGGTGATTCAGTACAAAATGATAGCAATTGGTGAAATAGTTGAGGTTAAGTAGTTTTCATCACCTGTCAATGTCTGGCTTTTCAGTGCATTCATACGTTTCCTAGATATCACTCAAAGTCAATCATGTTGTTTACAACTAAAGAATCAATTCACTTTCTCAGCACATATCTATATCCAAATCTTAGGTCAGTTCTAACTATATGGGATAGATAAAAACCAAAAATACGTGTCCTAAAGTGGCTAACTGTTATTTCTCATTTGTTAAGAAACTGTTATTTCTGACTTTGGGGATACCTAACTTTGACATTTTCAGAAGACTTGATTCTTTTTGTTACACTCCCATTTATCTAAATTTTGTCACCTGACAAAAGCCACAGTACCATTATTAAAAAATATATTAGCTCTTTTTTTAACTGTAAAAATCATCACATCATATAAACAAGATTGCCAGATAACATTTTTTTTTCAAAATATATGAAATCGTAAATAAATAATTAAAATGCACTGGCTGTACATTGAAGTCATTAATATCCAAAATGTTTTTTTCCTTTCATTATACAAGTATACCTGTGGAAAAACCTACACAGATTAATGTCAGTCAATGTATTGAAATAATCCTCATTGCGCATGTGCATAGCTGACATAAGCCTACCCCCACCCCCATGGTGGGGGAGTCTGGAATGAGATCTGCACTCAAAGGGCAGACCAGTCCATAATAATTAATTTATTAGAAAGACATAAAAGCAGACAGGATCACCCCTTGAGGTCACATAGTCAAGTCATGGATGTGGATGTCAAACAAGCCCTTATGTAATTCAGCTTTCTTTTGAATGTTGATCATAATTTACGGAAGCCTTGTGTATTTATTTCATGACATTTGTTACTCAGAAAATTGTATAATATATATATTTTTAAATTTATAATGACAGGAGGTTTCTGTTTTTTGTGATATATCTATCAAAAGAAGAGACTGCACAAATAGTTATGGTATTGATTTCCAATAAGTAAACCAGAGAAGTTTTTGGGATAATATATTGTCAGTTTAAGTTTCAACGAAAAGTCAGGAAGGCCTACACAAACTCATGACACAACAGAGTTGTGTGAGGGGGTTGTGTGAATATATAAATACCACTGTGTCCAGGGGTTGCATTGGCTAATTGCTTGTCACAGCATTAGGAACAAATCACCACCAAGGGACAGGTCCAGATTGAACACAAAGAGCCAGATCAAATGGATGTTAAAGTAGGTTTTCTTTGTTCTACTTTTTGCTGTGTTTTATTGCCTTTGTGTTTCTTGACAGTTTAGAACTTCATGGATTTGTGTTCAAATTTGAATCTATTTTCTGTTGCAGGTTTTTTTCTACCAGTGTATCTCCATTTTTTTGCAGTGCTCCTTTAATCTTTAATAATTGGTTCTTGTTTCTTAAATCATCAATGCATGTATATTATCTTGTATATGTATACAATTTGTACTAACCAAAAATGATACACAAAGTCTTTTGTCTGGCCTGAGGAATTATTTGTTAAGAAGGATGACTATTAGATTCAGTCATTAAAACCAGTGGTGATTAATTAATAGTGATAGATGATAATATTTATGTATTTCAGGTATTTTTAAAATAAGAAAAAAGTGGTTGCAAAGATTAAGGGTTGCATCTGTATAATTTCTGTTTTTTTTAGATATGAATAGATTTTATTCAATAAGCAGAAATGTTAAAAGTGAAACAAGATTTGTAAATAAGTAAGTTTAAGATGTTAAAGATTATTAACACATGAATTTGATAAGTGAAAAATATAAGAAATACAATTCATTGTTTGTTCATAAATATTCTCTGCAATAATAATTTGGCAGCTGTGACTTATAAAGAATGGTTTATAAAATATGTCAACAATGTTATCTCAATTAGGATATATCATTTTATAGTTATATAGAAAATTCATAAAATAATATGACATTGTCTTGGCACTATAATGTAAAACATTGAACTAATTGTAAAGTTGTAATTTATAAAAATTGTAAATATACAATACTATAGCAATAAGGTTACCGCCAATTAACATTCACAATTGATATCCTAGTTATAAAAATGTATAAATTGGTATTGACTGGCACAAAACTGTAAAACATTAACAATAATTTTATCACAGCAGATTTTATAACTAACCATTATAAAAGTAAAATATCTTTGGATGCATTTGTAATAGCCTGTATGTTTTCTTAATTCTACTTGTTAATACCTGATCGAGTACTGTACAGTGGTACTGTTTTCATACACCAGGTTTTTGAAGCAGATCTGGTATATTTTATACTCCTCAGTACGAAACCATAGATACACATACACATACAGATAGATATGCATCATAAAAATATGCAAATATCTACTTTTTATTTTTGTGTATCATGTATTGGTGGATGATCAATCTCAGACCAATTTTAGATCAGTTTTAGGGAGCAACATGGAAGAAAAAAAAGGACTTTCAATAAATTCAATAAAAGGAGGCAAAATAGGTATTGGCCATAGACTGTTTGTGCTGTCAAAACTCCCAATAAATCTGTGCTAAAAATAAGTTGAATTCTTTAAACACCATTGAGGCGGACATTGAAAGGAAAATATCCCCTGAAACCTTGCACGAGAATCAACCAACTTTCTTCCAGAAAAAAGTCCCAATAAAATAGTCAAGTGGGTGTATCTTGGTATGTTTTATCCTACTTAAGTACTGGAATTACCAGCTTCACCTTTTTGGTGAATACCCACTCTTGGTTTTCAGACAGGTGTTTTTATATATTTTTCTGTAGTTTACACAATGGGAAAGTACTGTAGAAGTCTCTCTTTCTTCTTGTACTTTTGAACTGATAGTCATCTGTAAGGGCAAAAAAGTCATTTGAACTTTCGCCACAGGTCAAAATGCCTCAAGTATCATGCATACACATACAACAAAAAACCAAGCATTCTTTGTATTGACGAAATTGCTGTGAAAACATTATCACAAAAAAGATTTGCATGAACTTGTATTAAGTTTGGGAGATAATAATAATAATAATAATGCTGTTTGAGAAGGGAAAGTGAAAAATTAGAATAAAATTTACAGACATTTGTGCATTATTTATCTTAGGTTCCTTTGACCCCAATAAACCTCTTGAGTCTAACTTTCGAGATTTGGGTGTAGTATTTGTTGTGTGTTATTGTATTTATAATGAGCACAATATCCCCTTCACTACTGAACTCAAAGTACTACTTTACCCATCCTGACTGTTCAATTTCAGCCTAAGCTTCTTCATTGTATTGAGGGGCCACGGTGGCAGAGTGGTAACACTCTCGCCTCCCACCTCTGAGGCCGGGGTTCGATCCTCGGCACGGCCTCAAGTGGGAAAGCTGGTAGTTGCTTGCCGTTGGTCGGCGGTTTACAGTACAGAACCGTAACGAACTGTATGTACTGGTTTCCTCTGCCCTTCCAACTACCCGTCGTGATATGACCTGTACAGTGTTGAAAGCGATGTAAAACCCCAAATAAATAAATCTTCATTGCATTGACTAACTGAAGATAGAGTCTTAGGGATGACCAGTTATCAATGTCCCTGAGTTTCTTTAGCCTACAACTTGGGATAGGAACCAATGAGAGACCACCATGAATGTTGTATTGTCTGACAAAGAATATTCAGGCCGTAAAGACTATATTTGGAATGGGCGACCAATCTTTGTTTATTATCCATATTCAGGGACTGAATGGACGAAGGATATGGATGCAAGAGTTGGGAAACTTACCTACCTGATTTATCTGTGAATGTATCCCCACTATCCCCAACCTTACTTTGACCCTGACTTATTTGATTTTAATATGATCTCAGTATGATTAAAATGATAGCCTATAGGACTAGATGGGAATTGTGGCCCTGACCTGACAAGAATCGGGCCAAAATTTGACAAGATAGAACAGCCACTTGACAGTCAAGCGGAGAATGTGGAAATTGGGTATTAGAAAGGCTACAGGCAAGAAGTTTATGATCCACAATAAAACAACAAACAGATGGATTTATATGGAATACACAGGTGTCATATACTTTGTCTCCCAAGGCTATGTATTGGTTAATGTCCACCATAATATTCTTTCTTATGACCAGCTGAAATGGCCAGAAATGTCAATATAATCTACATAAAAACAACAGTGCACACACACACACAGTCATACAACCAAACAATGTCAACCAGGACTTTTATATTGCTTGTTATTCAGCAATATGTGCATATGTGTGCATAATAAAAAGTAACACCTTAAAAGTGTGCCAGGTTCTCCCATCCACAGCCTGACCATATCTTACACAATATCCTCCCAGAATTTTAATGTTTTTTTTTCCTCAAAAGCGCCTCAGGTAATAAAACACTTATACAGAGATATATCAGCTAATCCGTTGTCCAAATAATCTCCATTTTCATAAGCTTAAAAATTACACTGACTGTTTATTTCAACAGAGTTTACAGTAATTGCAAGCCTTTTAAACCATAGGATTCACTCTGTTATTATTACTGGTTGTAAAAGTAGATTTTCTATAGTTTATAACTTTGTACTCTGTGCCACAAATTATATCAATAAATACCCCCACCTCTTCCATTCTTTCCAGCATTTATTTACACTTTGTTCTCATTTACCCTGAAAACTGCATAACCTCAGAATTTTCTTCAACAAATATAAGAAAAAAATCTCCCACAAAGAATTTCCGATTTTTGAACAAGACTCTTGTGTGTGTGTGTTTGTATCTCTGGGCCCGTATTCACGAAAGGTCTTAGCCAGGGCTTAGGCTTAAAGTTGAGATTTTTGTCTCAAGTTTCTGCCCAAAACCTGGACTTTTGTCTTAGGCTTAGTGGTAGTCACAAAGAATTTAAGACTGGTCTTAGGCTTAGCCAAGGGGTCAACTTTAAGACTGGTTAGTAGTGGGCTTAAATTTTGCAAAGAGGACTTAAATATAGCCGCCATAAACTTTTCTCCACTTCAAAATTTGAAATGGCTGTAAATAAAGTATAATTATACAGAACATCTCACTAAAGCAGTCTTTGGGAGTTTATATGTGGTAACATGGTTTTCCATTTCAAAACAGCACTTTTCCTTAGATAAAATGCATTAAACGAAGGATATATGTCACCAATAGTATAGTTTGAATAGAAAAGAAAGGTCACATGACACAGAAAACCACTGTGGTTATTTGATAATCTTGGACTTAGCTAAGTCACCCTTTGTGAATACGGTTTTAAGACAAAACTTAGCTCAGACAAAAGTCTTAACTTTAAGACTGGATTTAAGCCTAAGACCTGGCTAAGTCAACACCTTTGGTGAATACGGGCCCTGGTTTGAAGAAACCCTATTCATGCAGTACTTTTCCAACTAGACTGGTTCCTTTTTTTCTCTGTAGAAAAGGGTGTGGTATCAGCCAGATTTCAGATAATAACACTGGTAGTTATATTTTAGCAGGAATACCAAAAAACTGAAATAATATGTTTGGTTCAATTTATATGGTGCATGTTTTGATACTAGTTTATTCTTATTTTGTCTAACATTTGGAGACGCTCTGACATGTAAATTTGTCTTAATCAGCAAAATGATCTGAGAGCCTGTTTCAATATGTCCCTAGTTGTTGAACGGACCTTAAAACCCCAACTTTAACCTTTAAGTACCGAATGTGAAGCAGTTTAAAGTTTTTAAATCCTTCATTATCACTCACGTGATAAGTTTGTGTCCTTTTTTATTAAACAAATTGGCAAATCAAATTTTACTTTATTTCATTACCATTATGTGATGTTATAATTCCCGATATACATAATAATACTAATTTAATCATATATAAAAGAAAGATAAACAATTTAAGCAAAAAATAACAAACGTTCCTGATTCATGGTCAGTTTCACAGATGCATTACAGTTGAGGCAGACTATGTCGGGGTCACCGTAGGCTATACCAGTCCCTTTTTTGTTAAAGTTGACTGGTGCCCCGCCATTTTAAACGGCTTGGGGGTCAAAACAGCAGTGAACATATTCAAACACTCCCTCACAGAGGTGACAGCGAAGTAATCATGTATATGTTCCTTTCAGCTTTGTTGAGTCCAAGTTTGCCTTAGATATGAGAAATTTGACATCAAATTTACTATCGGTTGGCGAAAACTTCGCTGGTTTCAGTCACTGATGAGCTGTCTGCCAGTGTCCTTCAAAGCTTTTGAAATTAATCTATTGTTTTTGAGAATAACGGCAATAATGACAATTTCAACATATTGTATGGGTCATATCATCGCGGGTAGTTGACGCCATTGAGGTAAGAAATGCATATTAGTTGGTCAGGATTTCGCCTTGAAAACCATCTGGCAACAACCAACTTGTCCAGTTAGGATTGGGTGGATTTATTTGGGATTTTACGTGGCTTTCAACACTGTACAGGTCATATCACGACGGGTAGTTGGAAGGGCAGAGGAAACCAGTACATACAGTTCGTTAGGGTTCTGTACTGTAAACTGCCGACCAACGGCAAGCAACTACCAGCTTTCCCACTTGAGGCTGTGCTGGGGATCGAACCCCGGCCTCAGAGGTGGGAGGCGAGAGTGTTACCACTCTGCCACCGTGGCCCCCTAGGATTGGGTGGAAAAGCAACCGAAGACTGGAAGATATAGAAGGATTAGTGCTTTAAGAATATTAAATATAGCAATGCCAACATAGTGAATGTAGTTTGAACTTGCCATATGTAAACAATTCACATTTAATTGGATGAACACTTCCAATTCTAGCAGCTTGGTGAAATATTAAAGTCTGAGAATACAACTCATTATATTCAAGTCAACTGGTTAAACATAATCTTCCAGAAATAGTGAAATGCTGTTTTCTTATTAAGAGTTTATCCTGCTTTTGTTATGCAAGCTCTAGCTAGGCTAATCTGTATATTTATATTGGTGAAAAACAGTTAGAAACACGAGCACTTGAAGAGTGCATACCTCCGCCGAGGGCCCAACACTTTCAATATTGCTCAAGAGTGCATAAAAGTCCTTTAACAATTCCTGAATACACTGTTGACAGTTGATTAAAATTCTTCTAAATTCCATCCATAGCTTTTTGAGTTATTTTTTTTTCAAACAAACTGACGGATGAATGAACACTGCCAATTACATAACCTCTACGGTGGAGATAGTAAAGTAATGATGACAACAGTTTCTGTTAACATGTGTAAAACTACCTTCCTGAAAAAGATTTAAATTTTAATTAGTTGTGAATTTTTATAATGTCAACAAAAGTATGATAGTCTTTGATGTAAAGAAATGCACTGGAGTACACTATTGTTGAAGTGTTATTATGATCGTTACTTCAAATATATTTTCTAGATAATTTACCCATATGTGCACATGATGTCCTAAAACAAACTTAACATTTTCTTTTTTTGTATAATAGAAAATGCTCAAATCCAAAGCACTAGTACGAAATATTTCTCTTTTAAATAAATCATTTTATGTTCAGTTATAACTCAAAACACAATGAACAAAAGTCTAGATTTTGTTTATGGAGAACTAGATTGCAACTTGTATTTGACAATGCAGATGATTTTATGGGTCAAAATTAAAGTCATATTTATGATTATTTATTCTTTACTGCCAGAGAGGTAATCATGATTGTGATGATCATTCGTTTATCACTATCAGTGTCATAACTGGAACGAGGTCAGTTTTACAAACAAGAATATCATTAATATAATCAGATTGATGGGGCCTGTTGGGCCGAATTCCAGTGTTTAACCCAAATCATTTTTCGGTAAAGTTGGTAGATGCTTGACATAACCAGTTGTTTACTGTACAGAATATTAACCACTTTATTGTACTTGAATGTAATAAATATAGGAATATACAAAAAAATTACAGTTAAAGTTGGGATTTTACGTCCTGTTCAAAAGCCAGGGTCATATTGAGACAGGTATTCAACTTTGTCACTTATGGGAGTTGGACCCACACACAGGTGACAGTCTGTGGTTAGGTGGCCAAACCTACTAATCCACTAGGTCAGTGAGGACCTTTACAAATATTACAGAAACTAATGCTAATCTAACTCACTGAAACATGTAGAATGTACTGATGACTCTGTCTTAATATGACCTTTGCTTTTGAAATGGACTTGAAACCCAAATTCTGCCCAGACCAATTTGTTAAATTAACGGCTAATGGTAGATTTGCTATCAGAATGACTAAGTCTCGATTCTGTTTGGGGTGATTCAATCATTCTAAGCCCAGTTTGAACTAACTAGATAGAACTTGTTTCACTTCACACTTAACTGATGATGTAAAGCTAATTTAAGGGGAAAATTGTATAATCTACTCAGTGGATTCGAAACACAAAACAATCTTATACAAGGTCTCTCTGCCGTGTAATAGCCTAATCAACCTGAGTGAAATAACATTGCCTGTCATATTTATAAATATTTTGAGTGGATAAAAAATCTACCAGATTCCTCCTGACTCCAACCTTATCTTGGTGTTTTTAGTATTGGTACAATATATACAAGCAAATAGTGAACGGTGTATTGCTGGGAAAATATTGGGAAAACATATAAATAAATAGATACATTCAGTTGAATTTCTTTCAAATGTCTAATATTTAAGCCAGATGTATATCAATACAAATTGCAAAACATTCAACATTTTTGCCTTAAGGGATGTTTTTATTGATATGACTATATAATATTATTATAGAATTAAAGAGATAGCTTATATTTCTCATAATATCCAAAGCTGTGTCACACATAACACAGGAAATGAGAATGATTGAAAAACCGGATTGAGACCATGGTGGGTTTCAGGTAGATAAACACAATCTTCAGTAGCTTATCAAAACCAATATCATGTAACAGTGTATTGTAGCACATATGCATGTTTCTTTCGGACATTTTGTATAACATAATCAATGGTACAATGTTTATGCTAGCTTATAAGTCTGTCGACGGTAAAATGACAATACACATTGTGACATATGATGACATAGTAGTTCTTATGCAAGAAGCTGTACGTCTATATGTACTTGTCAAAGTGGTGTATTGAATATAATTCTTCTGGTATACTGCAATTAACTTTTGAGATACTGGAATGTACCTACTGACTGCAGTCTACACATGTATATGCATGCACACTGGTTTCAGTGCATACAGTATGAATATATGTCTTCACATTTCCTGGAATGTTGGCATGTTGTTCATGGAAATATGTTTATTTTAAAAGGCTTGATTTTTGATTGATAGATTCATTGATTCTCTTTGAATGCACATGCCATACAATGATGTGTAGTTGAGGAGATGAAGGAAAGCATTGTATAATAGTTGGTAAAGTTAGTGTTTTAAGTCCCAGGTTTTCATCCTATTCAATAGCCAGGGTCATATTGGTCAAGATCCTTAACATTGTCACTTGTGGGAGTTGAATCCCATACAGAGGTGACAGCCTGTGTTTAGAGGCCAAAGCTATTAACCCACTAGGCCACTAAGGACCTTTCAATAGCCAGAACCATATTTGGACAGTTCCACATCTTTGCTACTGGTGGGCACTGGTTGATAAAGATTCTGCACTGAAAACCATCTGGTACCAGGAGGCAAATACTAACTTTTCCACTTTGTGTTGGACCGGAAGATCAAACTCACGACCTGGAAGCTGGTAGGCAAGTACTGGCTTACCTCTGTTGAAACAAGCAATTGCAGATAGACTTTATTTGAAATCCCTGTGTTTAAAGGCAGTGAGCATTATTATTATATTTGTGGGTAAACAGACTGGACACGGTTTTTTAACCATCAATAACAGTAGGATGACAGTACTACAAAAGATGGTCACCGAGAAGCGATCTCCATTGACCTCAACTCATCTTCGGTAACACATGGTGAAATGACCCATACCTTAACTCACCTTATGTTGCCGTATAACACTGAAAGGTGACCGAATCACAACCTTATGTACAGTGTGGACCACACCTTTAGTTACCGTAGTCAGAAATTCGTCTGCACATGCTCACGGTACCGAAATCAGAGGTGGAATCTTCAAATATTTCAAAACTTTGGTAGGATGCGCAAGGTAATGGACAGTTTGTCACTGACTCACAAGGTCGGATACAGATGTGACTATATAATATTATTATAGAATTAAATAGATAGCTTATATTTCCCATAATATCCAAAGCTGTGTCACACATAACACAGGAAATGAGAATGATTGGTGATCCAAGGACAGGGACATTTCCCCAAAAGCAGGTTACTGCTGGTGATACCGCCTGTAATGTGAAAAAGGTATCAGTAAAAGCCGTTTCCAACATGAACATAAATATTACGGTATATACTGGCTCAGCAGACAGAAATTAAGCAGCATGTTGAAATCAAAGGCAATAAATGTCAGTGCATTATGCAAAATAAAAAGTTTTTTTACAAATTACAAAAAAAAACCTAGCCTTAAACAAGGCTAAATGCAAAGCATAACATGACCTACCACTGAAATACTGTATATCAACCGTTGTCATGTTTATTACATATCGACAATTTGCATGATTCAGAAATTTTTTTCTGAAACTAAACAAATCTATATATATATATTCAACTGATCTATTAAGTCATCTCTGTAATCAGATGGTTGTGAAATCTTTTGTACCCCATAAATATGCGTTTACATGTATGTAAATAGAATTGATTTACTTTTTAACCTGTGATATAAGAGAACTAAACGAAATCTAAATTATAACTTTAACAATGTGTGTGTAATTGGGTTTATATCAAGGGGTGGATGTAATGGATGAAAAATCAGTAAAAGATTCATTTGTGCTGCACAAAATGTCAAAAAGGGGCGCCAGTTTCAAAGATATTTCATCTGGAATGCAACAAACTAAATATATCATTTAAGATACAAGAAAGTTTAGCTGCCACTGTGGCCTAGTGGGTAACACACTCGCCTAGGAACACAGAGGATGTGGGTTCAATCCCAGACACAGGCAGATGCATAGTGGCTCGGATAACCACTTAAAAATGGCGGTCCTCCGTCATTGGGTCCTATCCCTAGTGGCAGGCTAAAGCACCTCAAGGATGTTGAAAGTGGTCATCCTTGAGCCTCTTGTCTTTCAGTTAGGGGAATGTCAGTAATTTTACAGTTGGACTGTAATTGTACAGTCGAATGGGTCACATTTCGCTTTGAGTCCTGTAGTACATGGAGATATTGCTCTGAGTACAAATACAATACAATTAAATAAGTGTTTATTACAAATACATTCCATTTATACCTCAATCTTATTACCTGAATCAAACTTTAAGAACATTCAGTACGATGTGTTTGTATGTATACTAACACAAAACTATAATGTTTAAAACATTATAGAGAAGAAACCATATGAATATAACAGATGAAAGAAAAGGACCAAATAGAAACCAAAATATGTTCACTGGCAAAAAAAATCCTAAGATGGATCTAAATCAAACATGGATAGAGAATCAATTAGCACAGAAGGAATCCATAATTACAAAAAAGTCGTGCTTGACTAAGGAATAAATCCTCTCTCATTGACACCAAGTGTTATTTGCTGCTTGCATTCAAATAAATCTTCTTTACGGTATTTGCCATTTGTGTGTATTCTTCAAATTGGATATTATTTAGTATTGTTGCTTACCAGCTATTATCAGCTTATTATTAACAGATGACTAGGCTAGTGGTCCAATGTTGAGAATCACTGTCTTTGGTTGTTGTCACCTAGATATGACACCACTGACCATTGTGATTAAAATTAATAAGGTAAAACGTTTTGTGTATTCTCAATTTACTTGTATTCGGAGTTTTGTACTCCAACAAGCTAGGTTTTTTTAAAATGGCCAGAAAATGTAATTGCCCATTTGGACAAGACCAGAAACGTATATTTAAAGTGATTGCCAAGTATTGTTGGCACATTCAGATAAATAGAAAATTTTGAATGGAATTGATTGCTGAAATAACAAAATAAACAGCATTGTGCAGGTATTTAATAAGAGTCATATTGGGTGGCGGATGGAAAGTTTCATTTTCAGTTACATTGAAATATATTCTTCCAAAGTTTGTGCTGGTGCAAATGTAATTACATTTTGCACAAACATATGGGACTTCCTTCCTGGTTCAGTTCAAAAATATGGACCACGCATTCCCATCCTTTTGTCGCTGCTGAGACAAAATAGTAATTTTATGATATAGCTTTTATTTTAATAAAATAAAAGTGAAAGCATCCAAGAAATACAAAAACAGGATTCAAATTCAAGCGATATATTAAACTTTATGATTTCCTGACAGGAGTGAATCATACAACTCACAAATATATAAAATAACCAAAAAAGTGCAGAATGAAAGTTTTATCAGAAAAAGTAAAAGTAACTTATACAAACTTGCTTTAGGTTTTGTAATATATGTAGTGGCTCATTTGTGTTGGTCATGTTCACATGAAATAGAGATTAAGTGCTATAAAAGTTAATTAGAATAGAATTAGAATGAATGACTGAACTTAAAGTAGTTATATTTCGTTTGACTCCCAGTTTTGACACAGTTTTTCTTTTCTTATTTCTAATTTTTCTTACAGTTTTTCCAACCCCTTATGGAACCTATTACCTTCCAAGGAAGGACAGTTGTGTTAAAAATTATGACCAATTAGGGGTATTCCAGTCCTCCTTTTGACTATTATGTTCACAAATCCCACAAACATTTTTGTAAGTCTTTCAGCCATTTTATATCAGCTTTCCGGTGCAAGACGAGATAATGAATCCCCTTGAATTCTGACTCCCCTCCTTTGAGATCTTTTTTGGGGGAGTAAGTACCTTGCAAACAGCATTTATTACCCCAGATAATAAGAAGTGGAGAAGTTAGAATATTGCTTGCATGAGATACAGACTCCCCATTCAGATTCTGTGAAGGGTGAGCACACAAGCCCTATCAACATGTGCTCTAATGGCGCTCAATTAAGTGGAGAGCCTGGAAGGAGGGTCTTAGAGGGGAGTCAGAATCTTGCGGGGGTGGGGTGGGGGGCAGAATATTTCAACTCCCCTTTACAGGATCCTACTAAAAGATCACAGGAGGGGAGTGTTAGAAATGGAAGGGGTGTCATTATCTCGCCGTACACCGGTGTAACGCCATATTCTGTATGCCTGCCATATTCTGTATCCCCCCTTTGATCTTTTAGGGGATACAGAATGTGGCTGCCATATTTTGTATGGCAACAATGAGGGGATTAAGGGGATACAAAATATGGCAGCCACATTTTGTATCCCCCATCATATTCTGTATCCCCTCAGTTAGGTGATGTAATGGGGGTGGGAGTGATAAGTATAATTAGCAAACACAGCTGGAGAGGATTAAGTTGCCATTGTTTGGGTTCTCTTTCTGAGAGAATATGTTGGAGCCCAACTTAGGAATCAGCCCATCTTAAGATGGGCTAGAACATATTAGCCCAACTTAGGATGATAAAATCCAAGAATGATTTTTATACTGAATATAACATAAAATATTTAAATGGAAATCATTTTTCAAGAAAAAGATGACATGAACATTGATAAACTTAACTGGACTTTGTACAGAAGTACTTAATCTGTATTTCAATCAAGTTAATTTGATGAATTTAGTCAACCAAGACAAGACAGAAAATGATACTAGAAAAATTGGGATAAATATAATTTTAATTCTACTAAAATTCTTGTAAAATGAACATTTACATCTAGAATTAACCATAGAAATGTATCCTAGAACAGATAATTACTAAGAAGTTACTATAATACTGTACAATTCGATGTGTAAATCTGACCTTGACAAGTTACATGACCAAGGTCACTGAAGTGACCTGAGCTGACACCTTTTTTATGATAATCTGATAGAATACAGAGTAAATCATAGATATGACCTTAATTAGTCGCACAAACCAAGGTCACTGGTCAAAGTAACTAAAGTGAAAAAACCCCAATTTAAAATTTAAAATAATGACATCAAGGTAAATAGTAATATAGATACATAAAACTAAGGGGTGAGGGGAGTAACCGACCAGTGACCCTGAATGTTAAGCCATACGACCTTGTAGGCCAAGGTCAAGATGGGAGCTGGAAAGGTCAAATTAAAAAGGTGAAAGCAATACAGTAGGTGGTAATATGATGTGAAAAATTCACCAAAGACCAAACAACTACCAAGATGTAACCTAAAAATGCAAATAACTGAAAATAGACGGATCAGGGGGCTTCTGCAAAATCTGGCAGCCTCACAGACTTTACAGATCAGCTGCCAGAGAAGGCAGAAGAAATAAGATTGATTGGAATATATTGAACATAAAAGGTTAATAACATTAAATGAGTATAGTAAGAGATTAAGACTATAAAACGACCTGGCAGCGCAGGCGAACGTCGTAACCCAAAGGGGTTGTGTCAAATCTGGCAGTCTCACAGACTTTACAACTCAGCTGGCAGAGAAGGCACAACTATATAAATGTGATTGGAATTTGGTTGAGATAACGAGCATGAAGCAATATAGGTCAATCTATGCAGACAGAAGGAAGTAGAAGAAACCTGGATGCCTTGCAGTCCTCATAATGGAGACTGCAAGACATGCAGTCTTCAGGTCAATTATTAATTACAGGATTAGACGAAGGTTCTTCCTTTATTTCACTTTTGGGAGAGTGATGACTAAATTGGATTAATTATCAACAAACATAAAGAGGTATAGTTGGCCAGTTCTCATTATCTATCAGTAATAATATTCTAAGGTACTATTTTAGTCTTTAAAAGGTATCAAAAACTAAAAATGCATTTATATTACAAACATTGGGCTATCAAATGCTTAACCATAATCCACAGAGGGAAATTTTAATGATAGCCCATAAATAACTAGGGGGTACAAAATATAGCAAAGGGGATACAGAATATGGCAGGGGATACAAAATGTGGCAGCCCCCTTGCCATATTTTGCATCCCCACACACTTTGTGGGGGATACATTATCTGGCGCTACACCGGGACTCTCTCCCTTGTCATTTAATTTCCAGTCCCCCCGAGTTACATCTTTTTGGGATCTAAAATCTTTAGACTCACCTATTTAATTCAAGTTTCCCCAATTCTGTTGAATTAGCATTCTCCTTATTTCACAATCGCAACTCTTGATAATTCCTGATTTAGAACGTCCCTTCAGTGACCATGAGTTATTGTCCTTTCCTTTGCTAGTTTAGCATACAGAGTCCCCCCTTGTGAGGGTATATTGCACCTACATGCAATAGATTAGATTAGATAAGAATAATTCCATTTTGCTATCAACAACAGACAGATATTGATTGACAAAGGTAGATCAATTCAGACAGCTATTAAAATAAAATTCTTTATTGACATTTAAAGTTTTGTCTTAACAATTAGAACAAAAATAACTGACAAAACCTAGGGTGCTGTCAACAGGGATTTAAAGGTGGGAGCCTTGGTATTGCACACACAATGTATTGGAATAGTATACTTTATCATTGTTCACCAAAAAAACCTGTCTCTGTCCAGCTGTAAATACTATGTCCCATTACTAAATTCTTTGATATAAAGAATCAAGACAGTTTTTGACCCCACCTTATGTACAAGTAGTTATGAACTTGTTTCACGGGTCAACTGCTCTGTTATGGATAGCCAACGTTATCTCTTAATACACACCATCTGTGAGAAATCCATTCATGTATATAAAAGGCCATTTAAATATTTAGGAGTAAGGACAAGGTATGAAGAGGGCAAAGAATGTTAATATAAAAGGTCATGGTATTTGAAGAAAAGTTTAGTTTTTCTTAAGAAAATATAAGAATAACAGGTCTCTAAGTTAGTAGGTTATGATAGATGGATTCACTAATGTATATACATTGTGTTTTTATGGCATTATTGAAAATTTGCATATGGAAATTAGGTAAAATAAAACAATAGTGATACAATGGTTATCTATAATATCCTTAATATTATCTTTAGAAATGATGCATATTTCTAATAAATTTGAGACAAAATGAATGAAAGTTACAGTTTTTTCTTCATATTTTATAAATATGAAAATAGAATTATTTATTGTGATTAATCGTAATAATTACCAAAAGAATGCAGAAGAAACTAAAATGCAGATAATGAGAATAATTGTACAATTTGAATAACCTAATATAATAAAATTATGTGAGGGGCAGCTTAAAAGTTTAAAGAAGATAACACCTGAATCATATTAAGTTACCTACACTATAAAGTGAAGGTATGAAAATGTAATTACTACAATAGGGTTTGCTTACACAGACAGTTCCAATAGCAACATACCAACTGCTTGTTTTAAAAATATCCCCATCAAACCCAAATATGTGGTACAGAGGACAGCAATTTATGGAAGTTAGTGTAGTAATAACATATATCCAGTCATATGTATACACAACACCATTTCATTTGTGCCATTAACACCATACGCCCCCCCCCCCCCACCCCTCCTTTCACCGACATTCCTCGAGCCTATTTATCTTGGTAATGTTATTATTAAAACGTGCTTTATTTTCTATCGAGATTTAGTACACTCATTATTTCCGCTAGCCACTTTTGCTATGGCTTGGTATTAGTAGCGAGCACGCCCCTTTACACCGCCTGGGTCATAAGGTCCATTGAACTGTCTCTATATAACAAGCTATCAAAGACTTGTCAATATTATCTTTTCTGCTTTTCATCCATGCTTAATCCCCCAAAATAAAAAAGGACAGATTGGACTATGACCAAGTTGACTAGTATCGTTACTGTAATGTCGTTTTAATATGCTGATATTATCTTACTCTGCCACCTTTGGACTACTGTCCACAAATCTCACAAACACATTTCTCTTAGTCCTTCAACAGTCATTATGAGCCGAACGTTTGAAGTTCTCTTTGTTTTTCATACAGGAACCAGTCCCTCGGTTCTTTCAGATTTAAGATCCACCTGTTCAACTCAAGCTTCCCACACTTAGTATCGTAGGTTACCGAGAAAAGCCCTCCAGAGAAAAGCCCTACAGAGAAAAGCCCTACAACTTTTTGATACCTATGGATAAAAGGCTTATACCATTTTCTCAGATTGTGGGAAAATGCCCTACACTAGATTTCTAGCTGATACAACCATATTACTTTATTACATTTTGTTATGGATGAACAATCTTTATATACTTATAAAACAACAAATGTGACACATATAATCTTAAAGTGGTATTTTGAAACTACTCTTACCCTGAAAAATCTTATGGTCTGAAAAAATATGGCGTATGGCTTTTCTCCAAGGGTGTCAAAAACTCCAGGACTTGTCTCCTGTAGGGATTTTTTCCGTAGGGCCTCTTTGGCAGATTTTGTATGATATTCATACCCGAATCCCTGAAAAGTTTCCACCGCGAAAAGTTCCCACCCAAGAAGTTCGCACCTGGTAAAGTTCCCACCCGGTAAAATTCACACCCAGTAAAGTTCTCACCTGGAAAAATTCACACATTTTTCAAAAAAATCTTTACTTTCATTACTTTTCTTATTTTATTTCTTTTTAAGCCTATCTACTTTTTAAAGTGACACATATAACAGGCAGATAGCTTCATTTAAACACCATTTATTTGACACTTACTAACTTTCCTTTTAATTTTGTAAGGTTTATTTTGTTTACGTTTATTTTCCATTCATTTGTATTTATGCTCGAACTTTTAATAGGATAGGATATCTGATACAACAGCGAGGATTTTGTGGTTTAAACCAAAGATGTATTCTGTGAATAACTTTCACGCCTACAACCCTGGGTCACAGACCTATAGAATCACCCGATTATCATTTTGGTCAATTCGTTTGTTAGTTTAGTGTAAATTTCACCTTTGTTCAATCAAATCTAAAAACCCAAACCCTCTTTGTTTAGTATTCAGTTCTTATATCCGCTTGACATAATATATTCTTTCATTTATTATCGTTACACGTAATATACAAGGACAACACTACATGACCCAGCCCTGAATGGCTTATAAGTCACTCTTGATGGAAACAATAATTAATAATTAATATGGTTATAGCGTGAGATATAACCAGTATTTAGGCATAAGGAATAGGTTATTTAATATAATAGCAGTCATATTTATGACTTGTTTACCCTAATTTACATAATATAGCTCCATTGACACATTTTGTGTTCTGAGCAAGGAATATAAAATGATAAACTTTTTCTGCAGGTTACTGCATTGTATGTGACAAGGTGCTTCCGATTGTTACCATACTTTAGTGTCATAAAAGCTGTTCCTCATGCCGAATTGCCTTTATTGATATCTGTAAATTAACCCCTCTCTTCCAGTCCACTGTCATTTTAGTGGGACTCAGTTCTTTTCAGACAGTAAATATATGACAGTGTCGTCAGCTTTTGTCCTTCTGGTAAGATTGGGTTCCGCATGAAAACAAATAGCCTTTCCCTGACTCAAATAAGGTAGTGCCTCCACAATTCTACAGCTCCAATCCACAAATACACAATATGTAATTCAATGAAAATAATAATAATTAAGTAGTTAAGATTGTAATCTAAATGGGCGATAATGGGATTTTTACATTAAATTAGTGCACTATATTGCTACAATACCAACCATAATGCACCATACAGATCATCGCTGTTATATTATTATTGGTATTTTAAATGGGTTTGAGTTAGTGCTTACCACTAGAAGGTTTCTGGTAATTAATTTGTAATATTTGTTTATGGCAGTTCATTATACTCCCCAAAATGTCATAACTGTTCTATAAAATCTCTGAAAAATATATCTTATACTAAATCACATTAAAAGCTGCATACAGGTTACCCAAAGTATGCTTATTGCGCTTCTGTTTTGGTCTCACGTACGTCCAGTGTCCTTTGGAAACTTTTTTTCTTGTAAAACAAGTTCATCCACTCTTTTTTAACAAGAACTAAGTGAATAATTGCCGGATCTGACAGTGCTCTCCCCTCCCCATCCCTGAACCGATAATTCGATAAATCGATAACAACAGTTTCATACACAGTATGACTATGATATACATTATTTTTAAGTTTTATATTATTAAAATAGACTTTAACAGAACTGTCAATATAATTAATGATTTCTTCCTAACGCATTTCAAGGAGACTGATAAAACTTCGATTTATACATAGGTTACTTAACAAAAGAATTCTAAATACCTGGTTACTAAAATATCCCCTAAAATCTTACAAAACATTTAAAGGGGGTAAATGATAAATTAGTACGGGATGACAGAATTTTTAAAGAATACAATTTTAGAGGCAATAAGAATATGTATATAATGTGGGTCTTTGGAAAGACTATTTAAAGATCCGTTTAATCTAGTTGGAATATCCCAACATGTCCACCTATTTGGTTCACTGAAAGTGATTAATTATTTGTGACTAGTTAGTTTGCAAGAAATGAATAAACACCATTAATATTTTATGAGTATAAAAGATATACTACATTGACTTAATGGTATGTTTTATGTTAATTTCATTTACCGAATCAGTTTCTGTCAGTATACTTGTTTATATTTATTGATAATAATCTCATATGAAAAAAAAAATCTTGTCAGTTTGATATGTTCACTTTAGTTTAACAGAGACGTTTTATCATAAAGCTTGTATATTGCCTGTGGGTTGTCTTTACACCACACAGAATCCATCCAAGGGTCATCATGATCCATGTGAATGAATACCATACTATTTCTATTTTGTCAACTCAAATCCCTAAAACAACAAGGCCAAAAGGTGTTTTGGTCCCAAGCACGAGCACAAAGCCATCAGAGACACGAGTAGTGCACTAGAATTTACAAAAGAAATTCCAACTCAGACACATCCCACAGCTGGTGTAGAACTTAGACGGTCACCCATCCAAGTACTAACATATAGCCCATTGCCGCTTAACTTCAATGAGCAGACAAATACTCATCATGCTGCGCAACAATTCATGAAAGTCCAGAGACAAAAAAAGGGATCTCTAGAAGGGCAAGCTCTATCGAGGCTGATGCTTAAAAATATTTCCTAGCTATGATTTAGTTTCCTTATGGTAGTGCAATGTCATGTATTGATGTTGCTCATTATTTATAAACCCTCCATAGAGAAGATACAGAATTGTAGGACACCTCACCGTTACCCTACAGAACTTGATACTATGTATGGTAAGCGGAAATGTTGCACAGTATAAAATGTCTACGGAAAGCAGAGAATGCAGCAATAAGCAAACTTTACGGACGGAAGTCTGTCAGAAAATTGAGGAATGGGTCATTACACAAACCGTAAAAAAAACCCCCCAAAAAACAATGTAATACCACTTGTCACTTGTAGTGATATCAGAACAAAAAGCCAAATCAATGAATTAATTTTGTACCATGCAATCACTGTTGCAAAAGACCATCCATAAAAACACATAAAGTTTCATTTTTAAATGGAAAAATATGCCTATGGATACAGATACATGCATTTGTGTTCATTAATTTGTAAGTTTTAGATAATTTTTGGATACAAGTGACATAATTTTTTTAATTTTATTTCATTATAGCGACTTGTATTGTACATTTTTAATAACTACATTAAAAGTTAATCATGAGATATAGGATACCCAGCCTTCTAAATGTGCTGATAAGTCACTATAGGTATAATATAACAAGTGACAGATAATAAAAACATTTAATATTTTTAATATAAAGTGTAAACAGAATCTTCACAACACTGTGTTACTTTCTACTAGGACAAAGATTCAAGGACCAACTTCCTCTTATTCTTTTCTAGAAAAATTGGCAGTTCCTTACAGTTAAGTTGCATTATATACACCAATGTTTCATTATCTGACATTTCAAGAATATTTTTTCTCTTTACAGCTAATTTAGTGAAAAATAATAAGGGCTCGTGGTCAAAATGTTTAAAACAACAGAGAAAGTGGATTTCATCCTCAATATTTTCATTTTGGCAGAATGTACAGAAATCTGGTATTCGGTAGTATCAACTGGTTTCTATGACAAGAGGCAATATACCTAATGTTAGTTGAGCCATTATTGATCTTTGAAATCTAGATAAAAAATATTTTAACTTACCCTGATGTTTCAATATCTTGAGTAGATTTAACATAATTTCTCAACTTTGATTTTGTTGAAATATATTTATACCATTCATAGTGCATTTCATCATAAAACACATCCTTGATGACCAGAGATTGAATTGTTCGCCTTGTAAAATATCCTCTTCACAGTTCAAATTTCTTGCTATTCTATATACATGTACATGTCTGGACCAATTTTCAATGTTTAGTTTTACTCAAATCAATTTTTCTTGTTAAATGTGCAAAATCCATTTTCATAAGGCGATTCCAGTGTCACAGGGTAGATAGACATAATTATAATTTCACATAGAATCAACCTATTTCAGACTGCAGTCCTAACATCAGGACACTTCATGAACTCATAGAAAATATGTAATAGCTCTGTTTTGAATTTTTTGCCCTGGAAGGTCATTACGGAAATTCCGAACTCCTGCACATAGGATTAATTTATTCCCACATTGGTATCACAATACACTGTATTTAGGATGTTGAAGGTTTGTTTGGTTTAGTTTATTTAGTGTTTTATGCCATGCCTATTACCATCGTATTAGTTATATTGTGACAACTGGTTAGAAGGGTGGAGGAAACCAGTACATATAGTTGGTCATGGTTGTGTACTGTAAGCAAGTACATACAGTTGGTCATGGTTCTGTACTGTAAGCAACTACACACAGTTGGTCATGGTTCTGTACTGTAAGCAACTACACACAGTTGGTCATGGTTCTGTACTGTAAGCAAGTACATACAGTTGGTCATGGTTCTGTACTGTCAACCTCTCTGACAAACAGCAAGCAACTACCAGCTTTCCCACTTGAGGTCAGGCCAACATTTGAACTCTGACCTAAGAGGTGGGAGGCGAGTGTCTTACCACTCTGTCACTGTTGCCCTTACGTTATTAAGGAGATACACAGGCATATTTTGGCAAAAGGATTTACTGGCAAAAGATACACAGTTTAAAGTTATTATTTCATAATATTTTACTCTTTGAACTTTTCAAAGAAATACTGATTTCTGAGATTTTTTTTTCAGATTTTTCCAAAATAAGATTAATTCTAAGAAAGGTAATATATGTGAGTCCAGATGTTAGTTACCCAAATAGCCGAACCAAAAGGAACTTTAGGAAAAAGAGTTAATCAATGCTATGAACCCAGTAATATCAGAAACAATGCTAGTTAAAAAAAAACCTGAAAACCATCAAGATATCAAAGTAATTCAATCAGACGGATAAGTGGGTACATTTTGTGGTTAACATGCACGGTGGTTTTCAATGTATTTAGAAAAACAATGTAAAAAATGGGAGTTTCCTTACACATGTCTATAATGCCATAATATCTGCCCTTAACAACACCTCTGTTGTTTTAATTGTGGTTTTATTTTATCAGCAAGAGCCAAACAGACTTGATCCCATCTGATAGTAATTGCACTCAAGTAATATTAGCATCACATAGGTTAAAAAAATGGAGAAGAAAACCACCAAATATAATAAAATAGTGGATTTTCTACGGTGTGAAAACTTGTCCCTGCATGGCATATGTTGAAGGGATTATCTGTCTGAAAGTATTTACATCCTTGACGTTGATTGGGAGGGGAATCCATCATAAATGCTAGTCCCACAATGCTTAGCTGTCTCTCTAAGTGCATTTTCGCTTATGGACATCATCCACATGCGCGTGCGTGATGTAGATTGGTGATGACTAAAAGCAACTATACCCTTTTTCCGTACACAGTCAAGTAAACCCCTGTAAATATCCCCTCACACATCCATCGTTTTCCTGGGTAATCCCTGAAAAGTGTAAAACAACCCACGAAGAAAATATAATCATTTACAGAATCTAGGTATATACCTTTACCAGCAGATCACCACTACATATAAGGGGCTTAATCTGCCATGCAACTTTTGTGAGGGTTGTCATAAATAGGAGTAATTAGACGTTATTAAGTAATGCACCCAAAGAGACACACATGCTTTTGAGTGAGGGGGGCGGGGGCAGAAAAGCTTGGTTTGTGGTTTTTATAGTCTTCAGACAGAGAGAATGAGAGATAGGTGAAGGTAGAAAAAAAACAGAGGAAAAAAAGGGGGCAGTCTCTTTCTTTAGTGTTCTCGCATCGGCCACTCACAAGGTGAAAGGTCCCATAAATAAGATATATAACCATGTAAATGGCTGCAGAAAAGACTCATTCATGGGAAAGCCAAAGGATATATAGAGAGGAACAAACTTGTGTTGTGTGTCTAGATCATGTAAGTGTATTTATGTGTAAAATGTTCTCGAGTTTAGCTATCAAGTAGAGAGAGGGGAGTCCCTAAAACAGAGAGTGAAAATAATTATACATACATATGTATATAGTTTTAGATAGAGAGTTTATAGATAATATATCAATGTCAGTCGGTGGATGTGTTCAATTGTATGGAGGAAGACATATGTGTGTCTCTCACTTGATCACTTGATTTGATCACTTTATTGAAATATCAAGAGGTGATTAGAACATGCATGCATAAACTAGGAGAAAAGAGGGAAAATCGAAAGGAGCTGTTGAGCCCAAAAAAGGATATTTTGAGGGGCTTTTTTCGACAAAACTTTATCATTTGTAAGATATTATTATATAAAAAAGAACTTGTTTCATTGCAGTTGGATAATGTGTGAAAACTATAAGGCAATGCTTTGATGGGATCTGCAAAAGTGAAAGTGTTTCTTAGTGTAGTATATGGGTGCATCAGAGATACTGCGACAGAAACAATAACAGACACATACAAGATGGTGTGATGTAATTGTGATGTAATAACCCAAACTGTACATTTGTGGTGTGTAATGAGAAATTGATGATTTTAAGTTCAAATGTACCACAAATTTCTTGGTTTACACGAATGTTTTATTTCCTTGTCTTTTGTTGGTGCTTTTTCCAAAACTGGATACTGATTTTGGTCAATATACACTATGAGAGGGGATGACTGGAACTTGCTGGTAAGTAATAATATTACTTTATACTAGAGTAAAGTATGTGAAGTTTGCTACAATATTTGAATTTCACCACTTAGGAAATACTATTTTAAAAGTCAAAAGACAGAAATCATCAAATTGAGTGCTAAAGTTGCACCAGGCGAGAACAGTTGGTACTAGAATCACAAATGAGTAAAGAACTTCCTGAAAGTCAAGGAAGTAGAAAGGGGGTTTCACCCACTGGCCATTTGAGATACTGTGGCAAATTTTACCCTTCTTATTGTACTCAAACAAGTGTAGTTGAATCGCTTTGAATTTCAGCATTTTTTTTACACAATTATTGTTTAGGGGTGCAATGTTGCCCTGACATAATATGCAAGTGAAAATTGATAGATTAAAAAAACGAACTTTTGGGAACATAGATTATTATAATTTTCTTAACTATTATTGAAATATTATTAAAATATTTTCTACCTCAGAGGTCCACTTACAGTATGACCATAGAATTACTCCAACAATCTATAATTTTAACCACATCATTTTAACAAGTTTACGAAATAGCAAATACCATTCTACATTCGTGTAGAGTATATAACTTTCTATATCTCTATAGTCAATAGTCATGGATAACTGTTTCACTTGATTATATAACAACTGTGCAAAATAGAACAAGTTGTATTCAACTGATGGAGACCTTACTACGAGAATCACCAGAATTTCTAAATGTATCAGTCTTTGTGTGATTGCAGACCTACCAGAAATAAACATGTGTTGTGTTTCTTCAGGTTAACCTGATAGATCAGGGTTTAATACTGTCGTTTAGATAAAGAAATGGAGGAATTCGGTTGAAAAGAGTAGTTTCCAATGCTCAGTAAAAGTAACTAATATTGTGTAAAACATAAGTTTATCTTTGAAATAATATATACATTTAGAATATCCTACATGCAACAGTAATTAAAATAACTTAATCAGCAGTAATTGAGTTTAACATTAATACCCAAGGGAAACAATCCCTTGAAATAAATTGAAGAATAAGACAATTAATTTACTAATGAACAATAATTTTGGATAGTCAATTGGAACAATCCCTCATCAGACAAGTACATCTACAGGCTCAGAAAAGTCTTAAAATCTATTATGATTTGCAGGTAGTAATCTAAAATACATCTTCACGAGGATTAATTTAAATTTTATGACTCGCTAGTAATATCAGCTGGAAATTAAATTTATCTGCACTTTTCTCTCAATGAAATGACGGAATACTATCATTTCAGGAATACTTCAAATTGAGGTTTGGCAAAAAAACTTCCCACAAAATATCTATAATCAGATATTAGTGTTAGAAGTTTCTCACTTTAACGGCCCAGTGCGATGTATATCTTTATAAAGTCAGTATTTTTAATATGCAGCTACAATTTCCCCAAAGGGACATACATGTACTTTCAAATAGCAAAACTAACTATAATGTAGCCTGGGAATTTAGATTTAATGGAATGTATCATTTCTGTAATTTGACTTAATGATGACTCAAAAGTAATTCACTCTATAAGAAAGACACACTGTTAATAAGAATGTTATTGACTCCTTGTTCAGTATCACTTTAGTTAAAAAAATTAGTGTTTTGCAAAATAGCTGCAAACAATCTTATAGTAACGCATTACGATGACAACAACCCCATGTTGTAGCTTGTTGGTAATCTGCAAGAGAGGAAAAAAATCAGCCAGTAACAATAAGAGACGTCTGTGTTATGTAGTGGTGGTATAGTATTACTCAATTATGTCAATGATTTATTTGACATCATTACGAACCAATTAAAACTGTACTCATTCTGCAATACAGAAGCTCAAGATGATAAAACCTAGCCTATAAAAAGACAGCAAGGAATTTCTACACAAAACACAGACTTAACTTCAGCTTGACAACATAATTGTAAAATGTTAAAATGACTCATCCCTTTACACATAAAACTGAATTCTCAAAAAAACATTAGAGTTTAATTTTGATGAAACTGTGGTGCATGGTATGCGTGCCTGATAAATATTAAAGTATTGTCTAAAATTTCTGAGAACACGAATAAAACTTGGAAGTAATAACTAAAACCATTTCTTGTCATTCTGTTGACTTGATGTAAGAGTTGAAGAATACGATTGGAAAATAACAGAAGAATCTCTGAAGTTATGACAGGAGTTTAGTACCCGGCCATATGTGTGAGAGTTTCTACTGCCTGTGGGGAAAAAAAAGCCTTTTATGCTCAACAATTTATCAAATTTCGCAGTAATTTTAAACAGAGGGCATTTATTATGTTGAGAAAAGATTTCAATTTATGAATGCAGGTACTGTTGAATTAATTTCAGTGCTGTTATTTATATAGAGAATATACATATGTAAATGTCGTGACAGCATTTAAAATCTAACAGAATTTTACACAAAAAAAACACCTTTTTCTTTTTTACACATTTTCACGCTCTTGTCAGCACTTACACTTTCACTTGGAGGTTCTCTCTACAGAAATTACAATCCTGATTTCAATAGCTTTGATTTCAACTTAATAAATTAAACACCAGACTTTTTTGGTACAAGTGCAGTTGCATTACAAATGTGAGTTTTCATTTAACTTCACTGCTTTTTATTCCAGAATATATAAAATATAAAAGGGGTAGACAGTCTAAGATAAGTTCTAGTCAATTTCTAAGCTTGATGAAATTAAAAAAAAACGGTAGTAGATTTTGGTGGAAAACAACATAAGATTTGTATCAACGCTCTTGACCCATCTTTATTCTTCTCAATGTAGAGTAATCATACTTAAATTCCTATAAAACATATATATCTCAAAATAAGCTTTGGGGACCCAGACCTAAAAGAAGTGAAGCAGTATCCCTGATCTCAATAAATTATAAAACATTATGACCACATCTGAATAACCCAGGAATGTAGCCTTTGTCAAGGATATGATGTAGTATGTCTTCAAGAGAACCTTAGTTGGTGTTAGAAAAGTTTCCCGAGCGCAGAATTGTAGCTGATAAACAATATAACAAAAAGAATCGGGCAGTCAGAATTACTAGGGTAAATTGGAACAAAACAAATCAATAATAAACTAGGTGGTTAATAATAAATTTTAGCTTAAATCATTCCTAAGTTTAGTTATCCTAAGTTGGGCTAATATGTTCTAGCCCATCTTAAGATAGGCTACCCAACTTAGGATCCTAAGTTGGGCTATAGCCCATCTTAAGATGGGCTGACTCCTAAGTTGGGCTCCAACATATACATAGAATGTATCAGTCTCAGGGTTATTTAGGGTACTAGTGGTCAGTGTGTGGCATAAAAAGACAAGACAAAAATCCAACACTTGACTGAAGCCTCTCTTACATCCCATGGTTATAGAGAAAAGCCGGCAGGTTTGCAAGGCACACTTAAGGTACACTTGCAATTTTGTAACAGAATTTCAAGGTCGCACAGACCCCACAATGAAAATTGACATGCACATTTTTTCTGCGTGCACGCAGCATGGCTATACGCGCATACATTTCTCAAGGGTAACTTACGAGAGACTTGCGCAGGTGCATTTCCCTTGCAAGTGTTGTAAGATCTCCCTATTCACTTGCAGGGTTTGCATGTGTCGTATCATACACCCACGTGCACCTTGCATTCGTATTAACCCACTGCGGTACCTGTAGCTAGTTGCAGTCTGTTCTTTGATGTTCAAGTACTGACACTATTGTCAGAAAAATATTCCTTGTTTGCACCTGCAAATCTCTGCTACCCCACTACCAGGCTCAGTTAATATTTTTCAACAATATTTGCAGCACTCTTACGTGTGTATACACGTAAGATGGAATGTAAGAGAAGCTTGATTGTTACTGTTTTATAGCAATTTCAAAATGGTGACATGAGTTTCAACACATTGTAAAAATACCATATTATGACTGATATTTGAGGGATTGAAGGAAAACAATACACAATACTTGATCAAGGTCCTACAGAGCCTTGCTTAAGGCTCTAATTGGTACCATATCTTTTTCAAACGTGTACACATATATGTGATATTCATAAAGCACTCGTACATGTTAGGATATGTAAGATAATCAGAGATGATTCTGTAAATGTAAAAGCCAGGATATGTAAGAGTGCATTATAAAATCGGAAACTTTATTATCTGAAATGAAAAGTATTACCTAATTCCAAAGTTTTTTAGCATGGCTTGGTACTGCACTGAAAACTTACTGGCACTGACACAAGCATTTTGCCAGAGAGTTTCTTACTTCCAGATGACGACAATGATTTGAATCTGACATAAGTAGAGAGTGGTGTCCATTGTGCAACGGTGGCTCCCAACAATTAATATAAACAGTGATTGTAGGGTGATGGCATTTGACCGTATGGAATCTGTTACTGTCTATGTTTCTCCTAGCCTTGCTGAAGGCTCAAGTTTCTTTGCAGTTAGGGAAAGTTTTCAGTTCAGATAATGGGGTTTCAGTTTCTATAATGTACTCATACATGTACTGACTTTTACAGCAGCATACAGCTAAGAGAAATATCTGATACAGTTCTAGCTCTTAACATGTATGAGTGCTTTATGAATACCAAATATCTGTGTGCAAGTTTGAAAAGACGTCATACAGATTTGAGCCTTAAGCAACGCTATGTTTCTCCCTGATCTAAGTTATAGCCTCAGGCATGAAACCTTGTACAGTATCATGTATTACGATAAGTAAAGCTTTGGAGCTGTGGAAGAGACAGGTTTTTTGTCTCGTGATTTTGGTTCTTATCTTAGGACAGTTTTCTGCCTGATACCGCCCCTCATGGTTTCTAAAGGTATTGTGAAATGGTAACTGCAGAATATGACTGACAAATTAAATATTGCAGGAGAAAAAGAAATGTCAGGCTTTGGGAAGAATGATTTATTTTCCATATTTTCTGTCACTATGATAACTCTAGTTTCCGCTAGGCTATTGTGATCATTGTCACCAGTCAAAGTGCCACAGGGACATTACAACAGGATTCTGCAATTATAAAGCATTCGGAAATTCCACATAGATATATCGTATTCCGGAGTCATAAAAGTTTGGTTTCAGTATCTGCCACTGTTTCCTAGTGGGTAACATACTCGCCTAGGAACACAGAGGACATGGGTTCAATCCCAGGTACAGGCAGATTCATAGTAGCTCGGATGACAACTTAAAATTATCATCCTCTGTCATTGGGTCCTATCACCAGTGGCAGGTTAAAGAACCTCAAGGACGTTGATAAATGGTCATCCTTGAGTCTCTGTCTTTCGTTAAGGGAATATTAGTAAGTTGACAGTTGGACTGTACTTGTAGAGTCGGATGGGTCATATAGTGCTTTGAGTGCTGTAGTACATGGCGATATTGCGCTGAGTATAAATACACAATACAATACAATATTTTCCAGCACCATCATAACTCTAGTTTCTGCTCGGATATTGTTATTTTTGCCACAGCAACATTACAACACGATACTGTAATTATAAAACATTGCAAATTGAACATGTATATTGTATCCTTGGAATCATAAAAGTGGCACTGAGCACAAGATGACTTTGACGATTTATCCCTTTTTGATTAAATATGAACCATATTTAATGGTTTAACTTAAGTTAGGCTTTGGACATGTTGGAAAGGTCTAACGGTCGAAGAGACCATAACGAAAAGAGTACAATTCTCAAAAGAGTAAAATGAAACCATATTATCACATGTTATTGGAACAAAATCCTTCTGGCCTGTTTGGCCAATGATTGCTTGGATCTTATGTCTTCAATGACGGGTTAACCTGTGTGGGACATTCTCATTGGCTGTCCTGCTCAATGTAATATAAGTGAAGCTGTACAAAGGACACAAATTGGATCTTATCAAAATTTAAAGAGAACAGACTTAAGTTTTTTATACTATCTCTTATACCTCCGGCAGTTTGTTGCTTGGCAAATTAGCACATCCAGAACATAAAGTCTTTATGCATTCTTATGTCTTAAAAGTGGGGATTTCTTGTTGATTGGAAAATGCTTTGACATTATTTTTGTTATTTCAACGTATTGCACACAAACAGCAGCCAACCTGCTAACCTTGTTGAAAGGGGTCTTTTTAAGGAGAGGCATCTGAAAGCCAACATCACACAGCCACAAAAAGTTTGCATTTATTTGCAAAAAAATTGCAATGCACTTGCAACCCTGTGTACAAAATTTTAGAGTTTTAATCATGCCCCACTACCTACTTTTAACAACTTATTGCTTTTAACTACAATCTCTCAGTGATTCATTCCAGCAGCCTTTACCTTGGGAAAATGCCTCTAAGTTCCCCTCCACCCCAATTAACTAATATTGGCTGACCCTGTCTTGTTTCTCAGGTGAATGGCAAAAGGTGTTCCAAATCTTTAGGTCACAGGACACAGTATCTAGTTTCAGAAATATCATATGAAGACCTATATCTCTTCAGTAAAGCATATATCTCCACTCTCTAGTCACGAACTGGTCCATATTTCGGTGAAGACCCATTGGAATAAGAGAGGCCCTCATTGGCCTAGTGGATAAACAGGTTGGGCATCTAATCAATGGCTGTCAATTCGGTGTGGGTTCGACTCCCCACAAGTGAAAATGCTGAGGACCTGTACCAATATGACCCTGGCTGTTGAATGGGGCCTAAAACCCTAATTTTGATCTTTGACCTTTGGTTGAATAACGACTTCCCCATATCTGCTATCTAGTGCTTCAGAGGCTGTTTTTTCATCAATTCAGCACATTATAAATACAATTGATGTTATTTATTATCACTGCTACCATTGTTGCTGCTGCTACGACTGCTACTAGTACTACTACCAGCAGGTCTGGTATATTGTCCACAAAGTTTTGTCAGGAGTTATGTGTGATTTGATAACCACGATCACAGAGGTGACAAACCAATAGGCCACTGAGGTCTGTTGAAACTATTTTCAAGACACAGATGACTCTAATTTAGCTTATACTGGTTCCCATTGTCCATAAAATTAGTTCAGACAGTTCAAGCTTTCTCCCTTGTGGACATAGCTCGTATCTCTGGCATTATGGCTAATTCCTTCTTTTATGACATTACCAGAACAGAGAGATTTCCTCCTTTGATATATTTTTTGTTTAGCCTCATTTTTTTTGCTCCGCTATCTATCTACATATCTCGTAGTTACAGGCCAACTTTGAAATAAACTAAAAGAAAAAATTCTTGATGTGACAGGGTTATAGGGACAAAGAAAAAAGATCATTATGTCTCCTGTGAAGTGAATTAATCTTAGTGGCATCAAGTGTGACGTCAGTACTGTACTTCATGTGATTCTAGTCACGTGATGATATAGCATTGTGGGGGGAGTAGAAACTCTTTCATTTATTTTGAAACATCTGTTAACTGTAACACAAACCTGTCCTTTCGAAATTATGGTTATTTAAACTACACATGACTGAAGAGCACTCGGGGAGTGCCTACTTCCGCCAAGGAACATCAAAATAAGTAAGTATAAGTAAGTGCAAATATTCTGTATTATTTTTGTCTCCAGAAAGTGATCTAGATCACTCTCAAAATTTAATGGGATCCAAGTTGGCCATGACCCATTTTCTGATTTTTTTTCATGAAATTCCAACCTGTAGTAACTACATAATCTTGCTAACAAACAAATAAACGTGCAAACGGTAGTGGAAATAATACCTCCTAGGTATAGGTTATTGAGAGTTTGTGTAAATTTCAAATTATCCGAACCCATAAACACTGATACTAGAAATCTGTATGCACTGAAGCGAGTTTTTTTTTTCAAAAATAACATACTGTACACACACAGGAACAAAAAAGACCAAAAAAAATATTGTGCACAGAAATGGTATAAAAATAGAAAGGAAATAAAACATTTCTGCAGGCCAACCTGGGAAATCTTTCTGAGCGTATGCAATGTGCAAAATGTGTTTGGAGACACAAAAACTATAAAAAGGAAGTAAAACTGTCTTATTGATGTTATCATCACTAACCAATCACTCCTACAGATGATGACTGGAAAGGAAAGGGGGGGGGGGGGGTGAACAAAAAAATACACTCCCCACAGAAAAATTAGACACCCAGTCTGTTTTTAATGGGGAAGAAAGTGGTGTTTGGGGTTTTGATAAATGACTCTGCCTTGTGTAACACTCGTCCCTTTCTCTTTGTGTAAAAATAGTTGTTTTTTTTTTTTGTTTTTTTTGGGGGGGGGGGGGGGGGGATTACATTGTTGTATTTTAGCAATGAGAAAATTTCCTATCCCATCCTTTTCAAAGCTGTTTTCTTCCTTGTGTTAAAACTCATATAGCAACCTTGCATGCAGAATAAAAAACGAAGTTTAAACAAATGATAGACATTCAATGGTAATACAGGTACAACAATAAATGTCCTTAAAGAACAAATGTATGTCCTCTAGTGGACGAATTTAGAAATTTTTAATTTTCATATTTTTCCATTCAGTTTTCTTCCTTGTGTAATTTTAAGCTTGTTTAGCAAACATACATATATAAAACAAGAAATGTAATTTATAAGTTAAACAAATAATGGACATTTAATGTCAATACAGGTTCAATAATTGCCCTTAAAAATATATCCTCTTTTGGATAAATTCAAAAATTTTCAGTTTTCGTACTGTTCCATTCAGCTTTATTTCCTTGTGTTAAAGTTCATATAGCAATCTTTACAAAAACAGCATGATAAATTTATTATATAAACTTCAACAAGTGGTGATTTAATTTTCAACTACAGGCACTGGAACTAGTGCTGTGAGATCTTTTAGGAGGTTGGGTTTGATGTTTGGAATTTGTACAAACCAGCGAACTTCGAAACAATGTCTTCAAAACCATTAAAAATGTAACATAAAATCTCGTCACTTTGTTTAAAATATATTAAAATATAAAATCCATGTATATTCAAGCATCCCACAAGGGACCCTTGTTTGTATTTATGGGAGAGAGTGTGGGTCCTCGGGTTCCCACATTTTCTATTGCTTGTAGCTCGGCAACCACTGGGCAGATTCTCTTCAAATTTAGCACATGTATGCAGTAGCCCTGGGAAAATTTTTTGAATATGGTGTCGTGATATTTCAACCAATCAGAGAAGTCACATGACCAAAAACATGTTTTTCAAAGGGGTGTGCTTGTCCAGATGATAACTTAAAAAGCGCTTCACCTATTCACATGGAATTTGTTATATAGATGTCTGGAAATCAGTAACTTTTGGAAGTGATCCAATACAAAATGATTGACTTATTAATGATTAACTAAACATCACGATTTTTCTTAGCACTGAAAATGAAAAATCTTTAATATCTCAGAAACGGTCCAAGATAGAATGATTTTGATGAAATTTTTTACCCACAGGGTAACTGCAGAGTTTACTGGCGACTTTTCCCAAAAAATTGGGGGTCACGGTGGCAGAGTGGTATCACTCTTGCCTCCCACCTCTGAGGCCGGGCTTCAGTTCCAGGCACGGCCTCAAGTGGGAAAGCTGGTAGTTGCTTGCCGTTGGTCGGCAGTTTACAGTGCAGATCCCTGATGAACTCTATATACTGGTTTCCTCTGCCCTTCCGACTACCCGTCGTGATATGACCTGTACAGTGTTGAAAGCGACGTAAAACACCTAATAAGTAAATATCCCCAAAATGGTTTTCCCGCCATTTTTAGCAGCCATCTTGAATTTCTGTGTAAAACGCAAAAAATTTACACATTCATCTATGAAACCTTGCATTTTGTCATAAATGGAAAAACATATTAAACACAGGGAGATGGTCATTTCTACAAAATCGTTAATACTCATTGGGACGCTTGCCTTTTTCTCTTGCGAAGCAATACTCTAGTTTGAATTAATTTGATCATATCTTCATTAAAACACAGGTTTTATAGATGAGCAAAAATAGCATCCATTGGGGTGTGGTGTGATCTCAGTGATTTCTTAAGCGTTTTGCAAAGTCCGAATTTCAAATGTTTGAACCGAACTTTGAATTCGGCCCAGTATTTGAGTGAACTATTGAACTTCTAAGAATATCGTTGCAGCACTAACCAGCAACTTATTATATATAAGCAGAGACTACTGGGATTCAGCTTGTCAAATTTCCAAGCAACAAACACTTGTTCATGCAGCAGTGATTTCTAATACTCTTTTTGAAATGATACGCTTGTCATTTGTCCGTTGGTTAGATCCAGGAACCCATGAATGCATCCACATATTTAGATCTGCAACCCGATATAGCAACCCTAAAAGTTTATAACACAAATATAAATTCATAAGAAATGATGAAAATATGAAGAAAACTTCTGATGCAGTAGACTTATTTTTTTTTGGTATGATGAACACCAGTTACAAACCTAACAGATAAGCCAAATGTCAATAGAACAGCTGATTAATGAATCAAATGAAGAAAAAAAATCATTGCATATATGTAGAAAGAGGGAGTGTTTCTGTATCACCTAGGAACGACCATTTGATGGAGATCAGAAACACTATTTAACCTCTGCAGATCAGTCAAAAGAACCTGTTGACATAAGAACAGACCAATAAGTGCAGACAGTTTCCAAATAAATACCAAAGACCTCAACTATGTCTTGGGTGAAGAGTTAGTTCATCTGATAGCATGTACTTGGCTACATCTGTAGCCTTGCTTAATTCCCTTTATATTTAGAAATTAATCAGTTTAAGGTTATTGGGTATATACTAAGTCTGATTGTCATGGAAACTTCACAGAATATTGTAGGATTTCCTGTTGAAACTAGCGTTTCACACAGGTAATGGAGCTAGGTACATACAGACTATTGTGGCAAATTTATAGCAGTTATAAGTATGTAAATGTAAAAAATATATAATAAATGTTGTCTGATTGGGGTCTTGTTTGGTTAAACAACACATTAAAAGGCCATATGACAAAACCTGTTACCTAAACTGTGTGACATCAAAGAATGGAATGAGACCAGCATACAATGACTGTTTCATCTGATGAGCAAGAATTATAATGCTGATTAATGCCATTTCAAGGCTGAGTTTAAGAAACACACTTTGTCATTCATTTGTTGTCCAACATTTAATCTTGTTTTATTACAAAGCTTTATTATAAAGTATCCGACAAAAATGTACACCATTTGGTTTTAAATTTTGCTTGGATGCCATAAATTTGTAATCAAGGGTAGTAGTGTGTGGTCATTAGAAGCATCCAATCATGTTTCACCTACTCCTCAAAATTACCGTTTCATAAAACTGAACGAGTATAGTAATTTCCATGATTTTATTATAAAACCAGGGACCGGGACATGTAATTGGATATCCTTGGTCATAATTTTATATTTTATACTGCAATTCATTCCATATTGTAGATATTTTATGATAAAGTTATCTGAATATATTGGAAGGTATAGGACACCATTATTACCTGATTGGTTGTGTCCCAGATGTTTTTGGTCTAAGTAAACTCATAATCTGGGTAGTTATGTTGGGGGTTCTAAGAGTAGATACCACTTCACCTATATGTTGTACTTACATTCTGGTTTTACACAAAGCCAAACCTAAACATAAACCCAGACAGAATCTACCGAACAGTAGAAATAATGAATTTACATAATTGCGCTGGTTCTTCTGATCTACAATCTGTAGGCAATGCATGAAGCCATTTCATGGTCTGTATGCAAAAGGAAGGCAATTTTAGTTTGTCTTCAATGTTTTTATCAAAAGTAAAGTTTGGGTTGCAGGCACCAAAAACAAATCCTGAGTTTTTTTCACTCTGACCCTGGGTAACATTATATTCCTCCACTTACCTTTATTACCCACATCAATCACAAATATTATGTGCTGTCTGACCAATATATTGCCAGTTTTCACCACGGGGAGTACACAAAAAGTGGAGGCAAAAATATATATGCTGTGATGTGTTGTTGGTCATAAAACAGTGATGTGCAGATGGAAAGGGAAATTTCCTTCTATGTGAACTCTTCTCAGACCCAAACACCAATTCACAAAGGACTGGTGATCTTGAAATAAGGTTATTGCACTTCCATGTTTGCATTTCCATTAGATGGAAAAATGGACCAGACAGCATAGGATATAATATCACAAAGTAACTGACAGATATCCTGAAATGTGATTTACCTAAGTATTATATATTTGAATGGAGTATTTTGTAAAAAAAATCATCTTATACTGCACATTGTCTTAAAATCTCAACTGAGTTGCAGCTTGTTAAATAAATGAGGTTCTAAGTAATAGCACTTTCAGTTTAAGTATAACTTGTTGAAGAGTGAATTGTTAGGAGGGAGTCAAAGTGGTCCAGGGATGCAAGTGCAAAGATGTTAAATGGTCTTTGGAGAGGAAAATAGAAACACATAAAGAGGCAGAGTGTAAACATGAGGTTTGTCTACAGACACTGGTAATTTCTTGGTGAAAGAAATATTAGTGGAACATAGAGAAGCCATGGGAAATTTAGAGAAAATGGCAGAAAGAACTTTGAAACTGAACAATGGAAAGAGTGACATTTTTATAATTCTGAACAATGACCCTAGTACAAATGCTGAGGCTATCATTGAGGTTTGAACTCTTTGAGAACCTCTCGTCTTGTGTCTATTTTCAGTGAGAGTTATGCTGACATCAATGATAATTGGTCCTCATCAGTTTGTGTTTTCAAACAGAGATATTACATTATCTATAATAATTGATAATGCTATATTTATTCCCTGCTATCACGCTACTAGCTCATGTCATAGGCCATCATTGTATCCACTGGAGGCATCCGGTGGATACTTTGGTTCAGTGTTTGCTATGCTGCCGTCATGCATAGAGAGATTTTTGACATTAAAGCTCTCAGAGGTAAACTACACCGGGTAGCTTCACCAAATTAGTAGGATATCTTCATTGTGAGGTAAGCTTCTCTGGGACTAAAATTAGCCTCATTCTGAAAAACAAGATGGCCACCACAGGCATATCTTTGAAAATTATCTACCTTTTTCTACTGGCTGGTTTTCATAAGTAGAAGGTTGAATCTCTTCATAGTTGACATGTATAACATATATACATGTCATCTATAACCTTGTAGACATTTGACCTTGAAGATCCTCATTCTGTGCCATCCAATAAATGCAAAAGTACCCCACGTAGCGGACTTTGAAAGTGCTTACATCTCCCTCAATATTGGTCGTAGAGCTTTGCAATGTGAAACCAGAGTTTACCTTAGGCCCCTCCTTCAAGGTCAAATGAGGATCGCAAGTGCTTATAAGTCAGTTATTATTTGTCCTAGAAGCTTTCAATGTGAAACCAACATGTAGGAAATCATGGGCTGGGAATCTTCTCGTGTGGTCAGATTTGACCTTGGGCCCCTCCTTCATGGTCAAATGAGGACAGCCAAACTTAAAAGTGCTTATAACTGGCTTATTATTGATCCTAGAGGTTGGCAATGTGAAATCAACTTGTAGGATAACATGGGCTGGGAATCTTCTGATGTTGCCAGATTTGACCTTTGACCCTCCTTCAAGGTCAAACGATGGTTCACTGGCTTTGGTGAGTTGTCTTTCCGGTGGATACAAATTTGCATCAGTTGTCCAATACGTAGGTCTTGTTATTTTTGTTTTGGATGAATCCAAAGCTAGGGCAGGACAACCCCCCCCCCCCCCCCCCCCCACCCCCCATCTCCCACCTCTGGTTACACAAGAAGGAAATACATAATAATGATGGGTAAAATTATTTACAAATATTTAAAAGGTCAGCCTGCAAAATTCTGGTGAGCAGAAATAGTATTGTCCAGGTTTTCATAATCGAAACACGGCATTATATGTAACTGTGTCAGTGCTTAGACACTCTACTGTTTATATGTACCCAATATAGACAAATCCACAATAAAATGGATGGTAAGGTTATTGGGTGTACATCATGCATAGATATTATATATAACTTATCAAACAATCATAGTAAGTACATTATTGAACTGCAATTGTCAAAAAGATATGTCAATGTCATTCAGTGCAGGAAAACTAAGCAGCAAGTTATGCAGTTGCATGGGTTTATAGTACAGGTTCTAAAGAAATCCCACTCAAACTCTTCAAAGAGTTCCTCACTACCTACCACTCTTCAGCTTCTTAACACTGAACAGAAGAAAGTAATTTCTTTTTTCCAATAAAAAAGAAGTAATAGAAAGAAATTCTAACCTAGGTCTTAAAAACTGAAGTCTCTTCATTCATGCACCAAAACACTCTTACACAACAGCATAGTCTTTCCAAGGCTGACAAATTATACTTGTAATGTCACAAAATACTCGTTGGTGTTTTAAACTCTGAAATAAGAATTTGTACAAAATACAGGCATTTTCGTAGGCAAAATTCTAAGAATGAATAAAAACTTATAAGAATAAGATTTTTTTCTAAATTTTCATTAAAGTGCATTTTTTAAATAAAAATATTACCTTCATGTTGATCATCAACTAAAATACCTACGCTATCTATTTCCAGCATATCTGTTATATCAAATCTCCCATTATTATTTGAATTCTAAAAATTCCCATGAAGTTAAAAATTCTTATTCTTAAAAATTTTTCTTGAAATTTTTCTCAGAAAATGTTTTTTTCCTTAGAAAATTCTGAGAAATCAGAATAATAAACTTTTGGTGGATATTACCCAAATCTTGAAAGGCGATTTTATGTATTTATATGAGAATAGCAATACATTTATGATGTGGAAATGACGACGACTGGTTAGTGATTGATGAATTTTTTTCATCCCCAAGAACAAGCCATTTTGTATATCTTGTATGTCTTTGCTGAATATTTATTCAACATTTGATAGATGAAATTCAGGGCGATTATTGTATAAACATGACAGCAATTCATTTGTATGGATACACAGATATTGCAAACCAATCACTAACATGCATACTGAGGTTATCACATTATACTCTGAATAAAAATATCTACTATAACTGTTACTGATCCTCTGATCTATTTATAGTAATTATTTTCTTCACAGTGTAATAAATAATCTCTGTGGGCTTTTTTTATATAAATATCAGCAGGCTAATTCAAAACACTAAAAAGTGTTCATTTATCAAATGCAGTCTTTGTAACACTTGAAAATACGGATGTTTGGTTTTGATTGGTCATAAAGAAGTCTTTTATCAGTCAGTGTCAAGTAGGGTAAATAAGGAAATAAAGAGGCTATTGATAGCTGTTAAAGTGTACTTTCATTATTTTACCATTTTCATTACACTAGTAAATCAAGAATGAAAGTGAAAAAGATAAGAGAATCAGTGCTTTGATATAAAAATTCAAACTAAAATACCATTCTTAACATATAACCATCCATGTATTGGTGAAAGAGCAATCATTAATGTGGACTCCATCTGGATCTGACCCCCTATCCTCTTTAAGAGGGCCGAGCCACCAGTAGACCCCACCTTGTGTGAACATATGATCCAGATCCCATGTATAGTTTTTGAATTATGCATACTGACAAACAGGCTGACAGACCGTGGGGTAAGGGGTGGGGGTGGTGCAATGCTGATAAATTTAAAAGGTGGAAATGACATTTTGCTTATATATTATACCTGGCATCTGGACAGATTAGGAGGTTAGCAAGCAGCGTTCAGACACACTGTACAGTTAATTTGGGCGTTTGTTATTATTTCAGAAACATTTCCCCAGTGACTTTCCCAATTAGTGAAAACTGAGCGTTTATTGTTGTAATGTACGAAGAAATGCCAGGCCTTAAACATTTTAAGAATATGCAACTGATATTAATAAATTTAAAAAAAATACAATTGGGATTAACTGCATAAACGCCTAAAGAGTTAAAATTAATTGTGTATTATGGTAAAACTTTCATTACCTACACTTATGTACTGAACGGTATGTTAAGGCCAGGTCGGATTTGGGGTGGATTGTCAACATTTAAACTCAATAAATCAACTTTGTACTTATCGAGTTTAGACATAAATTAGCGGAGTTGAAAAGTCAATTTCTTGACTTCATAAGTCGCTTGATTGAGTTATTTATAAGTTTATTTATCGAGTTATGCAAGTCAATAAAGGTCACAAGATTATTTATTTAGTTTTAATGCTGACGATTCCCGAAAAAAATAATCTGACCCCAATAATGTTCCGTAAATACGATTTACAAATACAAAAAGTATGCCCAGGTTGATGTGTTTTTCAATGAAAAAATACAAACTCTCACTCTAATCATAAAAAAATCTGAAAGAAAAACACACAAAAACTAATTATCACAAATTTAATTATAATTATTTATCTTAGTGTTTTATATAGATGAATGTATATCCAATACACATATATGATATTTGTTTGCTGTATTTTTGCACTGCATGAGTAAAATTCTACCCAGAAAAAAATATTCATATGAAATTCACTAGAATTAAGTTTCATTAATGGCTGGTTTCTTCTTGAGATATTAATACAAATTTAAAATTTAACCTGGAATTAATTTTCACTATCCAAGTTCATTAGCTAAAATAGCTAAAATTAATGTACATTTTGTAAAATATATGTGAGGGCATTATGTAAAGTTATGCTCAGGATTCTACAATAGGCTGTAGATAGCACGGTTTTAAAATGGAAAAACTTCCACTATTGCTTATGAGTGCAATAATACATAATCCTTTGAAAAGTCATAGATCCTGATTTTTATTGCTGATCATTCCCAAAATTAAATTAGTTCTATGCTACAGCATATCTAACCTTGCTGAAGGCTCAAGTTTCTTTGCAGTTAGGGGAAATCTTCAGTTCAGATAATGGAGTTTAAGTTTACATAATGTACTCGTACATATACTGGCATTCCCATTAGCATACAGCTAAAACAGATAAGCTTACATCTCCTAAGATGTATGAGTGTTTTATGAATACCGAAAATGTGCGATCATGTTTAAAAAGATATCTTAAGAAAGGCTAGAGCATGCCCCACCTACTGAGACAATGTGTTATAAATCTATGCAGTAGTTGTTTGTTAATCTTACAACAAACAGATAAACAGAATCCAATGATCACGTGACCTCCTTCGCAAATAACACTCTTCATCTCATGTAATCTAAAGCGACAGAACATTGACAAACTGTAGGGTACTGGTTTCCTCTGCCCCCCAAAAAGTACAGGTATATGATATGACCTGTACAGTGTTGAAAGTGACACAAGTCCCCTAAGAAATAAGTAAATAAACCTAAAAATTAAACTGATAAATTAAAGACTAGTATGCACTCTACTAAGACCCCGCACTCTGTGTTCCTACATGAGGGTATCATGGGCCCAGTATATTTAATGGGGACAAAGATAAAGAAAATCCTTGATAACATTTCAATTCCTTATAAGGATACATCACTGATGTGCAGTCACTGAAATGGATATATAATTCAGATCTTGCTCTTGGTACATCTGTAAATTAGTCATCGTCATGACTAACAGGTTGTCAGTCTAAGAAGTGCAATGATTTTTGAATTAAACAAGCCCGAATGAAACACAACAATGCATGACGTTTCAGTACAGTACGAATGTATGAGAAATGCCATTGGCATAATCAGATGTTTACACACAAAAAAGTTGGACACATTTTGCTTCACAAACTTTTCCATTCCTTTCCCTTTGTAATATGAGTTAATTGCAGGGTGAAATTCAAGGGTGAAATAATAACAAAAGCGAAAGAAACTTGCAAAGCATGAAAACTTAAATTATTTGGAAAGAACAGGTTTTACAAATGTATACCTAATAACATTTCTTTTGGAAAATGTTATAATTGTCAAAAGTGCTTTCCATTGGATAGAAAACAAATCTTGATGAAGTCACATGACATTGTCTACCTAAAGTAGCAATTCCATATTCCTGACTTTGGTCCCAACCCTTGGCGATTTTGAGACTCCCAGATGCATTGGGATGTCTTTACAAATAAAATCTTATACGTTGTGAATATTTTAGTACTCTTGTAAATATTTCTGATTTTTCTATAAAAAAATTCATATCAGTTCATTTTCTTTCTTTAATTTTTTACAAAAGACCGACCATACAACCAGTAAGATCATCCTAAGAAACAGTTCCCCACACCATGGTTCATAAAAAGCACTTGTAACATCAAGTTACAATAATTACAATCACTTTTGGAGAGTATTTGGTGTATTTTTTTGACTAATTATCTCCTAAGATCCGATGAGATCAGTCACCTCAGCTTTGTGAGGAAGATTAATTATATCATGACAATTGTTAACAATATAGGTGGCAGGATTATAGAGACCAGTCATAACGTCAAAAAGAAAAGTTACAACTGAAAAGATAGACAGTATTTTGGACACTAAATAAACAGTTAATAAATATGTTAAATATTTTAGAAAGTTGTCCATTTTCACAACAACAAAGCTATTGACGTTCATGAGTGTAGTAGTACTGGTCGTAGAACTGACAAAATTGCACCCCTGATTTTGGTTGGGGGTGGGTGGGGGTGTATAAACCTGTGACAGGGTAGATATAACATATATCTAACGTTCTATAAATATGTAAAAGGTGCGTGGATCTATAAGTTTAATCATGTCACACCCTCTTTTATTAATCTGAAGACCTTGGTACTATTGACTCTAACTTCACAGAAATTTACCAGTAATGAGCACTCCTCCACCTTTGGTAAGTTATAAGGTACCTGTCTCTGAAAGATACATCTCCCTTGGCCTGTGGTCATTTGCCCCCTTTATCTTTTCCTGTACGTTCACAGTTTGTTCCCATTCCTGTATCATATAGCCTTTCTGTGATCCCTATTAAACTTTCATGGACACATGTTCAAAGTTCAGAGGTCAAAGTTTGACTTTTACCTTCCCTTCATCAGCAAAAATAAGGTCATCAGTGTATCATAATTGTTGTCATTTGAACTAGATTCAAATTCTGTCTTGAGACATGACAGATTCATAGATATATGTAAAATGGCAATACACGGAAGTAGATAATTCAATATTTTATTTAATTTGATCTTATTGTCTGAAGAAATAGCCATTATCTAATTTCTGTAAGTTTCTTCTCTTATGTTCGAGATAAAAATAACCAAAACATTGGAGGTATAAACAATCGTGGCTTAAATTGGCTTGCTAAATACATGGTTGTAATTTGTACATTTTTATAACCGTATCAGAATTTGACAAGTTTGAATTTTAGTAAATTTATAAACATAATTCGGACGCATAACCTAAGTTAAAAAGCAAAGCTTTGTAGGTTAAATCGGTTACTTCTGTTGGTGTAACTCTTTTAGGAGTTTAAAACAAGACTAGTGATTACCTAAATACTGGCCAGCACCCTCGGGTCAACAGACCCCTACCCTGTAAGTCAGTGCCTGGCTCTGACAAGCTTTCATGAGTTTTTGATGGCTTTCATTGGAGCGTCAAACCATCATTCATCTCCATAAAACAGCCGTGTTTTACGAGAGCCTTGGAGCGGTATGACAGCTTAGCCTTAACAAGTCTTAAAATGCAAGTTTTTTGACAGAATTTATTGTATCCACTGGAAGCATCTGGTGGATACTTTGGTTTAGCGTTTGCTACGCTGCTGCCGCCGCCACCACCACCACCGCATGTAGAGAGATTTTCGACGTTAACACCCTCAGAGGAAAACTACATCAGCTAGGTTCACCAAATTTGCAGGATATCTTCATTGCGGGGAAAGCTTCTCTGGGACTGAAATTAGCCTCATTCTGAAAAACTAGATGGCCGCCGCAGGCATTTCTTTGAAAATAATCTACATTTGTCCACTGACTGTTTCTCATAGGTAGAATGTTGAACCTCTTCCTAGGTAATATGTATGACAGACATATTTGTCCTCTACAACCTTGTAGACATTTAACCTTGAAGCTCTTAATTCAAGGTCATCCACAGAGTGCAGAAGTAACCCACATAGCAGGCTTTAAAAGTGCCTATATCTTCCTTAATATTGGTCCTAGAGGTTTGCAATGTGAAACTAACCTATAGGAAATCATGTGCTGTGAATCTTCTGATGTGATCGGATTTGACCTTGGACTCCTCCTTGAAGGTCAAATGAGGATAGCCAAACTTAAAAGTGCTTATATCTCGCTTATTATTGGTCCTAGAGGTTTGGGATGGTAAACCAACCTATAAGAAATCATGGACTGGGAATCTTGTGGTGTGGTCAGATTTGACCTTGGACCCCTCCTTCAAGGTCAAACGAGCATAGTCAAACTTAAAAGTGCTTATAACTCGCTTAATTGTGGTCTTAGAGGTTTGGGATGGTAAACCAACCTATGAGAAATCATGGGCTGGAAATCTTGTGGTGTGGTCGGATTTGACCTTGGTCCACCCCTTCAAGGTCAAACGAGCATACCCAAACTTAAAAGTTCTTATAACTCGCTTATTATTGGCCCTAGAGGTTTGGGATGGTAAAGCAACCTATAGGAAATCATGGGCTGGTAATCTTATGGTGACTCCTTGAAGGTCAAACGAGGATAGCCAAACTTAAAAGTGCTTATATCTCGCGTATTATTGGTCCTAGAGATTTGGGATGGTAAACCAACCAATAAGAAATCATGGGCTGGGAATCTTGTGGTGTGCTCGGAGTTGACCTTGGGCCCCTCCTTCAAGGTCAAACAATGGTTCACTGGCTTTGGTGATTTGTCTTTCCGTTGGATACAAATTTGCATCGGTTCTCCGATGCGTAGGTCTAATTTAAATTTGTGTTTGAAGTGGTTTTCAAAGCATTCGTTTTCATAGGTGAACGGCTAGTTGATAGAATGGCGGAAAGCACTAGTTACAAATCCATCTTTAAAACTGTTCCTATAATACAAAATGTACTAACGTTCACACTTCTCTCTACTCATTCAGAAGGAAGCTCAAAACCTATCCCTTTGCACTAGCATATCCACCCTAATTTCTGCTTTCCCTGGAATCTGTCCATTGCGTTGACTCTTGCTATGTCTCAGGTTTATAATTATAGTTTTCTGTTTTTTTCTGATTGGTGTGCCTAGAGTCTGTTTTTGATGGAGATTAGGCGCTGTAAATATACTATTAGAATTAGAATTAAAAGTGACTGTACTAGAATGTAGAAAAATAAGAGAAAAAGAATAGGACGATATAACAATACACAGCTGTTTTTGAATATCTAACCATTTTGGCAAAACTATTTGAAATTCTTCATTAAAAATTTTATACATGTAAAGCTGAAAGTAAACCTCTTTTTTATGTTGAAAGCCAGCAACCAATGGAAATACACATTATCATGGTTTATGGCATGCCACTGTGATGGAAAATATATGACAAATTTGTGCGTTTTTCTTTTTCCTTCAAGTTGCATTAAATTAAATATGTATATGTTCGGTTAAAAGAAATGTATCTTTATAGTTACATATTGCAATCGTATGAAAGCTACAACTTTCAAAATAAACAAGTGAAAACATGCACCTAAATAACTTTCAATAGCAGGGGGTAATTTATTGTGTCCTAGTGTAGCCTTATAAAGGCTAATACCAGGTTATAAAAGTTGGTTTTATTGCTTAGAATGGTGGGGCTATAAAAGTTAGAAAACTATTTTTTTCTCTTTGTAGCTCTAGTGTTGTTTAATCATCCCCTATAAAGGTGCTGTAACTTGGGGTGTAATGTTAGTTTATTTGTATAAATCTGTAGCCTTTTTTAGCAGATCGGTCAACCAAGGTGCATATCCCACAACACTGACTTAGGGATAAATACAGACCTTATCAGAATTAACATAGTTTAGCATAATAGTCCCTAGAATTTATTCATCCGAACTGTATATTGAAAAGCAGACTGTCTTATGAAAGATTAGACTTGCTTCAAGTCTTTGTATTTCTCATTCTATTAAATCTGACATACATGAAATCATTATGAACCCACTTGATGAGTAAAAAAAAGCTTTGTCAGCCCCACATTCTGGTGAAAAAGTCATTCAGTCCTCATATAATACCTTAGACAAAAGGACTTGATGAAAGTCTAATGAAAGATAAGCATACTATGTAGAGTCTGCTGTATGACAAACAACCACAGACACATGTAGCACGCATGTAGCACGCAGACTCTGCCACAGATATCTGCTATCAGAGGACATAGACGTTGCCATATGCTAATTTCAGGATAGTATAGTATGTAAAGACAGAGTCAGTACACACTTCACTGTGTGATATTACCAGAATAACACATAGTATGGTATTTCTCTTTTGATACAGAGACTTAGCATAAAGACTTTGCGATATAATATTATCAGAATGTTATAGTGTATTCGTTTTGATAGACTAAGTATAGACTTTACCACATGATATTATCAGAACAATGCACACTATAATAGTTTCCTTTTTGATAGATAATATATGGTATTATCAGTATTGTGTTTTTAGGATTTCTTTTGGAAAGACAGCCACAATATTAACTCAGCCATATGATGTTAGAGGACGAGTAGCTGATGTTGTATATCCTCTTTCTTCTGATAGTCAGTCTTAGTATATACAATATGTTAATAAAAAGTGTATAGTGAAGATTTTTTTTCTTTCTTATACATATAGAGCATACACAAGAATAGTACACAGTATGGTTTATACACTTATGAGAGGCAGAAATAAAAAATTGCTACACAGACTTATAAGGCTAGTATACAGGATCATCTCTTTTGACTGACTCAGTTTAACTTATTGTTTAACAGAGTAAAATAATTTTAATATACAGATTTTACACTATATACGCCGTGGGGAAGACTGATACTTAGAGAAAATTGGGGAGTTGTGTAGGCTTCCAGAGACATGGAATATAATAAAGGTATAATAAAATCTGGCCATTCACCGTACGAAGGTCATGCTTCAAATAAAGACAGAAAAGGAGGGAAATTGCCCAATGAGTTATTGGTAGAATAAAACACAGAAATGGGTGCCACAGTAGAGAGAACTAAAGCAATGGGCAACTGTGAAGTAGGATGGCTTTGTCAGCTAATCTATGTGTAAAATGTTGTAAAACTATGTACCATCGATTGGTTTGGGAACAAAAAGAAGACAAAAAAAATCCAAGGTTCAATTCAGGATGGGGGTGGAAGAAAATAGAACGTACCGACTGTAGCTTTACACTAGTTTATAGCCACAAATGACCCTCATTCAATTTCAGAGTTCAGGAGATCTATTTTTGCTGCCTGCAAACTAGGACATGTACATTGATCAAATACTTATAGGCGGGGTTATAAGCAGACTTATGGTGACATGAACTGACCATATAGACCATTTCTGACCAGATTCCGCACGTGTGCATTCATATCAAGTTTTTTTAGGTATATATCACTATATATCAAGTTTTTTTAGGTATATATCACTATGGTAAGTTGTGGAGGAAAACCTTTGTGAGATTCCGCAACTCCACAGGACAATGTCAAGTTTTCTGAGGTCCCGATTAAAACCTTTGTCCAGGGGCCGACACAATGAGGCTAGGGTGTCCCAGTGGTAACAATTTTGCCTCTCAACTCATGGGGTCAGAGTTGGCATCCCAGCCCAACTGTAAGTGAGAAAGCAGGTGACTATTTTCTGCTTGCCGGGGGTTGATAGTACAGAACCTTTACCAACTTTTATGCACTACTGGCTAGTGGCTGCCCATCATAACATAACCTGTGCAGAGGACTTAGACATTATGTAAAATACCAAATAAATATAAAAAAAATAAAATAAATAGAACCCCAGTATGTGGGCTTCTATGGTACTAATGCATGTTTGCACCAGCAAACACATGAAGAATATGTACATGAACATTTAGTATTTTTTATGAAATGCTAAATAGAACACAAGATTCAAGTATAAAAATTGTTAAAATGCTATTATATGCCTATTTCAGTTGACGAAAGTAGACCTTATCACTAGAAGTCACCTCTGTGTGGGTTCGGCAATATGGCAATGCTGAATGCCTGTCCCTGTATGACCCTGGCTGTTGAACTGGACGTAAAAACCACAAGTTTGACTTTGGCCCAGTTGTTAATCTCTTCTCTCCTTGATCAGGCACTATCTATAGAAAATATATCAGAAGCTCTATGCATTACTTTTTGAGTAATTGCAAATACAGACAAACAGACATGTCTACAGACAGGCAAATGAACGCACCCCAAAACATAACCTACTAGTGGAGGTAATGACAAAGACTGTCATGATGTTAAGATGTTGAAACAGTTAAAAGACAACAAGCCTAAAAGAACAAGCCAATATGCTTAATGAGTAATAAAAATAATAAAAAATAACTGCAATAATACTGACACACCCACCAGAAGACCAGATATTAACCACATTCACATCACCACATGCATTCTGAGAAACTTTCTGAACTAATCAGACGTTTTTGATCTATTAATTTTTATCACCTTAACAAATCGCTTTGTACCCCTTGGCCTTCAGCATGCTCTGTCTTTCTTGTGGAAAAAAACACCAAGAAGCAGACCAATTGTGAATGTGATGCCTAGCCTTGCACTAAAGCTCTCCAGCTTTTGATGTTTCTTCAAAATTTTTTGATTTAATATTTTCTTTCATGGTTTTAAATACCATTGTATGCGTACAGTTGAAAGGTACAAAGTTTTCAATGACAATCGAGATTTAAAGCAGCTATACATATAAAATACTGTGACTGTTGTATTGGTAAACATAAAAGTAAGGTTGGTAAAACAATGTTTAAGGTTGAATGTGGATCCATCTATTATTGGTAATAAATGGAATTCCATGTGAATTATTCGTCTCAAGTGAATACTAAAGGCGATACAATACAACTCCTGTATTACTCTTTATCTAGGAAGGATATGTATCTTATTGTGTTATTGTCAACAGGATAGACGCCTCTAACAACAAGCTAAAAATTCTGAATTATCATATATTTTAATACAATGTTAATACATTAAGAATTGAACAGAAACTTAAAATTGTTAAACTGATATGTTAAAGCATTATTTATTTGTGAGAGGGATTCATCGACACATAGGTTATAAAGTTTGGCAATTGATCAAGTGACCCTCCCATCTTGGGTCATGCATAAATATGTTTGGGTTGATTGCCTGTAGCGGGTATTAAGGGACGTAAAAACTAACTTTGACCACTAACTGTACATAAATGTATAGATATTGCCAGGAGAGCCTTGTGGAAAGATTAGTAAATGTGCAGTAAGTGGTCTGATACATCTGGTGAAAAAATCCATTCTCAGTTCAGTGTTCTAGACAAAGTCAAACCATCGCATCCCCTTATTTACCTTCAAAATAGTGAGGGGTGAGAACATTTCCATCTTCAAAATGAACAGGAATGTTAATCACCCCACATTAAGTGCTTTTTTGACCATTTCAAATATGCAGTGGTTTCAGGAAATGAAATAACACTTGCACAAGATATCACCTCAAGATTTCATTTTAACCTAGTAGAAGACCTTGTTTTGTCAAATTGGGTCCAATTATATATTTATAAAAAGTTATAAAGAATATGAATTGAAGGTATTAACAAATTCTGAGAAATACTAACTAGAGTTTCACACCTTTATGGCCATGCTTTGGAATGCAGTTCATGGCAAGTGGATGTCATATGCTTTAAATATCTGGGGCCGTATTCTACAACTTACATACAGTGACCTTATATCTAAATAAGGGAAGGTTTTTCACTTACATTTTTTCTTGCACTTTGTATTCATGAAACAAAAGTTAGGAATGTTCATTTTCATCATTTAGTAATACTTGAAATCTAAGTTAGAAATGATCTAAGTATTGTTGTGGAGTACGGCCCAGACCTTTGATACTTGATATGTTAACTTGGAATAACATTTTGGGAAACAGCAGAAATAAAACCACAGGTAGCTTCTTTTCCACTATATCGTAAATGGAATTCAAGACTTGTTTGAGTAAGAATGTATTTTTTTGCTGAAATGACTGGCATAATGTCCTGTTTTTATGCTCCATAGCACCTTCCTACCCACAACCCACGTAACCACACATACACTTTATTCAGATTAAGGTTGTACACAAACATACTCAATACACTATAGTGATGCAGGGAATGACTGGTTCAATGTTTACCTTCATCTTCTATGACACTCCCCAATAAATGCATTAAGTGCACAAAACAAAACAGAAAGGGGACTACAACTACATCTCCATTTGCAGTTCAAATATTATACTTAGATCCCGGATCTATGACCCAGGGGTGTTACTGGATTTGTCTGTCATGTACTTGTTGGCTATTTCTCTATTCTTTGATATCCTGCTCAACTCCATTCTTTTTTTCTGCCAACACATTGGTGAAAACCTCACTCTTTCCCATGGTGGAGACTTTCTAATCCTTCTAGATCTCTGATATCACTGAATCAGGAAGTCATTTTGGGACAAGGTGTAAAACGTATTAATTAAGTTTTAATATTCTGCACGGGCTGTTTTTGGTTTCCAAATTCAAAATAGGATCATGAGGTGGATGACAACAACAACAAACAAACAAAAAAAAAACATCCAATAAAACTAGAAATTGACAAAGACATATACAATTATAAGTTAAATCCCTTGCTTCATAAGCATTGTTATAATGAATTAACACCATGTCTTTTTGGCCCTTTTTTCTAGGCTTTATATTGACATCTGGCCTAAGCATTTGGACTCCTGGTTAGTATAAGTATTTTTCAGGACCCCTAAACTTCTCCATGACTAGCTTTAGCTTTACTGTATTGACAATATTTTTTGCTTTTATATGTAAAAACCCAATAACCATTCCCGCTTAAAGTCATTATACTAGTATTTATAGCACATATAACCATATCCAGTTACACATAAATCTTGATAACTCTGAGAGTGAGTAAAATAAAGTATAAAAATAAGTACAATTGGCAGTTTCTTGACAATACCAAAAACTAGTGAAACCTATAACTACACAAATCATTTACCTTGTGCCATCTTGCATTTTACAACACTTTCAACTTTATAAATGTGCTGTTATGGACTGAGCAGCTGTTGTTTTTGAACTGTGGCAATAAAAAATGTGTCAATTAACCCTGACTGTGTTATTTATAAAAAAAAAATCCACGTAGAAATTTAAGTTTGTTATGTTGCAATACAAGGATTTGGATTTTGCGATTCTTTTATTTTATTTATTTTGCTCTCAAAAGCTGGAAACATTAATATACTTATCTTTCCTGGGTCTAACATAACTATAAATGAACTTGTAGCTTCCCTATTATTGAAATATATCTCCTGTCAAATGTGTTACGGGAGGTCCTCAGTGGCCTAGTGATTAGCAAATTTGGCATCTAATCACAGGCTTTCCTGTCTGTGTGGGTTTGACTCCCACTAGTAGCAATGCTGAGGAATTGTTCTAATAAAACCCTGGCTGTTGAACGGGGTGTAAAACATTGACGTTGAGCTTTGACTTGGTATTATGGAGTTGTTCTCATCCTTATGACATTAGTTTTAGCAGATATCAAGAGTTGTATGATCCCAGTCTTGCAATATAAAGTGTAAATGTTGTATTGTATCTGGTAACCCATCCAGAGCATTGTCTACACACTGAATATAGTCACTAGATAATTATATCTAAGCAACTATATAAGCTTGAAACAATGAGGCTATTTAATAGATCTATAGGCTTTTCACTGATACAATCATTCTTCAATACTGATGTATAGAGCCTCATGTTACATGATGTTTTACTGCCTCTGTCATTCAGTACATATTTAATGGGGTCATATCCATTGAAATATTGCTTTTTTGTACATTTAGTTCTCTGTCTTTCCTGTAATTAAATCCATTTCATTCCCCCATTTAGGCTTATAAACCTCTGAATGACAAAATTCAAAAGTCACAAGTTGTTGTGAGACCACATTAGACCCCTCTCTCTAATAGCAAATCACGTGATATTTCAATTGTGATTTCACTGGTCATAAAACTTATTATTGAGGTCATTCAGGGCAGCTCTTTTGCAGGCTTCACATTAAAGTGATAAATTGGAGTGATTTTTTTTTGTTAAATTTTCATCATTGAACATTGGCTGCGGTTTCTCTGTGCACACTTGGTTGTTTTGTGACTGGAATATTCCTTGCCAGTTTAAGATCACTTTATTAAAATAGAACAATTGCATTTTTGGCCCTGATATAGTTGGTATTTCCAAAACCTAACACATGACAGACCAATCTTTGTTCAATGATGGGGCCAGATGAGTTGCTTATTAAACTGTATATACAAGCAATTGACTAAAATTATTTTCAACTAAGGCTGGCAAAAATACTAACCCAAAGTCGTTCAGAAGGATAAAAAAATAAAGTGTTGTGACTAACAAAGTGGATCCAAGTAATGATGTTACTTTTTGTGATGACCATTCACAGAGTTCAAATTTTTTTTGTCTCACATCAACACAGTCATGAATTGTCACTTAATTTAGTCTTGCAAAAACATGCTTTCGTATGTGTTCTTCAATTGATCAGATGGTTCTAGACAAATCGTGGTGGACAATAAATCACGACTAACCAAGAAAAGATTAATTGAAACTTTTGCAATTAAAACTACTGAGTCCTAGGAAATTCCACATATTGTATTTATCATAAGACAAACAGGTTTTGCTGTGGTTAAATCATGCAGTTTCGCAATGATATGAGTGACAATTGCAATACACGATGTTTGTGGGTAGACTGAATAATTGTGAACATTCTGACATGTCTGGAAAACCAAATTTAGCTTCAGAGATGATGATACTTTTATCTATGCTGAAGAGTCATAGATTAGTAAGCGAGGGGAATTTTCAGTTTGTGATAAAAAAACCAAAATATTATTTTCGTTAGTCTGTAATGAAGATGGAATATATACCTGGGAATATTTTGACAGTGACTATATTTTTGTTCTTTAAATTTCACTACCGATATGTTTTGAACATCTTATTTCAGTTGGCTGTGGATAAAGAAAGAAGACTTATGGAATAACATAATTGTGTAAGAGCTGACATCTTAGACTATATAGTTTATTTAGCTCTTGAAATAGATATAATAATATATAATCTAAGATGTATTTATATACAGATAATAGAAAAATGTTTATTTTAGAAAGAGGTTTTTCGTGTGACACAAAATTGCTACATGGGTTAAGATCTTGTGCAATAAAAAGCCAAGGGACAGAGAGAGAAAAAAGTAAGAGAGTTCTTGTTACAAACTGTTTGATGGCTGCATTTCAAAACCACTTAAAAGGTGAGTGATAATATAGAGAGCCCATGCTTCAAAGGGGCTTGCATGACAACTGCTGAAGTTGTCAATTTAGAAAGAATAAAAAAGGAAAGAATTTTTTATTTCAAATTTTCAAAACGATGCTTGTTTATCTCACTATTGATTTGGGGGCAATTTGGTAATTTCACCACCAAGTGCCTATAATCTAGAATACTTAAGCAATTTTTGTGAATTCAAAGGCAAGGAAAGAATAATTATAACTTAGACACCCTTTGGAAACATGATATCTTATGGAATGTGTCTCTGGAAAATAATTGGTTGCGAAATCAACAATTTATATAAGTTCAGTCTGAAGCTACTTATTACAGCTATATGCACCTATAAAATGTACACAAGAAAATGAGATCGCAAGAGATATTCTGTATAGATGAGTTTGACATTGAACTACATGTGTTCTGAACATGTTATGGGGTTGTATTAGACCGGCCTTCCAGGCTCTCTGAACCATTTTGCAAACATGAAATATTTTTGCTATAATGTACACTGTATCAGAGGCCTTTCTAGTCTGGGAAACTCTTCAGCTAGCCAAACTTAATAAATATATGAAAAATACTTATAAATACAAAGAGTTTGAGCCTATACTATAAATATAAACGCCTATGGCAAGGCTAGAGCTGTATATAATATGTGCTTTACTATAGCACAATTACAAAATACAACTGTAGGGGACCCGGTGGTACAGTGGGTAATACACTCATCTCCCAGAGATGAGGTTTGCAGTTCAAACCCTGGACTCTATGTGGAAAAGTTGGTAGTTACTTCCCCATGCCAGACAGCTTAGAGTGCATAATCTTGACCAACTAGCATGTGCTGGTTTCCTCTATCCTGGAAATTCTTCTATTGTGATATAACCTATACAATATGTTTTATTGCAATCTTTAGTCCAAATAAATAAAACACATAGCATACATACAACATAGACAGAAGTAATTGTTAGGATTTGCAGATCACATGACCAGAAAACCGGTCCAAAGTTACAGTGTCTATAAGAAATATTCAGTTTCTTGTCTCATATTTTTAGCTAATGATAGTTTGCAGTTACTCTCTCAGGAGTGAAAAGTAATAATCTATTTTTATATAACTTAAATAGTTTGGGCGGTATAAAGAGAAATAGCTAGTTAAATATTTAATATGCAGGTTTGTGTTGTTGGAAAGTCCTGGAATTATGTAACACCAGTCTTATTTTTGAGTGTTGCTGAATTGTGTGGACCCTGTTTTTCTGTCTTATTGGAGTGTTGTGTCATAATATAAATAATAGGTAGAATGACATAAGGGTAGAAAAAAAGGATTCATTTGCGTGTGAAATTAAGGAGGAAAAGTCCCCTGAAGTGACACATTTGACATGTAGTAGTTACTACTAATTTACAAAACAAACACGGATGAAAAAAGCCCTATTAAGATTTTAAAGGAGGTTTGTGAGTGGGGGGGTTGGGGGGATGGGGTGTAAATTTGAAAGGAAACTTGGAAAATGTTGTCACAAAATCCTGCCATCATTTGAGGGTGTGACGAAACATGCCTCTTATTATAAAGAGTGAAATGTCAGTTTTTGTTATTGTCATTATAACTACTGTACTGTGTCATGTTTTCTGTAGGTTATGATATCTAAATGTAGTCACATTAATTCAATTCAGAGTGTGTCTATGCAGTTTGAGATTAACAGGCCTAAAACTAAACCTCACTTCTTATAAGTTGATTTCTGCTGGAAGGAATCTGTAAATATAGTGAAAATCATTCATGTAGGGGATTAGGTGGTAGAGTGGGAAATACACTCACTTGCTGGGACCAAATGTTTGACACTTTCCTTACATGTTGAATTCAAAGGAATGATTCATTCGAAAAGAGCATACAATAAAATTTCTGGCTGAATATCTCAATACAATGTAATGTGAACCCACTCCCACCCGGTGGCACAATGGTAACACACTCACCTCCCACTACTGAGGTCGGCAGTTCAAACCTCAGACCTTATGTGGGACAGTTGGTAGCTGCTGACAGATGATCGGCAGTTTACAGTACAGAATCTTGACCAACTGTATGTACTGGTGTCCTCTGCCCACAAAACTATCCATCGTGATATGACCTAAACAGTGTTGAAAGCAACGTAAAACCCCAAATAAATAAAATAAATATATCCATCATTCCATAGTTACAGATTCGTAGTTATGTCAAGCAAATGTCATGCAGGGTGATTACTTCAATATTGAAAACATTGTCAATATAGATTATGATCGTTCCGCTCAGGAAAGGGACCAGGTGATTAAATTCTAAATTAAAACTCATCTTATTAATGTTTAATAATTCCTTTGAGGGATACAGAAATATACTTGCATAATAAAGATGACATTATTGATTGGAAATATTTGTAAATATATATACTAAATATTCCTTTACACTCTTTAAATATTAAAAATCCATTTCCAGAGACTGTCATAGACTATCATATTGAAAAAGGTCTAAATGACCCAGTTGGAGGGGGTGGTATTGTGGCATAGTTGTAATACACTCGCCTCTCATCTCCAAGATCGGAGTTTAAATCTGGGCTGAGATCTGAGAATCTTGGAGAGCTGGGAGTTGTTTGCTCTTCACCTGTGGTGTGCAATACAGAACCTTGACCCACTGCATGCATTGTTCTCTAGCATCCTTCTATGTAGTCACCCTATATGTAAATACATGAAGTTAATGGCCCGGTGGTCATGAAACTGGGCACATGATAACCCGTCTCTTCTATGGTCGACAGTTTGAATCTGGTTCTTGGCAACAAGTGGAAAATGCTGCATGGCTGTCTCTAATTTAATTCACCCTGTGGCAAAGCATTGGCAGTAAACACAATTACCTTCATTGTTCTCAGATTCCAGTCCCAAAATGTCAAAATTAAATCTAACTATATTAGTGGACATGGTATGGTCAAAATGGATATTCTTCACCAGATTATAATTACAATTAATGCCAGACTTGGTTATATATACCTAGCTGCATTCTTGTTTTGGCTATTGGTCTTGAAGGTGAAACTGATGGCTCTGGCTTCTTATAGGAATTGACTGTGTCTGGTATTACACAATATCATTCCAACTAACCATATAGATATGTAATAACAGATACAATCTAATGCTGAAGATACACAAGGAACAAATATGTAGATCATTGCTTATTATCATCATTGATTTTGATCAATCTGATACTAGATGTACGCAGCTGTTTACTACACTTTGTCAAATCTGATGCCAGGTACTATGACAGTAGACACATATAGTGTGGATTTTTAACATTCATGATACATTTGCAGTTGCTTTAAAGTATTGTCCCAGATTTGGTGATGCAAGATATGAATGGGTAATGCACTCTCAGCACCCACATGAGATCTAAAATAATAAGGGAAAAAATGCATAAACCAAGGGAAAATCAATCGATTTGTTCAACATCAAAGCCAGAAGTGACATGAATGAAAAGAGAGGTAGCAGTTATTCACTTGACAACTGAACAGTGTACAAACTCTTTGAAATCACGTTTTATGACATATATGCACCCATTGCCACTAGAACATAATACTTGGTTAGCTTACAATGCCATGATGTTGCTCCACTGACTGCACCAAATAAGCTGTATCATCTCTGGCAATGTGTCCACCTTCTAAAGTTCAGGTCGAAGAAACTGATTCTTGTAAATGTAGGTCAATTAAATGTTTTCCCCAGGGTTTATGGACAAAAAGCTTCTACACCAAGACAGCCTCTGTGTAGGAGGCATTGTAATATATTGGAGGCTTGCTAATTAGGAACATGTAGATGACATAGCTACTGGTTATATATCAGACTAAAAGTCATATAAAATGAAGTGCATCTGAGTAAGATGTTAGAACAGATGTGATACAATGTTATATCTGATCCTGATCTATATACGACCTGGATTTCGACATTTTTGTCTATTTTTACTATCAAAGAATCAGCTCTTGATGCCGTTTTGCACATATTTGCAAAACAGGTGAAAATCCTTGGCCAAATTAAATTGTACATTCATAGAATATATGTTGAACAAAAATATATTTTCTATTGCAGCCATCTTGCTTTAGAGAGCATTTTGACACACATTTTCCAGTTTACACTTATGACTTACAATGTTTTGGGTTTATGTACATAGCACATTCTAGGCTATCTACTGACAACCTAAAATAAAACAAAAGACAAAAGATTGAACTGCTTTTGTTCTTTCAGCAACGAAAAAAGACATAAACATTGACTGTTTATGTTTGTGTGCATAAATCACCGAGACTTCCATTTTTCACTTAGCTATATAATACCTAGAGCGAAAAAAAACCCAAGGAACTACTAAACTTCAATTCATATGTCTCACTCTCAGTTTAGTATTACTTTAGTGTAAAACAGGTGTTCTATATACTAGTTATCTGTATTCAGACTGCCAAGCAATGATTAACTTTTCACCTGAAACATCGGCTCAAGAAGAGTGACAAATCCCAGAGGGAAAATAGAGGAATCAGACAGCTTGCTGGTGACAGGTATTGGATTTCACTGAAACAATGTAAATTTTACACTGGATGAACTTTGTAGCCTTTCAAAGTCTCCGGCCATTACATTATTTATGTTGTGCATTAGATTTAATATATTTTATGTTACAATTGTTTTCCCAGATCTAACACATTACGATATATGAAACTAAGCAAGAGCTCTAGGAGAACGTATATTTCTGCCGACTGATGATTGCGCAGATAAACAAATCTTTCAAAATTCGTAAATTCAAGTGGTGAGCCTGATTACCAACAAAATCTACTCCTCCGTGTCCTGTGCCATTGTAGACATTTTATGAAAATTTATCAAAAGCCATCCATATTTTCTGAATTATTTTGAGAACAGACAAACAAGCATTCAGCCAAGTGGTAATCTTACCGCAATCTAGCACAGAATATAAAAAAATCATCATAGTGAAGTCAAAAGTTGGTCGTTCTCTATTCTGGCCAATTATAATGTTATAGGAAGAAAAGGAGAATCGTCACTGAAAAACGGTGGCGTAGAATGTGCCAACAAACTAACTAACTGACCAACAAAATCAATATTGCAAGATTTTGAAGTAACAAACAGACAAAAGCACGCTGCCAAGTTACATAACCTCTATCTCGCAGAAAAACAACATTATGAATTTTACTTTTTAGTGCAATGACATTCCCCAAGAGTACAACATCCCAAGACTGTTTTGAGAATTTTTTTTGAAGAATCCTGAGGGTAAAGAAACTGTACACATGGACTTAGAACTAGTGTCGTGTGCTTACATAAAGATACAGCATCCTTATGTCTAGAGCTATGTTTACATTGTCTTTCAGCATAAGTTAAGGCCCATGCACACTGTTCAGTGTGGTCATATCAACTTGTACCGGTATTTGATTTTTCCTTAACAAAATAGTCCTGGGCAATGGGAGACCCTACTGTCTGTAAAAATATGAGCCTGATCCAATATATAGTTCACTAGTTAAGCACAGAGACAAGCAACCATGTATGATTACAATACATTCACCCCTTCTCTTCAGAGGGCTAGGCTAATAGTAAATTCTTATTTGCATGATTTATTTATTTGGATTTTAAAGTCACTTTCAACACTGTTTAGGTCACATCTCGACAGGTAGCTTTATGGGCAGAGGAAACCAGTACATAAAGTTGGTCAAGGTGTTCAAGGTTCTGTACTGCAAATTGCCGACCATCGATTATCAACTACCAACTTTGCCACATAGGTAGGGTCCAGGGTTTGAACTGCACACCTCAGAGGTTGGAGGCGAGTGTAGCGTAGTCCCTCTTATTTGCATGAAATTGTACGGCTAAAACTTTTTTGTGTGCCCCAAAAAGGGCCTTAGAAAGACTAAATCTAGTGCAGCTACATCAAAACTGTGTCATTGGTATCAATGTAAGTTGGTGTCCATTATCTGATTACTGTTTTCTGCTTATATATATATATACTATGATGACGAAAATGGAACAGTTGTTTTAAATCTGTTACACCCACACCCACCTTCCTCTTTTGTTTCCAAGAATAGTTTTAAAAATACTGTCTATTTTTGTATTACACAGCTCATTGTAAATATGCTGAGGACTGAAATAAAATCAACCTCTACAGTACCCATTGCCCTGTTACATAATGCTAGCTTCTTCTATCATGAAAATATACCTGTAAAGTCAAATTGGTCAACAATCATGAGAATACCTGTAGAAATTAATTCCTGGAGAATTTTTTTTTATTAATCCCTGAGGTAGAAACTAAGCTTTCTTGAAAATTACTTTGGATGAATCTTCAGAAAATTTAAAAGATAGACAAATTTTTATTTGGGTCAAAATTTCACTAGTACAATAGTCATTTTAATGCATGTAAGCAATTGCAAAGGAAGAGGCTGCTGAAGAGGCCAACATGGTAACATAAAAGCATTAGCAACAACTATTGGATATAAAATCATGGTTTTTAGTTGATAAACCAAGTTTTTAGCACTTTGTATTATGGTTACTTGTTCTCCAGGGCAGAAACAAGGTAACTTGTAAAGGTAACTGTGTGTAATTATTTCCGCAGAATTCACTGCAACAACCTGCAAGATATTCCGTCTGTATTTTACTATTTTGTATTTTCTGTTCATTTTCTTCTCATAACATGTATAGTGTAAGAAGCTAAGAACAAAAGAGGAGTTAATTTCTACATTTGCCTGGTCTATGATTTTACTAGTGAGCCGTTATGGGAGCACTTGTGAAATGGCTATAATTACTTCAGGCCAGGCCTGTGTTTTAAAGTACTTGAGAGGTATGCTGTGCTATCAGATTACGTAATTATTAGGCTCCAGACAGTTTTAGCCAAAGGGGATTTTCTCCACTTCAGATGAAATTAACCCAACAACCTCAACCGGCCATCTGATCAAGAGGAGTGGTGAATGAGACACAGTTAAGTTGGTCTTACTGTTTACTAAAACTAGAAACTACAAAATTGGTGACAGGTGGCAAATAAGGTTATATTGATCATGAAATAATGTTTATTTTTTAAAAAAAAAATACAACAAGCAAGTCTCATGCCTTAAAAGCCTGTTTGGCATAAATGTAAAGGGCATACATTGAATGGGTTTGTTTGTTTGCTAAGTGGAAGGAGAAATTGCATGAATGCATGGCTATAATCTCCTTCTACCAATTTTCCAACTCCAATGCAAGTTTATATAACTATGGTGCTTTAGTTCAAATAGCTTTTCTGTTGCTTGATTGAGAAAATATTGAGTAGATCATAAAAAGGAACGGCTGTGTGTCAGTTAGTGCATGCATGTTTATGGCTGCAAAACAAGATTGACTTTTTGTTTTAGTGTTACTTTTTTTCGTAGAGTATCCACATTCTCATCAAAAGTGAGGTTTTGACAATATATCCAGGAAGAAACAAACTTTATCATTTCCAAGTCAAAGTTAAATCAGATGAAACTAAACGGAAAAAAAAAATTAATCTTATTTCTTATGAATATACAAAAAACATTGTATTTATGTTTTTCTTTGAGATATATATACATAGGAAAATATATCTTGTTGTATTATAATATGATGAGCAACCATGCAAGTTAAAGGCAAAAAATACAAAAGCAGTAAGAGAGTTTGTATAATCTTGTTTTATATCAAGGCTATGAATTAGTTCATCTTGGAAGATACGTTGACATTCTTGAAAACTGATGTGAAAAAATTGTAATTATGGTGTATGTGAAAAGTTTGTTTAGATTTGTTATAAAACTAAGTACTGAACATAATTTTTTTTTTTTTGGTGGGGGCAGATATGTTCCAAACCTTCTCCATTGTCTCCATTGATAAACTGTTGAACGCATCGATAGGCAGATGGTGTGCATTCAAGTTACAACTGCACAGGTTTCTGGTCGAGTTTTTGTGCGTGACATATCTTCTGCTTGCTTTTTTTTTTTTTGGTTAATCGTAGTAAAAATAAAATATAACAATAGACTGGAAAAAGGTAAAATAGAATACTTTAGCATAAGATACATGTCATTAATCACACATAGTTCAGAATATGCAATGCTTGAGTGAGAATAAGTTAAAAATTTCTAACATTATATATAAGCAACAATTTTTGAGAGACACAATGTTGACATTTATCAGTAATTTAAAATGTATACCATCTCCAAAAATAATCATTATCCGTTGAAAAACATTAAGATGGGTTTATGTGGTAAAGTTAGGACAACTTATGATGCTCAACCAACCATATTTGTTTGAGACTAATAAAGAAGCCTCACTGACCCACTGGACAAGAACGGTGTTAATCATTTTGTTTACTCAAAAATTATACTCACAAGCCCATAATTTATGAGCTGACTACAATAAATATGCTAGTCTGTTTGTAAAGGGCTTTTTTTGTACTAAAGCACTTTTGTCTAAAGTAGTTTTAAATAAATGCAGGTGACCCTTTAATAAAATACTCTCTCTCTCTCTCAATGTATATGTCGTATCAGAAAGTCCAATCCATCAGAATTTCAAATCCTGACATCACAAAATCCAATTGGAAGTTCTGATGTCAGAAATCCAATCAATCCTGTTACTTAATCAGGAAATTGCTCTGAGGTACAAATTTGAAATTCTGATATCAGAATATTTCAAATTCTGATAGGTTGGACTTTCTGATTCTCCCGTTTCAGAAAGTCCCATTCTGTTCTTCTTTTATTGTTCGAATGCTCTGAGGCACGAATTTTGAGTTCTGATATCAAGATTTGACATTCTGACAGATTGGAGCTTCTGATTTCTTTGAATGTCTACTCCGTCAGGAAATCCCATCCTGTTACTACTTTTATTGAGGGATTGCAACTATTATGAATAAATATAAAAAGGAGTATTTAAGTAAATTTGATTAAATACACAACTGTTTATTTAATACACAACTTTATTTATGATATTTATTTATCACATGATCATGCACAAAAACTCAAGTAAAAGCAAAAGAAAAAACTTCATAAAGATACATTTCATTTTATTTGGGGTTTTACGTCGCTTTCAACACTGTACAGGTCATATCACGATTGGTAGTTGGAAGGTCAGAAGAAACCAGTACATATAGTTCGTTAGGGTTCTGTACTGTAAACTGCTGACCAACGGCAAGCAACTACCAGCTTTCCCACTTGAGGCCGTGCCGGGAATCAAACCCTGGCCTCAGAGGTGGGAGGAGAGAGTGTTACCACTCTGCAACTGTGGCCCGTAAAGATACATTTCAAAACAAAACTTATTATGATTTCAGATTTTATTCTGACATGTGATATTGCTGACATGACATTTTGTTGAAAACTTCATGCTCTTCATCTTACAGTTCTTAATTGACTTGATTACAAGAAAATATTGAGTAGGCAATTAAGCCTATCAATAAGAGTTTTGATACTCAGGAAAAACATTAACATAAATGGTTGCTAACTAACTTAATGTAGGAATGTGGGAAACCTTATCAAAGGGGCCTTGTTCTTAGGAAAAACAGAAACATAAAAGAAAAATTTAAAAAAATGGACTTCAACACTAGGATTTAAAGTTCCGATGTCAAAAACTCCAATTAGAATTTCTGTCAAATAATTTTGTTAGAATTTCAAATTGTGACAAAAATCCACCAGAAACTCCAATTTGACTCTCTGGCGTCAGAACTTCCAATTGGAGTTTGTGATGTCAGGATTTGAAATTCTGGTAGATTGGACTTTCTGAAACCATTATATATTGCTCATATCCATATATGGTCATGGGTTTGAATGAAGGACGGGGCCACGGTGGCACAGTGGTAACACTCTCGCCTCCCACCTCTGAGGCTGGGGTTCGATCCCCGTCATGGCCCTAAGTGGGAAAGCTGGTAGTTGCTTGCCGTTGGTCGGCAGTTTACAGTACAGAACCCTAGCGAACTGTATGTACTGGTTTCCTCTGCCCTTCCAACTACCCATCGTGATATGACCTGTACAGTGTTGAAAGCGACGTAAAACCCCAAATAAATAAATAAAATTGAATGAAGGACATGACAAAAGTAGGTAAAAATCTGATGGTTTGTCTAGTAAGGTACTATATATAACGTTTAAAAAGGGCAAACTGAGATATTCATGTATGGCTTAGAAAGACTGTCTGAACAAGGCCATGTAAATATGTTTTATCCCTTTGTTTATAAATATAAATAGACAAAAAACTACTATGTCTCCATTGTGGGTTTTGTGTGCTTTTTGTTACATACAAGTGCTGCAAGTTCATAAGTGAATACAAATGCCATCAGTACCAAAAAGTTGCCAAGTGGAGTAACATCATTCTTTGCATGATAATGAAAATTTAAAATTTGTTTAAATTACTGTTATTGTCAAAGCTGTTTTTTTTGCTATTGCTGACATAGTTAGAATACATATCCATGACATCGGTATAAGTAACTGCATAAATTATTCTTGCCCTTAACATATATTTCCAGCTCAACTAATGTTAAAAACATAAACACCAATAACTGGCAAGTGCCTCTGGTTTTTTTCTTGTAAGAATGAATATGTTTATTGTTCTGAGTCAATTGTTATTTTCTATCAAATTTTGCATATGGGAAAAAATAAATATCAGAAATAAATCTATATTCCAATATATTTCTAAAATCTGTATCAAATGATTGAAAAGTGTATCCACCCTCACAATGTTCTTTAAGAATATTTAAATTACCTTCAACTTTACCAAGGGGAAAAATGTAGATTGATACATTTTCACTAGAAATCCCTGGATAGAATAAATTAGTATTACGTGCACAGGATTGGGAAATCCCTTGGGGATTCCCCTTGAAGGTAAAATTTGTCAGAGAGAGCTTGATATGTAGGAAGAAAAACAGGTTAAGCTATTGCTTCTAAAACAGGCCTCAAATGCTTGGATACCATAGGGGTACGGGTGTCTTAATTTGAGATACCATGTCAGTACATGCCAGTTACGTAAAAACTAAAAAAAAATAGAAAAAGGTTTAGTGCAGCAATGGTACAAAACAATTATATAAGGAACAAAATTTTAGTGTACAGATTAACTCTTGAAATTCAGTTTTTATGAGTTTTAAGCATATATATGTATACATAGTGGTGGTTATTTAGACTAAGATGGTCTGAAAGTTGGAATGGTTTAGTTACTTAGTATATAGAAACATGGATAAACTATTAAAGTGTATTAAACTATTAAAAAGCATACTAGTATAATATTTCAGTCCCAAAAGTAGAACTACATCTACTGCTTGCATGGAGAAAAAAACTGCCCCTCGGGTACTCAATTCTCATACAGAGAAATTCCAATCAATCCAATAAAATATCAGTAGCAAGAACTATCCTTTAGAAAGCACTTTTAGCACACAAAAATATGCCGAAATATTATAAAACAGGCATACACATAGAAATAGGTTTATGGCCACCCAACCAATGAAGTTATGAGGGTTTTATAACCAACATGACTTCACATAAAGCCAGGACAAGACCATTAAAATGGAGTCCTGTTTGGTGATTTTGGTCTCTGCTCACATTTTATTACCAGGCTTTTCTGAATATTTTTATCCTTAGTAACATCTCGGGAATGGAGACTTTATTCCTCTAATAAAGGAATATAACTCCATCAAAGGGAACATAAAAGTCTCTTGTTTTGTTAAATCAAGGTCCCATTTTATAATTTTAATGGGGTCTTTTTATTGGACATTTTATAGGGGTCTAAAACAATATCTGGAGAAGGTTATAGTGAATAAAGTAAAATATGAAAACCATAACACATATCTGGCAGATCTCATCATGTATAGTGAGTGTGACCATTATTATGCAGTAAAACACGTTGATTATCAGCTATTTATATATATATTTGAGCTGGATGAATGAACTAAATTACCATAATGTGGAATGCTAAATCCATAAAAATATATCATTACAGTTTTGTATCCAGATTTATATTTAATATATAAACCTTTGTCTGTGAATGAAATATTATTTTCAAAGCCTAACATTACTTTTGAACCGAATGTTATAATTCTAATAACACCAAATTGGTGTATATCAATTGAGTTACCTCTATAAAATTATTTAGTTAGGTTTGTGGCATTGTTAAATAAGTATATATTTGATTCAATGTCACTTTCAACACGTGGTAAAGATCATCACAAACGGTAGTTTTAAGAGCAGAGGAAGCCAATACATAGTCGTTGGTCAAGATTCTTCTGCACTGTAAACTGCCAGGTATGGTATAGGTAGGATAAGATAACATGTACGATTTACTGAAGACCATTCTTGATATCATCTTAGTGGTTAAAAAAGGGAAGATAGTTCCAACCTTTGACATTTTTACTTACTTTCAAAAGATAAATATGAATTTACATTCAGCCAGGGTTTCCTTCCATGTAGAATTTTCGTTTGTTTTGTATTATTACTTTAGTTGTATCTGTTTGTGATGTTTTCAGTTTTAATATCATGCTGTCAATGGCAGGTGGTATGACATTTGTGACAAAAAAATTTCCTCAGAAGTAGACATGGTAAAATTTGTACTTTTGTGAAAACATTCAATTTTATCCTCGAGAAATGTTAAACATAGCCTTTCCAAAGATTACAATTTCTTCAGATATATACCACACGTTTCTGAATCATTTGTAACTACACTATATTATTGCTTAATTCAACAATAAATTAACATAGCTTTTGGCTCTGTTGCCTCAAGGTTCACCACTGACATAAGATATTAAAACCAATCAATTATATTTATTTAACAAAAGTCTTAACTTTGTTTTATAAAATTTTAAACCATCATGTTCTCATTTCCCAACCAAATATGATAATTCCTCTACTTATTTCCTCAGTAACAAATACCTTTGTATAAATACATACATGTATACTGTTTGACTACATGGTGCAAAATTAGGATCAGTATAGGCAGTCAGCTATATATACACATATCGGTTCTGGTTGGATGTTGGAAATTGCTGAATATGAAACAAAATTGACAACAGCGATCAGGTGTAAAAGATCAATTACTCTTGGAAACAGTCACAGTTCACTGGTGTGACAAAGAGAACACCAAACATTTTGTAAATGCTGGCCATTAGCTAGGTCATCTGTGCAGAGACATCATACATGAAATGAGATGACCACCTAGCAGATGCACTTATACCATGGTTACACTGATTGGAGTAATTATTGTGACTGCACAATTTAGAACAATCTAGAATGTGAACAAAGTGTCACATACATAAAAGAAATGGATTATATATATATATATATTTTGCCAGATCTTTACCAATCTGAAAGAGATTCTGTGAAGGTCATACATACTAGGTATGACAGGATGTCTAGCATACTCAGCAAGGGAATCTACTGTTTTAAGTGTATTCCTTGATGGTCGGTGACAGTGCAATATAGTTACATTGGCAAAATTCTATCGGCTTTGCATGGTAAAAATGTAGAAACTCTCTTGAGACTTCTTGCAAGGATAAACATAAAATTTTAAAGTTAAAATTATCGTATTATCCAATTTCGGCCTTATGTGTCATAGTAATATGACCATTATTGCCTTTCTAGCAATACATGAATTGTAGTCATGGCCGAATAAAGTATAGAAACCCTTCTTTTTTTCTCAAACTTTTGGAACTGCGGAAAGTGAAAATCTTGATACAATTTACATTCCTCATCTTAGTACAAACAACTGAAGTTAAAGTAGAGATATCAAAATCTCATGGCTTCTTCGAAAAGGCTACATTTACCTCGACTAAGCCACTCTGTCTATTTTTCACGGGAATCATCAAAACAGTCATCTGACTCTATAGAACAATATTATTCATAACACAATTGCAACATGAAGGCTGCTGGGGTTACAATGATAACACAGAGTATAAGCCCATTCACCCAAAAGTGTAAACAGAGAATGATACTTAAATACACAGACATAATAACACCTAGTTATCGATGTTACATATATATGTATATATCCTGATCACCATAAGCCATATACAAATGGACCACTCTTTTTTGCATTTCCTTCTCAAAGTTAAATAATCTAATGATACACTTGCCCAGGTGCTTATTTAGCATAAAACCATTTGCCCTGCCTTCACCTCCAGATAACTGTATCTGAGAACGCATACACCGTAGTGGTACAAGACAAAATTAATTCTGGATTGGCAACCAATATCCGGTTCCAGGCCATCTTTGAGGGGTACCAAGCCATATATTAAAATGGCCACCTTGAGTAATAGAGCTGTTCCATTGTTATGATCCGATTGTAAACCTACTGTTCAATTGCAAAAAAAAATTAATACACCGTATAGCCACGATGCATGGGTGTAGTGCGAGACAGGTTTAAGATATTTCCTGATATATATGCTCCAAGAAGTCTTCTTATAGGCTTCTGAAAGATTTGTGATCCAATTGGGTCTCAAACATTAAAGATCGACTTAAGGTGATTAGATAGATTTAAGTTTGCTATAAGATAAAAAAGATGGCTTTACGAACAGTAAGTAGTTTAATATGGTTTAAGACGGATTCCCGATGCCTTAAACGGGTAAGGATCTAATAGAGATTGGGAGCAGTTTAGGATTTAATCTCAAACAGTTATTTGCTATATTTTGCAATCGGTTTAATATTGTTCCAATTGAAAAGATCGACCTCCTAAATGGCAAAAATGAAGGATCGTATTCTAGTTGGGGAGACAATCAAAACAATGGAACCACCCTCTAAGAGTATAACCCAGATCCAATGCACAAGATTTCACGAGGAAGATATTAAGGTATATTGGTTTCAACCCTTACAACAATTTTCCAGAAAAGGTTTATAACGTGCATACGAAAAAGGTATCATGCAAATGATAAAAACACAAACTATAAAAAGACGGAGTTGAGGGTAATCAGAAAAAAGAACCTTGTATTTGTTTCATGTATGCACAAAAATGCAGTAAAAAATAGAAAAGTATACCATTTGGCCATAAAGCAAGAAGAGGAGAAAAATAGAAGTACAGCCAACTGAAGATAGTTACATCATCAACACAAGGTTTACGATTACCTCATTATGACCAGAGGGGGTTATTAGCCATAATATGTCAGCATTTGTTTTGATGTAATCACTTTGTACTCAAGGGTACCCACACAAAAAAGCTCAGCTATTATGACCAAGTGTTAAGAGCTGATTTTCTTTATCTTTTACCCATTCTTGGATTTTGGCCATGCTGCAAGTATTTTGCAGGAAGTTTGAGACTGATAAATTGGACTTTTGGTAATTTTGTTGGGTGCTATTGGCCTGGGCACTTAATATTAAAGTGTTTGTAGAGGTATACAGAGAGAGAGGGGGAGAGCTGGGGTGTACATCTGACAAAATGTCAATATTGACAAAACATGTCATTACCCAAGGTTATTGATTAAGGTAGAATTAGGGCCTACTGTCATATGTACGCATGGGGTTGCGTTTAATGAGAAACAAACTTATAAATGTAGATATTTTTTCTGCCATACAGGTTAAATATCTACTGCTTCTATATAATTAAATGGTAGCGATATAAGTGGTAGGCAAAGGTATATTAAACTGATTTCACAGTCACCTAATCTTCTAAAACAGAGACTAATACAGAGATTACATATCAAGTGAATAGTTCGAAATGTACATGACCTGAAATAGAAGACAATAAGTATTAAATTTTATAATACAATATGTGACTAGATTTGTAAAATGATAGGGGATGATTAAACTGTAGTACGTAATTCCAGTACTTCAGAATAATCTGATCTGTAATTTGTTTTGTTGGAAAATTAGCAAGTTGTTTTGGTCAATGTTTGTTCAATATGTACCAAAACTTAGGGGATGGCTGTCGAGAGTTTATTATTATGATTTTTATTGTATCCACCGGATAGCATCTGGTGGATACTATGGATTTCGCTTCGTTACGCCTATGCCGCTGACGCCGCCGCATTGTGTAGAGAGATTTCACCATTGCCGCTCTAATGAAAAAAATATTATAGCTAGCCTTCTTAAATTTGCAGGATATATTCATAACCATAAAATCTTGTCTGGAAATATTTTTGGCCTCATTTTGAAAAACAAGATGGCCGCCATGGACGTTTTTCCACTTTCAGCAAGGACTTTCGTTGGCCCTCCAGAGCAAAGGGTATTAGGTAGAGATCTCAAATTCGTAGGGTATGTTCCTCATTACAAAATCTTGACTGGGAATATTTTTGGCCTCATTTTGAAAAACAAGATGGCCGCCACGGGAGTTTTTTTGTCAGTCATAAAAAGTGCTTATATCTCCCTTATTATTGGTCCTAGAGGTTTGGGATGGTAAACCAACGTATAGGAAATCATGGGCTGGGAATCTTTTGGTGTGGTCATATTTGACCTTGGACCCCTCCTTTAAGGTCAAGTGAGGATAGCCAAACTTAAAAGTGCTTGTAACTCACTTATTATTGGTCGTACTGGTTTGGGATGGTAAACTGACTTATAGGAAATCATGGGCTGGAAATCTTTGATGTTGTCAGATTTGACCTTGGGCCCCTGCTTCAAGGTTAAACGACAATAGCCAAACTTAAAAGTGCTGATAACTTGCTTATTATTGGTCCTAGAGGTTTGCAATATGAAACCAACTTATAGGAGATCATGGGCTTGGAATCTTCTGACGTTTTCAGATTTGACCTTGGGCCCCTACTTCAAGCTCAAACGATGGTTCACTGGCTTTGGCGAATTGTCTTTTTGGTGGATACAAATTTGCATCATTTCTCCGTGTGTAGGTCTAGTTAAACTACTCTTCACACTCGTTTTATTCTTTATGCCAACTGAGACATTGCAAACTGTGTTTACTGATGATATAGATGGGGAGGCACCCTATATAATTTCATCAATGGATTTTCCGTAGTCATGAGATGGAAGCCAACGTCTTTGTTCTCCTGTCCCACTGATGTTCTTCAAACGTTCTCAAAAATTATGGCATTGTATAGTCCCTTTCATCTAGAGTAAATCCCTTAGATGATATGTCATCCATATCACATTTTACAGGTGACATTATTCATACAACAAAAGCTGGGAGATCATATAAAAGAGCATGTTTGTGCTTGGCTTCAGAGATGTAATTAAGAAATTACCACTCTTATCTTTATTTAATATCAATTGAATACCCAGTTTTAACGTAGAAACTATTACAAACCCATGCATTTATTCTAAGGTTCAGTACTTTATATATTAACACAGTGTGCCTTATTGAGTTGCTTAATTATTTAGACCACCATTAAATGACAATAAAGCTAAGATAAGGTCAAGTAAGTATGATCTTTCATAAGTATTATTTTAACACGTTTATTTTGCATTTACTGATTTTTATCCATTGTAAATAGCAAATGAAAATCATGTCATAAATTATAGATTCGGGGCACACTTAGATACCTCATGATTTCTGGGTGCACCACATGAATGATTCACAGCTCAGGCGTGTAACTTTGATATCCCCTATATGTTGTATTTGTTGTATTTCCCCCCTACGGCTTACCTTCTTTTCACAAAGTTTAACCCAGTTTTGATTAATTGCCACCTTCAACAACATTTCAGAATTATTTCAGACATTGTGTATGCAAGTCAAAGGAAAATAAATTTCTCAAATTTAACAACCCTGAGGCAGGAGTATCTGTGGCCATATCTACACCACCATTTGATCAATTATAAGTTGCACAGCAAATGCTCAAAAAGTGAGATAACAGATCAGATTTTTTTTCTGCTTTAGACCCCAGTTACACTTCCACAGATCGTGCTAGGTTTCCTAATATGGAAAATGTTGAGTGATTGACCTATCATATTTTTCATCTGTGATCTCGTCTTTAACATCCGTAATGTCCTTGGGCTTGATTTTTCCGTAAAGTTTTGTGGATCTTATCTGTAATTGATATCCATAACTCATCCGTAACTCATCGCTAATGTCCTTACACCCATCCGGGAGGAAGAGATTGATCGTTTAGTACTAGCTATCATGATTGCAGGGTGTTAGCAGTAACTATTTGTCAGGACTGTGTCCAAATTGGGACCACTTCATCAGAGCTACAATATATCTGACTAATGTTTAAAAATGGAAGGACAATCTATTGTCAGTTTGAAATACCTGCTTGTATTTAAGATAGAGATAACAAAAATAGGTAAAAGTCTCCGCAACAATAAGTAACATCTGAAAAATATCCTTGCTGCATCAGTGCATTTGTTGCAGTCAGTTGTGTAAAAGGGTTAAATATAGCATTCATGGGATACTTGTATTACCATCTGCGGCTAATGAGGTGTCTGCAAGGAGAGACTGAAAAGGTTTTTTAAAGGACAAAACCCTATATATACAAAGGAAATACATGTTTTAGTGTGATGATCAAAAACTATTTAAGTAGTGGGCTATCACCAATGTTAAGTTATGACGATGGTATGGAATTGCTAATGTTCCGAGGTATTATGCAATGACACCATTACAATGTTCTTAAACTGTTCTTTTCTTTTGTGGGTTATCTATCTGATTTTAAACTCTGGCCTTCCAGGATTTATCTTGTTGAAATGACTTAGGAAAGCTAACAAACCTCTGGAGTTGTCTAGAGTAAAGTCCGGTTTCATTAAAGGCCACCTTAAAGTTAAGGATTTCTTTGAATATTTCCCTTTTTAAATGAAACTCAGGTTCACAAAGCCGCCCTCCTTAAAGAAGACCTTGACATTTCAAGGAAACTATCTTATGTTTAGAGGAAATGTCCTCCGATTAATGATGAATAGTAATTGTTTTCTTCCTCAAGTTTCAAGGAACCTCTATTGGTAACGACGATTAAAAGAGGATTTGTAAAATCTAAATTTAAAAGGAAATTTCCAAAGGAAAGAAACTGACATTCCTTTACCTAAGGAAGTCCTTTCCAAAGGACGCTATGCGTAACCGGCCTGCTCGTGATTCATAAAGATAACACAACACACACATAAACTGCTTTGTGTAGCAACTGAGTGACCCATAGGACTAATTTTCTCATTGGACAAGATTATTCTGCTGTATTTCTGACAGAATGATCAGAACACTATAAACATTATACAGAAGTAAACTAAGGATAAGAAGTCTCAGAAGTTTTTTTCAATGTGTTTAAATATGGGATAACCATTTACAATCACCGTGACTATGCTCTCTACCTTTATAACTTTATAACTCTTGCGAGAAATAAGAATAGGCTAGAAATAACATTATCATGGCAGTCGGGAGGTCAACCGATAACAGTGGAACAGAGGTATTAGCTTTTACACCAATTGTTATGCAGGATTGTCCTCTCTCACAACGTAAGAATGAATAACATGACGTCATTGACAAACAAGAGCCCTTAGAGAGTGCATACCTCTGCCAAGGCATGTATGACCTTTTTATAAAAAGTCCTCAATAATAAGTAAATAGGAAAATCTGGATCTTTGATATTTTGGAGAAACCAGGCGGTGATCCAGTTGACTCTCAAAATTTAATTTTCGCTAATATCCGAACACCCTAGAAAATGGTAATTCTGCCAGCATACAGACCAATAATACATAATAAACCCGCATGAATTTAATGCCCCCTTGAAACGAACTGATAAGAAGCAGCTTACTGAAGGTACACCTGATTAGCCTTATGAAGGCTATTGTTTGACTTGCATTTATAGATGACTTATTTGTCTCACACATAACAAGGGCAATTTTTATTGCACACTGACAATGTTTATTGAACTGATTTACGTCAGCTTTATTTTTATTGCCCGACCAGACTCTGCAGAATCAACACATGTGAATTATAAAATCTGTACAAACAGTGAATTATTCAAAGTACTTTAGGTATTTTTCATACATTTACTTGATCAGTTGAGCATGAATGTTTTAAACATTGAAGTTGCATCTTCAGTGAAGATGAGGGCAAAAATATAGTGCCAGATTTACATTAAGCTGATCAAACATTTTTGAGATCAGATATAAATTGGCAAGCAGAAAGTTAAAAACATGAGTACACAGTTTGCCCCCCCCCCCCCCCCCCCCCCCCCGCCCTTTGATGACTTTTAAAGTGAGCATAAACTGTGAAACCTTTGATAATTCCCACTTCCGGGCTGGCAGAATGAACAAAGCAGCCTAAATACACAAATAGCAACGTTTGTATTTCACAGAACGTAATCAAATGATTGGTCCCTTCATCCTAACATATTGTGAACAAATTTTAAACACACCAGAGAAATAAGTCTGAATAGAGAGTAGACAGGACAATAAGCCTTGTTTGAGGCCCAAATTTGTAGCATATCCTGTTTTCTTATTGTATCCACCGGAGGCATCCGGTGGATACTTTGGTTTAGTGTTCGCTATGCTGCCGCGGCCGCCACCGCGCGTAGAGAGATTTTCGGTATTAACGCTCTAAGAGGAAAACTACATCAGCTAGGTTCACCAAATTTGCAGGATATCTTTATTGGGGGGTAAGCTTCTCTGGGAAGGAAAATAGCCTCATTCTGAAAAACAAGATGGCTGCCGCGGGCATTTCTTTGAAAATTATCTACATTTTTCTACTGCCTGTGTCTCATAGGTAGAAGGTTGAATGTCTTCATAGGTGATATGTATAACATATATATATATATGTCCTCTACAACCTTGAAGACATTTGCCCTTGAAGCTCTTAATTCAAGGTCATCCACGGAGTGCCAAAGTAACCCACATAGCGGACTTTGAAAGTGCTTATATCTCCCTTATTATTGGTCCTACAGGTTTGCAATGTGAAACGAACCTATAGGAAATCATGTGCTGCGAATCGTTTGATGTGGTCAGATTTGACCTTGGACCCCTCCTTCAAGGTCAAACGAGGATAGCCAAACTTAAAAGTGCTTATAACTCACTTATTATTGGTCCTAGAGGTTTGGAATGGTAAACCAACATGTAGGAAATCATGGGCTGGGAATGTTCTGGTGTGGTCGGATTTGACCTTGGGCCCCTTCTTCAAGGTCAAATGAGGATAGCCAAACTTAAAAGTGCTTATAACTCGCTTAATATTGGTCCTGGAGGTTTGGGATGGTAAACCAACCTACATGAAATCATGGACTGGGAATCTTGTGGTGTGGTTGGCTTTGACCTTGGGCCCCTCCTTCAAGGTCAAACGAGGATAGCCAAAGTTAAAAGTGCTTATAACTCGCTTATTGTGGTTCAAGAGGTTTGGGATGGTAAACCAACCTATATAAAATCATGGACTTTGAATCTTCTAGTGTGGTCGGATTGACCTTGGGCCCCTCCTTCAAGGTCATACGAGGATAGGCAATGTTAAAAGTGCTTATAACTCTCTTATTATTGGTCCAAGACGTTTGCGACGGTAAACCAACTTATAGGAAATCATGGGCTGGGAATCTTTTGATGTGGTCAGATTTGACCTTTGACCCCTCTTGCAAGGTCATACGAGGATAGCCAAACTTAAAAGTGTTTATAACTTGCTTATTACTGTTCCTAGAGGTTTGCATGGTGAAACCACCTTATAAGAAACCATGGGAATCATGGAATCTTCTGATGTGGTCAGATTTGACCTTTGAGCCCCTCCTTCAAGGTCAAACGAGGACAACAAACTTAAAAGGGTTTATAACTCGTTTATTATTGATCCTAGATGTTTGCTATGTGAAACCAATTTGCAGGATATTGTGGGCTGGGAATCTTCTTATGTCAGATTTGACCTTTGGCCCCTTCAAGGTGAAATGATGGTTCACTGGCTTTGGTGAGTTGTCTTTCCGGTGGATACAGATTTGCATCGGTTCTCTGATGTGTAGGTCTAGTTTATTTATTTGGGCTTTTCTGTCACTTTCAACACTGTTCAGGTCATATTATGATGGGTAATTTAGAGGGCAGAGAAAAGGAGAAACCAGTACATACAGTTGGTCAAGGTTCTGTACAGTAAAATGCCAACCATTGGTAAGCAACTACCAACTTTTCCACATAAGGTCCAGGATTTGAACCACCGAACTCAGAGGTGGGAGGCAACTTAACTCCTTTTCGTTTTTCTTACATTCCTTTATAAAATATTTTCCATGGAGGAGGATGTAATTTATAGTAAGGAAAAGCTTTTTATCAATATATATAACGCCCAACAATATCTCGGTACGGTAAAATTAAACTTAACTAGAAGTTTTTCTTTGAGCCATGCTTCAACTTGAACCCAGAATAATTTGGAAGTTTCACAGTAATAGCAAGGCCACTGCCGCAGCGGTTATCTCCCGCCTTAGAATCAGTAATAATGGAGAACTAAAGGACATATAAGGCCTTTGTAGTAAGATAACCCACTTGATATTGAAGAAGGGGTCAAAGGTAAAAGTCAGCAATTGGAAAAGAGACTCAGGCCTTTACTTCCTTTAAGTTGTTTTCACATTTGGAACCCCTAGGAGATATAATGCCTTTTTAATAGGATAATCCCATTTAACATGTGATAAGACGGCCATTTTGTTTTCGAAACAAGGCCAAATTACTATCAGCCTAACTTTCCTAATCATATAAATTTTGTGCATATTTGATGAACCTAGCTGCAATATTTCAAGTTTTACAGCATCTTAATGATTTTTAAATGATTGGCTATGGCGGCCATTTTGTTTTTCAAAATAAGGCCAAAATTTTTTCTCAGGCAAAACATTTGAAGGCCAGAACTTTTGATGGTCTGTCTTTATATTCTGAAGCCATAGTACCAATAATAATGGTGAAATAAGGACATTTTAGTGTGATGACCCCCATTTAACCTTGAAGCAGGGGTCAAAGGTCAAATTCAACACCTGGAAAAGATTCCCAGGCCATGACTTCCTACAAGTTGTCTTCACATTCTGAACCTCTAGGAGCAATATTAGGGGAGATAGAAGGCCTTTTTAATAGGATAACCCCATTTGACATATAACGTGATATGGCGGCCATTTTGTTTTTTGAACTAGGTCAAAATTACTATCAGGCTAGATTTTCTAGCCATATAGCTTTTTTGCAAATTTGATGAAGCTAGCTGGAATATTTCAGGATTTAGAGCACCTTTACGATTTTCAAACAATTAGCTATGGCAGCCATGTTGTTTTTCAAAATGAGGCTAAAATTTTTCAGAGACATGTTTTCATAGCCATAAACATTCCCTGCAAATTTGGTGAAGATATTTTTCATAAATGAATGAGATATTAAGGTTTATGCAAAAATGTGACGAACGGACTGACGCACGGATGGACGGACGGCATTTTATAATCTCTCAACCAAAGATTCCCAGGCCATGACTTCCTACAAGTTGTCTTCACATTCTGAATCTCTAGGAGCAATATTAGGGGAGATAGAAGGCCTATGTAATAGGATAACCCCATTTGACATTAACCATGTGATATGGTGGCCATTTTGTTTTTGAACTAGGTCAAAATTACTATCAGGCTAGCTTTTCTAGCCATATAGCTTTTGTGCAAATTTGATGAAGCTAGCTGGAATTTTTCAAGATTTAGAGCACCTTTACGATTTTCAAACAATTAGCTATGGCGGCCATGTTGTTTTTCAAAATGAGGCTAAAATTTTTCAGAGACACGTTTTCATAGCCATAAACATTCCCTGCAAATTTGGTGAAGATATCTTCATAAATGAATGAGATATTAAGGTTTATGCAAAAACGGGACGAACAGTCGGCCGCAGGCGGGAGATAAAATTTCCATACAAAAAGTTTATAGTTGCAATTAAAAATTCTATGGATTATTTTAAACTGCCCCTGGCATATCTTTTTCAAACATGCATTCACATCTTTAGTGTGTATAAAGCGCCTGCAAGCTCACCAGATAGAGACTCTGTATTATCAGTAAGATGATGTAAGAAACAGTAACTGTATATGTAACATTACATCATGCAAACCCAAACAGGATAATGTATTTTTAGGTTTTATTCTTAAATTAATTTTGATATTTGAAATTCCATTTAGCAATTGCCTTCTGGAAAACAAAACACAAAATGTAACTGACCAGATTATATGATGTTTTCACATCTAATGGTTTGGTAAAATGTTTTTTACAAGACTCTGAATTTAAACCTCTACTGTGTGTTAGATGTCATAGTTATAAATGTGTGACAGTAATTTGTATAAAAATTGGAATCATGCCCCACCATATTTTACCCAATTTCACCTAACTTCAATTGCACACGAGTTATCTGTGATAGCGTAACATTCACATAATTTTAAACCTGTTCATATATCTTATATAATTAGAGGCTTTTGGAGTTTGCACTTATTTTTAATTTTTTTTTTTTTGCAATTTCAGCAAATTTAATATTATTTACGACATACTAACACATTTTGTGTCATAAATTGCATTATTATCAGTATGCCGCTGACAGACTTTTATTCAATTCATCATGAGAAAATTAGAAACTTTAAAAACATTAAGTACACCAATGGGGCTTTCACACTCCCCCAGGCAAACATATCTGTTATAAGGCTGCATCTGAAAGGGGCACAACAAATATAGCCACACATGGGTGAACATGGTCATATGTTTCATATTTAGGTTTACTTGTGATATAGCAATGAAAATGAAGTTCAACATAGCTCTAAATGTAAAAGCTTAAAGGAAACGTTGAAGATTTTTATATATGTGCCTATTTTGCCTTAATTTGTAGTGACTTAGTTTTCAAATCAGATCTGAATGTATCGTGTTTGCAGACTTTATACTTTAATTATGGATGTTTATAGGATGTTTCTAAATGGAGAATTGTAATGTAGGGACTGTAAGTTCCAGCAGGCCAGGTCCACCCTGTCCCAAAATAATCACGGGTAAAGTCTTGTCTAACCCAGAATAACCTCCGGGTATACTTTGGGCTAGCCCATTTTACACTGCAGGGGCTATTCTGGGCTAGGCTGAAGTATATAATTGCTTTCCATATTATACCTAGCATAAATCATTCTTTTATACAGATTAGCTTCCTGCACTGGTTTCAGCTAGCCCATTTTCCCTCTTGTATACTTTTAGGTCCTCGATGGCCTAGTAGTGTTAACAAGCTTGGCATCTAATCACAGGCAAAAACCTCTGTGTGGGTTCGCCCCAAACAAGTGGCAGTGCTGAAAACCTATACCAGTATGACCCTAGCTGTTGAATGGGATGCAAAACCCCAACTTTGACTTTGTGTTTGACTGTTGAGTAAATTTAGGCTGACCTACTTTAATCCCTGGGTTAATATGGGTTAGCCAACTTTAAATCCAGGTTTAAATTTCTTCAGAGGGATTACTCAAAGAACAGCAAGATTAGGTTGAACGTATGCTTGCATAATATGCTTTAGTGCTGCTATTCTGGATTGTTATGATGTACCTATATATCCTTTTTTTCTTTGGCCACCTTTTGTCAATACTGATTCCACTGTATAGTCTTTAAACTGTATCTTACTTATTGTATCCACTGGAAGCATCCAGTGGATAGTTTGGTTTTGTGTTCGGTATGTCGCCACCACGCATAGAGAGATTTTCGGCGTTAACGTTCTCAGAGGAAGACTACAGCACCTAGGTTCACTAAATTTGCAGAATATCTTCATTGGGGGGAAAGCTTCTCTTTGACTGAAATTAGTCTCATTCTGAAAAACAAGATGGCCGCTGCAGGCATTTCTTTGAAAATTATCTACATTTTAGGAAAACAAAGGTAGGAGGTTGAATCTCTTCATAGGTGATATGTTTAACAGATATACATGTCCTCTACAACCTTGCAGACATTTTACCTTGAAGCTCTTAATTCAAGGTCATCCACAGAGTGCCAAAGTACCCCACATAGCAGACTTTAAAAGTGACTATATCTCCCTTATTATTGGTCCTAGAGGTTTTCAGTGTGAAACCAACCTATCATGGGCTGCGAATCTTCTGATGTGGGCAGATTTGACCTTGGACCCCTCCTTCAAGGTCAAACGAGGATGCCCAAACTTAAAGTGCTTATAACTCGCTTATTATTGGTCCTGGAAGTTTGCAATGTGAAACAAACTTATAGGAAATCATTGGCTGGGAATCTTCTGATATGTTCGGATTTGACCTTGGGCCCCTCCTAAAACTTGCAAGTGCTTATAACTCGCTTATTACTGGTCCTAGAGGTTTGCAATGTAAAGCCAACTTATAGGAAATCATGGGCTGAGAATGTTCTGATGTGCTTAGATTTGACCTTAGACCACTCCTGTAAGGTGAAACGAGGATAGCCAAACTTAAAAATGCTTATAACTCCCTTATTATTGGTCCTAGAGGTTTGCAATGTGAAACCAACTTATAGAAAATCATGGGCTGGGAATCTTCTGATGTGTTCAGATTTGACCTTGGGCCCCTCCTAAAACTTGAAAGTGCTTATAACTCGCTTATGACTGGTCCTAGAGGTTTGCAATGTGAAACCAACTTATAGAAAATCATGGGCTGGGAATCTTCTGATGTGTTCAGGTTTGACCTTGGGCCCCTCCTAAAACTTGAAAGTGCTTATAACTCGCTTATTACTGGTCCTAGAGGTTTGCAATGTAAAGCCAACTTATAGGAAATCATGGGCTGAGAATGTTCTGATGTGCTTAGATTTGACCTTAGACCACTCCTGTAAGGTGAAACGAGGATAGCCAAACTTAAAAATGCTTATAACTCCCTTATTATTGGTCCTAGAGGTTTGCAATGTGAAACCAACTTATAGAAAATCATGGGCTGGGAATCTTCTGATGTGTTCAGATTTGACCTTGGGCCCCTCCTAAAACTTGAAAGTGCTTATAACTCGCTTATGACTGGTCCTAGAGGTTTGCAATGTGAAACCAACTTATAGAAAATCATGGGCTGGGAATCTTCTGATGTGTTCAGGTTTGACCTTGGGCCCCTCCTAAAACTTGAAAGTGCTTATAACTCGCTTATTACTGGTCCTAGAGGTTTGCAATGTAAAGCCAACTTATAGGAAATCATGGGCTGAGAATGTTCTGATGTGCTTAGATTTGACCTTAGACCACTCCTGTAAGGTGAAACGAGGATAGCCAAACTTAAAAATTCTTATAACCCCCTTATTATTGGTCCTAGAGGTTTGCAATGTGAAACCAACTTATAGAAAATCATGGGCTGGGAATCTACTGATGTGTTCAGATTTAACCTTGGGCCCCTCCTAAAACTTGAAAGTGCTTATAATTTGCTTATTACTGGTCCTAGAGGTTTGCAATGTGAAACCAACTTGTAGGATATCATGGGCTGGGAATCTTCTGATGTTGTCAGATTTGACCTTTTGCCCCTCCTTCAAGGTCAAACGATGGTTCACTGGCTTTGGTGAGTTGTCTTTCCAGTGGATACAGATTTGCATCGGTTCTCCGATGCATACCATATTTGTTTGTATAAAAGCCCAGGTGCGATGCATTTTTCAAGGGGGGGGGGGGGGGGGGGGGGGGGGGGCTACTATTACAAATAAAAAAATCAACTCTTGAGCTCAGTGGCAATGGGCGATAATGGACACTTTCAGCCTTGATCTCACTTGCCAGCATGTACAATGACGAGTGTGCTTAAAATATTGGAAACAAACCTTAAATCTCAATAAATAATAAAGTTTTATTTAGTACTTTTGCAGATTTCTATGCGTCTGCCATCAAAACTGCTGTGTTTTGTTCTGATTTTCTTTATTTCTCATAAGCCGTATTCAATTGGGGGAGTATTAAAATGCAACCTTTTTTTCGGAATCCTGGAATCGCAAAAGTGTTGGGTGTTAAGAGGGATGTAAAACCCTCGAAATATAAACTTTGCAAAGTTACGGGGGGGGGGGGGGGGATTAATAGGGAGGGGGCTCTTATAAATACGGTAGGTCTAGTTTACAATTTTCTCATTAAATAGTATAAGATATTGTTCTTTCTGTACTGTGTTTCTGTATTGTGAGTTAAATGGGACATTAGGTATATTTGATACATGTCTCTTATATCCTTGCTGACTGGCTTTATCAATTGATTTTAGCTACAATTGATAACTTATTGCTCTATTCAGTTAATTATGTCCTCATGTAGGGCTTAAATGGTTAGGTTATAGAATTTGTATTCATTGCATTACTAGTATCTTAAAGTGTATAATCTTCTCAGTAATGCAACCTTTTAGTAGTCACATTTATATATATATTGGATTTATGTGCTAATAAGTTTTTAAATCTCAACTGCTTAGTCCTTGTGTGTGTGTGTGGGGGTGGGGGGGGGTGGGTGAATGAGCTCCATGGAAGGAAACTGAAGGATCGACATCATCTGCATGTAACAAAATTAGTATATGGGGTAAACTTACTGTCGGGGTGATATGGGTACTCATATAAGGTACTTACTAGGTGGATAGACTTGTTTCATCAAATTGAAAGGGATAATCATCTGTACTGTCACAATAGTATAAACCCTTACAACAAATATTTCAAAGGAATCATAGCTATTTCACAATCAAAATCCCCCATACTTAATATAATGATGTGAACTAGTGGTTGAATTAACAACCACCTACGATAAGTTAACATATCATTTTTCAAATACATAGAACTCTATTTGACAAATATCTTCCATTTCTTCAAAATGGCCCCAACAGCTAACATTTAAGTACAAAAAGAATGTAGATATATATTCATATACTATGCAACCCTGAAAATAATATTCACTAAGAAAAGATCACAGCTGTATAAGGCAATCAATGTGTTGTATAAAGTATTATTCCTTCTGAACAGGTGTCGTTTGGTATATTTATTTATTTATTTGGGGTTTTACGTCGCTTTCAACACTGTACAGGTCATATCACGACGGGTAGTTGGAAGGGGAGAGGAAACCAGTACATACAGTTCGTTAGGGTTCTGTACTGTAAACTGCCGACCAACGGCAAGCAACTACCAGCTTTCCCACTTGAGGCTGTGACGGGGATCGAACCCTGGCCTCAGAGGTGGGAGGCGAGAGTGTTACCACTCTGCCACCATGGCCCCCGGTCGTTTGGTATAGCATTAATTTTTGGATAACATAAGCTGTAACAATATAACTGATTGTTTTAGTAATTGAATTTATAAGAATGTGTGTATGTGTACGCTTTATGCTCTTACGTATTTTATTACTGTATTAATCCTGCAAGCTGTCTGCGCTTAAGTATAATGCATATCTGTATACATCGCAACTGCACACTGTATCAGAGGCCTACCTAGTCTGAGAGACTCTGAGTTTTCCTCAGCAAGTTAAGCCAATATACATATATGAAAATATTATAATAAATGAATAAGTATAACACAATCAAGCAGTTATGTTTATACTATAAATATTAACGCTTGTGGTAAAGCTATGATTATATATACAGATAATATTTACCCCCACGTTTTTGTGTATTGTTATTGACTTGTCTTGGCTTACTTGTGCATCACAAGGGAAAGGTGACACAGTGCCTCTGTGTTTATCAGTGTCACATGTGGTGATGGCAGACATTTCATCCCCCCCTCCGAGGCTCTAAATTCACTTTTCAACCTATTTATTTATATAAAACAGGTGTGTATCGAGTAATACTGATGAGCCACTTTTTCAGGGATATCTCCCTAAAATGATGCTGTATAAATTCCCCATTTTTATATCTAAGAGTGTGCTTTTATCAGGAAATTGTCCAAAGCCATAACAATATGGTCAAAATTGTATTAATTTACGACAGAACTGTAATGGTTTACTCTGCTGTTTCAGTAGTAAATGTTTTTTGTCCTCTTACGTTTTCTTACTTGTTGATCTATTACATGATTCTGCATTGTGATTAAACCACTGAAGAACAAGGGACATAAATCATGGCGGGTTTATTACATCAGGCGCATTCAGAGCTTCAGAGAAAGTGAAGTAGATGTGTTTTTGTATTTCATCGCAAATGCAATTCCCACAAATAGTTTTAGCCCAGGGTGAACAGAGTGAGCATTACACAAGCCAATTACTAAGTACATTGCTTCAGCAGAATTAACTCTATACCGTTACAGATGATGGCCTTAGCCTTTATTATAAGAGGTCTTTCCTGTCAAAACTGTCAGCATTCCATTGGTAAAAGGTTTACAAGGTCCACCACATAAATAACTATTTGTGGTTGTTTTCTGGCCCATAAACTCAGGACAAGGCTCTAATTGCAGGGCTAATTCCTGAGCCACTACAGATACATAGTTTACCAAGTGTATTGTCATTAGAAACAGAATGAAGGACATAAATACACCTAGTTAACTACATTAAATAAATAGTTAATAATATGTGGACCTGGCAATTTGCATTGCTCAGCCATTTAGACAAATACATACACAGTTTGGAGGACAGGACAAGGAAGGTGAATATAATAGGATCAAATGGGGTCTTATCACAACACCAATCAGTAAAACAACACACACTGAGGAAATGCCGGGTTCAGATGCTTGCTTTAAAAGCAATGCATAAATATAATTTTAGAGGGATTTCAGCAGGGGTAGTCCATGTGTCAGGATTAATATATTTAATATATGCCAATAAACTCGCAGATGTAATTAAATTAATATATGTGACTGGATGAATACAGATCTTAATTAGCTGAACCACATCTAAGATATCACTGAGTGGTGATATGGAATAAAGGACAATAAATGAAACTTGTGTGTCTCATTTCAATATTCCTTTATTCTCTGCATCAAATATATAACAAGGCATTCAGTGTCCTAGTGGTCAGTAAGTTTGGCATCTAATTACAGGCTGTCACCGGTTTGTATGATTGAATCCCACAAGTGACAGAGCTGAGAGTCTGTCCCAGTATGACCGTGGGTTGTTGATTGGGCGTAAATCCTTGACTTTGACCAAAATCTGACATGTATGTACATGGGCCAGGTTCGAACCTACGACCTCAGCGTTGAGAGTTATCACTTGCCCTTTATGACAACTGTCTGGAGCACTCAAGCTTACTTGGAGGGATGGATGTTATTTCAGACTTCTTTACTCCATCTGTATGATTATCATTTTTATTTATTAAATGTTACACTTTATGACAAATGTACATTATCATATTAGGCTATAGTAATAAAGACAGAAAAGTATAAATAAATATACAATACAAAGATCAAAGTTAGCATATGTATACAATGCAATTCTCAAGTAGCATCTAAACAAACATTGGTTATAACAGAAGGACTCTATAAGTTACTGCAATATTACGTTTATCAGATGTATCGACTGGACATGGTTCAGTACAAGTTATGATAAGCAGGTCTGGAACCTAAAATAGGTCATTTTCTTTCTGCTGAGTAACCCAACTTTTTGCCCGGGTTCACAACTCGTGTCTTGAAGTAAGCTCTAGCTTTTTAACCATGGATTTTGTCTGCGAGTGAAGAGTCATGCTGAAACAGGATATGTGATTAAAAAGGCTTTCAGCACTAGTTCCACTCAAAACAAGATATGCTGACACTAATTAAGCATTCAAACACCCAGCAGGATCTTGTGTCTTTGTATTGTATTTATACTCAGTGGCCTGGAAGTATACAATGACTGTCACATATCTTTCTCTATTATGACTTATGAGTGTCAATTCCTTTTATAAATATTGGATCTGTACTCTGATCACCTGTAGTAAAGGATATTAATGGGTTTTTCCCCTATAACCTAAACAAGAGCATTTGGAGAGCGCAGGCCTCCACCAAGACATGTAATAATAGTTAAATGGTAAAATCAATTATTTTTTTTTTGTATCCAGACAGTCATCCAGATCAGTCTCATAATTTAATGGAATGTAAGTTCGACCAAGACCCATCTTCTGAATTTTTTCCATGAGGTTCCAACCACTACTATTTGCGTAATCATGCTAACAGACAAACAGACAAATCATCATGAAAATAATACCTCTTTGGCAGAGGCAATAATATAAAGATAAATTGCCTTCGGGATAAATGCGATAATTTTTTATAGTTAATTTCAACATCAAATGTGTTCATTTGTAAGTCTTGATATCAACAAAGGACATTTATCATAATGGGAACAAAAACAACACCAGAAATTGGGCAGATAAACATGAAGCAAATGGACTTGATTGATAACTACAAGCTACTTGTTGTTGCGTTGGGATCACTTCAACTGAGACCTTTCTTTAAAATTATCTGCAGTTATTTTCTTTAATGTGTTTTAAATAGAAGAGAAAATGTGAAAAAAATATGTAAGTAAAAACACTGAAGGTTCATTTCCACCACCCCAAGCAATTAGAACTCGTGACTAACAACCCTTGGTATTTACAAGATAGTCATAGAACCGGTACTGATGCCCAAGTCACAACAAAATGACCTCATCTCAATTTATGGCCTCAAATCCCCCCCTCCCCATCTTTCAAAACTGCATTTGTACTAAAGTCACCTCTTTCTCTCTTTTTCTTTGTCAGACAGCCAAACAAGCATAGTTAGAAAAACATTAACTCCATAAGCTAATGCTGAACTTTCAGATGTGTTTTATGTTTTGTATTTAGATTCACTAGTTTTACAAACTTTTCTTCAACTGTAGTCTGTTAAGCTTGCCCAATAGTCATAATCGGCGTATTAAGTCACAATATTACTAAGTGTCTGCGCAGAAATCCATATCACATCTTCAAGATGTGCATCAATCATTCTTATTTGCGATGTTCTCAGTCTAAGTTTTCTCAAACATATTTGAAGGAACCTATTTACTTCCTTCCACATAAACACTGGAATATGTTTTCTTATAAACACAAAGAAAGAAGTATTAGCCTGGTGGAAGACTTGTGATAATTATTGGTTAGATTATACTATTAGTACAGTTCTTCAAACAAAAAAAATCTTTTATATCAATCAGTCTAGAAACAAATATCTTGTTAAATGTCACTTTCATTTCTGTAATTTTGTTAATCTCTGAATTTATGTGCTAAAAATAAATGGCTATACACATGCAAAGATAGAAAATCTGTTTGGCATGAACCAAACACAGTGCTTTGTTTATTTAGTATTACATGCTGTATATACTAAATTCTTTAGTTCAGTTATTGTATCCACCGGAAACATCCAGGGGATACTTTGGTTTAGCCTTCGCTACGCTGCCGCTGCTGTGTGTAGAGAGATTTTCGGTGTTAATGTTCTCAGAGGAAAACTATATCAGCTAGGTTCACCAAATTTGCAGGATATCTTCATGGGGGGGGGGGGGGGGGGGGGGGGGGGGGGGGGGGCGTAGGGTAAGCTTCTCTGGGACTGAAATTAGCCTCATTCTTAAAAATAACATGACCCCGCTGGCATTTCTTTGAAAATTATCTACATTTTTCTGCTGGCTGTTTCTCATAGGTAGAAGGTTGAATCTTTGATATGTATGACAGATATATATGTCCTCTACAACCTTGCAGACATTTGACCTTGAATCTCTTAATTCAAGGTCATCCACGGAGTGCCGAAGTAACCCACATAGTGGACTCTAAAAGTGCCTAGATGGTTCACTGGCTTTGGTGAGTTGTCTTTCCAGTGGATACAAGTTTGCATCGTTTCTATGATGCGTAGGTCTAGTATTATTATTGTATATCTCGTAATATAAATGAGACGAGAAAGCAATCGTACAGCGCAGAACTCACCTAAGCCAGAAGAGCATTCCCACATTACAAGTTCACCCAAATGCTGCATTTTATTTTACATGACCATGAAGATATGAAGAGTAATGTTTTACCCAAAGGTAAAAGCATTGCAAATTCAGTTGAAATGGGATTTTTTACATTTTGAATTTTTGTTGGTCTAGATGTTTCCTCGAAATGTAACGAATTCTTCCTTTGGTCAGACCATAGGCTGATACAAATTTTAGAAAGATCTATTTTTAAGCCTTAGAATAATCTCGGTCACAAATAAAATAAACCATTGAAAATGGGATTGTTGAGTTTTTTTTATAGCCAGAGTACTATCTGAACCTTCCCCCCAAATTTAATCACTTCATATTTTGGGACGGACCATACCCACATAAAAAGTCTCATACATATGTGTTCATTAGTTTTAGAGTAATCACGACAATAGATAAAGAAACAGACAAACAAACCCCAAACTTAACCGCCTTGACGGAAGTAACAAAAGCTTTTACTCTGAGCCGGCGGCAAGGCTGCAATATGCCTTTCTGAGTGAGAAAGTATCATTGGCGACGTCAGACTATGTAGCGAAGAAAAGATGATTAATTCAAAGCCTAAAACCACAACATTATAATATATGTTGAAAAAATAACAAAGCACACTCGCTAAACTTCTCTGTTTTCATTGCAGATCTAAAGCTTTTTAAACGAACTTTCACAACACCCACAAAATACCCACTTGTGTTAATATGAAATAGTTTGACTGTACCTTAATCCCATCACTCACTGTAACCACAGGTTGTCTTGGTGAATAGGGGATTATGTCTCATGCAAAAATATTATTTTCTTTTTAACCAAAGAACAGTAAGCTTAATGTAGAAATGTGTCAGTTCGAATATCAAACAGGATTTCTCCCTCTATCAATGAATATTTAAGATATATATATATATACTTTTCTTTGAAATCATATTTAACAAGGAACAAAATATTTTTATGATATATACATATTTGGGGGACAAAAAAGGAAAAATCTCAATGGCATAACAGTCTTTTTAAATATATATATGTATGTATATGTAATATTACATAAACTCCATATGATTTCCTATTGTATTTTACTCTTCTACGTTATGTTATTCTTAATTATCACAAAGAGCCAAAGGGTTAGTTTATAATCAAAATATTGTCTGTGTAAACGGCTGCCCCCCATCTTACTGACAAGCGTATCCCTTCCTGTCTGAGGGTGTGAATGAATGAATGATGCCATTCTATTCATACACGATGGGTCTGGAGCAATCAATTTTACACTTTGCACCTCATTGTTCATCAAAAGCAAATGCAGACCACAGATATTGGAAATCAACATTTTCTGAAAACCCAGTTGACGGTGAAATTGAGTGTATGCACATAAAACATTTTAATAGTAACCATTCTGCAATTCTCAAATGGTTCATTCTGCAAACCCCCCATGGACATTCTTGTTGACTGTATTAAAGATAGATTGCTCTAAGTGGGTTGAGTTTGATTATTTTATTTGAAAAACAGCATTCAGAATTTTAATAGACAATCCAATTTTTGTTTTATTTATTATTTTCTAAAAATGCAGGGAATTTTTCCTGTGGGGGTGTCTTGGTATCAGATGGTGACATACACATATTTGCTGATTCACTGGTTATGGCATTAAGGCAGTTTTGTGATTCCTTCAGGGTGAACTTAATATTTCAATAATCTTTTTACTTATAAGAATGATAAGTAGTTTGTAAAATCAACCATTCTGCATCAAGCTGAGATTTCCTGCAAAGTGAAAAAATGAAAGGCTCTCATAAAGTTAGTCTGAGTCATTTGTATGTCAACCTTTCATTTATATTTTTTTTAATTTATATTTTCAGCAATTAACAGGACAAGATGCCCATTTTGTCAGCAGTGGGACATCCAAATGACTACTTCTCGTCCTTTGTCTGCGACTGTTGCTATCCGAACATCGGTAGTCCAGATCCGACCTCTGTAGACACTGCAAGATCATCCTACGGGATTTATTACAGCCAAAGCCTGGATCTCGAACGGAGAGTGAGAAAAACTCAAAAGAAGAAAAAGGACAAGACAATGGCAGTGAGTTGTGCACAGGCACGTTCACTGGGGAGCAGCAAATCAGGTGGCAATGGAGCCACCAGCCGGCAACAGGGGAACATCTGCAATGAAAGATGGGTGGTGCTTAATAAGGATACATTTCAGGAAATATTTGAGAAGAGTATTGATGAGTTAATCTGTTTAAATGAACCGCAAAGCAATGGTGACGTCATATTAGCTAGAGATGGAGGGAAGGGGTGTAAGATAGAGGGCGATAATAAGATCTCTGGCAGCAGTGGAACGAGATCTGTTACAAACCCTGGAAATTCTGATGAGACAGACGAGGTGATTAACTGTAGAATTGGAAAAGAAAAAGAAAGGGAAAGGAAGGAAGCTGGGGATTCTTTCTTATCATCATCAACTGCCAATAATAGCCAGAGGACAGAATCACCAGCTAGAAAAAACAACAGTAAGTCAAATGTGCAGAGGAAAACACGCAGACACAGTAGGAAGAACAGAGATTCTCCCAATGCAGGTATTACCAGTGCTACAGCAGATACTTCTCAACCTACAAGAGCGCCAGGGGACAGTAAGGGTGAAAGCTACACAAGCAATGAAATTGTTGTGGGATCAACAGGGATTTCTCCTGTTCCCAAGCTGAGCATTACTAATACTACCACTACAACTAGTCTAGGATCCAGTAGAACGTGCCCAGAGGATAATAATCAGGACGGCTGTGTTAACAAAGTGGTGTGTGAATCCTCCTGTTGTAGTGCACCAGTACGTCTAGCCACACCAAACCTGCCACCACCACTAATAACTCAGAGTGAGAACGCCTCTTTAAGAAAGGATCGACCAATGGTATGCCGCGCCGGTTCAAGTGCACATCCGAGTGGAAGGAAAGCCAGTGAGTTAGAAAACAGTGGGAATAAAAACCCGAAGAGGCCTTTAAAAGGCGAGAGCAAGAAGAGAGAAGGGGAAGGGGGGACATATAGACCAAGTACTACTGTTAGTAGTTATTATAATAATAATAACAACAATTATAACCCAACCAGTGGCTGTGCTGGCAAAAAAACACTGACAGAGGACGTCACTACTTCTGTGAAAGAGAAGAGCTCTCTGGGATTTATTGTGGATGACTCTGTAAATGCGCAGAAAACGGATATTGACAACTCAGATCGAGATCAATTAATAGATTCGACTGCCAGTGTCACAACAGACGGTACTGATCAGCCGAGTGGAGTGGAGGAAAGGATTAGAAATAGAGACATAATTAGTTGTGGTGTTGATGTGGTGAAAGAGAACCTGTCTGGTGTGGTGGGTGTGGAACTGACTGACAGTCGTAAGCTTAGTCTGGACAAGAACTGGAGTACTGGTGCTGTTAACAGCAGTGGGGGAGTGAGGGATATCAAGCAGAAAAAGAACAAAGGGATCAAGAAAAACAGTTGTGGCAAAGAAGAAAGGAGTGGATATAATAATGAGTCTGTAACCAATCAGGAGCTCTCTACAGTAAGCACCAGAAACAATAATAATAACAGCAGTAGTAGAAACGTTCATCAGAACAACACCACTACTGTGAATGGTCAGGATTTATCAAAGCCGAGGAGAGCCACTACTCTAGATGTGGTTCAGGAAGAAGGTGAAATATCACACGAAAGAACCCCATCTCAACTAAAACCAGGAGAGTCTCTTCTTTCTACTGTTGAAGCATTTATTGGAGTACCTACTCGTGATCGAGCGAAACTCTTAGAGGAAGGGACACAGTTTCAAACCTACCTGACGTGTATCACCGAGTCAGAAGGTTTAGTGGATAGTAAAGAGAAGCGAATAATATGTAGTCGAGTACCCGGCGACCCAAATCAAGGTCCAGAAAAGGATAAGGGTGAATTATTACTAGACAGGAGAGGTGAAGATCTTAGAACGACACAAGTATTGTTATCAGAGAGAGGTGATCAGGCGTCTGGCGTACAACAGCACAATAGAGCCTGCTTGCAAGCGAGTGAAAGGCGTGTTGATGTAGTAGAAACTCAACAAGATTTAGCGGTGGGCCCCTCTTTTGTTGGTGTTTCTTCATCTCAAGGACCAGTGTCGAAGGATCAAAGTGAAGTACTGTCCCTGAAAAGTCACGCCTCCATTTATGCTAGTGGTAGTAGTGAAGGAAATGATGGAGGTGTTAGCAGGGATGATAGTCAGTTCAGTAAAGGTAGTTCTTTAAGTGATGAATGTGTTGTTAGTCATGGCAAGAGAGTGAATAATATAAACAACAATGACTATGGTGAAGAAGAACTAAGGAATAATACAAGTAGTGATAGAGCAATGTCCGATTTAAACATGAGGGTCATCAGTGGAAGTAACAAAATGAACACTAAATCTTTAAGTGGAAGCAAAAGGAGACTTGTAAAGCATGACAACATTAACTGGATTAGTGTCAATAAGGCTGACATGATGAATTTGGTCAATGAAATTGTGTTTGAAGGTTATGCCGATAACTCTTTGGGCAATGAACAAGGACATAGCGATGACAATACTGAGGGGAGAAGGTATGTGTATAGCCAGGATAAAACTCCCCATCACAGTTTGCATGCTTCAGATGGTCAGCAAATGCAAGAAGGTGAGTTGCAAGTCAATGACAGACCATGTAGTCGGACCGATAACCCTATTTCTAGTTTGGGTGATCAATACCGTGTCACACACCCTGGACATACCGATGAACTAGCCAAGAGTAGTTCTCAGGAAGATGGTCCCATTGATCTTTCACAAGCAAATGATAAATCCCAACACCTTCCTACTCAACAGCTCAATCCCCATAGCCTTTCTAAAGAAGGTGCAGAACCAAAAATCATCGACCCCAGAATCCTTCACCACCAAGCTTTTTTGTTCAGAGAGGGTGCTCTTAAAATGAAACATCAGGACACTGTTAAAGATCATACCAACCAGAGTCACAAAAGTTCTGCAAAAATACATTCCAAATCCGGGCATAACCAGGTGAATTCCAAGCAGAGCTCAAAACAATGTTGGGTTGCATTAAACAAAGACATGGTCATGGACATAGTGGATACTGCCTATGACAGCATAGACAGGCAGCTGCAGCATGAATACCCGAAATCACCATTTAAAAACCACATGGATAACAATGAATATGTGTTTGTCAATGAAGACAGTGACATTACACTAAACAAATACATGTGTGAGAATCGGTCAAGGAATGTTCACTCGCAGTCTGACAAGGACTCAGACATTGATGTAGAAACAGTTGATTCAGATCTAAATCCTGATGAAAATGTTTATCCTAATTATAGTAGCACTTCAACTCAGATATACAAAGATGCATTTTATGGAAAGCAAAAGGATGACTCTGAACATTCTGAGGAGCAAGTATGTCCTTCATCAAAGATAACCACAACCGAATTTGAGCACAGAAAGAAATCAAAGCATTGTAATGAACACCCAACTGGCAGTAGAAAGAGAAAACGAAATGAAGTTACAAGGGAACAGAGTGTTTCACCCTCTCATCAACTTATACGTGGTTTTGAAGATTTATCATCATCAAGTCCAAAGCGATCATGCAGCCCAACAGAAAGTGAAGTTTTATGTCACTCTCCAGCAAGCTTAGAAAGGGGCCATGGATACAACACTCCACCTCCTACATCTTTCAGTGAAAATGAAGTGGTGGCAATGGCACCTGTAGATGAGGGAACATCCCTTGGTAATTTGGGCAGGTCATTACAAAATGAAAGCATGCTTTATTCATTGATGCTTGACAAAGTCCGCAAAACCTCAGTTCCTAGTAATGATCAGTCCAGACGAATTGGGGGAGACCAGTCAGATATGTTTCACAAAGCTGATTTATCAGCCACATCAAATAAATCTAACCAACAGTCTAGGGATGTGATAGGTAAACTACATTCAATTGCATCTGCACCAAACAACCGCTGTGGCCATGATTCCGTGTCCTTGGGATCACCTTCAAAAGCTACAGAAGTTGACCAAAGCAGGTATAGTGTGGAAAACGGAGTCATCAGAGAGAGGCAATCTTCCCCAAACTCAACAGCAGGAGGACAGACAGACACTAAAACCCCTCGTGACAGCCCCAAGCTTGGTTGGGTAGCTGTCAGCAAGGAGGATGTGCACACTATTGTTGCCTCTGTGATGAATGAAATGATCTCAACGGAGGTCGGTAGTCCCAAAGACAATAATTCCTGCAGCAGTTTCGTGTCCCACAAGACTGATGGCTCACCGAGACGCAGTGTCATGGGGACTGAACCCACTCTACAAACATATCCCTCTCCAAGCAGGCAAGATAGAGAGGGCCACACCCCATCACCAAGTAGTCTTTCATCACATTCAGGCCCTCAGGAAGATGCAAACCTCCCCGAAGATGACACTCACTCCATCGAAGGTTCCGCTCATACTCCCAATTCCACATCATCATCCCGGGGGTTTAAGTGGAAAACGAGTCTCCTAAAGCGGGCTCGAGAAGAGGATGAGGATCAACTTTCTTCCGATAGTGTTTCAGATCAGTCACCTGATGACATGTCACATGACCAAGATTCACATGACCAGTTGACATCTCACAGACGATCAAGACGTTCAAAGAGAAAAACCTGACAGGTTGTGTGCATGTGTTTCTTTGTTTCCTTAAGACCAGTTGTTTCCATTTATTGTACAGTTGAAGTATATTTGATAGTCATATGCAAACTTCTCATATTGAGAGTTTTTGTTAACATTGGAAACCTTTAGCTACTTTAAAAATAGAGTATATGTAAACTGAGATTGTGAACACTATCTTGCAACATAGTTGGATGGGGGATAACAAATTATTTTTACCACGTATATACATATTTATTTTTCACTGGGCTTCAAAATCTTTGTTTCCTAATTGCTTTTATGTAGATCAACTTTGTTCAAGGAATAAATGCAAAAAAATAAAACCAAGCTAGGCACAAACATGTTGTTAATGAAGCCAAAAAGGATGGTGGGAAGTCATTAAGTGTGGTTTGCTGAAGAAAATATGAAAATAGATGTGCAACTGTAACTGGAAGTTTATGTATTTGTATGTCTTTGTTGTGATGGTGTTATTTGTTATAAACAATGTAGAATAAATCTGAAGCAAATGTTTCAAAGGAAACTGTGCAGGTAGCACTTTGTAGGCCCCTTTTTTCACACTACAGTTGACAGATAATCAGCAATTACAACGAAGACAAGGTCTAATTTAGCACTAATTGCTAATGTTTTGATGTCTGTATATGTCCATAACATAGCCTGGTTTGTTGTTTACAATGTGTATACAGATAAAATAATGGGAAAATAACTAGGATAACCATCTGAACTAGTACAGAGGAAATGCACAAGACAGCCATTTGTAGCAAGCATTGCCCAATTTGCACTTAGAATGTATTTCATCGACTTAAAATGTCTCTTCCCCATCTCATTCACAGTTGTGCAGAAACTGGCAGTAGTTACATTGAGTTATTAAGCACTAGACAAGGGGGGACATTGAGAAAGTAGACCATAGTTCTTTGGTTGGATTAAATTCTGTGGTTTCAATATTTATAAAGCATCTGGACTTTGAATTTACACATGTCAACATTCACTTCATCTAAAATACTCTTCATTTTCCTTCCTGAACCAGCCAGCTCTTGTTCCCGCCATTCCCATGTGGGTCACCCGTGCCCCTTTTTCAGTAGCAACAGAAAAAAATACGGGACAGATGAGTCTCAAATAGATATATACATTCAAACATGTAGTTTTTTATTCGCCCCTACTAAAATTGTGGTACATGGTTTAAAACTATGTATTAAGTGCACAAACTCCTATTTTGCAATAAGTATTGACTGATAGCATTCTACTGTGTGTTGAAAAAAATTACATGGCCTCAGGTCTTGTTATTTCAAAAAGGCTTGCAGGTTTGAAATTCACTTAGTATTCAAATATTTTAGTTTTAGATTACATTTTGGAATAAATCTCACCCACGAAAAAGGTAACCTGCTCAGAGAGAGAGAGGGGGGATATGGGTTATAAACATGGCTGATGTACACAATGGACAGTATGAACTTCATTATTGGTTGAATAACAATATGTCAGTTTAAGTCAAGAGTTTAAGTTAGTCTTGCCAAATATAAAAACCTCTCGTGCGTTTTCTCCCCCTCCCCACCCCACTCTATGTCCGTATGCAATAGAACATACATAGAGAGAGCTCCTTTTCAGTAAGCCAAGCCGGCAGAAAGCGCCACGGGTTGACCAAGTTCCCTCTTTGTTATTGTAGGTGTGAATTGGATTTGGGAATGGAGAGATATTGATGTGTTTCAGTGCACATTTACACCAGTTAACAAGGATACAACTCTGTGTAGTCTTTCATTTTCCACACACGACCTTCTGAAGCCTTCCCCCTACTTCTCTTTACTAAAAACACACCACATGGATAAAGAAAAACCTAGAGGGGGTCAATGGTTTTTTTCACTACAATGCAACTCTGGTGGTGATTTTTTTTTACCAATGAGGTTAGAGGTTTTTATTATGTAAGTCTGAAACAAGGCCTTTTGTACTTTAGTGGAGGAAAAACATGTTTGAAAAAAAAAATTTACCCTCATCGAGCCTAATCATAGTAATATATATAAAGATATATACTTACAGCTCATATATTAATTCCAACCGTGAAATTTCCCCATGCAGCTGTAATGTACATCTGTGGCAAGTTTAAATATGGGACCAAATTTCCTTGTAATATACAAAACTATTTGTGAATCATTTATGGGTTTTTGTTTTGGCTACTATGCTACAAATAATGACAATGACATAGCTTGTAGTTTATGCCTCGCTATCCATGTTCTAACCGCATAAATTATATATATATATATATTATATATAGTACAGTATATTTTATTATGATCTCACGTTTACATCTTCACACAAAGTTATTATGCAACTATTGTAAACTGTACCCCCTTTTTTCTGTTGTTGTATTACTATTTATATGTATAAGACATGTATGTATTGGGCATAACTATTTTTATGTATGACAACTATTGTCTTGCTCCATTCTTCATTCGACTTAATACATACCTGTTCATTATCTTCAGTTGTGCAAAATCTGATTAAATGACTTTGATCAAATATACTTACGACTGAGGCTGCAAAGATGTACAGTAAATTGAGGAGTATTGGGAAGTAAAATCAAAAGATATTGAACTGGTCAAAAGATTTCCGAAGAACATATAGAGTTTTGCTTGATCAGGGGATTTTATCTTAGCACAGAAGATTCATTGTAGATTGTGATAGCATCTTACAACATAACACTGGAGATCTCATAGATACACACGGAAACGCTACTATGGATCAGAATATTTATCACTGTGTGAGAGATAATACAAACTTTAAACAATAGTTCATTAAAAAATCTTTGCTTTTCTAATTTATCTAGGTGAGCATATTTACAAGTTCTTAGATTTGTAATCTGTTAATGGTGATGTGTCTGTACTTCAAAGGAAAAACTTACATGTTATTATATTTATGGTAACTTTATTGTGTTCTGTAGAATCTTTTAAAAAGTGTATTATTACTATTGCAGGGATTCATGTACAGTGCCTATCGTCAATATAACATGTTCAAGGTATAAATATGTCCACATGATTACATACGCGTTTCTCAGCCCTTTTAGTTAATACTACATTGATCAGATGATTCATAGCTAGTCATTTATGGTGTGAGCAAGAGCCTTTTTTGGTCACTGGTCTCTGACAGAAGACAATATATTGGTGATGTCAGCTTTTGTCTTAAGTAACATGAAACTGCAAAGATTTTCCTACCTTCATTACAGAATAAGTGTTATTTGCCATGGATAAGTAAGATATGTTTTGGTGAATTGCTAATTGGCGATTTTCTGGTCTATGAAAACATTAAAGAAACAGTTTGGGATTAGATATTGTATATACCTTTTAAAATTAATGTATATATAATATATATCTTTAAAATTGTTATGGTTTATGTTGAAATCTTGTAAAGATAATACACCATATATTATATGTGAGAAAATAGTTTGTTGTTTGAAAGTCTGTACCAATCCCAAGCCTTCCCTTGGTGCAATGAAGCCAGACAAGTGGTTTTACTATTCTGTCACCTGAAATATCAAGTTAATTTGGAGAGTTATTATTATTAGAAGTTTCTGCACCTATTTGGATACACTTGGTCTCAGACATGGTGAAATGTTTAGGTTGGCATACAATGTTTGTATAAGACAGGACATAAGTTGAGGGGGAAAACCTCATGTGTCTATACCACCCAAGTTAAATACAGTGGAAAGCTGATTTTATGGAAGAATGTCTGAAATAATTATATATGACAGGTGAGGGAAGACCAACCAGATAATTGCTTTTAAGGTGTGTTTTTGTCCTTACACAAGTTTTAATGGCAAAAAAATTACAAGAGTGTTTTTAAGTATAAATGGTGGATGTTTTTACTTTTAATGTAGCTTCAGTATGGTTTCTATGGTAGGGATATCAGGCAGAACTTCCTTTATCTATGTCTAATGTGTACACTTGTTTTGTCCCTTTCACAAAAAATTATTTGAAAAAAAAAATACATTGTCAAGACACGAAAGTAAGTAAGTTAAAATGAGACTTCAGTGCATCTGTAATTGTGAATCATGTTGATAAAGTTTGGACAAAATGTCTCTACTTATGTTTCCTGCTAAACAAATAAATTCAATAATTATACAACTAAAGTTGAAATATGTTTTAGGATGTATCTGTGTTGGCTGTACAAATTGATATTTTCTTGTGTCACTGTGAGACGTGAACTGTATTGTTGTAAAAATGACATTTAAAAACCTGAAAAAGATAGAACAACTTTAAAAGGTATCTTGCCAAAAATCCACAAAAATTAAATCAAAATTTATCCATATTAAAAATATCACTAACCTTCTTATTTTTAAAATTTTCTCAGAAAAAAAATCCTTTGAATAAGGAAGACTTCTAAGAATAACCAGGTAGTAATGACATTGAATGCAATAGCGAAACAGCATTAGTGATTCAGTTGTTTTTAGAAAAAAAATTATGCATATTGTATATACTCTTTTATGGAAATGTAGAAAATCCGTAGAATTACTTTATTCTTAGAATTGTTCTAAGAAAAAGCCTGCATCCCCCCAAAAATTCGTACACTAAGAATAAGAATGTTAGTGATTAAGGTTCCTGATATGTAATTGTTCAAATGTTGAAAATTTGCAAATTTCTTTGTGTTTTTCAAATTAGTTCTATAGTGAAGGGGAGACATCACTATATGTATATATGTAGTTGCTTTTTTAGTTGTTTTGTCCCCCATAGTTCACAGCTTGTGTCAATGTGATATGTATACATATAGATCCATATATATATATATATATGAAGATGTGATATTCCTGAATGGTAAACAACCATTACCTATACTTGAATTTTTATTGTTACTTGATATAAAGTCAGTACAGTGTTCCAGATAAGATCTGAATATTTGGTTAAAGTTATGCTTTGAATAAAATAGAACATGAAATTTAAATGTATATTATACTAATTTTCACAATTCAGATACCAACATCACGGTCACTGTATAATAAAAATCGTATTCACAGATTTATGTTAATATATTTGGCAAGTGGGCAAAGCTGTTCAGGTACTTGATCATAAATTACTGGAAGTGACCTTAAATATGTATTATTATTATTTGTTAGTTATAGAAATCTATCCCACAGAAGCAGGGATGAAAAACATATGTGTAGCCAACGATGTACAATTTTGTCTCAAGTGTGTAACCAATATTATAAATACATATGGTTTATCATACTGAAAGTCAGTTTTCTTCAATAATAGCCATACTAACTGGAATACACCCTCGATTTTCTAACTGACAGTGTATAAAGATGAATACATTTATGTAAGATGTAATATGTCTTGCCAAAACCATGTTCCTTTGATGTTAAGTAATTGACACTTGATATTTAAATAAATAGTTATGTGATGTCGTAAAGTAACAACGCCGAATAACTAAATCGTATCTGTACAAGGTTTTCATGCATATATGATACACTATACAATTACAAAATTGTTTTAATCTTAAGAGCTTAAATGTGTAGAAATAAGTATTCCAACCTATCCTATATAAAAACTGCAATGTGGCTTTTAAAAATACTCTCCATTTTGCTGTAAAAGGAACTCATTTGAATTTTATGAATACCACATTATATTTGATATAGCCAAGTAATAATTTGGTTATTACATACAAATTCAATTACCATTTTTTTGTTCTCTTTTTGCTTGAAACAGTATAAGTTACAGTATGTTTTGACTGGCATTTAAAAGCCAATAGTAAGGAAATTTAATCATTAATTTGTGCCTCTTGATTCCAGATATAGGTTTGCTTTTAAAAGTATACCAATGTTTTGAAACCTTAATAACTATCTCCCAAAACTAAGGATAGCTTTACACATTCAGATATATTGTATGAATTTCCTTTCCCTACATGCTGACAAAGTTAGTATAAGCCTTTGTAATTCACAGTTTGAGCTACACTTCAAAGTGTTACAACACAAATACTGATGTAATATAGAAGATTTTTCATCTTGATATGCTGGAGTTTATTGAAAAAAGTATTAGTATTATTTTTGTAAATATTATAGATTGTGCATGATATTATTCCTATTTTAACATGTTACTTTTTTATTTGCAAATGTTTTTTATATGAGCAGATAAGAAAAAGTACTTTACAGCTGATGTAATTGAATACAATACACATTAATTACACATAGATGGTTATGAGAATATTTCAAATTAAGAATTAGAATAATTGATGACAATACAACATACTGATCCATTCTATTCACAAATGGCCCTTGTGGTGTGTGACAAAGAAAGCTAAAGAGAACAAAGGTTATTATTTACATCTCAAAAAACATTTTGATACACTTGCAATTGCTTGATCATATTTTGTTATGTATGAAATATGTGAAGGGTTTTTTTTACTTTTCAATTTACAACAAAGTAAACAGACATGGAAAAAGAGTATTTTAATATATACATTAAAATATTAAACATCAGCAATAATCGAAATACATTTGATGAATTACCAGAACTTTCTCTGTGTCATCCAGTGATTCATTAATAATTGGAACCTGTTGTGATGTTCATGCATAATTCCTTTAAATGCATGGAGGTTTGTTCTACCTGCATGCCAGTTTCTATACCTCCTGAGAAGGTTATAACAGTGATTTCAAAGTGTTTTTACTTTTTCAACACAGCAAATATGTGTCATTTGTTTTGATTTGAAGTTAACAAATATATGTACATGGGAGACAGTGTTCAAAAACAAAACTAGCTTTGTCAATAATGAACAAGTTATCATGGGATGGAGTTTTATAATGTGGAATTATTGTCATATTCACAAAGGCTGATCCTCTTTCACTAGTTGCCATGGAAAATGGTGCTAGTATCATCATTTGTTTTTAAGTAACTTTGTTCTACTTTACTTCTTATTTATCACTAACAATATGTATTAACATAAAACAGTTCAAATCCTATGTACCAGAGTTTTTTTGTGATTATCATTATCAATGGTCATGTGAATTGTTTCCAATCAATGTAATAATCTTTTGTACTGTTATGTAGTCACTGAAATTTAATTATGCACCAGAATAACAGATATCCGTGTGTTGTACACCGTCACTAACTTCACAAAATATTTATTACCACTATTATTCTATGGAACATCATGAATGTGTGAAATCGTGTTATTGTTATCTGAGTGTAAAGATAAACAGAGAATAAAAAATAAATAAAAGCAAAAATTAAGCCAGACCTGGTTTATTTCAACTCACCCTTTTGTGTACTTCATTGTATATTCATACTCGGCACAATATCTCCTTTACTTTAGGGGGGCCACGGTGGCAGAGTGGTAACACTCTCGCCTCCCACCTCTGAGGCTGGGGTTCGATCCCCGCACGGGCTCAAGTGGGAAAGCTGGTAGTTGCTTGCCGTTGGTCGGCAGTTTACAGTACACAACCCTAGCGAACTCTATGTACTGGTTTCCTCTGCCCTTCCAACTACCCGTCGTGATATGACCTGTACAGTGTTGAAAGCGACGTTAAACCGCAAATAAACAAATAAACAAACCTTTACTTTAGGACTTGAAACACTATTTGACCCATCCTGGTCGCCCAGGCATCTAGTGACTAATATTTTCCTAACTGTAGGGATGACCATTTATCAACATCCCTGGGTTTACTAGCTTGTCAATTGGGATACGCGCACATTATATTCACAGGTTCTGTTTGGATTCTTGTGCTTCCAAATTTATTGGTCTGATCATTATGGACACCACAAGGAAAGTGACCTGCAATGACCGGATCAAAATTTCACTTATAATAATGGGTTTTGGTATAAAATATACATAGCCCACCATTCTCCGAGCTTCATAGATTTAAAGTGGCTCCACACTAAATTTCCAAGTTGTTTATATCTGTGACCAGTGACCACCACTGACAGACAGTGAAGATGCAAATGGGCGATAATTACGAATTTGAATGCTAATGACTGATTTCACAACAAATTAATGTTTGCAACAACTGCAATATATTGTTACAAACTGCCAATGTCCATAGCCAAGCGATTTATTTCAATCAAGTGCTAATAGATGCAAGGAAAAGTGGGCAGTTGATTGTCATTTCAGGCAATTCTTTTGCAGAAGCATGCCGAGTGTCCACTACTTTGCTTCACACCTTATAAGTCATCATATGACATGTACAATATGCCTTTTAAATAGGTTCACAAATTTCATGGGTGATACTGTAATTCATTACACACATCAGGTTTGGGGTCAAGTATATTGTGTCACACATAGCTATTAACTTTCACATCGAATGATAGATTGTGTCTAGCTGGGAACTGAAGGACTGTCTTATGAAGGAAAAAACAGCCATCAGGCTTGTCCATGTTACATTCTTTGAACTGGGTTCGACTCCCAGAAGTGATAAAGCTGTGGACCTGTACCAATATGACCCTGGCTGTAAAAACAGAGGGAAAACCCCAACTTTGACTTTGATCTGTTTTGTTCCTTGTATTATGTTGACTGAGATAATGGATGACCATGGATTGTTCACAGGTAGCTTTTGGGGATAACATGTATTGTCAGTCTTTATAATAAATTAGGTCCTTCACAGCACATAGTTGTAAAAGGGTCAATGATGGTAAATTATAGAGCTGGTATAACTAGTCACTTTGTTATGTTTCAAACAATTGCCAAACATTGTGTCAAAAATGGCAGTTGCTTGCCAATACAGGTGATCTTGCCTAAGAACTCTTCTCTAAATAAATCATGATTGCCTAATTGTTATCTGGTAAATGAAGGGGAGCCTTGTAAGGCAGAATAACAGTAGGGCCACCGGGCTACTTTGAACTATATTGTCCCTATTCCCTTTGAACTATTTTCCTGATTCTACTTAGTTAGCTAAGATAATTGTATCCACCAGAGGCATCCGGTGGATACTTTGGTTTAGCGTTCGCTACGTCGCCGCCGCCGCCGCTTCCGCTGCGTGTAGAGAGATTTTCGGCGTTAACGCTCTAAGAGGAAAACTACATCAGCTAGGTTCACAAAATTTACAGGATATCTTTCTCTGGGAAGGAAATTAGCCTCATTCTGAAAAACAAGATGGCCGCCGCCAGCATTTCTTTGAAAATTATCTACATTTATCTTCTGGCTGTTTCTCATAGGTAAAAGGTTGAATGTCTTCATAGGTGATATGTATAACAGATATATATGTTCTCTACAACCTTGCAGACATTTGACCTTGAAGCTCTTAATTCAAGGTCATCTACGGAGTGCCAAAGTAACCCACATAGTGGACTTTAAAAGTGCTTATATCTCCCTTATTATTCGTCCTAGAGGTTTGCAATGTGAAACCAACCTATAGGAAATCATGTGCTGCAAATCTTTCGATGTGGTCAGATTTGACCTTGGACCCCTCCTTAATGGTCAAACGAGGATAGCCAAACATAAAAGTGCTTATAACTCCCTTATTATTGTTCCTAGAGGTTTGGGATGGTAAACCAACCTATAAGAAATCATGGACTGGGAATCTTCTGGTGGTGGTCGGATTTGACCTTGGGCCCCTTCTTCAAGGTCAAACGAGGATAGCCAAACTTAAAAGTGCTTACAATTTGCTTATTATTGGTCCTAGAGGTTTGGGATGGTAAACCAACCCATAAGAAATCATGGACTGGGAATCTTCTGGTGTGGTCGGATTTGACCTTGGGCCCCTTCTTCAAGGTCAAATGAGGATAGCCAAACTTAGAAGTGCTTATAACTCGCTTATTATTGGTCCTAGAGATTTGGGATGGTAAACCAACCCATAAGAAATCATGGACTGGGAATCTTCTGGTGTGGTCGGATTTGACCTTGGGCCCCTTCTTCAAGGTCAAACGAGGATAGCCAAACTTAGAAGTGCTTATAACTCGCTTATTATTGGTCCTAGAGATTTGGGATGGTAAACCAACTTATAGGAAATCATAGGCTGGGGATCGTTTGATGTGGTCAGATTTGACCTTGGACCCCTCCTTCAAGGTCATACGAGGATAGCCAAACTTAAAAGTGCTTATAACTCGCTTACTATTGGTCCAAGACATTTGGGATGGTAAACCAGCCTATAGGAAATCATAAACTGGAAATCTTCTGGTGTGGTCGGATTTGACCTTAAGCCCCTCCTTCAAGGGCAAACGAGGACAGCCAAACTTAAAAGGGCTTATAACTCGCTTATTATTGGTCCTAGAGGTTTGGGATGGTAAACCAACTTATAGGAAATCATGTGCTGGGAATCTTGTGGTGTGGTCGGATTTCACCTTGGGCCCCTCCTTCAAGGTCAAACGAGTATAGCCAAACTTAAAAGTGCTTATAACTCGCTTATTATTGGTCCTAGAGATTTGGGATGGTAAACCAACTTATAGGAAATCATGGGCTGGGAATCTTCTGGTGTGGTTGGGTTTGACCTTGGGCCCCTCCTTCAAGGTCATACGAGGATAGCCAAACTTAAAAGTGCTTATAACTCGCTTATTATTGGTCCAAGAGGTTTGGGATGGTAAACCAACCTACATAAAATCATGGACTGGGAATCTTGTGGTGTGTTCGGATTTGACCTTGGGCCCCTCCTTCAAGGTCAAATGAGGATAGCCAAAGTTAAAAGTGCTTATAACTCGCTTATTATTGGTCCAAGACACTTGGGATGGTAAACCAGCCTATAGGAAATCATGAACTGGAAATCTTCTGGTGTGGTCGGATTTGACCTTAAGCCCCTCCTTCAAGGGCAAACGAGGACAGCCAAACTTAAAAGGGCTTATAACTCGCTTATTATTGGTCCTAGAGGTTTGGGATGGTAAACCAACTTATAGGAAATCATGTGCTGGGAATCTTTTGATGTGGTCAGATTTGACCTTGGGCCCCTCCTTCAGGGTCATACGAGGATAGCCAAAGTTAAAAGTACTTATAACTTGCTTATTATTGGTCCTAGAGGTTTGCAATGTGAAACCACCTTATAGGAGGTCATGGGCTAGGAATCTTCTGATGTTTTTAGATTTGACCTTTGGCCCCTCCTTCAAGGTCAAACGATGGTTCACTGGCTTTGGTGAGTTGTCTTTCTGGTGGATACAGATTTGCATCGGTTCTCCGATGCATAGGTCTAGTTTAAAATTGGGGTTTGTTTGGGGGGTGGGGTTGGTTTTACTTTGAGTTCTTAGGGGATTATTTTTTCTTAAGGGAATTTTCATTGTGAATTTTTTTTTTTTTTGGTTTTGTGGTGGAACTTTATTAATGTTTGTTTAACATTCACTCATTCATTCACACAAGTTTATTTCGTGTACTGTGGGAAGGTGTAAGTGTTGGACGGTGTGGTTTTTATGTTTTTGGGCACAGACGTGTAGCTTGTTAATTGTTTTTGGATGATTCGGGAGGCCATGAGAAGGGCCAGGTTTGGTGTGACTTGTGCGGGCTAATCTGCTGATTTAGGCTGACTCTGACTCTGCTGGCTAGACTGGCTGAGAGGTCTTGACTGTTCCTGATGAGTGGAAGATGGCACTGGTGACGGTGCTGGTTGAGGTTGAGAGGGTGAAAATGGCTGTGGTGTGTCCATCTGCTGATACATAAGCACTCTGGGAATCACTGCAAAGAGACTGGATAATCCAGAAGTGTTGTGCTGACTTTCCTCCTGTTGTGAAGGTGCAACTGAAGGTGGGTTGAAAAGCATCTGTCTGGAAGTCCCTGGCTGTTGATCCACAACTATGTAAGAAGTTGGCTGTGCTGACACTGATGAAGGCCTTGGTGGTTGCTGTACTTTGGTAATCACTGTAACAGGTTCTCCTGTGGCTGTCTATGTAGGCTGCACAACTGGAATGGAGACTGGTTGAGTGTCCGGTATGGTGAGTATGTATTCACGTCCTGCTGTGACCTGTGATGCTTCTGGAAGTTGATATGTGGTGACCTCTTGACTTTTGGTGACCTGTCTCTTGCGTTCTTTGGCCTTGTACTGTATTTCAATGAGAAGCTTCACTATTTCATTCCTGAAGGTTAAAAAGTCCCTTTCTTCCAGGTTTTTAATCTCAGAGTGAAGATAGTTGTAGAACGACTGTCTAGGACTTGGAGTGGGGTCCTGACATGCACCCAAAAATGTGGAAATCATTGACCTCATCTGCTGGAACTGATCTAAGGCTGGATCTGCAGATGTGGCAGTTGCGACTGCAGGCTTTTGTTGCTTCGGACTGGTGCTCGAAGGCTGATGAGTAACAACTGATGCAATGCTGATTTCCATCTCAGATTCTGTGTCCTTTGATGTATCTGGAACTGAAGCTGAGGCTGTGGCTGCAGAAGGCCTCTGGGGTGACTTGAATGCAGAAGACTTGGAAACTCCCTTCCTTTTGATGTGACCTCGTAGAAAATTAAAACTGTCCTTCAGCCAGGTCTGTCATTCTGTGCCCTTCTCAGCCCCTTGCCCTGACTTTGTCTGAGTGAGCTTGCCATATCTGCTCTCTCCTCTCTCTCTCATCCCTCTCCTCTCTTTCCCTCCTCCTTCTTTCTATATTCACAGCTGTATCTCCTAACTCAAACTGTGGTTGAGTGTCAGCTGGTGCTTCAATCTTTCTCCTTCTGCCCCTTCAAATGCTGATCAATCAATCAATTATACAGCTTGTTTTAAAAAACAAAAAATTAAAATAAAAGTGAAACCTCACAGAACAGATTTCACTCCCAAGCAGTCCTGCCTAGCTCAAAACTTAAGCTAATTTCCAAAAAATAAAAAAAACCTAAAATCAAAGCTGCACACCAGTTGTCTCTTGACAAGTCAAAGCCCAAATATACGCAGATTGTCTACCGACTCGCCTTTTTATACCCACAGATTTTGAAAGCGACAGGCCGTAAGACGCAAAAATATTGCCGGCCTGTCTGTTACAGTTCCCGGCTTGTCTGTTAGTGTTACAGGCCTGTCTGTTGTTGTTTACGGCTTGTCTGTTTCAGATTAAGGCCTGTCGGTTAGAAATTTTCCTGACTCTAGGACCCAGTCAGTTAAAGTTACCGACCGGCCTGTAAACTTTACAGACAGGCCGGCTAAAGTTACCGACTGTACTGTTACACTTCCCGCACAGTCGGTGAGTCATCACGTACATTCTGGAAATCCATATTTGGGACAAGCCGGATACTTGTTACAGACAGGCCTGTTTGATTAACCAACAAGCCGGGAAGTGTAACCGACAGGCTGTTAAGTTAACCGATAGGCCAGTTGCTAGGGGGCTGAAATTAGGGTTGGATACAAGGGTCGGCAACAGTCATAGAAATATCAAACATGTTTGATATTTCACAGACTCTCCCGACAGGCCGGTAACTTGCAACCGACCCTAACTGACCATGTAAACATTGGTCCTGACTCTCCAAAAATGCATAGTTACCGGCCTGTCATCTCCAGTGGAACACCTGCATTAATCAGAGAACAAATTAACATATTCTGCATACATATGCCAAAAATCAAGACTTTATGTTAAGAAAAAAAACGGTATTAAAAGCCCATAAAGTCGCCAAAGGGATTTTCTTCCTGCATTGTTCACATATTTTGTTCTGTAATTTGAAAGTGGTCATTCTGATTAGTGTCAAAGTGTAGTGTTTTGCCACTTTTAAGCCCTGTAGCTTTCAAATTACGGTTCTCTTCTAGGTGAAATGTCATCAGGGAACATATGAATATATTCTTTTTACATGTGCCAAACATCTAGGCCTGTAAGTATAGGTTAATGGCCAAGTAAGTGTCCAATATTGGAAAATAATGGCCTGTTTACGAGGTCCCGAAGGGACCGAGTCAACAGTCCATTATTTTCCAATATTGGACACTTACGAGGCTATTAACCTATTTAAATTACACCTCTTCTTTAATTTATAATTTTTAAGATATTGTTTAACATCATTACTTTTCATTTCAATATTCCTGTTGTGTACTTTTTTGGTTTTTATGATCATTTTAGTTGAAATACATGTGAAAGGGTTTCTTTGGAAATGTGCTAAAAAGACTTCTATATATGGTCAAAATCAGAAAGTGGCCAATAGTGAAAGATATTGGACACTTTTAACAAAAGAAAAACTCTCAGGTGTAATTTAATAGATTTTAACCTGTGCATAAGAACCTTAAACATCCCAGTCGAGTGACGTTTTTCTACTGTTTTCATGTATTTTACCTTCTAACTTAGAAATGGTAAGTTCGACAAGTCTTTAACTATGTTAGATATAACTTCTATACGTAATCTCTTTCTCTAGAAAATTAAAGTCTTTAGCTTTACGTTTGAGGTCAACTCAAGGTCTCTAAAATACCCACAGAGAGTTTTTGACATTTTAAAGGCCAACAATGTAATTTGGAAATAGAAAGTCTGACAAACTGTATGAGATATAATTGTTATATGTCATCTCTGTGTAAAAAAAATTGGAAGTCTGTAGCTTTTATTTAAACGTCATCCTGAGGTCTCAAAATGTCCACAGAGACCAAATTTATGGACATTTGGGTAGCTGTCAAAATATGTGACTGATAGAGCTGAAATATCATTTGGGGATATATTATCAAACTGCATCATCTGAACTGAAACTGTTTTCCAATAAAATATACAAAATTCTCAAAATATACCTTGATCTGTTAATGTCTACTCCCATACCTATTTTATAATATTTCAGCTTATATATCAAGACTATACAAGCGGATAAAATTGCTTTGCCATTATTCACTTACCATCCACTGTCAATTGTTTCAATACTTTTAAATATGAATCAAACTTATCACTGCAAGAAGACTGAATACTTAATAAAGTAAATAGAAAACTTTTCATTTCAGTTATGTACTGTGCGTCTGGGGAGATGATTTTCCTTGGAAAATAGATATATTGTGCCTTGAATTGCTGGCGTCTTCAAATAATTTGGTCATTGTGTTTTCCTAACAATTATGGCCTGCATAAGACGGGCTCATGGAAATACCTGATTAAAGCCTGTAGTGTGAGTGATGACTTGTACGGAGATGTGTTGGCACCAAGCTGGCCCAATGTAGTTTATATCTACAAATTGTGCACAGATGGCATTGCAGTTGATTTTCATTTTCAGTTGTAATATAATTGCAAAATCTTTAATAACAACTGTGTAACAAGTTTTTGCATACAACTTTCTTAATGGGTCTTAACATGAACTACACAACAGGTTAAAAAGCTGAATTTTCTGAGTTTTAGGGATTGTTTTTGTGTTGGATAACACACTCACTTTAAAATTGAGTTGCAGCCTGAGTAATACACCTGTAACCTTATTATCCAACGACCTTGGTAGGTACTTGGTGGCGTAGTATACAGTTAATTATTGGGTTCTTAAGATTAATAGAAATAGTTTGCAGGTAATAATAATCTAATTCACTGAGAGTCTACAATCTCACACTTGTGTTAGTTGCAGAAAACTGTCTCTAGAAGCAGTATTATTTTGTCCTAGGATGCAGATGTCTCCTTGCATGCCCTTAGAATTAATTGAGTAACATATTTCAATGCAGGTGATATAAAAACATCAACTATAACATTCTCCATGGCGCTGACCCCTGCTATTTCTCTGGTTAAATGATTGTGGATATCTGTTTTTCTGTATTTTGTACCTTGAGTCTGTTTGAAGATTAAGTGATTAAGTGCTATAAAATTACTGTTACAATTAGAGCTATACACGATACTCATGGAATGCCCTTAAGGACCATATTTTGCTGAAACAAAATAAATATATCAGACAAAAATGCATCACAATGCTCATATAACATAGAATAGAATATATCAACATTCAGTAACATTTGTCTTTAAACACTGGAGTACCTGGTTTCGATCCCAGGTACAGGTAATTTATCTACTTGCTCAGATGACCATTTAAAATGGAGATGCTCCCTCATTTGGTCCTATCCACAATGTCAGGCTAAAGAACCTTGGGGATGTTGATAAATGGTTACAGTCTCTGAGACTGTGTGTCTCATTCAAGAAAATGTCACACACTAGAGTTGGGATTGGTCAAATAGTCCTTTGGGCCTTGAAACAAAGGAGATGTTCCACTGAGTATAAATACATGCCTTACAATGTTATTTCTATTATTTTTCATGCTTTTATACATGTATTTCTGTGTTTCCACAAGTGAAAAAAAAATTAGTGTATTTACATAAGTATATACAAAGTTAATGGAAACTTCATTGGAATTGAGAGAAAAAGGGACCATGGTTGTTTATGTCCAAAAATTCAGCCACTTGACCAGTACAATGAAATCTGCAGAGACAATCTATCAATAGTTAACAGCAAGTGTCACATGAAACCATATCTTCGTACTCACTGTTTCTAAAGCCATTTTAAAACTATAAACACAAAATTCAATAATAGTAACAACAGATACTTTGGTAACTGTCTGCATTGCTCATTACTAATAGCAAAGGAAGCTAATATGTGGAGATCCTGATCAGTTGGATATATCACAAGTGACATGGATCAGAAAATTCTAGATAAATTATCTGTTAAGTAGATCTTTCTACATTGTATAAAACTGAAATATATAATTCTTAGATGACTATATTTCATAATCTGTATATGCCTCCTTTATAGCTGAATAAACTTTACTTTGTTCACAAATCTACCATGGCTAAATGATAACCACATCACAAACAAATCTGCAACGATTGGAAAGAAACCTAATTTTATCTAATTTTTACTTTTAGTCATGAGGACAAAGTCTGCCTGTCTATGACATTGATGTATAATGAATGATAACCATATTTACCATTTTCATTAAGCGTATACATTATTCTATTAAATCAAAAGAAAGCTATTTATTTTGCCATTGATGAAAGTGAGCTTGTTGCATCATAAGTATACATACACCTCATCCTCTCGGGCAGTTAATAGAGTGACATAAGGTCTTTTTTTACCACATTTAATCATCCTTTGATGTTGACCAAAGATGTGGGATTTGTTTGACAGGTCAACAATTTATTTTATTTGTATGTCCCTCTATTGGTTTACTTAGCAACTATTTGATGATTCTGAAGTAGTTGAAGTTATTATATCTCTGATAAGCTTGTGTTTACTTGATGCAGAGACAACTTTGGTGTCACCACAGAATTACTTGTGATGAAGTATGTACCTAAACACCCATGGAATATTTTTGGATATCTTCTGACCACACGATTTCCATAATGCATGATTGATTAGCTAAGGATATATTAGACTCGATGAGCCTCAGATAAATGGTTTTCACTTGGCCGCAGTTCATGTTACACCGCTTCTATGGCTTAGTGGAAAACACTCATCTAGGAATACCTGGGTATAGTCCCAGGTACAGGTACATACATAATGGCACCAACGGCAAATTAATATGGCAGTCCTCTGACATTGGGTCCTATTCCCAGTGGAAGACTAAAGAACCCAGTGATGACAAGTGGTCATCCTTGAGACTGTCTTTCAGTAAGGAAAACATGTAGTCTGGATGGGCCAAATAGAGCTTTCAGTCCTGTAGTACAGGAGATATTGTACCAAGTATAAATATACAAAGCATAAGCACAATATAAAACACTGACTTTGGCCATTTCATGATGGAGTTGTAAATTCTTCATTTTGTTTAATTTTTCATATTATTATATGAAATCAGTTCCTTTTACTGTTGTCCCATAAAAAATTATTCAGACTTAAATTCACTAACTTAAGTTAAACATTATTTTCAAAACACTGTACAGGTAACAGGTGGGTAGGTTACCAGATTAGGTAGCCTTTCCCCCCACAAATATATGTCTTGCGTATAAAAATAGTTTAAAGTTATATATTCAAAGTAATAATAGACATATGTACATAAACAAGGCCGAAAGGGGTTTCGATCTACTAGTGTGAGCCGCAAAGCCATCAGAGACATGAGTAGTGCACTGAGGTGGTCACCCATCAAAGTAATGACGTAGCACATTGCTACTTAACTCCATTATTCATCACACTCCACCACAATTCATGAAAGACCAGAGATTAAAAAAAAACTAAAAAAAAAGTGATCTCAAGAAGCGTGAACCTCACTAGAGCTACGCTTAAAAATAAATTAATAGGTATGAAAATCTATACAATAATCATTCCCATGGTGATGATGGCTATGCCTTCTCATTAATAGGGTTCTTCCATTGGAGCCGACCCAACCCCACTCAAGGGTTAGTTGGCTTTGTTTACATTGTCAGATAGGGCCGGTGTAGCGCGAGATAATGATTCCCCTATATTTGTCACTAGGGGGGTAAAATATTGCAAAGGGGGTTGAAATATATTGACTCCCCTTGCAAGATTTGGAATCCCTCCCCAAAGTGGTGATTACTATTGTGCTGGGGATTAACTTGCAGTGGAACACTTGTCTTCTATTTAATACTGATATGGGTCAAAGCAAAGCACATGCATTCTATTTATTTGTTATTTATTTATGTTGATTTTATATTCTTGCATGATTAACAAAATAATTATTGTATCAAATCTTATACAAAAATGTGCCTTTTTGTTTGAGATTTCTTTTGATATTAATAATAATATTCACATCATTTATTATATTATTATTATCAGACTTACACAAATTAAACCTTTAAGGGCGCAAACATATATAATGTTGGTTTTATGATTGAGCCTTATTATTTAATTTAACAAAGAATTATTAAAATAACAATATTTTCATAAGTCAATGCAAATTAATATGAAAGTGTAATTAAATCATAGAAATCAATCTGATTAATTTGGTGATACAACACTCTGATATGCACTTACAATTGTGACTTTTTCCTAGGTTATATGGGTAATTGACTATTTAAGAACTTGGCATGTAAACACTTAAAATTTGTGACTAAGTTGATCATTTTGTTTTCTGCATATGAAAATATGTAAAGTGTCACCCCAAAACACCCCAAAAGAGTCTTAGGCATTGTTACTTATATACATGTATTGACAACTATCCAATTGACTAAATAAACACATTTGTGTATTGTCACATTGTCTCTTTTAACAGAGAGGGGAGTAAATACTAGTATATAGCAGGGGGTGATTATCTTGCAGCATTGCCTGCTATGTTTTGACCCCCCCCCTAATCCTTCTTTTGTTTGGGGGTGCAAAATATTGCTTGCAAGATAATTACTGCCCTAAAGATCAAAGAAGGGGGTGCAAAATATAGCGGGAATCATTATCTTGCGTTACACCGGTTATGTTTTCCCGGCTTTACTTGGTGGGTCAACTAAATATCAAGCTTGTTCGATATTTCACCAACCCACCTGCTGGGCATTCAGACAAGTGAATCAACCCGGGTTGACACAGATTGAAGAAGATTGGGATTAGGTGTGAACGCTCACAATCCGGGTTGACAAGGGTAAATCTCAACCCTATTCAAGAGGTGGATTGAAGCAGATTGGATCAACCCCCTTTGTAGTGTGAACCCTCACAATCCGGGTTGACAAGGGTTGAGTGTGTTAGCAGTCGTCATTGAAGCCACGCGAGAGAAAGTGAATGAATATTAAGATCTCGTCTCACGAGATTTTATAAAGCTGTCTTCAAACGAGATTGTCTCAAGTTTCAGGCCTCACGAGAGTTATCATCTCTGATGCTACAAAACGAGATTAAAGACGTGGTTGGACAACTACGTTTATTAAAATCTATTTGGTTAAAATATGTGTACATGAATATAAAACCAAGGGACTGATTAATACAAGCCCCCATACATAGTAACCAATAACAACAACATAAATTATAAACCTGGGGATACTATGAACCCGCATTCACAATAAACCTAGAGGGATAAGGGAGGGCGGGGAAATTCTTTACTTTCAGGTCATTTGACAAGATTGACTGCGTTGGGTGACCGTGTGTGCTGGCTTATATAGTTAATGGCCAAAGGAAGGAGGGATGTGATTGGCTGGAAAGAAAGCGGGGTTCCAATTGGCAGAGGTGAGTGGAAGAGGTTATTTCCGTGGACTAGTTCAAGACGACTGACATGCAATCACCACGGGGGTGATTGCTGTGACAGTCGTCATTGAAGCCACGCGAGAGAAAGTGAATGAATATTAAGATCTCGTCTCACGAGATTTTATAAAGCTGTCTTCAAACGAGATCGTCTCAAGTTTCAGGCCTCACGAGAGTTATCATCTCTGATGCTACAAAACGAGATTAAAGACGTGGTTGGACAACTACGTTTATTAAAATCTATTTGGTTAAAATATGTGTACATGAATATAAAACCAAGGGACTGATTAATACAAGCCCCCATACATAGTAACCAATAACAACAACATAAATTATAAACCTGGGGATACTATGAACCCGCATTCACAATAAACCTAGAGGGATAAGGGAGGGCAGGGAAATTCTTTACTTTCAGGTCATTTGACAAGATTGACTGCGTTGGGTGACCGTGTGTGCTGGCTTATATAGTTAATGGCCAAAGGAAGGAGGGATGTGATTGGCTGGAAAGAAAGCGGGGTTCCAATTGGCAGAGGTGAGTGGAAGAGGTTATTTCCGTGGACTAGTTCAAGACGACTGACATGCAATCACCACGGGGGTGATTGCTGTGACAGTCGTCATTGAAGCCACGCGAGAGAAAGTGAATGAATATTAAGATCTCGTCTCACGAGATTTTATAAAGCTGTCTTCAAACGAGATTGTCTCAAGTTTCAGGCCTCACGAGAGTTATCATCTCTGATGCTACAGAACGAGATTAAAGACGTGGTTGGACAACTACGTTTATTAAAATCTATTTGGTTAAAATATGTGTACATGAATATAAAACCAAGGGACTGATTAATACAAGGCCCCAAAGGCCCAATCAGCATTTATGGTAGGGTAGCAGCAACAATGTTTTGGAAAGCCAAGGGGACCTGAAGGGATTGGGAGGTATTTGCTGAAATGTATGACCAGACGGCATCACTCCGCCAATGGCCATGGGTCTGAATAGCTTGTAACGAGACTTGGGCATCAAAGGCAATGGACGCAGCGGAGCGTCTAAAAGTATGAAAACCAAAAGAAAGGGGGGGAAGGCGCATGACTTGTAAAATGGAAGCAAGTCGCTTACGCAGATCAGATTGAGATAATGTGGTGCCATTCAATGAAGCAAAGAGGGGGGCCGAAGGGAGGGCTGGGACTGACCTAATCAATTCCTGGATGGCCGTGACAGGACAAAGTAATGGGTCAGAAAGACTTGGGAGTTTGCACCACAAGGCGCGTTCCGGGGCCTGTATATTCTTGGCCCATTTCACTGGGAGATGACAGCCTGGGTGTGCAAATAGAACCTCATTACGGAGGAGATGTCTGGTTGGGTCAAAAGATGACCTAAAAGGGGGGGCAATGTTAGATATACGGAAAAACCCAAAGAAGGCAACAAGGTATGCGGCTCTAAATGCAGCAGGGGAAGGAAAGTATTGACAAAGACGTGAAATCTCTCTCAGTTGTTGGAGGGAAAAGAGGGGCTTGGGAGTAGGGGGTTTGTGGACGGATAACTTGATCCCTCTTAACATATTAGTGATGACATTGGCCTCCAGAACATGTGCTCTCCATGAATATCTCAAGAAATAATGTTTCAACGCTGAGATATAATTGCAGATGACCTCTGAGGACATTGATTGTGCAGCCAAAAATTCCAGGAATAGGAGTACTGATGTGACTCCGTCCAACACGCGTATACCCCTGGCTAGTAAGAAAGCAATGTATAGGCGGAACTGTCTCTGGTATTGGGCTCTCGTGTGAGGTCGAATTGCTCCATTCATTCGGTCCAGTGCTCTCGAGAGTTCAGGGCGGCTGTGTTCTGGCACCTCTACAATGACAAATCAAGAGCTCTGTCAGGGATATTCTCCCAACGTGTGTCATCAGTACCCTGAAAGACATTACGAGACAATGAATCTGCTATCACATTGTCCCGGCCCGGGATGTGTATAACACGCAGTTGGATGTTATGACGAGCCGCATTCAACCACAAGGAATGTAGGCACCAATTCAAGAAGGGGTCTTTAGTTTTACTAGACCCACATACTGTCACCGCTCCCAGATTATCACAGTGTATACACACCGTCTTGTCTTTCCAGTTGTTACCCCACAGCTTCAAAGCGACCATGATGTTAAACATTTCATATTGGGTGATTGAATAATGTCCGCGCAAAGCCATGGGTATAGGGACGGAGTAAACCCAGTTACCCCATGCACCTCCCAAATGTGTGAGGGTCGCGTCTACGTATGCATGTATTGAAACGGGATCATGCTTAAACCGAACCACCCCATTAAAAGAATGGAGAAAACGTTCAAACCACATGAGATCTTGATAAAATCCCGGATCCGGGATTATGTGGCTGGTGTTTGCCTGGCGTAATGTATGCAACATTCGATTCAAGAACACCCGGGCTCCTCGGACGCATCTGGCTATATACAATAACTTCCCCAATAGGGATTGGAGATCTCGTTTGGACATTTCCAGTTTTAGTAACGTGACTTTACAGAGATCATAAATCTCGCGCAACTTCTCGTCCAGAATACTAAATGTTCTCTGTTGTACATCGACCACTATGCCCATAATGGATAATCTCTTAGTGGGGGGAAATACTTTGCTCTCATTAACGGGAAGGCCAAAGTTATTAATGATCTCTAAAAGTGCGTGAAACGCCTCTTCCGCCTGGTCAACGTGGCAACAAGCATACATGTCATCTATGTAGTTGTAAATGCGGAACCCCTTCCTGGCCATGAGAAAGCGAATAAAATCTGTGATACGCTGGAATATGGCAGTGCCGTGTACTGCCCCAAAGGCCAGGTTCCTATCCATGTAAAACTTATTGTCCCACTTAATACCCAGATGTAAAGCATCGCCGGGGTCTATGCGCACATTTCTAAACGCTCTTGATATGTCCACTTTGAATAATCTCGCGTTATCACCCAATGCTTCCAACTGCGGGATCAAAGCGTCTAGATGCGGAAGTACCAGTTTAAACGGGATTTGGTCATAGTGCTCCGTGTAAGTGGCTTTATTAATGGAGGAATCCCCATACGAGAGGTCCAGGATTACGCGACGCCCCGTGTCCTTGGGTCTGGTCATAAGAGGGGACCAGGTGAACTGTTCATGGGGAATTTGGTGGAAGGGGCCTGCTAATGAACCCAACATGGCCTCAGACTGTATGAATTTATCCACGTCTCGTGAGAAGTTCCTAGCTGAGGAGTGATTCTCAGTTGCGTTAGCTTTAATTTCACAGTTCCTATTCAGGTTTAAGGGAAAGCCAAACGTGAGATAATCTAGTAAAGCCTTGTCGTGGTAGTGTTCTATGTGATCTTGTACATATTTTTAATTAAAAGATGAAGAAATGGGAATCTGGACACTTTGGTAATTTGGGACTCCTGAATGCCTAACAGCAGACGCAACTTCCAGATAGGCCTCAGTGTCAGTAACCTCCACAGGGCTTCTGGCGGGAGCCTTAATATACTCTGTGTTACAAGATACAAAACCCATATTTCTGTCAAAATTACACTATTTTTATTTCCAGATTCATCCACAACGGGAGACCAGCTCTCCTGGTGTGGCAGAGGAGACTCACTAACAGTGTGACCCTTTGACATGTTGCCATCACCCCAAAGTGTGGGATATGCACAGGTATGTATTTTAATTAATGGAACACCTATATACTGACAAATCAATTTATCTTTCACGTTGCCATAAGGGCCAAATGAATGTATTTTCAATGTACTTTGCATACTTTGTGATAAATGATGTAGACAACTCACGCATTGTATCTGTAACGGGGGAGGGCCCCCATAAAATAACCCATCACCACTTATACGTACACATGTATTATGTAAGACACAAAATGAATTATTGTCACAACACTGTTCTGTCCGGGGGCGGTGACCGCGTCCTTATTCAACACTTTTCTTATTATTATTGCATTCCAGTTCTGTATGACTGTTATTGCGTTTGAGCTGCTTGAAGCAGTACATGCAAATATGTTGGAAACTAGTCGTGCCAGTTGCATCAGAGTGGTCCTGTGTGTGCGGGCACGTGCCCTCGTTGTACCAGCGACAGACTATTTTCTTCACAGACGATAATGGCTGAGGAGGTTGAACCTTGGGTGACATAGTCACTGAGCCACTGAACACTGCTGTCTGAGAGAAGGTTAGCCGGTTTTCCGCAAGAAAACGTGTGTCACTCCAATTCACAGAATCTTCTTCTATGCGATGCATAGCAACCGCGAAAGCTCTGCGGGCAATAGGCCAGGATAGGTTTTCGCTCAGTTTCACGGTTTCCACCAATTCATTTAACATTGCTCTTGACAGTTGTGGGTTAGTTGTGTCCATTGCGTTTTTAAGGAAGCCCACCACAAATTGACCTAGTGTCAGATCATCGTAAGAGGTTCTTTTCCTGGTTGCTCCGGTGAGGCAAGACTCGTTTGGCCAGCGCAGATGCGTGGGGGCACAAGTAGTTTCTGACACGTTATATCTTCCGCTCTTTTTTCTTGTTGTCAAATTACCTTGTTGCAGTTCATTTCGCATCCGTGCTTCTAGTACAGCTACTCTATCTTCTACCAGTTTCTGTAAGTATGGATTCGTGCGCAAAAACTCCAAACTCTGTGCACTAGTGGGTTCCTGCATATCCGTCGTAAATAGTGGCTCACCTTGTTGTGTATCCACCTTAGGGGCTAGCCCTTGAATTTCAACTGGGTTTCCGTACTGGTCGGTTAACATATTAAAGTTCTGGTCTACCTGCTTTCCTCCCATCTCACCCAGTCCACCATGGTGTGTGTCCAAATTGACTGGCCATGACACTGAAGCAGTATTTGGTGGTCGTGTTACTGTGGATGTTACCTTAGGTAAAATGTTTTTAGGAGTGTAGGGGGTCTCTCCCCCAGCTGGCGTGATGTTTGCTAACGGGGTTACTCCCAAGTCCGTGTCTCCCTTGTGTTTCTTGGCTCTGGCTGGCGTTTGTCTCACAAGGACTGCGGTATCAGGGAACGTCTGTGCATAAGTAGAGTTCTCCAGAGTGCGGTTAACAGGTAAAGGTGAAGTAAACAACGTGGTTTCCCCTTCACTGGGAGCAAACAACTCCCCACGCTTATTCTTCTTGCGAGAACGTGACAGCCGTTTCCCCGTTCTTTGTTGTATCCGTGAGAGGCCCTGTGTTACTCTCGTTTCCTGCGGGATTCATACCAGACGTTATACCACTAATCTGTTCCTCCATCGCGGAGAGCTTCTCCGTAAAGCCAGACATTGTTTGTAATACAAGTTCAAGCATTTTATCCTGCGAGTTCTCACCCACTGCCTTTCCACGCGGGGTCTTCTTAGGACTGTGCTCATGACTACTATCCCGTTTCTCTTCTTTAGTCTTTAAACGTTCACACTTTGCATGTAAGGGCTTTTTGTGTAGTTCTCCACACTTCTTGCATGTGGCTACGGGCTTATCAGTGTTCACTGCCATGCCACCACAAAATAATTAAAACATAAAAGAAATGAAACATAAAAGAAATTCTTTACTTTCAGGTCATTTGACAAGATTGACTGCGTTGGGTGACCGCGTGTGCTGGCTTATATAGTTAATGGCCAAAGGAAGGAGGGATGTGATTGGCTGGAAAGAAAGCGGGGTTCCAATTGGCAGAGGTGAGTGGAAGAGGTTATTTCCGTGGACTAGTTCAAGACGACTGACATGCAATCACCACGGGGGTGATTGCTGTGATACTGTAACCAATTGACTTACTGCCTTGAAGCAAATTGCTTAATTTAATATATATACCTTAAACCTTTGTTAAGTATGAGCCCTAATTAACACAAAGCCTACCAGGATAGATTGTTGTGTGATTCCTTTATGATTGCAATTTGTTATAGAATGTATGAATATTTGTGGTTGTAGTAGGATCTGATAAACAGAGCTATTTCAAAGGATTGCAATTAGTGTGTTGCTGAAAAAGTAGTCATATCTTAAAAATATAACATTCTCTTTGATTAGTTATAAAAACTTAATAAGGTATTTATCTGTGTGACAGCTTATATAAAATTGGGATCTTTATAGTTTCAGCAATGTGAAAAAAATTGTAATTTAAACAATTTACATTGATTACATTAAGCTAAATTTAGAGGTTTTACCTTACTCAATTTTTAAGACTTTTCAATCCAGATTAAACTCTGTAGTGTGGACACTCAATCCGGATTGAGATGAATCTCCTTCAATCTGCTTCAACCCTCAATCCTTGTCACACGGATTGAAGTGAGAACAGGGTACTGCTGGACTCTTCATCCAAACTGTGGCTCTGCCCACCAGGAGTGTTTCAGATATCTTCATTTTAGATAACAAATGAACACCAAGGATTCTACGTATAATACTGTAATGAAACCATATACACTAATTATCTTCTATTGAATAGAAATAAATTTATTACACAGTCTTCCATGGAATATGACTACATTCTAAAGGTACATTTACATTCCACTTTTATTCATACTTTGTTGCCACAATATGACTTTGTTGAAATACCTGGTAGGTATTTTTACTACCAGAACCCAGTAGAACTTTTGTGTACAGTGGTATGTATGATCTTAGAAATTCAAAGACGGTGCCTGACAGTCTGACAGTCAAGTAGTTCAAGTAATTTGCTTTAAATCGAATCAAGCTTTATTGTATCCACTGGATAGGATTATATATATTGAACTTTAATTCGTGACAAAAGTTGTTACAAAACAAATTGATACAAACTCTGTCCTTTATTTTGTCTGGTTTTCCATCCCACATAAACTGGAACAACAATTCATTATTTCATTTGATATTTCTACAAGGGTTGGTATTGCCATAAATAAATGAGTAAATATAGAGAGGATTAGTGTTTTTTATCAGCCATTATTGCACAGCCGTGAGAAGTTAAGGTTGACATAGATTATAGTCTCACGAGATTTATGTTGTAAAACCCTGACAATATGTTTAATGTATCAATAAATATATATTTGTGTGCTTGGGAAATCTATTTTATTAATTCTAACACATTAGAGTTACAGATAAAATATGTTACATTAAAACGACTAAAACCCCCGCATGACATACAGAACACCCATACATTATTTGGGTTTGGGTGGGCGGGATATAAAAACACTTGTTTCCACATACAACTTCAGTTTATAAATGCACAGAAATTAACCCCGTGGCCGTTTATATAGGCCCACTGACATGAAAGATGACCTCTCATTGGTCAACACTAAGCTGGCCATTCATTGGCCTACAGTCCAGAGAACGAGTTTAAATGGCGCGGACCATACCAAAATGACTGAATGTCAATCACCAAGGGATGATTGCTTCTACAGTCATTATTGCACAGCCGCGAGAAGTTAAGGTTGACATAGATGATAGTCTCACGAGATTTATGTTGTAAAACCCTGACAATATGTTTAATGTATCAATAAAAATATATTTGTGTGCTTGGGCAATCTATTTTATTAATTCTAACACATTAGAGTTACAGATAAAATATGTTACATTAAAACGACTAAAACCCCAAAGGCCCAACAGCATTATTGTAGTGAATTTGCGAGGGATTGGAACGCGGGGGGACTTGAAGAGATTGGGAAGTATTATCAGAAATGTATGACCACACTGAATTACTATGCCATGCTCCATGCATTTGAATACTGGTGAGGGAAATGTCTGCATCGAAAGCAATGGTAGCACCCGATCTTCTAAAAGTGTGAAATCCGTATCCCAGCAATGGGAGATCCATCATTCTAAGAAACGTAGCTAGGCGTTTACGAAGCATGGGCTGAGTAAGCAGTGAGAAATCATTGAGAACAAAAAGGGGTTGGTCAGGAGATAAGACTAGTTTGCTAATAAGTGCCTGGAGAGTGGCCACTGGGCACAACTGTGGATCCTTGATGACAGGCAGCTTAATAACATGGACTTTTTCGGGTGCCTGTATGTTTTTTGCCCACTTTAAGTGGAGGTGAATACCAGGATACTTAAACTGGATGTCTCTATGCAAGAGATGCTTATTGGGGTCGAAAGCCCTTGCAAAGGGGGGAGCAATATTTGAGATACGAAGCATACCATAAAAGGCGAGCAAGAACGCAGCTCTGTAGGTCAAGGTGTTTTCAAAGATCTCACACAACCGTGCAACCTCACGAATCTGTGGAAGCGAGAATAAGGCCTTTGGAGTTGGTTGTCAATGACACGAATGCTTAATGCCCTTCAACAAATGCTTCACCCAAGCAAACTGAAATACGTTCTCATCCCATCCATATGTTGCAAAAGCAAACTTCAACGCAGACACATAGTTATTTACAACTCTGTAAGTCATCCCATTGCTAGCCAAGAATTCCAGAAACAACATAATACACCCATAGCTGTCACAAACTTTTAAATCACGCGAGATAACAAAGGCAAGGTACAGCTTGAACTGTCTTAGGTATTGAGACCTGGTGTGGGGTCGAATGGCTGTTCCCACGAGAGTTAAAGCTGACTCCAATGCATTGGACCACTGTTTGCTTATTCCTAAAATGACAAACATAACATCTCATTGGATACATTCTGCCATTGAAATTCACCCCGGTCTTTAAACTTTCCCCGAGATAAAGCATCAGCTCTCCTGTTATTAATGCCTTTAATGTGTGACACACGTAATTCAATATTATATTTTGCTGTAATCAACCATAAGTTATACAAACATACGTTTAAGAAAGCGTTCTTTGTTCGACCCGTGTTGCATACCGACACCGCACTTTCATTATCACACTTAATATTCACGACCTTGTCCCTCCATTCACGACCCCACGGTTTAAGTGCAACCACAATATTGTACATCTCACACTGGGTTATGGGGAGGTCAACAAAAGGAATTTCAGCTGCATAAACTCGAGACCCCCACACTCCCCCTATGTGAGAAAGGGTAGCATCCACCTCCACTATGTATGCTACAGGGTCCTTACAGAAACGTATAACCCCATTGGATGATTGAAGAAATTTTAGAAACCACAACAGATCCCTATAAAAGCCTTCAGCTGGGTATATAAAATCAACATCGTGGTTATCTCTGAGAGTTTGTAGCATTCTGTTCAGGAAAGCACGGGAGTTTTTAACACAACGAGATATATATAGAAGTTTACCTAGTAGTGACTGGAGATCTCGTTTTGACAACCTGGTGCATATGAAAGCTGCAGTACATTGGTGAGAGATTTCCACCAACTTAGTTTCTTCAATGCTAAAGGTACGAGAGGTGATATCCACTATAATGCCCATAATGGACAACCTTTTACATGGTGGAAAAACCTTTGCAGGATTAACAGGGAGACCTAGATTTTCCAAAATATTGAGTAAAGTACGAAAAGCCATATCTGCCTCATCAACATGACAGCACGCATATAGATCATCAATATAATTGTGGATCTGGAAACCAGCTTTAGCCATGAGAAATCTAACAAAATCGGTTATTCTCTCAAAGATGGCTGTACCGTGGACTGCCCCGAACGCCAAACTTTGGTCAATATAGTACTTATGATCCCACTTAATTCCTAAATGAATTGCATCAGCTGGGTCGATTCTCACGTTTCTGAAAACGCGGGATATATCTACCTTAAAAATTCTGGCATTATCTCCTAAGTTATTAAGTGTATCCACCAATGAATCCAAACTTGGGAGTTTCAACTGGAAAGGGGTATGATCGTACTGGGTACGTTCCGTGGCTTTATTCACGGAGTAGTCACCAAAAGAAAGGTCCAAGATGACACGCCTGCCCGCACCCTTAGGGCGAGTCATTAGTGGTGACCAAGTGAATGCAGGATGTGGTGGGTGGTCAAAAGGACCCAGTAACGCACCTAATGAAAGTTCTGTGGTAATATACTCTTGTACTGCCTCTGGATACTGCAATGCAGAGGCATGGTTAGTGTCAGCATTGTTCTTAATAGTGGCATATACAGCCAGGCCAAGAGGAAAACCATAAGTTAGGTAGTCAAGTAACCGCTTGTCATGATAACCATGTATTTCAGATCTAAGGAAATCCAAATCAAAAGACGAGGCTAGAGGAACGCGCCTGCCCTTATAATTTGGACAACCAGACTGTAAGACCTGTGAAACCACATGAAGATAATCAGTTGAACAACGCACACAGATCTGTTAAACATAATTTTATTTACAGCCAACTTGGGAGACCTGCTCTCCTGGTGGGTCCTTCTGGATGTATTTTTAACAACATTAACCTGTGTATTAATACCCTGGTCCTCACCACATAGTACAGGGCTGGTATGCAAATTTAACAATGGTAAACCAATAAAATCATATACATGTATGTCTTTCAAATTACCATAAGGTCCGTGTTTATGCAAATGAAAAATTACATTTAGTGTCAAATATAACTGCTGACTCCCCATGTGAGGAAATGAAAGGGGGGGGCCCCTCTGAGAACACCCATCACCAAGAACTTGATTAATGTCATTATGAACAGTGCGGCCGGTGCATCCCTAGTCCGTAGCTTTCCTCTTGTTGTTACATTCTATTTCAGTGTGCACGTTATTTCGTTTAAGTTGTTTAAAACAGTACATGCATATGTGCCTAAAGGTCGTCAATCCCGTCGTATCTGTGTGATCCTGTTGGTGTGGGCAAGACCCTTCATTGTACCATTTACAGACTATGCGCTTTCCCCCGGGTAGGGGCTGTTGGGTGGGCTTGGGAGATAAGGTTACCGAACCACTGAAAACAGCTGATTGCGAGTATGTTAACCTGTTATCCGCCAGTGTTCTTTTATCACTCCACACAAGCGTTTCATCCTCGAGCTTCTGCATAGACACAGCGAATGCACCCCTGGCTATGGGCCAAGACAAATTTTCAGCCAACTTAATCGTCTCCATCAGTTCGTGAATCAGATTCCTGCAAGTGTCTTGGTGAGGGGTACCCAAAACATTGGCCAAAAAACCCACAACAAATTGACCCAATGTTAAGTCGTCATAAATTGCTCTTTTCCTACTCATTCCCACTGGGCAAGATTTGTTCGGCCATCTTAGGTGAGCAGCCCCACAAGGGGTTTCAGCAACATTATATCTGCCACTCTTCTTTCTTTGAGTATTACCTTGTTGTAACTCCGATTTCATGCGCGACTCCAGAACAGCCACACATTCCTCCACCAACTGTTGGATAAAGGGATTTGCCTTGAGTGCTTCGAGTGTAGCAGTAGAAGCTGTTGTGGCCCCTGCAGTAATTGGCAAAGTCTCGTGGACAGGTACGTAGCTAGCTTGCTCTGTTGTAGTCACTGATGCTTCCTTTGCTGGTACAAATAAATTCTGTGATAGAACGCCCCCAGTATCAGGCAATGAATGAACCTGTACAGGGTTGCCATACTGGTCAGAGTAAGCGGGTAAATTAAAGTTCACATCTCGTACTAACGGCTTCTCCATAACAGTTGTCTGTGCAAAGTTCGTGTGAGTAGACGTGTCCCATGACACTGAAGCAGTGGGTTGAGGTCGACTCACTGTAGCCGTGACACGAGGCAAAGATTTAATGCCTGGCAAACTCGTCTGCTCTGTCTTCAATAATGGAGCAACACCCAATTCTGGGTCTGCTTTCAGCTTTTTTGATCTCGCGGGAGTTGGTTTAATGGCGACGGCTACATCAGGAAAGGTCTGTGAATATAAAGTCCTGTCATCCACAACTGTGGTCAATCCCGTAGTGACAGGTATCTTCTCATCATCGTCCGAGATTTCAATCCTTTTAACTTTCTCCCAAGAACGAGGTGTATCCAAGCATGACGTGAGACCAGACAGTCTTTCCTCCATAGAGTTCAGTTTGTCGGTGAAGGTCGTCATCGTGGTCATAACAGTTTCCAAGATCTTCTCGTGAGAAGACATATCAGTACTCTTTCCACGTGGTGTTTTTCGTACCGTGGTTTCTTTACTAGTGTCTCTTTTCTCGTCCTTTGTAACCTTGCTACGCTCACATTTCGAGCCCACAGGGCGTTCGTGCTCAGATCCACACTTCTTGCACAATGAAACACTCCTATCCATAGGTATATTTGTAGCCATTGTCACTATTTGTGCATAATCAACGCACAACCAAATAAAAACATCCAAATATAAAAACACTTGTTTCCACATACAACTTCAGTTCATAAATGCACAGAAATTAACCCCGTGGCCGTTTATATAGGCCCACTGACATGAAAGATGACCTCTCATTGGTCAACACTAAGCTGGCCATTCATTGGCCTACAGTCCAGAGGACGAGTTTAAATGGCGCGGACCATACCAAAATGACTGAATGTCAATCACCAAGGGATGATTGCTTCTAAACTGTAATTTTCCCAATAGGTGTTAAATATCTAGATTTTCTGGTGTTTATGGTTGTCTTGGCCTTTTCTAAACCATTTTGATAATTTAGACTTGGTAACTTTGTTAGGTCGCTTGAGATATGTTTTCCTAATAGATTAAACTGCCTATCTCCCAGCTTAATTTATGTGATACTTTAAACATTCTTTTTGGGGTTACCTCACTTCCAATCCAACTTAGCTTGGTCTGTTCACCATTGATTTTGGGATCTCATCAAATATCTCTTAAAATGTTCAGTACTGCTTGCAAAGATTTTGGATTGCCGTTTAAAATAGCGGCATATACAAATAATATGAGCTTAAACATGGGGTTACCAACTCTTATGCACAAGTTCGCGAGATCTTTTTTGTTGTTTTTGGTATCCAGACTTTCATGAATTGAGGCATGGTGTGATGAATATCTGTCTTATCACTGAAGCTTAGCAGCAATGGGCTACATTTCCTGGGTGGGTGACTGCCTGAGTGCGCTACTCGTGTTTATGATGGCTTTGCTGCTTGCACTAGTAGACCGAAACCCCTTTCGGCCTTGTTAATCCTCAAATATCTGGGGATCTGTTATTACGACACCATCAAACTTCTGATACAAGAAACATCAAGTATGCAGCAATCAAATCACCCTGTCTGCAACCACGCTCAAAAGGATTAGGGTCAGACAAAAACACATTGGGTTACATATGCTTCAATATCTGTACTGAATAATTTTATCAATTTAATAGTTGTTGTCAAAAAATCCTTCTAGCACATTATAAAAGAACGTCCAGGATACTTAATCAAAAGCTTTCTCAAAGTCTATTTGCCTGAGTAGCCCAAGGATATTGTGTTTCTCAGTGAAAAACATTAAATCATATATCGTTCGTGTGCAGTCACCAAAACACCTGCCAGGTATGAACTTTCTGTAATAGCTGAAGATGCTAATTTAAAGATGACACTAAGAAGTGACATTGGCCTCCAAATTTTATAAGCTGACGTTCTTTATTAATTCCTTAGAATAACAAATGTTTATGGCATGGACATTAAAAATAGTTTTAATGAAATTTTTATTGTTTTTTTTTTCAATATATATATTTAGTTTCCAACTTACAAAAAATGTAGTTGATTTCTCACCCTCATTTAAACACTATAATCATACATAGGTCATATGTTCTTCACCTTTTCTTTTCTTAGATTTTCAAATTTTATATTTTTATCTCCTAATAAAGTTGAATTTGACTGACTGATAGCTGCAGTTCAAAATTAACTGTATCTTGCAGCAAGATTTCCCTGTAACTTTTGTTCTTTTTTCAATGTGGATGTAAATTTCATTGTTTCACCTCGAAATCTCGAAAAACATATCTAGTAATTTATCATAATCAATAGAAAATGTGACATATGTTAAGTTTTCTTTAATATAATTTGCATTAAATATTGGTAGACAATATAGTCTTTGTTTTTGAGTAAACTATAATTCATTTTCCATGTCCCCCAGGCAGAGAGAAAATTACTTATGGGCACCTTTATTTCAATAATTAAATGATTGGACCAGTAACTTGGTTCAATGTCACATGAATCAATCATATCCATCATTGTATGTGAAGTGAGAAAATAATCAAGCCTACCGTGCTTTAACAGTTTTTAGTCTCCATGAAAAAATGTTTAACATTGTTATTAAGATAGCAAAATGAAATGAAATGAATGATCTTAATTTATACAGTTGTAGAAACCCTGTATTATTTAATGCTAAAGGTGTTTCTTCTTCTCTCCTGCTGTCCATTTACTGTATAAGTTTCCACATATTCATGTTTGTATACATTGTATATATCTATCAAAAATCCCGGCCTGTCCCATTCAAGTACCCTGGTCTCACTCCACGAAGAGATGCAGAACAATACCAACTGTCAGGAAAACTTACCGAAAGAAAGTTTGGGCTTTAAGGGTGTTGCACACAGGAAACGACCCGACCCGATCCAACATATTAATGACAGTTTGCCTACATCTTGACAGGCATGGTAAAACACACTGGATCCGATGCGATCCGTATGTTTTGATATTTTACAACAGTTTTTTTTACTTTGCTTGTACAGTCATACATACAAGTTCTCAGATCTCTGTATCTGATCCCAGAGTAATAAAACTGGTACTTGTATCTAGGAGTGTGTAACAGTTGAAAGGGGAAGTTGGATTTATATAAAATACAGGATAGCCTTTACCTGAGCTTAAAGTGTACAATATGTTTTTGAAATATAAATAACTGGTGTAATAATGAAGTATTACATGTTTTAGGAGAGGCAGAATAATCAGTAAATTACTTTGAAAGCTAAAATATGTAAGAGTATAATTTAGATTGTGCTCTGTCTAACAATATTTTTACCTCAATATAAAAAAAAATTGAGCTTTGGGCAATACTATGCCTTTCATTGATGCAACCAATAGAGAACCCCCTTTCCCCCTCCCTACGACCACATAAAAATTGGAAACTTTTCTAATTTAGAAATGTCGGGGTCGTGTCTTGCAGTGTCTTATCTGATAGGATCGGAGTGTGTGTGCATACATTACAAAGAAACACCATGGTCTATACATTTTGTCTGATCAGATCGTGTAGGATCGTTTCCTGTGTGCAACACCCTTTAGTGTGGATCAATAAAGATGGAGTGGAAATAACACGTGTGTTTTCCTTTGTGATATTTTAAGTGATGTTATGTGTACCTGGACTAATCTTACATTTGTGGTGATAACCGTTACACTAGAATTTGTGGTCATACCAGCATCAGGCTTACCCACGGTTTGACTTGGGGTTCTTTGGCACAATGATGTATGGTGCTTCAGTTTGCATAATCTACATCTTCCCTTGGCCTGGCAATCCTTGCTGGTGTGGTTTGGTCTCAAGCAGTTGAAACACAAACGATCTCTCTTGACAATGTCTTTCCTCTTGACACCAACAGTACCTGAAGGGAAACCAGCCTATTGTAATCAACCAAGACCAGACTTGTAGGCCGAGACCAGACTTGTAGGCCAAGACCAGACTTGTAGGTCAAGATAGGAAGTCTTGGCCACAGAGTCATTTCACAGGAGGACAAGCCAGTAACACAGCAGTATAAGATGTAACAAGAAACCGACAAGGCAGTCACAACAACAGACAAGCTGGGAGGTGCATAGGGAAGGTCTGTTTCATTTCACTGACTCATGGTTTGTCGGTTATAGGATCTGTGGCTATAAAAGGCAAGTTAGAATGCAGAATGCATCATTTGGAATTTCAACACCAACACCATAACTGGTAGCATTCAGATAAGCTTTTGTTTGTTTAAATAAAGGTAGGATTTAGTGGACAGATATAACTTTTGCTGGCTATCCGAGAGGCTTTTGTTTTTTTTATGCTACCTTGATTTGCTTTATAAGATAGGCCATGAAAAGTAAAAGCCAAGAAAAAATTTCAGGAAGATTGAAGTGCCTACAGATACATCTACAGAGTTTGAGGATATTGCTGCTGATGTCTAGAGGAGGAGAGTGGGGAGGGAACAGAGGGAGAGGGAGGAGGTAGATAAAAAACAGAAGGAGGAGTGAGGGGAGGAAGCAGGTTGGAGGATATTCAACAGGAGAATATTTTACAGATGGAGGAGACATAAGACAAAGAACTGACAGAAGTGAAAGCGAAATGGACATGGGGGTTGGAGGAGAGTGTAGCCAAACAGCTACTGACTGTCTATCCAGGCATAAGAAAAATGATGAACATTTACTTAACAGACTCAGATGAGGGGGATATAGTAGATTTTGTCAAGGATTATGAGGAGCTTTATGACAAAAGCAATGACATGTTCAAGAGCAAGACTAGCAAGGATTGCCTGTGGAAAAGATTTGCAAGCAGCTGCAACCACTCAGTGAAAGTGTGCAAGACTTGTTTCAAATTCCAAAGGACTGGCTATGGAAAATTAATCCAGTTAAGGTCTAGCCAGGCTCCTAGTTCTACATGTATTTACTTATATTTGAATTTATAATATTGATTCATTCACGATTAATTGTCATGCAGAACATGCAAGAAAACTGGTCCAAATCCTGTGTAAAGGGCATTACATTATTTTTTAAATAACATAATTTGTCCATAATCCCATTGCAAAATAAATCGTTATTGCTAAAGTGCAAGTGCTTGGCCTCAATGATATTATATGTGTAAAACGCGTTTTTCATATATGATAGACAAGAAGAGGTGACTGAATTAATTAATATCCATGTGAAGTGGGTACACCTCCATTAGCATGTGACCTCTGAAAAAATCTCCTGTAAAACCTTAATATTTAGACCCAAATATAATGTGTCGACCATCTGTAATTACAGTACAATAAATCTATCATGGACATATTCAAATCTAGAATAGATTTTCCCCTCTTTAGCTGATATATTGGTTTTTTCAATCCCAAAATAGCAAATACATATAATGCTACAATTTGTGTAGCTGAAGTTCGAGTAGTTTCACACAGTTCAGATCACACTACCCAGTCAGTGTTTGCCTAAGCTATTACCAAGTTATTACCAAGTTCTGTGAAGCATAAAACTTTTCAACTTGGAGTTACGCCTCTGACATTTGTACTCAACCCCTGTAACAAGTACAGTTTTTGCAGAAGAACAGCTCGGGGCCCAAAAAGGTGTATAAAATGCCACATAATTATTTTTGCAAAACTTCAAACATCAACCTCGCAGTTGAAGACTTTTTTTGTCTATTTAAGGTGCTTATCATAAAGAAAAAATACATTTTAAAGTTCAACACAAAAGCATACACAAACTGATGAACATAATTTGATTTAAAAGTTACATGATAGCCACAATTTTAAATTATATTAGTTTGTTAGTTATCATGTCACACAAGGAAGAAATAAGTTAAATGGCAGTTGAGACATGACATATTTAAAAAGATATGATAGATCATAACAAATTGAATTATACTTTTAGGAATATGGATTTTTTTTCGTTTATAAAACATATAAATAAATATACATTTCTTTCTTTTATTTTAAAGATGAGGAAAACAATAGCTGTAAAACACCTCACAATTTGTTTAATTTGAAGAGAAGAAACCATTATGCAAATATTTATTTCACATATATGCACACTATATATAAATATATCACTTGTTTCACTAATTAACATGAAACTGTATTGACAACAGCTCACCTCCCACCTACTCATTTTAGGATGGAAGACGTCATACGCCCTCTGCATCAAAAAGAAATGAGTGGTAGATAAAGAGATCATTTATGACCTGATTGGTCTGAATATCAACTGGGTGGAGGATATTAATTTAGTTAATTCATATATTCAATTTGGTAGAGTCATATTTAATAGATTTTGAGAAAAGTGGATACAAGGTATATGAAACTATGTCACAGTGGACATTTTAATATACCTTAAAGTAACTATTAAAATTAAAGCTACAGAAGTTAAATTTGCCACAAACAAAAGTCCATTTGTGACTTTAAAGTGGCCATATATGTTCTTTAATATATGGGGATTTAAGGTTACCTGTAAATAGTGTCCTCTGTTGGCCCAAATACATATGTCTTAAGGTTGAATGAAATCCTTGAAAGTGCACACAAGTCAAACTGCACGGCAGAGGAGTGACATACTTGAATCCAGCTTCTCCTTGACTTTCTTCTGGGGAAATTATGACATCAGAACTCCTAACCAGTCCTCAGTACTGGTAAGTGCATTTTTGGTTCAAGATAACCAGGAAAAAATCTATTATCATGGTGGCAACATAAATTCTAAAGTAATGACATATGCAATAGACTAAACATTACGTACAGTATAAATGTCAAATGGTAATGTTCAGGCCAAACAAAAAGTTCTTTTCTATGATAGTTTGGCTTGATTTTTCACACCCCATATGATACAACAAGTATATTAATTTGATGCACTCTAAAAACATTAGTCTACTCTATTGAGAGAGTGATAATCAATGTTCTATTTATATCATCTCCGATCTGGCATGCTGAGCAAAACAAAAGTCTTGCAATGAGGACATCTACCAAAATGTTCTGCTAATTCCTAAATCAAATGCAAAAGCTCCGCTTATACGGCTGAAATATCTATTTTTAACCATTCTAAAATTCTCATGAAACTCATATGGCTGTGAGTCTGGGGAAACAGCTAATATGTTATTCTATGATTGGATCATGCCATACATTTATGCATAATATACACAATATAATAAGGAACTTCAGCAAGGACACAATTTTAAGGTTATATTTTCCTTGGCAGACAGTTCTTGTCCATACAGATGTTTGTGTCAGTAGCAGTGATGCACAGCAGCTACACTAAATCATATTGACAGAATTTCCAGGGAAATATTGGGTCATAAGCAAAGCAGTTGTTTTCCAACAACACAAAATGGTTGGTATAGCATGTAAATAATTTCAGAACTCACCAGATACAAGATTGCAAAGAAAATCTCTTGCCTTAATCTTGCCGATTAAGAAAGCTAGGAAATTTGAACAATTTATCAATAGTACAGAAAATAAAGCCATTTCAGTTGATCATTTCATATTCACCTATTCACAGATAAAAGTGGATCTTTAATAAATATTGCATTCAATATAAGCACGAAACCTTGACTACTGGCCATGATGTTCCAAAACATGGAAGTAAATGAAGTAACTTGCCTTTTTCACTATTCTTACATTTATCAATCTCTCCCACTTTTAATTTGCTGTTAAGCTATAATTAAACGGGGAGTAGCTACCTCTGGGCAATGCAAAAATGGAGCTCTCATGAAAAGCTACTTAAACAGCTGTTCTGAGATCTGGATCCTGAGGCACGGACTGAAGTGACTCAAAAGAAGAGATGGAATTGTTAGCCTAGTTCTGTGCTGCAGTATATACTGTTACATGGCATAATATGTGTATATGTCAATACAACTCAGGGCCATGATATATCTGATTACCCCCCACCCACCCACCCCCCACCCCTAGAAAGAGTAGGAAAGTAGCAAACCATAACAATCCAGAAAATAACTAAGGCAAACCTTATGGTTCAAGCTAGATTTCTCTAAAGTTCCTGCGTAAATTTTATTTTTCTCCAGAATTTCATGAATTGTGGTGAAGCATGATGAATACCTATCTCATCACTCAGGTTAAGCAGCTATGGGCTAGGTTAGTGCTTGGATGAGTGACAGTCTGAGTTCTAGGCCTGGTATGAGATGTATATGACTTGGAATTTGTTTTTGTCATCAGACTTTAATAAATTCTAGTACATTACTTGTGTGTCTAATGCCTTTGCAGCTTGTGCATGTAGACAGAAAGATGTTTTGGCCTTGTTTCAATTACATTTTGCCGATCACATCATGGCAGGTTTTGAACAGGGGCTCAGTCTCGAACCAACCATAGGTGGAACATGGGTGTGTTTACATTAGTCTGCCAGTTATGGTGCAGAGTAAGTTTTATCTCAGCAAATATAATTACACTAAACCAGGTGTTAAATATTTCACAGTTGCAGCCATAAGTCTTTAACCTGTGATAACATGGGACTGGGTAAATCAGTCCATCACTGAACAGAACAGGAGACTTGGCCCCCTCTACATATATACAAAATACAAGCAATATACACAAAATACTCCATGTATTTTACCAGTCTCCTTTCTGGGGGTATCACTTGCTCGCTCTGCCAATGTACTATCAATCCAGAAGAAAAAAACACTACAATATGAAGTTTTTCTTTAAATTTCAGTATTAACATCACTTTTGACACTGTATAGGTCATATCAAGAATCGTAGTTTTTAGGGTGGAGGAAACCAGTACATATAGTTGGACATGGCTCTGTACTGTAAACTGCTGGCCATCTATAAGAAACTACCATCTTTCCCACATAGGGTTCGGGGGTTTGAACTGCTGACCTCAGAGGTGGGAGGCGAGTGTGTTACCACTGCGCCACCATGTCCCCCTCTGAAGTGTTGTAAGTTTTACTTATGATCTGGCTAACCAAAAAAAAACCAAAAAACACAAATTACAAGCAACATATTTTTGAAATTTATTATTTAGTATTTTTCTTACATAGCGGCTGTATGGCTGTTTGGTACTGTAGAAAAATTTGACATCTGTTTTATGGCAAATAAGAGCTTTGACCATAACATGGTGTTACAAGTGTTACAAACACATAACAAGTGTTTATGCATCTGAGGCAGTTTTACTTCCTGCAAACAACCTTTCACTCCTGTGTGAAGACAAAACGTTGTCAATCATAAATAGCATACAGAAATCCCTGCAATGAAAATAAATGAAATCTTTTCTATACATCAGTGTCATGGGCTATGTGTATGGTTCATAACTTTTTGAGCCTTATCCAAGGTTACACCAATGATGTATATTCTTAACTATAAGTATTCAATGAGTACATTAGCTTGTATACATGTCAGATATTTTTTAAAATATCCCTCTTGCCTGTTGGGTTTGCCTTGTCAACAGTTGGCACGATATCTTTGGGCTCAATTTTGACTGATTTCTAAGATAACTGTACAATTGCACATAATTGATTTGAACTGATCCAGATTTAAACCACACAGTGGCCTCATATGCACTAAAATGTTAAAGTGAAGCTCAGAAATAATGTAAAAAATATTGGTAAAATAGATTTTTCCAAGAATACACAGGAGGCACATCAACTCATTAGCACAAATGAATGTCCTGTTCAAGTGCAAATAAATTTACACAATTGATGTTTTCATCTTGTGCATGGGAAACAATAATGTCAATCAATAGAGAACATTATAAGTGTAATAAGCTGACAGGCCATATCAAATATTTACTGCAGTATAGTGTGAATTTGTACTCAAACTATATCTAGACACAGGAACTGCAAAACAGCAAATAATACGTTGGCTGACTGTATGCTGCACTGACTTAAACTTTGGACCATATATTTTTACATAGGAAGATAGACTCCTCGAACTTTCACAGAAAAGGCATTTTTATTGCTGCTGGACTGTAGATTTTTATCCAATACAAATTCAACTGAGTGTTAAATGCTGCTTACATAGATGTAAATATAGTAGGAAACTTCCATTGTTATGATTGTTGTTCCTTGTAACCACTCCAAAAACCTGCAGGCCAAAGAAATGGATACAACATATCACCCATACAGGCTGTGCTTATTCTTAGTTAATTTCAGTCCTCTGTCATTGGGTCATATATCCAGTGCCAGGTTAAAGAAGTCCAACAACATTGATAAATAGTCATTCCTGGGATGCTGTCTCTTGGTTAGGCGAGTGTCATTAGTCACAAGTTAGGATGGGTAATCTATCGCTATGAGGCCTGTATTAAATTCTAATTCTAATTTCACTTTTATAGCGCTTAATCTCCACTGAGTAGTGGACTCTAAGGCACAACAAGACAATAGCAATATGCAAAATCAAAGTCCAGGGACAGAAGTAGGTCGGCACCACGGAAAAACCATATGAGAAAATGAGCTAAGGAGGATAAGCCTTTGTGTAGAGATAGGTTTTGAGCTTCTTTCTAAAAGAGGCAATAGTGGGTGATGCACAAATGTCTTCAGGAAGCGAATTCCAAACAGTGGGAGCATCAAAGGCAAAACTGAAACCAAACTGCTTAGTGGACTTGTGAATTTTAGGTTGAAATTTTGGTACATTAAGGAAATTGGCAACACCCTGACTACATCTAGTATTGTAAGTATTGTGGTATGTGGATAGATATGGAGCAAAATATTTAGGGAAGCCAGTCTGAATAAACTTGTACACCAGGGTAGCCAGTTTGAACTCTGAGCGAAACTGAACAGGGAGCCAATGGAGTTTCCTGAGTACCGGAGTTATCCGAGTATATTTACTCGAATTTGTAACAATTCTGGATGCACTATTTTGGATAGACTGTAATCTGTGAAGATTGAATTTGGAGAGAATCCTGAAAAGTGAGTTACAGTAGTCCAACAGACTGCTAACAAAAGCGTTGTCAACCGACACAGCTGCATCATGAGTCAGGAACTGCCTAATATTTCTTAAATCCCTCAGTTTAATAAAGCAGCTTTTACAAACATTCTGGACGTGTTTAGAGAAAGAGAAATCAAAGTCAAACCACACACCCAGGTTCCTGACTGACTTGGTGGGGTGAAGGGGGTTACCCAAGATGTCAATTGGTAAACATACATTTAACCTTTCTCTGTTTCTTGGAGCCAAAAAGTATACTCAGTTTTATCTGGATTAAGTTTAAGTTTGCTAGCCGACATCCATTCCTTAATATCGTGAGCCTTCACGATGGGATATTGTATTAAGTATAAATATACAAAACAATACAATAAAGTGAAGATATATAGTGTGTCTATTCCCTAAATAATATATAACTAATAAAATGAGAACTTTTTTTTACCTGTATACTACCTCAATATTAATGATTTTATTTGTAATCAGACACTTATTTAACTAGTCAAAATAGAGAAGGAAATATTTCTGTGCAATATCTGTTAATACATTTCAAACTTTTGCCAGACACATTTTCTTCATATTGTGAAGTGGTTCTGTGACAATTGTTGCGGGACTGTGGGTTTCAGTGGTGTTATTTGTATGAGTTGGTGTATTGGAATGCGTGTACAATAGGATATTTATCTAGATATGATACACTTCTGCTTATAATATAGCGAGCACTAATTGTTAATGCCTTGTTGAACCAGAGGGGAGAAGTAGATATTAGGTGAAGTGTTATTGTGAATGCAAACAGTGACAAAGCCAGGATTGGCGACAAGGCCTTTGCCAGGACCATTTAAACAGAGAGTGTTTATGGTGTTATTGCACACTTCTATGTACTCTGTGCCAAAACCCCCACAACAGTTGAAATTCTCTCATGTTTTCAAGTGGGAAAATTAGTGCATTTCGTCAAGTGAAAACATCTTCCCCGTTCATGAAGAATAATTTGTTTAGGATACGGTTGTAACTCAACCGTATAATTTGCTTGCAGAAATGAAAACACCCAGTTTATATATTATAATTTAATATCCTCACTCATCGGATGTTCTTTTTACCTTTAAGTGGCTCCCTGAAAGTGCAGTTATGTCACTGGTCATTTTCACTCCTAGACATACATTTACTTGTTCATACCCATTCCATAATTTGATCCGTATTGAAGAGATCAGCATTGCAAATTCTGTTACAATAAGTATGTTGTTGATAGATACAACAGGATAATATAAAATCATTATTTAATAAATTTAAACTTAAGTCTAGGTGTCATATATATAGTAGAAATTATGTTACAAAGCAGGTACCATTATGTACAGTTCATGTATATAGTGAGAAGGAAATATTTATAATTCTTTAGAAAGTAAGAGTATGAAATATTCCATTTAACACTCCACTGGGAAATTACAACGCGTTATTACTGCACAAAATGTGTGGGAAAATTAACACACATTACAGGCAACAGGCTTAAATAATTAAAACCAGTGGACAAAAATATTAGTCATCTTCAATATATTTTGTAAAAGGAACACATTTCGAGTGTAAATCTAATAATAATCACATGCAAGATCCCATTATGTGAAAGGCCATATTTTGCCTTACTCAAAATATCTAAAAGTTAGAGATCTCATAAAAAATACATGCATATATGCGAGTCTTTACTAATTCTCTGGTTAATAAAAAATTGTGTGCAATCAGTGTTTATAATCCCTACAAGGCTTTTTATTGTAGAAAACTCCGGCAGTGTCAAAACATAGCTGTGTATTTGTGTAATGAAGGTATGCATTGGGGGATTTGTTGTTTTGCTCAACATAGCTAGTAACCTGGACAAGGCCTTTATCTCAGACCTAATTATTAAGTCTAAAAAGCATCAGAATTTACTCTTTAGACTTAACATATATTTTTGATGAAAGTTTTAACATTCTTTTCACAGTTTAAGTCACATCAGGACACAACCCAAGTACAACAAAATGCCACGAGCTGGATTCGAACTCGAAACCATAGATGCATAAGTCAAGAGATTTTATAACAAACTTATAGACTATTCATCCACTGAGCTGTTGAGAGTACCATGGTGGCGCGGTGGTAACACGTTTGCCTCCCACCTTTGAGGTAGGTGGTTCAAACCCCGGTCCTTATGTGGGAAAGTTGGTTGTTCCATACTGATGTTTGGAAGTTTACAATACAGAACCTTGACTAACTGTATGTACTAGTCTCCTCTGCCCACAAATCTACCTGTTGTGATATGACCTGTACAGTGTTGAAAGTGACGTTAACCCCAAATAAATAAATAAAACGGAGGCTTTGACAGTCATTCGATCTATAGCTGTATGGTGTCAATGAATTTCTTTTCTTATGTGTTTTACAAATGAAATATTATTTATATTTTTTGATTGGCATTAATCTGCTAGTAGTTATGTCCCTTTGGCAGGTTATCACATCAGCAACTTATCATTGTAACTTCTGGATAAAGCAGGACAAAAATATGTTTGCTTAATATGCTTTTATCATATTTATATACAAGGAAAGAAATGTTCATTATACAATCGTAGATGAAGTACATTTACAAAATGTTTAAATTAAGGCATGTAAGGCATCATGAAAAGAAACAGAAATTGTATATTTTCCGGAACAAAAGAAAGAGAAAAAAGTGCACAATAATCAGAGTTTTAATAATTAATAATGCACATATACAAATGACAAGTATTTGTACATATCAATATGTTCTTTGTTTTATTATTTTATAATATCATTAGCCTGTTATATAGATTAGGGATGATTGAATGCCACCTTGGTTTATTTATTTGGGTTTTAACGACCCTTTCAGCACTGTGTAGGTGATATGATGACAGGTATTTTTATGGGTAGAGGAAACCAGTACCTACAATAGGTAAAGGTTCTGTTCTGTGAGAAATTACCATCTATCCCACACAGGGTCCAGGGTTTGAACCTGGAACCTCAGAGGTGAGAGGGGAGTATGCTACCACTGCACCACCGTGCCCCGCGAGGACACCTTGCATCTCTCTGAATCCCAACAAAGGCATCCTACTATAATTTGTAGGAGACCAAACCACAACCAAAAGAAGACAAGCCTGTTTGATTTGTAGCTCAAGCCTCCAGTGAAGAAAGGTGTGGATTAATTATAAAGCCCTGGCATGGGTCAGGCTAGTTTCTAATCCTGTGCTACACATTAAATAACAGGGTCCATCAAGCATGCTCTCAATGTGAGTGTATAATGTGTATTCCATAAGTTTTTCCCCTCCTAACAACCTCCACTTCTCCCATATGACCTCTTTATGGTAATACAAAGCTTATTACAGTTGATGCTACATTAAGCTAATATTAATTGGTGTTTCACCTACGTTTTAATGCACCCAGCAAGTGAAGCAGAAGAGAAGTCAGTAAACTAAACACCAATAAACCTTTGCCATTATACACCTGTGAAATTGTATGTTTAGGTCATAGTATGTGACACATGATATAAATATGTAAACATGTCAACCTAGAAGGCTGAAAATAAACAACTAATATGTGGTTGTCTCACTGAGGCCTCAGACTTTGTAATTGTTGAGCTAATCTAGAATATTGTCAAAAACATTCTTAAAATCTCTAACTCTTTGTTTATTACCATTCTTAGTGATATTAAATGATATGGTCTATCTGGCCCACCACCAAATCACCCTGCAGGATGCCATGGCAAACCCCAGTATATTCAATAAATAAAACTTATTATATGAAACATTAAACCAATATTTCAGACACAGAAGGAACATAATTTCAAAAGAAAAAACGAATTAAGCTAGTCCATCTTTGAAAGCAGGTTTACTTGTTTATCGTCATTGCTGAACATCAACAGTCAGTCATTAAATATTCTAATTAAAGTTGTGAGACCTTGACCTTTTTGGTCCATTTGGCTCACCATGTAGTGAATAAAAAAGCAGATTTTGCTGGTCAGTAAATAAAAAAACACCTGTATATTAACAAAATTATCCACGTATCAAATGATTCTCATTTTTTGTACTGAAAATAAAGATAAAAGAAAATTAAAATAAGTTGGGGAAAAAAGAGAATGATATTTTAATAATAAAGCTTTGCTAAGTAATGATACAAGCTTGGCCTTTAATTTCTTATATCTAAGGTCTTAGTCCCATAATGTGGCCTTTTCATAAACCTATCCCTGACTGGAAAGATTCTTGGATTGGGCATGTACCTCCCGATTGAGGGGTAAAATGCGGGGTTTATTGTTGAGAAAAGAAATGTGATTGCCAAACAATTTCTTTCCCCAAAAGCTTCCGAACTGAAAGCCAGGGTTTACAATGCTTATGTTAGGTTATACCTGCTATTTTGGATGCAAAATCCACAATTTTTCACAAGTTGTCTATATGAACAATATGATCAGTAGATGAATGCCCAGAACATCCGTAAGATCGCTATGAACACAAGCACAAATATTGGGTTCTTGATTTAAAAGATTGAAAAGATCACTTTTCATCTCGATTTGTGTATAATCCGTGCTGGATCATATATAAGCGGTCCTCCCAAAGGTTAAATTCATGGTCCATCTGGACATTGACCACTGTGAATCACCAACTGAATCAACTACTACGGATACATCTGTTATTTCTGGAACTCTTCAAAGATAGGGGAGTTGGATGATTTGATAATGACAGTGAGACAGCAATAGCCTCCAAGACGAGGAAGAAGTAGACTATAGTTTTTGGCCAGCCAGTGGCTCAGAAGTAGAAAATGTCAAGGACATTACCGTACCCATATGGCAGAGTTGCAGGACCAGAATCAGATCCCCCTACAGGAACTTAATAAGAATGCCCCCGGAAGTTTTTGCTATGCTAAAGCAGAGGCTGACCCCAGTGCTGCAGTGGGAGAAAACCTGGTTTAGAGAACCCTTGTCTGGCACTGAAGGTAGCCATCACGTTGAGATATCTGGAGAAAGTATTCCAACAGTGTAAATTTAGAGTGGGCCAGTCCACTCCTGAGGTCTGTGATGTAATAATATATAAACAACAAATGATCAGTCCTGATGACTGGAAACAAATGGAAAAAGGGCTTTAGGGGGTGATGGAATGTACTGCATGCTATTAGTGTCATCAATGTAAAGCACATTGCCCTGTGATGTCCCAAATGTGGTGGGAGAGAGTATAATAACTACAAGAGTTTACACTCCATTGTCCTATGTCCACTGGCTCTTATGGACACAGACAACAACTTTAAATGTGTGCATATCAGGGCCTATGGTTCCAGTTCCGAAGGCCAGAGCATCAGCCATTGTGATCTGCGAGCCACATTGGACATATTCGGGATATTTTTTTTCTCGGGAGATAATGCTTTCCCCCTCAGGACATGACTCATAAATTTGTTCGGGGAGGGGCCTTTATTTATTAATTAAATTATTTGGAGGGGAAGGGCATGTTTTTACTTTTTGTGGTGTGTTTTGATGGACTGTTGTTTGAAATTATTTTGTCAATGGGTGGAGTTTTCATTTATTACTGATGGACTTCGTAGGTATGACAGTGATTTTGTTACGTTTTACTATTTAGTGTGTATGACTTTGCCTTTAATCACTCGACTAATTGTTCTGAAACAATTAGGCTGCCCTAAAATGGCCTTAAAACATGTCAGCATAGACTGATCTGCAAGAGACTGGAGGAGGGCATCTACTATTGAGTATCATGTACTGATGGTCATTGATGGTGCTGGTGGAATCTCTGATACTGGTCTCTGGCAGCAGTGTTTGGGTCTGGTGAGGTTCGTGGAACTCTGATTTGCTGGAATATTTGACAGTCCTGTTATGAAAAAGAATGAACCGTCCACAGAGGCTGCTGAGGTTGGATCACCTGGCGTGGGAGCAGGCATGAGACTGTGGAATGTTGGCCAGCAGTTAATGATGCAGAACCTTAGAGCCTAAAGTCCAGAGGACATTCCTCAGTCAGATTTGATGCTAAAGTAAACATCTTACCATACACATGGCAATTGTCAGATAATCAATATACATATTGAGGTATATAAAGGTTTATAAAGGAATATAAAGATTTAAAGAGGATGTCATGGTCAGGCAGATAATTTGCAATACTTTAGCAGTCAGTTTGGTTTGTTTATTCTTCTAGATAACAGCAATAAATAAGTCAAAAGTGAAAGTTAATGAGATGACGAAGTAATGAGTTAATGACGAAAACTTTCCCCTTTAACCAATGAAGTAATGAGTTAATGACGAAAACTTTCCCCTTTAACCAACTGTATATACTAGCTTCTATATTCCGGCCTTCCATCTACCAGTCGCAATGTAACAGATAAAAAAAGTACTAGGCATCCCTATATACACCAACTAAATAATTAAATTTATGATTTACTTCAGCCCTAAGCAAGACTATGCTGTAATGAAAATAACAAAGGGTTACTACAACAGAAATTGGCAAGATTTGCGGTTGTCCATTGTGTTTTTATGGTGTTGAATGCACCCGGATAGAATGTGGTATTCTGTAAGAAACATAACATTGATGTCTGGACCACATCAGAAAAATATAAGAGCCGCAAGCCATTTATATATATATGTATATATCTGTGGTGTGTGTGTTTATGATCAAATAGAATTTAAAATATAGTTTTCTTTTAAGTATTTCACTTTTCGACTGATCTTTAACTCAAAGGTGCAAGTTTTTGTTGTGACTGTGTTACACCCTTTAAAATAGTAAACGTAGTGTTTTATTGGTGAAAGCGATTAAGAAGTTCATTAATATGTCAATATGTAAATGTGATAGTACTATTTAAAAGCAAAAATATTATAACAAAAATATTATAACAATCCAATCATAACTATAATACAGTTTAAGGCTGTACATAATACCAACACAATAACTGTACAATGTTTTGTTATAATTTGACCTTATTGATCCGTGAAATGAAAGCTTGTTTTCAAGTATTAAAATTAGAGCTTCCGATTATGTTTTTCTCCTTATCAAAATATTATGTGTTCTTCTGAGAAATGCTGATTTATCACAGGATGGAGCTTCTGCACTTTAATAGATTAGTGGTTTATATTTTGACATGCTAAAGAGTTCAATATGTGTAATACTTAGATCAGAAGATACCCCTAAAAGACATGTTAAATTTTAATGGTCTGACTGTTCTTTTTTTTATTTGGTCAAAACTTCTTAAAGACCTGTTTCACCTGTGTTTATTAAATTGTCTTAATATCTTTGTTTAATGTAGGATAACCAAACAGTTTTTTTGAGTGAGTAAATGTTTTCTTATTTTCTCTTCTTTTTCTTGTTTGCTAGTTTGTGCAAAAAAGGGAGTAAAATAAACATCAGACTTATAACACATCTTGGAAAATGTAGTAAAATTTTCTTATGTGTACTTACTGCGGTAATACAAAAATATTAGGCTTAGGTAATTGACAGTATAATTAAGCCTGGATGTCTCCTTTGAGTAACAATTCATGAATCATCAACAGTATTGAAATTCTTTCCACATAAACTCCACTGACTAGAACAATTAGCTAAATAAAAAAATTTAAAAAAAAACTTTACAAACACAAAAACTGTTGAGTTTTCTTTAGTCTCTTAAACATCTACCATGTACATTTTTTATACTAGAAGAAAGCTTTAATATGATCATATGGTCTTATTTTACTATCAGAAATAACCCATATTGCATTATTAAGCTATATAATATGAATGTATCATTATAAACCAATTTGATAAAAAAACGCTCAGCAGAAGGAGCAACTACATTGAAAAAAATCTGTGAAATAATTATGCCCTAAATAATTGAAAATGATGGAATTTTGGACAACTTAGGACAATAACTGAGCACTGTTGGTTGTCGGTACTGTTTTTACACACCAGAAGTCAAAAACTGGCCTGATGTATCAAGAGGACAAAGCTTAATTTCTTCTACTTTTTAAACCACAATTGTCTTATTTTCCAACCCTTTTTAACACCTACAAATAGTAGAATATGCAAAGAACAAATTATCATATTACTTGCAGACAAAGCTGATTTCATCTACATAGATTTTATGCATGTATTCTATGCAAGCAAAATATAAGACACGACAATAAAAAGAGAATTTCCAAAACATGTGCTAGGGACAGACAAGGGTCACAAACAAACTGTTCGACAAAGATGTAGTGATGCAAAAGCTAGGTCAATTTTGAGACATGAGTGAAATAAGGTGAGCATAGAAGCATGTCTAATATAATAAAGCAAGGATGGTTGGAACAGCAAACCTGTTGTTGAAATGATTGATAGAACTGAACATTGAGCAAACCTAGGAGCAACAAAAATATTTTATGGATTGAAATGTTTTTCACTGACAGAAAAACTAGGACTCGGGGAAGTAATTGGCCAAAGGAACTCTTCCAATAAAATCAATGAAAATAATAAAAGCAGCAATAGCCACAAGAGATCAGTACTGTGGAAACATTTATCTGCCACTATGGCCTAGTGGGTAACACACTGGCATAGGAATATAGAGGACGTGGGTTCAATCTCAGGTACAGACAGATACATAGTGGCTTAAATGACCACTTAAAATGGTGGTCCTCTGTCATTGGGTCCTATCCCCAGTGGCAGGTTAAAGAATCTGAAGGTGGTTCATAAATGGTCATCCTTGAGCCTCTGTCTTTCAGTTAACGGAATGTCAGTAATTTGAGAGTTGGACTGGACTTGTACAGTCAGATGGGTCATATAGCCCTTTGAGTCCTGTAGTACATGAAGATATTGCACTGAGTATAAATACAAATACAAATCCATTTAAGGCCAGTATACATCATGGGCAGTTCCACTTTCGCAGATGGTCCAAAAGTTTCTTGGTTCGGGGACTATAGGGGCGTTCATCAACAAAAGTGGAACTGCCGCATAAAGGATGATATAATACAAGCTAATAAAATTAAGTTTTAAGTCGGTAAAACTTCTCCAGCGTTCATCTAGACTTGCTCCAAGTCTTTATATATCTTATTCAACCAAATTTGCATATATGGAATAATTATTAATCCACCTGATGGGTGGGGATCGTACTGTCTGATGAAATACAAATTTGGTGGCACCAAATGCTGGAAGGAAGCCACCCAGTCGTAATATAATACCTAAGACAAAAAGACTTGAGGAAAGTTTAGTGTTCATTGGATTGGTAGGCAGCATCAGCGTACATCCTGGTGCTCTAGTGCTCCAGTTACAGTGACCAGTTTAATGCCAAACTCACACCACAGGCAGTGCTGGCTGCATTAATATATGTTTTGTGCAATGCCTCATTGCCTCTATGTACTGCCAGGCTTCTGTCAGTATAGTTTGCAGATTTTGCCATTCCTTGCATTCTATGGCTAAATACACATGAAACCATTAAACTGTGTAAAATGTCCACCTACCATAGGTGGTATCAAGCTCATTGCCAATAACTTCCTGTATCTGCAGGGTGTTGTGTCATCTACCTATCTGTCCTGTGGCCTTTCCTGCTAATTGTATGTTATTCTGTATCTGTGTCTCCAATGAAGTTCTATATTTCCCATGTGTTCTCTAGCGCCCAACCGTGGACATCATTCCCCAAATTTTGATTCTCTTCTGTAGCCAAACTGTAACTAGAGCTGTGTTGTTCTGTTCAACGGAGGTACAGCATTCCACCTCTCTTTTTGCTATCTCCTATATTTGCCAAAAATATCGAGTGTACAAAGTCGGGCTTTTACCTCCCATTCAACAGCCAGTGTCATATTGGGACAGGTCCTCAAAATTGGTATTTATGGGGCTCAAACCCACAGAGGTAAAACCAGTGATTAGATGCCAAACTTGCTAACCACTCTTCCACCGATCACCTTGAATATCGTGTATAGTTTGCATAATGGGCCAATTTGAATTCTTTTTTTTACCATTTTGATGTGAATCTAATTGTGACTATCTGAATGGGACCTATGTTGTACAGTAAAATCTCCTGTTATGATATAAATATGTGCACCAGGATGAAGATGAAATAGGAGTTTTGAATTTGTTAAACTCCATATTTATTTTTCGCCCCTTCTGTCAAATGAATCTATTATCATAGTGGAGGATAGAAAGAACAGCTGAATTCATTATTGTGGTCGGTACCAGTTTCTTACTATCACACACAACTAATTGAAATCAAGAGAGGGAATCCACTCTATAGAAAGCGGTAGAGTGATACAATATTTACATTTTAGACACCCTTTTAACACTGAGGTAATAGGGCTTGAAAATAAAACTAATTGGCATGTCATTTCCGTAATACACAAATAGACCTTGTTGACACTTTTTGCAAATCAGACTACTTAATGATACTAATACTCAAAGCTTGAGTCTTTTAAATCGAAATCACAGAGCCTCATTTAAGTTTGGAAATTTGGCTTGAAATATACTTGAGATTTTAGATTCTTAACCTCTTCCAACAAAGTTTTCAAGTATTTTGAAATATTTGGGAAAATAAGTGAAGCCAGCCTTTCAGGACCTCCCCCTTATGTCACATCTGGACCATAACATCTTATATCCAAAATCTTTATTAGACTTTCACTGGTCTCTTTTATTTCAGAAATAAGATGGACGTATCAGTGACATTGGATTTCCTTTTTAAAGTTCCATAGATCATACTGTCGTGTTCCATGGCTATTCTCTTCTTTCTTGCACCCCCTCCGTTTACAAATGTATATGAATTTACTACACACAATTAAAAGCACTTTTAAAGCTGACCCAACTACATTTAACTGATGCCAAATTAAAATAACTTATTAACTTAAACGTGTTTGAATGAATAGAAAGAATTATTTATTGATACTAGTTGTCTGTCACCTTAGATAACTGGTCGTATTTTGTCCTTGGTCGTGTCCTAGGTCAAAAATTTCTCTATACTGTAGAGTTTGTCTCACATTTTAACTTCTTAAGTAAGAGATGTTAACATGGCTTGATACAAAAGTTGCTAATAGTGCCAAGAGGGAAATCAGAGATATGACTATGCCAAACCGACTAGCTCAGTGGTTTGTAATATATTGATTATTTATGGTTCGATGTTATTCGGATCCTTCCCATATTACATTTAATGTATAATATATTATTTTCATCACTTGCATTTGTATTATTACCCTTACTCCATAAGAGGAGGGCTGGTAGTATTATAATCATGTCTACTTGCATGGGCCACTATTCATCAGACTGAGGTATTATGTTCATACCAGGTAGGGAACAGATCTGGATAAACAAAATCCATATTTGTTCAGCACTTACTTACTTACTTACTTACTTACTTACTTACTTACTAGAAATATTATATATTTGATACATTCATAAATTAAGTTAGTGTGTAGTTTGACACACTAAAATTTCTATCTTACTTACTTACTTAGTTACTTACTTTCTTACTTGCTTATTTATTCAACTGCAAATAACAAATGAAAAAGAAATAACTGTAATTATTTGGCTTCAAGAACACTATATAGCAAGGCTAGAGATTTCCCTGTGGGTATGGGTTCATATCAACTAACTGAAGTGTCAAATACTTTACTAATTCCTTTTGTGAAGCAGGTACTAAAGAGCATGAACTACTGCCTGTATAGCTTTACACTCGTTTTTGCCATTTCTTATACTAAATAAACGTCTTTGAAAGCAATGTTTTCGTTGGATGTCCATTGAAAATATCATTGCCTTCAATGTAAATATTTAACAGGAATGGATATATATCTGTGTATGTGTGCTTTTGGCATTAACCCACTGGAATGTTGTTTTGAGAGGAGAATTTGTTCTTTTTTCCCTTTTTAGTATCTAATGAATAGGTAGATACACTTTTTGCCATAGTTCTTCTTGAAGCAAGCAACCATAAAATAAAAAAAGGAGATTTTCTTATTTTAATTAAGAGATGTAGAAATCTGGTTTCAAAGTAAATATTCTTCAAAATAAATTGTCATCCATGATATTAATATTTGTGACCGTGTTCAACCTAAACAAAGTGTGACAGACAGGTGCATACTTCTTTCACAAGCAACTGTGCCCATGATAATGGATATATTTTCCTGATTCAACAAACAAGAGCTGCTTTTTCAGAACAATTTAAAAAACTAAAGCACCCACAAATATGTAGAAATACACCATTAGCAAAGTATTTTTATAACAATTCTGATAGTTTGTGTTAAACCACATACAGAAATTTCCCATATTTTTGGAGTAATATAAATATTAACACCAGAGCAATATTTTGTCTATTTAAAAAGAATGAAAAAAAATTCAAAACAGTACCCGAGAGAGCACAAATCTGAGTCCATGGATGTTTCTAATTCGGTCCTGCATGTGGGTGCCGGGCAGATCAGTCCTGAGTAGTCCTATTATCGATATAGGGTTACAGTTTAGTTGCCACCAAGCAAGATATGTGTCAAATAATTCTATTGGCTTAGTCTTAAATCACGTGGGCCCTTGCCCTTCCCTCTGCCATTTCAAATCTTGAGGGCAAGGAGGTGACATTAAAAATAAGAAATTTTAAAGTTGCATATGTGATCTTAGGTTTTTAGTTTTTTATGTGTATTATTGTCGACATGGCTGGTACATCCACTCGACAGTACAATCTACGATCTGGCAAGCAGGAGACCCTTCAATTCCCAGTACAGCTGCAGTTGGAAGACAGCAAGTTCCTCGCACAGCTATTGAAACAGCAAAATGGGCAAGTTTCTGACTCTGAGTCATCTATTTCTGAATCAGATTGTGAAGCGTTGATAGCATCAGATCAAGACTCATATGTCGGATCCGTTAAAACTAGTTCTCCTAAGGAAAAAGTTGTTACTTCGGCAGAAAGTAGTATTGTAAATCAAGAGGCTATTAACATTAAAATTCTGTCTCAACTAGAAAAACTTGGCAAAAGGCTTGATAGTATTGAAACAAATGTTAACAAGTCAAGTGTTACCAAAGTTCATAGTAAAAAGGCCAAGAGGAAAGTTGACTCCTCGGTCACAATGTCACCCAGCAGCCAAGTCCCTCAAATTCCAGATTTAAACGCATTGAGACAAGATATGTCAGTTCAGGCTTTGGTGGAACAGCGCCTCAGGCAGCTCGCAGATACCGAACAAAAAGGTACTAAGATAAAATCTTTGCGTGGTGGTTCCGTAGAGGTTCTGGTTCCCAACCGTGTCAAGTGGCCTCATGAATTTGTGTTATCGGGGTCTAGTAAGGAACGTGTGTCATATGACCAGCTGTCCATTACCCAATGGGTGGCTGGCTTTTGCCGCATCATGAAGGAGGAAAAAAATTCAAAATTCAAAGAACACATGTTAGACTACATGATATCTCTATTTGATGATGCAAATGATTTTTCTTGGGATGCGGCAAAGGCCAGCCACGCGGTTCTCCTTTGCAGAATGGAGCAGGGGGAAATTAGTGATTATGGTCAGACTGACAAAATAGACAGGATAAGGCGTGCCAATGCCCAAAGACACAATGTACAAACTAATGCCAGCCAAAGTAGCAAAAAAGTTGGACCAAAACATGCCAAATCCATGACTTGTAATTATTTCAATGCAGGCACATGTTCCCATACCAGGACACACGAGACCAGAGGAGTTGTATACAAACATGTTTGCTCGGCTTGTTTTGCCAATGGTAAATCATTTGCACACCCAGAAATCGAATGCAGATCTAAGAGTAAAAAACACCCAAAAAACGAGTAAATATGGGTGACCATACTAGTATGATCACCCATATTCACAAACCAAGAGTATACTACTCGTCGCTCATCCCTGAGGCTAGGCAGGCTTGTAACACAAGTAAAAGTACAGCTTGCTACTACTTTCATAGGGAAAAATGTTACCAGACAATTAAACCAAACAAATCATATGCTGATGCCTTGAAATTTAAGAATTATGTCCCTACCAACCAATCACATGACCTGCTCTGTCAAGCTAGTACCAATGTGGGTTCCACTCCCATTAACAGAGTAGAAATTACACCTGTTAGAACTCCAGTAAATCGGGTCAATGCGACCACATGCTTTACGAAGATCAATAAACAGCAATATCAGAAACCTATCAAACTGCATAATAGGTTTCACGCGCTTCAGCATATTGATACAGAATACGATAGAAAGTCAAATGAAGTTTGTAAACAGACCAAGGATGTGCAGAATAAGCTTGGTGTTTCTCGTCCAGTGTTGGATGGTAGGTTGAAAACCACATTGGCGGGCAATAAAAACAAAACTAGGTATTCCGGTAGATATCTCATCTACAACAAGCTTGCTTGTGCACGGACTGAAGACAGTGTTTCACTGTCTCTGGATGTATCAACTGCCACAGAAATCCGTACGCATTTTAGTGATTCGGCCAAAGCGTTTGACAAAAACTGTGTCCTTCATAGTACGAATAATGCTGACCAGTTTCAACATGTACTCACTGCTGATACTGAGACTGTACATAACTCTGGCTTTGGGTTTCTACCCCTTGAACCTCTTCGGCTATACACTGGTGATCCAGTATATTATCAGACCATTCCAGACATAATATCCACCCATTTGAGGATCAAAAATAGTGGTTTTCCAAATTTCCTTAAATGTCGCATTCCAGTTGAATCAAAATTGAATGTCGACAGGTGGCGTTCACACTTAGCCGATTATTGGGATCAGCAGCTGCTAGACCTCCTGGAATATGGATTTCCAATAGATTTTGATCGTAATTGTCCTCTTCTGTCGACTTTTGTTAATCATACATCTGCATTACAGAATGATACACATGTTTCCAACTATCTTCAAGAAGAATTGCAACATGGAGCGATTATAGGTCCTTTTATGGAACCCCCATTCCCCATTCACATCTCACCTCTAATGACCAGAGATAAGCAGGACTCCATTCAAAAAAGGACTATCATGGATCTCAGTTGGCCCAAAGGGTTGTCCATCAACAATGGCGTGGATAAAAATACCTATTTGTCCACACAGTACCTCCTCAACTACCCATCAATAGATAACATCACTGCCTCACTCTGTAAGTTAGGTCCAGCTGCTCAGCTCTTCAAAATAGATATAAGCAGAGCTTTTAGACAAATCAAAATTGACCCTGGCGACATAGATCTATTAGGCATGAAATTTCAAGACCAGTATTTTCTCGATTTATCGGTACCTTTTGGGTACAGGCACGGTTCAAAAATTTTTCAGCGTTGCACCGACTCAATCCGCCACATTATGTCAAAAAATGGGTTCCCAGGACTATACAACTATATTGACGATCTGATTTTTACAGGATTGCCCTCAAAAATTCACTCAGCTTATCAATTTTTACAAGGCTTGCTCCAAGAACTAGGCCTTGACATCAGTCAGAAAAAACTAGTTCCCCCTAGTACCTCGGTTACTTGCCTCGGTATATTAATTGATACCATACACAGAACCATTTCAATCCCACCTACTAAGCTACAGGAGATCACTAATATGTGTAAAAATTGGGTTACTAAAACCTTTTGCAGCAAAACTCACCTACAGTCCCTGTTAGGCAGCCTTTTATATATCACTAAGTGCGTCAAACCGGCCAGGATTTTCCTAAATAGAATCCTACAGCTCCTGCGAGAAAACTTTCATAACACCAAGATCATACTAAATGCAGAATTCTTTAAAGATTTGGCCTGGTTCAATGTATTCCTCAGTCAATACAATGGAGTAACTTACTATGACCAAAAATTCTCCCGGATTCCAGTACATCTAGATGCCTGTCTTACAGGTCTTGGGGGACACTATGGAACAATGGTGTACTCCCTCCCAATTCCACTAGGTTTCATGAAATACACCATTGTCCATCTAGAAATACTTAACATTGTCGTGGCAGCAAAAATATGGGCCAATAACTGGGCCAATCAAAAAATTCAGATCTTTTGTGACAATATGGCAGTAGTAGAAGTCCTAACAACTGGTAAAACCAGAGACTCAACCTTAGCTACGTGTGCCAGAAATCTGTGGCTCATTGCAGCCTTATACAATATCAATTTCATCTTCTCTCATATTCCCGGGGCAGATAATTCTCTTGCAGACCTTTTGTCAAGGTGGGACAACAGCCCACATCACAATAACAAACTGCAAAAATTAATACAGAATCCTATCTGGTTAAATACCCACATTGATCTTACTTTGTTGAATTATGTTATATAATTCTGCACTAGTTTTTCCTATTTTCAGAATTCCATGGTCCTGCAGCCCAGCTGGCCACCTTGGCAGCCAACAGGATGATCCATGGCTTCAGGCCTTCTACTCTCAGGCAATACACTCGTATGTGGTCTGACTTCCAGGCCTTCCAGGTGGCAGCTGGGCTGCTCACCTCCCAGGTAAATACACACATGATATTAGCCTTTATGGAATATTTACATTCAAATGCTCATTCCAAGTCGAACATAGCCAACTATGTGTCTGCCATCAGGGCTTTTCACATTATATATGGCCTCCCCACCGCCCCTTTCAAGGATGAGCGACTTCCACTCTTTCTGAAATCCATCGAATATGCTGCTCCATTAAAACCTAAAAAACAATATTTAATTGACATTCCTATGTTGCACAACATAATACAACAGTCAGACACCATGGCCAATCCCATAGTGTTTAAAGCTCTCTATCTCACCTGTTTTTTCTCCTTTTTAAGACTGTCGAATATCTTGCCCCACTCTGCTCATTCCTTTGACTTCACCAGGCAACTGGCACGTGGGGATTTTATTGTGCATCACCAGTCTGCACTTCTCCTCATAAAGTGGTCAAAAACCATTCAGAACCGTAGGGATACCGTCACCCTTCCTCTCCCCTTTTTAGGGTCTTCCCCACTCTGCCCCATATCAGCCCTTACAAATATGATCCAGGCTTTTCCAGCAGACCACAATGAACCCTTATTCATTATTCCCCTCAAGCATGGCTTTGCCCCACTCACGGACTCTGTAGCCAGAAAACATCTAAAAGCAATATCAGCAGCTCTTCATATAACTCCTCCACTTACATTCCATGCTTTCCGTAAAGCTGGTGCTTCATGGGCTTTCCACAATGGCGTTCCCCTGGAATTCATTAAAAAACATGGTACATGGAAATCAGACGCCATTCATACCTACCTTCTCTCAGCACCTTCATTTTCCTCCCCTGTGTCCCAAGCCTTTACTCGCCAGCTTCATTCCTAGTTCACTACCTCCTACTTGGCACTTGGGTGCTTTTCATCTTAAAAATTTCACATATTACAAGCCACTTTTCAATTTTGGTTTACGTATGTGTGGCTTACCTTTACTCCACCTAATAACTATGTAGATATAACATCGCCTTACAGGTTCAAAGTCAAAATTATCCTTCTAAAATTCTAGCCGTACTCTTTTTAAATTGGTTTACTGCCTTACAGTACGGCTTTCCTCCATGGTGGAGTTAGGCTTTCCACCTATTTTCTTATTAGGGGCCCTCTCAGTACATATGTAGTAGTACATTGGATACATTTGTCCCGCTGCTTGCATGTTCTCACTTTTATGGGTTGAACTATCTAGTATGGCTTCCCATACTGGGGTCACCAGTCTTTCCTCGGGGTCAAGGAAATTGCTTGTCCTCGGCTTAAATTATCATTTCTATCTGACCTTTCTGGTGACCTCTTCTTTTCTCAAGGTCGAGTCGAATTGATGGCCTTGGAGCTAAAAACTTTTCTTTCTATTTGAAACTTTTGTGTCTACCTGCAACCAGCGGCCCTGTAAAAGCAAGTTCAGAAATTATTATGTATTAAATAAAATAAATGTCAGATTGATGTGCATAAAAATATAAATTGGTAGATTGAATATATATATATTTTAACCCATCAATGTCTTTTATTGTCTTGGGGGGACGTACTGGGGACTGTTCGGTCCTGCATGTGGGTGCCGGGCAGATCAGTCCTGGGTAGTCCTATTATCGATATAGGGTTACAGTTTAGTTGCCACCAAGCAAGATATGTGTCAAATAATTCTATTGGCTTAGTCTTAAATCACGTGGGCCCTTGCCCTTCCCTCTGCCATTTCAAATCTGGAGGGCAAGGAGGTGACATTAAAAATAAGAAATTTTACCCTCCCTGTGTTTCTCCCTCCCATGTTATTAGTTTACTGTTATTATTATAGAACATAGTACTGCTGTGCTTATTTGTTTCAGAGCATCGTTTTTGTATGATGGATGTTGTTTTACATATCACAAAACATGAAGCTGCTCAGCACCTCCCTTTCCCCTGGGTTTTCAAGTTGGGTCAAGGATGACCGCCGCCCAGGTTGCACTAGAGACACAATAGTTATGTGTAGTAATTCTGTCAGTTGATACCAGTCCCTGTTGGGGCCACAGTGTGTTCTTCATACTCAACCAGAGCCGCAAAGCATGGAGGTGCCGCAGCTAATTCTGCAGTATGCCATAATGCTGTGGGAGCGGGGTCTCCGCCCGCCGCTACTCGCTGGAGGCGCAGTGCCCTTCAGGACTTTTTGTCTCATACCTAGCTTATTATGCTTCTAGTGTTGAAATATTTATTTTATCTGCTGTGATTTTATAATTTACATGGCATACATATTATTTACACACATATATATTATTCATACTTTGCCATATGTTTTATTATAATTTTATTATGTCTTTTACTGACTTTTACTCTCAATCTACCTATCTGACTTGGATTGATGGGCCTTACAGTCTATGTAATCTATGAGCTGCATCTTGTTAGTAGGGGGCCGTAATGCTCGGTCACGTAGCTGTAAATATTTGAGCTAGACGGATTACAGAGGTTATCTTTCCACTGACCTTGCAATGTATCCTCCAAAAAAATACCACTGAAGCCAGAAGTCCTTCTGCCTTCCTCTTCATGGGATACCTAGGGTTTGGTAAAATAAATCTACTACATGGGGTGGGTGCTTTTCATCTTAAAAATTTCACATATTACAAGCCACTTTTCAATTTTGGTTTACGTATGTGTGGCTTACCTTTACTCCACCTAATAACTATGTAGATATAACATCGCCTTACAGGTTCAAAGTCAAAATTATCCTTCTAAAATTCTAGCCGTACTCTTTTTAAATTGGTTTACTGCCTTGCAGTACGGCTTTCCTCCATGGTGGAGTTAGGCTTTCCACCTATTTTCTTATTAGGGGCCCTCTCAGTACATATGTAGTAGTACATTGGATACATTTGTCCCGCTGCTTGCATGTTCTCACTTTTATGGGTTGAACTATCTAGTATGGCTTCCCATACTGGGGTCACCAGTCTTTCCTCGGGGTCAAGGAAATTGCTTGTCCTCGGCTTAAATTATCATTTCTATCTGACCTTTCTGGTGACCTCTTCTTTTCTCAAGGTCGAGTCGAATTGACGGCCTTGGAGCTAAAAACTTTTCTTTCTATTTGAAACTTTTGTGTCTACCTGCAATCAGCGGCCCTGTAAAAGCAAGTTCAGAAATTATTATGTATTAAATAAAATAAATGTCAGATTGATGTGCATAAAAATATAAATTGGTAGATTGAATATATATATATTTTAACCCATCAATGTCTTTTATTGTCTTGGGGGGACGTACTGGGGACTGAAGATTCAAAAAAAATCTTTTTTTGAAAAATTAATATCTGGATCATTATTTGTGACCAGAATCTAGATCAACTATGCAGAGGACCCAGCCATCTTATGTGAAGATATAATCCCATTCTTATGAATAGTTTTTTGAGTTGTGTCTGCACATATTGCTCAAAAAATCCCCCAAATAATCCTTGATCCAGTTCCAGACCTCCTTAGAGAAGGACCAAGCCATCATTAGACCCTACCTTATGTAAAAATATATCTCCAAAATACAGACCTAATGTATAGTTTTTGAGTTATAAACAGGGACAGACAACAAACCCGATTACAATAACCACATAATAATAATAATAATTAAAACTACACACTGAATTCATTAAATTTTTTAAAACACTTGAAAGATGTACAGTTACCACAGAAATACGATTTCCACTTGGGTAACTTAGCGAGTAGCTATAAATGATATAGTGCACAGGGATATAAGATTTTATTAAAATCACCTATTATCACCCATCAGACTCGGTAGACAGTGAAACCAAAATACAGGAGACATAAGAAAAGTTCGGTTGAGCCAGATTTTCGGATAATCGGGGCTCGGATAAGAGAGAGTGTACTGTAGTTTGATTTGTTATAGTCCTATATCAGATATGTAAACATACACAATTACGTCAGCATAATTGCTCTAGTAAAAGGAAACCAATTTCAATGCAGTAACTTTGCATACATTTCTAAAGAAAAATTGGAATATTCAGTTTGTTCAATATGACAATTTTGGCCAACCATGTATCATACAAAGATTGTACTTTTTCTTCGGAAACCCCTAAAACATATTTTGTTGTTGTTGTAATACTTTAAAAATACAGATTAAGCCTTAGTTGGTAAAGATATATATCTATAAGTTATTGAATATTCTCAATGAAAAACTATTTTGTCACAGGCTGATTCACCTTATTATCCCTGATTCAATGGAGCCGTGAAATGCTTTGTAAAAGACTTGTTGACAAAAAGGACTCACACAACCCCAGACAATGTGAACTGAAGTGAAGAAATGAGATTGACGTGTCCTGTAATGAGGTGCTTTATTAGGCATAGCACAAAACTTCCTGGAGATGATATCTTACAAATCTGTCTTATTTTGTTGTAAATTATTTTTTCTCCAAATTTTAGGCATAATTAATTATGCAGTTTTATAGCTGAAGAAGTGTCTATAAATGTGTCCATAAGACAATGGACTTAGACTGGCTTGATCATGCATTAGTCACTGGGCTGTACTGTATAGATGATAAGTCAGGACTTAACTAAAATAACTTGGGAATAGAGAGAGATTTAATGAATTCTATAAACACTTAAATAGCTGAGGGAGAATCAGGTTTCAGCTTGAACAGTTGATTATTATGTCAGACAGTAAGCTATTAACAGACCTGACACTTGGTATCTTATTTTTTTACAGGTATAACCTCCCAGTATTTAGTTGGGGTTTTTTTTCTTTATTTCCCCAAACAAATAATTCATGTTTACACAGTGACGAAAATACTACTTATATTTAAAAAAACAATCATTAACCTGACTAGAAAGTTTTTCTTGATATGTTACATGCTACTTTGAAAATGTCTTAAGTTTGTTATCAAATAGAGTTTTGCTTGGCCAATGTCCAGTGAAATTTTGTACATATGTTTAATCATAATATATCTTAGAGCTTGGATTTGTTTTATTTGATGTATTGAGCTCTTCCATTACTTTACTCAGCTTTGTGACAAGTAACTGCTGAATGACCAAAATTATGACAGAGTGTTTACATATGTCAGATTTTGTTTCAGTCGTAACTATCCCTCTCAGAAACCAAAGTGCCTACAGCTTGTTAACCTAAGATTATGTTCTATCATCTGCTGGACTACACTTGTAACCATATGTAATATTGAAGAGTTTTTGAAAAATGTTCCATTTTAAGTTATTTTCCCAAGGTCCATGGTCTCATCTATTCTAATTAATCATACTCAGCAGAAAAAGCCCCGAGTTTATCAGTAGATCAGTTTGCTACCCATTTATAAAGACTTCAGCTCAGGAGGGAAACATATATATGTAAAGTAGTACAGCTTGTCCAAAAATATATGATCTTCAGTATTCCGATAAAGTTTAACTGGTTCAATAAACAGCTGCACAGGGGATCAATAAGTAACAGAAATTGTTTTGCAAGTGCCTCTTCACAGATGATTTTACACTATTCTACACATCACCTGATAATTACCAAATAGAATGTGAAGAAAGTCCTACATCCATTCTCAAACCATCAAATTAATTACACACACTGGTACTGACAAAATTGTGACGTGTTTTTTTTTTACTTCTTTTACAAAACAAAACAGTGATGTGATCTTTATGTAGTTCAGTAGCTCAGATTATTTGCTACAGTGGGGCAAAGATTTCCAAGCGTATAATTTTAGCTGGCTATTCGGCTTTACCAAATGGTCTCATACCTAAGGTGATGGGTTTAATGTATCTTATACCCTGGTCACGCCTGTGTTTCCCACAAATACTATCAGAAACCTTGGGCTTTAGTTTAATGACGGGTTCTCATTTGGTACTCGTGTTAAAAAGGTTTATGGTGGCAGTTTCGTTCAGATACATGGTCTCGGATGGATACAGAAGTACCTCACATGTGAAGTTACAGTGCTCGCATGTAGCACTCTTGTGTGGATTCGCCTTGACTACTGTAATCCTCTGTTCAGAAGTCTGACCAAATCCAATGTCAAAAAGCTACATAACAAGCTGGACCAAAGTTTCTACCCTCATACCTGTTCTTAAAGATCTACACCGGTTGCCTGTTGAACAATGCTTCATTTTCAAAACTTTCACACTTTTGTAGAGGTACCTCTCTCAGTCCCTACCTTACTCAAGCATCATGTACCTGCAACACCAGGCACTGCAAACCTGCCCAAATTACTTTAACGTTCGACAGTTCCTGTCTTCAGTGCACAAATCAAAAAGCACTGTACCCACAGTTTTGCATTTGCCTCTCCAATATTTGGAGTGATCTCCCTGAGGACATCCAAACTACAGTTTCTCTTCCATCTGTCGGACACAAACTGAAGATATGTCTCTTCAGTAAAGCTTTCTCTCCATAAGCTCCCCAGCTGTCTCCCTGGTTTCAATGGTATCAGTCTGAAATGTCTCTCGATTCCAATTTTTGTTTCCTTCTTGCTTTATGGTTTACAACTTGAGAGTCTGTCATACGGTAGAGATTAAGTGCTATAAAAGTAATCATTACATTATATGTGGTAAAACCTGATGGTGTTATCCAATGTGACCTGAGGGTCAGAAGAGACAAACCTATAAAAGTAATCATTACATTATATATGGTAAAACATGATGGTCTTATCCAATATGACCTGAGGGTCAGAAGAGACAAACCACACTTGGCATAGGTCCTTTGTATGGTGACATATTAACTGACAACTCAAGTGCAGAAGATCCCACTGCAATCACTAGAAACCAAGTACGATTATTTTTTGCATAACAGTATTTATTCTTAAATATGTCAGCAGAAGAAGGAGAACCATGAATATTTACCTGCAAGTTGAAGGATATATATTAGGTTTCATGACAAAATGTGCAACTCTGACACTTTGGCCTATTGAGTAACACACTTGCCTAAGAATACAAAGGAACTCGGTTCGATCCCAGGAACAGATAGGTATATAGTGACTTTGATGACCACTTAAAATGGCGGTCCTCTGTCATGGAGTGCTATATCCAGTGACAGGTTAAAGAACCTAAGGGTCGTCGACAAATATTCTTCCCCATGACTTTATTGCAAGTAGGAGAATGGTAATCACCAGAGCTTTGGCTGTACTAGTGCAGTTGGGATGGGTGATATAGCGCTTTGAGTCCTGATTTGAGGGCGATATTGCACTAAATATAGATCCAATATATACAAAATAAACCAAAAAACTAGCAAAAATAACCTGTGCCGGGGGCAGAAAAGATGTGAAATTAGCCACAGTATGTTACATTCACCACTGGCAGGAATCCTTAATAAGTCAAGCAAAATAATTAACATTGTATCACTTTTAATTTAGGGGATATTTAAGGCCTGAGTGTACAAATAAACAAGGTCACAACAGTGTGTAAAAAGTCGCGGAAATAGAAGGAATTTATCCTCACTGGCAAAATTCACATTGTGGCAAATTTCCCATTTCCTATTCTGGTCAAATTAGTTTCAGAGACACAAAAACAATGCAGTAGACATTCCAGGTTTGCATATAGATTTCTAAAAGACAAAATGCTTGTTGGGACAACAGTAATCAGGATTCACAAGGCAAATCTGTGTTCGAAAAAAAATACATATTTTCATTTTTCATTTGGGGTGTCTTTTTATTTTGTTTACAGTAGATTTGTGAATTATTAATTCATCTTGTATTTACACAATGCCCAGAAATGCTCACTCGGTTGACAAAAATGGTTTCTATGGGGAGGAATATAAAAGGATATCCTGTACGTAAGGTACTACAGCATGACCTGTAAGCAACATAGAAAGGAGAACTCTGCAAATAATAAAAAAAATAAATCAATCTCAGTAGATTACTCACAATCCCCAAACTGACTTAGATTGTAGGAGTAGCTTACAAACTCACAACCATCCACTGTTTCATTAATTTTCTTTGTGAAATAGATACACATCGAATTTTGGAATGGGTATGATAGTTTCAATATTCCACCATATTTGCATGAACAGCAACTAATTACACTACCACCATTCAGATAACTGAATTTAAGCTATCGATACATTATTCCTCTCATTTACATATTACAAAAGGAAAAAGATAAGAAAGCAAACGTTGATATAAATTCCTATAACTGATGCAGAAAACAGCATAGTTTTGCTTTATACAAATCATAGATTTCTGGCTTTCTCATGGTTTTCTCTCGTCACCGTCTGACGTCTGTATGTGACCTTGTGAGTCAGTGGCAAACCGTCGATTACCTTGCGAGTCCTACCAAGGTTTTAAATTGTTTGAAGTTTCCATATTTGATTTCAGTACCGTAAGCATGCGCAGACGATATAGCATACACACATTAATTTTCTTTCTATGGTAACTGAAGGTGCAGTCCACAGTGTACATAAGGTGTTGATTCTGTTGTCTTTTGGTGTAATACAGTAACATGAGGTGAGTTAAAGTATTAGTCATTTCAAGTTGAGTTAAGGTTAATGTAGCTTGTTTCTCGGTGACCAACGCTTGTAGTACAGTCATTCTACTATTATTGACGATTAAAAAAAAATTAAAACATTTCAAATGAAATGGGGCAACCTGGAGGGTGGTTCCACCGCCAAGAAAAACTTCTAACTGCGGGACGACTGCCTGTGTTGTGAAATGGGCATAATATCTACAGGCCTGTAAGGTTTAAAAGACAAAGACAATGGCAGCCAGAAAGATCCAAATGTAAAATCCAAATATCTCAAACCAGTTCAATAGCTTGAAACCACCTATCAGATGCTAAGTTATCATAATAAAAATACAAAAAGGCATGAAGCTGCATATTCCAAATTTCATCCAATCTTAAAGTATTGTTGTACCACCAGTGAAAACCATGCCAGACATATGTGCTAATAGCTTAACACAGAAGAAGACACACAAAGCATATAGTAAAGGCAGAGTAACGTTTAGGTTTACATACAGCTTAACCAGAGTTAACAGACAGAATGACACAGAACTTGGCGGAAGAAAAGCAAAAAAGCTACAGAAATTATACAAATCTGTGTAAAGGTAATAGGTAGGCACTGAAGGAAGAGTGATGACTACACTTTAATTTTGGAATGGACAGATATCAGTACAGCTTATACCTGTAGTCATTACCAACTGTAGTGTAAACGGGGCATAAGACACTGACTTCCAAATATTGATAATTTCACATTACACTCCCCAAAATAAGCATCACTGAAAATTTGTCAACACAAATACAATACAGACAACCGAGATGGTTAGATCACACACAGCATAAGCCATAGCAACAGACTGCAAAAGGTGCATTATATGGACACTTAAAGGAAGGACAAAAGCAAGGAAGCCATGGTAGTCCTGGAGAAACACTGCACAACACACAAAAATGACTGAGAACTATGGAAATAATCTATTAAGGTGTGATGTCCCATTTTCAACCAAAAGGCAAAGTAAAGTAAGCACAGCCCCTCCCCCCCAAAAAAGAGGACTATTTTGAAGATATACTTGGGATTTGTCAGCACATTGGTCTTTACAACAACTAAAACGTTCTCATTTTACACCTATACACCTTTACTGGCTTTGATTTGACTAATAATTATTAAAGTGGTAATTACTTAAGTGGTATTTTGAAAAATCCAGGAGAATATAGAACATTTTTATGAGGCTATCAAAGCAAATTATATTTATTCGAACTCTATTAATAGTTTTAATATATTAGGTTTTATATTTCCAAATACACTGTATAGGTCGCATCTTTTTGATTGTGCCATTTGGTCCCAATTCGACCCCGTGGATGATGAATAATTGGAAAAAACTTCCAACTTTTATTTATTTATTTGGAGTTTTACATCGCTTTCAACACTGTACAGGTCATTGGAAGGGCAGTGGAAACCAGTACATACAGTTGGTCAAGGTTCTGTACTCTAAACTGCTGACCAAGGGCAAGCAACTACCAGCTTTCCCACTTGAGGTAGAGCCGTGAACCGAACCCCGGTGTCAGAGGTGGGAGGCATGAGTGTGACCACTCTGCCACCGTGGCCCCAATCTCTTCTTTGTAACCACCATCTTAGTAGTGAACGATTGGCACTCCTCAATAGTTTATTGCATTTTAGACCCTGGAATTTGGAACGGTCCGATCTCAGAGGTGGGAGTGTTACCACTTTGCACCATGCCCCGACTTTTAAGTTGTGTGTGAACAACTACTGCCCTCTCTGATGTGTATTCAGGAATGAGTAGGGATGCCTAATCAAAAACTTCTGAGAGCATTGGTGGTGGACCATTGATGTCTACAATATCCTGAGATCTGGACCACATTATGCAGAGACAGACTTGTAAAAGAATGAGGGGACTTCTAGTTGATCAAAGATTAGTGATAATGGGTCGCTCTTGACTGAGGACCCTTCCTCAGAAGAGAGCTGTGTAAAATTGTACAGTTATGAATCATATATTTACATGTTTAAGTCAATGCTATTATTTTAAAGCAATCATTTAATGTCATGGTGGAAAAGTCTCAAAAAGAAGATTGTGTTGACAGCCAAGTGGACAGGAATAGCATTGCTGAGCAGACTTATTACCAAGGATTGTATCTTGGAAAGTTGTCTAGAAGGATGGAAATCATACTGACAATCTACTGAATAGTTTGAGCAAGATGTAAACAGTCCATTACGTGATTGTAAAAAAGTGGAATGTGTATTAAGAAAACATACTGATAGATATTTATACAAAAACATCTCTCACTGTTAGCAGGAAATTAAAACAGCAAGAAATAGCTTGCAATGACAAAGTAAATTCCAAGTACATACTATTTTTTGTCCTACATTGGTGCAATTAGCACTATACTATAAATTTTACTTTGTCAAAAAATATATATATTTAAAAACCAATATAGTATTTTTTTCCCACCTTTACTTATTGTAGGATGCTATCGATCAATTATAAAAGAAGATTATGTGAACTAAGAACAACATTTATTGAAGCCTGAAATTGTGCAAATCTGATCCATCATCAGCATTGCTGAATTGCGTTTTGTAAAAATTCACAGAAAGAAAAAAAATATTTACTACAGATATTGATTCTTGACAGGAAATGGAAAAATAAGGCTCGAGTACTATGTCATTATCAGGCAATTTGTCACAATCCTACAAACAGCTGTCAAAGTGTAGCAGGTTCAGTTACCCTGTGGTAAATCGGTTAGTGTGTATTTTTTCCAACAGACTGTGTGTTATCGATTTTATCTAGAAACTTCTCTATTCTGATCCATTGGTTAATATTTCTATTCAGTCCATATATTGCTGTTCATGCTGGGGGGAGGGGCAATAATAAACCCATATAACTGTACCTCAGTGTTGAATATGTTACAACTATTAACAACTGTAATAAAGTATTATTTATGAATATTCAAATTAAGTCTTTGAGTAAAGGCATCAGTTTTTTTTTTAATTTGAATAAAATGGTAATGTCATAAATTTAAGCTGCTTTACAGGACCTCATAACGATTCTGAGCCCCCAAAAGCATATTGTACTCAATAACTGTTGGATTATTGGTGATGATACTGTTACATTGATGGGCTAGATTAAAACCGGTAACATTGCCAAGGTATTTCATATTGCTATTTTTTTCTTTGTAAAGCCTCCTACCACTGAGGCCTAGTATGTAACACATCTATCTAAGAAGAGAACCTTGGTTCGAACTCAGGTACAGGCATATACATAATGGTGCCGATGACCACTTAAACAGCTTTCCTCTGACATTGGTTCCTATCCTAAATGGCAGGCTAGAGAAACTCAGGAACATTGATACTCATTCCTCTGTCTTTCGATTAGGGGAATGTCAGTCCTAGAAAGAATTTAGATGTCCAATTCTAAATTAACTTGCAGGTGTTGCCAGCAAATAAGGAAAAAACTGCTTTCTTTTCTTTGTAAAAGCAGATCCACCTCTTCAGAAGATCTATTAAAACGTATCTATAGGTGACTGAGAAATTACAAAACTTGAATGGTGAACTTGCAAACATCTCATCTCTCACTCGTTTCAGACAAATGCTTCAACTTTACAAATTCATTGGAGTTTTTCAAACTTGGCATCCATCATTTTTGAAATATGATTTTAAATCAATAGTTTGGTTTTATATACCTAGTAAACGGTTAGTCCATAAATGTCATGACAAGCTGTCATTAAATGAGACATTCCTGAACTGTCTACAGTAATTTGTTGCAACACAAAACATCGCAGAGCATAATTAGGAAATATTCTGTTAAATGTTTAGGTCCTGGGCATATTTTTTACTCAGAGGGCTCAATAGACTTTCAAGTCTTTTTGTCTTTGGTATTATATGAGGACTGAATGACTTTTTGGCCAGAATGTAGGGGTGAAAAAAGTACTTCATCCCTCAGTAATTTCCCCACCTATCATAATGGGTTCATAATGATTCCATGAATGTCAGATTTGGTGGAATAATAAATACAAAGACTTGGAGCAAGTCTAAGGGCTCAAATGTAAGAAAATAAAAAATATCAGATTTAAGCAGTCTTTACTTTACAAATCCGGTTCTTAGATGAGACCAAACTGAGACCAGTCTCAAGTCTTTCTGGTGTAAACATACGGCAAACATGCTAATAGGTCCAATATTATTTTTTAAAAATCGGAAAGTATTTGTGTTTAGTAATTGCCAACAAAATCTGTAGCATGTATTTACATAGCTAAATTCCAAAATTTGTCAATCATTTTTATTTGCATGCCACAGGATCTTCTATGCAGTCAGAAAATTTACCAGGAAAGTGTCTCAAACAATGTAAGGTGCTTTAGAAAGTAAAATGATTCACTCTAAATTTTGTCAAGAGTTTAGCCCGAGTATTCCCACAGGTTGTAAATTATTTCTACTTGATTTTAAACCTTAAACGTAAAAATATTTACATAAGTTGGCATAAAATAATACTTGAGAATTTCTCCTAAAATATTTGAGACAACAACATATCAACCTTACGTTTGAGATAAAATCGGAGACTGAATTTGGTCGAGACCAGTATGTTAATAGCTTTGAAACCCCTTTGAATATAAAATTCCCTGAGGATTGAGATCAAAACTAAGAAATCAAATTAAATTGAAAATATCTTCAAACAGATTTCAATGTTAGGAGATAAAACTTCAGGCTGCAATGAATAATAGAAATTTTAAGAAAATCAAAGCCCTTTTCAAGTGTGCCACTCTGACAACGGGGACTTGTTCTTAAGGATCAATATCCTAACATAGAGTTATAGTAAATGTCTGAAATGTTTCCAATGACACACAATTAAGATCACAGTTATGTACAATAAACCTATTAAAAGGCAACTACGTAGGTTGTCGGATACTGTCACTTCACTTCAATAAGTTTCAAACATTTCATGACTAGTCAAGGTCAAACCTTCATGCAACTTTTTCTGCCACACATACTATGTATTACTATGGAGAAAATGTTGGGGAAAAGACAACAAACTTTGCTTTTTGTATAAATTCACTCAGTGATAGCAACTAAAAACTATTAACTTCTATTTATTAACTGGAGCAGAGAGAAATATATTTTATCTTTCAATACTACTCCGTTTATTGTTTGCTTTGGGGGAAATAGCAGCACATCAAAACCAGAGAGATACTGTTGCTATGGAATGAGTGCATTTGATGTAGCTTTGATTGGGGTAAAAGTTACCCCAGAAATACCCTTCCTGCTGTATAGGTTAATAAAATTAATGACCCGTGTTACTACAGCATTAGGCACCATAAGACTACACCTCGCGACATCTCTATTTGATCCAATACAATACACCCATGCCACTGTTTGCAGATGATCTAACCATCATGTACTGGCCAACACCAGGCTCTTATTGTTCTGTAGCAATGAACCTGAACAATATTACTCAGGTCTGGAGTTTACACACTAATTACAGCAGTTTCTTTATGCAGCTATATCTGAAATGGTAGGGCTACATCTCAACGGGTTTTATGTGAAGGCAATGCACTCACATAAGAGAGTGCAACATGATATATATTTTGCTTAAATGCCAACTTTTTTTGTCCTGGGACAAACGTTGTATTAATGGGGCTTTCGCATTAGTCTGGTTAAACATATCCCATAAATTTAATAAAATTGATATATTTTACTTGTTTAAATTATGACAATAATTCAACATAAATTACATGCTTCTAATATGACATAGAATGTATCAGTACGTAGTTTGAACAATGCCATTGTAGTAATCATGGTCCTAATCATAATCTTATCCATTGAATAGCTTATCTTTTCGCTGGTGAAGGTGTAGACTTGCTCCAAGTTTTTGTATTTCTTATTCCACCAAATCTGACATACATGGAATCATTATGAATCCACCAGATAGGTGGGAAATCTACAATCTGATGAAAGACACACTTTTGTCAGCACCAAATTCTGAAAAAATTCCTACAGTCCTCATAAATCATCTAAGACAAAAGCACTTGAGGAAAGTTTAGTGATGGTGGAGAGCCTATTTAAAACATACTGAACACTTGCTCAAAGTCACACTCTGTGCTACAGTTTAAGACAACCCACAGATACATGGATTTGATTGCCTGGGTGTTTCAGACAAAACAACAGATTTCCAACTTTTAGTTTAACATTGAAGTTAAAAAAATATCTATCTAATCTACTGCTTTGCAGGCGCAATATCTTCCCCACAAAGGGGAACTCAGTGCACTGACTTAACAAAATCATTATCATAAGGAAAGTCAAGGGGCGTTCAAGGTCAGTAATCCGGAGTTGTGGTTGTGACCAAGAGGGAAGGAAACTAAGTTGGGAAACTGGAATTAAAGAGGTGGGTTTTGAGGTGTTTCCTGAAAGATGCGACAGAGGGGCTATTTCTTATTTGGAAGGGGAAGGAGTTCCAAAGAACTGGGGCATAGTGACTGAAAGAATTGGAGAAAAGTTTGACTGATTTATGAATCTTACGGTCGAAAGTGGGGGTGTAAAGGAACTTGAGTTTTGCGGTACTTTGCCTTGTATTCCTGGAAGAGGTGTAGGGATGAATTAATTCTCTTAGGTAAACTGGTTGACCCTGGTTGAGAATTTTGTATGTAATGAGACCGATTTTGAATTGTATCCTATATTTGATAGGGAGCCAATGGAGTTTTTTTAGTTGAGGGGTAATGTGAGAGTATTTCGAGGAACGGGTGACAACCCTACAGAGTGAGTTTTGGACTAACTGCAATCTTCTTAACTCAAAATCTGTAAGTGATAAGAATAAGGAATTGCAGTAGTCCAGTCTACTGCTCACCAAAGCATTTGCTAAAAGAATTGGTGTGTTAAGGTCTGGAAGGGGACGAATTCTATAGAGGTCTCTCGCGTGAACTCTGGTGGACTTTATGATCTGTGACACATGGTCTGAGAATGAGAAATTGGAGTCGTACACCACTCCGAGGTTCCTAACACTTTGTGCTGGTGAGACCTGATTGCCGAGAATATTGATCGGAAAGTGAGGAAGGAGTTGTTTACGGTTATTTTTGGAGCCTATCAGAATGAACTCAGTTTTCTCAGGATTGAGTTTTAATTTGTTTGCAGACATGAAATTTTGAATGTCGCTTAGGCAGTTTTTTAGTTTTTGTATAGAGCGAGAGAAATTTGTTGGTGTTAGTGTTATGTATAGCTGAGTGTCGTCTTCATAGAAATGGTGGTTCATACTACTGTTAGAGTGAATAATTGAGCTAATTGGGTTAGTGTAGAGGGAAAAAAGAATTGGACCAAGGACGGAGCCCAGGGGGATCCCATACTGGAGCACAGCAGGATGAGACAGCGTGATTCCTACCTTGACCGAGTGTGTCCTTCCTGACAGGTATGATTTGAACCAGCCAAGTGCTAGTTCACTGATACCATAGTAAACATTAAGTCTGTCCAGGAGAATGGTGTGGTCAATGGTATCGAACGCGGCTGATAGATCCAAAAGGGTAAGGGCTGTAACAGACCCTTTGGCCATATTGAGAATGTCATTGTGAATATTAAGGAGAGCACTTTCAGTTGAATGGTGTTTTCTATACGCCGATTGGAAGGCAGTCATAAGGCCAGCTTCGTCGAGGTGAGTTTGTAGCTGGACTGCCACTACCCTTTCAAGTATCTTTGAAATGAAGTTCAGATTGGAGACAGGCCTATAGCTTTTGAAGATTTCCTTGTCTAAGGATGATTTTTTGAGGATGGGGGTAACATGGGCCTGCTTGAAGAAATTAGGACACTTCCCTTGTTCAAGGGAAGCATTAATTATTGAAGTAATGGGAGTGATGAGAATATCCAGATAATCAAGAACAAGAAAAGTGGGCCAAGGGTCAAGGGAACATGATTTACATGGAGATTTCATAATGATTTTGGTTACTTGATCCTTGGTTACAATAGAGAAAGTGGAAAGTACTGGGGGAGGAGAGTCTGGGGCGATGTGTTGTGACTTCAGGGAAGTAGGAAAAGTTGAACATATTTTTTCAATTTTTTCTGTGAAGAACTCCACAAGTCTGTCAGCCAGGAGCCGAGGGGGATTTATCGATGGTAGCATCTTTGCTGGGAGTCTGTGTAACACATAGCAAAGGACTCGCCATAATTTTTTTGGGTCATGATGGTTATCCTGAATTTTTGCTTTAAGAAATTCGGATTTGGCCTGCATGCAGATTCTGTTGTATTGGTGGACTTTTGCATGTATTGAGATCTGTTGAAGTGAGATTTATTTCTATGCCAAATCCTTTCGAATAGATGCTTGGTCTCTTTTGCCACAATTACAGCTTCGTTAACCCATCCTGGGATGTACTTTGCCTTGGTATGTTTGGTATGAAGTGGTGCATGTTTGTCAATAAGGGTGGTCAAGGTGGTGTGATATTGTTTGTAGAGAGTATCAGCATCTTTGGACGGGTTGTTGATTAGATCAGAAGCTATGATATCTGTTTTCATTTTCTCTTTATTGATTTTATGATACTTACGAAAGGAAACAGTAGCATTGATTTGGGAGCTAGGAGTTGGGAGATGTAGTGTACAAGTAATAGAAAAATTATCAGAAAAGATCATTGTTGGATTTGGTTAAGAGGAGGTCAAGAGTGTGTCCGTAAATATGAATGGGGAAGTTTACTTTCTGAGTTAAATCAAATGAGTCAATCAATGAATTGAAGGTTTTTGAATTTGAGGATGTTGATGCAAGGTGAAAAATAAAGTCGTCGATGATCACCAGATTTTCAGTGGTGTGATGAATATCTTCCAGAAGTGACTGAAACTGTTCAAAAAAAGTTGAAGTACTGGAGGATGGTGGTCTGTATATATTCAAAAAGTAAAAAAAATTCTTTGTGTAGGGATATCTTGATGAGAAAATTTTTAAGGGTAGTGTAGGTCTTTATGGGAACAAATCCAAGCCATCTTTTACAAAAAACCCCAGTCCTCCACCACAGCGGCCCTCACGTGGCTGTTCATGAAGATTGTGACCTGGTGGGGTGATTTTGGACAGGATGGCACTTGTGGTGTCAGCTCTAATCCACGTTTCAGACATGGCAAAGAGATCAGTGTCGTTGTCAATAATAAATTTCGCAAGGCCGGGTATTTGTTGTTAATGGATCTGATGTTTGCGTAAGTGACATTCAGACAGTTTGGTGGTCCTGGATTTGGGTTGATATCACCAGCAAGCAGGAGTAGGATGAAGAGACGGGAAGGTGACAGAGCTGGTGAGATTAATATTGAAGACTTGAAGCTGAAGTGTAGACAGAAAGTGGTAGTAGAGGGTTTAGGTTTAGGTTTAGGGACAGAAACTAACAACATCAGGACATTGAATGCTTGAGTTGATGTGGTGCTGATATGCAGCTATGGCTGGTTGGATTGCCTGTAGGATATGGAAGAAAATCATTTTGAGAACTGGGAGGGGGGTTATATTTGGAACTGTACATAAAATTTGGGAAATTGTATGATTAGTGGCTGAATATTGTGAGATTGAGAGCCCCCGATAACGGGGAATGTGAGCGATAAAAGGGGATCAAACGACAAAGTGGGCAGTTTTTGTGTGTAATTATCTTACAAATTATATCAAAAGAGACTATTTAAGATGAAAGTAGTTTGTGAATTGAACACTAGAATTAGGCAGACGTAGAGGGTGTTTAATTGTAGATATTGCATTAACGGTAAATAATTTAGAAAAAATGGTACTTCAACGGACACACACCACAGTTTAAATATAATATGCAAAAATATGCAAGTGAGCATTTCTGTTCAAAGAAGTCATGGCTAATGTTTTCGGTAGTCAGGCAGTAGTATCTTATATGTATGGTGCTCCCACTAAAGACCTATCTTGTACACTTTTCCAAGCCTTGGTTAATGCTCAAATTTGCATGATATCTTTTCAAATATGCACATAGATATTTGGTATTCATAAAGCACTCATACATGTTAAGAGATAGAACTGTATCTGTTAGCTGTATACTGCTGAAAAGTCAGTACATGTATGAGTACATTACAGAAACTGAAACTGCATTATCTGAACTGAAAACTTTCACTAACTGCAAAGAAACTTGAGCCTTCAGCAAGGCTACACTTTTCATTAAAACTTAACCCTAGTCATTTGTTCTAAGAGACGATTTGTCATAGGAGTCCCCTGATTACTGCACAGTGGTTTGGCTTAGTGCTTACAAATAATCTGTATGAATCAGCTGTCATCAGGTCAACCAATAATTTCAGTAAGGATAAATCAAGTACTTTGCTAATTTTCCTCCCCTTTTTGCATAGGATCCGTCATCGGTGCACTTTATTTTTACAATTTAGCATGATAAGTTGCAACAGCAAAATAATGGTAGAACAGGGTACTTTTGAAACACCCAAGTGGGGATGTGAGACAAGGATAATAGCAAGAGAAACAACAAACAACCGCATGTCTAGATATTATGCCCAGGTCACAGACTGGACAGTGAACTGTGATGACCTTGATGAATGAGAATCAAGGTACCAAATTTGTCAAAGGAGGAGCAAAACTGGAGTCATCTGATAAAGAATCCCTAGATTTCTACAACGTTTTTCTACTTGTTTTGAGTATGCTGATATGAAACTTTGGCAAAGCATTATTGCAATGAGAATTCCCTGAAGTGATAAAGATTTCTGGTGATTTTCATTGGAATGACGGAAAAACCCAACAAATTATCTAAGGGTGAGAATAAAATGCAAGAAGAGTCTTTTGCCACATAGAAAGAAGGGCGCGAGATCAGGTGACAATGAGGAAGAAGATCCTGAATATTTACTAGGAAAAAGAAACTAGTGTGACTTGTTGACTACCCATTGAAAAACCTGGGTTTTGTGAGTATTGCCCAGCCCAGTGGGAAAACCCGGGTTTTACTGGGCAATACCGGGTAATACTGGACTTAATGGGTTTATTACACAAAAAGACAGATTTTAACTACTTTATAAAGAGCACTAGTGTTATAAATGGTCTGTGACTATTAGAAATGATAATATTGTTACATCTTAAAAACTTGTTCTAATTGGGCAATACTTTAAGAAGTTATAATACTGTCACATTTTAAACATTTGTCCTAACTTGGTAATAATGGCCATTAATGGGCAATACTGGGTAATACTGGACTTAATGGGTTTATTAAACCAAAAGACATATTTTAACTACTTTATAGAGAGCACTAGTGTTATTAAATTATCCTTGAATATTAGAAATGATAATAATGTCACATAAATTATAGAAAAATTGTCCTAACTGGGTAATACTGAACTCAATTGGTTTATTAGGCATAAATGCAGACTTTAACAACTTTATGAATGAAACTGGAGTTATTAAACAGTGTGTGACTTTAAGGAGTTATAAGACTGTCTTACATCAAAATTAGTTCTTATTGTTTTTAATGATATACTTTTCATGACAATAGAAACTTAAAAAGGACATGGGGAAATTGAAGATAAGTGCAGTGTAATCATTATGGGTATTTTTATACACCATGCAAAGTATGAATTTGTTCCGCTTAAATCAGTGGACAGAATTAAAACTGTATACATTAGCATATATAAACAATCAAACATGTTTGCTACAGGTGTCACTTTCAAGTATAATTAGAAAGTGTCTGTCTAATTACGAAAGTATTTCAGCAGCAAAAAAGTGAAACCATTCTCATACAAATGGAGAAAAGTTAATATACACCTTAAACAGCAACAATAAATACTTGTTTATGATACCGCTTATGACATAGACAAGTAGACATGGAGTCTAAAACCCTGTTGCCGCCCTGCCCAGATGTGAAAGCTGTGCAGTGATTCCTTTATTTCCCTCAACGCTCGAAGGTGTAGGGTAAGATACTGTTATCATGTCTGTTTGACCATGTGCAAAACTCATATCCGATACATGTGCACGGTCAGTCAGCGAGCCATCAGATCTGTACCCCATTTCATGTCATGAGGGATCTACCCTTGGCACTGTCCATCTCAAAAGATGATTTGGATCCAAATAAACATTTCCAGAATATTTCCCTATTTTTGGACAATTTTATATTTCAGCCTAACCCGAAAGTGTAGGTTTTTGCATTCTAAAACACTGCCTGTTTCTAACATTTTTAGCTGTACCGTGCACACATATAATGGGCTTTAGGACTACTTAAAAAATCATGTACACATCAATCAAACGTTAAACAGAAACAAGCTGTAGTAAGATGATAAGCATGTCAATATCATAGATGATGAAGGGATAATCTGCATCTCTTGCAGAAGACAGTGTGACAAAAAACCACTCACTTGGTAAGGGCAATTTTATGGAAGTGTATTTACAACAAAAACCCTGAGAAATATGATGTATGAAATGATAATGGAACAGGTCTTTGTTATTGACTAACTGAACTCTCTTTTCACTGACTGGAGTCAGTCTGAGCAATGACATATCAATGTGATGTCACTTTAAACAGACTAGTACTATCATGGGGTACTTATCAATGTGATATCATTTTAAACAGACTCTTAGTATCATGGGGTAACAAAAGATTCTTCGGGTTCTTGATGAATGTTGGAGCTCCCACATACCTTTCAACACATCACAAGCAAAAGGAAAGAACGTCAGTAAAACTACCTAGGTCACAGAGTGGAGGGATGGTGAAACAGTTGAGGAGAATCAACTAGACTTGTTCCAAGTCTTTTTATCACTCATTCCACCATATCTGGCATACATGAAATCATTATGAATCCACTGGATGAGTGCAAAATTTTCGGTTTGCTGAAATACATTTTGTCAGCACCAAATTCGTGAAAAAAAAATCATTCAGCCGTCATATAATACCTAAGACAAAATGACTTGAGGAAAGTCTAAGAATCAACCAGAGTGGTATCCTCAAAAGTCACCACTGTCTAACCTAGCATTAATTTTCACAGAGAAGGCGTCACAGGCCTTTCAATTCTCTTTCACTTTTAAATATTGCATTATCATTATTTGCATGTCACCCATCATAGATCTTAACACTTTCTCACAAGTTTATCAACCTCCCCTTGCTGAGTATATATACAAAATGTTTTAGAAAATATGGATTTTCCATCCTATAACTAAAAATGTTGGCAATTTATGGCATTTATGGCAATAACAATGGTAATCCAGGTATGAGGTCTTTTTGTTCTTTTTAGGTAATGTTTTAACCCCACTAACTTCTAATGTAGTAGTGTAATGTACTTTCTTTGTAGATTAATGTCCTGCAAATAAAGGATTTGTCCCATTCTTTTCTTTTAATTTAAGTATTCGTCATTACCTACACTCAACTTCACCTTTGTCCTTATGCTATACATATTCATCTTTGACCCCAGACTGAACAGTGGTAGACCAAAATTGAGAGTAATGAATAGACATGTTTAGCAGAATGTCTTTTTTATTGCACAGCTGTAACTTTCAGTGCAGGTTTATGATCACCGTTTTGGAAAATTTCGAGGGATTGTATAATAAACTGAAGATTGAGAATCATTAAAGCAAGCTGTAGATTTGATTGTGTTTTCATAAAGGCTGTCACTGGACTGCTTGAACATTAAGACAACAAAAAGGTATCATCTGTAGCAAATTGCTTACAATAAATAACTGAATTATGACTCAGTAAAATAAACCCGCGATGTTAAATAAATATCTAATATGTCACAAAAATGTAAATATTATATGAAGTTAGAAAATTATTCCAATACTCGCCAAGACTATGAGTATCTCAATATCAAACCTACTAGTATCTCCTGTTCTCTTTTCTATTTGAATATCCTTCAGGTCAACCACATGTCAGTCTTTTAATGTTATTTATAAAGTGACAGTAATTTGAATATGCATTTTTTGTCAAGGGTAGTATCATAATGTACACTTATTAAGTCAACATACATCTAGCCACGATAGCATTTATTACTGTTGGAAACGAAATAATGGGTCAACAATGTACTCTATTACGTTTACCTTATGTTAGGGTATCGGCAAATTTAAGCAAATAATACATTATGTACTCTTACAGAAAATAGTCAGAAACTGTTGAAAGTTGTAAATGACCCCCTCTTTTCCTTTCTTTGTTACAGGAGTTAAAATGACATCTTAATCCCGAATTATTCAGGAATATGTGACATTTATGATCTAAATGACTTATCTACATGTTAGAGTGCCAATATAACTGAGCCGTGGCTTTATCTGGGACAATAAACGTATTGCATTTTCTCTTCAGGGAATGAATGGTAGTACCCAGGGTTTTAGGATGGTATGGGAACTGTGGATCTTTGATATGTGCATGGTCAAAGCTACTTTTCACATTACACTGAACCTGCAAAAAGCAACCACCTGCAAGTATCTTGCCAACAGTAGTAATCTTGCTCCAGGTCTTTGTATATCTTATTCCACCAAATCTGACATGCATGGAATCATTATGAATCCACCTGATGGGTGAGGATTCTATTGTCTGATGAAATACATTTTTATCAGCATCAAATTTTGAAAAAAAGTCATTCAATCCTCATTTAGCACATAAGACACTCCAGGAAGTAGTCGTGTCTTCCAAAATATGCATTTTTAAAAGAAAAAGTCATTGGATTTCACTTTGACTTTCCTCAAGTCCTTTTGTCTTATGTATTTTTGAGGACTGAATGATTTTTTGGCCAGAATGTGGGGCTGTCAAAAGTATTTCATCCCTCAGCAATTTCCCCACCCATCATGATAGGTTCATAATGATTCCATGTATGTCAGATTTGGTGGAATAAGAAATAGTCTGAGATCACATAGTGTCCATAAACAATTAATACAAGCAAGTCTAGATTTCACTAGTAAATAGCTGATTTTTACAAGAACTTGGGTGCAATAATCGTACTAGATAGACTCGTATAAATAACTATTGCTAAATATTTTATTATAAACAACTGAAAATAGAGATAGCTGATAACTGTATATGACATTAACTGCCGGTCCATTAAGTTTCATGATAGTCATTTGTATTCTCAATATTGACTATAATTATGCATGATGCTGTACCATCTATCACTCACTAGTTATACATTACTCGAGTATGTCATAATTGTACAATCTAATAAATTATATGTTTTATAGTTCATTTAATGTTGCATGGTTGTCAATGTATATTCACACAAAGGGCTTGTACATAGTATTATTCTGAGCTCATGATTTATAATTGACTTTGCTAATACTGTAATTGATATTACTTTAAAATGCAGTAATACTCTTTCAACTGCTCCCGCTTTACAGCAACTATTTTAGGTGATTAGGATCTAGTATGGCTGGACCATTATTTTTCGCGGTTTTACCTTTAGCCAGACTCATTAGCAACGTCTCGTCTATGAAATAATAATATGGTTAGGTTACAAGAATTATGGTAGTTTTACTATATGGCCTTAATCTCAATAGAAACAAGGCCAAAAGGTGTTTTAGTCCCCTGGCACGAGTGCAAAGCCATCAAGGACACGAATAGTGCACTAGAATTTACGAAAGTCTGGTGACAGAAAGAAATTCCAAGCCAGACACATCCCACTGCTGGTGTAGAACTCAGACGGTCACCCATCCAAGTACTGTCACCCATTGCCGCTTAACTTCAGTGAGCAGACAAATACTCATTACGCTGTGCCACAACTCATGAAAGTCCAGAGACAAAAAAAAGTGATCTGTGATCATACACGAGAAAGTACACTATACCTGACAAATCAAATTCGACTTGATCAAACCAGAATACACCAAAAAGATCATCATTCATGAGAAAGCACACAATAGTTGCAGTGAGGGCTAGTGGTACCCGATGCATATGATGGGCATGATTATTGGTGAATTTGTTACCAAAATTGATAGTCAATTTTATCAATTTGACAGTTTTATATGTAGGCCAACATTGCATTTTTGTACTTCATTTCCATTTAGAAATTGTTGAAGTGACGTATTTTCATGTGATGTGCTTTTTCGCAAAGATCACAGTACACCAGTCCCAAGAAGTGTTGTAGAATATGGAGAAAAATGCAAGCAGGAACATGAGAGGTTGGTAAAATGTAACATGTTCCGTCTTAAATGGCTTTAGCAAGTAAAATTTTGACAGAGGAGAAGTTAGTTATCAGAACTCTCTGCTGTCACAGAAACTAATTAAAGCAGTGGATTACAAATAGACCTGGTTCAACAGAATGAGTTCTTTAGTATAAATGGACGTACTTTCAACCACAGTCTTTTAGTGACGAGATGTCAACTGTTTAAATTTTGATCTTGGGCATGTCAGAGATGGTGTTGGCCTACCCTACACGAGTGTTGGGCCAATACTTCCGATTGGTCAGGACAAGTTTTACTGACCAGGATCTCACAGTAGCTACCGATGGTCTCATGGATGATGGCTACAAATGCGTGGATACAGAATTTGAGCAGAGGTTCCTCTGACCTCAATGTACCTCCTGTCTCACCATGCTTCATAATAGTGACATTACCATGTCCATAACGCCCAGGAGATACTGCTTTCTTAGCGAAAGACCAGTGCCAGTCAGATATCAGACATATTATGTGTTGCAAAATTTCCGTTTACTTCGATGACCTGTAAGACAATGCCATATAGTATAGGAGCTACAGCACTTGCATTGTTAGGTACAAGAGATGGGTCTGCTGCCAGCAGTTCACACACTTTTGATGTCCTGCACACAAACCAGTGATACAGCATTACTGATGAGAAAGTGGCCTAACTAGAAGGTAGGGCATACAATGAGACTAACCACGGTATATACCAAAGAAAAAGTGGTCTGTGAATACAACAGAAACTTCTAATGCTATATTTCAACTGCGGTCACCCAATGCAGCATCTCTCAAGGACCTATCCTGTTCGAAGGGTCATTTTGATCAACTGCCCTTTGGCAGTTTACCATTAGCTGGGTTAACAAGGCCAAAGGGGGTTCTGGTCTACTTGTGCAAGTGCAAAGCCATCAGACACATGAGTTGTGCTGTAAATACTGTAAATGCAATAGTTTTCGAGTTAGAACTGGTTTACTCAACAGTGAGAATCTCAAAGTAGTTTTTGCTCAGCTATGTAATGAGCCACAGTTCTGCAATTTTACTATGGTATAGCTGACCCAAAAGTAGGTGAATAACACATTTAAAGGAAATACTCTAAATGCAATAGTTTCCAAGAAACAACAGATTTGCTCAACAGTGATAACCTGAAAGTAGTTATTGCTCATAATGCAATAAGGTACAGGTCTGCAATTTTACTATCCAGAAAGTAGGTGAATAACATATTCAAAGAAAATACTGTAAATGCAATAGTTTTCAAGTTACAACCAATTTACTCAATAGTGAAAACCTATGGAAAACGTGGCTAAAGTGAACTACAATTCCCAAAACATGTGTGCTCTGTTGCGTGACTGTGTTTAAACTGAGTATGAGCAACTCAGATGTTTAGGTCGCCTAGGAACAGGTACGAAAATCCAAGACTTGTAGGTGTTCTCGGAGATGTGAGTGGTTGTAATGGTGATTATGATGCCATTCGGTGTGATGTAATAAGGTGTGACATCATTTATATGAGGTATTGATGACATCGAAGGCCCTGGTGTTTTGGTATGAGGGAAAGGACCCGTGTGGTGATTGTCCTATATGAGTGTGAAACACGGTTTCGCTGGAGAGGCTCATCAGATGCCATTCTAACTAGAGTCTGTTATATTATTGTGGGTGTTAAAGTTAGACTGAGTGGCTAACTGTATTAGCAATGTGATGGAATTTGGTCATACTTATTGACTGACAGGGTCAATATGAACAGCTTTGGCTTGAGAATTGTGAGCCGACACTGCCGTTGGGGTTGGTGCCAGTATTGGAAAGGGTTTGGTGGTACCAATGAGAGGGAAACCAGTTCCCTCGTGCGAGAAGCACTTAGTGTCCTAGGGGGCAAATTGTTGGGACCCTATTCCGTATTGGTAAGGGGATGAACATCATGGACATCATTAGTGATTAAAAATATCAATTGCAAACCAATCTGGTTTCACCATATCTTGATTTGTCATGTTTTTTGTTGCATTCAGAAATAATAACTAGACCTACGCATCGGAGAACCGATGCAAATCTGTATCCACCGGAAAGACAACTCACCAAAGCCACTGATCCATCGTTTGACCTTGAAGGAGGGGCCAAAGGTCAAATCTGACATCAAAAGATTCCCATCCCACAATATTCTGCAAGTTGGTTTCACATTGCAAACCTCTAGGATCAATAATAAACGAGTTATAAGCCCTTTTAAGTTTGGCTGTCCTCGTTTGATCTTGAAGGAGGGGCTCAAGGTCAAATCTGACCACATCAAAATATTCCCATCCCATGATTTCCTATAAGGTGGTTTCACATTGCAAACCTCTAGGACCAATAATAAGCAAGTTATAAGCACTTTTAGGTTTGGCTATCCTCGTATAACCTTGAAGAAGGGGTCCAAGGTCAAATCTGATCACATCAAAAGATTCCTAGCCCATGATTTCCTATAAGTTGGTTTATCATCCCAAACATCTTGGACCAATAATAAGCGAGTTATAAGCACTTTTAACTTTGGCTATCCTCGTTTGACCTTGAAGGAGGGGTCCAAGGTCAAATCTGACCACATCAAAAGATTCGCAGCACATGATTTCCTATAGGTTGGTTTCACATTGCAAACCTCTAGGACCAATAATAAGGGCGATGTAAGCACTTTTAAAATCCGCTAAGTGGGTTACTTTGGCACTCCGTGGATGACCTTGAATTTAGAGCTTCAAGGTCAGATGTCTGCAAGGTTGTAGAGGACATATATATCTGTTATACATATCACCTCTACCTAACATTCAACCTTCTACCTATGAGAAACAGCCAGTAGAAAAATGTACATGATTTTCAAAGAAATGACCGCGGCGGCCATCTTGTTTTTCAGAATGAGGCTAATTTCCTTCCCCGAGAAGCTTCCCCCCCCAATGAAGATATCCTGCAAATTTGGTGAACCTAGGTGATGTAGTTTTCCTCTCAGAGCATTAACGCCGAAAATCTCTCTATGCACGGCGGCAATGTAGAAAAACGCTAAACCAAAGTATCTACCGGATGCCTCCGGTGGATACAATAACCAAACTTCACAAAAGGAACTTGAAAATAGATATATGCAAACCTTCCCATTTATGTGCTTTTGAAAAAAAAATCATGCAACACTACCAGAATCAAAGATTAAGATTTCTGATCTGATCTACATGAGCATGTGATCTAAAAGGCACTTCATCAATAAGTTTAGCAAAAACTGCTCTCAAAGTGATGAATCACCTGGCTGACACAATTTCCTTGACAATGACACAAATGACCTGTATTTTTCCCCAAGTGAAACTTTTTGTGATGCTTTGGTTGCTGGTAGAAACTGAATTTGTTACATACATGAACACAGTTTAAATATATTGTGTGCAAGTAAAGAAACAGTTACTACTTAAATGCCACTCAGTCTAAACAAGCCTGACAAAGATATTTTGCCTTCGACTGATATACCATCCAAATGAGTCAGGACACCTGAATCTACAGATTAATAATCTATCTTTGCTGCACTTTGTAACAGTGCTGGGATGATGTTGCAAAGTCTGCTATTATCACTCGTGGGGTCACTGCTGAGTGATGATGGGTAAAATTGACGTACACCCGATAGTTTAAAGTTTCACTGACAATGTCACAATGAAACAGTCACTAGAGGCATACTTGTGTAAAAAATTCATACTTCTACTGATTATCATCACAGACATGTGTTAAATGTACAAAAATATAAAGTTCCTACTGTTGTCAAGCTGATTAAAAATCAAGTTATATTTGTGGTGATCTGTGCCTATTTGCCTTGTTTTAATTTAACATTTGATTTTTTCTGGTTCACATCTTGACTTCATGGATTGGCAATGATCAATGTTTGTTCACATTTTTTTATGTAAACATCTAATGATCTCCCAGCATTAGTAACCTACCAACACACATACTTTTCCGCTGGAGAACTTCCAGGTACCTAAAGCCCTGATGAAGATAAAACAATGGACAAACAAAAAATGTATTAAAAATGAACATAACCCAAGACATATCAGTGCCGCACCATACAAACAGTTTTGACCAAGTGGATGATTACACAAGTATTAACATGAATGTAGTATTTATTAGATAAAACCAACAGAGTATAATATGAGACATTGGTTAGAACAGATATATTGTTAATATGACTCAAGCTAATTCACTGTTTAGGAAATTATCACACTTGCTATAATTTATACAAATAAAAAGACACACTAAAGATATAAGTTATCCTCTCACAACTGTGTAGCAATATGTTTCACACATGTTTTCACATGCAAAATGTACTGACACAACATTTATATATGAAAAATAGCATCAGAGATGCCCGTACCCCACAACCTGGGGAAATATTTTTCAACACCATGAGATATAGAAGTAGTATAACAGTACAAAGTTCAAGATACTTTCAGAGCAGTGTCAGTTATATTAAGGTCCAAATAATGCTTAAGTAGAGAAAATAATATCTAAGGAAAAGAAATGTATGTAAAGATGAAGTATTAAAACAAAACAATTCAATAATAAAATGACAGCACTTATCAGTAAACCAAAAATGGCCGAATTATGGTTTTGGATGTTTTGAATATTACCCATGCATACAAAAGTGGCAATACATTCAATGAATGCTTATGTGTGGTGTTGGAGAAAAGCCTGTGGCTCACTTGATGAAATTCCATCTGTTACAATGGGAACTTGCAAAAGGAAATTCTTAATGAATTCTAATATGACTTTAACAGTGCTTAATCTGCATCAACAGACAGACCCAAAGGTGCAACAAGACTTTAAAGGTCAATACAGCAAGGTCAAAGGTCAATCAGTGTCACACCATATGACACACCTAAAACCCTCAACCAATGTCCCTACCAAGTATAAACTTCCTACACCTTGCAGTCTCTGAGATATAGCCTGGACAAGATTTTATAGGTCAAGGTCACTACAGCAAGGTCAAAGGTCAAATCAAGGTTACACTATGACGTAGCACACCTACACCCCCTAACCAATGTCCCTACCAAGTATCAACTTCCGACACCTTACGGTTTCCAAGATATAGCCCGGACCAGGTTTTATAGGTCAAGGTCACTACGGCAAGGTCATAGGTCAAATCAGGGTCACACCATGATGTTGCACACCTACTACCCTCAACCAATGTCCTCACCAAGTATGAGCTTCCTACACCTTACAGTTTCCGAAATATAGCCCGGACAAGATTTTATAGGTCAAGGTCACTACGGCAAAGGTCAAATCAAGGTCACACTATGACGTTGCACATCTACACCCCCTAACCAATGTCCCTACCAAGTATCAACTTCCCACACCTTACAGTTGCTGAGATATAGCCTGGACAAGGTTTTATAGGTCAAGGTCACTACGGCAAGGTCAAAGGTCAAATCAAGGTCACACCATGATGTTGCACACCTACAACTCCTAACCAATGTTCTTACCAAGTATCAACTTCCTACACCTCACAGTTTCCAGGATATAGCCCGGACAAGATTTTATAGGTCAAGGTTACTACGGCAAGGTCAAAGGTCAAATCACGGTCAGACCATGACGTTGCACACCTACAACCCCTAACTAATGTCCCTGCCAAGTATCAACTTCCTACACCCTATGGTTGCCGAGATATAGTCCGGACAAGATTTTCAAACTCAAGGTCACTACGGCAAGGTCAAAGGTCAAATCAAGGTCAGACCATGACGTTGCACACCTGCACCCCCCCAACCAATGTCCCTGCCAAATATGAACTTCCTACACCTTACGGTTTCAGAGATACAGCCCGGACAAACTATTTCCCGCCGCCCGCCCGGACACCATGGGTGAAAACAATACCCCGACAGCCCTTAAGGGCTGTGGGGTAAAAAGCTGTTCCTCTTAAACTGCCCAGCAAAATGTTTGTCATATGTTTTCACATATAAAATTTATTTACATTACATTTTAATTAAAACTAAGCTTCTCCACAGAAAACTGTACAGCGATATATTTTACATATATTAGTGGTGTGAATGGTAATCTGGTACTTCAGTTTTCATTATGTTTAGGTAGAAATATTTGAAATCTGTAAAGAATATTTGAAGAACTGAAGAATGTCATTATTTCATACTTTCTACTGGTTATTAGTCCCCACAAAAATAAAAATATATACATTTGTGAAAATATCTCACAGTATTACCTTATATTAATTGTAAGTGAAGTTTGTTTACTTCAAAATATCTTGCAAATACAATTCCTGTTTTAAATTTTGGCTCACGTTCATTCATAATTAATTTTCACCATATCAGTGACAAGCATACGATATACCAGATTTTATTTGGATTCAATAGCCATGCAGCCATATTTGAAATCTGTAAAGAATATTTGAAGAACTGAAGAATGTCATTATTTCATACTTTCTACTGGTTATTAGTCCCCACAAAAATAAAAATATATACATTTGTGAAAATATCTCACAGTATTACCTTATATTCATTGTAAGTGAAGTTTGTTTACTTCAAAATATCTTGCAAATACAATTCCTGTTTTAAAATTTTGGCTCACGTTCATTCACAATTAATTTTCACCATATCAGTGACAAGCATACAATATACCAGATTTTATTTGGATTCAATAGCCACGCAGCTGGTTTTTACTGGTTTTCATATGCATTATATCTTTACAATTAAATTGGTGTTAAAACAAGCTGCTCTAACAGTATTATACTTCTCATTTCACAGTTTTCTTTCAACCCTCGCTGGCTATTTCTTGCCTGTTTCATTTATATCCTTCCCTTCAGCAAGTTTGAAGATATTGGCATTGTTGATCAATGTCCACTTTTCCTCCCTTGGCCTCACCGTGTCGTTGGCCATTGCCTTGGCTAGGATTTCTATGGGTGTAGTGGCGGCACTTGGCGAGATCCATTTCACTGGTGCAAGTAAAACTCTTGCGCACGTCTCACCAAAACGACGCTCCTCCCGATCCACCCACAGGAATGCTGGTCTATAGACTGACACCCTGTCGAATCCAACATTCTTCAACTTCTCATCCACCTGACCCTGTGGAAGAGAATTAACCTTAGGAGAATCCTGTATCCGCACTCTGAATTGCCAATGGGTGATGTGTAAATATTTTTATTATCCACTGCAAGCCGAATTTGACCGGTATAGGGGGATATATATTTTTTGTATACAAAAGCATCTTCAACATGGATCATTGGTGTCAGGAACTTCCACTCAAGAAAATTAACAATATAACACTCGTGCCACGCACTCATATAATATTCTTATCTTAATTTGCGATATATTTCTTCCGTATGTGTCATTTGGGATGTTTTCCTATTGTAAAAGTTGGGGATGGGCCTTTATAACAATGAAAACAAGCTGGATGTTCCCCCCCAAAATGGCTTAAATTTGACCTTATTTTTTATTACCTAAGTATTTCAATGATTTTTTTTACTCTTCTAGCATTTCTCTATCTGTCATATTAAAAACATTTACAAAGCAGCTTTATGTGGTTTCAATCTTACCTTAACTTTGGTGTAGAAGAACATGCTGTTTGGGTTTGCCCCCTGAGAAGACACAACATGAAAGTGCTTGCATCCTGCAGATTGGGCGACAGTTGCTGTATTCATTATGTAATCATGGTCTACCTTATAGAAGCCGTCCTGAAATAGAAGAGTTGAAGTTGCTGGTGTAGGTTACAGGGTGTTAGATTGGGCTCAAGGAGGCTCAAGTTGGAGGAGTAGTGACAGACAAAAGTTGGACTTTTACATCTCGTTCAGCTTTTGGAATGGGTAGGTGGCGTTGGTATCTTGTTATCGACAGTATTTTATTGAAATATAATGATGACATTTTAAAACTGATATCTTGATTGTCAACACATATAAATGAAAGGGAAATTAAAATATTCGAAATGTACCCTAAATTTGTAGATATTGCACACTTTTATCTCATATTGTTGTACCTTTGGATACTTTAACTGCAATATTGTCAAGAGGACTTCAGTTTCATGAGTTTCACTTCCTGTCAGTGGCCTATTGGTTGGGTGTGTGACAAAACACATCTTTTTTTTCACAATGCCAGAATCAGAACGGTTTTGAATAGGTGTCTTGACTTACACATTTTTGATACTGACCCATCCTTTGTTTCAACAGCCAAGTATATTGATATACAAAAATGATATAACATGTGCTATAGTACCACTGCATTTTAATCAATATTCGAGGAAGATACAAATACAAAATACAAAGCACTGGTGAGAGTAAGGTATTCCCCTTGTAATGACAGTTATATCTGGTGTATTCTGTAATGATCCCTTTGATGCAAGTTTCAGGCATTTGCTCTTTCATCAAATGTCAACGAAATTGAGGCAGCTTATTTAAAATACATAAATAAAGAATTTACACAATTTTGAAAATATAGTTACTTTAAACTTTTGGGTCATATTTTAACAGAACTTGCATTTAGCATGTATCTACCACAACCTCAACTGTACACCTGTTTTTGCTGTTACTTTATGCATGTACCTTTAGGTATAAAGGTGTTTGTGATTGCAAATAAAGGGAGAAACTGACTCTACCCTATATTTCATCAGAGGTATTTGATTTTTAACAAACTAATGGGGAATCAGTTATCCCAGTTACCATAACTGCAACACAAACACGGATCACAGTGTCAATGAACAACAGACCACAAGAGTGACAGAGATGTTGCTACAGTGAAAAAGGAGATGAATAACATTTTCGTGTGATTGCAACCCAAAGCACATATCTGCAACAGTTAGATTAGCTAAAAACCTGTGTAATATCAAGTTTTTTTTTCGAGAGATGATATTATTATACTGGGGATGTTCCTTGGGCAGGGGATAGCTGGAAAATTGACAAGAAAGAGCTTACTGCAGTTTTCATATTGTTTTATACAGCCTTTTTGCATTATCGGCAAAATAATCACATTAACTTACTTTCCCTGCTTTTCCTCGTGTGGTACCCAAACAACAGTACCCAACATCGCATCCTGCAAAGTCAGCTTCATTCTCCTGTAGATTCTCAAAATTAACTGTTCTTTGCTCCTGAAGTATGGAACAATAGTAAAATAAGTACAAAGAGACATTACTATAAATGAGAGCTGTAAAGAGCCTTCAAATACTAATTAAAGAGTACAGGAATGAAATGGAGTATTTTGTGTAAAAAAATAGGACAAACACTTTTTTGTTGTGTAAAATTAGCACTTGAGCATATAGCCTCATGAATTTACCACAAATAACACAAGGTCAGAGTCATGGTTTTGTATCCCTTTCAAAAAACTAAGGGCGCATCAGGAAAGGACCTCAGGCAACCTCACATGCTGTCAGGGGTAGGGGTCCTAGCCACAACCATGGGGATGGAAGCTAAGTGCTTTAAATACCAAACTTGTTAACCACTGGAGCACTGAGACCTCTGTTGAACCACATATGAGTAGCTAAGTTTCTGTAACTTTTAAAAAGAGAAAAATCATGCAAATATGGCTACTTTTAATCAAGTCAGAGTACCATATTTATCCGATTGAACTACCAAGGAGCAATTTTATCAAGGCAGAGGGGATGACAAAGCATTCTTGATCAAAACAGCAAAAAGATCCGTATCATTTGTACTTTCATGTTGATTTTTAATTTGATTTGCAATGTAACCATGTTGATGACAACTTCCACCTTTTACAGGAAGTAAACAATATAACTATTTGGTCATTTTTATTGCATTAAATATTCACCATTTAAGCAACTGTCAGCACAAAACAAGCATAAAATATGATTTATTTCGATAACAGTGATCAATGCACATCTATTTAAGGAGCAATAAGACCTTATATACCCTGACAATGACACTGCTACTTTATTTTTTTATTTATTTATTTATTTGGGGTTTTACGTCGCTTTCAATACTGTACAGGTCATATCATGACGGGTAGTTGGAAGGGCAGAGGAAACCAGTACATACATTTCGTCAGGGTTCTGTACTGTAAACTGCCGACCAATGACAAGCAACTACCAGCTTTCCCACTTGCGGCCGTACCGGGAACTGAACCCCAGCCTCAGAGGTGGCAGGCGAGAGTGTAACCACTCTGCCACTGACACTTAAAACTTGTCATATTTTTATTATTTTATCATCCACTGTCAATGTATGTGTCCCAAAAATAGGGGATATACGAACTGGTAAAACACATTCATTACTTTAAACCTTTTCATATTGCATTCACATGAATTAGTGGACAGTTTTAGAGCTGATCTATCTTTACCTTCTACATACTTTCTAAATACTAGTAAAAGTGTTTTATAATGTCTTGTGTTATTTTTGGTGTACTAAAATCATGGAATTAGTAAGAAACTGAAAGTGTACAATATTTCAACAAAATTTGATTTCTTTTTTTCAATCAATATAACATTATGTGATGGGGTTCCCAAAATATGAAGCAGTAAAAATGTACATCTTTTTTAAATCTACTTAATATTTTGGCATGATTAGTTGGTTAAATGTTTTATTTTAAAATCAGACTTTAAAACTATCCTTTGAAATTCATGTTATTAATGTCATCTTTTCCATCTTTCATGTAATGTAAAGCCATTGGGCTGGACTTTAGAACAACAACAATACTTGTTAAAATACCAAGGAATGCATGTGCTGAAGGAAATAAAATGAAATACTGAAGTAATGGTACCAGTATTATATGTAATATTTGCCGTGTGTTGTTGAAATACTGTATTCGCAGAAATTTTAGCTAAAAAAAATTTACTAATTATTTTTTTAAAGAAATTCACCAGAATCAATTTTCACTAATGGCCAGTTTCGACTTGAGATAATAATACAGGCTTAAACTTTCACTAGGAATTAATTTTTACTATTCAAGATCATTAGCTGAAATAGCTAAAATTAACTGCAGTGAAAATTTTTAACTTATACAGTACTTGAACTGATGGTCCTTGTTCTATTCATGTGACTTGTCATTGGTTTTTTTTGAAAAAATGATACACCAGTGACAAGTGACATAGAAAAGTGGATTATAATCAAGAAGATAAAGCATGTCATCTTCATCCTGTGGACTTTGACTTGTGACATCATCTGCTCCATTCAGATGGCTTTTTCACTAGCCTTGCCTAAAGCATCAAGTGTCACATTACCCAGGGAGAAAGATATTAAAGGTTTCAATGGGTTTAATAAACTTAATTCCACTTTTATTCTCTGCAACATGTACAATAACACTTTAATATCCTATATAACAGCTTCAAGCTTGTATTGATAAAAGTTTAGATCTGTTCCCCAAGTAGTGTGGCCAAGTAAACAATGACCTTGAAAGTGGTGAAAATAGTATTATCATGATAATGAAATCCAAAATCTACTCCTTACATGTGGGCGAAATACTATGCTTTACATTTCAAAGTACAAGCCCACAAGAGACCTGAGATCAAGATCATGTGAAAGAGGTCATGGGCCTACAAGGAAATTGGAGTAGCAAATGAAATTTCACCTAACTGGGCTAAAGAGTGGAATAGGAGGTGTATTTTACATGAAAAGTTAGTAAGAAGGAGCAGTTATAACTCCCCTGCCTGAACAAATGTGTTGAAGGATGAAATGTTCAATTATAGATTGGTAAAAGTCAAAGAAACCCATATATTAAAAGAAATGAACATTGCACATATTTGATATGTTTGCCCAAAGATCAAGTTGGCGATAGTGATGAATTAAAATGTGAATCTAAATCTGGTGGATACTTTGGTTTCGCGTCTGCTACGCCGCTGCTACGTGTAGAGAGATTTTCTGTGTTAACATTCTCACAGGAAAACTATACCAGCTAGGTTCACCAAATTTGCAGGATATCTGCACTGGGAGGTAAGCTTCTCTGGGACTGAAAGTAGCCTCATTCTGAAAAACAAGATGGCTGCACGGGCATATCTTTCAAAATTATCTACCTTTTTCTACTGGCTGGTTCTCATAGGTAGAAGGTTGAATCTCTTCATCGCTGAGATGTATAACAGATATACTCTACAACCTTGCAGACATTTGACCTTGAAGCTCTGAATTCAAGGTCATCCACAGAGTGCCAAAGTACCCCCCACAGCGGACTTTAAAAGTGCCTATATCTTCCTTATTATTGGTCCTAGAGGTTTGCAATGTGAAACCAACTTATAGGAAATCATGGGCTGGGAATCCTCTGATATGGTCAGATTTGACCTTGGACTCCTCCTTCTAGGTCAAATGAGGATAGCAAAACTTAAAAGTGCTTATAACTCACTTATTATTGGTCCTAGAGGTTAGGGATGGTAAACCAACCTATAGGAAATCATGGGCTGGGAATCTTTTGGTGTGGTCAGATTTGACCTTGGGCCCCTCCTTCAAGGTCAAACGAGGATATCCAAACTTAAAAGTGCTTATAATTTGCTTATTATTAGTCCTAGAGGTTTGCAATGTGAAACCAACTGATAGGAAATCATGGACTGGGAATCTTCTGATGTGTTCAGATTTGACCTTGAGCCCCTCCTTCAAGTCAAACGAGGACAGGCAAACTTAAAAGTGCTTATACCTCACTGTTGTGTAAACACAGATGAGCAGTTGCCTGGTAATCAGTGATAAAGTTCCAATTTGCTAGTTCTACTTTTATTTACAGTGAAATTACATCAATAATCCTGATACATATATTTTATGGTAATTAATTAGGTCTGCCTAATTAATACTTCTTTAAGAATTTCAAAACTGTTCAGATAAAAATTATATAGGTCTGCCTAAATAATATATTTCTACATATATCTAGCTCTATGGCTGAAAACACTTCTTACTGCCTCAAAATAACTCAGAAAACTCCTCCTGTGTACATTGCAGTAACAAACTAATACACAATCAAAATCTGCCCTGTGGGAAGGGAAAGATCTACAATAACATAAGGGTTGAACATAATAGTTAAACTGTCAAAGTGATAAGCTGCATACAGCTGGAGAAACACATAAATGTTTCTAGGAGTGAAAATGACAAAGAAAATATCTTAGCCTTTGCAGTGGCTATGTTTTAACATTACATTAATTGACTTAATAAATCACAATAAACTGTTTATATCTCAGTTTTACAAATATATTCCAAATGTGTAAAGGTGAGGGTGGACTACCTCCCTTTACTTTTACAGTAGTTCCCTGTGTATTATTCTGACACGTATGGGGAACTGGAAATTTTGAAACCACAACTTCCAGTAAACTAGTAATATAAACTTTCAAGAGACTGAATCATTATTTTACATACATAAATCACAAAAAACAAACAAATATTTATATAACAGTGATACAACATCCTAATAAAAATACATATCTTACAATATCCCCCCATTTAAGGATGTTGTTCGGGTAACAATAAGTCTGTACAGTGATCATTCTGGAAAAACAGTTTAAATGTTCCTTGACAGGAAGTCCGCACCAACATTGTCCTCTCCCTTGATGTATTCAATTTTATACTTGTAAGGTTGCAAGCTGAGGGCCCAACGCATAATCCTGGCATTGCTGAATTTGGCTTTGTCCAAATACTCCAATGACCTATGGTCAGTCTGAATGGTGAATTCTTGGCCAAACAAATACACTTCAAATTTGCCGATTGCCCACACTAGTGCAAGACACTCCTTCTCAATCACAGCATAATTCTTCTCTCTTGGCAGCAGTTTTCTGCTTGCATACATCACTGGGAACAGCTCACCTTCATGGTACTGCATCAACACAGCACCTATCCCAACATTTGATGCATCAGTCCTGAGCACAAACCTTTCCTTCACATTTGGTAGTTTCAATATGGGACCCGAGCACATGATCTCTTTGAGCTTCTCTATGGCATCTCTGTGGACATCTGTTAAGGCCAGCTTTTCCGACATCTTCTTCTTGGTCAGTTCCGTCAGTGGGATTCCAATTTCAGCAAAGTTTGGTATGTAACGGCGGTAGTAAGAGCATAATCCAAGGAATGACCGCAGTTGTTTCTTGGTATCTGGGATGGGGGAGTTTCTGATCTTTTCTGACTTATCATCCTGGGTAGCTAGCGTGCCATTCACAACTTTATGTCCAAGAAACTCAGCTTCAAAATATCCAAGGTAACACTTGGAGGGTTTCAGTGTCAGGTTTGCCTGTCGAACCTTCTGAAAAAAGTTTTCCATCACTCTCATGTGCTCCGACCAATCTCTGGTGTGCTCTAGTACATCATCAACATAGTGGTCAATGCATTCAAGGTTTCCCAATAGTTTTCTCATCATTTTCTCATATGTTGCTCCAGAATTCACAAGTCCAAATGGCATCTTAACAAACTGGTAGTGACCGAAGGGTGTGGAAAATCCAGTTATCTCCGTTGCTCTTTCTGTCAAAGGGATCTGCCAGTAACCTCTGCAACAATCAAATTTGGAGAAATATCTATCATCACATAGCTTCGCAAATATGGAATCAATTTCCACAGGTCTCTCACAGTCAAACTTTGTCTTCCTGTTAATGTTCCTCATGTCTTGGCAGTACCTCATTGAACCATCTTTTTTCTTAACCATAACAAGTGGGCTGCAGTATGGTGATTCAGAAACCTCAATGATGCCAAGTTGTAACATCTCATCTATTTGTGTCTTCATCTCCTCATACTTCGCATATGGCACTGGGTAGGGCTTTGTCCTCACTGGCACATCATCATCTAGCACTATATCGTGCTTCACCAGGTGGGTAGTTCCTGGGATTGATGAAAATATGTCACTGAACTTTGCAACCAGTTCTTAGACTTCTTCTTTCTGCTCATCGGACAGAGCTTCGTTTATGTTCACATCCAGATGTGTTTTGGCATCTTTAGGTGTCCCAAAAATCTTGCCAGTTACAGTGGCTTCACCTGGGCTGATCTCATTTTTCTCTTGGTCATCTATGATCCCCATAGCACCTGCTTCTGTGGCTTCCACTGCCAAATCACCCCTATCAAAATACTGTTTCAGTATGTTGATGTGGTACACCTTTGTCTTTCCATTTATGTCAACAGCATAATTGTTCATCCCAATACGAGCTCTGACTGGATATGGTCCTCTCCAACGCATCAACAGTTTGTTTTCATCTGTTGGGAGGAGTATCAGCACCTTATCCTCTTCTTTCAACTCTCGATATATCGCCTTTCTATCAAAATATCTCTTCTGGTTGTCCTGGGCCTTCTGCAGACCCTCAGAAACCAATTTTCTGGTTTCTTCTAGCCGATCCCTCAGATCAAGGACATACTCATATGTATCTTTGACTGCTTCTTGGACCTCTTCATTTGACCACACTTCCTTCAACACTGACATAGGACCTCGAACAGGTCTGCCATATAGCACCTCAAATGGCGAAAACCCGGCTAAACTCTCCACTGGGGTTTCCCTGTAAGCAAACAAGAGTGGTTCGATATACCGGTCCCAGTCCTTTGGTTGTTCCCCAACCGTTTTCTTCAGCATTTGCTTCAATGTTCCATTAAACTTCTCACACAGACCATTGCATTGTGCATGATAAGGGGTGGTCACTAAGGGTTTGATTGAGACTAGTCTCTCAACCTCTTTCATCATGTCAGAAGTGAATTGTGTTCCACGATCACTTAACATCTCCGCTGGGAATCCGACATCACTAAACATTTTAATCAATGCCTCTGCAACAGTCACTGAGTCAATATTCTTGAGTGCCATGGCTTTTGGATATCTTGTTGCCATGTCCACCATTGTGAGGATGTAACGATGACCGCGGTTGCTGACTGGTTGTATGGGACCAATCAGGTCCACCGCTACTCTCTGAAATGGTGTATTAACAATTGGCATTTGTCCCAATGGAGCCTTTGCCACTCTGCCTCTTGGAACTGTTCTCTGGCATATGTCACATGACCTACAAAAATTCTGGACATCGAGATTCATGCCTGGCCAGAAAAAGTTTGACTGTATTCTGTCAGTGGTCTTCACAATGCCCATATGACCAGCAAGTAATGTTTCATGTCCTAGATTCAGCACCGCTTGGCGGTACTTCTTAGGCACTACTAGTTGTCTTTCCTCTGTGGTCAGTCACAATTTTTGTTTGGTGACTATTCTGTACAGTAGTCCCTTGTCAACTCTGTATGAAGTTTCACTGTGAGCTTTAGGGTTGTATTTCACTTTCCCGATCTCTGCCCACTTTCTTTCTTTGAATAACGAAGCATCTTCCTCTTGGGCTAACTTGAAATCTGCAGGATCACCTATGTCCTTCAATGCAGTTACTTTCAGTGGCTTTTCTTTTCTGCTCGCCTTTTCGTGACCAAGCCTAGTTGTAACAGCTTGAGTTATAATGCTTTTGTCTATTTTCTTCAAATTTTCATCACAATGCGACTCCTTTGGGCCCTGACCATCATCTGGGCCAATCCTGATGCCATTCTTGGCATTGTGAAGCAAGTCATGCTTCTGTTTAACAACTTCAGGTAAGTTACCTATAACGACGTCACAAAGTGGATCTTCCACACACAATGCTTCAAAATAACCTGTGTAGATTGGTGACACAATGTACACTCTTGCAACTTGTACAGGCTTCATCGTCCTGTCAATGCTGATATAGTTACACTTGTAATTTAGTAGCTGGTCTTCCTCTACCAGACTTCTCTTCACTACTGCTCCGGTACATCCTGTATCTCGGAGAACAGTCACATCCTTGCCATTCAGTTTGCCCCTTGCAGTTGGCAAGTTCTTCATTGACTGGCTATCTTCGACAAGCAGTTTAGTGGACCCGATTGTTGGGCATCTTAATCTACCCATTCCGATTGCATGCCTCTTGCATTCATGGGTCTCCTCTACAAAGCAGCAAGTGGATGTAGTAACAAGCCCCATGCCTACTGGGCTTTCATCATCAGGTGTCTGCTGTACCTGGGTGACTGCCACATGCTTTGCCTTTCTGCATTCACTTGCATAATGTCCTATGCCATTACAGTTATAACACCTAACTGTAGATCTTGGTTTACTCCCATAGCCTTTCACACTATGATTCTCTTGCCCAATCTTGGCAGGCTTCTCAAAATTTCCTTTGGCTGGCTGGACAATCTGTTTTTCTTCTGACACAGCTTGTTTCATGGTCTTCTTTGGCTTTGTGTCCGACCAAAGGCTGAGTTTATGAGCATCCATATACAAGTCAGCAGTTGAAGTCACTTCACCTGTCTTAGTCAATGCTTTCTCCCTAACATGAGTAGCAACTTCCTTTGGACATGCAAATAAGAACTGTTGCACTATTATAAACTCACGTAGGCCTGCATATGACTCTTGGATATTTGCGAGTTTTGTCCACCTATCAAAGCAATCGGCGAGTTTGCTCATAAATTGAGATGCGGTTTCCCCCTTTTCCATCCTGGAGCTGTGGAATTTTCTCCTAAATCCTTCCTCTGTCATCTCGAATCTTCTTAGTAATGCATTTTTCAGCTTATCATAGTCTGAGATGTCTTCTAACGGCATTCTGACATAAACCTCAAGTGCCTTTCCCTGAAGTAGGTTCCCCAAGTAAGTGGCATACCTGTATTTGCCCCACTTGCAGGCCTCTGCATATCTCTCAAACCGCCTAATATATGAATCTATATCATCCTTACTGTCATCATAATAAGGAAGTTTCGGGCCTTTTGGTACGTCTTCCACAGTGGTAGGCATTGGGCTAAGTGGAAGACTACCTGTCCTGTCCTGCATTCGCCTCTCATGCTCCCTGTCTTTCTCTTTCTCAATCAATTCCATCTCTTTCATTTGTTTCTCATGTTGTCGTTCGCGTTCATGTTCTTCCAGCCTCATTTGCTCCAACTCACGCTTTTCCTTTTCAATAGACCCGAGGTGGGCCCGCTCATCATGTTCGGCTTCCTCTTCTTGTGTTGCACAACAAACTCCAGTAAAGCTTCCTCTTTTAATCCCATTTCCTTTCCACAGGCACTCCATTTTTCTGTGGATGCGGCCATAATGTTCAGTTTGAATAACAATATAAATCACTTGAGTTTCCTGTTTGTGTATGATTCAACTTGACTTTTCATATAAAACAAAGCAATTTTTAAATGGTTGAGACTTGATCAGCCTTTAATTACCCTTAGGCCAGTTTTACTATCATATATCAATTATAGATTAATATGAAAGATCAGCTCTCTGTCCACAAGAATATTGCTTTATTTTAGAAGTTATACTTGACTTATTCTGTCCACACTTTGCAGAGATTGTACACAGTTTAATTAGTCCACTAAAACATAATATCAAGTTTTCATTCCACACTTTTGCAGAGATAATGTCAGTGATCATTAAATCCAATACAATCTATAATATCCACTGCAATTTCACAATATTCTTCCGAAGTATATCCAAGTAATACTTAGGCAACTGTTAAATGATCCCAGACGAGCCCCCATAAATTGTTGTGTAAACACAGATGAGCAGTTACCTGGTAATCAGTGATAAAGTTCCAATTTCTGCTAGTTCTACTTTTATTTACAGTGAAATTACATCAATAATCCTGATACATATATTTTATGGTAATTAATTAGGTCTGCCTAATTAATACTTCTTTAAGAATTTCAAAACTGTTCAGATAAAAATTATTTAGGTCTGCCTAAATAATATATTTCTACATATATCTAGCTCTATGGCTGAAAACACTTCTTACTGCCTCAAAATAACTCAGAAAACTCCTCCTGTGTACATTGCAGTAACAAACTAATACACAATCAAAATCTGCCCTGTGGGAAGGGAAAGATCTACAATAACATAAGGGTTGAACATAAAAGTTAAACTGTCAAAGTGATAAGTTGCATACAGCTGGAGAAACACATAAATGTTTCTAGGAGTGAAAATGACAAAGAAAATATCTTAGCCTTTGCAGTGGCTATGTTTTAACATTACATTAATTGACTTAATAAATCACAATAAACTGTTTATATCTCAGTTTTACAAATATATTCCAAATGTGTAAAGGTGAGGGTGGACTACCTCCCTTTACTTTTACAGTAGTTCCCTATGTATTATTCTGACACGTATGGGGAACTGGAAATTTTGAAACCACAACTTCCAGTAAACTAGTAATATAAACTTTCAAGAGAATGAATCATTATTTTACATACATAAATCACAAAAAACAAACAAATATTTATATAACAGTGATACAACATCCTAATAAAAATACATATCTTACACTCACTTATTATTGATCCTAGAGATTTGCAATGTGAAACCAACTTATAGGATATCATGGCATGGGAATCTTCTGATGTTATCAGATTTGACCTTTGGCCCCTCCTTCAAGGTCAAATGATGGTTCACTAGCTTTGGTGAGTTGTCTTTCCAGTGGATACAAATTTGCATTGGTTCTCCAATGTGTGGGTCTAGTTGTATATGAATCTTTCCAGGTGCAAGGAAATACCCAACTAGTTAGAGCTTATAGACGATCTTGGTTAACAAATGCAATATATATCAAAGGTTATATTAAGGTCAGTGTGACAAGTTTGAGACCAAATAATGTTGAAATCTTTCCAGCTTGAAGCTATACGATCAGATAAAACACAACAAGTGGAAAGAATCACATAAGTTAAAATATATTGGTATACATTGGGTGAAATAGTAAAAACTAAAAGGGTTTAAGCAGTCAAAGGTAATATACAGGTGGTTAGTATACAAACACAGTTGGGTCTTGAAGCAGGGGTCAAAGGTCAAATCCAACCATTCAAAAGATTTCAAGCGCATGATTTCCTATTACATGTAGATTAATTCTAAACCCCTACGACCAATTATAAAGCAGTTATAAATGAAAATATAAAACAAAATATAGGAAAAAGGCTATACCTACCTTTGGAGGTCAGCTATTGAACTTGAAGAAAGAAGTTGAAGGTCAAATATCTACATGCTTACAGGGAACAAACCAGTATATATGTACTATATATATCAGTCATGGGATGATGTGTCCTTTTGTGAGAACCAGACCAAAACATAAAGAAATGCACCACATCTGACTTTAGGAGGGCCACTATTTGTTTTATAGTGGAAAGCCAAGGCCACAAAACAATAGGCTCTGAGGTCTTACTCCTATATACCCACATGCCAAATTTGAAAGATCTGTACGTAAAATTTTTTTTAAGTTGTTGCGTATAAAGGGAAATATCTATGGGCAAAAAGGCTCACATGCTGACGTTTTTAAATATCAACAATATTAATATTAAGTTTCTACAGGATATTATACAGACAGTATGATTATGATAGAGTATAACAGCATCTATAATGGTATGAAAAAAAAATTGAATATCTCAAACGTCCATCTATTACTACATGAATTAATACAACAAATACCTGTGAAATACACAATTATAAACACACCAGTATTTTATACTTCTCTTCATCTGGAAACTCCACTTTTCTACGTCCTAGCAGCAATACTTTTTCAAATATGGGAGTGTTCACCAACTGCTTGACCAATGCTTTGCCAGATTCTCCAGTGAAGCCCACTATAAATGCCGTCTTCTTCATGTCTTTGAACTCTGCTTGAAGTTCTTCTATTGATTGTGTGTCATTACTCATTGTCTCTGAAATTTTGAATCATGAAAGATATTAGTGGTTGAGAACCACTTTATGCCATATATGTGCTATATGAATTTTTTCTTCAAGTTAAGGTACTCTACAGCAAGATCCTTCAGAGAGTGCAGGCCTTCGGCAAAGTCCGACACCTCCAATATTGCTTATGAGTGCAATGATAAAGAAGTTATTAAAAATTCTTGGATGCAGATTTGTGACGTGCACGCAGACAAATGCACGCAATGAATTACATAACCTCCTTAATGCAGGCCTGAATACACTGCACCAATATGATCTAACCCCAGCTTATAATAAAGTGGGGCCTAACTTGACATACCCTGTTAGTGTTAATATCACATATGATGAGTTTGGAACATACAGGTCTTAAGAGTCACAGTTAGTTATATATTTTTCAAAACTAGTTCTCTGTTTCCAAAAACTACTGACTACAAATGGCAAGCTACTACCAGCTTTCTCATATGAGGTCAATCCGGGATTCAAACTCTGTTCTCAGAGGTGGAAAGCAAGTGTTACCATTGCACCACCACAGCCCCCCTGGTATTCACTGGTGAGATGTCAGAATAATATAATTATTAAGCTTGCATTTCTCGAGTCTGAGAGATCACTTTCATAAATTGTGGTGCAGCATGAGGAGTACCCATCTCATCACTGAATTTAAGCAGCAATGGGCTACATTAGTACTTGGACGAGTGACCCTCTGAGGTCTAGGCCAGGTGTGGGATGTATCTCACCAAGAATTTGGTTTTGTTGCCAGATTTTCATAACTCTAGTAGCCTACTCATGTTTCTAATGGCTTTGCAGCTCACACATGCAGACTCACTGAAAGACTTTCCAGCCTTGTTAATTACAATACCAAATATGATAGAATAGCTCACAACACTTATATGGCTCAACAGGATTTTATATGAAAATCCCCACATTGAAAATTAATGGAAATCTAGACCCATAGAAAATCCCCAGATGGGGCTTAGAAAATCCCCAGATCGAAAAATCCCCAAAACAAAGACAATATAACAATATATTTGTCAATGGTATTGTTATATGGTCTTTGTCTTTGTCTATGGCGTGGCTTCCAATTCCTGTCATCTTCCTCCCTTTTTGTTAGTAATTGACTAAAGAAACCCAGTTTTAACTATAGTCTTTACATTGGCAAATACATCAATTGTTATGTTGTCTTTGTCTATGATGTGGTTTCCAATTCCTGTCATATTCAAACCAATTTTGTGGCCCTCCCTTTTCCTATTTCTTATTCCTTATTATTCCACTTTTAACTGTAGTATTTCATCTACCTGTTCTAGGGGATGCATGTGGCTTCCAAATAGCCAGATCTGATTTGTAGCCCTCCATGGATTAATTTAGTAAAGAATTATTTTATAACTGTATTCTTAATCTACTAGTATAAAGTGTCGCTTAACTGTTAATTGCCATTAGGATCCTTCAGGGAAAGTAGCTTTTATTTGTTCCATTGTCTATAGGTAGATAGGCAGATTCTTCCTTTGATAACTGCTCAGGAAGCATGTCAAAAGACTAATTCAACATTTAACCCCTTAATGTATACTCTAGAACCCATTCAAACAATTTTTAATACCCTTGTTCCACCAAAGGATTAAGCCCCGACCCTGTCGGCGACCCTTAATCGTGGACAGTCGGTGAAAAAAAAACAAAAATGGGTGGGAAAACTGGATCAGTTTCAAAGTCTGGGATTAAGTACAGATCGTCCTCAGGAAGCCTCAGGACGCCTCAGGCGGCCCCAGACAGTCCCTAACTGGTCTGGGACTAAGAACAGACTAAGCCATTTGTCTGGTCGGTTTGAACCATGATCCTGTCGTACACAAACCGACTGGGTCCCAGGACGTCTCAGGCCTCCTGGGACTAAGCCCCGACTAACCCAGGATTAAGTCTCGACCCCACAAGGTGTCCTGAGGCGTCCCCAGGCGTCCCCAGACCGAGATAGCCGATTTTTGTTTTGCAATGGGACTAAGGGTCGCAGGAAGCCTGGGACTAAGGAATAGAGGGTCTGGGACTAAGGGTCGGCGACTAAGGGTCGCAGGCGGCCTGGGACAGCATAGGACTGTGTAAATTTGGTCTGACATGTTTGATATTTCTCACGGCCCCAACTGACCACAACCGACCCTTACATCTACTGGAGGCCTGAGGCATCCTGGGACGTTGTAACGTTGGTAACGTAACGTTGTTTTGCAATGGGACTAAGGGTCGCAGGAAGCCTGGGACTAAGGAATAGAGGGTCTGGGACTAAGGGTCGGCGACTAAGGGTCGCAGGCGGCCTGGGACAGCATAGGACTGTGTAAATTTGGTCTGACATGTTTGATATTTCTCACGGCCCCAACCGACCACAACCGACCCTTACATCTACTGGAGGCCTGAGGCGTCCTGGGACGTTACAACGTTACCTTATATCCCCTTACAGGACGCCTGGGACTAAGCAAATTTTTGAAACCGACCCTCAAAAACCCTTAATCGGGAGCCTTAGTCGTGTGGTGGAACACCCACATAAGCCTTTAAGGGTTGATAGGATTAAAGACATATTAAAGGAGCATGTTAACTATTCGTGTGTACGTAACTATACGTTGTCATAGTACTGTCCACATATTTATGTAGGAATAATTTAACTAATTTTACCATGTAAATATATCTACATTGGTTATGTGATTGATTTCATAATATTTTAAGTAAATATAACAACAACAATAAAATATAAATGGATAAATTGAAAAATCTGCCTTTAAGAAATATTTATAAATCTTAATAATTCATAAAAATATATTCTGTCATAGATTTAACTATTAGCCAACACTTTTCCACCAATTCAAATTGAAAACTATGCTGCTTGCTATATTTATTCACAAATCTGCATTGCTTATGCACTTATTTTTAAGCGCGTATGGAAACACATTTTATGCAATCTGCATACGCATTGCGGATCTGCATCGCGGATACGGATCGCGGATCAGTGCGTATGGAAATGTAAATATAGCAAGCAGCATTAATTAAATCCATGACAGAATATATTTTTATGAATTATCAAGACTTATAAATATTTCTTAAAGGCAGATTTTTCAGTTTATCCATTTATATTTTATTGTTGTTGTTATATTTACTTAAAATATATTAAATCAATCACATAACCAATGTACATGTATTCTGCCTGTTACAAGCTTCAAAATGATACCTTATTTATAAAAATTGAGCAAAAAATGACGATTTTATGCTTGTTTCAAGAGAAAAAATAACAAAATCAGTGATCTTGCCATTATTTTACGTTGCGTGAATGCGTTTTTTTTGCAACAGTGCTGCATTTCCTTCACGCATTGCGCATACGCATGCTTAACGCAATAAGGATCAGTGTATATGGAAACACTCTCTATTATTTAAACATGCTACAAAAATACGCAAACGCATTCACGGATCTGCATTGCGGATACGCAATACGCATCAGTGTGTATACTCAGTATAAATAAACAACTTACCAAATACCAATCTCCTGAAAGGAAAGAAAGAACTCCAATAAATGAATTAATACCAGTGTATACGACACTCTATACAGTATCCATACAGATACTATAAATAGAAGCCTTAATTAGTATATAAGTATGAATGCATCATATGTTCAACAACCTTCAAAATAGTTTCTACAAACAAAACGCGCTGTGTTTCACATGTAGATCTAACACAATTCAGTACACAACGACATAATTATGACCTTGCACAATAAATACTGTTGATCCCCCTTTGTACCTCAAGTATTTAACTATGCACTCATATGATGCACATAGTTCAATGTACGAAGACTTTATGTTGGTGTGTAGTTTACTGTGCTTCTTTACTCATTCTTAATTAGCTGTTGTTTTTTTATCCAATTGGAAGAAAATATCTTTAAAAATATAAAAGTGAGAGATGCATTATTTTGGACTATGAATAGAACAATTTCTATTGCAAGGACAACAAAATCACTTGAAGAGCGCATACTTCTGCCAAGGCCCAACACCTATGAAATAATGCGTACGACACTGTACGAGTGCACTGACAATTTAAAAATCTTTTAAGTAATTTTTGGATCCAGATGCAGATCCGGAACACCACCAACATCTAATCTGTGCCTTATGCCATTATTAACATTTCCTGAAAATTTCGTCAAAATCCGTCCATAACTTTTATAGTTATTTAGCAGAGAAAATGTGTACACACGTCGCCAAAAGCAAATCCTTATTGGGGAGGTAAATATAAGATTATCTCAGATGAAAAAGTAATATAAATGATTAATTAATCGGTAACTTCTTGTGTGTAGTATATTTATAAATTGTGCCTGTTCGATGAATGTTTCAGTCAAAAGAATCCAAGGACCATATGCTCAAGTTTACAGCTGTTTATATTAAACTTGGGCTCATTTAAGGGAGCTTTATTGGACCACAAAATATAAAGTATTGCAAAATGTAAAGTGGGGTTACAAATGAAAATGTAAAGTGCTGCAAATGTAAAGTGGTGTTGCAGAATGTAAAGTTGCAAAATGTAAAGCGTAGTTGCAAACTTTAAAGTTGCAAAACGTAAAGTGCTGCAAAATGTAAAGTGGGGTTCCAGACTGTAAAGTTGCAAAGCATAAAATACCGCAAAATGTAAGGTGTCTTTGCAAAGTGTAAAAGGAGGAGTTAAACTCTAAAATTAAAAATGTCATCAAATTGCAAAATTGGGGTACTTAAATTGTAAAGTTTGAGACGCCTCCAAAAAGTTAAGCTATGCTAAACACTAAAGGTCATTTTCAACTCATAGCTTAAAGCAATGATGATTTTATTGTTAAAAATGTCCAAAGGGAAAGTGCTAACACTTTAAGGATGCTGCATTTTGTTGTGGCTCTCAGTGTTCTCAGATAACCAGTTTTCCTTCAACAGCTTGAGAGGACCACGGACTGAATGGCCAAAGACCAACTCAAAGGGACTAAAGCCTGAAGACTCTTGAACAGACTCTCTAACTGCAAACAATAATAAGCTGATGCCTTCATCCCAATCTTTTTCATTGTCTAAACAATATGTCCTAATCATATTCTTCAAAGTGGAATGGAACCTTTCAAGTGCACCTTGGGATTCTGGGTGATAAGCACTAGATTTGATCTGTTTGGCACCTAACTGAAATACAACCTGTTGAAATAGTCCTGACATAAAATTTGACCCTTGATCTGACTGGATCTCTTTTGGTAAGCCAACTAAAGTAAAGAAATTAACCAGAGCTTTTGAGATTTTGGGAGCTGTTATGTTGGTCAATGGTATGGCTTCGGGAAATCTGGTTGAGGCGCACATAATGGTCAAAAGATATTGGTTTCTGGATTTAGTTTTTGGTAAGGGACCTACACAGTCAATTACCACTTTGCTAAATGGTTCCTCAAATGCTGGAATGGGTTTGAGAGGAGCTACAGGATTTTTTTGGTTTGGCTTTCCTACCATTTGACAAATGTGACAAGTCTTGCAAAATTCTGCCACACAGTGCCGAATTTGAGGCCAATAGAAATGTTTGGTTATCTTGTTGTAAGTTTTGTTGATGCCTAAATGGCCACCCATTGGAGATTCATGAGCCATTTTAATATCTCACTTTGGTACACTTTTGGTACAACAATCTGGTGTACTACTGACCATTCTTCAGATGCAGGGACATTTGGTGGCCTCCACTTCCGCATAAGCACACCATTTCTGGCATAATAGCCTACAGGGATCTTATCTAGCTCTACTGGTGGTAAAACCAACTTGAATAAAGGAGCTAATTCAGGATCATTTTCCTGCTCTGAAATCAATTTTGATTTTGAAAGTGATACATCTTGACAGTCAATTGAGTCTTGTTTTTCAGAATCTATCCTAGCCTTTTGATTAGTATCACTAGTATTCTGCACATCATGGTCATAGTTGTTTAAGAATGTATCTGACAAATCAACTAAGACATCTGTAGACTGTTTACAATCTTTTGGTTCTTCTTGGGCCTTTTTGGCCTTAGCTCGAGTCACAGCACAGGAGGGAAAAATACCAGGAATAACCTCTTCTAATTTCTCAGTGCTAACCAAAGTGATCGGTTTAGAAGTAACCTTAGGATCAGCAACTACCTTTCCACCTGCAAGATCATTTCCCAACAACAAAGATACCCCTTTAATGGGTAAAGTGGGCCTGGTACCCACAACAACAGAACCAGTAACTAAGTCTGATACTAACTTGACCTTATGCAAGGGAACGTTCACACAGCCTCCTTCAATACCTTGAGCAATGACACTCTCACCAGTAGATGTGCTTACACTCAATGGCAATACACCTTCTAAAAGTAAGGACTGAGTAGCTCCAGTGTCTCTTAATATCTTAATGGGGACCTGACTGGAACTACTTTCCAAGGATACAAAACCCTCAGACACAAAAGGTTTGAACTCTTCCCTAATAATCTCAGACTTGTCTAAACCAATACTAGACTCTGCTCTATTGGGATTTGAACGCCAATTAGACTTGCTAGACACAAAGGCGTTGGGCGTTGCCTCCTTTTCTCTTCTCTTCTTTAAGAGCCAACAGTCAGACATAATATGCCCAGGTTTCTTACAATAGTGGCAAACAGGAGCAAAGGATCTGGGTTTCCTATCCTTACTCATAGTCTGATTTGAGGTTTGACCCTTATCTGAACTCTTTTCTGGAGCTACATTTTCAGATTTCTTTCCTATTTCTGGATACGACTTTTTAGCAGGACCAAAGGACTTATTCTTGCTGAAAGTGGACTTAGTTAGCGCATAGTCATCAGCATAAGCTGCTGCTTTTGCCAAATTTTCAACTTTCTGTTCATCTAGATAGGTTTTAATGTCATCACGAACACACCTTTTGAACTCTTCAATCAAAATAACTTGCCTAAGTTTTTCAAAGTCGGTACCTACTTCCCTAGAATTACACCATCTGTCAAAGTACACTTCCTTCTCATGGGCAAATTCAACATGAGTTTGACTTTCTTGTTTACGATAATTTCTGAATTTTTGACGATATGCTTCTGGTATCAACTCATGTGCTTTCAAAATAGCATTTTGACAGAGTTATAGTCCACACATTCAGAAATTGGCAAAGCCGTGTATGCCTCCTGGGCCTTTCCCCTCAAAACACTTTGCAGCAATAAAGGCCACTGGTCTATAGGCCATTTCAAATTTTGAGCTACTCTTTCAAAGTGTTGAAAGTACTTATCGACCTCTGACTCATTAAAAGGTGGTACCAGTCGCACATTTTTACCCAAATCAAATTTGGTAGCAATGGACTCTACATGGGCAATTCTACGGGCATTGAGTTCTAAAGCTCTCATTTCTCTTTCATGTTTAAGCGCTCGCTCTTCCTTTTGAGCTTGAGCTTCAAGCTCTTCTTTTTGCTGTTGAGCTTCAAGCTCTTCTTTTCGTTGTTGAGCTTCAAGCTCTTCTTTTCGTTGTTGAGCTTCAAGCTCTTCTTTTCGTTGTTGAGCTTCAAGCTCTTCTTTTCGCTGTTGAGCTTGAGTTTCAAGCTCTTTAAGTCTTAACTCTCTTTCAATTTCTAATCGCCTGATCTCATATTGCCCAGAAGGTTCCATTGGTAGAGGCTTATACACTTCTAAACAACTATCAGGTAAAACATCTTCATCAACTAACTGTTCAACAATAAGCCTTTTAAGTTCATGTTTACGTGTTGACCTTTTCACCTCTAACTGTAACTCTTGTGCTATCTGCATTAACATATCTTTTTTAAAAGTTTCTAGAACTTCCATAGATGGTGACTGTACAAACTCTTTAGCACTAGCCATTTTGAGCACTGTTGACTGTAACCAATTACTAAATCAAATGGACTTTCAAAATGTTAATTGAACGGTTGATCAAATGGTTGTAATCAAACAGATCAATCCCGGACGAGCCCCCAATTTTCCTGTTACGGTCACGGGCAAGCACGGTAGCAATTACCGGTTGTCTTTAAGTTGTAACAGAAAAAGCAAAAAGTTAAACTTAACAAATTTATTTTATAGTCAACAATAATGATTACAGTCAACTGGTATGCCCTTAACTAAGCACACTAATACAATAACAAGATCTAGCTGACCTGACCACTGAGATTAAGAATAAGTTTATCCGCCGTATCCCGCAATCTGTTCTGTAATCCGTCCTGTGGTATATTCTGTGATCTGTCCAATGTCTTGTGGTCTGTCCCGTGATCTGTCCAGCATTCACTCACACACAGATATCTATATCCTGTGACCTGTCCCACACTCAACAACACAAACGGTGCTTGTCCTGCTATCCTTTATATATCCAGTCACACAGAAGGTCTGTCTGGAGATTTTTAGAGAGTTAACACAATTGTACTGTCTGCTCCAAGATATGGACAATGTCCAAAATGCAGTAAATCCACTCTCTGTTATATAACTGTACAATATATCCAAAGTGCAATAAATCTGTCCAGACAATGTATCTAGTTCACTCCAGTAAAAGTTCACAGCAACACAAGTTATATTATATTCCAAAACACAATAGCTCTCCTTATAGCCAGCGAATACAAAGTTCACTTGTGGTCAGATGTACATTCCTTATATACATTCACAGATTCCTCTGGAATCAACTCAAAAGAAGCTTGAGCCATCTAGGCCAAAGGAGGAAGTTCTAGAAACTACTGGTAATTGGGTTTCCCCAAATCTAACATAACCACTGAGGGGGGGATTTCCCCCAGTCTGTGAACAGATCAATAAACACTAAAACACAAAAATCAATAACTCCCTTACTTTAAATGTCAACACACAAAAAGAACCAACAACACAATTATCTTTTATGACAATGTATAAACATAAAGCTTAAATTAAACAATGCACTAATATAGTGCCTAATATATGTAATATACAATGTACTAATATAGTGTCCAATATATGTAACAGTTGGCCAGAAAACCAACAATCGTTCCCGTCTGACACTTTGGAGGTCATATTTAGTCTGATTTTGTCACCTAAAAGGCCCGGTATTTGACTTGGCTTATGGGTTGGTTTCACCTCCCCGACAGGTCATAGTTAATCCCAGCTTGTCTGGATCCAGATTCTGACTTAACTTGGGGTTGGGATGTTTTTCTCCTTAACCAGATAGAAAACTTCAAGAACAAGTCGTAAAGCCCAAACTGACAAGTCGTATCTTGTCAGGATAAAGTGAATAACTGACAAAACTGAAGCAGAGTCCCAAGCCACTTCAACCAGACTGATTAATTTCTGGAGTCAGGATCGTGAGTTTGAAACAAAGCAAAACTATAAACCCCTTGTTGCTGCTGTTACTCATCATTTATAATTGCAAAGATGCCACCTATATATTAGAGGAACTTTCTACAGAAGCATAGGGCGCTTTGTTTTTTATTGAGTTAAATATTTTTACTTTTATTCTGATTTGCAGACAAAAAAGACATATCTGAATCCAGGACCAGCCCCTGCCACACACCTAGCACCTTCACCACATCTCCCAGCACCACCCAGACAAAGCAAGAAGCCACACAACCCCTGGGTCATGCCATGGATTTTTCAAAGAAAAGAAAAGGGATGCTATAACAATTTCCTAGCTGACTTAATATAGACTGGTATCCCAGGTAATCAGAATTTTGTCAGGATGCCCCATGCAGTTTATGACCTTATTGACACATACAGAGCCGCATATAGTAAGAAGTAACCAATTTTAGGGAGCTCCTAGAAGTTGGATTGAAACTGGCAATAATGCTGAGACACCTGGCAACAGGAGAAACATAAAAGTCATTACAGTATCACTGGCTGGTTTACTGAACCACCATATGTAAATTCATCGTTATTGTCTGTGGCCACCCTTGCTGAATTCCAAGAAGTGTTTTTAGCTACTCCACCACTGCAGAAGGCTGGGAAACAGACCTAGGAGAAGTTCAGAACTAGATGGGATGTCCCCCATGCTATTGAGGCACTAGACAGGAAGCGTATTGCCATGAAGAAGCCAAAGAAATCTGGGAGTGAATTTTACAATTATAAGGTTTTCTTTTCCCTGATGCTGCTTGCCCTGGTTGATGCAAAAATATTTAACCACTGTAAGTTGTAGAAAAAGACAGATAATGGCAACTTAAGGCTTCTGTCAACTGAACACCTGGGAAATGGAGGGCCAGATTTGCACCATTTTTTTTCCTGGGTGACAAAGCCCTTGCCTTGATGTCATGGCTTGTTAAGTCCTACAGCAGAAGACAACTCACAAGGGAAGAGAGAATAGCAAACTGCAGGATCTCCAGAAAGGAGCGTAGTGGAGAATACACTTGGAATCCTAGCAAGCAGATTCAGGGTCCTTCTAGGCACAATGGAGCAAATGTCCAAAGGTTGTTCCATACATTGTTTTGACATGTGTTGTACAACGTGATGAGAACACACCAAGGTGGATTATCCTGTGCACCCACCTCAGCAGATGATGTAGTAGCCATATCAAATGAACCAGTACATGGGTTCGCATGAAGTGGGTCCATTTTGTCAAGATGCTGTATTCCTGTATCTTAAAATTTTTAGAAACCTTTCACAGTGAATAATTACATCAGAAAAGTTCAAGGTTGGATGTTTCAATATCTTTTTGTCTGTTAAATTCAATTATTAAATTGACTTTTTTTGTCCTTCTCATGAGAGGGAAAAGCTTAACTGCAAATGCATCATGACACATTCAGAAACCAAATCTATGCACCATGAGTTCATTGCTATTTTCTCTCTTGTAAACATTTTTATCAATTTTTAAATAAAATAAATCTAAGAAACACATTGATTTGATCAAAATATTAATATGGGAGAAGTATTGTTGATTCAAAATCGACCCACTTCATGAGTGAGATGAAATTTTTCAAAGATTTTGTATAATTTTACAATGGAAAGATTTTACAATTTCTACATGATCTTGCTGCCATCATTTTTTCTATGTGTCTGCCAAATATAGTGTTTCTAGGTACTTTACTTTTTACACAGCGCTAAAAAAATCTGAAGAATCGACCCACTAAAAATTTTTTTTTTTAACTTGAAAAAAATAATTTTTTTCGGTACATTTTCTTTTGGAAATTTAAATGTTAATTTCTGTTAATAGCACCCACTGTATATTCTCTTAGATTAATGTTAAAAGTATGTGAGGAGTTCGGATCTGAATACAATGTGTCTTTCAATCCAAATAAATATCAACTGTTGTATTTTACAAAATCACAAGATCATGGAATAGAAGGCATTACACATAATAATATATTTATTAAAGTCACAACAGTGTGTAAACATTTGGGTCACTATGTAGGTCAAGATGCTGAAAGTATGTTGTATAGGGATGCAATTGATAATCTGATTACTAATGTAAATGGTATTCTATCATTATTTAATAATGCGCACACAACAGTGAAATATTGTTTGTTCAAGAGTTATTGCATGTCTCTGTATGGTGCTGTTTTATGGAATTTTAATTCAGTAGGTTTTAAGAAGGTCTGTACAACATGGAGAAAGTGCATCAGACGTATATTTCACATATCCAATATGACTCATTCTAGGTATCTTCCCTTAATTTGTAAAGATGTACCCATTAAATTAAATATGTATCAAAGATTTAACAAATTTCTTAACAATGTGGTAAACAGTGACAATTCAATTGTTAGACTTTGTGGTAATATTTTGTTGAAAGGTAGCAATTCAAATGCTGGCAAAAATGTGAAAAATATATCGAATGAGTTAAAGTGTTCAAGGCAAGAAGTGTGTATGTCACCAGCGCTATTTAGTAGAAAAGTTATGGAAAACTTTAAAACAATGTATAGTGATGAGGATGTTGTGGTAGTTGGAAATATTTTAGACCTTTTGTATATAATAGATAAAAATTGTACAGAGTTTAGTAAAGATGAGATCAATAGTATGCTAAATTACTTGTGTATAACATAGAATGTATAAATATGAAATGTGTTTTTTATCTTTATTTAATTTGATGTAGTTTCATGTTGTTCATATGTTCATGTATCTATTCATAGTTGTATATATGTGTGTATTTCCTGTGCTATGAGCACGATTGCTATAAATAAATAAAAAAAATGTCTCTAACTTTGAAAGTTTCTTAAGTGTCAAAATGTTTTTATAACTTTCAAAGTCTTTTTCTAAATTTAGAAATTTCTCACATTTCGAAGTTTTTGTGAGGTCCAAATGTTTTTCAAAATTCTCACATTTCAAAGTCTTTGTAAGGTCCAAGTGTTTTTCAAATTTTTTTTTGAGAAATTTCTCGAGGATGAAAATATTTTTAAATCTCAAGTTTCTGGAGATTAAAAAGTTTTTTGAAGGTTATTTTTTTTTAAGTCCAACTCATGTTTCTTTCTAATTTTTAATTCAGAATTTCAATCAGTCACTCACTCACTAATTCACTCATTTTTTTGTGTAAGGGGTCATATGTTTGGTGTGGGACGGTGTAATGTATTTTTCTTGTTTAAAAAAACAACAACAAAAAACATTTAGCTTATTAATTGTTTTGGGAAGAATCAGATTGTCCTGCTAATGACCTATGAATCAGCAGTTGTCCTGAAAGGGACATTTTACATCAGTGTTCTTTAATAGAACTTTTGGAAGTAGGTGCAGTAAGTCTACTGGTGCTATTGGCTATTGGACTGCTGGGTGGTTGGGCTGGCTGCTGAGGAGGCTGTTGCTGCTGGGTGGGTGGAGGAAAGGTCGTGTGTTGAGGAATGCTGTGGGGCTGGGCTGGCTGCTGAGAAGGCTGTTCCTGCTGGGTGGTTGAAGGAGAGGTGGTGTGTTGATGTTCACTTGGTGTAAGCAGTTGAGGCTAGACTAGAGGCCTATTGTGTGTACTTTCTTCTCCTATGACAGAAGCTGAATATGGTGGATTCAAACTCTCAGTAGGGCTGATAGTGAAAAGTAGCTGCCTTGAAGTATGAAGTCTGTTGCCCTCTAGGCTGTTGTCCTCTTGACATCGCTTGGCTTAGTCAAACTGGTTGTACGACCTGGTTTGCTGGCATCTAGGTTTCTGAAATAATCAGATATATTTGCTGACAGTGGCTGCTGCAGCTGCCACTGCTGAGTCTGTGGCACATATGTGGAAGTGGCACTGGAGCTCCTAGAAAGTATTGGTTGCTGGGGATGACTATTTCTTTCCCCTGCCCTGCTCTATATCCCACTAAACATGAAGTGCCTCCTTTAAAAAAGTATAAAATTCTCTTTCCTCTTTGTTTTCTACTTTGGATGTCAGGTAGTTGCAGAAAGCCGTTATGGTTGTCTCCTGTTTGGGCCCAAGGAAAGATGTGAGCATGCATAGTCTTCCTCTGGGTAAATTGATCCACAACCTGCTGGGTGACTGATGAAGGCTGGAACACTACACTTGTACTGGCACTAGCACTAGCTCCTTTCTATGGTTACTTAAGTCCAGAAGACTTGATGAGGCCCTTCTTTTTGATGTGGCTCTTCAAAACCATTAATCCAGTTCTTAGACTGGGTTAATTTTCTATAGCAAGTCTTTTGGGATTCAAACCAAGTCTTGCACACTTTCACTGAGAGGTTGAGGCTGCTTGAAAATCTTTCCCACGGGCAATTATTCTGGGCCTTGTCTTTAAACTTCTTGTGGGTTTTGTCGTAAAGCTCTTCATGACCCCTGACAGATTCTGCTATAGCATCCCCATCTACGTCTGATAAGTAAACAGTTGTCTTATGTCCTTTCTTATGTCTGGATTGGCACTGAGTAGTTATTCTGCTGACATCTCCTCCAAGCTGGAAAACCATAACCGAGCCTAACTGTCTCTGTAAGCAACGCAACTGACCCTCGAAAACATTGGCAACCAGCTCCAGTGGAATAGATTTTAGCTTTGACATTTATGGGTTTATTGTTGTCTTTTCTGTATCACCTAAGACTTCTTATTGGTAGAAATTCATCACTAAGCATGGTTGGGTTGAGATGAAATTTCATACCTTTATACATCATGTATCCTGAGGCTCTTAGAAGGTCATTTGCGGTCAATTATTATGGTTAAAAACGATTGTGACAGAAGTGCTCACGTGGCAGGATTTCCACTCATGTTTTAGCTTTTGCACATGCTTCTACACTTACACTTCAGATCTTCGTGAGTGAAAAGATGTGATGTGTGGCCATTAAGATTATGCTTGGGACCGTTTTGTTGGGGGTTGTGCGGAGGCACTTTCACGTCAATGGAAGACAGGTGTAAAGAATTCTGTTAGTGGCCCAATTATACATGTATTTCTAATTTCTACAACTACACATACCCCTTTCCATTTGTATAATGTAAAAAGTTCAACCATATAAGGCAACTCCACATCTTTCCAAGAATGTTAAATGAACATAGCAAAACTATGACTAATCTTAAGCACTATTTACTGAAACAATAAAAGGGTTCATCACTGATGATTAACATACTAACATACACAAGATATATTAATGTATTGATGACAATATTAATTAATAACAGTTGATACCCTGTTGACATAAATTGGTCAGATAAACAGATAAAAATACACTTCGTATTTTATTACATACTAGTACCATAATAATGTCTTAGCATATAAAAACACCTTGTTACAGAAACTTAAGTTACAATTAAAATCTTTCATTGCCTGAGTCACTGATGTTATTTGTAAAAACAACCACGGGAGTACTTGTACTTAAACCGGTTTCTGATATTTATTGGCGCATGCCTTCCTTATGACAGCCAGGTCCTTGGTGGCCTAGTGGTTAGCAAGTTTGTCATCTCATAACAGGCCTCTGCAACTCTATGTGGGTTTAACTCCCACATGTAGCAATACTGAAGGCCTGGACTGATATGACCCTGTATGTTGAACAAGACATAACACCATTTCTTAAATTCTCCTCATGCTAGGCTATTTGAATGAGGACATTATCTACCAAAAATTTTTATTTATTTATTTGGATCCTAAGTTGGGATAGCGACAATCTCAAGATTGGAAAGATCTTACGTTTGGCTACAACACATACAAGTTTGCCTCAGAAAATACAATCTCACTGTTCCATTCTGGCACCCAGATTTATAACTATATGTATCATGAACGTGGGTGTCTGTCCCTTAACATGAAGTTGCCAAACATAGTAAATTCCATTTTCAGAAACACTAAAATCACTCTAACCTGAGTGAAATGTGTGGGGACAAACCCAAAAGTTTGTTGTTAGTTTTGCCCAGTGAGTTCCATATGCCATTGCATTCCTGGTACTGCAGGTTAACCTCATGACGTCATCATGGTTCGCCACATCTTGATATCAACAGAAGAAACTTGCAATCATAATATATAGTGATTAAAAACTAAAAATTGCAATATTAATATAGTGCCTTATCTTCTATTGTCACCGAATTGCAGTGGATGTACTTATTGTATTCATGAATACTTCTGAATACTAAAATAACGTCAGTGAAATAACATCAGTATTTTGACTGTGGTGTGTTTTGTGAAAAAAACACCTTGATCTTATTATACCCTTTATATATATGATCCTAAATAGCATTTTGATATTAGCCCAAAATGTGGCCAACATCAGCACATACGTTGGTTCTTTGATGGTAGTCACCGTTAGCCCAACAGCTTTTTGTGCAGCAAACACTATGTCAGGTGTTTGCAAGCCACCTGTACGAAATGTACTCTCACTATAGTATGAGCCAGTCAGATTGCAGCATGGAGTTATGTGACCATTGTGTAGTAAAGGCAAATAATTGACAAGTGTTGTGCAGATCTTAGGAAAAGGAAATCACAGATAAGTCCCATGATCAAGGATATAACCAGCCATCCCCAAATTACCTATTATTTTTCATCGCCATGTTGAATAAAAATCTACTCTTGGCCTTACCTTAACCCAAAAGACGATATTCTCTAGACATATGTATCCTGAACAGTGGTAAGGCTTAATGTTAGCCCATCGGTGGCAAAATCTGCTTACCATGCGATTGATAGCTAACACTGGTCTAACAATGGAATGCTATCTGGAATGGTGTCTTGGGGGTTATGCAACTGTTAAAATCCTCTTATTGTTTTCCTATGAAGAGATCTGTTGTATCTCTTAAAATTACATGCAGCTCCTATCTATTTTGATGTCACTCTGTAGTATAGAATCTATGGATATAATCAGTCATATTCAGACACTTGTATGCACCATTTTTTGCTTGCTCTGTTGTAAGAATGGCTGCAATTTGTCTGGATAAATCTGAAATCTCCCTGAAGGGGAAATAAACCAGAGGCATGGTAAATCAAAATGACCTACAATAACTCGACTTAACGGAGAGCTACAAAATATAACAGTTTACTGGTTAATAAGAAATGCCGTATAATATCTAGAAGCCCATGAAAGTTATGTACATATAAGTAAGTTATCTTACAAATTTCATGAATTAGATGACGTAAATTCACATTGACTGGTGTGTATGTAACTTTTATGTCAGGAAGAAGGCTGTAGACTTAAAATGTTGTCTCTAAAGGTTATTTAGGTATAGTGTGTTTTTCCCTGTACAACAACTCCTTTGACATATGCTAAATTATCAGCAAACACTTTTTTCCCAGTATTTTGGCAAAATACATTGTGTAGTGAATAATAAATTATTCATATATTTAAAATGTGAAACACAGTTTCAATGCTTCAAGTGACAAGAGACAATGTTGCACTGTCATTAAATAACAGGACAAGCGAAGGCATAGGGGCCCTCTGCTCTGTTATTGCATTTACTTTAGTTATTGAAAGGCTGTCTGATTTCATATCAGTCAGCCAAAATTTTCAGCTTTAGTACTGGGATGTACTTAATCACAGTCAAGGACCCGGGTGTATGATTTATAGCTTTTATTGCTCATTTGCTTGCACATAGATCATGGCTTATATTTACAAATAACTAATAAATAAATTACACGACAAGTGTTGGTTACTATAATTACCAAATAATATAGATACAAAAAATATCACCATCATCACCAGAATCACAAATTGTATTTTCGTTGTATATATAATTCCTGGTTTGTTTTTGATTAAAATTATGCATGGTAGAAAACGTTACTTTTGTCACTATATTACATTCACCCTAACAATACAAAATATGAACATAAACACTACCAGTTCATGTAATATGCTTAAGCTTGATTTTTGAATATTTCTATGAACCATCTATTAATATGTATTTCATTGAGTGATTCATAATTACAAATGACCTTACAGAGCAAAAAAAAATAATAACAAGGGTATGGACATCAAGTTTATAATTATAAGGACCAGAAATGCGCAGTGAACGAAAACTCGTCGCTGTGCATCGCTGCTAGCGTAGATTATAATGCGAGGGATGTAACATTGTAAAAGTAGTCCAAATGGCTGTAATTCAGCAAAGATATAGTTCCTAAACAACTATATTTCTTGGGTGAATTAATAGACATTTTATGTTAAAAATCATACCGGTCTTTATAATAGTAATAAAGGGCTTGGTTTGAGTTCTGTATCGGCAAATAAATCACAAACATCCGGCCATAATGGACTCAGCCCTATCGGGCTTCATCCATTATTCCGCCCGGAAGTTTGTGATTTATTTGCCGATACAGTACTCAAAACCTCGTCCTTTATGACTACAATATATCAATTTCTGATTATCCCTTGTTCAAGATGGGCCCACTGGTGTTTTAGGTACCATACTTGTCTCTCATCTAGTTTTTCAAACTCGACCCCCAAAAAGTAGGAAATGTTGGCAGTGATTTACCAATGATGACATGTTATTCAGTGCAGAATGTAAACCAACTGGTAAACCTTTAATTCCTCCATCACTGGAACTGTTTATTGCGATATGACCTGTATAATGTGTTCAAAAAGCGATGCTAAAGCCAAATACATAAATGAAATACACATACAGAGTCCCAAACGTAAATTCAATATCACAGTCACATAAAGAAACAGTTTGTCTTTGTAGATATGTCTTCTGAAGTCACATAAATACAAGACTGTACATATCATAGTCTGCATCTTCATAATATTCGACAACGCTTGTGTCGAAGAGATTTCCTTTGTAAAGCTGCTTTTGCCGCTGTGTCGAACACTTCTCGAACACCTTCTCTCGTTTTGGCTGAACACTCGACGTATGCAAAGGCTTTGATGCGTTCTGCCATTTGTCGACCTTCTTCAAAGGTTATGTGTGAGTACTTCCGCTTTGAGACTTCATCAGTAATAACTTCCTCTGAACGCAAGTCTGTTTTTGTGCCAACTAGTATAACTGGAACACTGGGACAGTAATGCTTGATCTCTGGAACCCACTTCAGACTGATGTTTTCAAAGCTGTCAGGGTTTTCAATTGAGAAGCACATCAACAGCACATCTGTGTCTGGATATGACAGGGGTCTGAAAGCAGAATACAAACAATAGACTATATTAACATTCTGAGGAAGAATATAATCTTATCTGGTTTTGGTCAGGCTTTAATGGTGATTAATCTCTGCAATGGCAAACACCAAGGCCCATAAAACAAAATCTTTATCTTCAAATGTTCAAGCCATTGGCCATGTATGGTTTTGTTTGGGTCACTGGTATAATAGTTGAGTAGATTCACTGAGTGATTAATTGGTGTAACACTGTGAACCATTGGTCTTCAGCAGATTGGAAAGTAAAAATGAAACGTATACCATCCTCAAGTGTTTGGGAAATTCATTAAAAATATACTTGTAAATGAAAGTAAATATTATATCTGGGAGTGGAAAATTGCTTTGTGTGAAAGCAAATATGTTAAATTCCAGACATCACACTATATGTGAAAGTATGGTCATTTTTGGAGTCCTAAAAGTGGACGCAAATGTTGGTGACCATTCAGATGATCTTATAATATGCCATCAGCTTTTGTAGTTGTGGTCAAAATAAGGTGACACACCAAAATCAACATACACCAACAAGCACAAAGACATATTCTTTCCATAACATAACATTGTCAACATTTTCTGGAAACACGATAGATCAGACAGTAATATATAATTATGTAAATAAATATTTGTTTGTGTTGCAAAACCTGTGTTACATACATTGAGTACTGTATTATTGTTATTCTGGATTACTTTGTGAGATCTTGTTGTTATGTAAACTTTTCTGTCCTGACATCTGGCGACATTATGCCAACGACTATTGTCCTCATAAGTACATGTGCATATTCAATGACTCATATGTGTATTCATGGATTACTTATAACAAGTGCACTTCCACAAAAGTCTATATATGACAGGATTTGTAAAAGCTGTGTAAATAAAGTTACTGATAAGCTGGAATGTATCAAATGATATGAAAGCACATTGCTTTGTTTATTGGATCGCTGAGTCATGATTGATATTATATCAAAAAAAGTTTTAAAAAAAACCAACGGAATTTCTGTAATGCTATAAACATTGAAGGTTATTAAATTTAATTATAGCTTCTTAACTAGTTTTCTTAATCAAATTAAAGGCAGCAAATTATATGTAACATATAAATATTTTGCTTTCAATAAAACATCATTAATTACCTCCACCAATGAGGTATTAAATTCATGACCGTTTGTCAGTTTGTTAGCAGGATTACACAAATACTACTAAGATGGGTCTTGGTCCAATTCAGACCCCATTAAATTTTCAGACTGATCTGGATCACTGTATGGATACAAAAAAAAAACCTCAACGATCCTGATTTTATATTTAATTATTGTTAAGTATATTGGCGGAGGTGTGTGCCCTCCAAGTACCGTTGGAGTAAAAACTACGTCCTCTGAAATCTGGGCACATGAACAAACTATCGTTTGAATGATTTATTGGAAAATTATGAAGAAAAAGTCTATTCGTGAAACAAATTATTAGTATATGGAGACTAAAGTATAATTTTCAATGGATAACAATTTCTCAAAAAGAAGAGAGTAAATATATGAGAAAGCATTGAAATTCCTCTTTTCAATTTATCTATTTGGCAGGCAGAAAAAAAAGTATGAGGAAACAAATAAGTCACACATCTGCTTTTATATATAAGGGCGGGCATGTCTTTATACATAGTTAAATAACTGAAGTACTGACGTCACGAAATGTGTAAGCATCATGAGACACATATGGCCCCAATATTGACATTTCTATGGTGACATAAAAATACAACTGACTAGTAAGGGGGATATCTTGCTGTATTAAAGAAAAAAGATTGTCACCTAGGTGTGCATGCCTGTGTTTACTTGGCAGCACGACGCCAAGCTTTTGAACTAGTTATGGAAGGTGTGATACTTGTGTAGGTGGGGTAATTTTACAGAAGGCCAAAAGATAAACAGGAGTGTCTATGGTCATTATGTTTACTTCCCCTCTTAAGTGTAAATCCCTGTCTATGGTCATTATGTTTACTTCCCCTCTTAAGTGTAAATCCCACAGAAATTTCACCTATTTAGTGTTTAATTTACAATAGCATATTTCAAACAAGCAGTGGGTGATACGAATCAACATCATAAAACAATGTATCTTAATTAGTCACCTACATGAGGAAACTAAATACCTTACAGTGTATCAAGTCAAAGGAATGGTATTAATAATAGTAGAGTGTTGAGTTCAGGTAAACAGTATCAGATAAACAAGCATTAAATCTGCTGTGTAATCTTAACTCTCTCAATTTAAATGTGTGTAACTGGATACGAGGTAACATGAGTCCAAATGATACAATGGCCATTGGGAAGTGATAAGACTGAATCCTGAAGTAACAACTAAGTTGAATGTTTCTAGAATTTTGGTAAAGCTGATTTATTCATTCATTTGGGTTTTTAACTACGCTTTCAACACTGAATAGGTAATCTCATAACAGGTAGTTTTTGTGGGCAGAGGAAATTATTACACACAGTTGGTCAAGGTTCTGTACTGTAGACTGCCGACCATCGGAAAGGAACTACCAACTTTCTCAGATAGGGTCCAGGTGGAAGGCCAGTCTGTTACCACTGTGCCACCATGACCCCCATGGTAAAGTTAAGGTTTGGTTTTATGCTACTTAAAACAGCCAGGATCAAATTTGAAACAGGTTATCAGCATATCCTGCATATTACCATGAACTGGATTTAAACCCATAACCAGAATTGTGTCTGCAGAGTGGTCATTAACCAAACATGATAACTACAGGGCTACTAGGGTGAAAGGAAAGCTTTCATTCACTGTTTGGTCAACCTGACCTCTGTTTTTGTCAAATTTTTTGTCAAAGTTGGGTGTTTTATGTTCTGTTCCAAAAGTCAAGGTCACATTGGTACAGGTCATCATTATTACCACTTGTGGGAGTCAAACCTACACAGAGTTGACATCCTGTGATGAGATACCAAACCTGCTAGCCCACCAGGCCACCGAGGCCCTTATTGTTCTATCAAAAAAGATGTGACATCACAAAAGGATGAAACTTGACACTTCAATGGTGAAGCTGGAAGATGTCAACCAATCAGTTATGTTGACACCCTAAACAAGTATTGATCCCTACAGTTGGTACATTATATATACTTCCCACAAAAGGAAATGTCTTCTATATGTACTTGAAAAGGTGTTTACATTTAAATATAAATACATTTACATATCTGTGTAAATTATCAGGCAAGAGGTTAAAATTTCTTCAAGTTACTTGTAAAAAACACCCTGTCTGATTTCACTTTAGATCAAACTCGTGACATATTTGCAATAAAGATTGGTTCTTCAATAGCCTTACACAAAGAGAAATAGTATTTATATACCAAAAGTAACCCATCTCATCTTGCCAAGGTGCTAAAGTCATTTTCAAACATGAAGACAAACGTTTTGTATTCATTAAACACTTGTAAATGTAAAGACCTATTTACCTACCAGTCTATCTCTGTGTTATGTTGATGTAAAAGCCAGTACATTAAGAGTTATGTAAATTGAAAAAAAAATGGTTTTTCCTAATTACAAATAAACTTGAGCTTTAAGCAAGGCTAGAAAATACCCGGCTCATCTTGTCAGCACATTGTGCTGTGAATGTTAAGTTTTTGCTATCATTTTGCAACACAGTTTCTGATTCTGATTGACAAAAACATACAACAAATTTCCCCAGCTAGCACAAAATTTACTTCATATTTTAGTTTTTTTGACAAATGAAACCACACAAATTTTCAAGATAAAATCAAAAGTGAAATATGTGTTGGCCTGATTTTTACACATTTCACTTGTTTTTTAACTTGTAACTGTAATAAAGCTACATTTGCACAGCTGACAAATAGAATTTGTAGTTACAGAAATAATATATTACTGCAACATGTTATAGTTCTAAATTCTGCACACAAAGGAAACCACAGACCTTACTAAAAACATGTCATACCCCGCCTTGTTTTGATAAGAAAAAAAAACTCTCTACCAGCAAATATAGATAGCCAGCAAGAGACATATTACTGTGTTATACAAGATTTTTCTGACCACAAATGTGCATGATTAGTTGCTTGTAGTATAAAACCAGTGTTATTTGATTTTTATAAAGATTTGGATTGTATGAGTTTTGATTTAAGACTTTTCATTCTATGTATCAAATCAAATTACTAAGTCTGGAAGTCTTTTTCACTGTTCTTTGTATGTTGGTAATGATGGCTTTTGTTGATGTTTTATGAACCAGTTATAAACTGAATAAACCTCTACACAATACCAAAATTATGACGTCACAGAACCTCTTTGTGTCACAGTGTGCCTAACATTATCAAGATGGTCATTAAGTATGAGGTTTGCTGAATACAGTGCATGGAGAAAACAAATAGGGGCTGGGAAAGTATGAGATAAGAATTTTCATTTTTTTGTGATTCATATATGGAAGCAAAACTGAGGTTTTTGTGGCGACTCATCCAAAGTTCATTTGGTACAAGATATGCTTCAAATGACAACATTCCAAAATGCAGGTCACATGATTAAGGTTTCAGAACTTCAGGATCAAATTGTCATACGTAAGTATAACACAGGCAGTTATAATATAAACAGTAACTGAAAAAAAAATAAAGTTTTGAAGTTTTACAATCAGTTCCCTAAGATACTCCTGTATAATATATAAACCACTAACTATTCTGTACAAATAAACTATTAAAGTGTTTAGTTGTAGGGGAAAGGCCTTAGATTTGGTTCTCGCTTTGATCATACAGACACCTCACATTCCATTCTGGACAAAAAAAAACTTAAAACACACAGGTATGTGTCCCACCAAGAGTATAAATGGATATTTGAACACAGTTTTGGTTAAACCTTCAACAGAATTGCGCCCTATGAAAGTACACAAAAGTATTCCAAGTCACTTCATTCCTTGAATCCAGGAATATCCATTGACAATATAACCCACTATAAGGCTTGAAAAATGACTTCCTCTATTAAAACTTTTCCAGAACTGAACTCTAAAAGAAATGATAGTAAGCAAACATCTATGGATCACTCCCATTTAATAAATGTTGGATATCTTTGCCACATATTGTCATGCACTGGATTCAAACCTACAACCATAGATATAAAAGTCATGTGACCTCTTTATGGGCATCATGACTAACCTTAGGTTTGTATATTAAGCACACCTTATTACAATGGATGCTCACCGTAATCTGTCGTAGTCCTCCTGGCCTGCTGTGTCCCACAGGGCCAGTTCTACCTGTACGCCACCCGCATGAATGTCTGCTACGTAAGTCTCGAACACTGTGGGAATGTAGATCTCAGGAAACTCATCCTGACTGAACACAATGAGCAGGCACGTCTTACCACACTCCCCATCTCCTACGATGACCAGCTTCTTTCGGATTCTCTGTAAATATGCAGAACAAAACCTCAACCATTAACGTCTGATTATAGGTTCCTCGGTAGCTTAATGGTCAGTAAGTTTGCCATCTAACTGTTCAGACAACTCTGTATGGGTATGACTCCCATATGTTGGAATGCTGAGGACCAATCCAAATATGACCTTGGCTATTGAACATGATGCAAAACATCAACATTTAACACTGAATGTCTGAGGTGTCAGACCAAGATACAATGCGGACAAAACTAAGAGAAAAGTTTGGTTGTATGTCGTGGATAAAATAAGAAAAGGTGTGTACTAGGTATAAAAAACCCCAGGGATGCTGATACATGGTGATCCTTGAAATTTTCAGTTCAGAGAATGTCACCCAGCAGGCAATAGGATATCAAAAAGAAATCAAAAAGACACTGGGCAAGACATCAGAAACTGATGCTTATTTGAAATTCGAAATGACATCACATGTTAAATGTCAAACAGATCTTTAGTAGCCTAGTCTATTTGACATCTCCAAAAGCCATAAAAATGACATCTAGTAGCCGATATAAATAAAATTTGATATCAGCATAAGACATCAATATGATCACCCAATTTGGACTGACTTCATGTCTATATGACATCAGAAACTGACATCAATTTGATGTACTGGTGTAAAAATCTGATTACATCATTTCATAAGTGCTGAAACTAATTTTCAGTAATAAAAATATTGGTTAACATTTTGTTTTCAGAGTTAATATCACATTACATTGCTTTAACTACCATTTGTGTACACTTACCTGACACAGCCTTAAGTGATTTCCATGTACTATAAAGATTATTCCATGGGAGAAAATAATTAATGTTCAGTGGGAACCAGTTCAAAAATTTATACCATTTGTAAAGATACAAATTATGGGTACAAAAGTTTGAATATTAGAAGCCCTTTTTCTGAACTTTTATCTTTATTTATTCAATCTTTGGCTTGGTTGCAAACACTAAAGTATACATTTGTTTACAAAACAACATATTTCTTGTAAATTTTTGCTGTCACACAGCATTTTAGTTACAGTTTTAAACATAATTGTTTTGTCTGTACCAAAACTTAATTATTTTTGTCAAAGCAACATCACAGAGACTAGAGGCCAAGTTAGTAGGTTCAGCATCTAATCAAAGGTTGTCACCTCTGCCTAGGTTTGACCCTACTCATGTGAAAAAGCTGAGGGCCTGTCCTAATATGACCCTGGCTGGTGTACAGGATGATATTACATTTGTAATATTCCTAAAAATGATATAATTATATCCCCAGACGAAAGTCGGGGATATATTGGATTCAGGTCCGCCGCCGCCGCCGCCGCCGCCGCCGCCGTAGAAATTTCCTTGTGGACGCGATAACTCAAAAACAAATTAATATTTTTTTTTCAAACTTGGTACACATGTTAAGGGTGCCCAAAGGAAGATCCCTATTTTAAGGTGACCTTAAACTCCCAGTAAAAAAGAACTTATGGCCACCTTAAGGTCAGAAATTGCACTTTTGGCCACTTAGAGCCCTGTAGGTCACAAACTATGATGCTCAGCTGGCTGAAATTTTACCTGACAACACATTAATATGTTCTTAGTACATGTGCCGAAAATCATGACTTTAAGTTGAGGAGAAAATTGTGTTTGAGGCCCATAAATACCCCCACTTAGGGATTTTTTGCTATACTTTTCACATATTTTGCCCTATTATTTGGAAGTGATAATTCTGATGAGTCTCAAACTGCGCTAGGTATAACTTTGATATGTAATCCTTGTCTGTAGAAAATTTTAGGGCTGTAGGTTTACCCAAAGGGGTCGACTTAAGGTCTCAAAAGTGCCCACAGAGACCCAATTTATGCACTTTTTGCCACTTTCAAGCACTGTAGCTTTCAAACTATGTCTCTCATCTAAGTGAAATATCATCTGGGAATATATCTATGTGTTTTCTTATATGTGCCCCAACATTTAGGCCTTTAATAGACAGTTAACCTGTGTATCAGGACCATAAACACCCACCCGAGTGACCCTTATAAGACATTTTTCACATCTTTTTCCCTGTAACTTGGAAATGGTAAGTCTGAGAAGTTTCAAACTGTATTAGATATATATTCTGTGTGTAATCTTAGTATGTAACAGATTTTAAGTCTGAAGCTTTAATTTTGAAGGTCAAATTGAGGTCTCTAAAAGGCTCCCAAAGACCCAATATTTGGACTTTTTGCTACTTTTAAGCCCTGTGACTGTCAAACTATGTGACTGATAGAGCTCAAATCCTATCTGAGAAGATATTAGTATGTTATTTTTATATGTGCCAAAAATTAAGGCTTTAAGAAGACATTTAACTTGTGTATGAGTACCATAAATCCCCACCCGAGTGACCATTTTTCGACATTTTTCACATATTTTTCCCTGTAACTTGGAAATGGTAAGTCTAAGAAGTTTCAAACTGTATTAGATGCATATTCTATGTGTAATCTTAGTATGTGACAAATTTTAAGTCTGAAGCTTTAATTTGAAGGCCACATTTAGGTCTCTAGAAGGCCCCATAAAGACCCAGTATTTGGACTTTTTGCCAATTTTAAGGCCTGTGACTGTTAAACTATGTGACTGATAGAGCTGAAATCTCATCTGGGAATACATTATTATGTTCTTTTTACATGTGCCAAAAATCAAGGCTTCAAGTAGACATTTAACCTGTGTATGAGGACCTTAAACACCCACCTGAGTGACCCTTTTAAGACATTTTTCACATATTTTGCTCTGTAACTTAGAAATGGTAAGTCTGAGAAGTTTCAAACTTTATTAGATACATATTCTATGTGTAATCTTAGTATGTAACAAATTTTAAGTCTGAAGCTTTAATTTGAAAGCCACATCGAGATCTCTAAAAGGCCCACAATGACCCAATATTTGGACTTTTTACCACCTTTAAGCCCTGTAACTGTTAAACTATGTGATTGATGGAGCTGAAATCCCATCTGGGAATGCATTATTATGTCCTGTTTACATATGCCGAAAATCAAGGTTTTTAGTAGACATTTAACCTGTGTATGAGGGCCATAGACACTCGCCCAAGTGCCTTTTTTGACATTTTTTCCGTATTTTGCCCTGTTATTTGGAAATGCTTAGTGTGACAAGTCTTAAACTGTATTATATATAATTTTTGTTTGTTATGTATGTCCCCCAAAAAGTTTCAGATCTGTAGTTTAATTGCTAAGGTCTCTTTAACAATTGTAAAATGCCCACAGAAACCCAATTTATGGATATTATGCCACTTTAAAGCCCAGTAACTGTCAAACTATGTGGGTTATAGAGCTGAAATCTTTGAATTTTTAAAAGGAAATGCCTGTCTATTTAAATTTTGAATATTAATAATGTTATGGCTATCTTAGTCTTTTAAGAACTTATTTTTGTGTGTTATACCTCTGCTTGCTGAGTTTTTCACTTTTTAAAATGAAACTGGTTAAACATATTCAAGTAGACAAAATGGACACTTTAAGTGAGCTTTAAGTCCCAATATTAATGAAATTATATCCTTATGTAGTAAAACAAGGGGATTTTTAACCCTCAACTAGCCCAGTTTTATTCAACTTGCCTCAGTTAATTTTGGCACAGCTCCTACAGTTATGAACTCATTTCAGTTGATAATCACATACTTAAAATTCTCAATTCTTTTTGTATTTGAGTACCCCTTTTATATAGATTGTTTCTTTACCATTTATGCTCAACCCACATCCCCCACCCGGATTCCCCCCACCCACCTCTGGGACCTCCAGCTATATTGAGTGACACTAAATAAACAAAGGTATTTAATGATATCAGATGAGAAACAAAGAACTCAATGGGGTTGCAGATCTTGTGTAATAGTGAGAGAGGTGTGGAGAAGGGGAGAGGGGTGGGGGTGGGAGGTGGTGGGCTTCATTACATATAACACAAAGGGGAGTCAGAACTGAGATTGTGTCACATATTTAGGTTGCATATATATGGACCACATATATAGGTATAGAGGAAATGAATAACTGAAAACAATTTGCAAATTCTAAAAATAATATAATAAAATAATAATATAAATAATTTTTTTTAAAATAATATTTTATTTGTGAACAAATATAGAAACAGATATGCGCTTTTGGGATTATGAATTTTAGAATGGACATTGAATCATCAATCATTTAAATACTTTGAAGGAAGATTGAAAAATATGATGAGTTGAGTTAAAAATAATATTTTATTTGTCAACAAATATAGAAACAGATATGCTTTTTGGGATTATTATTTTAGACTGGACATTCAATCATCAATCATTTAAATACTTTGAAAATAGGTTTAGAGTTATCATTGCAGGAAGATTGAAAATATAATTTGAGTTATGTATTCGGCGTCTGGGGATACACCATCTTCCTTGGGGAGATATAAACAGAGTAGATTGATGTGCTGAAGTTCATATAATAATGGGTAATTATGTTTTAAAAAATTCCCGATCAAAACCTGTGGCGTGAGTGATGACCTGTCTGGGGATATGTTGGCGCCGAGTTGGCCCAATCTAGTTTTATAGAATACTGATGTTAATCCGATCTCAAATGATATGATGATACTCCACTTGAAATGTTTTAACAAAGTGACATCATATTAATATCATTAAGATGTCAGAAACAATGCCCGAGTAGAATATCAGGTCACATCATATTATTCGAACATCATATTTTCATCATTTGACATGACTACAAAAAGTCATGTTGGGATGGTGTCAATTTTATGTCATTGAATAGGATAATACAATCACATTAGGTCTGGTTATCATTTTGTCATCTAGTTGATATTGTAGGTATGTTATTGACATAAAGTCATGTCATGTCACATAAACTGGATGTCAGATTTGTGTCAGATGACGTGACCACCTTAAATCATGTCCGAGTGATAGTTACTTGATGTCCTATACTAACATGACCAAAACATGATGTCAAGAATTGGACCTGTGCCTGCTGGGCAGCCACTAGTGAACCTGGGCTGTACTTGTGTAGTGGGAATAAGTCAAATAGTACTTTGAGCCCGGTAGTAAAGGAGACATTATAAACACACAAAATAAATGAACATGTGCAGCTAAACACCCAACATTGACAAGCAATCACAGCATGTCCCCCAAAAGGTCAGGCCTAAGATTCCAATAAACGACCTTGAAGGTGAAAAGCACAGTGTGCTATTATTACATTCGTGTGTCGCTAGTCAACATGGTTAAAAGTCAGACAGGAATCTTTAATTCTCTAAAGTCATAGAATAGTTCCAGACAGTACACTGATAATTGTCACATTGAATATTCATGAGAAAATTTAGAAAATACAAAATTATAATAATTACGTACAGGAATCTGAAAGAATCCAAAATCCTTTAAATGACAACTTTACCTGTAAAAATATCAATTTCAATAGATCTTTAAAAAAAATTGTCAATTTTCACTACATATCGTTTTGAAATCACTCGACTAATGCATGGATGTATTGCTTAAAATAACACACTTTTATTTGTTGTATTTGGATTATCAGTGACACTCGTACTCTCCAGAGTGACCACCAAATGTTGTTGAAACTACAAGCAATAATAAAAAAAACTGGCTTGTTTACATACCTGCTTATAATCTCTGTCTTCTTCTGTTTTGACACTTTTCTTTTTCCCCATACTTCTGTCTATTTCTGTGACAAATTTATAAATACTATCTACTGTAAATTGTTATCAAAAGTCTAAATTGAATCCTTCTACCCTTGTGTACACGCCCTATGAAGAATATATAATTCCTGTTATATGTATCACTTCTCCTTTACTTCCTCTTATTTTGTAAAGCATTCAATGCATATGTTTATGTACTTTATGTATGTGTATTGATTATATAAGACCTTCTCTTGCCGTCTCAGGCTATAATACAAAAACTAGAATCAATGAAGTCACCAATTTTGGATGAGCTTTATATACTTGATCAGCATGTTACTAAAAATAACCTCGTCTTTGGTTGGCTGAACAAGATGACGTAGCTATGAGTCATGCATAGGATTTCCCCTCTAAGTGTGATGACTGATACACAATGTACATGCTTGTGTGATGATATTTTGTACATTTCACTTTTTCGGGTCTTGTTTAGTTCAGTTGAAATTGGACAAATGTAAACATGCTCAGATAGCATGTTCCAGTTGTATTTTATGTCTAAATCAACATGATTCTTTGCTACAACTCTTTATAAGATCTGAAGATTGATTTGAATCTCATAATTTTGAGAGCTCAATGGTAGAAGTATAATATATAAAACGCAAATGTATATGTGAAAGTTTGTTGGAGAATTTTATTGTCACACAAATGGAATGCAAGACCGGTTGTGATTGTTCTTCCAGATAACATCTCTAAATACACCAAAAGTGAGTTAATTAAGTAGGGCTTTTGTACAGGAATTAGTGTTAAAATGCTTTTTCACGGAAGAAAAACCTTACCAAGTATAAATTCAGTATTGAAGAAGCATAGATTAACTTAATGACACATTCCAGCCAAATTTGTAAACATCATGTGATTATATATCAAACTAAATGCAAGAAGCTAATAGTTTTACCTGATGCAAATATGACCAAACAAGCAATTTGACAAAATAACGACTTCCTACAAATAATATAAACTTTATTTGTGTGTTGCACTAAAGGGGTGATAGTTTCAAAAAGGCTTATTCTAGAATCCCCCCCCCCCCCCCCCCCCCCCCCCCGCAGGTATTACACAACCATAAAATTGCTGTTAAATATATATTTTTTTATTGTACTTGCTATTCTTTGTGTGTTTATTTGTGCATGTTGACATACTTGACACACGAAAAATAGAAGAAAATGTTCCAAGGATATTAAAATTGTCACGTGGTCAGTGGCCCGGGATTCCAAGATGGCAATTAGTTACCATAACAATATCACTCTAAACCTTACCTAAATTTTATTTTATTACTTAAATTTACCTTCAAAGTCATGCTTTGACATTTCTAGATATATAAACTATTTTCAAGTTGATATCTTGTCTGTCTACCGGACCACTTTATTCTGCAATGAAGGGTCCAGTTTCGGCCACCAATTTTTAAAATTAACGTTCATAGTTATGCTAAGCAATAATACAGAAAAAATAATGTTATTAATCTTTAGTCAATTTATATGGTGCACGTACGTGCTTCGTTATTATGCCTCCTTTTTACTATGCAATGCTGTCACACAATAAAACTTGTGTTAAATAAAATTGTGTATCAGTTTAAATTGTGTATATCTCTATTTATCACCCTAAAATCTGTTTTCGTTTTCCAATAAAATATGACCCCAAATAATAGTGTATCTTATTAGGAATAGTTCTTTTTATGTCTTATAACATAGTGAAAGATAAAATTTTAATGCATACAAACTCGATTTTAATAACTTCATTATTTAACAATCATCACAAACTTCACGATTCATGACATTACCACTGGATTTTTAGACTGGTAACCTGAAAAAAGCTGTATGGAAACCGGACTAGGTGAAGGTCACTGAAGGCAATACCAGCCCATTTTTTCGCTAATGGAACAGGTCCCCCATCTACTGATGTCTTGAGCAGTTTTACTGGCAGAGTACACTCTACATGTGTGTATCATTTCGGAGATGATCTTGATGTGCAATTAAGTAAAACAAGTTACTTGGTACTTTCCAGAACAAAAGTTGTACAAGATAAAAATGATATACACTGTAAAGAGTACAGTACAGTAAAAAGTAGATAATCAAAGTTTCTTCAGTAATCGAGTGATAGTTGGTAAATTACACATTATCTTGTAACATACCCACAACGCATAGGATTATGATTCTGTTTGAGGACATTTTAAAACTCCGCTACGTGGGGTACTTTGGTACTCTGTGGATGACCTTGAATTAAGAGTTTCAAGGTTAAATGTCTGCAAGGCTATAGAGGACATGTATATCTGCTATGAAGAGATTTAACCTTCTACCTATGAGAAACAGCCTGTAGAAAAGGGTAGATAATTTTCAAAGAAATGTTCTCAGCGGCCATCTTGTTTTTCAGAATGAGGCTAATTTCAGTCCCGGAGAAGTTTATTTGGTGAACCTAGCTGGTGTAGTTTTCTTTTGAGAGCTTTAAGGTCGAAAATCTCTCTGAAACAATAACCAGAGATGTGTATTTCAATACAATGATCAATGTAACAAAGCTTATTGCATCTTTCATTAGACAATTTTTGTTTTTCATATTTTTAACGATATTTTATAAGCAAGATTCAGTAATGTGATAATTTTTTGCCTACTATTCGACTGGTAAGTGTTTTCTTTCTATTTCTGGAATGACATCAATCGAATACACCTACCACTAAATCCTAAATTTCCTCTCAGTCTCAAAATTCTTAAACAATGCTCACATATACTACAGATATCCAATCAAAATTTAATATAATGTACACATGTATATTTACACTCACTTCAACCTCTTCTCTGTCTCTGGTGAGATAACTTGTAACAATCTCTCTGGAAAACTAAGTGACGGTGGTAAATTGTACCACTTTGGACAATTTCATTTAATATTTAATACGAATACGTGTGAAAATAAATGTTCTTAGAAATGCAAAACAATAAGTATAAAATCAATTGATAATATGTGTAACTTTCATATATAAGAATAATATACAGGATAAAAAGCATAAATATATTCATAATAATAAATATAACAGTTTCCAGATTGTTCCAATGTTTGCTGTAATAAATGCCAATTTCCCCTTACATATTTCAATAATTATGTAACCAACAAATAAGTTACACTCATCAATTGGACGGTATTTTTACAGGGCTTTTGCTCTTCCTTATTTTATAAAATCCATACAGAAATAGAAGGAAAATTCCAAGTTAAACATTATAGTTATTATATTCAGTGTCCTGAGTTGCAAAGATATAAATTTAGACACACAGTGGGGTTATTTATCATTTTTTACACTAATATACATAAATAGATATCTGTGTAACTAGAAATCATAACAGACACATTACACATACAAGCCACCAGGGGTAAATCCCTTAAAATACATGACTAAGGTGGCCATACATAAAACATATGTAAAACATTTAATACAGCACCGCAAAGGTGCAGTAAAAACGGTCACCAGGGGTTAAGCCCCTTACATGATGACATTAAGGTGACCTTAAAGTGTTACAAACTATGATATTATAAAATTTTATTTAAAGATCAACCACAAACTGTTGATTGAGGTTAGGACAACAAGCTGGTTGAACCCAGCCACACAAGTGACATTAAGATGGCCTTAAATTGTTAATCAATGTTTCCCAGGTATTGAATTAACCTATGGGATTTAACTTCCTAAGAGTTCGGAATAAACTTAAAGTGAGAATAATAAAAGTTAAATTAACTAAATCTGAACCGAGTAGTAATGGAGATGTTAATTGGTTTAGAAATATACTTTAAGATTAAAGGTGGAGTAAGGATGGACCCCAGTGCAAATTAAGCAGATGAACTACTGATGACCAAAGGTCAAATACAAGCCTGATAGAGAAGAGACAATAACAATCATAAAGAATAAGAAGTAAAAGCAACTAAAAGAGGGACACAATTATAGTAATAAAGTGAACAAGACCCAAGTTTCTAGCTAAAACAAAATATACACCTTACAGGATCGAGCAATCCGACCCACCCTCGGGAACTAAAGTAAAAACAACAGAAAAAAACAGAACCTATGGACTCAGGGTTTGACTGCTGAAACACAGATACCAGATTACCGTTACAGTAGTTGCTATCTGAAATAAAATAACTAAGAGAAATTAGATTTAACTTGCACAAACTAAAATAGAAGTTTAAAAAAATGATACCATATGACAGTTACTAGTTTAAAATAGGTAAAAGACTTACTAAGAACCATTACATCAGTTAAACAAACGCACAGAACAAAACATGCCATAAGATGTAGTGCCATACATAAAGACATTAAGCACTTTAGTGTATTTTATAAAGTAAATTCATAACAGCACACCAAGAGTGAACAGCAGAAGACACAGTAATAATTAACAGTACATTATGAAGGCCAGTAATGTCACTGACTAAAATGCACACATAAACTGTGCACAGTGAACACCTAAGTTACAAAAATAATATTATCACAAGAGTTTTAAGGACCTCAACTGGTTTAATGTTTCCTTCAAACATACAATATAGTGACTTTCTATGACACTCAGAGTAGATGAAATTATATACTTAGATGCCTGTTTGACTGGACTGGAGGTGCTTTAACCACATAGAAATGATGAACATTATGGTGTCTACCAAGATATGGGTCAACAAAGAGATAAACACTAATTGTGACAACCTTCCAGTTGTAGAGATACTAAATAGTGGAAGGGTCATAGATGAAATTCTGGCAATATGCACCAGAAACATCTGGCTTCTTTCAGCACTCTGTATTCATATAAGTGTCCAACACGTTGCTGGCTCTAAAATAATGTGGCATATCTGTTATCTAGATAGAAAAATACACAAGATTTTCACAAATTACATGGACATATTCTCAACCCCCAATGGGTCCTGCCACACACAGATTTAATGTTATTTAATTCTTGAAATATAATACATTTATATATTTGCAGGCTGACCCTGGATCAGGTAGATATATGGTAATTATTGGCTTTTTATGGAATATTTGCAACAAAATCATCACTCTCCATCTAATGTAGCAAATGACTTGGCTGCTGTGAGAGCAGGATTCATTAATTTTATGGTATTCCTATATCCATGTTTAGCGATGCGAGAGTGCAGTTGTATGTTTGATCATTAAAGAGCAATAGGCAGTTTAAGCCTTCACATCCATTCTTCATTACAGATGACATATTGCCAAAGATAGTTTATATATGCCACCAGCTGCCCCATACACAGATATTTGTTTCATTGTATACTTTTGCTTTCTTTTAATTTCTTAGGATATCAAGTATATTATCGCATTTATTTATAGCATTTGATATCACGAGGCACCTCTGTAATGTTATTTAATTAGGTGCAACTGTGTTACTTAAACGGTCAAAAACATTACAGAACAGGAAGGAAACACCAGAACTATTGTTAACCCAGCATTGGGGGGCAGCTCTCTGCCCTGTAGCAGCGATGAAAGCAATGTTTAATACTAACCCCTTATGTTCCAATGACCCACTATTTTCAATTAGGCATGCAGGTAGGACTACTACACTGACTGATTCAATGGCCAGGAAGCATGTCAAGCTAGTAGGTACTAAATTGCATCACCCTGCACACCTCACTTTTCATATGTTTATAAAAGGTGGTGTTTCTTGGGCTTTTCAGCATGGTGTCCCTCTTCAAGATATAATGCTACATGGAACCTGGTCCTCCAGTGCTGTCAGGAGATATATTAAATCACTTCCCACGGCCACTTCACCTGGCCCCTCCACATTTTGTGCTTTCCTACACCTAGTGTGGCTCTTTGTTGCTTCCCTTTCACCAAAAAACTCTCTTAAAAAGTATACTTTCACCTGAAAGGTGCATCTTTTATCCCAAAATATTTCATATTGTGGCTTTGGGTGGTTTTATCCTAAAAATTCAAAATAGGCCTCTGTGCTCAGCTTATTGGGTACCCTCGCTTCCTCCTTACTCAGCCTTGCTCCCGGGTTTAATACTATATAACATAGGGTAATATTAAGGTACTCGATAAATGTGGGTTTGGGGCTAAACATTTGTACAGTAAGAGAGTCCATATTGTCCTCTTATAGGTTCTCTCATAATATATTGCTTATACCTTTGGCAGGGATGAGGGGAGGTGGATGTACTGAGAGTAACTTTTGCTTTGGTATAAAAATACATTCTTCAATTAACTTTATATTATTTTAGTATTTTATTATTATGTCACATTTACAAATATTTTAGTGATACAACAAAATATATAAATTAAATTAAAATAAATTTTTAACCCAAATGGTGTGTTTTTGTCCCCCGGGTGGGTAAATGAGCATTGCAAATTTGTCAATAAGTGTCGATTGTTCATACATATTTCATTGTAACAAATTATGCTACAAACATGTTATACACATCCTAATAAAAGAACTTTTACATAACGATTTTTTCTCTTTTGATACATTAAGATCCATGCAGAAATAGCAGAGAAATCTCGAGTTAATAATTGACGTTTTTTATATCCTCTGATGCTGTAACAATTGCTATGTTTTAGAGCTGAATTGTGTGCATTCTTTTGGTAAATATGAAAGTATTTTACTTAATATTTTTAAAGGAAACTGGTGGATCATAGAACTTCAACATTAGACATATATGGAGAAAGTGTGCCACTCCAAAAAAATCCACAAAATAATGTTCATATTGCACACTTATATTGTCATATTCACCCTGGAAGTTTCCCAATTGTATATCCAATAATATTAGACTAATGACTATATCATGAGTCAGTTCTGGCTTTGGCTTGGGGTGGGGTGTCAAAAATCTACTCTTCAGCTAAAGCACTGTCTTGTCATTCCTGAAGTGGTTCATCAATATGTCCCCGAGTTGTTCAGCTGCTTGTCCTGGGCTTTCTCCTTACCATTACATTGTTGTCTGATAGGAGTCCATCTTATTGGATGGCTGGTCGGAAGGCAAACCCAGAACCATGGAACTAGGGTAATATTAGGGATAATAATTAATAAATAACCCTTATGACGTTTTTTTTATATTCATCCGTAAAGAAGACAGAACTTATAAAAAAAGTTAAAAAATATACATCACATGGGTGATTTTCCTATTTCACCTCACAGTTGACAGGGTGAGTGTTACAACAAGTATTATCTCAGTATTGGCATTAAGGTTTTTTTAAATTATGACATTTGTATGTTTACCAAACAATAAAAATACCCACCTCAAATATTTGTACATTGCTAATATCGTCACTCAGATTAATCTTTATCTGTCAAATTCTGATATCCCTCAAAATTAATAACTTTTGACTGTGTGTTTTTTTTTTTATTCTTGGATGTATTTCTCAGAAAATTACTGACACAGTACTTTTAAGCAGAAGACTAATGCATAGGGACCCAAAGGCTATGCTGTTTTGATTAGTAATTTAGCACATGGATTAATTTGGCAAAAATATTAAGTATATCATATTCATTCAAACTTTCACCTGTATTGATTGGTTGCTTAAAACATGCAAAAAGTTGCATTCTCAATCCTTAGAGACACTTAAGAAAGTTTAATCAGTTGGCTCTTTTCACCACATAGTCCATTCAGAAGTTCCACTTGTGACCATGAATGTTTTGCTGTATTCAATTCCACAATTGTCCCTGTCATCACCTGACCCACTTACCCGGAATATGCACTCTGAGGCAAATAATAATGATGGTTAGACTTCTCGTTGTTTGTGATGACTGACAGTGTAATTTGTTGAGGATTGTGCAAACACGTTAAAAAGCTTAAATTTGCCATTTCATCCCCACTAGTGGGTAACCAGGTTTTGACATCTAATGACCAGGTTGTCACAGCTACAGAAAATCTATCACTGACATGTTATAACCAAGTTATGTACTGGGACTGTTAGAGGACACAATTAGACCAAATATGGCTTCCTAAACGCCCCAACAGAAAGTTTTCTGGTTTTCTGCTTAACCTATGACTATTAATGATCAGTTTTGAACAATAACTATAATGTGGTTCATAGTTTAAAAAAGACCACAATAAATGCCAGAGGTAGTCCAAAATTCCATTGCCTTATTATGACCAAGTCTTTTAGAAGCTCGGGCTTTTACAAGCTGAAAGTAGACCACAAATGACCTCCTAAGCGCCCCAAGATATATGATGAAGGTATATCCTCTTTAAGTACAACCCACCAATGCTCAGTTAGCCAAAATAACCATTCACAGGTCTTTGGAGATACAGAAAATACCACAATAAGCAGTTAAATGACAAACCTAAAATTTTAGGCTGTGGGAAACAAAGAAAACCTATACATGACTATGCTGAGGACCTGTCCCAATATGACCCTGGTCGAATTCTACTATGACTTTTGATCTGTCCCCAACTACTAGTGTTTGATCTTGTCAACTCGCAATCACACAACATTTTCAAACTTTTCATGATACACACAATTTTCTGTAAACAAACCTTCAAGCCACTGACCCCAGCGGTGACAGAACAGTCTGTAGATACATCTGTAAATTAAGCAGTCAGACCAATATCAAGCCAAGACTCTGCAGACTCTGCATGCACTTACTTACATTGTTTCCTTGCACACGAGAAGTAGAAATAAATACTAAATTATTAGAAATGCTGGGAAAAAAGAATGAAAAATAAAATATGAAATAAGAAACTGTATAAAGAGCAAAAAATATGAAGAAAGAGTTTTAAAAGATTAAAAGCTCTCGGACCTCACAAACCTCCAGCAAGCAGCTTCTTTCCACCCATATTTATTCTTGCCGTGGATCTGATAGTGTCTGGAGTTTTCCTTGGATCCGGATCAACATATATTATAGCCGCTATCGTGGGATTGTCCTATATGTTTTTGTAAGCAATTAGACGCTTAACTATGGAGCTACATATACGTATATTAAAAGTGGTCCTATCTCGGTGACCGAAGTAGGGGAGGGGGTTGTTTGGGGTTCTGATGACTGCTATGGCATAGTGAACAGTATTACTCTGAAACTCTGGTCTTGCATGCTGAATGGATTCCCCCCACTGTAATTCTTTGGGACAATATGTAGGTGTTAATCATTCATCAATGTTCATTTCTCTCATTGGAAAGGGATTCATGAGCACCTTCTTCAGAGCAAAGCATCATCCCCGGGAGGAAGTAGTTGGCTGAGGTGTTAGAGATCAGGGGTTCAAGGATTCTTAAATCTTGTACTTCAGCTCTGACTGGTTGAATATCCTATTATCTAACCATGGACCACTAGAGTCAATCATCTACTAGTGCCAGCATGGCAATAGAATAGAAACACTTGTGTTTCACTTCCTCTATGTCTTGGACATCTGATGGCTATGTTTCCCATCCGAGGCTGCAATGGTTTGTAGGACATTCTGTATGTTCCTGAAGACTGCTTTGGGATTCCAGCCATATGGGGTCTGGGGTGGTTAGATCACAGCCTCCTCTTTGTCCTACTGGTATGATGACCAACAGGTTGTGTTTGTATCTAATCATATATACTGGCGCCTAATTACATAAAAGTGTAGAAAAAACTATGGTGTCAACTTCACAACTCAAGCATTGAACTCTTTCATGAATACAAATCACAGGTCATATTAAGTGTTGTGCACTCTATAGTTTAGTTTAATTACTACCCATAAAATTCTCACAAACCTTTCCTCAATGAAATAACATAAATACAATTTTTTTCTCAATATAAATACAAACACAATCTTGATTTGAAATTGTTAATAGTAACTAGAGCCAGTGACATACACGTCTGCAATTTCTGAAGAAGTATTAATTAAGTGGTACTTTCAGCAATGGGAAGTGTAATCCAAGCTTCGTGAGTTATTTGTGGGGGGTTTTCGCCAGTTGACTGCAATATTAATATTTCCGGATAAAACACATAATCCTTTTTTGCAAGGTTATGTTGAAATTATTTTGAAAAGTCTCAATGACATTAATTGGAAAGTCTTACACATTAATTCATTTTGGCTGATATTTCAGATCTCTTAAGCACCTAGAAATTCTTAAGTTCATTAACTCAGTGTCCGGGACATGACTTAGAGGAAAACCCATACCCGGATCAGCTTTACATTTTTAATTAATGTCTGGCGAGCCTATATGTTTCACAGAAAGTTGTGTGGGAGTCCTGTTTTCTTTCTCCATAAAAGTATTTAAATGCATATAAAGACATACATTGTAATTTGATTTCCTCTTTAACCAAGTCTGAAAGATCATATCTCAGTTTTATTTTCGGTGTTTTATATTCGATCTCTTTTAATTTGGAACGATTACTCATATTTCTACCGTCAAGTAATTGACACATCCAGATAGTTTCCCTTATACAGGACCTAATGCCCCAATCACACTACAGGCGGTATTGCCAACATTTGTGGACCTTTTGCATAGCCCCCATTCTGCCCCATGTTGGTTTTCATATACATACTGATGAACATTAAGGTCAAAAACAACCCATTAAATGACTCATCCAAACTTGACCAAACTAACCCAATTTGGGTATGCCTACGGTAACTACCTAACCTCCTTAAGGCAGTAAAGGGGCAATGGGTCAGAGCAATTGCAGATGTTACGATGGCAACCACCTGAAGATTGGTTTATACAAACCTTTATAGCACTATAATCAGTCAAATATAAACTGATAATCACTTTAGGCCAACTTCTTCTTAAATCCACCAACACCAATTCCGGGGCAGTCCACATAATTGGGCTGCTTGCAAGGACTAAAATAGTACTTCAGGAGTTCAAGTTTTCTAAAATAACACAATGCCTCTGATGAGACTAATTCCAATAAAGGAGGTCGAAATATATGCCAATAACTTATCAGGCACACCTTACCCGGCCCTTACTAGCACACAACTTACCTTTAACCCCATTCTGCCATATATTGTCACACTCACTGTCATTAAGGGTTGCATTTTCTTGCATTCAGCAGTTTTCCTTGGCCACACAAAGAAGTTTTAAACTGTTCAAAACTTCCATCTCCTTCTCCTTCAGTAGGTATCAAGTTCTATAGGGTAACTGCAGGGTGTCCTCAGTGCCCTGCTTCATGCTATATTTAGTATATTATATATTTAGCTTAAACAACCAACTGGGAAGGTATACTACTTTATTCTACATTATTACACATTGTTTTTAGGTCACCTCAGATAATGTAATTTGTTTCCTTCAGGTGGCCATAACTAGAAGAGCTTAATTATATTAAGTTATGGTAACATTAAGGTCTTGCTACACTAAATTTATGATATTGTGTACAAAATTTCTGAAAATTACACATGTTGTTTTTAGGTCACTTCAGATAATGTAATTTGTTTCCTTGAGGTGGCCATAACTAGAAGAGCTTAATTATATTAAGTTATGGTAACATTAAGGTCTTGCTACACTAAATTTATGATATTGTGTACAAAATTTCTGAAAATTACACATGTTGTTTTTAGGTCACCTCAGATAATGTAATTTGTTTCCTTGAGGTGGCCATAACTAGAAGAGCTTAATTATATTAAGTTATGGTAACATTAAGGCCTTGCTACACTAAATTTATGATTTGTGTACAAAATTTCTAAAAGGGAAGTTACTCCAAAATTAAAATATTACCCAACCCAAGGGTGTCCTAATATATTTACTACCTTCTCACAATATTCTAGGTCATTTCTTGTCTTTCTATGTCCCCACTTAAGCTGCATGTTTCCGTAACATTACTGTGTCTCTACGATATCTTTTTCTGTGCCTAAACTTGAATATTGATGTGATTAAATTCAATTTCACTATTTGGGGTCTTAGTGGGACACACAATCAGTAATTGCCTTATGTTGTCATGATCAGGATTCAAACCCATAAACCCAAAACTAACAACCATTGACCCATGAAGGCTCGTGTGTTTTGCTCTAGTCTCAGACCCAGAACTTCGCAAGCTTACAAGTCTGCCTTTCGACTCTTCCTGGCCTTCCTGGTGTTCACTGGCATTGTGGTGCCTCATGCTGTGGAGACTGTAGTAATGTACCTTAAATTTCTAGCAGTTAATGGCTATAGAGCCTGTTCGTTAAAGAATCATGTATCTATTTTACATGATTTAAATCATTTTTTTTTCTATTTTTCATTATTTAACTGGCCTACAAGTGCCTTACATGCTAGACAGGTAACATTGTTAGTAAAGTCTGTTCAGATCAACGTTAAGTTACATGTTAGAGTGAAAGGGTTGTTTACTGTCGAGTTACTAACAAAATTGATTGCTAGTATATCCAAATTTCATCTTGCCAAGATTCATAAAGCTTTGCTGACAGCTTTTTAAATTTTTTTCGTTTAGCTTCTCTTCTCCCCTTTTCATGTGTTGACTTTGACCAAACTAGGTTCCCATGCCTTGGGGATGTGATTTGGGGGCCCCCAGGAGCCCACATTGTAATGACTTGTGCTAAAAATATGCAAAATTCTGGAGACATGCATGTTGTTCAATTACCTCTCTTGCCCTCTTCCATCTTGCACCTGGTTACTGCTCTCAAAGATATGGTGAAGTATCTTAGACAGGGAAAGGAAGACCCCTTATTTTTTATCCCGGCTGGGTCTGGTTATAAACCTCTTATTGCCATTAGGACTCGGTCCTTTCTTAAATTGTCAGTAGCAGCCACTGGGTTAAACCCTAGACATTTGAACCTTTCTCTTTTAGAAGGAGCGGGGTGACCCTAGCCTTTGATAATGATGTCAAGTTAGACCATATTAAACAGCATGGCGATTGGAAGAGTGAAGCCGTATGGGTGTATTTGAACTCTACCCCCTGAGGTGCTGCTACTATTCCACCCAAGTTTCAAACACTACTAAAGCCTACTTAACAGTTTGGGATTTGGGCCTTTGGGTATCATACTCTCTTCTTGATTAGGAAGATTTACTGATGGTAACATTCTATTAAATGTAGATCCTGTTATTATTGTACCTTAGTGTATAACTTGGGACAGACAGAGTTTAAGACATATTGTTTGACTGAGACTGTAATGGTATTGTATTGGCATCTGGTTGATACTTATGTGTATGGAAAGTTACAATTATAATATAATAGTTTTATAATTTGGGATGTTTAATAATTATGCTTTAGATCACCAGCTCTGCCTTCTTTAGTACTAGACAATTTGAGTCTGATATGTTATCTTTAAGCTGTAATGTTATGAGTTATTGGCAAATACTTAGACTTAAGTTCTGATCACCTGTTGCTAATTGAGGTATGTCAATGTTTAACAATACTAATGTACTAATGTTGTTTTAATGTTGATGTTTTAGTAATAAGCTCCAAACTTGTTACCAATCACTCCATCTTTTAATATTTATTGTGCCCTGGCTGCTACTTACAAAACAATGAACTGTAAATACAAACGTATTTCTTGTTTCATGCAAAATAAACTTAATTGGCTATTAAACAGTAAACTGAGATATACAAACCCCTCAGTTTTTTATGGTCCTTTAAATTTTGTTCTGAAGTCATTTGTTGACATGGAAACGGCTATGTAATTTGATAACCTTGGTATCTTTTGCCGTACACTCATACACACAGGTAATAAAATTACAAGGTGTGATCAATGGAAAAGCAAACAAAACTGTCAATACAATGGATCTTGGATGAAAACATACGTATAATATTACATAAAAATAGTTATGGAAATTGATACTGAGAAGAACAGTAATAAAATAAGTTGACGTTCACTCAGATATCATGTTTAATAAAATGTAGCAAACCATATAGAATGAAAACCAAAGTGTAAAGTATATTGTTAAAAACTATTTTGTAGCCATTTTGTGCTTACTGAAGACAAATTGTCACGTGGGAATCAAATCAAACCACAATTAAATCGTTCTTTTCTTCTAGTTTTCATGTACACTTTTTATGGCTTAGTTTTTTTTGATTGTTTGATTTTGTGAATGGTTTACCATGCACATTTGAAGATATGTTTCTAAAAACTAGAAATTGTGGTGGGGGGTAGTTTGAAGGTAAAGCCCGTAGCATACTACAGTCAGGATAGAAATTTTAATAAATCCAAATAAAATATCAGAAGTATGAAGACAACATCCAAGGCTAGTTTGTACAAGATAAGTAGTTCTATTTAAAAAGTTTTCTAATTAAATATTCTCTGGCTTTGTGGGTTATTTTTCCAAATGAAGCAAACTACACAGATAAGTGAAGGGTGATTCAGGCTATTTAAGCTGCTGTAGCAGTATCACAGTAATCTTGTCCCTTTGTTTGTGAAAGTCCACATGCATCTCATCTCATTAAACTCTTATCAAATCAACTGGCCTAGCTGAAGCATGAACAACCATATTCAAAGGTGGTAACTAGTTGGTAAGAAACTACAATAAATAATTACATATATAAATATATATACAAATAGTTCACACTTCATCTTTCTCTGTGTTGCTGACCCCTGCAATGTTTCTGATTTAACAATTATAATCTATGATTTCTGCTATTGTACGTCTTAGATTCTGTCCAACAGATGGAGATTAGGTGCTATAAAAGTACTATTAGAATTGCAATTACATGTATATTATGTGTGTGTGAATGTAGTAATATTTTCAGCATATCTTATCCAGATGGTATGCCACATTTCAGTGGGGTATTACTACAGTGCCCTCTTGCTTGTCCGAAATGTAATTATCCGAAAATCTGACTTGATTGAACTTTTCGTATGTCCCTTCAAATTGTATGTAATGGATCTTCCATATTGTTGTAGTTGACCAAAATGATACATTGTTACTAGCAAGCCATGGCAGAAACTACCAATTACTCTAAGGTCAGGATTCGAACCATTGGCCTCAGATGGTGGAGGTTGATTGTCTTACCCTCTGTGCCACTGACCCTCCCTGATATCCTTCCTTTGTTAGTTCCACACTTGCTCAGCACCACTTGCTGAAAAGTCTTTTCCATGTAATTATGAAAGATTTCCTGCTTCTAATAATGAAACTGTTTCACTGTTATAGTGTTGTTCTGTGATGTGCCACCATTTTCCTGTACAATGGTACCTGTGACAGGTCTGTCTGTTTTCGTTTTTACATCCCTCCAACATCTAATGTATGGACAGCACGTCATATGTTCCAGTTGATAATAGATTAAAACCTGTTACCATAAGAGTGACAGTGACCGTCTATAAAATGAAATCACCATTAAACAGCAGAGGTAATGATTTCATAAGAAAACAAAAATAAGAACGAAATTTTTATTTGCAGAAAATATGATAATAACATTAGTTAAAACTGGATAAACATATTATGGAAGTGAAGCGAATTTAAAGCCTTTTCAATGATGAAACTACCATTCACAAGTATTTTTCCAAGTAGTTCTATTTACATTGGGAAGTAAATGAAAAATGGGCCAAAGATTTCTAAAATAGTTAAAGTATACATAAAATAATGGATAAAAATGGTAAATATGAATAAGAATATAAAATCTATACGTTATAAAGAAGATTTCAACAGAACTTCCAACAGGAAAATATTATTCTACAGGTTGTCATGCAAACATGTCCAGATACTGAACCAACTCTTCTTTATTATGTCTACTTGGAGGTGGCGGAGCTTTAGAACGGCTGGCTTTAGATGAGGAAGATGATGGCCTTGCTGTAATCAGAGGTTGCTTTGGTAGAGACATGAACATGTATTCACTCACTGAAGATGTGTCACTTGCAATAGACACTGCATCATCTTCATCATCATCTACTTCATTGTTATTTGGTTCCTTTGTTTTGCTATGTGGTGCACTGGTGAGGTCATTCATCTGTATCACCTGTATTGGTGTTTGACATCTATGCTCTCTGTCATTGTTGGTTTTGGCACTGGTTTCGCCATTTGCTGCACATATGTGGGTAGTTGCCTGAACTGGTGAAATTCCATCACTTGCATTGTTGTTGTTATTCAATGGAACATCTCCAATACTATTCCTTCGTATAGTCTTCCTATACATGTTGGACAGCTTGATGGCACAGAACAGGCATGGCATAAGTAGTATTAAGGCCAGTCCCTGAGTAAACCACACAAGGTTGAAAGGATCCAAAGTATTTATGCAGATGATATCAACAAGGCCATTATAGCTTTCATAAACTGGTTGACACTGGCCTATGCCATAACGCACTGCATTCTCAATGATATCCACCAATTCTTCAAGCATTACATATAAATTTTCAACAGATAAATAAACAATGTCATCCACCATGACACTCCCATTGAAATTAATCCAATCCTGTGCATAGGTTAGGTCTGTAACCAACTGAGAAATACTTGTTTCTGATGTTACATAGTCAATATGTTCAATATTCTGGCTCATGTTACTTCTGTCTTGATCCATAAGTTCTATATAGCTATAGTAATAAGACTCAGACAGTGTTGCATAGTTTCTAAAACTTGTGGTTAGTGATGGTATGTTTAGAGCATCGGCTGTTTTATTGAGTTGTTCTGCCAAACTTAGCAGATTAACTGAAGTTATGTTCTGTGACAGAATACTTTCCGCACTCTTAGCATCAATTGAATCTAATCCCGCTGACCCTACCAATAAGGAGTCATTCAACTCTTTTGTTAATAACACTACATTTCCCAAATCTACATGTATGTCCTTGAAATTCTGCAGGAGGCCATCCAGGGGATATTGGTTTAAATCCAGTGCAGCAGTAACATTGAAACCATTTTCTTCCAATTCTAATGCTGTATACAAAGCTTCATCATTGTTACAGTTGTTTAGTAGTGTCTTTAAGCTGATATTTGCATTACTATCAAAAGAAGCTGAAATAAGTTGACTCAGGACTTCTATGGCAGGTGAGTTATCAATGTCCAAGGCATGCCTACAGACTTCTGTATAGCTAAGACCACCCAGTACCAACATCCCAGTTGTGAAAATGAAATAAATCCAAGTGAACAGGAATGTTAATCCAGCACCAGCCAGAAAGATCCTAGCAGTGATGAGGGTTGTACAGGAATCCTTTTCAAAGGATGGGAGATTCAGGCAGACTGTGGTCATCTCACCAGTTAAATATATAATGCTGATTAAGAGCAGAAGAAGACACGATGAAATGCTCAGGAAAAACCAGACATCACCAGAAGTTTCAATGTCACTTTTGGCCTCATCTATATCTTCAGTCACGTTTGAAATGTCAACTTGTTTTAAGTATTGTTCAAAATCATCGATATATTGAGAAATATCAGTCATTATTTGTTCAACTTCTAATTTGGTCATAATAATTGGCAAAGCCCAAGTGGTATTTACAATATCAGCTATATGTATATAGTTACTTACAGATTCATTTACTTTTGATTCCGTATTTAACTCTACCAAAAGCTGTATGGAATTAATGGCAAGACTGAAATCTGAGATTGCACTATAATCAGGTGTAATGATCAAGTCTTGTGCCATTTGTTTTGACACTGTACATTCTTGTTCGAATGAACATAAATCGGCACTTGAAATGATATCACTTTTAAGGTTGGCAAGGAGTTGGTCCAAGTCTGATGAATTTGAAATTAAACTTGTCCGAAGAGTCTCTGATAACTGTAATGTAACAGAGAGTTCATCCAAATGATATGCAAAGAATGTTAATCGATTAAGTAGACCATTAACTCCTGTGATATTTCCAAGTGTGTTCGTGGTCACCAAACCTAGATTGTCTAGTGTATAGTATATTGTTTCTTCAGCCTCAAGAAATGGACTTCTGACCAAGGTATCAAGTTCATATCCCGTATTGTTAATGTATGCTTCAAAATAGCCTAAATATTCATCTGCCTGATCAATAGCGCCATCCTCTTCTTTAGTTTCAACCCAGAAATCTACTGAGGCCATGCTACTTAGAATTGACAAGAACATGACAATGACAGCAGAGAATGCCAGCAAGCTTCCCAAACAAACTCTCTTACATTTTGCACCTTTGGCATCATGTGGATCTTTGATTATGCAACATTTTCTGCAACAGCATCTGCAGCTCAGGAAACATATTCCTGCAATTGGTACAGCAAAAGCACAGATGATGCCAATGGAAACAAGTATGACATATCCTAGAAGATAGAGTACCCATTCAGATGTGTATGAATTAAATGACTCAACAAATGTATTGCTGTCCCCAATATCTATTGTCTCAGCAAGCGAGTCAATTGTCTTTGGCTGGAGAATTGTCCCCAGGAAGAAATGGGTCATATTATAGAATGGTTGTAGATTATTACGATGACTTTGAAGAGAAATGTCTATGTTGTAATCTCTATGAGTTTCAGGTTTGTCATTAAAATCATCCATTGCCCTCTTGTTAATTATCTTATTTGTACTGTTTATTCTCTGTTCTCTGGTAATTCCTGTCAACCAGCTTTATGTCCTTATTTGTTTGTGTTGCTTCTGTTTCTACTTCACATTAAAAATAACGAAAAACATTTATATTCATGTACCAGCAAATGAAAAACAATCTTTTCCATAGTTCTGTATTGTGTGATTCTGATCAAATTCAGGTCTTATTATGAATATGCAGTTATATTTACAATTCCCACGTCTCCAAAGCATCAAGAATATAAAATGATTATATGTTTGTCAGTAATGATATTCTTATCTTAATCAATTAATGTTGCCATAGAATCAGTCAAACTTTTCATCAATGGTTACATCTCTGAATGACCACATGTACATTCAAAATCAGTTTGATCTGTTGGCCAAAGTTCTATCTATATTTAAAGAGAATGTGTGTAGGTAACATCATACAGAGGAACCATTTGTGTAAAAACAAGCTGTTATGATATTACACCATCATAATCTTTTATCTGTTTTGTTTGTTATCCAAGCTAATATGGGTATGAGTTAAGCTTTGCATTTAGCAGATACACAGTGACAAATATTTGCAAATTTGCTCTGTGCCAAGATAATGGGGGAAAAAGGATAGCCAATGAATCAAGGATGATACCATCCACATGTTATAGTCTTTATTGATCTAATAACAATTTAATGGTTAATCATGCAAAGCAAGTGAAAATATTTTTTAAAAAGTTGGTCAAAGTTGGTATTCTATGTCCCTATGAGTAACGTCAGCTAACGGCATATCCTCATTGAATTCTACATAATGCCTGACACCTAGTTTACACTGTTTTCATGATGACCTCAAAAGCTACATGCTACTGTAAAATAGCTGACTCATCCGGGCTCATTTCTGACACGATGCATTTCGCATTTTAGTAGTATCAATAAGGTTTAATAAGTCATGACTTAAGTGCGCCACAACACAACATAGATAGCCATTTTACCACATTGCAGATTTTTTAAATGCCTGAAAAACATGCGTGAGCTCTCACACGCTAAACTAAAAATGTACCAGCCAGAGGGGATGGTAGTGGAATGGCTTTACAAGATGGCTTATTCTAAAAATGTGCACTACCCAGATACAATATCTATTTATAGAACACAAAGGACAAGGTCTTGAACCAAAATTCAAATATGAGTTATCACATCTGCAAGGAACAGTATAAAAACAGGCCAAAAGAGGTGAAATTCAAGTGTTTAAGTGCCAACGGTGTTAGCTACTTGGTCTCTGGTATGCCTGGTTTGGAATTCAAGGGCTCCTTACATAGAAACGGAATTTGAAAGTATTAAGTATCAAAGAATGCTGAGAATATGATTTCTGAATTTGATCTACAATTTTCTTCTTAAATAGACTATAATTCTCCATAATCAGAGAAACAGCTGAGGCGATATTTAAAATTTAGAAAAGTGTAGGTGTTTTGTATACTGACACTCTCTAATGATTGTATGTAACATGGTGCCCATGGTGCTCAGAAATAACAAAAATAGTCTGTTCTGTTCTGTTGTTTTCTTTGCTATTCTTTTCTGGAATGTTATAGAGCTTCATCACTGCATTCAGGCAACAGAGTCTAAGGGGCTCTTTTTTTAAATTCCTTGGTACATGGGTGTTGTTAGGGTTATTTCCAATGATACACAAGTTTACTGAAGCTACTGTTTAGTTACTGGTCGGGGGCTTAAAATCACTATTCTCTAAAGCAACTACTTTTAGGTAAAATTCCAGACTCGGTATTCATGAAAGGTCTTAGACAAGTATTAGGCTTAACTTTTTATACACATATATCCAACTTTTAGCCAAAGACTTGGCTAAGACCTTTCATGAATATGGCCCCAGGACCATGCAATTCACTGATCTGATCTTCATGGAAAAAACGAGGAGATGGGTCCTGATCCAACTTAGATCCCATTTAATTTTGAGAGTGATATGGATCACCATCTTGACACAAAAAATATCAAAGTTCAGGGGCCATATTCTACAAAAATACTTAGATCATTTCTAACTTAGATTTCAAGTATTTCTTAGATTTCAAGTAAAAATGATGAAACTTAACATTCCTAACTTTTGTTTCGTGAATACAAAGTGCAAGAAAAACGTAAATGAAAAACCTTCCCTTACTTAGATCTAAGGTCACCTTATCTAAGTACTATTGTACAATACGACCCCAGGGTTTTCCCATTTACTTATTTGTTTTTAGCTGTTTTGTTTTAGAAAAGAGTTATTTTCTGATATAAACTATACTTGTCTTGTCAGAGGTCAGCACTCCCCGAGTGCTCTTGTGTAAGTTTTAGAGGGGGCAGGAGGAGGGTTCCAGAAGACTGACAAACAGAGGTGTTTACATGTTAATACCCCTACTGCACTGTTGCTAGTTTCCCTTCCATCCAACCTGACAATGAAAGTCACAAATGCCATCTTGGTTGCATGATTTATCTTTTCACTTGGGAAGGTAGGGATAATAGTTAGTGATCACAGACACCCATCAAAGCTAGTCAACATGTTCAAATCCTATGCGAGTAAGTATTATTGTCCTTGTAACCAGTCTTTTTGATCCTAGACAGTTACAATTGATATTTAGGGTGCTATACCTAGGCTAGTTTTCACAAAAATCTCAATCTCGATCTCAAATATAATCCCTGTAATTTAGGGTTTAAACCCTAAATTTTAGTTTATTCTCAAACTCAAATTTGAGTTAAACCTCCCGAATGATATATACAGAAAAAAATACATCCCAAATGAAGATAACAATATTATGTGAGTGTGTTGTACGAGTATTATATTGTTAATCTTCATGAGTGGTATATCTTTTTCTGGATATGTCAAATGCCGAAGCACTTATAAAAATTTTTCTAATGATATATAAATACATATTTGTAGGTTACATAGTTTCCGAGATATTAGTAAGAAACAAAAACAAATTAACTTAAAATAGTTAAAACAATATATAAATCATAATCTAATCCAGCTGCCTAATCACTCCCAAATTGTAAGTTGGATTTATATCTGTAAGCAAATCTAAAGATGGAATAAGCACAAAAATCTTAAATATCATTTCACAATTATTACATGTTTAACTGAAATTTCAATACTTAAATAAAATACCAATTGATTAAACTGCCCATGGGTTATGACAGAATGAGCTGGCTAATATCTGTCAATTTGTCTAAAAATAAATTATGGACATTCTATCTAACAGTTTAATATAAATTTTAGTTTTAAAATTTAAATTTCGGATCCTAAGTTAGATTCCAACATTATCACTAGTATGCAGCAAATAAATATACCTGTGAATATAATATCACTGCATAAAATATCATTATTTGTTTAGCATATTAACATTCATGCAATGATGTTGCCCATGAAACAAATAATTAATAAAGTGATTATTGTGTGAATAAAGTGATTACTAATTTCCAAACTCAACTGCAATCTAATCAATAAATAATTTGCTCTTCAGCTGCCTTTCTCACGTAAATGAGACCCAATCCCAATATAACCTAAGTACATGTTAACTTAAACACAAACTCTCGCGAGGTTCCGGCACTACTATTTATTAATCTCTTTCACGTTAGTTGTTATACAATATTACCAGATCTCGCAATCCGTGATCTTAGGTTAACACATGAAAAACATGCCCAGAGATAAAAGAGAAGATCAAACTTTAAGATCAACCATAAAAGAACAATTACCCACAAGTACATCATACAATAAAATCAAGGGTGGGCCTAAAAATGGTGGGATTTTAAAACATGTTCACTCTTTGACTTTCAGATTCCAAGTGACTCTACATACATAATGCGCAATACTGTGGACAAACACTGAAATTGATTGGCCAAGAGTATTAAAGACTTTCCATGGCCAGACAGAAGAAATGGTTTTCTCGCACAAACGAGACCCAATCCCAATATGATCTAAGCACATGTTAACTTAAACACAGACTCTCACGAGGTTTGGGGACTACCATTTATTAATCTCTATCACGTTAGTTGTTATACAATATTACGAGATCTCACAATCTGCCCAAAAGCCTAACCTGCATTTGCGGTAAGTGATTAATTAACCATTGAAAAGTAAGAGGGACCTGAAGGGCTTGTGAGGTGTTGCTTGATATATACGACCAAATAGCATCACTGTTCCACAATCTGCATTTTTATAGCTGCTGAAGAAGCATTTGCATCATAGCTATGGTAGCTGTGGATCGTCTGAATGTATGAAACCCATGACCCAACAACGGTATGCCCATAGTTCTGAGAAATGTAGCCAGACGTGTTCTTAAATGGGTTTTTGCAAGTAACTCATAATCATCCAATATAAAAAGGGATTCATGTGGTTTAAGCCGAAATTTTTGAAGGAGAGTCTCCAAAGCTTTAACAGGACACATAAACTGATCTTCTATTCTTGGTACTCTGACTACATTAACTTTTTCTGGAGCCTGTATATTTTTTGCCCGTTTAACCTTTATGTGAGCACCTGGATACAAGAAGGCAGTACGCAGCAAATGATGGGATGGTTCAAATACAGATGCAGATTTTGCAGCAAGATTTGAAATTCAAAACAAACCATAGAAGGCAAACAGGTGAGCACAACGATATGTAAGTGTACTTTCAAATGACTCGCACAACTGTGAAATCTTGTGGGTTTGGTGCAAAAGAGAACAAGACCTTCGGAGTAGGTGTAGCTACACAGGAGTGTTGTATACCCCATAACATTATTTTTACCATGGAATTCTTGAAGACACCATCCCACTGGTATAAAAGAAGAAAACACATCAAAGTTGCACTAGAATCCAATACTTTAAATGCTTAAGTTGTGATGAATGCTAAAAATAATTTGAATTGACTAATATATTAACTTCTCGTATGACAGCGTAAGCCCTTCTGTACTGTCATCATCACCTGTGTCAGCAGGGATCTCGCATTGCAAGGGATACAAAGAGAACAAAGTATACAGGATGACATCCCACTTCACACCTCCAACTTGTTCAAATTTTTATCTTGACATTGCGTCAGCCAGAGTATTGTCTTTACCCCTAATGTGTTTATTCTTAAATCAATATTCAATGTGGCACACACCAACCATAGATTCTGGAAACATCTATCTAACAAAATTATCTTTAGTTTTACTCATTCTCACAACTGTGACTACACTCTCGTTATCACAAAGAACACCCATTGTTTTATCCCATAATTTAGGGCCCCACAACCTTAAGGCTAACAAAATGTTGTACATCTCATACTGGGTTATTGAATTCTCGCCTATAATTTCAAATGGGATATGGATTGAATATACATGAGAACCCAACGGCCCACCTAAACATGTGAGACTTACTTCTACACAAATGTTATGATGCACTCCTACATGTTTGAACATCACCGCACCATTAAACGTTCGCATAAAAGTTAGAAACCAATGTAACTCTCATACACTTCATCAGTGAGACAAATTCTCTCAGCTTTGTGGTGTGTTCTCAATGTGGCCAACACTTTATTCAAAAATATTCTTGAAGATTCAGCACATTTTGTGAGATGTACAGCAGTTTGCCTAGCAAGGATTGAAATTCACGTTTACACATGAATCAAACAAAAACCTTTGGAAACAAACCACATGAATTTCTTCTAATATTTACGTTCTATGCTAAAAGTACTCTGTTCAATGTTAATGACAATACCCATAACTGATAATGCTGAAGTGAGTGGAAAGACCTTTTCAGGGTTCATAGTGAGGCCAATATTGGTAATCATCTCCTTCAGTTTTTGAAATGATGTGTCCGCATAATCTTTCTTATGACAACAAGCATAAATATCATCAATATAATTATACAGAGTGATTCATTCCTGTGCTAAAATAAACCTCACAAAATCTGCAATTCTTTGAAAAATTCCTGTTCCATGTACTACACCAAAAGCTAGAAACTTGCAACATAATATTTATTCTTCCATTTCATACCCATGTGAATTGAATCTTATTGGTCTACAGGGACATTTCTCAAAGTACGTGAGATATCTGTTTTATATAATCTTGCGTGGGAGCCTAATTCTCACAGTGCATACAACAAATTGTGTAAAGACGGAAGAGTCAGTTAAAAGTCATCTCCATCAAACTGGCCCCTATCCGTTGCATTATTCACTGAATTCTCTCCATACGAGTGGTCCAATATCGCACATCTCCCCTCTCCTTTAGGTCTCGTCATCAATGGGAACCATGTGAATTGAGGATGTGGTATCTCATCAAATGGTCCAAATATGGCTCTTCCTTGCAATTTTTTTATCAATGAATTTCATTTGCATAAGCCATGGCTGAGTAATGGTTACTAGTAGCATTGCTCCTAATTCCTTTTGTTTAAGTAGTCGAGTAAACGACCATCATGATATGACTGAATATATTTTCCTATATAATTTTAGTTAAAAACAGATGGAAGAGGTATTTCCCTACCATGGTAGTTGGGAAGACCTGATATGTCAGAAATTGCAGTGAGGTAAGCTTCTGAATCATTCATATCCAATGGCTCACTCTCTTTACCCTCCACTGGCATGGAAGGTCCAATTATAAAACTTATGTTACCATCAAAAATAGATGTTTTATTCAACATTTCTGACTGAGACAAAGAAGTAACACAACTTCGATCATTAATCTTTTGTTGAACACACAGGGTGTTTGAAATGTGAAATAAAGGAACACCTATATATTTCAAAACAGCTTGGCCCTTCATGTTACTATATGAACCTTTGTTATGTAACAAAAATAAACGTTGCAAAGTGGAACAAACAAACGCCTGAGAGGCCTTAGGAAAAAGGGGACCATATCATATTAAACCCAGAGAACAACAGTTATTTGAACAATTTTGATTACTGAATTTACAGCCACAGTTGGAACAACTCTATTCAGTCACAGCTTTCTTTTTATTTATGCAGTCACCTTCCACATGAACATTGTTCCTCTTTAGAGTGCGATAACAATGTAAACTGACATGGCGAAACATCGTCGAACCTGAACTGTCTAAATGGTCATCAGAGTGAGGACATGTACCATTGTTGTATCATTTACAAACCATCTTCTTGAGTGATCCATTGCCAGGGGTGGGAGTTTGAAGGTCTAGGTGACATCGTTGTTGATCCAGAGAAAACTGCAGATTGTGAGTATGTTAATCTGTGGTCTGCTAATGTTCTAATGTCATACCATGTAATACTTTCTTCTTTGATTTTGAGCATAGACGCTGCAAATGTAACCCTGGCAATGGGCCGTGAGATATTGTCTGCCAATTTTACTGTCTCTACCAACTCATTTGCATTATGTTTCTACATGGTGAGCATCCAAAGCATTAGCTACAAAACCAATCACGAACTGTCCAAGGGATAGTTCATCAAACGTGGCCCTTTTGTGCACAGTTCCTATCACACACACTTTAGTTGGCCAACGCAAGTGAGGTGTAGCATGAGGCGTCTCAGAGTTGTCGTATCTTCCACTCTTCCTATGACGATAAATACCTTGTTGAAGTTTAGCGTTGCTGTATTCCCCACATCTTGTACACCCTAATGTCCTATGGCCTGTGTTAGATAATCTCGCGCCATCAGTTGTGTGTCCACTGCAACTGGGTTCCAAAATTGATCAATGTGAAAAACGGGATTCTGAGTGACATCTCGAATGGTCACTTTCTCTGCAGTTTCAGTATTTGCTTTATTAATTGACTCTGTGACTGTGGCATAGTTCCCCCTTGCGCTTGACTTTCAGAAGCGTCCACTGTGGCTTGTGAGGATCACTCACTTCTCGTCGCTTAGTCTGCTCTCGCAAACGAAATTTCCTTGCAGACTTTGCTGGGGTAGATTCAATACGCGATGCAAGTCCAGTGATCCTCTTGTCCATAGCTGCGAGTTTCTCTGTCACGGACGTCAAGGTAGACATGACCATATCAAGCATCTTCTCATTTGCATCCACTGTCCCCTTATTTTTAGGTGTTTTCTTAAAAGTCACATTATCCCTGCTAGAGTCTCATTCTTCTTTTCATGCCATTTTCATCTTCTCACATTTCGCCCCCACAGGCTTCTCATGCTCAATGTTACATTTCTTGCAGTACGAGATTGCAGGCTTTTGTAAAGTATCTTGTCTCACGTTCGTTGCCATGATGTGTGATACAATAAAACAACAATAAAACAGTTCTTGAATAAAATATCCTTAACTATGATTTTAAAATATGTTCACTCTTTGACTCTCAGATTCCAAGTGCACAATACTGTGGACAAACACTGAAATTGATTGGCCAAGAGTATTAAAGACTCTCATTGGCCAGACAGAAGAAATGGAAAAGTTACTGGGCGATCAAGTCCAAGTGAACTGAAACGCAACCCTTTAGGGGTGGTGTTTATAAATCCTTTGCTCTGTCTGGCCTGTACGTTGGTGTAGCTTTTAGTTGGGGTGTATAATATTGCAGCCATAGTTAACACCCCCTTAATCCTCCACTGTTATGGGTGTAGAATATGATTGCATAAAAGAAACCCCCTAATAGATCAAAGGAAGGGTGTAAAATATTGCAGGGGTCTAAAATATGGCGTTACCCTGGAAATTATTGACATTATTTATCCTATTACACTAATTATGACCTATGCGGATTAAATAGGGTGCACAGTGGATAATAAATATATAATCCCTATCCTCAAGTATGTATATACTTTATTTGTTTATTTGGGGTTTTACGTTGCTTTCAACACTGTACAGGTCATATCACGACGGGTAGTTGGAAGGGCAGAGGAAACTAGTACATATAGTTCGCTAGGGTTCTGTACTGTAAACTGCCGACCAACGGCAAGCAACTACCAGCTTTCCCACTTACGGCCATGACGGGGATCGAACCCCGGCCGCAGAGGTGGGAGGCGAGAGTGTTACCACTCTGCCACCGTGGCCCCTGTATATACTTTATGTCAGGATCTAAATCATTGATTCTCCCTATATTTAGGGATTGCATTTAAGTTTGCATGAAAGGAGTCTTTAGTGTTTGAGACTATAATTGCATTAATTTTGTTTGACCAGGTTTTTAATTTCAGCTATAGTACGAGTAAGGTTTTACTAAAGTACAAGGCCGAAAGGTGTTCCAGTCACTTAGCACGAGTACAAAACCATCAGACACAAGTAGTGCACTAGAATTTATGAAAGTCAGGTGACACAAAGAAATTCCAGCTCAGACACATTTCACAGCTGGCCTAGAACTCAGATGGTCACCCATTCCAAGTACGAATGTAGCCCATTGCCACTTAACTTCAGTGAGCAGAAAAATACTCAACATACTGCACCACAATACATGAAAGTCCAGAGAGAAAAAAAAAACAAAAAAAGTGATTCCTAGAAGCGTGAGCTTCACTTAGGCTGGCTCTTTAAACAGCTAAATGTGAGTTTATAGCTTGGTTGATAGGGTCTATTTGTGCACTTTTCTGTAAAAAGAGAGCTGAGTGATCTAGACCCAACAGAAGACTAGTCTCTTTACAAAGTCATAGAAGAATCAGTCATAGCAGTCATACCCTGAGTTAAAAAATGGCTATGTCTCACGATGAATCGTGACATCTAAACAGTGATATAATTATATCAAGAATAATCTCAGTGTTTATGATATTCCATGAATCTTCTGCGTGGTTGTTGCATATCTGTTACTCTGTCATTGAGAAGGATTTTTGTACTGTCTTCTAACAAAGCCAAAGGATTGCATTGCAATGATGGGTAACAATACTTCTATGGTGTATCCTGAGCACAGAGAAAAAACAAATGGTGCAACATTCTTCATCATAGTTTTTTTTTAGCTTTATGCATGGTTTAAACTTGATGTCAAATGTAGTTCCGTGTTCCAGGACCGGGCAGAATATGCATAAATGACCTTGACTTTCAATGGATGTGTTGCAAACCATTTTAAAACATTTGGCTCTTTTAAAACAGCCATGATCATTTCAAAAAGGCTAATGCCCTAAAATGGTCCAGAAAAATGTATTACCCATGCAAATTTATATTATCTTTACATGTAAAACATAGCCAGTACCAGTATCGCAGTTTTCTCAGATCATTTCTTATAATATCTCTGGTTAAAGTTTGTACATATGCATCAGAGACTAGTTTATTCTAACAGTTGAGAAATTTATTTAAGGCTGCAGTTGCAAGGTGAACCTTAAAACCTTTTTTGGCAAATCTAACCTGGGACCAATCTTCGTCCCGATTGGAGCCCTTGTTACAAGCTCCCAAGCAGTGCATATATTCCATATCTTTAGCCTTTGCCACTGGCTCACATTTGGGATCCCTTCATTGTAATATTTAAAATGGCTGCCAAACAGACAGGATATGGAAATTTTATGTCTTACTTTTTTATCATATTCATTATAATGCAACAAATTTCAAGGCTCGGTCTATTAAAATGTCTTCATAGCAGATTGGCAACTCCACACAGACAGAGGCTGGCAGGTAACAATAGTAAGTTGACAAGGCTGAGATGCTGATTGAATTGCTTTGTGTAGGAATTTTTATTTTAAGCATTACCGGGTCAGGTATGCAAAAATTTACGTTACTAAAAGAAGTGTTGATATTGATTTTGACACAGTTATACTGAAACAAAATAGTGAATCTGAGAAAGAACCATTTGTTAAACGTCTGAATGTTAGAAAATCGGAAGGTGCACCGGGTGGTAAGAATAAGACTGCTGTTGATCAGACTTATATCAATGATAAAATCTTACCTCTAGTTGACACAATTAGTAAGTGTTTAAATGCCATTGAAAATGTTAGAGCATACTTTCAGATATCAGGCTTGTTGCAATGCTCAAAATTTCAAAAACTATGGACCTTGGCGGATATTTGCGTTCCTTGAGTATTCTTGCCACAAGTGTTTCTGTTTCTCTTCAAAGCATAAATGTAAATGCAAAAAACTACATTAGCTATTTCTAAGGACTTCTTCAGTTGCGTCTGAAATTCAGTTTAATTAATACAAAAACATTTCTATTCACCAGTCCATATACTGTAGCGTCTAACCACACTGCAAAAAAAAAAGAAGATTACTTGAAATTTTAGAAATGACATCAACATAACTGAGATGGGCAATTGGAATGCATATATAAATGCCTGTGCGTGCCACCAAATGGCAAGAATGAGGAAGTAGCAACGTCTAGGAAAAGCCCCATCTGATACAGGTATGCTTTTTCAATCAGTCCTGCCGAAGTCAACTGTGTTTTGACAATAAGGTATGATACACATTTAGAAGTATAATGATTATATCTAGTATAAGATTTGATCTTATTTAAAAAATCTCTAAACAGGATGTATATCTATATGTTTCAGAAAAGATATTTTTTAAAGTGTAAATAAATATACATTTATTATACTACAGGACCTCATTGATGATTATGTGAATTTGTGATTATGCTGAAATCTGATTATATACATGTTAATGACAATTAGGGCGTAAAAAGTTCAGAGGGCCATATGACCTTTTAATGGCCCCACTGTTATGAAGATCTGTTATGTATTACGATTCTCACTTGAAAGATAAGAAACCTTGTCTAATAGTTTTATCATCTACAAGATATATCCAATATGGGTACATAGTAACACTCTGAAGGCGTTAATGGGCAAAATGTTGCTCACCATTAATAATTTATATATTTCCTTCTTGACAGAAGATAAACTTGGATAAATTACAGTTAATGCATTAAATATTTTTAACTTTAACATAATATACAGGGACATAATAAACAGGGGAAAAAAGATATTTGGAAGGGTTATATCAGATACACGGCTATGCTGAAATGGCCCTCCCAAATTTCTTGCATTCTGTAAATCTTCTGCTTGTTGGAGAGTGTAATTCGACCACTAAGAATGGATAATTCTGATTAATAAACACACGACTACTATAATTGTATATCTATGGGTAAAATATACTTGTGTAATTCTTTCTGATATATACCTTTCTGAGGTATACCCACATGAAATATAATACGCGAAGACATTTATTGTAAGTAAATAAGCTTCAATGAATGTTGTGCTTCAGAAGATTGGTATTTTAAGTTCCTGCCTCTCACCTGTGTCCTCATGGGAGCAAATCTAGCTCAGGGTCATGTGTGGGATGTTGTAACCTTTATTTTACCGTTATAAGGGACAAACAAGCACGCAAGTCTGTTATATCATGCCAGTGACGTGCATAAACAACCATAATTGAGATTAAAAAGCATCTTTAAAAAGCAACACACAATGGCAAACCTTAAGAATAATTCAAAAGAAAATGTTATTACACTTTATTGCAGAAGATCACTCATTATGTTTCTATTAATTTAAATTACTTTTTCATTGATAAGACCTGTTTTCTTAAAACCATAACAAAGTGTTACATTTTCTGTCTCGTCTCCCAGTGACTTTTACAAATCTGATGTCTCACATGATCCAAAAAAAAGAAAAAGAAAAACTTGACTTATCAGCACTAAACCACAATGGATTCAGTTACACTGGCACCACCATAGACAAAGGAGTGCAAGATTAATTCTTGCACAGTAAGTGCATTGCTATTCATCCCTTTGTCAGAAACACAGAAACTGGAACGGTATCAGTTACCGGTGTAAAGTACATAAATGTCTTGCATCTGTTTTACAGGAAACGAGAAATCCTGAAAAGAGAACAAGAACAAGAGAACAGGTGTTTCATTCTCAATTCTGGAGAAATCTTACCTGTTTCAACATGGCACTTGTTCGGTCCATTCTGATATTCGCTACGACGATACCTTCGATTTCAGCTTCAGTTAGTCACTCTGTTGCATTACCAGACAATGAGGATGTTCTCGTTTCGACGCAAAGAAAGATTAACAGTGTGATAGATAAAGCGAGTGCAGACTTCAGCAATACATTTGGCAGATATTTGTCTGACAATATTCCAAGGATACTGAACCAAAGGACATCATCGAAGGAAGAATTGTCAAAAAGAAACTCAAATAGTGAACTGAATGAAAGTAAGTGGCACAAAAAAAAAAGCATTTGCACAGCAGAATGTAACTATAGTTTTTAATATATTTTAAGTAAATTATATTTTGCACTAATTTGCTTATTATTAATGTCCATAGTTTTGTGACATCAGTGGTAATAGTATTGGATTGTGATCTAAATATTGGTATCAAACTTTGATTTAGCCTTCCATATCTGTCGACAGGTCTACAGTGGCCTATTGGCAGTATTGGGTTATAGGTTTGGCATCCAAACACACGATGTCATCTCTGTGTGGGTTCGACTACCACAAATGACAGTGCTGAGGATATGCCCCAATATAACCCTGGCTGTTCAATGGGGCGTAAGACCTAGATTTTGACCTTCGACCAAATCAATTGATATTGAAATATCAAAATATATTAAAATACATCACCTTAGAGCTAAACCAATGCACAATTTGTCAGTGTGTTTTGCCATTTTGTGAGAAAATATTTAGCATTGCAATAAAGCTTGGAAACTTCCTAATACATATCCTAAAACAGTTAACGTAAGCTGTGATGTAAGATTTTTAGTATTTATTACCTATAAATTGCAGAACTGGCTCACCAACTTCCTAGAAATATATTAAAATTTGACATTTATTTAACACTGTATTACTATTAAAAATTGAAACCATTATCGACTGATATTGAAAAAATATGATATCAACATTGGTGAGCGGGCATTATCTGTCTGTCAATACATTTATCAACTGTATGAAGTTATTCAAGAATTCTGGGGTATTTATCTATTTATAGAAAGGTCAATTTTATGTATAATTACTGTATATTTTATAAATAGAGATGACTACTCAACCAATCGTCCACCCAACAGTACAATATTTGAGTTAGAGTAAACTTTTGAATGATATATCGATATCAATCAATCTTCGCCTAAAAATTTGAAATAAATGCCAAAAATTATGTTCAGCATCTTACCCTTGCTGATCAGTGACGGCGATATCTGGGTATTATTTCTTTGCTACCAGTCCCTGACCAACTTTGAACAATTTGAATTCAAAATTTTTTATTTTTTCCCCACGAAGTTCCAACTAATAGCATATGTGTAATCAGGCTAAACAAACAAACAAATAAAATAATACCTTCTTGGGGGAAGCAATAAAACATGATAATAAAGTAGAATTTCTTTTCACAGGCAGGAATTCCAATTATGCTTCTAGCATCGAAAACGGATGACTATTATAGTACATTTATTTATTTGGGGTTTTACGTCGCTTTCAACACTGTACAGGTCATATCACGACGGGTAGTTGGAACGGGAGAGGAAACCAGTATATACAGTTCGTTAGGGTTCTGTACTGTAAACTGCCGACCAGCGGCAAGCAACTACCAGCTTTCCCACTTGAGGCCGTGCTGGGTGTTGCCACTCTGCCAACGTTGCCCCTGACTATTATAGTACAAGAAATATATATAATAGTACTACTGTTACATGAAATTGAGAATGCAGATGCTAAAGGTACTTAGGTACATGAAATGGGAAAAAAGTATTGCCTGTCCTTAAAACTACAGACACAGGGCCCAATTTTTGTTTTGATATTAATGAGGTTAAATAAAAAGTGTTACAGAACAACAAAGAGACATAGAAAACATCCCTATCAGAAAAAAAACCTAAGTTCAGAACGTATTGAAAATTCAAAACTCATTCCAAAAGACGTCTAATTCCACAGTGACGTTTTGGTATTTTACCACTCAAAATTAAAACCAGTAGATATACTAACACCCCACTTCATTAAAGAATCTGTTTTTGGTATAGACAAAAAAATTGAAGATAAATAAAGTTTTATTTGTAAATATGATCGATACTCTACATTGGGATCAAAATTGCCCAATTCATTGAAAAGGTTCTACCAAATCGTGCTTAAGTGTGTGATATTGATTTTTTTAAGGAAAGGGAAGTGATGCAAAGGTGTTACACATTTATGTTGAAAAGGCCTGGAATATTAGAAAAGATCATTTGTATACAATGTAATCTTTAACTTGTTAATGTTATCTTGTTAGAAAGTAAACTGTATAATAGTCCACTGGTTTAATATTGTTCAATGTATGGCAGATGAATTCTGTATGTTTGAATTATATGACTGAAGATTATAGTGACCTATAATCCCCATAGTTGGCTGGGTATAAAGTGTTGCATTATAAAACCTGTATTTCTATAATGTGCTTGCATAACACATGTCACTATAATAAATAATTAAACAAAAAAAATATACGAGTAGAATTAAACAATTTCTTGAACTAACAGTTTACCCATTTTTCTTTTCAGAATGTAGCTCTTGTTGCAAGCGAAATGACATGCTGATGACAGTGTGGCTAAGAGTACTTAATGGTCAGCCTTACAGACAACATTCTGAGTGTCTGGACTGCCTCGATATCATACTACGAAACCCAGGAGTCTATGAGCCTGTTTGTGCAAATGTACAACATCTACTAACCCGATCTCTCAGACATGCTCGAAGATTCTAATTATAATTTTTGTAGACAAAGGGATATATGCTTCTTTCATATATAGCAAATAAACATCTTGTTCATTAACTGTAAAGATGTTCTATATTATGCACTCTACATTGAAATCTGTTTTGTTCCCCTCTTTAAAATCTGAAATAGCAGAAAATAATATATATATATATACAAAACACCTCCCTAAAGTAGGCTTTCAAAGAATTTTTGGCGTTACAAGGTTTTCTATTGCAAAAGAACATTTTTCAAATATAATATGTCTCAAGCAAATGATGTATTTCACCAGTATTATATATTGATATTCAATGAAAGGTCAAATGACAGTCATGTTGATATGCCAGTCTTAGATTAGTAATAGCTAAGTCACCTTTTTAAAAATAAACTGAAGTCCCAAATTTAGTTTTACCATGAGGCGCAAGTTTAAGTCTATAATTTAGCCCAATACTAGTTAAGTAAATAGATCTAGCACCAGGATCAAATTCTATGTTAGAATATACTCCAAAAATTTGGGGGTTCAATGTCCTTTGAATGTCAGGCCATATCAAGATAAGTCTCTGATAAAATGTTTTAAGTGGCCATGACCCCATGACCACAAAGGTCAGAGCTAGTTATTTATATGCTAAGCTTATTAATCCCTCGCCAAGGTGAGACACAATGGAGAAAAATGATCAGAAATGCATGTAATCTTTAATTTCAGCAAAAAATATAATTTGGCCCCCATGTGTGTGAGTATAAAGACCTGGGAAATGCATAGAGTTCAAATAAACTGATTTATGCCTATTGGGTGGATAGCTCCAATATTCCACATCCACCACTGCTCACACCTTCTCCTGTGGGCACTTGATGGTGTGTTATACCATTCCCCTTTTCTCTTAAATCAAAAATATTTGTGTTACATAACTAATTATGGAATTGTATTATGTTCAACCAATAAATGAAATACTGTGTATTTGAAGTGACTTATAAGCCCATTGGGGGCTGGGCAATTGGTATAATTTATTTAAAAACATGTTTTTGTGAATTGCATGTCACTATAATAAATAAATAAATATACTTGGGAGTGCACAATTCGAGGATAGAAAACTGCATTTCCCTGGCAGAGTCGTTTTTTTCCCAGTGAAATGTTTGGAAACAGGAGTCACTCTATTATCCTTTGGTTTATTTACTGAGAGCATATGTTCATAGATTCTTGATCTGAATGCCCTGCCCGTTTCACCAACATAATATTTGTTACATTTTGTTGCATGTAATTAAATATACTATGTTACTTAATTCACATGAAATTTGGTTTGGGAGATTTTTAGATTGGTATTTATCTCCACTAATTTTGCAGGTAACCTCAGTTACTTTAGCAATGAGGGGCAGTAAGTACATTTACCTAATCTTGTGCCAGTGAGTAGGAATTATTGGTTTAACTTCTTTCCTTGTTGGTGGATAGGAAAAAGAAGCTTGTGTTAGCATATCTCTAAGATTTGGTAATCTTTTGAATTAAATGATTTGTTTATCTGGGAATGCACTTGCACAGTTATTACTATGTTGGATTATATTCCAGTTGTCGGAAATAAACCCTTTGATGTTGGGATTCTTAAAATTAGACATAACCCACAATATTATATTAAACTATATTGAGTGTCTTTAGCACATCAGCTTATTATTTTTGTAATCTTTAATTTCACCCTGAAGAAGATAAATATATTCTATCAGAGTTTGAAAAGCAAATGAAGTTTCCGTTTAACTATAAAACCAATTATTACTGTGTCTTTGCTTCTCAGTATTTAGTTCAAATACAATTCATGTTGAATATATCAGTAAAATAAAACTTATGTATTCACCATATGACAATTTATCAATGTCCTTGAGGTTCTTTAACCTGCCACTGGGGATAGGAACCAATGACAGAGGACCGCCATTTTAAGTGGTCATCTGAGCCACTATGTATCTGCCTGTACCTGGGATTGAACCCACTTCCTCTGTGTTCCTAGGCGAGTGTGTTAGCCACTAGGCCACAGTGGCAGATAATTAATGTGTGAGCACTTTGACTATAAATGAAAAAGAACACAAAAAACTTATTCAATTTAGATACTTTAAAGTCCGTGAAATAACAAAAAGCATATATTGTTATGCCTAAAAATGTTAATCACAAAATATTAAAACAATTATGAATAAGGCAACTGATGCATGTTTGTTTTGCACCTTTGACATATTTTTCTATAAATTTATTTTTTTTTCTAAATCCTGATTACTTTGTACATAAACGACGATAAATCTAAAGTTAATTTCAATTCAAAGTACTTTCAGTCCCTGGATGTTCAAAATGCCCTAGAAATCCCTTTTAGTAATAACCCCCGTTAACCAGCTGGTTTTGGTATTGATTAGTTTGTAGACAACATTGAAGATCCACTGCTACCGGACCATATCCTTGACTGCTCTGGCATCAGTCTTGAAGAAATGGCCAGATCAAAACTGGTATCATACAGAAATGCTGAGACATAGATAATGAAACCTTTAAGAGAGATAACTGCACATTCGTACTGACACTTAGGCACTCTATTAGATGGTTCACATGAAACATCTATCTTCCAGAAACAGGATCAATACAAAATAAAATCAATAACAGCATCAGATAGACATAAACTGACCTAATACAATCACAGATGCCTGCAGCAAGCAATGAAGTTCAGAACGGCAAATAAAAATGCATTGATACATTACTGGAGCACAAACAGTCAATGTAAACAGTCAAAGCAAAGCAAACTTTTGTCACCTGTCAAAGCACCATAGGTCATTAAGTCTATAGATATTTAAAGTAAAGATCAAACAGCTCTTTTTAATATTGTTTGTGATCTGTTGGATAAAAAGAAAATATTAAAATTACCAAATGTACCAAGCAAGAATCTACCAAACATTTTGATGATTATTTCATGTCAAAAGTTGCCAACATCAGGAATAATTTATCAGCCTATCAAAAAGTCTCATTTAAAGAGAAGCTCTTAAGCTTGTTTGTACATCATCATTGTATAAGTATTCTCTTGATGCAATTCCGATATGGCTGACAAAAGAACTATTATCAATGCAGGCAAAGATATCACAATCATTAAAACCATCAAAAGTAACATCTAACACAGCACTGAAGATGAAATATACTCTTTACTCAGAAAAGCTGAACAATTCCAGACCTATGTCCAATTTACCATATATTTCAAAACTGCTTGAGAAATTTGTTTTGACCAGATTAACTAGTCATAAAATGGCAAATAATCTCAAACAACACAAGCAATCTATATACTATGGAAAGATACTATTGTATGCATACTTCATCTCTTTGCATGTTATTGTGTGATTAATGATACTTTACTTTTGACATAACTGAACACAACTTATGGAATTCGAGATCAATTTATAAAATTTTATCAGCCTTTATCTGCAAAAAAGATCACAACAAATATTGATAGATGGTATTTCTGATAAACAGTATTTGAGCCCTGTTTGGGTTGAACCTGACCATGCATAATCAATGAAAACAACTGTATCCATTGCATGGATCCACTTCAAAAATGATCAAAATAAGAGAATATCTCAACTTTCAACAGAAGCAGTATGTCATACATTGTTTTAAACAAGGCCCCTAGCGTGAGCGCAAAGCCACCAGAGACATGAGTAGTGCACTAGAATTTACAAAAGTCTGGTGACACAAAGAGAATCCAACTCAGACACATCCCACAGGTGGTCTAGAACTCAGACAGTCACCCATCCAAGTACTAATATAGCCCATTGCCACTTAACTTCAGTGAGTAGAGAAATGCTCATCATACTGCGCCACAATTCATGAAAGTCCGGAGACAAAAAAAGTGATTCCAAGAAGCACGAGGTCTATCGAAGCTCAAGCTTAAAGATGTTGAAAACACTTCAGGGCATATACAATGAAGCAACTGGTGTAAGAGCAGACAGAAACTCTAATGCTTTACCAATCTTAAGATGACTGCATTGGTTCTCAGGGAAACAGAAGATTAAATTAAAAAATCTATGTGTTACTTTCAAAGTACATCATTTGTTAAACAACAGACCATCTTTCTTTTCCCCATGAAAACAAGGCAAAAAAAGTCTTTTGATCTACTGGTTCGAGTTGCAAATCCATACGTATGGCACTGATATCAAAGTTTGGAAGCAATCAAAAACTTCAGTAGTGCCCACTGAAAGGGCAGATTCCTCGCTGGAGTCATAAATTCCATGAATTTTTATTTATTTATTTATTTAGGGTTTTACGTCGCTTTTAACACTGTACAGGTTATATCACAACGGGTAGTTGGAAGGGCAGAGGAAACCAGTACCTTCAGTTCGTCAGGGTTTCTGTACTGTAAACTGCTGACCAACGGCAAGCAACTACCAGCTTTCCCACTTGAGGCCGTGCCGGGAATCGAACCCCCACCTCAGAGGTGGGAGGCGAGAGTGTTACCACTCTGCCACCGTGGCCCCTCATAAATTCCATGAAAGTTTAATGACATTACATTACATATGACATAACCTAGACATAACATTTCTTGGAGAAATAAAAACCAAGTCTGATTTTGGTGACCAATCTTTTTTTTTTCCTGTTGCGGCACCAGGGCTGTAGATCAAATGCTTAAGAAGTCTTCAAACTGTTGCTATGAAAGGGAGAGAAAATCCTGACTACAAAGTGCTTTTAGAGTATGTTGTAGGTACGATGTTCAATAACTAAAATTATGGGTTGTGAGACCTGTGAACATGTATACAAATATCATTTAATCACTTTTACATGCATTACATTATACAAATTCATTAGTTTACCGTACTAGTTTACATACAAGACGTTCCAATCCCAAAAATTTGTTCCTTCAGGTTCCCTCTAAATGTGCTTCCATCCATAAATCAAAGGTCCATTTTAACAATAGTTTCTCATATGATGCCCCTAAGTTATGGAATGATCTTCCATATGATATACGCAGTGCTCCAAATCTCTCCAGTTTCAAAAGTCGACTCAAAACCTACCTATTTCAGAAATCATTCCCACCATAGCTTCTTACTACCGAACACCGGACCACCTCTCTGGGAATGACTCGGAACATGTCTAATGTCTTATGATTTATGCCTTATGAATTGGATGGTGTGCCTTAGAATCCATTGATACGGAGATTAAGCACATGGACAACTGATTGATTGATTGATTACTCAGCATTTAAAATTATTTCAATGTAGATTGTATTATGCACTGTAGACACTCGACCTACATTGAGAAGAATCTGCTTTTACCTGCTAATCTGCTTACCTGTTAATCCAATCTGCTACTTTGCAGTACAGTATCTTCCATACATTGAGCAACTCGGTGTAATAAATTAACAAAAAGGGCAGTCAAGGGACAATCTAGGTCAATGATCTGGGATTGTTGGTGTAAAAAGAGAGAAAAATACTAAGTAGTGAAGTTTAAGTTGAAGAGGTGAATTTTATAAAGTTACATAATTATGTAACTTAGAAGTTTGTTCTTATGTGGAAAAGAAGCGAGTTCCAGAAGGTCGGTTCCTAATGGCTGAAGGAGTTAAAAAAATGTTTGTTTGATTTGTAAACTTTACAGCCAAAAGAGGGGACCTGGTGAACTTAAGTTCTGGGCAGCTACAAATTTTAAGATGAAATGTATGGGTTTTTTGCCGGGTATTCTGGTTGGCGATGTTTTAGAATTTTGTATGTGATCAGCCCCATTTAAACTATACTCTATACTTTAACTGGAAGTTATTTTAAAGTTTAAGTTTTGTAAATAAGTTACTCTTAAAAAGCAGATATTTTATTAATGTTACCTTTAATGTGCAATATTTTACTTGAATTCATATAACCGAAACTTTAACATATTTAAAAATGCTCAGAAAAAAAACACAATTTATTTATTTATTTTTCTCTTTTGAAGTAACAGTTTCAATATTTGTTACATATTGGTAGAACTTCTATACACAATAGGAAGTTTCTTAAAGACATTAGTTTTTTCTTCATCTATGCATGGAAATTATATTTTTATGCATAAAATTGCCTATTTCGTGAAATAGGTTAATCACAATTGAATAAATTGTCTATTTCACGAAACGGGCAAGTCAGTTGCCTATTTCACAAAATGGGCAAAATTCTTGCCTATTTCACAAAATGGGCAATTTCATGGATTGAGCGATAAATAGAAAAAAAAAATGAAAAATGACAAGGCTGAAAGGGGTATTAGTCTACAAGCACGAGCTTCAAAGCCATCATAGACAGTAGTAGTCCACTGAAGTGGTCACCTATCCCAGTACTAATGCAACCCATTGCCGCTTAACTTCAGTGGAGAGACAGATACTCATCACACTAGACCACATTCCATGAAAGTCCCGAGACAAAAAAGGCAATACCATATTGAAGAGAAACACCATGCAAAGATTCTTGACATTTGAGAAGGGTGTCACCAGTCATGGGGCAAACTTGGTTGCATTTGCCGGTCGCTTTCAAGTTGCAACAGGAAAAGACAAAAAGTAAAACAAATTTATTTAATAATTAAAACAATAATTACAGTCAACAGAGGTACTCTTAAGAATTCCTACCAAATTACAATAATGAAAGCTTTCTGAACTGACCACAGTTTTGTCCAAGTACTTAACAGTTAAACAAGTTTGTCCACTCAACTTTATCCAGCAATCTGTCTGGAGATCTGTCCGGCATCGACTAACACACAAATGTATATACCCTGTGATCCTTTCAGCATCCAATAACAAAGTGCCCATATCTTCTGATCCTTCCCGTATCCACTAACACAAAATATCTACACTAAGCTATCCAGAGTGTCGTCAGAACTATGCTGTTCACTCCAAAATGTGAATAACATCCAGAATGCAGCATATCCATTCTCTGGTAGATCCACACATTTTATTCAGTTTACTCCAATATGATTTCCCTACAAACTTGTGTTTATCTAGTACCATTTATTCACTTAAAATTGAGAGATAAATGTAGCAGTCCATAGGCTACTGTGGCATAGCATCTTTAAGACACAATAAACATTTCTTACAGCAAGTAAAATCTATTATAATATGTGATCAGGTGACAGTAGTTATATATAGCTGGTGATATGCCCAGAAGGTTATTAAAATCGTTTGATGATACATATTAAAACAAAACTTAATGAGAAGATTCCAGAGTGTAACAAATATTAGTACTAACTTGACAAGTTCTGTAGAATCAATAACGCAATTACCTTATAAGGCAACACATACACACAACACTTTCCTCATATAAAATCATGCATTGGCAGTGCCCATTTATGTAACCCACCTGATTTCTACGAATGCTAGTTTGAAATAAAGGGATGAGCTGTTTTGAGTTTAAAATAAGTTTAGTCTTTTCAGGATTTAGTTTTAGTTTATTTGATGACATGGAATTAGGAATTTCATTGAGGCATTTGCATAAACTTAAAAAAATTGTTGATTTTATGTTATGCATAATTGGGTGTCACTGACATGATAGTGGCACCTGATGCTACTTGAAGACTGTATTATAGAACTGAGTGGGTATTGGGTCTCGAACAGAACCCTGGGGGACACCAAATTTTAACTCGAAGGGGTATGACAAAGTATTACCTATCTTTATTGACCGTATTCTTCCCAACAGGTATGATTTGAACCAATCAAGGGCCAGATCACCAATACAAGAGTATAAGTATAATCCTGTCAAGCAGAATGGTTTGGGCAATTGTGTTTAAGACAGAAGAAAGATCAAGGAGAGTAGGAGCTAACAGACCCCGGCCATGTTGAGGAGGAGATCATAATACATCTTAAGAATGGTGCTTTCTCTGATTTGAAGGTTTCTGTAAGCAGATTGGCAACTGGTCATAAGAGCAGCTCCATCAAGGTGGGTTTTAAGTTGAGATACTACAACTTTTTCAGAAATCTATGAAAAGGTGAGGTTGGAAGTGGGTCTATAATTTTTGAACACATCTTTAAGAAGGCTGTTTTTTAGGAGTATGGTAACAGTCCACTCAAGGTTCCCCAACATAGTAAGTGGATAATAGAGGATACTCAGTTTATTCACAACATATAATATTATTTTTAACATTGAAATGATACAGTTACAACTACAGAGATATTTACATATCCCAAATGGTTACACAATAAGTTATAGAGTTACATGTATTTTGTATAAATATGAAATAAGAAGATGACACAATTTTAAATACAATAGAAATAAAGCCATTATGACCTTTGAAAATTTGTAATGGGGTTAAGGTTAAATTCAGAGGTCAGCGCTTACAAGGTTAAGTTGAAAAGAATCTTTATCATAAGATGAATTTAAGATCACCTTAAATTGGGGTCATAGGAAATTGAGAGGAGTTACTCTAAAATTAAGGTGACCTTAACGTCATAGCATAATTTAGATTTACTACTTTCTAAGATAAGGAGTGAAGTCAGACTGTCTGGTTATAAAGATATCACTGAATTAATAAAGTGTTTACCAAATAATACACCATATAAGAACCTTCTCTTTAGACAAATTAAAATATAACATCCTTTTAAAGAAATCACTTCGATGCATTAATTAAAAAGACGAGTAATATAAAACTTAAAATTGTCTCTGAAACATTGAGATCACCTAGCAGAGGACATTTCAGTTAATATTTATCTAGGGAGCACAGTGTCAGTGAGGCGGATGGTTGGTTGGAAATGGACATGGAGAGACTTATAAGGGCTTTCCTAACTAGTAATGACTTTACCATTTTATTTAGTAGAGGGTTTGGGACAACATATGTGCAAGTGCATGTGGCAAATTGAAATTATGGATAACAGCTGAAGTAAAGCAGTAACCATACGAATGAAATGCAAGTTATATATGAGCTATACTTATTTAAAGGTACAATCCCGACACTTTAACATACAGTCCCGACTTTAACATACAGTCCCGACACTTTAACATATTGTCCCGACTTCACCATAAAGTCCCGAGGTACATCTGACTTCTGGGGGAGAATAGACACTCCTAAGCACCAAGGAGGTGCAGGTGAACAAAATAAGGTGCACTAGCACCAAAGATCACCACAAAGGGTGGTCACCAGCAGAGATGAATGAGAGAAAAGGCCATTTTTACTGATAAGGAGGTCCATCTTCAATAAACAGATAACTGACGACAAACAGTGAGCAGCTTAATCCTCCAGGTAGGGGTGTCCCAAACACTGCTATGAACAAATTTAGAAGAATTATTGTGTCCCACGGCCCACTAAAAATGCCCAGCAAGAGCAGCAGGTGGTAGTCGTGCAGCAGAGGCAAGGTATCCACAAAAGTAGGCTTCGACTATATAAGAGGAAGGTCCTGAAGGGGTAGACACGTCCTTAACAAAGAGGAATGCATGAATAACATGTAATGCACTGAAGTATAATGAATAATTAAGGTTCCTGCCGTTGAATCATCTTCCAAGTAAGAAAGTCATAGTGACCTTAAAGTAACTGACAAGGTCAAAGTGGCCCAGCCTGGCCACCAGCCCCCAGTAGAACAGGGCAGTAAGGAAGACGTCCTGTAGATAGCCGGGACTTGTGCTGCAACAATCAATGACCAGTAGATAACAGTTCCTTAACAGGTCAGAGTTCTATTAGCCCTCAGTAGAACAGGGCACAGTCATCTTCAGCTGGGAAACAATCTCCAAGGTAGATAAGCGGTCGATAGGGCATAAGCCACTATCAGCCCCCAGTAGTGCAGGGCAAAGATGAATTGTATAAGATAACACAGTTCGATAGTGGTCTGGCACACTATCAGCCCCCAGTAGTACAGGGCACATCATAACCACTGGAACATCATGACAAGGTGGAGGAACCAGCATCAGTAGATAAGTGAACGGTAGTAGTCCAAACGTCACTATCAGCCTCCATAGTAGGGCAATGAATATGATCGAACAAGTCCCCAGGAAGGCAGGAACTTCTGAGGAGGACACATCCACTTGTAGCCACAACCACACAGAGGAAGAAGAGCATCAACCCTCACCCCAGACCAGCTCTGAAACCAAACACACTAACACGAGTATGACATTGATAACAGAGGGGAGGGGGCCCCTTAACCAGGGGACGGTAGGGAGGGTAAATATTTTTTCCCAAGGTGTATTCTGTGTCATGTCCAATGACAAAATGGCAGAGGTTATTCACTGGAGGGAAGGACAGGACCCTGCAACCAATGAAATGAGAGGTCAAAAATTAGGTGACCTACAAAAAATTAAAAGATCTGAAATAATGCAGATTTAAGGTGGGAGGCAGGAATGAGAGTCTGCACACCCACATGTGCAGTCACACATTCCCAACCCCCCACAAAAACAATCACTGGGATTATATATATTTATTATTACATACAATAACAGATATACACAGTTACTACTAAAATAGTTGTATGGCTACATAATGTACTCTTACAGAACATTTCAATTATCATCATGAATACAATTACGATACAATATAAAATATCAAAGGTGGAGGAATGGTAATACAAACGACCTGCCACCAGAATGTAAAAAGGTCAAATATAAAATAACAAGGTCATATAATTGGGGCCACAATAAGTCAAAGTGTGACCAAGCCCTGGCCCAGCAGATCCAGCAAAGACCCAAGCCTAACCCACAATGGCCTAAGGCCAGCCAGGCTAAATTCTATCGAGCCAGGGCAAAGGTCAAAGTCAAAGGTGAAACTGCAAGGCCCCAAGGTGCCAGACCACTATCGAACTGTGTTATCTTATACAATTCATCTTTGCCCTGCACTACTGGGGGCTGATAGTGGCTTATGCCCTATCGACCGCTTATCTACCTTGGAGATTGTTTCCCAGCTGAAGATGACTGTGCCCTGTTCTACTGAGGGCTAATAGAACTCTGACCTGTTAATGAACTGTTATCTACTGGTCATTGATTGTTGCAGCACAAGTCCCGGCTATCTACAGGACGTCTTCCTTACTGCCCTGTTCTACTGGGGGCTGGTGGCCAGGCTGGGCCACTTTGACCTTGTCAGTTACTTTAAGGTCACTATGACTTTCTTACTTGGAAGATGATTCAACGGCAGGAACCTTAATTATTCATTATACTTCAGTGCATTACATGTTATTCATGCATTCCTCTTTGTTAAGGACGTGTCTACCCCTTCAGGACCTTCCTCTTATATAGTCGAAGCCTACTTTTGTGGATACCTTGCCTCTGCTGCACGACTACCACCTGCTGCTCTTGCTGGGCATTTTTAGTGGGCCGTGGGACACAATAATTCTTCTAAATTTGTTCATAGCAGTGTTTGGGACACCCCTACCTGGAGGATTAAGCTGCTCACTGTTTGTCGTCAGTTATCTGTTTATTGAAGATGGACCTCCTTATCAGTAAAAATGGCCTTTTCTCTCATTCATCTCTGCTGGTGACCACCCTTTGTGGTGATCTTTGGTGCTAGTGCACCTTATTTTGTTCACCTGCACCTCCTTGGTGCTTAGGAGTGTCTATTCTCCCCCAGAAGTCAGATGTACCTCGGGACTTTATGGTGAAGTCGGGACAATATGTTAAAGTGTCGGGACTGTATGTTAAAGTCGGGACTGTATGTTAAAGTGTCGGGATTGTACCTTTAAATAAGTATAACTCATATATAACTTGCATTTCATTCGTATGGTTACTGCTTTACTTCAGCTGTTATCCATAATTTCAATTTGCCACATGCACTTGCACATATGTTGTCTATGTGCTTGTCATTTATTAGTATCTGATCCTTCAGCCTAATGATATGACCTTGGAACCTTGGCCTTTGACCTTTATCTCTTCACTTCACTTAGCGTAATGCAACTGTGTTGGGGGAGTGCTTTCTCCTCTTATCTGTATGTAATACTATTTCTTTTCATATACATAACATTCTACTATATAGATTGTGATATGCTTCTTATCATTCGGGGTTGGGGTTGTAGGTACACATATCTGCATAATGTATGTGGTAATTATCATTGCTTGCTAAACCATTGTTTTCATTAGCTCGCACATAGGTTGTCCTCTGTGCTTTCATTTCATTAGTATCTGGGCTGTCAGTTTACTGATATGACCTTGGGGCCTTGCAGTTTCACCTTTGACTTTGACCTTTGCCCTGGCTCGATAGAATTTAGCCTGGCTGGCCTTAGGCCATTGTGGGTTAGGCTTGGGTCTTTGCTGGATCAGCTGGGCCAGGGCTTGGTCACACTTTGACTTATTGTGGCCCCAATTATATGACCTTGTTATTTTATATTTGACCTTTTTACATTCTGGTGGCAGGTCGTTTGTATTACCATTCCTCCACCTTTGATATTTTATATTGTATCGTAATTGTATTCATGATGATAATTGAAATGTTCTGTAAGAGTACATTATGTAGCCATACAACTATTTTAGTAGTAACTGTGTATATCTGTTATTGTATGTAATAATAAATATATATAATCCCAGTGATTGTTTTTGTGGGGGGTTGGGAATGTGGGTGGACACTTTTTCTCAATTTTTTTTCCACTTTTGCTCTTGCCAGGTCGGCAATCTGAGAAAGACTGAAGCTTTCAATGTGCTTGGGGTAAGGGGTCAGATAGGTGACCCAATCAAGTTGTTTGTTTAGATGGTAATTGGGGTCAATCTAGGAATATGATTGGGAGTAGCATCCAAATTTAAATGTAAATGTAAACTAATACATATAGATTATGAAAGTAGATATGTCTAAAAACAAAACAACACCAAGTACAGTAAGTAAAGGGGAGCTGGGTGGGTGGGTAGTGTCTACTAACATTTTTTTTTGGACATAAGCCAACAATTCAATGGCACTGCTAAGATGTTAATCCTAGAGGAGGTATTCACAAAGAAGGATTAAACTGAGCTAAAAAAAATCATATTAAAGTTTATAGAAAATAACTCAGCTAATACTGGCTTAATCAGGCTAGCTGATTGTTAAATCTAAAAGACAAATTTGATCTATAATTTAAATCCGTGTTGTTCCCGAGGATCAAAATTGAAGCCAAACTGTGAGCCAAAAATCACCTCACCTTCTCTGTAAATACTATCCTTAATCCTAAACCGATTTTGGATGAACTTAACTCCCTTTGGTGTATATGGCTCTTGTGTTCCTTATGGAATCTGAGGCATTGTCATGAACAGATAAAGTGCCATAAATCCATTCTTTGGATGGATCACATAACTTTAACTCCATGCATTTCATTTTGGATACGCCCTTCCCACATTTTCAGTTCTGCTAATATTTGGACATTTAAAATCACGGCTGAATTGTACTCTGTACTCACATTTAAACAATTGTTGGTGAAAAAGATTTTTGTTAATTATGGCAATGGTGGAATGACATTTGCATTTGTAAAAGCATTGAATTTTAAGCAATATACAAAAACGAACCTTATCCACAAATAAATAATGCTTCTTTATTTTCATAAATTGTAAAGATTTTGCTTACAATTAAGAAAGACCTACTTACAAGGAGTCATTATTATTTTCAAAGACGGAACAACACTTACTAAGTACACTAAAAATTAAGAAAGGCAGAACAATTGGTTTTTAAATGAATTTTTAAACCCCTTGATTAAATATCCAACAATTCTATGGTCAACCTATTCTTTATATTAGACAATAATTTTTAAGAATAAAGAACAATTCTTGAAAATATAGGGCACAATTCTTTATAATAAATCATATTTCCAGTTGTCCAATTTATTGATGGTGATTCATTTTTGTACGAATCATTTATACAGTTTAATAAATTTTAATCCCAATAGAAAGTCATATAAACATCACTTATAGAGGATATTCAATGGAATTTTAATTACTTCAGAATTAAAATATAATGCCAAATTTTGTTAGTTAAAATGATTTTCAGTCTCTTTAATGAAGATAGATAATGAAGATAAAGTGGAAAAAATAAATATGTAACGTTCTCCCATAATGCACACATACCAAATAAGGATTTTAAAAAAATTGTGAATAATAATAATAATAATAATACTGTGCCCCAATAGAAATAAATAACTGTTATGAAAGCTGGTTATGAAACAATCTCGATGAACACATTAACATAAGTCCCAGACGAAAAATATAAAGAAGAACAGAAAAACAGATAGAAACTGAAATAATTAGAGACAAATATGATGACTATTTTTCAAGCTAAGACTCTGTGTATCATTTCTTCATATTGAATTGGTTATACCAACTTACATTCTTTTTTTAGTAATTAAGAAAAGCAATACAGCAAGAAATGTATTATAAGACCTTTGAAACCATGCACAGCAACTATATATTCTAATAATAATCAGAAAAAGCCACAAATTGGTGTAAGCATCCTCTAAGGGGTTCTCAATAAGCAACCAGTGTAGTTTATTCAAGTCAATCTAAAAATGTCAGAGTCTAATGTGATTTTTAAACCTATAACCTGCCCGTAAACATGTTTACCCAAAATTTAGTCATGTGATTTATTTAGTCGTGCAAACAAAGTTTTTTCGTCATTGATAGATCAGGGGCCGGTTTCACGAAGCCTCCTTAAGATAAAGGTGACCTTAAATTCTAGGATTTCCTTGATTTTCTCCCTCCTTTAAAAAATCTCAGTTTCACAAAGCCTCCTTCCTTAAAGGAGACCTTGAAAACTACCTTGAATTTCAAGGAAGCTAAGGACCTACCTTAGATTTAAGGAAGTGTCCTTCAAGGAATGTTCATTAACTTTAGTGAACATTTTAAGGTGAATCCACCTAAATATATAGAACTTGAAACATTATTGTCAAACCTACATCCACAAACAATGTTTTGCTGTTTATTTCATACAATTTGGTTGTTTAATTCTTGAAAAATTGATGTTCAAACTTTTGAAGTGAGAAACATATTCATGGAGTTTCCTTGAACATAAAAGGCCCCTCCCTTACTTTGGGTAAAAGATTGTAATGTGACCTACTGTATTAATTTGCAAAATATAATCACAACCAATCTGCATTTTACAAAATTTATTAAAATATAGTAAAATATAGATTTACTGACTTTACTGATCTTTAACAGTGTTACAATATGGACATTGCCTCCATAAGGTAATTTAGGTACAAAATAAGTGCACAAGTACACATGTACTTACAGTGAAAGAAAAACATTGGTGTGGTTATAGGTTTTGGAAACAACTCCCAAAAGAAATAAAAATGCAAATAATGTATCTGAAAATTAAATGTACCTAATGTACTAAGATTAAAATAGTTAAAAAGCTAAGATGCAATTTACTTTCTTAATATTTAAAATAAATTGTGTAAAGGTTATATAAGTAATGGAGGGGAAATTCCAAGCAGTGTGGTTATACAGGGAATCACCCTTCCTTTGTTTTAAGGAAAATCTTTGGTAAGGTGGAATAAAGGAGGCTTTGTGAAACAGGATTTAAGGGAAGCCTTGCCAAAGGTTAGAAATCCCCCTTCCTTTACTTTAAGGAAGGAAAAAACAAAGGAGGCTTCGTGAAACCGGCCCCAGGGGCCGGTTTCACAAAACCTCCTTAAGATAAAGGTCACCTTAAATTCAAGGATTTCCTTGAATTTCTCCCTCCTTTAAAAATTCTCAGTTTCACAAAGCTTCCTTCATTAAAGGAGACCTTGAAAACTCCCTTAAATTTAAAGGAAGCTAAGGACCTACCTTAAATTTAAGGAAGTGTCCTTCAAGGAATGTTTATTAACTTTGATGAACATTTTAAGGTGAATCCGCCTAAATATATAGAACTTGAAACATTATTGTCAAACCTACATCCACAAACAATGTTTTGCTTTTGAAGTGAGAAACATATTCATGGAGTTTCCTTGAACATAATGGGCCCCTCCCTTACTTTGGGTCATGTGACCTAATGTATTAATTTGCAAAATATACTCACATACAATCGGCATTTTACAAACTTTATTAAAATATAGTAAAATATAGATTTACTGACTTTATTGATCTTTAACAGTGTTACAGCAAGGGCATTGCCTCCATAAGGTAATTTAGGTACAAAATAAGTACACAAGTACACATGCACTAACAGTGAAAGAAAAACATTGGTGTGGTTAGACTTGCTCCAAGTCTTTGTATTTCTTATTTTACCAAATCTGACATACATGGAATCATTATGACCCCATCATGATGGGTGGGGAAATTACTGAGGGATGAAATACAGCCCCACATTCTGGCCAAAAAGTCATTCAGTCCTCGTAAAATACCCAAGACAAGAGGACTTGAGGAAAGTCTATGGTGTGGTTATAGGTTTTAAAAACAACTCCCGAAAGAAATAAAAATGAAAATAATGTATCTGAAAATTAAAATGTTCCTAATGTACCAAGTTTAAAATAGTTAAAATGCTAAAATGCAATTTACTCTCTTAATATTTAAAAGAAATTGTGTGAAGGTTATATAAGTAATGGAGGGGAAATTCCAAGCAGTGTGGTTATACAGGGAATCTCCCTTCCTTTGTTTCAAGGAAAATCTTTGGTAAGGTGGAGTAAAGGAGGCCTTGTGAAACAGGATTTAAGGGAAGCCTTGCCAAAGGTTAAAAATCCCCCTTCCTTTACTTAAGCAAAGGAAGAAACAAAGGAAGCTTCGTGAAACCTGCCCCTGGCAACACATTAATACCAGTCTGGCAAAAGAAACTGAGTATCATTATTTGAGAAAAAAGTTATCAAGACAAGTGTCACACTGTCTACACATCTTTATTTTCTTTACATTTTTCTTGTTTTTGTAATACATAATGAGTTTTAAATTACTTCAAAAGATTCTGGTAAAAATCATTTTCCACATTCTATTTCTCTATGTTTCTCAAATTACAATGTATCTTGGGCGGCAGTGTAAAGTTACTTGAAATGTTTTAGAATAGTTGGAATATAAGCTTAAATTTGTCCTGCCTATGGTCCCATGTACTCGATCTGACATTTGTGCCAGGGATATTTAATGCTCGATGATTGGGGATGGTTATTGTAATCAGGTTGTGTCTGTCTTTCTGTCTGTGCACCATTTTACCCTTATAACTCAAAAAACTATAACATCAACCAAGCTCAAATTTGGTGGGCGGGTATTTCACAGAGTACAGACGGATTCTTTTTATGTAATTTAGTTTGAAAATTGAAGTCAGGAGAGAGTTTTTGTAATTTTTAATTTGGCATATACAATGAAATCTGCTTCAATTTGTCGCATACATAAAAAATAATGTCATGATAGGATTTCTGACTCATGAATATTTGTCCAATCAGAATTGAACTCTCCTGTGATGGAGGCAGTGTATTTTACCTCACTCCATTCACTATTTCTTTACGAAGATATTTGTCAAAGGGATGTGTAATATCATTAGTGTTGTTTTCAATTATATTTCTGAAACTATGTAGATCTAACCTACAAATATAGCAATACTGTTCAGAAGAGATCACAAATGAAAATGGCTTTCACAATTTCAATCATAGACCGGAATGCTTTGCAACACTTATGAGTCAGGTCAGATCCAGTCGAGCATTCTGCTCTCTCCGAGTGCATCTTGTTCGTTTTGTTTCAAAATGAAATGTTTGTAAATGAGACTTTCATTTAATTTCATTTGATAAATACAACTGTATGAAGTTATGTGATATTATGAAACTGTTCACAGCTGGTTGCTATTAATAGACTATTCTCTGATTTAATTCACACCAAAATTACACATAAACTTTGCCACATATGCAACCATAATTCAGTGCTTGTCTGGTGAAATTCCAACACAAGAAAAGTATCACTACTTAAAAACTTGGACAAGCAAGAGCAGCCGGAGAGCGCCGACCTCCAACACAGGAGCTCAATTCCTGGACAAACCTACCATTACCACTGATATTGCTTCCCCCCCCCCCCATTTCACATTTTTGCCAATAGTGATCCGGATCACTCCCAATTTATTTTTTATGAATACAGACAGTGATCCAGATCACTCCGAAAATCTAATCACTTGTTCCTTGTCCCATTTAGGACATATCCTGAAAATTTCATCAAAATTCATCCATAACTTTTTTTAGTTATCTGTCTTTAAAAAAACATTTCATGGATCAGAAGATCCAGATGATCCGGATTTCTCCCAAAATTGAATAATTTCTTCCTTTAACCTTTTCAGACATATCATGAAAATTTCATCAAGATCCAGCCATAAGATTTTGAGTTATCTTGTTCACAAAGAAACAAACTCACAAACCCACAAAAAACCCAGGCGAAACCTCAGTGGTGGAGGTAAAAAGGTGTGTACGAGGGAGCAATGGAGAATTGGATCACCTTTGAGGACTAAAAACCTACGTGCAGCCCCACTGTTTGTAAAAATAAGATCTGGGCCCGTATTCACTAACATTCTTATACTTAGAATAAGAATTTTTTCTTAGAATTTTTCTTAGAAAATTCTAAGAATAAGTATTTTTGGTATTCACTAAATTCTTATTCTTAGAATTTTTTCTTATTCTTAGAATTTTTTCTAAGAATAATGTTCAAATCTAAGAATGATCAAGACCTTACTTAAGTTAAGAAAAAGGTGACATATTTTATATTTTTTATGCATTTTGCATGCAAATAATTTTTTCTATGACCAGACAAATCCAGTGTTTGTTTTTTTCTGATCAGCATGATTTTTTTTACAAGAGCTTTATATTTACAAATAAAGACTGAAGTGAATGAATTATGCTATCTTGTTAACTGGTTTTAAATATGGCCACCATGTATATTTTCCCCACTTCAAAATTTCAAATGGTTAGAATTAAGTTAAAAATACTTACACACCCCTCTATATTAGTTTTTTGTATGTTTTTAAGAGGTTAGAAGCTTCTCAACTGCAAAACTTATCCCTTTCTGATCCAAGTGTCAACAGTAAGTGGACAAGTTTTACAGTATACATCAACATATTCTGAGAAATATATATCCACAAGATTAGAGTATACATCAACAGCATTTAGCAGTACATATCCAATTGAATATATATATTTACATGGCCTTTATGTACATATCCCACTGTGAAAGTTTTAGTTTCCCTTTTCAAATTATTTTATCCATTTGGTGCAACTATTTTATTACATAATAACCCAAAATAAATATGAATAAGATTTACAATTATATATCCCACCAAAAATAGCAAGTGCACTACATACTATACCAAACTGATGTAAAATAATTAATATTAAATACTTGAAGTTGTTTTTTCCCCAGAAATATGCTTTATTTACTGACCTTGACATAACCTGCTTATGAACACCTATTTATGAAAATTCTTAACTGAGAAAAAATGTTGTGTTTAAGACTGGCCTAAACCTAAGAAAAGGCTAAGATTAAGACCTTTTGTGAATCTGGCACCTAATTCTGACTTCATTTCAAACAATAAAGGTGTAAATATATCACATGACTGATCATGTGACATCAAAAACTATATGCATGCACATGTTTTTGTTTACTATTCTTAACTAAGAAAATTCTTATTCTTAGAAATAATTCTTAACTAAGAATTGCTTTGTGAATACAATTTTTTTCTAAGAATAAGAAAATTCTTAGATGAGAAAATTTTCTAATTCTAAGAAAAATTCTTATTCTAAGAATAAGAATGTTAGTGAATACGGGCCCTGAATATCAATTTAGAGTTTTTGAGCAGATATAAATTCAAAATCCCTAAAAAATTCCAGAGTCTTGATCTGTATGTGGAACTAGATAATCTTTTAGGAGGATGGAGCTACCTTGATTGTATAAGTGAGCAGTGCAATACTAAAATCATTAGAAATAAAAGTATTCATATAAATATGGGCCAGCCGGTTGTAGTGCAGCATGGATATATGTACAATTTTGAAAAAAAAAAACATCATTTGTCTTCTTCTTACTGTGTTTTGTTCACCACTATTTGTTTTCTTTTTAAATGACAATAATTATATTCTCCTTCCTTATTTTGCACACTACAGAGACACAGACAAGAAAAAAAAACAGTTCTCGTTGATAATATAGCCCCTGTTCCACTGTCAAGGAACGTCCGGGAGCGGCCTTGGATCTAGTATAAATGGAGACCAACCACTGTGTTCTGATGAACATCTGCTGAGGCCTAGTAATGAGTTAAGAGGGAAGGGAATTGGCCCCTTGTGTGCTGGGTGCATGTCGGATGGTTCGCCTTCAGTGGGCACATCTAATCACTTGGATCCTTATAAAAGGACTGTTTTTCGGGCTGAATGCAGATATGTGCCATTTTTATAGACAACACAGCACATATCGGTAAAATGCTATCTACATATTGTCTAAATGTTATCATGGATGACTGAGGGTTAATACAAGTCACACAAGGTCAACACCGGGACACTAGCATTGGTCCTGGACTGCTGGAAACACCAAGTGATATTTTTGCAGAATCGAGATGAATTCTATACATGTTCAGTTCCATCCCAGATGGTTATTTATGTACCAGGGTGCCTGGAAAATACCCAAGATGATGCTAAATAGCCCAATGAAACATTCAGGAATGACACTGAAGAACCAAAATTTGGCCTGATCCCATTCCATATTGACAGTGGAACAGCCAAATAATCAAGATAAATTTGTTAAGGCTCTTCTTTGGATTAAATATTTAATGGTATAAGGGATATGTCAAAATATTTACAAGGGTAGGGGAGATGTGACAATATGACTATGTGGAGATGAGTAAAAGTCTATTGATCGGGTTCCCATTGGTTAAAACTATTGAATTTCGATCAGTACCAAGGTAATTCCAGGATATGAACAACCATTCATTATGTCATAAAATAAAAAAACAGGGATAAAGGTGATACAGATTAGTCCTGCTACTGTTAAGCCAGTGCCCAATTAAGTTAGTATTGACAAATGCCAAAGTTGTGGTTTTACGTTTCTTTGAACAGACAGGGCCATATCAGGACAGGTTCGCAGCATTGCCACTGGTGGGACTCGAACCACACAGAGGTGACAGGCTGTGATTAGATGCCAAACTTGGTAACCACTAGGCCACTAAGGACCTAGTTTAAGTTAGCATTGAGTTAAACTATGTGTTTTTTATATATTGTTCAAGTCAATCACACATTGATAGCTAAGTCATCAACTTGTACAAACTTAAGCTCAACAATAGATATGATGTTGCAGTTGCAGTTGCATGTTGTATACTTTTGGGGGCAGTAGCTCACTGTTTATTAGTAGTCTATAGTTGCTATTTATGCTACTCGTCTAACTACAGTTTCCACAACTTCATGTGCTGCCATTTTCAGGATGATTCCCCCCTCCCTGTTTTGTGGCTACTTCTAGTTAACTTCTTTTTAGAAGAATTAAGTCACGAAATTAAAACTGACAACTGTGAAAATAATCAGAGATGCCATACCTCTGTGGCCAATCACCTCCACTATTTCTTTATGAGTGTAAAGTTTAAAAATCCTTTAAAATGTTGGATCAAGAATTGGCGGTGAATCAATTATAAACTTGAAATAATTTGATATTAGACCAAGACCCACCTACTGTGAAAATTGGATGTAAATCCATGCAGTAGTATTCCTTTGATGACCGTGGGGACATTGTTTTCATCTATGGCTTTCAAATGGATTGATGGATGGTGTTCAGGTGGTTCCGCCGGAAAAATGTTGTCCAGGCTGTATCTCAGAAATTATAAGGTGGTGATACTTGGTAGGAACACTGGTTGAGCTTGTATATGTGCAACGTCAAAAGTTGATCTTTGACTTTGCTGTAGTGACTTTGATCTTTAAGATATTGTCCGGGCTATATCTCAGAAGCTGTATGGTGTAGAAAGTTGAAATTGGGAGTGTAGGTATGCAATGTTATGATGTGACCTAGGTAAAACCATTGACCTTGGCTCTGCTAGAATGTTTCTGGTACCATTTTGAGACATATTTCTGCAATCACAAAAATATATGGATTGCTGCAACTGATAATTATATGTACATTTACCTTATTGTTCTATCTTCAATGTTCCCCTATGGGTTCGTGGAAGTAGATTAGGCCAAACGTATCCTCCTCTTTGTCATAAGACACTGTCTGTTGTGGGTTGTGATCCATATCGGTGGATGACAGGGTCTTGACTGTGGAGCTAATACTTTGTTGAGGTATCACTGAGGCAATAATCAGCCTTAGCCTCAAATCCACCTTGTCAGAAGGTTAAGATGGCCTGGCGTAATCAATTGGCCGGTAGGTTCAAGCCCAAAGTAGTGATGGTTTGTTGATATCAAGAGTTTATTCAATCGTGCTTGTGAGTTGTACTTTGCTGGCTTTGGTTTCTGATTTGGTCTGCAGTATCTCGAAGGCAGCCGCTTAATGGGTTAGTCAAGGTTCATTTTTATGTGTTCCTTCAGTGTCTATAATTAATGTATCTCTGGTATCAGTGTGCAGGACTCAACTCAACACTGTTATGATAACCCCTTTGTTGTACTTGAAGGGTATGTTGAGAGCATTGGCAATGGATAATTACTACTACAACATTCAAATGACTTATGGAAAAAGATCTAGACCTAATATGACTATGTGCTTGGATTCTCCTCAGATTTGTTCATGGCCACATTTCTTGTTGATAAAAGCAGACCATGAGAGGCCCTTGTCTAAACTGTCACCATTTGCTGTAAACTAGGCCATCTTTTCAGTTTTAGGGTCTGATCCCTTCAATATAAAGAAAGTAAGGATTAGAGACATTTTAGTTAAGTTGACAAACAAAAATCGTAGTAGCTAACTAATGAAAATCACCAAATTGAGCTTGACTATGAACAATGTTATCACCATCATTGAATCTCCACATTACAATTTGAACACAAAAAGGGGTCATTAGATGCCCGGATATAAAAGACTGTACTGATGAGGAAATGTTAGAAGGCCTGAAAGCTGAAGGTGTCATGAAACTGGACAGGATTTTAGTATTTAGAGATGGACAGAGGAAACCAACAGGGACTTTTATATAGAAATTTCAAAGCCAGACCTTACCAAAATACATCAGGCTGGGTTACTACTTTATCACAATTTATCCCTAATCATGTGAGTGATGAGTGAGAAACAAGTGGATATATTTAATTCTGTGAGAACAACCTATGCCTAAGCAGCTGCAGCAACTAAACCAACAGAGAAAACAGTAATGGTAGAAACACAAACAGAAATGACTTAGCCAGATGGTTCCAAACAAACCAAAAATATGCAGTTAAAAACAGACAACTGAAGTGCATTAATCTAGTTCATTTGGTCAGACAAGTACATCACATAATCATAACCCTGTTAAATTAACAATAAGCCAAAACAAAGTAATTTTAAGCAAGCAACATAATAGATCTAATGACCCTATTATACAGTACAACAGGATAACAAAGTGATGCTTTGTGTGATAGTAACTTTGGAACTTTGGAACTGTTGAGGCTTTAGGTCAAACTTTGAATAAATTACAAATTTATTTTGCAATTTTAAACCCTACATTTTAGCACTGCAGAAAACCCATTTTAAAGATACAGATAATGTAAATATAATATTAGAGGATTTCATTATTATTTTAAAAAATGCACGTTAGAAGTAGATGCAAAAGCCACTGTTGTCTGCTCCATGTTTTGCTAAGAAAAGTATACCCCATGAGGCGCTTGTGTTAGATACAGAACTGCAGGCAGTTGCTGTGAAAGTATCACTTCATAAAAGTATAAATATGTGTAATCTTCCACCATGCTCTAATGTTGCGCAGCTAGTTGATCGTCTAGTAAATCAATTACCTGTATTTATAATTTTTTGGAGATTTTAATGCACATAGTGAATTATGTCTTTCTCTTATGTATGTCTTTTGTTAAAATTGTTCGGTTAATGCATTTTTTCTTATCTTAATTTGAGTATCTAGTCATATGTTTTATTTGTATATTTAGTCATGTTGTATGTATTGCTGTATGTATCATAACCTTATTGGTGCAGACAAACACTAAGGTGTTCTTGCACCTTAATTTTTAACTAACTTAGCTTTATCTATCTCCAATGATAGATATTCTTCATATGATAAATTGTACAATTTCATAACTTTTAATTTAGTTAATCATGTTGTGAATTTGCTATTGAATTGTCTTGTTTGATACTTTGTCTTTGCATACATTTTCTCTCTCATCTCTCTCATAAGTGTTACTGCTCCTCTGCCTTTTTCATAACTTGCACGGTAATTTCTGCATTGTAATGGAGTCCAATGCTATTTCCCTGGGCTGCAGGGTGCTATTTTTTCAATCTTGCCAACAAACATAATCTAATGGTTACATGCCTCCCTGGCAGAAATAATACCTTCTGATATATTCATTATAAAAATTTTGCTTTAAAATTAAGTCAAATAACCTTGTATTTCCAAAACAATGTGGAATACCAAAAATATATTATCTTGTGCCATATTCAATAAACCTCCTTTTTGTAAGCTCTCTTTATTAGTTTTATATAATATGCCTTTCACTAAACCTCCTTTAGAGTTTCCTTACCAAAGGAAATCTTAAATAAAGGATCTGCTGTAAGGGAGGGTAATCAATTCTGTAATGTGTTGGTAAGGCCAACTTAACGTCACCGTTCACTGAGGCCCTGTTACATCTTCCTTACTCAAGGAATGTCATGTGTGATATTTTGTATTTTTAAGGAATGAAAACTTAACACTAGATTTTTGTGTTTCAAAACTTTTTTTATTCTGTTATTGGGAAAATATATCATAATATATATTTATTTTTCATTTCAAAGGTAGGTACACACTAACCTAGACAGTAGAGGGGGAAATAAAGATATTCCTAACCAAGGGAATGTTAGTGATTAACAAATATTTCCTTAAAGTTAAGTAGTCCTCTAAAGTTAAAGTTCTTAAGATTTAAGGAAAGAAACTAAGGCTCCTTAGTAAGTTAAGAGTAAGTTGTTGAATACCAAAAAAGGAAGGGGGAATAAAGAAAGAAAATTCTTAATTTTTAAGGATTCCTTGGGAGAATGAGGTTTAAGCAAGAGACCTTGGTCGATAATAAATATATATTTCCACACATGTCCCACAGAGTTAGAATTTCCTTATCTGTGAATCTCTTGGTGGTGAATCTCCTTCAATTTATTCTATTATAACATTACATTTTACAACATTTATAAATGCTGAAGAGCATGAACTACACGAGTGCATTTTAGTATTAACATTTGAAAGTAGGACATTGTGTTTCTTCAAAAGCCTTTTTGAAAAAGACTAAACAGCAGCAACAATAATAACTTATTACAAAAATCAGATTCTACAATAGGACTCACAATACTGGAACCTTGATTTAAACAGTATGATAAGATATAACTTTTAGGTAGCTGACTTTTGCATTGTAGGACACTTTTCATAAAAGTTGAGGATTGAACTGGACTGTATTTATTGCTCGGTTTAGTAAATAAGCACAAAAAATATAACCATTAAATTCCACATGGTAACAATAAACTTTGATTTGTTTCATGTGTGTTGATTGTCTCCACCAAAAAATGTTATGCTTGAGGGTGTGTTGGTTTGTCTGTCTGTCTTAGTGATTACTCCAGAACTAGTGAACACATGATACAACCATTAATGTATCAATAACCAATAATGTATCAGCTAACCAATAACGTAGCAAAAAATGTGTATCTGAGAGTACGGAAAAGTAGCGCAGAATTTCAGTCACAAGATTGAACAGTATTTGCAGGTGAAAATAAAGTAGTGGCTAGGGCAAGATATATTATGGTGTGTACTGGTTTTTGGACTGGTGAATTTGGGTGAATTTTTAAACTAGGTGAAATGTTTTCAATTTAAAAATTGGGTGAACTGTTATTTGGCCTAGGGGCAAGGACGTTGATGAGTTTTAAAACTGGGTGAACTGGGGGAAAATATTTAGGTGACCTGTCAATCAAGTCTGTATAAAATAGTAAAATAGTTAACCCTGCCAGCTGGTTTGGAGTTAGTCAAAAATCAAGTTTAAATTCTGGTGAATTCACCAGAGTTTTCAGATTGTGAAATTGCACTGGGGGTGCTGGCAGGTTTTTGTTGAGTACTGAGCTTTACTTTGTTATAATATACACGTAGTGGCCAGTTACTCAAGTTAAAGCTGGCATACTGTGGCAATCGATAATGCAGGTCAAGTTTATGTTGGGGATTGCGGTTGGGAAATGGCCAACAATGGCGGGGGCAACTGCTGCAGCTATGTACATGTAGGTTAAGGTAGTCTAGAAAAAATGAGAACTTCAATGTTCAAAAATGGTGAAAGAAGTAGTAATATTACAGAAATAACGAGGGGTGGCCACAAGAAATCAAGAAGTGTATATAGTAAAACATTTTGTGTTGAAGGGGCCACTGAGGCCTCCATGAGGGGTAGGGCCGATTCAGGACAAGGTACAGGGAAAGGTTCTGCCCCCATGGAGAGTCTAGCATGTGGTCCCAAAATTATGTTTTAGATGTTAATTGTACAGTGTTAGACATGGTCCAGGATACTGATCTTGAGAATTGGTTGGCCACCCTTACGTTTGAAAAAAATTACTGCAAAAACATACAGTATAATTGAAAGTAAAACGGTTGACAGGGCTATGTACGACATTTACAGTTTAAAAAGCACATCCAGTGTAGTTCACAATCTATCACAGTCACGCCTTCTGATACTTAAGAATAACAGCGTGCAATTATATACACCAGGAGTAGTTAAGTATTTTCCTGGTTATTTTAACAATTATAATAATTATGAGCTTAGTAGCAGGGATACTGTCCAACAAGAATTGTCATTTATCCTTAAACCAGTACACAATTTTTCGTTTCAACAAGAATTTGGGGTCATGGTATATGATCAACCTTTCATAGAAATTAATTCAGGGCCAAAACAGTTAATGGCAGCAGACATGTATACTTGGATGTTGGAAGCCCATAAGGTGGTTAAAAATCAGAGGTTCCAAATTATGTGGATAGTACATTGCTTATACCTTCTGGGTTAAATATATATAATTGGAGGCGTTATCTGAAAGAGTATAAATATAAAATTTTGTGTGAATACCTGGCTTTTGGGTTTCCACTAAATATTGATCAGAATAAATTTACATTTACTGCAGATATAAATAACCACAGCTCAGCACGTCGAAGCCCAGAAGGGGTTGATAAGTACTTTGCAGTAGAAATTACATATAAGGCTATGGTGGGTCCTTTATGTAGTTCACCGTTCGAACGTACTCATTACTCTCCCCTTATAACCAGGAACAAGCCAGATGGAGGCGTTAGGGTAATAGTAGATTTGTCTTGGCCCATTAATAATAGTGTAAATTCAGCCATCCCAGATGATAAGCTTGATATATTGTGTGCAAAATTAAAGTACCCAACTATAGATAATTTAGTAGAAAAATATCAATATTGGGCCCTTCTGCTCTGTTATACAAGGTGGATCTACAAAGAGCATACCGTAACTTAAGGGTGGAGCCACGTGATTACCGTTTGTTGGGGTTGAAGTTGCGTGACGCAACATATTATGACGTAGCAATTCCGTTTGGACTAAAACAAGGGGCGTTGGGGTGCCAGTTTTCTACGGACGCAATTACATATCTCATGGCGCCACAATGCCACTGGGTCATGTCGTACCTGGATGATGTCATAGGGGCGTCATCTCCTGGCAGGTTTTTAAGTTTTATGGAACAATTTAATGGTTCAGTCGAAATGCATTTAAGGGATACTTATACATATGAAATTTATGTGGATGCATCTCTTCAAGGGTTAGGAGCAAAATTAGAGAATATGGTGTGTGCAATTCCAATATTATACACATTGAAAAATGTATGTACTATTGTCCATTTTGAAGCTTTAAATATATTGGTGGGGTTAAACTGTTGGGCAAAGTATTTGGCTAATTGAAAAGTAGTTGTTTGGTGTGATAATAATGCAGTGGTCAATATATTTACTAATTTTAAAATTAGAGATTCTATATTAATGGCCTGTGCATGTAACGTATGGTTATTATCAGCAGTTTATGATATAGAGCTTAAAGTTAAACATGTAAAAGGTGTATGCAATGTTTATGCAGATATTTTGTCAAGATGGTGCCATTATAGTAATCAAAATACATTGCCAGTCAAAATCTTCAAAACTTGTAAATGGCTGCAGCCTGACCTTAATAGTATGGTTCCCGACTTTAACGTATAGGGCACGTGGTGCCCCTTTTATAAGCATCAGTACTGTCTTGCCTCTCTCTTTCAGATGCGGATGAAGGACTATTGAGAAAGTTGGCTTCCAGTGCGGCTTCCAGGATTTCAGGAGCATTGCTTCCAAGGACTGCAGCTGCCTATGAAAGAACTTTTAAAATGTTCCTGGCTTTTGTAATTTTTTGTAATTCAAGACTGTACAACAGATACTACAATAGTGTTATACTTAGAGTTTTTGATTCAAAATGGCCTGTCAGCCGTGTCTTTGCACAATGCATTGTCAGTACTGCAACATTGTTTTGCATTGTATTCATGGAATGTGGCTAACCTGGAAAGTAGTGTTAATGTGTAAATCAGCAAAAAATAATCTGCCATTAAAGCCTAAAGTAAAATGTATTTTTACAGTGGATATGTTGGAAATATTGGTTCACTTGACCTCTGACCTCCCAAATGCTCAAACATTTAAAGCTTTATTCTTGTTTGCATTCTATGGATTTTTTAGGTTGGCTTCGTTGGTTCCCCCTTCACTGTTGACTTTTGACCCAACATGTTATCCCTTGGTTAAGGATATCATTTGGGCCCCCCGGGTATGCAATACATCCAAAAAACAGCAAAAAATATGCAGTCTGCATCTGAGTATAGATTGGTTCAGTTGCCACGTTTGCCAAATGCACAGCTATGTCCAGTAGTGGCAGTTCAAACCATGATTAGACGAATGGGCTTTGTCACAATCTGACCCCCTTTTTATGATAAAATTTTCAACAGGTAGGCAGCACTTGGCAGCTCATGTGGCTAGGAAAGTTTTGAAAAGTTTAGTGATAAAAATGGATTTGAACCCGCGAGAATTTGGGTTTCATACCTTCAGACGTAGTGGGACGTCTTGGGCGTTTTCAAAAGGGGTGCCTCTTGAAAAAATTAAAATCCATGGACACTGGCATAGCGAGGCGGTGTGGTCGTATCTTCCTACCACATTCTGTACTTCATCTGCTGTGACCTCAGCTTTTCAGAAATTTCTTTCCTAACTCTACTCCTACACTGCTCTTTGGGTTGGGCTTTCTATTTTATGGTATTTTATAAATGTTAACTTTTATACTTTAGTCAAGAAGATTATCCTTGACTGATCATGTTTTAGTCTTTTAGTCCTACTGATCAACAGTAAAATAAAATATTTGCTTAGAATCTCATGGGCTTGTAAATAATAGTCCTTTCATAATATAGCCTCTACTCTAATATAGTTCTACAATAATATGGCTATGGGACTTCAGTGTTGTAAAGATTGATGTTAGATATAATAAAATTAGTGTTAACAATGCTAAACAATGTACTGATAAGATTAATAAAACAACCCAAAAAGTATGTGCTTATAGATTTGCTTTTCTTTTATACAATATTTTCATAGTCGCCTTGACTTTATAATATAGACTCTACTTGGTCAGAACTAGTGGCTTTAACTTGGGACTGACCAATAATGTATCAAAATTAATCATTAATGTATCAATTCTCTAACCAATAACGTAAAAATCACTTGCTCTGATAACATATCAACAGGTAAGCAGTAATAATGTATCAACCATTAATGTATTAGACAACATTTGAGTTGATGCTAAACACTCATTTCCCACAGATGAAGAGCATTTATGTTTTATCCTCTGTGATTTACAATCTTGTTCCAATTGTTTTAGTTTTATTTTAAAACTCGGGCAGGGATTATATGCTCAGATATAGAAGGATGAGACTATTAAGCTAAACATAGGCTTCAAATGCCAAATTTAGGGTCTTACTTCCCGTTTCCTGTTTCCCATATTCACTTATGGGATTTAAATGGACACAGAGATGACAGTCTTTAATTAGATGACAAACTTGCAAACTACTTGCACCCTAAGGACCCTACATGCCCTTCAAATATGAAGGAACTATTAACAATTTCTAATCTCTGCATACTGAAAGGTGAAGGTAACAAATGAAAAGTCATTAAGATTACAGCTACCCAATAAAATGTTCCAAAATTGTAAGAGTACCACTCTAGGAATATTCATGTTCAATATTTTATTGAACCGGATGAGGATTTAATAGGGAACCTGTGTCACTGGGGATGTTGTTCAATGGAAATCATTGGTCCTTAGTTTGAAGCTGTTTTACAATGTTTGTACCTTAGAATCTCTTTGGTACTATACTAATACACGGATCAGATTAGAGGGAAAGGGATTTGGCTGTTTGTCTTGTGCATTAACAGAGAGATTAAAATATGAGCATACTGGTACCCATAGAAACACCCAAGTATCTAACCAGCAGTCATTGTTGCTTTGAAATAGATTATGGATGCGCTGAACTACTGCACATCAAAGGAAACATTGCAAAGATTGTCTAGGTTGATCATTTCGTACAAGGTGTTAAATTATTGAATTAATAAATTGGTTTTAATTTAGAGGGTTTTGCAATAGATAATTGCCTCGTAACGCTTTTTGGCCATTATCTATATATGAAATAGCCTCACATTTGAAAATAATGGACTGTTGACCCTTTAGAACCCCATAAACAATCCATTATTTTCAAATATTGGATACTTACTTGGTTATTAACCTATACTTATAATAGTTATTTATAACCCAATATTCAGGTCAGAAAAAAAATGCTAACTGATTACAAGTCTACAAGAGGAGACTATGAAAGCTATTAAAGTGACTAAAATCAGGAAAAGCAGCAGGACTAGACAGTATCCCAGCAAATGCATTAAAGCTAGGCACTGGAACAATGGGAGAAATTATTCCCCATTGTTCTAAAAGACATGGGCCCAAATCAAAGTTGGGGTATTACATCCCATTCAACAGCCAGGGTTTTATTGGGACAGGTCCTCAGCTGTGTCACTTGTGGGAGTCAAAACCAATTAGACACGAAACCTCAGAAGATCCGGGAAACGCGTAAGTTCAGCATGATATAGAAGGGGGCAACTTCACAAGATTGCCAAAATTGGGAGATCTTAGTGATGGTCTCCTCAAGATAAATTTTAAATCAGTATTGCTTAATTGGTGCCACTACAGACATTTTGAGGTGTAAAGCCTTTGCCCTTCCAAAATCAACCATTAATTTTCCTGGCCAAGCCATCAGGTCAAACTCCTAAGTTCAAAGAAATATAGACCAGCGAAATGACATTTGACAATGGTGTTCAAGAAGGAAAGGACCTCACATGTCGATTACTTCAATAATATGTCCAATAAAAAATTTTTTTTGGTGGCTAAAATCATGGAGTAGACTAAGAGTTACATTTTTGCATGTAAAAATTCTTATTTTGATGTATTTTCATAGCTGAGCTTGATACAAATTAGTATTTTTTGTCATGGGCCTAAGGCAAGAAGCGAAACCATGAGCATATCATTCATATTCATACCAGTTTAAATTTAAATATACACCAGCGCTTGTTTTTGCTATATGTTTCTTATACAAAAGCTTTTAATCCATCCCAATGCTACAAATGCCAGCATATTTTATAAAAAAAATACTCCAATGTACATTTGAACCCATAAAGGGGAAAAAGGTAAGGTAATACACATTGCAGAGTAAAAAAAGTTAACAGCTATTCTCAAGTGTAATTTAATTAAAATCTGAATCAGTTTTCTTTTGTTTAATCAAAGTTATTAGTAAAACATCAAAGGTAATCTACTAATGTGTCACATTCTGTTTAATGTTTCACTTAATTTTTGTCCACAAAAAGACGGGTACACAGTACACTAAGCTATTGTCTTTCAAACAAACCTAGAACATTGTTTTATTGAAACTTTATCATACAGACATCTTTAATGTGTTAGTAATATATATGATTATATGGCAATTGCCTATTAGGAGAAATATGGCATCCATACAATGGAGAATTGTATTAATAATAGAATTAAATATCAAATAATTAATTCAGTAAGGAAAAAATAGCTAACTGTATTTGTGTTTTAAGGATCGCACTAGTAAGAATGTTACTAGTAAAACCCTGTATCACATTTTTCATTTCGACAGTGTGCAAATGCTTTAGTTACTGGGTGGCTTGACTATTGATGTGGAGGAGTGGGGCTGGTCTACCCCCGTCAGGCAGGGTAATGTCAGGTATATCACCAGGGGCGGATCCAGCTTTTAAGTAAGGTGGGGGTTCACATCAGACATACCATAACTAGGGGGTAGGGAGGGGGCATGCCCCCTGGGAAAAAAATAATCTTTGGTAAAAATATAGTGCATTTCCTGTAAATTTTAACACCACTCAGAAGAAATAATTTTATACTTTTGGTTGAACCCCTTTACATTATTTTTCAAGGCGGGTTCGAACCCCCTGAACCCCCCACTGGATCCGCTAGTGATCACAATTCAGCCAATCCGTAGCCCTCATTAATTTTACACGTGTTTTAACAATGATTGATGATATTATAGGCTCATTATAGCATTACATGTCTGTGCATAAATTATTTAAACCGTAAATGATGAGGACGAAATGCATATTAATCATGTAACTTTCTCTTTGGAGTTTATTGGTACTGAATTCAAGAAAATGTCATGCATTTAAAACAGTCTGGCAATAGAGAGGTTTAGTGATTCGTTTGATAGCCACCTAACGTAAAATAATTTCCGTAAGAGGTACATTGTGTTTAAAGAGGATGCGTTTTCATTTAAGAGTTTAGCAATATGTCCATAGAAAGGAATGCAGGCCCACGTTGTTTCTTTGGTGAACAACAAAAGAAGCATACTTTGTAAATATACATCTGGTATTTATATGGCAAAATATAGTGAACTAACACTTAACCTAAATGTAGTGTACATATTTATCTGTATATGTGGCTGTGATATATTTATTTGTAACTTGTAGTTTTTAAATAAAATAGATAGGGGTGGGTGAACGTAAGGAAGTCACTCTTATGTGTAAAATGTAACGTAATTAACCCCTAAAACACTAATTATTACCTGATGCACATCTACTGCTGACGTAAATAAGTTTGCGTTTATGTTTTAATAGCCAAAAACGTAACACTAAACTTATCTAATGATAGTAACAAATAGCTTTAAGTAACTCTTTCATTAAATTTAAAACAGTCAGAAAAAATCTTATCATATACAGATCATTGTTGAAAACGGCCATTTTGGATTATGTATTTATTGAGTCAGGCTTGTGCCAAAGTTTTTTTATCTTTGCCTAATATGAGTCAGAGAAAGATTGGAAATCCATTTATTCGGCTTCCAACTGTTTTCCACCTTTTTATCTTATCTCCTTTGTTTTACAAATGGCTCAAGGAATGTGTCTATTCCCAACAAACTGTTGTTACAACAGGTATTAATTAAGTGACACAAACTATAACAAGATGCACTCGGAAAAAGTAAAACCTTCAACTTGATATGACCATACTCGTGAATGTTATTAAGTATTATATTATCACTCATCTATTGTCATTTAAATTTCAAGTGCAGGAAGACAGCGGCCATCAATACTTTAAAACATTTTTATGAGGCTACACTTGTGTAGATGGCATATATATTTGCAAAACACTTACTTTAATGTGGGTGTTCCACTGGGGCCAACCTGTCGGTAACACGGCATTTTTCGAGGGTTGGGAGCAATTTTTACATAGTCAGTAAGGATCGGTTGTATTTTCCAAGCTTGTTGAAGTGGATAGGCAAAATATCTAACATGTTTGATACTTCCCTGACCCTCCCTGACTCTTCTTACAGACCATGGCTCCACCCACATGGTAACCGACTTGCCCTAGTCACTTCCATTCTTATCGTATCACTTTCAGAGTTGTCTGTATCATTTCCAGTCTTGTCCTTATAACTTGTAAGCTTGTCATATCATGAAGCTGGCTTGTCTTTTGCAATTTAGTACTGCTCATTTTCACTCCATTTCCATCATGATGTGAGGTGAAAATATGTTCAAAACTTATGTTATGAATGACACAATACAGTGAAAATGTTCATAACTTTGAAGTTAACAGAAAGTAAAGGTGCATATGTATGCTGTGAGTAATTAATACACGTGAAAGAGTGTTCTATTTGGTGACATAATACTCAAATTGTCTGTTTGTTAGTACAGCTTGTCGGGAACTGCTACGGCTTGTCTGTTATGGGTTTGGGTCTGATAGTTTCCAGACTAGTTCTGTACAAAAATTCCCGACCCCAAGGCAGGTCGGCCTCTAGTTCCAGACAAACCTGGATGTATCAAGTCCCGTCGGGGAGGTGAAACCAACCCAGATTTTTTCCCGCCCTTTATTATGGATTTTGTCCCCGACCCCCGACATTTGCAGCCTACCAGAGAGTCGTAGGGTCCGCTGTAGGGTCAGCTCCAGTAGAGCACCCGCATAATATGTGATTATTCTGTTTTGAAAGATATATGAAAAACACTGCTCTGTAGTGGAGCACCAGTGAATATAAAATTAATGGCGATTTCTCCACCATTCCTGCATGGGATTTTGAGCAAAACTAGCAGAAGCTCTGTAATAATACATTTCTAATGAAATAAATAAAACGTTTATAGGTTAGATAGTTTCCGAAATATTAATGATGAAAATTCAGCTCTTGTTGACACTATTAGGTGGTGTTAAAACAAAGATATGAATGGCGTAGCATAATTACATTACAGCAGACTGTTAACGTCACAAGAGCATTTGATTCTGATTGGACAAACAATTGTGAAAAAGAAATATGATATTTATTGACATACATGACGAAGTGAAGCACATTTCTCTGTATATGCCCAATTGAAAATAAGACTTTAAATTTTCACTCAAAATTCATCAAATTTGGAGAATGTGCGCCATGAAATATCTCCCCAACAAATTTGAACCCGATTGATATTGTACTTTTAGAATTACAAGTACACATGGACAAGAAAGCGTACAGGCAGAATGACATGACAGAACTGATTACAATATCCCTCTACAATCGTCAAGCATTATTTAAACAAATGGAACTTGGAACTAAGTATTTTCTTTTTCCCTCCAACCCATCTCAGACATTAGATAGCTCTGGGTTTTTAAAGAATATTTGTGATATTTTCAAAACGCTCCCTTTGTTTGCCTAACCATTGAGAGTTTAGCTTGTTTAATTAAGGCGTTAGTAATTTTTGCAAGGTTGGATAAGGCCAACATCACTTTTTCCCGAAAGTGGTGGTTTCTTATTCATGGCCCTGAGTTTTGTAAAATGAGGACTAACACTTTATTAATTGTATATCTCAAGCATCAAAATTTAAAAAAATAGGCAAAAGCTGGGCTAAAAGAAATCAATTACCCCTGCATTGGGTAACCAAACGCTTGCCATTTCCTGACTATTATTTTTGTTGCTAACAAATCTGAGAAGAAAAGGCGAGTCAGGAATCTGAACCAATGGTAACATATTACCATATAAATCTGATAGTGTTGAACTTATATTGAAAGTGTATTCTTGTGGTCAAAACTGACACTGTAGCCCAGTGGGTAACACACTTGCCTAGGAACACAGAGGACATGGGTTCACCCAGGTAGAGGTAGATACGTAGTGGCTTGGATGATCACTTAAAATGGCGGTCCTCTGTCATTGGGTCCTATCCCCAGTGGTAGGCTAAAGAACCTCAAGGACATTGATTAATTGTCATCCTTGAGCCAGGATTGGTCGGGATTGGCTTCATGGTGGTTCCAAACTTGCTCAATTTGAGGCGACATTCAGGCAATGTCACGTTATATTTTTTATGCATCAACAATAGATAAATATAATGTCCCATGCATTCAAACACTGACCTCGCACATCTATATTATGAACTTGTAAGTATGTAGTAGTCATAATAGGAAAACTTCACAAAAGACATATACAGATAAAATATATAATGAACTAAGATAACAATACTGTACAAGTGCGGTTATTATGTTGTTAATCTTCATAATTTCATCAGAATGAGAATGTTAAAAATACTGTAAAAAAGCATAGGCAACAGTGAATATAAAAACTTTAATCTTTAACTTGTAATATCTCAGTCATTTCTGCATGGATTCTTATGCAATAAACATGAGCAGAAACACTGTAAAACGACCTTTATAATGATGTATAATACATATTTGTAGGCAACGAGTTCCTGAAATATTAGTGAAAAACCGGAAGGTATTGACACTAATGATCCATGGTACGGAGGTGCCGTCGTATACAACTAAAATATATCCCTCTCTGTATATCCCTCTATACGGGTCAAATACGGCACACGGTGGATGATAAATTGGCATATCTATATTCTCATTTTTGTACATATGCAATAAATCTGGTACCCTTAACAGAATATTCATAGTATGAAAATGAGTGTGAGTGAGTGTTGAACTATTGACAGTAGTCCTCTGACGTCAACAAGTATTTGCTTAGAAATATTTTACTCTTATTTGGAAACTTTCAACTTACAATATCCCTTATTTCTTCATGGATTTTGTTTAAACAAAAAGCGAGAAAAACAGTGTAAAATATCTTTGTAATGATATGTTGAACATATTGGTATTTTAAACAGTTTAACTTATGTGATGCCACAAAATTATATATTTTTAGTGGTGTGAATTATATTTTTTATAAAATTGTAATTCGGTGAAGAGATCTATATATTTGTGGAAAATCATGGTTAATTTTTTGAAAAGTAAATAAAAACCACCTGACCTTTATATTCCAAAGTCTTGTAAATTACTTTTCAAAGGACAAAAATATGCTTTGATGTTTAAAATATTTAAAGGAAAAATTACATTGCTGGAGAAACTATATATTTACAAGTGATAAATAAGTCCACAAACAAACATGCAAAATGTTCCAATAATCAAATACCAGGCTATATTATAGCGACAATAACAAAATAATAATAATCACAATAACAATGCTAATGCTAATAATAATAATAATAAATTTTTGTAATGTTCCTCTAATAATAAAATTAGAGATTTTTAGTAGCACTTCATTAATACTAAACAGCCCAAGGGCCCTTGGGCCGTTTTGTGTTAGAAACCTTTCATACCCTACAAAGTCAAATTTTGTTGTACTTTAACTGTATGTTGATTAACACTTCAAATACAGCTCCTCTATTATTAGGTCAATTTTCCTGGAAACAGGCTGAAGAAAACCCAGAGATGAATGAATGGTCATCCCTGTGGCAGGTTAATTAGCTGGTGTTCTGCCAAAAGTCTGGTGAGGCTGTTTTTGTGCAAAGGAATACATTGACCATCACAAATCCAAGCTGATCTTCTTTAAACAAGATCCAGTTTTTCCGGACTACCAATGGAGGTTTTATCAGAGTCAGTTATACTACTACAATGATATGTTCTTTTAAAATAATAAATTTCATATTTTTTGTACATTTTGGGGATAAATGGACTCTAGATTATTATTATTCTGTATACAATTTTAATGCAAAATGTGGTTAACTTTTTGTCAAGTATATAACATGTTGTGGTTCTCTATAATGCGTTCATACTATTGTGCTCTGCCTTATTATTTTCTGCTCTCAACAAAGTGCAAAAATGGTTTGTTTTGTAACATCATTTGCCAAGTAAGTTTAAGTGATGGAAGAGCCTAAATATGGCTTGTGGCATTTGAGGGGAAAATTTCATTAATATTTGTATTAAAACCTGTACAACGGACAGGCTGGGAAGTGAAACAGACAAGCTGCAAATAATAACCGACAGGCCTGTTACACTAACAGACAAGCCGGGAACTGTAACCGACAGGCCCACAATATTTTATCCCTTTACGACCTGTTGGTTTCAAAATCTGTGGATAAAAAAGGCAGGTCGGCAGACACACTTCATTTAATTTGGGCTTGACTTGTTGAGACAACAGATGTGCAGCAAGTTTTCATTAAGTTTTCATTTGTTTGCAAATTAGCTTAAGTTTGACCTAGGCTGGACTGGTTGGGAGTGAAATATGTTCTATGAGGTTTCACTTTTGAGTTTTAAGTTTTGTTTTTTAACAAGCTGTACATATAATTGATCAGCACGCCAAGAAGCAGAAGAAGAATGATTGAAGTATCTACTGATACTCAACCACAGTTTGAGTTAGGAGATACAGCTGAGGATATAGAGAGAAAAAGAAGGGAGAAAGAGGAGGGAGAAGAGAGAGATGAAGGAGAGAGAATGGAGAGAGATGGAGGAGAGAGAGAGAAAGACTGGAAGCAGAGACGATAGAGGTGACAGGAGAAACAGAGGAGACACAGGATAGAGGAGAAAAGAGACCAAGGACTGACACAGATACAGATCCAGAATGCATGCAATCCAGACATAAGACAGGACAGATGAAATCGATCTTTCTGAGCGATTCAGATGAGGAAGCCATCATGGAGTTCGTGAAACAGCATGAGGAGCTATTTGACAGTCCTCCTAAGAGCTTAAAAGGACCGATTGTTTAATGGTGACGCCTTCTTCTCCCTCAGTCTTCTTAAATTAGGTCCTCCTGACCAGTCAGTACCCCAAGGTTGTTAAAATAGTCTTTGAGTAGATTTCTTTGAAGTTTTGCCTCCCTCGATGGATTTCTGACATTTTCATCTTGTCCCTGCTCCTCCTGGTCATTCTGTGGTGGTTGTATGTCATCTGCTAGATTTGGTGGTCTCTCTGCTCGCCCCCCCCCCCCCCCCCCCCACGATGGCTTCTCAACATATTATGTAAGACCACACATGTTAAAACAATGTCTCTAATCACCTTTGGCCTCTGCTCCATGGTCGTTAGCACTACCCTGAACCTGCTTGCCAAAATGCCAAAGGCATTTTGTACCACCCTGCGTCCCCTTGAAATTCTGTAGTTGGCTATTCTCTCCTCCCTGGTCAGTTGTCTTCTACTGTATGGCTTGATCATCCATGGTATGAGGGCAAAAGCATCGTCCTCCAACAGGAAGTAGTGTAGATCTGGCCCTCCTGGTCCCAGTGGTTTGGAGTTGAAGTCCCAAGGTGCCATTCTCAATTCTTCTTTTCAGCTTGAAGATCTGAGCATCAGATGAAGAACCACTGGCCCCCACATTGACCCACAGAAATTTGTATTCAGCGTCCACCAAGGCTAACAGTATCAGGAGAAGTAGCCCTTGTAGTTGAAATATTCACTGCCTGACTTCCATGGCTTCTTGATAGATATGTGCTTGCCATCCAATGCACCAACTGTATGGGGACATTCCATCTATTTCTGAACTTCTCTTCTATTGACTTCCAGTTTTTAGGCACTGTTGGACAAATCAGGTATTCTTTCTGGAATTCATGTAAGATGGCTTTGCAGACCTTGGGTACAAATTTGACGATGGTGGTTCTTCCAACCCTCCATTGGTACTGCACTGAAGTGTAGCTTTCTCCTGTGGATAAATGTCTTGGTCTAACAGCTAGTTTCAGTCCCACTGGTAATGGCTTCCTGAAGTTTGTTTCTGACTTCATGAGGTGGGGGTTAATTCTTTCCTCTATCAAATCAAAGAGGCTGGTTCCATCCTGGTGAAATTCCTGTAGCCGGGTATATCAGTTATGATTAGCTCATACAAGAGTGTTCTGTCGCATTCCCTTTCTCCCCTCTGCAGTAGCTAAGGCATAACCCATGGAATCTGTGGCTTCCTCCTCCTTCTGTGTGGTTCCGGCTGTGGTCGTGGTGGTGGTTCTGGCTGGGCAGGTGCTGGGTTCCGCTATCTTCTGTGTCTTGAAATGATGAAAACTAACAACATATTCAGCTCAATAAAAACCAAAGTAACCTAATCTTGTCAAAGAGTTCCTCTTGATGTGTCCCTGTCATCATTGAAGTATTAAAACGAGTGACAGTTCCCTGGTTACAGGGGTTTATATAGTGTTGCAGATATCCTGATTCTGGATCCAACTTTGGTTACCGACCCTGAAAAACAATAAGTCCTATCAACATGGGTCTAGAACATACTCCCGGACTGTCTGTTTGTCTTTACAGCTTGTCTGTTTGTTTTGCAGCTTGTCAGCTATGGATTTAAGGCTTGTCATAGTAGTTCTACGACCGGTCATGTAAAAAACGTACCCAACCCTACATCTTGTTGGTTAGGTCATCACGGCCTGTCTGTATTTATGCCGTCCTGTCGGGGAATTTTAAACTGACTCTGCATTTTTGCGCCCTTTTTCCCATGACCCTACAACTTTTACAACTGACCCTAGAGTCATAGGGTTGGTTGTAGGGTCGGCTCCAGTGGAATGGCCCCTTTAAGTCAGAACTGAAAAATACTTTAGGTCTCAGGCTTGTCGTCTTGGTTCAGTAACCTTAGCCTGGTGATGAAATTGTAACAGTTCAACAAAATAAAACACATGCAGTTACATTTAAGTTTTAGTGTCTTTCTTCGCAATAGAAAATAAACATGAAATTTATACTGTATTATTTTATGAGGTAATTATTCTGTTATTCTAATATTTAACATTATAGTGTTCACTCTTCTGGATATTCAGGGTTGTTCATCATTCTCAACCACACTCCCATTAGTCCTTGGTGGCATCCTGGTCTGCCATCTGGGCAAATGGTTGTGCCTTGCCTGTCTCTAGATTCTCTTATAAATGGTTGCCTGCTCTCTGTAATACACATAATACTGTTCATTATACCTTTGTGCTAAATCCTTCAATGATCTGAAATCATACTTTACTGTCTGTGTTTGTTGATAATTTTAGTATTTGTGTTTGTTGACAATTTTAGTATTTATATTATGTTTAGCTTTGTCTCAGGTAATATGCAGTTATCAACTTTTCGGCAACACCAAATCAACAGAAAATGTTGTTTATAAAATAGACAACTGGCATAATTTGTTTGGGGTTATCTTTCAACAGGAGAGGTCAAACCATTGATGGCCTTTGGTGGGCCCACAAGTTGTTCCACCCACTTGTTCCAGCTCTGTAAAACCTCAATTTTGTTTTTCCCAAAGCAAAAGTCTGACTGTCATAAGCCCAAGGCCACTAGTCAATGAAATTCTCCGCATAGGGTGCGGAATGTGGCTTTTAAGTTGGCATTTTAACATGTATTATATTGGATGTCAAACATGTTGCTTTCATCACTGCATTAGCTAAGATCATATCAGTCCCATGTTGGAATATGTTGTATATTGTTGAAAATAATTATTAAATGGACGTATAAATTATAGCTTAGAATTACAAAAGCTATGTTATTCTATATTTTGCTATTTAAAAAGTGATATATAAATTGTTTCATAGAATTACAAAAATTTATAATTCTGTGTGATCCTATGACGACATTGACATTTAAATTTAAAAAAAAAACTATTTAATTCTATCTCATATTATAAAAACAGTGATATATAAATTGTATCATAGAATTACAGAAGCCATCTAATTCTACATCATTTTCTTAAGAGGGTGACCTATAAATTCTACCATAAAAATACAAAAGCTAGGTACGTCTATCTAAAACTTTGAAGAAAAGTGATATATATATATATTTATCATACAATTGCAACAGCTCTGTAATTGGATATTCTTATTTGACTAGAGTACCATGCTTCATTATTTCTTTAAAGCACTGTTAAAATGACCAAAAGTAATAGGATGAAATTACATGGTATTTTCTTCATCCTAGTCTTCAAACCACAACCAGACATATGTGGTTAATAATCATCTTCTAGTATATATGATATCAAACTTTTGACAAAACAATTTTAGCACAAATACAGTACCACATGAATCTCATAGAATTGTTTTCTGAAGAACGGTAGTTAAAAGCCTGCTGTGTAATCTATATTCTACTCCAACTTTCTAATATCTCAATTAAAGATTTTAGAGTTATCTTGTGTCAAAGGTTTTGGGATTTTACATGCCTCTAGCAACGTTAACACATATCATGACTATCCCTCATTGAATTCCACAAATTGTCCTCAGTTGAATACCATGCCACAAGATCAAATTACTTGGTCACCGCTTAGCTATCGGTTTCCATGAAAGAAATTAGACTAAGTATGTTAAAGATATTTAAAGTTAATTCAAAATAATTTTGATTAATATTAGCAAAACCATGTAACTGGTAAGTAGCACGAGAATCAGGAATTTTAAATGTTTTCGCTGAAAGACATTATAATGTTAGATATCACTAATGAATGACGATTTAAGTTATTTCATTTATTTATATGGGGTTTTATGTCGCTTCTAAAACTGTACAAGTCATATCACGACGGGTAGTTTTGTGAGCAGAAGTACACAGTTCATACAGTTGGTCAAGGTTCTGTGCTCTAAACTGCCAACCATCAGTAAGCAACTACCAGCTTTCCCACATAAGGTCCGGAATTTGAACCGCTGACTTCAGAGGTGGGGGACGAGTATGCTACCACTCCACCACAGTGGCAACTTTAAGTTATTTCAAAACATTAAGTGTGAACTTTAATTCCCTGAAAACAGTGAACAAAGAAAATGTGTAACCTTTGTAATATCCATTGGTTGGTGCTTCACTTCGTTTGATATGAAGAAACACATCTTCAAAGTCTATGTCTCCCACTGGTAATTTCTCTGTTCCATCGCCATAGTTCTTCCACCATTGTTGCATCTCACTGTACGGATTTGGCTTGTTGATTTGTTTTGGTAGGCTGATTTTTCCATGGTCACGCAGAAATGGCAAGCTTTCAATTGCCATGAAAGTCACTGCTGCGATGAAGAGTCCAAAGATTGAGAACATTGCCAAAGGGTGTAGTTCTTTGGTGCTAACTTTTGTGTTGCACACTTTCGTTGACTCTCTTTTCCTGTAACCAGACAGAAAATGCTTTTAATATACTTTGGGGAAGTCAGTATTCCATTTAATTTACTTTTCATTCTCCATTTATGTGTTTGTATAAAGGCAATGATGAGGAAGGTTTCATAGAAAAGCTGTGAATAATACTTTGATACAAAAGCAGCGTGACAAATTACCCAAATGAAATTCTCCATTTGAAGATGTGCATCAACAGAAAAACATAATGACTTTACTTTCAATAAACTTCTAGCACTAATATTAAATAATACATTACACTGAACTATCATGAGGAGAATAGGTTTACTTTACATAATTACATAGGTGGATGTTTTAGAGAATGATTACAAAGACAAACAATGTGGACATCTTTCGTCTGAGGCAAGGGAAAAATGAATAAGGAAGGCCGAATATCAGTTTCTTGAGACATCAATCACAGAAGGACAAAATTGAATAACTCTCCCCATTGTTCATCTGCTGGTGTTTAGAAAACACCTGCACACAGTTACTTCATGGACAAGCCAGGCTATTTGCAATACTTCATTTTTAGTTGCAGTAACTTTAAATTTACGTTAATGAAGTCTGAATATTGTGCTACAACCCAGTTGTAAAAATGTCCATTTCATGAAATGCACAAGAAATCTTTGACCATTTCATGAAATAGACAACTAAATGTATTAAAATTTTAACTTTTGGATACAGTAAAAAGTTTTTGCTTTTTTAAAACATTTTTACTGAACATTTTATAAGAATACCTTATGAATCGAACTTTTACTTAAAATCTACTGCTGATACACAGGTAATTATTTTTTTTGTATTTTATTAAGACAGAACCCAAGTAAAACTAATATACAACAATGGTTAATAATAATAATTTTCAGACTAAGCCACAGCATTGACACTATTAATTTTACTTGTTCAAATTAATTGCTTTCTTTATTTGTCCACATTATCACACGATTTATGGCTGTGACAGGCATTGTTGCATCAGAGACCTTTTTTCCAAGCATGAGCACCTTTTAGTCAAACATTTAGTATGGCAGTGACATTGGATATATCCTTACCCCCAACATATTTCATCAACTGTGTCATGTTCTGGCGGTATATCTTCTGCTTTAAGGCCAGAAAATTTCACAAACTCAACCTAATTTTTTGTCAAAGTACTTCTGATTATACTACCTCTGGTCCCAATTGTGTAACCATTGTGGTCTGTCTTCAGGACAACATCTACAAGATTTGGATGGTAACCTTTGCTCCTGTCAAAGTGGGAAACTGGAACAGCAACATTGTCCCCTATGACTCATCCATGGAGTGTTATTTTATTTGCCTGTCGCTGGATATTGGACTGGGGCTTCAGTTCTGGCACGTTTAGCTGGATGTTTCAGTCTGCCATCATCAGAAATATAATTATTCCTTTCCATTGGCACATCTATACTTTTCAACAAGTCATCTGTTGCAACAAAGTTACCTGCCTGGGTATCCATAGTGTCCACAGCCATATTTTCATTGGTCACTACATCATCCTGGGCAGGATAATTATCATCATGGGCACCACAAATGTCTACCTCTGTATGCATACCTTGACTAACCATTACATCATCTCTTTCGGGATCATTCATATCATTGGCACCACTATAAGTCACCCCAACAGCCTCATCTTCACTTGTTACAAAGTTATCAGGACTAGGGACATAATCAAAACTGGTATCACTATTGACCACATCATCAGCTACATCCTTGTTGGTCACCTTATCATCTGCAGTTGGATTTTATCAACAGAAGCATTATCAGCATTGGTACCATTTTTGCGCACACCCATAGGCACATTCTCATTCTTCTGTAGTGGTAGTTTCATCTGCAGGAGTATTATCATCACTGGTATCACTATTGTCCAAATTCTCACTGGCCACCAAATCATCTGTAGTGGGATTTTCATCAGCAGCACTGACGTTTACAGTTGTGTTCAAAAGCTCGCCTAGCTGTTCTTCATGCACACCAGTGATGAATATGGACAGAAACTATGTTGGTAATATGGTTTTGAGTCCAAAACAAGCTTTGTTTCCGAGCAGTATGGTTCCATTTGAATATGTGCTGTTCATCGACCACTGCACAAAGGGGCAACAAATGCTCCATGAAAATGCAATGAGGTTAATATATTCATTTCAGTATTATTGTTTAATATTTATTACCACAGCACTTAAACCAATTAAGGATGAGCTGAGTGATTACCATTATGTTCGTTTATTATCCCTAGATTGTGCAATATATTCTATGGAAATCCAAAAGAGTCACCAAATTATAAAAACTTGTATTACAAAATAACTTGTTCAGCATGGTTATTGTTGTACAGTTATGGACCATACCTTATGATGCATTAAAAGACATTATATTTTAATTAAATCACATTTTGGCAGATTCTGTTAATTTTGTAAATTCATATACTATAATGATTTTGGTAACTATTCCTTATTTGGAGCAGAATGTCTGTAAAGAGTTAGCATATAGTATTTCATATATGTACTGCACTGTTTCCTACCATCTCCAATAGTGTGGAATCTTAAAAACCATTCAGGCATGAAAAGTCAACCTTCACTTGCATATGCTATATATTTATTACTCAGAATACACTAACAGAGAATTTGGCTAGGTCAGTTGATAAAGATATAGCTTTCAATACTGTAGACATGCTCTTTTGGAGATAGCTGAAAATGCTAGAGTTCTACCAGCAATAACACATGGTCAGAATGTTTTATATTTCTGACAATGAATTGGTACAAACCTGTGAAAAATTGAGAGTACTGCATGTAAAGAAAGGAATAATTTCGATTATGAACCTATTTATCAAGACATTTCTGATGTTGTTTAATTTTACTACTGCTTAAGGCCAACTCTGGCTGAGGTAATTAATTTGCCATGAAATGTAAGTGTTGATTCTCTTAAGAATCCACAGTTTGGGTTAAAAGAATCTGCAGAAAAGTGTAGATTCTTAAATATAATCTACACTTTTAACAATAGTGCGACATCACAAGTATATTTTAAATTTAGGTAAAACCTTGTACTCTAATATTTGAAATAATATCGGTTGTTAGTTCAGCTTACCAGACACAAGAGAATCTGTTACCATTATTCGGCTGGCCAAAACTTTTTGTTTACAAAAAAGCAAGAAAGGATGATGCAAAAAATGTAGGCATTTATTCAAAGCCTAATGGAAGTATAGCATTATGTTATAGCATTATTAACTATATACCTACATTGATTTGAAGGTTCAAAATCCAGTTTTATATTCATTGAACTGTGCCTGATACTTGTGAGTCAAAGAAATTAAAAAAAAAATGAAATTTACGTTATATATCTAAAACATCTTGTCTATATGACTGAATTTTTATGAATGTAATTTCTTAGGGATATTATTTTGGATAACCCCTTTCTTTATTTTTAAAATATTTCTTTTCTTCTTTTTTTTGGCAGTTTTGGTTCTCGTTTTAATTTGTAAAAAAAGAAACATTTAACATGTCCAGATATAGTAATATTTGTGACTTTCTAAAATTTTCCAATCACATCATTTGTTTAATAATCGTGCACTCCTGCACGAGTTTGAGGCTGCTATTTAATTGAATTTCAGTAATTAACTCAGTAAATATGTCAGGGGTGTTGCATTACTTCGTGTTAATTAAGCAATATTGTTAACTTAACAAAGGTTAGTCATCCAAGGCAACCTAGACAAGATATCGTTTTCCTTATTTTATAAAAAAACATTGATAGATGGGTTAGGTTAGTCAGTTCTAATTTGGCATTGCCCAAGGCTGTTTTTGGGAGGGCATTGCTATCTTTATTGTGATTAAAAGCTATTCCAATGCAACTAAATGACACATGTTTATATTTTGTCGTTTGGTAATTAGGTTACAGCACTAAAAGTTTTAAATTTAATAATTAGTAAAGCATGACAATATTACCCTTAAAGATTTATATTTATTTTTTGCTTTACATCGAGTTCAACAGCCACGGCCATATTGCGATGGATAGTTTATGGGTGGAGGGACCCGTGCATACTAGTTGATCACGATTCTACACTGTAAACCACCAGGCATCAGTAAGTAACTACCACCAGGCATCAGTAAGTAACTATCAACTTTCCAACATGAAGCACCCGAGCCGAGATTTGAACTAGTGACCTCAGAGGTTGAAGATGAGCTTTCTAATTGCTACACCACTGAGCCCCTTTAATTACCCTTAAAGAACAAATCGGCTTTAAAATTTATTCATGGTAAGGGACACCAGTGAACATAACAAACTTTTAAACTCAAAAGTACACCCGCATTTCTCAATGGAGACTGGACTTTATTTTAAAAAAACTAACAGAAGCTCTGTAAAAATACCTTTATTGTTACTGTAGGTCTAGTCCAAGAGTTTGGAGGGGTAGAATAATGTTTTTGAGTCTGAAAGGATGAATGGTTGTTTTTACTGTAAAAAAGTATGAGAATTCAAATGTATAAGTAGAGGACGTTTGCAATGAATTCATTTTTGATAATAAATATACATGTTCAGACAGTAAACCTATTCATCCTAAAACTCTAAACATCAATAGTGGGGAACTGGTGATTTGGTGATACAAAATATCTTGACTGATGATGGAAACTCTTTACAAAGGATGATTTCAAAGAAAATTTTGATATTGGTATAGACAATCTCAACTATTGTAAATTAATAAGTGCAATACCTAATAAATGGAAAAGTTATATTAAAAATTTAAGATTGAAATTAAAAAAAGAATCAAAGATAAGAGTAAGAAACAAAATTATGCCTCTTACAAAAGTGAATAATAAAATGTTTTACTGGGCTATATGTACTGGGCTTCGAGGTCTCATAAAGTGTGCATTATTTTCCCAGTAAGACACACTTTTTCATACTTTACCGAACTTAAAGCTCACACACTCTTTGATACAATCCCTGAAAGGAAACCCCTTTTACTGGAAATGTTTAAAACTCTTGACAGCCAATTCACCTAAATCTCAATGTACTTGATTAACAGAAGTTATGGTAAACTGGATCTTGTATTTGTGTGTACTGTCCAGTTAATGCACACACTTTGTCACTAACTCCTGTGTTAACACTACATTCTGTATTTCAACTAGTTTGTTCTGTAAAATGGATAGTGGAAATGAAAGTGATTACAATAGTCTGTTTATCACTCAAAATACTTTTAAAGCAAATATTATGGATAATTCCAGTGATTTATTGGATGAAATTGACAAATTTGTTAACTGTTTTGAGAAAAATCAATTAAATGTAACAAAAAAAAGAAGCATTCTCAGATATTGATGAACAGGAACTGGTGATGGCTACACAAGAAGTAGAAAAAGTTACTGCGAAACTACCTCCACTTGGACCTTTCTCTGATACCAGTGATGATGAAGATTAAAGGAGCTGTGACAAGATTCCATTTCAAAACAGATGAGGAAACCATTGAAAACTCACGCAAAATGTATTAACATCTTAATATATCAAATAATTGTTTGATTCATTGGAATATGAACTTGACAATTGACTGGTACTTCATGTATTTTAGTTCAAGAATTTCATGAATACCAACCCAGATATCAACGATTAATTGTGATAAAGAGTTTTTGCTTTGGAGTCTGTTGTAATGACTGTATTTGTTCCAAGATTACTCCAAATGGGCAGACCTTTTTGAGTGTTTTAATTTTGATAACAGCTGCCCATCAGATGTATATATAGTACTTTCATAAAGATGAGTATAGTATTCTGCATACTGAGTACGCCCATTTCTATGAATTTTCTATGTATTCTTAATATGGAATGGAAAGATGCAAGAATATGCCAGGCAATCATATTCAGCTTTATCTTCCCTGTCAGGGAATCCTGTAAGTTTCAATGTGTTCCCATCCGTAAAATTCACAAGATAAATATTTCAGATTTTAGAATGGATATCCTGAAATCCGACCTCATTAGATGCCCGTACAAAACTGCCAGTCTTCTCAGTCTATATACCGAGACATGCCGAGACTGGTTTCATGAACTGTGACATCCTCAAAGCAAAACGACTCAAGAGGAAATATGAGCGGGCATGGCGTCGTGAAAACTCAGCCAGTAATCGTAGCTGATACCGGGCTGCAATCAACCACTATAATTTCCGGCTAGAGAAGTCCAAATGCAATCATTATTCCAACATTGTGGCTGAAAACCAAGGAAATCCCAAGGCTCTGTGGAACTGTTTCAAAAAGATCTTACACAGGTCCTCTGTTGCTGTTCTACCAGACTACACAAATAAAACTGACCTTGCGAACACTTTCTGCAAGTTCTTCTATGACAAAATCCTCAAGATAAGATCCACACTGCAGTCATCAATACCATCTTCAGTTACTAGACCCAACCCCTCTAAAAATACTCTGTCCTCTTTCACACCTATGTCCGAGGAAGAACTACTCAAAATTCTAAAGTCCTCACCATCCAAATCATGTGACCTTGACCCGATTCCGACGTCACTGGTCAAGGAGTGTGCTGATATTCTCATCACCCCCATCACTAAAATTGTAAATTATTCAATCACAGAAGGTAGTTTCCCCAACTGTTTTAAGATGGCATATGTCACCCCGCTTCAAAAGAAGCCGAGCCTTGATAGAAATATTCTCAAAAACTACAGGCTGGTGTCAAACCTCAGCTTTATATCTAAACTTATTGAGAAGGTGGTGGCAAGCAGCTAAATGAATTTATTTCGCACGAGGGGCTCTTAAATGCTAACCAGTCTGCTTATAAGAGTTCCCACTCCACTGAAACCACATTGTTGAAGATTCAAAATGATATAGCTCTCTCAATGGACTCAGGAAAGGCAGTGGCCCTAACATTATTAGACCTATCTGCAGCGTTTGATACGATTGATCATTCTCTTTTATATGACTGCTTGCATGACTGGTTTGGTCTAGATGGTTCTGTTTTGTCATGGATCAAATCGTATCTTTCAAACCGTAAACAAAAAATTAAAATAGGTGATAGTTTCTCTGAGGCGGTAATTCTCCCTTTCGGAGTCCCCCAAGGCTCTGTACTGGGACCTCTCCTTTTCACCCTCTACACTAGTCCCCTCAGTCAAGTTATTTCAAAATTCAATGTTACTCATCACCTGTATGCCGATGACACCCAGATCTACCTAGCAGTTGACTCCAGGAATTTTGACTCTAGCATGGAAGAGCTAACCGAGTGTCTCAAGTCTGTACAGGAGTGGATGGACGGTGTCAAACTAAAACTAAACCCAGAAAAAAAACGAATTTATCATTATAGGTCAAAAAGCCATCAGAGAGTCGCTTGCACCAAATTTTGCTGTTCCACTCCTCCAAAACAATATCTCTCCGTCAGTGGAAGTAAAAAATCTGGGTGTTATTTTCGACTCAGACAACTCCTTTGACAATCATGTTGCCAAGGTTTGCAGAGCATGTTACTATCATCTTCGTGATTTGCGACGAATTCGCAAATTCCTTGGAGTTGAGACAGCAATACTTCTGGCAAACGCTATGGTCAGTAGTCGTCTAGACTACTGTAACTCTTTACTCTATGGGGTAAGCAAGTCCAACATAGCCAAACTACAGAGAGTTCAGAATGCTCTTTGCCGTATCATCTTCAGACTTGACAAAATGAGTCATGTTACACCCTTTTTGAAAAAACTCCACTGGCTTCCAGTTCAACATCGCATCCTGTTTAAGTACAACCTTTTGGTATTCAAGGCTATTAATCTTTCACAGCCCCCGTATCTTTCAGCTTTAATAAGATCGAGCAGTCTCACTCGTGGCAACAGGCTATCTATCTCCTCAACCCGCCCTAATAAGCACATAGGCAGGTGTGGCTTTGCAGTAGCTGCACCAGCCGAATGGAACAAGCTGCCACAGACTGTCAGATCTCAGCAAACAATAGATGGTTTCAGAAGCCAGCTAAAGACCTACTTGTTTAGGCTGGCATACCCCCCACCTTAGTTATACCCTGGCGGGCGCTTTTTAGATGTCGACCCATACCTGTCCCTGGACTCTCCCTTCTTGGACTCAAGCGCATTAGAGGATTTGTATCAATTTTGCGCTATATAAATCCTACTATTATTATTAAGAAATAAGGCTGCACCATCTCTAAAATTGAGCCCTATATTGGTAGAACTATCTGAAATGACAAAGGGTGAGATAAATTATACAGTGTCAAAATTCATCATGGGAATTTGTAAAAAGAATGGTGAAAAATATCCTGGTTGTTCCCTGAAGCAGATTGTTCGGTGTCTTCAGTTTTATTTGAATAAATTTAGAGTGCACTGAAAGCTTTTATCAGATCCTGATTTCATGCAACTGAGGAATACATTGGATAACACTATGAAAGAAACTGCAAAATCAGGGATAGAACTAATTGAAGAAAGCACAAGAAATAACACTTGATGAAGAAGAATTGTTGTGGAAATCTGAACTAGGATCTGATTCCCCCTAAAAGCTCCTGCATTCAGTGTTTTATCTACTTGGATTAAAATTTGCTTTAGGAGATGAAAGGAATACCATAAGCTATATTGTGGGGAGCAGTCACAGTTGTCTTTTTGTGCTGACAGTGATGGTGCTAAATATCTTCAATATACACAAAGTGTGCCTTAAAAACTGTGCAGGGTGGTTTAGACCATGTTCACATTCAAGGGAAGGAAGAACGTGCATATTCATCCAGAAATAAGCAAAGATGTTTAGTGGAACTTTACAAGAAATATATGCTCCTTTGTCTGAAACCAAGACCCACAGCATTTTATTTACGCCCTCTAACCAAAGCAAAGCAAACTGAATGTGGTAAAGTTTGATATGGCTGTCAAGCTGTAGGACAAAACTACTTGGCAGATATTGTTTCAAAGATTTGTCATAATGCTGGTTTAATAGGATATCAAATCAATCAGGAAGGAGTAGAGGAACAACTAATACAGGAGCAAACAGGCCATCGCTCAAATGCTGTATAGGGTACAAACACACTACTGATGCCATGAAATGCAAAATCAGTGACATTATTAGTGGAGATAATGGAGAACCAAGTGTCAGTGTGTCAAAGTGTGTAAAGTTTGATAAACCCACATCTGCTTCAACAGGATCAAAACTGTCACTCTCTCTGAACATAAACATCTACGTTTTGAGCTAAATATCAATATTACCACATTATCATATAATCTTAGTATTATCCTTGTTGCTACTGATAAATAACTATTGGCTTAAAATGAAACTTTCTTTCATAATATAAGAATAAAAAAACATACGTCACCTATAGAAATGATTCTGTTCTGCATCATATTTTTCTGCTTGCATCATGTTTATTGTGGATTAATATTGGATCATTAAAGCTTTACAAGTAATGTGTTTGTTTTCATAAAACAGTGTATAGTTATTTCTAAGGTACATATGTAGTGTCATTCTATTGTTAAAATAGGTGAATCATTTTGTGATGTACACTTTCATGGACTATATAAGGGACACCTGAAACAATTATGCATCATGTATTATGCTGTAAATTAATTATGAATTTATTCCTATCAAGTTCACTTTTACAGTTTAGATCATTTAATTGTTATGGTTCAGCCAAAAATCAAGCACTTGATATTTCAGGTGTCTGCTATTTAGGACAAAAAGTGTGCATTACCTAAAAATAATACACACTTTTAACAATAGAATAACATCACAGCTGTGCTTTAATAAATCAAAAGACCCAGGAGCCAACAGCAGTAGAAAAATGGGCTGAACAATTCCCATTCTTAGAATTAGCCCCATGAAATAAAATTTTTACCTGATTCACTATTCAGCTAAGGAACCATATCTTCAGCCTTTCCAATACAAAATTATTAACAGAATTCTAAATTGTAACTATAACTTGTATGTGTGGAAAATTAAAAATAACCCCAGTGTATTTATTGCCATTCACAAAACACCATAGAACATCATTTATTTTTCTGTACCCCCAGTAAGACATTCTGGGAAATTATGAAAAAAGGATAAAAGAAATATTAAATATAACTGACAATAGCCATTATACAGTTTATAAAATCCTGTCTGGTCTGTGATTAAACCATTCGAAATTTACAACAAAAACAGGCATTCAAAATTTACTTACATTGCTTGGGAAATGTTACATCAATATGGTAAGAACAGATGCAAGAGAAATATTTTTTACAGGATATCTGTGTTTAGTAAAGTCAAAATTGCAAGTATATTATCACAGTCAGTGTTATAAAAATAAAGGAGTTGACCAAGAAATGCACAATATTATAAAATCAATATATATACAGTTGTGAAGAGAGTAAGTATATCTGCGATGAAAAATGTAGTAAATAAATTAACATTATTACTAATTTATAAATATACTGAGTAAATTAACACTAGGTATGATAATTACTGACAATATATGTGTATATTATAACTTTATTATATTGTCCATTATATCATTATATGTAATGTACACTCTATGACCAATTTTTACACAATTTTCACACAAATTCTGACCAAAAAAGTCATCTAAAAACGCATCTACAGATCATAAATTGATATTACTTGTCACAAATCACTCTGTTAAAGGTTGTTACACTGTATTGTGAATCTTTAATTTCTTTTCCTAATAATATATGTTCTTGACCACATTATGGTAATGTGCCCTAGGTTAAAAATTTATTTATTCATATTATTCTTATACACTATTACATTGCCTTATAAATAAAATAATTAACTTAAACCACAGTATTTTAATACTTATAAAGTATAAATAATTCTTTATAATCTTCTTTTGCACAAAAATGTGTGAAAATGTTGATAATAAAATCCACTTCTGTTCCTTTATCAGTCAGGTGATTTATTTAAAGGAGAACATTTACAGATTTTAAAACAATCATATAATATTTGTGAAAACAATCTACATCCAATAAATTTATGAGTTTGGTCTAAGTAAAATGAAAAACTAATTAGTTAGTGTTCAAAGAGCACACATTAAAAACAAATTAATAAAGGTATTTTATAGTATAAGTCTTTATTTATTTTGTTTATAGTAATACATGATTTGGAGCAAAACTTATATTGATGACATATAGTTAGTGTCTTGTACAATTTAAACATTAATAAAAAATGTTGATGTAAATGATGAATAAGTCACATTCATTGTTATCTGAATAAAACTGATCACTTCAATAGCTGGTGGCTTGGTCCAATGGTGTCTGTTCATCTGTGAAAACCACTTGTATGTGTACTTCATTAATGATCACGATACTTGGTGGTAACTGAGAGCAATCAAACCAGTTGATGCTATATTCCATTCCATTTTCCAAAGTCTATCCATGCTGTTCAGCTTTCTAATTGCTACACCACTGAGTCCCTTTAATTACCCTTAAAGAACAAATCGGCTTTAAAATTTATTCATGGTAAGGGACACCAGTGAACATAACAAACTTTTAAACTCAAAAGTACACCCGCATTTCTCAATGGAGACTGGACTTTATTTTAAAAAAACTAACAGAAGCTCTGTAAAAATACCTTTATTGTTACTGTAGGTCTAGTCCAAGAGTTTGGAGGGGTAGAATAATGTTTTTGAGTCTGAAAGGATGAATGGTTGTTTTTACTGTAAAACAGTATGAGAATTCAAATGTATAAGTAGAGGACGTTTGCAATGAATTCATTTTTGATAATAAATATACATGTTCAGACAGTAAACCTATTCATCCTAAAACTCTAAACATCAATAGTGAGGGAACTGGTGATTTGGTGATACAAAATATCTTGACTGATGATGAAAAGTCTTTACAAAGGATGATTTCAAAGAAAATTTTGATATTGGTATAGACAATCTCTTCCTATCAGGAAGGAGTAGAGGAACAACTAATACAGGAGCAAACAGGCCATCGCTCAAATGCTGTATAGGGTACAAACACACTACTGATGCCATGAAATGCAAAATCAGTGACATTATTAGTGGAGATAATGGAGAACCAAGTGTCAGTGTGTCAAAGTGTGTAAAGTTTGATAAACCCACATCTGCTTCAACAGGGTCAAAACTGTCACTCTCTCTGAACATAAACATCTACGTTTTGAGCTAAATATCAATATTACCACATTATCATATAATCTTAGTATTATCCTTGTTGCTACTGATAAATAACTATTGGCTTAAAATGAAACTTTCTTTCATAATATAAGAATAAAAAAACATACAGCACCTATAGAAATGATTCTGTTCTGCATCATATTTTTCTGCTTGCATCATGTTTATTGTGGATTAATATTGGATCATTAAAGCTTTACAAGTAATGTGTTTGTTTTCATAAAACAGTGTATAGTTATTTCTAAGGTACATATGTAGTGTCATTCTATTGTTAAAATAGGTGAATCATTTTGTGATGTACACTTTCATGGACTATATAAGGGACACCTGAAACAATTATGCATCATGTATTATGCTGTAAATTAATTATGAATTTATTCCTATCAAGTTCACTTTTACAGTTTAGATCATTTAATTGTTATGGTTCAGCCAAAAATCAAGCACTTGATATTTCAGGTGTCTGCTATTTAGGACAAAAAGTGTGCATTACCTAAAAATAATACACACTTTTAACAATAGAATAACATCACAGCTGTGCTTTAATAAATCAAAAGACCCAGGAGCCAACAGCAGTAGAAAAATGGGCTGAACAATTCCCATTCTTAGAATTAGCCCCATGAAATAAAATTTTAACCTGATTCACTATTCAGCTAAGGAACCATATCTTCAGCCTTTCCAATACAAAATTATTAACAGAATTCTAAATTGTAACTATAACTTGTATGTGTGGAAAATTAAAAATAACCCCAGTGTATTTATTGCCATTCACAAAACACCATAGAACATCATTTATTTTTCTGTACCCCCAGTAAGACATTCTGGGAAATTATGAAAAAAGGATAAAAGAAATATTAAATATAACTGACAATAGCCATTATACAGTTTATAAAATCCTGTCTGGTCTGTGATTAAACCATTCGAAATTTACAACAAAAACAGGCATTCAAAATTTACTTACATTGCTTGGGAAATGGTACATCAATATGGTAAGAACAGATGCAAGAGAAATATTTTTTACAGGATATCTGTGTTTAGTAAAGTCAAAATTGCAAGTATATTATCACAGTCAGTGTTATAAAAATAAAGGAGTTGACCAAGAAATGCACAATATTATAAAATCAATATATATACAGTTGTGAAGAGAGTAAGTATATCTGCGATGAAAAATGTAGTAAATAAATTAACATTATTACTAATTTATAAGTATACTGAGTAAATTAACACTAGGTATGATAATTACTGACAATATATGTGTATATTATAACTTTATTATATTGTCCATTATATCATTATATGTAATGTACACTCTATGACCAATTTTTACACAATTTTCACACAAATTCTGACCAAAAAAGTCATCTAAAAACGCATCTACAGATCATAAATTGATATTACTTGTCACAAATCACTCTGTTAAAGGTTGTTACACTGTATTGTGAATCTTTAATTTCTTTTCCTAATAATATATGTTCTTGACCACATTATGGTAATGTGCCCTAGGTTAAAAATTTATTTATTCATATTATTCTTATACACTATTACATTGCCTTATAAATAAAATAATTAACTTAAACCACAGTATTTTAATACTTATAAAGTATAAATAATTCTTTATAATCTTCTTTTGCACAAAAATGTGTGAAAATGTTGATAATAAAATCCACTTCTGTTCCTTTATCAGTCAGGTGATTTATTTAAAGGAGAACATTTACAGATTTTAAAACAATCATATAATATTTGTGAAAACAATCTACATCCAATAAATTTATGAGTTTGGTCTAAGTAAAATGAAAAACTAATTAGTTAGTGTTCAAAGAGCACACATTAAAAACAAATTAATAAAGGTATTTTATAGTATAAGTCTTTATTTATTTTGTTTATAGTAATACATGATTTGGAGCAAAACTTATATTAATGACATATAGTTAGTGTCTTGTACAATTTAAACATTAATAAAAAAATGTTGATGTAAATGATGAATAAGTCACATTCATTGTTATCTGAATAAAACTGATCACTTCAGTAGCTGGTGGCTTGGTCCAATGGTGTCTGTTCATCTGTGAAAACCACTTGTATGTGTACTTCATTAATGATCACGATACTTGGTGGTAACTGAGAGCAATCAAACCAGTTGATGCTATATTCCATTCCATTTTCCAAAGTCTATCCATGCTGTTCAGCTTTGAATGTCACAGGGTTTGGCATGTTTGTATTTTTCCCACATACATGTGACATAGTTTACCTGTAGTAACTTTCTTATTGTGTTAATACATCTTATCTAACAGACTAGTGTCATTGGTGTGGCAATGCTGGCAATTATTGCTGCAAGAGCTTTCAGACCTTAAAGAAGAGTGGTCAACAATATTTGCATGGTTGGAAGCACTCTTAACTGTAGGATCAAACCCATTACCTTCTTTATCTACATATCTTCCTAAGGAACTGGTGTTAACCCTAGTTAAGGTCTCTCATCCCACAGCAGGGGTCGTGTCTGCTTCTCCACTTTTTCCTCATACTGTTTCATCCCCCATCCAGCTTGGGTCTGGGACAGAACAGGAGTCAAACTTTGACGATAGCACACCAGTGGATACACAACAAGCCTAGTCCCCAGGTTCCTTGTCACCAGAAGTTTGACTCCCCATTTTAGAACCTTTATGCATAAAGGCCTCAAGACGAGGAACCCACTTTTGGTTGCACAGACCGCACCCTGGTCTCTTATTATGAACTCCAGAAAGATGCGGCTTTCAGTTCTGAAGTAGAACTGCAAGAATAAGACTGGCTTTTATGTGAAGACTGTTAGAGGTATACATTCAAACTTGTACTGGTCTTTTATTCTACAACATCAGTACAAACCCCAGTCTAGACATGACAATCCCTGGACTGCACAAGAAGTCAACATGTAAGCAAATCTATGTAGCCTTACCTCTGGAAGACTGGCTTTGCAGAAAGTTCTAGCAAATGAACTTATACATTATAGGTTGTCATGTTTCTCATTCTGGCAACAGGGGCTAGCTCATGACTCATCAGATCTTGAAGGTACCTAAAACCCAGAATATTTTCATCAGACCAGGCCAAGGTACGAAGTACTGGTCAAATGATGCACCCCACCTCAATAGCTCCTTCAGTGACATTTCAAAGCCCTCAGGTCTTATTACTACTCCTCCATGCCAAGTGGCACAGGACTGCCTGCAAAAATGGGATAAGGCACTGTGAAAGAGTATTTATGTCTGCAACAAAGTTGTTGGAATTAATTGTTGCATCACAGATTGACATACAAAAAACTTCAGACATCTGAATGCTGAGCTGTCCAAATGGAAGTCCTCACAGACGAAGATAAAGCCCAATCAGAAATTTGTGACTAAACAGCATTCAACTATAATGTAAGTTTCTGCTTGGGAAAGGTAATGCAACATGTGGTGGACGCTCTTTTAGTGTAGATGGGTAATATTACTTTATAGAGAAGAGATGCTAATTTGGAGCATCTTTAGCCGAGTGTTAATCCAGACATATGGTGTGCTTTGCAAAACAACTATTTGAATTCCTCAGACCTATTCTCAGATGATGTATATGCCGGGTAGAGGATGAGATTGCCAGAGCAGAGGCAGCATGCCATGCCTCCCGGTCCGGATTGGGCTCCAACAGGTACAGCACTCATAGGCAACATATGTGCAGGGAAAATTGGAGCCAGGAACTCAAGCTAGTAAGGACACAGATGCACCAGCTTGGTGCTCCTTTGGCAACAGCGGATGTGAACAGAAGAAAGGGGAAAGGATCCGTCTTTGGTGGCTATAAACCCAAGTATTACAGAGGGAAAAGTGCTAAATGACAATGTGTCAGTTTTGTTTAAAGACAGGACATTAGTTAAAGCGTTCTCTTTGTTTAAAAGATTGTTTATGTTCCTCTTGCCTTAAACATTTGTGTTCCAAGAGAAAGTGAAAATTACATGTTTATTGTGACTCATGAACCTATTATGTCTTTAACAGGGCAGCCACAAAGGAAAGATATAAGTCCTGATACACAGAAAAACCAAATATAGCTGGTGAAAGATACTTTTTCTGTAAATCTGTCTCCTGCCCCTCCAGTAGCAAATGTCCTCAGTGTTACAGAAGGTCTTCTTGTATGGGTCAGAGTGCCATAATTTTGGCAAGTCTGGGCAGTGAAGGGTTCAAGTGCACAGGTGGTTTTAGTATTAAAGGAGAGGTACAACCTGCTGTTTAAGATCAAGCCTCCTGTAAACAGGGAACCTCTGATAAGGAATCAAAAATGCAAATCCCCCCAACATCACCTACCTGAAGGAGACATTGCATTCCCTCCTCCAAAAGCAAGCAGTGAAAAATGTCAAAATCCTGTTATCTCTGGTTTTCTACAGTCATTTGTTCCTTGTTCACAAGCCCAACCAAAGTTGAATCTTGGACCTCAGTACTTTAAATTCGCTCTTACTGATTAAGATATTCAAAGAGGAGACCCCAGAATTTCTCGGATTGTCCCTTCAAAAAGGGAGAGTTAGTCACTATGCTAGAGTACAGCAACACTCAATTTCACATCCAGAAAGTATCTCAGATCCATCATCAAAACCAAACTTTCCTGAGTATCTGACTCTTCCTTTTGTGTCAGGACTTAGGTTGGATAGTTAACCTGCAGAAAATCAGAGCTGGATCTCAAGAAGTTCTTTACCTTTGTAGGGAGGTGGAAGGCCCTTGGTTCAAAAGTCAACTCCCTTCTTGCAAGACCAAATTGCTCAGTCAGCCATTTCATGTCCCTGATAGGTTTGCTATCCACAACGGAGAAACAGGTACCATCAGGCTGCCTTCACATGAGGACCATAGAAAAAGCTTATTCACATTCCAAAATCCCTTCACCCACATCTCATTTGGTGGTTGAAAGAAGAAAATGTCTAGTACGGCCAGCCCTTGCACCCCCTTTGTCATGTCATTCAGATCTTTACTAAAGTATCGAATAAAGGTTGGGGCACACATTTAGGAGATTGCACCACCAAAGGCATTTGATTGGTTCCAGAAAGTAATGCAAATAAACTTCCTGGAACAGCTCTTCACTTATTGCTTGTTTAACATGGGGCATTTTGTTATAATGTGGTCAAGAACATATATTATTAGGATTACAGATTACAGAGTCACATTTAAGCTTAGAGGGGTAATGGTAATGCAATGTAATAACCTTCAACAAAGTATTTGTTACAAATGATATCACTTTTATGATCTGTACATACATTTCTTCAAAAATCACTGTTTTGGTCAGATTGTGTGAAAATTTGATGGTATCCAACTTTAAAGTAATTTTTCTAGTATAAGTCATTTTAGTTATATCATTCTACCTGGTCCATAAGATATTACTGCCATAGATCTATTTAGTTAGATCACACTATTCTGCTTATCTTGCTACTATAGGTGTACTAACTGGATCATTCTATTGTGTCTACATACTGTAGGTCTATTTGGTTGGTCTATTTTGCCCATTTGTCCATTACTACTCACAGACTATTTAGTTGAATCTTTTTATTTTGCCTACGATATTTTACGTCTGTTTATATGCATCATTCTATTCTGTCTATAAGATACTGTTACTAACCGTCTATTAAGCTGGTTCTATTATGTCCATAACATATTGCTGCTGTAGGTCTATTTAGGCTTCGTAGGTTTAACACTGATTGGCAAAGACCTTTAATATATCATCATTATTGGCTTATAGACACTATGGAAATAACATTATGAATAATAAATTTATCAAATCAATCAGTTGCCAATCTATTTTTGGTTGAACTGAGTGCAATAATAATGGGGCATCTTTGTAATTTTAATTCTAAGTCAGCATTTATAGTGCTCAACCTCTGCTAACTGTGGATTCTAAGGCACAACAAATCCATAAGCTACAGTCTTAAGTCAGATATGGGGGACAACAAAAGAGGCCAGCAACCATGGAGACATCGGCGAGAAAAGAAAACTAAGACAGATAAGCTTTAGAGAAACAGGTACGATTTTAATCTTGAGATGTCAGAGAGGTAGCAGCCTGGATATCACCAAGCAAGTAGTTCCATATGGTAGGTGTGTCATACACAAAACTATGGTTGAAATGGTTCTTTGATCGGGGTATGGAAGGGGAAAAGGTAAGAACCTGTAGAAATAATTTGTCAGGCCTACTGTGTCTGGACACATAATTCATGGGATGGTGGTATCTCTCGATAGATGAGAACACTGGCTATTACACATAATTCAGATAATATCAACTGGGAATTTGTATGTTCATTTAACCTATATAAGGGGTTTCAGAATGAAGTTGCAATAGCAACCTGTGTCCTCAGAATCAAGATTTGCTTTACAGTATAATGAACAATCAACTCCAACTAAACATTAAAAACTTTTTAAATTGTTAAAACGTTTACAAAACATTTTTAAAACCTATTTAAATCCTATTTTTGGGTACTAAATGTTTCTTAATGTAATGTTTAACAAATGCTTGATAAACACTCTCTATACAAATATTGTGCTAAAACCATTCATTAAAACATTTATAAAAATGTTTCACAAATATTTAATAACGATTGGTTTTCATACTCATCATTTTAAAACATTTTAAAATTTTTTTTCTATCAAATGTTTTAATAACATTAAGTCACAAACATTTTTGTACCCATATTTTGAGAATGTTTATTAAATGTTTGCCTTCAAACAAAGATTGTGGTGAGCGATAATAGGGGATCTGAGGACTTTCGTCAAAAATTGCCGCACATGCAGTATCTAAAACTAAGAACTGATTGGGGGGCCATAATTTTTTAGCCACTATCTTAGAATTTATGACTTAAAAATAATATTTTATAGGCTAGCAACTTAAAGGCATGTTGAATTTGATCTCTGGCCACAATTAAGGCTAACATTGCTACGCAATGCCAGAGTAATATTTTGAGACATTGTCATGTTCATTTGTGTAATGTTTTCTAACATTTGTCATGAAATATTAATAATCAGTTTTTAACCTCTATCAAACGTTTCCCTCCGAAGGGTACCAAGATGTAAAAGTGTTTACTGGGTTGGTCCAAAAGTGACAGAAGGCTTAAGTTCCACAGAAAGTGAATACTTCAGCATTTGTTACATTATAACACATAAAAAGCACGAGTGTATTCCCTTGCACAGCAATTCAGTGCAACTAGACCTTTAAATCTATATTTGTGCTTACGTCATGTAATTTGGTGGAAAAAAATTCTTCATTTAAAATTAGGATTGACATACGCCCACTCTTGATGCAACTGCTTTGCTTAATAATCTGATATATATGGCTAAAATTAACACAAGACTGAAGTAAACTATGAACTAAACACAGGTCATTCAGGACAGTTGAAAAATTAACGATTTGTAAGTTGAATATTGATTGGTCATATACTATTGGTAATACTATGGTCCCCCTTAAAAGATACAATAAAAGGTTAATGGGTATGATATTTACATGTAAAAATACATTTTATAACTTGAGCCCGTGTATCAGTTTAGAGTCTTATCAAAATAAATTCACTCTGATTTTCAGAAAATGAAATAAAACCAAAATGTTTGTTAACATTGATAATATGGTCTGGTGGCGTAGTAGGTTTGGCATCTAATTACAGATCGTTACATGATTGGGTTCGACTCCAAACAGTGACAAAGCTGAGGACCTGTCTCAGAATGATCATGGCTGTTGAATGGAATGTAAAACCCCAACTTCAACCTTTTTATTTATTTATTTGGGGTTTTACGTCGCTTTCAACACTGTACAGGTCATATCACGACGGGTAGTTGTAATGGCAGAGGAAACCAGTACATACAGTTCATTAGGGTTCTGTACTGTAAATTGCCGACCAACGGCAAGCAATTACCAGCTTTCCCACTTGAGGCCATGCCAGGAATCGAACCCCAGCCTCAGAGGTGGGAGGCAAGAGTGTTACCACTCTGCCACCATGGCCCCCATCTTTGACCTTTTACCCAATAGCTAACAAATTAATGTGTCTGAGGTTATCAGTTTCTGTTATTTGTTTTACAATATCTGTGCTGACTAAAGTAATGTGCTCACTTGCCTCACAAGGCACTAACTTTCCAAAAAAGTTTATTTTTCTATTGAAATTTAACCAGCCTTTGCTTGTGAGCATACTGTATCTTTTTTGGTGATATTATAATGCAAAACTTAGTTCCGCTTAACAGACATGCATTCAAACAGACATGCACTGCTGAAAGCATAAACTTATGCATTTGGTTTATGTATTCAATCTGAAATGAGTGCACTTCAATGATTCTAAACGGCGCCTAAGAGAGCACGAACTGTTGCGTGGAGACACAGATAGTGATTACAAAATTGCTAAAAATATTCTGGAGTCCCAATGTGGGCACAAATCATCTTTCAGAAGGACCGAGTGACAGAACCTACCTTGGTTGAAAAGAAGACCCCAGTGCGATTTAATTTTTTGAGTTACAGTTCATATACTGTTGAAAAATCCATGAAAAATCTAAAGTCTCCACCTGGATTCCTATCATCTCTGAGGAGGACTAAGCTGAGGGTAGGCCTTATCTTGTGTGAAAATATGGCTCTGCTCCAATGTACAGTTTTAAAGCTATACACATTGGCAAACAGACATACAAACTAATACAATTACAATATCCTCACTAATTACGGAAACCCATCTTTATCTCTTGAAGATGCTCTGATATTCGCATTCAAGCAACAAGAACTTTGATATAGAAAGCTAAATAATCTTTTTGTTGTTTGTGAATCTTTGCTTTTGCATGAAAGTGTCATGAACACTTATAACAATCAAGGCAGATATTTTTTCAAGTACTTTGGTACATACCCAGAACTATCATTTACTATGACATAGAGAAAAGAGTTTTTCCAAGATATTTACTCCAACATCATTAACCTTGACTTGGAAATTCAGTGGATATGTTCAAAGACAAATTAGTATTCAAATGAAACTATCATGAATTGTAAGTTTAAGTATTGACAACTCACTTTGACTTTTGGAGAGAATTGTGAACCCTGATATGAAAAGTTAAACACATATTTTAAAAATACTTTGGGATTGACATAAAGTATTAAGGAACCTTAATATGGAGATCTTAATTGGTCTCTTTTGCAGGTGCTGTATTCAACAAAGGTCTAAGTCAAGTTTTAGATTTAACTCTTGGTTTCAAATATAGCAAACATAAGACTAAGATTTGGATAATATCTTCCGTGAATACCAACCAGATATATTTCTATTTAATTGAAACAGCAACTTTGCAAGATTCTTTGTATTAACACGAAAGCCTATAAAACCTTGATTTTGACATTCAGATCTTTCAAATACTTCCGATTTAACATGAGCAAATCCAAGGCATCTTGATAGGGAAATTCAAAAACAAAGTTCTTGAGATACCTTGCATAAAAATATCATGAACCCTGACATAGATTTTGAAATAAATCTTTTTCAAGATATGCATGTTTTTCCTCAAAAATATCATGAACCTTCATAAGTGAATCTAAATAATCGTTGTACAAAGATACATTTTTATTTCATTACATATTTTCAAGAGTCTTAATTTAGAACCTAGATAGATTCATTTATGAATTTACATGATAGAATTATGAGCCATGACATGTAGATCCAGATAAAATTTAGATTTTTTCAAGATACGTTTGTACGTTTGATTTTATCACGAAACTTGATATGGGAATGCACACAAGAGTTTTGCAAATAATATAGAAATTCAGATAGACATTTATGAATTCACATCATAGAATTATGAACTGTAATATGGCGATCTAGATAGACCTTTTGAATGATAATTGTGCATTTGCATAAATACCAATCCTAAATATGGAAATCCAGACTGATCTTTTCCAAGATAATTTTGTACTTATGTGAAAGTGCTATGAACCTTGATGCAAATATTTAAACAGATCTTTGAATATATTTTGGTATTTACATGAAAGAATCATAAAATCTTTTTCAAATACCTAGAGCTATTCATAGTTATGTCATAACATTGCATCTCATCTGTGTACTTGCTCAATATCATACATAAATAAGAAAGTGAGAATTTAATATTGGTAAAATAGAAATGTACCATATGGGTAATTTTCCTAATTTGTTTCTTTGCACCTGTGTTTCAAAATTAATAATTTAAATAATAGTTTTTACTCACCCCTCTGAAAATGGTCAAAACAGTGGCCCAGACCTATATCTCTATCTCTCTTAAATACACCAAAAACACTGAATATTTTGAGAGTCATACATAAAGTAATGAACCTACTTTAGTATGTTCTTGAGGTGATACCCAATCCCTCCTACTGTTTCGGTGGGTGATAAACGTGTAAATTAGTAAGCATTATTCAAGTGTTTTTCTTGTGATTTAAACTTGATACCACTCTAATGATGCATACATATGTTTTTAAATGATGTTATTTATTTCAGATGTATTTTGTCTTTTGGGGGACTTTTTTGTTCCTTATTGCGTTCAAGAGCTGACAAAAATCATTTACAATTGTCTTATATGTTTCAGTTTTCTATACACAATAACTTCTGGTGGTAGTCTAGCATTACACATGCACTTAAAAATTTGGAAACAGGGCTGCCATTTACTTGTATTGTGTTTGGTCTATTCGGTGCAGAACACGTGATATAGACAGTTGTCGCTGTAATTATTTTTTAGAAAGCTGCTAACACCGGTCATGTTCTGTTGGTGTAACAAGGGATTCAAGGGACTACTGAATTGTACAGAATAGAAACATATTTCCCACTTCAAAAGGTTATTTCAATTATTGTGATTATCATAACCTTTTTTTATTAAACACAAAATGATCTATGGTCTTATCTCATTTACTTCTTTGAAGGCACATTCTCGCCTTCTTTTGGGAAAAATCCTTGTCGAAGGAAAAGCTAGGTCAATAACCCAAGGTTTTAAATGAGTAAAAAATACAAATTGGAGAAACTTAATCAGAAGAGCGAGGCCTGCTTCCTAAAGATGTCGCAGAGAGTTTGGTTCTCATATGTAAAGGAAGTTAGTTTCAGAATGTGTGTGCCTAATGGTTGAAAGAGCAAATACTGGTTTGGGGATTTCTGGTTTTTATAGTCTAAAGAGGGGACTAACTGCAGCTGCCATTTCAGGCTAAACTGATAGAGATTTCCACTCTGGGTTTTTGGCTTGTTTTTCATAACGTTATGTATGATCAGTCCAATTTTTTATTGTACACTATGTTTTACTGGACGCCTAAGTAGTTTTTTTTTCAATTGTGGGTTAAGTTACGAAACCCGGATGATCGAGTGACTACCCTACAGAGTGCATTTTAAACACACTTGAGTCTCCTGAATTCAAACTCAATGCAATGCAAATAAAGCAGAGAGATTATTCTTGCAATAAAGTTAATTGAACCATGTTAAAGTCAAACACTACCCCAAAATCCCTGATATTGCACGAAGGGACAAGGTCATTTCCAAAAATGTCGGTCTAAATTAATGGATTAAAAGTCAATGTTATGGCTTTACGTCCTCTTCAAAAGCTAGAGTCATACTGTGACAGGACAAAGAGTCAAACTCACTCAGGGGTAACAGCCTGTGACAAGATGCCCAGCTTGCTGAGCACTTAGTCAAGCCTCAAATACGGGGCAGAGTTGTTCTCAGTTGTTTTTGTGTCGATCAAAGGGAATTCTGTTTTACTTAGATTCAGTTAAAACATATGTAGACATAGTAACATTTGATGGGGATACAGTTTTTAATAATGAATCATCAACATACAAGTGATGCTTGATGGCTATGTGTGACCAAATAATAGACGGGTTGGGTTGCCATACAAAATAATAACGGTCCCAAAACTGAGCAATAGGGGATGCAAAACAAAGAAGACTCCAAGTGACAATGCTGAGGATCTGTCACAATATCCATGTGGCTGTTGAACAGGACAAATCCCAACTTTGACCTTTGACACTAGAACCAAAGCCAAGCAATCTGCATATCACTGTGTCAGTACCTTCAAATAAATTTGAAACTATGTAATTGTTTCTTTACTTTCTGTTGAAAAAAAACTAAACCCAAGCTCTGGGTATTTTTTATCTTGACAAATGCCATTAATATATTGTGTGTCACAACTGATGTCATATTTCATGTCACAGTTTGTATATGCAGCGCTTATTAGATTCCAAGACTAACTTAGTATAACATCATCGAAAGCAAATCATCCAGAAAAACTTTATTTTATTTTGACAACATGTGAAAAGAAACTTCTAAATTTTGTTTGTGATTCATGAAAAATCAGGCAATATGTTCTTGCGAAATGATTAACTGTTTGGCTGTTAACCATGCTATTTACAATTTTATACACTCTTATATTTCTGCACATGTGCTAAACAAGTTGTCATTAGAGTATATGTAAGGTTAAACCCACGGCTTTTGTTCACTAACATATATATTTTTTGTCCTTTAAGAGTACATTAAAAATCGTTCACCAGGGGAGTAACTTTTATTTATTTATGCTTACAAAAATACAGATATTTTTTGGTTTAACTGCTGACTTCACCGAAATTGCCCCTATTTATGAGATTTTACAGGCACGGCCAAATTGGGGGGCCTGTTGTAGCAACTGGCTCTACCTTAATAGAATCTTAGGCATTGTGCATATATACTTCACAACCAACTCTACCGTTTATTCAAGCATCTACCAATCAATTGTCTCTCCACACTTCATTGATTTAGTATTTGGAAACTAGAGGTCACTTTAAATCTGACAATGGAACAAGACACAAGTAATTTAACCCACCAACCCTACCTCTGACACCGACTTAGCATGCAAGATTCTAAGTGGAGCTTTCAAACTCACTGATCTTGTCCCCCTATCATTATCCCGTGATAGGGGAGTTCCCATTGGATTGATATAGATCAGTGTTTTACAATGGGAAAGGCAGGACCAGGCCAACCCTGGTACCCCCTTCATGATTTGACCAAAAACGTAGGACATTATTTTAAATCTTACTGATGAATCTCACTGATCCTGACCCCCTGTTACAGGGGAGTTCTCCTAGGATCAATATAGATCAGATCAGTGTTGTAATTTTGAATAAGCAGAGCCAGACCGACCCTGTCACCCCTTCATAATTTTGACTGAATACTTAGGTTACTCGTCATCTTTAAGCAGGATTTCTACAGGCTTAGGTCTGAAAACTCAGTTCCTGACCCCCTGTAATTATCCTGTGGCAGGGAGGTCTCTTCAGATTGATATAGATCAGTGTTTTAGTTTTGGGATAGGCATGACCAGGCTGGCCCTGGCACCACCCCCCACTTGTATTGTAACTTTGAGAATCTGTGATTTATAAATTTAGGCAAGTCTTAATTGAGAAAGTTGTGGCTAAACAGTTAAACAACTTCATTAGCCAAGAAGGGATCTCTAATGCTCATCAGTCAGCATATAGGAGTTTTCACTCAACTGAGACAACAATGTCCAAGATCCAAAATGATATAGCAGCTTTAGATATGATAGATCGCCCTTACATGATTGTCTAAAGACTGATTCAGTGTTCGTGGAGTTGTGTGGATGTGTATAGATTCTTACCTTACCAATTGCAAACCGAAAATTAAGGACACAGGTTTTCTGAGGCTTTTCATCTCTCTTTTGGCATCCCCCAAGGTTTGGTTCTGGATCCCCATCTTTAACCAACTCCCCCTAGTCAAGTCATTTCAAGTTTTAAGGTCATACACCATCTGTATGCTGATGACACCCAGACATATTTGGCAATGGAATTCTGACTCCAGTATGGCGGAGCTGAGTGAGTGTCTCTTTCCTCTTCAAGAGTGGACAAACAGAGTGAAATTGAAACTTAATCTGGACAAGATTGAATTCGTTATTATTGGCGATAAACATACCAGAAAGTCACAAACATCAAAATTTCCCGTTACATTCCTCCAAAGCTTTATCACAATGACAGAGGAATTAAAATATCTTGGTGTGTTTGTTGTTGCTTGTCACAATTTCTCAGTTGTGCCCAGGGTCCTGTTACTAGGTCATGTAGCATGCCAATGTTACTCAAAGTATAAAACAACATGTCAACAAAAATGGGTTTGGCAGTGAGTGAATTTAGTTCTAAATTCCCGCCATTTCTTACTATTTAAACCCTTGCACACTAGCATCAGTGCTTTAATTTCTTGTTTGTGTGGAGGATAATCGCTGTATGTCACATATTATAAATGTCAGGACTTCGTACTTTCTTTTACAGTCTGTTTTAGTTAGGAATTTTAGTGTTTTAAAATTATAGCTACTTATAATTCTCATATGACTAGCTGACAGTATACCACTGAATTACAGTTTTAAAAGTTATCTCAGGTGATAAGACATTCTGGACTATGTTTGAAACACAGAGTGTAGCAAACTGCACAAAGTGTGGTGTCCGACATCTGAGACCTGTTGGTGTGAGGTGTTATAGGAATCTGAACAGTAGTGCTCCAGTGGTAGACTTGGATCACAGTAGTCTCCCCATGGAATTCCAGAACCTTCCAGGTCCCAGCCATTCTGGAACTTCAACACCTACACAAACAAGAGCAGCCAATACATCAGCAGCGTCTGAAGCAGAGAAGAACAGCCAGATACAAGTGGATTCTAAGCTTGATTTGATCCTGAAAATGATGGAGCAGATAGAAGCCAAGAATGCTGAGCTGGAACTAAAAATCCAGCAACCTATTGTCAACTCAGCAGCTTCACTACGCACAGCTCACCCAAGAGGTCACATAAGTGTTCATCCTTAACAGACACATCTGATAATTATATGGATGGCAATTCCTTGGGCAATACTTTCGGCCAGTCTTCCCAGTTTCAGCATCAACTCCAGAAGCTACAAAGGCAGCAGCGTCATAGTACTGAAGGTAAACATTCAATTAAATCAGGTTTACACTGTGCAGGGGATAATGCAGTGAAACAGCTCATATCTTGGCCACATCACTATTGTTTTCCAAGTGCATGGGGACAGCTCCCTGAATACAAAGAATTATCACCATTGCGGTTCATGATAGGTTTCCTAGGGTGTTTACAAGATTAATCCAGTAACACAGTGCGAGCTAATGTGATTGAATATGGGCGTCATCTGTTCCAGGATGCCCTTGAAACTAATTGGGCAACTTCAAAACATGCACACATGGTTCTGTTGCAAGAGATTAAGAGTGGAAAAAGTTCCTGGAGCACCCCAGATCTCGTGGAAAAGATCCGGATCCAAAATACTGCCAGAGTTATTGCTCAAAAACCAACGTCAACTCAACCAAAAAACTTTAAATCTACCAAGGACAAACTCTGCCTAGATTACAATAGCAATAATTGTTGCTATTCTTTGGATCACATAGTTGACGGTGTCATTCATAAACATGCCTGCTCTTACTGTCATCAGGAAGTGGGAAGGTGGTTTCCCCACAAGATTCACAACTGTATGAGGCGGAAAGCAGCAGAAAGCAACAAACAACCTAAGAAGGGCAATTAAACTCCCAGTTTTAGATCAAGAAAAATTAACAGTAATAGATTTATTTGTTCAAAATACAGAAGACCAAACATTATTTCTAACGTGTCGGATGATAGGGGCCCCCTTTTTGCTGCAAGTTACACTTATGCTACCTTGTGTTAGGTTGAGGCCAGTGCCATTGACAGTACATTTGTTCATAGTGGTTTTAGTGAGTTTACATGTTTCACAAGGCATCAAAATCACCACTCAAATGACAAGGACTCGAGTGTTTCTGTTTATAGTGGGTTAACGGCTAGTGACACAAGTTGTCATGGTTGTAATGATGCATATGCCAGTAATGAAGTTAATCAAATCAAACATGTCAAGCACTTAATATGGCTCAGGGCGAGTCCAAATTAATTAATTAATTATGTAATTGTTCTTTAGAGGACAAGCATTGGTGTTTTGTGCACAATAGGGTGTTAGTGGCTAATGACTCACAAATGGGCACTGTGAATGACTTTGGGATTATGTCTGATGCATTGTTGTACACCCAACAATTTCGACCTGCCACATACTTAGAGGCTAGTGATTTATGTCACTGGGCATGTAATACACATTCTATTGTTAAACAAAGTGGTGTGTTTAATTATATGGGTGTGAGGATTCGAGTCCCCACAGAACCTCATATCACCAATTGGAGGTCAGTATGTGGTAATTATAATGACCAATTGGGTTTAGACTATCTAGTAGTATGGCTTCCCTCTCTGTGTTAACAGGAATGAACTTCAGTTCTGCACCAATGCTGTCAATCGCCCTTCAGCTGTCAATTACTCTAGTGATGTTGACATTTATTTTAAGAAAGAGTTATCAAACCAAGCTATTGTAGGTCCATGCACAAGTGTTCCATTTCCTGTACATTATTCCCCCCCTGTTGTCAAGGCTGAAGCCAGATGACTCTAAAAGAATCATTGTGAATCTTAGTTTGCCTTATGGGGCGTCAGTAAATGACTGCATTGAAAATGATGTGTATGACAATATATCCTTCAAACTTAAATGCCCATCTATTCAAGATATTGTGAATGAAATCAACCACTTAAACTCAGATGTCCTCCTTTCGAAAAATCAACATAAGTAGGGGGTTTTGCAACTTACGAGCAACCCTCATGACTTTGACCTTTTGGGGTTAAACTGGCATGATTCAGCTTATCTTGATATAAAGTGTCCCTATCTGGATAAAAACTGGGAGTGCCCTCTGCCAGCGTTTCACAGTTGTTTTAAGACATATTATGAAGAATAAGAATGTCAAGTTGTACAATTATATAGATGACGTAATATGCGTCCACAAGCGTCAAAATTCATCATCTGAGTTCAAAATACTGTACTCTTTATTCAAGTTCTTGGGTATCCCCATTAACCCAATGAAGGTTGTACTCCCTACAAAAGTGTTATTTTATTTCATAAAAATGTAATATACTCTACCATATGAAAACACTTGGGTAAGCATGGCTTGGCATTCGGTGACCGCCACATACACCATACATAGATTTAAAATATGACGGAAGACCCTCTTTAAACCTATATACTTGCTACCTTTGACCCTGGTGACCTAATTCACTCTGCCATGCGCAGTAATACAGAAATAGTTCATTCTTTTTGTGGTGGTTGATGTCTCAACAGGCGTTTTGCTACCTCTCAAAAGACCTGCATTTACACTCTGTTGATGCTCTGTGAGTACTTATTTTTTATTCACTGTTTTATTCACCTTTCCTCCATTTTATTTACCTTTTACTTCGATTTCTGGTGAATTTATTGTATATTTGTGCAATATTTTTACGTATTTTGTCAATACGCTCATCTGGTCACATGCTGTTAGAATGTCGGATTGCCTTTGGAAACATTCATTTCCTTTGTAAATTATTTCGTTTTATGCACTTCTTCAGGCATTATAATTTTAATTTACGGGTTTCCTTCACAGTCCCCCCAAAGTTCCCCAACACAGTAACAAGAGATGAGGGTACTTGTGTTTATTACAATAACAAGTGTATAGTTATAAGATGTACATAAGATTATACACACTAATACTAATAATATGTACAGTTCCCAGAAATTTTACATATGAGTTTACACACATGTAAATGCTTATGAATAAAGTAAATATATACTATTACTACACGTGTATGAATCATGAATAAAGTAAATATAATAATAAACATTTTACCAGTGAACACAGCTTGAGTGTGACCCTTGCAAGGTCAAAGGTCATATTAGGTCAAAGGTCGGACTGCTGTCAGTCTGACCCAAGGTCATATTCTTAGACCAAGGTCAGGGCAAGGTCACACTGATGAGGGGGGAAATTTTACTTGAAATGCAATTTTAATTCACATTTTATATGAAACTGTATAAACTGATATTTTTACATTGATGTATATATTCCAAAACATGTGTAATGGTTTGGTGATATAATATAGGGGTTATATGGAGCTAGGACTTTTAGCCCAGTGAAAAATTACATACTATGAAAAAAAATCCCTCACAGTCTAGTACTAAAAACATTTAAGAACACATAGTAAAAGTACACAAAACACATATAAAAGGGGGTCTGTCTACTTAAAATATAAAACTGTTCTTAGTACAGAAGCCCAAAATAGGCGACAGACCAGAGCTTATATACAACCATGTTCTAGACAACCTGTACAGGTAGGGGCCCATAAGGGTGAAGGGACTGCATGGATGCCCTTGGCACAAAGTCAGATTGTCAAGCACTCACTCTGCTACAGAAAAAAAAGGGAGGGAGGGAGGGAAATGTTCAGTTTTTACAATGTTACTGGTTCAAGAAACCAAGTAGGAATGAAGAAAGTTTTGTACATTTCCCCGGCTTCCAATATGGGGAGCCAATAAAATAGCATGTTTACATGGTTTCCTAGAAATATAGGGATTTCCTGGTGTGATTTACAGGAAAAGAACCCCTAACATCAGTGAGTCAAATAGGTGGACCAATGAATTCATATCTATACACCCTGTTACTATGGCAAGGGGTACCCCCACCCAAGTGTAAACACTCAGACTGGTATCCTAACCTTTTTCTAGGGAACTGAGGGACTGACCCCCCCCCCGGTGCCTGGACACCTGGGCTGACAGTCCCCCCAAAGTTCCCCAACACAGTAACAAGAGATGAGGGTACTTGTGTTTATTACAATAACAAGTGTATAGTTATAAGATGTACATAAGATTATACACACTAATACTAATAATATGTACAGTTCCCAGAAATTTTACATATGAGTTTACACACATGTAAATGCTTATGAATAAAGTAAATATATACTATTACTACACGTGTATGAATCATGAATAAAGTAAATATAATAATAAACATTTTACCAGTGAACACAGCTTGAGTGTGACCCTTGCAAGGTCGAAGGTCATATTAGGTCAAAGGTCGGACTGCTGTCAGTCTGACCCAAGGTCATATTTTTAGACCAAGGTCAGGGCAAGGTCACACTGATGAGGGGGGAAATTTTACTTGAAATGCAATTTTAATTCACATTTTATATGAAACTGTATAAACTGATATTTTTACATTGATGTATATATTCCAAAACATGTGTAATGGTTTGGTGATATAATATAGGGGTTATATGGAGCTAGGACTTTTAGCCCAGTGAAAAATTACATACTATGAAAAAATCCCTCAAACCCAAACCATACATTTATGAGCATTTACTTAGCTAGGTAGCTAGCATATCTTGGAAAGTAGAGGCAACTAGGGAATGTTTAGTCTTATCTTCCTGTATGTAGCGCCAGACGCAATCCGACGTCCAGGTGCCCTGCACCTTGATATCTTGCAAGGGGACATTGGCACTGAAAGCCAGGGAGGCACCTGAACGCCGGAAAGCATGGAAGGTAAAGAAATGTGGTGGAAATTGAAGTTTGAGATTAATAAGTGACAGTGTCTTTCTAATTTTTGAATCAATGAGGACTTTCCAACCAGAGGGATATTTATACTGAAAAAGGGGTTCATTTTCTGAAGGGTTATACAAAGGTATGATCTTTTTAAGGGCATGATAAGGACATAGTGGACTCTTGCCTAAGTTAGGTAGGGAGGTGATTTTGATTTGATCATGAGTTTGAAGGGTTTTGGTCCACTTAACCAGAATTTTTACGAATTTTTTAGAGAAGAAAATGTCACCAGCAGCCAGGTGCCTGGAAATGTCAAAAGAAGAAAAAGAGTGAGGGGCCAAGTTTGATAATCTAAAGAAGCCAAAAAATGCCACTAAAAATATAGCTTTGAAGATGGGACCCATGTATAATGTGTCACAGCACCGAACAATTTTTTGCAAAACCTCTACTGACATTTTTTGTGGACAAACAGACTGGTCTGTTCAATTTCATGGATTTAATGTAATATTTTAGTCTCTTGTCATCAAAAATGGCAGCGTTTAGACCAAGGAGATTGAAATTGGCTCTGATGGCAGCCAAGTAATTTGCAAGCATATTTACTGATGTTTGGTTATAAGTTAAACATTCTAAGAAGGCCAGAAGACCATTTACATCAATACTTTCAACAGCAATACTCATGTACACACAGAAAGCAACAAAAGTTCTAAACATGACACCATAAGCTTTAGCTGTGGAAGGCCTGAATGCATCTTGTAACCTTGCATTTGCTTTTGTGGAGAGCTTCCTCAGTCTTTGGTTATCTGAAACAAAGCATAGTACATGTTAGATTTCAGCATCAATTTCAAGGGCCTCAAGGCCTACCAAGACCCAATTTGGGCTTGGGACTAATACACTAAGTTCAGCTAAATTTGAAGGACTATTAGTCCATCTAGACAGCAGGTCAGCAGTTCTGTTGCTTTTGCCTGAAACATGAGTGTAAGTAAATTGTATATCATGAGTGGCAGCCCACAGCCAGATATTGCGGGCAAAGGCAGCCAGGTAGGGGTCTCGGGCTCTGCCTGACCTAAGAACATTGACTACTGCAAAATTATCACAGTGAATGAGAATATTCATTCCTTTCCAGTGAATACAGAATAACTTGACTGCTACTAATATATTCAGCATTTCAAGATGGACTATATTTAAATCTTTGAACCCAAGAGGTATGGACATATGGTAGACCATATTTTGCCATACACCTCCAAGACCGTGAAGGCATGCATCCAGATGGACCTGATGCTCAGGTTTTTTGTGATCATAGAGGGAAACACCATTGTAAAGAGGCAGAAATCTTTCGAACCACCTAAGATCTCTGTGGAATTCAGGATTCAAATGGATTCGATTTTGGCCATGGTATTCCCTAAGTATATGGAGCATTCTATTCAAGAAGTAGCGAGCAGGCCTCACACATTTGTGAATATACAGTAAGTGGCCCAGGAGCGACTGCAACTGACGCTTTGTACAATACTTTTTATTTTTCCACTCACTGACAGTGTCACAAATTTGACGCAGTTTTTCCTCAGGAATGGATATAGAACCTTTTTCTGTATCAATTTTCACACCCAAACATACAGCAGAGGTACTTGGGGGAACCAGTTTCTTCTGGCTGATGGTGAGACCAAGGCGGTCAAGGAGGTCATATAAGTGGTCATATGAGCGTTTTGCATCGGACGGAACACCAAATCCGACGTAGTCGTCGACATAGTTTACGACACCATGGCCAGCGCGACGCATCATGAAGCGGACGGCGTCACTGACGCGCTGGAAGATCTGGGAGCCATGTCGACTCCCAAATGGAACGCAGGTGTCGACGTAGACGTGACGCCAGTGTAGACTTAGAAGATTATAGTCCAGGGGGTCAACTTTGATATGCCTAAAGGCTCTGCTTATGTCTATCTTGTATATATGAGCACCCCTGCCTAAAAGTTTTAGCCTATCAGTTATATGATCCACAGTTGGGAGAACCAGATTGAAATCAGTGCCCAGATAGGTGGTTTTGTCAATGCCTGAGTTTACAGACTGACCCAGGAGCCAGCTAAGGTCAATAATTACCCGTCTGTTGTTAGAATCTGGCTTCTCTCTTGACATGAATGGTGATATATGACCATTGGGGCATGGATGATGTTTAAATGGGCCTACAATGGCATTAAAGCTCTTTTCTTCTGCTATATAAGCTTCTATGTCCCTGGGATATTCAATGGCAGATTTGTGATTTTGACCTTCCCATTGAAGGGGTGACAATCTGTTAAAGTCTAGGGGAAAGCCAAATCTTAGAAGGTCCAATAACTGGGTGTCCCAGTAGCCTTGTAATTGTTTTGCCACTCATCTAAGTGCAACTGGGTGTCCACTTTGATTCTAGCTTTGAGAAAATTTGGTTTTCCAGACTTTGAAACAATGTTGTGAGCTTTAATTGGACAATAATCAACTAGTTCATTTACTACATCATATCTGGCTTCTTGAAACTGGCTAAGAGGGATGAAGCCGAATTCGAAATCTGTTTGGCTTCTCCAAGCCCTAGTGACTTCATTGTCAATTTGTTTCCATGACTTCTTATGATGAGTGACATTCAGGATGGAATGCAAGTATTTATCATCAAGGCCATTGATATCAAAGATCTTATATTTATAAGAATTGACATTGTTATTGTGACCTTGGTCAATATCATTGCCATGTTTTTCATTGTCTTTTTTACCTGCTACATGGCAGACAGTTTCTTTGTGAAGTATTTTTCCTGCTTTACCATTATGACTTTTGCCAGCAGCAGTAGTATTTGCAGCTATACTTACTTGGTCAAGATCAGGCGAGTTATTAGTGCAGTCTCTGGGTTTGCACCCTGTACTGTGAATGTTTGTACTGGCCTTAACCACTTCAGCATAAGATTTTTCATTACCATTGCCAGGACGGACTTTACTACCACAAGGGACACTCTTTTTTGCCTGCACTTGCACTGGTAAAGGTTGTTTCAAAGCACGTAGACCTACCTCTACTGCTCTTTGTTTTGACATGGCCATCAATGCGCCGACAAGGGTGACCTTTTGATTACATGCATAGACAAACCTAGTTCTGAATTGTTTTTTATTCTCAACATTTTTAATCAGATTACTTTCTTTACTTTCAGAAGACCATTTTTTAGTAACTACTGAAATGTCAGAGGCACCATGAGAGATATTACTGCTGTCCTGAGTAAATGATAATTCAGGACAGCTGGTTACTCGTTTTTTTGACGTTTTACCCAGGTGCATTCTTTTTCAGAATGATTCAGAATTTTCCCCTTTTCCAAACAGGTGGCACAAATGTGCCTTTGCCACTTACCATTACTCTCATGGTCCTTCTGAAACGTACAAGACCCACTTTGAAATGGTTTACAGAACCAGGGTTTTCGCATATTTCCTTGTTCAGAAGTTTTTGCCCAAGATTTTGAATTTTGTGAGTGCCTTTGGGCATGAGCCCTTCGTATTCTGTCAATTTTATCAGAGTTATTCCAAGAAACAGCCCCCCTTTCCATGTCACATAATAAGACCGCATGGGCGGCCTTTGCATTTTGCCAAGAAAAATCTGTGGCATCAGCCATGATATCTGCCAAATATTGTAACATTTGATCTTTTGTTTTGTGAGATTTTTCGTCTAGGATATTTTGGGCAAACCCTTGAACCCATTGGGTCAAATTTAACTGGTCGTAGGTCACTCTTTGACGGTTATAACCACCCAAAATTGTGTCTTGTGGCCATGCCACCTTGTTTTTAACTACACAATCAACGTTACCACCTCTCTTAGACTTAAAGTCATTTTTACCTGAGTTGGAAGCACTGGCTTCCTGTAATTGACGCAACCTCTTATCTACTTGCTTTTGAATGTCAGAGGAAGTTTTCAACACACTTAAACTGGGGACAATTGACTCATCAGAGGACGACTCAGATTCAGAAATAACACTGGTTTTACATTGCTTTAATTTACTTTTTGAAAAGTTACTTAACTTCCCAGTCTTTTGATACGTCGTCTTCTTGACGGTGGCCACATCTTCTTCCACTGAATCCAACCTTCTATTTATTTTCTGCAATTCTTACAGTATTCTGACTTGAATACTGTCACCTTGATACTGCACATTTTCTGCGTCAGAGGATACCAGGGACATGTCAGAGGACGAATCATTTGACACTTGGGTAGCTGAGGAAGTTGCTGGTACTTCTAAATCTTGGTTTCTTTTACAGTTCCTGCCAGTTGGTGGCACATGCTTGCAGTCACACTTTCTACAGAACTTTTTATTTGGCATTTTCAATTTCCACTTTACTTATATTTCTATCAATTATTTTGGTCTATGTCCTATATATCTGAAACATAAAATTTTCTGAAGTACGCTGTCACCACAATTTTAGACTTGACTTAACAGGAGGGCAAGTTTAGAATCGAAAATTTTCAATTATACATGAAAATTTGAATTTTTTGTCACAACAAAATTTGGAAAAGGATGACAAAAATATAGGTTAGACCGTCCCTCATAGGCAGAAAGTCAAGCATAAAGTCGTGTGACAGCTCCTCATCAATGTAGTCCACACAGAAGTCTAGACATAGAGTTCACAGTTCGACAGGTAATGCATTCCAGCAGTTTAAGTTCACACTCAAAGTCCAGTTTATTGTCACAAATCATTCCATGCCAGTCCCGTTAAAATTTGATGTATAAAAACAAACTAAAATCTTAAATCATTAAAAACATAAAATAACATAAAGTTCATATCTTTGTTCCAAGATACAGCCTGGTTTCTTGCCCAGCAAAATTTTCAGTTTTTACAATGTTACTGGTTCAAGAAACCAAGTAGGAATGAAGAAAGTTTTGTACATTTCCCCGGCTTCCAATATGGGGAGCCAATAAAATAGCATGTTTACATGGTTTCCTAGAAATATAGGGATTTCCTGGTGTGATTTACAGGAAAAGAACCCCTAACATCAGTGAGTCAAATAGGTGGACCAATGAATTCATATCTATACACCGTTACTATGGCAAGGGGTACCCCCACCCAAGTGTAAACACTCAGACTGGTATCCTAACCTTTTTCTAGGGAACTGAGGGACTGACCCCCCCGGTGCCTGGACACCTGGGCTGATTCTTTCCACAAAATTCTTTGTTTCTCCACGTATTTTGGCCATATTGCCAACTTGAGTGTGCATTGTTTTCACATAGTTGCAAAGATTTTATTATCGCTCATCAGGTCACGTGGTGTCAGAATGTTGGATTTCCTTTGGAAATAATTATTTCCGCAGTGAATTATTTAATTTCGTCACTTATACTGGCTTTATAATTGCCAATTTAGGTCTTCCATCATTCTTAACACAAAATTCTTCATTTCACCGCGTATTTGACCTTATTCTTGAGCTTCATATGAATCATCTCACCAGGTTACATGACGATGACATCATACTTAAAATGGACGTCATTTGAAGGTTGTTTGAAAATATTCATTTTCTCAGTGATTACAGCATTTCCAGGTTTGTTTATGCATTCCTTTTTCATAATTCTTTGATTATTATTCTTTCAGAGCATTATGTGCAATAATTCACTTTGTTAACGCATATTTCAGAGCGTAACATTACGGTATTTACTACCTACCATTCACGGTTCATTATTTTTACAGGCCTTTTCATTTGGCATTTCTGGGATACAGATCCTGGTTTCAGTGTTTTAGGGTTCAATTCTGAGCCCAGGGTCTCCATTTCAACCTTTCCCCACCTTCAATTCTGGAGGATGGTGGTTTTCGGCTCTTGGGGATGACTTTTTCTTCCACCTTTGAAGATCCATCTCACTGTTACTGGTTTCCTACATTCCAAATTTGTCAGTTGGTCATTTGCTTTCTCAGCCCATTTTCAGTTTTTTGGCCTCTTTTTGCCTAAGACTCAGCCTAATCAGGCTGTCTTTTTGGGCTGAGATTACTTTCTCAAGACCATATTTTTGTTCAGGATCCCTTTAGAAGAGTTTATCAGTTGAATCCAACTGATTTTGCTACTTCCTAAACACAGCTCCATTCATTTTCTAAATCTAGAAGATTTTTGTTTGGGGCCTGGTGGAAATCTTCTGTTACTCAACAGCTTCCTATTGCATTTTCACCATTTTTTAGACCTGACTTCCAATGGGCACATCTTCCTTGTGGGTATGTAGGTGTCCCTCTGTCTTTAGTTAACCTTTAGGCAGACTTCAGGGACCCTATTCCAACATTTTTGGTGCCAGTCTGTTAGACTTTATGGATGCTTAGGACTTTGTCCTTCAATCTTCTCCACAGAAGATTTTCAAGGCTTCCTGTCCAACAGAATTAGGGAATAACTTGACTGCTCTTTGATCAGTCTTATTTCTTTCTTAGTCATCCACTTTTTCCAGGCTTAGAAGTTCCTTCGTGAGGCCAGATACTTACTTTCTGTCACTCATTCATTTTGGAATCTTCTCATTCTAAGTTTTATAGGTTGGATAATTACCCAAATTTACCCTCTAAAACTTAGTTTTGCCAGGTACAAACCGTCTTCAGAGGGTTTTTGGGGTCGACTTGCTCAGGTTTCCGGACCTGGGATCCAGCCTGGTGGGGTTCTTAAGACCTTCTCTTCCCTAGGCAGAGGTCCTCTGCTATTGGGGGAGATCTGAGATGGACCTTCGGGTCCTTAGTACTGTGGGATTTTTTCCTTCAGTCCTGTTGATCACTTATTCAAGTTGATTGACCAGGCAATATTTCTCAATGGTCTTTTTCATCTACCATGCTTTGGACATCTTTTCAGTGGATCTTCCAGCTCCATTTTAGCTGGGTGATCTATGGCCTTTTTCAGCCATCTTTGCACTTTGTTTTGAGAGATTTCTTTATCCATTTCCCTCTCTTGTGCCTAGTCACTTGGTAGGGTAATTTGGGCCAATAAAGACCTTTCTCCTCCCAACTACGGAGTCTTCTCTTTAACTTATTGCTTTAGAGATGTGGTTCCTTTCCAGGTTCCAACATTCTGATGGTGGAATGCCTTCCAGAGGCAGAGGCTCAGCCTCCACCTCTTTGTTGATGTCCTTCAGGAGATAAGAGTGGATTTGTATTTTGCAACTTTTCACTCTTGTTCCCAGATCCCTCCACTTGCCAGTGGGAGGTCAACTGATTTCTTCCATTTCTATTTGAAATGTTTATGTGCAGCCTTTCTTTTTCCAGCATTCTGGAACTTGGTTCACATTCCAGTGGTCTCTCAGATTCCACTTTCCTGATTTCATCTTCTTCAGCTTTTTTGCTTCTCCTCAGAAGTATGCTGCTCTTTGTCATTCAGCCTCACAAATGCTGTTCACAGGAGCAGTTCAAGTCCCTGGGCTCTTTTTTACCTGATTGTCTCAGGGCCCCTTTTGCCTTGACAAAGAGATAGAAGACTGGAAACCAGCATTGCATTTAGATCTTTTCATAGATTTGGATCTTTTCCTGGTTCTCCAAACTATCAGGATGGAAACTTTTCAATTGATCATTTTCTCACTTCTAATTGGCCAGTGGACCACGTATCTTCCTCAATATGTCTCCTTTCTCTCCTTTGGTTCTCTCTTGTTCAGAGTTTAGCTTTTAGGCAGGGTGTACCACTTTGTGGCAGGGCCTAGCCACTAGCCTTTCAGTATTTACTTCCTTAGTCAAGGAAGTAAGGAAAGTTGGTTTTGAGGTTGGGCATCTCAGTGCACATGTGACTACATATAGGCTCATTAGAGCCAATAGTTGTCAGAGGCTCATTTGGCAACTCTCTTAGAGTTGACTGTCAACTTGGAGTGGTTCTTAGCAGGAATTATTTAGATCTGTTCCTACAACAGGTCTCCTTCCTGTGTCAGATTCTTAGTCTGTCTAAAGGTGTTCCTCTCAGGGGCAAGGTTTTCTGTCTATTCAGCAGCTCATCCTTCCCCTTTATTTTTCTCTCCAAGTATGCACCTTTTATATCTCTGGCTTCTACTAAGAAGCCACTTCTTCAGGGTCCTCCATGCATATGACGCTTCTTCCGCATCATCTAAGGATACCTTGCTTTTCCTTCTAAGGTGCTTTGGTGCTCCATTCTTGAATCCTTCTGTGAAGGTTTCATTTAACATGGTAGTTTCCCAGGAACTTGTCTTTGTATTCCTCCTACACCCTAGTTATAGCATCCACTAACATGGATGCCTCACTTCAGGGTTGGGTAGCTTTTGTGCTCTTTGGATTACCTAAGGTCCATGTTTGCTGTAGCAGTCCAATCTGCTCATCAGTTTCTAGAGCTCATAGCTTTTCTGCTCTCAGACTTTTGTTCCTGTATTATCCTTTCATCAAAGGATTATCTTTTCAGCCTCAGACAATGCAGATGTCTTCTTCTCAAGACATTTGTTCTTCACTTGTCCTTGCTTCTAGGGACACTTCAGATTGTATTAGGCAACACTGTTGTCTGTGCTTTCTTTTTTATATCAAGAGAGCTTCCACTCATGGGACGTGTATCTATTTTGGCACCTTTTGCCATTATTTTTACAAGAACAAATCTGTTCTTTCACCTTCTCATGTTCCAGGGGCATGAATCCTTGGCAGACCATCTCTGGAGGTCTTATCTCACCTTTCATATAAAGTGGTCTCTCTATTCTTGGATCTCCAGATGGTAGTCTCAGACTTCTCATCTGATTTAGATCTCTTTTGCCATGTGATTCAATCACAAGCTGCTCTTGCATGTGCCTCCTGTGCTAGATCCTTAGGCTCTGGCAATAGATGCCCTGGAGTGCTTTGGTCTGGAGTACTTGCTTTACTCCTTCCCTCCTTCAGCTCTTTGTCCTCTATGGCCAGGAAGTTAATCAACTTTCAGAGCTGTACCATTCTTCTTGTAGCCTTCCTTGGCAAGTGCCAAGTTTTTGGCCTCAAGATCTCCTTTAAGAAAGCCATTGGCTCTTCCTTTTATCTTCTATAACAATCTCATCTAGAGTTTTGTTATTAATTTTTATGGAGTTCCTTTCTTCAGGCTTTTGGCTGAAGTCTCCTTTCAGAAGGATTTTCACAGGAGGGGTCTTGGAGAATTTTTATCCTCCATAACTGTCTACGAAGCACTGTGGAACTGCTTCAAAAACTTGTGAGAAACATGGCCACTCTGCCATGCTTCAACTGTCCCATTCATTGCTGTTTGGTCCTTTTAAGGAACTATTTTTCAGACAATAGGGATATAGGTCACCTTTCTCCATGTACTACTTGCAGTTGGGTTCTTATAGGGAGCTTGGAAGTCTCTTTTAGAGCTTCCTTAAGTCCAAAATTAGGGTAGTCATCACCTACCTGTTTGGTACTTAAACCTTGGTTCTGCAGGCTCTTTTTTCATTTTTTATTGTTTCCCATATTTGTAATAACCATATACACAATTCACAATGTTGTACACTCTATCAGACAAAGTTACAATTCCAGACTAAAAGAGAATTTAAATCAAATAATAGGACTAATCAACATGTAATACAAAAAAAAACACATACAATTTGCTACATGCTACATAATTGAAAAGGCACTATAACATGTACATTTGAAAGAAAAAAAATTACTTCAAGATTAATTCAAACTTTTAAAATGTTTATTCTGAAAATACTGGAAGCCATCAAAGCCAGGTTTTGACAAATTTTTCTTCCATTTTACCAATCTTTGATAACAGACATTCGTCTGTATATATCTGACAAAGCTTATGCTTAAGGGCTGATATGTTTAGTCTACTGCCAGATTTGGATGTTTCAAAAATGTATTTCTTGGTGACAATAATTAATGTGTTAATTGGGATATTGTTTTGATCATGCAAGGGATAACCACAGATTATAATAAAGTCAGTAAATTTTATTTTAAAGTTAATTTTTTCAACAAGATACTTTTCGATAGCTTCCCAAAAAAGTTTCACTTGACCACATTGACAAAAAAAGTGCAAAATACTTTCTGATACATTGTTACATCTGAGACACAAGGAACAATCGGACAACCCCACTTTTTGAAGATACTGTTTTGTCCCGAGTATTCTGTACAATACTTTCATCTGGAACCATATCAGGTTATTGTTTTGGATAGTTTTGAAACATGTTCTGTAAATATACTTCCACTGTTGTTCATTTATGTGTGTGTTTAAATCCGTACTCCATCGTTTTTTTGAAAAACAATTATTTTTTTCCATGAATATCAAACGTCTATAAAAATCACTGACCCCTTTAGATGACTTGAATATAATCCGAATATGGTTCGTTATAAAGGGTCTTGCTAGAGAGTCGTTGTCTTGTTGATCATTATCCTTTAAAAATTTAAGGGCATTAAGTTTTATATGAAAGAAAAGGTATGAAAGAAAGTTGACATGATCCAAATTATAAAGTCTCTGTAACTGATTGCAGCTCATAATTGTACCCCTTGGGTCTAATATATCACTGACTGTTATTATACCATTTAAGTACCAATCAGAAACAGAAAAAAATAGGGGTTCAGCTGAAATTTTGTTGTTATACCAAATAGGAGTTGTTAGTAAGTGACTTTTAGACTGAAAGATTTGGTTGTTTAGGAGATTATACCATGAATCAAATGTGTGTAGCCAAAACTTATTTGTTGTCCATTGCTTCAGTAATTTAATATATTCTGGGCCAAGCGTTAGAATTCTGTCAAGTTTGGAGTTTACTGTGAGTTGAAATAACTTAATCCAAGGGGTGGAATCTTTTTCTCTGAATAGTCTTCGAAGCCAACTTGTTTTAAGAGAACTTAAAAATAGTTTTATATTTATCATTTTTATTCCCCCCAGGCAATTTTCCTTCATTAAAGTTCTCCGATTTATCTTGTCTGGCTTATCAGACCAAATGAATTTGAATAATATATCATTTAATTGGGTTAACCATATATCATTTTGATTTGGTAGACTTAGAAACAGATGATTTAATTTGGCCAGAAAAAAGGTCTTTATTACAGTCACTTCTCCTATTGGGGTGAGATATCTTCTGTTCCACATATTGATGAGATCTTTAATTTCGGTTAGTTTTGCACTAAGATTCAGGTCTAACATACTATCTAGATCTACTGAAAAAATTAATCCCAGGAGGTCAAACTGAGTACATCCCCATTGTAATCCTTTGGTAATTAATTTATCTTTGCAATGTTTTTTCTTTCCTATCCAAATTAATTTTGTCTTGTCTGTGTTGACCTTTAAACCTGAGACTGAGCCAAAAATTTCCAATATATTTAAGGCTGCTTGTAAAGAAGAATGTGAACCATCTAAAAAAGGGTGGTATCATCTGCATATTGTGTAATTTTTGAATTCCAAATTATTAATGGATATCCCCTTTACATCAATGCATTGTGAAATCAATCAATCAATCAATCAGTTGTCCAGGTGCTTAATCTCCGTATCAATGGATTCTAAGGCACACCATCCAATCCGTAAGGCATAAATCATGAGACATTAGACATGTTCCGAGTCGTTGCCAGGGAGGCGGTCCGGTGTTCGGTAGTAAGAAGCTATGGTGGGAATGATTTCTGAAATAGGTAGGTTTTGAGTCGACTTTTGAAACTGGAGAGATTTGGAGCACTGCGTATATGATATGGAAGATCATTCCATAACTTAGGGGCATCATATGAGAAACTATTGTTAAAATGGACCTTTGATTTATGGATGGAAGGACAGTAAGAGGGGACCAGAAGGAACAAATTTTTGGGATTGGAACGTCTTGTATTCACGGCAGATTTGTACAAGGGGAGATATGGTGCAAAATACTTAGGCTGGCCAGTGGTGAGGTACTTATAGACCAAAACTAGGGTTTTGAAAATAATACGTTGTCTAACGGGTAGCCAATGGAGTGTCCTAAGGGTGGATGAAATAAGAATAGATTGTATCTATCCAACCAAAATATATAAATAAGCTGAAATTGGGTCGCCTTGTCTACAACCTCGGCCGATATTGATGGTTTCTAATGTGATACCACATTGTATAACTCTTGCCTGTATATCTTTATTGAATAATTGTATCCATTGTACAAAGTTTCTCCCAAAACCCAGATAAGTCAAAGTTTTATATATAAAATTCCATGATATCGAATCAAACGCTTTTTCAAAATCAATTAGCATGAGGAGCCCAGGTATATTTTTGGTTTCCGTGAAGTTCATTATGTCATACACTAATCTGGTGCTCTCGCCGATATATCTGCCAGAAACAAAACCAGTTTGGGAAGGGCTTATTAAATGATCTAAATATGATTTGATTCGATTAGCAATAGAAGCAGAAGCTATTTTATATAGAACAGACAGCATGGATAAGGGTCGCCAATTTTTTAGAAATTCTCTAGATTTACCCTTCTTTGGTAGGCATGTTATAATACATTGTCTTAAGGAAATTGTGAATGTCCCTTTTTCAAAACACTGATTTAGCGCCTTCAATATCCAGTGACTAAAATTTTTCCAAAATAATTTTAAAAATTCCGCAGGAAACCCATCAATTCCTGGTGTTTTGCTATTTTTCATTTGCTTTACAGTCAATGATATTTCTTTATATGTTAAGGGTCCATCAAGGCTTCTACTTTGTTCAGCACTAAGCGTATTTACTTGATAACTGGCTAGTAATTGATTTAAGTCGATATCTTCTAATTGATGATCAAAGGATTTGAAAAGGTTTGAATAGAAATTTTTTAATTCAAACATGATATCATTTTGGTCTACCAAAATTGTTCCGTCATGTTTTATTATTTTTTTGATAGTTTTATCAGTGTAGTTATGGCGTTCTAAGGAACAAAAATATTTGCTGGGTTTTTCTCCATCACCTAGCCATTGTATACGTGAGCGAATCTGATGGCCCCTAATAGTTTCTCCCCTGATGTTTTGCAGGCTCTTACCAAGGCTCCTTGAACCTTTTTCCTTTGGTGAGCCAAGTTTTTCACATTTTAGACAGTCTTTCTTACTCCCTTTGGGAAGGAGAAGGAGTGATTTTGATTCCTTTATTTAAAGGTTTTCTCTCACTCTCTAGGGATGGCCTAAGTCATCTTTATGTCAGATCTTACTTTCCTGGCTTAAGCCAGTTATCTTCAAAAGGCTCTTCCTGCTTTGATTTTTGTCTTTGGTTAGGATGACTTAGAGGACCTCTCCTTTCCTACAGTCAGATTCCTAAGATACCATCTATCTAGCTATTCTGATTTTCTTAGGAGGATTTCTTCTTGGTCTTTCTTCTGAAGTTCAAAGGGGGTGATATTGCTGCTCAGACAATATCTTTTTGGATAACATTTTATCCTTTATTCCCTCTAACTCTGTTCCACATGTGAAGGCCCATGATGTTTTTGCCCAGATTTCATTCTGGTCTCTTAGGTGGTTTTCCACTTCTTCACATCAAGGGGAATTCCTCTCGGAATTCTTGCACTTCACTTATTTTCCTTCAGAGATGTTGTTCTTAAGAATCTCTGTGATTTCTTAAGTGTAGTGGACTTTTGTTTCCACTCAGGCCATTCTCTCTTTTCCACTTAAATTCCTTAATTTAAGTCCTTCTGAGACTTTTAGTTTCAGAAAAAGGGGGGTGGCATTTCCCTTTTAGGGAATCTGTTCTTCATCTCTATTTTCAGAACCGTGCTTCTTAGTGCCTCTTGGCATTTTCCTATTCTGAGCACAGTGGCATATTTATGCCCTCTCCTTTGAGCTGACCTAATAGGGTGTAGAAAGCAGTGCTGAAGTTCTTGCAGTGGTTAATTCTGCTCATTTAACTCAGTAGAGTTATTTCTTCAGCACAGAGGTTTTGGGTTCAATTGTACCAGGAAATATCCTCTTTATGCAATTTACCTTAGGGTGGTTTTCCTCAGTCTGTCTTTTTCCCACCATCCTTCCATGTGGGCATTCAACCCAAGTGTTTTCATATGGTAGAGTATATTACATTATTATGAAATAAAATTTCATATTTTTAAATGTAAAATACATTTTTATGAAGAAAAATGTATATACTTACCATATGAAAGCAGCAAATCACCCTCCTGCCTGCCCCGCTTTTAAAATACCTTTTTCCAGCATTTATGTTTATTCACAAAAAGAATGAACTATTTCTGTATTACTGCACGTGGCAGAGTGAATTACGTCACCAGGGGTCAAAGGTAGCAAGTATATAGGTTTAAATAGGGTCTCCCCTCATGTTTTAAATTCTATGTACGGTGTATATGGCGGTCACCGAACGCCAAGCCATGTTTACTTAAGTGTTTTCATATGGTAAGTATATAAATTTTTCTTCATAAAAATGTATTTTACATTTAAAAATATGAAAACTTGTATGGAAATTGTGGTGGATGTCGACGCTGGTCAACTTTTAATCCCTCAAGAAAAATGTTGGACTTACACCGTTATTATAGATCTTGTCACTTTATCACTAAAAACAACTCCAAGGATTACTTGGCAAGCTTTTGTACCTTCATAGATGTGTCATCCCAGCAAGGATATTTGTAAATCGCTTACTAAATAAACTTTGTATGGCTACCACTCATGTCAAAGTGCGTGATGGTGTCAAGAAGGACCTCTCATGGTTCATAGAATTCTTATTAAAGTTTATGGTAAGGTTATGTTTACCCCTGTAAGACCCCCACCATGATTTATTTGTAGACACTAGCCTCACTGGGGTGGGAGCCATCTGGAAAAATAATGTATATGGAATGTCACGTCACATGGCTACCACTGCCCATCTCAGCATATCACAGCTGGAGATGCTTAATGTGTTGATAGCATTGAGATTATTTGCTGTAGCATTATTCTTACTTTTGAACACGTTCCAGATTCAAATAATAATAAAGCAGACATGTTATCAAGACTTTTCAGTCTGTAGATAGTTTCAAGAATGCTAAAGAATTTAAAAATTGTGTTTGGTGGCCAATTGATGGTCACATGTTGTATCCAAACATGCTGGTGTGTGCGTTTGCTGTCTTTTCAGGTTTACCAGTGAACAAACTTACATCACAAGCTTACCTCAGAATTCAAGCTGCTCTTAGATCTCGCACTGATTCGGCTTACATTGCAAAGTTTAAGCTCTACCTGGCATTCATTATGTAGTATAACCTCCCACTTCATAACACTGAGGATCTGTCCCAATATGACCCTAGTTGTTGAACGGGACATAAAACCCCAACTTTGATTTGACATTGGCCAATTTGGTAAATGCCTGATTTGTCTGTGCTTCACAGTGCTCATGAAAATGACCAGCTGCTTAGATCTGGATCTGTCTACAATCCATATATCTCTGATTATTTCTTAGTCACTGGGTTCTTACATGACAAGAAAAGCCTGGCCCTATAAAAAAATCTACAATACTGTAAACTGAAAGACATAAATAGTTAAAATTTGAAAAAAAGTATTATTGTGATTTGAAGAAACATTATTTTCCACTTAAATCTCTTGACTTTATGGTGGAGAGATACAATGTCAATCTGTCAGAAAAACTGCAAAATAATGCACCATTAATTAATTTATTTATTTGGGGTTTTACGTCGCTTTCAACACTCTACAGGTCATATCACGATGGGTAGTTGGAAGGGCAGAGGAAACCAGTACATACAGTTCGTCAGGGTTCTGTACTGTAAACTGCCAACCAACAGCAAGCAACTACCAGCTTTCCCACTTGAGGCCGTGTTGGGAACTGAACCCTGGCCTCAGAGGTGGGAGGTGAGTGCTACCACTCTGCCACCGTGGCCCCCTTACCATTAATTGAGAAATGCGTGAGAATCAGACCTAATACTGCTTGGTCCAACAGTTTTATCCGGCATGCAAAAGTTACAAAGAGGAGGTTGGAATGGAAATACAGAAAGTCAGGATTAGACAGGGTCAAATATAAATAACAATGTCAAACAGTTAAGCTACTTTTGATTAAATACAAAATTGAATGTTTTTCATGTAAAATTAGTCAGCCTAGAAATGATATTAAAAAGTTGTATGATCTGGTAAAAACACTACTTGGTATGATTAAACAGCTGGAACTACCTGGAAGTGATTCAGATTAATCCTGACTAAATCCTTTAATAAATTCTACATCTACAAAATACTAAAAATCAGAAACTCGATCAACAATTCTGCTTCACAAAATGATGTTGAAACAAGGAGTTCTTTGATGCAAAATAAAACCATAGTCTAATAACTTTTAAGCCTACAGTTAAGTTAACCAAGCCTCCTCACTAAGTTAACCAAGGCAAACTTGGATATTTTAGCTCCAGTTACATTTCCTATTGTCAATAAATCTTTGGATTTCCAAATTAGAACATAGCTAGAATTCGTAAACACTTATCTGATGATACATGCTCCTGTCTTATTCAAGGCTTGGTTAAGTCAAAACTTGATTATGTGAATTGTTTGCTGTTAGGAATCAAAAAAAAAAACTTTCTTGAATCAGCTACAAGTTGAACAAAATTCGGGCGTCCATGTCAGTCAGATCACATTAGTAAAGTCAGATAAGAGTTTTACTGGCTTCTCAGCAAAAAAGTTGATTGATTTCATTGTCCTCAATTATGTCTAGAAAACTTTACGTGGCCTAGGACCACATTTTATCAGTGACTTTATTTACACTATCATAGCCTGGCACATTTACTAGAGCAAATTAGTCACAATTTGGCATACCCTATGAAAGTGCCTAAAATAACTATGAAAAGTATGCTTCTGTTTATGCTGATGCTGCTTTGTGGAACAAGTTACCTGTAAACATGATATCCTCAAAATAACTGTATAGTTTAAAAAACAGCTGAAATCATACTTATCTAAACATGCTGATGATAGGTGTTTTTTCACTTAGTAGCACTTGGAGACATTAAGTTATAAGCGCTATATAAAAATCATGTGTTATGTTATGTTGTTATCTGCTATATCCAAACATGCTTATGATAGGTGTTTTCTTTACATAGTAGCACTTGGGGACATTGAGTTATAAGCGCAATATAAAAATAACGTGTTATGTTAAGTTATTTTGTTATATGCTATATCCAAACATGATTATGATAGGTGTTTTTTTACTTAGTAGCACTTGGAGACATAGAGTTATAAGCGCTATATAAAATCATTTGTTATGTTAAGTTATGCTAAACTCCCGTATACTACTATACATTATTATTTACAAGGATTCTTAAGTATTATCCAATTATATATTCAAATGAAACCACTGTTATCCAACTACTGTTTTACAAAAGGAACACATACGTCCAAAATGTTCAGCAACTGCAATATGTTCTATTTTATAGTTGTATTTTTGTAATTACGAATATTTGCATGTAACCATACTAAATGAAAATATTCTCATACAATCTTACTTATCAATAAGACCAGCCAAAAGTGCCATCGTGTTGATGAATACCATGTGACACTAATACATTAATATTATTATATCTAATATAACCTTCACATATATATATAAACATTTGATGCTTACACAAATTTATCGTTGAGAACAGAAACAACTGAACTACAACATCAACAGATATTGAAAGACAATTACTGATTTTTTTTTTTTGGATACATTATAACCAAATTACCTGTCTCATCTATCACTGCACTAAACCCTCGTCCTAAACTTGTGATTAAAATTGATTTAACCTTTTCATACATAAATATATAAATTCAGGTATATATTTATGAAACAGTATTATTAATTTTTGATAAATTGGTTGCTGCAAAAAAATATCAATGCTTACCTCAATCAGTCCAACAGTCTATATATACATTTCAAACTGATTTTTCCAGAATGGACAAAGGTAATTTGGAACTATTTGGCATCACAGATAATTTATATGGAAGTTTTAGCTGGTGCCAAGCCAATCCAATTTTGGTTTGACAAAAAAAACGTGCTAAATTAGTAACTGATACATTGTAGCTCCCGTTTAATTTTCTGTAAAAAGAATTCACGAGCCTAAGGACTCTATAACTATTAAGTTTCCCCTCTATGTCATTAAAATGTTGTGAGTCAGTTGATAGTTTTCTCACTATTTTCTTAAAGTATTCCATTTGAATGTTGCAAACTAAAGACATTTTCTGAACCTATTATATGTTGGTTATTTTTTGTAAGTACTTGCTTTATCTTTTATCAAGGTAAATAACTGACTATTATAGAACTTAAAGTGGTCAATAATTTTCTTACTAATGTTGGCAAGAGTTTTCTAGCACATATATATTACCACCTACTGTTTTTTTATTCATTTTGACCTTATCAAAGAAACATCACGTGAAACCAACATGAATATGTTTTGCTGCAATTTTAATAGCTTTCAGTCTTATAACTGTTGAAACAGACTCATGACACGCTTGATTAAATCAAAACTGCCATTCTTTCCCCAAAGAACCTTAAACACCAGCTGCTTCAAATTCCTACCAACTCACCATGTTGTTTAAACCACCTCACCAAGATGTTAAAAACCACCTGAGTTGCACACCATTACCTTTAGCATCAGCTTCAATTGAATCTCAAAAATTGAATCCCAAAAGTTTCACACACCTTTTTGGCTATGTCAGTATATTTTATTCTCCAAAGATACATAAAGAATATTAAAAAAAAAATTCCTACAAAGTCATTCATGCTCTTAATATTGGTAAAAGTTTCAAATTAACATGTTAGCATAGCAAGCTATGTTATGTTTCATTCCATATTTTCACATCCTTTTTTGCATTTGAAAGCTTCAAACTATAACCCTGCCTCCAGTGCTATCGCTCCAATTAACCCGTAAAAGTCGAACATGGGTTTCTTAACTTTAAACACAAAGCCTTCAGCAGATTTTGGTAAATTTTTGGCTTTTTTGGTTAGAATCGTTACCAATACCAACCAAGTACTCACACATCACTCCTGTTAGAAAGAGTCTCCATTGTCCACCTATTGAATATTGCTGTGTATAAGAGGGCCTTACTGGCGTACAAGTTCCTACATAGGGGTTTTGAACTTAAACTTAGACATAGTGTGTGCAATGCACATAAAAGTCAAGCCGATCGGTGTTGCTCAAAATCCAACACTTTACCTCATCGGTATACAAGTTGACCAAGCATTTCAGCCTCAGCTTTGTGTAGGATGCCCTAAAGATGTGGAATGATCTGCCTGTTGATGTACATTCAGCCACTTATCTCCACGCATTCAGAAAGAAGTAACATATCTCTTTGCAAAAGCATATCCACCCTAGTTTCTTTAGTGTCCCCCTATGTCTCTGATTACATGATTGTGGATTTTTCTTTTCTGTGTCATGCGCCTATATTTTGTCTTTAGGCTGTGATTAAGCACTGTAAAAATTCTGTTAGAATTGGAATGAGTTTATGGGTCGATTTTTTTCAAATATAACTGTGACCAAATGCCTCATAGATCATTAAAACTTTACCATGTAGGTACTGTTAGCTCTGGCCAGTGATCAAATTACAAGGTTAGTAGGTATACACCGTCAGTCTGTGGTAAAAGAGTTAAAATATTTTAATAAAAGGGTCAATCTGTACACAACCCTCTCTGTCTTTTATTTCTGTTTCTAATTATAGTGACTATGTAAGCAATTAGAAGTGCTTAGCTGCTGGAGTAACTTAATTAAACATACCAGTATGTGACCCAGCTACACATTAGGCTACATCAAGGTAAATTCAACCGTTCAAATTGTAATTGGAAGAAATCTATTCACAGTGGTGGTAGGGAAAGATGCTGAAACTAAAGTGACCTTAAGCTAATTTGGATGTGACCTTAATTTAATATGGCTGTGGTATACTTTACATATAAAGGAATGATAATATAACATTGAATATTGTGACATACAATGTGCCCTTAACTAACTCATTTATGTGCTGCCAAGAGGCCTGTTTGACCAAAATAACAGAACATATGGATCTGTGTATATTTTCTTTAGCAAATCGGCGACCCGTACTATAGATTTGCCAATTTTTAATAAACAAATGATGATTTTCCACAAATATTTTGTAAAACTACAGTAATTAAACGCTATAAGAAATGAGACACAGAGAAAATTCACAAACTGAAATTGAAATTCTTTTTCACTGGTGTACTTTACTAAAGATATGTTCATAACTGGTCTTTATTTGACTGTTTTTAAAGGAAAGTGGTGAATTTCTGTGAGCTTCTAATATACTGCTACAATGATAAGATAACAGATAATTAAATTTGAGTAATGACAAGGGAAATTGACACCTCAGATGAAAATCTAATTAAAACTACAATGTTGAAGTGAACTGTATTCATTTCAAAGCACCCTAACTTGGGGTAAGGTGCAAGGACACAAGAAAAGTTACGTGTGGTTTTTGAGTAGCTATCCATGCTCAAGTCTAACACGAACACTTTAATAAGTTAATGCATTAAAGATGAAATTAGCTCAAATATCCTTTTTATTATTATTATAGACTTAATGACGATTATGAATTTTTTGTTTGTTTTCATGAATAACCTGATTCATTATGACAATCCTGTTTCAGGCAAATGTAATGAAAAACGCTGACATATATTCTGAAAATATATATTTGGAAAACTTAAAACATGTTATCACAATGCAAATAAAGATGGCTTCAGGTCTTGTTTGAAAAAGAAAAAAATAACTAAAAAAAATCAAGTGGTGTCTGGGTATGTTTTATTATCTTTTCCTATACCATTCTTTAAATGAAGCTTCAGGTTTAACAAAAAAACTTTTAAGCTTATTAAATAGGACTATGTGGCTAAGAAATCATCAAGCCTGACAAATCTGTACTTAGCTCTCAGCCTTGTCGTTGATATGCTTCATGATTTGACTTACGTTTCAATCTCATTAAAGATTTTTCAGTTTTTCAGCCATTCCTACCCAGGGCAGTACGTTGGCCTAATTATGAATATACCAATGAAATCATGTAACAGACATGTAAGTGGAGCTTGAATTTACCACCAAGGGCAGTATGGGTGGTCGGTGGTGTATTACGGCTATCTTATCTCATTACCTAAGAAAAGTTCAATATGAATCCATTTTGTTGGAGGGATGAAGGACTTGTGTGACTGTGTGTGACTGAAAGAAACATGCAATCAGACTTTGAGAAACTATCTGACCGGAACAAGAAGAAAACTTCAGCACTCTAGTACTCAGTGAGCATTAAGCTACCTTTAGATGCCAAAAGAAAAGGAAAGTTTAACCATAGTTACATTTACTTAATTCTAACCAGAGCCTATGAGCTAAGGTTCAAGGTGAAAGATCTAGTTTTTCATGTTTCGTTCAAAACAGATTCACAGTTTTTCATGCACTGAGCCAGGGGCTCCAGTACAGCCCATACATAAGGCTTGATATATTGGTACATTGAACTGATAATGTGATACACCAGTGTGTGGGGTCAGTGTTTTAAAATATTACTTGTGGAATTGTGAAGTTTGTGAACATATCATTTTTACATGTCCAACATAATTCCTTTTACAGAGCCTAAAATAAATGACTCCTGATGTTCAAGGATAATACATATTTCACTGGTATGTAAAATTAATCAAGTTACAGATTAGAAATTACTGAGTGTTTTTTTTTTCAAAATATCCTTCACCAGTTTTCGTCAAAGTACACACCTTGATACTTACCTATTTCAAACAAAATATGCTTCTCCCTTTTAACTGGGCTGTTTCATACAACAGAAAAAAGCCTTGCAGAGAAAATCCACACAGAGAAATCTGTGGAGAAAAGCCCTACAATATTTTTGAGATTGCAGATAAAGGCCTTTATGATGATACAAAATATAAACATGTACTGTTTCAAACTTATGCATCCTTTTTTAATATCTCAAAATATATTATTGGTTTTACTATTTGCAATATACATTACAAAAATTAAAACAACGAGTTTTAATAATTACAATACAAATAACACTTGAAATAATGCATTCACTGTTTTACTGATGTCAACTAAGTATAAAAACAATCTTCAGAAGAAAATATAAAGTTCAGTTGCTGGAATGAAATTGTTGGTCTCCCATTTCTAGCTGAAGATTTCACTGCAAAGTTCAATCCTGGTTAGTCATTTTCTTTTTTGACCGATCATCATATAAACGTAGAATAACTGCAATCCAGAGTAGGTTTTACCAGTTTATCAAATAATCTATTTTACTGTTTCTTTAAATACAAAGGTGTATTGGGATTGTAAATTATAGCATAAGGTAGTTTGAAAAGCAATTGATATGTCCCTTTGGGTAATGATCAACCCTTCATTAGCAAACTATACATGATGTATAGCGCTTTCTTCAACACCTGGAAAAAATGGTGTATGCTTTTCTACACGGGTATCAAAAAGCGTAGGGCTTTTCTACTGTAGCGATTTTTTATGCAGGGCTTATCTCCGAGATTTACACTAATGACTTGTGATTTCTTCACTTTTAAACTCCAATAGTTAAATTTACCCAATTGTTACAACAAAAACCTTAACTGTCTAATTCGAGTTAGATCTTTAATTATCAACAAAATAAATAAGTGTGGCTTCATTGGCCCACAGAATTCACTAGAAAATTGGCACCATACACAAAAAAAGGTTCCACAACATATTGTCCAGTTTTGGATGTGTACACAAGTAGATGTAGAATAGGCATGAACTACCCAGGTTACATCCATTGGTGTACACTGTAAAACCTCTGCTGTGATATAAAACACTAATATTATCCTTTTTGGAAAATGCATAAATGTTGTTTTCTGTCATGCCACCTCTGGTAAAAAAAAACGATTTCCTTATTAATTATTTTATTTCTTTTTATTTTAAATTATTTTATATTTTTTTTCCATTTTTGCTCTTTGCTTAATATATTTGGGTCGAAATATGCACTGAACTGGTAAACTCAATGCAACATATTACCTCAATCCATTAATCCGTTGCTTGAAGTGCAAAATAAGGAAAAAAATAGTGTTACCTGGTCCAACACTAAGCCTAAATCAAATTTATTTGTTAAACTACATTATCTTATACAGGAAAAGTTCAGTATCAGCGAGAATCCATAAGTCTGAGCCAGACGCCCATCAAATCATCATGGCAGCCTGCTCTGCGACCTTGACACAGAATGGTCCTGTTATTTCCTCTTGCAGCTTTTCTCACTGTTCTATATCTCTCTGCAATAAAAGCTAAGAAGTGTACTGAAACAGTATGTCATTAATAACTTCATTAAATGTTATTTACATAATATGTTCAAATAACAAGAATTACAGGGGATTCTTATTGATGTATCTTGACCAGTTTCAGTCAAGAAGATTAGTCTGAAGTTAAGCAGTTCTAGTCTAAGTTAGTACTTGGATGGATGACCATTTGGGTTCTGAGCCAGTATGGAGAGATACATAGTAACTAAGATGATCACATAAATGGCTGTCCAATCACAATAAAACCAAAACAAGGTACCAGGTGCTATGTTAAATCAACCAATCATCAGTCAAAAACTTTGGTTGATTATGGGTGTATTGACTTTTAAAAATAAAATGAATTTTTTAGATTTCAATAATATATGGTTTGAAACCCCTGGTACATTTGACTTTTTATGTAGAAAAAGATGTCCAATTTCCAAAGTCTACCTTTATATATACCTAGTTCATACAGTTCTGTGCTCGCTGCATGACATCAACCCCACATATTTAACTTGTCAGGGCTGATTTGTAACTTGATGCATTTCATGTTTTGCTAGTATCCGTTCAGTTTCATAAGTATACAAAAGTTTAGATCATATTTAGGTAAGGCACAATTGCCACAATATTCACCATATTTCTAACACATATAACAGATTTTAAAAATTGTTTTAAATGTCTCCTTATGAGCTCTATTAAAACATGAAAGCAGGCGGGGTGAAGAGGGGAAGTATCACTATACAGGACGACTGATTTTAAGTATACACTATCAATATGTGAGGTCTTCCCAGACTCAAAAGGATAAGGTCAAGAAGAGATTTTAAAATACAAGCTTTTTTCGGCCATTAGAACTGGGTAACCTTTATTTCACTTGGGTTGTTAGGGCGACCCGGGGTGTCAGTCCTCCCCCAAGGCAGTGATTTATGGAATTTTGGGGTAACAGTCTACTTTTTTATGTAACCATTTCAAGGTTTGCATTGGGTTGCTATCAGCTACCTGGAAGCAATTTAATTTCATTGGTCTATGCCAGGGCCTCTCTCTGAAAAAAACCTTAACCTTGTGTCACTTTGTAACAGAAAGTTAAAGGAGAAATATGGCATATTGTTTTATGAATTTACTGGAATTTGATTTTATGATTTTAATCTATTTTTAATGTTTTAAACTGTATGATAGTGTATTATATTATGGATGGTCATTTAGCAACAACAAGTTTTTAGTGTTATATATCAAGTGGAAGTGAACCAAAACCACATATCTTGAGAGTGTGTTCGCATTGAATTTCCCAACAGCTGATCATATTACATCTAAACCCAAACGTCTGGGGCATGGTACACTAATGTATAAGGGCGTTTCACCATGTCAAGGTCGATTAAAACTTGTTAGGCTTGGAATGGAACAGCTTCTTTGTCGACATGTGCGTCCTGTTTGGGATGCATCATGGTAGGAAGATCTGTCAGGGAGTCAGTGATGCAGTATGTTTCATGATGCGTCAATCTGGCTACACCATGATCGACTACATTGACGACTACATCAGGATGGGCATTCCTAGTGTTGCGTCTATGTCATATGAATTTCTCCTTCAACTGATGCAATGTCTAGGTCTCATAGTTAGTGACAAAAGGCTGGTTCCACCTGGGATGCGAGTTACATGTCTGGGTGCTTTGATTGATATGGTTTGTGGTACAATTGAGACACCAGCAGACAAATTGCAACAAATCAACGTAACTGTCCAGCAATGGCTCAGTAAAGATGTGGTCACAAAATGTCAACTCCAATCAATTCTGAGCCTCCTGTTGTACGTGCACAAGTGTGTTTGTCCCACGAGATATTTTCTCAACAGGATGCTTGAGGTTCTCAGATCTAGTCATGCTACTCAAAGAATTACTTTGACGCATGAGTTCAAATGCGACTTGTACGATCACAAGCCATTTGACGTCACTCTTGAATTGGATGCATGCCTCACAGGTTCAAAACACAAGGTACTGATACGTTGAGACATTGAAGCAGTTGTCACTGTATTAAAGACGGGCAAGACATGTGACCCTTACCTTGCGGCTTGTGCACACAATGTGTGGTTTGACTCCGCTATGCTGGACATAGATATTCGTTCTGCGCATGCCAGAGATTGTGACAATCAAATCGCGGACGTGCTGTCTAGGTGGCAGAATATGCCTGCGAAAGTTCAATTTTTATATACACATGTTCCAGGAGCTGTATGGCTCCCAGTCTCACATCAGTTATTAGAAATTGATTCACAACGGTAAATGTTATTTTCTTTAGTTGTAATGTAATAGTCACTGTATGTTATATGTATATTAAAGGCAGGGGCCTATATATGTTTAGACAACAATTGAATGGTTGCTACACTTTGTTTCGCAGAGCTTTTGATGCTTAATTTTTAACTAAATCTTAGTAAATTGTAAACCTTGGGGCCTTCCTCTTGGCAATTTAGGGGGGCTTGGCGTGACCCTAAGTCAAATTCACAATCATTGACTTAACTGAATCCTATGTTTGACCCCTGCTTTACTTTCCAAACCACCTCTTCTGCTCAAGTTCAAGGTCACTCCCAAGGTCCCAGAGCTTGGTCCTTGTGGCCTTGGATGTAGCTCACTATGAAGCTAAAAGTTTATCGTAAATGTATACTTGGACTTTAATGGTCTCTAACTGTGATGATTGTAAATGTTAATTATTCTTAACACTACATTTTATTTACAATTTAAAAACCCTTTATAAAACCTTTTTTGAGAGCAAATATACATACCCACTACAATATTTGACCCAGGTAGGTCATCCCTTTTCTCTTCAACTATCTCTGTTATCGCATTGTCCGGACTTGTGTCTTGCGTCCTTAATGCGCCCAACATATTCCACCTTGCCAAGCGTCTGGAGGCGTAATCATCATCCAAGTAATTCTGTGGGAATGACTTTGAATTCACACGTATGACAACTAGTATCAATGTTATGATGAGACTTCCCAAAAATGATACCATATTAGCCCAATCAGTCAGCAGTTTAAAGATGTTTTTTACTCCTCTGGTAATCTAAAAATATAAATGGCAGAAGAAACTAAAAAAGAACTTGCAGAGAACAAACGTCTGCCAAGATTCCTTATTTTTACCAATATTTTTCCTGCTCTGGATCAGAGTATCCAGAATTTTGTACTGTAAACCGCCAAGTAATGACAATCAACTACCAACTTTCCCGATTGAGGTGGGGCTGCACCACTGTAAAGTACAAACCTTTAATCAGTGTGCCACCAACTTCTCAGAATATCCTTACTGCTGTTTCATTTATTTATTTGGGGTTTTTACATCACTTTCAACACTATACAGGTGATATCATGACGGGTAGTTGAGAGGGCAGAGGAAACCAGTACATACAGTTGGTCAAGGTCCTGTACTGTAAACTGCCGACCAATGGCAAGCAACTACCAGCTTTCCCACTTGAGGTCAGGCCAGGGGCCGGTTTCACGAAGCCTCCTTAAGATAAAGGTCACCTTAAATTCTAGGATTTCCTTGATTTTCTCCCTCCTTTAAAAAATCTCAGTTTCACAAAGTCTCCTCCTTAAAGAAGACCTTGAAAACTGGGGCCGGTTTCACGAAGCCTCCTTTGTTTTTTCCTTCCTTAAAGTAAAGGAAGGGGGATTTCTAACCTTTGGCAAGGCTTCCCTTAAATCCTGTTTCACAAAACCTCATTTATTCCACCTTACCAAAGATTTTCCTTAAAACAAAGGAAGGGCTATTCCCTGTATAACCACACTGCTTGGAATTTCCCCTCCATTACTTATATAACCTTCACACAATTTATTTTAAATATTAAGAGAGTAAATTGCACTTTAGCATTTTAACTATTTTAATCTTGGTACATTAGGTACATTTTAATTTTCAGATACATTATTTGCATTTTTATTTCTTTTGAGAGTTGTTTCCAAAACCTATAACCACACCAATGTTTTTCTTTCACTGTAAGTACATGTGTACTTGTGCACTTATTTTGTGCCTAAATTACCTTATGGAGGCAATGTTCTTATTGTAACATTAAAGATCAGTAAAGTCGGACTCAGTAAATGTATATTTTACTATATTTTAATAAATTTTGTAAAATACAGATTGGTTGTGATTATATTTGGCCAATTAATACAGTAGGTCACATGACAATTTTTTACCCAAAGTAAGGGAGGGGCCCTTTATGTTCAAGGAAACTCCATGAATATGTTTCTCACTTCAATAGTTTGAATTAGAACCAGAGAATTAAACAACCAAATTGTATGAAATAAACAGCAAAACATTGTTTGGGGATGTAGGTTTGACAATAATGTTTCAAGTTTTATATATTTAGGTGGATTCACATTAAAATGCACATTAAAGTTAATAAACTTTAGCTTCCTTGAAATTCAAGGGAGTTTTCAAGGTCTCCTTTAAGGAAGGAGGCTTTGTGAAACTGAGATTTTTAAAGGAGGGAGAAATTCAAGGAAATCCTAGAATTTAAGGTGACCTTTATCTTAAGGAGGCTTCGTGAAATCGGCCCCTGGAACCGAATCCCAATCTCAGAGCTGGGAGGCGAGAGTGTAACCACTCTGCCACTGTGGCCCCTACTGCTGTTTCAAGCCATACTGCAATAGTATTATGGACTGTGTCTTTCTGAATCTCAAAATGCAAACATAAACACTACAAATGTTACCTCTGCAGAGGCAAAACCATACCCGAGTAATTAAGACACTTTTCTTATTCTGCATAAGCTATATGCACTGGGTATTAGCAATTTAAAAATAGAATATTTTGTAATTCCAAAAGTGTGTTTAAATTTTTAATATCAGGCTTATTGAAATGTTAAATCTAGGATTTCCAATAAGCTATTTGAAATTCAAAATATGTATTTATAATTTCAATATCCCTGCGAAATTCCCATTTTTGAATTACATGAACACATATTAAGTTCCAGATTTACCCTAATAATTTCGTCCAAACATCTGGAAATCAATTCAATTAGATATGAAAATATATATTTTAAAATCAGAATACAGTATTTTGAACCTTCAATTTGGGGGGTAATGACAGCTTTTTATAGCTGTTTCTGTACTTTTGCACATGTATAAGTCTTTATTTATTTTCTATAGTTACATCTAAAGCACGAATACAAGAATAATAAAATAATTAAAATGACCATGTGCGACAAATTACAATATTCCCAAATAATATATAAGAAGTCCTGGAATAGAATATTTAACACATAGTAGGAATTATATATTTATAACAAATGTTGCCACTGTAGAAAATGCAACATACACCAATCTGGAATGAATAAGTATTTCTCATTCATTAAGCAAATTTGGCCTTACTCTCAAGGCTTTGTACTTCAAATCAACCAAAAGATTCTCAAATAAACTGAGAAATATAAAAAAATCAATAGCTGATAAACTGATAAAATGTGGATTTTGTGTAACTCATGGAAACAGGTTTTCATAGGCGGCACCATGACAAAGAAAATGTGATATAACATCTTCAACAATGAGAGAATATGTCTTAAATCCATGACATCTGAAAGCTTAAACTTTTCTTCAGGATGTCTCTGAGATATGTAATTATGTGAATTTTATAAAGTAAACACTTTATTTATTTTTAAGCGCGAGCTCTATCGAGGCTTATGTGATCCTTTTGCACTACATTTCCTTCTGACCAAATTCATAAAGTTTCCTTATTGTAACATAAAATATTTTGGCAAGTCTAATCCATGATGACTGAACTGATGTTAGTATTTTATTACTTTTCAAGCAAAATTTGAAAGTTTTCAAAATTAATATTTTACATAAATGCTCATGGCAACTTTCCCTTACCTTTATCACACTGTCTTAATGCCCAGAAGGAAGTAATTTGAAATATATTTAAAAACTGCTATGTTTATATAGCTACCTGGATTTAGCCCCGTATGAATGGAAATCTGGAAATTATCATGGTCTTTTGAAGTATTATGATAGAACCAACAGAAAATAACTATTGTAATATGAAAAGGTGTGAAAAGTGAAATTAAAAAAGGAAATAGAATACAGATCTGGTTCAGCATGGTAACATGTTTAATTTTAAACCCAGATTGTTTCATTTTCTGATTTCCCAATAGGAACAGAGGTCATATTAAATCCTGGTTGTTACCCACATATTATTCCACCCTTTTCTCATTTTACTAGAAAAAGCTTGCTCAGATGCCTTTGTCTAAACTCCTTTGCTTTTTAATCAAATCTCAGGACAAAATGAAATGTAGTATGATGAACTGTGTAGGTAATAAGTCATGTAATTCGACTAATTCCAATGATATCTTTTGAAAAAGAGGTTATTAAAATTCTGTGCAAGGAAGGCCTGAGATCCTTTTCAAGAAAGACACAACCAAAGACGAAAAACCAGCATTGGGGTTATATTCTAATAACCAAGGTTTTTGGCAGAGTTATAGTTAAATTAAATATATCACATGACAATGGCAACTTGTAAATCCTTTTGGTAGCACATTAAATGTTACATTGTTCTCTTGTGAATACTAGAACTGCTTAGCAACATATGTTCAGCCCAAATATAACCTTTCAAGGTCAAAGGTGAAAATTAGTGGTTTACGTATCATTTCAATGGTCAAGGTTAACCTGGGGCAGATCACTTGTCACTTGTGGGAGTCAAACCCACATAGAGGTACCAGCCTGTCCTTAGATGTCAGACTTGCTAACCCAATGGGTCAGTGAGGACCTTTCAGGGTGGAAAATTCTGTTTGATAGTAGAAATTATGTTTTAACGCCTTTCAGCACAGTAGTAATGCTGTCTTGACATTTGATTACCAGTGAGATACTTGTTTTATATATCTGACATCCACCACGTGACGTATTTGTCCTAAATACGGGGCAATACAGACCAGGATATATGTGTGTCGGGGTGTGTGTGTGTGTGTGGATGTGATTGTCAAGATACCAATATCTATATGAGCTTCACAGCAGACAGATAATCTATATCAATCATTAATGTTGCATCATTAAAGCTCAGAAGTGGAGAAGTGAAAGACAGTCACAATTTTTTTATTCCTCTTCCAAATGTGATTTACACCTATCTCAACCAAGCACAAATGTCGTGTAAGTACATTGGAGTGTGCCAATGAACAATTTAAACACCAAAGTGTATGTTAGCTCAACGTATGCAATAATTAAATGCCACTGAAGATTATGCATTTTAGTTGCAAAAGAATGCATCATCTTAGTCAGAATGGAAGTAAGTTATAGTTCCACAAGCAGGGGTTTACGGCTATATTACATAGCTTTTAATGTATCAACATTGTGATACTGAAAGACTTTTTGTCAGGAATGAAAACATTCTTCAGAAAATCATCTCTGAATATCAAACGTGAGGCATTTTTCATTATAATCTAGCATCTACTAGATTTTCATTTATTAATACTTATTATTGGTGTTCCAGTCAGACAATGTGGAGTTGTTTTCAAACCACATTTAACCGCATCTCAAGGTTATACTTGTACTAGGTATTAAATCAGCCATCCAGCCAATAATTAAATGATTATATTAATTAAAAGTTTAATCATATTAGTTACAAATAATATTTGTTTAAATCTGATTCTAATTTAATGTGATATGACTTTTCTTAATAAAATAGCCACTTGTTAGATATTTACACTATGAAGCAAAAGTGTAGTCCATATTTCTTTTTAAAATGGTGACTCTTTCAAGAAGGTTATTTGTGCAAGTTTAATAATACAACTTAGAGTTTTTTGCATTTATTGACCTGTTATACGTGTTATATACCTTTCATCAAAATTTCAATTTTATTGTTACTTGAGTTCAATTGAATTTGTTTGCTTTATTTTATCCCCTTCTTCAATAATAATAATAACTTGTTTTATGCAACATGTAGCAATGAAATTTCATATTTATGGAGTCAGTAAATTTACCAAAAATGTACCCTAATTAAAATCATAGAACAAAGGGGGCATAAAGGCTTCTTGAGTGAAGAAAGATTTTAAAAACCTCAGTAAGACCACATGTACAAACCAAGGAGTGTTTTTCCACGGGGACTACAGAATCAAGCCATGAGATCATGGGTTTGAATCCATCCTTCTTTTAAAACCTTAACTACTGATTGCCACATCTCACCTTTGACTTTTAGTGCAATTTATGTAGGTTTAATGTTTAATGGTACCTGTTCTTTTCTGTGCTCATTTTCGCTGGTAAGATAGAACAATATACTAGTTGTCATAATGAATGGCTTTACCAAAACCTGTTAACAATTATTGGCCGAGTTGTTGATAAGTTTTGCATCTAATCATTTGCCCATCACTTCTGTGGTCGTGGGTTCCAATCTATGATAACAAGTGGTATCCCTTGAGGGCTTGTCTTGTTATGACCTTAGAACAATGAGTGATGTTGAAATTTATTGATTATAGATTATTGATTGTACCTTCATCTGGTTTTGTGTATCATTGTAATGTCATAATCAAAGCCACCACCTTTCCAACACCAACATCCCTTGTTTAAGCTGCCCTCTTTAGTGACCCTCTATCATTTATTTAGGTATGGCTAACATAGTCCCATATTCCGGTCCCGTCAAGACTAGAAAGTACAGTACTTCATCTTTGTTCATCTAGTTGTAGTTCGTCTTTCCCTCAGATGGACCAAGCTAGGGATAGGGTAAATATTTTTAAAAGCCAGTACCAAACAAACGTCACTTTCTGAGTTGTTTCATTTCAGCTGAAATATGTGTTCTTCCCAAATGCGAATCACACCAAATCATGCCATATGTGTCTTACCCAAATATGAGGTGGACAGAACCACCGCCACATGTAAAACAGTCTGATTGGTTGTAGCTTGTAACCAGAACACAAAAAAATATGTGACCAAGGTATGACACTTTACTAGGGCACACTATTTAATTAGATATATATCATGTGGATTATGTTTATAGTGCAGTTCTTGTGGGGTGTTCCACTGGAGCTGATCCTCAGCAACCCTAACAAACATTAGGGCCATGAAGACAGCACATGAGTATGGGCAATTGTTGTAAGGGACATCAGGATGTAGAAGATCCCTGCTTTTCTAGATCCTCCTCCCAACAAGTCTTGGGGTCAGACTGTTTTTCAGCACCATCCAACATGAAAGTGTTAGGATAAACCATAGAGGCAAACAGACATGTCATAGTTGGTCCTGATAAGCTGTAGTGACAACCCAATTGGGGATGGAGCAGCGTCCAGACTCACCACGACTGGACTGATTAATTTTTGTAGTCTAGATTGCCAGTCCAGATCCAGTAACACTATATAAACACCTAGTTGCTACTGTTACTCATCATTTCTCATTGACAAAGATACCAGCTTTATATGAAAGTCACTTCTTACAGAAGTTTAGGGCCCTTTTGTTTTAATGCGTTGAATATTTTCATTTTCATGACCTAGCCCTTTTTCATTCCCAAGGGAAAAAACTGACCTAAATATTTGCCCTTGTCACCATAAACCCTACAGTGCCCAAAGTAGGTTATATTACACTATAGATACTACTGAGGTTGGGATTACTATTTATTCTATAATTAACAATACTAAAATATATTTACATACTGCATTAATACACGATAAGGCCACCCTAATGTAAGGGTACATAGTAAGATAGATTTCTCCCCCCCCCCGCCCAACTTTTTGCAACAGAACTAAACTCCAATTTTGAAGTTATGTAATTTTTTACAGGTAACTCAATAATGTCTGGTCAAATTACACTTTTACTTTCACTGCTCACATGCACCATTGTGTAAGCTACCATTTGAACTTTAAATATTTATTTTTATGATTTGTAACAGGAATATTTTCAGTTAACCTGTCATGGGATTTGCAAAATTCTGTGAAACGTTTCACTTATGCAGACCAAAATCATACTTATAGTAATCTTCTACATTTAATTTACCGCATTGCTAATTATTTAGAACTTAGACACGTAGTTTCAAATTCACACAGAGCAACGGCTTAGCACAGCAATTTGTCAGCTGATAAGATTCTTCCCAGAAAACTCGTCTTTCTTTACTGTGTGTTTTATTGGACCAAGCCAGTCCAATGATTATACATCCCCTCAATTTGGGGATTAACCTTATTAAAAATAGATCTTGTATCAGCTCGGCACTTGAAGGAAAGGTCACAAGTTCTGGAAACATGTAGTCAAGACATTAGAAATACTTTTCAAATGCAGAGGTGACTATATGTATTTCTATACCTGGACAAGGTCAGGAAAATTAGGATTAATGTCAGTCATACTGTTGTCACAAAGATTTCCTTTGGTAAAGAAACTTAAAAATATTTTAATTGGACCAATACACTTGCCTCCAACCTCTGAGATCAGGATTCGGTTCCCAGCCAGACCTCAAGTGGGAAAGCTGGTAGTTACCTGCCATTGGTTGGCAGTTTACATTACCAAACTTGACCAACTGTATGGTCTGGTTTCCTTTGCCCTTCAAACTACCCGCCATGATATATGACCAGTACAATTTGTTGAAAGTGACATTAAACCCCAAATAAAATAAATAAAATAAAAACATGCAATATATTCTGTAAAAATCATTAACCAAAATTGCTAGACATCATAACATCCTGACTAAAGACTTTAATTAATTATGTTAATTAATAATTGTGAATCACACAAAATGGGTGCTACAAAAATACCCAGTGAATGCCTATGGCATGAGGGATGGCCTGTCTGGGGATATGGGTGTCGAGTCGGTGCAATCTAGTTCCTTGTCCCCCCAACCAAAAATTGCTTCCGACGCCCCTGTGTGAGCCTTTCTTGCCTTCTTAGGAGCCATCACAAAGCACTAAACCCTGACTATATTTGCAAATAAAAATACAAAAACCTTTCTCAATGATACCTGTTATCTGTTGACATACTGATCCAAATGGTGCCGTCTGTAGACTGACTTGCCCATTTTATATGTGAATATCCTACCACAGATATTACATGAGAGGAAGGCATGAAATGGACCTGTCATACACAATCCATCTTTTGATGCAACCACGTTGTCAGTTTCTTACACCTTTTCCTGAAGGCTTGTCATGCGGAGATTGAACTGACTCTAACGAGAAAGTCTGGGGGAGTTCCTGTACTGACATATCGATGGATGAGGTTTGGGTACTTGCAGGACAGGACAGGACAGCGAAAGTTTAATGATAAGCTTTTAAGTCAATTAGATTGGACTGTAAGTGAGCAGGATAAGACATAAAGTGACAAGGACAAGATGGGTTAATAACAGGAGTTTGTAGGCGGAGCTAGGGTCAGAATGAAGATACTTGGGTTACAGGTATCCAAGTCATAAGACTCGTGTCATCTATTTTTAAATTGTCAGTCTTTTGTTATCATCGGTCAATAATAAGATCATCTTCTTAAATACCTGTTTTAATGTGATCATGTTCAGCTTTGTGTGAAATTGAAACTGGTCTATTGAAATTAAAAGTTATAGCTAGAATTAAATAAACGTTCTCAGTTGCATTCAGTACTACACCCATTAAAAAGAATACTATTTTTTAATGATTCAGCATTAGATTTCACTAATCCAGAGATTGGATGTCTTTTTTAATTAATTAACCAATAAATATTAACCTGTTAACACACAAAAAAAAAATTCTTCATTTACAGGAAATGTGAAAATGAAATCTAGACACTCTGCCTGGTCGGTATATATTCTGCATCCTTTTCAAAAACCAGCAGTATTAAAACCTGAAAGTATTAGGTTTGAAGGTGAAGATCTCTGACAAGAGGATACGATACTAAACCTTTCACTGGTGAGTACTGATTGACTTCAGATTCTATATAACCTGGTGCATTATTTGCAATTCATCAGCCAAAATTGCTGCTGAAAATCCTCTTGATGATTAAGCTTATAAATAATAAATGTGACGACGACAATGAATAATAACAATAATAATCACAATAAGCAAGTGTTTATAAAGGGTCAAAATGTCCATAGTTCAATTACCAGAAAGAGTCTGTCTCCATGTTAGTGTCCAATATGGGAAAAGACTGGCAGAGGGGAAATGCTAGGTAAGTCTTCAGCTGTGGTCTAATTCAAATGAGAAGGAAGTATGTTCCATGCAGAAGGGGCAACTATGGGGTGAGGAAACAGAAAGTTAGTTACCTTGTGTGAGGCCAGGCTTCGATGGGAGACAAAAGATATGGAGGCTGGTTCAGACTAAATGCTTTGTACATGAGACCATTGTATTTAAACAGTAACCGGTACTCTATGTGTAGTGTAGTTTGTCTAATGATATTGTTGCATACTAAACTAATTTAGCCTACACAGATTGCAGCACAAGGCATGAAAAACTGTTTTAGTTTACTCATGTTTTTCTTTGTTGTGTGGCAGAGCAAGAAACTAATAAACCACTAGCTTAGTTATCCGATTATACTCTTTACCCACCAACTTGATTTGATTTTAGTTTCATAATAGTATAATTGTTTGAATAGAGGACGAAACATGAATGTGTACCAGTGGATCAAGAAAGCACCTGACATCGGCAATGGAACAAGACAACACTGGGCATTAACAAATAACTATATATTTTACCATGCATGACAAGGACCAAAACACACTACTCAAGGGTAGAAGGCATGTAGGACAGCTGTTTATAAAATATGTCAATTGGAAAACTGAAGAATCAATCCTGTTTTTATAATAAAAATAAATCCCATAACTGTGTAATATTATTTCAGCACAAAATGATGGCTGTGACAATGAGCCTCCTTTTCATATTTCTTCTGCAGTGTGCATATGGATTAGAATTGCCATATTATAACAATGGTGCCAATATATTACTACCTGGGGATCTTGCACAACGACAGGTGTGTTATTCAGTATCTTTGCATTGATATAATCTAATTCTGTGCTGGACTATTATTGTGCTTAATCTTTCATTTTGAGCAGACTCTAAGGAGCAACAATAATAAGCAGGATTGCAAAGTTCATCAGTAATTTATGTCACACAGAAAGTAATGTCTGTGTCGCTCTCTTTGAAAGCCTCTCATTTCCCCAGTCCTTACTCTGTTTGTACTTTAGTAACACCCACTGCATTTCTGACATTACTACATATTTGGAACATTTATCAAATTGATAAAATAATGAAGTAAACAAAAATCTATAAAGAGCTAATACAAACAAAGAGGAGTAAATTGTGTGTTAATTGGTTCTATAAAACTTTAGGGTACTGATGTTGTGCATGAATAGCATTACGGCCCCTTAAAAGTGTTAGAAAAGGTTAATCAGTTGCCAGTATTTTATGTAAAGTCTGTTCATAGGCGGTAACTTGTATCAATCTATATTTTTATTTTCAAAAACTCACTGCAGTTTACAAGCTGAAACAAACAGTTTGTGTTTCACTTCCGCCATTTAATATGGAAAGGCACTATCATCTGTAAAAATGTATGTTCAATTCAATCCCAGTCTTATACAGTTTGTAAAACAATGAAAAAGTGATGATATAAATATGTAATTTTATTTGGCATTTAAAAACTATGTGTTTTTGTAGCATATGTATATTTCTAATATTTTAATTTTGTATCAGCTTTTCTGAATAATTTATATTTTTTGGGCTGTTGATAAAGCATGCTACCTATATCGATACCAATAATTTATGTTTTTGAAATGTTTCTGATGCAACCGTTAAAAGAGATCGGAAGATGAGTGTCTGAATTTTCATTTGTGATGCTAAAAAGAATAGCTTTATTATCTGTATCAAAATCTTAAGCTTCTTGAACGACAATTCAACTTGCAAAAAATAAAAATAAGAAACTGTTGAAAGAGGTTAACATACAACGTTTGACTAATAACTCTGATAATCATTAAATGTAGAGCTATGCAGCTGACAAAAATGTTGTTCTTCATCCTTTGTTTGAGGCTATTTTTGTGATTAAATTCTACACATGCGTAGTTTATTTCTATACTAAGCTTGGCCAAATTTTTCAAAAGACATTGTTGTATTACTGTAGGTTTAAATGGAATTGGGAGAGTAAATTGGGGGTCGGATAATTGAAACTTCGGATAATAGAGGGTCGGATAATAGAGTTTCTACTGTATATACTATGATATTTATGTTCCTGGTTCTTTGTATAAACGTCCTATTATTTGCAGCAAGAATATCATACTGATTCAGATGGAATAAAACTATCTAAAAGAAGGGGTTATGAACGGTTACTGAGTAATGGGAAAGATACATCCGGGAGATTAGGATTAGGAAACCAGGCTAAAAGAGATTCTACAGTGTCAACGAAAGCAATGGGTAATTGTCTACTTTATATTATTGTACCAATGATATTGATAACTGATTCTATTAAGTTTAATTCATTTCAGCCTGTCCTGTTCAGGTTGTGTGGACACATGTTACATCGGGCTAGTTTAGAGGTGGATTATTGTAGAAATAACCAACGATGAGTGTTAGGTTATAAGGATATTTTACAACAAATAGCGATATTAGGATCATAAAGGCAAAGACAGAGTGATTTTAATGAGCTTTGAGTTGTAAAATTTCTTATAACCTTGAGATCAGAATCGGTTATTTCTGTTTTAACGTGATGATTTTTTTAAGTAGTATAAAAACAATTATTATTCACATATTCTATTGTGGCAACTCTTTACTATTTTTGTATAATAAAAACACGACATTATTTTCTAATAGTGGACGATGGCTTAACTCAGTGGGCAGCTTACCTAGAACAAAAGGGTGTTTGCCAGTCATCCTCAACACAATGCATTCAATAATGAATTGTTTTCCCAATTTCATTCATGTTAATTATTTCAGTGGATACATTTATAAAGTCTTTTCAAATCTGTATGAAATTCAGAGTGCATGCAAAAATACCCCATTGAAAAATACTACCTGGAAAACATACATCCTGACGACAAAAAAAATAGGAATTTAATTTTTAAAGCTGGATATTTTTTTAATTCTTTGCATTTTCTTTATGTGACTTTACAATTTATCCTCCATGTGCTTGATCATAAGAGCAACTACCCTGTCAAACATAATCAGGATAAGATCTCGATTGAAATCATCCATAGTGATCAATAAAAGAAAGTGGTTTTGGTGGCTTACAGTGTGCATTGTTAAAATCTGACACAGAGTACTAAATTAAAAGAAGTGGTTTTAGTTGCTTAGAATGTACATTGTTGTTGATTTAAAATCCAAATTATGCCACATGGAAGAAGTTTTTACTTAAGCAAAATAAAAACTTAGTGCTATAAAGCATTTCTAAAATGTATTTGTGCCAAATTTACTTTGATTTTAAAGTTTTAAATGTTTTAAGTTCAAAACAAAGACTTTAATTTACCACATTATGCTTTGTTCTATACTCCTGATATTATACAGTATTTGTGGTGGAAATACATTTTATTTTAAATGTAATAGATTCATTTTTCTTAGGAGATATTTCAGGAATTAAAAATACAGAGTAGCCATTCTTTCTATGGGGCTTTTTTCCAGGAGACAATCTTTCCAGCAGGCATTTTTCCTTGATTCAAAAATTAGAGACAAAGAAAAAATTCAGAAATAAAAATTTTATGAAGCCCCAGAATCTCAACAAAAAAGTAAATTCTCCAATTTCGAGTACTTTCAGTGCCTAAAACACAGGAATTATAACTTTTTTTTTTTAAATAATGGCAAATCAGTATAGCAACACCAAAAAATGACCACAACACATTGTCAAATGAACAGTGATAATTTTTCAAAAAAGTGCTTTCTGTAAGCCACAGATCCACATTCAAACCATTATCACTATCCATGGTTAAACTTTGTGGGAGTCAGATTATTTCACAGTTTTCAAGCTTTATCCAAAATTAAATTTATTTTCTCAAAAAGGAAAACCAGTGATCGACATGGCGAAACAATATTGTTTGTATATTGAAATTAAAAGGACCATAGAACTAACTTAGTGAAAGCAAGATATGATATTTACATCAAAGCAAACCTTACAAAGGTTGCATATGTTGACCACTTAGTAAAAGGTTTTAAACTATTAAATTAATCAATTATTAATCAAGTAAACATAATGGAGTGCTACTTGGCCATTATCTGTATATTAATGTCAAAACTAAGCTATTTTTATCCATTGTACTTTGTATGGGGTTATCGTCGGAATAGCCATTTTTCCATGATTGGCCAATCAGATTCACTGATACAGTCATGTTATGTTAGACTGAGCGATAATTCAAACCTGTGAAGGTGTGCTGATTTTACCATTGAAATATTTCCTTGATTAGCCAATCACATTCACCGACACAACCGTGTCATGTTACAATTTGGGACTAGTATAGCTTCCAGCACATTGTCTAGGTTATAAACATCTTGACAGGTAACTGAAAAGAGGGATAAATAATAGTCAGGCAAACTTACTTCCAGATTCAGGGGGCCACGGTGGCAGAGTGGTAACACTCTCGCCTCCCACCTCTGAGGCCGGGGTTCAGTTCCCGGCACGGCCTCAAGCGGGAAAGCTGGTAGTTGCTTGCCGTTGGTCGGCAGTTTACAGTACAGAACCCTAACGAACTGTATGCACTGGTTTCCTCTCCCCTTCCAACTACCCGTAGTGATATGACTTGTACAGTGTTGAAAGTGACGTAAAACCTCAAATAAAAATACTTCCAGATTCAGCCTCCTTCAAATCAGCCCCCAGAAAGAAAATGCCAATTAAACCAGAGCCCAGAAAATAATAAACTTATCAAATTAGAACCCAACCCCAATAATGTGTGAATTATGAAAGTCATAAATAAATATCATTATTATTATTATTTCGTAAAGGGCCAACTGTCAACAGCAAGGGTAATATAAGGCCCTCAACAAAATCACTTGTGGGAGTTGAACCCACACAGAGGTGGCAACGTGTGATTGAATATCAAACTTACTCACCACTAGGCCACAGGGTCCTCCACTAGTTTAGAAGCAGCAAGCTAATTTGTGTGAACCTAAATGCATCAATAAACAACTTCCAGTGTCATACCACCAACTAAACAGCTTTAGTGGGTTATAATAGGTTTGATGGACTCGGTGATGTAATGGGTAACAGACTCGCCCCCAATCTCTGAGATCTGCAGTGCAAACCCCAGACCCTATGTTGGGAAAGTTGGTAGTTCCTTGTCAGTGTCCTATAGTTCACAGTGCAGAATCTTGACCAACTAGTATGTACTGGTTTCCTCTGCCCTTAAAACTACCAGGCATGATATAACCTGTACATTGTGTTTAAAGCGACATTAAACCCAAATTAATTAAACATCAAATTCTAATAGGTTCAAAGGAATGGCTCTGGCCTTAGATCATCTCACACCATACAAGTGACAAAAGAGGGTGAAAATGATTTATCTTGTCCATATTTTTTAAGCAAGAGCTCCCGCAAGGCTCTCCTAGAGATCACTTTTTTCATTTATCTCTGGAACGTGGTGAGTATCTGTCTGTTCAATCAAATTAAGTTGCAATGGGCTACTTTATTACTGGGATGGGTGACCACTTCAGTGCACTACTCGTGTCTCTGAAGGCTTTGCTGCTCACGCTAGTAGAACAAAACAGTACCTTTGGACAGTCTGAACTGTGTAAAATATTCAGAGTAAGTTTTAAAAATTGACCAAAATCAGGTTTTTGATACTTAAACTCATAACTAATCTAAATTTGATTTAAATTCGTCTCAAAGTCTTTGGGACATAAAGCAGGAACCCATCTATGCAATGAGATTTACTGGCACGGGATGCTGAACCAGCACCAAAACATGGCACTCTCAATTGCCGAACAAATGTTTAAATGCTTCTGCAGCATAATATAAAACTTATGAATATTATTATGATTTACAGTATATTTCTAAATAAGAAGGATATATCCACATTTCTTATATTGTATGTCTAAGATAAAATAATATTGTACTAATGTAAACACACTGAAAAAATATATACAAAAAAATCACATATTTGGGAGTGACCTTAAATTATACACCTTTTATTGCTCCAGATGCACAAGGGTTTAATATTACATGAGTTACCATGCCTATTATCTTTTTCATCTTCATAAGTGATATATTTTGTATGTATATATCTAATGAGGGATGTCGTACTTTTATTATTCACCAGTTTGTACAAATAATAAGTAAGATAAGCTCATATTTAAAGAAAGAACAAAATAAGTCATCAACTATTCAATACGCTTATGTATAGTTGCTCCTTGGAGTTTTCAATGATGGAGATTAAGCACTATAAAAGTCCATATTAGATTAGATTTATACAGGGGCATCAATGAATGTAAAAACTTCAATTTGTAACCTGAGATGTCTTCAACATTTCTGCATGGATTCGAAATGCAAACAAAAACAGTATGATGATCTGTGAATATATCTTCTAATGATATATATATATATTTATATATTACATACTTTCAGAAATGTTAAGGAAAAAATCGGGGACATATTTATAATGCTACTTATGCATAGTAAGGGGCCCAGAGTATGCATAAACTATGTTCTTGTCTGTGTGTCCCCATTTGGACCAAATGCAGGTCTTGGTGGATAATAATCAATCTATTTAATGTTCCCAGTATTTTCTTAAAATTTGCAGATAAGCTTTATGCGATATGTTGTGTTGAGAGGGCTTCATCCTCCCCAGTGTGTCAGAGTGAGTTTCTCAAGTGTCCTGACAGCCTCATGGTGGTTTGGTTGCGCCTGCTGAAAACTCCTGAATATAGAAAGAAAAAGTGATGCTTTAAGTAACACAGGTATCAGATTTACACCAGAGGTTATAATAATAAATCCAACTACTACACACATAGCAAACTGTGAAAACAAGCTATCTTTTATTTTGTAATATGTTAAATGGTTTAACATGTTTAGAAATGGATTCATATCCGGTTAGCAAGTGATATATGTTAAATATGAAATGATGTAATATGTTTCAAAACAGGTGTACATTCAGTTTTTAACAAATGTGTTAAATGGTGTCGTATATGTACTAGTAATATGTTAAATATAAAATGGTTTAGGAACTTATGCACATTCGGTATACTGGTAATAGGTCAAACTGTGTAATAGTTTTGAGAAAAGATGCACATTGAGATTGCAAGTAATAGTTCAAATGGCATAATATTTTAAGAACAAAGTTTACTAGTAAATAGTTTAAATGGTGTAATATGCTTAAGAACAGATGCATATTCAGTTTGAAACTAATACCTTAAATGTTAAGCGATGCAGTATGCTTTATTATTTTTGTGCTATTAGTTTATTTATTAGTTTATTATTTATATGTAATACATATGAAGATTTGTTATCTAGCCTCTTGAACTAGGCTTTATGTCAGTGTACAAAACGTTCAGTGGAATGCTTTGCTCTTGATCTAACAATATTTTTCTACATATAAGAACAAGTGTACATTCAGTTAAGTTTTTCATTGAATTATGTAATATATTTAAGAACAGGTGCTCAGTTAGTATACAAGTAATTTATTAAATGGTCTAGTATGTTTGAGAACAGATGTACCCATTCTGCTTTCACATTTTACTTTGTCAACACAAAAAGTACAGTCTGTATTGCAAACAGGACTGGGCCCCGTATTCACAAAAGGTCTTAGTCACGGCTTAGGCTTAAAGTTGAGACTTTTGTCTCAAGTTTCTGCCCCAAAACTGCTAAGACTTTTGTCTTAGGCTTAGTGGTATTCACAAAGAATTTAAGACTGGTGTTAGGCTTAGTCAAGGGCTCAACTTTAAGACTGGTTGGTAGTGGGCTTAAAATTTGTAAAAGAGGACTTAAATCGGGCCGCCATAAACTTTTCCCCACTTCAAAATTTGAAATGGCTGTAAATAAAGTATAATTATGCAGAACATCTCACTAAAGCAGTCTTTGGAAAGTTTATATGTGGTAACAAGGTTTTCCATTTCAAAACAGCACTTTTCCTCAGATAAAATGCATTAAATGAAGGATATATGTCACCAAATAGTATAGTTTGAATAGAAAAGAAAGGTCACATGACACAGAAAACCACTGTGGTTATTTGATAATCTTGGACCTAGCTAAGTCACTCTTTGTGAATACGGTTTTAAGATAAAACTTAGCTGAGACAAAAGTCTTAACTTTAAGACCTTAATAAGCCTCAGACCTTTCGTGAATACATGCCCTGGTGACTAAAGAAGTAAACAGAAACTAAACATCAGTATATCAGGAAGACATTTGTGGTGTTGTTGTTCCTTTGCCTCAATGCATAAATTAATTTTGGCAATAAATGTAAGAATAAATTTGGCCAGTTTCTGATTTTGTGTACGTAAATCTTATCCAGCAATAAAGTATATTAAGATTTATTGTTATTTGTCCAGCAACATAACATGAATATATACAGATAAATATTGTATTTATTATTGTGACATATACATATATTTTTTCTAAACAATGACATTGTAACATATATATCTCACATATAGCAACAAAGGCCAGTAGCAGGTCCACTGGATGAATGGTAATAATATCGGCATCTGGAACTTAACTCACAGAAACTTGATTACTACCTGTACAGCTTTCTCCAGGGCAGCGCCAGATTTGACTAGTATCATGTTTGAAGCTTACATTTGCCTAGTAAACATCTATCAACACATGTTTTTTACCAGGCATAACTGTCTCAATAGCACTACATAACAGCATTTTCAGTTTTTCTCTCGAGTTTAATTATGTCGTGTTCCACCACACGACTAAGGCTCCCGATTAAGGGTTTTTGAGGGTCGGTTTGAAATATTTGCTTAGTCCCAGACCTTCTGTAAGGGTCGGTTGTTGTCGGTTGGGGCCATGTGAAAAATTAAACATGTTTGATATTTCTCACGACTCGAACAGATTCATATTTCCCGCCCTCAGCAAAATGTCCAGTCCCAGGCATTCTCAGGCCTCCTCAGACCCAAATTTACACAGTCGTGTGTTGTCCCAGGCCACCTGCGACCCTTAGTCCCAGACCTCCGTAGCTTAGTCCCAGGAGGCCGGTTGTTAATCCCAGACTCAAATATGATGCGTATGAATTTCATGCATGTGAAAGTGGGTCGGTTGCATTAGTCCCCGGAAGCCTCAGACCGTCTGCGGTGTTCTGGGACCCAAAACTCAAGGTCTGGGACTAAGCCCCGACTAAGGGTAACCGACCCTAACCGATCCAAACTGGCCTCCCCAGGACGCCTGGAACAGCACAAATTTAGTCTGCGACGGTCTGAGGATGCCCCAGGTGGCCTGGGACTAACAACCGATTAAGAACCGACTGTTTTCCGCGCGTCGGAAATTAAAACGAGGCAATGAGGGGGTCTGGGACTATATAAGCGACCGCGCACACATTCTCGTTGTTACTGACTGTTTGGCTACTGAGAGACCTGTGTCACTGATTTGTAGGGGTTGTGGTAGAGGGTTCCAGTGTTCTTGGGTTTCTTCAGGGCCACATGCTTCCCATCCAGGGCTCCCAGGGCATGTGGAACATTCCACCTGATCCCGAATTCCCTCTCCAGTTCTTTCCACTCATCTGGGGTAGTAGGACATTTGATGTACTCTCTGGTGAACTCATCCTGGATGGCCCTGCAGACCTCTGGTAAAAACTTGGAAATGGTGGATCTTCCAACCCTGAACTGACATGATAATGATGTGTATGACTCTCCAGTGGCCAGATATCTGATGGTGAGGGCTAACTTCTCCCCAACACTGATTGGTGCTCTGTAGTTGGTGGCCTGCCTGGCTAGATGTGGTTCCAGTCTGGTCTTCATCATTTCAAAGAATTCTGGGGTCATCCTCATGTAGTTGTTGAATCCTCGAATGTCTGTGGCATACAGATCAGCCATAATGTTATGGTACGCCCCCCTCTCCTCTCTCTGCAGTAGCCATGGCCTGACCCACATGTTGTGCCTTCTTCTAGGTCTCTGTATGGGTGCTGGTGGTGGTGGTGGTTGCTGTGCTTGACATAAAAAATGGAAATACATGATTATTTTTAACTGAATAAAAACCAAACAAGCCCTAAGTTGTTGTTGAATCTGTCTTCCATTAAAAGCTGGCATCCTGCTGTGTTCCTAGAAAAGCAATGGTGATTAGATCACGAATTTTATATATATATACCCAGAAAATCCAGCAACTTTGGAAAACAAGAATCCGCGATCCTGGTCTGGGGAAGACTGAGGACGCCTGAGGACGCCGGGACTTAATCGGGTGTTAGTCGGGGCTTAGTCCCAGGAGGCGTGAGGCGTCCTGGGACCCAGTCGGTATGTATACTACAGAATCGTGGTTGAAACCGACCTGAAAACTGGCTTAGTCGGTTCTTAGTCGCAGACCAGTCAGGGACTGTCTGGGGCCGTCTGAGGCGTCCTGAGACATCCTGAGGACGATCTGTACTTAATCCCAGACTTCAATACCGACTCAGTATTCCCGCCCATTTTTGTTTTTTTTTCCACCGACTGTGCACGATTAAGGGTCCCAGACAGGATCGGGCCTTAAATTTTTGGTGGAACAGGGGCATAATATAATCACAGGTATTATCGCCCATCTGTTAGGAATTGCCAGGGGGATGACATTCATGTGACTTCTTTTTACATTTATTCTGTTAACATTCTTAACAAAACAATAGTTGTTCCATGCTAAATTTGACACATTGCATTAAGTTGCTAATCTGTGTACACTGCAATTTGTTTGCTTCATATTCCAACATATGCAACACATTTTTACTGCATTACTGGAGTACAGGTTCCTACAAAGTAGTTATCCTACATATGTTGAACCTATTTCTGAACCTAGACACAGTGTGTACAATACTGGCAAAAGTCTAACCAATGGTCTGGTGGTTGAGCTACAACACTTTGCTTCATAAGCATATACTTCTACCAAGCATCTTGGTTTCAGTTTTGCATATGATGCTCCAATAATTTGGAATAGTCTGCCTGACAATATATATTCAGCTACATCTCTCTACTAATTCAGAAAGAAGTTAAAAACTTATCTCTTTGCAAAATCTTACTCATCGTGGGTCTCTGGTTTTGCCCAGTGTTTTCTCCATGGTGCTGACCTCTGTTGTGTCTCTAGTCAATTCATTATGGATCTCTAAGAGGTTAGGAAGTCTGAGAGGCCCCCACGTCGCACGGATTAGAGAATTTCTGGATGAACTCTTTTCAATAATTTTTTTAATCTCAACTCGATGCAATCGGTGTTTAGACATCATTGAGGACTCTGCTGATTCTGCATCTGGTTCTAGAGCGAAAATGTCTTCTCATAAAAGTCCTGAAACAGCTAATTCAAATCTCCATCCATCTACTCATGGGGGATCTGAAGCAAGTTTAGAATCATGTTTTGAAACCAGATTTGTCTACCTAGTCAGCTATTGACAACAAAGGTAATGATTCTAAAATCAAATCTCAAGGGTGGGGGCAGTTGATTGTGAAATATTGATGAAATGGCATGTCAAATGGCCTCATAAATATATACTGGCTAGTAATACCAAATGTAGAATTGCTTATAATCAGCTCAATATAACGCATTGAATGTCTGGATTCTGAACAATTTTGAAAAAAGAATCTTATCAAAAAAGATCATATGTAACATTATCTCATAGCATTGTTAGATGACCCCAATAATTTTTTTTTTCGTGGCAGTCAACCAAGGCAAGTCATGCCGTTCTATTATATAGGAACAGGGTGACATTTCTGATTGGTCTCAAAATGATAAAATAATTAGGGTCAGGCATGCTAATGCACAGGCATACTATAGCCTATAACCCTGTTGGCAATGGTCTAAAAAGCAAGAAAAATCCTTAACTTCATCTGCGAAAATCCATGCCCTGTGTCTATTACAATGATATCTCTTGTTGGTCTATTACAGACACATGTGTAGTGTCTGCTTTGCTCAGGATGATAAGATTAGTACTCACACTGAAGTTGAATGTAAGCAAAAACACTCAAAAACGAATGAAACTGGGCATGGCCACTGTTGATTACAGTGGTTCTGCCAAGGGTGTTTCATGGTATTAAAAACCTTTGGCCTATCAAAGAACAAGAATATTTTACAATAGTAAAGCAGATAGCCCATCTTTGGGTGTAAATCCTCAAGTTTGGAAGAAATGATATACTGTCAGAAGTAATTACAAATCTGTAATCCCAAGTCGTATTTATGCCCAGGCTTTAAAGTCAAACAAATAGTATTAGATTTTTGTATGCTACTGATAGTGAATTTGCTTTCAAACAATCATCTCAAAACTCTAGCAAGACTAGAGACCCTTTTCCCTGCCAGGTGAGTTTTAAAGACAAGGATTATAAATTTAGATCAAAATCCAGTAATTATTGTTCCCTGGTTGGTCAGTCTCAGCACTTGCCCAGTGCTATCACTGTTGCTAATAGGTATACACCTTCAGCCTCTCTGGATCTTGATTATGAGGTCATTGATCCACTACCTGATATAGATCAGGTCAGTCAGGTAAGAAACTCATCTAGGATAAAAGAATTACAAAGCACAGTGTCAATCAAATTCAGGATTCGGATAAATCCTGTTGATCAGCATGTGTTGAGTGTTGGCAAAAAGAAAGTAAAGGAAGTAAATTCACAGTTGTCATCTAAAGTTCAGTCCAATAATCAATTTCAACTTGTTTGTAGTCAGTTGAGCTCTGAGTTTTGGACTTTTTCTTTATCTCCACCCAAATTGTATGAAGGTCCACCTACAGATAATACACCAGCATATGACCCCTTAAAATTACATAAAATGATCAGGCATTCGGGTGTTCTGAATTATATTGGTCCTCGAATTCCAATAGCCTTAAAATTGAAGTTTGTTACCTTGGTAGTCTGCTAAGATCTGTAAAGGCCGTAACTCCACAATTTTGGCTTTGTTTCCTTGCTATACAGTTAGAAGAGTTTGGTCTATTGTGATAACCATTATAACCTCTGTCTAGATTATGAATGTTTAAATGCTGAGTATTAAATCTTTAGCAAAAAAATAAATAAACATAAAAATTACTGAATGCAGCACGTATTGTTTGATTATACAGGTAATGACCAAATGGCAGTCCTTTGTGTAAACTTAATGGCATATGAGGCCCAAAGGGCCGAAGAGTCATTAAGTTTACATAATGGAAGCACCACGAGGCAATTATCTATTTAAAACCCGGTGAATTGAAACCATTTACTTAATTTAATAATTTAGCACCTTTTACTAAATGGTTAACCTATACATTCTTTGAAAGGCTTCCTTTAGTGATAATGTCATTGCATGGCTTTCACTAAATTAGTTCTGTATGGGTTTTTTTAATTTCAATACACATTCAGTATTGTTTCGGCATGTTTATCACTGATTTTCCTTTTTGGGAAAGTATAATTTTGGATAAATCTTGAAAAGAAGTATGAATATAATCTGACTGCCACAAAGTTTAACCATGGATAGTGATAATGCATAGGATATGAACCTGTGACTTACAGAAAGTACATTTCTAAAAAAATAGATTGTTCACAGGACAATGTCCATGCTGTGGATAATTTTTTGTGGTGAGTTGTTTTTATGTTACTAAACAGATTTGAGCTTACTGTGATACAGTAGGTTATTATTTTTGGTTTTTCAGACATTGAATGAATTGGAAACTGGAAAATTATTTACTTCAATTTTTTTCTGGAGTTGAACTTTTCGGTTTTCATAAGATTTCCAATTTTTTGTCTCTAAAGTTTAAATTAAGGAAAAATGCCTCTTGTAAAGATTGGAAAAAAATCTCACAGAAAAAAATGAATACTCCATATTTTGTATTCTAGAAATGCCTCCTACGAAAAAAAAAACTGCAACATTTCCACCACAAATACTGTATTATGTCAAAAGTATATTATAAAGTGTAATAAGGTGAATTAAAATCCATGTTTTTAGCTTAAAAACATTTAAAAATTTGAATCCAATTTAAATCCAGCTCTAATGCATTTCAGCACTGCATTATAGCACTATGGGTTTTTTTTCATTTTACTTGAGAAAAGCTTCTTTTATATGGCATAATTTGATTGTAAATAAACAAAAACTTTCACTGTGAACCAATAAAAAACACTCCTTTTAATATATTATTCTGGGTTAGATTTTAATGATGCACACTTTAAGACACCACAGCCAAACTCTTTTCTATCATTACTCGTTGAAATTTGTAACTTAATTGACACCTGAACCTGAGTATGTTTGAAAGGGTAGCTGCTCTGGCTGGAGTGTTATTGTAAAGTCATATTGTGAGAAATTTCATGCAGAATTAAAAAGACTTTGTAAATGTACCCATTGAACTAATTTTATAAAAAAGTTGTGAAAACAATTTATCACCGAATGTATTGTGCTGAGGATGACTGGCAAACATCCTTTTGTTCTTGGCAGACTGTCCACTGGACTGAATCACATTTCACTGTTAAAAATTAATGTAGTGTTAACTCTCCATTATGCGCAAATAATGGAGAGTTGACACAATAGGAGGAATACTGGTCTGGGTTTTATAGGTCTTTAAAGCTATGATACATTGATGTACATTCATAAAATACTGGTATCGGGATATTTCCTGCCAGGAGTGTAGCTTTGTGGAAAGTGTAAAATGCAAAACTGTTATATAATGCACTCATTCATTGTTTCAAAAAGCTTCTAAAGCAAAGACTTCTAAACAAGTCTCACTCTTGCACAGTAACTAGATGTCTCCTGCCAGTAATATTCTCTTGCGGAATATCTCAGTTTTTTAGCAATGAGAGACACAATAGCCAAAAGTGAACTGTTACATTCCAGACCTTCACAAGTAAAAACTAAAGTCATAAGACCAATAAGATTATGTTCAGGACTGCATAAGGGAAGTCGTCCAGCAAACTCTCCATGAGGAAACATAGGTATTACAACTGACATTGCTTACGATTCATAGCAAGACATATTTAGATGTTTTATTATAATTTATCTATTGATTCATTATACTGACATGCAGCATTACATTCACAAAAGCAAAAACAACATAAAGACAAATTGCCGAGCCAAGTAATTTCAAATATGTAATATTTCTCATATTTTAAAATATCCTTAATTACAACAATCAAGAGCTAACATAGCTACACATGTTTCTTTAATTTAATGGGATTCAACAACAAATGAACCACTTTTAACATAAGAGGTGTATCTATACTAAGAAGAATAATTATCTATACATAAAAAAATAAATAATAATATATTATTATTATTATTCCAAATTGATACAAATGCAGCTAATGAACAGATTTTGCACAAAATATTGGCAACTGATTAACCTTTTCTAACGCATTAAAGGGACAGTAATGCAATATATACACAGCATCAGTACCCTAAAGTTTCAGAGAACCTATCAACATACAATTTATACTTCATTGTTGTGTATTAACCACTTATTCATTTTTGTTTACTTCATCATTTTACCAATTTGAGGCATGTTCCAACTTAGTAGTAATGTCAAAGCTGCAGTGAATGTTACTAAAATAGTAACAGAGTAAGGGCTGGGAAAATGAAAGGCTTTCATGGAGATGAACACAGACATTACTTTCTATGTGGTTTAAATTACAAGCCATACCTTTGACAAAATATTAAGGGGCCACAGTGGCAGAGTGGTAACACTCTCGCCTCCCACCTCTGAGGCCGGGGTTTGGTTCCCGGCATGGCCTCAAGTGGGAAAGCTGGGAGTTGCTTGCCGTTGGTCGGCAGTTTACAGTACAGAACCCTGACGAACTATATGTACTGGTTTCCTCTGCCCTTCCAACTACCCGTCATGATATGACCTGTGCAGTGTTGAAAGCGACGTAAAACCCCAAATAAATAAATAAATTGAAAAACTATCCTTTATCACACAATTGATGATTACCTATATCAATGATATAAAAGTTTCAGAAATAAACCCTTACAATTGCCCCATTACACAGAAATGCACTTTTGTAAACTAATGTCTTACTCTTTATGTTGTGAAAATCATTTTCAACTGCTGAGTTATATAGTAGTTCAGTAGTACTGAGTTATGTAGAATTCCGCCATAGTTTCTTATTCAGCCAGAGTCACTGTAGTGATGAACCATTGCTATGCTCGCAGACTAATGAATTTTGCGCTACTGCTTATTATTGTTGCTCATTAGAGCAATACTAAATGCAAAAAATTAAGCTCTATAAAAGTCCAGTACAGAGTAGAATATCAATGTAAAAATTCTGAATAACACACCCAAGATCCCCAGGCACTACTATAGGTGCATCATATGGTAATTTTAATCCATATGCACACTGCCAAAGAAATATCCAAAGGATGCTCATTACTGGAAATAATTTTATTAGCTATAACACATATTATTATGTAAAAAGGAAGATCATCTCTAATTAGATCAGTTTTCCAACTGACATATTTTATAGACAATTGTCCTACATGACTCCCACCCTTGTGGTAGTTTGTTCTATGTCACTCGTACACAGTCAATTTTTATACTTTCTTCAAACAAAAAAGATAGTGTTATTAAACCAAAAACAAATCAAGTTGAATGTGTAAATAGTACAACTGGATAACTAAACTGGTGGTGTATTAATTTATTGCTCTACCCACAACAAGGACAAACATGAGTAGACTCAAAGCAGTTCTTCATGTCTTGTGCTGCAGTAAGTGTAGGTTGAACTAGTTCAGTCATGTGACAACATCATTAAACAAACTACACTGGCTACCCATTGAGCACTGCCTACTGTAAATACAATCTTCTCACACTCAAAGCATTTAATTGGAACCAACCTCCATATCTTTTGTCTCCCCTCAAAGCCTGGCCTCACACAAGGTAACTAAATTTCGATTTCCTCATCCAATCCTAATTTGACAGTCTTCCCACAGCTGCTCCTTCTGCATGGAATGAACTTCTTTAGCCATTACAGCCCAGTCTAGGATCACTGGGATTAGATGATAGTTATGGAATTACCTGTTTAGACTAGGCTTTCACCTCTGATAGTTTTTTCCCCATATTGGACTCTAACATGGAGATAAACTCTTTCTGGTAATTGGACTATACTTTTGTAGACATTAGCACATAAGAGACTACATAAATTTCACTATTTTTAATGATAAGTATTACATGTATTATAATTTTGCTGTTGTTCTTGTAAAAGAGGAACAGAGGTTCACTCTTGTGTGGTGGACATTCTCAGACTGTTGGAGCATTGAGATTTCTATTCTCAACGTACAGTGAAAGTTACATCTGAATTATCTAATAGAGGTTGACTTTACAAACATGGAAAATTGATGGTGAATGAATATTTCTGTCTATAATTTTCCCACATAAGTACAACTGCTTGGCAAAGAATACTACAATAAAACATACATGAGTTCATTGTGATACATTTGCATTGAACTATTTTGCATATTGACATTATGGCACTAGTTTCAAGGTTATAAATGTTAGTTATATTAATAATCTTTACCAATAAATTTCATAAAATCTAATTTGCCTGTTACCATCCAACATACTGCTAGAATGGAGCATGTCATATTTAGTTTACATCGTATTGGACAACTAAATGTACTGCACACACTATGAATTTTAACGGGAATGGTAAATTACCAAAAAGTCTATGGTACACACCCTTTCCCTGCTTTACTCAAATTATTGGCTCTTATCTTTATTTCTTATGTAAGAGTTCCCTTATAGGTCGATGTTATTGCTGGAATAAAGTCTCTAGAAATCTCAACAGGGACAGTGGCAAGAAGTGATAAATGGCATTACATACTGATTAATCAAGGTTTATGCTAGAATGCATTAACTGTTCACCATGATGGTTGTCAATGGATATACTATATTCCCCACGAGGAATAGTGCGTATTTTAAAAAAAATTCCTGTTAAACATTTAAAAATTGTAAAAAGTCGTATTTTATAGATGAATTAACGTGTGAATAAAATATTTCAAACAGTTGGTTTGCCTTCACTCCAACTCTTCTCCTTTGTCTCTTGCTAATTATCCTGGAAATGGGCTTTGCTATTCATTAACTTGGTTGTCCTCCATAAAATAGCTATGGTGGTCAATAGTTATTCTGAAAATATGGAAACAATTAAAACAGCCAGCTCATGCCAGCACGGCCATTATGATAATACTTTAAATCTATACATTCAACAGAAAAATATATTTTAACAGATCAGAGAATCATACTACATTACCCTAATCAAAACTATACCTTCATAATTTGAAATTCTTGACAGGTAGTCAGTTAAAATTAATATGCTGTTGTTTTTACTATAGACTAAGTAAGTTTTTACGGACAAAGTATGTTGCTCTTGACATTTATGTATCATTCTATTTTTTTCAAATGATTTTTCAGCATTAATTATTCTTAGAACAATTAAACATAAAATGTATTTCTGTTTCTTGTTTACATAATTTACATCTCTGTTTCTTTGATCTAGCATTGACATTATACACATTCTTTAGTATAATGCAGACACTGATATATTGGTTAAAATCAACTAACACTGTAGTTACTACGGCCATTTGAAAAAAAAACATGCCAATTCCATTGACAGTAGAAGGCCTTCAGAATATCAATTATCAATTGTAGGATCTTGATTGCTGATTAAAAACGGTGCCATGGTTGTTCAGTGGTAACATACTCGCCTCCCACCCCTGTGATCAGAATTCAAATTCCATCCTGACCCCAAATGGGAAAGCTGGTACTTGACTGCCGGTGGTCTGCAGTTTACAGTACAGAACCTTGACTTGCTGTATGGTTTCCTCTGCCCTTTAAACTACTCTTTAAAATACTAATTCATTTAATAAATAAATATTTTGCTAATCAAAATCTGACCTGATAGATGGGAGGTTTATGTAATACTACTTATGAAAATACCAAAATGAATTATATTTAAAGGCACTATTAAAACTGTGTAATCAACCAACATAAAGCCAACATAAATTGTTGTCAAACTGTAAATGAAACCTTTGTTAAAGTCGTTATGGGTATAAGATGTTTGTTGGTGGTTGCTTATATGGTTTGAGGCATTCAGTATGTAAGTCAAATTTCAGGGGTTAGGATTAAAATAATTGAGATTGTCAGATTAAGGTCTCTTCACCAGTGTTTACTTCCCTCATAAATATGAAACATTTTGGGCTTCAAAGTTAAGGGTTTTACATCACGTTCAACAGCCAGCGTTATATTGGGACAGGTCCTCAGCATTGCCACTTCGACGGGGAGGTCTTGAACCCATACAGAGGTGACAGCCTGTGATTAGATGCCAAACTTGCTAACTATTTGGTTACTGAGGACCTTTTTGGACTTCCATGTCATCAACTACTACCATTATGTCTGCATTCACCCAATTCACCCAATAACAGTTATCCTACCTGAGTATCTTTTAATAAAAATAGCTTTGTCAGATTTTTGAGCTAGTTGTATATATTAAACTATCTGTGTAGCAGACCGTTAATGTATTTTCTTCCAAATAATCTGAAAAATTATTTTCAAGAAATTAATTAAAATATGCTACATACTAATGTGGAAGTTGAAACGTAATTGAAGTGCAGCAATGACAAAGGTATGAGAGGCTGACACAAACGTAAGATAATTGATACACACGAGTTTATCTAGTAAGTAAGAAAATCCAGGGGAAGTTTCTCCTGGGGCATTTCAGGGGGGTTACCTCGTCTCAAATTCATTATATTTCGATATCAAACAAAAATTAACTTCCTACTCGAAGTTAACCTCTTTTCTCTTAATAATTGTAAAATTGGGTCATTATATTGACAACTGTGGCTTTTCCAGGTTATTATTTGTAGTTATTGTCCACAGAAGTAAATTTTCATATTATATTAGAGCTTTGTGTGAAAAATGTTAACTATAGGAGTACATTATTCATCACCTGCATCTTACTCAAATGTAAAATGTGTGTATAAATTTATAAAAATTTCCAGTTTGGTGCCGGGCTTGCCCATAGCCACGTTTATGGTGTATACCTTGGCGGCGCTGCGGGCTCGGGCACTGCATCCATCCGTGGTGCAGGTGAAATATAATTCATATTCTTAAAACTAGTGTTTGTGATGATATTGTGTCTTTTAAAAGTAACTTTTAGTGATAGAAATTTGTGTGTAATTGTATAATAAAAATTAAAAACCCAATCGGGTATTTCCTGTGTTGAAATGCATACGCATTATAGCATCAGAGTTAACCCTTTGAACTTGCCATCACCTTTGACCTCAATGACCTTGGAAGGAGATTATAATTTGCTACTTGACCTTATTTATTGACTTCCAGGTCAATTCATCTCTCACTGCTAAACCTTCAGTTTCAGCCATTGTTAAGTCCATTCTAGCCTTTACCTTGCTTCTGTAACTTGGTTAGGCATCTCTGTTTTGACCTTACAGGGATTGGACCGGAAGGTCACTTTATGGGTGGAGCAAATATGAACTAGCCCATACACTTTAACTGCCATAGAGGTTACGTATATTGCTCTTGTTGCATCATTAATGGTAGATTTGACCTCCATGATCTACTTTGACCTTTGACCATCACTTCTGGGGTGAGGGAATGTTGCGGGTTGGCATTGAGGTGCCAACCTCAATCATTCCTTCACCCCTAATTTTTGAAACACCCCTATATTGTAAATGGGTTTACTGGCCACATGGCCGTTTTTGATTGGTCAAGGATCTGACCCTTGCTGTGGTCAAGGGGAGAATGGCCAGATTTGAACTGGCAGTTGACAAGACAAGACCTGTTTTATTTTATAAAGAATTAATTTGTTTTCTCCCAACCCTATTGTCGTGTACCGCCCCCCCCCCCCCCCTGTTTGTTACATAGTAGGCTATGTTGCTAATTGAAGTTTCTAGTTGTAGTTAGCCACTGGGTGGTGGCAGTGTATCTTTCTCTGCTGAAGGGAGACCTCGTCTGCAGTGCTGGAGCCTAGGACTGGTTGGACCTTCACAGGGTTGTCTTCTTCTCGATTTGACCACGACTTCAGAAGTGTACAGAGACTCTGTTAGCTTCTCTCCAGTGTTGTCGTGACTGTATATGAGGGCAGGACCCCCATTGATTGTGTATGAGCATTATAAACTGTGGTGTCTTTTTAATTGCTGCCATTGTACCGCCAGTCAATCTAACACTTATCTTGTCTGCAGCATTTTTAGTACCATTCTTAACTGTAACTTGCAACTATTATTATTATCATGTTCTTCTTATTTGCCATTAGTATGCAAAGTATTATTGCTTGCGCATGGCTATATTTTAGTACTATCATTCAGCTTACCACTTACATTTGCTGATATTCATATTATGGCTGATACCAGTGTTTACATGGCTATTTATTGATTATATCATAGATTCACATCTGGTGAGCTTATGTTAATGCATAAACACATAGCAATTTATTCTATTTATCTAGCCATTATTATGATAATATCTTATCCCTGTATGGGGATTAACAATTTTATTGGTCTTCGGCCTGTTTTCTAGTCAATGTTATTTTACAGTGGGTGAATGTTGCTATTTTATTATCATGTCTCCTTCTTATGAATCTAGTAAGTAAGAAAATTCCGGGGAAGTTTCTCCTGGGGCATTTCAGGGGGGTTACCTCATCTCAAATTCATTATATTTCGATATCACCCAAAAATTAACTTCCTACTCGAGGTTAACCTCTTTTTTTTAATAATTGTAAAATTGGGTCATTATATTGACAATTGTGGCTTCCAGCTTATTATTTGCAAGCTGTTATATGGCATTGTAGTTATTGTCCACAGAAGTAAATTTTCATATTATATTAGAGCTTTGTGTGAAAAATGTTAACTATAGGAGTACATTATTCATCACCTGCATCTTACTCAAATGTAAAATGTGTGTATAAATTTATAAAAATTTCCAGTTTGGTGCCGGGCTTGCCCATAGCCACGTTTATGGTGTATACCTTGGCAGCGCTGCGGGCTCGGGCACCGCGTCCGTCCGCGGTGCAGGTGAAATATAATTCATATTCTTAAAACTAGTGTTTGTGATGATATTGTGTCTTTTAAAAGTAACTTTTAGTGATAGAAATTTGTGTGTAATTGTATAATAAAAATTAAAAACCCAATCGGGTATTTCCTGTGTTGAAATGCATACGCATTATAGCATCAGAGTTAACCCTTTGAACTTGCCATCACCTTTGACCTCAATGACCTTGGAAGGAGATTATAATTTGCTACTTGACATTATTTATTGACTTCCAGGTCAATTCATCTCTCACTGCTGAACCTTCAGTTTCAGCCATTGTTAAATCCATTCTAGCCTTTACCTTGCTTCTGTAACTTGGTTAGGCATCTCTGTTTTGACCTTACAGGGATTGGACCGGAAGGTCAATTTATGGGTGGAGCGAATATGAATTAGCCCATACACTTTAACTGCCATAGAGGTTACGTACATTGCTCTTGTTGCATCATTAATGGTAGATTTGACCTCCATGATCTACTTTGACCTTTGACCATCACTTCTGGGGTGAGGGAATGTTGATAGACACGAGTTTATAAATCTCGTGGAAAGTAAAGGGGGAGAGAAGGGAACAAGCCTTTTATTTAACCGACAAGTTACACAATCTACAATTAAAAATACGTACAGTTAAAATAAGACATAAAAGTGAACATCACAAGGTCCAACACTGAGTTCAAACTGGTTTCATAAAATGGTAGTAGCTATAATTTTTAAATTAAAACATAGCATGTTGAAGAATAGTAGAAACAGTACGTACAATATTGTTATTTTTTATAATCAGATGAACCTTATCAAAGTAAAATCATACTTTGCAAGTGAAACGAACTGGTTTTACTGATCACAATAAAACCAATGTTAACTTCATTTTACCTCGGAGGTTGAATAGCATTTTCAGTTGAGACAACTGTATGACCTGTGACAAGGTGTAGTACTAACTTGTTGTTGAAGGGTCAGGTGTCGAAAGCTTCCAAACCATTCAAGTTCAAACTTACAGCCAGCCAGGGGCCAAAGTGAGTAAGTCTGGTGTGTTGAAAAAGCTGGCACTTGTAAAAATAGTTCATTAGTGACCCAATAGTTGAATGTTCTCACCTTCTAGCTACTGTGACTGAAAAGTTGTGCCCTGCTAAATCAAATACATTCAAACCCCTTTTGAATAAACATGCTTTGGCCCTATCCAGGCTAAAGAACCCCAAGGACGTGGATAAATGGCCATCCTAGAGCCCTCGTCTCTCATCCAGGGGAATATCAGTAACTTAAGAGCTTGGACTGTACTTGTGCAGTCAGATGATTTAAAGTGTACTTTGTGTATAGATATACAAAAGAATACAATACAATTGTACATGCCTTGAAGCCTTGTATTCTATAAACTCTAAGCAATAACATTGCACTGTTTACATCTTTCTTGCTATCAGCATTAAAATCATAAAGCTGAGCAACACATATTCATGGTTGTGACAAACACAGAATAATTAGAAGCATCATGTTTTTGATTTATTTTCAACAGCCATTTGATGGAATATGTCCATTTTGCTTCATAAGTCTCAGCCATACAGTCATAAAGGCTTCACTGCAACCATTGCATGTTACCTGGCAGTCTGGTTGGTCCTCTGTCCTACGATTTCTGTGGAATGGTATTACTAAAAATAAAAGAAAAACAACTCTAATCTGATTGTATTTATTTTATTATGACAGTTAACATATCAAGTAATTAGCTATGAATGGCAACAGTCGATGACAAGACAGTGTTAAATAACTCGACAGTGATATATCAGCCATATTTATGAAAGTAGAATACATAGGTCCTTTCTTCTTACCAAAAGGCTTTTTCACCTTTGTTGTATATTTATAGTAGTGTCCTGTACCATGTGTGATAGGTAAAGTATGAAAAAGTGTGCCTTAGAACTTAAAGCTCACACACTTTTGGAGACACCCCCTGTAATACTATACTTTTGTGGAATTATTTTAAAAACTCCTGACAAACCAATTAACCTAAATCTCAATGTACTTGATAAGTGATTATTTATATATTGGCTTTTGTATTTTGGGCCATGTGTTAATATTGGTTTCTGGTATTTCTTCTATTCAGTAGAATTTCCACTCTAAAAATGGATAGCAGGAATAAGTATTAATGAATGAGCAGGAATGAGTATTAATAAATGTTTTAACTTAGAACACATTTGGGCCAATGAACTGGATAATTCAATTGATTTAATAGAATCACTTATTATGTTATCCTATTGATGTATTCGTTTATTTCATATTTTTTTTATTTTTTTCAATTTATAGCATTTATCTCATGGTTCTGGCAAAACCATGAGACTGTTTCAGGTGTCTGTAAATTAGAACAAAAAAGTGTGCATTACCTAAAAATAATGCACACTTTTAACAATAGAATGAAATCACAAGTGTACTTTAAATGATATCAGTGGACAAAATTGTTTTCACATGTTGAGGTACATATCACTCTGTTTGAAGAGCAGGGTCAAGGGTAATGAAATCATGTGGACATGCTCTACCCTGATACATGATTCCATGAATATCCACCCATTACTCTTGGAGTAATGTCATCCAGAAAACCAAAATCATTTTGGGTATCTGGAGTATGATCTGGATCTTTCCCAAAATTTAATTGCTTCTTTCTTAGGCTTGGCCCCATCCACATAATTCATAATTCATGAAGATCTGTTCATTACTTTGGGAGTTATTGCAAACTTTGGATTGTATAGACAAACAGACAAATAAAGCCAACCCAAAACATAACTTCCTCGGCGGTGGTTATGATAATAATATAATTTTAAATTCCTTCTCAATAGAACCTTGGACATATTCCAATGTGCTGTGAAATTATATATAAAGAGATAACATGTCTACAAAACAAGGGCAATTACCTTACTAAAGTGATCCAAAAGGTACTACTACTACTAAGGTACCACTACTAGTACTACTAAGGTACTACTACTACTAAGGTACCACTAGGACAAATCCCAAATATAACAATAAGAAAGATAAACAAATGCTCAGAAGTAATAACTCTGAATGCTAAACACTAAAACACTATCTCAGTGAGGGATACTCGCAACATAGCCACACCAACTTCCAAAGAAAACAAAGAGCAGACTTGAACAAGCAATATATGGACAAAATCTGCAAAGTGTTTAAAGAAATGATAAACATTAAAGTTTAGAAAAGTGGGAATCTATTTTGGCCATGTAGATCTTTAAATCGAGTGGCATCTTCCAATTTTAATTTCTATTTCTAATATAACCTTTATTGGTGCTTCTTCTCTACCAACAGATATGCTCTAAGGTGTAAGAACCAGGAAACAAAAAGTCCAAAAAACTCATAATCCAGAGATGTGAAAAGGTGGACCCATTCCACAGAGACAATTGGAAGTATATGATGTACCTCGGGTGGAGAGGCTTTTATGAAGAGATAAGCTTTCAGTTTCACCAGGAAGGAAACACACTTGCCTTTCCTAGTCTTTAGCTCTATTCCCGGCCACATCTGAAGCGGGAAAGTTGGTAGTTGCTTTCCAGTGTGTGATGGATTTTTTGGTCAGAATCTTGTAAAATGCAGAACCTGAGATGTTGGAGATGCATGTGTTACCCACAACACCAACCTACCCAACAACACTGAAAGATTATCACTGTTGGTTTAAACGAAGATAACACAATACATACATTAATCATCCTAATACAACAAGCTTACGTCTGCGATTTTGACTGGTGAAGCAGCATAGGCTCTTGAACAAGATGTTTTGGTTAAGCAGCAAAGTTCATATCCTGCATCAAAGTCTGCTATTGTGTGCGAACAGTTGAATGCAATTCTCAACCGGAATCACTGTATCAAATTTTCCTTGCATTATTTTGGCAAACTTAAAATGGTAAATTACAAAATTCTAATTTATTTGAAAAGGTTGTTGAATTGACAGAAATTGATGTTGAGGACAATTTTAATTAACTTTAACATGATTTACATACATTTTCACAAGAGATGGAATATCATGGACAACAAGTTAAATTAATGGGGTGGCCTACTATAATTAGGTTTTCTGTTAAAGAAACATTGTTGAATTTGATATTTTTTCAGTTAATTTAAATATATATGGATATTTTTCATATTAGGGTAACAATAATCTATTACTAGTTGTACTAAATACAGAATGATTTGTGATTTAATGCATCTTATAGAAAAGAAGAAAATTCCTGGCCTGCTTATGTTAATAGATTTTGAAAAGGCCTTTGATTCTGTGTCATGGAACTTTTTATATTCTACTTTAGCTTTATTTGGATTTGATGAGGCCTTTATAAGTTGGATCAAATTCTTTAATAATAACATCACTACCTTTGTGTTACAATGTGGTGTCCTCTCGGACCCAATACATATTGGCCATGGCTGTAGACAATGTGACCCTATTTCACCTTACCTTTTCCTGGTAGTTGCAGAAGTCTTAAATATTTTAATTGAAAATAATATTGACATAAGAGGAATATGTATGGGAGCCTATTCATTTTAAATGACATAATTTGCAGATGACACAACACTACTTCTTGATGGAAGCCAAAAATCCTTGCAGACAGCATTAAATATATTGGAACTTTCTGGTTCATTGTCAGGCCTTAAAATGAACACCGAAAAGATAAAAATGGTATGGATAGGCAGTAGAAAGCACTGTAAAATTGAATATATCAGCAGATTTTCTGTGGGGTGATAAAGATTTTTCATTTTTGAGAATTAATTTTTCAGTTAATTTAGATACAAAACCTAAGCTGAATTTCAATATAACAATGGACAAGGCTAAACAACTATTGAATTGTTGGAATAGTAGATATCTGACTCCTATTGGTAGGATAACTGTAATAAAAACAATGGTTTTGTCTAAATTTAATCACTTGTTTATGTCAATTGTGACACCCCCAAAAATTTTGGATGACATTTTGATTAAAAATAACTTGTTCTTGTAGTATTTGTCTTTGTGTCTTTGTTATAACATTGTTATAAACATAGTTAATGTGTAAAAACTTCAAAAGTTAAAAAGGTGTTCGGTAGTATAAGATAATATAGCAGGTTATACGAAACATATACATGTATATGTATACAATGGATGTAAATTTATTTATGTCTTGCACACTTGTAATGTACAATCTTTTGTTTGTAAAAACTTGAAGAAAAATAAAAATAAATACCCAAAAAATACAGAATTCTCATCTGACTGGCAGTTCAGTTCCACGATAGGGAAGCCCATTAATTTTGTTTACTCCCATAGTAATTGGCAACTGGTACCATAGTAATTACTCCCATACCAATTAGCAACTAAAACTCTAACTTAAAAATACAGCATGCTCTTAAATATACATACCTTTTGTAGTGTTTAGCTTGGATCCCTGATTTGGGTCAAGGTTAAGGCCCTTCAATGCTGTTTGCAAAGCCAATACTTTCCTTCCAAGTGATGCTGTTTGCAATAAAAGGTTTCTAGTGTATTTGCTTCTGATGTCAACTCCATTGCCAGATAATGAGTTATTTTGTTTGGCCTTGGTTATGCTTGTAAGCATTGTCATAGCTAGGATTGTGATCAGTAAAGATGGTGCCCATGAAGAATTAATGTGAGGTTGAAAGGGCTTCTGCACTGCCATCTTCTTTGGCAACATTTTGTGTTGCAAAGATGCACCTTGTTCAAACTGCTGAGATGTGACCTAAATCAATAAATACCAAAAATATAAAATCAGTAAAGTAGCAATATGAAAAAAATGGACTGAAAAAGTAATATTGCAACAGGAGTAAATGTAAATGGCAGCAACCAGACAAACACACAGAGATCTCAAGTCAAGAACATAAAGCTCTAATGGAGATATGCAAGATCACAAAGATTCTTATAAGTAAGATAAAAGACTCAAAAAAATGGTGAGAGTAAAACACTAAAATCTGGAATATTACAACGATTATTAGAAAGAAATATTATAAGACTTTGCAAATATGCAAATTTTAAAAAAAAATTGTAAGTGAATAAAATCTTAACGAATAACGCAAGTTCCCAAAGGATTGTCAGAAGTAAAATATAAGTCTCTGCTGATTTGCAAAATCATAAGAAATATTGTAAGATATAAACATCATGACTGGGACAAGCCCTCAAAATATAGTTAAAAGTAAAATTGAAGACTCAGGCTAGATTACAAATAAATAATGTTTCAGCAATAAAAATTTACATGCTTGGAACTACTAATATTACCCAGTTCAAATCTTTCCATTCTGGAGTCATGAGCTACAACTGATGGGCTCACATACTTTCAGTTGTGGTTCAGCCCACTTCATATTTTGGCAGGATGTCTTTACTGGGATTCATACAAGTAAAAGCTATGCATGAGCCTTCACGAGCTGTACTAAAATATACATGCTGAAGCGATGAATATGGAGACATTGCGCTGAGTATAAATACACAATACAATACAATACAATGAAGCTGAGGGGTAAGGATGGATATATGGGAATGGCTTATTCTTCAATATGTACCACCCATATATGAGGGTCTGTTTTCACAGCCTTAACTTATTTATTTATTTGGGGTTTTACGTTGCTTTCAACACTGTACAGGTCATATCACAACAGATAGTTTTGTGGGCAGAGGAAACCAGTACATACAGTTGGTCAAGGTTCTGTACTGTAAACTGCCGACCAATCGCAAGCAACTACCCGCTTTCCCACTTGAGGTCGGGCCAGGAACCAAACCTGCCACCATGGCCTCCTTTCACACCCTTAAAGACAAGATCATCCAGTGGAAAGCAAATACATACTGATACTACTGTAAGGAAATGTGTGACTGGGTCATAACAGACTGTTCTTGTTGAATTATGGAAGCATAAATAACCCTTTCACTTTTAATATTAATCTCCTGTCATTGTGGTACAGTGGTAACACCCTTGCCTCCCACCTCTGAGGTCGGCGGTTCAAACCCTGGACCTTATGTGAGTAAGTTGGTAGTTCCTCACCGATGGTAGGAAGTTTACAGTACAGAACCTTGACCAAGTTTATGTACTTGTTTCCTTTGCCCACTAAACTACACATCGAGATATGACCTGTACAGTGTTGAAAGCGATGTAAAACCCCAAATAAATAAATTTAATATTAATCCATATATGAGGTCATAATATAAGATACTGAATATAGCTGTATATAAGGCCAGACCACGGTACTAATAAAGCCAGTGATAAATAATTAAAATTTCTTATTCCCTTTAAACAGACTTAGTTTGCTGTTATAATACATCACATCCACACAATTGTCGAAGTTGGGGGTTATGTCACATTGGGACATATCTTAAGTATTGTCACTTCCCACACAATTGTGGTAAACCACTTTGCAGATAATGTGATTATCTAATTCATATGAAGACAGTCCCACAACAAACCACATATATACACATGAATATGGAAGTTATCAATCACTTACCTCTTGTTCTTAAGATGCTTTAGATGACAGATCTCCTCCAAGTGAACCATGTAAGGCAATGCCCTGTGTATGCTTTTGCGTCCTTTCGAACACCCAACTTATTTAAAGCAGGTTGTATTAATTGATGCTAATTTATGGGCCTGTAAAAGGATATTTCTTTCTGAAATTTTGTCAGTAAATTTGTAAATTCTCTTGAAATTTTTTATTTCTTAAAATAATGAGTAAATATTTCTCCTAACTTCTGTGTTTGAATTACGTGACAATAAATTCTGTGGTTTGACTTGTGCTTTTTGTCTATAAATTCGTCATTGTTATGAAATGTTTTGTTATTTTTAGTTGTCTTTGAGTTTGAGGCTTTTTCCAGGTATTAGCAGTTTGAGGCTTTTTCCAGGTACTAGCAATATAAAGCCACTTTATAAAATTCAGCTTTTTTATTTGATTGGCTGAAGTAAAGGTCTTGATTTCAAGTCATCTGTTTGATAGTTTGGACATACATTGGCCTGGAGTCAATTTCACAAAAGGTCCCAGTCTTAGGCAACGACAAAGCTTTAAGCCTGGGCCCTTTGTCTTAGCTAGATCTTGAGGTTAAATTGATTTCACAAAGAAGACTTAAATCAGACCAAGTTTAGACTGATTTAATAAGTCACCATAGTTTTTGTGTCATGTGACCCTTTATTTATACTAAAAATATACCATCGGTGACATTTATCTTGGGAAAAATGCAAAAGGAAACCCTGTAAGCAAATAAATTCTTTCAAATATTACTGATGTGTTCTTTATGTGTAGACTTTAGCTATTTCAAATGGTGAAATGGAGAAAAAGTAAAGAAGCTATATTTAGGTCTTTGTTTACAAAAGTTAAGCCCACTGCCAGATGAGCTTAACTTTAAGGCCAAGACTTAGCCAAAGCTCAATTTTGCAGCTTTGTAAATTCCTCTGTACAAATTCTAATGCCATAGACTTAGCCTAAGTTTAACAAAGAAGTTTCAATTCTAGATGTACCAGCCCAGGATTCACATAAGATCTTAAGCGTCAAAGCTAAAGTTATTTTCTCAAACCTAAGACATGCAACTTTTTTCTTAATTTCCATTCTGTATGTTGTGTCAATTTTGCACTATATAAATGTTTCTATTCTATTCTCTTATGCTTCAAGCAGTTTTTTCTGATTTGTTTGGGTTAGGGCCACTGAGGAAAGGTGTCTTAAATTATGGCCTTTAATATAAGACTGACTGGAGTAAGATGTTTTTGTCACATTGTGATAGTGATAATATGTAAATATGGCAAGATTTTGAACAGATCAAATAAAATGTTAGCTGCGAATATGTGCATCAGGTAAAACCTGATTGCAACTTGTGCGGAAGAAATTCAGCACAGGAAAAAATCTTGAGACTCGAGGTCATTGCTGAAACCAGCCCAAAATAAATTTATTGTGTGTTATGACATATCCTTGGTGTAAATGCAGTGGTCACTTTTAGGACAGGGCATATACCCATACACATATCTTGATACTTGCTGAACTAAAGGTCTGCATGCGCCACTGATGTTAACAATACAATCTGTATTTATATATGAGAGTCCGTAAGTTCGTTTGAAGTCCCAAGCCAACTTCCAATTCTTAATTTTCATTAACACAAGGCCATTAAATTGAAATAACTGCTTTGAGTTCTATTTATCTGTATCTACTATGGACATGTGACATACTGATGGAAAAATCTGAGTATTTACGGAAGAGTATTAGTGCCACAGAAAAAAAGTTTTTTTTTTTTGGAAATGTCGACTTATTACAGTATCATACTTCTTCTTAACGATTATCTGAAATGTATATATTATTACTTTGTTTCATTTAGTCATTTGGATATAAATTGAAAAAAGGTAGTGTGACCTGGCATGTCTTTGAAACCCATTAAAGCAAAAATATCACCTTATACACTTATGAGGTTAAATTTTAAAAAAAACACTTGAATTTGTGAAATGTTTTAATTTTAGTTTACGATTACGAACAATCCATTCTTTACAGATCCTAGGGGACATTTACAATAGCCAAAAAAGGATATTAAATAAATGTCTACTGATTTTCAGGTTTACATACATTTGATAAAGATTTCAAAGAAATTCAGCAGACATGTGACCCTAATAATTGAATGTTACTTGTATATTTAACTGTGTTTAATGCCAATATAAAAAATGTTACATACTGCCAATAAAATAAAAATATTATCCCTGTGTGGTTACTGATGAAAAGTTGGTCATGATAAGGCACTTAATTCTCCAATGCTTTCTTGTTCTTACAAGTAATTTAGGCTGGTAAAAATTCAACATTTTTGAAATCTGATATTTGCTTGAGGTCTTGAAATAAACTTAATGACCACTGCCACCTTTTCATGTATTTATTTCAGCTGATTTTTTTATATATCAGACATCGGGCGATTGGTTACACTCAGGCTTTTTATCTCTGTTATATGGATCTAATCAGAATTGTTATTTCTAATATTTACATATACACTATAATTGCAACATAAAATTATAAAGAAAAAAGGAGAAAAGAAAATCCAACATTACACTCTGATTATAGAGATGGGATTTTTTTCCTGGGTAGCAACACGTGACCTCACTTTAAGGCATGGGGGTGGGGGTGCTTTGTGAGAAATTGTGCCATTTGCATTCAAGTTTGGTTGCATAATGGGTTTTAAATACCAATTCGCCTCCACAGGCTTGAGTTACAAAGGAGAAAATAGGGTGCGGCAAGATAAAACTTACTCAGACTTCATAAGTAGGAGTGTGGGTAGTGTAACAGGAAAGTCAGTTTGACATTGTTCGAGAAAATGCATTTATGCCATATACCATTTATGTAATTACACATTGCGAGAGGGAGGTATGAATACCTGGCTACAAATTACTTATGTACTTTGTTTTAATATGACATATGTGATGCTTATAACAAAAGAAATTTAAACATTCTCTTCTCTTACTATAGACATGTTTTTTCCCCTCATTTTAAGGTGCAGGAGTGTGGAGTGTGGCGGTGCTTTGAGAGAAATTGCACAATTAACATTTAAGTTAACACGAAGATCGGTTGTATAATTGACTTTTAAATACCCATCCTCCTTCTTCGCTTGCTTGAGCTAGATAAGGGAAAACAGGTTGAGGCAAGATAAAACTCAGGCATCCTCCACCATAGATAGGACTATGTTCAGTGAAATAGGCAAGTCAGTTTGACCTTACTGGAGTACTTGATTGAGTTCAACATGTGGCTGATATGTTCTTTTCTTCTTTATTTTATTATGACATTTGAGATACCAGTGAACCACAAAAGGGTAAATGGATCGAGCCTTTATAAATTACACACCTGTGTAACAATCTGGCGGTTATTTGTGATTGAACATGTGGTTTCTAAGCAGTTATTAGAATATATCCACGTCCATGACTTAGGCTACTCACACCAGTCTGCTTATATTTATTTAGCAATTTATTTAGGGTTTTTGTGTCGTTTTCAACACTGTACAGGTCATATCCCGACGGGTAGTTGGAAGGGCAGAGGAAACCACTACATACAGTTCATCAGGGTTCTGTACTGTAAACTGCCGACCAACACCAAGCAACTACCAGCTTTCCCACTTGAGGCCGTGCCGGGAACCGAACCCCGGCCTCAGAGGTGGGAGGCTAGAGTGTTACCACTCTGCCACCGTGGCCCCTCAGTCTGCTTATAAAACAGGTCACTCCATAAAACTGAAGTTCACTTATCCTTGCCAAGTGGTGAACCTACTGCCTTGGCATTGCTTGACCTATCACCTCCCTTTGACGCCATCAATAATTCTATTAATCTTATTTGTCTTCAGATATGGTTTGGAGTTTGGGGGTTCTGCTCTTAAATGGTTCACTTCCTATTTAACTGAGTGCTATCAGTCTATAAAATTGGTTCTACTTTGTCTGATATTTGTAAATTCTGGTTTAGAGTTGCTCAAGGTTCTGTTTTGGTCCCTTTGCTGCTTTCACAGTACACTACTCCTCTTCTAAGCTTGGTGAAAAACACAAAGGTATTAATTTTCATTTTTATGCTGACGTCACCCACGTTTAGGTGCATTTGTCTATGAAGAATGACTCTTCTGCCTTTGAAGAGTTGAGCAAGTGATATTATGATGTAAAAGAGTGGCTGGCAACCAGCAACCAAAAGTAAATCCTGATAAGACTGAGTTTATACTCTTTGGTTCATAAAGATAGAGAGAGAGGTTAAAGCATGTTTCAAAAGGCATCAAGTCAGTCAAGAACCTGGGAGTGTGGTTTAACAGCGGTTTTTACCTTGTCCAAACTTGACCAGAGTGTCTACAAAAATTGTTTTATGTAAATTAGGACTTCACACACTGATGAGGCTTCTTACTCATAATGCTTCTGTACTTGTAGCCAATGCTGTTGTCAGTTGGATTACTGTGATGAGTAATGGTTGATGTAATTACTTGTTGAAAAGTTTCTCCACATTGGTTTTCCCAAGTACTTATCTTTCTTCTTGTGGTAGTTCCAATAGTACCAGGTGCAGTCAGAAATGTTGGTAATTTTAAGTGCTATAAAAGTTCAATTACAATAAGAATAACAATGTATGCTTAAATACTCCTTTCAGGTGGTTATCTGAAGTGTTAGAACAATACATGTCTTAACACATGATACAAACAATGGGTAACCCTGGGTGGAGCAAGTCCATAATGAACACATGAATGCCAGGGTTTCACAAATGTCATACAACTGGTAACGTTATAACTAGTTAATGTAAATATATGTTATATACACACATAGAACAGAAGTATACCATTCACCCACATGAATACTGGAGACAAGAAACGTAGCTGGAATAGTGACATTACATAGTAAAATAGTAGTTTAAAATTTAATAAAACAACTCTTTTAACATAAATACCATATGGAGCCACCTCTCAGAATATGATATACATGAACAATACCATTGGGTGGAGCAAGCCCACAATGAATGTCAAGCTTCACTGTTACTAAACTACTTTACACAACCCCATGATATGGAGTAAATGGACACAAAAAGAAAATGATCAAGCTGGGGTTAAAACCCACAACTGCCTCTGCTACTCAATGAATGAGCCCCGTTTAAAGACCCAGAGTTGCCTTAAAGGAGCTGAGCATTACAGCCCCCAGTTTATACTCAAACCCTAAACTCTGAGCCAGTAACGTTGGGACTATAACTGACCATTACATGGTTAAGACACGAGCCAAACACTGTCTTACATTTAAGCATTCTCAATGCTTTAAGCACTCTGATGGTATCACAATCAGACAGCAAGCTTTGCTCTGGTAGCAACCAAGTTGTTCTGCTTTACTTTAAATCTTTGACATCTGAAAATATATAGACAGAAAACTGAGTACCACATAGATCTAGGGAGAGGAAAGGGTGGGTTCAAATTTTCAACATGCATATTGTTCAAATCCAAGAGTGTGGCGGCAAATTCAAATGCAAACTGGCTTTTATAGTAAAAGTCAGTGAAGTATGGAATACCACAATGTAACAGTCCAGCCTGGTACCAGAACTGAAGGTTAAGTTCGCTGCATGAACTTATCCCCACAGTTCCTCGCGTACCAGTGGAATTGACCAATGACCTTGAGTTCAGGTTAAGAAAGGTCAAAACAGCATTGCGGTGAATATATATATTTTAGTAATTTCCTAATATTGGTTACATACTACTTGTATCTACAGATCTTTAACATATAATGGAAATGTGACAGGCATAGGGTCACCTTACGTGAGGCACAATTTAGGGTGGCCTTAACCAAAGGATAAGGACATACAATTAAGATATGATGGAAAGTGATAATTTAGAAGAGAAATATATAAGAGTGCCTTATGGAAAGGTGACCCTATGCCAAAATAAAGTTAAATTCCAGCTACTATGATATAATGAAAAGATATTTACTTGTAAAACTGTTATAAAAGACAACTTGTTCACCTAAACCCCAACAATAGAGGTAATTATACAGAAGACATTTTTTGTTTAAACATAGCAGCTACCTGCTCACCTGCATCAACAGTGTCAGTGATATACCTCCACACACAATCCGAAGTCCAGGTGCCATGCTTTTGAATGTTTTGAAGAGCTACATTATTGTTAAAAACAATTAAAAGGTGACACCTGAACGACGGAAAATGTGGAAGGTATAGCCAGAATTATCTAATTTAAATTTACTCAACAAGAGAGACAGGTGATGTCTGACTTTAATGTCAGTCAGAGGGACCCAGGTTTGATGCACAAATAACTCGGTCTGGTCTTACGACTACCCGTAAGAATAAAATTCTGTGGCCAATCCACAATTCTTTTAACAGTAATGTCCCCAGGACCCCCTCGTTTTAATTTTAATCTACCTTTTGTGGCAGTTTCATTTATTTGTGCTAATTCCGCCAATCTTTTGTCAACTTCTGCCTGCACTGACTCGTTACTCCTAAGATAACCCAGTGAGGGGACCACACTCTCTACCGTAGTTTCCGTATCGATACCGGTGCTCAATACTTTTGAAATGGGAGAATTGTGGGAAGTAACAATTGAAGAACTTGCCTGTGAGGTTCCCTGCTCCAGTGCTGCTTCTGTACGCTGCACCCTCCTATCCATCAGGTCCATTTTATCACCCAATTGCTGCAACTGTAACAGAATATGCTGTGAAACTGTAGCATTACCGGCCATTTCTATGGAGGCGGGTGCAGCCACTTCCACATCACTGGACAAGGACTCACCTTTGTACTGGCATTTCTTTCCCACTGGTCGTGGATGCAGTAAAGCACATTTAGAACTATGAAACACCTTAAAACAAATAAAATGATAAAATAAAATACGAGATAAAATAGAAGAAAATACAGTAGCTCAGTTCAAATTTTCAACATGCTTATTGTTCAAATCCAAGAGTGTGGCAGCAAATTCAAATGCAAACTGGCTTTTATAGTAAAAGTCAGTGAAGCATGGAATACCACAATGAAACAGTCCAGCCTGGTACCAGAACTGAAGGTTAAGTTCGCTGCATGAACTTATCCCCATTATACCACCAAGTCTCTCCCCCTGGTGATTAGCAAAATTGGCATTTTATATCACGGGTTGTCAGCTCTTTGTGGGGTGGACCCGAAACAAGTGTATGTGCTAAGAGCAGTTTGAGTTGGCCAGAGGTAAAACACCAATTTTATCTTTGGTTTCACTTTCGGATAGAGGCATTCATATATCAGTTTTAGCTCATTTAAAAGGGAGTTTTGCCTAAAAGAATAGCCGTATTCTGCAAAAATTTGTTAATTTTATTTGTCCAAAGCACCAGCATTAACATGTTCTAGTGTTCGTTTTCTATGTTGTCACCATTCTTTCATAGAGTTATCAAACATGCAGATAATACTAGACAACAAGTCTTCTCAAGTCATGTTAAAACATGTTTGGAAAGAGACAACATTAATGCTCAGCCAGTGAAATCTGTCATTTGACATAAAAACATGCAAGGAGTAGAATGAAATGGATGGTCCCATAAGTCATATTTAATTGTCAACTGAAACCAAACTCTGAAAAATTTTAATATTGTTATAAAATGGCAGCGCCTGAGCACTAGTGCTGATATATATAGCACATATATTAGAAATGTGCTATCTAAGAATCCAAGATCTTTAACCAAAGTAAAATAATAAAGTGTCGAGCACATTTCAATCCAAGAATGGCTGACAACATGATTATGTCATTGTCCCATTCATGTATTGTGGTATTAAAATCAAATTAAACACTGTGACAACTGGTTTAAGATTTCTTACTTAATTCAAAATGGTAACTCCATCACCAACCAATCATTACATTACATTTTTTACAACTGAATATCTACGTTGGTAAATAGATCCATTTACAAGCTCCCACAATGGACCACCTTCGTTATTAATAAAATTTAAACAACTACAATTACACCACAACATAGAAGTGAGATTTCTATGTCTGTGTCATCTTGTACTCCCTATTGTATGTGAAAGTCGAAGCCAGATATAGAAACGGAATATTATTAAATAAGGGCTGATTCCAACGAATACATAACTTTTATGAAACAAATACAAATAACTTTCTGCAATCAAAATACAGTCTCGATTTGTGGCTAATTTTAACCCCTGCCAAGAGGTTTTGTGATCATTAGGTTTTGTTTGTTTGTTTGTAGAAAAGATTACAAAAAAAATCACTTTACAAATTTACATGACATTTTTACAGTAGGCGGTTCTTGGCCTAACATAGAAATGACTTGAAATTGCTGCAGATCCGCAAATGTACTAGAATCTAAAAAGGACAAACCAAAAAACTTTTGGCAGACACCTCCAATAGACACCTCCACCGTAATTTTTTTCAAACTCTTCAGAACTATCATAGCAGAAGGCAAGTGGTAGAGGACCTTGAAACATTTTTAAACTTTAGGAAGCAGTTATACAACAATTTGTCACGTTCACAGACGACTTTGGACCACGTTTTTATTCTTAGGGGTCACACTAGGGAAATATTTAAAGATTTATGGCTTGCACCCTTTTTCTTCAAATGTGTAGCCTCGTGTTGCAATCCAAAGAGAAGATTAGTTCCAGGAGTGCCTTTATTTATGCGTAATATTGGTCAGTACTTATTTTTACCTTTACTTAATAGGACTAATTTCACCCTGCAGAAGGCACATTTTTAAAAAAGTTTTGAACCTTTTTGGCAACATCCGTCATAGTAAAACCGCCTGCTGGTTTTATAGATAAATCACGATATTGGAACAGCAGTTAAAGGGATAGTCTTTAAAGAAAATCACAAACCAATTGGCTTGTCATATGTAATAGGTTTGATTTGTAATAGGTAATACTTTCATTATTTGATTCAACATCTTGTGTACAACGTATTGATTAATGTGTCATTGTGTGAGTTATGTAAGTGGTTTTCTGTGTCATGTGACCCCCTTTATTACTACTCTGAATATGCTACTAGTGACGTATATCATTTGATTGAAACATTTTATCTTTAGAAAAAACTGCTGCTTTGCAACTAAAAACCTTGTAACCACATAAAAAATATCTACAGGCGAATTAGGGGAGGTGTTCTATATATTATTTCCTTCCTTTCAGCCATGTCAAATTAAAAAATACTGCTACAATCCCAAGCAGACTTAACTCTGATCTCAAAACTTTTCCAAAGCTTTGAATTGCTCTGCTTTGTAAAATCTGCTCTGAGTCCAAGGTCACAGATTTTGTCTATGTTTAAGGCAAAAGTTTTTAACTTTGAGCTTAGGTCTTTAAGTCATTTCACGTCATTCTTTGAAACTAGCCCCTGCTATTTATGGGTCTTTATGGGTCTATAATGCTGCAGTATCTTTATTTCACCTGTACTAGTGACACATTCCACCACGTTATGTTTTGATTACACGTAGGTATGTTTGTTGGCGTCTTGTATAACGCCTCAATCCTCTAATTACTGCAAGACTTCTGTCAGTAAAATTTTCCATACCGTGCTTTCCCTACTTCCCGTGGCAACAGACAGAAGTTTTAAACTGTTTAAAATCTCGGCCTACCAGAATCGGCATCGAGTTCTGTAGAGTAACTGCAAGGTTTCTCATCATTCTCCGGCCCCCAAAGACAATTTGTTAAAAAAATTATTAATACATAAATCAGAATAAAATATATAAATTTGACAACTAAAAAGTTGTATTACTGACAAGATTATACACTTTAAGATACTAGTAATGCAAAAATGTCTACAAATTCTATAGCCTAACCATTTAAGACCTACATGAGAACATAATTAACTGAATAAAGCAATAAGTAATAGAATGGGTGGCCCCAAGCAGAATCCTAAAGTCGATTGCAGGAGCATACATATTTGCACACTAAGCAATTCAATCCCAAGAGGGTCAATACAACACCCCAGGGCTACTGCATTACAAGTGAAGTAGTTCTTTTAAAAATACAGTTGCTGAAATAAAGTACTGAAAAGGGGTACTTTCAGAATTATGAGTATTAATGATTAAATGAGTAGTAAGAATACAAGTTGCACACCCACCTGTTAATAGCCATTCCACGACAGCTATATTACAAATGACATGCTGTTGTAAACTACACTATACATTACTAAATGATTACTTAATCCAGGCACCATTGATAATTAACAAGTTTGTAATAACCAAAAGGTTATATCTGATAAGAATTAACCAGCTAGTAATAAAATATAACATTGTAATCCATACAATCTTATTACTCCAAGAAAAAGGAACCAGGATTAAAAGTTATATTGAGGAAAATTGAAGAAACACTGACATTTACCCAATCTGCCATTACACATTGCTTAATTACAGATTCAAGTTAGGACCATAAGATCCATACCAATTAAATGCGCCTACAGTTAGTATGTACTTTTGACCATCATATGCCACAACATTATTGACCTATAATATAACTACATTATTCCATTTTTATTAGCCTTACCGATTTACCAACCCACTGATCAATTTAATACCTTGAGCAACCAACCAGTAACAATTTAGTGATATATAAAACCAGATCAATTTACCAGAAACTACTATAAATACCAATTATTCATTACCGTATAGAAACCAAATTTACAATTATGACATAAACTACAAGAGGAGTTTAAGCGCTAAATCACAAAACAACTCCGAATAAACAACCCAAAAGTAGCAACATAAATGTAACAAATCTAACACGTTTAAGTCAAGCTAATGTCCAAGGCCTGTCCCTGTGATCCAAGCACATCCACCATCAGCCAAGAAGCACAAAGGTCGCAGTAACAGTGACAAACTCAAGCATATATGATGGAAAATCGTAGACCTATATCCAGTATCCAGATGAATGTAACAGTGAGCCAACATCCAGCATCCTAAGCCATAACATACACCTAATCTGACACAACGTTAAAAGCAGGCACTCAGTGTGACAGCTGGAAGCCTGCTACCACAACCAGCTTAACTAATTCAACTGAGTATGCAAGTTCATCTGTTGCACATAGATAAGATTCATAAAATACACAGGTGATGAATTCTAACAACCAGAGCCATTTTGTTTGAACTATACATCAATATACAGCGTTTACAGCTGACCAGCCCTCGCCTGATAGATGTAACTAAGCAGTAGGCCCACCAGTGAGAAGTCTATAAAGATGAACTCCATGGGTACTAGGTGTTTTCCTTGCACCTTATCCTGACAGTGCCTTCTCAATAAAAGGTAGCTATTTCCTTGCCAATACAGCAGCATAACATCCATACAGCTGTATACTGCGAGGAGACACGGTAAGTAGTAGTCCAAGCTGCCTCCACACTGAGTAAACACAGATTCTGGCACAATGACCAGGAAACAGCTGATGAGGAAACTAGGTACTCATCACCCGCCAGAAATCACTTGCCATTACAATCAACATATGGCACAGCATCCATCCAGTTGTAACTAATCCAGATGCATGCAGGGCAGAAGTACAAAAAGGAAGTTTGTTCCATAGAACCACTGTAGCAGAGTCACCAGTCATTTCTCAGGACTATCAACCTGTAGCCAGGACTCAGCTCATTCCATGCCCAGGCACCTGAAACTGACAATCAACCATTAGCACCAGAATTCGAAGAAAAGGGGGGGGGGGAATAACAAGGATGTTGTACAAATTTGTTAGTGCACTCTGCCTGATTAAAAAACTTCAATATTACAGTATATAATCCAATGGTGGCTGCATGTCCCTGAGTGATTTACCTGTAATAACCCCAAAAGGGGGACAGTGGGGTTAACCTATAGAAGAACAGCAAGCAAACAGGCTTAATTACAAAAATAACCTTAAGCTGAGTGCCAGAAATGAGTCCACGAACACCTCGGTGTTTGAAAGCACATTTGTGTGGCTCTTTGATTGTCTTTCCTATCAGTGTATATTTTTCTGTGTCGAAAGTGAAGTTAAAGTTTGTCGTTACATGTTACTTTATCTTTTCTTTTTTTCACTGTGTTTTTTTTCCCTGTGATACACTGTGTCCATTGTCCTCCTCAATGCTGATTCTCTTTATCACATATAGTGTGACTGGTTCATTAAAAATGAAAAATACAAATATATTGACGGGACAGTCACCTTTTTTAAGCACGCGTTCTTTCGAGGCTGGCACTTCTAGAAGTAACTTTTCATGGTTTTTCATCACTGAACTTAAGCAGCAATGGGTTAGGTTAGTACTTGGATGCGTGACTGTCTGAGTTCCAGGTCAGGTGTGGGATGTACCTGACTCGGAATTTGTTCTTCTCGCCAGACTTTGAAAAATTCTTCTTCTATTTTGCATTACTAATGTCTCTCATGGCTGTGCAGCAGAGTCAGCTGAAGCATTTAGACCAATAGACTATGTGGCCTTGTTCACAGATTTTCTTTTTACAGTGAACATCACAAAACTGGATCGGGGGAAGTGTGAATTACATATTTAATTTTAACACATTTTACAACTTGCAAATTCGTGATAATGACATTCATTCATATGATACAAAAGTAGTTAGCTTTTTCTTTTCAAAAAGCTCGAGAATTTTGAACTGCATGTCTGCCAATTAAAGCTAATACCAATCCCGACCCCAAAGAAACACCTTAGCATGGAATGCTACAAGCCTCTGACGGGATCAGATTCAAACTCTGCCTTTGTAATGTACCTGTGAAAATGCAGGCGACAACATGGACTCTTATTTCAATTATGGCAGAATTCAATTAGTTTGATATTTAAATTAATCAGATATGTTACCAGTCCCGATACCGTTGGTTTCAAGTTTGGAGTTTCTAGTAACTCTATCAACATATAAAATGCTTATAAATAAGGAACGGAAGCAAAGTTATCCGCAGACCAGTTTGGAACTTGGAGCCGAGGAGAGGAGCACATGAGGAGACGAAGCAGGTATGTTAATATATATTTGCAGGGTTGTAGTCAAATCCCAGAAGGATTTTTATTTCAATGATTTATGTTGGTTTTGTACAATGGATTTGAAAAGATTTTCATTTCTTTTCTGAAAGCAAATTAGATTAAGATTGGAAATTGGATTGTTATCATTTTGTTTTAATACTGAATCCTTGTATAATATCAAAATTATTTTCTTTTTATTTGAAAGATGAAGTTTCCGAATATTGTAGTCACTGTCAAAATATTGTATTTGTACCCATTGTTTATATTTTTCATTTATTTATTTGGGGTTTTACGTCGCTTTTAACACTGTACAGGTCATATCACGACGGGTAGTTGGAAGGGCATAGGAAACCAGTACATACAGTTCGTTAGGGTTCTGTACCGTAAACTGCCGACCAACGGCAAGCAACTACCAGCTTTCCCACTTGAGGCTGTGCTGGGGATCGAACCCCGGCCTCAGAGGTGGGAGGCGAGAGTGTATATTTTTCATTGAGTATTTAAGCTTAATGAATAACATTGTCATTGTATTTTATACATTTCATGGTGGCATTATTAAAAGACTTAACATATGTTTTGCCCAACCCATAAAAATGCCCGTATCGTGAAAAGGGAAAGAAGTTTGCCCATTTCACAAAAAGGGCAAATGGCTTGCCCATTTCATGAAATGTGCAATTTATTCAGTGTTTGAATGCCCATTTCATAACTGAGCAAAATTTCAGCCATATTCAATAAACCTTCTTTATTTTTGAGGTCTGATTACTTTATTTATTTTATCAGTTTATTATAGGGACATGTATTATGTTGACAAGGATTATACAAAAAGAATGAAAGTAATGCCCAGTCCTGTATGGACTTATAAGTCACTTTAATCAGTAAATAACAAAACAGAGCAAACATGTTTTAAGCCAGAAAACAATGAATAAGTATAACAATGCAACACATAAAGATTAAAAATATAATTTACCTTTTCGTTCTTGCCACAGATCAGATATAAAATTAATAACAATATTGACATTTATATGAGTTAATACCCTCGATAATTGGTCCATTAATAATACAGATCACTGGCGGATCGAGAGGGGGGGTTCAGGGGTCCCCCCCCCCCCCCCCCATTGAAAAATAATGTAAAGGGGTTCAACCCAAAGTACAAAATTATTTCTTGAGCGTGGTCTTAAATTTACAGGAAATGCACTATATTTTTACTAAAAATTATTTTTTCCCCGGGTGGCATGCCCCACGACCCCCTTAGTTATGGTATGATCTGAACCCCCCACCTTACTTAAAGGCTGGATTCGCCCCTGCAGATTTATTTATGCTTATTTACATTTTGTATGTCCAACCTGCTGGGGGATCAGATATATTATTTTACAATATATTTTATATAAGCATCCCTTACCTCCCATCATTGTACGTGTATACACATGCAAGTGTACTACAAATATTGTTGAAAAATATGAGAGTAGCCTGGTAGTGGGGTAAGAGATATTTGCATGTGCAATCAAAGTGTGTTCTCCCAACAACAGTGTCACATCTTGAATATCCAAGAACAGACTGCAAAAACTGACTACAGGCCGCACAGTGGGTTTATATACATGCAAGGTACACGTGAGTGTACCTTACAGCACATGCGAACCCTTTAAGTAGATGGGGAGGACATGCAAAGCTAGCAAGGAAAGCTCACATGCCGAAGTCTTTCACAAATTCTCCTTGAGATACGAATGCATTTGTAACCATGCTGCGACCATGCAGAGAATAGTATGCATGCCAATTTTCATTGTGGGGATTCCGTGACCTTCATATTCTGTTATAAAATCACAGGTGCAGCTTAGTGTCCCTTGCAAATCAGCTGATTTTTATCTGTAACCAGTACGTATATGCGCATATGATTGGATGTAAGAGAGATTTCAACTGCCGTACACAACATGTTTACAATGGGCTTAAGACCACTGCAACGAAAAAATCTACCTTCTGATCTGACAACTTACAGGATCACAAACCTATCACAAAGTATCATCGCCAAGGTTGAACAGTCCTCTAAACTGTTTTAAAATTATTGCAAACTGTTAGCGATCCTTGTATTTTATCATCTTAAGCCCATCTCAAACCAATCTTTTTGCTCGCAAAGTCATCTTTTTTTTATTTTACAGCAATCTTAAACCTATCTCCACACTCACATATCAATCTTTTCTTTCTTACAGTTATCTTAAACCTATCCTTTTTCATCTTAAGTCAATCTTTAAGGTTTGTAAACCTACTGTAAACTTTTCTGGCACTTTTGTGTGGCAATCTCTGAGTTATCGGGATGGGATCTCAAACCTGACTTAAACCTATCTCAAACTACACCTATGGATTGTGCAATATTTTAATTTTTCAAATCGTAAAGTAGATTTACAATCAGGTCGCCTAGGTGAAACTGCCCCGTTATGTACAACTTATTAAAATAAGCCCTGACCACACTAATGCAGGATTCAGGGAACTCATACACAACTGAACTTCGCAAGGTACAAAATTATTACAAACATAGCCATAAACCCATAAAGATAAGTTGTAATTCTTTTCTTGGAATGTAACAGCATAATCAATTTACTATTGTGGTTTCAATATTCTCTTTCTGTTTTTTTAAATGTTTCAATTCATTTAATATGTTTAAACTTCTGTAACTTTTTTATATTGATTTAATATGTATTTTTCTTTATAATTGTACCATTGAAGTGTGATATTGTTTTAAACCAGCAAGCAGTATAAACAGTGATAAAATGTTGTTCAAAATAGGTAGAGAGCTCATCACAAGTGCATTGGTTAATTATTGTCCTATAGGACCTATATATTGATTAAGTTGGGTTTTAGGCCCCTTTCAACAGCCGAGGGCAATTCAGTACAGACCCCAAATTGAATTTCACGTCAATAATTGTCTTACAGGGACTTATAAGTTGATTAAGATGGGTTATACTCCCTTTTCAAAAGCTGAGGATACGCAGACTCCCACAATGAATCCCACGTTAATTATTGTCTTACAGGGACGTATAAATTGATTAAGTCGAGTTTTTTCATCCTTTTCAATAGTTGAGTTCCTATCAGCACAGACCCGCAATTAAATTCCACATTATTTATTGTCTTAAAGGGACTTCTATATTTTCTTATATGGCTCAGGCCGAGGGGCAAACTGTCTTATTGGAGCACCTAGACTTGTAGTGGTCAGTGGATAAACAGTTTGTGCATAGCATTTATCTCTGCCGCTTAGACTGGTCAGTGTAGAAGAGTCTCACATGGGTATTTCCAATGTAAAATATTCTAGGTATATCACTTTGGAAGGGCTTAACACATTTGATCCTGTCACCAGAATAACAGCTTGTGAGTTCTTTTGTGTTTGGACTACGGATCTGTCGATACTGTATAGGTTCTGTAAGGGTTAATCCCTGGTTTTAAAGATAAGACTGAGCAGCAGCATTTTCTCTAGACAGTGGATAATCTTTGACTGTGATTCTTATCACTTTATCATCAGGTGAGTTGAGTCCAACTCTGAAGGGGTTTTCATCATAAATTCAATCAGCCGGCCTCTGATGTTTAGCTTACCAGTTACAGTTTAACTCTATTCTCTATTATTTTGAGGCACAACCTCCACAACCATCAATTCTCTGACACCCCAAAATATTTTCATCACAAACAACAATTTCACAGAAGTGTACACTACAAATTCTGTCAATGTAAGGTAATTCAACACATCATTTGCTTTAAAGAAAACAGGATGAACAAAACCTGTTGCCACTGTTCTATGTCGGTGCGTGAAAGTAATCAGTTGATTCAGTAATGTAGCCCAACCTCTAAGTGACACAATTGACTAATGAGGTCTAAATTAACTATTATCCAGGGTTGAATGCAGATAGAATGCAAAACGTCACAATGGGCTTGCTAACTGTTCATTAATTATCTTGTTTCTATTATCCAGGGTTTAACATAAGAATAAAATATCCACTACCATGTTCAATAATTAAAGTTAATTTTCTTCAAATAAATGTAATATCCAACATCAATAAAGTAATCACAGTGATCTATGTAACTTTAAAAGTTATTTATTTATAATTTCCAAGAGTAGCAAGTTTTGATACTTGTTGAAAAGGTAAAAAATTTCAGAGCCACAAAAGCATCAACCTTTTATATCTGAAGTCACATGACCAATCAGCAAAAGGGAAGATGTGGTCATTGTAACTGGCCTTTGAGCAAAAGATCGATCCAATAAGATTATTATGTACTCATACCACAAATAAGAAAGATGTCATCTTAACTTACCTGTGAGCACAAAACTTACCTGTGAGCACAAAACTTACCTGTGAGCACAAAACTTACCTGTGAGCACAAAACTTACCTGTGAGCACAAAGCTTGCCCAATATGCTCTGATAGTATATGCTCAGATCATAGAAAAAAGGAAGTTGTGGCATTCTAACTGGCCTGCAAGCACAAGGCTGATCCAGTAAGATTATTAAATGCTTAGACCAGAATAAGGAAGCTGATGTCATTTAATTGGCCTGTGAGCAGCAAACTGATCCAATAAGATTGTTTATATACTCAGACCAGAAAAAAAGGGGAAGTTGTGATCATTGTCCTGTGAGCACCAAACTGATCCAATAAGATTATTATATGCTCTGAACAAAAATAAGGAAGATGTCATCTTACCTGGCCTGTGAGAAACAAGCTCATCCAATAAGATTGTTATATGCTCTGACGAAAAATAAGGAAGTTGTTATTTTACCTGGCCTGTGAGAAACAAGCTCATCCAATAAGATTGTTATATGCTAAAATGAAAAATAAGGAAGATGTCATCTTACCTGGCCTGTGTGAAACAAGCTGACCCAATAAGATTGTTATATGCTCAGGCCAAATTAAGGGAAGTTGAGGTCGTTTTGGCCATTTTAAGCAGAGAACTTTGCTGAATGCTGACAATACTTTCTGAGGCGATAAAAGTTAGAAAATCATACAAAATAAAAATCATTCTGTATTAGCTTGTGTCTTATCATTTTGGTCTATATAGGTGTGTTTACCATGTCCAACTTCTTTATTGGATCATGTCATGCCATTGTTGATGTATCCGGTCCTTTAGTGATACATTTTACACAGCAGACCAACAAAACCATCTCAATTTTAATTATGACACAATTCAACAAATATGAACACGTTCATTGTCAATTTCATATGTCACATTAAGCTGTTTTTGGTTCTCATTGGAGATAATGGAAAACTGTGACCATTGCATAAATGAAAAAAAAGTATCATATATTCATATAATGCCTGAAATTTTATTGTTTTTATTTCAGGTAAGTTCCTCCCCTCATTCATTGCCAAGGACCATTTAATTCAATATTATACCTTTATTAACAGAAAATGATGCATTAAAAGTGAACACTATAAGAAGATTGATTAATCATGAATTATTTGGTTGGGTTTTGTGTGTCTGTGCCCCCTGTAGTTATGATGAAATGTTATACATAGATGTGGGTGCTTTAAGATAAATCACTGTTGCAAGAGTTTTGTCATTTTAATTAAGTCTTTATAGATAGCCACACACTGTCATGTTGAAGTCATTAATACATGTTTGGGTAAGCTGTAATTACACATGAAGAAGAAACACTTCCTGGGTATGGTTTTTGGCTTCTCCTTACTAACTTGATGAGCACAACAAAATTGCCAGACAGGATAAATACTGGAAAAGTCAATGTCTGGAAAGTCATGTATCCCTATTTCTTTGGAAATCATTGAATTCAAAGTCATAATTTTGTGTCCTTAACAATAAACCATCTGCAGTACTTAGTTCATTTTAATAATGCCTATTGCCCGGACACCCGTCCTCCCCGAAATAGGAAGTGGTGGGGTATTGTAATCATATCCATTTGTTTGTCTGTTTGCATGCATTACTCAAGATTATACATCAAATTGTGGACATATTTTTACTGAAGGTGGGGGTATGCGCCTGGTTGGTGATCCTGATCCGAAGGTGAATAAAAAATCCAGACTTTTGTCTTTTCAGTACTACCCACTGGGAGGGTTTGTGTTGTTTTATATTGTTTAACTTTATGCTAAATCAGATATTATAAGAGATGGTTTGCATTGGTTGTTTGTTTGGATTTTGTTTGTCATACCCATATGTGGTGCTCAACAAATACAGAGTTTCGACGAATCCAAATTCATTACATTCTGCAAGTCCCCATCCTACATTATAAACTATTTGGGATTACCGAAAAAAATCCAGGTTTAGAATTATATACTTAGTTAAGTATTTTCCATTTAACTATTTCTTTGAGTTACCTATCCCTAGGTGACTTTGATCTCAGGTGAATATTAGTAGCTGGTGAAAGCACAAAACATTTTTATATTGATCTAGCTTGCATAACTAATTTATATGTAAAAAAAGATAAAAATTTATTTGTCTAAGATTGATTAACTTATGCAATATCAGGCATAGTACCTCGTTTTGGTTTTGGACTGCCATTTAAGTGATCATCCAAACACTGAGCCACAACCAAGACAATTACCCTCCAAGTATTTGCCTCCCATATCTGAGGCCAGGGTTCGGTTCCCGGCATGGCCTCAAGTGGGAAAGCTGGTAGTTGTTTGCCATTGGTCGGCAGTTTACAGTACAGAACCCTGACGAACTGTATGTACTGGTTTCCTCTGCCTTTCCAACTACCCGTCGTAATATGACCTGTACAGTGTTGAAAGAGATGTAAAACCCCAAATAAATAAATAAATAATTAAATATTAATATAAGTATTTGCCAAGCCCAGTGTTGCTTAACTTCAGTGAGCAGACCGAAACTGGCCTAGCTACACCTAATATACACCTAATAGGAAGATTATTTTTCTAAGAAAGAAATCATGGCAATTCAACTTATATGTTGTTCACCTGTCCTTGTTTTACAATACAATAGCAAAAAAAAAAATTTATCACTTTATAATGACATACAAAAATATCTTGTTACTTCATCCAATGTTGCTGCACGAAAACAAAATATTTGTGATCTGGACCAAAATCTAGAGACACACAAAAATATATATATTTGTATTTTTTTAACTTCTAGCTGTTGTCACAAACTTGTTTTTGTTATCTTTTGTCCCCCAGAACATTTCCTGCTGCATCAGAAAAACATGACCTTCTTATTTTCATCTTGGCTGACAAGCATAACACTGTATCTGTTCATGTGGATGCCTTCAATTCACTTCACAACGAGTGCTCCATTTTCTGTTAGACCTTTACATGACAGATATAAAATAGAGGGCATAGAAAACCTAAAGGTTGACAAGGTATGACATTTATTTGTTTGATATTATTTGCCATATATCATACATAGTTAACCAACAGGCTAAAGCTAAAAACTGATCCAAATTTATAAAAACTAAATTATTATATACCTCATGCAGTTAACTCTTGAGTGAAGACAATATAGATAGATTAGTTGACCAAGGTTGTGCAGTGTAAACTATAATATATCACACAGATATCTTGTGGCTGAAGATGTAGAACAATTGATCAAGGGTTTTTTTGCGTAAACTATCAGCCGATGGCATGTCCACAGTACACAATTTTATATGTAGTAAACAATTGATGAGGGTGAAAACTCTAATATAATACATACTGTTAAGCGGTAAATATTGCAGAATAGTTTGTCAAAGTTTCTATGGTATAAACTATTTTATATAACGCACATAATTTGGTGACTGAAGTCACTGTTGAATGTTTTGTCAAAGTTTCTGCAGTTTGAACTATCGTACACCACACTGACTTCACTGTTGAGGCCATTATAAAATAATCCAGCAACTCTTTTGTGTTGTAAACTACCAGCCAATGGTAGGTCTGCACATTTTTTCAACTGCTTCACATATATTCATCAGTTAAGATGCTACTACTGTCTGCGATGAAAAAGTTTATATTCTTATATCTATACCACTGGTTCCATTTGTATTTATAACTAAATGGGAGGTCCTCAACGGTCTAGTGGTTAGCAGGTTTGCCACCTAATCATAGACTATCACCTCTGTGGGTTCGAGTCCAAGCATACACCCGTACTAGTGTAGAACAGACACCAAACAGATTGTTATGAATAACACTTCATATTTATGGAGTTACTTTGAGCATTACAGATGTGCATGATGAAGTGAAAATCTTCAACTTACTGTCTGAAGAAACTGAGATATCTCAAGAAAGTATATAATAATGAAATGATCAAAAAACATTCTCACTTGACCCTTATACAATTCCATACAAGGGGATAAAGTGATCCAATTTTCACGGTGCCAAAAAGACCAGATAATATACCCATATATAATAAGTTTCATGAGACATCATATGTTTCTTTGTGCAGAGTGCTGATACCCCAACAGAATATCTTATGGGCATACACCCAATGGAAGAAGAAGCGGAACAACTCTATGAGGAGCCAGATGATGACATAAAAGAAATTTTAACAGCAAAGAAAAGAGATACTCAGCTCGATAGGGAAACATTAGGTATTAATTATAAACTAGAAAGCACTCATAGAGTGCAGAACTCCCAAGGGTGCATTTCCAAATATTTGGGATTTTGTAATCATCAATATGCCCCAGATCACTTTATCTTGTGGCAAGACCCTACTCATTTAAATATGTTATGAAGATCTGCTGATTAATTTTAGAGTAATATTATCCAGAAAGCCAAAGCCATTAAAATATATTGAATGTTGGACTTGGGAAAATTTTGATATCTTTTAAACAGGTTTCTTTGATATATTGTAAAGCATTGCTCAATTAAAATATTAAAGACTTGAACTTTATGAGTCTAGCCACTCAGTAGCAATCAGGCAAAGGTATATGTGTAACTACCTCCAGTTTAAATATAGCTCATATATTCTGTGACATAAAACCTTCTGTGTTATTTTAGTTTAGTTCCTCCAGTTCCGGTTGGAACACTGGGCAACAACAGCTCTCCATTTGATTCTGTCAACAGCTATAGTCTTGGACTCTTCCCAACTTATCCCCATGTCTCGTAAGTCTTGCTGTATTGTTCTTCTCCAGGTGGTGACTGGTCTGCCACTTTCTCGTTTACCTCCAGTAGGTGTCCACTCCAATGATGTTTTTGGTAGTCTTTCCTCTGGCATTCTTAGGATGTGACACAGCATTTTCAAACAACGTTCTTTCACAATTTCACTCAGCTTCGGTTGTCCTGATCTTTGACGCACATCATCATTTGTAACATGATCTCGCCAGGATATTTTGAGTACCTTCCATAGACATCTGTGATGGAATACATCAAGCTTGTGCACTAAGTTGTTGTTACTCTTCCATGTCTTGTTGGCATAAATAGCCACTGGTATGACAAGAGAGTTGTACAAGCCCAGTTTGCTCTTCACAGAGATGTGATTTGATATCCAAATGAAGCTAAGTCTCTGGAATACAGATGCTGCTTTACCTAGTCGGCATGAGATGTCCTGTTCAGTGGCACCCTTGTTTGAGATACTGCTTCTGAGGTAGGTAAAGTTTTCTACTTCTTCTGCTTCCTGTTGCTTTACTTTAAGGACCAGTGGTTGCTGCTCCCTCACTGACATTACCTTGGTCTTTTCTGTACTAATCCTAAAACCTACTTTCACACTGATGTAATAGATTTTTGCTATTTTCCACACTGATTCTCGATGAATGCTGTCAAATGCTTTCTTAAAATCCACAAAGTTTATGAAAACCTTCTGATTGAACTCACAGCTTTGTTCAATGATGTTTCTTAGTGTTAATATTTGCTCACTGCATGATCTTCCACTTCGGAATCCTGCTTGTTCTTCTCGAAGTCTTTTATCAAGGTCATCTTTAAGTCTGTTCAGAAGTATTGCACATAGAACTTTCCCAGGGACTGATAGTAGTGTAATCCCTCACCAGTTGTTGCAGTTGCTTAGATCCCCCCTTTTTGGTAGCCTGACAATCATGCCTTTTCTCCATTCATCTGGTACAGTTCCAGAATTCCAAACGATGTTAAATAGATGGCCGAGTTCTTGTGCCATATCTGGTCCTCCATGTTTCAGTACCTCTGTTGTGATGTTATCAGTTCCTGGACCCTTGTTGCTTTTCAGTGTCTTGATAGCTTTATGACCTCTGTAATTCTTATTTCATCAGTGTTGACTTTTAGTGGATGCAAAACTTCATAGCTATCAAAGTTCAGGAATGAGGTTGGGTCTGGTTGATTTAGTACCTCTCTAAAGTGTTCTATCCACCTATGATGTTATAATGGGTGAAAAATCAAAACTTGTTTAAGTGCATCAAATCTTCAAATTAGGCAAAATAACTCTGGTTTCTAAAATTTGTATTTGATCACTTGAATGTCAAGACTGTGCTCAAAGTTCGAAATCTAGCTTAAGGCTCTATGTGAATTTTCCAGAAATGACCTGAACTAATAAGAATAATATCACATCAAAACAACTCTGACTTTGAGGGGGAATGACTCCCTTTATGTTATAATTGATATTTGTGCTATTAAAAATCCAGTTGGTGAAGGGAAATATTTAATTCCCATAACGTCTGGGTTCATCTTCAAAGACTTATGTGTCGTAGAGTAGCTCTCATTTTGAAAAATTTTCTTGTAAAATATCTCCGACTAAGCATTTTCTTAAATAATCAGAAGCTTTAAAGACAAATGGATTATGTCAGAAAACAGGTAATATTAGTATTTGAGTTGTTGATTTACATGAAAGTTATTATAAAAAATTATTACTCTTAATTATTTATTATTATGAAATTATTACTCAAATTATTACTCATAAATTCTTTACTTACTCTTGATGCACATGTTGTAGAGTGTCCCTATTTTTTAATAAAATCTTAAAATGAGAGTATTTAATTAACTAAGATGGTGTGGAATGTAATACTGGAATGTGCTTTGTATATTTTCTTTGTATATTTCAGACAGACTGAGAGCACTTTGCTGCGTGACCAAAGATAATACCAATCCAGCGTGCCAAAATAATTATGTCAGATGCCCTGATAGCCTAATGGTGGTATGGCTAAGACTTTTGAAAAATCCTGACTACAAACACAAATAATAGTAACACGATGCTGTTTCCATTATATCTTTTTTACATGAAGAACAAATACTGCACAATTTTGCAGTTAAATATAGTCATTATTGTAATGAAATGATGCAAAATCTATTTTATTTTATTTTCTACATCTGTCAATTCTGCAATAAAAGTTTGTAGTTCAGTGCCCCGAGTTTTACTAGCAGTTCAGGCAATCTGAGAGAAGCGACATTGCGGGGCACGGCCCAGTTAGGGGCCTGCCCTATCAGTTGCTGTATACCTTAACCCTCCTTTAAACTACTTCTATAAGCCTCTGTTTGAAATGAGGGGCCACCCAACCAATAGGAAACTAGGCCACCTCACTTTGTCCACTGACATAACAGAGGGGTCACATTTGAATTGGCGGCCATTGCATACACATGAAGAAAAGTTACATAATAGGATTTGATTTTAGTGATTTTAGTTACTTCTTTTAGTGGTTTTAAATTTATACATGATGCCGTCAACAAGGAAACAACTACCTAATGACAGAAAGAAGGTAACAGCGTCGGCTAGAGCCAAGACTTCTGTGAAAAAGACTGGATCTCGGAAAGCGTCACATCTTGACGGTTCCTATCTTGAGAAGCTGGCCGGAAAATCTGTAAAGACTGTGAGTACTGTTAGAAATGATCAGCCCGGCTCATCCAAACCGTCAAGTAACGACGCTATCTTGGCCATGCTACAAGAAATTAAAGATTCTAACACAGCCCTTGCCCAGAGAATGGATAGGGTCGAGCAAACTGCCAGAGGAGGGACTCCACTAAACCTTAGGTCCCATGCTCGTGACATTCCCAATCACTCGTCCCAGATGGGATCCCCAGTGATGAATCCCCACCAAGGGGATGGGGCTAGCAACGTGCTAGACCCATCAGGTGGTATTGCACCTACTCGAATACAGGATCCGACTTCCCTGCGACAGCAGCACCAACTGCAGCACAGTTATCCAGATCTTCATCCATCGGGTGCTCCTCAGTTGTCGCAGATGCAGATTCAAGACCACCTTCAAGCTTCCCAGCAACATGAACACCGTGACGCCGTCATCCCGAGTCTTCACACGCTCAGAACCAATCCAACGGTTGCTGATGCTGTAAATAACATCCTAACATCATATGAGGTTCGAACCCACTCTGACCTTGCCCAAGGTAAGCCAAATTCAAGACGTTCTGGTCGCTACAACACACATGACATGATTACTGCCCAACCTCACTTAAGGTGGCCCAATGAGGGTTTCCAGGCATCAGGCGGGAAAAAGCGATTAACATATGATGAGCTCTCTTTGCCACAGTGGGTTGCTGGTCAATTAACAAACATATATGCAATGTCGGATCCGAAGCAGGCCAAACAAGCAGTCTTGCAGATGACCCTCGCTATGAGAGATGCACCTTCATTACCATGGCCAGCTGTCAGAGCAGCATGGGCCTCCTCGATGCACCAGGTTGAGGAGGGCACCCTCGCCTGGGCAGACTCCACCCAATGGGCGATTAACCGTTTAAGTGCATCGCAGATCGCTTTGGCTCATCAGCAACCTCTACCTCCCACTGCAGTTAACAGAAGACCTTGCAAATACTATAACGAGTCTTCATGCTCGCATGATGCCCACCATGGGCATTATCTTCACGTTTGTGCCCACTGTCATAGGCAAGGAAGGCAACTCAGCCACCCTGAGAGTAAGTGTAACAGTAAGCAAAAACCTAATAGGACACAGCACAACACTACATAGGACAGATTAGGACCACTTGGACACAACACTCAAGGGACTTCCCATGGACACAATAACTCTGTTTTTGATTACTATTCTAAACATGTTACTGATGAAAATGCTTTAAAATTATTGCCTGATAATAGTTCAGGGGCTGTTACCTCTGATGTAGTAAATGCTAGTAAGGTAGTTCAACCAGCCCGTTCTGTAAATATGAATTTGTATGACAGTCATATATCCAACACAGTACATTCTGTTCATGCTAATGACATATGTGTTGCAATTAATTCTACAGTTAATGTCTATGAGATGAATTATATGCCTGGGTCCACTGCCGGCCAGCAGTTAAACACCCTCTTTCCTGAGAATCACTCTAGGCCGGTCCCTCGTGGGGAAACTAACCCTAACATAGCACAAGCAGGTGTCAATTTAATTCTGTGTACCATTGATTTCACGAACATTTATTGGTTTGATTACACTGACACTTCTGTGCATTATTACATTTATTTACACAAAAACTCTCAGAAGCCGCCAGGCTTCTATTTTTTACATCTAAATTGTTTAACAGGTCACAGTGCCTTGGTGGATTGCTGCAGTAGTCCTGCTGGCCCCTTGTGGATCCAGGCATCCATGCAATTGTACATAGCCTTTTGTGTTGAGCAATTTCAAGATTGTATGAAACTCGAAGCCAGAAGGGCTTATGACAACTATAACCAGGACTGCTTTATAAACAGGCAATATGGTAGAACGTATGAATGTCATATGGGTATGGTAATTGATCACCTTATTAACTTGCAGGTTGACAGTCCTGTCTCTGAGCAACCTTTGGTCAATGATACCAAGAGTGCTGATATAACAAGTATTGATGTAAAACCTATTCACAATTCCCCAGGTCATATTGCGAAACACAAATCCCTGGCCAGGGATATTAATGACCCTGATAAAACCAGAGGTTATATTGCTATTGATTCCACAGACTTTGAATTCATTGGCCCTGATAGGCCCACTGTTAACATAACAAATGTAGCTGAATATATTAAATTGGCTCACACGATTCGCTCCTCAGGTCTTCCCAATTATAGGCAAGCCCGTATTCCCATAAAATCTGGCCTGAAAATAGATGCATGGAAAAGACTATTGCAGGATTATCCTGATAAAAAACTGCTCCAATATTTAGAATATGGTTTTCCTTTATCAATTGCTAACCCTGACAGACTCAACAATCATGAAATACATAACCATTTTTCAGCATTACAGCACCCAAAGGCTATACAAGAATACCTTGTTAAGGAACAGTCCCACGGTGCCATATTAGGGCCAGTACAAGAGATTGGTCAGGCCCCTGAGCATAGGGAAATACATTGCTCCCCTTTACTAACTAGGCCAAAGGACACTAACAAACATAGGGTCATATTGGACTTATCTCACCCCCAGGGCCTATCAGTAAATAGTCAAGTTGACAGTTTCAACTTTGATGGTTCATCTTTTGTGCTGAAGTTCCCATCAATAGACGACATTGTTCAAGAAATTTGTAGTCATGGCAACGACGTCACAATAGCCAAAATTGATGTGGCTAGAGCCTTTCGTAATCTGCGCGTGGACCCAGCTGATGCCCTCAAATTGGGAATAAAGTGGCAAGATGACGTCTTTATTGACGTCTCGGTCGCGTTCGGCTGGGTCCATGGCAGTGCGTCGTTTCAGCGCGTCAGCGACGCCGTCACGTTTCTCATGGCTAAATCAGGGGCAAAAATGTTTGCCTACATTGACGATTACATCCTCATTTCCCCAGAAGCGGACGCTCAACGCCAATTCCGACGCCTAGCGTCACTTTTGACTGACCTTGGACTCCCTAGCAATCCTGATAAGCAGACTTCCCCTTGTCGCAAGCTAACCTGTTTGGGTATTCAAATTGATCTGGATGCCAATACCTTGAGTATTCACCCTGATAAATTACAAAGCATTTATTCCAGTTGCCTTGACGTCAGTACTAGGCGTCACCTTACTAGGACACAATACCAGTCTTTACTTGGTAAACTATTATACATTCATAAATGCGTCAAACCGGCCAGGACTTTTATCAATAGAATGCTGGCTCTGTCTAGAACCAGCAATAGGGCCAGGAAAATATCTCTCACTGCTGAATTTTTCAAAGACTTAGCCTGGTTCTTGGCTTTCCTTCCATCTTTTAATGGCGTCACATACATTAACAAGCCTGCAATAGTTAATGGTCATTCACTCCACATTGACGCCTCCCTGACGGGACTTGGAGGCATATGGAACGATGAGGTATATGCTACACCTATCTGTAACTTATTTGGAATCGACCTCAAAATAGTGCATCTTGAGATGCTGAACTTGGTCATTGCACTCAGGGTATGGGCCAGAAAATGGACCCATTCAGTGGTAAAATTTTATTGCGACAATATGGCTGTAGTCCAAGTGGTCCAAACAGCTCGGACGAAGGACCAATTTTTGGCCCTGTGTCTCAGAAATATCTGGCTTATCACTGCCTCACATGATATTGACCTACACATTGAACACATACAAGGTGCCCATAATGTTCATGCTGACCTGTTGTCCAGGCTATACTCAAATAAGGTGGTGGATAAAACCCTCCTGGAAACCATGCATAATACTTGCACATGGCATGACATACCCATACAGTTTTTTAATCTTAGATATGATATTTGATTTCAGGGGCATCGATGGCTTCCACCTCCCTACTCCACACAGCCTGGACCAGGGTTCACACAGCATATAGACCGTCTACTGAGTCAGCTCATGCTCTACACTTCAGAACTTTCATATCTTACCTGATCTTCATGGAACTTCCAATAACAATGACAGTTCATAATCTTCTCACTTTTCTGGAGTATCTCTATCAAAATCAACTGTCTCCTCGAGTTATCTCTTCTTATCTCTCATCCATACAGTCTAGAGCTAGGCTGTATAGCTGGGATATATCACCGGTCTCTCATCCAGCCATAGCTAGATACCTGCGTAGCATAGCTATCAATTCTAGGTTCAATCCCACTCCCAGGGGTATATTTGATATTCCAACATTATACAACATATCCCTGTCTTGTGACTCACTCTCAGACCCCCCCCTTTATAGAGCTATTTTCCTAACAGCATTTTTTGCCTTCCTCAGGATGTCCAATATCGCCCCTCACAGTGCCTCCAAATTTGACCCCGACCGGCATTTCCTGAGGAAAGACCTCATTTTTGCCCCCCCAGGTGCCCACCTTCTCATCAAATGGACAAAAACGCTCCAAGACCACAAGTCACATCACTGGGTTCAACTCCCCACCCTTCAGAACCATTTCTTATGCCCAGTCAGAGCTTTGAAAGCCCTCCTTCGCTCTAGACCCCTCCCCCCACTTGCCCCACTGTTTGCAAACAATTTTTACCCTTATTCACAGGTTATAGATACACACATCAGAGATGCTCTCAGGCGCATTTTATTGCATAGAAACATCCCTACCAAAGGTCATGGTTTCCACACCTTTCGTAGATCTGGAGCCACACTGGCATTCGATAATAATGTCAAACTTCAGGACATCATGGCCCATGGACTCTGGAGGAGTTCCTCTGTCTGGACCTACCTTGAAAATGCATCCCAGGCTCCTTCCATCATTCCGTCCACCTTTTCTCGCATCATTCCACCTTCCTTCTAGCTGGGCTTGGGGCTTTTAAAATCTTACCATGTAATATTTTAAATTTTCTGTATACTCCTCTACTAACATGTAAATAAACGAAAATTTTCCCAACCATGCCTTACACTTTCATCCCATGACCTTTTGACCTATCACCTCTAGGGTCAAACTCACTACCTCAGAGATATTGCTTGGTAGGGTTTCAAATCCAGGCAACTGTGCGGGGCACGGCCCAGTGAGGGGCCTGCCCTATCAGTTGCTGTATACCTTAACCCTCCTTTAAACTACTTCTATAAGCCTCTGTTTGAAATGAGGGGCCACCCAACCAATAGGAAACTAGGCCACCTCACTTTGTCCACTGACATAACAGAGGGGTCACATTTGAATTGGCGGCCATTGCATACACATGAAGAAAAGTTACCCACCTCCCTCCTCTTAAAGCAAGATGGGTGTAGTTGTTGTCAGTATGACCTTTAGGCAGGACCTGGCTGACCCAGGTGACCCCCTACCATCTTTGACCTAGGGATACCTAGTTTCGATTTCGCAGCTGAGCTTGACCCCTCTGGGCTTAACCCACCCAGAGGGAGGTCTCTTCAGATTGATGTGGCTCTGCTAGTACATGGGTTTCCTAGAGATTTCTAGATTTCGATTTCGTGGATGAGCTTGACCCCTTCAGACTTGACCCACCTGCAGGGAGGTCTCTGCGGATTGATGTGGCTCCTCCTGATCTTAGGGTTGCGTCCCATCCCCCTTTAGGCCTTACCCACCTTCAGGGATCACTTCCTGGCTATTTGCCAATGGGTACTTACCAGGTCGGACCCGGCTGACCCGGGCTCCCCCTACCGATCTTGACAAAAAATAGGCCAATCTGACATTGGTCACACACTGATAATGACCTTCAGCAAATATAACATATCGGAATTGTATGTATCAGTATTTATATACAGTGTATATCACCCTGCATGGGTATGTTGTAACCTTACGGTAATTCATGTAACAATTACAGTTCCCTATCTGGGGACATCTTACTTATTTTACTGCTCTTGTTTACATCTTATGTATTCCCCTGTGGGGGCTTTTAAAATCTTACCATGTAATATTTTAAATTTTCTGTATACTCCTCTACTAACATGTAAATAAACGAAAATTTTCCCAACCATGCCTTACACTTTCATCCCATGACCTTTTGACCTATCACCTCTAGGGTCAAACTCACTACCTCAGAGATATTGCTTGGTAGGGTTTCAAATCCAGGCAACTGTAATGTACCCCACTTGAAACATAGATATAAATACATATTTCTAGTTTTATGAATTAGTAAGCCATGTGTACCATTTACTAAGTCGTATATTAAGTAATTAAATTGTGTATCCCACCTAGTAACTTGAATAGATGATTTAGTATCGCTTATATTTCAGTTATTAGGTCCAATATATGACTTAGTATCGACAAAAAATATACTAAATTAAATATGATATCTTAAATGGTACGTATTACACATTATACTGTATATATATGATACAAAGGCGTGTATACAACTTCTTTAGTTTATTTTTTGAATAATTTAGCTGTATATGTGACATCATGCATCATTCTCTAGGAAGATATTTTTCCAATCAAAAACTATCTCTCCCAGAAACTGTAGTGTCATTGCATGCCTACACTTACCCTACTTTTTCATAGTCTAGTTTGTAAGTATTTGCCAATGAAATATTTTTCATACATATATGTAATATATGCATTTTGAAATTTACTTACATAATTATATGACCAATAGATACCTATTAATATAACAATTGTAAAACGTAGTTCTTTGTATATTCCCAGAATTACCTGAAGTTACTGTTTTCGTTGAAAAATAAAGTCCACATGAGGGTGATGACGTATACATTTTCCACTTCAAATATTCAACTTAGTATCACATACAATGTGGCACCTCAGTGCTTTTGCAAAAAAAAAAATGGCTGAACTCTGTTACCTTATCTTCTAATCAGATCTGATATTATGATTAGTATTTTTATTCTGGCACTGTTCTTTCAAAAAACATGACTATCATATTTTCCTTGTCACTGACAAATACATAGATCTACCTTATCACGTGGCTGCTTTCCATCCACTCCACAAAGAGTGTTTCAAATGCTGACAGTGGCATGAAATAAAAATACATTATATTTATAAAAGGCTTGGTCCTGTGTGATTTTTTTCCTCACGTGTTGCATAAAGTATTTTTAATTTCATAACAAAAATGCTCACTTGCAAAGCTTTTGTAATATGCTTAAAAGTCGGATCACTGTAACTATATTCTCTCCTATCACATCTAAACAAATAATTCATGCAGCCAATGAGCTTATACTTGGGACTACTTTATCAGGCAGTCGGGAGATGCATTTTAACAGTGGAACAGCCGTACTTGGTTAATTTATTTCATCACAAATCACATAGACAGTTCAGCTCATAAAACAGAACAATATAGAGAGGAAGTATCACGTGACTGTTATCTTTATAAACAACAAGTCAATAAACCTTCTGAATAATTGTACACATTTTTGTAAACAAAATTAAATGTTTGTTGCTTCTCACTTTTTATTGCATGCAACTATAATTAAAATATTAGGGCCATTAAAATTAATCTTTTTCAGTGATCAATCTCACCAGACTTCCCTAATGGCCCAGTACAACAGTCATCCCAATAAATCTGGCTAGAAACCATTACCCCCTAAAAGACAAACTAAATAAAATATCCCCAAAATAACCAAGCTAAACAAAGCATTCCCTAAATATTCCAGATAAGGAATCACTTTACTCAATAACCCAGTTAAGGAAACACCCCCCCCCCCCCAAATTCCAACAAGCCACTATCTATCTGGCTATACAGTAATAAACCATTGGTGCAAAATATGATAGTCGTAATTTTATCTAATTTTGTTGCTGTAGCATCATCCTACGTCGTTCCGTCACCATAGATACTACAAGAGAGTCTGTCACATCTGTGTGCATTTGACTCATAGAGGTGACAAAGCAAAGTCTAAGGACCTGTCCCAATATGACCCTGGCTGTTGAACAAGATGTAAAAAACCTAACTTTTACTTTGGTACAAGAAACTCATATTTCTTATTGTGTAATTCAAAATTGTGGTAAGGACCTTATGGTCTTGTGCTGGCTGTTTTAACCACAAATTTGAAATATGCTTACACACATGGCTGATAAATGCTAGTCTACGTACACATTACGTTTCTTCATCCTACCCCCGAGGCAATTGGTATTTTGATAAACAAACTTGGTATTTAGTCTCTTGGACCTAACCTCTTTGCTTGTGGGCCCGTGTGCGAACTGATGGCAACATCTGGGATCCACCTGGGGCCTGGTTTGATATAAACACAGCTTTGCATAGGGACAGGAAGTCTTACTGTTTTCATTTGAAATCTGTATTTTCAAAGTGTATTCCAAGAATGCCCTGTGTACTCATCGTCCTCGTACAATTGCCATTTCTAGACTGGGCTGTTGGATGGTTTGAATTAAATTCTGGAGGTTAATTCCACCAACCACTAAAATTCCACTCATGCTAATTGGATAAAGAAATCGGTTGATAACTCTTGTATACTATCAAGTTGGTTTGATGTTTGATAATTTACAAATAATTACATGTATTTGCAATGCTGCCACCTTCAGTGCAAGTATAAACAAACATGCCAATTATGTCAAAGTTAGCGGTTTTATATCTTGTTCAACAGCTAGTGTCATATCAGGAAAGACATTCATTATTGTCATTTGTTAGACCATACAAAGGTGTGATTAGATGTCAAACGTGTGAACCACTAGGCCTTTGAAGACTGCTAGCCAGTCATAATACTTGATACAAAACAAAGCACTGCAATATGCACATTGATTATGTTTCAATTGATGGGATTCATATAAGGCAGACAGCGCAAAAATACAACCTCCTCAAGTCGGTGACTCCAGCCTGGAGCAGGCAACGAGCGACTCAAACTCAGGCCAGACCAGCCAATAAAACTGAACAAACTTAAGGCCAGTATGACATTAACAAAGACGGGGAGACTACCCGAGGGTTGGTTGTGATTTTTTATGCTTGCTGGTTTTTGTGGGTTTTTTTTTTTTTTTTTTTTTTTTTTTTTGAGGGGGTGCATATATCAAGTTATTTCTTCAGTACCCACAAAGTTATGAGAATTTTGGTCTTCTTCACGACCAACAACTTCTTTTCATCTTACAAGATGTAGGGGGACTTTCATTTTATGATGTATTGTTATGATAGGTGTAACCAGATGGTACTTTGTCAGTTTAATGTCTCAACACTGTATTGGTTCATTGTGCAACATTGCTTATAATTTAACAAGGACTTTTTTACTCTCAAACATTTTAGATGGAATACTCGGTATTACCTATTTCAATATTATATTAGTACATTGTGGGACAGTACTGGAACTTTACTTGGACATCTGACACTTTTAGAGTGAACATTGAGTCCCTACTTATGTCACAATCAACATAATGAATTATATGAATTTTAATTGTAACTTTAATTTACATAACTGTATTGAAGCTTTTATTCTTTGATTCATTCTTGTATTTTACTATTCAGTAGTCTTCTGTTCATATACATGTGTTTGGAATGATTTATAATTACATGTTGCAGACTGACATCACCATTTTAGAATAATTCTGACACTGTAATGTCATTATCTGCCAACACTGATCTTGTTTCTCACTCTGACCAATCCATTGATTTGTCCTCATTTAGGGTTCAGGACCTTTGACTTGGTAGGATGTTATACTTATTGCTAAATTGGGCCTTTGAGGAGTGTTCCACTAGAGCCTAAAATAACTGGCCACAGGGTCAGGAAGCCAGGATGTGAGTGGAGGCAATTTAAGCACAGGAAAATAAAGGGTCAGTTGAACCTCCACGACAGGACATAGTACATCCCGGGTTGTCTGGATCCGCCTCTCGACATGTCTTGGGTTCGGGCTACTTCCTGTAAGATCAAAACAAGAAAGCCTTAGGACAAGACGTAGAGTCAAAACAGATGAGTCATAGGTAATCATGATGAGCCATGGTGACCACCTGATAAGAGTGGAAGAGGTTCTAGACTCACATCGACCAGACTTATAAATTGTTGCAGTCAGGATTGCCAGTCCAGTTTCGAATGCAGAGAAAGAGTTTTTGGAAAGGATGAGGATTTGGTAATTTTTGTTACACTTTTTCATATTTCTTAATAATTATAGCATTTCTGTCGAGCTTATCTAGCTGTTAGCTTCAGGATTATGATTACTTACACTGCTTTTTCTCCTTATTTACATAATTAAGTGCCATATTTTAACTGGACTGCAAAGCAAAGCAAAGCAGGATAGGACGTAAAGTGGTAAAGACAAGCAGGTTTCATGGTAGCATAAGACAGGAGGTGAATACAACTGGTCTGGAAGTGACTAGGACAAGACGGGAATTGATTAGGACAAGACGGTTTCCTTGTGGGTGGAGCCCTGGTGAGGATGAAAAGTTGTAGTGGGTTAGTGAGACATCAAACATGTTTGATATTTTACCAACCCTCCAAGTAAATTCTGTAAACCCTAACTGACACTGTAAACAATCTAAACCGACCTTTGAGTCAGCGTATGGCTCCCTTTATTTGATTCCTTTGTATAAAAGCAGCTGCAAAAATACTGCTGTCTCTGAAGAAATTTAATTTCCATCTTTCAGGTGGTCCATGACTATGTGTGTGTGTGTGGGGGGGGGGGGGCTTATGATTACAATGCCCCCATTGAAGACATTACCGGACCTTCTCAGGTGTGGTAGGGCCTTGTACTGCTTTTGGAAGCATCCACCCCTAACCTGTCTCCTCTCTACTCTCTAGCTTTCAACAAAACCTACCTACCGCTTTAGTTAGGTTTGGGAATTTTGAAGGGACTCCAATTCCCCCTCTCAATCTCACTGATAACATCTTGCTAAGTTTTGAACATTTTTGGGGGAGCATGTTTTTGTTTCTATAACAGCTCAGTCTTGCCATTTCTTAATAAATAATTACTTGGCATTATTATATGTATTCAGTTTTAATTGGGATGAAATCTTCACCTCTTGAGTTCGAAGCTGAGGTGTAGGGTCTTTGAATAAACATTAACTTTCAAGGTACAAGTAAAAGTTGTGCTTAGGTGTACATTGGGGCGTACAGACCTGGTTTGTGAGAGAAAAAGTTTTTAAATGAAAAAGTACTTTGTGAAAGAATGACTTTCTACTGCAGTTGAGGCCGAAGGCCCATGAAAATTGACCACTAGCCATGTGTCTGGGGCAATTAGATGAACCAACTTAAAAGTACCTTTTGCCCATAATAGTCACTTGACCATGAAAGTGACCGATAAATATATAGTTATTTCCCATAAATGTATAGTTATTTATCTAGCATCTTACGTCATACCAAGTACCTATGTGCTAGGAGATATCTCGGTGTCCCACCTTAATGTTACTTTAGGGACTGCCCCATGCTGTTTGTTATCTTGTTGCTTATTGGATTAGGGTTGCCCGTCCTTGCCACCGGCAGCAATCAGGTCACTTTGACTTTGAAAGTTAACTAGTACATATCAAAAATTTTCCACCCTTTCCCTCCCCCTGTTTGGTCAATGTCATACTTGCTGTCAGTTTGTTCAGTTGTAGATGCTGGCTGGCCTGTGGGTTTCCTGGGACCTCTGGTCGCGGCTGATCACTGCCTGTTGGAGACCTGTGCTGGCTTCTGGTTGAATGTCTCATTCCTTCTGTCTTACCAGTGTTGGGAGATGTCTGGGTTCCTGTGGCACCTGTTTAGGTGCAACAGGTAACTGGCCCGGTTACCTCATGTCGCATTCCTCCATTCAACCTTTTGCTGAGCCTCCTTTGACTCTCCAGCATTGACCGGTTGGTTTCTTGGTTCCAGGTGATGGAGAGGGACTCATGACTGGTATTAGCTCACTGTGCCTTGATTCGCAAGCTTGTCTGGTTGGTTTTAAAGCAGAGGTGGTGTCTTGTTTACTGTGGCACCTGGCTTGGCTGTCAACCTCAGAGTTTGTGCTACTGTTTGGCTGCTTGGTGTCAACTGCTTACTGAGATTCTTATGTTAACTGCTCATCATTGTAGGATGGCTTCCAGATTACAACAGAAACTGGTGATGTGTTTTACCTGACTTTGACTCGCCAGCTTGTCTGGTTGGTCTTTTAGCAGAAAGAATGTCTTGTCTACTGTGGCACCTGAGTTGGCTGTTAATCTTCAGTGTTTGAGTTACTGCTTGGCTGTTGGATGGCAACTACTCTTCAAGATTACGTTGACTTGCTCGTGCCTCGCTTTTGAAATCATGATGCTTGGAGTGTATATAGTTGCCTGTGTCTAAGGTAGCAGGAAGTCAGTTTTCTGGCGAGCGCATGCTTGTGAGTATTTTGGGTTGGTGTATGAGAAGCATTATATGGACCAGTAGAGAATGAGCTTAATGATTACCTTTATGTCCTGTGCTAGCCTTGCCACAGGCGTTTATAATGTATAATATAGACACAACTGTTTGATTGCATTATAAGTATTTTTCATAATGTTCTCATACATTCTTAGCCTAGGTTGCTGAGGAGAACTAGTCTCCCAGACTAGAGAAAGGCCTCTGACACAGTGTGCATTATGGCAAAAATATTTCACGTTTGCATTATGGTTTAGACAGCCTGGAAGGCCAGGCTAGTCCTGTGCTTATCTTAAATCTTATATCTTGATTGGCGCTCTTAGAGGGCCCCATACTTGTTCGGTGTTTCATTCACCCCTTGGCAACAAAGGGATGGATATGTAAACTCTTCAGACAGGGACTTGGTGGGGTTGCTGCTCTTCACCCCACAGGACATTAATACCATGTTAACTTTTTTACTGAATTGTACTTCTCAAGGTTTTTGCTATTGCTTGCAATTTTATGTAATTCAGGCGCTATGCCATGTCTTTGTTATTTGTCAATATTGTGATCATTATGGCTATATCATTTGTTGGTAGTATGTTTAGTCTCAGTAACTTGGTCGGCATAATGAGCCTTTACATAATTTTCATTGCCTGCTAACTTTCAATGGATGTTATTGTTCTGAATTTATAAGTTATCTACCTGTTATTATTTATGTCGTATGTACTGTTATATTATCTACCATAATCTGCTCACATATAATCAGATATCACCTATATTTTACATCATAACTATGCTCAGTAACTTGGTCGACATAAGGTGACTTTGTACTGACTTTATATTCTTAGTCATTTATCATTATTTTAATCTGGATTTACGTATCTTGTTATGATTTACTTGCTATGCAGGGGTCCTTGCTTTACCTATAAATTTATAGTTTTTTAGAACCTTTGTATTGTTAGTAAATTATATGGTTCCCACTTACTAAGTTATTAACCTTCTCTGTAGTCTTTTTGTTATGTGACCATCGTGAACATTGACCTATTAGAATTTATTAGATCAATCACCTCTTCCCCTTTTGGGTAAGGGTTTCCTTTATTATGTCACTATTGGTAATTGGTTTACTACTGGTCGGTTTGACCTTTTATTTGACCTTTTAGGTAATCTTCTTCAAAACCAAAGTTAGTTGTTATCAGATACATTGGTGTGCATCATTTATGTTTATACAATGTGTTTTAGTAGTCACATTTATTTACTTGTTTTTGTAAATAAATGATAATCCCATGTTACCTTTTTTTTCTTGTTGGGGGACTGGGGGAATATATCTGTAAATTTGTGATATGTTGTTGGAAAGGCAGGGGAAACCAGTACACACAGTTGGTCAAGGTTCCCTACCCACTTGAGGTTAGGCCAAAAAAGTAGATTCCGATCTCAGAAGTGGGAAGTGGATGTGTTACCACTGCACAAAATGTGTAAACTGAGACAAAGAATAACTAAACTAAGATTAACTTAGTTTTTGACTCAGTAGATTCGTTCCATTATGTCAGTTACTATGAGGTTAAAATACAAAACAGAGACTGGAATTATATGTGAAGATCAACTGATGTTTCATAGTGGCCAGAGTGGCTAAAATGGTAATGAAGTTTGACACAGGAGAACTGAACGCTAAACTCTGATGTTGTCTGAATTCAGGTCCTGAAAAACTGTTACAATTACTAGTGTACTGTCCCTAATATGACACTGTTATTACATAAAAAGGTGCATAAAATACTCAAAATTTAATACCCATCTGTCATCCTCCTGAAGGTTCAATAACTACCTTACTATTTAGGTCACAATTTATTAGAAAAAATAAACAACATACAGGAAATCTACTTTATTTTTATTTTTTTCAGACACTAGAGGTACCATGCATTTTAAATAGTCCCTTTTCGTTGTTGTCTTGTCAAAATGTAGAATATAAACAAAGTTATCGTCCTTGAAGATATTTACAAAAATATAGAGAAAATATGTAAATACACGTGACTTTTGCACAAACGGAATGTCCACATATATGCTTCTCTGTGGGTTTCCTCAAAACACTTTTGCTGTATTTTCTGTTCGAAGAGGCTCCCATGCAGTTTCTTCTCAATGATTCACTCTACAAATAAACAAACAATAGAGTTGTTAATATGGTATATTAATTTATTATAGCCCAATGCCAAATCTGTAAATTCCATTGGCTAGAATCAGATCACATGACCCTTTATGAATAGTAATACCTTTAGGGTGGAGAATAATAGGTGACACTCCTATATGTTTGTCCAAATTTAGGCAAGTAGCTGCCATATTTAAAATTTAAACCAAATACTCAATGTTATTACATGTCATTTACTTATATTAGTAAATAAAAGTGCAAATATTTCGTGCTAGTGTTATTTCTTTACAGGTAAGAGTAGTTCAAACGCTATAGCTGTAGACTGCTATAAATTGGGGCCACCATGTTGCAGCTTTTGCGCATGACCAGTTCAATTTATACCGAACATTTAATATCCAACAACTCAATCATAATTTGGTCAAGGATGTGTAGGCAGTCAGTACTTTTTGTGACAGGGGGGAACAAGCCTTATCTCCATTTCTGCATGGTTGTAGTCAATAAATAACTTCATTGTGGGATCAGCGTATATTGGATATTATCAATGTGTAGGGATACATAGTACCCCTACAAGAGAGTAAACATATTTCATGTTTATTATTTTGACCTGTGGAGCAGATCCAGCCGAGCCCTATGTCTTTTTTTGCACTTGAATTTTGATTAGTAACTTCTGTACACGTGTTATGGAATTATTTGCAACACTACTTTTGCACCACAGTTATGGTTTGAGACAAGCCATACGTTAGAAGTCCCACATGACATGTTAGTCCTAGTGAATTAACATACTAACAACCATGTCATCATTTACTTAAAGTCTGTCACTAATAATTGGCTTAAACCAGAATTGTAGGCCTTGGATGAACACTGGTCTACCTGGAATTATCTAGGTTTCACACTTAATGTTTCATGCTAAAGTAGCATTTACATTGCCAGTATAAATCATGCTGACTTCAGGCTAATTGGAAAAGATCATACATATTTATTTGGATACAACAACAGAAAGGGTAGAGAGAAGAGTGGTATGCTTTGAGTGGCTTGCATTGTGACTGTCTTTAATCCCACACACGTTTGTAGCAACAGATAGATTTATCAGCCCTTTCAAATATCAAAGAAAGAAAATGACACAATATAGTAATAACTCTTCTACTAGTGCATGGTAGTGCTTTGTTGTTTAATTGAAGATTACTACTGAAATCATCAGCTTTCATATGATTCTTGCAAGTTCAAGATGACTTTTATACTGTTAAAATAAGGAATATCTAACCATCCATTCTCCAGGGGCCTGTTTGACAAAGGGTCTTAGACTTAGCCTTGACTTAGGTTAAGTTACAGTCTCAAATCTGAGCACCTTGGCTCAGGTTAATTTTTGTCTGAAACGGTTTTTTACAGAGGGATCCCATGTGAAACCAAGTTTATCAAATAACTACAGTGGTTTTCTACGTCATGTGACCCTTATTTCAAATAAAACTATACTATGATGACAGATATAGCCTTTGTTTGACACGTTTTATTTGTCGTAAAATACTGCCTTGCAATGAAAAACTTTGTAATAGTTATAAAAACAAAGACTACTTTAGAAAAAAAAATATGGCAGCTTTATTTGAACCTTTGCTTACAAAGCTAAAGTCCATCATCTACTAGTCTCAGAATCTGAGCCAGTGGCTCACGTAAAAGGTTAGATTGATACCATTGGTGATGTTCATGAAACCTGAACTCATGTTCTTAACTAACATGTTCTAAAAATTTGGGGAAAAGGGTCTTACATTTGAGCCTGAGACTGGGCTAAGACCTTTCATGAAACCGGCCCCTTGGTTGTATTTTAAAGTTAATTCGAGTAACAATTAGGCATTAATGGTAGTCTTGGGCTTCTGTAATCAGTCCATAATAAATACTAGCCCGATTATGATTAAATAGGCACCACCATAGCCAATGATTAAACGAGAAAAGAGAATATAGTGCCCCACTTAATCTGGTGGGTTTGATCTTTTGATCTTTTCAGAGTTATATATCAGTCATATCGATGACCTCCTTAAAGGATACATATCCCTTTTTTGTTTGTGTTAATGACCTATGACTGTGGATGTTTAAGCTGAAAATCAGTGAAATGAAGACCAGAAGGAGTTAAGTTAATGAGGAGACATTAAAGATTACTTTCTACAAAACATCACCAGTTCATAAGATTTTAAGTATCACTACTCAACTTGGCCAGAGTGTGTGTGCACTTGATTCCCAGAAGTCAGCTCCTGGGTTCAATTCCCAACTGGAACTGAAGGGGCTAGTTGCTTACCTGTGCCCAAAGGTTATTTATTGGAGGTTCTTAACCAACAAGTAAACACTGTGTTCCTCTGCACTCAACTACCATTCATGATATGACCTATATACAATGTGTTGAAACAACGTTAAACCCAAGTTATTGCTCTGACAAGGCCATACCAGACCCTTATCTCTCTCTTTCCTAATGCAAAGCTGCTCAATAATAAAAAGTTAAATCTGGATCTTTGACTTATTTTTGTTGATCCGGATCACTCTCCAACTGTAGTGGGATCTAGGTTGGACCAAGAGCCCATTATATCATTTTTTTCCATGAAGCTCCAACCAGTAGTGCATAATCCTGCTAACAAACAAACACTTTGGTAGAAGAAATAAATCTAATATCACTCCTCACACATAAAGTGGTAAAATTTGTTCATAATTGATATTTGTAACTTTCATTGAATCATGCTGATGCCCGTCAATTATGGTTTGCAGATTTCAGATACAAAACATGGAAGTTTGTACTTGAAAGAAAAGCCTTTGTGTACCTTTTCCATTTAAGAGTTTATGAAGCAGCATGGATGTATCCCTCCGCCTCCTTTTACCAGGACTGTAAGGACTCTGTAGGAACATCCATTGGTTGGCTGCAGCGGCCGCACTTTCAGTGGAACAATGACCGCCCAGGTCAACCACACATGTCCTTTTTCTGTAATAATACATAGTCAAATTGATAAAATAAAGAGAACATATTTGAAGTCCCCAATATATTATTGAGCTAACTGAAGTGCTTTTGGGTATACCGTGTTTAAAAAATGGCAGGTGTATGTTTGTAAGAAACTAAACTGCAGCATAACCTTTTCATCTTTCTGCGCAAGTCCTAAAATAAGTGTTGAACAAAATTAGTGTTGAAACTGTTTTGTTAAATTACAAAAAGGATATGTTTAACAACTTGCACAATAGCTGCCAGTGGGTTAATCTACAAGACGTAACATTTTCACCTAAATTTATAATCTTAAGTTACAAAAACAAAATTAAAGAGTATGTTATTGTTGAAGAAAACACTTAAGAGGAAGACTTGTATCAACATACAGTCGGTTTTTAATTGCAGTTTTTCATAAAGGGATTTTTAATGTATTGAAGCTCTGATAACTCAGAGTATTAAAGAAAAATAGACAGGTAATATGCCTTAAGCATAACAAAAGATGGGCATTTGCTTTTTTTATTTTAACTGTCTGCCTCACCAGATTTTAATACAAATGCATAATTAGAATGCAGTGACAGTGATACCCGAGATACAATACAATTTGGACTATCACAAATATATATCATGTATAGTTTAACATTATTACAATAGAAAAGTAATGTAATGTGCGATAAATGAACTTAATAAAGCACTAGCTCTTATACTGTGTCATTTCTGGTATTTTAACCATCTTTTTTGGGGGGAGGGGGGGGGGGGGGGGTAAACATTCTAGCCTGCCTTTTCCATTTATTTGCTTTATGGAGTATATGGCACACCCTTTTAAAAAAATCTGTTTCTAAATAATAAATCAAGTCTATTCAAATTTAAGGACACACCCACAGAAAGAACAAATATTTAATGGCATCTGACTGACAAACACTTAATCTTAACAACTGCTGTATTTTGCAAACTTACAATGTCTCCTTTGCAAATATAAATAGATTGACCTCTTTGCAAATGCTACACTTATAAGTTAAATATAAAATATGTCATCACAGGAATTAATATCTGCCCTTGTACTTTTTAAATACCAATATTATTGTCTTATGATTCTAGTTATTTATATCCACTGAACAGGAAAGTTGAAGTGGGTATTATACGGAGTTCACACCTTCTTATACTGGCGTCACAAGCTACAACCGAACGGGTTAGCCGACTTTTGCATCAACTTTCATTTCTTTTCCGACTCCCATTTTGATCAGGAAGCTATTTTCCTTCGGGATAACTTTTACAAAAAATATTCAAATAGCTGTTCTGAGCCTTCACAGGCCATGTACATGCAGGAGAGATGATCTGAGGATGGGATGGCTATACGAGGTGGCTTTTTATTCAGCATGCACTACTAAGATGCAAGGCATAAGGACAAGGGAATGTTGAGTGGGAAGCAAATATGTATAACTATTAATGTAAGGAATGCTATGACTGGGTAATACTATTTATCTTTTACCTATGAGGTGACGGGTGAGATTCTCCACCTAGGTAGCAAAGCTACCAATTTCAGACCAGTAGAACCAAACGTTTACTATTTAATAGACACTTCCTTTCTGACATATACCTACGCATTATGATGGATATTTTTGTTTTCTTTTTCACCCAAAACTAACTTTCTGTTCAAGCTAGCCTATCTTTAATATTTACTCAACTGTCCAGGTGAAATTTTCATTGTTGCCTACCTTTGGAATACGGTCTTTTCTTTGGCTCTATTTTGTGAAAAGTGTTTTTGTAACTTCTGCTGGTGTCAATTCAAGTTTTAATGAAAAGTGATGTACATCAATAAACAAATCTCAAGCTCCTATAATTATTTCAAAATGGAGGTGTGCTGCACTACCGTGTTTTTGTAATAAAAGCCACATTCTGTGCAGCAGTTTGAGCTAACTCCTGCAGTTTTGTTCAAGCAACCTTACAACAAATATTAGAACAAGTAACTACGCAGTATGTCTGCAAATAACATAAAATGTCATAGTTTAATATTAATGAAGTGAATGAAAATTAGTTACAAATGAAACTCTGAAGTCTTTCCAAAGTACACATTGAAAGTATGTCTGTACATACAACTGGACTTGTGTTTATGTTTGAACATATCTCCAGAAAATTATTTAGATTTTGATCAATTGTATAACATAGAAAAGTACAAGGATTTTAATGGACTGTTACTACATTATGGTGCAATGTAGTGGGTTTTTTATGTTGACCAGGTGAATACCTGTGATTAACATGGAGCTTAGACATTTACACATAAAGCTGGAAGTCGGATCATACCTTCATGGAAGACAGAGGTGGAGTATTTGGTGCTGCATCAGGTGTTGTGTATTAAATAAAAAAAATTAATCCCATTGTTTATTTGTCTTGGAGACCTTGGGGAATGAAGTACAAAATCAAACCTTTCCATAGGTCCATAGAATACACAGGTATAAATATCTTTAATTTTAACAGTTATTGCAATGTAATACCTTTGTATTGGCGTACCTGCACGGATTTGATTGGTTTGGGGTTCAGACGGATGGAAAGACTTTAGCATTTATTAATGTAGAGGAGTAAATGACATTTAATAGATATGATTATCACATACTGTTGCGTCATGAGATCTGTGTCCATTTCATTAAGGATTCTTCTCAAAATGTCCAATCCCTTCCTTTTCCTAGTGATACCATCCAGACTTTTACTGTAGAAACAAAGAACACATATTATAACTTCAGTTCAATGTCAGCATTCCACTGTTCTATATACATACTTGGATTACAGACAATTATACACAATTTACACTGTATATACATATATACAAGGTATCATTCAAATTGTATATAATTATACATATAATAATATATATGCAAATGAAGAAACACCTATATAAAATTTATAAAATATTCATGGACAAAATGAGATTTATCTACAAACTGCTACCTTTTCAGCCAAATTGAATGGGCTTTTTATCACAGTTGCTTGCATTAAATCTGAAGCTCTATCATAGCTCTGAACATATAACTACATTAACATATAATTTAAGAACAAATCATGCAAACCGGAGTTACAATACATACATTTACATACAAATTTGTGGTGAAATATATTTTATTTACTTTTTCTTTTTCCAGTGTATGTTCCTGACATTTATATGTCTGTTGGATTTAACAGATATTGACCTTTATGGCTGCAATAGTTTGTGTTTATTAATTTTAATATTTGTTGTTTTATTACAGAGACTGACAAAAAGATGAGATAAAAAATCTTTGCATCACATTAAGTATCTATTTATATACTTTCAGGAAATATAGTTTTTAATAAATAGCTTATTTAACAACAACAAAATCATCCAAATATTTATAGAAGAGAGATCTTTAAATGCATATAAATCACATGCCTTTATATTTGAATAAAAATTAGATATACCATAAAATACATTAAAAATACAGCCACAAAATATAACATATATGTTGTAAATGCAGACATATAAATAGAAAAAAAATTGACATGCAGAAAAACTAAGGAATAAGATTATAAAAGTAATTATACGAAGAATTATTATACAGGAAATCACTTCATTCTTACATACTGTAATATTTTTGTATGTATCTAAATTACTTGTAAAAAAGTAATAAATTCACATCTGTGTGTCATGGTTATCGGATGAAATCAAGTATTTAAAAAGTGTTTGCTACAATTGATAATACATAATTGATAAACATTTGAAAAGTCTTAATAAAACACCAAGTTACCAGCACTGCTTCTGTCATTTTTTCTGCTTTTAAACCCCAAAGTTGCAGAGTTAAAAACGAATCAGAATCACTCATTCGTGAGTCAACTGTGATGCTAAAATACACATGCTAACGTACAAGATGAAATAAACCATGTCTCTTAACAATTTGTACTAAATGGACACATCCACACTAAAATAAATAAATAATTATGTTTTTCATTTGTGAATGGAAGAATAATTTTTGCAGTGGCTAAGTGTATCACAATCATTTTCACCGATATAAATGTATGATTAAATATCATTGATTTACACTGTTGGTTATAATTATCTAATTAATCATGACATAACTGTTAGCCATTTATATCATTCTATAAGATAGGATTACCAACTACTGATTTGAACTGATGTGTTACATTAGTGGTCAAACTGTCTGTAGTTAATTATGATGATCAAAACAGATAAATTATAAATGGGTGTTACTAGGCTATATTGGTTATTCACAGCTAGAATTAATATATTGCTATGAGGATATTATCACATGTTAATTTTAAATACATTTTTCTACTCCTTCAAATTCTACCCCAAAATCTTCTTCAAAATCTATACCATTTGGTACGGTCATATCTGCCTCACTCTTCAGAATTATATTCCTTTCATAGATATTCTATATTAAAATTATTTCTTCTTTATCTCATTGATATTTTAGCCATTGTTTTGTTGATTTTTCTTGACAACACTTGTTACATTTCACTGAAGGATTACGGCAGCTCTGAGATGCAAAAACTATTCATATTAAGTTGAAAATTCAAGTAAGTCTTATAAAAAGTTAATAAGTTATGTATATGTTACAAGCAAACTATGTAATCAGGCATTTTGCAAAATGTCAAAAATGGCCAGGCATTTCGTGTAATACTTAAACTTTGACCATCTTTATTACATGATTTGCCTGATGTATTTTAGGCAAATTGAGACACATGATACTCTGTGTTATTGACACTGTTTTTTTGGTGTTTTATGCGGCTTTTTAGAGAAATAAGCAGAATCATAAATATTTTTAGACCATTTTTGTTGGAAGAGTTTTATTTTTGATTGCATTTAAGCTCTGTGATATATATCAAGACAGACTCATATGGACAAAATATTTCAAAATGAGTAGGACATGTATTTAAGTACATAAAGATATATATAATTATATAAAGATCATTTCTTTAAATACAACAGGTGTTCTGATTGAAATAATTGTTTGATATAAACAAGCCCTTTGAGTCTTTATCTTAATTGATTGGACTTTGGTGAATATACAGTTGAATTTATCATAACAAATATTGCCTTGAACTAGAGAAACCATATAAACTTTGATTTGAATTCACTGGGCTTTGATGCTCAAGCAAGTTTACTCATTGAAATAATCCCCTGAAATAACGAAACCATGTGTGCTTTGGCTGAATATAAAAACAGGGTTTCTCATTAACATAATCCCTTAAAGTATGCAATGTTTACAAGTTTGTTAAGATGAAATGGTCTCACAATAAAATATTCAACACGATTAAAAAAAGAACAGACCAATGAGGAACAAAACTTAATTGGTGAAATTGAACAACTTGAATCGCAGAAAAATGACAACTTGACTGCACACTAACAGAAAAAAAGAGAAATTGGAATTTCTCTGCAATCAAAAACTTCACAGAGTACTAATACGTTCAAGAGCGAAGTGGCTTAAAAACGGAGAAAAGCCATCAAAATATCTATGTTCCTTTTTGGTCACGAAATGCCTAATTGAACCAGGGATTTCACGAAATGCCTGGAATCTTTAGGCATTTCGGGAAATGCTTAATTACACAGTTTGCCTGTAACATATACAAGATGATAACTATTAAATAAAAATGCAATAGTAAGTCGAATATCCGACCTATATGCATTTCAGTATCTCATGTAGACGACTTAATCAGTTGTACATTTGACTTAGAACACCAAATATTTGGGCAGCTCAGATCTTCCATTAGGAAACACAAGGGTTTAAATTATTATGAATTTATTTTTATTATGATGAATTATTATTATTAATATGAATTAGTTTCACCACCTAAAATCCTTACCCAAACAAGAAGACATATTTAGAGTTGAAGTTATAACTCTGGCTTACAACCGTACTGGGCCAGTCACGTTTGCCAGGAGACTGTGAAGTTTCAGAGAAGTTTTTGTATGTACCTGTGTCACTAGAGATGTGACACATGTATGCTGGAGTCACAATGCCAGCCTGACATAGCTTGCTCCAGTATGACCTCTTCTGTCTGCTAACCATACAAAGAATATCTTTTTAAGATGATTACTTCAATATTTACTTCCTAATTTAAGTTTAAACATAAAAATAATTGAATTTTTTACCAGTAAAAGTGCAATTATGTGTTTGTGTTATCACAGAAAATAACATCTTTAAGCAGATACTTAAAGTGTATTATCCAAACTTCACTGATGGTGGCCGTTTTCTCAAACAGATATTGATAATAATTTCATATATTTTATGACAATCAGAAACGGTTATGTTGATAAAGATAATTTGCTGCAGTTGAAGACAAATAATAACTCGGCCACATTCTATAAAACATAGCCATGTAACATGATCTAACTAATATTATATCTAATGTATCTAATGAAAAAAATAAGGACTTCAATAGCGCTTAATCTCCATCAGACCCTAAGGCACAATTATACATAATCATATGGAATAAGCGTTGTTCCACTTACATTACCAGGTCATACCATAGAATACACAGGAAGGGAGGTAGCTATGTCGGATAGGCTTTTGCAAACAGGCATTATACCAGCTTTTATCAACACATATATTTTACATATATTGACATATATTTACCAATATTTTCTGATTACATCATGGTGACTTATTGGTGTTATTGCTTCTTTCAAATTTTGAAGTTTTATCGGCACTTGACATATACTGACATGGTCTGGATTCAAACCTAACACCAAGGACGTTAGAGTCAAGTGACTAAGTAAGAAACTGAATCAGCTGACTTTTATCACAGGTTGAAATAAAATTTACCTGGGACAAAAACACATTTTACCTGAGACAAAAATGGTCAGCAGAGGTTTTACCTGTCAATCATATCTTGAGAGGTTTTATTAACTATGACAAAGGGAGAAGTCACACTCAAAACAGTCCTATATTTAAGACAAGGTGTAAGCCAAAAACTCTAAACATTAATAAATTCCAATGGAGAAAAAAATTACAATTTTTAGGCAAATCTTAGATATGAGAAAAAGTTCAGATTTCAGACTGGAAACCCTTTCATTAATCCACAAAAAATATACAAATAGGACTTTATTATTATTACCAGAAATATTTCTGACAAATTGACGAATCTATCTCAAAGGAGGTCCATTCTTTAAAGAGTATAATCCTTAGCTAAATGGAGGGTTAATGTCAACATCTCGTCAAAGTTAAAAAATGGCAGCTTATTTCAGAAGCCACTGGCAAAGTTTCTCTTTTGCCGCAGCTGAGTAATGACAGTTTGTGCAAAGGTCAAACTTGAGGTTTTACGTCCCATTCAACAACCAGGACAGTTTGTTCAAACAAGAATATAACATTAAATGTACCATAGAGTAATGCCAAGTAAAGAATCTGTTGATATGTTTGGAACAGGCTGTTTTTCACAACAGGTGTCATATATAAAAATGAAACATTGCGGCCTTGTGCAGCCTCTTCCTAAGAAATATATAAACCATTTCCACATTCCCGAGTGCTCAGATGAAACAACTATTTTAAACTCCAGAGCTGCTAGATATCCTATTGTATATTTATACTCAGTGCAATATCTCATTGCAATAAATGACTCAAAACTCTGTTTGCACAAGCCCAGCCCTATGTCTCTTGTGACCGACATAACTGAAAGACAGGGGCTCCAGGATAACCATTCATCAAAGTGCTCGAGGTTCTGTAGCCAGCCAGTGGAGATCAGATCCCATCCGAGCCACTTTATACCTGATAGAACCTCGGGTTTGAACCTATGTCCTCTGTCTTTCTTGGCCGGTGTATTACCCACCAGGCCAGTGACAGATATGACTGATACTGTGCATAAAGGAGGAGAAAATAGAACATCCTAGAATAAAAAATAAGATGTAAATTATCTCAGTGGAAGGACTGGTCTGACTTCCAAATAGATAAGCCTTATGACCTACTACCAATTACCATGATTTATGAAAGTCACTTGTAACACCAAATCCCAATTACTTTGGAAAAGGGGGTGAAGATGTATCAGCAGACTGGTACAAGAAATATTCTATTTGGGCAATATTACTTGGCTCCAGTTTTAATTGAATACTAGACAATATAGTTTGTATCATGGAAAATGAGAAGTTGTAAGACCCAAAAGATAGGTCATTGGTAGTTGCTACTGAAATCGGTTGTGGGTGCTTGAGACAAAAAAAACAGGCTATCTTCCCATTCAGTTACTGTCCCACAAAGAACTACACTGTGAATATACTGATGTAGGTATAAGCTGCATATTTTGCACCAATTTTGATGAAATATGTGATTTACAAAAATGGCAGGCCTCTGGTCATAAAATATTTAATAACAGTTAATGTGTCACAGTTTTTAAAATGTGAAATATTAATCAATACTAATATTAATAATACTCAATTTATTTTTGTTGTCCTAACTATACAATCACATTTGTAAATGTGAAATTGTTTGTAAAAAAAACACACATACAACATCTCCAAATATCTAAACCTTTCTGCTGTGCACAATTTCCAAAATTACAGATTTGGAGCCATGATTATATTTGTACTTATTTATTTAGTTTTTGACATTATGCAAACCCCCTTTGTAGGAAGTGTGGAGGAACCCAGTTCATACAGTTGGTCAAGGTTCTGCACTCTAAACCGCTGGCCGACAACAGGATTTGAACTCCAATCTCAGAGGTGGTAATTATATGTTTGTTGCCATACAAATTTATATCATGTAGTAATATACATGTTTTATCTGTATCTTCTGATATATATGTTCTATTTGTACACATATAATGTCACGATTTTCCATTTGTTCTTTACAGGGAATATAAAGATAATAAACACAAATCATATCTCTCAGGCCTACGTGGTTTTCTCTGGATATTCTTTGCAATAATCTCCTGACCCAATCTACATGTCAAGGGAACAAACGAAAGCCTGCTGTCTATTAAATTTCCCATACCGTGTATCCCCACCAATTTTATTGTTATCCTTGTATTCCCTTGCCTAAACATATACGAAAAGATCCTAGAGCATCAACACACTAGGGTCCTTTGGTCTTTATGTAAGTAAGTTAAACCTGGATTGAATATTACATTATATTAAGCTATGTATAATAAAGGACAAATATACAAATTGCCCACGAAATCAACTTTTTCAATCCTTGTTGATGAAAGGGAAATGTACAATAAACTATCGTCTCCACAACAACATCACATTTTAGACATGTTCCTTCTTTTAAATTTTGTTTTCTATAGCTACATGGATCGAAGACTTTTTTTACCTTTTGTCCACCCAGAAGTAACAACATGTAATCCAACAGGTATTACAGTAAAACATACTGTACCACCTTTCAATTGGCTCACTTTAATAATTGGCCAGAGGATTAAGAATTTGGGGGTTTAATTTTGACTGCCATTTACAATAAAGGACTATCTCCAACATGTGAAATATCCCTTAATATCACATACAAATTTTATATAACAAGTTAAATTTTACTATATACATATGTACAATGTTTGCAGAGCATTGCCAGGCCTGTTGTATGATAAAAATGACAATTTAATTTATTTTAGTTTTTGTCACAATCTATGCAACTATTGATACTTTATTATAGTTTATTTCTAGTATATGTTAGAATGAACACAGAAAAATGATAAACAGAGTGAATACTTCATCTAAATTGCAAATTTAATCCTTCAGTTAATAGAGCTTTCCAAAAGTCCCATAACCAGAGTATTATAATATGAATTTCTTTATTAGAGATTTTAATCTAAAATATTCGAGGATATTTATGTTAAAGTTGCTGGTTTGTGCTTGTTGTTTTCTACTGAGAAATAGTCCCTCTGAAGTAATCACCTCTGCCCCTATAGTTTTTCCATGTTTGACCTATTTTGGGAAATATGCTCGTTAAACCATAGCTTTGACTGATACATATCAAAATTTGATTTTACTTGTTTAAGACTGCTAGACTCAGATGATATTGCAAACATGCATTCCCAGACGGGGTTACATTTTTATCAGTGTTGTACACCACTTTGTCCCCATAGTGGGCAATTGATTGTGATTCCAAACAGTTTCAACCAAGAGACAATACCAAGGAGTATCTTTATTTGAATGATTTTTTTTAATCCAGCTCAGTTTTAGTGCCCTTTCAAAAACAAAAATATTTGCCATATTTAATCCATAGGAATCGATAAAATTCTGCATTTAGATTCTTTAAAATATCAACTAGTGTTGGAATAGATATGAAGAGCTGGGTAAAATTTGAGATAAGCAATGGTTTTATGATAGTACTTCTATCAAGTGGAGTCAAGAGTCTGCTATTTCATTTTTACAGTTATCCTGAGCCTTGGCATAATTCATCTGAGGAATTCTTTCTAGGTTAACTGTAAAATCTTTTCCTAAAAGTCTAAATTCTGAGCTACCCCAATCAAGTTTTGTTGAGATTAACAATTTATCTTTTGAATGTTTCATTTTTTGCCTATCCATATGATCTTTGTTTTTCTCTGTGGCCACCTTTAACTCAGATAATGAGCCATAAATCTCCAGCACATTCAATGTTGCCTGCAGTGAGTCTCTACTTCCATCAAGTATAATTGTAGTGTCATCGGCATATTGCACCACTTTAAATTCAGAAACTCACATTGCTGTACAATGGCAGTGATTGTTTGATTAAACATTTAATCGAATCAATCAAGGAGTTCTCAAAACCAAATATTTGCATTGCATCATACAAAAATTGCCATGATATAGAATTGAATGCTTTCTCAAAATCTATAGCCATTAAAAGACCAGAAATATTGTTTTTCTCTGAATAGTATAGCAGATTGTATAATAACCATGTACTTTCACTAACTGACCTACCTTTTAAGAAACCTGTTTGTATATTGGAGATGATACTGCCTAAGTGTGGTTTTAAGCGATTTGCAATGACTGATGAAGCTAACTTATAAGTTGTACACAGGAGTGATATTGGCCTCCGATTCTTTAATAGTTTTCTGTTCTTTTTGAGCTTGGGTAAGCATGTTATAGCACTTTGTCTTGAGGTTGTAGATATTATTCTCTTTCCATAGCACAAGTTAATTGCATTTGTGATAAAGAATTTTAATGTTCCCAGAAATCTTTGAGAAAATCAGCTGGAATGCCTCACTCACCTTTTCAACACTTAATAGAATTTTTCTAGATTCATATTTGATACTTCTGGTGTTACATTCTTTAGGGGAAATTCATGTATTCTTTTGGATTCTGAACATCTTCTAAAATATTTCTATAAAAGTCAGTTTTGTGTTATTAATGAGCCATCTTAAGTTCAAGTTTTCTCATATTTTTCTCAAGCTAATTCCTATTTTCTATTTTACAAAAGAGTTTGGTTGGTTTTCTCCTTTCACTAAACCCTTAGATTTTTTTATTATACAACTTGACCCTGAACTGTCACTTCTCGTAAGGACTCTAACTCCAGTTTCTTGTTGAGAAGATTCAAAGAATGTAGTGAGTTATTTTGTAATTAAAATGTTTTATGTCCTTAATTAATTCTTGTTATCTCTTGTAAAGGTCAGGTTTTGTAGGTATTTCTCAAATAGTCAGGATTATATACTGGAAGTACATATTTATGTTTCTCCTCATCAATTACATTGCTGATTAAGTTTATGTAGTCTACATTATTAAGCAGGCTAACATTGAACTTCCATATATCCTTTTCCAATTTCAAAGTTGTTCATTATAATCTCAAATTCTACAATTGAATGGTTTGATCTGTAACTTGGGTGGATCGTATATAGTTATCCACAATGTCGGTTATTTTGTCTCAGATAAGAAAGTAGTCCAGTCTAGCTTGTTTGTTTGGATTTCTTTTTCTCTATGAATATCGCTCAACTTCAAATTGATATGTTTAAATGCATCTATAAGATTATAGTCATTTATAGTGTTCAATACAACTTGTCATGCCTTTGGATTATTTCCATTTTTGCAATTATCATTGTCTATTTTTGGATCCAGTACTAGAATGAAGTCTCCACAAATACCTTTTTCGTCCCTGGCAATGAAGCTTTCTATTAGGGCTTAAATATTTTTTTTAAAGTCTTGCCTATCCAGATTAGGAGCATATATTGAGATAAGATTAACTGTGAATGAGGTCAATTTGAAGATTAGTTGTAAGTAATTACCCTCTTGATCTTTATTATTGTTTAAGAGGATTCCTACACCCTGGGTATTCGTTCTTTTTTTTTTTGCCATGTAAATAACAGTCATTGTTCCAGATCATTTTGGTTAATGGGAGATTATTTTCTGTTAGGTGGGTATCTTATAAGACATTACTCATGCAACTGACTCCTTTACGTAATTCAAAATAATTTATTTTTATATCATGTAGGCCCTGACTGTTTACAGGCAACACTTTTAATGTATTTTCTATCTTAGACATTGTATTTTCATCAAAGACTCCCTACAAGAAAATAATGAGAATATTGAAACTTTTGACATCACATTTGTATTTAGTATTGTTTGCTTAAACATGTTTATGTAAACTGGAATCTCAATCATCAATACATGTATCAAAATAATTATCTTGCAAAGGAATTGTACAACCAACACAGATTTTCATGTCAACCTGAGCCTCTCTGTAGAAATATACTAATCTCAATATTTTGGTATAGAGTAATATGTCTGACAATGTTTGTAGTATACAAATCGTATTAACCTATACACTAAGAAACGGTTGCAGTCCTGTTGGATGCACACATTTATGAAGGATCCCTTATACAGCCCTCTGTCACTCTAAAACAACTTATCAAAGATTAATGCTTAGACTCCAGAGACATTAAACATAGGTATTAATGTACCAATAGTTGATGTTTTCTCTATATTTTCTGTAGTGATTTGATTTTTTTTCTATATTAAACAATCATACTCAAATTCTCCTTACACAATCAATTGTATGACCCAGGCTTTAAACCTAGGGGATGCTGCAACATTTTTTTTTTTTTTTTTTGCAAAAAGGTGGAAAAAATAGAACTCCCGAGAGGAAACGCATGATTTGACACAAGTGAAAAGACTGACCATATAAGACTGGAAACGAAGGTTTGTTATGAACTGTCGCCTACTCAATTATTCAGAAAAATTAGTTACTACACCAAGAAGCCCCTATGACTGTTGGCCAAAAAGCCCAGAACGAATAGTGAACCTAATGCCACTAATCTTCTCTTGGGACAAGTCATTCAGCTCCATTTTACAGGAAGATTACTTGCATCATGAGTGAACAAGATTTGCCTCAGGACTGTTATGATTGGTCGTAGAACCAATTAGATAGGTACCTAAGGCAGTTATAACTGAAAAGATTGACAGTGAGTACTCAAAACAGAATTGCTCACATGCAAGGATTTTTCAACTTGAGCTATGGTCATTTATGCTGAGACCCTTCATGACTGGAAAGAGTGGTCATGTGACCAACAAGATTCCACTGGCCCACCACATGTAAGAGCACTCAGAAGGCAAACCCACAACAGTGAATTCGGGACATTAAATTCTTTGAAATTCCAATCATGCACACAACAGAAAGAAATAATCATTACCTGTACTATTTTGTGTTTGCAAAGCAACAAATTAATTAACACTGTTGATCTGAAAGCTTGTCATTGGAAAATTAAATTTTACAAGTCATCAATCAATCAATTCAATTCACTTAAGAGCTTCATCCATGCAAATCAAATCTGTCTTTCTATGACATTTGGTATTTACTGCTATTTTTTTTCTTCAGTATGTTGTCATCTTTCATGTTACATAAATTTTATATTTATCGAATCTTTCAACTGTTTTTGGCCCAAATGCAAATATTTTTTGACAAAAACCAGTCCTGCAATCATAAATGCACTATTCAGATGGTTTGGTAAATTTTCGATTACTGAAACAACAGGAGATGCAAAAGAATGTTTGTAATTAGTAACAGCTAAATAATATATGTCAAGTATCTACCAATCTTTAATTCTTGTACAATTTGCTTATTGAGTTACCGGTAAGAAGCATTCTTTCCATAAGTGTTCTTCAATTTATTTATTTAGGGTTTTACGTCGCTTTCAACATTGTACAGGTCATATCACGACGGGTAGTTGGAAGGGCAGAGGAAACCAGTACATACAGTTGGTCAAGGTTCTGTACTGTAAACTGCCAACCAGCAGCAAGCAACTATCAGCTTTCCCGCTTGAGGCCGTGCCAGGAACCGAACCCCGGCCTCAGAGGTGGGAGGCCAGAGTGTTACCACTCCGCCACTGCAACCCCTTATAAGTGTCCTTCAAAGCTGACATAGCAAGAATACAAACCTTTCTACCAACTTGGGCTATTCATTCATGGCTAGCTATTTCTTTACTTTCATGATAAACCACACACAAAAGACAGAGCTAAGACATATATTTACACAGCAATCACAGAGTTGATTGTATTTGTTGATTCTCCTTTAGTAATCAAGATTCATACCTGCCCTCCCTAATACAACTATTTATTCATTTGTTGACTAATTATATGATTGAACAGACATTATTTTCCGGAATTCCTGGAATTCCTTTCAGCTGCTTGCATGCAAATCACTGATCCATTTTTGCTCTAGACAAACGGAGCCCCCCTGTTATTGTTTGTAACATCTATACTACTAGACATTCATTGGTTTTGTTAGCTATTACTCTGTGATCAGTTTACTTTGCAAGTGCATAACGGTGGACTTTTTAATTATGGACATCATTTTCATTCTACTATTAAGATATATTGAAAATTGATTCACATCGATTATGTTCACAAAAGGCAATCAGTTGCAAAGGTTTCATTTGGCATGGGGAAAAAGGAAGGGTTTGCGGGTAATAAACACACAATCACACACACATACACTTACCCACTTATGTCATTAATATTAGACTTAAATTGAGCATGAGATATCTCTTTGATCTTATCTGAAGGAGTTACTGGGAGAGTAGACCGCTTTCCTGGAGAGAAATCTGTATCTAAAAACTGAGTCTTATGTTGTCTTTGTACTGCTTTATTGGTAAAACATAAAAACCCAGGATTACTGACTCCAACAGGACAAGCATTCCCAGATCTCTTCCTTAATGGGGTTGCTAGTCTGGAAATAGATGATATATGTACAAATATACAGAGAAGGGGAAAAGATGTTATGTTATAAAGCTTTCACCCCTCAGCAAAATGAAGTAATAAACTGGTCTAATTTGTGTTGGCACTGCACACATCCAAATGGGGCGCCCTAAAATTATAGAAAGCTTAAGCAAAGATAAACTTATGATACAAACCCATCTACCCGTGTTGATGGGTTCTGTGATGGAAGCCAAAATATTCAGTCGCTATATTATAGTAGGGGTGACAGATTTATCCTTGGAAACCTCTGTGTGGGTGTGCTTGTACTTGTAAATACTCTGTCTTCAGTAATAATTATGATTTTGAATGCTCACACATAAACCATTCTTTTAAGAAACTGATATGTTAAGTTGATATTAGAAGCATAATGCTGATGTGTCAGTTCATGCGGAGGTCCTGTTGCTGGTGTTATGCTGTGTTTAAAGTCGTTCTTAATGCAATCCAGCCTAACCTGTGCTTGTGCATTCACAACATATTTCACTCATATGCCAGCAATACCTTGACGGGGATAGGCTACCCAACTTAAGATCCTAAGTTGGTCTATAGACCATCTCAAGATGGGTTGACTCCTAAGTTGGGCTCCAAAATGTATACATATATAATACATAGTCCCACAATAGCTCCTGAATAAATTATCATATGACTAAGCAAACGTCACCTTGTATGACTTTCCTGTAACCAAGAACTGCACAACTGCTATGATAACCCCTTTTACTATGCAGTAATATGATGTACTGCATACTGCCTTCAATTGTGATGTTAATTAGCAAAAAAAAGTTTAATACAATATTGGTTTCAATGAAGACATCTTTCAATGAAGACATCTTTCTTCAGCTAGTGAGTTATATAAAAAGCCTAAAATGTAGGGGGATACCCTCCGCAGTGTGACTGGGACATTCGATGACAAAGAAGGGAGAGAGTGTGTAGACCTCAGGCAAACTATGTCTCAAACCACCCTGGCTATTTAATTTGTGCTGCCAGCTTTGACACTTTAGGCTTATGTCCTCATTGCCTTAAAAAGGTGACAGGGGGAGTGGGAGGTCTTCCCAGAAAATGTCACGTGATCAACAAGGATGGTTGTCTGTTTTGTAAAGACGACATGTTCCCATGGGAGAGAGTTAGCACACCGGCGGGAAGTACAGGTTCACACAAGAAAGACACAGCTCTACAATAGAGTTAAGTTTGTTTAAGTCTTGCCCAAAAAATGACATTTTTATGTGTCTATGTAATATGTCCATGTCTACTGCTTTTCTTTCAATTTGTAGCTATGGTATTGCAGTTACTTGCAGAATGGATATTAGTAAGCATGCAAGCTTTAAAACAAATAAATAGATGATTTTGCTTGTCTTCTGTATTAATGAGCAAGTTAAGATTGAATGAAGATGAGATAAATTGCATTATTTTACAAATAAAAGCACCAAAAGAGATAAATATATATATAGTTAGTTGTGCTGCCCCCTTCTGAGTAGAAAAATATATACCAAACCTGAATAAATTGATGTAGAAACAATTCCTTGGTTGTTTCTACAGTTACTACCTATCAGTAAACACTATGCATTGGTGACAAATTTTATGATACAACAATATTTCAGTTTCTGGTTTGCTTAATTTTATCATATTTCTGATGACATGGAAGGTATAGATAGCCTTGATAGAAATCGAACCAGGTGATAGGCCATAGGTTTTTTTCTGGGCAGTCCTAATCCATCACATTATGGATAGTAAACGTACTCCCATGTCTCCTGCAATTACAAACAATTATTTCCAAAGCCTCTCCTCATTTATTGAAGCTACTGACGCTTGGTGCAGAATTGCGGTCATAGAACTAGTTATCAGAGTCATTTTAGTTAGGTATCTGCTCAGGAAATCTGGTGTGCTATCTTTTTTTTGTAAACAGTACACAAGTGAATGTGGGGAATAAACACCTGACATTTAATAGTTACTTCTACTTGGGGAAGTTGTCGTTTGACAGGAATCTCTTTGGTTCTATATTTATTTAATTGTTTTTAGCACGAACAAAGCAATTGGGGGAAGAGTTATTTTAGAGAGAAAATAAGTATGCCTGAGCAATGTCGTTATTTAACTAATGACAACTTTATGATTAACCCAGATTTAGTCACATGGCATTAAGCATTTTTGGGGGAGGGTCAATCTAGTCCATAGTGACATGTGGAATTCGGAAAGAGTCTGTCCTGGTATGACATTGGCTGTCAAAAGGGATATTTAAAATCCAATTTTGATTTATGATAGTGTTTTACATAATTAAACAATACCAAATGTTGCTAGACACTAAGAGTGTAATAGCGGATACACTTAGACATTTAGACAAAACCCATTCGGGATGTTTGAGTAAAAGATTAATCAAATGGCAATGCTGTAAACATTGGTGATATCCATCTGGAGAACTTAACAGCTTTTGCCAAGGAAAGATATCTAGGCTTTATGCTGCCCTATTTTGCTTGGGATACATTCTGATACATTCAGCAAATTACAGTTTACCCAATATTTCTCCCTATAAATGAAGGGTGATGGGTTTAGTAGGCCATGGACCAAAATGAAGGATTTTCCATTGTTAAAAGTCAAGTAATGTTTCAGTGCAACCTTCCTATTACTGTCACTGACAACAAAAACACATCAAAGATGGAAACCAGAAACTAGGGCATTACGCAGGAGCGGTTCAATGTGTTACAAAGCCTACTTTAGATGTAAACATTATTATTCTAATGGTCATTTAGACTCCTGTTTCCTGATTACACTTAAACTTTTATGGTACACCTTATATCTTGTTGTTGCGACAGATGCACTAATTACAAAAGATGCTATAATAACACCTAAGGCGTCTTTTGGAAACATAGATTGTACTCTTCGAGGGGACACAAGGATGTGCCATTTAACCATTGCCTTTCTATGAGCAAGCAATTCCATGGTTTGTGTAGGCTTCAATGTCATGCTGTGAATTTAACCAACCTTTTACCGCTGAACATGACCCACTTTGTATACAAGCCATAACAAGGTTTAACCACCAGTCAGTTCATTTAATATTTCAATGCTAAGCTATGTGTCACATGAGTAACTGGTATCATCAGAGACAAAACAAACTCAGAGAAAACAAAAAGGCCCCATTAATTACCCCATTGCCTTTAAATACTGTCTTAAGGATGCTGTCACTTTGTACCAAATGAGTGCATTAGGACATTTCCCAATTATATTTTTGCAATATGACACCCACTAATGGCCATCTATTGTTGACAATACCAAAAGAAAAGCTCTGATGCCAAAACCATAATGTTGTATAGAATATAACATTATTTCAGTAGTAATAATATTATAAAAGCAAGAGAAATTCTATTCATGCCCAATATTAGTTAGTAAGATATTCCAAGGAGATATGCGTAGAGCACATGTTTGTCTCTGCAAATGTTCATAAGAAAATACTGGGAAATTGTATCTTGTATCTGCACAACAGGGACGATAGCTCCATACTAGTGATACCTGTTTGATACAAATTGTTAACTTTAGTTTTTCTTCTTTCCATGGTGTCTCCGTTTCTCTTTATGTCCCCTGATATCTGATTTAGGACCCCGGTTTAAGGATATGTTGTTCCTCAAGATCTGCAGTTTGCCAAGATTAAGAGCTATAAAAGTTGAATTAGAAATGTCAACCAATTATATAATTTCAGAACATGTTATTAAATATTCACTGTTTTGTTCTGAGTACAGAGCTTCTATGTATCTGATAAAATTAAATTAGATAAGAGATTTGATTAGAATTGCCTGTGGTTTAACAAAAAAGAACAAACACAAACACATTCTAAGCCATCATCAAACCTGATCCTGATAAATATGACTCTGTAGCTTGGTTTATTGGTGTTACAGCTCTAATGTGTTTCCATGTCCTAAATCTTGGCCAAAATAGGGCCAAAAGAAATGTCATTTTCAGCCCCCCACGGAATGTGTATAAGTATAGTTTAGTTGCCTATTGAGCCTTGAAGATACAGAATTAGTCTATTAAAATTGTGTATTTATTATGTTATTTCTTTTGTAGGTTATTTTAGAGCCTGTGTGTGCCTACAATTATGTTAATTTTGTTATTCTGGGAAGATTGGAAATGACAAAAGATAACCAGAGTTAAATTAATCAGTATGTCATGTCACACTGACCGGAATTAATCAAGAATTTCACAAGAATTTGAGCATTTTGTACACTTTATTCTATCAATGATTATGAAAAGTTTTTGCCGGTGATGCTAAATTGAGCAGAATTAAAGCTTTTTCCATACAGGCTTAATCTTGACAGGAAATACAGCTCTGCCCAGAAGCAATAATGCACATCATGCAATATTATGCTTCAGTTGAGATAAATGGCATAGTTAATTCCCTTTTTTATTTCCTTTCATCTCTTTAAGGCAATTGTTACCTTCCAATTTTAAAGAGGGACAATAAAAGATAAAAGCATTGCAAAAATCCATTAAAATATCCAGGAGAAATATGATTAGAGCACTCTATATAATGGATGCATAAAAATGTTGGATAAGTTTACACCTGTTCCATACTTATATAACCTGCAGAAGAATTTTGTGCATTTTTTTGCCTGTGGATAGCATGTAACTGTATTCAGTTCCAAGTTACACATAAGTATTTTGTATTTTTAAATTTTGTGACACTTTTAACACCAATATATGTTTAAAAGACCTGGTAAAAGTAAATTTAGAAAATATTTATGCATACAACCCATCAATATGGTGATATTGCACTTCCCAATTCATCCTAAAGTGAAGTAAAGTTAAAATTACTTTAGGCCCAGTAACCCATACAATCAGAAGCTTGTTTCTGCTTTTGTGGTATCAAGCAATGAAAAATTAAGTTATTCAAGTGAAAATAAAATTTTAAAATTCTGAAACCATAAGTGGAGAGAAAAAGAAAATAGATAAAGTAAACAAAACAGGTATTATTAACAGCAAGGGTTTTAGATAACCAAAATCTGTTGTCAAGTGTGCAAAAAAAACTGTTGCAAAAGTCCAGTAATTTAATAGGTTAAGGTGCACAATGAAGATAGTAATAGAGATATATTAAAAATGACAAGCAAAAGGATTGTGTAAATTAAATAAATTTATCATCTACAGATATCTAGAAAATAGAGTGTCTGAAGAGAAGTGAGGAGAGTAATATAGATAAGAAAAATAGCAATTGTAAAAAGGACAACATATGTAAACTATATACAGTTATCTTATATTGAAATATCTAAATAAAATGTACAGATAAATGTTTAAAATGGGTACTGCCTTGGCTTGGTAATTCAACATATGCCTTAAAGGAGCCAAAACAAGAAGTAAACGATCGATCCAGGTGTAATTACCAATCAAGATCACTGATACAGAGGTTTAAGTTTTGTAAGCTGTGTGCTGATTGGTTGTCTGACTTATTGAGGTGCTGACTTCAAGTAGAAATTGTATTATCGCCCATTAAACAGTACTCTAAAAGATTAATTAAGTGGCTTTCTATACCGTTATTCTACTTTGGCAATTGTCCTTTACTCTTGCTCCATGACCCTGAAAAAATTGCAAATCAGGAGCGTTCAGGGGGTTCTGATTTTTTTCAACCACGATCCTAATGTTTGGAACTGACAGTTTAACTTGTGGAAGCATTCAAGACCCGATCGGAATGTTCAGGAGCCAATTACATGTCATTTCCAGAAATTCAACTGTTTGAATTTTTTAATAAACCTTCTACAATCTTACAATATCCTGATCGGTTTTTATATTCATGAATTCAATATTAATTCTATTTTAAGATTTGTAAAGCAATACTTTCTATCTTGAGTCTTTGTAATCGTAGACTTCAAAAGGTTCATAACCCATTCAAGAGGATTCGGGAACCCATGAGAACATTTTCCAAAACCTGTCAGAAGGTTTTAGGCACAAATAACAACTTGGCTCAGAAAGCTGTAATAAAATCTACCCCTCGTGTGGGAGCAATAGCCCCAATCCACCCATATTGTTAATCGAAGAGGTTTACAATTGGATTGCCACCGTAGAACAGCTACTATTTTAGCTGCATTTGTGTCACTGTATGATATTTTAAGCAAAACGCTTCACCTTGGTGTACATATGTCAACTAATGATTTTGGATCGAGCTTTGCTTAATTACAAGACCAACAAAAACGTCTTGGAGCCATAATTTCACACAACTTGCATGTTTGGGCGATAATGCAAATTTTACTGAAAATCGCCCCTCCAAATTGACACAAAACTTGGAATCTATTAATTTATTTTCCTGGTAACCTCATCTATCATCACGCCAGCTTTATATATGACATGATATATTCTCAGGCGGAAAAATGAAAATCCTGCCAATGGCAACTGATTGTACTCGGTGTTTCATGCCAATTTGACGCATGCGCCAAGCAGTAGTAAAATAACAAGAGAAAGGTTTGTATAAACTAGGAAAACTAATGTGAAAAGCAGTAATAAAACTGTCAAGAGAAAGGTTTGTATATACTACTAAAAATGTAGGTGACTGCATGAGTGCCCCTTGGTGCCTTGCAGGCAACCTTGATATGTACCCTGGTGGGTTGTGGTGGTTCACAGCAGATGAAGGTGACGTTCTTTTCCTTTTTTCATGTAGATCCCTGCGACCTGGGCTAAAACCACCCTGTAGCCATTCTTCTAGATTTAACTGGTTGAAAAGTATCTCATCCAAGCAGTGCTCACTCATTCCACCACTCACTGCGCATGCGCTCAGTCTACCAGGAATAAGTGTGGGATATATATACATTTGCGAAAAAATGTCACCAGTTTGGACAGAGGTGACTGGACCATATGAGGGTGGTTTTATTGGTGAGGTATATAACTGTTGAGTTTTTTTTATCACAGGTTTATAAAAACAACACTAAAACATCCACAGACATGGAAATATAGTATATACACAATATTACTTAATGCTATACAATTTTACAAACATGCTTTCAGGTTGATACATAGGCAGAAATACATTACACACACGTGTGCCCTTATTATTACACATACATTAATGTACTACATCCAAAGATACATATAGCAATTCCCATATACTATTTATCTGTTTCATCAATTTTCTGGTCATCTTTAGTTAAAATGTTTACATCAAACAAATACAATATTGTGACTATTTAGAAATATATTGAAATATATCACCCATAGTAAATACTATAAGTAAGAGCAATTTTACCACTTCCTTTATGACAATGTTTATAACTATCAATAATAAGATTTTCTTAACACTATGTTATTGTGAAATATGGTGACCATACAGAACCAAATTTATCATTAATGCAAAACTTAAAATTATGTATAATTTTATAACTGTGTAAGGTGGTTTATAAAATAACCCAACACATTCATGCATAATTACTACCACTTACTGTTGATGTCTCAAATCTTCATCTATGTCCTGGAGAACTTGTTGCAAAGATTCCAGACCTTCTCTTGTGGTTCTCAATTTCTTCAGTGTTCTAAATTATAACATAGGGGAAAAGTTATTCATTTAAAAACACTAAGTGGATACCTCACTGAAACTGTAACCTTTGAGGACACAGTTTCACATCTCTGCCCAGACTCCAGAAGGATAAAATTGATGAAAAAATACATTGCATATTTGTGTGTCTCATGTATCACACTCATTGTGCCCCATACACGGAGTATGTTGTGTTTGTGTCCTATACATTGCACAAATATTTTCTGTGTCCCATACATTACACACCTTCTATTTGTGTCCTGTGTAATATTGTATTTTCCCATGCATTTCATGTATTGAATCTGTGTCCCATACAATGTATTTTCCCATACCCTGTTTGATATGCATAGGCAATTTAGGTTTTGCAACAAGCATTTAAGTAAGAAGCCCTTATTTTCGTTTTAGACTCATATAGAAGAAGGACACAAAAGAAAACAAGAAAGGTGTGCTGTTTCCCCACTTATCAGCCACTATAGAGCAAAACAATTTTTAAAAAACTACAGCACTAACCCTAATGGCCTTATAAGTCACATTAAATACTGAATAAAAGAGATGCGTTTCTTACAAATCATACATCTTTGTAGTAATTTTGTTTTAATGTAAAGGGGTAACTTCGAATTGTGGCTTTAGATTCAGAAAATAGGCAATAAACTGCAAAGAAATGGTATGCTATGATTCTACAATACATTTAGTTTTATACAATAAATTCAAATGAAAATATATTATGTGACCGTTTTACTACTCTCTACTATGAGTAAAAGACAGTGCAATGTTTTATTTGGGAATCCCTTTTGATTATTTTTACAACAATTGGGGGCTTAACGAGAGTTTAACAGAAATAATTGAGTCATTGGACTTAAAAGCTTCCAACAGTGAGACTAAAAACTTCAATAAACTTAAATATTTTAAGGCTCTGATGGAATTAAGGATGGCAATTTATTAGCATGAGTGAATACTAGATTACCAGTTTAAAGTAAATTTGAAGGTTTTTTTTTTAAAGATCATATTGAAGATGTTTTTTGGCATGACACCAGAATTAAATGGGGAATGATGATAAACTGTGGAGAACCTTTAAGTAAGAGAAAGTCAACATATATATATAGTGCAATATAGGAATGATTATGTAAGGACCTAAAATTTAATAGCCATCCAAAATCCAGGATCCTACTTCCATGCTGCAAGTAAAGATTACCACTTTAATCCTTTTATCTTGACTTCTTATACAAATGTCAAGACCAGAATTATCCACGATTTTCTTGTAGTTGTCAAGAGACCCTTGATATATTACTGTAGTGCCGTAGTTCCTTGCAAGGAATGACTTGTCTGTAGATGTATCAAAGGGTTCCTATAGCCATTTGTCTTCAAATAACAGCTCAGCTATTCTATTGGTTAAGGAATAGCCACGTGACATCTTTTAAAAATGGCTGCACCCAAGTACATTATCTTTACAAAACCCGAGTCAGATAAAAGTGTATCATGTTAGTTTCAAATGTTTTAGCTCCTCGTTAACTATATCCTTCAGCTCATTGTGCAGGTTACATTTGGAGACGTTTTATTGGTTTGAGGAAAAGGTAGCAAGTAACTGATCAAAATGTGTACTGAAATCTGTTAAGCATCATTAAACATCTGCAAGCTGTCAAACTGAAGGTCAGATCAGTGATAAGAAACCAAAACTTCAGAGGTGGAAAACGATTGTTTTATCACAACATTAACCATCCCCTTCTCTCTATATTTATACATGTATATGTTATGCCCAATATGTGAAATTGCCCCTTTTTTGAAAAAGGCAGAAATTTTGCCCATTTTGCGAAATAGGCAACTAACTTCCCCAGTTCATGAAATAGGTAATTTGGGTTACCTATTTCATGAAATGGCCAATACCATGCATGGAATATAAATTTTCATGCATATAAAGTATTTTATTGTTTTAATGTTACTGTAAACACTATTTCACATTTTTCATATTTTTTTTATAAAACTCCAACATATTTTACTGCTAAAATGATTGACCATGCTGCTATTCCTTTATTAACACAAAATATATTTCACACAATTAAACATTATGACATTCAAATAAAATTATCTTTGTTCAACTCAAAAATCAAATAGGCATTAAACATATATTTATTGTAAATAATTAGCATCTTCAGTGATTATGATTTACAAGTCATAGCATATTGTCTTGTTACTTATCCACACTGTCATAAACCTATGTAACCACATAATCCAACTGTAACCACAAGTGTGTTTCTAGAGGGCCCAATGGAGAATTGCAGTTCACAATACTCACAGATAGATAGACAGTTTATTTCCTCCAGAGGAGAGATATTTATAGTACAACAAAAATATATATTCTATGATACACTATGTATAAAAATTAATATGAAAGTTTTAAAATACTATACTACTAATTTGTTAAAATGGAGATAAAAGAGTTTTTAAAATGTTCTTAGAAGCATCACAGTTAGCATGCAATAAAAATGAAACAGTTTGTGAAAGTCAATTATGTGAATTTCCTCCAATGTCACTCTTGCAACTATTTAAGTAGCGGGTATCAAATATGTAGTCACTGAGATTTATATTTTACCTGTGACAAGTTTGGTACGCCCTATATGCAACACTTATGTGCATTGGGCATTCCCACTGATTACTTTTTATAAAAGAAAAGAATAAAACTTACAAGAACGAAATGTTGACAGTAGCAATGATTTAAATAAAGCTAGAACTTGAACACATATAGATTGCTGTAAAAGCTTAATGTCCAAGGCTTTCAGCAGTGGAATAGGTCTACTGTAGCTTTTCAAACCAAGGGCTGTTTTCAATAACTTGGCTAGGGTGGATTGAGTTTTGGTGATTGTGGACTTTGACTGGAACATGCACTCCATTCCAAATGATAACACAGGCTGGATGGCAGCCTTGAAGATGTGAGCAATGGTCACTGGGTTGGACCCACTAAAGCAGAATCCAGATCCAGATGCCGGACAAGAATTTGTAACTTGACCGCATATAAAATGAATGTTAATCTTACTGAAAGAGGCCATTCCAGTATCTTTCATTTATTAGGACACACAATTTACAGTTTAGCTTAACAGGCGTAACACATATACTTATTACCAAAGTTTATTTTCAAGTTGTGATTTTTATTGTGTTATTAAAATGTGAGTTATGAAGAAAAATAATGTCAATAATAAATTACCATTTGCACAATATCTAATCACTAATGTTATTTCTATTATTTAAGTATATTTTCACATTCAATGACTTTGACTATTGAAAGTACACATTCCACAGTTAAATCATTGAATGTACACTTTCTATACATTCATTAGTCATCTACATTCAATCAGTCCATTGACAACAGTTGGGTACTGTACACTGATGTCAATACTAGCATATGCAACCATTGGGTGGGCTAGAGGTGATATCAATCTAGCGTACACAGCTTTTGGGTAAATATCCTCTTTGCTTAGATATTCTTTTGCTAATATTTGACTCTTGATACTGTACAAGGGTGTGTTTCCTCGGGCACTGGTTGTTTTTCTGACTTATTCACAATACCAGGGGGGATAATTCTGTCACTGCCATTTTTTCATTAAAATGTGATGTTATAATCACCTTAAGCAACCCGATTTCAGAAAAAGACTTTTGTCTTTAATTCGGGCTCAGTCTGTGGTCTTAGACATAATGTATTTCACAAAGCAGATAAATCTAAGCTTCGACTGAGTCTTGGGCTTAGAGTTAAGTCTACCTGGGAGTGGGCTTAACGTTTGTAAACAAAGACTTAATATGACAAGACTTAATAATTTTTTTTCTCGATTTTAAATGCTTGAAAGTAAAGAATAAATATATAGAACACCTCCCTAAATCAGTCTTTGGACATTTTTTATGTAGTTACAAGGTTTTTCAATGAAAAAAAAATTTTTTTCAAAGATAAAATGTTTTAAACAAAGGATATATCTCACCAGTAAAATATTTTAACTAGAAATAAAGTGTCACATGAAATAGAAAACCACTGTGGTTATGTGATAAGTTTGTTCTAAGCTAAGTCACCGTTTAAGAAAATCATTTAAGCCCCTGACTCGGCTACGACCAAAGGCTTAGATATAAGCCCCTGACTTAGCCAAAAACCTGGTCAAGTTTAACACCCTTTGTGAAATTTGGCCCTGGTTATGTAACAGTGTGGCTCAGGGCACAATACAAGGCCAAGTATCTTTGTTGCGAAAACTGACCCAAATTAGAAATACACTATGAATTGTCTGTCAAAGTATGCTATTAATGGGTGGAAAAATATCGTTGAACATTACGTTTCACCTGTGGTATTTATAAAAATTAACATTATTTTAATGTTTTAGTAAATACCCTGTTCTCTATTTTATAATTGATTGCTCAGCATAATCTGTTTTTAGACTAATTCATCCAACCCTGTCATCATTCTCTTTTGAGGCTGCAATTGAAAACTATCTCTCTCAAAAACTGTAGTGTCTATGGCCCTCAGCACAATCTTACTAAATACTTAAACTTACATACATTTTCTCACGAATATGCTTAAATGTGAATAGAGGTCCTCAGGGGCCTAGTGGGTTAGTAGGTTTGGCATCTAATCACAGGCTGTCACGTCTGTGTGGGTTCAAACCCTACGAATGTTATGGGCCTGTCCCAATATGACCCTTGCTGTTAAATGGGACATAAAACACTAACTTTGACTTAAAATATGTATAACAATAATTGTCATGTGTATTTATTCGCATAAAGATATAACCAATGGGTTTATATTAATGCAACAATTGTAAAATGTGCACAGTTGGCAAATTCCCAGAATTCCTTGTTTTTTTCTGTTAGGAGTTGTTTTCGCAAAAAAAAACATACCCACATAAGGATGCCCTATCGTGTCCCTAGCTACAAATGATCATTCCTTATCAATCAGAAAATCAAGCCATTGTCGATTGGCAACAATTAAAACGGGAAGAAACATTGTAAAAGTCATTTAATTAGTTTGTACCAATCTTGCAGGTGAAGGTTTTTCACGTATAAATGCTTGAATGGTTCGGTAATGGAATTTATTACTTTCTTTTGATCACAGTAATAATTAACAAAAGTCAGTTTATGCCCTTGATTATTCAAGATATACAAAAGACACATTGGGAGACTGAAGTGGGATTGTTCCATTGCAATGAGCATATTTGCACCCCCTGGGATGTTTATTTTATCTTTTTTTCCTTTTTCTGTGTCCTTTCTTTTGACTTTTCCATTTCTGCTAAAGTAGGGTAACCTGGATGAGGTGTCATAATAAACGCAAAAATTACACTGTTTATGAGGTTAACTTTCCACCAGCAGTAAATATTTTATGAGTTTATTTTCTTAGTCACACTGAATTGAACTAAAATATGGCACAAGGCCTATTCAAATGGATCCCATGCTATCTCACTGACTGAGTTTTGTTCTTAAATTGTTACTTAAAAATGTGGGCAAATATTTTATCACTGTTTAAAAATATACAAGCAGAGAAACTGGACAGATTTACAATAAAGATAAATTAGAGGTTTAATGAATAAGAAATTTGAAATTGGCTACAGTCTGCGAAGTTTGCTTCTCGGGGTATTTGTTGTTTTTTTTTAAAAATAAGGCAAAATGACCAAAATCTGTGCCCATTTTGTATCAGGGAAGATTTAGAGGCCTAAGACAGTCAGAAATCACAAAATGTGTCCAAAATTCCCACAAGTCAAGAAAACAAAAGGGGGAACTTCACATTTCTTTAAACATTTACTAAGATCAATGGAAGAACATTTCTTAAATTTATTTTCAAGTGATGCATAAAACATGACATATATCATAATATAGATGTTTTAAATATATATATATATTGCCATTAAATGAAGCTGTTCGTTATTCTGCATAACTAAATTATACTGCAAGCTTCAGTTTCACCTACAGATTACACCAATAACAAAGGAGCCACGGTGCTACAGTGGTAACACACTCACCTCCCACCTCTGAGGTCTGTGGTCCACATTTCCCTATGTGGGGAAAGTTGGTAGTTGCTTACCAATGGTGGGCAGTTTACAGTACAGAACCTTGACCAACTGTATGCACTGGTTTAGCCTGCCCATAAAACTATCCGTTGTGAATATGACCTATACAGTGGTGGAAGTTATGTTAAAACCCAAAGAAATAAATTCACTGATCCCAAGAAGATAGCTCCTTTAGAACTTGTGCACCAACTCCCAAGACATAACCTTCGCTGAAGTATTACATCAACTAAAGGTTTGGTTTTTGAGCGATAATTTGCAGTTATGTGTACCTTTATGGTGATGAGAAAGATTGTCTGGAAAAGCATGAACTCACAGCATGAAAAACCACGACTTTATCCGCATGATATAATGAATATGACTTGATGCTTAGACCTTTTAGGTGAGACACTAGGAAATGACAGACCAGGTCTGATCCTAAAGTCAAAACTTGAGAAGTAAAGATCATTTAAATATAATTCATTCCTAAGTCAAATATGATGCAAAAGCAAACATCCTAAAATATATACATGATAAGTGCCACATAGTTTACATACATATCCTAGTCACTAATAACTCTGTTATAAATATAAGGGTTTATGGAGGATTTTACTGTCTTGCAGAAAATGCAAACCAGTTGGGTGTGTTAATTCTTGTAGATAATACATATAATTATGAGTGAAAATATGATAAAATTTCATCAGTTAATAAGAAATATCAGGCAAAGATCAGAAAAATATCACCTTAAGTACTTATATACCACAACACTGTATATCAAACCAAGGCTGATTAGAACATCTTTCACTGGTGTCTTTTGAAGAATATGGTTACTGATACCCCCATTTTACATAGCAACATGTATAAATTAGATCCACGTCTGGGGAATAATTTACTTTGCAAAATTGCATTTCCTACAGATACAAAGTGACTTTTACCAAAGATGGTGCTTCTTTGATTTGAGCTACACCGCTAATCCATTATCATGAGTTTGCATCTGGAGTGACAGGATTATGTAAGATCCGCTGCGGCCTTAGCTATACAGGCAGGTTTGGCATCAAATCTCAGGCTGGCATCTCTGTGTGGGTGCAACACCAACAAGTTACAAAGCTGTCATAATATGACCCTGGCTGTTGAAATGCAGGTAAAACACTCAAATTTTGACTTTTCCCATTTTTATGAAAGCTTAATCTGGGCAATCGTAGACCACTGTTTGATCCCTTTCCTCCTGATTACTTGCATCTGATATTTTCCAGTCATGGGTACACAAAGACTTTCGGTTTCCCTATCAGACAACCTACCTTTCCAATAGGTAGGGCTATGTCAACTCTTCTCATGACCGGGGTCAATTGTTTTACCTTGGCTTCACAAAACATGACAATACATAACCATCAAAAGTCCAGATGTCATGCATTACATATGATGTTACAATGGTATGGAATGAATCGCCTTATGACATCCGTCCGGATTCCTTGAAAGTAAATCCATTTCCCTCATCAGCCTGGTGATTTAATAAGGGGGACATTTCTTCTTGTTACTCACAAGATGAAAGCCATCTTATCCTTTTTATTAATAGTTGGTTGTGCCTTTGGAAAACTGATGGGGAATATGTAGCCTTGCTTAGGGCTCGAGATTCTGTATACTTATGGAAAACTTTCAGGTTAAATATTAGAATCTACATAAACAAATATATCTTTAAGCAGTTATCAGATGTCATGCCCATAATATGTTTTTTTTTTAAATTTGGTTTGGCGCAATACATTTTATCAATCAATTGATTAAGAACCTTTGTGCAGCATACGTAAGCTACTAATATTCAAACAATTGTCACTCTATGAATTAAAACATTTGCTAGTGACAATATGTCAGTACATATATAGTTATCAAATAATATGCACAAAACCATGGCCTCCATTTTAATGAGAATCTTGACCTTAGCTTTATACCATGTCAGGGCAGGTGTATGTGATATAACAGAATGCGGACCATCCAGGGTGGCCAAGTATTTTAGAGGGTGTTGTTTTGTTTATATCCAATAAAATTGTATCGATGTATAAGTGCATCATCACTAAAACAAGTAAAATGTGTAAAATATATTAATTATACTGAGTTGTGTCCACCCAGTTACACTGTATTCCTTTAATTTCTCACCCATTCAAATGGCCCTTACATAAATTACTAATATTTGTTGTGGAGTGATAATGGCACAGTGGTTACACACTCGCATTGCACCTCTGACATCAGGGTTCAAATCCTGGCCTAATCACTGCTCAGAAAACTGGTAGTTGCTTGCTGTTGGTAGCGGTTTACAGTACAGAACCTTGACCAATTGTTTATACTGGTTTCCTCTACGTTTCCCACTACCTGTCACAATATAACTAATAACACACTAGGTGTGATGTATAACACTAAAGAAATAAATAAAAAAGGCCAAAATGGGTATCGGTCTACTAGCGCAAGCCACAAAGACATCAGAGACACGAGTAGTGCACTGAAGTGGTCACCAATCCAAGTACTAATGTAGCCCATTGCTGCTTAACTTCAGTGATGAGGCATATACTGATTATGCCACAATTTATGACAGTCTGGAGACAAAACAAATGAAAAACAGAAAAAATGGAAAAAGTGATCCCTAGAAATGTGAGTCTTGCTAGAACTCGCGTTAAACAATATAAGTTGCATATAACACTAATAGCCTTGAAATTCTGAACTGGCGACACTATTTTGGTAGGGCAACAAACTTGATATTTACCATATTATGTGAAATTTTTTCACCGTGGGACATCTTTTAAAAGTAAGACGTTCTATTCAAAATCTGTACACAAGTCTCATCAGAGAAGGCCAGAGCCCTGATGTAGTCACATAACCCACAAATGTACAAAGAATTCAACTCAATTCAGGGAAATAGAAAGGGTTTTCTCACTGTCAAAATGTCAAATACTTTGGTAATTTGACATGTCTTACTTACTTTTGGGGAGGCGATAATCAGTTTGTTTGTTGTGCTAACTCACAGGATGAACTAGTTGCAGATATCTTAAGATATACTGCCACATCTAGGGTTAGTACTGCGCTAATTAAACTCTCAAGTTTTATCAGTTTTTTTAAGCGTGAGCTCTAGTGAGGCTCACACTCCTAGAGATCATTTTTTTACATTTTTTTTTGTCACCAGACTTTCATCAATTGTGGCGTAGCATGATGATTATCTGTCTTGTCACTGAAGTTAAGCAGCAATGGGCGACATTACTATTTGGATGGGTGATAATCTGAGTTCTAGGCCAGGTATGAGATGTATCTAACTCGGAATTTGTTTTTTATCACCAGACTTTTCTCAATTCTGATGCATTACTTGTTTCTTTGATGGCTTTGTGCCTTGAGCATTTAGACAGAAACACTTTTTGGTCTTGTTTGCAGTTGGACACAGCTGTAGTATTGTGGATAATCTATCTAAGAATATATCCTTGTAATTGAACTTTTTGTTGTTAAGTGAGTGGGTGAGTGAGTGGGTGAGTGAGTGAGTGAGTGAGTGAGTGAGTGAGTGAGTGAATGAGTGAGTGATTGAGTGAGTGAGTCAGTCAGTCAGTCAGTCAGTCAGTCAGATATGCTAGGCGGAGATAGGCTATGGCGGAGGATAGGCTTATCTGAAGAGATACGTTTTCAACTGTTTTCTAAATCCAGAGATACTATCCATGGTTTTAATTGCTTGATGGAGCTTGTTCCATTCTGTGGGAGCAGCTACTGAGAAGCTGCACAACCCTGAACGTTTATTGGGTTTGGATAAGGAAATTGATAGGCGATTGCCCCGTGTGAGATTGCTCCATTTATTTGGACAGGACAGATATGGAGGTTGGCTAAAATTTATTGCTTTATAAGTAAGAAGGTTGTATTTGAACAATATATGGTAATGAATTGGAAATTGGGGAGATCTTATTGTCAGTTAACAATTCTTAATTTGATGGAAGCAGATTTATAAATTCATTTTCAATCCATATGTTTTCTTGATGGTCACAATGTTTAATAGATTCAAAAACATGACTTCAGTTTATATCATCAGAATATTGCCTTGACTTTTATACACTGCATGAAAAGACACATGTGGTTTATTGTGCAACATTAGGAGAAGCCAAGGCCAAAGTATTTTACTGGCTGTCATTTCACGGGGTCACAACATCAGGGAAGATCCACAGCGGTGTAAATCAGGGTTTCTGTAGTTTGGCAAGCCACTCTGAATGATAGAATTACAGACCACTGCCTGTATGTGACATCAGATTACACAATTCACACCAGATGGGCTCTGAAATGAATTTATTGTAGATTTGGATTGCTGGAGGGCATTGCCCCGTCGATGTGGCGTGTTTTCATTTTTATTATTTATTTTATCTTATTTTTTATTCAGTCTTTTTTTTGGGGGGGGGGGGGGGGCTTGATGCAGCATGCAATACTTGGTAAACAACTATATAAAGTCATAAGACCTGTGGATTACTAAGAGAGAATTTATGACAACCTTATGCTACTGTAATTGTATTTACACACTAAAACCACTCAAAAAAGCCTGTCTAACTTTTAACGTATATGCATGTGATATTTTATATATTTCATTTGTATATTTATATAATTTATATATTTTATATTTTATTTGTTATGTTTTGTGTCACCATGGATACTGGCTATCATTAAATTATAGTATAGGCACTTAAAACATTTCAGTAAATGCATTTATCAATTATTAAATTTTGATCAAATATACAGTCCATGCAGTGCCATTTATAGATCTGCCTCAGGGCCATAAATCCTGATATAGCCCTCTCAGCCATTTCATATTCTGTAAATATATCTTGCACTTCTAAAAACGTTTAACCATCATTTACGCTATTTCTTTGTAAATGTTACCTTAATTGAATTCTTGATTAAAAGTGCAGAAAAAAATACAGAAAAAAATCTGTGTTGTGGTTATATTACTGACTGAACAATTAAAAGGTCAACCTTTTGTAGTTGATACCACCATCAATATTTCATTTACGCATGAGGTTTTGAAAGTCTATTATGTTCGCTTAGAATCAATGCTTATGAATGGGATATTTGCCAAGCCATCATTCAACAAAATGAAATTCATTATCATCAGCCAAAGTGTCGTATGTTTAACAGGATATTTGTCCATTAATCATAAAAAATAGTGCAACAAACAAAGTGTAATCTAGGGATACCAGTGATTAAACAGACGTTCATGTTTCATGCTATTTCATTGTTGATTTTACTTCTGATTTACTTCTGGGAGTTGAATCCAGGTTCCCCAACACCGTAAATAGGAACTGTGAGGATTGATATTCATGCTTATCACAATGCATACTCACAGTCATCAACAGACACAGAAGCTGATGTATACATCCGGGGACCCTCACGAACGTGTATAAGATATGCGTAATGAAAAAAGTTCAAATTCTGTATCCATAATTGGAGGAACTACTTTAGTGCAACAAGTCATGAAGAGTAACCATAAAATAGATTAGGTGATATTTGCAGAACAGACTGGAGCACCTTAACTCGAAAAAATAACTTTGAGAGAAGGAAGGGAAAGACAGCTTTCAACCACAAAGAGTGAAGACAAAGCTAAAACTTTCAAAATCTATTTCAAAAACATCTTGGGTCATGTCTTAATAATTTAAAATAATTTAAAACTTGGATTCGTGCTCTGTGTATTGTTTTGGTTACCATGGATTACCTGTGATAAATTGTAAACTCTTTGTTAATTTTGAATTAGGTTCCCACATGTGTAGTTGTAAGCCCGCCAATACACTAAGCCATTGAACCTGCAACATCAGACGGGGGAAGAGATGAGGACAGCTGTTAACTAGAATAATAGAGTGTTATCATGTGGTGGAGATGCAACATTTGATTTGACAAAATTGTTACTGTAGTATCATATTTACAAATGATTCACTTGTCATAAATTAAACACTTGTCTAATTCTTTCAGTCACTATGCCCCTACTCTTTGGAACTCGTTCCCCTTCCAAATAAGAAATAGCCCCTCTGTCACATCTTTCAGGAAGCACATCAAAACCCATTTGTGCAACTCCAGTTTCCCAACTTAGTCTCCTTCCCTGTTGGTCACACTCATAACCCTGGATCACAGACCTTGACCATCCCGCGACTGTCCTTATGATAAATGTATTTTGTTAACTAGTGCTCTGAGATCCTCTTTGTGGGGAAGATATTGTGCCTGAAAGGTAGTGGACTAGTTCAGCTTAGATTAGATCAAAGTTATCCTGATTCTCAGCTAGATTTATCCCAAGGACCTTACTCACCAGTACCTCATATCAACTGGGTAACTCGTGGATTTCTGGTAGCATATTCTAGCATATTTTCTAAATAAAATTCTAAAAATATTTCACGAACTGCCTGCTAAGTCGCCTCTTCTATCACTACATATTTAACTTGTGATCTACGGGTGTGTTCAACCCTTCAAAACTTATGAAAAATGCTCCTCCTTCTGGCGGCTTAGTGGTTTCCTTCCCACAGGTTTCAGCTCCAATTTAGCTTGCATGCTACTTCTTTATTTGTTGTACCTATTTTCCAACTCATTTCAAAGTATTCACTGATAACCTATAACTGGAAGACGCCATGGCAGAGGGCTTGCTATCATATTGTGCATATTCGGACCTTTTACCCAAAACATTTTTGCTAGAATTTATTAGAAATATTATATATTTATGTTATATATTTACAAGGGGGCCACGGTGGTGCAGTGGTAACACACTTGCCCCTCAGCTCTTAGGTTAGCAGTTCAAACCCCGGACCTTATGTGGGAAAGTTGGTAGTTGCTTATCAATGGTCGGTAGGTTACAGTACTGAACCTTGACCAACTATATGTACTGGTTTCCTCTGCCCACAAATCTACCCATCGTGATATCACCTGTCCAGTGTTGAAAGTGACCTAAAACCCCAATAAATAAATAAAGTTATATATTTAAACAGTACAAGCACTTTTTAATACATTGTATAAACTCAACCTTTCTTTTTCGCTATTTAGAAACTTAACTTTACCCTAGGGAATATAGATTATTGTTGCTCACATATATGAATACATGGCCAACAGACAAACCATAATGAAAACATAATATTTCATACTTTTAGCCTTAGTGAAGCATAGCATACAAGCCTACCAGTGGCAATTCATTATTAATTGATCCACAAGGACTGTAGCTGTACTGGATTTGACAACGTATAGAAAGTTCCTTCTTTTTAAGCACAGACTCTCTAGAAGGTTCTCACCTTTGGTCTATGGACTCTCATAAATTGTACACTATTCTAGTGCACTTCCCATGTTTTTTATTGTTTTGCAGTTCAGACAGATAGGCTGGAACAAATTTTGGCTTTGTTTAGAGTGGCCAATACTATTGTGACTTAACCCCGAGAAGTGGCATTATTTAAAGAAAGGACGTTCATGACCCACCCACCCCCACACACTTTAAGTCATGTCACTGTAAAATATGCGTTGTTTGAGCCACAAAGTCCTGTGGCAAAGAAAAACACAGACCTGTGTAAATCTTCATTTTTGCTGTGACATCACGATTAATAAAATTAATGAAAAATACATCCCTTCAAACCATAAACTGCCACAACTGGAACTGATGCTGTTTATCTGTACATGTATTGTGTAATTTAACCTGACTGTCTTTTGGCTAACACATACGATGATGTAAACACACCATATAATTATACTGTACTTTAAATTACCGGTTTACAGAATTTTTAGGGGATGATAATGTAATTTGTACACCAGGCAAAAATCAAACACAACCAATCAAGATTCAGCTTAAATGGCTGTTATCTTGTATACATTGATCATTGTGGGCTACATATTACAATTTAATGCCTCTAGCGTGGAGGTTTTAAGGTCCTCAGTGGCCTAGTGGCTAGAAAGTGTGGCCATCTGATCACAGACTGTCACCTCTGTGTGGTTCGAGTCCCACAGGTGGCAATACTGAGAACCTGTCCCAATATGGCCCTGGTTGTTACACAGGATGTAGTACCCTAACATTGTGGAGGTTTTGTATTTGGCTGTTTGCACTTGTTTGTGATATTTTTTTCTTCTTTTCAGGAAATGTCGACATTTGCACCAGACAAAGATGATGAGAATTTGGGGGTGATCACAAACATGGTCTGGATCCAGGATTTTTAAACAGATTTTTAATCACTTTATTCAAAAAGCAATACTGACAGTGTTGTGTCTTGGCTGAGGTCTGCACTCTCTGAGTGCTCTTGTCATTTATTTATTTATTTATCTTGTGCCTATCTAAGTGCTTGCAAATTCAACAAGCGGGTCATTTTTTTACATAATGTTTATGTCCAACCGATTGAACAGTACACCCATGTTTATATCCGAAAGCACACATTAATTAAACCGGTAACTTTTGGAAACAAATCACCCCTTTGAGAGGAAACACTATTTCAGCACAAAGCTCAGCACACCACCATTACACTTACCTGAGTGAGTTCTCTATCCTTTCTTCTGTTTCATTAGGCACAAGTTCTTGAGCATCTGAAAAGACGCCAGGTCCAATGGTGATGTACAGAACCAATAAAGTTGCTTGGACTACTAACAGGTTCATGGTCATGGTTTTTGTCAGGACTTGCTGGAGTTTCCTGTGGAGAATAGAAAAAGTAAAGAATACGAAAATTAGAAGGGTTTTGGAAGTCTAGTGGTGATTCTAAGAACAAAAAATTGCTTTGCCTGATAGCAAGTTCAAGGCCATGATTTTTGGCAAGACGTGTTGGAATTTCTTGTTACTGTATGTAAGGTACCAGAATGTATTTAAATATAGGCTAAAGATCAATATTTGTAGCCATTGTATTATATTGTGTATTTATACTCAGGGCAATGCCTCTGTGTACTACTGGACCCAAACTCCTAGTTGACCATCCTAACTGCAGTAGTACAGTTCAGGCTCTTAAGTGACTGCCATTCCCCTAACTGAAGGCGGAGATTCAAATATGATTACTTTAAATCTAATTCCTATATTCTTTCCACTATATACTTCCCAGGAACAGATACTCCAGAAAATATTCACACAATATTTGACAATAGTTTTACAAATAGTTTGAAACTTAATACATCTGATTTTTTTTCACTTTATATTACCTATTCGTTTTAGGACAAGACTACTTTTCTGTAGAGTTAGCATAGTATAGAACATAAAATTGTCATAAATATGCCAAATGTGCAGCTTAACCTTCTGCTCTGTCAATATTTGAAAGTACAAACTATACCTATGAAAAGAAAGGCATGACATGGAATAAACAAAGACCATTTCATTTCCCCAATGGAGGAATACAAAGTGTTAAGCTAATTTAATGACATCAATAACCTCCATAATTCCTGTCCATAATGTATAAACTGCATGTAAAGCAGTCATCTTGTTATTTTTGCTCTGACAATAAGAGGGGGCAGCCATTTTTGGTTATTGTCTTCTTGGAGTAATTTACAATCTCCATTGATGAAGTTGAACAGAAGGTATATACCGGACAAAAAACACATACAAAGATATCAACTGGATGGCCATTGCAACAAGTCAGTTATGTTTACCATGACTTAATAGATACTCATAACTCATGCAATGAGCTGTTGTGTTGTTGTTGTTGTTGTCTCTAAATGAAAACCAGGATGTATCAATTGTAAACAACATAAAACAATAGCTTTTATTACAGGTGGAATATTAATCGTTGTCATTTACTGGACAAAAATTATGCAAGTTATTGTATTTCCAATACCCCTTTCTGAATTTGGTTTTATTAAGGTAGAGAAATGAACAAATAATCCAACATAATTGAAGTAAACAGCAGAAGACTTTATACAGTTGTTTATGGCAATAACTTTTCAATAATATTCAACACATTTTGGTCTTGTTACATTCTGGGACGAAAATCCTATTAAATGTCAGTTGAAATTGTTTGCATTGGTGTAATCAACAAGAATTAACAAACCACACCAACTCATTGAGGCGCAGTATATCAGACATCTAACAAACACAAGGGCAAAAGGTGTTTCGGTCCCCTAGCGAGAGCTCAAAGACATGAGTAGTGCACTAGAATTTACGAAAGTCTGGGGACACAAAGAAATTCCAACTCAGACACATGCCACAGCTGGTCTAGAAATCAGACGGTCACCCATTCAAGTACTAACCTAGCCCACTACTTCAGTACTAACTTCAGTGAGCAGACAAATACTCATCACGCTGTGCCACAATTCATGAAAGTGCGGAGACAAAAAAAGTGATCTCTAGAAGCGCGAGCTCTTTCGAGGCTGATGCTTAAAAATCCTCTACAAATCCTTATATTTACAGCTGTGCTGGTGTTTTGATTTGAATATAAAACATATGGTACTTGTAATGTGTTTCTTAAAATATTTAGCAAGCATTTCATTTAACATAGAATGGGTGGTTGTGACTACCCTTGAACTTGGGGCTTTAAGCCGTTACGTTCCAGAGTTCAAACTTTGAAAGAATGCATTGTTTTGGCACAATGAAACCAAATGATTTTATCTCCATAAAAAGGTATTTGGTCTTTGTCGGTTTTATCCCATTGTGGACCCAGAAAGAACAGACAAATTTATACAATAGACTTAAATCTAACCCTGGTTATTAAGGGACTAATTTATTGCACTTTACATTTGAACATCACTTTCAGGAAATTATGTAGATTAAATCAATGAAAGATGGTCTGTTGGAGGGAGAAAAACCAGACCATTTGGTTAACATGTCTGTTCAATAAACCACCAACTTCAGAACATATTTCCTGTAAAATTTTGCATATACAAAGCCTTAATGGGATCCAGACTCTATCTTCAGATATTCTAGGCTGTAGTGTCAATCAAAGAAAACTATTGAAGTACCCCCATTTTTCATTGTACTTGACTAAAATATCTCAGATTGACTTTGTAGTGAAGTTTATCAAGATACTTTGTCCCTGCTGGCTTTTTTAATCTTTCTCAACAACTTGCACTATATTTAACTACATCAGCTATTTCTAGCACACATCTACTTGTTGTCTGCTTATCATGCCATTTGGAAGTGAGGGGTTTAATAAAGTGGGCAGGGGATTTGTCTGTCATGGAGGGTGCCAACTGGTGCCAACAGTAATCACAGAGTACTTCACTTCTACTACTAGGGTGACAAACTATGACATGAGTGACGCCAAGTGGACATATTATCATTTGAAAATACCTCATGCTCACGTAGTAAGAAATGTGGCATTCATAAAAGAAGCAAGCGAGGTTCATCACTGAGAGAAACCACTTATATTTCTTTGAATTATTGAAAACTCTTCTGAATTTTGTGATTTCTCTGACAAGTGTGAGCAATTTTTCCTCTGTAGTGTTGCAGAATGTGTCACTGTGCTTTGCTTCTCTTTTTGGGGGGAGAGGGGGGGACATCCCCAGTCTTAAATTAGACATACTGTGGTATAAAACATCTTATGTCAAATTATTTATGGGTTTATATATATATATATCCCAGGACAGAGCAATCCTAAGCGAACTCTGATGGATTTAGCCGAAGAAAAGGTCTCTATTAGAACAAATAGTGATATATTTTTTACTTATTATGGGTTATATTTTTGCCCACAAATATTTTCAAGAGGTGCTTTGAGCAAAGCCTTAGTGCGCAGATTGAGTCAGAGTTGTTTTTATATGATGGCAAACAAGGGTTTGTGAGTAAGTCATTGTTTGTGTTAGATCTTACTGCAGCTTACCAGGTGCCCTTCTCTAGCTGCAATTTGTAGCTCAGGTCTTTTTACTGCTAAAGCAATACAACACAGAAAAGAAAGTCCAGACATAAACTCCACCTCCTTTAAAGCACATGCCCAGTTAATCTTTAATTGAAATTACTTGCAAAAAATCAGTACAGACGTTGAAGAAGATAATTAAAATGGGGAATTCTTACATGTATATGGATAGTTTTCACCAACCTGATTATGTAAGATTTTGCGGTGTGAAGAAATTGAGCCTAATGGCTGTTTAAGGTTGTCAATAAGTATATGTCATTTGCATTGTAAAAGAAAAAAGCTTCTATGAAAGCCATCTGGTATCATTTTAATAATGATGAATCATCCTTACGTGTGATTTAATTAACTCATATCTGAGCTTCTTTTTTGTGCTAAAGGTTCTGATTAACCGTAAAAAGTAGACTCATTAAAATTATATCATGACCACCACTGATTTTTGTGCAGCAGTGTAAGGCTTGTTTTTCTTCATTATTTACACTTTTGCAATTTTCATGTTTGTTGTAACAGAAAATTTACTTTTAACAAAACCATTGCTAAACAAGTTTTCTTTTTATTATCGCCCGGTTTGTGGAACACACCTTGTAAAAATATCTTATCAAGTTTTATGAGTAAATTTCCCCACTGTATCTTTAGCATCATCATGAAAATTCCCTTTTCAATTCAATTAGCACTTAAATTCAACTTGTTGTAATTATGCAACAGGTAGATAATATGGCAACTGGTCAAGCCCTCATGAAAGACAGCTAATATCACCAGAAACTCCTAGCCACATAGAAGTTCAGATATATTCATAGGAATTATTCTGTCATATCCATAGATATGTCTTTCTTTTTTTTGTATGTTGACAATAAAAGTCTGTGTGGACCTAGTGTGACTTCTGACGCCTTTACCTCGGCCTTTTTAACCAGGAGATGAGTTTGTTCTGAGGAAATGGCACTTGTTCTTATGAGTTGGTTGATGCTGATCTTGGTGGGATCATGATTTAACCCATATTTAATTCAGTATACTGGGCAATTATTTGTCAAAACAAATATCAAACATTTTTAACCAATGGCCTGTTGACAGCATTTACCTTTCGTTGGACAAAACCTTCTTCATCAACCTCCTTTACACAACCACATGAAAAAAATACCCATATTGATATTTCCTTACATTTCCACCATCAAACCCCAAAACGCACTTGCAATTACCTGTGCTCAATTTAGTCTATTGGTTTGAACTCAAGCATAATTGAACAAACTAAATGTGAGGAAACAGTAAGAATGAGAGATATATTTGTCACACTTTGCTTGTGACGTCATAAATATAATTTTTTTATTTGTGCCATGCATGCTACAAAACGTTTTGTTACATTGCTAAAAAAAAACTGATAAAAGATAATTTTCACTTCCTTCAAAATTTCAAGTTTGGTGATTCAAAAATATTTTAAATATGTCAAAACGTCTAATGTATCCTTGAATATGTGTTAAAAACAAGGTTTTCAGGGTTACATTTTACCAGAGGGATTAATGCTACATTTTAATACAAGCTTATACATTGTAACCATTACATGGGGAAAAAATCAGCCGCGTGTTTAAAGTACAAAACTTAGATGTTTGTAAGCAGACTTCAATCACCAAGAATGTCTAAGAAAAATTGCAGTTTACAGGAAGTCCGGAAAAGGGTTCTTTTTTTGGGCTATGTTACATGATCTATGTACACACATAAAACAGAATGTGTCTATATATCCATCTCTCTTTCATCACAGAAAGAGATGTTGCTGATACAGCCCAAATTGGTTTGGATTTGTTGTTTTATTTTCTCAAAAGCTAAGGTTTCCATTCTGACCTGGTGTGCTATAGATATGTCCTACTTTTTGATTACATTCACAATCTCAGCACTGACTTTACGAGTTTTTATTTGATGGAGATAGCACAATAGGTCATATTTATCTGAGGACATGTTGAATAAGGACCATATTATTGTTTAGGTAGTCTTGGTTCTGAACTTAAAAATGGGTATAGGAAATTTAAGATAAAACAAATGTATGATAGTAAGCGGTATATTTTATAATTTGTAAAAATACTAGTTCACATATGTGTCATTGTAGTAAGCTAAGGCGGCTTTGTTAAACATTTTCCACCTATTTTGGGGAGGTCATGATAACTCTCTGCCAAGAAGAAGTAACTTAATAACTTGAAAGTTTCACTCTGTCCTTAAATGTAGTATGATATATCAAACTTAGAAGATTCAGACTCATTTGAAGAGCCTCTATGATTTCTTCAAATGGAGGATAATTATTGTGGCGCAAGAACCAATGGGATAACATCTAAAGTAGCATCTAAAGTCAGGCGACTTTCACACTGCCACGTTTTACAGGTACTTTAAAGTTTTATGATAGCTATGTTGTCCATATTTTATCCACTCACTGTTTCTGTTTCTCCCAAAATTTGTACAAAATATATATACATTTATTCGTGAGGCAGATAGGTCGAAAGTGGCCCTTTCTGAAGCATGTACAGAAGCTTGTGACTAAGAGTGACACTTGGTTAAGCTTGCACACAAGTTTGTCACACAAAGTGGCACTCTCTGAAGCTATATAGCATCTTCGCACTGAAAGAGCTACTTTCTGAAGCATTTACAAAAGCTTGTGACTAAAACTGATGCTTCCTAAAGCTTGTACACAAGCCTGTGACTGAAAGTGGCACTCTCTGAAGCTTGCATAGCCACTTGGGATTGAAAGTGCCACTTTCTGAAGCATGTACAGAAGCTTGTGACCAAAAGTGACGCTTCCTAAAGCTTGTACACAAGCTTGTTACTGAAAGTGACACTTTTTGAAGCATGCACAGAAAGGTGTGACTGAAAGTGGCATTTTCCGAAGCATGTACAGGCACTTGGAACTGAAAGTGACACTTTATAAAGCAGGTACAGACATGTTTGAGTTAGAATTTTTTGAGGACTCAAATGTTGACAGGACAACCCTGGTCCCTGGGAGGTTAAGCCAGCGTACAGTTAGTTTAATTCCTACTTATTCACTTTCATTAAACATGGTGTACCACCCCTGGTTCATGACTAATGTATACCCACGGATGTTAATTTTTATGAGAATCAATGTCTCAAAGAGTTTCAACTTGAAGTGTATCTAATTTAACACAAGAATGAAGAAGGATCATAGCCCTGATAGAGAGGTAGTCCAATATTACAACTAGTCACAACGAAAATCAGTTGTTTTTACACGTATTTACAACACCCTTGTACTCATTGTATTCTAACTCGTGGGTCTATTCCAGAAACATATAATCTGTATGTTATTTGGTAAGGATTTTAATGTACTTTTGCTAAAATTGAGGTATTTTGGGGCACTCTTTTGAGTATCAATTTTTTATCAAATTAGGGTTACCTTAGAGCCAAAACTTAAACAAAAGTTATCCGTTTAGGGGGCCTAAGAACACTTATAGAACTGACACTCAGCATCATATATAAGAAGGTATGTAAAAGTTGACCTGATATATAAACACATGGCAGATTCTTCTTCACACAAACTTTGTATTTATGTCTATTGAATATATATATATGTTATATCCTTAATGATTGTAACTACTACGCATTGTCTTTGAAGTTGTATTTATATTGTTTCCTTTCAGTGGCTTTTTTGTCATTGACTTTAGAAAAGCTTATTTGAATGGACTTGTAATTTCTGAGACACATGCAGTTATTTCCTTCTTAATAGCCCTTGTCAGGTACTTTCCCCGCAAACCATTTAGCATTCTAATGTTGAATCCTTCAGGATTGTTCTACATTCTCTAATTAAACAAGATCTATCTGCCTTTCTATTTGTTAATGGAAAGGAGTTACTCAACAATAGTGCTACTACTTTTCAATTATTTATTTTACATTAGTTAAGGGAACCACATAAACTTGGTCAATTGCTCTGAAAGTGGCCAAAAATACCCTTGATTGACTGAAGAAGTTTTTACCAAAAAGATTGACTAATGTGTTTTGAAAATTTTCAGTATTCAAACGATGTCATATCAATACATATCACATTATCCTAATGATTTAGATAAAACATTAGTCTTATCTGAAAATGAAGGGGTTTTTTTGATAATTAATTTCAACAATTATCCACATTCAATTTAAAATGATTCAATTTTGAATAATTATTTTAATCATGTATTCAATATTTTTATGTCCCCCATGTTATAGCCTGATGCCAGTCAAGGAGACTGAACATTTCGACAAGGTGTTTCATGTACATGTGTGCCTCTTTACCAAGAAGTTAAACTGGGTACCAGTGCTAACGAGGGAAAAAAACCTGCGACAGACTGGCATCATATTCACAATTACATTCAGTTTCTTCATGCCACAGAAACAAGAAATAACTTCTGGTATATAGGTCACTTATTTCAAACATAAGACTTCCTCATACAGTTTGTCAGTTTGTATTATATAAGATAGATTCTCTTGTCTGTATTGAATCATTCAGTGATCAAAACTGTGCCATCTTCCATGAAAAACTTGATAGTAAGGAGAATATTATATTCAAACTAAAAAGTCCTCAGTGACCTAGAGGTAAGGAAGTTTGCCATCTAATTACAATCTGTGGCCGCTACGTGATTTCTACTCCCACAAGTCATAATGCTGGTAACTTGTCCTAACATGACCATGGCAATTGAACAACCAGTAAAACCCTAACTTTAAATTTGACTCTACAAACCAAATATAATCTAGTATTTACAAGGTTATCTTATATGCAGGAATCATGACCATGTTGGACTTATATCTTGTTCACATGAATTCTTATTTCGTATGCAAAACTTACTGTCTTTTTATTACTAGTTGAAACTATTCTTCTTAATTTAATTCAGCCATCCTCACAAGACAATTACCTACACTAGTCTTAGGAGTATGGAGGTACAATGGATGACATCCACCCCATAGCTATGAGACAATTGGTGTGAATCTCTGTTCTGAACTACTGTAGGAACAATGAACTTACTAATGTCTTTTGGCATAAAATTCAATATCTTGAAAACATATGCATTTATCAATGCCTATAGGCCTGAAGTTTAGTATATTGACCAACACTTACAAAGTGTTTTGGTCAAATATATATTGGGCAATATGCGGTATTCTGACTAACATGTATGCATTTACTAATGTCTGTTGGCCTACAGCTCAGAATGACTAACACATATACAGTAGAACCTCGATTATCCGGCCCTCTTTCATGCAAATCGCCGGATTAACTGATCTGAAACCCTTTCTCCCTACATACATATATAATGTACGGTCTACCATGATTGATAATACAGGATTTTACATTTTTCAATATCTATTGGACCAATGTGTGGTACCTTGACCAACACGTATGTACTGCTTTCTCCGCCACTGACATGGCTTTATAATTGGGGTTGTGTACTATACTAACTTAAAAATCAGCCTGTATCTGAGACCCAAAGTGTCACCATTCTGTCCTTTTAACTTCTAAAGGCAAAAGTCAAAGTCTGAATTTAACAGCCATTTCTAACAGATAAGGTTACATAAGAACAAGCCAGAAGTGCATCCCACATGTTGTCATCGACTGGAGCCTATCCCCAGACCACAGATGGGTAAGCCCAGTGATTAAATAGCAAGCTTCATAAACCTCTAAGCTGTTGGATGCCTCTTTCACCTCTTGGGATGTAAAACAAAATGTGACATTTTATCATAATATGTTAAAAACCTTTTTATTTCTCGTCAAACTTGTGCTTCCTTTGACTATTTAATTTCTTTGACTAGTTAATTTAAGTTTTGTTAATTTTGGGTTCTTTTCCTTGGAAAGTAATAGATTTCCCAGTGGCGAATACCAAATACTGCTGTGAGTTTCAAATTGAAATCCCTTTCAAAAGAAGTGGGAGTGTGTTGTTTAATGACTCTTGTGAAGTGCCAGCTGATTCAAAACAATTACCAACACAATTTGGATCTTTGCCATCTCAGTCTTGCAATTTAACAAAGAACAATTACTCAATGGACTGGTTTTAAAACTTTCACCATTGTGTAAACGAGCAGAATCTTACATTTAGAGGAGAGATGTTACAGTTCCCATATTCACATATTTACAAACAAGTGATCAGTAAACTGACAAAGGATTTTGTCAGCAAAGGGTTTTTGTGATAGTTACACATGTGGAAGGGTACTTAGCATTGGGGTAAGGGGGTGTTATGGAATACTTACAGAAGCTTGTATAGATGCCTTGGGGCATGCCATTAATCTTTTGTTACCGGCTGGGATAGATAATGCTTTTTGCTACAAATATAGATTTACTTCTCTCGGCTAAAAGGCTTTAAAAAACAGATATATATTTTTTTTAAATTGTGATCAAATGCATAGAAGTTCAGAAGTCGATTTGTTTATCACTTGATCCACACTTCTGTAGTCGTGGGTAAGAATTAAACAATTTCTGACATGATGGATACACTTAGGACCTTCTTGATATGGCTGGAGTAGTTGAAAGGCAATAATATCTTTATGCCCCTGTTCCACCACAAGACTAAGGCTCATGATTAAGGATCACATTTTTGAGGATCAGATTCAGAATCCTGGACAGTCTGTTTGAGTCTGTTCGGATTTGTTGTGGTCGGTATATAAATCAAACATTTTTGATATTTTTCACGACTGTAGCCGATCCATTTTCGCCCCTACCCACAAATTCCCCAGTCTCAGGCTTCCAGAGGCCCCCCAAGAAAGCCTCAGACCAGTCTGAGAGCCAGTCAGTATATTCCTGACAGGATCGGGGTTGAAACCAATCACAAATGTGGCTTAATCGCCTCATAGTCGGGGAACGATAGTGACTTGTCTGAGGACGTCTGAGGCTTCCTGAGGACGATCTGGGCCCTTATCCCGCACGTGGATCAAGATTCCATTTTCCCACCCATTTTATTTCAGATTTTTTTTCACAGACTCTCAAGGATTAAGTGTCCCAGGGCCAATTGGAGATTAATCCTATGGTGGAACAGACGCATTAGTTTCACCACTGCACAACTTTTTATGGCACTTAACTCCCCTTAACTAAGGGAACTCTAAGACACAACAGCACCAGAACGGTCAACCAGTTTCAGTATCTAGGGACAGAAAAGGGGGATATTATGACTGAGGTTGGTATACCTTGATGTAGAGGTAGGATTTCAGCTTCTTTCTGAAAGAGGCAATAGAGGGGATGCACAGATCTCACCAGAAAAAGCCTTGCAAACAGTGGGCGCATCAAAAGCAAAACTGTAACGAAATGGTTTGGCAGATCTTATGTGAAGTATGGATTCAATATATACTGCTTGGCTTAGTAATTTGGCAAAAGGCATAAACTAGCAAAATAGTAAACAATTAATTGAACCTGTTTCTAATCTGGACCAATGATACTAGAATAAAGCATTGTAAACTGTATGTCAACTAGGTTAGTGCTGAGTTAGGACACCGATTTCATGTAACAGTTATATTATCACCAATTAAAAGATTGCTACAAGTTCACTGTGTTTTATTTAAAAAATACATGCACCCCCAGTGACGGTTATATTTTGGGGAGCATTCATTTGTCTTTCTGTCTGTTTTCTGCCTGTCTGTCCGTGTTTGGTGTGGGTAGGGTTTGACCAAAGGAAGAAGTGAAAAAAAATCCCAAAGTTTTCAAAGGTTTTATTTTCAATGTATTTTCAACGACTTTGGCTTTTTTAAAGGCCTGGCTAAATGAAGAGGTGACTACATTTTGGCAAAGAGCCAGAGTCTCTCCAGTGACAGCCTAAAGTGTCCCAGGGACATTGAAAAAATGGTCTTCACTGAGTCTGACCTTTAATTAGTGTAATGTCAGTCACTAGGGAGGTTGGGCTGTACTTGTGAAGTTGGGGCTGGTCAAATAATGCTTTGGTCCTGTGGTAAAGGGGATTATGCGGCGAGTATAAACATATACAACACAAATGCAAAATGTAAATAGTGGTGTTTTTTTCTCCTGAACATATGTTTAATTACAACCAGTGGCAGTTACGTGTATCTAAATAAACACATTATCCAAATTTCAAATGTAAATTTTAATAAGAATTTATGGATGCTGGTTACCATTATGAATAAATATGCATATTCTCACAGACTGTTTGATCGGATTGGGGTTTTAAGATCTACCAAACGGGTAAGTTTAATTTAACCTAGTTACCTTTCTTTAAGACATTTTAATTCACCCATGAACAGTTTCTTTTGAGATTTAACTATTTTGTCTCCCTTATTGTTTTGCTGATATCTCTAGCAAAGTTTAAGCTCCCACATCTAACTGTGCAAGAAGTACTAATTTAAATATCAAATAGAAGTATTAATTTAAATATCAAATCTGTGAATGATTTTTAAATAACATTCCATTTACAGATTGGCAAAAGTTGTGCATTTCAAATTGTTGCTTTTGTCCTAAAATGCCAAAAAAAAATATGCATACCAAATTTAAACCTTTATTGCTGTATTTTCTTCATTTAACCTAACCCGGGGGGGAATGATATGAATTCTCTTGACCTACAGATAATCTGTTTGAATAATTTATAGCTTTTTTATTAGTTATTGTGTTCTGTTTTAATAATCCTCATAGTCATTGTTTCTGAAAAAAATCCTTTTTCTCTTGAGACAATACCTTTTCATTCGTACTTAGCCTTTGTTTCCTGTTGAAGACATGTCTTTACTGTTTAATGTACTACAGATTAATAACTTTCTCCATTTCCTATGTCTGAAGTTCTGTGTCATGCAACAACTATTGCAAAAGCACTGACAACACAGAGTTCATTCACATGCATTGAGCACAAAGTCCCTTGATGGTGGGATTCAACCAAGTACTTCTGATTCTGCAATAGTGACTGGGATGATTTTTGCAGTGATGACAAAAGTATGAGGCTTATCATTGTTCTCTTGTCTTTGCATAGTCTGTCTCGTCCTGTGTTGTTTGTCTGTTTAATACAAACTCAAAATTTTAACCTCAAATGTTTTGATTAACGGCTTTGTATTCTCAATGTTATATGTTGATATCCTCAAGGGCTTCTGCTTCTGCCTTAAAATCCCATACAGTTCTGAAGTGATCGACTCTGTGAGGGACAAATGATAATTACACAAGACGTATGGTGTGAAATGTGATTGAAATTCTGCCAATCACTTTTTAGTATGGTGGCATTACATGCCTACTCACAAAAATCTACTTTTTGACCAACATAATATATACACTGGACTCCCATCTGGTGGTTTCAACAGCCAGGTTCATATCGAAACAGGTCCTCAGCTCTGTCACTTGTGAGAGTCAAACCCACTCCAAGGTGATAACCTGTAATTTGATGGCAAACCTGCTAACCAAGTGGACCACTGAGGAACTCTCACAATAAAAGTGGACTAGAATACAGGTCTACATAGTTCTAAAATATTATCATCTAATCTGCATGGAAAAAGCGTGGACAATTCGATAGGGACATAATAGTAAAGTATTACCCAATCATTTCCCACGCTTAGCAATGGTAGGAAAAATACAGAAGAAATACCATAACTCCTATAGCCTTCTTCTACCTAATGAAACCAGATGTATACCCCTAGCTACAGTTTTACAGCAGAAGAGAATCAGAATCGGGCGGGACAATGGCCACAATTTAAAACAGGGAAGTTACAGAAGAGATACTTTACTAGATACTGTAAGTTTACAACAAACATTTAACTTGACTGTGGACATAGAAAGAGACAAAACAAAGACTGAGAATAAAGGCAGAAAAGCTGCTAGACATGACTAGTTATTCGAAGGTGGCCTTGATACCACCTATGGTGGGTAGAAATTTGGAACATTTCAGAACTTCCATGTGGGCTGCCACAGAAAGCAAGGAATAACAAAGTATACAAACTTTACTGACAGAAGTGTGGCAGTACGTAGAGGAATAAGGCACTGTGTAAAATGCCTATAAATATAGGGAATACCACCAGTAGTGTATTTAGGACATTAAAGTAGCAGAAAATATGTTGAAGCAATACACTTGCTTGACCAAAACCAAGCCCGTTTTGAGGTAGCTTCGCAATCATTTTGCTAATTTTAAAGTGATTGCAGCAGCTCTTGTGAAACATTTAGATGGATGCTGATAATTATATTGAGGGATCAATTCACACACACACACACATGGTATATTTCCACATGGAAATGGGTGAAAAGCCAAATGTATGCCCTGTTTTGCAGTGAGAGGCATACTGAGACAAGTCCACAGCATTGTCACTTGGAGTGGAACCCACATAGAGGTGAGAGCCTGTGGTGGGATGCCAAATGTGCTAACCACTTGGTCTCTGGGGATCTGATATTGTCAATGGTAACAATAATTTAATATCCCATGCAGGTTGAGCTTATTCTAATTGGACTTTTATGCTGCTTAATCTCCCCTTAACGACAGGGGACTCTAAGGTGCAACAACACCAAGACAGTCAACCCATTTCAGTATCCAGGGACAGAAAAGAGGTCACGCACCACAGAGAACACCGGGGATGGTTAAGGCTAAGGTGGGTATGCCTTGGTGAACAGTTGGGGTTGAAGCTGCTTTCTAAAAGAGGCAAAGGAGGGGGACACAAATCTCCTCACGAAAAGCATTCCAGATAGTGGGAATATCAAAAGCAAAGCTATAACCAAACTGTTTGGCAGTTAAAGACTTTTATGAGCTTTCATTTTTCTCTTGGGCGTTCTTTAGACACATGCAATGATCTGAATGTCAAAAAAGCCACCTTTGATACATCTAATGCTTTTTTGTATAACTTTTATCCAAGACAAGTCAGGAATCCTAACAACAAGCAAGAGTATTATAATCATTTAACAAAGTTTAGTGAAGAATTATTTGGCTGTGCCTTCTGGATTTTTGGATTGGAATTAAACTGTTTACAACATACGAGGCTAGGCAAGAATGTGTATTGATATAAGCTGAATGGTGTGAAGTGCCGTGAACCCCCACTTATGACTTAATCAAAAACAAGACTGTAAGAAAGCTTGGTCTCCAATGCAGGCAGTATTTGTAATAAAAGGCAAGTTACGGAATGACACACTTTAAATTGGAGCATTCATATATTCAATGAAACAGAGCTTTCTGTTTTTATTTGTACACGGTTAAACTGACCTGCCTTTCTCAGAAAAAAATGTTTTATGAAAAACTATGTCCCCTTCAAAAACCTAATATATCCGTTGCAAAAGAAATTCACTTTCTTGGAATACTGTGACTTTAATTAAATCTTTATACGAGCTGCAAAATGAACTATGAGCTCATCAAACTTTGCCCTAAGTGGCTTTTGCATTTCTCCAGATAACTGGGAATGGTATTGGAATGTCTTCGGATGAACAAGGCACATTTCTTTTACATTGTATGGCTCCCTAAATAACCACACACGATATGAAATATGACACTTGTTGGACAAAAACCACCTGATTTATATTTACACTAAGATGACTCTGTTGAGTAAAATGGAGGTGAATCCAAAAGTGTATAGACAAAATGCCAGTGGACAAAATGCTGGCCATAGTTGTAAGAGCGGACAAAATGCTGGTCAGTATTGGGGTAGAGAGTACTAAATGCTGGTCTTATCAAATCGTTAAAAATACTTTCTGATGAATTTTTGGTGCAGAAGTTTGTTTCCAAAAATAGTGCTTAATAATTATTGTCTTTACATTAAAATGTTCTTAATATGCCTTATTGCTTACTGATTTATAAGACCAGCATTTAGTATTTTAATGATTTGATGAGACCAGAACTTTGTCCACCCTGCCATAATACTGTCTGTCCGTCCTTGCAATATTGACCAGCACTTTGTCCACCAGCATTTTGTCCTGAGCCATGCTTGTACATGCTACATCCTATATTCAGCTACAAATTTATACTTTTATGCCATGTTTGTTAATGGAAGAATATTGGGACACCTAATACAGAACATTGTGAAGTCCCCTTTACATCTTTTGTATTTTTTTGTCTTCACATCCTTTGATCAAAGGAAATCCTGTTAAGTAGACAATGATAAGTGGGACATTCTATGGAAACATGCTTATGAATAACTTCACACAGGAAATGTGTAATTTTATCAAGAAGATTAGTAGCTTTCTAATCAACACTAATTGTCCATGTGTATGATCTGACCCAGTTGTGAAATTGTCCATTACGTGAAATGGACAAGGAAATTGTCCATTTCATGAAATGGGCAACCCAACTGTTCATTTCGTAAAATGGACAAATTCATAATTATTGTGTCATGCATTGCATGAAATGACAGTCATGCATGAAAATTTCAGTAAAATTTTGTACATTAATTTGTCCATTTCATGAAATGATTAAAATATTTCTTGTTCATTTTATAAAATAGACAGCCATTTTGTACATTCATGAAATGGACAATTTCACAACTGGTTTTTAAGATATACATCTAATCAAGCAACAATTTTATATATGCTTTTAAAATGCACTACCAAGAAGTCAATTCATAACTTAACCCTCTTTAAAGGTCCACTAAGTCATTGTATTTTTAAAAATGTAACCAATGAAAGACATCAAAAGATTTTAATAAAATAACTTGGACCTATTATATTAAAGTTAGTGTAATACTAACCATTCAGCAGACCAGGATATTACTGTGGCAATACCACAGCTTTTGTCACCTGTGTGAGTGGAACCAATTGGAAATAAGTGAAGATTTCAGCTGGAACAAAAATTCACCAACTACCTTCTAACCAAAGGAAGAAGTGATTAAATTTGGAGAAAGATCTGGTTTATGTCCTAAATACAAAAAAAATCCCAAATCTTCAAAGGTCCAATGCTAAATAAATTTTCAATGATTTTGGCTTTTGACATAACTCCAAAGTAATGAGCGGATCTTCGTGAAATCCTTTGTGTGGGCAGGACCTGGCCAAAGCTAGAAGTGAATACATTTTGGGAAAGATCATATTCTGGATACCAATAAAAAGTCTGAATCCCATTACGTATGCTTTTTTTAATTTAAAGAAGTTCACTGAAATTATTTTTCACGAATAGCCAGTTTCTGCTGAAGACATAAATGGAGATTTCATATTCAAATAGGAATATTTTTTTTCTGTACAAGATAACTTAAATAAGAGCCTAGTGAAATTTTTCACTTATGTAGTATATGCAATGTCATAAATAAATCTTTATTTCCTCACATCTATGGTCTTAAATATCCCTATGCATATTTACACACACATTGTGCAGAATGTTGAATATAAACTTTTAATATACCTTATATCATTTGAACCTGTCAACTTTATGAAGTGAACTGCATGGTATTTGCAGATACAAAGTTTTACCAGAAATCTTTTTAGGTCCACCGGACCTCCAACTCAAAAATGCTGTTGTTCCATATCCAAAGTGCCCATTCCATATTTCAATGTAGGTTAAATCATCACTGAGTTTCAAAACTGAACCAAGTGGCAACTGCTAAATCGTCAAGGTTATTTTTTATATTGGCAAGAATGTCTGCTGTGGTGGCCTTAGTTCCAAAATAATTTTAACATCTGAAGAAAAGAAAATACATAAGAAAAGTTTTCTGAAGATACAGGACATCCGGACCCGTAAGTCTAGAAAGATGCAAGTCTGTGAGAAAATTCTCAGACAGGGGGGGAGGAGTAAAGTAGGAACTTCACCTATCCTTTTTTGTTCACCCGTATCCATGTCCGTTATTGCCCGTATCCGTGATACCCTAGATCATTTGGTATAAAACAGTGTGTGCTAGCAATAACGGACAGGTGAAGTTCCTACTTAAGAATTAATTTTGTACACTGGTCAAAGGTGGAATTGGAGATGGGGCCTATATATATCTCTCATGTTTGAAACTTTGAACTTCATTTTTTAAAGGCAGAAGGAAAACTTCATATATTTTCCACTGTAACCTAGAAAAACACTTTTCTATAACAAAAGAATGTCATTTACAAAAACTGGAGGCCATGAATAAGACATACTGCTACCACTTAAAATAATGTCATCATATTTTTTTTTTCACTTGAAGATACATGTGTGACACAATTGTTTATTGCCCAACAGTTGACAATCAGATGAAGAATCCATGTAAAGAATGGGTTTAGTTTTGCACAACACAGTAATCTAATAAATACATTACAATAAAGCACACAATGGTCCTTTGTGTATGAAATAACATTGATGTATTGGGAATATATGTGAGTAAATTCATTCACTTCCCCTGTCAGCCTTTATGCTAATTTGATGTATGGGTTTACACAAATTCATAACAGAATTTCAACTTCTAACTTCTGAATTAGTTCATTTTTTATGTATATATCATTCAATACAAGCTCTTGTAATGAAAATTGGATTTCATTTTTAACCAAAACATACCAAAAATCTAAATATGTTGAAGTATCTTTTTACTTAATAATTAAATATCACCCTAAATAATCCATCTAATGTTGGAAAAAATATCCCATTTCAACCAAATACAACCAGAAATATAAAGTATGTTAAAATATCGTTTTACTTAAACAATTAAACATTAATCTAAAAAAGACATCTCAACGTGGTTTAATAATGTTTTATTTTCAACCAAAACATACCAGAATTATATATCTGTTAAAATTTCCTTTGTTAAAATAATGAAACATTATCCCAAAGAAATCTATCTGAATTAAGCATAATCATGTCTCATTTTCAACAAAACACACCAAAAACATCACTTTGTTAAAGTCTATTTTACTTAAATAATTAAATATCACCCTAAGTTACTCATCTTATGTTAATATAAAAATTCCAACTCATATTCGTACATGTATGATAACGTCTTATTTCAACCCAAATATACCAATAATAAATGTGTTAAAATATCTCTTTACTTGGATAACTAATTATCAGCCTAAATAATGCATCTTACTTAAAGACAATCCTTTCTCATTTTCCTCTATAACATACCAGAAATATAATTATGGTAAAGTATCTTGTACTTAAAAATCAATTTATAAACATTTACTTTATGCTTAAGTTTGCAAATGGGTTTTAAAAACTGATTTTTATCAAACCCTAGTTATTCAAGAAAAGAAACTAAGTAACTTTAAAAATTATCTCACCTTGTAAGCTATTCTTCTCTGTATGATTTCCACTGATTAATCCACGTTAGTTTCTCTCTGTCTTAGCTTTTCTGTTCTTCTCCTTTCGTTTGTTGCAGAAACTGTTAATTTATAAATACCCCCAATGCCACTGACGTAAAAAAATTTACAGTTAACACCCTCAGAGATCGAAGAGAATAGCCCACACTTTATTGGTTTTGAAAAAAAAATAATAATGTGTCATCCAAAGTTGGACAGCAAATATTTGCAATTTTACCCCTAGTGGCTGCTACCCTAGCTGTGGCTTTTTGTATGATACTCCCCCTATCATGTATATACGCATCCAAAGTGGTGCACACTAAACCCCACACCACCCACGCGTTTCCCAATTTAATCTCAAATAATTAGACCTAATGATTTTTCACTTTATACCAGTCGAGTGCTTGAAGACAAAGGCAAATCCGAGTCCCCTATTTCGTCAGTGATATGCCTATCAAATAAAACAAATACGCCCATCTAGTTACTGTTTGGAGTGCTGAGATCAAATGAAGTCAAGATTGGCTCTTAATTAACCAACACATCCGTATAGCTCTGGTAAATATTAGATCAACTAATTATACTAGCTACTGAATTTCCAGTAAAAGCTTTATTAGCAGTGAACAGGTCAATTCTCAATTTATTAAAGCTACCCTGTGTCTTGTGGGTGTGGGGGTTTAAGGCAGGATTTCCAGGGTTTTTATTGGCTGTCGTCTTCCACACTAAAAACATCTCCGACAGGAGGGCATTTTGGGGGACAAAATGGAAAAAAAGTGGGATAGAAGAATATGTAAAAATTGCCTTGTTAAGTTGAGACAATACTTTTCACAATCGCAAGAGGCACACTGCATTTCCATTTTCACAAAATTATTCCCCAAATTAATGAGGCTATAGTTTTAAATCGTATGACCAATGCCTTACTTGGGGAAAGGTGAAAAGCTTTAGATGAATTCTAATAAAAGTGGAATAGCTACAAAACTGATGATAAAAACTGCAACTGCTTGGAATTCTTTATGGGATGCTACAAACTAACACAACTAAACTATAAGAGAAAAAATATCATAAATACACACTAACTTCTGTAAATTTCCAACAAAAAAGGCAGTTAGAGACTCTATTACAGAGTCTGACACCATCCAAAATAATTGAAAAGGCGGGGATGTTTGGAGACACTTTTGAAGCAGCAGTTGAACTTTAGTCTTTTAGTTTTTGTTTTATTACTAAGGTAGAGTCAGTAAACATAACCCTGAAATCTGATTGGCCTTTCAAAACCGGAAATAGATTTACGCAACTTTTCCTTCGGAGTACTCTCCTGTATTGTATTATTTTCATTGCACTTGAATTGTTGCTATTTTCCAGAAGATGAAGTCTATTACTCAGGGTTTTATGTCTTGTTTTAGGCATACATTTTCATGCGGAGATTATTGGAAAATCTATTCTTATAAGCCATGGCTGAGTAGTGAAATATACTCCATAATGCACTCTTTAGAATTCTGCAGGTGTTTTCTAAAGCTAAGATTATTACTGTCTCGTGTGATATGATGCCTCATTTATGAATCTCCATTATCTTCTGAAATAACAGCTGGGTATCCAGTTTACTATCTGTTTTCTCAGAGTCAATTATAACCACGCCTGATCACCAGCACAGATATATTTATCATTAAAATTTTACTACACTTTGGCAATTTGGTTTATAATGATATGGTTTATAAGTCATAAGTTTCTTGTTTCCAAAGAGAAATCTTTCACCAGTCACCTAGCTAAGTATGATAAGACAAAGATTTGATGCCAAACAAAAGTAATGTAAACTTATTTTTGTCAAAAAAGTTTGACACCAAAAAACCTAATGTAAACTAACTCTTTTTTTTTTCAAAAAGATTTAATACCAAACAAATCTAATGCAAACTAACTAATTTTTGTCAAAAATTTTTAATACCAAACCAAAAACTAAAGCAAACTAATATTTTGTCAAATTCAAACATATATATCACTTTATCATTTGTATATTATTTTCTTGCTGAAAATTAATTGTTTTTTTACAAATGTGAGGATCTCCATTGAGTGCCATCTGTCTGCATTTAGGAAGCATTTAAAATAAAATCGTTGAAAGCAATAAAATGCCTTTTGTGATATATCATAAAATGACTTAACTTTATTTTTACCCAGTATGGAGTAAAATGTGAGAAACATCATCAAATTTCTGGGTATTTTATTGGTTCAAAGAAGTATCAGCCATAACAAAAATCCTAAATAATCGCATGTTTTATACCCAGTTCTCAAATATTCTTTGCGGATTTCGCAATTTCTACCTGGATGAAATAAATCTAAATCCCACATCCCAGTCATTCAAATCTCTAGTTATTGTATCTACATGTATTTATACTGCTATACACCTACACATCACATTGGGTTAGCTTTACCAAATACGACATCATGAAAAAATGAGAGAAAAATTACCCTCACAACTAATAATTTTCTATTTCTGAATAATCACCAATCATCTGGATTTATCATGGTCTATCTATGCAAATATTCTAATTAGAACGTTTATAGTGCTTAACCTTCAGTACTAGGTCACCGAGTCATATCAGAAAAGACACTGGAGGGGTGGGATTGCTAAGGCGAATAGTCTTTTGCGAACAGTAAATTTTTAGCTGTTAACTGAAACAGGCAATAAAGGTCATATTGTGTATGTTGTCAGATCATTCCAGATTTCAAGTGAGTCAAAGGCAAACTTATGGCCAAAATGTTTCATTGTCATATGAACTGAAGAGTTATATAAAACATTATCTATTGATACATAAAGTCAAGGAAGGAAGTATATTAAATATATCATACATTCTGTTACATCACTCCATGCTAGCTGTAAAGTTATAATTGGATGTAGTGGATATTGCTTGTAAGGTAACAATAAGAAGTTAAGACAAGAAAATGTTATGGAGGTGTTCCACTGGAACTGACCTAGTAACCAACTCTACGACTCTAGGGTTGGTTGCAAAAGTCATAGAAACGGGGACAAAAACCATAAAAAGCGCACAAAAAATGCTGGGTCAGTTACATCTTAACTGCCGTAAACCCCTGCCGTAAACCCCTAACAGACAAGCTGTAGCAACTCCGGACAAGCCATACTGACAAACACACAGGACTGGAGTAGTTTCTAGACTCACCATGACTAGACTGATTAAATCCTGGAGTCAATATCCAGAGTCAGGATCGAACCAAAACTATATAAACCTCCTCTGGCTAACAAAAAACATCATTTGTCACTGCAAAGATGCCAGCTACACATCAGACTTCATAAATTAGCTTAGGCTACTTTTGGTCTTTATTGAGTTTAATATTTTGATTTCCATGTTGATGGGAAGACAGAGAACAACACATGTGAACCCAGCACCATCCCCTGCCCTACAGCCACCAGCACAGCCTCAGCCCCAGCCATCCTCAGAATTTTGTTAGGATGCCACCTGCCATTTTGACCTCATCAAGGAACGCATATACCACCGCATGAAGAAGTCAATCACCAATTTCAGGAAGCCATTACTAGAAGTTGTACTGAAACTGGCAATAACGACGAGACAATTGGCAACAGGAGAGACCTAGACCTCCTTGCAGTATCACTGGTTGGTTGGGCCACACTACCATCTGCAAATTCGTCCCCAAGGTCTGCAGAGCCATCCTTTCGGAATTTCAGGACAAATATTTGCACTGCCCTGATAGCCCTGATGACTTGAAAAGGATGGAGGAGATGCTGTAGGGTCCATAGACAGAAAGCATATCGCCATGAAGAAGCCAAAGAAATCAGGCAGTGACTATTACAACTACAAAGACTTCTTTTCCCTGGTTCTTCTGGCCCTGGTTGATGCAGAATACAGATGCCTGTGGATAGACTGTGGGTCAAGTGGTTTCTGCTCTGATGCATAGATTTTCAACAGAAGTGCCTTGAAGGAGAAGATCGAGGACAGCAGCTTGGGGCTTCCGGCACCTGAACCCCTGGGGGAGGGCCAGACTAAAACTACTTCTTGCTCGGTGATGACGTCTTGCCTTGATGCCATGGATGGTGAAACCCTACAGCTGAAGGCAGTTGACAAGGGAAGAAAGAATTACCAACTACAGGATCTCCAGAGGCAGGAGAATGGTTAAAAATGCCTTTTGAATCTTATTGAGCCGGTTCTACTTGTCTACATGGCACAAAGGCCAAGAGTGGTCAGAGACATTGTGTTTACATGTGTGGTGTTGCACAACACGCCCTGAAGACACTACATTGGGGCAGACAGGGCACCAACCCCAGGAAATGATGAAGCAGCCCAACAGAATGAACAGGGGGTGTATGTGCCAAATAAGAACTACAAGATTCCCTTGAGAGAGGCCAAACATCAACAAGAACTACTGAAAGACTACTTCAGTCATGTGAGGGCATTGGCTAGGCAGGAGGACAGGATCTGAGATGTGTCAACCAAGTACCATCAGGGCAGCAACTAGGAAGGAAGTCGGCTGCCCTCTGAATTGCTGCTGCTGTCCTTTGCTTGACACCTGCCTCTGCTTAGCGGGTTGGATGACCTGGCTTAAAGGCATCTGTGTCTCTTGGATGGTGAAGATGTATTTCCTTGCAGCTGGAGCTGGCTGCTGTGGCTGCTGAAATATCTGTGGCACAAATGATAAAGTTGCACTTGAGCTACATGACAGTGTCTGTTGCTGTGGCTGCTGGGGCTGACGACACATTCTTCTACCTTGCTTTGAATGTTGCTAAGGAGTTTGCAGCCTCGTTTCTAAATCTCTGAAAATCTTTCTTCTCTAATACCTCCACTTCCGATGCCAGGTAGTTGCAGAAGGCTGTATGCATTGTTGTCTCCTGGTTTTGCCCGAGAAATGATGACAGCATGCTTCTCATCTTGTGAACCAGTCCATGAACCGTTGGTCGACCAAAGAGCGACCTGAAGCTGCGATGGAGCTCATGATGTGTTGAGGCTGTAACACGGTGTCTGTTGAAAGCATGCTAATCTCCATACTGTCTGTGTTAGTCAAGGCTCTGGATATGCCATGTGCTGTAGTAGCTGAAGCACTGGCTCCTTGGGCTTGGGACTTGAAGCTTGATGATTTGCTTAGTTCCTTGCATCTGATGTGCAACCCCAGGAATCCGAACTTGCCCAAGTCTGACGTTCCGTCATCTTCTTCGGGGCCTGTCCAGACTTCAATTGCATCAGCTTGGCATAATGTATCCTTTCCAAGTCAAACCAGGTCTTGCACACCTTGACAGACAGCTTGCGACAATCATCATACTGCTCCCAGAGACACTCCTTCCTTGCTTTGTCCTTGAAATGTTCATTAGTCTTGTCATACAAATCCACGTGGTCCTTCACAAAGTCCACAATATCCTCCTCATCTGAGTCAGTGAGGTAGATGTTGGTCATGTGCCCCTTCTTGTATCGTGATTGTGATGGCCCCGCCTTTTCTCCAGTAATGTTTACGACAGGCCAGTTTGCTTTCAAGTACAGTCGTTTAGTGTAGGGAAATATAACCGACCCTAACTGACTCTGTAAACATTGCTCCCGACCCTCAAAATATCTAGTTACCAACAGGTCGGCTCGAGTGGAAAACACCCATTAAAAAGACATTTAAAATGAGGTGACTTTAAATGTATAGCTTTTCAAATTCTACAGAAGGCTTAAGTAAGAAAAGCCTGTTATATAAAATTATATCATTCTACAAATGTAAGTAAAGGCCCAAAAACATCAAATTGGTACAATCTGATACCATAAACTTAGATACGGGACTTCTTGAAAAAAATAAGAAACAAGGAGAATAAAAACTAGAAATAACTAAGAGACTGGAAATAACTCATTTTTGGAACTCTATGACACAGTTCCCAAGAAGTTGAAGAAATGAAGAGGACATGGCATATAAAAATGTTTATTTCAATTTTAATTCGAAGCTACCTGGATTAACCAAGAACATAAAGCAAAATAAAATATTCTTTTGACTTTGTGTACCTGCCTATACGCAATTAATGGAAATATGATCTCAGTTAGGTCAGATCTAAGTCATAAGATATGCTGACCTCCAAGGTCAAAGAAAGGTCAACCAGAGAAGTCAAAAGACCCACAGGAGCAAGGTGAATTCGTCAACCAGTATAGGCAACAGTTCTAAAATGTTCAATATTCCTTCATGAGTACAGAACCTTTACAAATAATTAAAAAATATTTAATGCAGCCAACCCATACCTGGGATTATGAAATAGCCAATCAAATATTAGGTATTACTTTAAAGTAATAATGTATACCTAAACATTAATGCATTGTTTTTTCCAGCCATACTATAAGCTTTCATAGACGGATACAGTAGGTTTCATATCCATTTTCTCTCTTGTCAATGTGATTTACCTGAAGAAATCTGCAAGACCCCAGACAAGAGATTTGAAGCATAATACAATTGAACAGAATGGTCTAGTTTTAGTGATCTTTATTGATGCCCAACATCGTTGGTCCAACAAAGTAACGAAAAGGGGCTAGAAAACAAAATAAGAAAAATGCCATTTTCAAAGCATTTTTTTTTTAAATTTTCAGAAAGTATCACATGCGTCAGTAACCTATCTTTTTTTCCAGAATCATCTTTTGTCGAAGGATCTCAAATATTTGGCTTGTACTTGTTACATTCATACAGGGGATCACATGACAAAATGCATTCACATTTACCGGAAGTCAAGCTGTTATAATCCCAAACAAAAGCACTTCCGGTTTTCTGAGGCAGGCATTACACAGGCGTGACACCTACAATGTGTTGATCTTTACACTAAGGTGTCAAAGGCATTAGCATTCATTTAATTCAAAGAAAGAGGTGTTTCTGATTTTGTGTTTAAACTGGGGAACATTTACATGGAATATCTTGCATTCATATAAACTGCTACTTCGTTTATATACCGATACAGTATCAGTTATATTCAATCCAACATACTTTTATGTGCAATATATATAATTATTAAGACTTAGATCCAGATTAAATATCAACTGGCAGAAGAAGGAGCTAGATTATTATACCAAAACTTTAAAATGACTGAAACCCAAGTTACCCTGGGTCTAACAAAAGATTACTTTAGATGAATTGGCAGAAGAGAAAATATTCCCAGAGCGTGTGGTATACAAGTCCTAGGGAGGGACAATATATTGACCACCGCTTTGACAAAAGCGAGGTGCTTTACATGTGTGCTGCATTTTATATGGACAAGATTTTTATTGTGCAACTTTTCCAATATATTTTAAAGTTATTTTATATTACTCTTCAGATTCTAAATAGGTGGTGTAAAATGATGTATCATGATGCAGAACTGTACAAAAATATCCCAAACATCCAACATTCTCTTTATTCAAAGAAAGGGATGGTTCGTGATTTTAAAAGGATGGGGGGGACATGTACATGGAATATCTAGCACTTTGTATGTTGTAATGCATTCAGTAGCTGCCTTGTTAACTTTTGTTTTGTAATCCTGGCTCTTGTAATTTACATTGTAACAGTGAAGGCCACTCTACATTACGTTTCTTTACATATAAGGTCAAATACAAATATTTATTAATCTCAGTTAAACTGAGGTGTCGTTTAACAGGAAAACGAACAAAACCATAGAGCCTATGGCTCATTGTTACACCTACACACTACTTTATTTAGTCTTTTGAATATATAGAGAGATACATATATACTTAGACATATAATACAATGAATCTAATATATTAATATCATATTTACATTTATATATATATATAACAATAATATACCAATATCCATAATGATAAATATAACAAATTATTCGCATAATTCACAAAAAGAATATACTGGTTAGGGGGATTAATATAACTGTACAAAATGGGTGTCACAAAAAATGCCAGGATACATTAGGATTAAGATCATTACACTTTGTTGCAACCTTCTTTAAAATATGCTAAATTAGATTTTTATATCGGATGTCAGTTATAGTATGGCTACAATAACAGTAACAATAGAAAGAATTCAAATTAGATTGTGAGATTTTTCTACAATATCTGTTGCAAAGCTTAAGGGAGCTTTGTGGTAGGTATAGTAGTTAAACACACTAGCCCCCCCCCCCCCCCCCCCCCCCCCACCTCTGAGGTTGGCGGTTCCACTGACAGAACTATTTGACCAATCCTGACTACACGAACAGTCCAAGCTAGAGTGACTGACATTCATCTGGCTGATAGACAGAGTGTCAGGGACGACCATTTATCAAAATCCATGAGGTACTTTAGCCTCCTACTGGGAGGCGGACCCAATTTTAGACACCCACTTTTTAAGTGTTCATTTGGGCCACTATCCTGGCATTCAGACTGGTGTTTCAACCCGGGTTGACACAGATTGAAGCAGATTGGGATTAGGTGTGAATGCTCACAATCCGGGTTGACAAGGATAAATCTCAACCCCACTCAAGAGTTGAATTGAAGCAGATTGAAGCAGATTGGTTCAACCCCCTTTGTAGTGTGAACACTCGATCCCTATGTATCTATGCCTGAGACTGAACCAGCGTCTTTTGTGTTCTTAGGCAAGTGTGTTTCCCACTTTGCCACAATTGCAGAAGACATCAGGTGTTACATAAATTTATAATGTTAATATCTCAAATAAAAGTTGTATTAACTCTTAAATGGATCCATAAACTGATCACTACAGGTTTCCCCCAATGAGGGTAAAAAGGTATTAAATTGTCTGTATTTAGTTATATGGTACAATATTAAACGAATTACACATATATTATTTCCTAATTAACTTGAGCTAGTAACATCAAAGATATATGAAAGACTGAATGTTGTTGAGTAGGAAGTCAAAAATCCACCAAAATTATGCTAATAAATTTATTAATGTTTCTGTCTGTATGGAGATTCTTACAAATATCAAGTGTTTTACTATCGGCGGTTCATTGGCCATCAAGTTAATTAGGAAATGTTCCTGATATAGTACACCTGATATCATATTCTTGCACTATGCACGCACGCTTTTACTGTGTCATGAGGAAGAAACAATATCTTAAAACATTTTTTATGGAAGGAAGCGGAAATGCCATCCCCCATTAATATCACGTGGACTTCTGTTTATAGCCAGAAAGTGAAGGCAAGGAAAAGGGCTGGTATCCGTCTTCCCTTGAGAATTCTCAACAACAGAATACCATGACAGGTTCGTGGTGTCATGTTCCCTCTGATATCATCCATTTTTAATTGATAACAGTGTGCTTATAGGGTTGGGAGTGGTAATTCACATAACGAATAAAGTCAATGCAACGTGGTGAGTATTTAATTATTAAGTAGCTTATGGGCTTTTATTATCCACCGCCTGGCGTATGTGATCTAAATGGTGTGGTGTGTGCTGGTGGCTATATTTTAACCTTTATATTTTACCCCATATATTTTGCCCCCCCCCCCCCCCCCCCCCCCTATATAGGAGCAGTGAGAGTATAGTAACTGTGTCTGTCTGTCTGTTTATCCGGGTGCATATCTCAAAGACAAAACATTGGAACCAGGGCCGGGAATCAGAAAGATTCTTAAGTAAGAATAAGTAAGAATTCTTACTTAAGTAAAATATTTGTGATTAAATATAAGGTATCTTTAAATATAACCACAAATGTTGTACTTAAGTAAGAATTCTTACTTAAGAATCTTTGGGAATCCCGGTCCTGGTCATATTTTCACACGAGGTTAGGTCTACCTGTGGCTCAGTCCTCCGCAAAGATGACCTGAATTGTTAATCCATAATGGTTTGTTTACGGTTGTTTTGCGGTAATATTGGCATATGTAATTAAAAACTATCATCAGATGAGGGTTGAATTTTTCACAAAAGGTGGGTTCTATCCGTGGCTTAGTCCTACTCAAAATTGATCTAGATCAGTGAACCTTATGCAGATTTAGACTTTTGCTTTTTTGCTTTGTCAGCAAACCCGGTTAGCGAGGGTTTTTTTTTTCAGGTCCTGTTTGTTTTCATTTGCCCCACCATCCCCTACTATGCGTGTCTTTTGCTGATTTATTATAAATTAGAGATGAATTTTGCAGATAACTTGATGTACTATTAGAAAGGTATCTTTAAAGAGTTTCTGCTGGTTCTTGTTGCATTAAAATCTATGTCAAAATAACAGAGAAATAATAGGGTAAAATTAGTTTTTTTTTGTGTGTGTGTGTGTGTACATTGGTGCCCCGATTATAGATGTGTTTCAGTGTTATTCATTATGTTATTAAGAGGTCCTCACCAGAGGCCTAGTGGGCTAGGAGGTTTGGCATTTACTCGTAGGCTGTCGCCTGTGTGTCGTTTCAACTCCCACATGTGACAAAGCTGAAGACCTCTCCCAATATGACCCTCGCTGTTGAACAGGGCTACAAATCCCAACTTTGACTTTTATAATGTTATTGAGACAAAAGTTAATGCAAGGGATTAAGAATTATTTTTACTTGCTTAATGTAATCCTTCTCTACCGAACTAAATTAAATATATACTTTAGTCAACACACTTCTCCTTCAGTGACAAAAAATTGTCACCAGCATGCATGGGCCTGAAACATCACTTAACGTGTGTAGGGATCTGTGTTCCCATATCAGTGTTTACACAATGCACCCATGCATAGTTTTAAGTGAAACAACAAGGCCCCAACTCACGATTTGCAACGTACCAGCTCGAGATCTTGAGCTGAGACAAACATCTGGAGATTGTGCAGAGCATCCTGAGTTGGGGTTGTACAATCTCAAGATATGTGGCTTCCAAATGTAATATTGAAAATGGTTATGTAACACTTTTCTCAGATAATCTAAATTTTAGTGAAAGATAAGTTTTAAATGGAGGTTGATTTTATGATTCTGGTTTGTTGGCCACGGGTTCTTACATCTGAGATTACCACCTCAAGATGGGAGGATTATTATCAGCTAGCCAGAGTGAAAGCTTTTTAAAAATTGCAACTGGTAATGCATACAATAATGTGTAACAATTATGTATTTTGTATTCTGCAGGTTTGGTAGCAGTTTAATACTATGCATGAATGGCATTATAAATTTTCCATACATATTCTTCAACGTGCTTCTTCCATACTATCAGATCATTACCAAAAGCCACTCCAAGTATTTGAGGCTGTTCAAAACTATCCTGGGGCAAACCCTAAATGTGATTAGAAAATTTTGAACACCTAGAACTATGATAAGTGCTTTTTTTGGTATACTTCACATTGTCTTTACTGTTAAATCGTGTCAGAAATACATAAGAGACATAAAACCAGAGAAATCTGAATCTAGTATTACTCTCCATGACTTAAAATCTCTCTGAAAGGAACGAAAGCACAATTCCTCTGGATATCCTATACACGAAGCTCCACAGCTACAAACCATATGTTTTACCTTAGTAAAAACTTAACTGGCATGGCCTGCCACCTAAATCCATTTACCTGTAACTTTATATGATCATAAACTATGAAATCTCATCTACCTATCTCCAGTGGTTGTCAATACAATAAAATTTCCATCTTTACTCTCACACTACTATATTCAACATAACCATAAAGTAATCACATATTTATGTTAGTGTAAGTTTTACTTATCTCACTTTTAATAAGGATCATCTGTATGAAAATAGTTGTGACCTTGATCCATTGGCTCGTTGCAATAGACTGAAAGGTTTTATTTGTGTATGTAATGTTTTTTATCTAATGAAGAGAATAATGTTGTAGCCATAGTCATGCATCTTCATTTGTGCCAGATGTCACCAGTGCTAAATCAAATTCCAATTCCAATTCAACTTTTATAGCGCTTAATCTCTGCCTAAGTGACAGACTCTAAGGCTCAACATCATAAGCATAGTTACAAAAATCATTGTCCTTATCCATAGCTATGGTCGACATCACAGAGAACGCCATATGAGGTGGAAAATATTAAGGAGGATAAGGTTGGCAGAATAGGTATGCCTTAAGTTTTTTTCTGAAGGAAACAATAGAAGTGGCAGTTCTATTTCATCATGGAGTTCATTCCATATTTTGGGAGCATCATATGCAAAGCTTAGACAAAACTGCTTTGTGGATTTGTAAATAGATGGTTGGCATTGGGGAACATGTAGAATTATACCATCTGACATTGTCTAACTTTGAGAAATGGGCTGAAATATTTTGGACAGTTAGTATGTAGGCATTTATATACCAACAAGGCAGTCTTGAAGATGCAACGGTGCCTTATGGGTAGCCAATGAAGGGCTTTTCTTAGTGGAGTGGTGTGAGAAAGACATGTGGTTCTGCAAACAATTCTGGCCAGACTGGAATCAAGGGAAAAGTGCATTTTATTATTAGGATTTGATTGCATTAAAGAAAGCCGTGTATATTAATTGATCAAAATTCTGCACTAAAACAATCAGAAAATGGCAAGTATCTATCAATTTTCCAACTTCATACCAGGCCCAGGAGTCAATCCTAGGACCCTCTGAGATGCGAGACAAGTGTTTTACCCTCTAGACCACCCCCCCCCCCCCCCCCCCCCAATATACTTGAAACTTGCTTCAAATTTATGATGTATAAGTAAATTGCAAAGATAGGCTTGAGAGTGAGAATTTGCATTATATATCAAATCTTTACTCATTTACTCTACACTTTGAAATAGGCATGTTTGGTTGAACATTTCATAATTTTCAATGATTTTATGTTTTTGAACAATACCACAAATGTACCCTTAGTAGTATGAATGTGTATGATATGTGCAATTTTGTCCCTAAATGACTAGACTGTAAGGTAAAATTTAAAACATAAATGCCAAAATAACATGGTGAATTTCTGTTACTTTGACAGTCCACAGTCTTGGTATGACCCATCCTCACCCCCGCCCCACAATTTGACTTTATCATATTTTTCTGAACCCTTATCGTCCCTGAATAATGAAATGGAGAGGTAAAATTGAATAAACTGGAATACACAGGTATTCTGGCCATATTTAGCAGTATACCCTATTTTAAACCAATGCAAAACTGACGTTGCTCATATATTTGAGCATACTTCAGTTTATATTTTACCTTCTCATCCATGAGCAATCAGGACAAGTAAGATATCATGTGAAAGCTCTTTCATAGTGGTATTTAAAATAAGTAAAAATTTGAAGTAAGAATTAATACAAGTTTGACTGATGCGTGTCATGTAGCAGCCCCTCTCCAACTTCTGTAGAATTTAAAAAATTAAAGAAAAATATCCATTTAAATTATTCCTGAAATATGGTGGTGGATTTATCCACTGTTGTTTTCTTTCGGAACATGGGGACAACCAATACACTTCTTCTGGCACCAAATTTGTGGGAGTATCTCTACTGGAAGTTGAGATATTAAGTATTCAAGACATGTAGGGTACACAAAATTTTGGCGTTTCAATAACTGTGTGAATTCAGTAAAACGGTATCATCTAGATTCCCTAATTATCTACATGTTTGCGATATCAAGTAATATTTAGTGCCAAATGAAAGTTAATCAACTCACTCTATGCAATAAAGCATTCCACCAAGAAACATTGGGACACACTCATATAGACATCACTTTCATACCATGAAGTACATTATGGAATTATATGAAAATTGTCTCCAGTATCTCAAGACATTGTTCAGGTATCTGTAAGATGTGCAGTTTTTTGTACTATAATTATTTAATGAATCCGACAGATAAAAAAATTAAACACTCATTTGTAAATATACAATGAGAGTAATTCTATTATGATAACAAACTTAAGGACAATACTCTGAAATAACATTGAAGCATTTCATACACGTCAATATTATGGGGCAATATTAATATTCCTGTTAATGATACTGTTGGAGCCCAACTTAGCAGTCAGCCCATCTTAAGCTATAGCCCAACTAAGGATCCAAAGTTGGATAGCCTATCTCAAGATGGGTTAAAACCTATTAACCCAACTTAGGATAAGTAAACTCAAGAATACTTTTAAAGCTAACATATAGAATATTGCCCTGATAGCTTTTTTAAATACTGAAATTTCAATTTTACAGTAAATGTTTGTCAAATAGTATTTAAGACTTTTTGTGCTTATCCCGTCTAAAGACTTGCTAACAGATACTAGTCCAACTTATAATTTGCACAGGTAGTATTTATTTGTGAAATTTTCCTGGCATGGCCTCAAGTGGGAAAGCTGGTAATTGCTTGCCATTGGTTGGCAGTTTACAGTACAGCTTCATAACGAACTGTATGTACTGGTTTCCTCTGCCCTTCCAACTACCCGTCGTGATATGACCTGTACAGTGTTGAAAGTGACTTAAAAACCCCAATAAATAAATAAATTATTTGTGAAATTGAAATGAAGTCATTTACTTATTGTTCGACTTGTATTTTTATCTTTTTTATTTACCTCAGTATGCATTGATAGGATTAGCCTTAAGTCCTTAATTGTCCCAGGGAGTGATTAGGCAACTGGATTAGATTGTAATTTATCTATTTTTTGACACTTTAAGTTGATTGTGGATTATTCCTAGATTTACCTTCTGTTCCAGCATTCTTTTGAACTTGATTTATTTCACTTCTGGCTGAGTGACTAGCTATTAATTATGTATTGTTGTAAGACTCTTTTAAGGCGTTTGGGGGTAATGCTTTACCTGTTTATAAACAGAATAAATGACTTAATCATAATCTTCAAATTCTAAGTTCTTAGACATTTACCCATATAACCAAATAGAAAAAAAAATCAATTTTATGTGCATATCTGTGTGTTGTTTGACAAAATTAACTTGTTTGATTTCATCATATTATCCAATTAATTAGTGTAATTTTAAAAAGCAATTTTATAAGTCTTTGTTAAATTTTATAATCAGGCTAAGCCATAAAATCATCCTAAGTATTTGTGTTTTCCCCTTGAAGGTTTAATAGAATTAAGCCTCATTATAGATTACTTTGATGTTTATTTGTTTCACTTTATGATTTGAGGTATTCCCTACTGTGTACTTCACCCACCCCAAATGAAACAAATCAACATCGACAGATTGTTAAAACAATAGGCAAAAATCCAATTAAAAAATCATTATAATGAAAGACAAATGAATCAACATCAAAGGAATATTTAAATGCTTCTCAGTGCTCAGGAAACACAATTCATTTTAGTTTCTGTAATTAAACACTGTTTGTTGAGGCTAGGTAAAGTTTAAATGTTTACATAAAATTAAAAAAAAACTGTGCAGAAAAAGTAAAACTTCTGTACAAGGGTCAGCGAAGTTGATCAATATTAATGTCATCTTCTTCATAAAAAAATAATTTCACTTTATTTGCACATGCTTGTAAATAGGTTATATCATATTCAGCCTAAAACCTCTTCTTGTATTTTATTATCCTAAGTTGGGATGATATGTTCTAGTCCATCTTTAGATAGGCTAGCACCCAACTTAGGATCCTACGCTGGGCTATAGGCCATCTTATGATGGGCTGACTCCTAAATTGGACTCCAACGATACTACACTTACAGATGCAACTTTACATCTAAATTACACCAAATGTGTAACAACTTCATTTCACAGAATTAACAAAACAGGTAAGCACATTATATGAGGGAAGAAATTAAATAACTATGAATACTAAAATCTATCATAATAAAGAAGAGTCCACATAAACAGGCAATCAGCCAGGTAGGTTAACAAAAGTGAGATTTTTGTTATCATGTTTAATTTGCCGAGTGTTTAATTGGCCTATGTTCGGTCATCATCACTGTCAATCAATATTCCAGCAACACCTGATTCAGTTTATGACTTGGTATCAGATTCAGTATTACTCTCAACACCACCACTGCTATCTTCATTTTTGGCCACTTTATGTCTCCTTATTGATCAGGTAATCTATTACCATCAATCCAGTGTTGCTGAAGTAGTCCATCAGCCTAGCTAACAGACTATAATGCCTGCTCAGAGGTTTATAAAAAAAAATTTTGTTGCATAACAGATTCAAATTCTAGGCCTTGACCTTCAGTAAAAGTTGTTTGCAGTTGGCCATGCCCTATTGATAACTGAAAGAATCTTGACCAACTGTTATGCTTTGATTTGATAATTGTCTCAGCTACCCATCATGATATAACCCATATGGTATACTGAAGATGATACTACACTAAAATCAATTAATAGCTTTGACACCTCATTATATGTATTTAAAGTGGTACTAACATTCAATGTTTAGAAAACATGTGTACTTCTCTTATTCAGGAAACAGGAAAATATCTCTTTCATCTTGGGAATTGTACTTATTCCTCATAATTACTGAATGTGGTATAGCTACTCTGTCTTTAGAATTTGTTCATTTAGCTTAGCTTAAATGCAGTTTATAAAATTCACAAAAGAAAACCATAAGATTTTATCGGATTCACAAACAGCTTGCATCACTCTGGAAGTAACCGGCCATTTGAGCTTAAAGTTACTATCACCGAGATACCTGTCTCCAGCCCTTTCATTCAGTACTGACATTCAAGTCTAATGGTTGACATGACCCTCAGTCTGTCAGTTTGGGTTTAAAAGTAACCATTCAACTACAGGTTGTTCCTTTGTTGTTTAGGACGAAATAAAACATCACAATAATAAGATATCTGGTGCCTATGTTATGTTTTAGATGCTAGTAAGGCCTTTTATAAAGTTCATTATTGTAAACTATTTTGCATATAATTGGACAAAGGCTAATGTCCTCTAACTTATAGGTTTCTGGCAAAAATGTAAACTCTCCAGAAGCTTTGTGTAAAATGGGTTGTCAGTTTTCGAAACTTATGTTCTATAAAGATGGTGTAAAACAGGGAGGAGTGTTCCTTCCAATATTGTTTACAGTGTACATTCATTAACTTCTAATAGAATAAAGAATTGTGGATATGGGTGTCATATTGGTATAAAGTATATTGAAAGTTCTATTTATGCTGATAATATTATTGTTACACCAGGTTAAACAGCAATGCAGTAAAAGTTACAAACATGTGATAAAATTAGTTCTACATAAGATTCTAGATAAGTATCAGCTTCTAGATTACACCCAGAGTTCAGTTATTGAAGGGTTTTTTAATAATAATAATAATAACAGAAACATTTATATAGCACAAAATTGATGAAAATCCTGTAATGTGCCGGGGCCGGTTTGCAAAGCTGCCTTAAAATAAAGGGCACCTTAAATTCAAGGATTTCCTTGAGTTTCTTCCTCCTTTCACAAAGCCTCAGTTTCACAAAGCCTCCTTCCTTAATGGAGACCTTGAAAACTCCCTTAAATTTCAAGGAAGCTAAGGACCCACCTCAAATTTAAGGAAATGTCCTTCAAGGAATGTATAACAACTTTAACAAACATTTGCTCCTTCCTTAAGTTTCAAGGAAGACCTTTGGAAAGGGGAGTTAAAGGAGGCTTTGTGAAACTCAATTTAAAGGTGGCCTTCCCAAAGGAATAAAAATGACCTTCCTTTACGAAAGGCGGTGCTTTCCGAAGGGAGCTTCATGAAACCAGCCCTTGGAATCCAAAAAGAGTCAATCCTTTAACCTAGCAAAGTCGTAACCCAGTAAGTGTCCACCAGTTGAGGATGACTATGGTGGTGGCTAAGCTAGTCTAAATAGGCATGTTTTTCTAGATAGTGTGTGACATGACTCAATTTGTTCAATCTGAAAACAACATTGCAGAGCACATTTTGAACTTTCTGAAGTTTAACAACACTGCCTTTGCTGACCCCATATAGTAGGGATTACAATAGTCTAATTTTCAATGGTATATTTATCAATTCAGCTATGAGTGCTAATCCTCTAGGAATCACATTTATTATCAATGACAGAAGCTCTTGTGTAAGAAATATATCACATACAAGTTTTTAATAATGTTAATATTTTAAATGTTACATTACCTTATGTATCATGGGGGATTAAATACAAGTTATTTAAAACTTTATGCATGATAGTACAAGGCTCAAACTTATGGGATTATAACAGTAAATTTTAAAATACTTTCTTAATTGCTTGGAGGAAAAGTATTAGATATCAACTATTTCTACTCTACAAATGTCGTTCTATCTATTTACTACTTTTATGCAATGTTGTCCCTGTAAATGTTTGGTTACATAGTTGTTTTCTATTTTTTTGCTAAGATGATTCATAATACTGAAAATTCGGGTATTAGATTTATGCTGTGAATAAGCACAAAAGGGTAGTCAGCCATCTAAAACAAATATATGAGGAGCAAATGAAGCAAATAATTTTGATATTCATAACTTATATATTTACTGCATGTCTTTTTTAAGCTTAGCACTAGAAATTCAGGAAAGTTTCCAAGATACCAAGCTTTTATTTGCCATTGAATCCTAACATAAATGCACAATAAACTTTGATAACAGTTGACAATTTTTAGTTTCCAACATTTTAAGACATTAATGGCTAATGCAACTGTTTATGACCCAAGTAAAATCTTATGGTTTTTTTGAGTTTGTCTAGCATTGACATACAGAAGATTAGTGTGTTATGACTCTTCTTCAACGTGCTCAATGAATTCTTTGACTTCATCATTTAACAAATCAATGACCTCCAGGACATGATTTGCTAACTTTTTTTTTCAAAGTCAGGTATACCTCATTGGTAGTGTGGCGAACAAGTTTGACCTTATACCACTTGACTCATTTTTGTAACAATATATTAAAAAATTTTGCCATTTTGGATAATGCTTATTTTACTTTTTCAACACATATTACCTCAGTTTGCAAAGCTTCTTTTCCCAGGTTAAAAATGGCAATATCTGTCAGATGAATGGTTGTTTCTATATCACCATCCTGATTACTGCAACTCATTGATTATTCTCTTTTCTGGGAATGGTTTACTTTTTTTAAGTATGGGCTTATGATGGGGGTTCTTTTGTTCTGTAGCAATTCAGAATCAGCTACTACAAAAATTGCACTCCATTTAAAATTGATTGGATTAGAAAAATGTAAGTATACAGAACATTTTTTTCGATAAATAACATATTCCATGTTTTCAACAAACATAACTGAGGTATTTCCAAGTATTGGCCGATATGTTGCTAATTTATGAAATAGCTGTCCAAAAATTTTAAAAAGTTCCTTTTTTTAATTTTTGTAATTTACTGCAAAACAGTTTGAGCCATACACTATCATGCATAAAATTTTAAATAACTTGTATTTAATTCTAAACCATGGTCAGCCAGCTTACCTAAGTGAATTAATTCACCCCTACATCTCTTCCAGAAATACAAGACATAACATCCGCAAACTTAAGTTCCTTCATACCCCCACTTTTGACCACAGAGTTCATAAATAAAATAAACATTTTTCTAATTCTTTCAGTCACTATGCCCCTGTTCTTTGGAACTCTTTCCCCTTCCAAATAAGAAATAGCAGCTCTGTCTCCCTCTTCAACTCCAGTTTCCCAGCATACCCAGCAGGCACACGCCTTGAAATGTCGTTGATTTAGAGTTGGAAACAGGTCCTGACGTTGAAATGCACATTACCAACTACTAAATCTAAGTTAGTTTTCTGACATGAAAAAGTAGTGATATTTTGACCAGAAATCAAGGTGATTTTTGGTTGAAAAACTTACACTAACACAATTTCAACACTATTTCAAAGCTGGATTTCTGACTGTAAAAAGTAGTGATACTTCATAAAAAAATCACCACTAAATCAAGTTAGGTTTTTCGACATGAAATCTTAGTCATGTTTTTGAACAGAAAACAGGTTGAATGTTGGGAAATGAATGACTGGTGATCGTTGATTGAAAATTCTTTTTCTAGAGAGTGATATAGTGATTAAGTCTAACTTTTTAAAAGAACTATTATTGCAATTGTTTTTGAATTTGTAGGTATTTGTAAAGCAAAGACTAATTTTGTAAGATGATAAAGATTATGTGTGCATGTACTTGTACATTTTTATCCATTCTCCTTATTAATTAACTGATGCATCCAAATATAATTTTTATAATTTATAACTATATTTTGATTAATGCAATTCCCGATAATTAAAAAAAACATTTTGAAGTCAAACTTATCTTAAATAAAAGAAGATAAATTCAAACTTATTCATCAAAACTTAGTAATTAGAATTTGTTTCTCAAATTCTCCCATATACAAAGAACTAGTTTTCAGTTTACAAGTTTACACTGAAAACTTCTCTACACAGAGAACCTAAGCTATAACATTTTATCACACAACAGTGAGGTTGGGGGGGTTCCTGGTTTTTCTTATCTGTACCCTGCTACACAGAACATTGGACCTGTGACTAAAGTAATTAGATAACACAGCAGGGGTGGAGGTGGGGGTGTACCATTGCTCAATTGCATGCATGGTGTTTACTTCTTTAAGTTTGTTTTTTGTGGTCAGCACTGACAACTAATTAAGGTTCGGAGTAATGGGTGGAGTTCTTCAAATGTGGCTTTTCTTGTGTTTTTTTTTCAGTTTATATGACAAAGTTGTATGAAACACAAGCATCTGAACTGAGCATTGTGGCTTTACTACATGATTATAGCTTCTTTATAATTACAATTTAATTATAGCCAACTCAATAAAACATTTAAAAGAAATTGATTGGATAAAATACTGAAGATATAAATAATGTCACAATTGTTTGTTTTTTACAAAGAAAAAAAAATATTTTAAAATTTCACAAAAAGAATTTCAATTGAAGACATTGAATAATACCGGTCCTATTAAAAACATAAAACTGGATATGTATAGTTGGATAATATGGATTTACATATCTTGAGCAATTATAATGATATTTGATGCAAAATTATGTATCATTACAATGTCGTCAGAAATAGAATATTGAATATACAATGATTCATGAATACATGTCATCTTTGAAAGAATTAATTACTTTGAAGTTGTCTCCAAAGTGTAAAATATGCATATGGATAGTTATTGTATAATATTATTAAGAAGCTATAATTATGACACACAAGCTACAATGATTCAAATAAAGAAGACAATGTTAATAACTTGATTTTACCCATTGAATTCAACCCTATTTCATGCATTGGATCCAACCAAAACCTGTTTGCAAAATCTACAATTATTTCAACCAGATTTCACACATAAATACAACCAGATTTCAACAGTTGGTTTCAACATGATTTCACTGGTTGGATCCAACCAAAAACAGTTTGCAAAGTCTACACGTATTTCAACCAGATTTCACACATAAATACAACCAGATTTCAACAGTTGGTTTCAACATGATTTCACCGGTTGGATCCAACCAAAAACGGTTTACAAAATCTACACGTATTTCAACCAGATTTCACCCGTTGAATTCAACCAGATTTCAACAGTTGGTTTCAACATGATTTCACCGGTTGGATCCAACCAAAAACAGTTTGCAAAATCGACACGTATTTCAACCTGATTTCACCTAATGAATTCAACCAAATTTCAACAGTTGGTTTCAACATGATTTCACCGGTTGGATCCAACTAAAAACGGTTTGCAAAATCTACATGTATTTCAACCAGATTTCACCATTGGATTCAACCTGATTTCAAAGTTGCGTGCCTGCTGGGTAGTCTCCTTCCCTTCCTGTAACTCCAGATCACTGACCTTGACCACCCCTCAACTGGCTTTATGATAAATGTATTTTGTTAACTGGCGCATTGCATGAGCTCCCCTTTGTGGGGAAGATATTGCGCCTTCAAAACAGTAGGTTAGATTAGATGTGTGTTTTTCTCACACATTTCATGGAGATATCTCAGTAAGATTATTAAGTGTTTATTGTTATAAATTCCACTGGAAAAGCAAATAACTTGCTACCAATATTCCCACAGGAGTTTGCAGCAAATATGTAACGACATGTGCACCCAGAGAACTAACGTTTATTGCACAATCACGTACATAAAATTGTTGTAATTTATCCGTTGATTTATCTGAGTGTTTGCTGGTTCGCACACAACATGCCGAAGTAAACATCAATTATTATTTATATAATCAGTATAAATTATCTAAAACCAATCTTTCTTATTCTTGTCAATGTATTAGATTGTTATAGTTTCCATTTACTCACACAAGACAATCCTTGCGTGAATAAAATGGAAATTCTCTTTTATCGCCCACCGTGTATTGTGGACAGGTTCCTGTTATTTTGGCATGATATGGTCTTTTTAATAAAAGACCTTAACATATTGTGGAAGACGGTCGGTTTAAGGGGATCTGTACCCATCCTTTTAATCCACTGTTTAAGTTTGACTGGTACATTCTAAAACTCGGACTTCTGTCCAACTTGGAATTCTACTTGGACTAAGCGGCGATAGCGGCGATGGGATGGGGGGCAGCGGCGATGGGTGGGGGAGGGGCTGTGTTATGCATTAATTTAACCAATCAAATGCAAGAGGGTTATATAGGGGCTCGCCATTTCCAAACTGGACAGAAATAAAGGCGATCGCCACTTGTGGCTGTTAATTGAGGAAACATGAGGCTCCAGGTGGGGGTTTTCTAGAAATATTTAATAAACTGACACAGATCAGCTCGTGGATTTGTACATCATATGTTAATGAAGAAAGATGAGGCTCCAGATGGGGCTTTCCTGCAAGATTTCACAAATTAAAATTGTTTTTTCTAAAAATATATAATAAACTGACAGAGATCACCTCCTGAAATATTTTACAAATAAAAGACATCACAGCCATCACCGCTTGCTTGGACAATAAACTACTGGCCAACTACCCTTCCTCATTTACGTCCCCCAACACCCCCTCCCCATTTCCAAGTTGGACAGAAATAAATCGCCGCTTGTGGCTCTTAATTATATATTTGTAAAATATTGTTAGAAACCCCATTGTAGCCTCACGGTTTCATCACTCTGTGGGTGTACAACTACCAGCATTTGATTTTTTTTTTTTTTAAATATTGCGAGAAGACAGGGTGAGGTGCGGTGACAGTAAAATATTGCTGGATTATATATTTGTAAAATATGGTTAGAATCTACAACTACCAGCATTTGATATTTTATTTGTTTAAAATATTGACGTCTCCCAACACCCCCTCCCCATTTCCAAGTTGGACAGAAACAAAGACGATCGCCACTTGTGGCTGTTAATTGAGGCCCCAGGTGGGGGTTTTCTAGAAATATTTAATACCACTAAAAATAAAGCATCCCCATCGCCGCCCCACACCCCCTCCCCATTTCCAAGTTGGACAGAAATAAATTGCCGCTTGTGGCTCTTAATTATATATTTGTAAAATATTGTTATAAACCCCATTGTAGCCTCACGTTTTCATCACTCTGTGGGTGTACAACTACGTACCAGCATTTGATATTTTATTTGTTTTAAATATTGCGAGAAGACAGGGTGAGGTGCGGTGACAGTAAAATATTGCTGGATTATATATTTGTAAAATATTGTTAGAAACCCCATCGTAGCCTCACGTTTTCATCACTCTGTGGATGTACAAGTACCAGCATTTGATATTTTATTTGTTTTAAATATTTCGCTGCCCCACACCCCCTCCCCATTTCCAAGTTGGACAGGAAAGCCATCGCCGGCTATAGTGGCTCTTAATTATATATTTGTAAAATATTGTTAGAAACCCCATCGTAGCCTCACGTTTTCATCACTCTGTGGGTGTACAAGTACCAGTATTTGATATTTTATTTGTCCCCCCCCATTTCCAAGTTGGACAGGAAAGCCATCGCCGCATGCTATTATACACTAACGATATGAAGGAAATATGAGGCTCCAAGTGGGGGTTTTCTTGCATTATTTTATGCTCACCATCCAGAACATTATTGTTATTAAAGAAATATGAGGCTCCAGATTGGGGATTTTCTAGAAATATTTTATAAACTAACAGATATCCCAACGTGGAGTGTTACACCCAATATTCAGCATATGCCTTTGAAGAAATATGAGCCTCCAGAAGGGGGCTTTCCAACAGTACGTACTTTATAAATAAAATACCTCCTGGCCACCCCCCCCCCCCCCCCCCCCCCCCCCCCCCTCCATCGCCGCATTACTTGGACTATCGCCGCTGGCCATCTACCCCTCCTCATTTCTTCTCAATTAAAATTAACGTCGCCGCTATCAGTCCGAGCGGCGATGGAATCGCCGCTTTTGTCCAACTTTTAGGAAGAACCAGTTTGACTTTTAATCACTTAACTCTCACCTAGCTCTACTAGTACAGTACAGCCAGTGAAGTTTGTCACCTGCCATAAAAATTAAAAAGGCTAAAGGACAAGCAATATCCACATTAGAAAATGAATAGCTGCTTTGAACAGCAGGGTACAATTGTGTACTGAAAGATTATAGTAAAGAATTTTTAATATCGTCTTAAAAAAGTGACAATTAAACTTCACTCGCCGAGCAGTAGCATGGTTGATCCTCATATTTTCAGCCTAACTCATATTTTCAGCCTATTATGCGTATTTTGGCATCAAAATAGAGTAAAATTTAATGTTTTTCACCACATTAATGAAGCCACCAATGTTAAGCAACTGTCATTTGTTAACCATAACTAAATGTACATATTAATTTGTAAAGTCTGCTATTAAAACACACTTTACTGCTCGCTTAATGGGCCAAATAAACCACCATACTGCTCGGTGCTGTATCATGGCACAAACCTTAACCTGGAAAAAAGGGAGGACAGAATATCTATATTGTTATTTGATTGCCATCGGTAAAAATTCATGCACCTCCGCCTACCAAATAAGGGAGTGAAAGTGAAGACAGAAATAATTAAAATATCGTCGGCAATTTGTGTATGCAAATTGTGCCAAGTTGGGGCGCTAATTTCTTGTAGAAATTATATTATCGCCACTTAAAAAGCACTGTAAAATGTTTATGTTTTGATTTTATCTGAGCAAAACTTTTATAACTTGTGCTTGTGTCAATACATATTTTAATAGTAATAATCATCTTTTTTTATTGCATAAAAACGTACTTACATAATCCCAACAAATGCTTACGTGACCTACCGTTCGGTCAAGGACACAGACAATGTGTCTCGCCATGTTTTTTCTACTGAAAGTACACACGTAAACCCCAGGGGGCACCTGCTGGAGGTTATATCTCCACTGTAAGTTGCCATTCTAATTTTGACCGCCGTGAAGTGCACACGCGTTCTTTTGTACGATTCAAGATGTCCGAAAAACAAAGGAAATGTTCAGTTTGCTTGGGTGATATGCTTCCATGGGATAATCACCAAGCTTGTTTAAAATGCAGAAACGACAAGAAGGGAAAAGACAAGTGTGTTGTGAGTAAAGAATCTGATTGCTCTATTTGTGCTGGGGCCTTAAAAATTCCACACAAAAGAAAAGCTTCCAAGTCCAAAAGTTCTGAGAAGTTTGATGACTCTCTCTTGGATGAACCAACACCTTCAAAATCTTCACAGCCTTCTACTTCCAAACCTGATTCCTCGCTTCAAGACATGATTAAAGCTATGAATAATCAGTTGGCTTCCTTGGCTTCCCAGTTTGAAGAGTTCAAACGCAGTGACAAACCTTCAGCCTCTAAGAACAGTCTTCCTCTCTGTCAGGAGCAGGGTATGAGTGCCCCTGTCTCCCAGACGAGAACTCAGCCTTCAGAAGGAGAGCTATCTGATGAGGACTCCTCTTTGCCTGCCAGCAAGAGACACAGATCTAAGTCTCCTCAAGGGGATGCAGACTCTCATTCACAGGAGTTAGATCCCTCTTATGTTGAGATGCTCAATGCCATCAGAGGTCTACTGGATCTGGAGGTACCACAAGTGGAGTGCCTTGTGGCCCCTTCTGCTTTTTCCAAGAAACCCTCCAAGCAGGTGGTGAGGAAACAAAATTTGGCTTTACCTCCTGTCCAAGATATTCAGTCCATGTGGGACTACAGGTTTAGGAAGGCCTCTGGAACCTCAGTCAAAGACAAATCCAGCTCTGAATCATTGTCCCAGGGACAGTTTTTGGCCTTTGAGAGGCCCGACATGATCTACTACACTACCTCTCCACAAAATACGCCTTTGAAAGCTCCTAAACTACCTGACTCCTACTTCAACATAGCTAGAGTGAAATCATTGTCAAATTCCATCACTGTACCTTCCAAACAACATATTGTTCAAGAGACAGTTTGCAGGGAAAATGTTCAAATTTTGGGCCATGTAGTGTGGTTTAAAATGGCTATAGAGGAGCTCAACAACAGAATCCAGGAGTTGGCTACTGAAATTAGAGGGTCTGAAGATCTGGATACAGTCAAGGAGTCAGCAGACCTCATGATAAAATATTCTCAGCTACAGGCTTCAGTTACCTCCTCTCTGGAGATAGCCCTGGATACGGTCCTCAAACAAAACATGACTCTGGCATGCAATATGCTCCTTCAAAGGAGGGATAGCTTATTGAAGGACTGCAGCTCAAAATTAGGTCCAAAAGATTTGGCAAGCTTGCGTACAGACCATTTTGACCAACAGGAGGTCTTCAACTCGGATATTTTATCCCAGGTTGAGGATAACATGATCAAAAGATTGTCAATAATGAAGGAATCTGATTCCAAGTCATACAGAGACTCTGTGAAGAATTTCGATTTCGGGAGGTCTTCACATCCAAAGCCCTCACAGGAAGGTAACAGATCGTTTCGTGACAAACGAACGCAGCCAAACACCTATAACCACTTCTCTGCGCGCGCATCGCGAGGAGGCAGAGGCGGAAAGAGGAAGTGACTTTCCAGGGACAAGATTGCAGGATTTTTGGCAGGTATGGGCAAAAAATCAAGCACATCCCAGAGTAGTAAGTTTACTACAACATGGTTATCGCCTAGACTTCAAAATTCTACCCAAATTATCGAAAATTCCGCTCATTTTGAGCAAATATCACAACAAAAACAAAGATGGCGCTCTACACGAAGCAGTTCAGGCCATGCTTGCAAAAAAGGCAATAACTCATGTCAGGAAACCTTCTACTCTGGGATATTACAGCAGACTGTTTCTGGTACCCAAACCCATGAAAAGGTGGAGACCAGTGATAGATTTAAGTATGTTAAACAACCATTTACATGTACCGACATTCAAAATGGAAACAGCCGAATCTATCAGGAAGTCGATTCGACAGGGGGAGTGGGTCACCTCGATAGACCTCACAGACGCTTATTTTCATGTTCCAATTCACCCACAATCTCAAAAATATCTGAGATTTCAAACGAAAAAAGGGGTTTTCCAATTTCAGGCTCTCCCTTTTGGTGTCGCAACAGCTCCCCTAGAGTTTACTCGCATTGTGAAAGAGGTAAAACTCATAGCTCAAGCCAGGAACCTCAGAATCCATCAATATCTGGACGACTGGCTTCTTCGGTCACCAACAAAAGATCAATGTCTCAAAGATTCGGAAAAATTAGTGAAATTGGTCCAAGAACTAGGCTGGCTCATCAATTTCCAAAAATCGGAATTGGTTCCCACACAAAATCTAGATTTTCTGGGTTATCACTTCGATCTTCACAGGGGTCTGGTTTTTCCAACCCAAAAGAAACTCGATCGGTTGAAAGTTCAGACTGTTTCCATCAGAAAGTCATTAGTCTTGACTCCAAGAAAGCTCATGTCACTCATAGGGACATTAGCTTCCTTAGAAAAAACAGTACCTCTAGGAAGGTTGCACATGAGACCTTTTCAGTGGTACCTAAGGTCAAACTGGAAGTTTCCCCAGTCACTGGACAAAAACATTCCAGTAACAAGGAATTTCCTCAATTATCTCAAATGGTGGGAGGATCTACAAAATCTTATGGCAGGTTCTCCCCTCCATCCTCATGTTCACAACACTTTGGTGTTCACAGATGCCTCCCAAAAAGGCTGGGGAGCTCACTTGAACGAAATAGTCCTCAGTGGCCTCTGGTCAAACAAGGAGGCTCAGCTTCACATCAACGTATTGGAGCTGAAAGCTGTTCTTCTGGCCCTAAAGGGGTTTCAGGAGCACTTGCAAGGTCAAAGCGTGCTCATCTGTTCAGACAACAGTACAGTAGTATCTTATCTGAACAAAGAAGGAGGCACACATTCCATAGAAATGTGTGCTCTTATCTGGAGAATTCTTGCATTCACAAATTCCAGAAGAATCCAGATAAGGGCAAGACACGTACCTGGATCCCTAAATGTCATAGCAGACTCTCTATCACGAAGGGACAAGGTCATACAGACGGAGTGGTCACTTCACCAACAGATATTCAACCAAATTTGCAAAGTTTGGCACACACCAATGGTAGATCTATTTGCAACTCATCTAAATTACAAACTTCCAATTTATGTATCTCCTGTCCCAGACAGAAAGGCTTGGAAAATAGATGCATTGAATATCTGTTGGGAAGGCCTAGACGGCTATGTCTTCTGTCCAGTAGCCATCCTGCCACAAGTAATTCAAAAAATAATAACATACCCATGCAGGATGATAGTACTGGCTCCAGGGTGGCCAGGGATGCCATGGTTTTGGGATCTGGTGGATCTCTCGACCAGGGTACCCCTACAGCTCCCTCACTGGAAGACACTTCTGAAACAGCCACATTCCAACAGGTTCCACAACAACGTGGAGTACCTGAATCTACATGTGTGGCTTCTGGATTCCAGGAATCCAATTCTGGAAGATTCTCATCTGAGGTGGCAGAAAGAATTAAGGCACCTCAGAGGGAATCCTCAAGAAAAGTCTATCAATCAAGGTGGACCATTTATGGGCAATGGTGCACAGAGAATAAGGTGGACATCACCTCAGCAGCTGTTCCCCAGGTAGCAGAATTTTTAAACTACCTGTTCACAGTCAAAAATCTCAAACCAGCTACAATCACTGGTTACAGAACAGCAATTGCTGATGCTTTGGGTTCACAGGGTGAATTCATTTCAAAAAGTCTAGAACTGAATAGACTTATTGCCAGCTTCACCAGGGATAGACCTAAACCAAATAGGTCCATACCTACATGGGACCTCTCATTGGTCCTCTTAGGTTTGACAAAACCTCCCTTTGAGCCTTTGTCAGAGGCTCCTTTGAAGTGGCTAACTTACAAGACAGTGTTCCTGTTGGCTTTAGCCTCAGGTAAAAGAAGGAGTGAGATCCATGCATGGACTCACTCTTCTGTCTCTTCAAGGAGAAATTGGTCAGAAGTTACTGTTTCTCCTTCTCCAGCATTCCTGGCCAAAAACCAGTTGGCTTCGGATGGCCCTGATTCCATTAAACCAGTAGTTATACCAGCTCTTACTACCATGTTGGACAGTTCACTGGTGGAGGACAAGTCACTTTGTCCAGTTAGGGCCCTCAAGGTCTATTTAGAGAAGACCAAATCCATGAGAAAGGGCAAGGCCCTGCTCTTTGTATCCCTTAGGGAGGGTTATTCTAAGGATATCACAAGAATAACCATTTCCCAGTGGATCAAACACACCATTCAAACTTGCTATCAGTCTTCAGATACGGCTGATCAACAGGTCACTCAGGTTAGAGCTCATGATGTTAGAGCTATGGCTGCATCACTTGCATTTAAAGGAGGTATCTCTTTAGAGCAGGTCTTGAGCTCCTGTTACTGGAAATCCCACAATACCTTTACAAACTTTTATTTGAAGGATATTTGCTGGGAAAATGATGATATCTTTAAGTTAGGTCCCATTGTGTCTGCACAGCATATAGTGAACAATTGAGACTTAATAGTTTAACCAGTCTTTATTTTTTCAGGATATATGGAATTGGACTGGAATGTAGTAGGACTTTGATTTTTGAACACGACTATGGATAAGATTTCATGTTATGACTGCTTGGCTTGAAGGACAGCTGCACTCTGACTGCTGGAGTTTTATTCAACTGGGCACAGCTGACCTTTGACCCCTGCACATTTGTACAGATACGGTGACGGGATTCATAAATATCATACTATGTATAGTACAACATGCTGCTTTCAAAAGTGGGTGAGTACTTTGCAGTTACTTTATTACAACTACTTTTTCACTTTATCAGTACTTGTAATAACAATAATATAATTACAGTTTTAACTATATGTACTATGTTACAGTTGTTTGTAGTATAACATATGGTGTCTATGCATTTTTTGTATCTGTATAACCTCAAGAACTCTCCTATAGCACTTGACAGTCCTCAGAAGTCTACCCACCATGGACCTCAGGGCTGTATTCAAGCATTTGTTGGGATTATGTAAGTACGTTTTTATGCAATAAAATTGGTTAATTTTATTGTAATTGGAATTTTTATAAATAAAAATACTTACATAATCCCAACAAGGAGAGTCCCACCCTCCTCCCCTCTACCATCTTCTGAGGGGTAGGGTCAAAATTTTAAGAATGGCAACTTACAGTGGAGATATAACCTCCAGCAGGTGCCCCCTGGGGTTTACGTGTGTACTTTCAGTAGAAAAAACATGGCGAGACACATTGTCTGTGTCCTTGACCGAACGGTAGGTCACGTAAGCATTTGTTGGGATTATGTAAGTATTTTTATTTATAAAAATTCCAATTACAATAAAATTAACCAAATTTGTACTTTAGTGGTACAGTTACAATTAAATGTTTCACATTTTTTAATATAAATATGGGAAATGAAATTTAAATATATAAAGTTGATTGTAACATTTTAAAGAAATAAAAACAAAAAATAGAACAGTGAGATGGAACAATGAAATAGAAAGAAATCCACAAAATTATACCTAAAGCATGCAAAAATAAGATTTTTCTTGCCAAGTTGTGCCAAGTTATGGCAGGAAGCAGTTTTGGTCACACCAAGTGGTGGTGGACCAGTTCACGCCCATGTACCTATTCACACCACCCTTTAATTAGTTAAAGACAATCACTGTTACACAGTAACTTACCAATGTATAAGATCAATTTTATAATTATCTCCCGCCGGGCGGAGATTATAAAATGCATCCTGTGCGTGCGTGTGTGCGTTAGTGTGTCACACAGATTTCTCCAAAACTGCTACAGCTACAGATTTTTTGTAAATTAATTGTCCTAATGAATTTTCATGCCCTTGAAATTTTTTTTTGGTTTTGTGGACTTAGGCCTAAAGATAAGTGAGTAATAGCAATTTTAGCTACTTTGAGTACAGGACTCATAACTCAAAAAGTATTGCAGTTAGAGTTTTTTCTTGAAATATGTTGTTCAGCTACTTTGTCCTTAGCTATAAGATGGTACATAGTTTGGGGTTCTATTGCATGCCATAAGTGAGTAATAGCTATTTTCTCATTTGTAGCTAAATAACAAAAGAAGTAAATGTCAAATATCTTCAAAAGTATTAAACTTAGGGAAATCTTTTCAAATATGTTGTCCATCTACTTTTTGGTAAGCTATCACATAGTAAGGTTTTAGACCTGTTGCACCTTGGATAGCTGAGTAATAGCTACTTTGAAATTCTGACTGTAGAGTAGGGACGTCATCGTGTACCGTGATATCATCATATCGCCGATGTTTGAAGTCCGCACACGATATCGAGCTTTGTTTTCATAGGTCGATTTCCGGGGTTTAGTTATTATATTAATGAAAAGTATTTATGTGGGTGTACATGAGCCAGAACTCGTAACTGGAAATGGCTTTCAGTTTATTCTAAAATGAAGATTCTTGGATTTTACCCTTAATAAAGTAAAAATCTTTGTTCTTTCGGAGAATTTACAGGGTTTATAATGTTTTGAATTAAAAATATGAAGTTGAAATGTAGATATTAACTTAAGTGATAAATACCGCGATATCGCCCAATGTTTTGTTCACGGTATCGAGACAGCAAACTTCCCAACGATGACGTCCCTACTGTAGAGTAAAGCCATTGTAACTCTAAAATTATTGGAGTTAGAGTGTTTTCCTAAAATATGTTGTTCAGCTACTTTGTCCTTAACTATAAGATGACATAGAGTTTGGAGTTCCATAGCATGCCATAAGTGAGTAATAGCTATTTTGGTATTTGTAGCAAAATAATGACAGAGGTAAATGTGAAATATCTTAAGAAATATTAAAGTTAGGCTAATCTTTTCAAATATGTTGTTCATCTAGTTTTGGGTAAGCTATCACATGGTAAAGTTTCAGAGCTGTCCCACATTGTACAGCTGAGAAATAGCTACTTTAAGATTCTTACCATTGAGTAAACCCTTTGTAACTCCAAAACTCTTGCAGTTACAGTATTTTCCTAAAATATGTTGTGCAGCTACTTTGTCCTTAACTATAAGATGACATATAGTTTGGAGTTTCATAGTATGCCATAAGTGAGTAATAGCTGTTTTGTTATTTGTAGCGAAATAATGACAGAGGTAAATGTGAAATATCTTAAAAAGTATTAAAGTTAGGCTAATCTTTTCAAATATGTTGTTCATATGTCTCAAAAGGTAAAAGGAAGAAATGATTCAATTTTTGGTGTGTTCCGGATCACTTTCTGGATCAATGAAATGTAATATTTAAAGACAGATAACTCAAAAAGTTATGGACGGATTTCAATGAAATTTTCAGAATATGTCTGAAAAGGTAAAAGTAAGAAATTATACAATTTTGGGATTGATCCGGATCATGATCTGGATCTTCTGGATCCATGAAATGTAATTTTTAAAGACAGATAACTCAAAAACTTATGGACGAATTTCGATGAAATTTTCAGGATATGTCTGTAAAGGTGAAAGGAAGAAATGATTCAATTTTGGGAGTGATCCAGATCACTATTTGGATCTTCTGGATCCATAAAATGTAATTTTTAAAGACAGATAACTCAAAAACCTACGGACGGATTTCGATGAAATTTTCAGGATATGTATGAAATGGTAAAAGGAAGAAATGGTTCAATTTTGGGAGTGATCCAGATCACTATCTGGATCTTCTGGATCCATCAAATGTTATTTTTAAAGACATAACTCAAAAACTTACCGACAGATTTCGATAAAATTTTCAAGATATGTCTGGAAAGGTGAAAGGAAGAAATTTTCAATTTTGGGAGTGATCCGGATCACTATCTGGATCTTCTGGATCCAAGGACGGGTTTTGATGAAATTTTCAAGATATGTCTGAAAAGGTAAAAGGAAGAAATGATTCAATTTTTAGAGTGATCTGGATCTTCTGGATCCATAAAATATAATTATTAAAGACAGGTAACTCAAAACTTATGGACGGATTTCGATGAAATTTTCAGGATATGTCTGAAAAGGTAAAAGGAAGAAATGATTCAATTTTTGGAGTGATCCGGAACACTATCTGGATCTTCTGGATCCATGAAATGTAATTTTTAAAGACAGGTAACTCAAAAACTTATGGACGGATTTCGATGATATTTTCAGGATTTGTCTGTAAAGGTGAAAGGAAGAAATGATTCAATTTTGGCAGTGATCCGGATCAATATCTGGATCCTCTGGATCAATGAAATGTATTTTTTAAAGACAGGTAACCCAAAAAACTTATGGACGGGTTTCGATGACATTTTCAGTATATGTCTGAAAAGGTAAAAGGAAAAAAATGATTCAATTTTTGGAGTGATCCGGATGGCTGTCTGAATCTTCTGGATCCATGAAATGTGATTTTTAAAGACAGATAACTAAAAAACGTATGGATGGATTTCGATGAAATTTTCAGGATATGTCTGGAAAGGTAAAAGGAAGAAATGGTTCAATTTTTGGAGTGATCCTTATCACTATCTAGATCTTCTGGATCCATGAAATATAATTTTTAAACACAAATAGCTTAAAACTATGGACGGATTTTGAGGAAATTTTTAGGATATGCAAGATGGAGTAATTTCAGTGATAATTAAGTCATTCACCTACTATTGGGTGATGTACCACATGGCAAAGCAGATCTATAGCTTTTTGAATAGCTGAGTCATAGCTACTAAAATGGATAAACGTCTTTTATCTCTCAAGTGTTGCTGATATGTTATTTCTTCAAAATAAGTCATTCACCTACTATTGAGTGATCTACCACATAGTGAAGTTGCAGAACTGTAGCTCTTTGGATAGCTGAGTAATAGCTAATAAAATGAGCAAATTTCTTGTATCTCTAAAAGTATTACAGATAGGCAATTTCTTCTAAATAATACATTCACCTACTTTTGGCTGATCTACCACATAGTGAAGTTTCAGATCTATAGCTCTTTGCATAACTCAGTCAAAGCTACTAAAATGACTAAGTCATTCACCTACTTTTGGGTGATCTGCCACACTAGTGAAGTTGCACGACTGTAGCTCTTTGCATAACTGAGTAATAGCTACTAAAATAAGTAAATTCCATTTATCTTTAAAAGTATTTTGGATAGGCACTTTCCTCTAAAGAAGTCATACACCTACTTTGGAGTGATCTACCACATAGTGAAGTTGCACAACTGTAGCTCTTCTGCATAGCTGAGTAACAGCTACTAACATGAGTAAATTCCTTTTATCTTTAAAAGTATTGCACATAGACAATTTCTTCTAAGTAAGTCCTTCACCTACTTTTGGGCAAGTTGCAGAACTGTAGCTCTTTGCATGGCAGAGTAAGAGCCACTAAAATGAGTGAATGTCTTTTATCTCTAAAAGTGTTACAGATAGGCATTTTCTTCTAAATATGTCCTTCACCTACTTTGGGTTGATCTACTACATAGTAAAGTTGCAGAACTGTAGCTCTTTGGATGGCAGAGTAATAGCTACTAAAATGAGCAAATGCCTTTTGTCTTTAAAAGTATTGCAATCAAACATTAAAGTGCCTCTTGCTTGTTGCACTTCTACATGTGCCTCCATCTCACAAGAAAATTTATATTCCACTATCTTTAGTACATCTAATTAATACGGCGGGAGATAATTGCATGCGTCAGAATGCTTGTTATCTTTGAAGTTGCAAGTATATTTTCTATCAAAAAAGTACGAATCTTGAAGAAAATAGAGGGTGGGCACGAATAGATACATGAGCTTGAATTAGGGCAGGGTCGGTAGCATATTTTTCATTTCAGTATCCCGCCAGTGTAAAAACGTACCGATTCCGGGATATCGAAAGAAGAAATTGTGTTCTTGTATATCCACAATCGAATAGGCCCACCAACCGGAAGTAGGATTCGCTAAAAGAAAACATGGCAGTTCTGAAAGAAATCAAGATAAAAGTGCTAAAATATATAAAAATATGGCATAAAAATTTGTAATTTCTTCAGATTTGAGGTTTGTTTCTAATACTTTACGTTTTCTCACAATATTATACACTGACATTCGAAATATACCGGCTGTAAAGTGCCACTAACTGTACATGGTGGTGGGTTTTCATCCAGCCCAAAGAACATTCAAGATGTGCTTAGGGCCTTCTTGATATGAGCTTAGCTGTTGTAAGGGATGTAAAACTCTTAACTTTACATTGCTAACTGTTTTTAAAGCATACTGCCTTGCTACCAGTTATTGTCAGGTATCAGTTATGTGATACATATTCTTATCTAAAATGGGAACTTGCTGCAAGCAAATCTCATAAAGATCTCATAGCTATTTAAGCTTTAGAGTTACTACAATTACTGTAGTTTCTGTTCCTCTTTTTTAAGAGAGAGAGAGACTTATTTTTTAAGAAAGCTGAAGAAATATCATGTACACCAGATATAGTTAAGTAGTTTTGACAAAAAAGAAACTATTAATGAGCTGTTTGAAACCATGAATTTGAAGTGTTTATTTAAGCAAATTGATCTTTACACACAAAATATTTTATCATCCAAGCTGACTTTCTATGAATAAAATATTGTTGGGAAAACCTCCAACCTAATTCTGTGACCTGAAATACTAGTATCTACATATGGCTTATACTTATTTTTTGGGGGGGTGGCAGATTCTCTGTGGGCTGAGTTTGTAGTGGTCCGACTTTGAAATGGGCCTAGATGGCCATAAAACAATCTGGTTACACCCATACTTCAAATTCAGTCAATTGATATGTGTAGTAGTGAGGTGACAGTAGCAATTTTCTAGGTAGCAAATTATTTGTAAATGTACCCATTATCACTAGACAGAATTCAATATAACATTGCAAACAAAATTTTCTAAATCGATTAATCAAGACAAAAATGTTGAAAATAACCGGTAATCTCTGTGGAAAAAAGTTAAAGTGTCAATAAATAATGGAAAAACCTCTTTACTCTTCTATAGAATAAACCTTTGTTGAAACATGGATACTAGGTTATAATAAATAACTGAATGTTTATTTAAGCACTATTTTATAAGTCACCCAGACTGGTTCTTGTGTGTTAAAAGGCTTATGAATATTGATTTGTAAACTCCTAAGCAATATGTCAGATTTCATGCATTATATTTTCATTTTCAGGTATTACTGTGACTACTGTGACACATATTTAACTCATGACTCTGTAAGTTATCAACTTTTTAATACATTATTTGACATTTTACTTGAATTTTTGTCCTAGATTTAAATATTGTGGAAAGTAGCATAAAGTAAATGATCTGTAACTCTATGTAACTTTCTTTTGACATTTTAATTGTGCTACCCAGGCCTGGTTATGTTCATGTTCGTAAGTATTCAAACGCACTTCTGTGTGTTATTGAATTTGTGAAAATTTCCCAGACATTTTGGGGAATTTACAAATTCCCTGGTCTGGTTACTTTTGAAAGTATTGAATATTGATGTAAATTAATAGAAGTTATTGCTATTTATTGCTAAAAACCAGATTATAATTATGACTGCCAGGATAACCTTAAGCAGTGTATTAGTCCTTCCATTGTTTACTTTCAGCCATCTGTGAGGAAAACACATTGTAATGGACGAAAACATAAAGAAAATGTGAGGGATTACTATCAAAAATGGTTAGAAGATCAGGTTCAAAAACTAGTCGATGACACAAGTAAGAAAACTCGCAAAATTATGTTTTACTTTTTTTTTTCAGTTTACATAAAAGAGTCTTGTAGAAAATAACAAGTTTGGTACACACAAATACCTATAACTACATTGTATTTTTACAGCCAGTAGTTGGTTGTAGTCATGGCAACTTCACTGTTAGTTTCAAATGCTGCATACTTTTCTGATAATAGATACCCCAAAACTGGTTCTGGCTATTGAACGGCACATATAACACTGACCTTTGACCTGAAAACTGATTTTTTTTTTGTATCTAAGTTAAACTTACATGTCTGCAGAGTCTGTTGAATAATCATGTTCTTGGCTCTTTTATTGTGTTTAATTTTTAGTGGTTAGCTACCATAGTACCCTCTTATACTGTCATTTGTTGCTTCAAATACAAATAACAGTTGCTTGGTGTATCCAAAAAGTAGTACTGTCACAGTGCAAAAGAAAAAAAAAATTATTGTTCACTACGAATATTTATATTAGAAGTGATTTTATTGGTTTCCTTTCGTAATTTTAGCTGCTGCATTTAAACAAGGCAAAGTCCAAAACAATCCATTTACTGGGACAAATCCAAAAGGAGGAGCAGCTATTCCACCTCCAGCAAATATGAGTAAGTGGTAGTATCCTCAAGTTACTGTGTTAATGATATTACGGTAAAACTAAGTATATGTAGATATGCTTCAAGCATGCTTCATTTACTGCATGTAAATGTAAAACCTCAATATTATAGAACACTTGTTATCATATTAAGTGTGATTTTGGTTGAAAAGAGAGGGATTATGCTTCAACTAAGACCAAAGTTGTGAGGTTGTTTGTGGGGCTGTGTTTACATCCTTACACCTTTTCGATTAAATCCTCACTTCATCAAGTGGCAAAAACTTTTGTGATTTAATTATATAGGTAAACAAACACTGCTGATTGTATCACATATTCTAACAAATTGAGTCATTCATGTTGTTAGTTTTCTGGTTTAGCATAAACAATTGAAAATGGGTTCTCCTTGTCTGGTTAAATATCAACATTCTTAATTTACATAATGTAAATTGAGACAGTTAATGATGTATTACCAAATTAACATGAACTATTTTGGCAATACATAGAGTACTCATAAGAAGGGAGAGTGGTGAAATTTCAAAAATTTCTAAGAAAGAGATCAAAGAATTTGTCAAATAACGGTTGAGCTATTGATTTAATAATGAGATATTTGTTATTTTTCCAATCTGTTTTTCACTTATGTTACTAGACCAAGGTAAGAAACCTGGACCTCCAGGCCCCCCTATGGGTGGTCCTCCGCGCCCACACGGTCCCGGACCCATGCACAGAGGACCAGGTCCCATGGGAGGTCCACCGGGACAGATGCCACCAATGATGGGACCAGGTGGGCCAATGCCACCAGGAATGGGTGAGTATAAATAATTTAGATATATCTTATGTATTTGTAGAAGTTCTAGTTGATGGACTTCTGCATGGTGTATCCAGTCATGTAAAACCTGGGGAAGTCAGGGAATTCCATTTTTTTCCAGGTCTGGAAAAGTCATGGAAATTGACTCCAGGTTTTGGAAAATTCATAAAAAGTCATGGAAATTAAATGCATTCTTGTGCGAAATGGCGTTGTTCCTTTCTTTCATCCAGCATTTCAATACCAGGATATGTTTATGTAATCAGATGAAACTTTGGTGTCTTCCAAATCTTCCTGTACTGTGACTGGAACCTTGTGTGTGGTTCTCAAAGGCAAAACCGCCGGGAGCTCGTGGGTCAGTACATGTCTCATTCATGCAACGAAGAATGTAAAAGGTCCTTAATTTTAAAGCTTCGGTCATGGAGAAGTCATGGACAAGTAATGGATAAAATATTGAAATTTAGTGGATACACCCTGCTTCTGTGTCTCAGAATCTGGGTTCAAATCTTGAACACCACAAAAAGTGGGAAAGTTGTTAGTTCCTAGCTGATATAATTTACAGTGCACAATCTTGATAAAACTATGTGCAGTACACCACTTCTATTCCACATCTGAGCTGCTATGATTAAATCAACATTGTTGTTGTTTTTTTCTCTCCTTCTCTCTCCAGTGCATTTGATCCATCATCACAGAGTAAAAGGTTAAAGTTTTTTATTTCATAACGCAGCTAATAGAGTGTGTTATATTGATCTTTTATGTAGAAAGTTCTATTTGATATATATATTCATAAATATTTTGTTTTGGTGTATTGTTTTTAAAAAATTCCTCATTAATTATGTGAATATTGTTTTTACAGGTATGAGACCACCTATGGGTCCTATGGGCAGAATGCCAATGATGGGAGGCCCTATGATGGGTGGACCGCGACCGCTTATGGGTGGACCGCCTCGACCTCCAAACAACTAGTTCATTTACTCAATTTGTTTTAATTTGATATTTTATATCTTCATGTCTGAAGTGGGAAACTGTAAATATAGTTATATATGCTTCAAACTAGTACCACGCAAAGGTTTCATTTTAAATGAAAAGAGGAAAGAAGCTGATACTTAATACTGCGACATTGGGTTTATTGCAGTTGGACTATTTAATCCATTTTGTTTTTAAATCTGAACTGACAGTCTTTAAAATTTTTGCCTCAGAATGTGATTACCACATTATTGAGTTTAAACATCTGATAAATGTACCTGTCAAACTTTATTGTGACAGCTTCTTGGGTGAAACAATGTCTATACAATTAATATGGTTGAACAAAGATAAAAAACAAAGATATTATGAAGTATTTTTTGCTTTAAGTATTAAAGTTTCATGTGAAACAAACATTCTAAAGATACAAAATTTTTGGTAATAATGATCAACTGTGGCAAATTTTAAAGGTTTTTATAACATACTATCTTGTTGCCATGCAGACCATTTTGTATTGGTAACAAAGAATGTTGGACAGTAATCGTGTTTTGTGAATATTGTAGAATAAACAATATATATTATTTTGTGATTATTGTCTCATTTGTCATTTTACTCTTGACTTTTTTCTTGAACTGGTTATGTTTTCATAGTCAAAGAAACTGAAAGTTGTATCTTTGTTGTTGCAGTAAGTTTTAAAAAAGGCAAACATTTGCAAAATGACCTTTGGATTCAGACATTTTGAATGAAATCAAGGGCTTGGAATCATATCACTTGCAAGACATATTTCTGTCTCAGTTACTTTTTAAGAAAGTCCTAAAGCACAAAACAATGAAAGCCTGCAACAACCAAAAGTGAGTTTCACAAAAGTTGTTGCTTTTTACCCCACCACCTTTAAGGGCTGTGTGGGTATTGTTTTCATCCATGGTGTCTGGATAGGTGGGTGAACAACAGAAAAAACTTGTCTATGGCTTTATCTCAGAAACTGTGAGGTGTAAGATGTGATAATAGAGAGGGACCTTGGTTGTGAGGTGTAAGTGTGCAAAATCATGGTGTGACCTTGATTTGACCTTGCCGTAGTGACCTTTCAGAGACTGCAAGGTGTAAGAATTTGATACTTTGTAGGGACATTATTGCAGGAGTGTAGGTATGCAACATCATCATTGTGGCATTGATTTAACCTTTGGCATTGCTGTGATGACCTTGACCTTTAAATTCTTCTCATGACAGTTTCCGACACCGTAAGGTGTAGCAAGTTGATACTTGGTAGGGACATTGGTTAGAAGGTATATGTATGCAACATCATGATGTGACCTCTGTGTTACCTTTGACGTTGCTGTAATGACCTTGATCTCTAAATCTTTTCTGGCCCATATTTCAGAAACAGTAAGGTGTAGGAAGTTGATTTCTTGGATGGGTCATTGGTTGGGGAGTGCACGCATGCAAAATCATGTGTGACCTTTAACCTAAGCTCTGTGTTCACCTAAGCTCTGTGTTCACACCTGCCATAATTGAGACATTTCTCCAGTGACAAAAGATATATTGACTGTTGTAACTGATTAGTATATGTACTAATGAAAGCCATGGTAGCACATTGGTAACACTCGTCTTGACCATCAGAGATCAGTGTTTGATTCCCAGCCTAACCTCGTGTGGGAAAGCTTGTAGTTGCTTGCAATTGGTTTGCAATATACAGCACAGAACCTCAACCAGTTGTATGTGCTTCTGTCCTCTGTGCTTCCAATAACCCATCACAATATAATAGATAAGGTAATAGTCATGACATAAAACACTAAAATAAATATATCTACTTTTACTAAATTGTGCTATTTCCATTCACAAATACTTCATTTAATAAATTTATAATTTGATAATTTTAGTTTACTGCTGCTGAATGCTGCCACCTAGCTATTGAATTGTTTGTTTTTACCCCACAGCCCTTAAGGACTGTCAGGGTATTGTTTTCACCCATGGTGTCCGGATGGGCGGGCGGGAAAAAGTTTGTCCGAGCTGTATCTCAGAAACAGCAGGGTGTAGGAAGTTGATACTTGGTAGGGACATTGGTTAGGAGGTGTAGGTGTGCAACGTCATGGTCTGACCTTGATTTGACCTTGCCGTTGTGACCTTGAGTTTGAAAATCTTGTCCGTGCTATATCTCGGAAACCGTAAGGTGTAGGAAGTTGATACTTGGTAGGGATATTGGTTAGGGGGTTGTAGGTGTGCAACGTCATGGTCTGACCTTGATTTGACCTTTGACCTTGCCGTAGTGACCTTGAGTTTGAAAATCTTGTCCGTGCTATATCTTGGGAACCGTAAGGTGTAGGAAGTTGATACTTGGTAGGGACATTGGTTAGGGGGTGTAGGTGTGCAATGTCATGGTCTGACCTTGATTTGACCTTTGACCCTGTTGTAGTGACCTTGACCTATAAAATCTTGTCGGGGTATATCTTGGAAACCATAAGGTGTAGGAAGTTGATGCTGAGTAGGGACATTGGTTAGGGGGTGTAGGTGTGCAATGTCATGGTCTGACCTTGATTTGACCTTTGACCCTGTCGTAGTGACCTTGACCTATAAAATCTTGTCAGGGTATATCTTGGAAACCATAAGGTGTAGGAAGTTGATGCTGAGTAGGGACATTGGCTAGGGTGTGTAGATGTAAAACGTCATGGTGTGACCTTGATTTGACCTTGCCGTAGTGACCTTGACCTATAATGCCTTGTCTGGGCTATATTTTGGAAACCATAAAGTGTAGGAATTAAGTTGATATTTGGTAGGGACATTGGTCAAGGGTTATATGTGTGCAACATCATGGTGTGACCTGGATTTGACCTTTGATCTTGCATATCTGATGCTATTTTATGTCTCTACGAGGATATCTGATACTCTTTATCTCTCTTATATCTTTTTTACTTCAGTCTTGGTTGTTGCACCTTTGGGTGTCTTTTGGTGTAGATTAAGCACTGTTAAAGTCATATTAGAAGTCATTAACTGTTTTACTTTTGCAACAGATGGCATTGCATCAAGTGAGCCACAGGTTTTGCCCCAATTCCACATAAAAGCATGTATTGCTACATCTGTATGTATGGGTAATATTCAAAACATCCAACCCATAATTCGACCATACAAATGAAAATCAAAATGGGAGAACTCTTAAAGCTTCATAATTTTTAGTTTACCGAATTGTCTTGTTTCAATACTTAATCTTTACATGCAATTTCTTTCTCTTAGATGTTATTTTGTCTACTTAAACATTATTTGGACACTGACACTGCTCTGAAGGTATCCCAAACTGTGTAATATTACTGTGTAACACTACTTCTATATCTCATGGCGTTGAAAACTATTTTCCCAGGCTGTGGGGTACGGGCATCTCTGATGCTATTTTTATATTTTATGTTTAGATACATTTTCTCTCTGTTGAACGTTTTTTTCTCTACTTAAGTAAACCTTATTTAGACTTTTACATCAGTGACACTGCTCTGAAAGTCTTCTGATCTTTGCACTTTTTCATTTTTATCTCGAAGTTTTTTAAAAATATCTCTCTTGGCTGTGGAGTACTGGCCTTTGCTATGCTATTTTTAATATATGACCGAGCATAGCTGAAGATGATAAAAGAACATGGATATTCATCTTTAACCTATTAAACATGGCCAATCATGACTAGGGTTATAGCCTTCTACAGACTACACCCCTTGGTTGGGAAAAAGTCTGGCAACAGCTGTTTTTTGGCATCTTATAAACTCTTCACAGATTTACATCAGGAATGGGGACTAGGTATGCATCAGGAGCTTCAATAGCTACTTGCAGGTTATCACAGTTGAGTAAATCAGTTGTAACTTGAAATTATTGCATTTAGAGAAGTTTACATAAATATGTTATTCACCTATTTTTGGGTCAGCTATAACATAGTAAAATTGCAAACCTGTCGCTCATTGCATAGCTGAGTAATAGCTATTTTCAGGTTCTTACTGTTTTGTAAATCAATTGTAACTTGAAAACTATTGCTTTTATTGTGCTACAGTAGCTAAATGCTGTTCTCGGATGGCCACAGGCATCCAGCCAACGTCTAAGAAAAAAAGACATTTATAGTTGGCCGTAACCTCAGGTTGCCTTCTCGTGGTACTCTCTTCCTACTTTCTTGTTGGCCACGTGTTTTGGTAGCTCTGTTTATAAGCAATCATATTTTTCTTCATATCTCAGCACAAACGTATTGTTGGAGTTTGATTTTTAGCCATTTTATTTTAAATATCTAACAGTTTATTCTTTGAAAGTTTTGTTTCGACAGGATAAGTATTTATATCCCCAGACGAAAGTCGGGGATATATTGGATTCAGGTCCGTCGCGCCGCCGCCGCCGCCGCCGTAGAAATTTCCTTGTGGACGCGATAACTCAAAAACAAATTAATATTTTTTTTTCAAACTTGGTACACATGTTAAGGGTGCCCAAAGGAAGATCCCTATTTTAAGGTGACCTTAAACTCTCAGTAAAAAAGAACTTATGGCCACCTTAAGGTCAGAAATTGCACTTTTGGCCACTTAGAGCCCTGTAGGTCACAAACTATGATGCTCAGCTGGCTGAAATTTTACCTGACAACACATTAATATGTTCTTAGTACATGAGCTGAAAATCATGACTTTAAGTTGAGGAGAAAATTGTGTTTGAGGCCCATAAATACCCCCACTTAGGGATTTTTTGCTATACTTTACACATATTTTGCCCTATAATTTGGAAGTGATAATTCTGATGAGTCTCAAACTGCGCTAGGTATAACTTTGATATGTAATCCTTGTCTGTAGAAAATTTTAGGGCTGTAGGTTTACCCAAAGGGGTCGACTTAAGGTCTCAAAAGTGCCCAGAGAGACCCAATTTATGCACTTTTTGCCACTTTCAAGCACTGTAGCTTTCAAACTATGTCTCTCATCTAAGTTAAATATCATCTGGGAATATATCTATGTGTTTTCTTATATGTGCCCCAACATTTAGGCCTTTAATAGACAGTTAACCTGTGTATCAGGACCATAAACACCCACCCGAGTGACCCTTATAAGACATTTTTCACATCTTTTTCCCTGTAACTTGGAAATGGTAAGTCTGAGAAGTTTCAAACTGTATTAGATATATATTCTGTGTGTAATCTTAGTATGTAACAGATTTTAAGTCTGAAGCTTTAATTTTGAAGGTCAAATTGAGGTCTCTAAAAGGCTCCCAAAGACCCAATATTTGGACTTTTTGCTACTTTTAAGCCCTGTGACTGTCAAACTATGTGACTGATAGAGCTCAAATCCTATCTGAGAAGATATTAGTATGTTATTTTTATATGTGCCAAAAATTAAGGCTTTAAGAAGACATTTAACCTGTGTATGAGGACCATAAATCCCCACCCGAGTGACCATTTTTAGACATTTTTCACATTTTTCCCTGTAACTTGGAAATGGTAAGTCTAAGAAGTTTCAAACTGTATTAGATGCATATTCTATGTGTAATCTTAGTATGTGACAAATTTTAAGTCTGAAGCTTTAATTTGAAGACTACATTTAGGTCTCTAGAAGGCCCCATAAAGACCCAATATTTGGACTTTTTGCCAATTTTAAGGCCTGTGACTGTTAAACTATGTGACTGATAGAGCTGAAATCTCATCTGGGAATACATTATTATGTTCTTTTTACATGTGCCAAAAATCAAGGCTTCAAGTAGACATTTAACCTGTGTATGAGGACCTTAAACACCCACCTGAGTGACCCTTTTAAGACATTTTTCACATATTTTGCTCTGTAACTTGGAAATGGTAAGTCTGAGAAGTTTCAAACTTTATTAGATACATATTCTATGTGTAATCTTAGTATGTAACAAATTTTAAGTCTGAAGCTTTAATTTGAAAGCCACATCGAGATCTCTAAAAGGCCCACAATGACCCAATATTTGGACTTTTTACCACCTTTAAGCCCTGTAACTGTTAAACTATGTGATTGATGGAGCTGAAATCCCATCTGGGAATGCATTATTATGTCCTTTTTACATATGCCGAAAATCAAGGTTTTTAGTAGACATTTAACCTGTGTATGAGGGCCATAGACACTCGCCCAAGTGCCTTTTTTGACATTTTTTCCGTATTTTGCCCTGTTATTTGGAAATGCTTAGTGTGACAAGTCTTAAACTGTATTATATATAATTTTTGTTTGTTATGTATGTCCCCCAAAAAGTTTCAGATCTGTAGTTTAATTGCTAAGGTCTCTTTAACAATTGTAAAATGCCCACAGAAACCCAATTTATGGATATTATGCCACTTTAAAGCCCAGTAACTGTCAAACGATGTGGGGTATAGAGCTGAAATCTTTGAATTTTTAAAAGGAAATGCCTGTCTATTTAAATTTTGAATATTAATAATGTTATGGCTATCTTAGTCTTTTAAGAACTTATTTTTGTGTGTTATACCTCTGCTTGCTGAGTTTTTCACTTTTTAAAATGAAACTGGTTAAACATATTCAAGTAGACAAAATGGACACTTTAAGTGAGCTTTAAGTCCCAATATTAATGAAATTATATCCTTATGTAGTAAAACTAGGGGATTTTTAACCCTCAACTAGCCCAGTTTTATTCAACTTGCCTCAGTTAATTTTGGCACAGCTCCTACAGTTATGAACTCATTTCAGTTGATAATCACATACTTAAAATTCTCAATTCTTTTTGTATTTGAGTACCCCTTTTATATAGATTGTTTGTTTACCATTTATGCTCAACCCACATCCCCCACCCGGATTCCCCCCACCCACCTCTGGGACCTCCAGCTATATTGAGTGACACTAAATAAACAATGGTATTTAATGATATCAGATGAGAAACAAAGAACTCAATGGGGTTGCAGATCTTGTGTAATAGTGAGAGAGGTGTGGAGAAGGGGAGAGGGGTGGGGGTGGGAGGTGGTGGGCTTCATTACATATAACAGATTGTGTCACATATTTAGGTTGCATATATATGCACCACATATATAGGTATAGAGGAAATGAATAACTGAAAACAATTTGCAAATTCTAAAAATAATATAATAAAATAATAATATAAACAATTTTTTTTTAAATAATATTTTATTTGTGAACAAATATAGAAACAGATATGCGCTTTTGGGATTATGAATTTTAGAATGGACATTGAATCATCAATCATTTAAATACTTTGAAGGAAGATTGAAAAATATGATGAGTTGAGTTAAAAATAATATTTTATTTGTCAACAAATATAGAAACAGATATGCTCTTTTGGGATTATTATTTTAGAATGGACATTCAATCATCAATCATTTAAATACTTTGAAAATAGGTTTAGAGTTATCATTGCAGGAAGATTGAAAATATAATTTGAGTTATGTATTCGGCGTCTGGGGATACACCATCTTCCTTGGGAAGATATAAACAGAGTAGATTGATGTGCTGAAGTTCATATAATAATGGGTAATTATGTTTTAAAAAATTTCCGATCAAAACCTGTGGCGTGAGTGATGACCTGTCTGGGGATATGTTGGCGCCGAGTTGGCCCAATCTAGTTTTTATTTAAAATATTACGCGGACTTGAGCTGGTTGTGTTCGGTTGGTACTTGCATTGTTAACGTTTTAATTTTAGATTAACATCATCCCGCATATTGTCAATTAAAAAACTCCCGGAGATTATTTATTGTAAAACCCCAAGCGAACACGCCTTCAGTGATACGCGTTTGATTGGTAATGCATTGTTGACGTCTTTTCTTTTCTAAATGTTGTCAGTCTGTGAACCTACTCCAGGAGATTATAAATTGCGAAACCCAATCGAACACACTTTCATTGATTGGCGCATTATCAAAGAAGTTTTGTAGCGGGGTCGTGTAATTGAATTAATCCCTCCCCTATTGTAACAATGGTGATAAAGATGAAAGAAGTTAGGCGTCTCTGTGAATGGTACGTTTTATAAAGCACTGGAATTCATCGTTTCCGAGACTGTGTAAAATCTTGCATTATCGCTCACGCTTGACCGTGTTTTATATGTAGGGAGACATGATTTCGGTTTGGTTAATCCGGAGATTCGGATAATAGAAGGCCGGATAACCGAGGTTCTACTGTATTAAAAACTGGATAATAAAATCTTGTTGTGCAATAGATATTTATTTCTATATATATTTAACAAAACTATGAAAAAGTGGCAAATTTACATCCACTGGTGAGTTTACATCACTTACTATAAACGTGTGTTCTATTGATAAATACCGAATTTTTGTTAAACGAAGTATGATTGGACAGTGCCGTTTCTGCTCGACCAATCAAATTAAGGCATTTAGAAGCAAGGAAACATGGAGGAATTGGGTTAAAAAGACAATATATGTGTCCTTTTATTTGATTTTTAAACAGAATTCGTCTAATTTTCCCAATATTTACAGCGAAAACGCGGGCGATAATGCAATATATATGCGTTACCGCGACTTGGGATGAGATTCCCGAACTTTCGTTTGCCACCAAGTGGTTCGCGGATCTCTGTTCCACCGAAAATGACCGAATATACCGAACCACCGAACTATCGTTGCAGTACTTATTCTAGTGTTGCGCCTTAGAGTCTGCCTCACAGAGATTTAAGCACTATAAAAGTACAGAATAGAATAGAATATTAAATAGAAATTCCTCACATGAATTCACATACTGTGATGAATTTCTTATTTCTTACTCAGTGACAGCTGTGTTATCTGGAAGCTTATAAATTTATTCCAAATCCAGTACCACTGGAAAATAAAAAGAATAAAGTCACTTAGTCGAAAATTTTACCAAAAAAAATACCAAGCAATCGAACAAGTGGTTACATCGATAGCTCATATCCTGCGTACACAGATTTACAGTCAATTCTTCAGATAAACAGAATGTAAACAAAAACTGTATTACAAGAATGCTGTAGTAGCATTGGTGGAGGAAATGATGGGCCATGAGCTTTTGAGTATCAAGTGGAAATAGTTGTCTATTTTACCACCAAACACTGACATGCCAGTATGTAATATGTTGCACAGTGGCAGTTTTGCCTTTATAACATTTGTCTCAATATATTTCTTGTAGTCTCTGGTTTCTTGACCCATATTCTTGCACTGGATACTGAAATTGGTTGACCTTTTTTGTGCTGTTGCACCCTAGAGCTTCCTTAAAGGGGAGATTAAGATCTGTAAAATGCCAACCAGAATTAGAGTTTGGTGGTTAAATTTCAAGGGATTGCTCCCATTTGGGCTAAATGCACATTCTCTGGAACATTTCACTTTTCAAAATTTAAAATCAAGAGTTCCAGGCACAGACATCTGGCGCCACAGTATGAAAAATGAAATATAAATTTCTGAGTCCATGCCATGTGAAGTCTTTCATATATTTAAGATAAACTTCTGGTGCACACGATGGAGGTGCTATTGAGCTTGCAGATACAAAAGATGGTGTATGCAAGATACTCCAAATCTTTGAGTTCTACCCCAGTGAACTCTTTATGTTACACATTACATTCTCTATGCTTTGCAGGTGAATAAAGTAGAATATTTAACTTCTAAGAAAAAATGTATTTTAGCAAAAGAAGAAGTCAATGTGGAAAATGTGAAAAAAGAGATTAAAGAAGAAGAAATTGACCAGGAAGAGGTGAAGGTCAAACCAGATATCCTTGACCCACCAGAAGTCAAGCCCAAACATGAAGTGGAGGTTAAAGATAAGATAAAACAGGAAGTGAAAGAAGAAAATGTGAGACATTTAAAAAAAATTTAGATTCTTAGGCATAAAGTAATAGTTCTTTTTGCAGTTTTCCATTTGTTAGATTTCAGAGTGGAAGGTCTATGGTTCAATCCTTGGACGAGTCATGGAGTTTGTACCGTTGGACAAGATAATTTACATGTGTTACTTTTTACTCAAGAGTTAAGAATGAGTGCTAACTAGTATTGCTGGGACAATGTTTGCAAACTTCGGTGATATCGCTTGCTAGCTCATTGCCGACCGGTGATCAGTAAAATTTAATTGTATCCCCGGACGAAAGGATTCAGTACGGTCACGCCGCCGCCGCCGCAGAGATTTCGTTTTGGACGCGATAACTTAAAAAATATTTTAGTTAGAACTTTCAAATTTGGTATGTGGGTATATATGGGCAATGCCACGAACGCTATTGTTTTGTGACCTTGACCTTCAATCTCAAGGTCACTGGTGGCCACTTAAAGGTCAGATTTTGGCCATTTTTGCACATTTTGGCCCAGTTCTCCAAGACAGAAAGTTAGATCATCCTATGGCTGGTATATATAATACATATATATGTCCTCTATAAGCATGCAGAAATTTGACCTTGAAGCTCTTCATTGAAGGTCATCCACTGACCGCCAAAGTACTTGACCGAGGGGCATTTTTGGCCTTTTTTGGAGATATTTTCACACTTAACGCTGACTATTTTATTGCGTTAATACATCCTATCCAATGGACAATTGCTTTACCGGTCGGCGCGACCGGTCCCGCCAAACGCCAGAAAAAGACGTCCTGTATATACTACCGGCAGGACCGGTCACAGAGTGTGCATTCGCCAGGTGGCGCATCGTACTTCATTTCCTGTTTACCTCTTGACGTCATAGCATCTTTTTCGTTTGGCGCGAAAGAGTGTGCAGAAGATTTTCTTCAGAGATACGCTTTTGAATTTTTACAACGAACTCTTCCAAGTTTCTTGTTTTTTTATTAGTACGGAATAATTCTACAACGTTCCTGATCATTATGTCGTCTCCTGGACAGAAACGAGGTTCTTGCGGGCACGTTATGGCCCTTTTCGACAACCATAAGAAATGCGCGCGTTGTCGTGACAAGGGGGTGGGAGACGACCCGTGTGTAAAGAAGTTGGACTGTAGTATCTGTAAGGCGTTTACGCCTGCTCAGATCCACCAGTTAGCAACCCCGACCTACAAGGAAAGGAAAGAATGCTCTAGCCAGAAGAAATCTGAAGATTTGACAAGTACGTCTCCCAAGCTTGTTGATCCGTCTGAGGTTTCACTGCTGGGTCCGGTCAATTCAGGGACGCAGTCTCCTGTTGATTCTACACCCAAGCACAAGAAGAAGCGTTCTGATGGTTCCCCAAGGTCTACTAAACGGAAGCACAGCAGTAAGCCTACTTCTGACGACCTCAAGTCCCTTGATGACAAGTGGAGTGAGAGATTTTCCCGTCTGGAAGCAATGCTGATTAACCAGTCATTTGCTGTCCCTGTGAGACCGGTGAATTCTGCTTCTGTGGTGCCCAGAGAACACCCCTTCTTTGATCCGGGTGCTTCTACAAGTGTTATGTTTTCTGAGGGCACTAGTGACGTTGCTACGCAGTTGACGGCTACCCAACCTCCGCTGGGGGTTCCTGGTACACAAGCTGTGAAGGAAGTGAATGAGAGTGCTACCCACCCTGTTCAGGGCCCCGGTACCTCTGAGACTGTTGCCACCCAACCTTTACTGGTTCCCGGTGCAGGGACTGCCACCCAGCCTCCACAGGCTCCCGGTGCGGGTCCTGAGGTTCTGCCTTCCGGTTATAAAACTACGCTGTCTAACCAGTCGCCTCCCATTGTCAGAATTCTGAGGTTGCTAGGGAATCTGACAGCGAGGCTGAGGTGGATCCGGAACCGGCTTCTCCGGCTAGTGTTCACTACCAGGGTGATGTACCGGAAACTAACACTGACCAGGATCTATCTGAAGATGCCAATTACCGGGAAACCTTGAGAGGGGTGAGGAGTTTCATGGGCTGGCATCAAATCCCGGATTATGACACCTCAGCTGCATCTATGGATGACAATCCCTTTGCCGGTGCTAGAGTGAAGACTACCGGAAAAGTGTCAGTAAAATTGCCGGTGGATGAATGGCTTTGTAAAAAGCTGGAGAAACTGAATATAACCATTGCTGAAGGTTATCCATCCAGGAATACAGAAACCAGTGGTCTACTGCGTGACCAATTTGTCAAGACACCCCGTACTTCAAAGTGGTACGACATGCAAGCTGTTAAGAAGGATGCGTCTACCCAGGCTGTTGGTGACTGGTCTCCGGAACCGGCAAAGCTTAACAGTATGTTTTCTAGAGTTGCAAGACGCAGTTTACCTTCTGCTCCAGCTTCCAGGACCTTCAGCCAGGACACCCTTAGAAGGCGGGAGAGGTCATTCAGAGAACAATCAGTGATGTGTAACCACGCTGCTGGCCTCTCTAGATGCCTCACCAAGGTACAGGACTCCATGGTCACCCAGTTAAAATCCCTCAGGTTCGATTCCTCAAAGGGTAAAAGTGCTGAGAAACAACAAGCTGTTGAAGAGTTGGAATATCTGGTTATGTTTAACCGGTCAATTTCACAGGCTATGCAGCGTACCATGCAGGATTTGTCAGAGGGAGTCTTTATCAGCATGGCTAATCTCACCCTGGCCCGGCGGGACAGTTATTTAGAGTTCATAAGGGGTGGGATTAAACCGGACACCTTGTCTGCCTTACGTACGTCTCCAGTTCACCAACTATCACTCTTCCCGGACAGCTTACTGGTCAAAGCTGAAGAGGAAATCTTACGTAGTGAAGAGAGGCGTTCTGCTGGTACCACACCAAGGAAACCTGGACGTTTTCATCCATACGTCTCCTCCAATCGAACCCCTCACCAGCCGGACCGGAAGCCCACTACTCCGGCATGGAAGCAGATTAGAGACCGGCAAATTGCTCAGAAAGGTGGTGGTAAAGCCTCAAACTTCATCCAGAAGCCGGCCAGGGGATTTAAAAAGCATAAATGACAATCACTGTTTTGCAAATGTGGTCGGATTGGTGAACTCTGTAAATGTATCCGACAAGATGGAGGGCTTGTACCCACCACCACCAGTGACAAACAAGAGCGAGACTGTGTTTCCACATGTAAACTCTTTTGTTGCAAGTGTTCCTTTTGCCAACGGGTCACCGCAAAAGAAAGGTGTAAATCCCGATTATTGTCAATCTATCAGAGAAATAAACCATGTGAAAGATGTTTCCTGTGTAGATCACTTGAGTTTTGTAAAAATTGTCACAAATGTCCCAACTGTTGTCACAAATCTTCCTGTAGGGGCAAGACTTCAGCAGTTTTGGGAGAAGTGGGAAACTCTGGGTGCCAGTCCAAAAGTTATCAGAATACTGAGAGAGGGCTACACCCTTCCCTTCCGGTTCAGACCCACCCTAACCAGGTCACCAATGGTCATCAGCAAATATGTAAACCCCCAAAGACAGTCCCTCCTTTTGGAGGCACTGACTCAGCTAACAAACAAGAATGCGGTAGAACCGGTAACAAATCAGACCTCCCTAGGGTTTTACAACCGGTTATTTTTGGTTCCCAAACCCAACAACCGGTGGAGACCTATCTTGGACCTGAGCACTTTGAACACCTTTTTAAACACAGAGTCGTTCAAGATGGAGACCCCAGAGACAATAAGAACCTCCCTACAGGCAGGGGAGTGGGTCACATCCATAGATTTCAAAGACGCTTACTTCCACATACCAATTCACAGTCAGTCAAGGAAGTACATGCGTTTTCACATTCAGGGCCAATCCTACCAGTTCAAGGCCCTGCCCTTTGGTCTTTCCACTGCACCCATGGAGTTCACAGTGGTGGCCAAAGAGGTCAAGCTCATGGCTTTACGACAGGGTATAAGAATCCACCAGTACCTAGACGACTGGCTGGTGAGGGCCTCTACCCTCCACACCTGTCTCCAGCATACTCAAACCCTGGTCACTCTTTGTCAGGAACTAGGGTGGCTGGTGAACAAGGAAAAGTCAGAACTGGCACCCAAACAGGTCTTCAACTTTGTAGGTTACCAGTTCGACCTTAAAGAGGGCAAGGTCAGACCAACAGAAGAACGTTGGCAGGCTTTGACAGACAAGATCAGATCAATGATGTCGGATCCGGTTTGTCCGGTCCGGAAATTCATGTCCCTCATAGGTCTCCTCACAGCAACAGAAAAACAAGTCCACTTAGGGCGACTCCACATGAGACCCATACAGTGGCACTTGAAAAACAACTGGAGGGTCCCAGAATCACTGGAAAAGGTGATACCGGTCCCCAAGTCCCTCCATCCTCATCTAAGGTGGTGGCTGGAGGAAAGCAATGTGCTACTAGGTCAACCATTACACCCTCTAAAACATGCTCTGCAGATCTTTACAGACGCATCAAACGAAGGGTGGGGCGCTCACTTGGACGACCATACTGCAAGGGGAACCTGGTCCCTTCCAGAAAGCAAGTTGCACATAAACCACTTAGAGCTAAAAGCAGTTTTTCTAGCTCTAAAGGAGTTTCGAACCCTGGTCTGCAACAAGACTGTGTTGATAGCTACAGACAACACAACAGTGGTTGCCTATATCAACAAAGAAGGGGGGATGAAGTCGGGGTCACTGTGTGCCCTACTGTGGAGAATCCTGTCCTGGTGCACCAGACAACAGGTAACCCTCAGGGCACGTCACATCCCCGGCCGGCTGAACGTGATAGCAGACAAGCTATCCAGACTTGGCCAGACCATTCAAACAGAGTGGTCACTTCATCCAGCAGTATTCCAAACTGTATGCGCAAGGTGGCACCAGCCAAAAGTGGACCTGTTTGCCACCAGGTTCAACAACAAACTACCCCAGTTTGTGTCACCGGTGCCAGACCCCCAGGCTTGGGCAGTGGATGCACTCAGCCTCTCCTGGGAGGACCTGGACCCATACGCCTTCCCACCGGAAGCCATCTTGGGCAAAGTGGTGGAGAAGCTCCAGGACTACCCCTGCAACAGAATAATCCTGATTGCCCCAGGGTGGCCCAACATGCCCTGGTTTTGGGACCTGGTAGCAATGTCAAGCCAGATCCCACTCTGTCTGCCCAGCATGCCAAACCTTGTGTCTCAGCCATTCAACCAGGTCCTTCACAGGAACCTGTCGAATCTGAACCTACATGCCTGGCTCCTAGAGCCTCAGCAATCAAGGAGCAAGGCTTCTCTGAGGCAGTGGCAGCACGAATTGAGGCTCCTCAAAGAAGATCAACCAGATCTGTCTATGAGGCAAAGTGGACCATTTTTACAAAGTGGTGCCTCAGTAATCAGGTGGACTTCAGGGCACCACCTCTGAAAGCCATTGCTGACTTCCTCCTGCACTTGTTCCAGGACAAGAAGTTACAACCAGGCACTATTGATGGCTACAGATCAGCCATTGCTGACAAACTGGGCAATTCCACCATTAATGTCAGCAAAGATGAGAATCTCACTCGTCTCCTGGATAGTTTCCATAGAGACAGACCTAAGGGCAGGAGGGGCATCCCCTCCTGGAACCTTTCACTGGTTTTACATCAGCTCACAAAGGCTCCTTTTGAACCCCTGAAAGAGTCCTCCTTGAAACATTTAACTTTCAAGACTGTTTTCCTGCTGGCTTTGGGTTCAGGTAAACGCAGGAGTGAGATCCATGCTTGGTTACATAAGAACATCAGACACCAGTCAGACTGGTCTAAGGTGTCTTTGTACCCCTCACCCAGCTTCCTATCCAAGAATCAGCTGGCTAAGGAAGGTCCAGATAGTGTGGCACCAGTGGTCATCCCAGCCCTGGCACCATCTCTGGATAGGTCACTCAAGGGTGACAGGTCCCTATGTCCAGTTAGAGCCCTGCGTTACTACTTGGACAGGACTGCAGACCTCAGGCAGAATAAGGAGTTAGTCTTTGTCTCCTTCAAGAAGGGTTTTGATAAAGACATCTCGCCTGCCACCATCTCCTCATGGATCAAACAGACTGTGGTTCTGTGCTATGAGCTCTCTGACCAGGAGGCCCTCACCTTACATCAGGTTAAAGCCCATGATGTTAGGGCCTTTGCTGCTTCTAAGGCTTTCCAATCAGGGATCTCCTTAGATCAGATCTTGTCAGCCTGCCACTGGAAATCTCACAACACCTTCACCCAATTTTATTTGAAGGATGTTGCCTGGGCTGATTCAGAGCTTTTCCACCTGGGACCTGTAGTGGCTGCCCAGCAGGTGCACCACCAGGCCCAGAAGTGAGGAGATGTTGTATATATGTAAATATGTACATATTGTAAATATGCTAGATATGTACATAATGTAAATATGTTGGATGTACATATATGTTCAAAAAAAAAAAAAAAAAAAAAAAAACTGTGACTTGCTTCCTTTGGGAAGTTTATTTCTTCTGGGACTGAACTCGCCCCTCTCTCTCCCTATCTTTCCAACTCAGACCACTCTGAAAGGAAAGAAAAAAGGGGGGGGGGGCAACGTCGGTAGGCTCCCGGTTAACCGGTGAGTTAGTGACCGACCCTGACCTTTCAGGGTTCTCTGACCCTAGGTCAAATGGGCCTGTTTAAAAATTGTTGTTATGAGTTCACATAAGTCCCTAGCTGCTTACCCGCCTGCGAAGCGGTAGTTATTCAGCAATTGTCCATTGGATAGGATGTATTAACGCAATAAAATTGCAAATTTAATAAGTAAATTAAATTTTTATAAGTTAATACCCTATCCAATGGACAGGCAAGGCCCACCCAACCGGCCCCGCTATCAGCTTACTAGGGGTCTCACTAGGATTAGACACGAAAAAGATGCTATGACGTCAAGAGGTAAACAGGAAATGAAGTACGATGCGTCACCTGGCGAATGCACACTCTGTGACCGGTCCTGCCGGTAGTATATACAGGACGTCTTTTTCTGGCGTTTGGCGGGACCGGTCGCGCCGACCGGTAAAGCAATTGTCCATTGGATAGGGTATTAACTTATAAAAATTTAATTTACTTATTAAATTTGCAATATTGCATGGAAACTATTGAAAATGGCTTTGGAGGTTGAGTACATGATGGACTTCTGCCATCCAGGTTTACTGGTTACAGATCTTCATTTAAGGTCATCCACTGACCGCCAAAGTACCTGACCGAGGGTCATTTTGGGCCCTCTATTTGTTTGTTTGTTTGTAAACAAGATAACTCAAAAACTGACAGACGGATTTTGATAAAATTTTCAGGATATGTCCAAATTGGTAAAAGGAAGATGTGATTAAATTTTGGGAGTGATCCGGATCACTGTCTGGATCTTCTGGATCCATGAAATTTAATTTTTAAACACAGATAGCTCAAAAAGTTATGGGTGCATTTTGATGAAATTTTCAGGAGATGTCCTTATTGGGACGAGGAACAAGTGATTAGATTTTGGGAGTGATCCGGATCACTGTCTGGATCTTCTGGATCCAGACTGCCAGATGTGTTTGTGTACAATATAGCTCAAAAACTTATGAACGGATTTTGATGAAATTTTCAGGATATGTCTGAAAAGGTAAAAAGATGAAATGGTTGAATTTTAGAAGTGATCCGGATCACTATATGGATCTTCTGGATCCATGAAATGTAATTTTTAAAGACAGATATAAGTGAAACAACTAGTGATTAGCTTTTGGAAGTAATCTGGTACTATGGAGAATCCTGACCTGGTGCTCCAGGAAACAGGCTCAAGCCCGACACATTCACGCCTTAACTATGTCCCGTCCGGGGATACACTGCGTCGAGACGCAATCTCTAGTTTACTTTAATTTTGGTGTTTTGTGTTTTCCTCGGTACAGGCTTTGTCATTTTATTGCATTTTCAATATGTCCTCCCACCAAACGAATAAAGACAAGCACAGATCTGCGAAGTGTCGCCACTTCTGTTTTGCATTTGACACTCACAATTATTGCCCCACATGTAGGGAATCTAGTAAGGGTGATGACTACTGTGTCATGTTCGAGTCTCCCTGTGAGATTTGCGCTGCCTTCACTGAAGAACAGTTTATCAAGAGCACCCATAGAAAACTCTAAGGGATGAGGGTGTGGAAACCCCTCCCCCAATGACTCCTGAAAAGCCTCCCTCAGTCCACCAGTTGGAGGTCACCTCCATTCTTTCAGAAGAGACTGGCAAACAAACAACTGTTCGTCCAATGTGTTAAACATTATCACCACTGGCTACGTTTTGCCATTCATTTCAAAACCAAATATGGTCAGATTCTCTCTGATTCAGTCAGAATACAAGGCCCTTCAAAAAGATCAAGCTCCGGCCACTTGTATCCAGTCTCTTCTGTCAAAGAACGCAATCGAAAGGGTAGAAAATGTAAAATCTCTCTGGTTTTACAGTCGCCTGTTTCCAGTCCCCAAGCCTCGGGTGGAGGCCAGTAATAGACTTAAGCTGGCTCAACACTTTTCTACATGTAGAAAAGTTCAAAATGGAAACTGCAGAGTTCCAGGGGAATAGGTATCGTCGATAGACCTGTTGGATGCTTACCTTCACATCCCCATCCACCCAAAGTCAAGGAAATACCTAAGGTTTTGCTACAGGTCACAGGTGTTCCAGTTCACCTCCCTCCCTTTCGGGCTAGCCACAGCCCCCCCCCCCCCCAGGTCTTTACAATGATTGTAAAGGAAGTGAAGCTAATGGCCCTCTCTTGGGGACTCAGACTTCACCAATACCTGGACTACTGGCTGATCAGGTCCCAGTCTCAGAAGGAAGCCTAAGTGAACACCTAACCCAGTGGTAGACCTAACCCAGTCCCTGGGGTTGATAATAAATCAGGAAAAATCCGAACTAAAGCCAACTCAGGTGTTTTTGTTCATGGGCTACAAATACCATCTAGATTCAGCCCTTGTAAAACCCACTCAAGAGATGGCTCGAACTTCAGGATTTGATCCTATGACTCAAGTCAAAACATGTTTTGACTGCAAGATGTTTGATATCGCTAATTGGGTTGCTTGCCTCAACGGAGAAGATGGTCCCGGAGGGATGCCTTCACATGGCACCTTTTAGTTTCATCTCAAGGAGCACTGGTGATATTCTCAGTCGCTGGACAGCCTCCTTCCTTGGACAGAAACCATTTCTGCACACCTAGACTGGTGGCAAAATCCCACAAACGTGATCAGAGGTGCAGACCTTCATCCCAAAGACAACAGCATCCAACTCTTTACAGACGCCTCAAACGAAGATTTGGGTGCTCACTTAGAACAACCCTCTACAAAGGGTCTGTGGTCAGACAGGGAAAAAAGGCTACAAATAAATATTCTAGAGTTGAAGGCAGTTTCTCTGGCCCTTTGAAGTTTCAAGGACCAGTGTCAGAACCAAACAGTGTTGGTTGCAACGGACAACTCAACAGTGGTAGCCTACATAAACAAACAAGGAGGAACTCACTCAGCGGAGATGTGCGCTCTCCTGTGAAAGATCATGACCTGGTGCCATCACTACCACATAACATTGAAAGCCAGACACATTCCAGGGTGTCTGAATGTGATGGCTGACCTTCTATCCAGGTCGAACCAAGTGCAATCAACAGAATGGTCACTCCATCTGCAGGTGTTCCGTCAGATCTGCCAAAAGTGGTTCACTCCTTATGTATACCTATTTGCCACTCATCTGAACCACAAACTTTCACTATACATATCTCCAGCCCCAGATCCAAATGCTTGGGACATAGAAGCTCTGAACATAAACTGGTCGGGTCTCACTGCCTATGCTTACCCTCCGACGGCTCTCCACAGGGTGATCCAAAAAATCAGGCAATGCCATTGCCTGATCATCGTCATAGCCCCAGGCTGGCCAGGGATGCCCTGGTTTTGGGACCTAGTACAGTTCTCAACAGAGATCCCTTTCAACTTCAAGTATCAACAACTCTTCTCAAACAGTCCCACGAGTATGTGTTCCACAGCAATCCTCAACATCTGAACCTCCACGCCTGGTGTCTAGGAGTGGACAGCTCCAGGAACAAGGCTTCTCTGTGGAGGTAGCAGTGAGAATTGCTCAGAGACCATCAACAAGGACCATCTACAAGTCAAAGTGGGCCCTATTGGAAAATCGGTGCAGAGAAAACTCGGTGGATTTCTCCACTCCATCTGTGAAACAAGTCCAAGACTTTTCCATGTACCTGTACCAAGATCTAAACAGGCACCCCTAGACCATTGATGGTTACAGGACTGGTATTGTTGACACCTTGGGCCCAGTGGGCCACCATATTTCACAAAGCTCAGACCTTTACAGGTTACACTCCAGTTTTCACAGGGATCGTCCCAAAAGTTACAGAAACCTTCCAAAATGGAACCTTTCTGTTGTTCTCAATGAGCTCACTAAAGCACCCTTTGAGCCTATGAAAGACACAGACCTCAAACATCTTACTCTCAAGACTGCTTTCTTGCTAGCTTTGGCCTCCGGCAAGTGCTGCAGCAAAATTCATTTCTGGGTTACAAACAAAGTATCTAATCTAGGCCAATGGGAAAAGGTTGCCTTGTTCTCTTCTTCTGACTTCATAGCCAAAAACCAACTAGCAAGAGAGTTTCCCAAAATGTGTCTCTGGTTAATATCCCTGCTTTGACTACCATTGTAAATAGATAATTCAAAGAAGACAGGACCTTGTGTCCTGTGCAGGTCCTGAGATAATATTTGGATCATACCAAAGACCTGAGAGGGTCTTGTTCCCTCCTTTTCATCTCCTTCAAGAAAGGACACACCTCAGACATCATACCCACTACTCTTTCCTCTTGGTTGAAACAAACCATTCTACTTTGTTATAAACAAGCAGACCAACAAGCCTTGTACCTGGTCCAAGTTAAAGCACATGACATTAGGGCCTTTGCAGCCTCTAAGGCCTTTTACGCTGGGGTATCGGTGGACCAAATCATGCAAGCCTGCATGTCACTGGAAAGCTCACAACATATTTACAAATTTTTACCCAAAAGACCTTATTTGGTCAGACAACGACAACAATATGTATCTGGGTCCAGTAGTGGCAGCACAACAAGTTCTAGATCCTTCCCCTCAGACCAGTTTTCCTCGGAAAGAAAAGAAGGGGTGGCACATCTGCTACAACTAAGTCTTCAGGAGTCTAATCCCAGGGTCTAGGTGTAGATTACCTCTCAGGATGTTAAGGGTAAGGTCTTTTTTGTTATTATCAGTATATATAGTGTATTTTGTATTAAGGACTTATCAAGGTTGTCATTAATCTCATATTAGGTGGCAAAATTATAAGAATTCCAAGCCTAGGGCTGGTTCCTATCATGTATAGGCCCCAGGGCCTTACTCGGTGTAAGTGAGCATGGCTGCACTTCTCTCCTACACCAAACATCCAGACAGTTTTAGCTCTGTCACTCATTCAATTTAGGTTTTTGGCTCTTTACAGGCCCGATCTTCGGGATTGGGGCACTGTAAACTGGACTCAGACTGGTATTTTTAAACATTCATTCTAACCTATATTACTTCAAAATCTAAGAATAAATTGATGAATCTTCCAGTCTGAGCTGTAATCCCTCCACCGGGCGGTTCAGCATTCAGTCCCACATGGTAAGCTATTGTATAGTGCAATAAAGTGGTAATTTGAAATCTATTGCATTTAGAGAATTTTGTTTAAATATATTATTCACCTACTTTGGATCAGCTATAACAGTGAAATTGCAGACCTGTTGCTCTTGGCATAGCTGAGCAATAGCTACTTTCAGGTTAGCACCGTTGAGTAAATCAGTTGTAACTTGAAAACTATTAAATTTAGAGTATTTTGTCTTAATATATTATTTACCTACTTTTTGATCAGCTATAACATGGTAAAATTGCAGACCTGTAGCTTATTGCATAGCCAAGCAAAATCTGCTTTGAGATTCTCACTGTTCAGTTAATCAATTGTAACTCAAAAACTATTGTGTTTACAGTATTTTGTTTAAATATGTTTTCCAACTACTTTTTATACCTCAACAGTTAACTTGGTTCTCCTTAATACCATTTGCAGGGCCTTTTGTGTGATTTTCTTTCATTTCTACTCTGAAACGCAAAACACACAGCTGACAAAGAGCCCAGTCACGGGCACTGATTGCTTGTTAAGTTAGAAACATTGAAATTGTGAGAAGAAGTTCAGATCTGAGAGTTTATTCCATTATAAGGCTTAAAAGTAAAATAAAAACTGTGTGCATTTAGTTTGTACTGGTATTAAAAAGATAAATCAATATTAAAATCCTACACCTGAGGTCTAAGTCTATATGGACTTAAAGGAATTTGTAAACAGTAATGAATATTCTCTCATATAATATCTTAATTAAGGGAATAAGCAACAAAGATTCAGCAAAATATGAGAGTAAATACAAAATCAAAATTTGTGGGAACTTGGGCTAAAGACAGAGACACTTTTTAATAGATAACTTGTGTATTTCCTTGACAGTGTTGTGTCTGTAACAATATTTCACTTAAGATAAATTTTCCATGTTACATTTTCCTAATGCAACTCACTAGAATGAACTTGGTTATGACTAAGGCACTGGGTAATTATTAAAGTTTACAGATCCGTATTATTCTATGTAATCTAAAGGTGTGGCTTTTACATACCAAATATACATCAGATCACAGGCTGTCACCTCTGTTTTGGTTCAAGCCCCACAAGTGGCAATGCTGAGGACCTGTCCCAATATGACCCTGGCTGTTGAATGGGTCATAAAACCCAACTTTAAAATTTGGCATACTAGATATTTGTAATATGTGTTTTTCATTAATATCATGCAGTGATTCATTTTACACCATGGATTAACATACATTATTTTAGTTTCAACAAAACTCTGTGAAGTTTCAGTGAACAACCTCCAGTGACTTACTAGTTTGTTTGGAATGTTTTATTAGAGATATACTGTACTTTATCTGTAATTTCTGTGGTTTGTAATAATGATGATTGTACAGCTGAATTATGAGTATTTTATTGTTTTATTGTGTGCTTGTATTTACAGAAAACAGTTATTACAAATATGTATGTGGCTGTTATTAAAGGTACCTTTATGTAATTCCTTTCTGTGTCTTATGCATAGAATAACAGATATATTATATTAGAATATATTTGTAAGTTATGTGGTTACTTTACCCTATGAGATGCAAAAATGATACAAATTAGACATATTGTTAAGTGAACACATAGGAATAAGCAAGAAGCACATTTTAATTGACTATATATGATCAGTGTTAGGATTAAAATGTTTCTCAATAAATATTTTTTTCTAGAAAGGTGTCTCAGACTCTTCGATTTACTTTCCCTTAATGCCAAAAGTGACACCAAAATCAATATTACTACCATTTAAAAGTCACATGTCACACTTTTCACATTTAACAAAAAGTGTTTTATATTACATAGTAATTACAAATTAAAGCCTGTGGTATATATTCTATGGGAAGTTAATTTCATAAACCCCCAAGAAGTGTTTCAAAAAAGAACACTTTCCCCTTAAATTTTCTATTTGCTCCAATTCCCTCTTTGGTGACAAAAAGCACGTGCTATGTCCTTCGGGACTATAAATCATTCATCGTGTGCAGTTTTTCTTAATTTTGTTTACGAAAAAGCCTCTTTGTGCAGGTTTAATAATGATGATTGTACAGCTGAATTGCTTAAAACTAAAGTTTCTTTGTAATTAGGTAAAATGTCCAACTTATATCATTTCGTTTCACTTGATATAGTTTTATTCTTGCACATGATGGCTTTTATATGAGCATTCTGCTAAGACAGAATGTTTTATGAGCTTACATTTCTGCATTATAAATGCCAATTTTTTTAGGTGGGCCATAACCCTGACCTTGATCAAGATCACAAACTCTCAAAGTCTGAAAAAAAATTTAAATCAGATCATCCAACTTTGAACTTTTGACTCTGAAGAGATCTTCTCGTCAGTCATAGCTTTTCAAAGTGGGTATCGTAGGTTCTAGAAATAGACGGTCTAATATACATGTGTGGTGTATGTTTGAAAAAGATATGATACACATTTGAGCCTTAAAGCCTTAAGTCAGGATACTTTTAACTGCAACAATAAAAAGGATAAATACTTTAACCCCCTTCCAATCTGACATAGACATGAAAAAGCAATGAAAGATAAGCCTGAACATGTTTTATTAACATATCTTCTGTTAATAAAGTTATGATGCTAAACTAAAGTCTTTTTAGGTTTTTAAAGAAAAACTCAGTAAAACAGCAGGAAAAGGCAGTAACACATCATTGTCAGGCTAATGTGGAGTCACTTTCTACGGAAGCAATAAAAAGAATATAGCTCTCACACTTTCCTCTCTGACTCTTAAAATTTTTTTTGAAAGATTGGATTAAGGGTACATTGTGCATCTCATGCTTCATATATATTATGTTGCCTGTTAAAATGTGATCCATATGCCAAGCTCAAATTTGGTTTTTATATCCTGTTTTTAGAGAATGCAAACTGAACAAAAAAAAAATTGAAAATGAGAAGTTATTGTCTATAAAACAGGATATCAAGGGGGTGGGGAAATTTGTTTATTCCACAGTCACATTAACACTTAGCTGATATTGAATACAAAGGAGCAAACAAACAAACAAAAAAAAACACATAATTAAAAACACTAGTTATGTTATAATGACATCTTAAATTGCTGGTTTACGTTGAAGTGATAATAAGTATATTCTACACTCTGAACACTATTAGAACAGTGTCTTCAGTGTTTATTATTTACCAGTCACTGGATATTTCATTTTTCCATATTTTCATCAGATCTGTGGCAAGTACCTTAATATGCTTTGACAAAACATATGGCTTATTTGACTAAAACTCTTACCTGTTTCACAAAATGGGAAATTTCATGGATGGGGCCACATATGCATGTGTATTTATTCATAACATATTTTAAAACGAAACAAAAATCAAAACACAAGCAGTAAGATACCACCAGCAGTAATTGACAGTCACAGACTGGTCTTGGTAATTTTGAAAATAAAAGCTTACAAGCAACAATCTCACAATTGATTTAAAACAGTCAGTCCCTTTAGATTTATGAAAACTATTGTAACAATGCTGGAATATCATGAAAAGAAAACATCTCACAGCTTATTTTTTTTTGTTTATGTAAAAAAAAATAGTATTTTTCACCAACAGAATGTTAATGTATAATAAAAACATTTCAATGTAAAACAGTGTAAATTTAAAATTTTCATATTTATGGATTTTTTACTTTTTCATAGTTTTATGGTTAATTATGTCAGTAGTGTTGTATGAATCACACTTTGTGTTTGTCATGTGAAAAATAACCTCTGTAAATTTGGTTGCAGTAACTCTTTAAAGTTCAAATAGTTACCGAATTTAGTTTGAGACTTATTTCTTACTTATCCGCAAAATGGCAACGAGTTTCAGAGAAGTAGCTATTAATATTGAAAATATCATAAGATGGAGAGAAATATCTATAAAAACAGGTATCTATTTTTTAGCTAATTGTTGTCCGACGTTTTCATCGTGAGTTGCACTGGTACATTTTAAATATTTATTTCATCCTTTAATATCGCCCAGGGTAATCCGAGTATGGTGATCGAAAATACCATAAAATGGAGAGAAATATCTATAAAAGCAAGTATGTAATTTTTAATTAATTCTTGTCCGACGTTTTCATCGTGAGTTGCTCTGGTACATTTTAAATATTTATTTAATCCTTTAATATCGCCCAGTGTAATATGAGTTTGGCGTCATGATTGTGCGTGTACCTTCTCATACCCTACACAGGTTCTCGAAGTAAATAAAATCTGAAGTCTGGTTTTCGTGGTAGTAAACATTTTACCTACTTATAATTTCTGACTATTTTGTAAATCAATTTGACTTTAATTTACACTGAAATATAAATTAATATTACATTTAAAACTAGGGCTGTGACGGGTGCTGAAAAATGGCATCAAGTACTCGGCCTCTGACAACCGACCCGAATTCGAGTAACCACGAGATTTAGTACCTACCATTAGAAGTCTTCTGTAAACAAATGGTCTGTTCCGGAAACGAAACTTTTGAAGAAAAACGTCTTCTATTTGACCATATATTATAGAATATGGAGTAAATTGTATGTTTTCAAGCGAAAATAACAACTGTAGTTGATATTATATGACAGAAATGCTGAAATGTATCATATTTTACACAAGCTTTTGATTACGGAGGCGATAATACAATACCCCACGAGTAACCAAGTTTTTAAAATGGACTCGAGTACAAGCCAAGACCGCCTTGTACACCGAGGCTCGAGTACTCGTTCGCAGCCCTATTTAAAACATTATTTTTAAAAGTGTAGCATTCCGTCTGTGTTAGACGTGGTTACCTCGGCTCTACTTTACTTGCGTGTAGAGCCGTGGCACGACCCCACATAAAACTGGAGATTTGCATAAAACACAAATACCATAAAAATTATACACACAACTGTTTCCACAACTATTTTGTCACATTAACCTTAACTGTCAGTGAACATGCCAACATATTTGTCAAAAAAAAATAAATTACATTTCCTCATTTTCAATACTTTTTGGACCATTTCTCCAAAAATTTGAAAATGCTCTTTTGTTATAAAAGCTGTATAAAATGTCATATATATTATACACATATTGTATTTGTTGTGTCCTTGGCTTAATGTCAACTGCTTTTAAATATATCAAACCATTTTGAGTCATTTTATCAAGTTTTATTCAACAGAAAATGATTTTATGCAAATCTCTAGTTTTATGTGGGGTAGTGCCACGGCTCTACACGCAAGTAAAATAGAGCCGAGGTAACCACGTCTACGTCTGTGTTAGACCAAGTTTCTGTCCTGTTGCCAATTGGCATTGAAAAACTGATGGTATGCAATAGCGAGGGACAGAGTTCACATGTACTTGTTTTCGGTGTAAATTTTGAACGGCATATTTGTAAACCTATTAGGTGCGGTATATTTTCCGGAATTCTAACAACATGTGCGTCGAGGTGTGATGTTGAAATATGAGGTGCGGTAAAATGGTGTGGCGAGGTGCGGTGTTAAAATATGAGGTGCGGTCATTAATATTCATGAGAATATATGAGGACACAGATTTCCCCTGGGATTTCCTTACAATACTTTATAAAATGGAAGCATAGACAAAGATCAAGTACTTTAAACTCGGGAACTCATGGCCATAGCACCCAAGTCATTAATATTCATGAGAAGACAACACAGATTTCCCCTGGCATTTCCTTGCAATATTTTATAAAATGGAAGCCAAAGTGTGTGTACAAAGTGTAACAGACCATTTAGCTCCACCCCCAGTAGAGGTGCGATGGTGGATATAATTACAATATTTCACATTTAAAGGAGTAAATACATATGAAAGTAGGGATTATTGTAAAAACTGTATCATTTATAACATATATTTGATATTCTCAAATGAGATGGAATAATGCAAAACTCTAAATTTCCAAATTACATTACCCTAAAACAGGCTGCTATACTAAGGGGTTTTATGAAAGGTGTGTTGGACTAAAGCCCCACCCCCATACTTTTAAGAGCCAATCAGGTACGGTAAGAGGTGCTATTCCGGAAAAAATTCCAATATATGTTATAGTGGATGTAATTACAATTTTTCACATTTAAATTACATAACCCTAAAATAGGCTGCTATAATTCGGGGTTTATGAAAGGTGTGTAGGATTTTAAGCCCCATCCCCATACTTTCATAAGCCAATCAGTATGGATGTGCGGTAAGAGGTGCTATTCCGGAAAAAAATCAGATTCCAATTCGGGGTTTTATAATGTACCCACCTATTGCCACAAGTATTAAGTGTTATTTGAATTCTTTAACTGATATGCATGTGTGCCGTTCATTAATATTTAATGCCAATCAAACTGGCATGTATGTATTTCAGCCTATTTTTAAAATGTAAACAAACCTTCAACATTACATAGTTACCTACAAAAGAAATTCCTAGCTTGTAAAACCAGTTTAGGTTAACAACATATGTATTGTAAACCAGATAAAGCCATATAGACATAAGAAGGACTGTTTAGTAAATGAAATAATTTCTGACATTCGAGATTTATTGACAACTGCAATTCACTCTTCTTATCCCTCACTGATTTTGAGTTAAGCAGATTCCAGCTGGTCAAAAACATTTTTCTGCAGGGTTGTCACCCATTCCTCTAAATTCTCTCACATTACCCCCCACCAAAAAAAAATCCATTGGCTACCAGTCAGATACAGGGTACAATTTAAAATTTGTCTTATTACAATAACATATAAAATTCTCAACCAGGGTCAACCAGTTTACCTAAGAGAATTAATCCACCCCTACTCCTCTTCCAGAAACACAAGGCGAAGTACCCCCAAACTCAAGTTCCTTCAAACCCCCACTTTTGATCGCAGAGTTCACAAATCAATTAAACACTTTTCTAATTCTTTCAGTCACTATGCCCCTGCCCTTTGGAACCCTTTCCATGTAAGAAATAGTCCCTCTGTTGCATCTTTTAGGAAGCACCCCAAAACTCACCTCTTCAGCTCTAGCTATAAACACTATTTTATAGCAAAATATCTAGGGTATCATAGGTAAGGGCAATGACCGACACTGATATGGGTGATGAAAAAACAATAGGTGTTGTTCTTACTTTATCAAGAGTTTGTTATTGTATCCACCGGATAGTATCCGGTGGATACTATGGATTTGACTTTGTTACGCCGCCGCCGCAGTGTGTAGAGAGATTTCACCGTTATCGCTCTAACGAAAAAAATATTATAGCTAGCCTTCTCAAATTTGCAGGATATATTCATAGCCATAAAATCTTGCCTGGGAATATTTTTGGCCTCATTTTGAAAAACAAGATGGCCGCCACTGGCGTTTTTCGACTTTAAACGAGGACTTTTGGTGGCCCTCTAGAGCAAAGGGTATTATAGGTAGAGATCACAAATTCGCAGGATATGTTCCTCATTATAAAATCTTGACTGGGAGTATTTTTGGCCTCATTTTAAAAAACAAGATGGCCGCCACAGGCGTTTCTTTGCAGTCATAAAAAGTGCTTATATCTCCCTTATTATTGGTCCTAGAGGTTTGGGATGGTAAACCAACCTGTAGGAAATCATGGGCTGGGAATCTTTTGGTGTGGTTGGATTTGACCTTGGACCCCTCCTTCAAGGTTAAACGGGGATAGCCAAACTTAAAAGTGCTTATAACTCGCTTATTATTGGTCCTAGAGGTTTGGGATGGTAAACCAACCTATAGGAAATCATGGGCTGGGAATCTTTTGGTATGGTCGGATTTGACCTTGGACCCCTCCTTCAAGGTCAAACAAGGATAGCCAAACTTAAAAGTGCTTATAACTCGCTTATTATTGGTCCTAGAGGTTTGAGATGGTAAACCAACCTATAGGAAATCATGGGTTGGGAGTCTTTTGGTGTGGTCGGATTTGACCTTGGACCCCTCCTTCAAGGTCAAACGAGCACAGCCAAACTTAAATGTGCTTACAGCGCGCTTATTATTGGTCCTAGAGGTTTAGGATGGTAAACCAACCTATAGGAAATCATGGGCTGGGAATCTTTTGGTGTGGTCGGATTTGACCTTGGACCCCTCCTTCAAGGTCAAACGAGCATAGCCAAACTTAAAAGTGCTTATAACTCGCTTATTATCAGTCCTAGAGGTTTGGGATGGTAAACCAAACTATAGAAAATCATGGGCTGGGAATCTTTTGGTGTGGTCGGATTTGACCTGGGACCCCTCCTTCAAGGTCAATTGAGGATAGCCAAACTTACAATTGCTTAGAACTCGCTTATTATTGGTCCTACAAGTTTGGGATGGTAAACAAGCTACAGGAAATCATGGGCTGGGAATTTTTTGGTGTGGTCGGATTTGACCTTGGACCCCTCCTTCAAGGTCAAACGAGCACAGCCAAACTTAAATGTGCTTACAGCGCGCTTATTATTGGTCCTAGAGGTTTAGGATGGTAAACCAACCTATAGGAAATCATGGGCTGGGAATCTTTTGGTGTGGTCGGATTTGACCTTGGACCCCTCCTTCAAGGTCAAACGAGCACAGCCAAACTTAAATGTGCTTACAGCGCGCTTATTATTGGTCCTAGAGGTTTAGGATGGTAAACCAACCTATAGGAAATCATGGGCTGGGAATCTTTTGGTGTGGTCGGATTTGACCTTGGACCCCTCCTTCAAGGTCAAACGAGCACAGCCAAACTTAAATCTGCTTACAGCGCGCTTATTATTGGTCCTAGAGGTTTAGGATGGTAAACCAACCTATAGGAAATCATGGGCTGGGAATCTTTTGGTGTGGTCGGATTTGACCTTGGACCCCTCCTTCAAGGTCAAACGAGCATAGCCAAACTTAAAAGTGCTTATAACTCGCTTATTATCAGTCCTAGAGGTTTGGGATGGTAAACCAAACTATAGGAAATCATGGGCTAGGAATCAATTGCTGCGGTCGGATTTGACCTTGGACCCCTCCTTCAAGGTCAAACGAGGATAGTATACAAAATCATGTGCTGGGAATCTGTTGCTGTGATCAGATTTGACCTTGGACCCTCCATCAAGGTCAAATGAGGATAGCCAAACTTAAAAGTGCTTATAACTCGCTTATTATTGGTCCTAGAGCTTTGGAATGATAAACCAAAATTTAGGAAATCATGGACTGGGAATCTTTTGGTGTGATCGGATTTGACCTTTGACCCCTCTTTCAAGGTCAAATGAGTTTAAAAATCTTGTCCGGGCTATATCTCGGAAACCGTAAGGTGTAGGAAGTTGATACTTTGTAGGGACATTGGTTAGGGGGTGTAGGTATGCAACGTCATGGCATGACCTTGATTTGACCTCAGACCTTACCATAGTGACCTTGACCTATAAAATCTTGTCCAGGCTCTATCTCGGAAACTGTAAGGTGTAGGAAGTTTGATACTTGGTAGGGGCATTGGTTAGGGGGTGTAGGTGTGCAACGTGATGGTCTGACCTTGATTTGACCTTTGACCTTGCCGTAGTGACCTTGACCTATAAAATCTTGTCCAGGCTATATCTCGGAAACTGTAAGGTGTAGGAAGTTGATACTTGGTAGGGATATTAGTTCAGGGGTGTAGGTGTACAACATCATGGCCTGACCTTGATTTGACCTTTGACCTTGCTGTAGTGACCTTGACCTATAAAATCTTGTCCTGGCTATATCTCGGAAACTGTAAGGTGTAGGAAGTTTGATACTTGGTAGGGACATAGGTTAGGGGGTGAAGGTGTGCAATGCCATGGTGTGACCTTGATTTGACCTTTGACCTTGCTGTAGTGACCTTGACCTATAAAATCTTGTCCGGGCTATATCTCGGAAACTGTAAGGCATAGGAAGTTGATATTTGGTAGGGACATTGGTTAGGGGATGTAGGTGTGCAACGTCATGGTTTGACCTTTCTGTAGTAACCTTGACCTATAAAATCTTGTCCGGGGTATATCTCAGAAACCGTAAGGCGTAGGAAGTTGATACTGAGTAGGGACATTGGCTAGGGTGTGCAGATATAAAACGTCATGGTGTGACCTTGATTTGACCTTTGACCTTGCCGTAATGACCTTGACCTATAATGCCTTGTCAGGGCTATATTTTGGAAACCATAGGGTGTAGGAAGTTGATATTTGGTAGGGACATTGGTCAAGGGTTATATTCTAATTCTAATTCTAATTGGACTTTTATAGCGCTTAATCTCCCCAAACAAGAGGACTCTAAGGCGCAACAAAACAAAAAGCAGTCAACAAAATTCTGTGTCCAGGGACATAACAGGGGTCGAACACCACGGAGAACGCCAGGAGGATGATTCAGGCTAGGGTGGATATGCTTTGGTGTACAGGTAGGTTTTAAGCTGTTTTCTGAAGGAGGCCAGGGATGGAGAGGCACGAATCACATCAGGGAGAGTATTCCACACAGTAGGAGCATCAAACGCAAAACTATTACCAAACTGTTTGACAGATTTATGAACAGAGGGGCAGAACTTTGGAATAACTAGGAAATTACCACCACTTTCACTGCGCCTGGTACTATAAGAACTGCTGTAGGAAGAAAGATGTGGTGAAAAATACCTGGGAAAACCTGTGTGAAGATACTTATAAACAAGTGTGACTGTCTTGAACACAATGCGCTGTTCAACAGGAAGCCAATGCAGTTTCTTTAGCACAGGAGTTATGCTGGTGTATCGACTGGTGTTTGATACAATTCTAGCTGCACTATTTTGGATGCACTGTAATTTGCGTAGATTGAACTTGGACAGGCTCCTGAAAAGTGAGTTGCAGTAATCCAACCGACTACTAACAAGAGCGTTGGCTACAAGCACAGAAACATCATGAGTAAGAAACCGCCTGACATGTCTGAAGTCACGGAGTTTAACAAAACAACTTTTGCAGACATTCTGAACATGCTTGGACAAAGAGAAATCGGAATCAAGCCACACACCCAGATTTTTTACTGAATCTGCAGGGCAGAGTGAGTTGCCCAGGATATCAATTGGAAAACATGCTTTCAACTTATCCCTTTGTCTCTTCGAACCAAAGATGATAAACTCAGTCTTATCAGGATTCAGTTTGAGCTTACTAGTTGTCATCCACTCTTTAACATCATTTAGGCACTTATTTAGCTTTTCAAAGGCAGCAGATGCATTCTTCTGGGATAAATGTATATAAAGTTGGCTATCATCTGCATAGAAATGAAACTTTATTCCATTATGTTTACTGATAATGGAACTGAGGGGGGTAGTGTACAATGAGAACAACAAAGGACCCAGGACAGAACCTTGGGGAACACCAAATAGGAGTTTACAAACATCTGACAAAGTAGAACCAATTTTTACTGATTGGTAACGGTCCATTAGGTAGGATGTGAACCATTTCAGAACGGAGCCACTGACCCCAAACCAGTTTTGGAGGCAACCCAGAAGAGTAGAGTGATCAATGGTGTTGAAGGCAGCAGACAAGTCAAGCAATACCAAGGCAGTGGATTCACCTCTTGACAATGATAAGTGAACCTCATTTTTTATGTAGAGAAGAGCAGTCTCAGTTGAATGGCCCGCCTTATATGCCGACTGGTACGGGTTGTCTAAGTTATTGGCATTAATATGTTCTAACAGCTGCTTAGCAACCACACGTTCTACCAATTTAGATATAAAACTGAGACCTGATACAGGGCGATAATTCTTAAGGTCATTTGAGGGAAGATTTGGCTTTTTAATAAGTGGAGTGACCACAGCAGATTTGAAGGCATCAGGAACGCATCCCTCCATGAGTGAGCAGTTGACCAGCTTTGTAAGGGATGGTAGCAATATATCAATGCATTCCTTAATCAGGAATGTCGGCAGAGGGTCCAACAGGCATGATTTTGTTGGTGATGCTTTAATTATTTTATCAATAGCATCTTCAGAAACTTGCCTAAAGACAGTAATTTGGGGAGGATCTGAAGGAGGGTTAACATCATATTCAGTGCCAGAAGAAGCAAAATTATCTCTAATCTTCTTGATTTTGTTGGTGAAGAAGGAGGCAAACTGGTCAGCCAATGACTTTTCGGACTCATGAGATGGAAGTGTGGCATCAGAAACCCTGTTCAGGGTCTTATGGAGCTCACGCCAAAGTTTTCGAGAGTCATGACTATTGTCTGAGATCAGTTTGCTATAGTAGTCTGATTTATCTTTATTTACAAGTGCATTGCACCGAGCAATCTGGCGAAGAAGCCTACTCCTGTTAAGTGTACTTTTAGCCCTACGCCAGGTTCTCTCAAATTGGCGCCTAAGGGACTTTGCACGTCGATAATCATCAGACATCCAATCGGCGGACTCCTTTTTCGTCAATTTAGATATAAGAGGTGCATACCTATCCAAAACATCACTCAAATCATGTACATATTGATCATACAGATCGACAACAGCATCAGCTGGAGACTTGACGAAGGACCTATTTTTGAGATCTGAGCGGAAGTCAGACATATTGATACGGTGGAACCTTCTATATTGAACTACATTTGGAGTATGAGACACTTGACAAGGGAAGGCAACTGAACATTTGACTAATGCGTGATCGGAAACAAAGTCACAAATTTTAACATCAGCAATGGTGTCCTGATCACAGGGAGATAAAATCAGGTCCAATATGTGACCATGTAGATGAGTAGGTTTATTGACTAACTGTTTGAGGTCACATGAATCAAGAAAGGTAGTGAATTTCTGACCGTCACCAACTGGAACATCAACATGAATGTTGAAGTCGCCACAAATGTAATATGAAGAATTAATGGATGAAAGGTAACCAACAAATGACATGAATTCTTCCAGAAAATTACAGGTACATGATCCTGGAGGGCGATAGATGCAGGCAAGCAACACTGAATGGCCATGAAGCCCGATTGACACCACTATATTTTCAAATGACTGATAACAAGGAGTTTCAATTATATGGGGTCTGTAGGAGGATCTGATGAAAAAACCCACACCACCACCAATACCTGAGGGACGAGGCTTGTGAGGAAAGTTAAAATCGGGAGGAGTTATAGACCGTAAGAAGCTGTCAGAGTCAAATGGACGTATGTGTGTTTCCGTGAGGCACAGAAGATCAAGGTCGTATGAAGCCACCATGTCGGCAAGGAGAGGACCCTTGTTCCTTACGGATCTGGCATTCAAAACACCGAGTGTAAACGGACCAGGGTTGAGGGATACATCTCCACCCAGTAACAGTAACAACATGAGCCCTCTTCCATTAACCATGGTCGGAAATTTTCGGCAGGAACACAAATATGATAAATTTTTCGCAACCCGTGTCAAAGGAGGACATGATGTGTAAGATGCTCTGGTGCTGAACCAATCATGTCTGTGGGCCAGTGCCACTGCAAACAGTGCCATGAAGAGGAGTAACTGAGGGCTGAACATGACTGGTGGGGTTGTACATCAGTAAGAGCCCCTAGTCTAAGCTCAACAGTGGGGAGCCTCAATAATATAACCCTACACCTAAAAGTCACAACTCTTCGTCCTGTGGGCGACTCACAGGCACCCTAACACCCCACACTACAGCCTCACCTTAAGCTAAAAGACAACACCACCAGACACCAACAGGAAAATGTCTATATACTGATTGGAAATAAACTTAAAGTGAACTTACAAGACACACATTAGATTATAAATAATACCCAGTACTTGAAATAGGGGAATTATAGATCAAATTACTATGGTAATTCCCAGCAAATGGGCGATAATACCCGCTTTTATATAGAAGTTGATACAGCAGTGAATTGGAGGAATATATACATAAAACAGGCAAAGAATAAGAAAGTAAGATGAAATTAATATATAAGATAGTGAATCCGTCTAAAAATGTGCTACATGTACATAAAAACGACCATTATTGTACAGAGAATTCCAAAAAGCGTCTCCGCTTTTGGTAGATACTTGGTAGAGATATTGGTTATGTGTGCAACGTCATGGTGTGACCTGGATTTGACCTTTGATCTTGCATATCTGATGCTATTTTATGTCTCTACGAGGATATCTGATACTCTTTATCTCTCTTATATCTCTCTTATATATTTATATCCCCAGACGAAAGTCGGGGATATATTGGATTCAGGTCCGTTGCGCCGCCGCCGCCGCCGTAGAAATTTCCTTGTGGACGCGATAACTCAAAAACAAATTAATATTTTTTTTTCAAACTTGGTACACATGTTAAGGGTGCCCAAAGGAAGATCCCTATTTTAAGGTGACCTTAAACTCCCAGTAAAAAAGAACTTATGGCCACCTTAAGGTCAGAAATTGGACTTTTGGCCACTTAGAGCCCTGTAGGTCACAAACTATGATGCTCAGCTGGCTGAAATTTTACCTGACAACACATTAATATGTACTTAGTACATGTGCCGAAAATCACGACTTTAAGTTGAGGAAAAAATTGTGTTTGAGGCCCATAAATACCCCCACTTAGGGATTTTTTGCTATACTTTTCACATATTTTGCCCTATAATTTGGAAGTGGTAATTCTGATGAGTCTCAAACTGCGCTAGGTATAACTTTGATATGTAATCCTTGTCTGTAGAAAATTTTAGGGCTGTAGGTTTACCCAAAGGGGTCGACTTAAGGTCTCAAAAGTGCCCACAGAGACCCAATTTATGCACTTTTTGCCACTTTCAAGCACTGTAGCTTTCAAACTATGTCTCTCATCTAAGTTAAATATCATCTGGGAATATATCTATGTGTTTTCTTATATGTGCCCCAACATTTAGGCCTTTAATAGACAGTTAACCTGTGTATCAGGACCATAAACACCCACCCGAGTGACCCTTATAAGACATTTTTCACATCTGTTTCCCTGTAACTTGGAAATGGTAAGTCTGAGAAGTTTCAAACTGTATTAGATATATATTCTGTGTGTAATCTTAGTATGTAACAGATTTTAAGTCTGAAGCTTTAATTTTGAAGGTCAAATTGAGGTCTCTAAAAGGCTCCCAAAGACCCAATATTTGGACTTTTTGCTACTTTTAAGCCCTGTGACTGTCAAACTATGTGACTGATAGAGCTCAAATCCTATCTGGGAAGATATTAGTATGTTATTTTTATATGTGCCAAAAATTAAGGCTTTAAGAAGACATTTAACCTGTGTATGAGGACCATAAATCCCCACCCGAGTGACCATTTTTAGACATTTTTCACATATTTTTCCCTGTAACTTGGAAATGGTAAGTCTAAGAAGTTTCAAACTGTATTAGATGCATATTCTATGTGTAATCTTAGTATGTGACAAATTTTAAGTCTGAAGCTTTAATTTGAAGGCCACATTTAGGTCTCTAGAAGGCCCCATAAAGACCCAGTATTTGGACTTTTTGCCAATTTTAAGGCCTGTGACTGTTAAACTATGTGACTGATGGAGCTGAAATCTCATCTGGGAATACATTATTATGTTCTTTTTACATGTGCCAAAAATCAAGGCTTCAAGTAGACATTTAACCTGTGTGTGAGGACCTTAAACACCCACCTGAGTGACCCTTTTAAGACATTTTTCACATATTTTGCTCTGTAACTTGGAAATGGTAAGTCTGAGAAGTTTCAAACTTTATTACATACACATTCTATGTGTAATCTTAGTATGTAACAAATTTTAAGTCTGAAGCTTTAATTTGAAAGGCACATCGAGATCTCTAAAAGGCCCACAGAGACCCAATATTTGGACTTTTTACCACCTTTAAGCCCTGTGACTGTTAAATTTGTCATTGATGGAGCTGAAATCCCATCTGGGAATGCATTATTATGTCCTTTTTACATATGCCGAAAATCAAGGTTTTTAGTAGACATTTAACCTGTGTATGAGGGCCATAGACACTCGCCCAAGTGCCTTTTTTGACATTTTTTCCGTATTTTGCCCTGTTATTTGGAAATGCTTAGTGTGACAAGTCTTAAACTGTATTACAAAAAATTTTTTTTGTTATGTATGTCCCCCAAAAAGTTTCAGATCTGTAGTTTAATTGCTAAGGTCTCTTTAACAATTGTAAAATGGCCACAGAAACCCAATTTATGGACATTATGCCACTTTAAAGCCCAGTAACTGTCAAACTATGTGGGTTATAGAGCTGAAATCTTTGAATTTTTAAAAGGAAATGCCTGTCTATTTAAATTTTGAATATTAATAATGTTATGGCTATCTTAGTCTTTTAAGAACTTATTTTTGTGTGTTATACCTCTGCTTGCTGAGTTTTTAACTTTTTAAAATGAAACTGGTTAAACATATTCAAGTAGACAAAATGGACAGATTAAGTGAGCTTTAAGTCCCAATATTAATGAAATTATATCCTTATGTAGTAAAACTAGGGGATTTTTAACCCTCAACTAGCCCAGTCCCTCTGGGACCTCCAGCTATATTGAGTGACACTAAATAAACAAAGGTATTTAATGATATCAGATGAGAAACGAAGAACTCAATGGGGTTGCAGATCTTGTGTAATAGTGAGAGAGGTGTGGAGAAGGGAGAGGGGTGAGGGTGGGAGGTGGTGGGCTCCATTACATATAACACAAAGGGGAGTCAGAACTGAGATTGTGTCACATATTTAGGTTGCATATATATGGACCACATATATAGGTATAGAGGAAATGAATAACTGAAAACAATTTGCAAATTCTAAAAATAATCTAATAAAATAATAATATAAATAATTTTTTTTTAAATAATATTTTATTTGTGAACAAATATAGAAACAGATATGCGCTTTTGGGATTATGAATTTTAGAATGGACATTGAATCATTTAAATACTTTGAAGGAAGATTGAAAAGTATGATGAGTTGAGTTAAAAATAATATTTTATTTGTCAACAAATATAGAAACAGATATGCTCTTTTGGGATTATTATTTTAGAATGGACATTCAATCATCAATCATTTAAATACTTTGAAAATAGGTTTAGAGTTATCATTGCAGGAAGATTGAAAATATAATTTGAGTTATGTATTCGGCGTCTGGGGATACACCATCTTCCTTGGGAAGATATAAACAGAGTAGATTGATGTGCTGAAGTTCATATAATAATGGGTAATTATGTTTTAAAAAATTCCCGATCAAAACCTGTGGCGTGAGTGATGACCTGTCTGGGGATATGTTGGCGCCGAGTTGGCCCAATCTAGTTTTACTTCAATCTTGGTTGTGGCACGTTTGGGTGTCTTTTGGTGTAGATTAAGCACTGTTAAAGTCATATTAGAAGTCATTAACTGTTTTCCTTTTGCAACAGATGGCATTGCATCAAGTGAGCCACAGGTTTTGCCCCAATTCCACATAAAAGCATGTATTGCTACATCTGTATGTATGGGTAATATTCAAAACATCTAAACCATAATTCAACCATACAATTGAAAATCAAAATGGAAGAAGTCTTAAAGCTTCATAATTGTTTTCACCCATGGTGTCCGGATGGGCGGGCGTCCGGGCGGGTGGGCGGGCGGCGGGAAAAAGTTTGTCCGGGCTGTATCTCAGAAACCATAAGGTGTAGGAAGTTGATACTTGGTAGGGACATTGGGTAGGGGGTGTAGTTGTGCAACGTCATAGTGTGACCTTGATTTGACCTTTGACCTTGCTGTAGTGACCTTGAGTTTGAAAATCTTGTCCGGGCTATTTCTCTGAAACCGTAAGGTGTAGGAAGTTGATACTTGGTAGGGACATTGGTTAGGGGGTGTAGTTGTGCAACGTCATAGTGTGACCTTGACCTATAAAATCTTGTCCGGGCTATATCTCGGAAACCGTAAGGTGTAGGAAGTTGATACTTGGTAGGGATATTGGTTAGGGGTGTAGGTGTGCAACGTCATGGTCTGACATTGATTTGACCTTTGACCTTGCTGTAGTGACCTTGACCTATAAAATCTTGTCCGGGCTATATCTCAGAAACCGTAAGTTGTAGGAAGTTGATACTTGGTAGAGATATTGGTTAGGGTGTGTAGGTGTGCAAGATCATGGTCTGACCTTGATTTGACCTTTGACCTTGCCATAGTGGCCTTGACCTATAAAATGTTGCCCGGGCGATATCTCGGAAACCGTAAGGTGTAGGAAGTTGATATTTGGCAGGGACATTTGCTAGGGGGTGTAGGTGTGCAGTGTCATGGTCTGACCTTGATTTGACCTTTGACCTTGCCATAGTGGCCTTGACCAATAAAATCTTGTCCGGGCTATATCTCAGAAACCGTAAGGTGTAGGAAGTTGATACTTGGTAGGGATATTGGTTAGAGGGTGTAGGTGTGCAATGTCATGGTCTATCCTTGATTTGACCTTTGACCTTGCCGTAGTGACGTTGACCTATAAAATGTTGTCCGGGCTATATATCGGAAACCGTAAGGTGTAGGAAGTTGATACTTGGTAGGGATATTAGTTCAGGGGTCTAGGTGTACAACATCATGGCCTGACCTTGATTTGACCTTTGACCTTGCTGTAGTGACCTTGACCTATAAAATCTTGTCCTGGCTATATCTCGGAAACTGTAAGGTGTAGGAAGTTTGATACTTGGTAGGGACATAGGTTAGGGGGTGAAGGTGTGCAATGCCATGGTGTGACCTTGATTTGACCTTTGACCTTGCTGTAGTGACCTTGACCTATAAAATCTTGTCCGGGCTATATCTCGGAAACTGTAAGGCATAGGAAGTTGATATTTGGTAGGGACATTGGTTAGGGGATGTAGGTGTGCAACGTCATGGTTTGACCTTTCTGTAGTAACCTTGACCTATAAAATCTTGTCCGGGGTATATCTCAGAAACCGTAAGGCGTAGGAAGTTGATACTGAGTAGGGACATTGGCTAGGGTGTGCAGATATAAAACGTCATGGTGTGACCTTGATTTGACCTTTGACCTTGCCGTAATGACCTTGACCTATAATGCCTTGTCAGGGCTATATTTTGGAAACCATAGGGTGTAGGAAGTTGATATTTGGTAGGGACATTGGTCAAGGGTTATATGTGTGCAACGTCATGGTGTGACCTGGATTTGACCTTTGATCTTGCATATCTGATGCTATTTTATGTCTCTACGAGGATATCTGATACTCTTTATCTCTCTTATATCTCTCTTATATATTTTTACTTCAATCTTGGTTGTGGCACGTTTGGGTGTCTTTTGGTGTAGATTAAGCACTGTTAAAGTCATATTAGAAGTCATTAACTGTTTTCCTTTTGCAACAGATGGCATTGCATCAAGTGAGCCACAGGTTTTGCCCCAATTCCACATAAAAGCATGTATTGCTACATCTGTATGTATGGGTAATATTCAAAACATCTAAACCATAATTCAACCATACAATTGAAAATCAAAATGGAAGAAGTCTTAAAGCTTCATAATTTTTACCCCACAGCCCTTAAGGGCTGTTGGGGTATTGTTTTCACCCATGGTGTCCGGATGGGCGGGCGTCCGGGCGGGCGGGCGGGTGGGCGGGCGGCGGGAAAAAGTTTGTCCGGGCTGTATCTCAGAAACCATAAGGTGTAGGAAGTTGATACTTGGTAGGGACATTGGTTAGGGGGTGTAGTTGTGCAACGTCATAGTGTGACCTTGATTTGACCTTTGACCTTGCTGTAGTGACCTTGAGTTTGAAAATCTTGTCCGGGCTATATCTCTGAAACCGTAAGGTGTAGGAAGTTGATACTTGGTAGGGACATTGGTTAAGGGGTGTAGTTGTGCAACGTCATAGTGTGACCTTGATTTGACCTTTGACCTTGCCGCAGTGACCTTGACCTATAAAATCTTGTCCGGGCTATATCTCGGAAACCGTAAGGTGTAGGAAGTTGATACTTGGTAGGGATATTGGTTAGGGGTGTAGGTGTGCAACGTCATGGTCTGACATTGATTTGACCTTTGACCTTGCTGTAGTGACCTTGACCTATAAAATCTTGTCCGGGCTATATCTCAGAAACCGTAAGTTGTAGGAAGTTGATACTTGGTAGAGATATTGGTTAGGGTGTGTAGGTGTGCAAGATCATGGTCTGACCTTGATTTGACCTTTGACCTTGCCATAGTGGCCTTGACCTATAAAATGTTGCCCGGGCGATATCTCGGAAACCGTAAGGTGTAGGAAGTTGATATTTGGCAGGGACATTTGCTAGGGGGTGTAGGTGTGCAGTGTCATGGTCTGACCTTGATTTGACCTTTGACCTTGCCATAGTGGCCTTGACCAATAAAATCTTGTCCGGGCTATATCTCAGAAACTGTAAGGTGTAGGAAGTTGATACTTGGTAGGGATATTGGTTAGAAGGTGTAGGTGTGCAATGTCATGGTCTATCCTTGATTTGACCTTTGACCTTGCCGTAGTGACCTTGACCTATAAAATGTTGTCCGGGCTATATATCGGAAACCGTAAGGTGTAGGAAGTTGGTACTTGGTAGGGACATTGGTTAGGGTGTGTAACGTCATGGTCTGACCAGGATTTGACCTTGCCGTAGTGACCTTGAGTTTGAAAATCTTGTCCGGGCTATATCTCGGAAACCGTAAGGTGTAGGAAGTTGATACTTGGTAGGGATATTGGTTAGGGGATGTAGTTGTGCAACGTCATGATCTGATCTTGATTTGACCTTTGACCTTGGCGTAGTGACCTTGACCTATAAAATCTTGTCCGGGCTATATCTTGGAAACTGTAAGGTGTAGGAAGTTGATACTTGGTAGGGACATTGGTTATTGGCTATAGGTGTGTATTATCATGGTTTCACCTTAATTTGACCTTTGACCTTGTCCTAGTGACCTTGACCTATAAAATCTTGTTGCACCTTTGGGTCTGTCTTTTGATGCAGATTAAGCACTGTTAAAGTCATATTAGAATTTATTAAGAATTTTACTTTCATAACTTCCCATTGTAAGAGATAGAATTTCATCAAGTGAGCCACAGATTTTGCTCCAACACCACACATAAGCATTCATTAAATGTATTACCACTTCTGTATGCATGGTAATATTCAAACCATCTAAACCATAATTCGGCCATGCAGATGTAGATAAAGAGGGTTGAATTTTTAGTTTGCTGATTAATGCTGTCATCTTGTTATTGAATTATCTTGTTTTAATACTTCATCTTTATATGCATGATCTTTCTTTTAAACATTATTTCTCCATTTAAACATTGTTTGGACCTTTATATAACTGACAGTGCTCTGAACGTATCCTGAAGTTTGTACTGATACAGTACTTCTGTATCTCATGGTGTTGAAAATATTTCCCTAGGCTGTGGGGTACGGGCATCTCTGATGCTATTTTTAGTTTACTGAATTGTCTTGTTTTAATACTTATTCTTTACATGCAGGTTCTTTCTCTTAGATGTTATTTTCTCTACTTAAACATTATTTGGACACTGACACTGCTCTGAAAGTATCCCAATCTGTGTACTGTTTCACTACTTCTATATCTCATGGTGTTGAAAACTATTTTCCCAGGCTGTGGGGTACGGGCATCTCTGATGCTATTTTTAAATTCTCATAAAATCTTTAGTTGTGGGTGAACGTTGATAATTTTTAGATGTCATTATTTTCAGTTTTCAATCTTGGATTACAGGATATGATGGTGTGAGATAATCTTAAATTAGATTAACATTATAAGAATATATGGGTCGACAGTTTTACAGAGAGGACAGTACAATGGACAGATGATTAGTTTTACTGTCTGTTCATTGTATTGACCTGTCCATAAGACTGTCCACCCATGTAGTAAACACAATAATGTTTTCATCAAATTTATAATTATTTTTGTGATAATTTGTTGTCTACATTATTTAACACAACTGAAATAATTCTGTATTTAATTAAATAGTACCTGGTTATTTGTGCCTTGAAAGAAAATCTCCAGTTCTACATGTTGTCATACCATTGTTCTGTATATTAATAAAGTAAAACTGAAGCAAACATGTCTAAATTTTGACCAACTGGTACATCTGCCTCAAAATAGGTTAGACTATTTGTATACCTATGCACACCATTTGTCCATCCTCTCAGCCAACCATCAAGATATCATCTGTACAATGTTTAAATCAAAATTAATCACCCACTCCCTGGTCACCCACTCATGATTTATTGGTGAAATACACATAATGTGTTTCTAAAACTTTGTATTAACAGGATTAGGGCTATTTAATTGAAATGCCTGAATGGTTGTCTCGACAGCTTAAATCCTATCAATACACCAAGGCATACCCACCTTAGTCTGTGTATTTCCCTGATGTTTTCTTTGGTGCTTCACCTTTTTTGTATCCCTGGATACTGTAATTGGTTAACCCGTTTGTGCACCTCCTTCGCATCCCTTGGTAAATGGGAGATAAAGTGCCATAAAAGTTAGAATTAGAATTTCAATTCAAAATGCATAATATATAATATTTGGCCTAATATGGTTATTTTGGTATTACATTGTGGTTACAGTTTTTGTTTTGGTAAAAATATCAATAATTTGTTTGAGTTTACAAGCTACTTTTATTTTCCACATGTAAATGTAAATCACAACCAAAAAGCAACCAGCTGTTAAGTTTCACATCTTCCTTCATGGTCCTAATCAAGGTGAAATGCAATGTAAAACCTATACAAAGCATCTAATCCAGTGCTATTGTGTTGGACCTTTAGATTATTTTATTTTGTGTTCATTTATTTTCATTGTTGGCTTAATTTCCAAGGTGCTGATCCCAGTGGCTCAGGTGACACTAGATTTGGTGAACATGCAGGAGGATATGCTTTCCAGGATAGCAGTAGGACTGATTCAGCATGCAGAAATAGATTTATCTATTGGTAAATATATAACCAACCAAGTGAACAAAAAGTTCTTTTGACTGGTAGTGCCACAGTAAAGAACACCAAATTTTCATGAGGATTGTAAAAACACAGTTGTGTTTTATTTGGCATGTATCAGTGCATTCTTGAAAATTTAGGAATAATTAGTCTTGTACACCCACAAAATAATAACAACTAATGTGTAATACAGAATCTATGATATTGTAAATCAAAATTAATTTTATGTTTTACTGAATGTTACCTCACATATAGATGTTGTCCATCATCACACTTTTTGGATTATTAATGTTATAACTTATGATGCTTATTATGATATTATTGCCAAATATTGGACATTGGTAATGTTGGTCTGAGAGCAAAAACAAGAGAGCCTGGGCTGGAACTTTTAAATACATTTCTCAAAAAGTGTGTACATGTATTTTAAGGTAATAAAAATAACTGAACCCTCCTAATGTTAAACTCTGCTAAACCAATATTTAATGAGGCTTATTCATGGCATGTTTAACCTTAACATCAAGTATTCTTTATTTTCAAACCATCATTCACTCATAGTTATCATGGAAGGTTTTACAGCTTTCAAGAAAGACAAATCCAAAGTGTGAGAAACTGTAGAGTAAGAAATCTAAAATTCGCCAGGAATCTAAAATTCGCCAGGAATCTAAAATTCGCCGGTTTTGTTTAAAAATTGGTATTTTTTAGTTCAAAAAGACTTTATTTACTATACAGTCAACAAATCTCACCACAATTCATTTATTATATCCCCAGACGAAAGTCTGGGATATATTGGACTCAGGTCCGTCGCGCCGCCGCCGTAGAAATTTCCTTGTGGACGCGATAACTCAAAAACAAATTAAGCGTCCCACAAGGGACGCTTGTTTGTGTATGGGAGAGCTTCAGGCTCCGCCGGCTCCGCATTTTGTTTTCCTTATAACTCTGTAACTGTTAGGCGGATTCTTTTCAATTTTGGCAGGTTTAGGCAGTAGCCTTGGGGAATTTTTTTGAATATGCTGCAGTGACATTTCAACCAATCAGAGAGGTCACATGACCAAAAATGTCTTTTTTCGATGGGGAAGCTTGTCCGGATGATAACTTGAAAGGAATTTTATCAATTCACCTGAAACTTGGCAAATACATTCATTGTATTAAAATCTGGAAATCATTAGATTTTGGCATTGATTGGTCAAGAAATGGCCGAGTAATTAATGATTAATTAATCATTGCGAATTTTCCAAATAAGGAAAACACAAAAATGCTTATATCTTGAAAACCGTGCTAGATAGAGCGATTTCGACGAAATTTTTGACCCGCAGGGTATATCTGCGGAGTAGTTTTCCCAATTTTCAAAAAATTTTTGTCTCGCCCAAAATGGCGGCCATTTTGAATTTTCGAAATTTTCGCAAAAAATTGCAAAACACAAAAATCCTTATATCTCAAAAACCGTGCTAGATAGAGCAATTTCGACAAAATTTTTGACCCGCAGGATATCTCTGTGGAGTACTTTTCCCAATTTTCAAAAAATTTTTGTCTTGCCAAAAATGGCGGCCATTTTGAAATTTCGAAATTTTCGCAAAAATTGCAAAACACAAAAATGCTTATATCTCGAAAACCGTGCTAGATAGAGCGATTTCGACGAAATTTTTGACCCACAGGGTATCTCTGCTTAGTTGTTATCCCAATTTTGAAAAAAATTTTGTCTCGCCAAAAATGGCGGCCATTTTGAATTTTCGAATGTTTCGCAAAAATTGCAAAACATAAAAATGCTTATATCTCGAAAACCCTGCAAGATAGAGTGATTTCGACGAAATTTTTGACCCACAGGGTATATCTGCAGAGTAGCCATGCCAATTTTCAAAAAAATTTTGTCTCGCCAAAAATAGCGGCCATTTTGAATTTTCGAATTTTTCGCAAAAATTGCAAAACATAAAAATGCTTATATCTCGAAAACCCTGCTAGATAGAGCGATTTCGACAAAATTTTTGACCCGCAGGGTATCTCTGCAGAGTAGCCATGCCAATTTTCAAACAAAAAATTTCTTGCAAAAAATGGCGGCCATTTTGAATTTTCGAATTTTTCGCAAAATTGCAAAACACAAAAATGCTTATATCTCGAAAACTGTGCTAGATAGAGCGATTTCGACAAAATTTTTGACCCACAGGGTATCTCTGCAGAATACCCATGCCAATTTTCAAAAAGATTTTTGTCTCGCCAAAAATGGCGGCCATTTTGAATTTTCGAATTTTTGCGCAAAAATTGCAAAACACAAAAATGCTAATATTTCGAAAACCGTGCTACATAGAGCGATTTCGACGAAATTTTTTATCTTCAGGGTATCTCTGCAGAGCAGCTATCCCAAAGAGCTTTCACTTGGTGAAGTTTCAGACCCATAGCTAATTGCTCACCTACTCAAAAAGAGTAAATGCGAATTACCTCTAAAAGTATTGCAGATGGCCAATTTTTCTCAAATAACTCATTCACCTACTTTTGGAAGAGCTTTCACTTGGTGAAGTTTCAGACCCGTAGCTAATTACTCACCTACTCAAAATGAGTAAATGCTAATTATCTCAAAAACTATTGCGGATACCCAATTTTTATCAAATAACTCATTCATGTACTTTTGGAAGAGCTTTCACATGGTGAAGTTTCAGACCCGTAGATGATTACTCACCTACTCAAAATGAGTAAATGCGAATTATCTCTTAAAAGTATTGCAGATAGCCAATTTTTCTCAAATAACTCATTCACCTACTTTTGGAAGAGCTTTCACATGGTGAAGTTTCAGACCCATAGCTAATTACTCACCTACTCAAAATGAGTAAATGCGAATTATCTCTAATAGTATTGCAGATAGCCAATTTTTCTCAAATAACTCATTCACCTACTTTTGGGAGAGCTTTCACATGGTGAAGTTTCAGACCCATAGCTAATTATTTACCTACTCAAAATGAGTAAATGCTAATTATCTATAAAAGTATTGCGGATACCCAATTTTTATCAAATAACTCATTCATCTACTTGTGGGAGAGCTTTCACATGGTGAAGTTTCAGACCCATAGCTAATTACTCACCTACTCAAAATGAGTAAATGCGAATTATCTCTAAAAGTATTGCAGATAGCCAATTTTTCTCAAATAAATCATTCACCTACTTTTGGGAGAGCTTTCACTTGGTGAAGTTTCAGACCCATAGCTAATTACTCACCTACTCAAAATGAGTAAATGCGAATTATCTCTAAAAGTATTGCAGATAGCCAATTTTTCTCAACTCATTCACCTACTTTTGGGAGAGCTTTCACTTGGTGAAGTTTCAGACCCATAGCTAATTACTCACCTACTCAAAATGAGTAAATGCGAATTATCTCTAAAAGTATTGCAGATAGCCAATTTTTCTCAAATTAATCATTCACCTACTTTTGGCAGAGCTTTCACTTGGTGAAGTTTCAGACCCATAGCTAATTACTCACCTACTCAAAATGAGTAAATGCGAATTATCTCTAAAAGTATTGCAGATAGCCAATTTTTCTCAAATAACTCATTCACCTACTTTTGGCAGAGCTTTCACTTGGTGAAGTTTCAGACCCATAGCTAATTACTCACCTACTCAAAATGAGTAAATGTGAATTATCTCTAAAAGTATTGCAGATAGCCAATTTTTCTCAAATAACTCATTCACCTACTTTTGGGAGAGCTTTCACTTGGTGAAGTTTCAGACCCATAGCTAATTACTCACCCACTCAAAATGAGTAAATGCGAATTATCTGTAAAAGTATTGCAGATAGCCAATTTTTCTCAAATCACTCATTCGCCTACTTTTGGGAGAGCTTTCACTTGGTGAAGTTTCAGACCCATAGCTAATTCTGCGAATTATCTCTAAAAGTATTGCAGATAGCCAATTTTTCTCAAATAACTCATTCACCTACTTTTGGGAGAGCTTTCACTCTGTGAAGTTTCAGACCCATAGCTAATTACTCACCTACTCAAAATGAGTAAATGCGAATTATCTGTAAAAGTATTGCAGATAGCCAATTTTTCTCAAATTAATCATTCACCTACTTTTGGGAGAGCTTTCACTTGGTGAAGTTTCAGACCCATAGCTAATTACTCACCTACTCAAAATGAGTAAATGCGAATTATCTCTAAAAGTATTGCAGATAGCCAATTTTTCTCAAATAACTCATTCACCTACTTTTGGGAGAGCTTTCACTTGGTGAAGTTTCAGACCCATAGCTAATTACTCACCTACTCAAAATGAGTAAATGCTAATTATCTCTAAAAGTATTGCAGATAGCCAATTTCTCTCAAATTAATCATTCACCTACTTTTGGGAGAGCTTTCACATGGTGAAGTTTCAGACCCATAGCTAATTACTCACCTACTCAAAATGAGTAAATGCGAATTATCTCTAAAAGTATTGCAGATAGCCAATTTTTCTCAAATAACTCATTCACGTACTTTTGAGAGAGCTTTCACTTGGTGAAGTTTCAGACCCATAGCTAATTACTCACCTACTCAAAATGAGTAAATGCGAATTATCTCTAAAAGTATTGCAGATAGCCAATTTTTCTCAAATAACTCATTCACCTACTTTTGGCAGAGCTTTCACTTGGTGAAGTTTCAGACCCATAGCTAATTATTCACCTACTCAAAATGAGTAAATGTGAATTATCTCTAAAAGTATTGCAGATAGCCAATTTTTCTCAAATAACTCATTCACCTACTTTTGGGAGAGCTTTCACTCTGAAGTTTCAGACCCATAGCTATTTATTCACCTACTCAAAATGACTAAATGCTAATTATCTGTAAAAGTATTGCGGATACCCAATTTTTATCAAATACTCATTCATCTACTTGTGGGAGAGCTTTCACATGGTGAAGTTTCAGACCCATAGCTAATTACTCACCTACTCAAAATGAGTAAATGCGAATTATCTCTAAAAGTATTGCAGATAGCCAATTTTTCTCAAATAACTCATTCACCTACTTTAGGGAGAGCTTTCACTTGGTGAAGTTTCAGACCCATAGATAATTATTCACCTACTCAAAATGAGTAAATGTGAATTATCTCTTAATAGTATTGCAGATAGCCAATTTTTCTCAAATAACTCATTCACCTACTTTTGGAAGAGCTTTCACACACGAAAATAAAAAATTGTGAATATCTCGGAAAAGCTATTTCTTCTGCTTTAATGCTTGGCGGCAGTGGTCTTGACAAAAATTTTTGTCTCCCCAAAAATGGTGGCCATTTTGAATTTTCAAAGTTTTTGCAAAATACAAAAATGCTTATATCTCGAAAACCGTGCTATATGGAGCGAACTCAACAAAATTTTGGACCTGTTGGGTATCTCTGCAGAGTAGCCATGCCAATTTTCAAAATAATTTGGTCTCGCCAAATATAGCGGACATTTTTAATTTTTTATTTTTTGCAAAACACAAAAATGCTTATATCTTGAAAACCGTGCTAGATAGAGCAGACTGCGCTGACTTTGGTTGCCACAACAGTATAAGGCTAGAAACGAAGCATTTTCTTAATACTTTAGCACTCACCTTTATATCCTTTTCGGGACGCTTTGCTTTTGCTATGCAAAAACATTATCTTTTTTTTTTGTGAGCGATCCTCTAGTTAATATTTTTTTTTCAAACTTGGTACACATGTTAAGGGTGCCCAAAGGAAGATCCCTATTTTAAGGTGACCTTAAACTCCCAGTAAAAAAGAACTTATGGCCACCTTAAGGTCAGAAATTGGACTTTTGGCCACTTAGAGCCCTGTAGGTCACAAACTATGATGCTCAGCTGGCTGAAATTTTACCTGACAACACATTAATATGTTCTTAGTACATGTGCCGAAAATCATGACTTTAAGTTGAGGAGAAAATTGTGTTTGAGGCCCATAAATACCCCCACTTAGGGATTTTTTGCTATACTTTTCACATATTTTGCCCTATAATTTGGAAGTGATAATTCTGATGAGTCTCAAACTGCGCTAGGTATAACTTTGATATGTAATCCTTGTCTGTAGAAAATTTTAGTTCTGTAGGTTTACCCAAAGGGGTCGACTTAAGGTCTCAAAAGTGCCCAGAGAGACCCAATTTATGCACTTTTTGCCACTTTCAAGCACTGTAGCTTTCAAACTATGTCTCTCATCTAAGTTAAATATCATCTGGGAATATATCTATGTGTTTTCTTATATGTGCCCCAACATTTAGGCCTTTAATAGACAGTTAACCTGTGTATCAGGACCATAAACACCCACCCGAGTGACCCTTATAAGACATTTTTCACATCTTTTTCCCTGTAACTTGGAAATGGTAAGTCTGAGAAGTTTCAAACTGTATTAGATATATATTCTGTGTGTAATCTTAGTATGTAACAGATTTTAAGTCTGAAGCTTTAATTTTGAAGGTCAAATTGAGGTCTCTAAAAGGCTCCCAAAGACCCAATATTTGGACTTTTTGCTACTTTTAAGCCCTGTGACTGTCAAACTATGTGACTGATAGAGCTCAAATCCTATCTGAGAAGATATTAGTATGTTATTTTTATATATGCCAAAAATTAAGGCTTTAAGAAGACATTTAACCTGTGTATGAGGACCATAAATCCCCACCCGAGTGACCATTTTTAGACTTTTTTCATATATTTTTCCCTGTAACTTGGAAATGGTAAGTCTGAGAAGTTTCAAACTTTATTAGATACATATTCTATGTGTAATCTTAGTATGTAACAAATTTTAAGTCTGAAGCTTTAATTTGAAAGTCACATCGAGATCTCTAAAAGGCCCACAATGACCCAATATTTGGACTTTTTACCACCTTTAAGCCCTGTAACTGTTAAACTATGGGATTGATGGAGCTGAAATCCCATCTGGGAATGCATTATTATGTCCTTTTTACATATGCCGAAAATCAAGGTTTTTAGTAGACATTTAACCTGTGTATGAAGGCCATAGACACTCGCCCAAGTGCCTTTTTTGACATTTTTTCCGTATTTTGCCCTGTTATTTGGAAATGCTTAGTGTGACAAGTCTTAAACTGTATTATATATAATTTTTGTTTGTTATGTATGTCCCCCAAAAAGTTTCAGATCTGTAGTTTAATTGCTAAGGTCTCTTTAACAATTGTAAAATGCCCACAGAAACCCAATTTATGGATATTATGCCACTTTAAAGCCCAGTAACTGTCAAACGATGTGGGGTATAGAGCTGAAATCTTTGAATTTTTAAAAGGAAATGCCTGTCTATTTAAATTTTGAATATTAATAATGTTATGGCTATCTTAGTCTTTTAAGAACTTATTTTTGTGTGTTATACCTCTGCTTGCTGAGTTTTTCACTTTTTAAAATGAAACTGGTTAAACATATTCAAGTAGACAAAATGGACACTTTAAGTGAGCTTTAAGTCCCAATATTAATGAAATTATATCCTTATGTAGTAAAACTAGGGGATTTTTAACCCTCAACTAGCCCAGTTTTATTCAACTTGCCTCAGTTAATTTTGGCACAGCTCCTACAGTTATGAACTCATTTCAGTTGATAATCACATACTTAAAATTCTCAGTTCTTTTTGTATTTGAGTACCCCTTTTATATAGATTGTTTGTTTACCATTTTTGCTGTAGCACTCCATCTCTTTGTAGTCCCAACCCACATCCCCCACCCGGATTTCCCCGACCCACCTCTGGGACCTCCAGCTATATTGAGTGACACTAAATAAACAAAGGTATTTAATGATATCAGATGAGAAACAAAGAACTCAATGGGGTTGCAGATCTTGTGTAATAGTGAGAGAGGTGTGGAGAAGGGGAGAGGGGTGGGGGTGGGAGGTGGTGGGCTTCATTACATATAACACAAAGGGGAGTCAGAACTGAGATTGTGTCACATATTTAGGTTGCATATATATGGACCACATATATAGGTATAGAGGAAATGAATAACTGAAAACAATTTGCAAATTCTAAAAATAATATAATAAAATAATAATATAAACAATTTTTTTTTAAATAATATTTTATTTGTGAACAAATATAGAAACAGATATGCGCTTTTGGGATTATGAATTTTAGAATGGACATTGAATCATCAATCATTTAAATACTTTGAAGGAAGATTGAAAAATATGATGAGTTGAGTTAAAAATAATATTTTATTTGTCAACAAATATAGAAACAGATATGCTCTTTTGGGATTATTATTTTAGAATGGACATTCAATCATCAATCATTTAAATACTTTGAAAATAGGTTTAGAGTTATCATTGCAGGAAGATTGAAAATATAATTTGAGTTATGTATTCGGCGTCTGGGGATACACCATCTTCCTTGGGAAGATATAAACAGAGTAGATTGATGTGCTGAAGTTCATATAATAATGGGTAATTATGTTTTAAAAAATTCCCGATCAAAACCTGTGGCGTGAGTGATGACCTGTCTGGGGATATGTTGGCGCCGAGTTGGCCCAATCTAGTTTTATTAGTATTTTCACCTGTGGCGAATTTCAAATATGTGGCGAATTTTAGATTTCTTACTCTATAGTAGTCTATACCCGTGTATTACTATGTCTTTCAGGAGAACATACAGAGATACACTTGAACTAGTTGAGGTATCTTTGGATTATAACCTGACAACCAACTGCCTTAGATTTCACTTCACGAATGCTGCAATCCTTGGAGGGAGCATTTCCATCCATGAGTCAGCAGGAAATGTGTTTGTGTTGGTCTCTACAGTTGCTAGTGTTCACCGCTTAGTGTTTGCTCATCCGAATAGATTGCAGCAATATGTAAGTGTAGATACCTTCTTTGTAGTATTGTTTTCTTCAGACTTTATTTTTATAGATTTAATACTGTATGTCAGTGCTTATATTGAAGTATTTTGTTAAGAAATAAACTTTGAGAAGGTTTTAATTAGGGGGTAAATCATTTGGCTTTGTGCATATCGATATTGAATGTAAAAATATTTCAATATCAGGCGATATCGGGGGGTTGATATTGTCTACCAAATAGTCCGAATTCAGGAAAACGAAAATGTTTTGTTTTAACGTATCCCGAACCGCTTACAGGAAGCGAAATTTATCAAAACAAAACATTGCAGTTTTCATCAAAAACGCATTGAAAACTTTAAAAATGTGAGATAAAAGTGTACAATTTCTTCAGATTTGGGCTTTATATCAAATATTAACAGTGTAAGTTTACAGTTTTACTTAAAATGCCGATATTGAAATATGTCTTTAGATCTTGATATCAGGAGTCCAGTTCCAAAACAATAAATATCGGCAACATCGATAAACGATTTACCCACTAGTTTTGATACTAATTATAGATTAACATAACTTTGTGTTACAATTATGCCACACACAATTTGAAGTACAACAGCTTTCAGAATGATTATGCAAAATGTAAATTTTAAAAATTAAATATGCAAGATGTTAAGTGTCTAGTCTACACAATATAGACATAATGATATAATAAAAAGCATCTGTGTCTATTGCCTTTTTGAAATTCCATTTTAGGATCAAGGATTCCTACAGGGCACAGAACAAAATGTACTGTCTATATTTGCTGATGCAACAGTTGCCAGATTTCATGACCCCAGTAACTACTACTGTTACAATACCTCTGGACACTCTTCCCAAGACATTTCAACCTCTACATCATGGCTGAGTAGCAGTGGCGAGGCTTTGTTTACCTTAGCGACCACAGTAGGCACAGTAGCATTGATCAAAGTCCCACCACAAGGATCGCAAGGTTTGTAGTTCTTTATATAGTTGTTAAGGTACTTTCATTGTATTTGGACGTAGTAATATACATACAATCGCCTGTGTATAAAGAGTCAGTTCAGGTAGAAATTAGGTAGTTGAAAGAAGTTTTAGACCTGAAATGAGAAAATGGTATATTTTTGAAGGTCCAGATGGAAATTACCTTTCAAAGGTTTACAACCATGTTTATTGAAGGTTTCATTTAAACTGTGCACTGTTTATAAATATACAAAATGTACATGGACTGGTAATGCTTGTGTGCGTATAACTTTAGGACGTTTAGGGGATTAGGTATTACATGTCACAAAATAGAAAGCTTAATATTTAAAGTAAAACATCTTGTACTTATTGTTTTTTGCCATATGATTTATTGACCATTTGATTTGTTCAGGTCTGGTGACTCAGCATGAACTGAAGTGTTCTTCCATGATGCAAAGACTGTGGACTGGATTAGTGCCAGGTGTGCTTAGGTAAATGATGTCATTATACTGTAGTGTTATTAATAAAAAACTAGAATTCCATTTTTGATACAAACAAGGTTTTCTGTCTACATGCGCTAGCATCAAAGCCCTCAGAGACATCAGTAGTGCACCAGAATTTATGAAAGTCTGGTGACAAAAACAAATTCGGAGCCGGATACGTCCCATACCTGGCCTAGAACTCAGATGGTTAGTTTTCATCCCAGAACTAACGTAGCCCATTGCATTAACTTCAGTGATGAGATGGGTAGTCAGAGAAGTGACCTCTAGAAGTGTAAGCCTTGCTAGAGCTCGCAGTTAAAAATATCACAAAAACATACTTTGAATTATTCAGAACAGGTTTCTTAGAAGGCCTTATCTCTTTCATATGTTATCAAAACAGAAACAACCATATTCAGTGAAGCTTCTAGAGCACAGGATACGTGATATCTCATGAGTTTTAGTACTAACCCGCATTTCGGTAGATATAGTGTGTTCAGTAGAAGACGTGATCCCACATCTTTACAGAATGGAGGGGCACCGATTGTTTTGCAAGAATCCTTAAATTTTTACATCATGCAGGCTATATTTGGTCATTTTTTTCAGTGAAAAATGTTATTCAATATGAAAACAAAACAGATACTATAAAGTGGTTGATTCAAACGTCAGATACTAACAATTTTTTATGGGATCCTAGTTGGACCAGGATCCATCTTTATTTTTTTTCAGGAAGATCCATACAGTAGCACTTGCATACTCCTGCTAGAAAATAAACAGACAGACAAATAGTTCTGAATTTAATCCCTCCTTGGCGGAGGTACAAGTTCCCATTTTAACTGACCAAGCTCCCACATTTTTCATAAATGGGGGGAATGGCCCCCACTTTTCAAAATTTCTCGAATCAACATTGCTATTGATTGATTAAAATATTTCATGAAATTGCTTTACTTTTATTTGGGTGAATATGGAACTCATCAACTCGTAATTTACTTGCAGTGCTATTTTTGTCATATAAAGTGTATTTACCCAAAATACAAACATTAATCTCATCTGACTAAGCACTTCAACAACAGAGCAATATTCAGTTGTACTAGCATAAATATTGAAGAGTTTTTAGAAAGTTTATCCTGCTGGAACTCAAATACAACTAAATCGCAAAAATAATTCCAAGATAAAGTGTTTTATTCAAACTGAATGTATGTTAAAAATGTGTTGTAGGGGAGGGTCAGAACATTTGGAGACTACAATGAGTCAAGTCATTCATCCTGTTGGTCAAGATACTCTGGCTTTCTCAGTGTGTAAGGATCATAAACTGAGGATTTGGTCATGCAAGGTAACACTTAATTTATTTGTATTTAACTTTGCAGTCGACTTGACTACTGCAATTCCCTACTTTATGGCGTAAGTAAATACAATGTAGCTAAACTCTAAAAGACTCAAAATGCCTTTGTAGAATTGTTTTTAGACTTGATAGAACTAGCCATGTCACTCCCTTTCTTCAAAAACTACACTGACTCCCTATCTCATACCGCATCTTGTTTAAGTACAATGTAATTACTTTCAAGGCTATCAAATTCTCCCAACCCATATACCTATCATCCTTGGTCAAAACCAGTTGTTTAACGTGTGGAAATTGTCTTTCTCTTTCCTCAGTCTCTCACAAAAAGGCCATTGGTAGGCGAGGTTTTGCAATGGCTTCCCCCACAGAATGGAACAGACTCCCACAATAAGTACGATCACAACAAACAATATCAGGTTTCCGTAGCTAGCTAAAGACCTATTTGTTTAGACTAGCATATCCTCCACCATAGTGCATCTCCCTGGCGGGCGCTAATTTTGGATCTCGACCTGATACGTCCCTGGACTTTCCCTTTTTGACCTCAAGCGCATTAGAGGATGTTACATCAATTTTGTGCTATATAAATGTTTCTATTCTATTCTATTCTAACTGGGTGTTTGTGCTTTACCTCATATTCATCCCCCCTCCCCCTTTAAAATGTAAATTTAAGGTTATTGCTATTTTCAACCTGCTGTATAAATAATACAATTTCAGTATCAATAGATTGAGGCGCAATTTCAGTAACAGTAATATCAAAGCTATAATTTTATTTGTTGACACACCCTTTCGTGCCAAAAAAAAAATCATTATTTAACAGGGTAGGGAAATTTTTGACAGACATTGTTTAATCTGGTTTAAACCATCACATCCAAAAAACTGGCACATGTCAAAAAACTGCCAAATGAATATTGTGAAAAACTGGATAACAGGTCTTAAACTTAGTTTTCTAAATATTGTTACATATTGAAACATTTTGTTCAGTTTCTAATACAATTATGAATCTTCAAATGTTATAAACAATCTTAAAACTGCCTTAAGATGTATCCCTTCAGTTGTTTTGTATCTAATTTTATTGGGAAAAAGGGCTACATGTATGTACTGACGTATACTACCAGTGAATAAATTTATCTTAAACTTTCTTTTCTGAGTATATTAATATAATTAAAGATAAAGCAAAAATAAACATAGAATTTTATAACATTGTTTATTTGGAATCATCTTTCACTGACAAGCATTTACTCTGTGATGATTTTGGTTTCTACACTGTTGGATTGGTGTTAGTAAGCTACCTATTGAAAGTCAATGGGATAGTCTTACTCTAATTATAGTTTTGCCAAATACAAAATCAGAGCCTTCAACTGCAGTTGGAGAGGCAAGTGTTTTGTCATTGTGTTAAGTAGAAGAATGTAGATTGTAAAAGCATGTTTACATCCATACAAATAGTTCAGTTCCGCTCTTTATTATCCACCAACTGATTGAATATTATTTTTTGTTATTATCTTCCAAGTAGACAAAATATGTCATCGAATGTTGATTTTTGGGTGTGTTGTGTGTTACCAATCCGCCTATTAGGGATAGGATGCCAGATGTAAGCAACAAGATACCTGTGCTGGAAATTTTAAAATAGTGCCATCTTCGTTTTTCCAACCTAGCCTATGTGATGCCCTACCACCCTGTTAAGTTTCAAATCAATCGGCAGAAGTGTATTTGAGTTAAGAGTCAGGAAACAGAATTTTACGATGGCGGCCATCTTGTTTTTCCAAATGGCACCAATTTCAAAAACAACCTAGCTTAGATGGTGAACTACCACCCTGTTAAGTTACAAATAGATCGGCAGAAGCATGTTCAAGGTAGAGTCCAGAAACCAAAATGTTTATGACCAAATGGATGGTGGACACCTCAATCTAATACCGATTGTGCAACCCACCTATTTGGGTCCATGACCCTAGTTTCTTGCTGTTATTCAAATTGTTTATTTGAATGAATAAGAGTCTATGTTTGCAAAGCAATGAAGGAAGGATGTCAGTATCCTTTCATCTCTTTAAATATTGAAAGTACACTGTGAGAGTACTGATCTGACCTTATTGTAGACCTATGACTGCATTCACATCACAGACCTGCTACAGTTCATACCAGACAACCTTGACCCCCAGAAGCTTGTGATTGGTGGATCAGGTCATGTAATCAGGAAGGCAGTTGGGAGCAGTGCTCGCTCTATCATGTTGGGGGTGTTCATGTGTTTCACAGAGAGGCCACTGGTAAGAATTCCAAGTAAAGATACAAATATTAATTGAAAATCCACACTAATTTGTGTTGAAATTAATGCTAGCTTAACGGTTTTGATTTTGGTGTCTTGTAAAGTTAGCTTAGGATGTACAAAATTGGTGTCAATTAAGGGGTAAATTAGTGGAAAACAAGAAATTTTGAACCAGCTGTATTTGTACTGGAGTTTGATTAACTAATTTAACTTATCTTTATTCTTAGGGATGTGACTTTGTATTATGAATAAGACAAAAAGATACAGTTTAAAAGGTGATAGTGAAAGTGTTTTAACCTTCATCTTCAATGAAATCAAATGGAAATGAATTATGTCCACCCCACTGGGGGGTGGACATATTATTTTTGCTTTTTCCGCCGTCCGGCGTCCCACTTGGTTTCCAGACATTTGAGGCAACAGTTCTTATCGTATCTTTACCAAATTTGCAATGCAGGTTTATTGGGTTAATAGCTTGTATGGGATTGCTTTTGGTGATGATAGCTCTATAGCTAACTGAGTAATAGCTACTTTGCTACTTTTGAGTAGCTCTTTGGTTTCCAGACATTTTAAGGAATGCTATTAAGCCTAGCTTTCTGAAATTTGGTATGGAGGTTCATTGGGTTAATAGCTTGTATGGGATTGCTTTTGGGGGGAATTGCTTCATAGATGAGTGAGTAATTAATTAAATAAATGAGTAATTAGCTATTTTGAATACTGAAAAAGGCAAATGTGCTCATATCTCCTAAACCGTGCGAGATAGAGCGATTTCGTCGAAATTTTCGACCCACAGGGTATCTAAGGAATGAACTCTTTGCAATTTTCAAAAAATTTTCCCCTCCCCAAAAATGGCGGCCATTTTGAATTTTTGCCAAAAATGGCAAAACACAAATTTGCTTCTATCTCCTTAACCGTGCGAGATAGAGCGATTTCGTCGAAATTTTCGAACCACAGGGTATCTAAGGAATGTACTCTTTGCAATTTTCAAAAAACCATTTTGAATTTTCGAATTTTTGCCAAAAATGGCAAAACACGAATTTCCTTCTATCTCCTTAACCGTGCGAGATAGAGCGATTTTGTCGAAATTTTCGACCCACAGGGTATGTAAGGAATGTAATCTTTGCAATTTTCAAAAAAATTTTCCCTCCCCAAAAATGGCGGCCATTTTGAATTTTCGAATTTTTGCCAAAAATGGCAAAACACGAATTTGCTTCCATCTCCTTAACCGTGCGAGATAGAGCGATTTCGTCGAAATTTTCGACCCACAGGGTATCTAAGGAATGTAATCTTTGCAATTTTCAAAAAATTTTCCCCTCCCCAAAAATGGCGGCCATTTTGAATTTTCGAATTTTTGCCAAAAATGGCAAAACACAAATTTGCTTCCATCTCCTTAACCGTGCGAGATAGAGCGATTTCGTCGAAATTTTCGATCCACAGGGTATCTACGGAATGTATTCTTTGCAATTTTCAAAAAAATTTCCCCTCCCCAAAAATGGCGGCCATTTTGAATTTTCGAATTTTTGCCAAAAATGGCAGAACACAAATTTGCTTCTATCTCCTTAACCGTGCGAGATAGAGCGATTTCGTCAAAATTTTCCACCCACAGGGTATCTAAAGAAAGTAATCTTTGCAATTTTCAAAAAATTTTCCCCTCCCCAAAAATGGCGGCCATTTTGAATTTTCGAATTTTTGCCAAAAATGGCAAAACACAAATTTGCTTCTATCTCCTTAACCGTGCGAGATAGAGCGATTTCGTCGAAATTTTCGACCCACAGGGTATCTAAGGAATGTAATCTTTGCAATGTTCAAAAAAATTTCCCCTCCCAAAAATGGCGGCCATTTTGAATTTTCGAATTTTTGCCAAAAATGGCAAAACACAAATTTGCTTCTATCTCCTTAACTGTGCAGGATAGAGCGATTTCGTCGAAATTTTCGACCCACAGGGTATCTAAGGAATGTACTCTTTGCAATTTCAAAAAATTTTCCCCTCCCCACATATGGCGGCCATTTTGAATTTTCGAATTTTTGCCAAAAATGGCAAAACACAAATTTACTTCTATCTCCTTAACCGTGCGAGATAGAGCGATTTCGTCGAAATTTTCAACCCACAGGGTATGTAAGGAATGTATCCTTGCAATTTTCAAAAAATTTTCCCTTCCCCAAAAATGGCGGCCATTTTGATTTTTCGAATTTTTGCCAAAAATAGAAAAACAGGAATTTGCTTCTATCTTCTTAACCGTGCAAGATAGAGTGATTTCGTCAAAATTTTCGACCCAACCAATGCAAAAAGGCATGAAGCTGAAATAATTTACATCTACACTAATAAATATTTAAGCATCATTGATATATTTTACAAATGAAACAGGGTCTTGTAAGACTACTGTACAATTTTGGCAAAAGGTTCATGGGGTGGACATTACACATGATAATGTGTGTTCTTCTATGCTATCCTGTTTCTATTCGCATCTACTATCAACAGGGCGTCCTATTTCTAGTTTATAGCCCATATTGGTGGTAAATATATTTGGTTAATTCGACAAAAGTGTGAGAAATTCATGTATGATAAAAACATATCTTCAAAAAGACTGTAACTGGGTTGATATTTATACTAGCATTATATAATGTGCAGAGTCCTTGTATGTCAAGGAATGAGAATGACTAGATTATCTAAAAGGTAATTTAGAAATAGCCTTACTTTTCATCAACTTTGTCAAAGTACAAAATCTAGAAAGATTCCAGTTGTTTTATGTGATAGCATATTAAAGTTGCTTTATGACATGTTTATGGCATTTGGGTTTGGCTGTTCATCTTATCTCAGTACCTCAATATAAGCTGTAAGCCCACCCTTTCCTTCTTTGTAAAAATGTTCAGTGTTTTTTTTTTTTTGGTTATTTGCTTCCGACCTGGTTTAATCATATTGCTGAAATTTGGGTTTTCGATAGTTCACTTGTAGTAGTAGTACTTAATCTTGGTACAGCTGTTGATCTTGTTAGAATACTGATATGGATGGTTTTGACAGTTTGTAACATGTATCTGTTTCAGTTGATAGTCCTACAGCCTGTACAAGCTGAAGGAGCCTACACCATGCATCATGTGACCAACATCTTCCCTGGACAGGTATACTTCCTTTCTCAGTAATGTTGGCCTGTCTTTAAAATTACATCGTTGCAGTTTTTATACACAAAATACATGAATAAATTTCCAAATCGTCACACAGCTTCAAATAATCTCCTAGTGCACACTGTAACACACTGAAATACAATTTGTAACACTATTTCTTTTATTTCACTTAACAGGTGAGTGACATTGTCTGAGCCCATTGATATCTGACAACCCAAAATAGCTGATCATTTAGAATTAAGTTTTGTTTATTTGAATATTCAAGACCAGAAGAATACTTAATTCTTAACCAAACTTTTCAGAGAAGTGTAATTTTGACGGGAATAAGTCCTTTACTAGAGTAAGAAATCTAAAATTCGCCACATATCTGAAATTCGTCACATGTGGAAATGCTAATAAAATAAATGAATTCAGGTGAGATTTGTTGAATGTACAGTAAAGTAAGGCTTTTTGAACTGAAAAAGACCAATTTTAAGGCAAAACATCATTTTCTTCATAAAATTAACTAAAGTTTTAGCGCTGGCGAATTTTAGATTCCTGGCGAATTTTAGATTTCTTACTCAATATCAAGTTCTATTACTCAATATGTGGTGTGCCACCACCAAGGTGCAAAAGTAGGAGCAGAATCTTGACCAATAAGTATGCTGTGCTTTCCTCCAACCTTTCAAATAAGGAATGAGATGTGAACTGAAGAAATTCTTGAAAGCCACTTTAAACAACATAAATATGTATTAAATACACTGAAATTTGAACTGTATCATTTTCTTTTTGATTTACAGTACATCATTTTGACCAGTTTTCACACTTAAAAGTATATGTACATGTAAAATCAAACAAATGACCAATTCTATTGCCACTCCTTTCCTTACAGTCATTATGTCCACCCCACTGGGGGGTGGACATGTTATTTTTGCTTTTTCCGCCGTCCGGCGTCCCACTTGGTTTCCTGACATTTTAGGCAACAGTTCTTATCCTATCTTTACCAAATTTGGCATGCAGGTTTATTGGGTTAATAGCTTGTATGGGATTGCTTTTGGTGATGATCGCTCTATAGCTAACTGAGTAATAGCTACTTTGCTACTTTTGAGTAGCTCTTTGGTTTCCAGACATTTTAAGGAATGCTATTAAGCCTAGCTTTCTGAAATTTGGTATGGAGGTTCATTGGGTTAATAGCTTGTATGGGATTGCTTTTGGGGGGAATTGCTTCATAGATGAGTGAGTAATTAATTAAATAAATGAGTAATTAGCTATTTTGAATACTGAAAAAGGCAAATGTGCTCATATCTCCTAAACCGTGCGAGATAGAGCGATTTCGTCGAAATTTTCGACCCACAGGGTATTTAAGGAATGTACTCTTTGCAATTTTCAAAAAATTTTCCCCTCCCCAAAAATGGCGGCTATTTTGAATTTTCGAATTTTTGCCAAAAATGGCAAAACACAAATTTCCTTCTATCTCCTTAACCGTGCGAGATAGAGCGATTTCATCGAAATTTTCGACCCACAGGGTATGTAAGGAATGTAATCTTTGCAATTTTCAAAAAATTTTCCCCTCCCCAAAAATGGCGGCCATTTTGATTTTTCGAATTTTTGCCACACAAATTTGCTTCTATCTCCTTAACCGTGCGAGATAGAGCGATTTCGTCGAAATTTTCGACCCACAGGGTATCTGAGCATTGTATTCTTGGCAATTTTCAAAAAAATTTCCCCTCCCCAAAAATGGCGGCCATTTTGAATTTTTGCCAAAAATGGCAAAACACAAATTTCCTTCTATCTCCTTAACTGTGCGAGATAGAGCGATTTCGTCAAAATTTTCGACCCACAAGGTATCTAAAGAATGTAATCTTTGCAATTTTCAAAAAATTTTCCCCTCCCCAAAAATGGCGGCCATTTTGAATTTTCTTCGAATTTTTGCCAAAAATGGCAAAACACAAATTTGCTTCTATCTCCTTAACCGTGTGAGATAGAACGATTTCGTCGAAATTTTCGACCCACAGGGTATCTAAGGAATGTAATCTTTGCAATTTTCAAAAAATTTTCCCCTCCCCAAAAAAGGCGGCCATTTTGAATTTTCGAATTTTTGCCAAAAATGGCAAAATACAAATTTACTTCTATCTCCTTAACCGTGCGAGATAGAGCGATTTCGTCGAAATTTTCAAGCCACAGGGTATCTAAGGAATGTACTCTTTGCAATTTTCAAAAAATTTTCCCCTCCCCAAAAATGGCGGCCATTTTGATTTTTCGAATTTTTGCCAAAAATAGAGAAACAGGAATTTGCTTCTATCTTCTTAACCGTGCAAGATAGAGCGATTTCGTCAAAATTTTCGACCCAACCAATGCAAAAAGGCATGAAGCTGAAATAATTTACATCTACACTAATAAATATTTAAGCATCATTGATATATTTTACAAATGAAACAGGGTCTTGTAAGACTACTGTACAATTTTGGCAAAAGGTTCATGGGGTGGACATTACACATGATAATGTGTGTTCTTCTATGCTATCCTGTTTCTATTCGCATCTACTATCAACAGGGCGTCCTATTTCTAGTTTCTGTATATATTTGCTTCCCAATTGAAGACCTCTTCCACGGCTACTCCAGTGTATATATTGTAGTACAGCTTGTGAAGGGTAATGGAAGATTTTTTAAAAATTTCAAAAAGTCTTTCACAAATTTGTGAAAATGCCTATTGGGTTGTGTGGAATACCAATCAGTACATCCTGGCCAAATGTGAATCCCCATGAAGGCGTTCTGCCAAAGTGAGAAGTTTATAAACCAAAACCAATAGTACACAAGCCTGTGTAGCTCCTGACTCGAGTAAGGAACGGTATGACCTAGGTGTTACATGTACTGCTTTCCTCCATCTGCTCAGCTAGTGGCTTTCTACCAGAAAACGCCCATGCTTTAAATAATATATGAAATTTATATGGGCAAGTTTAGCTTGTGTTCTTTTTTAACCAAATTAGCAAGTGACATACAGTACGATTACTGGTTTGATTTGCTATTCAACAATTCTTTGAAAGTATTTGCAAAATATATTTCTAGTATGGGCCATTTTTACTGCAAACGGGAAATACCAGTGAATGGCCATTTTGTAGACATATAGAAGCATTTGTCCTTGATATCTAGCAAAGAAACATAAGGTGGGCATTCACCAGTAGGTGGCATTTACTGGTAGATAGCCACTAATCATAATAGTATGATCCATACACTAGAGTGAGTGATGTAAATTCGCCAGTTTTTTTGCAATTTTGTTTCTGCTACATCAAGTCACAATTTCTTTTTTCAATTTTTTGTTATAATAATTATGGCTCATCCCTGCATTATCCAAAACTGAAAAAAAAAAAATTAACTCACCTGGACATAGGTTCACTCAGAGTGCTGTTGTTATTTCATACAAAAATATCTATTATTTATGAAAATGGATGTAAATTCGCCGTTTATTGAAAAAATTGTTTTTCAAGTATAATACCGACCATTCTGTGAAAAGTTTAAGCTAAATAATTATTTTACATCTTTTCTAACCAAAAAGTGTCATTAACATAAATGTAAATTTTCAAAGGTTTGTCCCAGAGAAGTTTAAAATGCTGGTTGGTATTTGTTAAAACTGCACAATTTACACTCTTTAAAGTCACTTGTAGAAATGTGTCATTCAAAAATATACCGCCTTAATTTATTACTTAATACTCTGAAAATATATAAAGTTGGACGATAAAATCTTGTAGTGCAATAGACATGTATTTTATCTATTTATATTTAACAAAACTATGAAATGTTTTCCATATATCTGCTGTAAAATTTACAAAAACCAAAAAGTGGCGAATTTACATCCCTTGCTCTATGTTGAAAGCTACATTTAAACATAAATCAATAAATATTTTAACTTTAGGAGAACCTTCTGGACTTTTGTTTGACCTCATCGTTTCTATGGACACAGTGGAGAAATACTGAAGGAGAAATAATTGTCAAGTGTGCCAATATTGACAGGTTTGTTCCTAAACTTTGTACATTTAAAGTAAGGCCTGGTGTCTTGTTATCGAGAGTACTTTCCTGAAATACAGCAAGGAGATTTTAAAACTGCCATTTCCAGTCTGAACATCTATAATGGAAGGAAAACTTAAAATATATTAGAAACAAAACCCAAATATGAAGAAGTTGCCAACTTTTATTCCATATTTTTGTGCATCTGCAGCATTTTTATAAAGATTCCATTGAGCAGAACTGCCATGTTTTGGTAAATAAGTGGCACTTTATAACCTCCATCTGGCTTATCAACACGTAATGGAAGAGAAAACTTAAAATATTGGAAACAAATAAGAAGTCTAATGAAGTTGCACACTTTTATCTAATATTTCTGTGTCTTGGCTACACAAATGAACAGAAAGCCAAACGCCCCAGGTTAATTAAAGTATGAGCTTTGATAGCTATATGGTATAATAATTTCAAAGGTGATGTCATTACACCGGGGTTACTACTTGAGTAAGAATGACTCTTCAGCGTTAAGAGGTTATTTTTATAAAACAACTCGAAATTGCAGCATTGGTGGGATACCAAAGCAAAAATGTGCTACTGACCCATTCCTAATTAAAATAAGAGTTTCTAGTAAATTAAGACATAATTAAGCGTCCCGCAAGGGACGCTTGTTTGTGTATGGGAGAGCTTCAGGCTCCGCCGGCTCCGCATTTTGTTTTCCTTATAACTCTGTAACCGTTAGGTGGATTCTTTTCAAATTTGGCAGGTTTAGGCAGTAGCCTTGGGGAATTTTTTTGAATATGCTGCAGTGACATTTCAACCAATCAGAGAGGTCACATGACCAAAAATGTCTTTTTTCGGTGGGGAAGCTTGTCCGGATGATAACTTGAAAAGAATTTTATCAATTCACCTGAAACTTGGCAAATACATTCATTCTATTAAAATCTGGAAATCATTAGATTTTGGCATTGATTGGTCAAGAAATGGCCGAGTAATTAATGATTAATTAATCATTACGAATTTTCCAAATAAGGAAAACACAAAAATGCTTATATCTCGAAAACCGTGCTAGATAGAGCGATTTCGGCGAAATTTTTGACCCACAGGGTATCTCTGCAGAGTAGTTATCCCAATTTTCAAAAAATTTTTGTCTCGCCCAAAATGGCGGCCATTTTGACTTTTCGAAATTTTCGCAAAAATTGCAAAACACAAAAATGCTTATATCTCAAAAACCGTGCTAGATAGAGCAATTTCGACAAAATTTTTGACCGCAGGATATCTCTGCAGAGTATTTTTCACAATTTTCAAAAAATTTTTGTCTCGCCAAAAATGGCGGCCATTTTGAATTTTCGAAATTTTCGCAAAAATTGCAAAACACAAAAATGCTTATATCTCGAAAACCGTGCTAGATAGAGCGATTTCGACGAAATTTTTGACCCAAAGGGTGTCTCTCCAGAGTAGTTATCCCAATTTTGAAAAAAATTTTGTCTCGCCAAAAATGGCGGCCATTTTGAATTTTCGAATTTTTCGCAAAAATTGCAAAACACAAAAATGCTTGTATCTCGAAAACCGTGCTAGATAGAACGATTTCGACAAAATTTTTGACCCACAGGGTATCTCTGCAGAGTAGCCATGCCAATTTTGAAAAAAATTTTGTCTCGCCAAAAATGGCGGCCATTTTGAATTTTCGAATTTTTCGCAAAAATTGCAAAACATAAAAATGCTTATATCTCGAAAACCGTGCTAGATAGAGCGATTTCGACGAAATTTTTGACCCACAGGGTATCTCTGCAGAGTAGCCATGCCAATTTTCAAAAAAATTTTATCTCGCCAAAAATGGCGGCCATTTTGAATTTTCGAATTTTTCGCAAAATTGCAAAACACAAAAATGCTTATATCTCGAAAACCGTGCTAGATAGAGCGATTTCGACGAAATTTTTGACCCACAGGGTATCTCTGCAGAGTAGCCATGCCAATTTTCAAAAAAATTTTGTCTTGCCAAAAATGGCGGCCATTTTGAATTTTCGAATTTTTGCGCAAAATTGCAAAACACAAAAATGCTAATATTTCGAAAACCATGCTACATAGAGCGATTTCCACGAAATTTTTTATCTTCAGGGTATCTCTGCAGAGTAGCTATCCCAAAGAGCTTTCACTTGGTGAAGTTTCAGACCCATAGCTAATTACTCACCTACTCAAAATGAGTAAATGCGAATTATCTCTAAAAGTATTGCAGATAGCCAATTTTTCTCAAATAACTCATTCACCTACTTTTGGGAGAGCTTTCACATGGTGAAGTTTCAGACCCATAGCTAATTATTTACCTACTCAAAATGAGTAAATGCTAATTATCTGTAAAAGTATTGCGGATACCCAATTTTTATCAAATAACTCATTCATCTACTTGTGGGAGAGCTTTCACATGGTGAAGTTTCAGACCCATAGCTAATTACTCACCTACTCAAAATGAGTAAATGCGAATTATCTCTAAAAGTATTGCAGATAGCCAATTTTTCTCAAATAACTCATTCACCTACTTTTGGGAGAGCTTTCACTTGGTGAAATTTCAGACCCATAGCTAATTACTCACCTACTCAAAATGAGTAAATGCGAATTATCTCTAAAAGTATTGCAGATAGCCAATTTTTCTCAAATTAATCATTCACCTACTTTTGGGAGAGCTTTCACTTGGTGAAGTTTCAGACCCATAGCTAATTACTCACCTACTCAAAATGAGTAAATGCGAATTATCTCTAAAAGTATTGCAGATAGCCAATTTTTCTCAAATAACTCATTCAGCTACTTTTGTGAGAGCTTTCACTTGGTGAAGTTTCAGACCCATAGCTAATTACTCACCTACTCAAAATGAGTAAATGCGAATTATCTCTAAAAGTATTGCAGATAGCCAATTTTTCTCAAATTAATCATTCACCTACTTTTGGGAGAGCTTTCACTTGGTGAAGTTTCAGACCCATAGCTAATTACTCACCTACTCAAAATGAGTAAATGCGAATTATCTCTAAAAGTATTGCAGATAGCCAATTTTTCTCAAATAACTCATTCACCTACTTTTGGGAGAGCTTTCACTCTGTGAAGTTTCAGACCCATAGCTAATTACTCACCTACTCAAAATGAGTAAATGCGAATTATCTCTAAAAGTATTGCAGATAGCCAATTTTTCTCAAATAACTCATTCACCTACTTTTGGGAGAGCTTTCACTTGGTGAAGTTTCAGACCCATAGCTAATTATTCACCTACTCAAAATGAGTAAATGTGAATTATCTCTTAATAGTATTGCAGATAGCCAATTTTTCTCAAATAACTCATTCACCTACTTTTGGCAGAGCTTTCACACACGAAAATGAAAAATTGTGAATATCTCGGAAAAGCTATTTCTTTTGCTTTAATGCTCGGCGGGAGATACACACCGCGGCAGTGGTTTTGACAAAAAATTTTGTCTCCCCAAAAATGGTGGCCATTTTGAATTTTCAAAGTTTTTGCAAAACACAAAAATGCTTATATCTCGAGAACCGTGCTATATGGAGCGAACTCAACAAAATTTTAGACCTGCTGGGTATCTCTGCAGAGTAGCCATGCCAATTTTCAAAATATTTTTGTCTCGCCAAATATAGCGGACATTTTTAATTTTTTTATTTTTTGCAAAACACAAAAATGCTTATATCTTAAAAACCGTGCTAGATAGAGCAGACTGCGCTTACTTTGGTTGCCACAACAGTATAAGGCTAGAAACGAAGCATTTTCTTAATACTTTAGCACTCACCTTTGTATCCTTTTCGGGACGCTTTGTTTTTGCTATGCAAAAACATTATCTTTTTTTTTTTGCGAGCGATCCTCTTGTTATTCTTCATAATTTCTAGTTTTATAAAAATAAATTAAAAGTGCTGCAAAATAGCATCTATAAAGGTGAAATAGGCCTGTGAAAAAAGTTAGAACTATTGCATTTTTTCACCCATGGTGTACGGATGGGCGGGGGGGGGGACGGGAAAAACTTTGTCCGGGCTGTATCTCTGAAACCGTAAGGTGTAGGAAGATGATACTTGGTAGGGACATTGGTTAGGGGGTGTAGGTGTGCAAGGTCATGGTGTGACCTTGATTTGACCTTGCCGCAGTGACCTTGAGTTTGAAAATCTTGTCCGGGCTATATCTTGGCAACCGTAAGGTGTAGGAAGTTGATGCTTGGTAGGGACATTAGTTAAGGGTGGTAGGTTTGCATCATCATGGTGTGACCTTGATTTGACCTTGCCGTAGTGACCTTGACCTTTAAAATCTTGTCCGGGCTATATCCCAGAAACCGTTAGGTGTAGGAAATTGATACTTGGTAGGGACATTGGTCAGGGAGTGTTGGTGTGCAACGTCATGGTGTGACCTTGATTTGATCTATGACCCTGCTGTAGTCACCTTGACCTATAAAATCTTGTCCGTGCTGTATCTCAGCAACCGTAAGGTGTAGGAAGTTGATACTTGGTGTGGACATTGGTTAGGGGGTGTAGGTGTGCTACGTCATGGTGTCACCTTGATTTGACCTTTGACCTTGCCATACCTTGAGTATGAAAATCTTGTCCGGGCTATATCTCGGAAATCGTAAGGTGTAGGAAGTTGATACTTGGTGGGGACATTGGTTATGGGGTGTAGGTTTGCAACGTCATGATGTGACCTTGATTTGACCTTTGACCTTGCCGTAGTGACCTTGACATATAAAATCTTGTCCAGGCTATATCTTCGAAACCGTAAGGTGTAGGAAGTTGATACTTGGTAGGGACATTGGTTAGCGGGTGTAGATGTGCAACATCTTGGTGTGACCTTGATTTGACCTTGCTGTAGTGACCTTGATCTTTAAAAATTTTGTCCAGACTATATCTCTTGAAACTATTATTTGGAGCTTTATATAACTGACACTGCCCTGAATGTATCCAGATCTTTGTACGGTTTCACTACTTATATATCTCATGGTGTTGAAAACTATTTCCACAGGCTGTGGGGTACTGGCATCTCTAATGCTATTTTTAATACACAGTGATAGTGTTTGAGGAAAAACCTATATTGCTCTGAGGAGATTGGTTACCTCTTTCCAGTTAATCAAATTATAGTGAAAAACAAATTTATACTGGTAAAAATTACATGTCTTAAGGAAACCATAGAGCTACTTAAAATTTTTAATCTAAACATTTTTATGGACATTTTTATCTTGGGATATTTGATCGTCAAAATTAATGTTTTTAACCTGTCTCAATGTTTTTTTCTCTTTATTTTCATACTGGGTTTAAAAGCCACAAGTTAATCATACAGTTATTTTTTTGTCTCATGCAAGTGAAATATAATAAATAATAGGGGGAAATAATTGAATTAATTTCATGTGTTGTGAAATTGCTACTGATTTAGTTGCATGCATAGTTTTCCTGTTACCATCACGACAGCCACAGAAAGCAGTTAACCAGTTAAAACCACCAACAGGGCTGGACATTAACTTTTTTCAGCCGGTTGGGCAAGTGGCATTCAAATTTCACTTGCCATGACATAAAATCTACTTGCCAATATTGTTCCAGTGTTGTTCCATAGGTTATTAAGCATGTCTTGAGATTAATAATAACACTAATTGTGATGTCACAAAGAAGGTTAAAAATATTTTGTATTATATGAATATCATAATTATAAGTTTAGGTCTCATGATACGACTACAGCAGTGATAAACTGAAACCGTCTACCTGACTTAAAATAAAATAAGACAACTTAAAATGTTTTTAAAAAAGAAGAAAAAATACCCAGGTAAGTTATGGTTTACCCAATTTTAGTTACTTGACATGCCGGCAAGTGGAGCACAAAATCTACTTGCGATGGGCAAGTAGACAAATGTTAACGTCAAACCCTGACCAATTAAAATGTCTCCTCAATTGACCAGCCAACCATACCCCATCTCAATTTTACACATTTTGCAGGTTTACCTTTTGTTTAATATTTAATGCATTATACACTTTATTTGTGGTGCGGTGCTTTGTTTTTGCATTAGCAAAAATATATTTTTCTGGTGTTTAGTACATGTAAACTATTGACTTGTATTCAGTGCATGTATTTTCCTATCTTTATGTCACAAAACCAGTGGCCACATGTTGCCATTTCATCCTCTATGAACATTTAGTGAACTGTTGACATGTTTTGTATAAATATATTCCTGCCTTTGTATTTCAGAACCAGCGCCCACATGCTGCCGTTCTACCCTGTGTTTACAGAGCCGGAGCCTCACTCTGAGCTGGAGATCCCAGCACACATTGATCCGAGAGAATTTTACATGGAGCAGATATTCTATCCAGGCAGCTTTTCTACATTCACAATACTGAAAGCTCTCAGTGTAAGATCCCACCTTTAATACTAGTATGGGGACGTTTGGCACATTGTTTTTACTTGGGATGAGTCAGTGGCACTGGTACCTCAATGTCAAGGCCATTTTACTTAAGTACCATAATGGCACATTACTACATCCACAAGTATTAAAAATAGAAAAAAATGATCGACTTTTATCCCATATTTTTTGTAATTTTTATGTCGTCACTCTGCGGCGTGGGCGTACGCACACGCGTACGCGTCTGCGTCCGCGTCCGCGTGAACAACTTCTCCTTCAAAACTACAAGGCCTAGAGACGTGCTGTTTTTATGTCAGCTGACTTGTCAGTCAGCTGACATTATGTCATCACTCTGCTGCGTGGGCGTACGCGTCCGCGTCTGTGAACGCGTCCGCGTGAACAACTTCTTCTCCAAAACTACAAGGCCTAGAGACATGCTGTTTTTTTTAAAAGATACCTTATCTATCGAGGATGAAAAATTGTTCAAGGCATGCAAATCTGTCTGTTCGTCTGTTTGCTAGAGACATTACAAGGGGGGTACCCCCACCAAAAGTGTGAAAATTTCAACTTTTTATCACAATTTTCTCAGTGACTATTGCAGGGATTTCTCTCATATCTTGCATATATGTACTAGGCCAGAGGTAGATTCTCTTGTGTGAGTATGAGACCTGGATCTGTCTTACTTTTTTTTTAATAAATTTTTTTAATAATTTTTAATGCATTAAAATTCATGAAATCATGCACTAAATCACTTATAACTTCAAAAGTGTTGCATTTACAGCATTTTGTGAAAATATGTTGTTCAGCTACTTTTTTCATAGCTACAATATGGTGAGTAATTTGGGTGTCTGTCTCAATAGCTAAGTGAGTAATAGCTACTTTTGGGCTTTTCAGTAACTTCCATTATGAGTAAAATCACTTGTAACTTAAAAACTATTGCATTTAGAGAATTTCGTATAAATATGTTATTCAGCTACTTTTGGGCCAGCTATAACATAGTGAAATTTCAGACCTGTAGCTCATGGCATAGCTGAGTAATAGCTACTTTTAGGTTATCACTGTTGAGTAAATCGCTTATAACTTGAAAACTATTGCATTTAGAGAATTTCGTATAAATATGTTATTCAGCTACTTTTGGGCCAGCTATAACATAGTGAAATTTCAGACCTGTAGCTCATGGCATAGCTGAGTAATAGCTACTTTTAGGTTATCACTGTTGAGTAAATCGCTTATAACTTGGAAACTATTGCATTTAGAGTATTTTGTTTCAATATGTTATTCACCTATTTTGGGCCAGCTATAACATAGTGAAATTTCAGACCTGTAGCTCATGGCATAGCTGAGTAATAGCTACGTTTAGGTTATCACTGTTGAGTAAATCGCTTATAACTTGGAAATTATTGCATTTAGAGTATTTTGTTGCAATATGTTATTCACCTATTTTGGGGTCAGCTATAACATAGTGAAGTTCCAGACCTGTGACTCATTGCATAGCTGAGTAATAGCTACTTTGAAGTTCTCAATGTTGAGTAAATCACTTGTAATTTGAAAACTATTGCATTTACAGTATTTTGGTTAAATATGTTGTTCACCTACTTTTGGGTCAGCTATAACATAGTAAAATTTCAGACCTGTAGCTCATTGCATAGCTGAGTAATAACTACTTGAGGTTCTCACTATTGAGTAAATCAGTTGTAATTGCAAAACTATTGCATTTAGAGAATTTAGTATAAATATGTTATTCAGCTACTTTTGGGTCAGCTATAACATAGTAAAATTTCAGACCTGTAGCTCATGGCATAGCTGAGTAATAGCTACTTTTAGGTCATCACTATTGAGTAAATCAATTGTAACTTGAAAACTATTGCATTTACAGTATTTTGCTTAAATATGTTGTTCACCTACTTTTGGGTCAGCTATAACATAGTAAAATTTCAGACCTGTAGCTCATTGCATAGCTGAGTAGTAACTACTTTGAGGTTCTCACTGTTGAGTAAATCAGTTGTAATTGCAAAACTATTGCATTTAGAGAATTTAGTATAAATATGTTATTCAGCTACTTTTGGGTCAGCTATAACATAGTAAAATTTCAGACCTGTAGCTCATGGCATAGCTGAGTAATAGCTACTTTTAGGTTATCACTGTTGAGTAAATCGCTTATAACTTGGAAATTATTGCATTTAGAGTATTTTGTTGCAATATGTTATTCACCTATTTTGGGGTCAGCTATAACATAGTGAAGTTCCAGACCTGTGACTCATTGCATAGCTGAGTAATAGCTACTTTGAAGTTCTCAATGTTGAGTAAATCACTTGTAATTTGAAAACTATTGCATTTAGAGAATTTAGTATAAATATGTTATTCAGCTACTTTTGGGTCAGCTATAACATAGTAAAATTTCAGACCTGTAGCTCATGGCATAGTTGAGTAATAGCTACTTTTAGGTTATCACTGTTGAGTAAATCACTTATAACTTGAAAACTATTGCATTTAGAGTATTTTGTTGCAATATGTTATTCACCTATTTTGGGGTCAGCTATAATATAGTGAAGTTCCAGACCTGTGGCTCATTGCATAGCTGAGTAATAGCTACTTTGAAGTTCTCACTGTTGAGTAAATCAGTTGTAATTGGAAAACTATTGCCTTTACAGAAATTTATGCAAATATGTTATTCAGCTACTTTTGGGTCAGCTATAACATAGTGAAATTACAGACCTGTAGCTCATGGCACAACTGAGCAATAGCTATTCTCAGGCACTGACTGTTGAGTAAATCAGCTATAACTTGAAAAATATTGCATTTGGAGTATTTTGTTAAAATATATTGTTCACCTACTTTTGGGTTAGCTATAACATAGTGAAATTACAGACCTATAGCTCATGGCATAGCGGAGCAATAGCTATTTTCAGGTTCTCACTATTGAGTAAATCAGTTGTAACTTGAAAACTATTGCATTTACAGTATTTTGCTTAAATATGTTGTTCACCTACTTTTAGGTCAGCTATAACAGAGCAAAAATTCAGACATGTAGCTCATTGCATAGCTGAGTAATAGTTACTTTGAGGTTCTCACTCTTGAGTAAATCAGTTGTAACTTGAAAACTATTACATTTAGAGTATTTTGTTAAATATGTTATTCACAGACGTTTTGGTCAGCTATAACATATTGAAATTGCAGACCTCTATGTCATGGCATAGCTGAGCAATAGCTTCTTTCAGGTTCTCACTGTTGAGTAAATCATTGTATCCAACCTGTAGGAAATCATGGGCTGGGAATCTGTTAATATGGTCCGATTTGACCTTGGAACCCTCCTTCAAGGTCAAATGAGGATAGCCAAACATAAAAGTGCTTATAACTCGCTTATTATTGGTCCTAGAGGTTGGAATGAAAACCAACCTATAGAAAATCATGAGCTGGGAATTTTTTGGTGTGGTCGGATTTCACCTTGGACCCCTCCTTCAAGGTCAAATGAGGATAGCCAAACTTAAAATGCTTATAACTCGCTTATTATTGGTCCTAGAGGTTTCAAATGGAAAACCAACCTATAGAAAATCATGGGCTGGGAATCTTTTGGTGTGGTCGGATTTGACCTGGGACCCCTCCTTCAAGGTCAATTGAGGATAGCCAAACTTACAATTGCTTAGAACTCGCTTATTATTGGTCCTACAAGTTTGGGATGGTAAACAAGCTACAGGAAATCATGGGCTGGGAATTTTTTTGTGTGGTCGGATTTGACCTTGGACCCCTCCTTCAAGGTCAAACAAGGATAGCCAAGCTTAAAAAGTGCCTATGACTCACTTATTATTGGTCCGAGAGGTTTGGGATGGTAAACCATCCCAAATTCTTTGGCTGGGAATCTTTTGGTATGGTCAGATTTGACCTTTGGACCCCTTCTTCATGGTCGAACGAGGATATTGCATTTATAGTATTTCTTTAAATATTTTTAACCTACTTTTTACACTTAAACAATTACCTTGTTACTTTATTTCATAATACCATTTGCAGGGCACAACTTTTTTGTCCTTTTCTTCTGTCAGCTTCGGAATATCTTTCGAACATGCTGTTCAGTTACCATTTACTGTATTTCTGTACAGCCCTTTCCCTGATAATTATGCTTTCCTCTCATTATCACCATCACAAATCAAAAACATTCAGTCAGCTGACACAGTGCCCGTTCACGGGCACTCTCCTCTTGTTTTTATATTTCTGTAGTGATTCCTTGGAGCAGAACTGCCATGTTTTTGGTTCATGAATTTTTCTTTCCGCTAGTGGACCCTTTTTACCCCACAGCCCTTAAGGGCTGTCGGGGTATTGTTTTCGCCCATGGTGTCCGGATGGGCGGGCGGGCGGCGGGAAATAGTTTGTCCGGGCTGTATCTCAGAAACCGTAAGGTGTAGGAAGTTCATACTTGGCAGGGACACTGGTTGGGGGGTGTAGGTGTGCAACGTCATGGTCTGACCTTGATTTGACCTTTGACCTTGCCGTAGTGACCTTGAGTTTGAAAATCTTGTCCGGGCTATATCTTGGCAACCATAAGGTGTAGGAAGTTGATACTTGGCAGGGACATTAGTTAGGGGTTGTAGGTGTGCAACGTTATGGTTTGACCTTGATTTGACCTTTGACCTTGCCGTAGTGACCTTGACCTATAAAATCTTGTCCGGGCTATATCTCGGAAACCGTAAGGTGTAGGAAGTTGATACTTGGTAGGGACATTGGTTAGGGGGTGTAGGTGTGCAACGTCATGGTCTGACCTTGATTTGACCTTTGACCTTGCCGTAGTGACCTTGACCTATAAAATCTTGTCCGGGCTGTATCTTGGAAACCGTGAGGTGTAGGAAGCTGATACTTGGTGAGGACATTGGTTGGGGGTAGTAGGTGTGCAACATCATGGTCTGACCTTGATTTGACCTTTGACCTTGCCGTAGTGACCTTGACCTATAAAACCTTGTCTGGGCTATATCTCAGCAACTGTAAGGTGTAGGAAGTTGATACTTGGTAGGGACATTGGTTAGGGGGTGTAGATGTGCAACGTCATAGTGTGACCTTGATTTGACCTTTGACCTTTGCTGTAGTGACCTTGACCTATAAAATCTTGTCCGGGCTATATTTTGGAAACTGTAAGGTGTAGGAAGCTGATACTTGGTGAGGACATTGGTTGGGGGTAGTAGGTGTGCAACATCATGGTGTGACCTTGATTTGACCTTTGACCTTGCCGTAGTGAACTTGACCTATAAAACCTGGTCCGGGCTATATCTTGGAAACCGTAAGGTGTAGGAAGTTGATACTTGGTGGGGACATTGGTTAGGGGTGTAGGTGTGCTACGACATAGTGTGACCTTGATTTGACCTTTGACCTTGCTGTAGTGACCTTGACCTATAAAATCTTGTCCAGGCTATATCTCAGAGACTGTAAGGTGTAGGAAGTTTATACTTGGTAGGGACATTGGTTGGGGGTTTTAGGTGTGCCACGTCATGGTGTGACACTGATTGACCTATGACCTTGCTGTATTGACCTTTAAAATCTTGTTGCACCTTTGGGTCTGTCTGTTGATGCAGATTAAGCACTGTTAAAGTCATATTAGAATTCATTAAGAATTTCCTTTTGCAAGTTCCCATTGTAACAAATGGAATTTCATCAAGTGAGCCACAGGCTTTTCTCCAACACCACACATAAGCATTCATTGAATGTATTGCCACTTCTGTATGCATGGGTAATATTCAAAACATCCAAACCATAATTCGGCCATTTTTGGTGTACTGATAAGTGCTGTCATTTTATTATTGAATTGTTTTGTTTTAGTACTTCATCTTTACATACATTTCTTTTCCTTAGATATTATTTTCTCTACTTAAGCATTATTTGGACCTTAATATAACTGACACTGCTCTGAAAGTATCTTGAATTTTGTACTGTTATACTACTTCTGTATCTCATGGTGTTGAAAAATGTTTACCCAGGCTGTGGGGTACAGGCATCTCTGATGCTATTTTTATTGGAGTTATGCAAGAGTATAACATTTCCGGATTCTAAAATCAGAACAGTGTTACACTGGTAATATACAGACCCATCCCTGCAATAGAATGTAAGGTACAAGTAGGGCTGCAAAGAGTGTTAATTTTTACACTTAAGTACTGTTTATCAGAAACTGTTCTCACCTAGGAGTACTCCATTCAATGATAAAACATAAAAAGTGGTCATTTTCCTTTTAATTTGTCATAAGTTTTTCCATTTGAACGTAAATATCTAAGGAAAAAGTTAAGCTAGTCCTTTTATAATCTTTGACAATGTATTATTTGAAATTTGAACAGAAACATGGATAGAAATTTTTCTTGTTTAATACTGAAGGCAAGAAATGATTTTTATAAACATCTAATCAGTTGTTGATGTTTTATGAAAAAAAAACAAGTAATAACCAAATAATAAAGTTTTCTATTTACAATCTCTGTAAATACTGAAAAAAGCAAAGTACATTATAACTTTATTTTAGTCAATTCTCCAGTAGATACTTTTGCTGCTCTGGTTGATCAGTTGATCGTTTTCTCAAAGTGCTTTCTTGCTTTGATGATCCATACAGCATTCTAAGGATATCTGTAACAATTTCAAAGAAAAAATAATTAAAAACAAGAGCACTCAGAGAGTGCACACCTCTGCCAGGGCCCAACACCTTCAAATATTACTTATGAGTCCAATGATAAAAAATCCATTAAAAGCTTTCCTGTATCTAGACAGTGAATTCAGTCACCAGTAAAGAACCTCTGGGACATTGATAAAAGGTCATCCCTGAGATTCCGTCTTTCAGTTAGGGGAGTGTCAATCACTAGAGAGCTTGGGCTGTAGTTGTGCAGTCAGGATAGGTCAGATAGAGCTTTGAGTCCTGTGGTAAAGTAGATATTGCACTGTATAAATATACAGTACAAGTCTATAGGACCATGGATGCACAAAAACATTGATATTTTAGTTGAATATCAGTGAAATTTCAATGTCAATATCAAACTCTATTTTAACTTAGCATATTGAGCAATATTGAAATGTTGTTCTTATTATTGAAATTGCACTTCAATTCCTGCACTGCCTAGTACCCAAAAATGGGGTGATATATTGATGTTCCTTTATTGTATAAAAGGTATATGGATTACGCTTTGTTAAGCCGCCACCGCCGCAGTCTGTAGAAAGATTTCACTGTATATAGGAAATCATGGGATGGGAATCTTTTGGTGTGGTCAGATTTGATCTTGGGCCCCTGCGTCAAGGTCAAACGAGGATAGCCAAACTTAAAAGACTTAGTGCTTATAACTCGCTTATTATTGGTCCTAGACGTTTGGTATGTGAAGCCAACCTATAGAAAATCATGCGCTGGGAATCTGGATGTTGTCAGATTTGACCTTGGGCCTCTCCTTCAAAGTTTAGTGATGGTTGATTGGCTTTGGTGAGTTGTCTTTCTGGTTGATACAATTTGCATCGATTCTTCGATGCACTAGGTCTATCTAGTTTTCACAGATTTTTTACCTTTTTTCTGTTATACATGTACCATGATCAACATGAAACTATGGTTTGTAGATTAATATATTGTAAATACACTTTCTATGGAAATTTTGAAAGATTCCTATTGCTAAGATTTTTTTTCCAAGAAAACTGCTTATATTCTTAGAAAATTCTTATTCTAAAAATGTAAATGGCAATGACTATAGGCCCTGGTCCCATTTTCGCCCAGAGCTACACCCCGATTTTGCATGTGTTACCAACCCTGAGCTAGATTACACCAGTTTCTTACCTAGCCTGTGTTGATCATTCTCTGAAGATGTCAGCCCAGTTAATCCGTAGATTTGTGAGCTAAAACAAGAACATCTTTCACAGTTACACATGAATTCCTTATTCCGGCACTGAAAATAAGTACAGATCCTGTTGCTAGGACAAGAACATTCATACCATGGTCTGTTGCTATGTGATGCCGTTGCCATAGTGAAATTCCTTGGAGGCTGCAAAACAGTGACAAGCAACATAGTGACTGCTATGCTAAAGTTATAAATTTGTTGTTTATTTATTTGCATATTGAAGAATATGATTTCTTACAGTTATATTGGATTCCTTTTTAAATTCAATTTCAGTTTATATAAGGCAATTTCATGCACTCTTCAAATGTAGTTTCTAGTTCTGAACTTGGCGAAGGTGATTGTCACAAAATGTTTTCTTCTCAAATCATTAACCTCCACATAATGTTTGTTTTAATATTTTCAGACAGATAAAAATTTTTCTTGAAACTGCTTCCTACATTGTAATGGGATAAATGGAAACTAAATTTAATGAAAATTGCACTAATTTTAAAGTTTAAATTAATTTTTATTAATTATTATCAATAAATTTCTCTAATGGATACACAAGAGATAATGAGGATTTCAAATTTTACTGGGAATTAATTATCAATGTCCAGGCTCATTAACTAAAGGGTTAAAGTTAATGTGGATATGCAAATACAAAGTGCTATTTATTTAAGATGCTCAGAAGTCTGTGTCAAGATCATCAACAGCTTTTAAATTAACAAGGAATTCTGTTTTCGTGACCAGTTAGAAGCTGATGCTTGCGTTGGTGGGAATCTCATGTTAATGTATGGTCCCATGAATGTGATCTGTGTCACTGTGTAAATTTCTGCACATTTTTTGTAACGATAAACCTTTTTTCAATAAACTTAGTTGTTGGCACTGCATTGTCTGTTTCCAGTGTTTGTGCAAGCAAGTTTCCAGCCATTACTTTGCAACTAGGGCACCACCCAGGTAACATAGATATTCTAATACAACACAGCATCCTCACTGATTCTGATTGGTCGAGATGAAAAAAATCTGCATATTAAAATGCCACTGTTGCCCACATAAAAATGTCATTTAAGAGTAGTTTTTAACATAAATTTTACGCGTGACCACTGGCAGTTTTGAACCATTCAGGCTTCACCTTCATAGTACTAAACTGCCAGTCAGACTGTAATTCTGTATAATGCCCACCCAGTGATGGCTTATTACCATAACCACTCATAATCATGTGACTGAAGTGACATCCCACAAACAACCATGCATTATTTCAAAAACAAACTGAAACATGGCCTTTCCACAGCTATATTCCCCATCCCGCCAGTTGGTTGTTATTATTGGTATTGACAACCTTTCTTGCAATATCACCTTGATATGGTGCAGAACAATGTATTTAAATTAAATCAGATATAAATTGTTTAAATATTATGAGTTTTTGGGGGGTCCTAGAGAGCACAAATAATGACATTTGAATACATGGAAATCTGTACAGATCTCTGCAGACTAAACCAGTCTGACTGATATGATCCAATATGACTTGCTCAGATACAACCACCCATTACAGTAAATGAAAGGTTAAAAAATTTGTAAAAATCGAACCATAAAAAAGTTATTACTATTTTAACTGGAGCTTTATGGTGTATTTACTAAACCTACTGATCTGATGAAACTTAGAGATAAAAAAATGAAATTTAAATAGAGAGTGATTGGTGTGTACAGACAAATTTTGTCCATATTATTTCCAATGTAATTATCCCACAGAATTTACAAATAGAAAAAGCTGCTGTTGGAAATCAGGGACCTGAAATCACGTAGATGGAAACAGGACATTACAATCATTGCTGTTCTACCACAAAGTTTTAAGTTACAGTATCACTGTCTTAAAAATAAAAACAAGGTCATCACTTGTTTGCAGTATTTATTCTTCTTAATTAAATTATCATGCAGCGAAAACTGTTGTCATGTACACTTATTTAAAGCTGTCATTGGAAGAAAAATGCCACAATGACTATCTGTTTTTTACAGAAGTGGCGATGGGCTATGTTAGTACTGGGATGGGTTACCACTTCTGTACACTACTCCTGTCTCTGATGGCTTTGTGCTTGCACTAGTAGACCGAAATCCCTTTTGGCCTTGTTTTTTTGCAAAGAATTACACATTATTATTATAACAAGAAATTGATTTAGTAAAGATGGTGAAATATTTAGAATTTGTATTCCATTAATTGAAATACACATATTATTAAGTTGGATTTATTTAAATTTTAGGGAGACAATTTGACCTACAAGACTATTTTTCTTGTCACGTAATATCGTTAATGAAACCTTTGCCATAAAATGTATAAATTTAGCATCAGAAATAGAATTATTTCTCACAAAACATGAAGTGTGTAAATGTATGCATGGCCATCATATCAGTGTCATTGCTGTGTCTCTGGGCAATAACCGTTGCCTTAGCTGGGGCTGCGAATGGTTGCTTGAGCCTCAACAGACGAGTCTTTGCTTGGACTCGAGTCCATTTTAACTACTCCATTGCTCACAGCATATTGTATTATCGCCCACGAAATGAAATGTTTGTGTAAAATATGCTACATTTCTGCATTTCCGCCACATAATATCAATTAAAATTGTGGTTTGGGCTTAAAAACATATAATTTACTCCATATTCTATAATATCTAGTTAAATAGAATATGTTTTTCTTCAAAAGTTTCGCCACCATTAGTTTAAGTCATGACTTCTAAGTCGTGGTAGATACTAATTCTCACGATTACTCGAATTTGAGTTGGTGGTCAGAGTGTGGGTACTTGGGGCTGTAATTTAACACCCATCTGAACCCTAGCCTTAACCAAGTATTAATTCCAAAGTATTGCAATTTTCTAGCAACATACTGTAGAACCTGTATTATCACACAACCTGTTAACTAAATATTTGATTTTATCAACCTGTTTCACTCTCTCAGTTTCTTAAATATGTATTTCATTACATTATTTAATACCGGTACATCAAAATGCCTCTTCTGTTACTTACCTTCTGTTAATTGACTACAGTCTCACTCTTCCCCACATGATTGATAATAGAATTTAAACTGTGTTATAGGAAAACTTCATGAATGACATAAACAGAAAAAAAAATATATTGTGAATGAAGATAACAATATTATATGTGAGCATAGCATTAGTTATATAAACGAATGTTTATTCAGAGAATGTGAAAAACGCTGTCAAAAAGCAACAGTGTCATTGTCAACAAAAAAATTATCATATTCTGTATATCACCCTATATGGGCCAAATCCAGCTGGCAGTGGATAATAAAATATTTAAATTACTTTATAATCTGATCTTTTGTTCATGTATTTACAAAGGCAAAAGCATTTGCTGGACTGTCATTTCAATATTACTGTCCCTCTATATTTAGATCTACAAGCGTTCACTGGACTCCACTCAAGTCCAAGACAACACCATGCCTGTACAAGCCTTGAAAGCAGAGGTTTCTGTCATTGTAGAACTGGAGGTGAGTCTGAGTCAAAGGAAGGGTCTTACATCCCATTCAGCAGCCAGGGTTTAAGCTTGCATGTGATTTTTCTTTGGAAATACTGTGTTCAGTCTGTGAACTGACCGTCAAGTACCTACTGTTGTCAGAAATTACATGTATATTTTGAAAATTGTATGAAAATGTATAGAATATACCAAAAATATAAACTTCAACACTATTATAAGTTAGAACCGTAGAGACCAACACTATGATTGCTTTCAACACATTATACATGTCATATCATGACTGAGAAGATGAACTATTTATTTAAAGAGGAAAAGAAATACATTCTGCATTTGTACCTCTATTATGTGACCTTATTGTATTCGAATACTCATCATTTCTATGAAATCATTTCCACTCACCCAGTGTTGCATTTCTCTTTTGTTTATTCTGGGATACAGTAGAACTTCTATTATTTGACCATCTATTACCCAAATTTTGAATCATCCGACCTCAAACTCGCTCTTCTAACTCCATTTAAGCCTGTTAGTCTATTATCAGATTTTCTTATTTTCCAAGGCAATTGTTACTCCCACATGAGGGTCATATAATAGAGGATCTACTTTTAATTACCTCTTCTGTTAATCTTTGATTATCTAACTGAACCCATACTATAGTATAATATAGTAACTATACATCAGAGTTTGATAAGTCTGGATGAGTTAGTCTGGATTCTGTGCTGTAAATCACATGAATAATAATTATTACATAAAACCCAGTTGATTTTGGTTGATTTATCAGTTGGTTTATTTATGTAGTGTTGCTTTCATAAAATTGCATAGGTCATTTCACAACTACTTGAATACACAACTACTTGATGGATTACCGGTAGTTGATCAAGTTTCAGCATTGAAAGCCACAGTGCCTCGGCCAGTAATTACCAACTTGTCCAATTAAAGGCAATGACAAAGATTTCCAACCCAGTCTAATCCAATCATACTTTTTATAGCACTTAGTCTTTGCATTAGAAGATTCCATAGTGCAGCAACTTTATCATAGTTAAAAATTTGATAAACTATTGGATTTGTGTGGGTGGTAAACCAGAGGTTCCAGTGATCCAAAGAAAAATCAAAGTGGAAAAGCCCTGCCAAGTAAGTGGGTTTTAAGTCCTTTCCTGAAAGTTATTAGACAGGAAAAGAATGTAAAATACATCAGAAGTGGAAGGTCAGTATGCTGCTTTAACATCACTCTGTGCTTGTGGAAAGTAGATATATTTGATTAAAATGATTGGAATAGTCCGTTGGGAATAAGAAATTGTTAAGCATTACTTAAATTAATAAGATTCTTCTTTTTATGCAGATTCAGAAGGCTGCCAGTGAGTATGAGATGGCACAGGATGAGTATATACAATTACAGACTCAGCAGTGGTCCAAATTTTACTCCTGTTGTGTCCAGTATCAGCAGGTTAGTTGTATTACTGCTCATTAACTTTACAAATCAGAAAAAAAACCTTAGAGCAGGGTTTTCATTGTGTCACCCATTCCTCTGTAAAATATAATGTAAATGTAATATACACATAGCAAATGCCACATTGTTATATGCACAATAATGCAGTAACACTGCTGTGAATGTAAGGATTCATGGAGGATTTCATAGTCTACTATAAAGAGATATAATTATTGATTGGTTTTGCTGGGTTTCTATCCCACGGCCTTCTGATTACACACAGAAGTAAATGCAAGTTTAGCTCTTTCACCACCTGAGCTAAAGGGGAACCCCCATAAGCCCAGGTGTTAACAGAACTGATATACTTGAGGATATTACATGTAACCCCTCCAAGGTAGGAACTGTGTTCAGGTCTTGCATGACTATATTATTACACATTCACTCACTTCACTGTGAGACTTGGGGTATCTTTAGCAATCTTTACCATGTACTGTAAACAGAAATTATTGATTAGTTCTGCTGGGAGTTGATCCCACGGCCTTTGGATTACACACAGAAATAAACACAAGTCTAGCTCTTTAACCAGCTGAGCTAAAGGGAAATACCCGGAAGCCCAGGTGTTAACAGAACCGATATAATTGAGGGTATTACAATAGGTAGGAAAGTCATAACTATCCAACTAAAGGACAACTTTTTTTGGTTTCATATTTTAGATTACAAATAATCGCTCAGTTTAGTAAAACGTGGCAATAAGGTCATTATTCATCGACTTGAACTACATGCATATTGTCACATAAAGTAAGTTAAAATTAAACAACAGCCATGTTTTCTGTAGTTTTTATGCATTGACTTAAAACCAGAACTACCATATACCACTTACATCGCCCACTCCCTGTATGAGAAAAATGCTTCAGAAATCGCAAGAAAATAGCTAATTTAATTCATTTCAAAGATTGTGGACTTATATTTTCCCTTTATTTCACATATTTGTCGTTTTCTTTGCCAATTAGAATATGAAGCGAACGATTTTTGGTAGTTTTATATATTCGACTGTTATTTGGTGTCAACACGAATAGTACTTAGTAATTAGAAATATTTGGGGGTCATGATGTCCCTGTTCATAGGTGGCATGGGTTTGTTTATTCTAGAAGATAACACCCATAAATAAACCAAAAATGAAATTTAATATTCATTTTGCATATGGGAAACTTTTCTCTTTCTATTGTCACTGATATATGTTTTTATATTTAATTATTTATGTATTTATTCCAGAATTCAATGAAGAGTCTGGGGATGATGGCTGATGCCAATACAGGTCTGGTGGCTGTTGTTAAAAAGGTTTGTCTTCTAAATCAAACTGTCCAGGGATTTATAGAGTAAGAAATCTAAAATTTGCCAGGAATCTAAAATTCGCCACCTCTAAAACCTTAGTTAATTTTATGAAGAAAATTATGTTTTTGTCTAAAAATTGGTATTTTTCATTTCAAAAAGCCTTAATTTACTATACAGTCAACAAATCTCACCACAATTCATTCATTTTATTAGTATTTTCACCTGTGGCGAATTTCAGATATGTGGCGAATTTTAGATTTCTTACTCTATGTCTGTTCAAAATGCTCAATGGGTTAACTTGTAGTTAAATGATGTTTCTGATGTGTGCCTTTTAGCTGAATTTGTACTCTATATTAAATTACACCATACTGCAAATTGTCTGTAAAGCTACATATGCCAAAAGCATTTATGAACATACATTTCGCAGTAATAACCATTAAGGCTTCTGCGAATCTTGAGACTCCATGTATTATACATGGAAGCAAGAATAGTATGCCCATTGCCTACACTGGGAGCAAGTTTACATCATATATTCCAAATACTTCAGTTATATGGACTCTGAGATTTTTTCTTTTGTACTCATATTTTTTGCTGTGCATGGAGTTTTGAGGACTCCATATAATGTGGCCCTATCACCAAATAAAAGTAAATGTAGACTTATATACTGATGTATTACAGCAGTTTACTCTATATGATTTCAGCATGGCGTGAGTTTAATCAGGCCCACTGACATGGTAGAGCACCTGTACCTGTCTCCCTCAGAAAACTGTCACATTGTTGACCTGGCCACTCTGAACTCTGTCTTTGCTGATGGTAAGCAAGTTATTATTGCGGGATTACTGAATAGTATATGAACTGTTGTGTTAAGACTAGGGATGGGTTGGTAGGCCCGGAATCTCAGTATCGAGAGCACTTTTCTGAAATATCATGGTGAGATTTTACAACCGCACTTTGCTTGTCAACACATATAATGAAGAGTTGAAATATTTGAAACATACCCAAAATCTGAAGAAATTATAAGCTTTTATCCGACATTTTCCTTACATTTGCAGTTTTTTATGGCAATACGTTGAGCAAAATGCCATGTTTTGGTTACGACACTTTATAACCCCAATCTCGCTTTTCAACACATATAATGGAAGAAAAACTTAAAATATTGGGAACAAGCCTGAAATTTGAAGAAGTTCTATACGTTTACCGGAGGCATCCGGTGGATACTTTGGTTTACTTTAAACTTGTTTTACAAAAAGGTTGCTGCCATAGCCATGTTTTTGTTTTTCATGTATCCTCTCTCACAGACAGATGGTTGTTCTTTACATTGGGGAAATACTGTCATGCACCTCCTTCATTGTTTCACACAACCATATTACCTTTCCAATATCTAGGCATGTAATTAAGTGAGTAAAATCACCCATAACCTAAACAATTCACTTGTATCTTCAAAGTTATCGCTTGTGTGCCGTTTCACTCCAATAAGTTATTCAGTAGACTTGTTCTCAAATAAGGGCATGTAGGAGCAGTATGGATTTTGCAGCTATACTAGAAGCTCCTTCAGGAGGGAAATTTCTCAGTGAATCATAATGCACTAATGAAGGATCTTGCACTCGGTCATGTTATTACCCCATATTTAGATTGTCAAAGTGAGTAATTTCTAAATTGTACAAGTTATCACTGCTTAAAGTATTTCACCTCTGACCTATTTCCAAAAGAATGTTTTGCTGAATTAAGTTATTCACCAATTTTCGGTACTAAATGCAATGTCAAACAAATCAGTCAATCAGTGATCACCAATTCTTCGATAACCGATAGCATGATGAAACTCAGATGATTTTCTGTGAAAGTGAGTCATGGCTGTTTAACATTCATCACTGCTAAGTATAATTCACCTGTGACTCCTGAAGTATTGCTAATGTGCCGCTGTTTTTGTGGTACTTTCAGATGAGCCTTTGTGTAGGGATGTGCTCTATCTGTGTGACTGTTTGAAGAGTCTGAAGGCCTGTTTGAGTGAGGAGATGATGTACTGCTTTGAACAGGACATGTTCCATACACAGAACCCCACAGAAGTCGTCAGAACCATCGTCAACAATCTGCTGGCTGACCCTGGGTAAGACTGCCTCATGAATATTATTATATGATGTTTGCAGCCCATATTTTTATTCCAAGAATTTTCTCAGAAGACAGGGATTTAAGAAAAATTAAAAAGAATTGCTGTACAAGTGTATTTTTAATATAGCATTATAATTCATCTCAGTTGCTCCGTCCATCTAAAAAAAATTGATGAAAATGGTTACACCCAAACTTAGCTCTTACAAAACAGTAAGTATTAGTAATTTGCAATAAAATGTCACTCCTATACTGTTTCTTTCAAATAAGTTATTCACTGGACTTGGTCACAAACTTTCATGCTGAAAGTAATTTTTTAGTGAATCGTAATGCACTAAGGAAGTACCTTGCACTTAGTTTCAATACACTTTTCAAACCAAAAAGTACTTTTAAGTCAGACAACAACAAAATACAAATGCTGTTTGCTTATTAAGCGGCCATTTTATCATAGTTTTTGGCAGGGTCACATGTAACCAACCCACCCATTAGATGTATCCAGTGTCTGGCCGTCATTTCTGAACTCTTAACTTGAAGATACTTCTGCTGATGGATTTGATATTTGACAGGTTGATAGGACAATCCCTGGGCTAGGTTGCTTTTGAAATTGGTGCCAGTCAATCTGTCCGTCCATATGGCCGTCAATATTTTGGTTTCCACACTCTTAACTGGAAGACACTTCTGCCGATCGATTTGAAATCTGACAGGGTGGTAGGGCACCCCTTAGGCTAGGTAGCTTTTAAAATTGGTGCCAGTCTATATGTTTGTTAGTGGGTAAACATTTTGGTTTCCAGACTCCAACTCGAAGACACTTCGATCAATCTATTGTAAAACTTAAAAGGGTGGTAGGACACCACCTAGGCTAGGTTGCTTTCGAAATTGGTGGCATCTTGCCACAGCAGCCATGTTGAACCTCCGTTTCCAGACTCTAACCTGATTGATGTCAAACTTGACAGAGTGGTAGTGAACATGTCCCAGGTAGATGTATTAAACTAATACTGGCTGATTATCATGAGATTATATGTGTTAATTCTTCTCTTTACAGGAGAGATAGGCGTGACATCCCTGGCCACCTACGCGAGATCAGTCTACAACTGCAGACAGTTCATGACTTGGTACAGGCGGTGGAGTGTGTCTTACTGCTACTCGACCTCACAGAGGAACAGGACCAGATGCAGTTGGGTGATGCAGGTATTATAGAAGACTCTCTTTCAGCTAAGACTAGCACACATCAAAATTGAGGTACAAGTACGACCAGTCTGTGTTCTGAAAATTACAAAGAACTGTTGTATGCATAAGTGGAAGATTCAATTCTTTAGCGTTTTCCCAGTCATAGCTTTCTGTATTCTTGTTTACAGAAGAGAGTCTCTGTAACTAGAATGAGGTCATATCAAACTGAGGTAGAAATAGAACCAGTTCTGAGGTTCAAAAATGGGAAAATACTTTTTGCCATTAAAGTGATTACAGTACAAAATGCTTTTTACACACCACAATATAAATTACAAGTATGATGCTTCAGTAAGATAGTAGCTTGCCATCACTTAGTGTTTTTCTAGCATTGGTGTTGTAGAATCTCTTGCACCAGTGTGAGACAGTATATTGTTTATAAGCAGTTTAGGTGGTCTTTTTGACCTTGTGCATAGGGTATTTTACTTCAGAGCTTAAGGATTGGACATTGATCCTTGGCCTGGTCATGGAGACCATGGTACTTTATGTATGTGTCCTCTCCAACAAGAGTACAAATAGGTATCCATATGGTTGGGGAGGTGAACCTCCAGCAGCCTGGCATCCTGTGTAGAGGAGTAGAAATACTCTGAACTTCTTCATGCCACAGAAACCACAAGTAAGCAGTAATAGCCATATGGGTCACTAGGCCTAAAGAATGACTCATAAGTGGTTTTTCACACATTTCATACACTTCATTAAGGTAAATAGATGTTTCAGATGGAAGACAGCAGCTGGCCATCACCAGGCTGTTTTCTAGTGGGGAAGCTGTAGAGTCTCTGTGTATGAGTGTGAGACAGCTGTTAGAAGCCAGATTTGAGATGTCGAGAGACCTGCTGATGTTCCTTACACTGTGTCTGCATATCAAGGACCAGGTAAATGAATTGAGTCTTCAGAGTGTAGAACAGATAACATACTATAACCTATGTTATATGAGAATACTTCGAGAGTTTGTGCAAATAGTGTTCATCAAGAGGATTTTTTTTTTTCAATTTAGTACATATCTGTCTATTTAGCGATCAAAATAATATAATCATTTTCTCAGTACTTGTACATAGTAAAAATTTGATATGATTGAACCTGAATTATGTAAACTGAAACAAATACCATTAAAAATAGATGATTTATTCAATAAATTGGCGTCATACTTTTTTAATGTAATCTGTTGTAAAACTTTCATTGATTGGCATAAATCTTATGCAGTATATTCACATGATTTCATAAATGTTATTTGTTCCAAAACTTTCATTGATAGGTTGGTCTTGACCTGACCGTATCCAGGAGGTTACAGTCTGACTTTATACACAAGGCAGCTATGTTGGTACAGGTATACTATGTGATGAAGTGGTCTGCATCAGTCATAGCTGTCCATCCACAGACTTCACTGATGTAAGTCCTTAAACAAAAAAAAATATACAGAAGACTTTGTTTTAGTGTATGTACACATGTATGCAGCTCACAACATCGACGTCAGATTTGTGACAGCAATTTTTTCCAACCTTTTCATTTATGTTTGGTTGTTTACATGCCTCTGAGTCCGATTTGCAACACCTGACATCCAATTATTGACAGTCATTTTTTCGCTCCTGGTGGGAAAAAATTGGATGACTGGTAAAATTTCAGCATATATTGAAGAAAATTGGATGGATGTTAACACAAAAATCACATGACAAAGTTCATAAATCAGCCATTGGATGTTGTAAGCCATATACATGTGTATGTAGACTAAGTACAGCCACTACAACTTCAATTTAGGTATATGGGGAAGTAATTTTGAGGCCTCAGCATGAGGAAATGCTGTAATTTTACAAGTCTAAATAACTACAATGGCCATAGCTACAATCAGATTGTGTGGGTATTGGGTGTTCTAGTTGTACACAGAGTTTATAATAATGAAAATCTATTTCTGAGTTTGAGGAGTATATATGACTATAACACAGAATAGTATGTTTCATGTTTTTTTATAATGTTTGTGGTTGATGGATTGTAATATGTATAAAGCACAAATAGGTAGATCCAAGTTTTATTTTTGATCTGAAACTAAAATCTTAAGTGAGATTAACTTAATGAATGTGTCTATAGTTCTGACTGAATGACCCTGAAAAAAGTGTTGCAGCAAAATGACAAATGACCAAATCAGAAATAAGGATTTCAAAACAAAAACATGATAAATAAGCATTGCGAATGATGTACCTTAATAACCTACGTTGTAATTTGAAAATTATAAGTATGTGTTGGATTAATAATACATAAATAATGACAAGCTAAAATTCTTTGTTTAACCATAATCAAACCTAAATGAGCATGTTATGTGTCATACATGCAGAGAATTATATATTCTGAGCATATGCACCATAATGTGATTCTAATATTTTAACATTATCTAGTACAGTTATAGTAAGCTAAATAACATTACATATGGAAGAGCTTGTAAAATGTGTCTAATGTTATTATGTATAGAGAATGCAATGGCCGACAGCTGGAGTCATTGGACTTGATAGAATCTGCCACTTACAACCCCATGCAAAAGTTTGGTAAGTGTTGTTTTTATTGCGTAAAATAGCCTTACCTTATCCTCACAAATGCTTACTTGGTTTTGTGGAGGCAAAACGCGGCGACCAACAAGAATATTTAAAAATTATTCTTGTTCGAGAGGTGAACCCCGTAGTTAGTGATAGGTGCGCATGCGCACAACACATTGTCGGTTGGACTTTGTCGAGAGATCCTCATTCAATTTTTGGTCGTCGAGGAGGCAACACGTGAAGCTTTTTCAACTCTGCCCATTTCCTAGACGGCAGATGCGTTCTTTTAGAATTCATAGAGTTCGTGCTAAGAAGAAAGAAGTTTAAGACTTCCTATTCTACAGATCTGAACTACAATATTTCATGCTGAGGGTTGAGTAATCCATGACAGCATTCTTAGATCCCCCTTGGCTGTATAACAGTCTTTGGTAGAGGATCTACTACAGAAGATTCTTCAATTTGTTAGTTCAAGCTACCTGCCTCTTCATTTATGAGGGATCTCCAACAGAAGTCTTTCAACTGGCCACATTTTCCTGAAAATGGCAGCATTAAGAGGCCTGCTGCGATTGAAAAACAGCTAGCAGTAGAAGATCTACTAGAGTTTGCTTTTCCAACGCCAGATGACATTTAGATTTGATAGCTGGTCAGATTAGAATTCGTTTTCTGGGGTTAATAATTAAACCTCCAGAAAGCTAGTGGCCTCTCCACTTGGTAGGCACACAGAGGGTGACCCTTCATCTTGGAATAAAAGATATACTTCAGATCGTCCAATGGCAAATTCCTTTCTTGAAGTCCTGGTGGATTTTTATGAAAAAATGCAGCAGTAACCTTTCATTGTCTACAGGTCCTTTCCTCTTTGAGAAGCACAGATTGCTTGCTTAGTGTGAACTTCAATAGTACTGTATCATACCAGCAGTTAGCAGATTTCCTGTAGCCTGAAAAACAGTCAGTCCTACAAGATCTACTTCAGAAGTTTATCAAGTTTGCTTTCAACATTATATAACAAACCAGGCATCAAGATGGTTAATTTCCTCCATTGCCTTGTCTTTAATCTACAACTGGCTGGTGGACCATTTATTACTTCATGATAGAGAAGATAATACATAAGCTTCCCACCAATATTCTCAATGAAATAGGGGATTCTGGTGTAGTAGAAGAAATACCTATAAATAGCTGGTTTAAGTGAAAATATTATTGCCATCTCAGAGTTGTGCAGTTTTTGAATGGGTACTATGTAGCCCTCCAATCGAAACTCCCCTTTCATGTGGCTCTACTGCAGGTGCTACAGACAGGAAAACAATCCGCCATGTTGCTGAAAATATTGTATTGCATTTAACATGTTTATTTTCACACAATTTCTTCTGAAAAAGACTACAAGTCATAGGAATTTCTTAGTAAAATAGATTCCTCTATCATATCTGACACAATGCTGCTTGTTTTAGATGGAAACATTTGCTTTCTTCAAGACATGGATCGTTGGTGTGTTGTGTGCTGTATTAATATAAAGTACGGATAGCCTATACAAGAAGTTTAGTCTATTCAAGGAAGTTAATCCCCATTGGGCAAGGTTAGTGCGTGGATTGATGGCCATTCCTGTCATTTTCTTTGCATCTTACAATATCATTGGCCAGTGAGGATCTCTTGCATACGTCTCCAAGCTCTGAAATGGAAATTTATAGAGAAACACGGTCACAAAAGGTTAATGACCAGTTTCAACAGATACCAAATACAAGGGTTGTGCAAATCTTGAGAAGGTTTATCGAATAATATTCCAGTCGAATCCGCCCATGTCTGTACATCCCATAATTTAAAGCGGTTACAGACAGGAAAAACATGGCTACCTAAGAGTGTCGCAAATGCTTCAAAAAGGCACAATTTACTACCTCAAGGATTGCACAACTCCAGGTTTTACAGCAGATTATTTCTTGTACCAGAACCCGGCAATAAATGGCGCCTGTGATAGATCTCAGTGTCCTGGACAAATTCCTGTTAGTTCCAAATTTTAAAATGGGGACAGCAGTGATATTCGGAAACTCGGTCATAAAAGGAGAATGGCTAGTTTCGATAGACCTGAAAGATGCGTTCTTTCACGTGCGCATACACCCAGATTCATAACATTGGCTATGTTTCCATGTAGACAAACAAACGTATCACCTCAAAGTACTGCCATTGCGGTTGGCGACTGCACCCTTATAGTTCACGCGGATTGTAAAAGAAGCAAAGCTCATTCGTCAGTCTCGCGGAATTTGAGTTCACCAATACCTGGACGACTGGTTGTTAAGAGCAAATACCAGACACCAGTGTCAGCTCCAGACAAAAGAACTCGTCCATACGATTCAAGAACTCGACTTTGTGATAATTTTAGAAAAATCAGAGCTCGAAACTACAATCGACTTTCTGGGTTTCCATTTCGAGTTGATACAGGGAAAAGTCTTTCCAACCGAAAATAAGTTGAAAATTCTAGAAAATCTGTTCAGGACATGGAGATCGCATCACAAACAACCCCAAGGTTGCTTATGTCCCTGATGGGTGTACTAGCATCCCTAGAAAAGACAATACCAATGGGTCGGTTACATATGCGCCCTTTCCAGTGGTACCTAAAAAAAAAAAAAAAAAAAAAAAAAAAAAAAAAAAAAAACAACTGGCAGTATCCCCAGTCACTAGACCTGAAGATTCCTGTTTCAAACTTTCTGAAAAGTCATCTTCAGTGATGGAAGATATAAAAAATCTAAAAAATGGGTTATCCTTTTCATCCACAGGAACACAATACCCTTATTTTCACAAATGCATCAAATCAAGGTTGGGGAGCTCATTTAGAAAACATGACAGTCAGTGGCAATTGGACAGATCAAGAAAATTGCTTCATATCAATGTCCTAGAGTTAAAGGCAGTGTTTCTGCCCTTAAAAGAGCTTTCAAAACAAAATGCTAGACAAAAGGGTTCTGATAGCAACAGACAATGCTACTGTAGTCAGTTATTTGAGCAAACAAGAGGGAACACACTCTTGGGATAGGTGTCTCCTGGTTTGGCGCATCTTGGCCTACTGCAATCCTCGAAACATACTCATAAGAGCCAGACACATTCAGGGTTGCCTCATTGTCATAGCCGACAGTCTCTCCAGGAAAGACAAAATAATTCAGACAGAATGGTCTCTTCATCCTCAAATATTCAGTCTAATTTGCAAGTTTGGCACAAACCAATGGTGGACATGTTTGCCACCAAATTGAATCACAAACTACCAATCTATGTCTCACCAGTCCCAGATGCAAATGCTATGAACATAGATGCATTGAACATCTCCTGGGAGTGTCTGGACGGCTATGCCTTTTGTCCTGTAGCACTCATACCAAAAGTCATACAGAAGATGAACACCTACAGGTGCAAGATGATAGTAGTAGCACCAGGGTGGCCCGGAATGCATTGGTTTTGGGATCTAGTGAATCTGTCAACCAAGCTCCCATTACAACTTCCTCATTGGCCTCATCTGCTAAAAACAACCTTTCAGTCAGAAGTTCCATCAGAATCTCATGTATCTGAATCCTCATGTTTGGCACCTAGACACCACTCAGAATCACTTGAATCATTCTCTGAGCAGGTGGCAGATCGAATTAAGGCACCTCAAAGACCCTCATCTAGAAGATTATATGAGTCAAGGTGGTCCATTTTTGAACTCTGGTGCTAACAGAATAAGGTGGTCAGCACAGAGCCTTCTATCTCAGACATAGCAGAATTTTTTAACCATCTGTTTACTGTCAAAAATTTGAAGCCGGCACACAATTGCTGGCTACAGAACTGCAATTTCTGACCATTTAGGACCTTTTGGTCTGGAAGTGGGCAAGAGCATACACTTGAATAGACTTCTTGGAAGCTTTTACAGGGACAAACCTTTTCTCAATAGAGGTATTCCCTCTTGGGACCTATCTTTGGTTCTTATGTCTTTGACTAAGGCTCCTTTTGAACCTTTGAAGGATGCAAGTCATAAGATTTTGACTTTCAAGACTGTTTCCCTGATGGCTTTGGCAGCTGGCAAAAGAAGGGGGGAGGTGCACGCTTGGACATTCTCTTCCCTCAGGCATAAACCTCACTGGAAGGAGGTCACTATTTCTCCTTCTCCTGCCTTCTTATCAAACAATCAGTTGGCTTCTGATTGCCAGATTCGCTAAAACCAGTGGTCATTCCAGCTCTTAAACCTTTTTTGAGCTCAGACTTGACTGAGGATATGACTTTATACCCTGTCAGAGCACTTAGATACTATCTAGACAGAACTAGTGCTTTAAGGAAGGGAAGAATCTCTTGTTTATATCCTTTAAGGAAGCCTTTGACAGAGATTTCATGATATCTGCTATCTCTTCTTGAATCATACAGACTGTCTTATTGGCTTATCAGTCATCCAATTTTGATACACAGGACCTACAGGTTAAGGCCCATGATGTTAGGTCCATGTCTGCTTCTTTAGTATTCAAGGATGAGTGTCTCTAGAGCAGATTTTAGGCTCCTGCCATTGGAAGAGCCACAACAAGTTTTCTACCTTTTAAGCTATGTGTCTTGGCAGTCCACAGACCAAACAGATTACAATTAGCCCCAGTGGTTTCGGCTCAGCATGTGGTTGGCTTTGAGTATGTTCTTGAGTATTTCATATGGCTTACATACTTTACTCTTCCTTCCATACCAGTATCTTGTATGGACATATGTCTTCTTCTGTGGCAGATGGCCTCATGACTGTATTTTGTAAAACACAGAAGCCAGCTTGGGGTGCCTTCTTGCTGGATTACAGCTCCCAGCTCGAGGGACCCAGGAAGCCATTTCCCACCACACAGTTATGGGTGATGGTTTAGATATAGGACAACTTTATGCTACTTTGGGCAGGTGTCAACTACAACAGTACATCATGAATATTCATGAGATTAGCTATCATTACTTATCTTTACAGATATTTTACAGTAATGGAAAATTCTGTTGTAGCATACTTAACCTTATCTTATCCTCTCCATCAAATGCTTTCATGGTGAACCCCATAATCTATAAACAGGGAGGTTGCAAAACAAACCCCTCCTCCTGTTATGGTTGGAATCAAGCATTTGTGAGGATAAGGTAAGGCTATTTTACGCAATAAAATGTAACAAATTTTATTGTAATTTAACTTTTTGTAAGTTAAATACTTACCTTATCCTCACAAGGACAGACCCACCCTTCCTCCCCTCACAAGTTTGTTTTCATAGGGGACCAAAAATTAAATGAGGATCTCTCGACAAAGTCCAACCGACAATGTGTTGTGCGCATGCGCACCTATCACTAACTACGGGGTTCACCTCTCGAACAAGAATAATTTTTAAATATTCTTGTTGGTCGCCGCGTTTTGCCTCCACAAAACCAAGTAAGCATTTGTGAGGATAAGGTAAGTATTTAACTTACAAAAAGTTAAATTACAATAAAATTTGTTACAATTTGTAGTGAATTAATCAGTGATTATTCCACTGTAAAACTTCAACACATATTTTTATTGCGTTAATACATCCTATCCAATGGACAATTGCTAAACCGGTCGGCGCAGACCGGCCCGCCAAACGCCAGAAAAAGACGTCCTGTGTTTCCACCGGCTGGCCGGTCCCAGTACTGTGCATTCGCAAGGTGGCGCATGGTATTTACTTCCTGTCTAGACAACATGACGTCATAGCATCTTTTTCGTTTGGCGCGTGTACTGTGCAGACGTGTTTTCATCATCTCCAGATTTTTTAAGGAAAAGTGTGCATTATGACGGATTTTCAACCTTTTATGTGGATATTTTCAGTGTAGAAGTTTTATCTACTGATCAAGCACGGATATACAGTTAGAAATCTGCTGGAAACGCTCCCTAGTTGACTCAATTTTATTTTGATGATAGGGCAGTAATCGACGAGAATTATGAAGGCAGCCATTTTTGCTAGTTTCCTCCCATTCAACCATTGTGTTGTTAGGGGCAGATCGACTTTATTGAGGAATTATGGATTTACTATTTGCAGGTATTTTTATCCGTGTCTTTGTTTGAATTTAACCTTCCAGCTTCTGTCACCATAGTAACGTCTTAGAAATCACGGAAACCTCAGTCTATGTAGTTTTGAGCACTGTAAATAGAAGGAATTCCCCAAGGTGCATTCTTCATCAGAGCGCACTGGTACAGACTTCTTTGCTGTAAAGCATCAGTCACACCAGCCCAGCTCGAGTATTTTTCATCAGAAGCAAGAGATGAATTCTTCAGATTTCTTCAGAGCGCACTGGTCCAGACATGTTTGCTGTAAAGCATTAGTCGACCGGCAAGCTTATATATATATATTTATTTATCTACACTGGAGGAATTCCATCAGAAGAGCATGAAGTCTACTATTGTGATATCAGTCCCTCCCTTGCGGACCCGGCTTTGTTGTCGGTAGTGAGGGTTGTGGATGGCCAGTTCACTGGTTTTATCACGAAAGGAAGAAGGAATTTCATCTACAAATCTTCAGAGCGCACTGGTCCAGGCTCCCCTGCTTTTAAAGCATCAGCCGGCCGGCCAGCTTAAAAGAACGCGACCTCTGACGTCATATCCAGTCAGCCAATCGCGTTCCTTCCTTCCAACTCACGAAGCTGGTCACGTGTTTTCACCGACCAGGAAGGTCGGAAGTGTGTTCTTCAGAACTCACGTCTACTGTGACTACAGTCCCTGCTTTGCAGACCCAGCCTGGTTGTCGGTAGTGGGGTTTTGTGGACTGTAAAGTTGCCGGTAAAGCATCACACAAAGAACGCGAATACTGACGTCATCCCCAGTCAGCCAATCGCGTGTCCTTCCGAACAATCCGAAGCAGGTCACGTGTTTTCCCCGACCAGGAAGGTCGGAAGTGCGTTCTTCAGAACTCACGTCTTTTGTGATTCCAGTCCTTGCCTTGCAGACCCGGCTTCGTTGTCGGTAGTGGGGTTGGTGGATGAGCAGAATACTGCGTCTTTGCATGTTTAAGTATCACAAAAGAACGTCACAACTGACGAGCTCCAATCAGCCAATCGCGTGTCTTCCGACCAGCAAGCTGGTCACGTGACACACCGAACACCAAGTGTTTCTAAAAATAGTTCACAAGGGCTTTCCCAGCAACTGTCAAATCTACAAATAAGACGTGCGATTAAAGAAATTCTTTAATTAATGGAGGAAACCTACAACAAGCTGAATTCAACACAGATGATAGTTGTAAAATTGCTTTAGCAACTGTGTACAGAGTGTACTGACTGGTAACACAGTTTTGTACACTTCAACAACTGGTTACAGAGTGTACCGACTGGTACTGGCTACACAGCCTTGTACACTTGCTTTAACAACTGGTTACAGAGTGTACCGGCTGGTACTGACTGCACAGCCTTGTACACTTGCTTCAACAACTGGTTACAGAGTGTACCGACTGGTACTGGTTACACAGCCTTGTACACTTGCTTTAACAACGGGTTACAGAGTGTACCGACTGGTACTGGCTACACAGTCTTGTACACTTGCTTCAACCTACTGGTTACAAAGTCTACTAACAGGGTGTTGGCGACACACTCCTTACTGTACAGTGCTTCAACCCAACTGGTTACACACACAAAAAAAAAATAAAATATAGACCGGTAGCTGTCAAAATTCATGGATGACCCCAGCCTGCCAGTTTTTTGTTACAGAGAATTACTAGTTACAGTAAAGTACTGAGTATGGAGCCCGGGTACCGGGCAGAGTTACCTCAGGTTTATTTGGTTACAGAGAATTCTTAGACCAGTCAGTGGTCTTGGTGATATGACAGGGATATGACAGTGTCCCTTATCACACCTCTCAACAACCTGTTATCGGTGCTGGACTTGACTGCAGAGATAATAAATTTTGTCATCATGTCCGGCCAGGGGTCAGACATCTCACAAATGACAATTGCTCTGTAAATACTGCACCTTGCAGGCTGCTGGCCCGGGGCGAAGAGTCTATTAATGTGAAAAGTTGTGTCAGCCCCACCGGACCACAATAAGAACAGAGAGACTGTTAACCTGGATCATTGTCACCAGACCGGACCAGGGTCCGGAGGGACAGAAAATGTTGGTCAGAATACCAAATGTCCCAAATGTGGCACACAGTCTGCCTATAGGTTCCAGACTAAGCCCTTTTTGGGAACATAGGAAGCCTTGGGGGCTGGACCCTAGGTAGTACAACTGTTGAAGGAGGGATACCTATGTCCATATACCTATACAAGAACAATCCTGGAAATGCCTGAGATTTCACATCCAAGGTCGGGCATACCACTTCAAGGTCCTGCCATTCAGTTGGTCCACAGCTCCTTGGGGTTCACCGTGATACCAAAGCAGGTGAAATGGATAGCCATACACAAGGTTTTAAGAAGCCACCTGTACCTAGATGACTGGTTGGTGAGAGCCAGATCCCACCAGGCTTGTCTCCAACATGCACAGGAACTAGTAATAATGTGTCAGCAACTGGGTTGGCTGATGAACTTAGAGAAATCAGAGCTGGAGCCCAAACAAGACTTCGATTTTGTAGGCTACCAGTTCGACTTCAGTTCTGATCGGTTCTGACCGACTCTGGACTGATGACAGAACCTTCAAGAGACTGTTAAAACTGCTATCCCTACCGGCTTGCCCGGTCCGGGAATTCATGTCCTTGATAGGTTACTAACATCTACAGAAAGCATGTTAATCTAGGCAGACTTCATATGAGACCCATACAGTGGCATCTCAAAAACAACTGGAGGGTATCCAGAATCACTGCAAAAGGTGATCCAAGTCCCCAGGTCCCTGCACCCCCATTTACAATGGCGGCTGAAGGAAGACAATGCACTTACAGGCCAACCATTACACCCAATAAAACATGCTCTGCAAATATTTACAGACGCATCAATAGAAGGGTGGGGCGCTCACTCAGATGAGCACTTAGCAAGAGCAACCTGGTCCCCTCCGGGAAGCAAGTTGTATATGAACTATCTAGAACTTAAAGCAGCCTTTCTGGCTGTAAAAGAGTTCCAAGACCTTTGCTCAACAAGATAGTACTTGTAGTACTTGTAGCAACTGACAACACCACAGTAGTGTCATACATAAAGGAAGGAGGAATGAGGTTGGGCCCACTTTGTGCCCTACTATGGAGAATCTTGACCTGGTGTACCAGGAAACAAGTGACTCTAAAGCACGACACATTCCAGGCCGGCCTAATGTGGTAGCAGACAGGCTGTCCAGGCTAGGCCAGACCATCCCAACAGTGGTTTCTCCTTCCAGAGGTCTTCCACTCTATGCAGTAGGTGGGACCGGCCCAAATAAACTTATTTGCCACGAGGTTCAACAACAAATCGCCTCTGTTTTGTGTCACCGGATCCCCTGGCCACAGCAGTGGATGTGCTCAGTCGGCCATGGTAGGATCTAAAAGCATACACCTCACCATCAGCCATATTGGGCAAAGTGGTGAAGTTGCAAGACTCCCCATGTAAGAGAATCATTCTGATTGCTCCGGGGTGGCCCAACATGCCTTGGTTTTGGGATCTAGTGGCCATGTCCAGCCACATCCCGCTGAGCCTGCCCAATCTGTCCAGCCTGTTCACAGCCATTCGATCAGATCCCTCACAGAAATCTGACAAATCTTAATCTCCATGCAGGGCTCCTAGAGCCTCAGCAATCGAGGAGCAGGACTTGTCTGAGGCAGTGGCAGCAAGAATTGAGGCTCCTCAAAGGAGGGTCAATCAGATCAGTCTATGAGGCAAATGGGTCATTTTTACCAAGTGATGTATCATTCATCAGGTGGACTTCGGGCACCACCTGTAAAGTCAGTTGTTTACTTCCTTAGGTACCTGTTTCAGGACAGGAAGTTGCAGCCCAGTACCATTGATGGTTACAGGTCAGCCATTGCTGATGGTCTAGAAATTTGCCCATCAATTTTAGTAAGGATGAAAATCTCACTCGTCTCCTGGATAGCTTCCACTGAGACAGACCGGAGGGTAACCCCTTCCTGGAACCTCTCCCTGGTTTTTGCACCAGCTGACAAGGTTCATTTTGAACCAATTAAAGGCCTCCTTGAAGCATTTGACCTTCAAGGCAGTTTTCCTCTTGGCCCTGGGTTCGGGCAACCGTAGAAGTGAGATACATGCTTGGCAAACAGCCCAACACCATTGATGGTTATAGGTCACTCATTGTTGATAACCTGGAAATTCACCCTTTAACATCAGTAAGGACGAAAATCTCGCTCGTCTCCTGGATAGTTTCCTCAGAGACAGACCCAGAGGCAGGAGTGGCATACCCTCCTGGAACTTCTCACTGGCCGTGCACCAGCTGAGACTCCTTTTGATCCAATCAAGGAGGCCCCCTTGAAGCATTTGACCTTCAAGACGGTATTCCTCTTGGCCCTTGGGTCGGGCAAGTGCAAAAGTGAGATTCATGCCTGGCAAAACTGATATTTTGGACACCAATCCGATTGGTCAAAGGTGTCCCTGTATCCATCACCCAGCTTTCTATCCTAGAATCAGCTGGCCATAGAGTGTCCAGTGTGGCCCCTGGGGTTATAACAGCCCTGGCCTCGACTCTGGATAGATCCCTCAAGTCTGACAGGTCCCTCTGTCCGGTCAGAGCATTATGCTACTATTTGGACAGGACCTCAGACATCAGGCAGAATAAGGAGGTGGTTTTTGTCTCCTTTAAGAAAGATTTCAACAAAGACATCTCACCTGCCACTATCTCCTCTTGGATCAAGCAGACTGTGATCCTATGTTATGAGCTCTCTGACCAGGAGGCCCACATTTAACATCAGGTTAAAGCCCATGATGTCAGGGCCTTTGCTGTTTCTAAGGCCATCCAGTCGGGAGTCTCCTTAGATCCAATCTTGTCAGCCTGCCACTGAAGTCAGAATACCTTCACACAGTTCTATATGAAGGGCGGGGCTTGGGCTGATTTAGAGCTTTACCAATTGGGCTCGGTAGTGGCTGCTCAGCAGATCCACAAGTGGCCCTTAGATTGAGGAGATTTGTATATATGTATAAACAGTTTCTTCATGTACATAAGAATTAAGTGTGGCGTGCTTCCTTTGGGAGGTTTATTTGCATTCTGGGACTGAACTCATCCCTCTCTTCCCCTACCTCAGAGCAGGTCTGCAAAAAAGGGGGGGGGGGCGACGGCGGTATAGCCCCGGGTAACCGGCTGCTGGCAACCGACCATGGCCTTGCAGGGTTTCCTGACCTTAAAGTCAACCCAGGCCTGGACCTATAGGTCTCCTGACGAAGTCAGCCTAGACCGTAGGTTTAAATTTGCTATTACTTGTGAGTTCACATAAGTCCCTAGTAACTTACCCGCCGACCAAGCGGTAGTTATTCAGCAATTGTCCATTGGATAGGATGTATTAACGCAATAAAATTGCAAATTTAATAAGTAAATTAAATTTTTATAAGTTAATACCCTATCCAATGGACACACAAGACCCTCCCACCGACCCCGCTATCAGCTTACTAGGGGTCTAATGGTTTTAGACAACGAAAAAGATGCTATGACGTCATGTTGTCTAGACAGGAAGTAAATACCATGCGCCACCTTGCGAATGCACAGTACTGGGACCGGCCAGCCGGTGGAAACACAGGACGTCTTTTTCTGGCGTTTGGCGGGCCGGTCTGCGCCGACCGGTTTAGCAATTGTCCATTGGATAGGGTATTAACTTATAAAAATTTAATTTACTTATTAAATTTGCAAGTCTGTACTGTATCTGATTTCAGTGAAAAAGTATGCATGAAAGCACATGCATTTTATTTCTATACGGATGTTATCTACCATTTGTCAGCAGATTATAAAATAATCCTTGTGTATGACAAGCAGAATGAGGGAATGTAGGGTCTGTTGTTGAAAGAACTTACTTTGAAGCTTATCCTTTCAGTACATTTTCTCCACCATTTACCAAATCACTGATGCCTCGTTTGTAAAAAAAATGTATGATTTATTGACATAATGATTTTAATGAGACAGCAGAAAATGAAATATTAACTGAAATAAAAGGTTACAGGAGAATCTTTTGGTCTTGTCATCAAAGTTACACCAGAATGCTTTTTACTAATAGTTTATTTTCAAGGTGACCAGAAAAATGGTTCATTTTAACCAGGGTTTTCATACAAGAAGATAAATTATATTAAGGAAGGCCTTCAAAAGATTGGAAATTTTCTTTAAAGGGACTATTTAACTACAGGGTTGCAAGGTTACCACTTAATTTGTCTCGCTAACACAGTTCTAAAACAAAAACAAGTAATGATTAGACATGTATTTACTTTATTTTAGTTGGACAGAATCTGACATTGATGGAAGTCTTCTTGAAAAGTGAAGGAGGGGCAAAGTTACAGGAGCTTCTGTCCACTAAAGATGTTATAGATGAAGATCCATGTGCTTTCTGGTCACATGGTTTGGTACCTGTAGTAAGAGCAGCTACTCAACTACTGTATCCTTTATACTTCTTCATACGCACTTTTATTGTGTTAGAGTAAGAAATCTAAAATTCGCCAGGAATCTGAAATTCGCCACCTCTAAAACCTTGGTTAATTTTATGAAGAAAATAATTTTTTGTCTAAAAATTGGTATTTTTCAGTTCAAAAAGCCTTAATTTACTATACAGTCAACAAATCTCACCACAATTCATTTATTTTATTAGTATTTTGACATGTGGCGAATTTCAGATATATGGCGAATTTTAGATTTCTTACTCTAATACATCCTACCCAATGGACAATTGCTGGTCCGTTCAACACAGTCATCCTGAGTAAACATCAGTAGGTTGGTCTCATACAGTGCATTCGTTAGTTGGCGCATGATAATTCATTCCTGTCTCTACTGCTTGTCATCACAGCATCTCTTTCGTTTGGTGTGTGCAATTTGTTTTGTTATTAAATGAATACATATAATAGCAATAAGCAATAGAAATAACATTAATCTCCATTCCCTGATAGGGGCCCCAGCGGCCAATTATTTTCTAACCTTTGGTGTTTCATTGTTTGGGTCTCACATATGTGCTTGTGGGTTTGAATCCAGCTCATTGCGTCATGGTGTATGTATAGAATCCATCCGTGGGAATCTCATTGTAGTTGTTGTGACCTTAAATATTGGAAACGATGTATTTATTTATTTATTTGGGGTTTTACCTCGCTTTCAACACTGTACAGGTCATATCACGATGGGTAGTTGGAAGGGCAGAGGAAACCAGTACATACAGTTCATTAGGGTTCTGTACTGTAAACTGCCCACCAACGGCAAGCAACTACCAGCTTTCCCACTTGAGGCCGTGCCGGGAATCGAACCCTGGCCTCAGAGGTGGGAGGTGAGATGTGTTACCACTCTGCCACCATGGCCCCCACAACAAAATTATACATGTAAAACCCAAGCTTTAAACTTTCACCACATAGTGACAGTGACCACTGTCATTTTATCTTTTAAGGCTACTTTAGTAATCTCTAAAAGAGTAAAGTAATGGATTACTTATACTATTCACAGGGTGTATCCAGTCATGGAAAACCTGGAAAAGTCATGGAATTCCATTATTTTTTTCCAGGCCTGTCATAAAAAGTCATGGAAGTTAAAAGGCAATCTTTCGCGAAACAGCATTGTCCCTTTCTTTCATCCAGCATTTCAATGCAAGGATACGTTTATATAATCAGATCAAATTTTTGTGTCTTCCGCATCTTCCTATACTGTGAGTGGAACCTTTTGAGTGGTACTCAAAGGCAAAACTGGTGGAAGCTCATGGCCTCGGTACATGTCTTTCATGCCACAAAGCATGTAAAATGTCCTTAATTTTAAAGCTTCGGTCATGGAGAAGTCATGGAAAAGTCATGACAAAAAAATATTGAAATTTAGTGGATACACCCTGTATTCAATTTAGAATGGAGTAGATACATAAGTACTATAATTGTATTGAATACTCACAAAAACTGATCTGAAAGAATTTGTAAATTCTTGGGTCATTTTTGTTTGTTTCATATATTAAAAAGTATGCGATATATAAACATTTATGCCCCTCTAAGTAGTATTCTGATTTAGTAGAATTAAACCTGATCTTGTTTGACCTTGACATTGCTTATCTAGCTGGCCATTGAGTGGCAGGCCGGTGTTTCTTGAGTTCCTTCTGAGACATTGCCAGTTGGTTCACATTCAGGAGTATGTGAGACTCACTTTGGATTGGTGTGAACTCAACAGTTGTGCAGCCAGATTCATACTGGCTTACAGCTACCTCACCTCCAGGTATTGCTGAACAGTAAATAATTATATCCCCAGACGAAAGTCGGGGATATATTGGATTCAGGTCCGTCGCGCCGCCGCCGCCGCCGCCGCCGTAGAAATTTCCTTGTGGACGCGATAACTCAAAAACAAATTAATATTTTTTTTTCAAACTTGGTACACATGTTAAGGGTGCCCAAAGGAAGATCCCTATTTTAAGGTGACCTTAAACTCCCAGTAAAAAAGAACTTATGGCCACCTTAAGGTCAGAAATTGCACTTTTGGCCACTTAGAGCCCTGTAGGTCACAAACTATGATGCTCAGCTGGCTGAAATTTTACCTGACAACACATTAATATGTTCTTAGTACATGTGCCGAAAATCATGACTTTAAGTTGAGGAGAAAATTGTGTTTGAGGCCCATAAATACCCCCACTTAGGGATTTTTTGCTATACTTTACACATATTTTGCCCTATAATTTGGAAGTGATAATTCTGATGAGTCTCAAACTGCGCTAGGTATAACTTTGATATGTAATCCTTGTCTGTAGAAAATTTTAGGGCTGTAGGTTTACCCAAAGGGGTCGACTTAAGGTCTCAAAAGTGCCCACAGAGACCCAATTTATGCACTTTTTGCCACTTTCAAGCACTGTAGCTTTCAAACTATGTCTCTCATCTAAGTTAAATATCATCTGGGAATATATCTATGTGTTTTCTTATATGTGCCCCAACATTTAGGCCTTTAATAGACAGTTAACCTGTGTATCAGGACCATAAACACCCACCCGAGTGACCCTTATAAGACATTTTTCACATCTTTTTCCCTGTAACTTGGAAATGGTAAGTCTGAGAAGTTTCAAACTGTATTAGATATATATTCTGTGTGTAATCTTAGTATGTAACAGATTTTAAGTCTGAAGCTTTAATTTTGAAGGTCAAATTGAGGTCTCTAAAAGGCTCCCAAAGACCCAATATTTGGACTTTTTGCTACTTTTAAGCCCTGTGACTGTCAAACTATGTGACTGATAGAGCTCAAATCCTATCTGAGAAGATATTAGTATGTTATTTTTATATGTGCCAAAAATTAAGGCTTTAAGAAGACATTTAACCTGTGTATGAGGACCATAAATCCCCACCCGAGTGACCATTTTTAGACATTTTTCACATATTTTTCCCTGTAACTTGGAAATGGTAAGTCTAAGAAGTTTCAAACTGTATTAGATGCATATTCTATGTGTAATCTTAGTATGTGACAAATTTTAAGTCTGAAGCTTTAATTTGAAGGCCACATTTAGGTCTCTAGAAGGCCCCATAAAGACCCAGTATTTGGACTTTTTGCCAATTTTAAGGCCTGTGACTGTTAAACTATGTGACTGATAGAGCTGAAATCTCATCTGGGAATACATTATTATGTTCTTTTTACATGTGCCAAAAATCAAGGCTTCAAGTAGACATTTAACCTGTGTATGAGGACCTTTAACACCCACCTGAGTGACCCTTTTAAGACATTTTTCACATATTTTGCTCTGTAACTTGGAAATGGTAAGTCTGAGAAGTTTCAAACTTTATTAGATACATATTCTATGTGTAATCTTAGTATGTAACAAATTTTAAGTCTGAAGCTTTAATTTGAAAGCCACATCGAGATCTCTAAAAGGCCCACAATGACCCAATATTTGGACTTTTTACCACCTTTAAGCCCTGTAACTGTTAAACTATGTGATTGATGGAGCTGAAATCCCATCTGGGAATGCATTATTATGTCCTTTTTACATATGCCGAAAATCAAGGTTTTTAGTAGACATTTAACCTGTGTATGAGGGCCATAGACACTCGCCCAAGTGCCTTTTTTGACATTTTTTCCGTATTTTGCCCTGTTATTTGGAAATGCTTAGTGTGACAAGTCTTAAACTGTATTATATATGATTTTTGTTTGTTATGTATGTCCCCCCAAAAAGTTTCAGATCTGTAGTTTAATTGCTAAGGTCTCTTTAACAATTGTAAAATGCTCACAGAAACCCAATTTATGGATATTATGCCACTTTAAAGCCCAGTAACTGTCAAACTATGTGGGTTATAGAGCTGAAATCTTTGAATTTTTAAAAGGAAATGCCTGTCTATTTAAATTTTGAATATTAATAATGTTATGGCTATCTTAGTCTTTTAAGAACTTATTTTTGTGTGTTATACCTCTGCTTGCTGAGTTTTTCACTTTTTAAAATGAAACTGGTGAAACATATTGAAGTAGACAAAATGGACACTTTAAGTGAGCTTTAAGTCCCAATATTAATGAAATTATATCCTTATGTAGTAAAACTAGGGGATTTTTAACCCTCAACTAGCCCAGTTTTATTCAACTTGCCTCAGTTAATTTTGGCACAGCTCCTACAGTTATGAACTCATTTCAGTTGATAATCACATACTTAAAATTCTCAATTCTTTTTGTATTTGAGTACCCCTTTTATATAGATTGTTTGTTTACCATTTATGCTCAACCCACATCCCCCCACCCGGATTCCCCCCACCCACCTCTGGGACCTCCAGCTATATTGAGTGACACTAAATAAACAAAGGTATTTAATGATATCAGATGAGAAACAAAGAACTCAAAGGGGTTGCAGATCTTGTGTAATAGTGAGAGAGGTGTGGAGAAGGGGAGAGGGGTGGGGGTGGGAGGTGGTGGGCTTCATTACATATAACACAAAGGGGAGTCAGAACTGAGATTGTGTCACATATTTAGGTTGCATATATATGGACCACATATATAGGTATAGAGGAAATGAATAACTGAAAACAATTTGCAAATTCTAAAAATAATATAATAAAATAATAATATAAATAATTTTTTTTTAAATAATATTTTATTTGTGAACAAATATAGAAACAGATATGCGCTTTTGGGATTATGAATTTTAGAATGGACATTGAATCATCAATCATTTAAATACTTTGAAGGAAGATTGAAAAATATGATGAGTTGAGTTAAAAATAATATTTTATTTGTCAACAAATATAGAAACAGATATGCTCTTTTGGGATTATTATTTTAGAATGGACATTCAATCATCAATCATTTAAATACTTTGAAAATAGGTTTAGAGTTATCATTGCAGGAAGATTGAAAATATAATTTGAGTTATGTATTCGGCGTCTGGGGATACACCATCTTCCTTGGGGAGATATAAACAGAGTAGATTGATGTGCTGAAGTTCATATAATAATGGGTAATTATGTTTTAAAAAATTCCCGATCAAAACCTGTGGCGTGAGTGATGACCTGTCTGGGGATATGTTGGCGCCGAGTTGGCCCAATCTAGTTTTAACATGCAATGGCTTCTGGTTGAAAACGCAAAATTGGCCAGTGTATGAAACTCACTACTTGTGTCGCCCTTTAAAGGAAAGACTAAGTAATAAATAACGATGACAAGACCAGAAGTGCGCAGAAAAGAAAACAAAACAACTTGTGTTCTCGTATAGTTAGGGGGCCTAACTAGAATAACAAGAGGATGCCCGGCAAAATTAGTGTAACAATGCCCTCATACTCGGTATTTATTCCTACATCAATCAGCACATTTTGGGGGGGGGGGGGGGGGGGGGGGGGAGGTTAAGAAACTTTCCAGACATTGAATGAGTAAGAAATGTGAAATTTACCTCGGAATAAGCAAATTCACTAAGAGGACTACCCCATAAAATTTAGCGAAACATTTTCACAGTGTACAGAAAGTTGTGTTGAAAATCAATTTAGCTGAGTATTCCTATAATTTAAATGAAATTACAGTAGTCTGGTACCTAATACGTTTTAATTACCAACAAAATGATGTGAAGCTGTCTATTTTCAGTGAGCAACACAAAGCGCTGGAGTGCTTCCTGGAGGCCACTCACAATGTGGCAAGTGACCAATTTCTCCTTGACCTTATTCAAGGTGAAGGCCATGATCCAGCCATGTATGATGTGATGTATTACCTGAAGGTTAGTGAACTCATAAAAACAAAACTCCTTTAAATACAGTTGAACCTGTAACAGCCAACCTTCTGATATCCAGACATTTGAGTGTATGAACTCATTTTCACTTTCTCTGAACAAAATGCATTACCTGTAGTTTAGTGAGATTATGGAAACACCCTTACAGTGGAACCTATATTGTGTGACCTTTCATCATCATCAAGTAACATAGCTGAAATGGAAAACTTGGCAGTTGCTTTGTTGGTACCCAATGAAATTCATTGCAGAATCTGAACCAACTAGTATGTACTGCTTTTCTGTATCCCTTCAGTTATGCATCAGACAAGACCATTACAGTGCATATCAAGACGTCAAACCCCAGCAATTAACTTAAAAATACAAGTTTAAATTACAATATTTTGTAAATGTCTGACTTTTGAAACTTTAGAAAAATAAACACGATCTCTCCAATATGGCAGCCAACAAGAAGAAGGACGTACTGCGCATGCTCATTCACCGGGTCACCGGAAGCTGGGTACTAATGCCCAGACAGTCATTAGAACTCTTTTATTTGAGAGTTGGGTGCGTCGGGTGTTTCAAACCCCAGCAATTAACTTAAAAATGCAAGTTTAAATTACAGTATCTTGTAAATGTCTGACTTTTGCAGGTGATGAGGCTGTTTGAAGTGTGCAAACTACCAGAACAGGTTGTGTCACTCGCCAAAACGGCCATTAGTGTGGCAGAAGAAGAGGACCCAGCACTGGTAAAGGCAGTGTACTTATTTTAGGGAACCAGAAAAATAAGTAATGAAACAAAAAATGTTTATCATCAAATGTCACAAAGTGAAGATAAAGTAATTATTAATTTTATTAAAGACCTGCTTCAATGGAATTTGTATTCATTTGGTTACAAAATTTATAATATTTTTTTGCAGTCAAGGAAACAGACTATAAAACTATGTATTATTTAGAGTCTTTTTCATTTTTCCAGGCCACCCTTTGGTCCAAGATTTTCAAACAGGAGCTAGAAATGGGACATAATGAAGAGGCATACAATGCCATGTTATCTAATCCTGACTCGACCAGGTATGCTAGAGTAACACTTTGCCCTCACTAATATTGCTGTTAGGTTGAGATTAAATATGATTGACTAGATTGGAATAGTTAGTATAGGGACAAATTGATGCAAACATTCTCTACGGTGCAGGTTTTCAAAGAAAGGTTAGTCAAATAGCAAGTTCAGCACCACAAGCAGTGTTAGATAATGGTTAGATGGTTATAGGCATGAGAAGGCACGTCTGAAAGGATGAGTCTTCAAATCTCCTTCCAAAGTCTTGTTTTACTCATTTCCTGCACCATTATCCTTTATCAAGGCGGTCAGTCCTCTTCAACTCATTTGACAGTATCTTGACTAAAGCAAGAATTACATTTCCTCCCAAAAAGTGCTCACCAAAATCCCCTAACCTGAAGCTTAATTCTTTTTCCAGATGTTTTGCAGTTTTATTGACATCATAGTATATTATTGTTTTACAGGAGAAAGGACTGTTTGAGGCAGTTTCTTGTGGTTCTTTGTGAGCGGTCAGAGCTGCAGACTCTAGTTGAATTGCCATACAAAGACAGGCATGTGGATTTGGAGGAGGAAGTAGTCAACATATTAGAATCTAGAGCCCGCTCCATTGACCTGATGAAACAGACTTACTACGATCTGCTGTACGCCTTCCATGTGTTCAGAGGAAACTACAGAAAAGGTGTGCTTTTATTGTGCTACAATAGCTTACCATGTGGAACTGATTGCTATCTCGGAAGGAAGTATCCGACAGAGTGATATCCGATTTTTAACACTAATATAGCTGTTTTGCACCACAAAACGTATTAAAACACTCACTGTATGTAGACACACCAAACTATTTAAAATCTGAAGAATAACACTGCAAACAAAAAACGTCTTTAGAAAAATAAACACGATCTCTCCAATATGGCAGCCAACAAGAAGAAGGACGTACTGTGCATGCTCACTCACCGGGTCACCAGAAGCTGGGTACTAATACCCGGACGGTCATTAGAACTCTTTTTCGAGAGTCGGGTGCGGCGACCCGAGATAAGCATTGCGTCCGAGATGGTAAGCTTGTAGCTTATAAAAAGCTACATTTAATTAAAAGTTTCAATTTTATTGTGCTACAATAGCTTACCATGTGAAACTGATTGCTGTCTTGGAAGGAAGTCTAGCGGTATTTCACTATCCTGGTCACCTCAGTGTTGAAGGCATCAGGCCAGTATTATACATCTATTTTTCTTTGACGCTGGCCAGATTCCTGTGGCCTTCTCAGAAAGCATTCAGTTCCACATGGTAAGCTTGTAGCTTATAAAAGCTACATTTAAGTAATTAAAATTTTCAAATTTAGAGTTCTAAGAAACATGAAATGTGACACAGTACAGTAGACTCTGAGATGCACCAATGTAGCTTGAATTTAAGAGCAAGTAGAACCAGGTTTGAGGTTTCAACATGAGAAAATGAAACATGTTCAAAGGTGTAAATGAAAGGAAGAACTAGAACTAGAACCAAACTTTTAGATGTTGAGTATTCTAGTTATACAGAGTCTACTAAAATTGTAAATCTGTTTAATCCATGGAAGAATGTTCAGTATATAAACGTTTTGGACATGTCAGGTCGCCGAAGAGTTTTCCTTCCAGACATGATAACTCAATTTTCAGATTTGGTTTGCAGTTATATTCCATTGTGACTTTTGCCTTCAGTTGCAAAGAAAACGATAATCTTGATAAGGTTCTTCAATGCTGTAGCTTGGATCTTATTTAGCTAATGTGTATAGCTAACATATGTAGTAAATATATATTTCCTCAATAACCTGTAAAGATTGACTTTAAATCTCAATGTTTAAGGTCAAAGAAGTCTCTCACTCTGACCCTTTATCTATGTTTCAGAGTATTTTCGCTGGAACTTACAGAAATACACAATAGAAGTCCATTAAATTTGCAGTGAAGCTTCAGAAAGCTATGAGCTATTGATATTTCTCACCTAACAGTGAGCATCTTTGTACATCTGACCTTTGATTCCTGTTGCAATCTTAAACAGAGTATTTTTTTCAACACAGCTTTATATCTCCCTTATTATTGGTCCTAGGGGTTTGCAATGATGAAACAACTTAAAGGAAATCATTTGCAGCGACCCTTTTTATATGGTCAGATGTAACCATTAGGGGACTGATTTCCAAAAAAAAGTATCCTAGTATGTCTTGATCACAATTTGGCATCAAGATCAAGCAGAATGGACTTGCAGTAAAGTCATTGTAGCTTCCTTATTATTGAGTATTGAAAGGATTTGGAATGCGAAAAAACTTGCTGAGAATCATTCGCTGCAAATCTTTTGGCAATATCAGACTTAACTTGTGAGTTATGCATTGCTCTTGGGTTTGGCTGAATAATTAAGTTCTCTGAAAATGCTCACAATTTATAACAAATAACCTCCACTTGAACTGTTAACTGTAATAGCTCACAAAGTCTTTTTTTTTTTGGCCTATTTCAGCTGGCTCAGTTATGTACGAGTATGGTATGAGACTGGGTATAGAAGTGTCTGGTCTGAAGGGCTTGCAGAAGCAGGCGAAGTGTTACCTGGCAGCCCTCAATACCCTCAGGCTTGTAAACAGTAACTACGCCTGGATAGTGAAGCCAGCCAACTCTCTGAACGATGAAGAGGAATTGAATGGCACATCCGTAAAGCACACACTGGATGGTGAAGAATTGGAAATACCAAGCAAGTTGTCATCTAATCTAAATAGAAGTTTATGTTACTTAGTCTTAAACTGTCTGATACATACAGTTAAAATGAAAGTAAGAAATTGATATACCTGGTTTACAGACATGGGAACTTGGATAGAGAAACCAGACAGTCAGGAAGATACAGTAGAACCTCTATAATCTGACACTGGTGAAAGATTAAAGTTGTGATCAAATCATGGAAGATTCGTAAAATAGAAGAGGTAGTTTAGTGTAATACAGTAACAAAATAGCGATTTGGGAGAGTGGAAATGAAGACAGAGAATCACATGTTTAGATAATAGAAGGTCCAATAATAGAGGTTCTACTGTAATGTTTTGACCAAGGTAGAAAGTTGAATATGAATTATGATGACCACACATAGTAAAAACTATTGGTTTGTTTTTTGGTAAAATACAGAAACATTCAGATGAGTTTACTGAAGGTCATAGTTGTGGTTTTACATACCTTTTAACTGTAAAGGTGATACGAGTACAGGTCTTTAGTGAATCCCATATGTTGTCACAAGGTGGATTTTAATACAAGACAACACAGATGGGAGCCAAAAGATTAAAGGACAAACTTGTCAAATATTTGTCCACAAACATCTCCAGGAAATGAAAATGAATTGATCAGTCCCTCCACCTGTACATATGCATCAAAAATTTCACTCTGAAGTTGATAATCTGTTTTTTTTTCTGTCTTTTTCTCAAAGCATGTAAATTTTATAACTCTCTCTAAATGAAATTTCTCATTTGTTAATTGTTGTAAGTTCAGTAAGTAATGGCAATAATGCAATAATATTTAAATGTGATCACGTTTGCATGTTTTTTACAGCCAAAAAACAAGTAGAAATATTGGAACTAGATGACATAGAGAAGGAGTACATGCTGGTACATGCAAGGTTACAGCTGCTTCAGAGAAACCCTGAGCCTTCTCATATGAGAGGTTGGTATAGACTTTTGTTCACTGATTTTGCTCTTTCATGGATAAACTGGGTCATTTCACTCTTATCATTGCCACATTCTTGTAAACACCAACATACCACTGAGAAATTTTGATCATTGTATACCTGGGACCTGTTGAGGTGGATTTGTTGCAATGTTGGAGAATCAAGGATGAAAAAATGAAAGAATTGACTTTTTAATATGGTTTGAGACGGGTCTTACCATGTACTGCCTGATCAGTTATACTCGGATTACTACTACATTCTTTAAAAGGCAATTTTCCAAAATGTTTATTAACTGTTTTGTTAATTTTTGTCCATGAATCTTGAAAATGCTGTTGAATTCTCTGATGCTATTATTTGTTGAGGACTAAATGTTTTGTTGTTTTTTTTTCTTAGTTCTGATGCATAAAATTATATTGAAGTCCTGTACACATTAGAAAAAATTGTAATGTTATAGAGCTATTGTTTCCTCTTTATGTGCAAGAATTGTAACTCTGAAAAAGTAAAATGAATTATATTGGTCTTTAATAGTACTGTGTGATCGTTCAGAATGTCAGATTCAATGTTTGATATCGATCGTTTAAACTATGTTTGCAAAACCAGTAATAACGCAGAAATCTTACATAAAATCTTGTCACTTTGTTGAAAATATGCTAAAATATAATATCCTTGTATATTTTGAATAAATTTCACTATATTTTTTATTAATACCCAGGTTTTATTGATGGGTGATAATAAGATCCATTGGGTTGTGGTGTGATATTGGTGATTTCTAAATGTTCTGCAAAGTCCAGATTTCAGACGTTTGAACCGAACTTCGAATTCGGGGCTGTAAACGATAGAACTATTGAACTTTTACAAACATCTTTGCAGCACTAGTCATTAAAAGATTTTTTTCACAATAAAAATTTTTGAATCCTGTCTACATTATGGCTAAAAAGCTTAAGGCACCAATATTCTTGATCCGGTTAACTATTTTGCTAATGTATATCCCACTCATATGGGATTTTACATGATGTTAGAATTCTTAATATTTGAAGTCACAATCTAAAAAGTATTTTATCACTATATTATGTTTACCTAGTATCTCGCTATGACCTGCAGTGTGCTGTAAGCAATGACACTCCCTAATCAGTTAAAGGAATGTCCACATCAATTAATCTAGTAACAGTAGTGAGAGTAGTAAGATAAGGTGGTTGAACATCAAGCTGAACAAAAGGTCCTGATTTGGCTCCTAAAAATGGGAAGAATAATATTGTGTTACTTGATTTTAAGGACTGGCCCTGATGGCAAGTTTGAGATATTATGCTCTGTAAGCAAACATTTACATGTATTTAATATACTTCCCAGGCCCCACTTCTTCAGCAGATGAAACCATTGGCTTACTGGTGAATGCAGGGTATTTTGACAGCGCCATCAACATCTGCAAGATGTACAAGCTTTCACTCACTCCTGTCTTTGAGGGCTTGGCTTCAAGGTTGGTGCTGTGTTGATATCAGCTTCTAAGAATTCTAATCACAGTGGAACTAAACAACAGAGGGCATTAATAATTTAACTGATTATTATCCAGAATATCTGGCTGAGTATAAGTCTCTAATGCTTCTTTCAAACTACAGGCGGTATGTACCATGGTTAGAAGTTTTACTCGCCGGGTTGCCCCATTTTGTGCGAGTTGTTCACACTACAGGCGACAGCCACTGATTGGACATGGTTTTTTTAACCGTCAATAACAGTAGGATGACTACAAACGTTGGTCACCGAGAAGCAACCTCCATAAACCTCAACTCACCTTCGGTAGCCGTCGGACGAACACGTGGCAAACGACTAATGCCTCCACTCACCTTATGTCAGCTTGTTACACCAAAGGAAGACAGAGTCACAACCTTATATACACTGTGGACTAGTGCTGGGAGATTGCCATGACTTTACCTATCAATGTTTGTCATGGAAATTTGTGAACAAACTTCGAACATTTCCGATCATACAGTCAAAAATGTAAACCAGACAGAAAAATCAAATATTAATTGATAACAAGTATAATACACACAAATTACCACAAATATAACCAAAACATAACCTAAAATCCATTCACAGATGTCTCCTTCACTAACAGACTATACTTTATGTATCTTCACTTGTGATTGGCCGATTTTGTGATTGCCTTGACAACAGTGGTAAAACCTCCAAGGCGTTTCTATTTACGTTATTTTTATTGCATTCACAGCTAGTTTTAGGATTTTAATTGATGAATATTTCAGATTTTTTTTCCCGTTAGTGTTTTATGGTGACCGAAAGGCTATCAAGAAATGAATTTAGCAAGTATTGGTTGTACTTAAATTTCATCTGCGCATGCTCACGGTTTCAAAATCAGAGGCAGAAATTTTAAACTTTTCAAAACTTCCACCGGACACATAAAGATTGGAACGACGGGCCAAGTTTGCAAATGGATGTCAGGCGGTGATCTAAGGACAGTGACGTTTCCCCAAATGCAGGTTACCGTGGGTGATATTGCGTGTAGTGTCAAAGGGGTATTAGTCCTCTCTTTGAGGAATAGTGTTCATTGGTAGTCATTTGGGGTAATGTACATTTCTAAAACTTGGGCACTTTATTTAAATTTATACCTGTAAAAGAAATCAGAGTATGACTGATGAAATTCCATTGTGAAGTTGAATAAGTATTGAATCCTTAGAAGGCATTTTGTCATTGAAACTGACTCTGTTATCAGGGAAAGCCTTGCTACTTGAAAGTATTTTTGTGTGCTCTTAAGTTCAACTGTGGTAATGCCGATTTAAACTCTTTTAAAACAGAATAACATTTTATGCTATGATCAAATATTTCAACCCCTTTGAGAATTGGTCTCTGATGACTGAGCAATGGTAAAATGACACTGGTTTCATGTAGAAGAAATTTTAGCTTTAGTATATAACTGTAGATAATATGAAAGAAATTCAATCTTCACGTAGATGTTTTAAGCTTTGTGAAATACAAATATCCCATGTATGGAGAAAGTATCCCCCTCAAACCTTTGATTTTACATAGATGTTTCAAGCTTGCTGAAAAGCCAATTGATTTTGGCTTTGCACATTTGTATCAAGCTTTTCAAACAGGCTGTTGACCATTTATAGCCTTTGACTTTATTCAGGTGTATCAAGCTTTCTGAACAAAGCAGTGGTCACGGAGACAATGAGGTCACAGCTCAAGCCTGGGACTGGTTACAACGCAACAGTCTGCCCACCAATAACACGCCCACTGAAACAAGGTCAGTTTTACATGCACAGTTGAGGGTATATAAACCTACTTTATAGAAAAAAAATACATTTATTTTACAAAATTATATCATAATAACTAGTAATGGTATTGTTTATTGAAATATTTATCAATTCACGCCAAGTATGCTGATATCGATAATGCAGGGTATAATATCAATATCGGAATATATGATTTAATAGATGAAATTAAGCTGTTTTCCATTCAAATAAGTACAAAAAAAGAATATATTAGTTATTATATCATTTTTGTCAACTTTCACTTACTGCTAAAGCGGAAACGCCATATTTGTTTACGTTACGGGAAAGTTTGGAAGGTCTCTCTCCGAAAACATCTATGACCCGATATTTCAATATCGATCGATACACAAAGCAAAAATATAGTTTGATATCGATATAGATATTATTATTCGATACCAACACTAATAATAACTTTGTTTTGAGTAAACCAGGGATGTGTAAAACAATATATAGTCAACTCGGCCACCACAGACTTGTCCCAGCGAATACACACTTGGCCTTTTGTTGGTACAAAATCAGACCTTTCTATTGTAAAATCAGCTCATTATGCTCTGACCAGTCAATAAAGCTGAGCTTGATTAGGTCAGCACAAAGTGGAAAACATTAGCCTTGATTTCATACATATTTATGCATAAAAATGGTGGGGTATATGTACAAACAGAAAAAAAATCTCTCGGCTTGCCTTCAACCTCTGAGGCCACTGGTTCGAATCTCGGCCCAGGCACTTCATGCTGGAAAGTTGGTAGTTACTTGCCGATACCTGGTGATTTACAGTGCAGAGTCTTGACCAGCTAGTATGCAGTGGTTCCTCCAACCGTGGAATACCTGTCATAATATGACCCTGGCTGTTGAATGTAATGTGAAAAAAAAAAAATCTAAATCTCTGCACATAAGTAGATAATTGCTATTATAAAGAGGTATATTTTAAAGCAGCCAAGTTTGTGGTACAGGAGCAGTTAGAGGTGGAGGAGGTTTGATTACGTAGTGCAAGGACATCAAGGGGCCGAGTTGTAAAGATTCCATATGATCTAAAATGTCTTTTGTACGCAGTTAGCTACAGATTACCAGATGTTTGCAAAATGATCATTAAAAACCAGTTTTATCTTTAATAAATGATGAGAAACAATATTAAAAGGTACTAATATCTCAAATATATATGTGTGAAATTTTATTGAACACAGTTCCACAGAGCAGGCATGGCGGCTGTTACAGAAGTATCTGGACACATTTGAAGACAAAGACACTGTGTACCACAGAGCAGTGGCCACCAGGTTCCTGTCACAAGGATTTACTTTGCCCAATTGGTTCACTGCAACTTATAAAGTATGTCATATAATGGTGTAGTTTTCTGTCAGAATTTAGGCAATAACTTTCATGAGTAAAATTTACTTTAAAATTGACTGCTTCTGACAAAGTTTATAATATACAAAACCTCTTTGAGATAGGTATGGATCAGTGCCAACGGTATCTTAGTATCGAGGTGATTTCAGTAAAATACTGTGACCATACTTGACAACCACCATCTCAGTTGTCAGCATGTGTAACTGTGCGAAAACTTAAAATTATTGAAAAGTTATCATAAATCTGGAAAAATCTATTAAGATTAATCTCATATTTTGACAGATTTTAAAGAGTTGAAAAGTGATTCGTAGGATCAGAACTGCTATATATTTTCATGAGCTTTGACTTTTATGTGAGTGTATCTATTCGATTAGGGATTTTTGCATATGCTACTGACCCATTCCATTAAATAAATGCTGTCAAATAGAATTTTTTTTCGTTGCTGATATAAAAGTAAGACAAAATTATGTGACAAAAATACATTTACACCAAGGATCAAAGCACAAAATGTCCAATTAAGGCCACACTGAAAACAATACTCCCTGAATATTAACCCAGAATTCCACAATTACTGATGCTGCATAAGTGCATTAGAAAAATCTAGACCGAGATATGACCAAGAGTTCAACTGTGTATAAATTACTTCCATATTTTAAGCCCAGTATGTTTTTAATTGGTTGTTATGAACATATATGTCAGTCTTTTTTCATCATTCTTTTGATATGTCTAAATGTATCAGAATTACACATAAAAATCACTGTAAAAAAAAAACAATCCAGTGGCTGCTAAGATGTATGAGCAAGTGCAAAGAACAGAAGAATTATTCAGAAATCATATGTTCATATAATGAAATAATAGGCACCAAGCTTGTATTGTTTAGGGAAATCAAGAATGACCCAGGGTCATGTCGAGGTTGAAGTATAATAGGGTAATAACTCATATCATGCATAATTTCTTCTGTTATCACAAGAAATGAAAAAGCTATACATTTTATTACGCTACAATAGCTTACCATGTGGGACTTAATGCTGATCTCGGGTTGCCACACCCGGGGCCAACGTCTTAGAAAAAAAGATCGTTCTTGTTAGCCACCGGATATACTGGTAGTTGTCGTCACGTGATAACTTCTGACCAATCGTCCTACTTTCTCGTTGGCCACGATTGACTGGTAGCAGTTTGTAAATATACAGACATTTTCATTTATTTCTCAGACTTTACTTATTGTTGGAGGCTAATATTTGCATATTTCTTGTAATATATATCATAGATCATTCTGTAAAATTTTAATTTTCACAGGATAAGTATTTTGTCTTCAGTCGCGTGTTTTGAGTTTTCCTCGGTTCAGGCTAATACATTGTACGTCTTTTATTGCGTATAAAATGTCGTCTCATCAAGCAAATAAAGACAAACCGAGAGCGCAGAAATGCCGCCATTTCTGCTTTAGTTTTGATACACATAATTTCTGCCCTACCTGTAGGGAGGCTGGCAAGGGAGATGACCCCTGTGTCACCTTTGAAACCCCTTGTGAAATTTGCACGTCTTTCACAGATGAGCAACTTCAGAAAATCCAAAACCGGAAACGGTATTTGAAAAAGCAGAAAGCTACAACTAGTTCCAAAGATGAACTAGATCTTTTGGGCGAAGGCGACGGGGACTCTTTCACTGGGTCCAATGCAGACCTCGAGTGTGCTGCTGATAGCCTTTTTACCTCACCCCCCCGTCCTCAACCTCTTGCCTTCAGTTCCCTGTCTTTGAAAACGCCAGCCAAGACTATTCCACCCACCCCTGGTACGGCTTTGCAAAATAAAATCCAGAAAAACCTAGAGAAATCACTCGGTGATTCCTTAAATATACATTTACAGCAGCAAATGGGTACCTTCCAGGCATCCATGTTGGAAGCTTTTCAGTCACTCCGAGAGGAGTTGGCTGCAAAACAGAAAGTCGAGGTAGAGTCTGCTCTTCCTGCTTCAAAACCTGGCTTGTCCAGTACTACTGCTGCCCCTCTGGATTTGCCCCCTCCGAGATCTGGTTCTAACATCCCAAGCGAGGATATGGATGTGGACTTCGGCCCAGCACTTCCTCCGCGTTTACTATCTACTCAACCTTCCTCGGATCAGTACGTTGCCCCCTCTGAAGGTCACCCCGAAGAGGTCTCGTACTCTCACAAAAAGCAAAGCCATAGGCAGCCAGTTGACCCGAGCTCTGCCTCGGACCAACTAAATGAGGATTCCGATGAACCTCGGATCCCTTCTTCTAGATCCAAAAAACACTCTGACAAGAGCAAACATAAATCAAGATCTAGATACGTGTCATTTACCTCAGAGGAGGAACACTCCCCTGAAACCAGACACAGGTCTTCTAAGCCCTCTAGGGCTCAGCCCTCAGGAGTAGCTTCTGAGCAAGACCTCCCACAACATGATCCAGACCCCCCTTATTACAGGGAAGTAGCTTTGTCTGACATGCCCTCACAATACTCTGAAGAAGTGGACACCTTCAGGCGTATTTTGTCTCTCCCTGACCCCAGGGAATCTATGCCCAGGTCGTCCACCTCAGTGTTGGGTCTGGATGATGAAAAAGGCCGTCAAGAGCTCAGACCTAGAGGTCCCTCCTCTATTCTTCCACTTAGCTCAGTTATCAAGGACGCCTTTGATAAATTCCAACATGACTTTAAGGCTGCCAACTTATCTGAGGGAAAATATGTCAGGCCTCCTCCCTCAACTTCAAAGTGGTACAAGGTGGGACAACCAACTTTTCAGGACAAAATTCAGGAGTTGAATACGGACTTTGCTAAGATCTGTATTACTCCTAGACCTTCTGGGCCCCCAGTAGCCAGAGTTCCCCTGCCAGTTCTCAAGGAGCTAGAACTTCAGGCTAGACAAAACATCTCTACCCTCAACTTCACCGCTGCATTTGCCAAAACCTCCTCTTCTTGCAATGCTTCATTGGAAAAATGCCAACATAGCATCAAGTCTACGGTCAAGAAGATAAAGTCTCAGATTCAGAAAGGTGCCAATCCTGAGAAAGCGGGAAAGCGCGGATATGAGGAAGTAGCTGACTACTTAGATTTTTGGAACAAGACAGTACTTGTTCAACACAGGGCCCTCACTTGTCTCAGCAAATCTCTAGCCCATATTTTGCAGAGGGAACTATACTCTATGGCTAATACCGGCTTGCTCAGGCGCGAAGCCGAAATGACTCTATTACATCCTCAATTAGGAGAAACGAGACGTCAAGAACTCAGGAACTCGTCCTTTTGGGGCCCTTCCTTGTTTGAGTCTCAATTAGTGAAGGAAGGTGAGGACTTCCTTCTCAAAAAAGGCACCTCAAAAGATTCTCAGGGTTTTGCACCCTATCAGAATAAGCCCTTTCGTGGTCCCCACAAGAAAAGAGGCTCCTACAGGAAACGCCCCTATGGGGGCAATACCTCTCAAAGCAGTAACCAGTCCTTTCCCTCGGGAAGAGGAAAATCCAACTTCAGAGGCTTCAGGGGTCGTTTTCGACCCCACAATAGAGGAAGGGGGCATGGAAACCCCCCTCCCCAATGACTCCTCCAAAGCCTCACTCAGTCCACCAGTAGGAGGTCGCCTCCGTTCTTTCAGGAGAGACTGGCTCACAAACAAATGTTCTCAAAACGTGTTAAACATTATCACCAATGGCTACGTTCTGCCATTCCGTTCAAAGCCAAACTTGATCAGATTTCCTCTGATTCTGTCAGAGTACAAGGCCCAACAAAAAGACCAAGCCTTGGCTACTTGTATCCAGTCCCTCCTGTCAAAGAACGCTATCGAAAGGGTAGACAATGTAAAATCTCTCGGGTTTTACAGTCGCCTGTTCCTAGTACCCAAGCCTCACCAAAGGTGGAGGCCAGTCATAGACTTAAGCAGGCTCAACACTTTTCTACACGTAGAAAAGTTCAAAATGGAAACTCCAGAGTCCATCAGGACCTCCCTGATTCCAGGGGAGTGGGTAGCGTCGATAGACCTGTCGGACGCCTACCTGCATATCCCCATCCACCCAAGCTCAAGGAAATACCTAAGGTTTTGCTACAAGGCTCAGGTGTTCCAGTTCACCTCCCTCCCGTTCGGACTAGCCACAGCCCCCCAGGTCTTTACCATGATTGTAAAGGAGGTGAAACTAATGGCCCTCTCCAGAGGACTCAGAATTCACCAATACCTGGACGACTGGCTGATCAGGTCCCAGTCTCAGGAGGAAGCCCAAGTGAACACTCAGGCAGTAGTAGAACTGACTCAGTCCTTGGGGTGGATAATAAATCAGGAAAAATCAGAACTGAAACCTACACAGGTGTTCTCGTTCGTGGGCTACGAATACCACCTAGATTCAGCCCTTGTAAAACCCACTCAAGAGAGATGGCTCAAACTTCAGGATTTGATCCTACAACTCAAGTCAAAACGTGTTTTGACTGCAAGATGTTTGATGTCTCTAATTGGGTTGCTAGCCTCAACGGAGAAAATGGTCCCGGAGGGACGCCTTCACATGAGGCCCTTTCAGTTTCACCTCAAGGAGCACTGGAGATATCCTCAGTCGCTGGACAACCTCCTTCCCTGGACAGAAGCCATTGCAGCCCACCTAGATTGGTGGCAAAATCCCTCCAATGTGATGAAAGGTGCAGACCTTCATCCCAAAGACCACAGTATCCAACTCTTTACCGACGCCTCAAACGAAGGTTGGGGCGCTCACTTAGACCAAAATTTTACCAAGGGTCTGTGGTCAGATCGGGAAAAAAGGCTTCACATAAATGTCCTAGAATTGAAGGCGGTCTCCCTGGCCCTTCGAGACTTCAAGGACCAGTGCCAGAATCAAACAGTGTTGGTTGCGACGGACAACTCAACAGTGGTAGCCTACATCAACAAACAAGGAGGAACACACTCGGCAGAGATGTGTGCTCTCCTGTGGAAGATCATGACCTGGTGCCATCACTATCACATAACATTGAAAGCCAGGCACATTCCAGGGTGCCTGAATGTGATGGCCGACCTGCTATCCAGGTCCAACCAAGTGCAGTCAACCGAATGGTCTCTGCACCCACAGGTCTTCAAACAGATCTGCCAGAAGTGGTTCACACCTCATGTAGACTTATTTGCCACTCACCTGAACCACAAACTCCCTCTATACGTGTCTCCTATCCCAGACCCAAGGGCCTGGGACATAGATGCTCTGAACATAAACTGGACCAACCTCACAGCATATGCGTACCCTCCTACGGCTCTCCTTCACAAGGTGATCCAAAAGATCAGGCAATGCCAGTGCCTGATCATCGTAATAGCCCCAGGCTGGCCAGGGATGCCCTGGTTTTGGGACCTAGTGCAGCTCTCAACAGAGATCCCACTGCAACTCCCAGTGTCAACAACCCTACTCAAACAGTCCCACAAGCTGGTGTTCCACAACAACCCCCAGCACCTGAACCTCCACGCCTGGTGTCTAGGAGCGGACAACTCCAAGAACAAGGCTTCTCTGTGGAGGTGGCAGAGAGAATTGCTGCCCCTCAGCGGTCATCAACAAGGACCATCTACAAGTCAAAGTGGGTCCTATTTGAAAAATGGTGCAGAGAAAATTCGGTGGATTTCTCCACTCCATCTGTGAAACAAATCTCAGATTTTTTCATGTACCTGTACCAAGACTTAAACAGGCGCCCCTCGACCATTGATGGTTACAGGACTGCAATCGTTGACACTTTGGGCCCAACGGCCCAACATATTGCACACAATGCAGACCTTCATAGGTTACTCTCCAGTTTTCACAGGGATCGTCCTAAAAGTTCCAGAAACTTACCCAAGTGGAACCTTTCTGTTGTCCTTAACGAGCTCACCAAAGCACCATTTGAGCCCATGAAAGACACAGACCTCAAACATCTCACTTTAAAAACTGCTTTCTTGCTAGCCTTGGCCTCCGGCAAGCGCCGCAGCGAAATCCATGCCTGGGTCGCTAACAAAGTAGCTAATTTAGGCCAATGGGAAAAGGTCGCCTTGTTCCCTTCTTCTGATTTCATAGCCAAAAACCAACTAGCAAGAGAAGGTTCTCAAAGTGTGTCACCAGTGACTATTCCTGCTCTGACTACCATTGTAGATAGACAGTTTAAAGAAGACAGGACCCTGTGTCCCGTGCGGGCCCTGAGGTTCTATTTGGACCGAACTAAAGACCTGAGAGGGTCTCGTTCTCTCCTTTTCATCTCCTTTAAGAAAGGACATACCTCAGACATCAGACCCGCTACACTCTCTTCATGGTTGAAACAAACCATTTTACTTTGTTACAAACAAGCAGATCAACAAGCCTTGGACTTGGTCCAAGTAAAAGCGCATGACATCCGGGCTTTCGCGGCCTCTAAGGCCTTTTACGGTGGGGTATCGGTGGACCAAATCATGCAAGCCTGTCACTGGAAAGCTCACAACACATTTACAAATTTTTACCTAAAAGACCTTACTTGGTCGGACACCGACAACAATTTGTACCTGGGACCCGTAGTGGCTGCACAACAAGTCCTAGATCCTTCCCCTCAGACCAGTTGTCCTCGGAAAGAAAAAAGGGGGGGGGGGGGGGGGCACATCCGCTACAACCAAGTCTTCAGGAGTCTTTCCCAGGATCTAGGTATTCCTTTACCTTCAAGATGTTACGGGTAAGGTCATTTTATCCTTTAATTATCAAGTAATTTCTATTAAGGACTTATTTAGTTGTCATTAATCTCATTTTCAGGTTGTAAAAAATTTTATGAGATTCCCAACCACTGGGTTGGTCAGTCACTAGTGAAGGGCCCTTTTGGACCCTCAGACCTCGGAGTGAGCACTGCTGCACTTCCGTCCTACAATAAAACATCTAGACAGTTTTAGCACTGTCTCTCATTTTCTTAGGTTTTTGGCTCGTTACAGGCCCGGCCTTCGGGATCGGGGCACTGTAAATGGGACTCAGACTGGTATTTCTGGCACTATTCTATACATATTAATTCAAAATCTTAGAAAAAATGACATACCTTCCAGTCTCAGCTGTAATCCCGCCACCGGGCGGTTGAATTCAGCATTAAGTCCCACATGGTAAGCTATTGTAGCGTAATAAAATTGGAAATTTTAATTACTTAAATGTAGCTTTTATAAGCTACAAGCTTACCATGTGGGACTTAGAAGAGTCCCACCCTGCCTCCCCGCTGTTTACAGCTGAGGGGTAGGTTTAAAAAATTTCAACGAGAAAGTAGGACGATTGGTCAGAAGTTATCATGTGACAACAACTACCAGTATATCCGGTGGCTAACAAGAACGATCTTTTTTTCTAAGACGTTGGCCCCGGGTGTGGCAACCCGAGATCAGCATTAAGTCCCACATGGTAAGCTTGTAGCTTATAAAAGCTACATTTAAGTAATTAAAATTTCCAAGTTTGAGTCTTTCCAATAAGGCTTCTAATTTTTGTCTGAAGGGATAACATTACAAAGTGTGTATAACAAAGTTGATTTAGTTTTATTATATACCCTTTCCTTGAGTAATATGTGAAATACGGTGGTATTTACCCCCCACCCCCACCCCCCACCCCCCCAAAAAATTGCAGAAAATCAGATATGAAATGTATCCAAAGCAAGGGGGAGTAGTAAATATAAACTTTAGATTTCTCCACCGACAGCATGGATATTAATGTAACAAAAACCAACAGAGGCACTGCCTAAGGATGTTTACAACATACTTGTAGATTATATAGTTTTAGAAATATTTCCCAAAATACAGCTTTTGTTTATGTTAATAATAGGTGCATTGGTGCAAATATAAAAAATATGCAGAAAATCATCTGTATGCTCTTTAAGGTCAAATATTGAGTACAGTTAACATAGTTATCTACTGGACAGGTCTTGTGTATTTTATATGATTGGGTGCTGTATTTTTTTAACTTTTCACAGAGGTTGAATGCTGCAGAACTATTGCGTTTGTACTTGGACTATGATCTTCTGGAAGAGGCGGCATACTTAGCATTGGAGTACATTGATGCAGTGACTGGAAAAGGAAAGGAATACTTTGGATTAAAAGTAAGTAAAGATAAGTTATTGTGCCAAATAGTATAATCTGGGCTGGTATTCACAAAAAAATCTCAAACTCAGTCTCAAAGTCAGTCACAGTCTCAAACTCAACCTTAGTCCTACATAAGTATATATTCAAAGTTAGCATTCGCAAGTGAAATCCTACCTTTATACTTTATAGTATATGCTGAAACTTAAATTTAAAATATGATCAATCAAATTAATACAGCCATAATCTCAAGAACTTAAGACTCCTTAAAGGCAAACTTAAGTAATCCATAAATAAAGCAAGGATAAATGATTTAGGCCCTGAGTTTAAGTATATACTTACTTGAGAATAGGTAATATATTTTAGTTTGAGTGTAAACTAAAATTTAGCTTTGAGTTCGAGCATAATCTCAAATTTAAGGTTTTAACCCCAAATTATAGGGATTATACTTGAGTTTGAGACTGAGTTTGAGATTTTTTGTGAATACCAGCCCTGATTCTCAAGTGTTGTATTGTTTGAACCAAACCTTACACAATACAATGCCTTATTCAACATCTGTTTGAAAAATCAAGGGTGTGGGGGAGTACGATTATGATATCATAACAGCTACTTGTCCCAACATGCTTTGCTATGTTGTTACCTTTACCTAGTTGACATAGTTTGGCCCCTTTGAGTAAGGAGTCAAAGATCCAAGGTCATTACCTACATAACATATTTTCAGTCATGTCTGCAATTCAAATATGTTTAAAGAGGAAGCGAAACTTGCAATATTCTCCCTTATGTTTGATTTGGAATAGGTAAGTAGTATTTATCATACACGGAGATAAATTATAATAATATTTTTTTACAATTTTAGACATATCTGCGTGCTGGATCACCTGCCATCTGGCTTCCTTACATGTCTTTTGACCAGTTACGGTCAGCACTCAGAGATGTCTCTACTGATCCTGCTCTCTCAAAGGTCAGTAAAAAGGTCGACCTTTTGCTTTTCAGTCCTTTTCAACAGGTAATCTTGTATTAGGGTAGGCCCTCTGTGCATCCCATTTGGTGTAATTGGCTGGAATTTATCACACAGCTACTTAGGTAAGACTAGTGAAGGGATCATATATCAATATGTCTTTCTAAATTTCAATATCGCCACTAAAAGTTTGGATTTCAATATCGTTTCCAGCTCCCACCAGGAAGAATTTTCCAAATATAGTGTTGTAGGTTATTAGTTCCATGTTGTTACTAATAGATACTCAATATTTATGCATTGAAAGACTTATTGTGAGATTTTTCATGAAATTTAATTGCTTTAAAAGGCAGCTTGTATTAAATTTGTCGTCAGTTTTGTATATATTATATGTTAGCAAAACAAATTTTGATGACTGAAGCATCAGTAGGTGCAAAATAATGCATTTTATGTTGTGAAACGATATTTCAATATTGATCGATATGCAAAGCCAAATTAGAGTTTGATATATTGATATTGCATTTCAATCCCTACACTAGGTGAGACCAAGGAGTAAGATGCCACCGAGGGCTAAAATGTCAGTATAAGTGTGTTAGCATTAAGTGGATATACAACATATTTGTCAAAATGAAGCATTTTAATTCTAAGGACTCAATCTCTAAGGACCCACCTGCTAACCACTGTAATGGGCATATAAAAATGTTCCCTAGGTCATGTGGCTTTCCTTTTCTTGCAAGACAGTTTATTTTCTCACAAATGAACCCTTGTAAATAGTACTTTATTCTGTATATTTCCTTTTAAAGCAAAAATAAATTGGAAATAAATTTTAAAATTGTAAAACTAGAAAGCGGACCACCACCATGGGGTATTTCCAAAAAAGTTTTTGTTTCCAGAATATGGTGCAGCTCTTTCCTAAAATGTAATTGCTTCTTTTTATAGCCAGACCATATCCACGTAAAATAATCAGGAAAATCTGCTCATTCCTTTTGGATTAACGTCTGTCAGAAAACCAGAGTTATTGAAAATTAATTTGAAAATGGGAACTTTTGAAAACTCATGATTTTTCTTTCCTTTTGTGTCCAGAATATGATCCAGATCTTTCCCCAAATTTAATTTACTTTTCGCTTCGGCCAGGTCCTACCCATGTAAAGCTTTAATGAAGATACAGTCATTATTTTTGAGTAATCGTGATGCACAGACAAACAAATGCACTCATAAAACATAACCTCCTGACAAAGGTCGTAATGGCAAATTGTATACTATGTGTAACCTTCTGAAGGCTCCAGTTGCTTTGCAGTTAGGGAAAATTTTCAATTCAGATAATGGAATTTCAGTTTATATAAGTTAAATGTACTCACACATGTACTGACCTTTACAGTAGTATACAACTAAGAGAAAGATCTGATAAGCTTATATCTCCTTAAGTGTATGAGTGCTTTACGAACACCAAATATCTGTGTGCATGTTTGAAAAAGATATCATGCAAATTTGAGTCATACAATGTGTAGAAAACATAGTTAATATATATGCCAGATGTTGATACGTGATACATGTGAAGGTATTATCTAAGAATAACAGTGTCAGGGAAGAATGAAGACATGGTCACACTCTGAGGCAGGTGCCTTTGTAAATAAATCTTTGGGTATGTACTGGACTGTATTGAAAGCAATATCTCTGAAATTTTTAAAAAAAATAAGTAAACAACAAGAAATTGTTGAAAGACTCTGCAAAATGTTTTGTTGTTTTCCAGCTGTATATTGATTTGGAGGAGAAACTGGAAAATTTGTTTGACATGATAGACCGTGTATCACAGGATAATCTGGAAATGGCGTACAGAAACACAAGTCTCTTCTGAACAAGTAGATATGGAGTGAGAAATATAAAGTTCACCTCAGTTTGTGAAGTTTGTCACATTTTGTGAAATTCACCAGTGACTAAGTCAACTTCTATTCCCTTGTTGGAAATTCTTTTGCAAGTTTGTGATTTTTGTTGACAACTTTAGGCCCTTGATCTCCATTGAGGCAAAGTAATGGTAAATTTTAATTATTTTGTCTTACTTCTAAAGCGTTCTCCCCAGTAGAAAATTTCATGTTTTGGTTTGCATAGATAACAAGCGAGAAAACTGACTGACCCCTGGTTCATGTACAACATGGACTTAAATTGGAGAAGTGTCTTAGTTTATATGTTTGCCTAACAGTTATGATAGAGTTATATATACTATTTGCGTAATGTAAAACCATGGATCTTTATTGTGTATGCAATAAACTAATAATATAAATAATTAATAATGAACTAGAATGCACCCAGTGTATGAACTACCTAACGAAAGCCAGATGGCCAGCAGGGCCATTAACTTTCTCTTTTCATGGTCCGTATGAAATTTAAATAGCCTAATAAAATTAAAATTTAAATTCCCAATAAAATTAAAATTTAAATCTCTTAATTTTCTGTATTTTATTTTTTTTTTACATATTGATAAAAATTTTATTTCCAAATCTTTAAAAAACAAAGACGCCCAACATACTAGAGTGTTTGCATTCAAAACGTCACCATCGGAAAGCAGAAATTCAGTGAAGTTCTCTCAATTTTAAAACGTTTCGAGTATTTAGACTGGTTGTCGTACAATTTTTTCTTCACATTTGATCAGGAACCAGAGCATTAAAGTTTCATTTCGACTCCACAAGTTCTCGCTAGAGTTAATTGCCAGCCGGGCTACGCATTTGCGAAAAAAAGATGGCCCGGAGCAGAACTTGGTAGTTCCTGGCCACCAGGCCCACACAGTTTCAAACACTGAATGCACCTGTAGAGTGCAGACCACAGCTGGAAGGGGGAAGGGGGTAATTTAAAAAATTTTAGTTTATTTTCTGAATCAAGAATATGATCTGGATCGTTCCCTAAATGTAACCCCTTGTTCCTTTAACCAAGCCTTACCCAAATAAATTTCATGAAGATCCATTCACTACTTTGGTGTTATCTCAACTAGAATGCCAAAGTCAATGACAATGAGACCATGCACCACCCACATAAAAAATTCATAAAGATAAATTCATTCCTTTTGGACTTATCATCAATACACACAGTCTAACGAGAGCAGCCAAAACCATAACCTCCTGGTTTGAAGTAACAGGTACACTTAATGCAGTACAACCTCTTTTATTCAACCCTTTTCAGAGAATAAGATTGTGATCTGATAATCTGAGGTCCAAAACATAGAAGTACTTTTAGTATTGGACAATTGTGATATACAAATATGGAAGAGTTGAAATTAGTTGATTTAGTTGAATTCAATTTCATCCATCTGCTCAAAAGTCTGTCAAGCAGTTTGGTTCTAGTTTTGCTTTTGATACTCCCACTGTTTGGAATGCTCTTCCTGATGAGATTCCGATTCTCCCTCTATTGCCTCTTTCAGAAAGAAGCTTAGTCCTATCTGTACACCAAGGCATACCTCACCTTAGTATTAATATTCCCCTGGTTGTTCTCTGTGGTGCTTGGCCCCTGGTATTGGTTGACCATTTTGGTTATGTTGCACTTTAGTGTCCCTTTGTAAAGGGGAGAGATTAAGCGCTATAAAAGTCAAATTAAAATTAGATTATACAGAAAATCAAAGGTTAGATAATAGAAGTTCAAGTATATTATGTTTACATATTTAACTTGTTGCGATTTCATTAAAAATTGAGAAAAGAATTGTCTTTAGATTCAAACCAACATTTAGTTTGTAGACTGGTTTATGAGAAGAGCAGTCCTTACCAAAAAAGTGTCCAAAAATTTAACTTTTGATTTGTCATCGACTTTACCTTTTCATTTGAAAATGCATTTAGTTTTGTTTTCCATTAAAATGTAAAGTATGCTATATTGTAAACTGCATTTTGAATAAAGAACCAATGTAACATAGTGTAGTTTTATTTTGTATAGTAATATTTCTTTTCTCTTGTTAGCCTTGATAGTTAGGTCCGGTCAACATTGACATTGTCAATGTAATGGTAAAAGACTGTAAGAAATGTGGATTTCCATTTATATATTGCCAATTAAGGTAGTCAGCTTGGGTTTTGAACTTCAATTCATCCATTTCGACTTTGTTCATTTATGAAGTAGAAACAGTTAGAATGTTAGTATGGGTGAAAAATTACACTGGTAAATTTCTTAACATAACTGAGTAAAAAATTAGTCTGATAAATCTCTTTAAATGTGAACATGGGAAAGTTTCTTTCTGCTCAAATTTCTACTTCTGCAATATGGCTACCTAGAACTTTTATTACAGGCTTCCATGAAAATATTGTGGCAAATAAAACCAGTGTAACTAAACTTCAACAAGTTCAAAACTGCTTTTCTGAAAATTGTCTGCTGGTTGAACATCTGAATTCATATTTTTCACTTTCTTGAGAAATTCCACTGTGCAAAAGATTGTTTCTACACCCATAAACAAGTTTGTAGCAGGAGTTTTGAAATTGTGGCACCATCTGAATGAAATAAGTTACCACTTGTAGAGTAGTGAGGTCACAAAAAAACCATGACTTCTTTCAAAAATAAACTTAAGACTCAGTTTTTTGCCCCACAGCCTTTAAGGGCTGGTCGTCGGATGGGCAGACAGCCAGCAGAAAATGATTGTCTGAGCTGTATATCAGAAAAGGTAAATTTTGGGAATGTAATGTAATGTAATTGTGTGGAATGTAATGATGTGACCTTGATTTGAGCATTGACCTTGTCAGTGACCTTGATCTTTAAAATCTGTCCAGGTCTTATCTTGGACCCGTAAGATGTAGGAAGTTGATACTTAGGAGAGACAGTAGTTAGGTGGTATAGGTGTGGATCATCATGGTGTGACCTTTAACCTTGGCTGTGCCAGAATTTGTTCACCTGCCATATTGGAGATATATTTCTCTTATGACAAAGGTATATGGATTGCTGCAACTGATTATTATATGTACCTTTACTTGTGCTATTATCATTGGCAGCTATACTTCAATTAGTAAATTTTGCAGCTTCATAATTTTTAGTTTACTGATAAATGCTGGCATCTTGCTATTTAATTATTTTATTGCGTTAATACATCCTATCCCATCCTACTTTTATTTATATCTACGTATTTATACTACATTACTGCTTATCATATTATCCCCTGGACAGAAGAGAGGCACTTGTGGCCACGTTATGGCTCTGTTTGATAGCCACAAGAAATGCGTGAGATGCAGAGAGAAGGGGGTGGGTGACGACTCTTGTGTGAAGAAGTTGGACTGTCAGATTTGCAAAGCGTTTACGCCTGCACAAATTCAACAACTTTCCACTCGTACGACAAGTCAGGAAAGAACGTGAACAGAAGAAAGCTGTCCCTGTGCTACCCCCACTCTTGTGGACCCATCAGAGATCACTGTTTTGGGACGGGTACACAATGAGAGAGCTGCTTCTGTTGAATCTACTCCTGCAGGCAAGAAAAAGAAGAGGTCTGATGACTCAAGCCCAGCAGCACGAAGAAATCGAGCAGCAAACCCAGGTCTGATGACCTCAAGAGCCTGGACGACAAGTGGTCTGAAAGATTTGCTAGACTGGAAGCAATGCTGCTCTCCAAGTCTTTTGCTGTGCCTGTGGAGCCTGTGAAGAAACCCTCTTCAGTAGACACCAGTGATGAGCCCTTTTTAGATCCGGGTGCTTACACCAGTGTGATGTCCTCTGGTTTGGCTGTTGAAGGTACCGGTTCCAGTCTTGTTCAGACCACCAGTGAAGCTGCTTCTTTGACTGCTACCCACCCTGTTGAGGTTCCTGTACTTCAACCACCCAGCCTGTTGAGGCTCCCGGTGCAGGGACGGCCACCCAGCCTGTTGAGGCTCCCGGTGCAGGTCCTGAAGTGCTGATAACCAATATCGGTAGTGATGTTCAACTAGACAGTCCCTTACCGGTAGAAAGAGTGCTGATGTCACTGGTGGATCAGACAGTGAGGCAGATCTAGATAGTATACTGGGGTCCCCTGCTTATGACAACTTCCAGGCTGAGCTTCCACATGATACAGCCGACCAGGACCTCTCTGAAGAAGCCAGTTACAGAGAGACTATCAGAGGGGTCAGATCTTTCATGGGCTGGCACCAGATCCCTGACTTTAACAGTGCTTCATTTTCCTTAGATGATAATCCGTTTGCCGGTTCCCGAATCAAGCCCACCGGGAAAGTGTCTGAAACTACCGGTAGATGAGTGGCTGTGCAGGAAATTTGAGAAGCTAAACCTCACTGTGTCTGAAGGCTATCCTTCCAGAAATACAGAGACTGGTGGTCTGCTTAGAGACCAATTTGTGAAAACACCCAGACCTTTCAGATGGTACGAGATGCATACAGATAAGGAGGACTCTGGTAGATCTACTGTGTGTTCCTAGTCTCCAGAACTGGCAAAACTGAACAGTTCATTCAGCAGAGTTGTCAGACACAGTTTACCCAAGCCAGCCTTCCATACTATCAGCCAGGACACTTTAAGACATTGGGAGCGTTCTGCCAGAGAACAGTCTGTGATGTGCAACCAGGCAACAGGGCTATCCAAACCAAGGTACAAGACTCTGGTGACACACTTGAAGACACTGCGTACTGACAAAGGAAAGTGCAAAACATCAGAGAAAATGCAGCTAGCTGTTGAAGAGCTGGCGCATGGCAAACCTCACGCTGGCACGTAGAGACAGCTACCTGGAGTATTTACATGGTGGGGTGAAGGAAGATACTCCCACTGCCTTGACCACTTGACATCATTGTTCCCAGACCAGTTGCTGGTTAAAGCAGAAGATGAGATTTCCCATAGTTAGGAGAGTCATTCTTCTGGCAGCTCACATAGGAAGCCCAGTCATTTTCACCCGTATGCTTCCTCAACTTCAAAACCAGCACACCAACCAGAAGGAAAGTCCACTGTACCCTGTAGATTCGGGACGGGCAACATTGAAAGAAAGGACAGGGCAAGGCTTCAACTTCCAACAGAAACCAGCTAATGGTTGCAAGCAGAGTAAATGACAATTACTGTGTTCAGAGTGTGGCGGGACTGAAGGACTCTGTATATGTGTCCGGCACATTAGAAAGCTTGAACCCTTCAACAGTCATAGCCGGAAGAAAGGACTTGACCAGCAAGAGCGAAACTGTTAATTCACATGTAAACTCTTGTGTTGTAAATGTTCATTTTATTGCGTTAATACATCCTATCCAATGGACAATAGCTTATCCGGTCGGCGCAGACCGGCCCGCCAAACGTCAGAAAAAGACGTCCTGTGTCTCCACCGGCCAGGCCGGCCCAGTACTGTGCACTCGCCAGATGGCGTGTCGTACTTCCTTCCTGTCTAGACAGCGTGACGTCATAGCATCTTTTTCGTTTGGCGCATGTACATGGTGCACGGATTTTCTCAGCGAATTTTATTTTCAAGTATTATATCTGAACTCTTATGAATTTCATTTCTTTATTTGTTCTTTGGATTCTAGAAGACTCATAGCTTATTATGTCTTCTCCTAGTCAACGTAGGGGTGGTTGTGGCCACATGATGGCGGGGTTTGACCCACACGCAGTTTGTGCACGCTGTCGTGATAAAAAGAAAGGGACGGATCCTTGTGTAGAGAAGGAAGGGGCCAATTGTCGTCACTGTAATGCTCTCACCCCTGAACAGTTGTCCCAGCTATCAACGCCATCGTATAAATTAAAGAAGGAGAAGCGGGATATGAAGACTTCAACTCCATCCAAGAACCCTGTTGTGGATGACACTCTCAGTCCCACCCTTGTAGACCCGTCTTTGGTTACGGTAATTGGGGTCGTGGATGGTCAGAGCCCAGGCGGGCTGATTTGAGTGATAAGCCGGTCGAGAAGAGAAAGAAAGAAGAGAAGAAGAAGGACAAGAAAGCCACTACCTCCAAAAAGCCGGACAAGTCGGTCAAGTCATCTCACCGACCTCCTGCTGAATCCACCGACCAGAAACTTGAACTTATGGAGCAAAAGTGGTCGGATCGGTTCAACCGCTTGGAGGCATTACTGTTGGCTAAAACATTAGACCAGGAACCGACATTTAGTGCTGTCAAGGTCACTCCAACTCACGCTCCACCAGCCACGGCTATCAGCACTCAGCCTTTCCTGAAGCCTTCTTCAACTTCACAACCTTCAGACCGACCAGCTACCTCGGTGCCACCGGCTACCGACCATGTGGATGTCACGACTGCTTCTAAGGCCGGTTCTGACTCTTCTCAAGCCTCTCACCGACCGGAAACCTCCGGGATTTCTAGCCAGCCTGCCAAGAGGTCATTTTCCACTGCCTTTGATTTATCCAGAAGGGAAAGTTCGTCCAGTGACTCAGACTCAGAAAGTGTTACTTCGGATAGACCTCCAGTTGATCTGTACCCGGAAGAGGGTGAATTGTCTGACGACCATGAAGTTTCTATCACCGACCCCGACCAATCCCTCTCTGAAGAACAGTCTTACAAAGAAACTATGAGGGGGATTCGGTCTTACATGGGGTTGACTCATGTTCCGGACCTTGACTCCGGCACCAAGACGTCAGATGACAACCCTTTTGCCGGACCCAAACTCCAACATCCTGGCAAGGTATCCATCAACCTCCCCACGGACGAATGGCTCTGCAACAAACTTTCTAAACTGAACATTACTCTTGTGCAGGGTTACCCTTCACGTACCACTGAGGCAGGAACTCTTCAGCGAGACCAGTTTGTCCGTCCGGCCAAATCCCAGAGTAAGTGGTACAGTGTGCACTCTGAAAACAAGGAATCTGGCTCCACACCAAAATCTTGGAATACTTCCTCTTCCCGCATTAACAGCACCTATCTTAGGATTGCGCGTCAAGCTGGCATAGCTTCAAATCCACCACTTTCCAGACCTATTTCCCAGGAAAATTTAAGAAAGTGGTAATATGCAACCAAGCTGCTGGTTCCAATCGCTGTGTACTCAAAGTCCAGCAGAACATGCAAGCTCAGCTCCGTACCATCCGGACTGAGTCCAAGGGCAAAGCAGCAAACAAGGTGTCGGCTGCCACAGATGAACTCCAGTTTTTGTTAGACTTCAACTCCAGTGTTTGTCAAGCCATGGCCAAGGCTATGGAACACCTAACGGATTTTGTGTTTGTGAATATGGCCAACACCACTCTTTTAAGACGTGACTCTTATTTGTCCTATCTCAAGGCTGGAGTGAAGGCGGACACGTTAAATGCTTTAAGGGCAGCCCCATTGGAGTTAGATACATTGTTCCCGGACTCAGTTATCAAGCAAGCAGAGGAGGATATTGCTAATTTCAACAGAAATCGCTCTGGGTCGGTGTACAAGAAGGGCAGATATCACCCCTATGAACGTCAAGATAGGAAGTCTGACCCTAAGAAACAGGACCGACCGGCATGGAAAAACGTATCCTCTCACAGCCAGTACAGACACGGGAAAGGAAAACATCAGTATTCCTCACGACCAGCCAAGGGCCAGCAGCCGTATAAATGACAATTACTATGTAACAAGTTTAAAGGCACGGCTGCTGGCCGGGAGCACCCCCAAAGAGACATTGACTGTTCAATCGTTGAAAACAAATGTAAATTTAAATGTTGTCAACCATGTTCATTCTGCAACCGGGCATCCACAAAGGAAAGAAATAAGTCCTGGCTTGTCAGCTGTAAATTTAAAAGGTTGTACATTAAAACATGTCAAAGGTGCTTCTTCTGTCATTCAATTGCCTGGTGTCCAATCTGTGACAAATGTCCCTCTTGTTGTAAAAAATCTGCCTGTAGGGGCCAGACTTCAAAACTTTTGGCAAACTTGGCTGGAAAGAGGTGCCGAACCGAAAATAGTTCAAATCTTGAGAGAGGGCTACACCCTCCCCTTTCGGATCCGGCCAAACCTTACAAGGTCTCCCACCGTCATAAGCCGTTATGTCAATCCCCACAGGAACAGCTACCTGTTGGAGGCATTACATCAGCTTATGGACAAAAATGCAATAGAGTTGGTCCACAATCAAACATCTCTAGGGTTTTTCAACCGACTTTTTCTGGTACCCAAACCCAACAACAAGTGGAGACCTATACTAGATCTAAGCAAACTAAATCTTTTCCTCAAGGTGGAGAAGTTCAAAATGGAGACACCGGAAACCATCAGGACATCCCTCCAGCAAGGGGAGCGGGTAACCTCAGTAGACTTCAAGGATGCTTACTTCCATATACCAATACAGGAACAATCCAGGAAATATCTCAGATTTCATGTCCAGGGTCGGACCTACCAGTTCAAGGCACTACCCTTTGGTCTGTCCACAGCGCCCATGGAGTTCACTGTATTGGCAAAGGAGGTGAAATTGATGGCTATACACAAGGGTATAAGAATCCACCAGTACCTAGACGACTGGTTGGTCAGAGCCAGATCCCACCAAACCTGTCTCCACCACACCCAGATCCTGGTCAAGATGTGCCAGGATCTAGGCTGGCTGGTGAATCTAGAAAAATCAGAGCTGGAACCTCAACAAGTGTTCAACTTCGTAGGCTACCAGTTCGACCTCAGGTCCGGCCGGGTCAGACCGACACCGGACCGGTGGCAAAGCCTTCAAGGGAAGATTCAAACACTGCTCTTACTACCGGCCTGTCCGGTCTGGCAGTTCATGTCCTTGATCGGTCTATTAACAGCCACAGAGAAACAGGTTCACCTAGGCCGGTTACACATGAGACCCATACAGTGGCATCTCAAAAACAATTGGAGGGTACCAGAATCCCTGGAAAAGGTCATTCCTCTACCCAGATCCTTGCACCCACACTTACAGTGGTGGCTAAACGAAAGCAATGTGCTTCAAGGTCAACCACTACACCCTATAAAGCATGCTCTGCACATTTTTACAGACGCATCAAAAGAAGGGTGGGGCGCTCATTTAAACGAGTTCACTGCAAGGGGGTCCTGGTCAGTGCCGGAAAGCAAGCTGCACATAAATTATCTGGAACTAAAAGCAGTCCTCTTGGCCTTAAAAGAGTTCCAAAATCTATGCACAAACAAAATTGTCCTAGTGGCCACAGACAATACAACAGTAGTGGCCTACATAAACAAGGAAGGGGGAATGAAGTCGGGCCCACTGTGTGCTCTACTGTGGAGAATCTTGACCTGGTGTTCCCAGCGTCAAGTGACCCTAAAAGCCCGACATATCCCTGGCCGACTAAATGTCATAGCAGACAAACTATCCAGGCTAAATCAGACCATCCAAACAGAATGGTCCCTCCTTCCGGACATTTTTCAGGACTTGTGCAGAAAATGGCACCGACCTCAGATAGACCTATTTGCCACGAGGTTCAACAAGTTACCTCTGTTTGTGTCTCCGGTGCCGGACACTCTGGCAGTAGCAGTGGACGCACTCACCCTGCCATGAGAGGATCTGGATGCATACGCCTTCCCACCGACCGCCATATTGGGCAAAGTGGTGGAGAAGTTGCAAGACTCCCCGTGCAAGAGACTCATTCTGATTGCTCCGGGGTGGCCCAACATGGCTTGGTTTTGGGACTTAGTGATCATGTCCAGCCAGGTCCCTCTAAGCCTGCGCAACCAGCCCAACCTGCTGACACAGCCCTTCAATCAGATCCCTCACAGAAATCTGACAAATCTAAATCTCCATCCCTGGATCCTAGAGCCACAACAATCAAAGAGCAGGGCTTCTTTGAGGCAGGGGCAGCAAGAATTGAGGCTCCTCAAAGAAGATCTACCAGATCAGTCTATGAGGCAAAGTGGGCCATTTTTACAAAGTGGTGCGTCTCTAATCAGGTGGACTTCAGGTCACCACCTGTAAAGTCGGTGGCTGACTTCCTAATGTACCTCTTTGAGGACAAGAAGTTACAGCCCAGCACCATTGATGGATACAGGTCTGCCATTGCTGATAAACTGGGTAGTACAACAGTCAATATCAGCAAAGATGATAATCTCACTCGTCTCTTGGAAAGTTTCCACAGAGATAGACCCAGAGGGCGGAGGGGAATACCCTCCTGGAACCTTTCCCTGGTATTACACCAGCTGACAAGGGCTCCTTTCGAACCTCTTAGGGAGGCATCTCGGAAGCATCTGACCTTCAAAACTGTCTTCCTTTTGGCCCTGGGCTCTGGCAAAAGAAGGAGTGAGATCCATGCATGGCAGCACAAGAACATCAGACACCAATCCGATTGGTCTAAGGTGTCCCTGTTTCCATCTCCCAGTTTTCTTTCCAAGAATCAGCTTGCCAAAGAGGGTCCAGAGAGCGTAGCCCCAGTGGTCATACCAGCCCTGGCTCCTACTCTAGATAAATCCCTCAAGTCTGACAGATCCCTGTGCCCAGTCAGAGCTTTGCGCTACTATTTGGACAGGACTTCAGACCTCAGGCAGCACAAGGAGTTAGTCTTTGTCTCCTTCAAGAAAGGTTTCGACAGAGACATCTCCCCTGCCACTATCTCCTCATGGATCAAGCAGACTGTGATCCTATGCTATGAGCTCTCTGATCATCAGGCCCACACCCTACATCAAGTTAAGGCTCATGATGTCAGGGCATTTGCGGCTTCTAAGGCCTTCCAGTCTGGAGTCTCCTTAGAGCAGATCTTAGCAGCCTGCCATTGGAAATCTCATAATACCTTCACCCAATTCTACCTGAAGGATGTGGCTTGGGCTGACTCAGAGCTCTACCATCTTGGACCGGTCGTGGCTGGACCGATCCACCAACAGACTTGGACCGATCCACCAACAGACTGGTACCTAGAGGAGATCTGTACCTAGGTGAATACCTGTACATATTTGTATATATTGCACATATAGTTAAGAAGCAAAAAAAAAAAAAAAATCTCACGTACTTCCTCCGGGAGGCTTAATTTTTATGGGATTGAACTCATCCCTCTTTTCCCCTACCTCAGAGCAGGTCTGTAAAAAAAAAAGGGGGGGGGGGCAAGGTCAACTCTGACGGTTCCACTCCGGATAACCGGATGATGATATTCGACCATAGCCTTAAGGGTTTGGACTTCAAAGTCTACCCAGTTTTAAAAAGGAATTGTCATTATTCTACATGAGTTCAAGTTTTTTAGTCTCTAGTAACTTACCCGCCTACCAAGCGGTAGTTATTCAGCTATTGTCCATTGGATACGATGTATTAACGCAATAAAATTGCAAATTTAATAAGTAAATTAAATTTTTATAAGTTAATACCCTATCCAATGGACACACAAGACCCTCCCACCGACCCCGCTATCAGCTTACTAGGGGTCTAATAGGTTTAGACAACGAAAAAGATGCTATGACGTCACGCTGTCTAGACAGGAAGGAAGTACGACACGCCATCTGGCGAGTGCACAGTACTGGGCCGGCCTGGCCGGTGGAGACACAGGACGTCTTTTTCTGACGTTTGGCGGGCCGGTCCGCGCCGACCGGATAAGCTATTGTCCATTGGATAGGGTATTAACTTATAAAAATTTAATTTACTTATTAAATTTGCAATTCTGTAACCATGTTGCCACAAAAGAAAGGCATAATTCCCTTTTATTGTCAAAATTACACAGAAATAAAATATGTGAAAGATGTTTCCTGTGTAGATCACTTGAGTTATGTAAAGCTTGTCACAAAGGTCCCAACAGTTGCTCTAGATCTACCTGTAGGGGCCAGATTGCATCAGTTTTGGGAAAAAAATGGGCAGCCCTGTGGGCAAGTCCCATGGTAGTAACAGTACTCAGAGAGGGCTGCACCCTCCCCTTCCGGTTTAGACCCAACTTGACCAGGTCACCAGCTGTCATAAGCAACTATGTCAACCCCCACAAGAACCTTCACTTGTGGGAGGCCTTGCATCAGCTGGTGAACAAAAATGCAGTAGAACCGGAAGCGACTCAAAAATCACTGGGTTTCTACAACAGGCTATTTTTGGTACCCAAACCCAACAACCGGTGGAGACCTATCTTGAACCTGATCACCTTGAACAACTTCCTAAACACAGAGTCGTTCAAAATGGAGACACCAGAGACAATAAGAACCTCCCTACAGGCAGGGGAATGGGTTACCTCCATAGACTTCAAGGACGCATACTTCCACGTATCAATTCATAGTCGGCCCAGGGTCGATCCTGCCAGTTCATAGTACTATCCTTTGACCTGTCCACAGCACCAATGGAGTGGCCAAAGAGGTCAAACTGTTGGCTTTAGAGAGGAGTATAAGGATCCACTAGTACCTAGACAACGTTGGTGAGAGCCACATCCGACTATACCTGTCTCCAGCATACACAGGCCTTGGTAACTTTGTCGAGAGGTTGGCTGGTGAACAGGGAGAAATCAGAACTGGACCCAAAGCAGGTTTTACACTTCGTAGGTTACCAGTTCAACCTGAAAGAGGACAGGGTCAGACCCACACCAGGGCGTTGGCAGGTCTTAAGAATTAAGAACCAAGCAACACTGTCTGGTCTGGTGTGTCCGGTCCGGCAGTTTATGTCCCTCATAGGTCCCTCAAAGTCCACCTAGTTCGGCTCCATATGAGGCCCATACAGCGGCACTTGAAAAACAACTGGAGGTCACCAGAAAAGGTGATCTCAGTTTCCAGGTCGCTCCACCCTCACTTAAAATGGTGGCTGGAGGAAAGCAGTGTGCTTCAAGATCGACCATTACACCCACTAAAACATGCTCTGCAGACAAATAAAAAGAAGGGTGGGGCACTCACTTGAACGCACTGCAAGGGGAACCTGGTCCCTTCCAGAAAACAAGTTACACATAAACCATATAGAACTAAAGGCAGTCTTTCTGGCCTTAAAAGAGTTCCAAGACCCTTGTTCGAACAACATGGTTCTGGTGGCCACAGACAACACTTAAAGTGGTTGCTTATATAAACAAAGAAGAGGGGATGAAGTCAGGCCCTCTGTATACCTTCTATGGAGAATCCTGACCTGGTGTGCCAGGAGACAGGTAACTCTCAAGGCACGACACATCCAGACAGAATGGTCCCTTCACCCAGAGGTCTTCCAAGCCATATGTCCCAAGGCCCATGTGGACCTGTTTCCACCAGGTTCAACAATAAACTGCCACAGTTTGAATCACCATTTCCAGACCCCCAGGCATGGGCAGTGGATGCAAACCTGGAAGCTCTGGACCTATGCCTTCCCACCAGCAGGACTACCCATGCAACAGAGTCATACTGGTTGGGTGGGCCTAAATGCCTTGGTTTTGGGACCTAGTGGCCATGTCCAGTCAGATCCCACTGTGCCTGCTCAATCTGGTGACTCGACCATTCAACCAGACCATTCAACAAGAATCTGTCAAACCTGAACCTACATGCCTGGCTCCTAGAGCCACAGCAATCAAGGATCAGGTTTCTCTGAGGCAGTGGCAGCACGAATTGGTGCCCCTCAAAGAGGATAAACCAGAGTTAATCTGTCTCCTTCAAGAAATGTTTTGATAAGGACATCTCACCTGCCACCATCTCCTCGTGGATCAAGGAAACTGTGATCCTATGCTATGAGCTCTCGACCAGGAGGCCCTCATATTGCATCAAGTTAAAGCCCATGATGTCAGGGCCTTTGCTGTTTCTAAGGCCTTCGAGTCGGTCTCCTTAGAGCATATTTTGTCAGCCTGCCACTGCAAATCGAATTATACCTTCACACAGTTCTATTTGAAGGATGTGGCTTGGGCTGATTCAGAGCTTTTCCATTTGGGGTCAGTGGTGGCTGCTCAGCAGGTCTACCACCAAACCCAAAAATGAGGAGATATGTAGTTCTCTAGATATGTATATATGTACATATTGTATATACTTTGTATACAGTACATAACTTTAAAACATACTTATGATGTCATACTATTGTTAAAAGTGTAGATTATTTTTAAGAATCTACACTTTTCTGTAGATTCTTTTCACCAAAACTGTAGATTCTTAAAAGGAATCCACACTTGGATTTCATGGCAAAGTAATAACCTTAAGCAGTATTAAGCAGTAGTAAAAATTGAATTAGATCTTCAACATCAGAAATGTCTTCCTAATTAGTTTGATAATCTAAATGATTCCCTTTTTTACATGCAGTACTCTTATTTTTTTCGCAGGTTTGTACCAATTCATTGTCAGAAATATCCAAAAATCTGGCCAAGTTTTATTGCTGGTTGAATTCTAGCATTTTCCACTGCAATATCTGCAAATGTTTTGTCCCCTAAACAGCATGTCTACAGCACTGAAAGCTGTATCTTTATAAACTGACCTAGCCAAATTCTCTATTAATGTATTCTGAGAAATAAAATATATCATTTTCATCAGTATTTTAATCCATTTAACAATTTGTCAGCAAAATATAAATAGAATGAAGACACCACACAGACATGCAAGTGGATGGTGAATTTTCATGCCTGAATGGTTTTAAAGAATCCACACATTTTTGAAAATGCTGGCAAACACTGCATATGAAATACATACACTATGATAACCCTTTACAGACATTGTATTGCAAATAAGGAATAGTTACCAAAATCATTATAGTATATGATTTTTACAGAATTAACAGAATCTGCCAAAACTATAATTAAAATATGTTTTTGATGCACCATAACTGAATAACAGTAACCATGCTGAACAATTTGTCATTTTGTAATACAATTTTTTTTAAATTTGATGACCCTTTAGGATTTCCATAGAATATATTATAAAATATAGGCATAATAAATTAACATAATGGTGATCACTCCACATCCTTAATTGGTTTAAGTGCTGTGGTAATTTATATTAAACAATAATATTGAAAGGAATAATCAGATTAACCTCATTGCATATTTACAAAATGATATATATTTTAAGTTAGAGAATGCCCTCAAAAAGTGTGGATTCTTTGATTTCAAAGAATCCACACTTTTTCGGGCATTCTCCATAACATAATGACAAAAAAAAAACAAAAAAAACTGTGACTTGTTTATTTCTTATGGGACTGAACTCAACCTATTCTCTTCCTATTCTCAGAACAGGTCTGGGAAAAAGGGGGGCAACATCGGTAGACTTCCGGGTAACTCATTAGTGGTAACCGACCGTGACCTTACATGGATCTCTGTCCCGAGGTCAAACCGGGCCTTTTCAGTTGTGTTTATGAGTTCACTTGAGTCAAAAGTATCTTGCCCGCCTAACAAGCGGTAGTTATTCAGCAATTGTCCATTGGATAGGATGTATTAACGCAATAAAATTGCAAATTTAATAAGTAAAGTTAATACCTTATCCAATGGATAGGCAAGGCCCACCCATCCAGACTCGCTATCAATTTACTAGGGGTCTTAATAGAACTAGACAATGAAAAAGATGCTATGACATCACAATGTCTAGACAGGAAGGAAGTCTGATGTGCCACCTAGCGAATGCACACTCTGTGGCCGATCCTGCCGGTAGTATATACAGGACGTCTTTGTTTGGCGGGACCAGTCACCCCGACTGGTAAAGCAATAGGTCCATTAGATAGGGTATTAACTTATAAAAATTTGACTTACTCATTAAATTTGTAATTTTGTTTTGATACTTTATCTTTACCAACATTTTCTTTCTCGTAGACTTTATTTTCTCTACTTAAACATGAATTACATCTTTATGTAACTGACACTGCTCTGAAAATCTCTTGATCATTGTACTCTTTCACTACTGTGTGTCGCATTGTGTTGTCATTGTCGTCTATTTCCCCTTGCTGTGGGGTACAGGTACATCCGATGCTATTTTGCAAACATGCCTCTGTTCACAACAGCAATCTCTCCTCTGGTGGTTTTGGTGCCTACCTTCTTGCACCCTTGTACAATCAGCATCTCATTGGATGTTAACCTCAGTTTCTGATTTTTTTTTGACAAAATAGATTTCTCAATTGAAAATTATCTCAGGAACAATGGTGTCTGTTGACCATTGTGCACATTTATACAACTTGATGCTTTTACTTTATTTTTTTCATGAGCCACAACCTTTTTGCTGTAAACTGTATGTTTCTCAAACATTTTTTGTTTTTTATATTTTTATTTTTTTTCTTGAACATTAGAAACAGAATATACATACAAGTACATACATCAAATACCATATTACACATTTGTTTAAATTACATTATCTAGAAGAAAGGTATACAACATGTTACTCTGTATATCCTTGAAATTTAACATATCCCTCTATATATCATAAAAAGTAAAGTAATGCACATATGGTGATCTTGCTTCAAATACTACATCACCAGTTATTTTAAATTTCAATATCATCAAAAAGGTTTCCCCACATAGTCCACTTTTTGTGGAAAGCAAAAGGCTTATTTTGTGTTGTATGCAGAAGTTCCTGCTCAATAAATCTTCTTTTTATTTCTTTTTGTAGAACGTATATGTCCGGTAGGTAATTATTTGTAACACACCAGAAAATATACTTTCTGGTAGTTAACAGTAAAAAATTAATTGGCCAGAAATGCATGTCAAAGGTCAAATAACCTAATATCTTCATAGTTCCATCAATGTAAAAATTTAGCCCTATTTTGTTGAATATCCATTTACCTAAATTTTCCCACAGGTGGACAACACTAGGACATTCAGCAAACAGATGCTTCACATCTTGAATATTTCTTTTGCAAAGATTACAATCACTTTCAGGAGATAAATTTATCCTTTTTAAATATTCCTTGGTTCCCAAAATTTTATAGAGGATGCGGTATTGGAACCATATTATGTTATTATCTTCAATGGTTTTAAAGCATATTTTGTAAATCATAGCCCATTTATCTGTCAAACATTTTCTCAAACATTTTCACATTGTTTTGCCTTTATACTGATTAGATTAAATTTTTTTTAAAAAATGGACTTCTTTAATCCTAGTCAAAGACTGATATTTTGCATAGCATATAAAATGGGGCCATCGGAACAAGTGGAGGAAAAAGGAGATGGCTCCTCTATGTGAAGAATAAAGCAGAACCACCTAGTAGGCAGGGTTGGGGCCGAGAACAAGTCAATGTACTTGAGTACGAGTACATCCAAAATGTATGAGTACAAGTACGAGTATGAGTACATTTTTCTGCAATGTACTTGAGTACAAGTACATTTTTAATTTTACAATGTAGCATATTTTACACAAATGTTTCATTGGCGAGCGATAATACAACATGTTACAAAGTAATCGAGTAGTTAAAATAGGCTTGTTTCCTGGATAACACAAACTCGTCTATTGAGGCATGTGTAACCATTTACAGTCCTAATAAATAGGACAGTTTCTCTATTCTGTTTGAAAATCAGAGTCAAGACTCAGTAGCTGAAATTCAATGTATAGACAATTTCTCCTCAGGGCAAGTTCCAACTAGCAAGAAAAAAGACTCATTTGTATTTAAATACCAGTATAATAAATTAAGAATTAATTCAAGCCAAAAGCTCAATTACATTTTATACTTGAATCACTGGAAAAAAGGGGCACAGGAAAAAAGGACCTAGAAAAAGGGGGCACACAGTTTCTGGAAAAGGGGGAAAAAGGGGCACATTTTTTTTAATCAAAATGTGAATATAAATCAAATTTATTTAAGGAGCATCTAAAGTCCTGATGTGTGAATATGAATACATATTTGAAATTACTAATATGTTGGCCTAATTGGGATGGGTGATGTATGAACATAAATAATATTTACAAATTACTAATATGACTACAAATTGACTTTCCTGCTCAAACATTTAACATTACCTTTTAAAATATAGTGTGTTTTAAACCTACATCTAAGGGTTTTATTTTTAATTTCCATTTTGCATTTTAGTTTGTAACACAATCATATCTATCAACAATACTTCATTGTTTTGCAACTGAATAATTAATTACTAATCTGTAGTCACAGTATATGATTACTAAAATCAATAACTCTTTCTTTTATTCACCCATATATGTCCTATAAAATTTGGTGCAGACTTTCAGAAATAACTTAACTGAAGTGTCTCCTCCTTTTAACGCTTTTTCAACTATTCAGATTGCTTTCACTTTGTTGTAAAACAGTCTACATATTTCACCCATATTTGGCTTCTTGATCATAATTTTACATAGCACTGAAGACCAACAGCTGACATGTGTTTATGCTAAGAAGCTAATCCCCCAACAAATACCTGAGCAAAGAACAATAGTGAAAAGTGACACTTGGATAAGCTTTTACTTCCATAGCCTTTACAATAAACATAATGCACATTACAATTTGTATAATGACTCTTTGCTAAAAACACCTCAATAAATAGGTTCTTTTGATAGAGTTCTTAACTGATGTTTAAACCAGGCAATTCTCTGGTTGCAAACTAAAGAAAAAATATATAAACACACATTATACTGGTAATTGAGGAATAGATAATCAAATTAATTTCCAAACTAAAACTTTTCAACAAAATACCTAATCTTGCCACCTTTTAAAATTACAGGTTTGAAGAAATTTTATTTAATTTTTTTACTTTGCTTTTTTAGTAAATAATTGCCAGAGTTCAAAACTTGGTGCTCATAGTTTCAAATTAAGATTATAAGGTAAAGTTAGTTCAAATTAAGACAGTACAGTGATTTTAGAATTGTTATTACTTCATCAATTATTGTTAATTTGTTATGATATACAAAATGCAAGTAAAGTCAAAGTATGTAAACTTGTGAAGAAAACAGATTTATCCTTAATCACAGGGAATATTCTGAAAAAGTACTCTTATTGTACTCAAAATGTACTCATGAGTACAAACTATTTTTGAATGTACTCGAGTACAAGTATGAGTACATTTGCTCATGAGTACAACGAGTACAAGTACATCACAAGTACACGAAAAAATGTACTCGAATACACGAGTACAATGTATTTTGGCCCCAACCCTGCTAGTAGGTCCATGCCAACAGATACAGGACAAGCCCCGGCCCATCATGTATGCAGTGTATTAAAATGTGAGAAAATAGCATCAGAGATGCCCATACCCTACAGCCTGGGGAAATAGTTTTCAACACCATAAGATATAGGCGTAGTGAAACAGTACACAAATTGGGATAGTTTCAGAGCAGTGTCAGTGTTCTAATAATGTTTAAGTAGAGAAAATAACATCTAAGAGAAAGAAACTGCATGTAAAGACACAGTATTAAAACAAGACAATTCAGTAAAATAAAAATCAAGAAGCTTTGATTGCTCCCATTTTGATATTCATTTATATTCAATTATGGTTTGAATGTTTTGAATATTACCCATTCATACAGATGTGGCAATACATCCTTTTATGTGGAGTTGGGGCAAAACCTGTGCCTCACTTGATGCAATACCATCTGTTACAATGTGAAGTTGGAAAAGTAAAACGGTTAACGAATTTTGACATTACTTTAACAGTGCTTAATCTACATCAAAATACACCCAAGGGTGCAACAACCAAGATTCAAGTAAAGTGATATAAGAGAGATAAAATAGAATCAGATATCCCTGTAGAGATATAAAATAGCATCAGATATGCAAGATCAAAGGTCAAGTCCAGGTTACACCATGACGTTGCACACCTACACCCCCAAACCAGTGTCCCTACCAACTGTCAATTTCCTACTCCTTACAGTTTCCAAGATACAGGCCGGAGAAACTTTTTCCTGCTGCCCCACCACCCAGCCCGCCCGACCATCTGGACACCATGGGTAAAAACAATACCCCGACAGCCGTTGAGGGCTGTGGGGTAAAAAGGATAGTCTGTGCCTCAGTATTTATGCCCAAATATAACCACTCTGAATGTCAAAGATTAGCCATAGTCTGGTGGTAGTCCCCCCTCCTTTCCATAGACTAACTGGGAAGCCACCCCAGTTACCTGCTGTGTCATTCGGGGCAAGAGACAAAGAGTCTGATTAACCTGGGAGAGTATTTGATGTGGGGAAAGGGAATAGGCACAGACCATGTGGGATGGATTAAGGTCACCCATAATAACAACTGGGTTAGAAGGGATGCTTCTGGTTCCTGAGAGCTGTGGTTTTCATTTTTCTAAACATTGTTAAATTCTAAATATGTTCAGAATCTTCCCCAAGCTTATTTTTTTCTGAGGGACAGCTTAAAAAAGATCCTAGATTATGCCACAGAGATACCCTCTGGACATCTACAGATGGTCAGAGAGAGCCAAAATCAGGCCTGCTCCGGATCTATCTTGACAGTGGAACAGTTTCATACAGACTGGGGTTAGAGTCCCCTGCGCCGTCCAGGTGATGTCGGCGGCGGGCATAGTGGGAGTTCCAAAGTCTAAACCCCTGCACAGATTAAAAATTTTTTTCAGGGGATGTTTACCCCAAGAGGATCTACAGCTGATTAAGTTTTGGGGATATTCAGAAGCAACTGTTGCCATGGCAACACTTTCACACAAAATTGTCGGGTCTTAAAGTTTGTTCTAAAATCTTTAATGTTTTTTGTAACATAAAATATTGCATCTATCTTCATCAGATTTGCACAAAATGTTATTGGATAGGAACGCCTGACTGAGAGTAATTGTGTCCTTGTTTTGGAAACAAAATGGCCGCCATATCACATCTTTAATGCCAAATAGGAGGGCCATCATGCTTTTTATCTCCCTTATAATTGTTTCTTGGGTTTCAAAATATGAAACCTACTTGTAAAAAATCATGGTCTCCGATTCTTTTGTAGAAAATCTTGTGGTTCTCTATGCTTCTTACAAAGAAGTTGTTTCTAAGATTTTCCCAAATCTCAATGTTGTTGGCCATTTAGCTGTACCTGCGGTCTGGGGTTCTTGCCTGCCGAGGCTGGCTATTTTTTATTTTTTTGCCAACTTTGGCATCAATCAACAGGCTGTCAGCTCTGTGTATTTTCAAGTCCTATAAATGGCAATGCCGAGGATCCCTCCCAATATAACATTGGCTGTTGAAAACCTTTATTTTGACCTAAGACCCCTCGTAAATTGACACAATAGTAACACAGGTTGCTTATTTACACTTGGTTTAATTCAACAGAGATTTCTTCTGATCAGATTTTAATTGTCAATTTTAATTGACAATAGTGCAACTTAAAATACACTGTAAACAGAAGGCAATACACAAAATAACATTTTTGTTTGGTGTCAATATAACTTCAACATGCAATCTGATCCCGAAATGTGGGGGAAATAAATAAATCTGACAGATACATCTGACAAATCAATATAGCTTAAAGAACTTCTTTTATTTCAGTGTACCTGATTGGCTAGATGTTTTAATGTATTGTTCACATTTTTGTGCCAATTTGAGGTGTGCCAATTTAACGAATCCACATTTCTTACAATTTAACGAATTGCACATTTTAAGCATCTTGATTGAAATATTAGCAATGAATAAAATGAAAATGATATGGTTGAATATATCGTCTGGGTTGTACACCAACCTTGTATAGTTTAAAATTGTTTCTGTGTACATCATTCCTCAAAGATAATAATGTTAAGATACTACCGAGCTTCCGAAACCTATTAAGTAAATTGTACTAACATGGGTTTACCCTTATAAGCACATTCACCTAGCAATGTTGATGTGTTTCTGTTCAACATTTTGGTTCCTATGATAACTGTTCTACAATGGCAATCCGATTATAAACCCCCTTGTTTTAAATAATGGATAGACGAGGGCTATTGCTCCCTGATGAGGGGAGTTTGGGAAAGCTAGAAGTGGTTTGCAATAGTACACGAGGGCTGTCCGAATGAGCCCCAAATGAAAAAGGATGATTACAACCAGTATCCTGAGTGGATGTGTGATTAGATTATTACTCGATTGCTACATGAACAAAAACATGTCTTGAACCTTAGGAAGGCCTCTATGATAATTGAAATAATGGGGTATACATTCAAAAGTCAGGATTTCCATAATGAAAATATTGCTTTATGTTAGTTTTGCAGTATAACAACAATTCCTCCCTGCTGTTCAACCTGATCCTTTCTTAATTGAGCCCGGATACTACATAAGAGGTCATTACAGAGATCAGTTTTATGGCAGACCCTGTTGTGCCCCCGCGAGATACCTGGCGAGCCCAACTCTCGCGTGAGATTTAAATGATGAGACAAGAGGCAGCTAAACCAAAATATACACTCTCGTTGTGAATGAAACTACGGGTTGGAGCCACTACATTTTATTAATCATCTATCACGTTAGCATTTACAATAAAATACATGAGATGAGACATGGAGGGAAAGGCCCCATAAAAGTATGTTACATACACAATAAGAAAATACACCAATAAAACACAGAGGGAGACCCTCGTTCACTAAAACATTAATGTAAGTTGGGAGGGAGGGTGGTATAAAATACTCTTGGTGGGTCAATAAGTAAAAACCCTCTGACTAGAATGCCACGTGTGCGGCTATAAATAGTGAGAGGGCAGAAGAGAGGAGAAATGTGATTGGTAGGAAATGAAATGGGGAAGATGATTGGTAGGGAAGAGTGGACGAGGCCATTCACGGGGAGGAGCCCAAACGGACTGACCCGCAATCACTATAGGGGTGATTGCCATGACAGTCCCTGTTGTGCCCCCGCGAGATACCTGGCGAGCCCAACTCTCGCGTGAGATTTAAATGATGAGACAAGAGGCAGCTAAACCAAAATATACACTCTCGTTGTGAATGAGACTACGGGTTGGAGCCACTACATTTTATTAATCATCTATCACATTAGCATTTACAATAAAATACATGAGATGAGACATGGAGGGAAAGGCCCCAACCCCAAATGGAGCATTTATAGTAGGGAATTAACTAATTTCTGAAAAGTGAGGGGGACCTGGAGGGAGAGGGAGGTGTCCCGAGAAATATATGACCAAATGGCATCACTTCGCCAGAGACCATGCAATTGAAGGGTTTGGAACGGGACCTGAGCATCAAAAGCTATGGTGGCAGCCGAGCGACGGAAAGTGTGAAATCCCGTCCCCTGTAACGAGACCCCCATCAAAGTTAAGATAGATGTGAGGCGTTTACGGATCATGGATTGCGTGAGAATCTGGGATGAAGACAGGGTAGGGGGGTATTGGGGGAGGGAGGGTATCAAGGAGAGTTCTTAAGTTAAACACTGGACACATGACCGGATCCTGGACTTGGGGTAACTTGATGACATGCCTGGTTGCAGGGGCTTGTAAATTCTTAGCCCATTTAATGTGGACATGTACCCCAGGGTGAGTGAACATAATGTTCTGTCTTACCAGATGACGTGAGGGATCAAAGAGTTTCTGAAAGGGGCGGGGGGCCACATTGGAAATGCGAAAGAACGCATAAAAAGCCAAAAGAAAAGCTGATCTATAGACCAAAGGGTCAGAAAAGTGGGAACATAATTGGAGAATCTGGTGAATTTGTGAAAGGGAAAATAATGACTTGGGAAGGGGAGTGTGGCAAACCGTAAGCTTGATACCATCCAGCATACGCTTAACTATTGGAGAGTCCAAAGCCTGGGATTGCCAACCATAGCGAGTGAACATGAATTTGAGGGCAGACACATAATTTAAAATGACACGATGGGACAATGTATGAGAGGCCAGGAATTCTAAAAACAGTAAGATGGTGGGAATAACATCCCACTGAGAAATTTGCCTAGATATAGTAAAAGCCAGATAAAGGCAGAATTGTCTCTTATATTGAGCCCTGGTATGTGGACGGAGTGCCATGTCGACTCTCTCCAAAGCTGCCTGGATATCTGTTGAGCAATGCGTAGGTACACCTACAAAGACAATTGTAAAACGTTACATAGGACTGCCTCACAGTGCTGATGGCAGTCACTCTGGAATTTGCCCCGAGACAACGCATCAGCCACTGTGTTATCCCTACCAGGAATATATGCCACCCTTAGGGAAATGTTAAATCTCGCAGTCTGTAACCACAAAGCATGTAAACAAGCATTGAGGAAGGGATCTTTGGTCCTCCCTGAATAACAGACCTTGACCGCACTCTGATTGTCACAACTAATCAACACAACCTTATTCATCCATAAATGCCCCCATGTGTACGTTGCAACCACGATGTTATACATTTCATATTGTGTAATGGAGTACGAGTCTCGCAATGCTAGTGGGATACCCACCGCATAGACTCGTGTGCGCCATACAGCCCCCAATCCTGTTAAAGTCGCGTCTACATAAACGTGATATCGAATAGGGGAATGTCTAAACATGACCACACCATTAAACGGGACGAGAAATTGGATGAACCAAAGGAGATCTCGTTGAAAATTTCATCCGGGAAAATAATGTGTGAGGCGTGGTTAACGCGAAGTGTGGCCAACATACGATTCAAGAAACGTCTTGACTGTGATACGCAACGAGATACATATAATAGTTTACCCAGTAAAGACTGTAGTTCTCGCTTCGTGAATGTGTCAAGCAGGAACATAGAAATACACTCCCGGACAATTTCAGCCATCTTCTTGGGTGCTATGCTAAAAGTGCAAGATTTGACATCAACGCAAATGCCCATAATGTCAAGTTTCCTACACGGTGAAAAAACCTTGTTATGATTAAGCGGGAGTCTTATGTTTGTCAAAATATCTTTCAAGGCCTGAAACGCCTCATCCACCTGATCCCTATGGCAAACCCCGTAGATGTCATCAATATAGTTGTGCACCTTGAAACCTCGCTTGGCCATCAGAAATCTCACGAGATCTGTTATACGTTGGAAAATAGCTGTGCCATGTATGGCCCCGAACGCCAAATTTTTGTGTAGAAAATACCTGCCCTTCCAACGCATACCCAGATGTACCGCATCTGCGGGATCAATTCTAACGTTTCTGAAGGCGCGAGTCACGTCAACCTTAAACAAAAAAGCGTCCTGATCCAACTGTTCAAGCTGTGGTAAGATAGATTCCAAGTTAGGGAGTGTCAGTTTAAAGGGGAGGCCATCATATGTGGAAGTATCAGTGTTTTTGTTAACCGAATAGGAACCAAATGAGAGGTCCAGGATTACGCGTCGACCCTCACCCTTGGGACGGGTCATGAGGGGGGACCATGTAAATTTTGTATGTGGGGGAGATTCAAAGGGGCCCAACAATGCTCCCTCTTGACATTCTGTGTGTAAATAATCTTCCACTGCCGAGGCAAACTCAGAGGAATGGTTGTCCTCAGCATTACACTTAATATTGTGATCATGATACAGGCCCAAGGGGAAACCAAAACGTATGTAATCCAACAAGGCTTTATCATGGTAATCTACTGTATTTCTTTGTAGGTATTGGTGCTGAAAAGAAGAGCACAATGGAATACGAGCCTGCAGATAATTGGGAACCCCAGACTTTATTATTTCATCCATAACCCGAAGGTATGTATCAGGATCACTTGTATCAATTTCATCATTATATGGCAGGTCAGAACACACTGTGTCCTGAGCAACAAAACCCATGTTTCTGTCAAAATTTATATTTTCTTGCATATTAGTAACATTGGACTTAGTAGACCGGCTATCCTGGTGGGATCTATACTCAGCGCCCTTTATTTTTTGACTGACCTGATCCTCACCACAAAGAGAACCAATGTTACGTACAGATAACAAAGGAAAACCAATGAATTGTTGCACATGACGATCTGAATAATTGCCATAGGGGCCACTTGAATGTAACTTAATAATGTTCAGAAGAGAATGATAAAACACCACATGACACTTAATGCATTGTACAAGTTGGGGGGAGCCCCTTACAAAAAAAACCGTCACCAATATATTTAAAGCCACATTTACTGTTATGAAAACAAACAGAGTTACGGTCATTGTTATGCTAGTCACTACTTTTCTTTTTGTTGAGACATTCCATTTCCGGGTGGCCATTGTTGCGCTTGAGAACCTTGAAACAATATGAGCAAATATGTCTGAAGGTAGTTGACCCGCTCGTGTCATTGTTATCCTGCACATGACGGCACGTGCCCTCATTAAACCATCTGCATACAACACGCTTAAGACTTGACAAAGAATGAGGCTGAGGTGTTTTAGGTGAAAGGGTAACAGATCCATTGAAAACTGCCGTCTGGGAATAAGTGAGGCAATTCTCGGCTAAGAACTGGGTATCCGCCCATGTCATTGTCTCGTCCTCTACCTTATGCATTGCCACTGCGAACGCTCCACGAGCTATTGGCCAGGAGATGTTCTCGCTCAACTTTACCGTCTCCAAAAGTTCTACCATCATATGACGACTCATGTCCGAATTCTGGGTATCAATAATATTCGTGAGAAATCCTATGACGAATTGTCCCAGGGACAAGTCATCATACGCAGTGCACTTCCTATTTGCCCCAGTGGGACAAGATTCGTTTGGCCATCTCCTAAATACTGGGGCACAAGGTGTCTCTGTGGTGTTATAACGTCCGCTTTTCTTACGAGACCCAGCATTACCTTGGCCAAACTCTGACTTCATCCGGGCCTCCAGTAAGGACATAGTTTCTCAACTAGTCTCTGTATAACTGGGTTTGCTCTCAATAGGTCCATATTTGGGGGTTGTGAGAAATCCTGTATAGGTTGTGTAAACGTAGGTTCTTGTCCTTGTTGAATAGCATCCTGCTGTGGTGCACCCTGGTTTACTAATGCTTGTACCTGCACAATGTTCCCGTATTGGTCCATATGCACTGGGAGATTGTGGTTCGCATCTCTCTGAAACTTCCCCCCCCATATCCAGTTGGGGTGTATCAGTGTGCTGTGCAGTGGAGTCCCACGACATCACTGAAGTACTAACGGGCCTAGTGATAGTAGCTGTAACTCGTGGAAATTTGGAGTTGTCATGTATTGGTTTATAAGTTAGTGACTTCTGAACTGTACTCTCCAAAGGTTTCACGCCCAGATTGAGATCTGGCTTGGGTTTCTTAGCTCTCGCCGGGGTCAGGTTAGACTTAAAAGTGACAGCCGTGTCAGGAAAAGTTTGTGTGAATAACGAGGTGCCATCACTATGAACAGTCGGAAAGTCCAAATTCATGCCAGAATTAAGCAAACCTCCCCGATCTTCTGAAGTGTCCAGGGTGTCAGGCCTTTTTGTCTTCTCACGCGATCGTGATTTTCTCGTCGGGGTAACTGACAAGTCTGTGTTCATTCGGGATGTGAGGCCTGATATGATATTTGGGCCTCCATGGCCGAGAGTTTATCCGCGAACGAGGACATAGTGTGAAGAATGAGATCAAGCATTTTATCACCTTGACTTGTATCCGTGGATGCTTTATTCTTAGGTGTTTTCTTTGTCGCACTTTCTCTACTAACGTCTCTCTTTTCCTCTTTAGAAGCTTTAAAACGTTCGCATTTATTATTGACAGGTTTGTCGTGAACATCATTACACTTCTTGCAGTGAGTCAGAGTTTTGTCAGAAGCTGTGACCAACACCATGAAGCACAGGTAATGACACTAAAATATTCTATCATAAAATACTCTTGGTGGGTCAATAAGTAAAAACCCTCTGGCTAGAATGCCACGTGTGTGGCTATAAATACTGAGAGGGCAGAAGAGAGGAGAAATGTCATTGGTAGGAAATGAAAGGGGGAAGGTGATTGGTAGGGAAGAGTGGACGAGGCCATTCACGGGGAGGAGCCCAAACGGACTGACCTGCAATCACCATAGGGGTGATTGCCATGATTATTTGAACTTTAACCACTATGGATCCACTACAACATTGAATGCCACGGATAAATAGTTTTTATTTGTATGTGTGTGTGTCCACTGACGTGGGAGAGGGTTTGCTGGTATTCTGCCTAAGATCAGACTGTCAGTGCCAAATGATTAATATTAAAACTCCCCAGTTAGGAAACTCTATAGCTGTTACAAGTAGACTAAAGCTACTTAGAAGTTGTGGGGTTTTATGACCAAGATGGGGCTGTTAGATGCTATAAGTGCATAAAAATAACATCTTAAGCGAAGGAATTTAGTGTGCAGGTATACTATTGACCCACAACCCATCAAGGCCTGTTGATTAATAATAACAATTATTGAGTAACAGAAATTACATTTTAGATGATCATAAATAAACAAAAGTTGTCATTGATTTTTTATGATAAAATGATATAATAGGGTTGTTACAGGACCAAATGACTTTTGATTATTTGTAATCAGAAATTACCCAAATAATACCTTAGATGATCAAACTAACATTTTAGATGATCACAAATAAACAAAAGTTGTCATTGATTTTTTTATGATGAAATCAGATAATAGGGCTGTTACAGGACCAAATGAGACAAAATATGACCTTCTAAGAGCCCCAAGAGACATTTTGCTCATATTCTGCTTAACCTCAGACTATCAATACCCAGTGACGAATATTAACTATTCTGGTATTTATGGAACAGTTAAAAGACCAAACCAGTACTCAATCTAAGTAAGTAAGAAACACTTATAAAGCCCCGAAAAATTGATGTAAACACCCACTAAGGTGCTGGTGTCCAAAACCCCAGGAGAGAGTTTGCTGGTATTCTGCTGCACATCAGACTGTCAATGCCAAATGATAAATATTAAACCTCTCCAGTTAAGAAACTGGAAGATATGACATTAGTTTATAATTTGCGAGTTTTGAATCCAAAAGAAAGGAAATTCACTTATTGTAGTAGCAGCAGACAGTTTAAATGTAAAGGTTAGATGTATTTATTGTGTTCAGTGAGCAGGGAGAGAGTTTGCTGGTATTCTGCCTAACATCAGACTGTCAGTTCCCAATGATGAATATTAACACTCCCCAGTTAGGAAACTCAATCTGTCACAAGTAGGCTATAGCTACTTAGAAGTTGTGGATTTTAGGTCCAAGTGTTATGACGGGGCTGTAAATGCTATTAGTGCATAAAATGACATCCTAAGTGAAGATATATTGTGCAGGTATGCTATTTACCCATAGGCCTATTGATTAATCATAACAATTATGAAGCAACAGAAAATAACCAAATAAGCCATTAGGTGACCAAGCTAGCATATTAGATGGTCATAAATGAACAAAAGCTGTCATTGATTTTTATGATAAAATCAAATACTGGGGCTGTTACAGGACAGAATGAGACCAAATATGACCTTCTAAGAGTCTCAATAGAGAGTTTGCTTGTATTCTGCCTAACCTCAGAATATCACTACCCAGTGATGAATATTAACTATTCTAGTATTTATGTAAAAGTAAAATGACCAAACCAGCACTCAATCTAACAATCTCAAACTGTCAAAATTATAGAAATTTTGGAATTAGTTTATAATTTGCGAGTTTTGAATCCAAAAGAAAGGAAATTCACTTATTGTAGTAGCAGGAGACAGTTTAAATGTAAAGGTTAGACTTATTTATCATATCCAGCGAGCCGGGAGAGAGTTTGCAGGTTTTCTGCCTAATATCAGACTGTCAATGCTGAATGATGAATATTAAAACTCCCCAGTTAGGAAACTCAAGCTGTCACAAGTAGGCTACAACTACTTAGAAATTGTGGCTTTTTATGTCCAAGTGTTATGATGGGGCTGTTAGATGCTATAAGTGCATAAATATTGATCTCCCAAGTGGATGTATATTGTGCAAGTATGCTATTTATCCACAACCCATCAAGGCCTGTTGATTAATAATAACAATTATGGAGAAACAGAAAATACCGAAATTAGCCCTTAGGTGACCAAGCTAACATATTAGATGGTCATAAAAATGAAAAGTTATCTTTGATATCTTATGAGCAATTCATATACTGTAGCTGTTACAGGACAAAATGAACCAAAATATGACCTTCTAACAGCCGCAAGAGAGAATTTGCTTGTATTCTGCCTAACATCTTAAGGGAAGGAATTTAGTGTGCAGGTATACTATTTACCCACAGCCCATCAATGCCTGTTGATTAATAATAGCAATTATTGAGTAACAGAAATTACCCAAATAATACCTTAGGTGATCAAGCTAACATTTTAGAAGATCAGAAATAAACAAAAGTTGTCATTGATTTTTTTATGATAAAATCAGATAATAGGGCTGTTACAGGACCAAATGAGACAAAATATGACCTTCTAAGAGCCCCAAGAGACATTTTGCTCATATTCTGCTTAACCTCAGACTATCAATACCCAGTGATGAATATTAACTATTCTGGTATTTATGGAACAGTTAAAAGACCAAACCAGTACTCAATCTAAGTAAGTAAGAAACACTTATAAAGCCCCGAAATTGATGTAAACACCCACTAAGGTGCTGGTGTCCAAAACCCCAGGAGAGAGTTTGCTGGTATTCTGCTGAACTTCAGACTGTCAATGCCAAATGATAAATATTAAACCTCTCCAGTTAAGAAAGTGGAAGATATTACATTAGTTTATAATTTGCGAGTTTTGAATCCAAAAGAAAGGAAATTCACTTATTGTAGTAGCAGCAGACAGTTTAAATGTAAAAGTTAGATATATTTATTGTGTTCAGTGAGCAGGGAGAGAGTTTGCTGGTATTCTGCCTAACATCAGACTGTCAGTTCCCAATGATGAATATTAAAACTCCCAAGTTAGGAAACTCAATCTGTCACAAGTAGGCTACAACTACTTAGAAATTGTGACTTTTTATGTCCAAGTGTTATGATGGGGCTGTTAGATGGTATATGTGCATAAATATTGATCTCCCAAGTGGATGTATATTGTGCAAGTATGCTATTTATCCACAACCCATCAAGGCCTGTTGATTAATAATAACAATTATGGAGAAACAGAAAATACCGAAATAAGCCCTTAGGTGACCAAGCTAACATATTAGATGGTCATAAAAATGAAAAGTTATCTTTGATATCTTATGAGCAATTCATATACTGTAGCTGTTACAGGACAAAATGAACCAAAATATGACCTTCTAAGAGCCCCAAGAGAGAATTTGCTTGTATTCTGCCTAACATCTTAAGGGAAGGAATTTAGTGTGCAGGTATACTATTTACCCACAGCCCATCAAGGCCTGTTGATTAATAATAGCAATTATTGAGTAACAGAAATTACTCAAATAATACCTTAGGTGATCAAGCTAACATTTTAGAAGATCACAAATAAACAAAAGTTGTCATTGATTTTTTATGATAAAATCAGATAATAGGGCTGTTACAGGACCAAATGAGACAAAATATGACCTTCTAAGAGCCCCAGGAGACATTTTGCTCATATTCTGCTTAACCTCAGACTATCAATACCCAGTGATGAATATTAACTATTCTGGTATTTATGGAACAGTTAAAAGACCAAACCAGTACTCAATCTAAGTAAGTAAGAAACACTTATAAAGCACCGAAATTGATGTAAACACCGACTAGGGTGCTGGTGTCCAAAACCCCAGGAGAGAGTTTGCTAGTATTCTGCCAAACATCAGACTGTCAATGCCAAATGATAAATATTAAACCTCTCCAGTTGGGAAACTGGAAGATATGACATTAGTTTATAATTTGCGAGTTTTGAATCCAAAAGAAAGGAAATTCACTTATTGTAGTAGCAGCAGACAGTTTAAATGTAAAGGTTAGATGTATTTATTGTGTTCAGTGAGCAGGGAGAGAGTTTGCTGGTATTCTGTGTAACATCAGACTGTCAGTACCCAATGATGAATATTAAAACTCCCCAGTTAGGAAACTCAATCTGTCACAAGTAGGCTATAGCTACTTAGAAGTTGTGGATTTTTAGGTCCAAGTGTTATGACGGGGCTGTAAATGCTATTAGTGCATAAAATGACATCCTAAGTGAAGATATATTGTGCAGGTATGCTATTTACCCATAGGCCTATTGATTAATCATAACAATTATGAAGCAACAGAAAATAACGAAATAAGCCATTAGGTGACCAAGCTAACATATAAGATATCCATAAATGAACAAAAGCTGTCATTGATTTTTATAATATAATCAAATACTGGGGCTGTTACAGGACAGAATGAGACCAAATATGACCTTCTAAGAGCCCCAATAGAGAGTTTGCTGGTATTCTGCCTAACCTCAGAATATCAATACCCAGTGATGAATATGAACTATTCTAGTATTTATGTAAAAGTAAAATGACCAAATCAGCACTGAATCTAACAATCTCAAACTTTCAAAATTATAGAAATTTTGGAATTAGTTGATACTTTACGAGTTTGGAATCCAAAAGAAAGGAAATTCACTTATTGTAGTAGTAGCAGACAGTTTAAATGTAAAGGTTAGACTTATTTATCATATCCAGCGAGCCGGGAGAGAGTTTGCAGGTTTTCTGCCTAACATCAGACTGTCAATGCTGAATGATGAATATTAAAACTCCCCAGTTAGGAAATTCAAGCTGTCACAAGGCTACAACTACTTAGAAATTGTGGCTTTTTATGTCCAAGTGTTATGATGGGGCTGTTAGATGCTATAAGTGCATAAAAATTGATCTCCTAAGTGGATGTATATTGTGCAAGTATGCTATTTATCCACAACCCATCAAGGCCTGTTGATTAATAATAACAATTATGGAGAAACAGAAAATACCGAAATTAGCCCTTAGGTGACCAAGCTAACATATTAGATGGTCATAAAAAAAGTAAAGTTATCTTTGATATCTTATGAGCAAATCATATACTGTAGCTGTTACAGGACAAAATGAACCAAAATATGACCTTCTAAGAGCCCCAAGAGAGAATTTGCTTGTATTCTGCCTAACATCTTAAGAGAAGGAATTTAGTATGCAGGTATACTATTTACCCACAACCCATCAAGGCCTGTTGATTAATAATAACAATTATTGAGTAACAGAAATTACCCAAATAATACCTTAGGTGATCAAGCTAACATTTTAGATGATCACAAATAAAGAAAAGTTGTTCTTGATTTTTTATGATGAAATCAGATAATAGGGCTGTTACAGGACCAAACGAGACAAAATATGACCTTCTAAGAGCCCCAAGAGACATTTTGCTCATATTCTGCTTAACCTCAGACTATCAATACCCAGTGACGAATATTAACTATTCTGGTATTTATGGAACAGTTAAAAGACCAAACCAGTACTCAATCTAAGTAAGTAAGAAACACTTATAAAGCCCCGAAAAATTGATGTAAACACCCACTAAGGTGCTGGAGTCCAAAACCCCAGGAGAGAGTTTGCTGGTATTCTGCCAAACATCAGACTGTCAATGCCAAATGATAAATATTAAACCTCTCCAGTTAAGAAACTGGAAGATATGACATTAGTTTATAATTTGCGAGTTTTGAATCCAAAAGAAAGGAAATTCACTTATTGTAGTAGCAGCAGACAGTTTAAATGTAAAGGTTAGATGTATTTATTGTGTTCAGTGAGCAGGGAGAGAGTTTGCTGGTATTCTGCCTAACATCAGACTGTCAGTTCCCAATGATGAATATTAACACTCCCCAGTTAGGAAACTCAATCTGTCACAAGTAGGCTATAGCTACTTAGAAGTTGTGGATTTTAGGTCCAAGTGTTATGACGGGGCTGTAAATGCTATTAGTGCATAAAATGACATCCTAAGTGAAGATATATTGTGCAGGTATGCTATTTACCCATAGGCCTATTGATTAATCATAACAATTATGAAGCAACAGAAAATAACCAAATAAGCCATTAGGTGACCAAGCTAGCATATTAGATGGTCATAAATGAACAAAAGCTGTCATTGATTTTTATGATAAAATCAAATACTGGGGCTGTTACAGGACAGAATGAGACCAAATATGACCTTCTAAGAGTCTCAATAGAGAGTTTGCTTGTATTCTGCCTAACCTCAGAATATCACTACCCAGTGATGAATATTAACTATTCTAGTATTTATGTAACAGTAAAATGACCAAACCAGCACTCAATCTAACAATCTCAAACTGTCAAAATTATAGAAATTTTGGAATTAGTTTATAATTTGCGAGTTTTGAATCCAAAAGAAAGGAAATTCACTTATTGTAGTAGCAGGAGACAGTTTAAATGTAAAGGTTAGACTTATTTATCATATCCAGCGAGCCGGGAGAGAGTTTGCAGGTTTTCTGCCTAATATCAGACTGTCAATGCTGAATGATGAATATTAAAACTCCCCAGTTAGGAAACTCAAGCTGTCACAAGTAGGCTACAACTACTTAGAAATTGTGGCTTTTTATGTCCAAGTGTTATGATGGGGCTGTTAGATGCTATAAGTGCATAAATATTGATCTCCCAAGTGGATGTATATTGTGCAAGTATGCTATTTATCCACAACCCATCAAGGCCTGTTGATTAATAATAACAATTATGGAGAAACAGAAAATACCGAAATTAGCCCTTAGGTGACCAAGCTAACATATTACATGGTCATAAAAATGAAAAGTTATCTTTGATATCTTATGAGCAATTCATATACTGTAGCTGTTACAGGACAAAATGAACCAAAATATGACCTTCTAACAGCCCCAAGAGAGAATTTGCTTGTATTCTGCCTAACATCTTAAGGGAAGGAATTTAGTGTGCAGGTATACTATTTACCCACAGCCCATCAAGGCCTGTTGATTAATAATAGCAATTATTGAGTAACAGAAATTACCCAAATAATACCTTAGGTGATCAAGCTAACATTTTAGAAGATCAGAAATAAACAAAAGTTGTCATTGATTTTTTTATGATAAAATCAGATAATAGGGCTGTTACAGGACCAAATGAGACAAAATATGACCTTCTAAGAGCCCCAAGAGACATTTTGCTCATATTCTGCTTAACCTCAGACTATCAATACCCAGTGATGAATATTAACTATTCTGGTATTTATGGAACAGTTAAAAGACCAAACCAGTACTCAATCTAAGTAAGTAAGAAACACTTATAAAGCCCCGAAATTGATGTAAACACCCACTAAGGTGCTGGTGTCCAAAACCCCAGGAGAGAGTTTGCTGGTATTCTGCTGAACTTCTGACTGTCAATGCCAAATGATAAATATTAAACCTCTCCAGTTAAGAAACTGGAAGATATTACATTAGTTTATAATTTGCGAGTTTTGAATCCAAAAGAAAGGAAATTCACTTATTGTAGTAGCAGCAGACAGTTTAAATGTAAAAGTTAGATGTATTTATTGTGTTCAGTGAGCAGGGAGAGAGTTTGCTGGTATTCTGCCTAACATCAGACTGTCAGTTCCCAATGATGAATATTAAAACTCCCAAGTTAGGAAACTCAATCTGTCACAAGTAGGCTACAACTACTTAGAAATTGTGGCTTTTTATGTCCAAGTGTTATGATGGGGCTGTTAGATGGTATATGTGCATAAATATTGATCTCCCAAGTGGATGTATATTGTGCAAGTATGCTATTTATCCACAACCCACCAAGGCCTGTTGATTAATAGTAACAATTATGGAGAAACAGAAAATACCGAAATAAGCCCTTAGGTGACCAAGCTAACATATTAGATGGTCATAAAAATGAAAAGTTATCTTTGATATCTTATGAGCAATTCATATACTGTAGCTGTTACAGGACAAAATGAACCAAAATATGACCTTCTAAGAGCCCCAAGAGAGAATTTGCTTGTATTCTGCCTAACATCTTAAGGGAAGGAATTTAGTGTGCAGGTATACTATTTACCCACAGCCCATCAAGGCCTGTTGATTAATAATAGCAATTATTGAGTAACAGAAATTACTCAAATAATACCTTAGGTGATCAAGCTAACATTTTAGAAGATCACAAATAAACAAAAGTTGTCATTGATTTTTTATGATAAAATCAGATAATAGGGCTGTTACAGGACCAAATGAGACAAAATATGACCTTCTAAGAGCCCCAGGAGACATTTTGCTCATATTCTGCTTAACCTCAGACTATCAATACCCAGTGATGAATATTAACTATTCTGGTATTTATGGAACAGTTAAAAGACCAAACCAGTACTCAATCTAAGTAAGTAAGAAACACTTATAAAGCACCGAAATTGATGTAAACACCGACTAGGGTGCTGGTGTCCAAAACCCCAGGAGAGAGTTTGCTAGTATTCTGCCAAACATCAGACTGTCAATGCCAAATGATAAATATTAAACCTCTCCAGTTAAGAAACTGGAAGATATGACATTAGTTTATAATTTGCGAGTTTTGAATCCAAAAGAAAGGAAATTCACTTATTGTAGTAGCAGCAGACAGTTTAAATGTAAAGGTTAGATGTATTTATTGTGTTCAGTGAGCAGGGAGAGAGTTTGCTGGTATTCTGTCTAACATCAGACTGTCAGTACCCAATGATGAATATTAAAACTCCCCAGTTAGGAAACTCAATCTGTCACAAGTAGGCTATAGCTACTTAGAAGTTGTGGATTTTTAGGTCCAAGTGTTATGACGGGGCTGTAAATGCTATTAGTGCATAAAATGACATCCTAAGTGAAGATATATTGTGCAGGTATGCTATTTACCCATAGGCCTATTGATTAATCATAACAATTATGAAGCAACAGAAAATAACCAAATAAGCCATTAGGTGACCAAGCTAACATATAAATGAACAAAAGCTGTCATTGATTTTTATGATATAATCAAATACTGGGGCTGTTACAGGACAGATTGAGACCAAATATGACCTTCTAAGAGCCCCAATAGAGAGTTTGCTGGTATTCTGCCTAACCTCAGAATATCAATACCCAGTGATGAATATTAACTATTCTAGTATTTATGTAAAAGTAAAATGACCAAATCAGCACTGAATCTAACAATCTCAAACTTTCAAAATTATAGAAATTTTGGAATTAGTTGATACTTTACGAGTTTGGAATCCAAAAGAAAGGAAATTCACTTATTGTAGTAGTAGCAGACAGTTTAAATGTAAAGGTTAGACTTATTTATCATATCCAGCGAGCCAGGAGAGAGTTTGCAGGTTCTCTGCCTAACATCAGACTGTCAATGCTGAATGATGAATATTAAAACTCCCCAGTTAGGAAATTCAAGCTGTCACAAGGCTACAACTACTTAGAAATTGTGGCTTTTTATGTCCAAGTGTTATGATGGGGCTGTTAGATGCTATAAGTGCATAAATATTGATCTCCCAAGTGGATGTATATTGTGCAAGTATGCTATTTATCCACAACCCATCAAGGCCTGTTGATTAATAATAACAATTATGGAGAAACAGAAAATACCGAAATTAGCCCTTAGGTGACCAAGCTAACATATTAGATGGTCATAAAAAAGTAAAGTTATCTTTGATATCTTATGAGCAAATCATATACTGTAGCTGTTACAGGACAAAATGAACCAAAATATGACCTTCTAAGAGCCCCAAGAGAGAATTTGCTTGTATTCTGCCTAACATCTTAAGGGAAGGAATTTAGTATGCAGGTATACTATTTACCCACAACCCATCAAGGCCTGTTGATTAATAATAACAATTATTGAGTAACAGAAATTACCCAAATAATACCTTAGGTGATCAAGCTAACATTTTAGATGATCACAAATAAAGAAAAGTTGTTCTTGATTTTTTATGATGAAATCAGATAATAGGGCTGTTACAGGACCAAATGAGACAAAATATGACCTTCTAAGAGCCCCAAGAGACATTTTGCTCATATTCTGCTTAACCTCAGACTATCAATACCCAGTGACGAATATTAACTATTCTGGTAATTATGGAACAGTTAAAAGACCAAACCAGTACTCAATCTAAGTAAGTAAGAAACACTTATAAAGCACCGAAATTGATGTAAACACCCACTAGGGTGCTGGTGTCCAAAACCCCAGGAGAGAGTTTGCTGGTATTCTGCCTAACATCAGACTGTCAATGCCAAATGATAAATATTAAACCTCTCCAGTTAAGAAACTGGAAGATATTACATTAGTTTATAATTTGCGAGTTTTGAATCCAAAAGAAAGGAAATTCACTTATTGTAGCAGCAGCAGACAGTTTAAATGTAAAGGTTAGATGTATTTATTGTGTTCAGTGAGCAGGGAGAGAGTTTGCTGGTATTCTGCCTAACATCAGACTGTCAGTTCCCAATGATGAATATTAAAACTCCCCAGTTAGGAAACTCAATCTGTCACAAGTAGGCTATAGCTACTTAGAAGTTGTGGATTTTTCGGTCCAAGTGTTATGACGGGGCTGTAAATGCTATTAGTGCATAAAATGACATCCTAAGCGAAGATATATTGTGCAGGTATGCTATTTACCCATAGGCCTATTGATTAATCATAACAATTATGAAGCAACAGAAAATAACCAAATAAGCCATTAGGTGACCAAGCTAACATATTAGATGGTCATAAATGAACAAAAGCTGTCATTGATTTTGATGATAAAATCAAATACTGGGGCTGTTACAGGACAGAATGAGACCAAATATGACCTTCTAAGAGCCCCAATAGAGAGTTTGCTGGTATTCTGCCTAACCTCAGAATATCAATACCCAGTGATGAATATTAACTATTCTAGTATTTATGTAAAAGTAAAATGACCAAACCAGCACTCAATCTAACAATCTCAAACTGTCAAAATTATAGAAATTTTGGAATTAGTTGATACTTTACGAGTTTTGAATCCAAAAGAAAGGAAATTCATTTATTGTGGTAGCAGCAGACAGTTTAAATGTAAAGGTTAGATGTATTTATTGTGTTCAGTGAGCAGGGAGAGAGTTTGCTGGTATTCTGCCTAACATCAGACTGTCAGTTCCCAATGATGAATATTAAAACTCCCCAGTTAGGAAACTCAATCTGTCACAAGTAGGCTATAGCTACTTAGAAGTTGTGTATTTTTATGCCCAAGTGTTATGACGGGGCTGTAAATGCTATTAGTGCATAAAATTACATCCTAAGCGAAGATATATTGTGCAGGTATGCTATTTACCCATAGGCCTATTGATTAATCATAACAATTATGAAGCAACAGAAAATAACCAAATAAGCCATTAGGTGACAAAGCTAACATATTAGATGGCCATAAATGAACAAAAGCTGTCATTGATTTTTATGATAAAATCAAATACTGGGGCTGTTACAGGACAGAATGAGACCAAATATGACCTTCTAAGAGCCCCAATAGAGAGTTTGCTGGTATTCTGCCTAACCTCAGAATATCAATACCCAGTGATGAATATTAACTATTCTAGTATTTATGTAAAAGTAAAATGACCAAACCAGCACTCAATCTAACAATCTCAAACTGTCAAAATTATAGAAATTTTGGAATTAGTTAATACTTTACGAGTTTTGAATCCAAAAGAAAGGAAATTCACTTATTGTAGTAGCGGCAGACAGTTTAAATGTAAAGGTTAGACTTATTTATCATATCCAGCGAGCCGGGAGAGAGTTTGCAGGTTTTCTGCCTAACATCAGACTGTCAATGCTGAATGATGAATATTAAAACTCCCCAGTTAGGAAACTCAAGCTGTCACAAGGCTACAACTACTTAGAAATTGTGGCTTTTTATGTCCAAGTGTTATGATGGGGCTGTTAGATGCTATAAGTGCATGAAAATTGATCTCCTAAGTGGATGTATATTGTGCAAGTAGGCTATTTATCCACAACCCATCAAGGCCTGTTGATTAATAATAACAATTATGGAGAAACAGAAAATACCGAAATAAGCCCTTAGGTGACCAAGCTAACATATTAGATGGTCATAAAAATGAAAAGTTATCTTTGATATCTTATGAGCAATTCATATACTGTAGCTGTTACAGGAGAAAATGAACCAAAATATGACCTTCTAAGAGCCCCAAGAGAGAATTTGCTTGTATTCTGCCTAACATCTTAAGGGAAGGAATTTAGTGTGCAGGTATACTATTTACCCACAGCCCATCAAGGCCTGTTGATTAATAATAGCAATTATTGAGTAACAGAAATTACTCAAATAATACCTTAGGTGATCAAGCTAACATTCTAGAAGATCACAAATAAACAAAAGTTGTCATTGATTTTTTATGATAAAATCAGATAATAGGGCTGTTACAGGACCAAATGAGACAAAATATGACCTTCTAAGAGCCCCAGGAGACATTTTGCTCATATTCTGCTTAACCTCAGACTATCAATACCCAGTGATGAATATTAACTATTCTGGTATTTATGGAACAGTTAAAAGACCAAACCAGTACTCAATCTAAGTAAGTAAGAAACACTTATAAAGCACCGAAATTGATGTAAACACCGACTAGGGTGCTGGTGTCCAAAACCCCAGGAGAGAGTTTGCTAGTATTCTGCCAAACATCAGACTGTCAATGCCAAATGATAAATATTAAACCTCTCCAGTTAAGAAACTGGAAGATATGACATTAGTTTATAATTTGCGAGTTTTGAATCCAAAAGAAAGGAAATTCACTTATTGTAGTAGCAGCAGACAGTTTAAATGTAAAGGTTAGATGTATTTATTGTGTTCAGTGAGCAGGGAGAGAGTTTGCTGGTATTCTGTGTAACATCAGACTGTCAGTACCCAATGATGAATATTAAAACTCCCCAGTTAGGAAACTCAATCTGTCACAAGTAGGCTATAGCTACTTAGAAGTTGTGGATTTTTAGGTCCAAGTGTTATGACGGGGCTGTAAATGCTATTAGTGCATAAAATGACATCCTAAGTGAAGATATATTGTGCAGGTATGCTATTTACCCATAGGCCTATTGATTAATCATAACAATTATGAAGCAACAGAAAATAACCAAATAAGCCATTAGGTGACCAAGCTAACATATAAGATATCCATAAATGAACAAAAGCTGTCATTGATTTTTATAATATAATCAAATACTGGGGCTGTTACAGGACAGAATGAGACCAAATATGACCTTCTAAGAGCCCCAATAGAGAGTTTGCTGGTATTCTGCCTAACCTCAGAATATCAATACCCAGTGATGAATATGAACTATTCTAGTATTTATGTAAAAGTAAAATGACCAAATCAGCACTGAATCTAACAATCTCAAACTTTCAAAATTATAGAAATTTTGGAATTAGTTGATACTTTACGAGTTTGGAATCCAAAAGAAAGGAAATTCACTTATTGTAGTAGTAGCAGACAGTTTAAATGTAAAGGTTAGACTTATTTATCATATCCAGCGAGCCGGGAGAGAGTTTGCAGGTTTTCTGCCTAACATCAGACTGTCAATGCTGAATGATGAATATTAAAACTCCCCAGTTAGGAAATTCAAGCTGTCACAAGGCTACAACTACTTAGAAATTGTGGCTTTTTATGTCCAAGTGTTATGATGGGGCTGTTAGATGCTATAAGTGCATAAAAATTGATCTCCTAAGTGGATGTAGGTCCTCAGTGGCCTAGTGGTTAGCAAGTTTGGCATCTAATCATAGGCTGTCACCTCTGTGGGTTCGAGTCCCACAAGTGGCAATTCTGAGGACCTGTCCCAATATGACCCTGGCTGTTGAACGGGACGTAAAACCCCAACTTTGACCTTTGACCTAAGTGGATGTATATTGTGCAAGTATGCTATTTATCCACAACCCATCAAGGCCTGTTGATTAATAATAACAATTATGGAGAAACAGAAAATACCGAAATTAGCCCTTAGGTGACCAAGCTAACATATTAGATGGTCATAAAAAAAGTAAAGTTATCTTTGATATCTTATGAGCAAATCATATACTGTAGCTGTTACAGGACAAAATGAACCAAAATATGACCTTCTAAGAGCCCCAAGAGAGAATTTGCTTGTATTCTGCCTAACATCTTAAGAGAAGGAATTTAGTATGCAGGTATACTATTTACCCACAACCCATCAAGGCCTGTTGATTAATAATAACAATTATTGAGTAACAGAAATTACCCAAATAATACCGTAGGTGATCAAGCTAACATTTTAGATGATCACAAATAAAGAAAAGTTGTTCTTGATTTTTTATGATGAAATCAGATAATAGGGCTGTTACAGGACCAAACGAGACAAAATATGACCTTCTAAGAGCCCCAAGAGACATTTTGCTCATATTCTGCTTAACCTCAGACTATCAATACCCAGTGACGAATATTAACTATTCTGGTATTTATGGAACAGTTAAAAGACCAAACCAGTACTCAATCTAAGTAAGTAAGAAACACTTATAAAGCACCGAAATTGATGTAAACACCGACTAGGGTGCTGGTGTCCAAAACCCCAGGAGAGAGTTTGCTAGTATTCTGCCAAACATCAGACTGTCAATGCCAAATGATAAATATTAAACCTCTCCAGTTAAGAAACTGGAAGATATGACATTAGTTTATAATTTGCGAGTTTTGAATCCAAAAGAAAGGAAATTCACTTATTGTAGTAGCAGCAGACAGTTTAAATGTAAAGGTTAGATGTATTTATTGTGTTCAGTGAGCAGGGAGAGAGTTTGCTGGTATTCTGTGTAACATCAGACTGTCAGTACCCAATGATGAATATTAAAACTCCCCAGTTAGGAAACTCAATCTGTCACAAGTAGGCTATAGCTACTTAGAAGTTGTGGATTTTTAGGTCCAAGTGTTATGACGGGGCTGTAAATGCTATTAGTGCATAAAATGACATCCTAAGTGAAGATATATTGTGCAGGTATGCTATTTACCCATAGGCCTATTGATTAATCATAACAATTATGAAGCAACAGAAAATAACCAAATAAGCCATTAGGTGACCAAGCTAACATATAAGATATCCATAAATGAACAAAAGCTGTCATTGATTTTTATAATATAATCAAATACTGGGGCTGTTACAGGACAGAATGAGACCAAATATGACCTTCTAAGAGCCCCAATAGAGAGTTTGCTGGTATTCTGCCTAACCTCAGAATATCAATACCCAGTGATGAATATGAACTATTCTAGTATTTATGTAAAAGTAAAATGACCAAATCAGCACTGAATCTAACAATCTCAAACTTTCAAAATTATAGAAATTTTGGAATTAGTTGATACTTTACGAGTTTGGAATCCAAAAGAAAGGAAATTCACTTATTGTAGTAGTAGCAGACAGTTTAAATGTAAAGGTTAGACTTATTTATCATATCCAGCGAGCCGGGAGAGAGTTTGCAGGTTTTCTGCCTAACATCAGACTGTCAATGCTGAATGATGAATATTAAAACTCCCCAGTTAGGAAATTCAAGCTGTCACAAGGCTACAACTACTTAGAAATTGTGGCTTTTTATGTCCAAGTGTTATGATGGGGCTGTTAGATGCTATAAGTGCATAAAAATTGATCTCCTAAGTGGATGTATATTGTGCAAGTATGCTATTTATCCACAACCCATCAAGGCCTGTTGATTAATAATAACAATTATGGAGAAACAGAAAATACCGAAATTAGCCCTTAGGTGACCAAGCTAACATATTAGATGGTCATAAAAAAAGTAAAGTTATCTTTGATATCTTATGAGCAAATCATATACTGTAGCTGTTACAGGACAAAATGAACCAAAATATGACCTTCTAAGAGCCCCAAGAGAGAATTTGCTTGTATTCTGCCTAACATCTTAAGAGAAGGAATTTAGTATGCAGGTATACTATTTACCCACAACCCATCAAGGCCTGTTGATTAATAATAACAATTATTGAGTAACAGAAATTACCCAAATAATACCTTAGGTGATCAAGCTAACATTTTAGATGATCACAAATAAAGAAAAGTTGTTCTTGATTTTTTATGATGAAATCAGATAATAGGGCTGTTACAGGACCAAACGAGACAAAATATGACCTTCTAAGAGCCCCAAGAGACATTTTGCTCATATTCTGCTTAACCTCAGACTATCAATACCCAGTGACGAATATTAACTATTCTGGTATTTATGGAACAGTTAAAAGACCAAACCAGTACTCAATCTAAGTAAGTAAGAAACACTTATAAAGCCCCGAAAAATTGATGTAAACACCCACTAAGGTGCTGGAGTCCAAAACCCCAGGAGAGAGTTTGCTGGTATTCTGCCAAACATCAGACTGTCAATGCCAAATGATAAATATTAAACCTCTCCAGTTAAGAAACTGGAAGATATGACATTAGTTTATAATTTGCGAGTTTTGAATCCAAAAGAAAGGAAATTCACTTATTGTAGTAGCAGCAGACAGTTTAAATGTAAAGGTTAGATGTATTTATTGTGTTCAGTGAGCAGGGAGAGAGTTTGCTGGTATTCTGCCTAACATCAGACTGTCAGTTCCCAATGATGAATATTAACACTCCCCAGTTAGGAAACTCAATCTGTCACAAGTAGGCTATAGCTACTTAGAAGTTGTGGATTTTAGGTCCAAGTGTTATGACGGGGCTGTAAATGCTATTAGTGCATAAAATGACATCCTAAGTGAAGATATATTGTGCAGGTATGCTATTTACCCATAGGCCTATTGATTAATCATAACAATTATGAAGCAACAGAAAATCACCAAATAAGCCATTAGGTGACCAAGCTAGCATATTAGATGGTCATAAATGAACAAAAGCTGTCATTGATTTTTATGATAAACTCAAATACTGGGGCTGTTACAGGACAGAATGAGACCAAATATGACCTTCTAAGAGTCTCAATAGAGAGTTTGCTTGTATTCTGCCTAACCTCAGAATATCACTACCCAGTGATGAATATTAACTATTCTAGTATTTATGTAAAAGTAAAATGACCAAACCAGCACTCAATCTAACAATCTCAAACTGTCAAAATTATAGAAATTTTGGAATTAGTTTATAATTTGCGAGTTTTGAATCCAAAAGAAAGGAAATTCACTTATTGTAGTAGCAGGAGACAGTTTAAATGTAAAGGTTAGACTTATTTATCATATCCAGCGAGCCGGGAGAGAGTTTGCAGGTTTTCTGCCTAATATCAGACTGTCAATGCTGAATGATGAATATTAAAACTCCCCAGTTAGGAAACTCAAGCTGTCACAAGTAGGCTACAACTACTTAGAAATTGTGGCTTTTTATGTCCAAGTGTTATGATGGGGCTGTTAGATGCTATAAGTGCATAAATATTGATCTCCCAAGTGGATGTATATTGTGCAAGTATGCTATTTATCCACAACCCATCAAGGCCTGTTGATTAATAATAACAATTATGGAGAAACAGAAAATACCGAAATTAGCCCTTAGGTGACCAAGCTAACATATTACATGGTCATAAAAATGAAAAGTTATCTTTGATATCTTATGAGCAATTCATATACTGTAGCTGTTACAGGACAAAATGAACCAAAATATGACCTTCTAACAGCCCCAAGAGAGAATTTGCTTGTATTCTGCCTAACATCTTAAGGGAAGGAATTTAGTGTGCAGGTATACTATTTACCCACAGCCCATCAAGGCCTGTTGATTAATAATAGCAATTATTGAGTAACAGAAATTACTCAAATAATACCTTAGGTGATCAAGCTAACATTTTAGAAGATCACAAATAAACAAAAGTTGTCATTGATTTTTTATGATAAAATCAGATAATAGGGCTGTTACAGGACCAAATGAGACAAAATATGACCTTCTAAGAGCCCCAGGAGACATTTTGCTCATATTCTGCTTAACCTCAGACTATCAATACCCAGTGATGAATATTAACTATTCTGGTATTTATGGAACAGTTAAAAGACCAAACCAGTACTCAATCTAAGTAAGTAAGAAACACTTATAAAGCACCGAAATTGATGTAAACACCGACTAGGGTGCTGGTGTCCAAAACCCCAGGAGAGAGTTTGCTAGTATTCTGCCAAACATCAGACTGTCAATGCCAAATGATAAATATTAAACCTCTCCAGTTAAGAAACTGGAAGATATGACATTAGTTTATAATTTGCGAGTTTTGAATCCAAAAGAAAGGAAATTCACTTATTGTAGTAGCAGCAGACAGTTTAAATGTAAAGGTTAGATGTATTTATTGTGTTCAGTGAGCAGGGAGAGAGTTTGCTGGTATTCTGTGTAACATCAGACTGTCAGTACCCAATGATGAATATTAAAACTCCCCAGTTAGGAAACTCAATCTGTCACAAGTAGGCTATAGCTACTTAGAAGTTGTGGATTTTTAGGTCCAAGTGTTATGACGGGGCTGTAAATGCTATTAGTGCATAAAATGACATCCTAAGTGAAGATATATTGTGCAGGTATGCTATTTACCCATAGGCCTATTGATTAATCATAACAATTATGAAGCAACAGAAAATAACCAAATAAGCCATTAGGTGACCAAGCTAACATATAAGATATCCATAAATGAACAAAAGCTGTCATTGATTTTTATAATATAATCAAATACTGGGGCTGTTACAGGACAGAATGAGACCAAATATGACCTTCTAAGAGCCCCAATAGAGAGTTTGCTGGTATTCTGCCTAACCTCAGAATATCAATACCCAGTGATGAATATGAACTATTCTAGTATTTATGTAAAAGTAAAATGACCAAATCAGCACTGAATCTAACAATCTCAAACTTTCAAAATTATAGAAATTTTGGAATTAGTTGATACTTTACGAGTTTGGAATCCAAAAGAAAGGAAATTCACTTATTGTAGTAGTAGCAGACAGTTTAAATGTAAAGGTTAGACTTATTTATCATATCCAGCGAGCCGGGAGAGAGTTTGCAGGTTTTCTGCCTAACATCAGACTGTCAATGCTGAATGATGAATATTAAAACTCCCCAGTTAGGAAATTCAAGCTGTCACAAGGCTACAACTACTTAGAAATTGTGGCTTTTTATGTCCAAGTGTTATGATGGGGCTGTTAGATGCTATAAGTGCATAAAAATTGATCTCCTAAGTGGATGTATATTGTGCAAGTATGCTATTTATCCACAACCCATCAAGGCCTGTTGATTAATAATAACAATTATGGAGAAACAGAAAATACCGAAATTAGCCCTTAGGTGACCAAGCTAACATATTAGATGGTCATAAAAAAAGTAAAGTTATCTTTGATATCTTATGAGCAAATCATATACTGTAGCTGTTACAGGACAAAATGAACCAAAATATGACCTTCTAAGAGCCCCAAGAGAGAATTTGCTTGTATTCTGCCTAACATCTTAAGAGAAGGAATTTAGTATGCAGGTATACTATTTACCCACAACCCATCAAGGCCTGTTGATTAATAATAACAATTATTGAGTAACAGAAATTACCCAAATAATACCTTAGGTGATCAAGCTAACATTTTAGATGATCACAAATAAAGAAAAGTTGTTCTTGATTTTTTATGATGAAATCAGATAATAGGGCTGTTACAGGACCAAACGAGACAAAATATGACCTTCTAAGAGCCCCAAGAGACATTTTGCTCATATTCTGCTTAACCTCAGACTATCAATACCCAGTGACGAATATTAACTATTCTGGTATTTATGGAACAGTTAAAAGACCAAACCAGTACTCAATCTAAGTAAGTAAGAAACACTTATAAAGCCCCGAAAAATTGATGTAAACACCCACTAAGGTGCTGGAGTCCAAAACCCCAGGAGAGAGTTTGCTGGTATTCTGCCAAACATCAGACTGTCAATGCCAAATGATAAATATTAAACCTCTCCAGTTAAGAAACTGGAAGATATGACATTAGTTTATAATTTGCGAGTTTTGAATCCAAAAGAAAGGAAATTCACTTATTGTAGTAGCAGCAGACAGTTTAAATGTAAAGGTTAGATGTATTTATTGTGTTCAGTGAGCAGGGAGAGAGTTTGCTGGTATTCTGCCTAACATTAGACTGTCAGTTCCCAATGATGAATATTAAAACTCCCCAGTTAGGAAACTCAATCTGTCACAAGTAGGCTATAGCTACTTAGAAGTTGTGGATTTTAGGTCCAAGTGTTATGACGGGGCTGTAAATGCTATTAGTGCATAAACTGACATCCTAAGCGAAGATATATTGTGCAGGTATGCTATTTACCCATAGGCCTATTGATTAATCATAACAATTATGAAGCAACAGAAAATAACCAAATAAGCCATTAGGTAACAAAGCTAACATATTAGATGGTCATAAATGAACAAAAGCTGTCATTGATTTTTATGATAAAATCAAATACTGGGGCTGTTACAGGACAGAATGAGACCAAATATGACCTTCTAAGAGTCCCAATAGAGAGTTTGCTTGTATTCTGCCTAACCTCAGAATATCAATACCCAGTGATGAATATTAAGTATTGTAGTATTTATGTAAAAGTAAATTGACCAAACCAGCACTCAATCTAACAATCTCAAACTGTCAAAATTATAGAAATTTTGGAATTAGTTGATATTTTACGAGTTTGGAATCCAAAAGAAAGGAATTTCACTTATTGTAGTAGCAGCAGACAGTTTAAATGTAAAGGTTAGACTTATTTATCATATCCAGTGAGCCGGGAGAGAGTTTGCAGGTTTTCTGCCTAACATCAGACTGTCAATGCAGAATGATGAATATTAAAACTCCCCAGTTAGGAAACTCAAGCTATCACAAGTAGGCTACAACTACTTAGAAATTGTGGCTTTTTATGTCCAAGTGTTATGATGGGGCTGTTAGATGCTATAAGTGCATAAAAATTGATCTCCTAAGTGGATGTATATTGTGCAAGTAGGCTATTTATCCACAACCCATCAAGGCCTGTTGATTAATAATAACAATTATGGAGAAACAGAAAATACCGAAATTAGCCCTTAGGTGACCAAGCTAACATATTACATGGTCATAAAAAAGAAAAGTTATCTTTGATATCTTATGAGCAATTCATATACTGTAGCTGTTACAGGACAAAATGAACCAAAATATGACCTTCTAAGAGCCCCAAGAGAGAATTTGCTTGTATTCTGCCTAACATCTTAAGGGAAGGAATTTAGTGTGCAGGTATACTATTTACCCACAACCCATCAAGGCCTGTTGAGTAATAATAGCAATTATTTAGTAACAGAAATTACCCAAATAATACCTTAGGTGATCAAGCTAACATTTTAGATGATCACAAATAAACAAAAGTTGTCCTTTATTTTTTATGATGAAATCAGATAATAGGGCTGTTACAGGACCAAATGAGACAAAATATGACCTTCTAAGAGCCCCAAGAGACATTTTACGCATATTCTGCTTAACCTCAGACTATCAATACCCAGTGACGAATATTAACTATTCTGGTATTTATGGAACAGTTAAAAGACCAAACCAGTACTCAATCTAAGTAAGTAAGAAACACTTATAAAGCACCGAAATTGATGTAAACACCCACTAAGGTGCTGGTGTCCAAAACCCCAGGAGACAGTTTGCTGGTATTCTGCCTAACATCAGACTGTCAATGCCAAATGATAAATATTAAACCTCTCCAGTTAAGAAACTGGAAGATATGACAATAGTTTATAATTTGCGAGTTTTGAATCCAAAAGAAAGGAAATTCACTTATTGTAGCAGCAGCAGACAGTTTAAATGTAAAGGTTAGATGTATTTATTGTGTTCAGTGAGCAGGGAGAGAGTTTGCTGGTATTCTGCCTAACATCAGACTGTCAGTTCCCAATGATGAATATTAAAACTCCCCAGTTAGGAAACTCAATCTGTCACAAGTAGGCTATAGCTACTTAGAAGTTGTGGATTTTAGGTCCAAGTGTTATGATGGGGCTGTAAATGCTATTAGTGCATAAACTGACATCCTAAGCGAAGATATATTGTGCAGGTATGCTATTTACCCATAGGCCTATTGATTAATCATAACAATTATGAAGCAACAGAAAATAACCAAATAAGCCATTAGGTGACCAAGCTAACATATTAGATGGTCATAAATGAACAAAAGCTGTCATTGATTTTGATGATAAAATCAAATACTGGGGCTGTTACAGGACAGAATGAGACCAAATATGACCTTCTAAGAGCCCCAATAGAGAGTTTGCTTGTATTCTGCCTAACCTCAGAATATCAATACCCAGTGATGAATATTAACTATTCTAGTATTTATGTAAAAGTAAAATGACCAAACCAGCACTCAATCTAACAATCTCAAACTGTCAAAATTATAGAAATTTTGGAATTAGTTGATACTTTACGAGTTTTGAATCCAAAAGAAAGGAAATTCACTTATTGTAGTAGCAGCAGACAGTTTAAATGTAAAGGTTAGATGTATTTATTGTGTTCAGTGAGCAGGAGAGAGTTTGCTGGTATTCTCCCTAACATCAGACTGTCAGTTCCCAATGATGAATATTAAAACTCCCCAGTTACGAAACTCAATCTGTCACAAGTAGGCTATAGCTACTTAGAAGTTGTGGATTTTTAGGCCTAAGTGTTATGACGGGGCTGTAAATGCTATTAGTGCATAAAATTACATCCTAAGCGAAGATATATTGTGCAGGAATACTATTTACCCATAGGCCTATTGATTAATCATAACAATTATGAAGCAACAGAAAATAACCAAATAAGCCATTAGGTGACAAAGCTAACATATTAGATGGCCATAAATGAACAAAAGCTGTCATTGATTTTTATGATATAATCAAATACTGGGGCTGTTACAGGACAGAATGAGACCAAATATGACCTTCTAAGAGCCCCAATAGAGAGTTTGCTGGTATTCTGCCTAACCTCAGAATATCAATACCCAGTGATGAATATTAACTATTCTAGTATTTATGTAAAAGTAAAATGACCAAACCAGCACTCAATCTAACAATCTCAAACTTTCAAAATTATAGAAATTTTGGAATTAGTTGATACTTTACGAGTTTGGAATCCAAAAGAAAGGAATTTCACTTATTGTAGTAGCAGCAGACAGTTTAAATGTAAAGGTTAGACTTATTTATCATATCCAGCGAGCCGGGAGAGAGTTTGCAGGTTTTCTGCCTAACATCAGACTGTCAATGCAGAATGATGAATATTAAAACTCCCCAGTTAGGAAACTCAAGCTGTCACAAGGCTACAACTGCTTAGAAATTGTGGTTTTTTTATGTCCAAGTGTTATGATGGGGCTGTTAGATGCTATAAGTGCATAAAAATTGATCTCCTAAGTGGATGTATATTGTGCAAGTATGCTATTTATCCACAACCCATCAAGGCCTGTTGATTAATAATAACAATTATGGAGAAACAGAAAATACCGAAATTAGCCCTTAGGTGACCAAGCTAACATATTAGATGGTCATAAAAAAGAAAAGTTATCTTTGATATCTTATGAGCAATTCATATACTGTAGCTGTTACAGGACAAAATGAATCAAAATATGACCTTCTAAGAGCCCCAAGAGAGAATTTGCTTGTATTCTGCCTAACATCTTAAGGGAAGGAATTTAGTGTGCAGGTATACTATTTACCCACAACCCAGCAAGCCCTGTTGATTAATAATAGCAATTATTTAGTAACAGAAATTACCCAAATAATACCTTAGGTGATCAAGCTAACATTTTAGATGATCACAAATAAACAAAAGTTGTCCTTGATTTTTTTATGATGAAATCAGATAATAGGGCTGTTACAGGACCAAATGAGACAAAATATGACCTTCTAAGAGCCCCAAGAGACATTTTACTCATATTCTGCTTAACCTCAGACTATCAATACCCAGTGACGAATATTAACTATTCTGGTATTTATGGAACAGTTAAAAGACCAAACCAGTACTCAATCTAAGTAAGTAAGAAACACTTATAAAGCACCGAAATTGATGTAAACACCCACTATGGTGCTGGTGTCCAAAACCCCAGGAGAGAGTTTGCTGGTATTCTGCCAAACATCAGACTGTCAATGCCAAATGATAAATATTAAACCTCTCCAGTTAAGAAACTGGAAGATATGACATTAGTTTATAATTTGCGAGTTTTGAATCCAAAAGAAAGGAAATTCACTTATTGTAGTAGCAGCAGACAGTTTAAATGTAAAGGTAAGATGTATTTATTGTGTTCAGTGAGCAGGGAGAGAGTTTGCTGGTATTCTGCATAACATTAGACTGTCAGTTCTCAATGATGAATATTAAAACTCCCCAGTTAGGAAACTCAATCTGTCACAAGTAGGCTATAGCTACTTAGAAGTTGTGGATTTTAGGTCCAAGTGTTATGACGGGGCTGTAAATGCTATTAGTGCATAAACTGACATCCTAAGCGAAGATATATTGTGCAGGTATGCTATTTACCCATAGGGCTATTGATTAATCATAACAATTATGAAGCAACAGAAAATAACCAAATAAGCCATTAGGTGACCAAGCTAACATATTAGATGGTCATAAATGAACAAAAGCTGTCATTGATTTTGATGATAAAATCAAATACTGGGGCTGTTACAGGACAGAATGAGACCAAATATGACCTTCTAAGAGCCCCAATAGAGAGTTTGCTTGTATTCTGCCTAACCTCAGAATATCAATACCCAGTGATGAATATTAACTATTCTAGTATTTATGTAAAAGTAAAATGACCAAACCAGCACTCAATCTAACAATCTCAAACTGTCAAAATTATAGAAATTTTGGAATTAGTTGATACTTTACGAGTTTTGAATCCAAAAGAAAGGAAATTCACTTATTGTAGTAGCAGCAGAGAGTTTAAATGTAAAGGTTAGATGTATTTATTGTGTTCAGTGAGCCGGGAGAGAGTTTGCTGGTATTCTGCATAACATCAGACTGTCAGTTCTCAATGATGAATATTAAAACTCCCCAGTTAGGAAACTCAATCTGCCACAAGTAGGCTATAGCTACTTAGAAGTTGTGGATTTTAGGTCCAAGTGTTATGACGGGGCTGTAAATGCTATTAGTGCATAAACTGACATCCTAAGCGAAGATATATTGTGCAGGTATGCTATTTACCCATAGGCCTATTGATTAATCATAACAATTATGAAGCAACAGAAAATAACCAAATAAGCCATTAGGTGACCAAGCTAACGTATTAGATGGTCATAAATGAACAAAAGCTGTCATTGATTTTGATGATAAAATCAAATACTGGGGCTGTTACAGGACAGAATGAGACCAAATATGACCTTCTAAGAGCCCCAATAGAGAGTTTCTTGTATTCTGCCTAACCTCAGAATATCAATACCCAGTGATGAATATTAACTATTCTAGTATTTATGTAAAAGTAAAATGACCAAACCAGCACTTAATCTAACAATCTCAAACTGTCAAAATTATAGAAATTTTGGAATTAGTTGATACTTTACGAGTTTGGAATCCAAAAGAAAGGAATTTCACTTATTGTAGTAGCAGCAGAGAGTTTAAATGTAAAGGTTAGACTTATTTATCATATCCAGCGAGCCGGGAGAGAATTTTCAGGTTTTCTGCCTAACATCAGACTGTCAATGCAGAATGATGAATATTAAAACTCCCCAGTTAGGAAACTCAAGCTGTCACAAGTAGGCTACAACTACTTAGAAATTGTGGCTTTTTATGTCCAAAGTAAGAATGATGGGGCTGTTAGATGCTATAAGTGCATAAAAATTGATCTCCTAAGTGGATGTATATTGTGCAAGTATGCTATTTATCCACAACCCATCAAGGCCTGTTGATTAATAATAACAATTATGGAGAAACAGAAAATACCGAAATTAGCCCTTAGGTGACCAAGCTAACATATTAGATGGTCATAAAAAAGAAAAGTTATCTTTGATATCTTATGAGCAATTCATATACTGTAGCTGTTACAGGACAAAATGAACCAAAATATGACCTTCTAAGAGCCCCAAGAGAGAATTTGCTTGTATTCTGCCTAACATCTTAAGGGAAGGAATTTAGTGTGCAGGTATACTATTTACCCACAACCCATCAAGGCCTGTTGAGTAATAATAGCAATTATTTAGTAACAGAAATTACCCAAATAATACCTTAGGTGATCAAGCTAACATTTTAGATGATCACAAATAAACAAAAGTTGTCCTTTATTTTTTATGATGAAATCAGATAATAGGGCTGTTACAGGACCAAATGAGACAAAATATGACCTTCTAAGAGCCCCAAGAGACATTTTACGCATATTCTGCTTAACCTCAGACTATCAATACCCAGTGACGAATATTAACTATTCTGGTATTTATGGAACAGTTAAAAGACCAAACCAGTACTCAATCTAAGTAAGTAAGAAACACTTATAAAGCACCGAAATTGATGTAAACACCCACTAAGGTGCTGGTGTCCAAAACCCCAGGAGACAGTTTGCTGGTATTCTGCCTAACATCAGACTGTCAATGCCAAATGATAAATATTAAACCTCTCCAGTTAAGAAACTGGAAGATATGACATTAGTTTATAATTTGCGAGTTTTGAATCCAAAAGAAAGGAAATTCACTTATTGTAGCAGCAGCAGACAGTTTAAATGTAAAGGTTAGATGTATTTATTGTGTTCAGTGAGCAGGGAGAGAGTTTGCTGGTATTCTGCCTAACATCAGACTGTCAGTTCCCAATGATGAATATTAAAACTCCCCAGTTAGGAAACTCAATCTGTCACAAGTAGGCTATAGCTACTTAGAAGTTGTGGATTTTAGGTCCAAGTGTTATGATGGGGCTGTAAATGCTATTAGTGCATAAACTGACATCCTAAGCGAAGATATATTGTGCAGGTATGCTATTTACCCATAGGCCTATTGATTAATCATAACAATTATGAAGCAACAGAAAATAACCAAATAAGCCATTAGGTGACCAAGCTAACATATTAGATGGTCATAAATGAACAAAAGCTGTCATTGATTTTGATGATAAAATCAAATACTGGGGCTGTTACAGGACAGAATGAGACCAAATATGACCTTCTAAGAGCCCCAATAGAGAGTTTGCTTGTATTCTGCCTAACCTCAGAATATCAATACCCAGTGATGAATATTAACTATTCTAGTATTTATGTAAAAGTAAAATGACCAAACCAGCACTCAATCTAACAATCTCAAACTGTCAAAATTATAGAAATTTTGGAATTAGTTGATACTTTACGAGTTTTGAATCCAAAAGAAAGGAAATTCACTTATTGTAGTAGCAGCAGACAGTTTAAATGTAAAGGTTAGATGTATTTATTGTGTTCAGTGAGCAGGAGAGAGTTTGCTGGTATTCTCCCTAACATCAGACTGTCAGTTCCCAATGATGAATATTAAAACTCCCCAGTTACGAAACTCAATCTGTCACAAGTAGGCTATAGCTACTTAGAAGTTGTGGATTTTTAGGCCTAAGTGTTATGACGGGGCTGTAAATGCTATTAGTGCATAAAATTACATCCTAAGCGAAGATATATTGTGCAGGAATACTATTTACCCATAGGCCTATTGATTAATCATAACAATTATGAAGCAACAGAAAATAACCAAATAAGCCATTAGGTGACAAAGCTAACATATTAGATGGCCATAAATGAACAAAAGCTGTCATTGATTTTTATGATATAATCAAATACTGGGGCTGTTACAGGACAGAATGAGACCAAATATGACCTTCTAAGAGCCCCAATAGAGAGTTTGCTGGTATTCTGCCTAACCTCAGAATATCAATACCCAGTGATGAATATTAACTATTCTAGTATTTATGTAAAAGTAAAATGACCAAACCAGCACTCAATCTAACAATCTCAAACTTTCAAAATTATAGAAATTTTGGAATTAGTTGATACTTTACGAGTTTGGAATCCAAAAGAAAGGAATTTCACTTATTGTAGTAGCAGCAGACAGTTTAAATGTAAAGGTTAGACTTATTTATCATATCCAGCGAGCCGGGAGAGAGTTTGCAGGTTTTCTGCCTAACATCAGACTGTCAATGCAGAATGATGAATATTAAAACTCCCCAGTTAGGAAACTCAAGCTGTCACAAGGCTACAACTGCTTAGAAATTGTGGTTTTTTTATGTCCAAGTGTTATGATGGGGCTGTTAGATGCTATAAGTGCATAAAAATTGATCTCCTAAGTGGATGTATATTGTGCAAGTATGCTATTTATCCACAACCCATCAAGGCCTGTTGATTAATAATAACAATTATGGAGAAACAGAAAATACCGAAATTAGCCCTTAGGTGACCAAGCTAACATATTAGATGGTCATAAAAAAGAAAAGTTATCTTTGATATCTTATGAGCAATTCATATACTGTAGCTGTTACAGGACAAAATGAATCAAAATATGACCTTCTAAGAGCCCCAAGAGAGAATTTGCTTGTATTCTGCCTAACATCTTAAGGGAAGGAATTTAGTGTGCAGGTATACTATTTACCCACAACCCAGCAAGCCCTGTTGATTAATAATAGCAATTATTTAGTAACAGAAATTACCCAAATAATACCTTAGGTGATCAAGCTAACATTTTAGATGATCACAAATAAACAAAAGTTGTCCTTGATTTTTTTATGATGAAATCAGATAATAGGGCTGTTACAGGACCAAATGAGACAAAATATGACCTTCTAAGAGCCCCAAGAGACATTTTACTCATATTCTGCTTAACCTCAGACTATCAATACCCAGTGACGAATATTAACTATTCTGGTATTTATGGAACAGTTAAAAGACCAAACCAGTACTCAATCTAAGTAAGTAAGAAACACTTATAAAGCACCGAAATTGATGTAAACACCCACTATGGTGCTGGTGTCCAAAACCCCAGGAGAGAGTTTGCTGGTATTCTGCCAAACATCAGACTGTCAATGCCAAATGATAAATATTAAACCTCTCCAGTTAAGAAACTGGAAGATATGACATTAGTTTATAATTTGCGAGTTTTGAATCCAAAAGAAAGGAAATTCACTTATTGTAGTAGCAGCAGACAGTTTAAATGTAAAGGTAAGATGTATTTATTGTGTTCAGTGAGCAGGGAGAGAGTTTGCTGGTATTCTGCATAACATTAGACTGTCAGTTCTCAATGATGAATATTAAAACTCCCCAGTTAGGAAACTCAATCTGTCACAAGTAGGCTATAGCTACTTAGAAGTTGTGGATTTTAGGTCCAAGTGTTATGACGGGGCTGTAAATGCTATTAGTGCATAAACTGACATCCTAAGCGAAGATATATTGTGCAGGTATGCTATTTACCCATAGGGCTATTGATTAATCATAACAATTATGAAGCAACAGAAAATAACCAAATAAGCCATTAGGTGACCAAGCTAACATATTAGATGGTCATAAATGAACAAAAGCTGTCATTGATTTTGATGATAAAATCAAATACTGGGGCTGTTACAGGACAGAATGAGACCAAATATGACCTTCTAAGAGCCCCAATAGAGAGTTTGCTTGTATTCTGCCTAACCTCAGAATATCAATACCCAGTGATGAATATTAACTATTCTAGTATTTATGTAAAAGTAAAATGACCAAACCAGCACTCAATCTAACAATCTCAAACTGTCAAAATTATAGAAATTTTGGAATTAGTTGATACTTTACGAGTTTTGAATCCAAAAGAAAGGAAATTCACTTATTGTAGTAGCAGCAGAGAGTTTAAATGTAAAGGTTAGATGTATTTATTGTGTTCAGTGAGCCGGGAGAGAGTTTGCTGGTATTCTGCATAACATCAGACTGTCAGTTCTCAATGATGAATATTAAAACTCCCCAGTTAGGAAACTCAATCTGCCACAAGTAGGCTATAGCTACTTAGAAGTTGTGGATTTTAGGTCCAAGTGTTATGACGGGGCTGTAAATGCTATTAGTGCATAAACTGACATCCTAAGCGAAGATATATTGTGCAGGTATGCTATTTACCCATAGGCCTATTGATTAATCATAACAATTATGAAGCAACAGAAAATAACCAAATAAGCCATTAGGTGACCAAGCTAACGTATTAGATGGTCATAAATGAACAAAAGCTGTCATTGATTTTGATGATAAAATCAAATACTGGGGCTGTTACAGGACAGAATGAGACCAAATATGACCTTCTAAGAGCCCCAATAGAGAGTTTCTTGTATTCTGCCTAACCTCAGAATATCAATACCCAGTGATGAATATTAACTATTCTAGTATTTATGTAAAAGTAAAATGACCAAACCAGCACTTAATCTAACAATCTCAAACTGTCAAAATTATAGAAATTTTGGAATTAGTTGATACTTTACGAGTTTGGAATCCAAAAGAAAGGAATTTCACTTATTGTAGTAGCAGCAGAGAGTTTAAATGTAAAGGTTAGACTTATTTATCATATCCAGCGAGCCGGGAGAGAATTTTCAGGTTTTCTGCCTAACATCAGACTGTCAATGCAGAATGATGAATATTAAAACTCCCCAGTTAGGAAACTCAAGCTGTCACAAGTAGGCTACAACTACTTAGAAATTGTGGCTTTTTATGTCCAAAGTAAGAATGATGGGGCTGTTAGATGCTATAAGTGCATAAAAATTGATCTCCTAAGTGGATGTATATTGTGCAAGTATGCTATTTATCCACAACCCATCAAGGCCTGTTGATTAATAATAACAATTATGGAGAAACAGAAAATACCGAAATTAGCCCTTAGGTGACCAAGCTAACATATTAGATGGTCATAAAAAAGAAAAGTTATCTTTGATATCTTATGAGCAATTCATATACTGTAGCTGTTACAGGACAAAATGAACCAAAATATGACCTTCTAAGAGCCCCAAGAGAGAATTTGCTTGTATTCTGCCTAACATCTTAAGGGAAGGAATTTAGTGTGCAGGTATACTATTTACCCACAACCCAGCAAGGCCTGTTGAGTAATAATAGCAATTATTTAGTAACAGAAATTACCCAAATAATACCTTAGGTGTTCAAGCTAACATTTTAGATGATCACAAATAAACAAAAGTTGTCCTTGATTTTTTTATGATGAAATCAGATAATAGGGCTGTTACAGGACCAAATGAGACAAAATATGACCTTCTAAGAGCCCCAAGAGACATTTTGCTCATATTCTGCTTAACCTCAGACTATCAATACCCAGTGACGAATATTAACTATTCTGGTATTTATGGAACAGTTAAAAGACCAAACCAGTACTCAATCTAAGTAAGTAAGAAACACTTATAAAGCACTGAAATTGATGTAAACACCCACTAGGGTGCTGGTGCCGAAAACCCCAGGAGAGAGTTTGCTGGTTTTCTGCCAAACATCAGACTGTCAATGCCAAATGATAAGTATTAAACCTGGAAGATATGACATTAGTTTATAATTTGCGAGTTTTGAATCCAAAAGAAAGGGAATTCACTTATTGTAGTAGCAGCAGACAGTTTAAATGTAAAGGTTAGATGTATTTATTGTGTTCAGTGAGCAGGGAGAGAGTTTGCTGGTATTCTGCCTAACATCAGACTGTCAGTTCCCAATGATGAATATTAAAACTCCCCAGTTAGGAAACTCAATCTGTCACAAGTAGGCTATACCTACTTAGAAGTTGTGGATTTTAGGTCCAAGTGTTATGACGGGGCTGTAAATGCTATTAGTGCATAAACTGACATCCTAAGCGAAGATATATTGTGCAGGTATGTTATTTACCCATAGGCCTAATATGACCTTTTAAGAGCCCCAATAGAGAGTTTGCTTGTATTCTGCCTAACCTCAGAATATCAATACCCAGTGATGAATATTAACTATTCTAGTATTTATGTAAAAGTAAAATGACCAAACCAGCACTCAATCTAACAATCTCAAACTGTCAAAATTATAGAAATTTTGGAATTAGTTGATACTTTACGAGTTTTGAATCCAAAAGAAAGGAAATTCACTTATTGTAGTAGCAGCAGACAGTTTAAATGTAAAGGTTAGATGTATTTATTGTGTTCAGTGAGCAGGAGAGAGTTTGCTGGTATTCTGCCTAACATCAGACTGTCAGTTCCCAATGATGAATATTAAAACTCCCCAGTTACGAAACTCAATCTGTCACAAGTAGGCTATAGCTACTTAGAAGTTGTGGATTTTTAGGCCTAAGTGTTATGACGGGGCTGTAAATGCTATTAGTGCATAAAATTACATCCTAAGCGAAGATATATTGTGCAGGAATACTATTTACCCATAGGCCTATTGATTAATCATAACAATTATGAAGCAACAGAAAATAACCAAATAAGCCATTAGGTGACAAAGCTAACATATTAGATGGCCATAAATGAACAAAAGCTGTCATTGATTTTTATGATATAATCAAATACTGGGGCTGTTACAGGACAGAATGAGACCAAATATGACCTTCTAAGAGCCCCAATAGAGAGTTTGCTGGTATTCTGCCTAACCTCAGAATATCAATACCCAGTGATGAATATTAACTATTCTAGTATTTATGTAAAAGTAAAATGACCAAACCAGCACTCAATCTAACAATCTCAAACTTTCAAAATTATAGAAATTTTGGAATTAGTTGATACTTTACGAGTTTGGAATCCAAAAGAAAGGAATTTCACTTATTGTAGTAGCAGCAGACAGTTTAAATGTAAAGGTTAGACTTATTTATCATATCCAGCAAGCCGGGAGAGAGTTTGCAGGTTTTCTGCCTAACATCAGACTGTCAATGCAGAATGATGAATATTAAAACTCCCCAGTTAGGAAACTCAAGCTGTCACAAGGCTACAACTGCTTAGAAATTGTGGTTTTTTTATGTCCAAGTGTTATGATGGGGCTGTTAGATGCTATAAGTGCATAAAAATTGATCTCCTAAGTGGATGTATATTGTGCAAGTATGCTATTTATCCACAACCCATCAAGGCCTGTTGATAACAATAACAATTATGGAGAAACAGAAAATACCGAAATTAGCCCTTAGGTGACCAAGCTAACATATTAGATGGTCATAAAAAAGAAAAGTTATCTTTGATATCTTATGAGCAATTCATATACTGTAGCTGTTACAGGACAAAATGAACCAAAATATGACCTTCTAAGAGCCCCAAGAGAGAATTTGCTTGTATTCTGCCTAACATCTTAAGGGAAGGAATTTAGTGTGCAGGTATACTATTTACCCACAACCCAGCAAGGCCTGTTGAGTAATAATAGCAATTATTTAGTAACAGAAATTCACCAAATAATACCTTAGGTGTTCAAGCTAACATTTTAGATGATCACAAATAAACAAAAGTTGTCCTTGATTTTTTTATGATGAAATCAGATAATAGGGCTGTTACAGGACCAAATGAGACAAAATATGACCTTCTAAGAGCCCCAAGAGACATTTTGCTCATATTCTGCTTAACCTCAGACTATCAATACCCAGTGACGAATATTAACTATTCTGGTATTTATGGAACAGTTAAAAGACCAAACCAGTACTCAATCTAAGTAAGTAAGAAACACTTATAAAGCACTGAAATTGATGTAAACACCCACTAGGGTGCTGGTGCCCAAAACCCCAGGAGAGAGTTTGCTGGTTTTCTGCCAAACATCAGACTGTCAATGCCAAATGATAAGTATTAAACCTGGAAGATATGACATTAGTTTATAATTTGCGAGTTTTGAATCCAAAAGAAAGGGAATTCACTTATTGTAGTAGCAGCAGACAGTTTAAATGTAAAGGTTAGATGTATTTATTGTGTTCAGTGAGCAGGGAGAGAGTTTGCTGGTATTCTGCCTAACATCAGACTGTCAGTTCCCAATGATGAATATTAAAACTCCCCAGTTAGGAAACTCAATCTGTCACAAGTAGGCTATACCTACTTAGAAGTTGTGGATTTTAGGTCCAAGTGTTATGACGGGGCTGTAAATGCTATTAGTGCATAAACTGACATCCTAAGCGAAGATATATTGTGCAGGTATGTTATTTACCCATAGGCCTAATATGACCTTTTAAGAGCCCCAATAGAGAGTTTGCTTGTATTCTGCCTAACCTCAGAATATCAATACCCAGTGATGAATATTAACTATTCTAGTATTTATGTAAAAGTAAAATGACCAAACCAGCACTCAATCTAACAATCTCAAACTGTCAAAATTATAGAAATTTTGGAATTAGTTGATACTTTACGAGTTTTGAATCCAAAAGAAAGGAAATTCACTTATTGTAGTAGCAGCAGACAGTTTAAATGTAAAGGTTAGATGTATTTATTGTGTTCAGTGAGCAGGAGAGAGTTTGCTGGTATTCTGCCTAACATCAGACTGTCAGTTCCCAATGATGAATATTAAAACTCCCCAGTTACGAAACTCAATCTGTCACAAGTAGGCTATAGCTACTTAGAAGTTGTGGATTTTTAGGCCTAAGTGTTATGACGGGGCTGTAAATGCTATTAGTGCATAAAATTACATCCTAAGCGAAGATATATTGTGCAGGAATACTATTTACCCATAGGCCTATTGATTAATCATAACAATTATGAAGCAACAGAAAATAACCAAATAAGCCATTAGGTGACAAAGCTAACATATTAGATGGCCATAAATGAACAAAAGCTGTCATTGATTTTTATGATATAATCAAATACTGGGGCTGTTACAGGACAGAATGAGACCAAATATGACCTTCTAAGAGCCCCAATAGAGAGTTTGCTGGTATTCTGCCTAACCTCAGAATATCAATACCCAGTGATGAATATTAACTATTCTAGTATTTATGTAAAAGTAAAATGACCAAACCAGCACTGAATCTAACAATCTCAAACTTTCAAAATTATAGAAATTTTGGAATTAGTTGATACTTTACGAGTTTGGAATCCAAAAGAAAGGAATTTCACTTATTGTAGTAGCAGCAGACAGTTTAAATGTAAAGGTTAGACTTATTTATCATATCCAGCAAGCCGGGAGAGAGTTTGCAGGTTTTCTGCCTAACATCAGACTGTCAATGCAGAATGATGAATATTAAAACTCCCCAGTTAGGAAACTCAAGCTGTCACAAGGCTACAACTGCTTAGAAATTGTGGTTTTTTTATGTCCAAGTGTTATGATGGGGCTGTTAGATGCTATAAGTGCATAAAAATTGATCTCCTAAGTGGATGTATATTGTGCAAGTATGCTATTTATCCACAACCCATCAAGGCCTGTTGATTAATAATAACAATTATGGAGAAACAGAAAATACCGAAATTAGCCCTTAGGTGACCAAGCTAACATATTAGATGGTCATAAAAAAGAAAAGTTATCTTTGATATCTTATGAGCAATTCATATACTGTAGCTGTTACAGGACAAAATGAATCAAAATATGACCTTCTAAGAGCCCCAAGAGAGAATTTGCTTGTATTCTGCCTAACATCTTAAGGGAAGGAATTTAGTGTGCAGGTATACTATTTACCCACAACCCAGCAAGGCCTGTTGAGTAATAATAGCAATTATTTAGTAACAGAAATTACCCAAATAATACCTTAGGTGATCAAGCTAACATTTTAGATGATCACAAATAAACAAAAGTTGTCCTTGATTTTTTTATGATGAAGTCAGATAATAGGGCTGTTACAGGACCAAATGAGACAAAATATGACCTTCTAAGAGCCCCAAGAGACATTTTGCTCATATTCTGCTTAACCTCAGACTATCAATACCCAGTGACGAATATTAACTATTCTGGTATTTATGGAACAGTTAAAAGACCAAACCAGTACTCAATCTAAGTAAGTAAGAAACACTTATAAAGCACCAAAATTGATGTAAACACCCACTATGGTGCTGGTGTCCAAAACCCCAGGAGAGAGTTTGCTGGTATTCTGCCAAACATCAGACTGTCAATGCCAAATGATAAATATTAAACCTCTCCAGTTAAGAAACTGGAAGATATGACATTAGTTTATAATTTGCGAGTTTTGAATCCAAAAGAAAGGAAATTCACTTATTGTAGTAGCAGCAGACAGTTTAAATGTAAAGGTAAGATGTATTTATTGTGTTCAGTGAGCAGGGAGAGAGTTTGCTGGTATTCTGCATAACATCAGACTGTCAGTTCTCAATGATGAATATTAAAACTCCCCAGTTAGGAAACTCAATCTGTCACAAGTAGGCTATAGCTACTTAGAAGTTGTGGATTTTAGGTCCAAGTGTTATGACGGGGCTGTAAATGCTATTAGTGCATAAACTGACATCCTAAGCGAAGATATATTGTGCAGGTATGCTATTTACCCATAGGCCTATTGATTAATCATAACAATTATGAAGCAACAGAAAATAACCAAATAAGCCATTAGGTGACCAAGCTAACATATTAGATGGTCATAAATGAACAAAAGCTGTCATTGATTTTGATGATAAAATCAAATACTGGGGCTGTTACAGGACAGAATGAGACCAAATATGACCTTCTAAGAGCCCCAATAGAGAGTTTGCTTGTATTCTGCCTAACCTCAGAATATCAATACCCAGTGATGAATATTAACTATTCTAGTATTTATGTAAAAGTAAAATGACCAAACCAGCACTCAATCTAACAATCTCAAACTGTCAAAATTATAGAAATTTTGGAATTAGTTGATACTTTACGAGTTTTGAATCCAAAAGAAAGGAAATTCACTTATTGTAGTAGCAGCAGAGAGTTTAAATGTAAAGGTTAGATGTATTTATTGTGTTCAGTGAGCCGGGAGAGAGTTTGCTGGTATTCTGCATAACATCAGACTGTCAGTTCTCAATGATGAATATTAAAACTCCCCAGTTAGGAAACTCAATCTGCCACAAGTAGGCTATAGCTACTTAGAAGTTGTGGATTTTAGGTCCAAGTGTTATGACGGGGCTGTAAATGCTATTAGTGCATAAACTGACATCCTAAGCGAAGATATATTGTGCAGGTATGCTATTTACCCATAGGCCTATTGATTAATCATAACAATTATGAAGCAACAGAAAATAACCAAATAAGCCATTAGGTGACCAAGCTAACATATTAGATGGTCATAAATGAACAAAAGCTGTCATTGATTTTGATGATAAAATCAAATACTGGGGCTGTTACACGACAGAATGAGACCAAATATGACCTTCTAAGAGCCCCAATAGAGAGTTTCTTGTATTCTGCCTAACCTCAGAATATCAATACCCAGTGATGAATATTAACTATTCTAGTATTTATGTAAAAGTAAAATGACCAAACCAGCACTTAATCTAACAATCTCAAACTGTCAAAATTATAGAAATTTTGGAATTAGTTGATACTTTACGAGTTTGGAATCCAAAAGAAAGGAATTTCACTTATTGTAGTAGCAGCAGACAGTTTAAATGTAAAGGTTAGACTTATTTATCATATCCAGCGAGCCGGGAGAGTTTGCAGGTTTTCTGCCTAACATCAGACTGTCAATGCAGAATGATGAATATTAAAACTCCCCAGTTAGGAAACTCAAGCTGTCACAAGTAGGCTACAACTACTTAGAAATTGTGGCTTTTTATGTCCAAGTGTTATGATGGGCTGTTAGATGCTATAAGTGCATAAAAATTGATCTCCTAAGTGGATGTATATTGTGCAAGTATGCTATTTATCCACAACCCATCAAGGCCTGTTGATTAATAATAACAATTATGGAGAAACAGAAAATACCGAAATTAGCCCTTAGGTGACCAAGCTAACATATTAGATGGTCATAAAAAAGAAAAGTTATCTTTGATATCTTATGAGCAATTCATATACTGTAGCTGTTACAGGACAAAATGAATCAAAATATGACCTTCTAAGAGCCCCAAGAGAGAATTTGCTTGTATTCTGCCTAACATCTTAAGGGAAGGAATTTAGTGTGCAGGTATACTATTTACCCACAACCCAGCAAGGCCTGTTGAGTAATAATAGCAATTATTTAGTAACAGAAATTACCCAAATAATACCTTAGGTGATCAAGCTAACATTTTAGATGATCACAAATAAACAAAAGTTGTCCTTGATTTTTTTATGATGAAATCAGATAATAGGGCTGTTACAGGACCAAATGAGACCAAATATGACCTTCTAAGAGCCCCAAGAGACATTTTGCTCATATTCTGCTTAACCTCAGACTATCAATACCCAGTGACGAATATTAACTATTCTGGTATTTATGGAACAGTTAAAAGACCAAACCAGTACTCAATCTAAGTAAGTAAGAAACACTTATAAAGCACCGAAATTGATGTAAACACCCACTATGGTGCTGGTGTCCAAAACCCCAGGAGAGAGTTTGCTGGTATTCTGCCAAACATCAGACTGTCAATGCCAAATGATAAATATTAAACCTCTCCAGTTAAGAAACTGGAAGATATGACATTAGTTTATAATTTGCGAGTTTTGAATCCAAAAGAAAGGAAATTCACTTATTGTAGTAGCAGCAGACAGTTTAAATGTAAAGGTAAGATGTATTTATTGTGTTCAGTGAGCAGGGAGAGAGTTTGCTGGTATTCTGCATAACATCAGACTGTCAGTTCCCAATGATGAATATTAAAACTCCCCAGTTAGGAAACTCAATCTGTCACAAGTAGGCTATAGCTACTTAGAAGTTGTGGATTTTAGGTCCAAGTGTTATGACGGGGCTGTAAATGCTATTAGTGCATAAACTGACATCCTAAGCGAAGATATATTGTGCAGGTATGCTATTTACCCATAGGCCTATTGATTAATCATAACAATTATGAAGCAACAGAAAATAACCAAATAAGCCATTAGGTGACCAAGCTAACATATTAGATGGTCATAAATGAACAAAAGCTGTCATTGATTTTGATGATAAAATCAAATACTGGGGCTGTTACAGGACAGAATGAGACCAAATATGACCTTCTAAGAGCCCCAATAGAGAGTTTGCTTGTGTTCTGCCTAACCTCAGAATATCAATACCCAGTGATGAATATTAACTATTCTAGTATTTATGTAAAAGTAAAATGACCAAACCAGCACTTAATCTAACAATCTCAAACTGTCAAAATTATAGAAATTTTGGAATTAGTTGATACTTTACGAGTTTGGAATCCAAAAGAAAGGAATTTCACTTATTGTAGTAGCAGCAGACAGTTTAAATGTAAAGGTTAGACTTATTTATCATATCCAGCGAGCCGGGAGAGAGTTTGCAGGTTTTCTGCCTAACATCAGACTGTCAATGCAGAATGATGAATATTAAAACTCCCCAGTTAGGAAACTCAAGCTGTCACAAGTAGGCTACAACTACTTAGAAATTGTGGCTTTTTATGTCCAAGTGTTATGATGGGGCTGTTAGATGCTATAAGTGCATAAAAATTGATATCCTAAGTGGATGTATATTGTGCAAGTATGCTATTTATCCACAACCCATCAAGGCCTGTTGATTAATAATAACAATTATGGAGAAACAGAAAATACCGAAATTAGCCCTTAGGTGACCAAGCTAACATATTAGATGGTCATAAAAAAGAAAAGTTATCTTTGATATCTTATGAGCAATTCATATACTGTAGCTGTTACAGGACAAAATGAACCAAAATATGACCTTCTAAGAGCCCCAAGAGAGAATTTGCTTGTATTCTGCCTAACATCTTAAGGGAAGGAATTTAGTGTGCAGGTATACTATTTACCCACAACCCAGCAAGGCCTGTTGAGTAATAATAGCAATTATTTAGTAACAGAAATTACCCAAATAATACCTTAGGTGATCAAGCTAACATTTTAGATGATCACAAATAAACAAAAGTTGTCCTTGATTTTTTTATGATGAAATCAGATAATAGGGCTGTTACAGGACCAAATGAGACAAAATATGACCTTCTAAGAGCCCCAAGAGACATTTTGCTCATATTCTGCTTAACCTCAGACTATCAATACCCAGTGACGAATATTAACTATTCTAGTAATTATGGAACAGTTAAAAGACCAAACCAGTACTCAATCTAAGTAAGTAAGAAACACTTATAAAGCACCGAAATTGATGTAAACACCCACTAGGGTGCTGGTGCCCAAAACCCCAGGAGAGAGTTTGCTGGTTTTCTGCCAAACATCAGACTGTCAATGCAAAATGATAAATATTAAACCTGGAAGATATGACATTAGTTTATAATTTGCGAGTTTTGAATCCAAAAGAAAGGAAATTCACTTATTGTAATAGCAGCAGACAGTTTAAATGTAAAGGTAAGTGTATTTATTGTGTTCAGTGAGCAGGGAGAGAGTTGGCTGGTATTCTGCATAACATCAGACTGTCAGTTCTCAATGATGAATATTAAAACTCCCCAGTTAGGAAACTCAATCTGTCACAAGTAGGCTATAGCTACTTAGAAGTTGTGGATTTTAGGTCCAAGTGTTATGACGGGGCTGTAAATGCTATTAGTGCATAAACTGACATCCTAAGCGAAGATATATTGTGCAGGTATGCTATTTACCCATAGGCCTATTGATTAATCATAACAATTATGAAGCAACAGAAAATAACCAAATAAGCCATTAGGTGACCAAGCTAACATATTAGATGGTCATAAATGAACAAAAGCTGTCATTGATTTTGATGATAAAATCAAATACTGGGGCTGTTACAGGACAGAATGAGACCAAATATGACCTTCTAAGAGCCCCAATAGAGAGTTTGCTTGTATTCTGCCTAACCTCAGAATATCAATACCCAGTGATGAATATTAACTATTCTAGTATTTATGTAAAAGTAAAATGACCAAACCAGCACTTAATCTAACAATCTCAAACTGTCAAAATTATAGAAATTTTGGAATTAGTTGATACTTTACGAGTTTGGAATCCAAAAGAAAGGAATTTCACTTATTGTAGTAGCAGCAGACAGTTTAAATGTAAAGGTTAGACTTATTTATCATATCCAGCGAGCCGGGAGAGAGTTTGCAGGTTTTCTGCCTAACATCAGACTGTCAATGCAGAATGATGAATATTAAAACTCCCCAGTTAGGAAACTCAAGCTGTCACAAGTAGGCTACAACTACTTAGAAATTGTGGCTTTTTATGTCCAAGTGTTATGATGGGGCTGTTAGATGCTATAAGTGCATAAAAATTGATATCCTAAGTGGATGTATATTGTGCAAGTATGCTATTTATCCACAACCCATCAAGGCCTGTTGATTAATAATAACAATTATGGAGAAACAGAAAATACCGAAATTAGCCCTTAGGTGACCAAGCTAACATATTAGATGGTCATAAAAAAGAAAAGTTATCTTTGATATCTTATGAGCAATTCATATACTGTAGCTGTTACAGGACAAAATGAACCAAAATATGACCTTCTAAGAGCCCCAAGAGAGAATTTGCTTGTATTCTGCCTAACATCTTAAGGGAAGGAATTTAGTGTGCAGGTATACTATTTACCCACAACCCAGCAAGGCCTGTTGAGTAATAATAGCAATTATTTAGTAACAGAAATTACCCAAATAATACCTTAGGTGATCAAGCTAACATTTTAGATGATCACAAATAAACAAAAGTTGTCCTTGATTTTTTTATGATGAAATCAGATAATAGGGCTGTTACAGGACCAAATGAGACAAAATATGACCTTCTAAGAGCCCCAAGAGACATTTTGCTCATATTCTGCTTAACCTCAGACTATCAATACCCAGTGACGAATATTAACTATTCTAGTAATTATGGAACAGTTAAAAGACCAAACCAGTACTCAATCTAAGTAAGTAAGAAACACTTATAAAGCACCGAAATTGATGTAAACACCCACTAGGGTGCTGGTGCCCAAAACCCCAGGAGAGAGTTTGCTGGTTTTCTGCCAAACATCAGACTGTCAATGCAAAATGATAAATATTAAACCTGGAAGATATGACATTAGTTTATAATTTGCGAGTTTTGAATCCAAAAGAAAGGAAATTCACTTATTGTAGTAGCAGCAGACAGTTTAAATGTAAAGGTAAGTGTATTTATTGTGTTCAGTGAGCAGGGAGAGAGTTGGCTGGTATTCTGCATAACATCAGACTGTCAGTTCTCAATGATGAATATTAAAACTCCCCAGTTAGGAAACTCAATCTGTCACAAGTAGGCTATAGCTACTTAGAAGTTGTGGATTTTAGGTCCAAGTGTTATGACGGGGCTGTAAATGCTATTAGTGCATAAACTGACATCCTAAGCGAAGATATATTGTGCAGGTATGCTATTTACCCATAGGCCTATTGATTAATCATAACAATTATGAAGCAACAGAAAATAACCAAATAAGCCATTAGGTGACCAAGCTAACATATTAGATGGTCATAAATGAACAAAAGCTGTCATTGATTTTTATGATAAAATCAAATACTGGGGCTGTTACAGGACAGAATGAGACCAAATATGACCTTCTAAGAGCCCCAATAGAGAGTTTGCTTGTATTCTGCCTAACCTCAGAATATCAATACCCAGTGATGAATATTAACTATTCTAGTATTTATGTAAAAGTAAAATGACCAAACCAGCACTTAATCTAACAATCTCAAACTGTCAAAATTATAGAAATTTTGGAATTAGTTGATACTTTACGAGTTTGGAATCCAAAAGAAAGGAATTTCACTTATTGTAGTAGCAGCAGACAGTTTAAATGTAAAGGTTAGACTTATTTATCATATCCAGCGAGCCGGGAGAGAGTTTGCAGGTTTTCTGCCTAACATCAGACTGTCAATGCAGAATGATGAATATTAAAACTCCCCAGTTAGGAAACTCAAGCTGTCACAAGTAGGCTACAACTACTTAGAAATTGTGGCTTTTTATGTCCAAGTGTTATGATGGGGCTGTTAGATGCTATAAGTGCATAAAAATTGATATCCTAAGTGGATGTATATTGTGCAAGTATGCTATTTATCCACAACCCATCAAGGCCTGTTGATTAATAATAACAATTATGGAGAAACAGAAAATACCGAAATTAGCCCTTAGGTGACCAAGCTAACATATTAGATGGTCATAAAAAAGAAAAGTTATCTTTGATATCTTATGAGCAATTCATATACTGTAGCTGTTACAGGACAAAATGAACCAAAATATGACCTTCTAAGAGCCCCAAGAGAGAATTTGCTTGTATTCTGCCTAACATCTTAAGGGAAGGAATTTAGTGTGCAGGTATACTATTTACCCACAACCCAGCAAGGCCTGTTGAGTAATAATAGCAATTATTTAGTAACAGAAATTACCCAAATAATACCTTAGGTGATCAAGCTAACATTTTAGATGATCACAAATAAACAAAAGTTGTCCTTGATTTTTTTATGATGAAATCAGATAATAGGGCTGTTACAGGACCAAATGAGACAAAATATGACCTTCTAAGAGCCCCAAGAGACATTTTGCTCATATTCTGCTTAACCTCAGACTATCAATACCCAGTGACGAATATTAACTATTCTAGTAATTATGGAACAGTTAAAAGACCAAACCAGTACTCAATCTAAGTAAGTAAGAAACACTTATAAAGCACCGAAATTGATGTAAACACCCACTAGGGTGCTGGTGCCCAAAACCCCAGGAGAGAGTTTGCTGGTTTTCTGCCAAACATCAGACTGTCAATGCAAAATGATAAATATTAAACCTGGAAGATATGACATTAGTTTATAATTTGCGAGTTTTGAATCCAAAAGAAAGGAAATTCACTTATTGTAGTAGCAGCAGACAGTTTAAATGTAAAGGTAAGTGTATTTATTGTGTTCAGTGAGCAGGGAGAGAGTTGGCTGGTATTCTGCATAACATCAGACTGTCAGTTCTCAATGATGAATATTAAAACTCCCCAGTTAGGAAACTCAATCTGTCACAAGTAGGCTATAGCTACTTAGAAGTTGTGGATTTTAGGTCCAAGTGTTATGACGGGGCTGTAAATGCTATTAGTGCATAAACTGACATCCTAAGCGAAGATATATTGTGCAGGTATGCTATTTACCCATAGGCCTATTGATTAATCATAACAATTATGAAGCAACAGAAAATAACCAAATAAGCCATTAGGTGACCAAGCTAACATATTAGATGGTCATAAATGAACAAAAGCTGTCATTGATTTTTATGATAAAATCAAATACTGGGACTGTTACAGGACAGGACCAAATGAGACAAAATATGACCTTCTAAGAGCCCCAAGAGACATTTTGCTCATATTCTGCTTAACCTCAGACTATCAATACCCAGTGACGAATATTAACTATTCCGGTATTTATGGAACAGTTAAAAGACCAAACCAGTACTCAATCTAAGTAAGTAAGAAACACTTATAAAGCACCGTAATTGATGTAAACACCCACTATAGTGCTGGTGTCCAAAACCCCAGGACAGAGTTTGCTGGTATTCTGCCAAACATCAGACTGTCAATGCCAAATGATAAATATTAAACCTCTCCAGTTAAGAAACTGGAAGATATGACATTAGTTTATAATTTGCGAGTTTTGAATCCAAAAGAAAGGAAATTCACTTATTGTAGTAGCAGCAGACAGTTTAAATGTAAAGGTAAGTGTATTTATTGTGTTCAGTGAGCAGGGAGAGAGTTGGCTGGTATTCTGCATAACATCAGACTGTCAGTTCTCAATGATGAATATTAAAACTCCCCAGTTAGGAAACTCAATCTGTCACAAGTAGGCTATAGCTACTTAGAAGTTGTGGATTTTAGGTCCAAGTGTTATGACGGGGCTGTAAATGCTATTAGTGCATAAACTGACATCCTAAGCGAAGATATATTGTGCAGGTATGCTATTTACCCATAGGCCTATTGATTAATCATAACAATTATGAAGCAACAGAAAATAACCAAATAAGCCATTAGGTGACCAAGCTAACATATTAGATGGTCATAAATGAACAAAAGCTGTCATTGATTTTTATGATAAAATCAAATACTGGGACTGTTACAGGACAGGACCAAATGAGACAAAATATGACCTTCTAAGAGCCCCAAGAGACATTTTGCTCATATTCTGCTTAACCTCAGACTATCAATACCCAGTGACGAATATTAACTATTCCGGTATTTATGGAACAGTTAAAAGACCAAACCAGTACTCAATCTAAGTAAGTAAGAAACACTTATAAAGCACCGTAATTGATGTAAACACCCACTATAGTGCTGGTGTCCAAAACCCCAGGAGAGAGTTTGCTGGTATTCTGCCAAACATCAGACTGTCAATGCCAAATGATAAATATTAAACCTCTCCAGTTAAGAAACTGGAAGATATGACATTAGTTTATAATTTGCGAGTTTTGAATCCAAAAGAAAGGAAATTCACTTATTGTAGTAGCTGCAGACAGTTTAAATGTAAAGGTAAGTGTATTTATTGTGTTCAGTGAGCAGGGAGAGAGTTGGCTGGTATTCTGCATAACATCAGACTGTCAGTTCTCAATGATGAATATTAAAACTCCCCAGTTAGGAAACTCAATCTGTCACAAGTAGGCTATAGCTACTTAGAAGTTGTGGATTTTAGGTCCAAGTGTTATGACGGGGCTGTAAATGCTATTAGTGCATAAACTGACATCCTAAGCGAAGATATATTGTGCAGGTATGCTATTTACCCATAGGCCTATTGATTAATCATAACAATTATGAAGCAACAGAAAATAACCAAATAAGCCATTAGGTGACCAAGCTAACATATTAGATGGTCATAAATGAACAAAAGCTGTCATTGATTTTTATGATAAAATCAAATACTGGGACTGTTACAGGACAGGACCAAATGAGACAAAATATGACCTTCTAAGAGCCCCAAGAGACATTTTGCTCATATTCTGCTTAACCTCAGACTATCAATACCCAGTGACGAATATTAACTATTCCGGTATTTATGGAACAGTTAAAAGACCAAACCAGTACTCAATCTAAGTAAGTAAGAAACACTTATAAAGCACCGTAATTGATGTAAACACCCACTATAGTGCTGGTGTCCAAAACCCAAGGAGAGAGTTTGCTGGTATTCTGCCAAACATCAGACTGTCAATGGCAAATGATAAATATTAAACCTCTCCAGTTAAGAAACTGGAAGATATGACATTAGTTTATAATTTGCGAGTTTTGAATCCAAAAGAAAGGAAATTCACTTATTGTAGCAGCAGCAGACAGTTTAAATGTAAAGGTTAGATGTATTTATTGTGTTCAGTGAGCAGGGAGAGAGTTGGCTGGTATTCTGCATAACATCAGACTGTCAGTTCTCAATGATGAATATTAAAACTCCCCAGTTAGGAAACTCAATCTGTCACAAGTAGGCTATAGCTACTTAGAAGTTGTGGATTTTAGGTCCAAGTGTTATGACGGGGCTGTAAATGCTATTAGTGCATAAACTGACATCCTAAGCGAAGATATATTGTGCAGGTATGCTATTTACCCATAGGCCTATTGATTAATCATAACAATTATGAAGCAACAGAAAATAACCAAATAAGCCATTAGGTGACCAAGCTAACATATTAGATGGTCATAAATGAACAAAAGCTGTCATTGATTTTTATGATAAAATCAAATACTGGGGCTGTTACAGGACAGGACCAAATGAGACAAAATATGACCTTCTAAGAGCCCCAAGAGACATTTTGCTCATATTCTGCTTAACCTCAGACTATCAATACCCAGTGACGAATATTAACTATTCCGGTATTTATGGAACAGTTAAAAGACCAAACCAGTACTCAATCTAAGTAAGTAAGAAACACTTATAAAGCACCGTAATTGATGTAAACACCCACTATAGTGCTGGTGTCCAAAACCCCAGGAGAGAGTTTGCTGGTATTCTGCCAAACATCAGACTGTCAATGGCAAATGATAAATATTAAACCTCTCCAGTTAAGAAACTGGAAGATATGACATTAGTTTATAATTTGCGAGTTTTGAATCCAAAAGAAAGGAAATTCACTTATTGTAGCAGCAGCAGACAGTTTAAATGTAAAGGTTAGATGTATTTATTGTGTTCAGTGAGCAGGGAGAGAGTTTGCTGGTATTCTGCCTAACATCAGACTGTCAGTTCCCAATGATGAATATTAAAACTCCCCAGTTAGGAAACGCAATCTGTCACAAGTAGGCTATAGCTACTTAGAAGTTGTGGATTTTAGGTCCAAGTGTTTTGACGGGGCTGTAAATGCTATTAGTGCATAAAATGACATCCTAAGCGAAGATATATTGTGCAGGTATGCTATTTACCCATAGGCCTATTGATTAATCATAACAATTATGAAGCAACAGAAAATAACCAAATAAGCCATTAGGTGACCAAGCTAACATATTAGATGGTCATAAATGAACAAAAGCTGTCATTGATTTTTATGATAAAATCAAATACTGGGGCTGTTACAGGACAGAATGAGACCAAATATGACCTTCTAAGAGCCCCAATAGAGAGTTTGCTTGTATTCTGCCTAACCTCAGAATATCAATACCCAGTGATGAATATTAACTATTCTAGTATTTATGTAAAAGTAAAATGACCAAACCAGCACTGAATCTAACAATCTCAAACTGTCAAAATTATAGAAATTTTGGAATTAGTTGATACTTTACGAGTTTTGAATCCAAAAGAAAGGAAATTCACTTATTGTAGTAGCAGCAGACAGTTTAAATATAAAGGTCAGATGTATTTGTTGTGCTCAGTGAGCAGGGAGAGAGTTTGCTGGTATTCTGCCTAACATCAGATTGTCAGTTTCCAATGATGAATATTAAAACTCCCCAGTTAAAAAACTCAATCTGTCACAAGTAGGCTATAGCTACTTAGAAGTTGTGGATTTTAGGTCCAAGTGTTATGACGGGGCTGTAAATGCTATTAGTGCATAAACTGACATCCTAAGTGAAGATATATTGTGCAGGTATGCTATTCACCCATAGGCCTATTGATTAATCATAACAATTATGAAGCAACAGAAAATAACCAAATAAGCCATTAGGTGACCAAGCTAACATATTAGATGGTCATAAATGAACAAAAGCTGTCATTGATTTTTATGATATAATCAAATACTGGGGCTGTTGCAGGACAGAATGAGACCAAATATGACCTTCTAAGAGCCCCAATAGAGAGTTTGCTTGTATTCTGCCTAACCTCAGAATATCAATACCCAATGATGAATTTTAACTATTCTAGTATTTATGTAAAAGTAAAATGACCAAACCAGCACTCAATCTAACAATCTCAAACTGTCAAAATTATAGAAATTTTGGAATTAGTTGATACTTTACGAGTTTTGAATCCAAAAGAAAGGAAATTCACTTATTGTAGTAGCAGCAGACAGTTTAAATGTAAAGGTTAGACTTATTTATCGTATCCAGCGAGCCGGGAGAGAGTTTGCAGGTTTTCTGCCTAACATCAGACTGTCAATGCTGAATGATGAATATTAAAACTCCCCAGTTAGGAAACTCAAGCTGTCACAAGTAGGCTACAACTACTTAGAAATTGTGGCTTTTTATGTCCAAGTGTTATGATGGGGCTGTTAGATGCTATAAGTGCATAAAAATTGATCTCCTAAGTGGATGTATATTGTGCAAGTATGCTATTTATCCACAACTCATCAAGGCCTGTTGATTAATAATAACAATTATGGAGAAACAGAAAATACCGAAATTAGCCCTTAGGTGACCAAGCTAACATATTGGATGGTCATAAAAAGAAAAGTTATCTTTGATATCTTATGAGCAATTCATATACTGTAGCTGTTACAGGACAAAATGAACCAAAATATGACCTTCTAAGAGCCCCAAGAGAGAATTTGCTTGTATTCTGCCTAACATCTTAAGGGAAGGAATTTAGTGTGCAGGTATACTATTTACCCACAACCCATCAAGGCCTGTTGATTAATAATACCAATTATTGAGTAACAGAAATTACCCAAATAATACCTTAGGTGATCAAGCTAACATTTTAGATGATCACAAATAAACAAAAGTTGTCACTGATTTTTTATGATGAAATCAGATAATAGGGCTGTTACAGGACCAAATGAGACAAAATATGACCTTCTAAGAGCCCCAAGAGACATTTTGCTCATATTCTGCTTAACCTCAGACTATCAATACCCAGTGACGAATATTAACTATTCTGGTATTTATGGAACAGTTAAAAGACCAAACCAGTACCCAATCTAAGTAAGTAAGAAACACTTATAAAGCACCGAAATTGATGTAAACACCCACTAGGGTGCTGGTGTCCAAAACCCCAGGAGAGAGTTTGCTGGTATTCTGCCAAACATCAGACTGTCAATGCCAAATGATAAATATTAAACCTCTCCAGTTAAGAAACTGGAAGATATGACATTAGTTTATAGTTTGCGAGTTTTGAATCCAAAAGAAAGGGAATTCACTTATTGTAGTAGCAGCAGACAGTTTAAATGTAAAGGTTAGATGTATTTATTGTGTTCAGTGAGCAGGGAGAGAGTTTGCTGGTATTCTGCCTAACATCAGACTGTCAGTTCCCAATGATGAATATTAAAACTTCCCAGTTAGGAAACTCAATCTGTCACAAGTAGGCTATAGCTACTTAGAAGTTGTGGATTTTAGGTCCAAGTGTTATGACGGGGCTGTAAATGCTATTAGTGCATAAACTGACATCCTAAGCGAAGATATATTGTGCAGGTATGCTATTTACCCATAGGCCTATTGATTAATCATAACAATTATGAAGCAACAGAAAATAACCAAATAAGCCATTAGGTGACCAAGCTAACATATTAGATGGTCATAAATGAACAAAAGCTGTCATTGATTTTGATGATAAAATCAAATACTGGGGCTGTTACAGGACAGAATGAGACCAAATATGACCTTCTAAGAGCCCCAATAGAGAGTTTGCTTGTATTCTGCCTAACCTCAGAATATCAATACCCAGTGATGAATATTAACTATTCTAGTATTTATGTAAAAGTAAAATGACCAAACCAGCACTCAATCTAACAATCTCAAACTGTCAAAATTATAGAAATTTTGGAATTAGTTGATACTTTACGAGTTTTGAATCGAAAAGAAAGGAAATTCACTTATTGTAGTAGCAGCAGACAGTTTAAATGTAAAGGTTAGACTTATTTATAATATCCAGCGAGCCGGGAGATAGTTTGCAGGTTTTCTGCCTAACATCAGACTGTCAATGCTGAATGATGAATATTAAAACTCCCCAGTTAGGAAACTCAAGCTGTCACAAGTAGGCTACAACTACTTAGAAATTGTGGCTTTTTATGTCCAAGTGTTATGATGGGGCTGTTAGATGCTATAAGTGCATAAAGTGGATGTATATTGTGCAAGTATGCTATTTATCCACAACCCATCAAGTCCTGTTGATTAATAATAACAATTATGGAGAAACAGAAAATACCCAAATTAGCCCTTAGGTGACCAAGCTAACATATTAGATGGTCATAAAAAAGAAAAGTTATCTTTGATATCTTATGAGCAAATCATATACTAAGTAAGTAAGTAAGAAACACTTATATAGCGTCGAATTTGATGTAAACATCCTCTAAGGCGCTGATGTGGAAAAGGGGATAGTTCAGTTCCAGAAAGATGTCAGTTTCCATATTAGCATCCGGTCGGGGAGATAGGCTATGGTGGGGGATAAGCCAATCTAAAAAGGTATGTTTTCAACTGTTTCCTGAAACCAGAAATGCTTTCTATGGTTCTGATGGCTTGAGGTAGCTTGTTCCACTCTGTGGGAGCCCCTGCTATGAAACTGCGTAGCCCTGAGCGTTTATTTGGTTTAGATGAGGAAATTGATAGGCGATTGCCCCGTGTGAGATCACTCCTCTTAATTAGAGCGGAGAGATATGGAGGTTGGCTCAAATGTATTGCTTTATAAATGAGGAGATTATATTTGAACAGTATACGGTAATGAATGGGGAGCCAGTGTAGTTTGTGCAGGAAGGGTGTAACATGACAGTATTTATTTAGCTTGCACACCGACCGACCTAAGGCATTTTGAACTCTCTGTAGTCTGCTAGTATATGCCTTTTTTGTGTTGTACAGCAGTGAGTTACAGTAATCCAGACGACTGCTTACCAAGGCATTTGCCACCTTTACAGCTGTTTCATGATTTAAGTACCTGCGGACCCTTCGTAGTTCCCGGAGATGGTAGTAACTTATGCGACATAGATTAGCCATGTGTCTTGGCATTGAATTTTCAGCATCCAGGATGACACCAAGGTTTTTTACTGATTCAGCTGGTTCCATGGTGTTGCCAAGCAAACTCACTGGGAAAGATGACTTCAGGGAACTTCTAATTTGATCATCACCAATCACTATGAATTCTGTCTTGTCAGGATTTAATTTAAGCTTATTATTTCCCATCCAAGCCTGTACCGCCTCAAGGCAATTTGTTAATTCATTGATACTGGAATCGAAGTTCCTAGAGTCGAGTTCCAAGTAAATTTGTGTGTCATCTGCATATAAGTGGTGGGTGACATTGAATTTAGATATGACTGAACTGAGAGGGGTTGTGTATAGGGTAAAAAGGAGTGGCCCTAGAACTGAGCCCTGGGGAACCCCGTAAGGGAGTTGAAAAGCATCTGAAAGATGTCCATCTATTTTGATGCGCTGTTTGCGTGAGTGGAGGTATGACTGGACCCACTTTAGCACTACCCCATCAATGCCATACCAGTGCTGAAGGCAGTTGAATAGGATTGAGTGGTCTATTGTATCGAAAGCTGCAGATAAGTCCAAAAGGACCAATCCAACAGCTGCACCCTTGTCCATTGATGTGGCAATGTCATTTTGTATTTTGAGCAACGCCGTTTCAGTTGATTCAAAAGCTCTATATGCGGACTGGTTTTCGTTAGATATACCTTCGTGAGCAATATGCTCATTTATCTGCTTAGCCACAGCTTTCTCTATGAGTTTGGAGATGTAGCTGAGGTTGGACACTGGTCGATAATTCTTGAGAATATTCTTGTCAAGACCAGCTTTTTTCAACAAGGGTGTAACATGTACAGTCTTAAAGCAGGAAGGGAAACTGCCCTCCTGTGGAGAGTAGTTCACAATATTTGTGATAGGAGTCAGGAGCACACTGATACATTCAAGGACCAATGATGTTGGGATGGGATCCAAGTCACATGATTTATTTGATGTGGACTTTATGATTTTAAGGACTTCTTCCTCTGACATGGTCCGGAAAGAGACAAACTTGTTTTTGTAGGAACCTGAGACAGGGGGATCGGCATCAGTAGACAGTAATCCAGATCTTAATTTAGTAATTTTGTCTGCAAAATACCTGCCAAAAGTGTTGACTAGACTGTTCATGGTGGTATAATCTGGAAGTACCATTTTTGGTGATCTATGGAGGACTTTCTTTATGGAATTCCACAAGGCCTTGGGGTTATCCTCATTTTCCCTAACCATATCACTGTAGTGTTTGGTTTTTGCACATTCCACGAGATGGTTGAAATGGTTCACAGCGGCTCCGTACCTACTGCGGTTTATGGCAGAGTTGTCCTTTCGCCACTCCCTTTCGAGTTTGCGCTTACGTCTCTTTGCTGCCAAAATCTCACTGTTGATGAACCCTTTGTTGACATGTTGTGGGGTTTTACATTCATGTACAGGTGCATGCTTGTCAAGTATGTTCCTAAGGGTATGAAAGTACTGGTGTGAAAGTAAGCTAGCTGTTTTGTAAGGAGCCTGGATAAGCTCAGAATTTACAATGTCAGACATAAATTCAGTTTTATGTATCTTACGAAGTTTCCTGATTTTCAACCGTTTTACTCTGCAGGAATTTTTGACAGGGAATGTTGTAGTGAAAAAGACAGCTAGGTGGTCTGATATGCCGTCCTTAACATAATGGTGAACTGACGAAGTTAGGGATTTACTAGTGCAGAGTACATCAAGGATATGTCCTTGTATGTGTGTAGGTGTTGACACATGTTGAATAAAATCAAAATCCAATAGAACTGTGTTGAAAATTTCTGTCCAGCAATTTTGACTGTCAAGCTGGATATTGACATCTCCCAGGATAATATTTTCATGTGGTGACAAAGCAGCTGCTTCCATGAAACTGTTAAATTCCTCGATAAATCTGCTTTTGCTGGTACTTGGAGGTCTGTAAATTACATGTACCAGGAGCTGGCTTGACTGTCGATCTGACAGTTTGACGGTGATGTGTTCAAACGTTTCCCGCCGATCAATTTGACAACGCACACTATCAATGTCATTCCTAACAAGGACAGTAACTCCACCTCCTTTCTTGTTCTCGCGTGGGACCTGGTGAAGCTGGAAACCTGCAGGCGTTATCTCATCCATTAGGCCTTGTGTGTCCGACGGTCTTAGCCATGTCTCAGTGACACCAACGATGTCGAGATCATTTGACAAAACAAAATCACTAAATGCTGATGTTTTGTTTCGCAATGAACAGACATTCAGATGACAGGCTTTGATATTTCTGGCTGATGGACCTGGGTTCAAACTAATGTCGCCAGAAAGAATCAGGATGATGGACCACCAAGGGTTGACATTTCTGAAACAGTGCGTCACTTGACGACAGTGGGCCTGCAGGGTGACAAAAGCAATGTTGCAACTGTCCAAAGAGGAGAGTAAACTTGGGTGAATAATTTTTGGTGATGGCAAACTATTTTCCTTGGTGGGGGTTGTTGACCGAACAGTCAAAAGGATGGAAAAGCAGAACCAAAAAGTGCAATGCATGACCAATGAAAGCCAAAATTAAAATTTAGAAATAGGTGCACCTACCTTTCCTACGTACAAACCTTTCTAATTACAACATCACAGTACCAAAATCAAAAGATGGTAGGTTAGGAAGGAGTAGATTAGTGCATATGTTAGATAGATGTGTAGGATTTAAATATGAGATTAAGATTGTGGGATTAAAATATAACAACGAGTGGGCAGGGATAATTAATTGGTAAGCAATATTTTAAACAATATTGTGTGTGGAACATTGAAAGTGTTACCGCGGGAATTATCGAGTGGGCGATAATACCCGTTTAATGACAAACAGCATTTTTACAAATATCTGGGTGTGCTGAGAATCAGTAATCTATTGGTTTACAATTATTTGATCAAATACATACAGTTACAGTAAAATATATTAAAAACCGACCAGTTTCTATAAAGAAAGTAAAAATTTTAAACGAAAATATAAAAACCACGTCTCCCCTGGCGAACGCTAAAACTAAGTACTGTAGCTGTTACGGGACAAAATGACCGAAAATATGACCTTCTAAGAGCCCCAAGAGAGAATTTGCTTGTATTCTGCCTAACATCTTAAGGGAAGGAATTTAGTGTGCAGGTATACTATTTACCCACAACCCATCAAGGCCTGTTGATTAATAATAGCAATTATTAAGTAACAGAAATTACGCAAATAATACCTTAGGTGATCAAGCTAACATTTTAGATGATCACAAATAAACAAAAGTTGTCATTGATTTTTTTATGATGAAATCAGATAATAGGGCTGTTACAGGACCAAATGAGACAAAATATGACCTTCTAAGAGCCCCAAGAGACATTTTGCTCATATTCTGCTTAACCTCAGACTATCAATACCCAGTGACGAATATTAACTATTCTGGTATTTATGGAACAGTTAAAAGACCAAAGTTGGGGTTGGTCAAAGTTGGGGTTTTACGTCCCGTTCAACAGCCAGGGTCATATTGGGACAGGTCCTCAGAATTGCCACTTGTGGGACTCGAACCCACAGAGGTGACAGCCTATGATTAGATGCCAAACTTGCTAACCACTAGGCCACTGAGGACCTTGTTAAAAGACCAAACCAGTACTCAATCTAAGTAAGTAAGAAACACTTATAAAGCACCAAAATTGATGTAAACACCCACTAGGGTGCTGGTGTCCAAAACCCCAGGAGAGAGTTTGCTGGTATTCTGCCTAACATCAGACTGTCAATGCCAAATGATAAATATTAAACCTCTCCAGTTAAGAAACTGGAAGATATGACATTAGTTTATAATTTGCGAGTTTTGAATCCAAAAGAAAGGAAATTCACTTATTGTAGGAGCAGCAGACAGTTTAAATGTAAAGGTTAGATGTATTTATTGTGTTCAGTGAGCACGGAGGGAGTTTGCTGGTATTCTGCCTAACATCAGACTGTCAGTTCCCAATGATGAATATTAAAACTCCCCAGTTAGGAAACTCAATCTGTCACAAGTAGGCTAAAGCTACTTAGAAGTTGTGGATTTTTAGGTCCAAGTGTTATGACGGGGCTGTAAATGCTAGTAGTGCATAAACTGACATCCTAAGCGAAGATATATTGTGCAGGTATGCTATTTACCCATAGGCCTATTGATTAATCATAACAATTATGAAGCAACAGAAAATAACCAAATAAGCCATTAGGTGACCAAGCTAACATATTAGATGGTCATAAATGAACAAAAGCTGTCATTGATTTTTATGATAAAATCAAATACTGGGGCTGTTACAGGACAGAATGAGACCAAATATGACCTTCTAAGAGCCTCAATAGAGAGTTTGCTTGTATTCTGCCTAACCTCAGAATATCAATACCCAGCGATGAATATTAACTATTCTAGTATTTATGTAAAAGTAAAATGACCAATCCACCACTCAATCTAACAATCTCAAACTGTCAAAATTATAGAAATTTTGGAATTAGTTGATACTTTACGAGTTTTGAATCCAAAAGAAAGGAAATTCACTTATTGTAGTAGCAGCAGACAGTTTAAATATAAAGGTTAGACTTATTTATCGTATCCAGCGAACCGGGAGAGAGTTTGCAGGTTTTCTGCCTAACATCAGACTGTCAATGCTGAATGATGAATATTAAAACTCCCCAGTTAGGAAACTCAAGCTGTCACAAGTAGGCTACAACTACTTAGAAATTGTGGCGTTTTATGTCCAAGTGTTATGATGGAACTGTTAGATGCTATAAGTGCATAAAAATTGATCGCCTAAGTGGATGTATATTGTGGAAGTATGCTATTTATTCACAACCGACCAAGGCCTGTTGATTAATAATAACAATTATGGAGAAACAGAAAATACCCAAATTAGCCCTTAGGTGACCAAGCTAACATATTAGATGGTCATAAAAAAGAAAAGTTATCTTTGATATCTTATGAGCAAATCATATACTGTAGCTGTTACAGGACAAAATGAACCAAAATATGACCTTCTAAGAGCCCCAAGAGAGAATTTGCTTGTATTCTGCCTAACATCTTAAGGGAAGGAATTTAGTGTGCAGGTATACTATTTACCCACAACCCATCAAGGCCTGTTGATTAATAATAACAATTATTGAGTAACAGAAATTACCCAAATAATACCTTAGGTGATCAAGCTAACATTTTAGATGATCACAAATAAACAAAAGTTGTCATTGATTTTTTATGATGAAATCAGATAATAGGGCTGTTACAGGACCAAATGAGACAAAATATGACCTTCTAAGAGCCCCAAGAGACATTTTGCTCATATTCTGCTTAACCTCAGACTATCAATACCCAGTGACGAATATTAACTATTCTGGTATTTATGGAACAGTTAAAAGACCAAACCAGTACTCAATCTAAGTAAGTAAGAAACACTTATAAAGCACCGAAATTGATGTAAACACCCACTAGGGTGCTGGTGTCCAAAACCCCAGGAGAGAGTTTGCTGGTATTCTGCCTAACATCAGACTGTCAATGCCAAATGATAAATATTAAACCTCTCCAGTTAAGAAACTGGAAGATATGACATTAGTTTATAATTTACGAGTTTTGAATCCAAAAGAAAGGAAATTCACTTATTATAGTAGCAGCAGACAGTTTAAATGTAAAGGTTAGATGTATTTATTGTGTTCAGTGAGCAGGGAGAGAGTTTGCTGGTATTCTGCCTCACATCAGACTGTCAGTTCCCAATGATGAATATTAAAACTCCCCAGTTAGGAAACTCAATCTGTCACAAGTAGGCTATAGCTACTTAGAAGTTGTGGATTTTTAGGTCCAAGTGTTATGACGGGGCTGTAAATGCTATTAGTGCATAAACTGACATCCTAAGCAAAGATATATTGTGCAGGTATGCTATTTACCCATAGGCTTATTGATTAATCATAACAATTATGAAGCAACAGAAAATAACCAAATAAGCCATTAGGTGACCAAGCTAACATATTAGATGGTCATAAATGAACAAAAGCTGTCATTGATTTTGATGATAAAATCAAATACTGGGGCTATTACAGGACAGAATGAGACCAAATATGACCTTCTAAGAGCCCCAATAGAGAGTTTGCTTGTATTCTGCCTAACCTCAGAATATCAATACCCAGTGATGAATATTAACTATTCTAGTATTTATGTAAAAGTAAAATGACCAAACCAGCACTCAATCTAACAATCTCAAACTGTCAAAATTATAGAAATTTTGGAATTAGTTGATACTTTACGAGTTTTGAATCCAAAAGAAAGGAAATTCACTTATTGTAGTAGCAGCAGACAGTTTAAATGTAAAGGTTAGATTTATTTATCGTATCCAGTGAGCCGGGAGAGAGTTTGCAGGTTTTCTGCCTAACATCAGACTGTCAATGCTGAATGATGAATATTAAAACTCCCCAGTTAGGAAACTCAAGCTGTCACAAGTAGGCTACAACTACTTAGAAATTGTGGCGTTTTATGTCCAAGTGTTATGATGGAACTGTTAGATGCTATAAGTGCATAAAAATTGATCGCCTAAGTGGATGTATATTGTGGAAGTATGCTATTTATCCACAACCGACCAAGGCCTGTTGATTAATAATAACAATTATGGAGAAACAGAAAATACCCAAATTAGCCCTTAGGTGACCAAGCTAACATATTAGATGGTCATAAAAAAGAAAAGTTATCTTTGATATCTTATGAGCAAATCATATACTGTAGCTGTTACAGGACAAAATGAACCAAAATATGACCTTCTAAGAGCCCCAAGAGAGAATTTGCTTGTATTCTGCCTAACATCTTAAGGGAAGGAATTTAGTGTGCAGGTATACTATTTACCCACAACGCATCAAGGCCTGTTGATTAATAATAACAATTATTGAGTAACAGAAATTACCCAAATAATACCTTAGGTGATCAAGCTAACATTTTAGATGATCACAAATAAACAAAAGTTGTCATTGATTTTTTATGATGAAATCAGATAATAGGGCTGTTACAGGACCAAATGAGACAAAATATGACCTTCTAAGAGCCCCAAGAGACATTTTGCTCATATTCTGCTTAACCTCAGACTATCAATACCCAGTGACGAATATTAACTATTCTGGTATTTATGGAACAGTTAAAAGACCAAACCAGTACTCAATCTAAGTAAGTAAGAAACACTTATAAAGCACCGAAATTGATGTAAACACCCACTAGGGTGCTGGTGTCCAAAACCCCAGGAGAGAGTTTGCTGGTATTCTGCCTAACATCAGACTGTCAATGCCAAATGATAAATATTAAACCTCTCCAGTTAAGAAACTGGAAGATATGACATTAGTTTATAATTTACGAGTTTTGAATCCAAAAGAAAGGAAATTCACTTATTATAGTAGCAGCAGACAGTTTAAATGTAAAGGTTAGATGTATTTATTGTGTTCAGTGAGCAGGGAGAGAGTTTGCTGGTATTCTGCCTAACATCAGACTGTCAGTTCCCAATGATGAATATTAAAACTCCCCAGTTAGGAAACTCAATCTGTCACAAGTAGGCTATAGCTACTTAGAAGTTGTGGATTTTTAGGTCCAAGTGTTATGACGGGGCTGTAAATGCTATTAGTGCATAAACTGACATCCTAAGCAAAGATATATTGTGCAGGTATGCTATTTACCCATAGGCCTATTGATTAATCATAACAATTATGAAGCAACAGAAAATAACCAAATAAGCCATTAGGTGACCAAGCTAACATATTAGATGGTCATAAATGAACAAAAGCTGTCATTGATTTTGATGATAAAATCAAATACTGGGGCTGTTACAGGACAGAATGAGACCAAATATGACCTTCTAAGAGCCCCAATAGAGAGTTTGCTTGTATTCTGCCTAACCTCAGAATATCAATACCCAGTGATGAATATTAACTATTCTAGTATTTATGTAAAAGTAAAATGACCAAACCAGCACTCAATCTAACAATCTCAAACTGTCAAAATTATAGAAATTTTGGAATTAGTTGATACTTTACGAGTTTTGAATCCAAAAGAAAGGAAATTCACTTATTGTAGTAGCAGCAGACAGTTTAAATGTAAAGGTTAGACTTATTTATCGTATCCAGTGAGCCGGGAGAGAGTTTGCAGGTTTTCTGCCTAACATCAGACTGTCAATGCTGAATGATGAATATTAAAACTCCCCAGTTAGGAAACTCAAGCCGTCACAAGTAGGCTACAACTACTTAGAAATTGTGGCGTTTTATGTCCAAGTGTTATGATGGAACTGTTAGATGCTATAAGTGCATAAAAATTGATCGCCTAAGTGGATGTATATTGTGGAAGTATGCTATTTATCCACAACCGACCAAGGCCTGTTGATTAATAATAAAAATTATGGAGAAACAGAAAATACCCAAATTAGCCCTTAGGTGACCAAGCTAACATATTAGATGGTCATAAAAAAGAAAAGTTATCTTTGATATCTTATGATCAAATCATATACTGTAGCTGTTACAGGACAAAATGAACCAAAATATGACCTTCTAAGAGCCCCAAGAGAGAATTTGCTTGTATTCTGCCTAACATCTTAAGGGAAGGAATTTAGTGTGCAGGTATACTATTTACCCACAACCCATCAAGGCCTGTTGATTAATAATAACAATTATTGAGTAACAGAAATTACCCAAATAATACCTTAGGTGATCAAGCTAACATTTTAGATGATCACAAATAAACAAAAGTTGTCATTGATTTTTTATGATGAAATCAGATAATAGGGCTGTTACAGGACCAAATGAGACCAAATATGACCTTCTAAGAGCCCCAAGAGACATTTTGCTCATATTCTGCTTAACCTCAGACTATCAATACCCAGTGACGAATATTAACTATTCTGGTATTTATGGAACAGTTAAAAGACCAAACCAGTACTCAATCTAAGTAAGTAAGAAACACTTATAAAGCACCGAAATTGATGTAAACACCCACTAGGGTGCTGGTGTCCAAAACCCCAGGAGAGAGTTTGCTGGTATTCTGCCTAACATCAGACTGTCAATGCCAAATGATAAATATTAAACCTCTCCAGTTAAGAAACTGGAAGATATGACATTAGTTTATAATTTGCGAGTTTTGAATCCAAAAGAAAGGAAATTCACTTATTATAGTAGCAGCAGACAGTTTAAATGTAAAGGTTAGATGTATTTATTGTGTTCAGTGAGCAGGGAGAGAGTTTGCTGGTATTCTGCCTAACATCAGACTGTCAGTTCCCAATGATGAATATTAAAACTCCCCAGTTAGGAAACTCAATCTGTCACAAGTAGGCTATAGCTACTTAGAAGTTGTGGATTTTTAGGTCCAAGTGTTATGACGGGGCTGTAAATGCTATTAGTGCATAAACTGACATCCTAAGCGAAGATATATTGTGCAGGTATGCTATTTACCCATAGGCCTATTGATTAATCATAACAATTATGAAGCAACAGAAAATAACCAAATAAGCCATTAGGTGACCAAGCTAACATATTAGATGGTCATAAATGAACAAAAGCTGTCATTGATTTTTATGATAAAATCAAATACTGGGGCTGTTACAGGACAGAATGAGACCAAATATGACCTTCTAAGAGCCCCAATAGAGAGTTTGCTTGTATTCTGCCTAACCTCAGAATATCAATACCCGGTGATGAATATTAACTATTCTAGTATTTATGTAAAAGTAAAATGACCAAACCAGCACTCAATCTAACAATCTCAAACTGTCAAAATTATAGAAATTTTGGAATTAGTTGATACTTTACGAGTTTTGAATCCAAAAGAAAGGAAATTCACTTATTGTAGTAGCAGCAGACAGTTTAAATGTAAAGGTTAGACTTATTTATCGTATCCAGCGAGCCGGGAGAGAGTTTGCAGGTTTTCTGCCTAACATCAGACTGTCAATGCTGAATGATGAATATTAAAACTCCCCAGTTAGGAAACTCAAGCTGTCACAAGTAGGCTACAACTACTTAGAAATTGTGGCGTTTTATGTCCAAGTGTTATGATGGAACTGCTAGATGCTATAAGTGCATAAAAATTGATCGCCTAAGTGGATGTATATTGTGGAAGTATGCTATTTATCCACAACCAACCAAGGCCTGTTGATTAATAATAACAATTATGGAGAAACAGAAAATACCCAAATTAGCCCTTAGGTGACCAAGCTAACATATTAGATGGTCATAAATAAAGAAAAGTTATCATTGATATCTTATGATCAAATCATATACTGTAGCTGTTACAGGACAAAATGAACCAAAATATGACCTTCTAAGAGCCCCATAGTGAATCTGCTTGTATTCTGCCTAACATCTTAAAGGAAGGAATTTAGTGTGCAGGTATACTATTTACCCACAACCCATCAAGGCCTGTTGATTAATAATAACAATTATTGAGTAACAGAAATTACCCAAATAATACCTTAGGTGATCAAGCTAACACTTTAGATGATCACAAATAAACAAAAGTTGTCATTGATTTTTTATGATGAAATCAGATAATAGGGCTGTTACAGGACCAAATGAGACCAAATATGACCTTCTAAGAGCCCCAAGAGACATTTTGCTCATATTCTGCTTAACCTCAGACTATCAATACCCAGTGACGAATATTAACTATTCTGGTATTTATGGAACAGTTAAAAGACCAAACCAGTACTCAATCTAAGTAAGTGAGAAACACTTATAAAGCACCGAAATTGATGTAAACACCCACTAGGGTGCTGGTGTCCAAAACCCCAGGAGAGAGTTTGCTGGTATTCTGCCTAACATCAGACTGTCAATGCCAAATGATAAATATTAAACCTCTCCAGTTAAGAAACTGGAAGATATGACATTAGTTTATAATTTGCGAGTTTTGAATCCAAAAGAAAGGAAATTCACTTATTATAGTAGCAGCAGACAGTTTAAATGTAAAGGTTAGATGTATTTATTGTGTTCAGTGAGCAGGGAGAGAGTTTGCTGGTATTCTGCCTAACATCAGACTGTCAGTTCCCAATGATGAATATTAAAACTCCCCAGTTAGGAAACTCAATCTGTCACAAGTAGGCTATAGCTACTTAGAAGTTGTGGATTTTTAGGTCCAAGTGTTATGACGGGGCTGTAAATGCTATTAGTGCATAAACTGACATCCTAAGCGAAGATATATTGTGCAGGTATGCTATTTACCCATAGGCCTATTGATTAATCATAACAATTATGAAGCAACAGAAAATAACCAAATAAGCCATTAGGTGACCAAGCTAACATATTAGATGGTCATAAATGAACAAAAGCTGTCATTGATTTTTATGATAAAATCAAATACTGGGGCTGTTACAGGACAGAATGAGACCAAATATGACCTTCTAAGAGCCCCAATAGAGAGTTTGCTTGTATTCTGCCTAACCTCAGAATATCAATACCCAGTGATGAATATTAACTATTCTAGTATTTATGTAAAAGTAAAATTACCAATCCACCACTCAATCTAACAATCTCAAACTGTCAAAATTATAGAAATTTTGGAATTAGTTGATACTTTACGAGTTTTGAATCCAAAAGAAAGGAAATTCACTTATTGTAGTAGCAGCAGACAGTTTAAATGTAAAGGTTAGACTTATTTATCGTATCCAGCGAGCCGGGAGAGAGTTTGCAGGTTTTCTGCCTAACATCAGACTGTCAATGCTGAATGCTGAATATTAAAACTCCCCAGTTAGGAAACTCAAGCTGTCACAAGTAGGCTACAACTACTTAGCAGTTGTGGCCTTTTATGTCCAAGTGTTATGATGGAGCTGTTAGATGCTATAAGTGCATAAAAATTCATCGCCTAAGTGGATGTATATTGTGGAAGTATGCTATTTATCCACAACCGACCAAGGCCTGTTGATTAATAATAACAATTATGGCGAAACAGAAAATACCCAAATTAGCCCTTAGGTGACCAAGCTAACATATTAGATGGTCATAAATAAAGAAAAGTTATCATTGATATCTTATGATCAAATCATATACTGTAGCTGTTACAGGACAAAATGAACCAAAATATGACCTTCTAAGAGCCCCAAGAGAGAATTTGCTTGTATTCTGCCTAACATCTTAAGGGAAGGGATTTAGTGTGCAGGTATACTATTTACCCACAACCCATCAAGGCCTGTTGATTAATAATAACAATTATTGAGTAACAGAAATTACCCAAATAATACCTTAGGTGATCAAGCTAACATTTTAGATGATCACAAATAAACAAAAGTTGTCATTGATTTTTTATGATGAAATCAGATAATAGGGCTGTTACAGGACCAAATGAGACCAAATATGACCTTCTAAGAGCCCCAAGAGACATTTTGCTCATATTCTGCTTAACCTCAGACTATCAATACCCAGTGACGAATATTAACTATTCTGGTATTTATGGAACAGTTAAAAGACCAAACCAGTACTCAATCTAAGTAAGTAAGAAACACTTATAAAGCACCGAAATTGATGTAAACACCCACTAGGGTGCTGGTGTCCAAAACCCCAGGAGAGAGTTTGCTGGTATTCTGCCTAACATCAGACTGTCAATGCCAAATGATAAATATTAAACCTCTCCAGTTAAGAAACTGGAAGATATGACATTAGTTTATAATTTGCGAGTTTTGAATCCAAAAGAAAGGAAATTCACTTATTATAGTAGCAGCAGACAGTTTAAATGTAAAGGTTAGATGTATTTATTGTGTTCAGTGAGCAGGGAGAGAGTTTGCTGGTATTCTGCCTAACATCAGACTGTCAGTTCCCAATGATGAATATTAAAACTCCCCAGTTAGGAAACTCAATCTGTCACAAGTAGGCTATAGCTACTTAGAAGTTGTGGATTTTTAGGTCCAAGTGTTATGACGGGGCTGTAAATGCTATTAGTGCATAAACTGACATCCTAAGCGAAGATATATTGTGCAGGTATGCTATTTACCCATAGGCCTATTGATTAATCATAACAATTATGAAGCAACAGAAAATAACCAAATAAGCCATTAGGTGACCAAGCTAACATATTAGATGGTCATAAATGAACAAAAGCTGTCATTGATTTTTATGATAAAATCAAATACTGGGGCTGTTACAGGACAGAATGAGACCAAATATGACCTTCTAAGAGCCCCAATAGAGAGTTTGCTTGTATTCTGCCTAACCTCAGAATATCAATACCCAGTGATGAATATTAACTATTCTAGTATTTATGTAAAAGTAAAATGACCAATCCACCACTCAATCTAACAATCTCAAACTGTCAAAATTATAGAAATTTTGGAATTAGTTGATACTTTACGAGTTTTGAATCCAAAAGAAAGGAAATTCACTTATTGTAGTAGCAGCAGACAGTTTAAATGTAAAGGTTAGACTTATTTATCGTATCCAGCGAGCCGGGAGAGAGTTTGCAGGTTTTCTGCCTAACATCAGACTGTCAATGCTGAATGCTGAATATTAAAACTCCCCAGTTAGGAAACTCAAGCTGTCACAAGTAGGCTACAACTACTTAGCAGTTGTGGCCTTTTATGTCCAAGTGTTATGATGGAGCTGTTAGATGCTATAAGTGCATAAAAATTCATCGCCTAAGTGGATGTATATTGTGGAAGTATGCTATTTATCCACAACCGACCAAGGCCTGTTGATTAATAATAACAATTATGGCGAAACAGAAAATACCCAAATTAGCCCTTAGGTGACCAAGCTAACATATTAGATGGTCATAAATAAAGAAAAGTTATCATTGATATCTTATGATCAAATCATATACTGTAGCTGTTACAGGACAAAATGAACCAAAATATGACCTTCTAAGAGCCCCAAGAGAGAATTTGCTTGTATTCTGCCTAACATCTTAAGGGAAGGGATTTAGTGTGCAGGTATACTATTTACCCACAACCCATCAAGGCCTGTTGATTAATAATAACAATTATTGAGTAACAGAAATTACCCAAATAATACCTTATGTGATCAAGCTAACATTTTAGATGATCACAAATAAACAAAAGTTGTCATTGATTTTTTATGATGAAATCAGATAATAGGGCTGTTACAGGACCAAATGAGACCAAATATGACCTTCTAAGAGCCCCAAGAGACATTTTGCTCATATTCTGCTTAACCTCAGACTATCAATACCCAGTGACGAATATTAACTATTCTGGTATTTATGGAACAGTTAAAAGACCAAACCAGTACTCAATCTAAGTAAGTAAGAAACACTTATAAAGCACCGAAATTGATGTAAACACCCACTAGGGTGCTGGTGTCCAAAACCCCAGGAGAGAGTTTGCTGGTATTCTGCCTAAGATCAGACTGTCAATGCCAAATGATAAATATTAAACCTCTCCAGTTAGGAAACTGGAACTTATGAAATTAGTTTATAATTTGCGAGTTTTGAATCCAAAAGAAAGGAAATTCACTTATTGTAGTAGCAGCAGACAGTTTAAATGTAAAGGTTAGATGTATTTATTGTGTTCAGTGAGCAGGGAGAGAGTTTGCTGGTATTCTGCCTAACATCAGACTGTCAGTTCCCAATGATGAATATTAAAACTCCCCAGTTAGGAAACTCAATCTGCCACAAGTAGGCTATAGCTACTTAGAAGTTGTGGATTTTTAGGTCCAAGTGTTATGACGGGGCTGTAAATGCTATTAGTGCATAAACTGACATCCTAAGCGAAGATATATTGTGCAGGTATGCTATTTACCCATAGGCCTATTGATTAATCATAACAATTATGAAGCAACAGAAAATAACCAAATAAGCCATTAGGTGACCAAGCTAACATATTAGATGGTCATAAATGAACAAAAGCTGTCATTGATTTTTATGATAAAATCAAATACTGGGGCTGTTACAGGACAGAATGAGACCAAATATGACCTTCTAAGAGCCCCAATAGAGAGTTTGCTTGTATTCTGCCTAACCTCAGAACATCAATACCCAGTGATGAATATTAACTATTCTAGTATTTATGTAAAAGTAAAATGACCAATCCACCACTCAATCTAACAATCTCAAACTGTCAAAATTATAGAAATTTTGGAATTAGTTGATACTTTACGAGTTTTGAATCCAAAAGAAAGGAAATTCACTTATTGTAGTAGCAGCAGACAGTTTAAATGTAAAGGTTAGGCTTATTTATCGTATCCAGCGAGCCGGGAGAGAGTTTGCAGGTTTTCTGCCTAACATCAGACTGTCAATGCTGAATGCTGAATATTAAAACTCCCCAGTTAGGAAACTCAAGCTGTCACAAGTAGGCTACAACTACTTAGCAGTTGTGGCCGTTTATGTCCAAGTGTTATGATGGAGCTGTTAGATGCTATAAGTGCATAAAAATTCATCGCCTAAGTGGATGTATATTGTGGAAGTATGCTATTTATCCACAACCAACCAAGGCCCGTTGATTAATAATAACAATTATGGAGAAACAGAAAATACCCAAATTAGCCCTTAGGTGACCAAGCTAACATATTAGATGGTCATAAATAAAGAAAAGTTATCATTGATATCTTATGATCAAATCATATACTGTAGCTGTTACAGGACAAAATGAACCAAAATATGACCTTCTAAGAGCCCCAAGAGAGAATTTGCTTGTATTCTGCCTAACATCTTAAGGGAAGGGATTTAGTGTGCAGGTATACTATTTACCCACAACCCATCAAGGCCTGTTGATTAATAATAACAATTATTGAGTAACAGAAATTACCCAAATAATACCTTAGGTGATCAAGCTAACATTTTAGATGATCACAAATAAACAAAAGTTGTCATTGATTTTTTATGATGAAATCAGATAATAGGGCTGTTACGGGACCAAATGAGACCAAATATGACCTTCTAAGAGCCCCAAGAGACATTTTGCTCATATTCTGCTTAACCTCAGACTATCAATACCCAGTGACGAATATTAACTATTCTGGTATTTATGGAACAGTTAAAAGACCAAACCAGTACTCAATCTAAGTAAGTAAGAAACACTTATAAAGCACCGAAATTGATGTAAACACCCACTAGGGTGCTGGTGTCCAAAACCCCAGGAGAGAGTTTGCTGGTATTCTGCCTAAGATCACACTGTCAATGCCAAATGATAAATATTAAACCTCTCCAGTTAGGAAACTGGAAGTTATGAAATTAGTTTATAATTTGCGAGTTTTGAATCCACAAGAAAGGAAATTCACTTATTGTAATAACAGCAGACAGTTTAAATGTAAAGGTTAGATGTATTTATTGTGTTCAGTGAGCAGGGAGAGAGTTTGCTGGTATTCTGCCTAACATCAGACTGTCAGTTCCCAATGATGAATATTAAAACTCCCCAGTTAGGAAACTCAATCTGCCACAAGTAGGCTATAGCTACTTAGAAGTTGTGGATTTTAGGCCCAAGTGTTATGACGGGGCTGTAAATGCTATTAATGCATAAACTGACATCCTAAGCGAAGATATATTGTGCAGGTATGCTATTTACCCACAGGTCTATTGATTAATCATAACAATTATGAAGCAACAGAAAATAACCAAATAAGCCATTAGGTGACCAAGCTAACATATTAGATGGTCATAAATGAACAAAAGCTGTCATTGATTTTTATGATAAAATCAAATACTGGGGCTGTTACAGGACAGAATGAGACCAAATATGACCTTCTAAGAGCCCCAATAGAGAGTTTGCTTGTATTCTGCCTAACCTCAGAATATCAATACCCAGTGATGAATATTAACTATTCTAGTATTTATGTAAAAGTAAAATGACCAATCCACCACTCAATCTAACAATCTCAAACTGTCAAAATTATAGAAATTTTGGAATTAGTTGATACTTTACGAGTTTTGAATCCAAAAGAAAGGAAATTCACTTATTGTAGTAGCAGCAGACAGTTTAAATGTAAAGGTTAGACTTATTTATCGTATCCAGCGAGCCGGGAGAGAGTTTGCAGGTTTTCTGCCTAACATCAGACTGTCAATGCTGAATATTAAAACTCCCCAGTTAGGAAACTCAAGCTGCCACAAGTAGGCTACAACTACTTAGAAATTGTGGTGTTTTATGTCCAAGTGTTATGATGGAACTGTTAGATGCTATAAGTGCATAAAAATTGATCGCCTAAGTGGATGTATATTGTGCAAGTATGCTATTTATCCACAACCGACCAAGGCCCGTTGATTAATAATAAAAATTATGGAGAAACAGAAAATACCCAAATTAGCCCTTAGGTGACCAAGCTAACATATTAGATGGTCATAAATAAAGAAAAGTTATCATTGATATCTTATGATCAAATCATATACTGTAGCTGTTACAGGACAAAATGAACCAAAATATGACCTTCTAAGAGCCCCAAGAGAGAATTTGCTTGTATTCTGCCTAACATCTTAAGGGAAGGGATTTAGTGTGCAGGTATACTATTTACCCACAACCCATCAAGGCCTGTTGATTAATAATAACAATTATTGAGTAACAGAAATTACCCAAATAATACCTTAGGTGATCAAGCTAACATTTTAGATGATCACAAATAAACAAAAGTTGTCATTGATTTTTTATGATGAAATCAGATAATAGGGCTGTTACGGGACCAAATGAGACCAAATATGACCTTCTAAGAGCCCCAAGAGACATTTTGCTCATATTCTGCTTAACCTCAGACTATCAATACCCAGTGACGAATATTAACTATTCTGGTATTTATGGAACAGTTAAAAGACCAAACCAGTACTCAATCTAAGTAAGTAAGAAACACTTATAAAGCACCGAAATTGATGTAAACACCCACTAGGGTGCTGGTGTCCAAAACCCCAGGAGAGAGTTTGCTGGTATTCTGCCTAAGATCAGACTGTCAATGCCAAATGATAAATATTAAACCTCTCCAGTTAGGAAACTGGAAGTTATGAAATTAGTTTATAATTTGCGAGTTTTGAATCCAAAAGAAAGGAAATTCACTTATTGTAATAGCAGCAGACAGTTTAAATGTAAAGGTTAGATGTATTTATTGTGTTTAGTGAGCAGGGAGAGAGTTTGCTGGTATTCTGCCTAACATCAGACTGTCAGTTCCCAAAGATGAATATTAAAACTCCCCAGTTAGGAAACTCAATCTGCCACAAGTAGGCTATAGCTACTTAGAAGTTGTGGATTTTAGGCCCAAGTGTTATGACGGGGCTGTAAATGCTATTAATGCATAAACTGACATCCTAAGCGAAGATATATTGTGCAGGTATGCTATTTACCCACAGGTCTATTGATTAATCATAACAATTATGAAGCAACAGAAAATAACCAAATAAGCCATTAGGTGACCAAGCTAACATATTAGATGGTCATAAATGAACAAAAGCTGTCATTGATTTTTATGATAAAATCAAATACTGGGGCTGTTACAGGACAGAATGAGACCAAATATGACCTTCTAAGAGCCCCAATAGAGAGTTTGCTTGTATTCTGCCTAACCTCAGAATATCAATACCCAGTGATGAATATTAACTATTCTAGTATTTATGTAAAAGTAAAATGACCAATCCACCACTCAATCTAACAATCTCAAACTGTCAAAATTATAGAAATTTTGGAATTAGTTGATACTTTACGAGTTTTGAATCCAAAAGAAAGGAAATTCACTTATTGTAGTAGCAGCAGACAGTTTAAATGTAAAGGTTAGGCTTATTTATCGTATCCAGCGAGCCGGGAGAGAGTTTGCAGGTTTTCTGCCTAACATCAGACTGTCAATGCTGAATGCTGAATATTAAAACTCCCCAGTTAGGAAACTCAAGCTGTCACAAGTAGGCTACAACTACTTAGCAGTTGTGGCCGTTTATGTCCAAGTGTTATGATGGAGCTGTTAGATGCTATAAGTGCATAAAAATTCATCGCCTAAGTGGATGTATATTGTGGAAGTATGCTATTTATCCACAACCAACCAAGGCCCGTTGATTAATAATAACAATTATGGAGAAACAGAAAATACCCAAATTAGCCCTTAGGTGACCAAGCTAACATATTAGATGGTCATAAATAAAGAAAAGTTATCATTGATATCTTATGATCAAATCATATACTGTAGCTGTTACAGGACAAAATGAACCAAAATATGACCTTCTAAGAGCCCCATAGAGAATTTGCTTGTATTCTGCCTAACATCTTAAGGGAAGGGATTTAGTGTGCAGGTATGCTATTTACCCACAACCCATCAAGGCCTGTTGATTAATAATAACAATTATTGAGTAACAGAAATTACCCAAATAATACCTTAGGTGATCAAGCTAACATTTTAGATGATCACAAATAAACAAAAGTTGTCACTGATTTTTTATGATGAAATCAGATAATAGGGCTGTTACAGGACCAAATGAGACAAAATATGACCTTCTAAGAGCCCCAAGAGACATTTTGCTCATATTCTGCTTAACCTCAGACTATCAATACCCAGTGACGAATATTAACTATTCTGGTATTTATAGAACAGTTAAAAGACCAAACCAGTACTCAATCTAAGTAAGTAAGAAACACTTATAAAGCACCGAAATTGATGTAAACACCCACTAGGGTGCTGGTGTCCAAAACCCCAGGAGAGAGTTTGCTGGTATTCTGCCTAACATCAGACTGTCAATGCCAAATGATAAATATTAAACCTCTCCAGTTAGGAAACTGGAAGTTATGAAATTAGTTTATAATTTGCGAGTTTTGAATCCAAAAGAAAGGAAATTCACTTATTGTAATAGCAGCAGACAGTTTAAATGTAAAGGTTAGATGTATTTATTGTGTTCAGTGAGCAGGGAGAGAGTTTGCTGGTATTCTGCCTAACATCAGACTGTCAGTTCCCAATGATGAATATTAAAACTCCCCAGTTAGGAAACTCAATCTGCCACAAGTAGGCTATAGCTACTTAGAAGTTGTGGATTTTTAGGTCCAAGTGTTATGACGGGGCTGTAAATGCTATTAGTGCATAAACTGACATCCTAAGCGAAGATATATTGTGCAGGTATGCTATTTACCCACAGGCCTATTGATTAATCATAACAATTATGAAGCAACAGAAAATATCCAAATAAGCCATTAGGTGACCAAGCTAACATATTAGATGGTCATAAATGAACAAAAGCTGTCATTGATTTTTATGATAAAATCAAATACTGGGGCTGTTACAGGACAGAATGAGACCAAATATGACCTTCTAAGAGCCCCAATAGAGAGTTTGCTTGTATTCTGCCTAACCTCAGAATATCAATACCCAGTGATGAATATTAACTATTCTAGTATTTATGTAAAAGTAAAATGACCAATCCACCACTCAATCTAACAATCTCAAACTGTCAAAATTATAGAAATTTTGGAATTAGTTGATACTTTACGAGTTTTGAATCCAAAAGAAAGGAAATTCACTTATTGTAGTAGCAGCAGACAGTTTAAATGTAAAAGTTAGACTTATTTATCGTATCCAGCGAGCCGGGAGAGAGTTTGCAGGTTTTCTGCCTAACATCAGACTGTCAATGCTGAATGATGAATATTAAAACTCCCCAGTTAGGAAACTCAAGCTGTCACAAGTAGGCTACAACTGCTTAGCAATTGTGGCCTTTTATATCCAAGTGTTATGATGGAGCTGTTAGATGCTATAAGTGCATAAAAATTCATCGCCTAAGTGGATGTATATTGTGGAAGTATGATATTTATCCACAACCGACCAAGGCCCGTTGATTAATAATAACAATTATGGAGAAACAGAATATACCCAAATTAGCCCTTAGGTGACCAAGCTAACATATTAGATTGTGATAAATAAAGAAAAGTTATCATTGATATCTTATGATCAAATCATATACTGTAGCTGTTACAGGACAAAATGAACCAAAATATGACCTTCTAAGAGCCCCATAGAGAATTTGCTTGTATTCTGCCTAACATCTTAAGGGAAGGAATTTAGTGTGCAGGTATACTATTTACCCACAACCCATCAAGGCCTGTTGATTAATAATAACAATTATTGAGTAACAGAAATTACCCAAATAATACCTTAGGTGATCAAGCTAACATTTTAGATGATCACAAATAAACAAAAGTTGTCATTGATTTTTTATGATGAAATCAGATAATAGGGCTGTTACAGGACCAAATGAGACCAAATATGACCTTCTAAGAGCCCCAAGAGACATTTTGCTCATATTCTGCTTAACCTCAGACTATCAATACCCAGTGACGAATATTAACTATTCTGGTATTTATGGAACAGTTAAAAGACCAAACCAGTACTCAATCTAAGTAAGTAAGAAACACTTATAAAGCACCGAAATTGATGTAAACACCCACTAGGGTGCTGGTGTCCAAAACCCCAGGAGAGAGTTTGCTGGTATTCTGCCTAAGATCAGACTGTCAATGCCAAATGATAAATATTAAACCTCTCCAGTTAAGAAACTGGAAGATATGACATAAGTTTATAATTTGTGAGTTTTGAATCCAAAAGAAAGGAAATTCACTTATTATAGTAGCAGCAGACAGTTTAAATGTAAAGGTTAGATGTATTTATTGTGTTCAGTGAGCAGGGAGAGAGTTTGCTGGTATTCTGCCTAACATCAGACTGTCAGTTCCCAATGATGAATATTAAAACTCCCCAGTTAGGAAACTCAATCTGTCACAAGTAGGCTATAGCTACTTAGAAGTTGTGGATTTTTAGGCCCAAGTGTTATGACGGGGCTGTAAATGCTATTAGTGCATAAACTGACATCCTAAGCGAAGATATATTGTGCAGGTATGCTATTTACCCACAGGCCTATTGATTAATCATAACAATTATGAAGCAACAGAAAATAACCAAATAAGCCATTAGGTGACCAAGCTAACATATTAGATGGTCATAAATGAACAAAAGCTGTCATTGATTTTTATGATAAAATCAAATACTGGGGCTGTTACAGGACAGAATGAGACCAAATATGACCTTCTAAGAGCCCCAATAGAGAGTTTGCTTGTATTCTGCCTAACCTCAGAATATCAATACCCAGTGATGAATATTAACTATTCTAGTATTTATGTAAAAGTAAAATGACCAATCCACCACTCAATCTAACAATCTCAAACTGTCAAAATTATAGAAATTTTGGAATTAGTTGATACTTTACGAGTTTTGAATCCAAAAGAAAGGAAATTCACTTATTGTAGTAGCAGCAGACAGTTTAAATGTAAAGGTTAGACTTATTTATCGTATCCAGCGAGCCGGGAGAGAGTTTGCAGGTTTTCTGCCTAACATCAGACTGTCAATGCTGAATGCTGAATATTAAAACTCCCCAGTTAGGAAACTCAAGCTGTCACAAGTAGGCTACAACTACTTAGAAATTGTGGCCTTTTATGTCCAAGTGTTATGATGGAACTGTTAGATGCTATAAGTGCATAAAAATTCATCGCCTAAGTGGATGTATATTGTGGAAGTATGCTATTTATCCACAACCGACCAAGGCCTGTTGATTAATAATAACAATAATGGAGAAACAGAAAATACCCAAATTAGCCCTTAGGTGACCAACCTAACATATTAGATGGTCATAAATAAAGAAAAGTTATCATTGATATCTTATGATCAAATCATATACTGTAGCTGTTACAGGACAAAATGAACCAAAATATGACCTTCTAAGAGCCCCATAGAGAATTTGCTTGTATTCTGCCTAACATCTTAAGGGAAGGAATTTAGTGTGCAGGTATACTATTTACCCACAACCCATCAAGGCCTGTTGATTAATAATAACAATTATTGAGTAACAGAAATTACCCAAATAATACCTTAGGTGATCAAGCTAACATTTTAGATGATCACAAATAAACAAAAGTTGTCATTGATTTTTTATGATGAAATCAGATAATAGGGCTGTTACAGGACCAAATGAGACAAAATATGACCTTCTAAGAGCCCCAAGAGACATTTTGCTCATATTCTGCTTAACCGCAGACTATCAATACCCAGTGACGAATATTAACTATTCTGGTATTTATGGAACAGTTAAAAGACCAAACCAGTACTCAATCTAAGTAAGTAAGAAACACTTATAAAGCACCGAAATTGATGTAAACACCCACTAGGGTGCTGGTGTCCAAAACCCCAGGAGAGAGTTTGCTGGTATTCTGCCTAAGATCAGACTGTCAATGCCAAATGATAAATATTAAACCTCTCCAGTTAAGAAACTGGAAGATATGACATTAGTTTATAATTTGCGAGTTTTGAATCCAAAAGAAAGGAAATTCACTTATTATAGTAGCAGCAGACAGTTTAAATGTAAAGGTTAGATGTATTTATTGTGTTCAGTGAGCAGGGAGAGAGTTTGCTGGTATTCTGCCTAACATCAGACTGTCAGTTCCCAATGATGAATATTAAAACTCCCCAGTTAGGAAACTCAATCTGTCACAAGTAGGCTATAGCTACTTAGAAGTTGTGGATTTTTAGGCCCAAGTGTTATGACGGGGCTGTAAATGCTATTAGTGCATAAACTGACATCCTAAGCGAAGATATATTGTGCAGGTATGCTATTTACCCACAGGCCTATTGATTAATCATAACAATTATGAAGCAACAGAAAATAACCAAATAAGCCATTAGGTGACCAAGCTAACATATTAGATGGTCATAAATGAACAAAAGCTGTCATTGATTTTTATGATAAAATCAAATACTGGGGCTGTTACAGGACAGAATGAGACCAAATATGACCTTCTAAGAGCCCCAATAGACAGTTTGCTTGTATTCTGCCTAACCTCAGAATATCAATACCCAGTGATGAATATTAACTATTCTAGTATTTATGTAAAAGTAAAATGACCAATCCACCACTCAATCTAACAATCTCAAACTGTCAAAATTATAGAAATTTTGGAATTAGTTGATACTTTACGAGTTTTGAATCCAAAACAAAGGAAATTCACTTATTGTAGTAGCAGCAGACAGTTTAAATGTAAAGGTTAGACTTATTTATCGTATCCAGCGAGCCGGGAGAGAGTTTGCAGGTTTTCTGCCTAACATCAGACTGTCAATGCTGAATGCTGAATATTAAAACTCCCCAGTTAGGAAACTCAAGCTGTCACAAGTAGGCTACAACTACTTAGAAATTGTGGCCTTTTATGTCCAAGTGTTATGATGGAACTGTTAGATGCTATAAGTGCATAAAAATTCATCGCCTAAGTGGATGTATATTGTGGAAGTATGCTATTTATCCACAACCGACCAAGGCCTGTTGATTAATAATAACAATAATGGAGAAACAGAAAATACCCAAATTAGCCCTTAGGTGACCAAGCTAACATATTAGATGGTCATAAATAAAGAAAAGTTATCATTGATATCTTATGATCAAATCATATACTGTAGCTGTTACAGGACAAAATGAACCAAAATATGACCTTCTAAGAGCCCCATAGAGAATTTGCTTGTATTCTGCCTAACATCTTAAGGGAAGGAATTTAGTGTGCAGGTATACTATTTACCCACAACCCATCAAGGCCTGTTGATTAATAATAACAATTATTGAGTAACAGAAATTACCCAAATAATACCTTAGGTGATCAAGCTAACATTTTAGATGATCACAAATAAACAAAAGTTGTCATTGATTTTTTTATGATGAAATCAGATAATAGGGCTGTTACAGGACCAAATGAGACCAAATATGACCTTCTAAGAGCCCCAAGAGACATTTTGCTCATATTCTGCTTAACCTCAGACTATCAATACCCAGTGACGAATATTAACTATTCTGGTATTTATGGAACAGTTAAAAGACCAAACCAGTACTCAATCTAAGTAAGTAAGAAACACTTATAAAGCACCGAAATTGATGTAAACACCCACTAGGGTGCTGGTGTCCAAAACCCCAGGAGAGAGTTTGCTGGTATTCTGCCTAACATCAGACTGTCAATGCCAAATGATAAATATTAAACCTCTCCAGTTAAGAAACTGGAAGATATGACACTAGTTTATAATTTGCGAGTTTTGAATCCAAAAGAAAGGAAATTCACTTATTATAGTAGCAGCAGACAGTTTAAATGTAAAGGTTAGATGTATTTATTGTGTTCAGTGAGCAGGGAGAGAGTTTGCTGGTATTCTGCCTAACATCAGACTGTCAGTTCCCAATGATGAATATTAAAACTCCCCAGTTAGGAAACTCAATCTGTCACAAGTAGGCTATAGCTACTTAGAAGTTGTGGATTTTTAGGTCCAAGTGTTATGACGGGGCTGTAAATGCTATTAGTGCATAAACTGACATCCTAAGCGAAGATATATTGTGCAGGTATGCTATTTACCCATAGGCCTATTGATTAATCATAACAATTATGAAGCAACAGAAAATAACCAAATAAGCCATTAGGTGACCAAGCTAACATATTAGATGGTCATAAATGAACAAAAGCTGTCATTGATTTTTATGATAAAATCAAATACTGGGGCTGTTACAGGACAGAATGAGACCAAATATGACCTTCTAAGAGCCCCAATAGAGAGTTTGCTTGTATTCTGCCTAACCTCAGAATATCAATACCCAGTGATGAATATTAACTATTCTAGTATTTATGTAAAAGTAAAATGACCAATCCACCACTCTATCTAGCAATCTCAAACTGTCAAAATTATAGAAATTTTGGAATTAGTTGATACTTTACGAGTTTTGAATCCAAAAGAAAGGAAATTCACTTATTGTAGTAGCAGCAGACAGTTTAAATGTAAAGGTTAGACTTATTTATCGTATCCAGCGAGCCGGGACAGAGTTTGCCGGTTTTCTGCCTAACATCAGACTGTCAATGCTGAATGCTGAATATTAAAACTCCCCAGTTAGGAAACTCAAGCTGTCACAAGTAGGCTACAACTACTTAGCAATTGTGGCCTTTTATGTCCAAGTGTTATGATGGAACTGTTAGATGCTATAAGTGCATAAAAATTCATCGCCTAAGTGGATGTATATTGTGGAAGTATGCTATTTATCCACAACCGACCAAGGCCTGTTGATTAATAATAACAATTATGGAGAAACAGAAAATACCCAAATTAGCCCTTAGGTGACCAAGCTAACATATTAGATGGTCATAAATAAAGAAAAGTTATCATTGATATCTTATGATCAAATCATATACTGTAGCTGTTACAGGACAAAATGAACCAAAATATGACCTTCTAAGAGCCCCATAGAGAATTTGCTTGTATTCTGCCTAACATCTTAAGGGAAGGAATTTAGTGTGCAGGTATACTATTTACCCACAACCCATCAAGGCCTGTTGATTAATAATAACAATTATTGAGTAACAGAAATTACCCAAATAATACCTTAGGTGATCAAGCTAACATTTTAGATGATCACAAATAAACAAAAGTTGTCATTGATTTTTTATGATGAAATCAGATAATAGGGCTGTTACAGGACCAAATGAGACCAAATATGACCTTCTAAGAGCCCCAAGAGACATTTTGCTCATATTCTGCTTAACCTCAGACTATCAATACCCAGTGACGAATATTAACTATTCTGGTATTTATGGAACAGTTAAAAGACCAAACCAGTACTCAATCTAAGTAAGTAAGAAACACTTATAAAGCACCAAAATTGATGTAAACACCCACTAGGGTGCTGGTGTCCAAAACCCCAGGAGAGAGTTTGCTGGTATTCTGCCTAACATCAGACTGTCAATGCCAAATGATAAATATTAAACCTCTCCAGTTAAGAAACTGGAAGATATGACACTAGTTTATAATTTGCGAGTTTTGAATCCAAAAGAAAGGAAATTCACTTATTATAGTAGCAGCAGACAGTTTAAATGTAAAGGTTAGATGTATTTATTGTGTTCAGTGAGCAGGGAGAGAGTTTGCTGGTATTCTGCCTAACATCAGACTGTCAGTTCCCAATGATGAATATTAAAACTCCCCAGTTAGGAAACTCAATCTGTCACAAGTAGGCTATAGCTACTTAGAAGTTGTGGATTTTTAGGTCCAAGTGTTATGACGGGGCTGTAAATGCTATTAGTGCATAAACTGACATCCTAAGCGAAGATATATTGTGCAGGTATGCTATTTACCCATAGGCCTATTGATTAATCATAACAATTATGAAGCAACAGAAAATAACCAAATAAGCCATTAGGTGACCAAGCTAACATATTAGATGGTCATAAATGAACAAAAGCTGTCATTGATTTTTATGATAAAATCAAATACTGGGGCTGTTACAGGACAGAATGAGACCAAATATGACCTTCTAAGAGCCCCAATAGAGAGTTTGCTTGTATTCTGCCTAACCTCAGAATATCAATACCCAGTGATGAATATTAACTATTCTAGTATTTATGTAAAAGTAAAATGACCAATCCACCACTCAATCTAGCAATCTCAAACTGTCAAAATTATAGAAATTTTGGAATTAGTTGATACTTTACGAGTTTTGAATCCAAAAGAAAGGAAATTCACTTATTGTAGTAGCAGCAGACAGTTTAAATGTAAAGGTTAGACTTATTTATCGTATCCAGTGAGCCGGGAGAGAGTTTGCAGGTTTTCTGCCTAACATCAGACTGTCAATGCTGAATGATGAATATTAAAACTCCCCAGTTAGGAAACTCAAGCTGTCACAAGTAGGCTACAACTACTTAGAAATTGTGGCGTTTTATGTCCAAGTGTTATGATGGGGCTGTTAGATGCTATAAGTGCATAAAAATTGATCTCCTAAGTGGATGTATATTGTGCAAGTATGCTATTTATCTACAACCCATCAAGGCCTGTTGATTAATAATAACAATTATGGAGAAACAGAAAATACCCAAATTAGCCCTTAGGTGACCAAGCTAACATATTAGATGGTCCCAAAAAAAGAAAAGTTATCTTTGATATCTTATGAGCAAATCATATACTGTAGCTGTTACAGGACAAAATGAACCAAAATATCACCTTCTAAGAGCCCCAAGAGAGAATTTGCTTGTATTCTGCCTAACATCTTAAGGGAAGGAATTTAGTGTGCAGGTATACTATTTACCCACAACCCATCAAGGCCTGTTGATTAATAATAACAATTATTGAGTAACAGAAATTACCCAAATAATACCTTAGGTGATCAAGCTAACATTTTAGATGATCACAAATAAACAAAAGTTGTTATTGATTTTTTATGATGAAATCAGATAATAGGGCTGTTACAGGACCAAATGAAACAAAATATGACCTTCTAACAGCCCCAAGCTGGCTGTTGAACGGGACGTAAAACCCCAACTTTGACCTTTGTCTAACAGCCCCAAGAGACATTTTGCTCATATTCTGCTTAACCTCAGACCACCAATACCCAGTGACGAATATTAACTATTCTGGTATTTATGGAACAGTTAAAAGACCAAACCAGTACTCAATCTAAGTAAGTAAGAAACACTTATAAAGCACCGAAATTGATGTAAACACCCACTAGGGTGCTGGTGTCCAAAACCCCAGGAGAGAGTTTGCTGGTATTCTGCCTAACATCAGACTGCCAATGCCAAATGATAAATATTAAACCTCTCCAGTTAAGAAACTGGAAGATATGACATTAGTTTATAATTTGCGAGTTTTGAATCCAAAAGAAAGGAAATTCACTTATTATAGTAGCAGCAGACAGTTTAAATGTAAAGGTTAGATGTATTTATTGTGTTCAGTGAGCAGGGAGAGAGTTTGCTGGTATTCTGCCTAACATCAGACTGTCAGTTCCCAATGATGAATATTAAAACTCCCCAGTTAGGAAACTCAATCTGTCACAAGTAGGCTATAGCTACTTAGAAGTTGTGGATTTTTAGGTCCAAGTGTTATGACGGGGCTGTAAATGCTATTAGTGCATAAACTGACATCCTAAGCGAAGATATATTGTGCAGGTATGCTATTTACCCATAGGCCTATTGATTAATCATAACAATTATGAAGCAACAGAAAATAACCAAATAAGCCATTAGGTGACCAAGCTAACATATTAGATGGTCATAAATGAACAAAAGCTGTCATTGATTTTTATGATAAAATCAAATACTGGGACTGTTACAGGACAGAATGAGACCAAATATGACCTTCTAAGAGCCCCAATAGAGAGTTTGCTTGTATTCTGCCTAACCTCAGAATATCAATACCCAGTGATGAATATTAACCATTCTAGTATTTATGTAAAAGTAAAATGACCAAACCACCACTCAATCTAACAATCTCAAACTGTCAAAATTATAGAAATTTTGGAATTAGTTGATACTTTACGAGTTTTGAATCCAAAAGAAAGGAAATTCATTTATTGTAGTAGCAGCAGACAGTTTAAATGTAAAGGTTAGACTTATTTATCGTATCCAGCGAGCCGGGAGAGAGTTTGCAGGTTTTCTACCTAACATCAGACTGTCAATGCTGAATGATGAATATTAAAACTCCCCAGTTAGGAAACTCAAGCTGTCACAAGTAGGCTACAACTACTTAGAAATTGTGGCGTTTTATGTCCAAGTGTTATGATGGAACTGTTAGATGCTATAAGTGCATAAAAATTGATCGCCTAAGTGGATGTATATTGTGGAAGTATGCTATTTATCCACAACCGACCAAGGCCTGTTGATTAATAATAACAATTATGGAGAAACAGAAAATACCCAAATTAGCCCTTAGGTGACCAAGCTAACATATTAGATGGTCATAAATAAAGAAAAGTTATCATTGATATCTTATGATCAAATCATATACTGTATCTGTTACAGGACAAAATGAACCAAAATATGACCTTCTAAGAGCCCCATAGAGAATTTGCTTGTATTCTGCCTAACATCTTAAGGGAAGGAATATAGTGTGCAGGTATACTATTTACCCACAACCCATCAAGGCCTGTTGATTAATAATAACAATTATTGAGTAACAGAAATTACCCAAATAATACCTTAGGTGATCAAGCTAACATTTTAGATGATCACAAATAAACAAAAGTTGTCATTGATTTTTTATGATGAAATCAGATAATAGGGCTGTTACAGGACCAAATGAGACCAAATATGACCTTCTAAGAGCCCCAAGAGACATTTTGCTCATATTCTGCTTAACCTCAGACTATCAATACCCAGTGACGAATATTAACTATTCTGGTATTTATGGAACAGTTAAAAGACCAAACCAGTACTCAATCTAAGTAAGTAAGAAACACTTATAAAGCACCGAAATTGATGTAAACACCCACTAGGGTGCTGGTGTCCAAAACCCCAGGAGAGAGTTTGCTGGTATTCTGCCTAACATCAGACTGTCAGTTCCCAATGATGAATATTAAAACTCCCCAGTTAGGAAACTCAATCTGTCACAAGTAGGCTATAGCTACTTAGAAGTTGTGGATTTTTAGGTCCAAGTGCTATGACGGGGCTGTAAATGCTATTAGTGCATAAAATGACATCCTAAGTGAAGATATATTGTGCAGGTATGCTATTTACCCATAGGCCTATTGATTAATCATAACAATTATGAAGCAACAGAAAATAACCAAATAAGCCATTAGGTGACCAAGCTAACATACTAGATGGTCATAAATGAACAAAAGCTGTCATTGATTTTTATGATAAAATCAAATACTGGGGCTGTTACAGGACAGAATGAGACCAAATATGACCTGCTAAGAGCCCCAATAGAGAGTTTACTTGTATTCTGCCTAACCTCAGAATATCAATACCCAGTGATGAATATTAACTATTCTAGTATTTATGTAAAAGTAAAATGACCAATCCACCACTCAATCTAACAATCTCAAACTGTCAAAATTATAGAAATTTTGGAATTAGTTGATACTTTACGAGTTTTGAATCCAAAAGAAAGGAAATTCACTTATTGTAGTAGCAGCAGACAGTTTAAATGTAAAGGTTAGACTTATTTATCGTATCCAGCGAGCCGGGAGAGAGTTTGCAGGTTTTCTACCTAACATCAGACTGTCAATGCTGAATGATGAATATTAAAACTCCCCAGTTAGGAAACTCAAGCTGTCACAAGTAGGCTACAACTACTTAGAAATTGTGGCGTTTTATGGCCAAGTGTTATGATGGGGCTGTTAGATGCTATAAGTGCATAAAAATTCATCGCCTAAGTGGATGTATATTGTGGAAGTATGCTATTTATCCACAACCGACCAAGGCCTGTTGATTAATAATAACAATTATGGAGAAACAGAAAATACCCAAATTAGCCCTTAGGTGACCAAGCTAACATATTAGATGGTCATAAATAAAGAAAAGTTATCATTGATATCTTATGATCAAATCATATACTGTAGCTGTTACAGGACAAAATCAACCAAAATATGACCTTCTAAGAGCCCCAAGAAGGAATTTGCTTGTATTCTGCCTAACATCTTAAGGGAAGGAATTTAGTGTGCAGGTATACTATTTACCCACAACCCATCAAGGCCTGTTGATTAATAATAACAATTATTGAATAACAGAAATTACCCAAATAATACCTTAGGTGATCAAGCTAACATTTTAGATGGTCACAAATAAACAAAAGTTGTCATTGATTTTTTATGATGAAATCAGATAATAGGGCTGTTACAGGACCAAATGAGACAAAATATGACCTTCTAAGAGCCCCAAGAGACATTTTGCTCATATTCTGCTTAACCTCAGACTATCAATACCCAGTGACGAATATTAACTATTCTGGTATTTATGGAACAGTTAAAAGACCAAACCAGTACTCAATCTAAGTAAGTAAGAAACACTTATAAAGCACTGAAATTGATGTAAACACCCACTAGGGTGCTGGTGTCCATAACCCTAGGAGAGAGTTTGCTGGTATTCTGCCTAACATCAGACTGTCAATGCCAAATGATAAATATTAAACCTCTCCAGTTAAGAAACTGGAAGATATGACATTAGTTTATAATTTGCGAGTTTTGAATCCAAAAGAAAGGAAATTCACTTATTGTAGTAGCAGCAGACAGTTTAAATGTAAAGGTTAGATGTATTTATTGTGTTCAGTGAGCAGGGAGAGAGTTTGCTGGTATTCTGCCTAACATCAGACTGTCAGTTCCCAATGATGAATATTAAAACTCCCCAGTTAGGAAACTCAATCTGTCACAAGTAGGCTATAGCTACTTAGAAGTTGTGGATTTTTAGGTCCAAGTGTTATGACGGGGCTGTAAATGCTATTAGTGCATAAACTGACATCCTAAGCGAAGATATATTGTGCAGGTATGCTATTTACCCATAGGCCTATTGATTAATCATAACAATTATGAAGCAACAGAAAATAACCAAATAAGCCATTAGGTGACCAAGCTAACATATTAGATGGTCATAAATGAACAAAAGCTGTCATTGATTTTGATGATAAAATCAAATACTGGGGCTGTTACAGGACAGAATGAGACCAAATATGACCTTCTAAGAGCCCCAATAGAGAGTTTGCTTGTATTCTGCCTAACCTCAGAATATCAATACCCAGTGATGAATATTAACTATTCTAGTATTTATGTAAAAGTAGAATGACCAAACCAGCACTCAATCTAACAATCTCAAACTGTCAAAATTATAGAAATTTTGGAATTAGTTGATACTTTACGAGTTTGGAATCCAAAAGAAAGGAAATTCACTTATTGTGGTAGCAGGAGACAGTTTAACTGTAAAGGTTAGACTTATTTATCATATCCAGCGAGCCAGGAGAGAGTTTGCAGGTTTTCTGCCTAACATCAGACTGTCAATGCTGAATGATGAATATTAAAACTCCCCAGTTAGGAAACTCAAGCTGTCACAAGTAGGCTACAACTACTTAGAAATTGTGGCTTTTTATGTCCAAGTGTTATGATGGGGCTGTTAGATGCTATAAGTGCATAAAAATTGTTCTCCTAAGTAAATGTATATTGTGCAAGTATGCTATTTATCCACAACCCATCAAGTCCCGTTGATTAATAATAACAATTATGGAGAAACAGAAAATACCCAAATTAGCCCTTAGGTGACCAAACTAACATATTAGATGGTCATAAATAAAGAAAAGTTGACCTTCTAAGAGCCCCAAGAGAGAATTTGCTTGTATTCTGCCTAACATCTTAAGGGAAGGAATTTAGTGTGCAGGTATACTATTTACCCACAACCCATCAAGGCCTGTTGATTAATAACAACAATTATTGAGTAACAGAAATTACCCAAATAATACCTTAGGTGATCAAGCTAACATTTTAGATGATCACAAATAAACAAAAGTTGTCATTGATTTTTTATGATGAAATCAGATAATAGGGCTGTTACAGGACCAAATGAGACAAAATATGACCTTCTAAGAGCCCCAAGAGACATTTTGCTCATATTCTGCTTAACCTCAGACTATCAATACCCAGTGACGAATATTAACTATTCTGGTATTTATGGAACAGTTAAAAGACCAAACCAGTACTCAATCTCAGTAAGTAAGAAACACTTATAAAGCACCGAAATTGATGTAAACACCCACTAGGGTGCTGGTGTCCAAAACCCCAGGAGAGAGTTTGCTGATATTCTGCCTAACATCAGACTGTCAGTTCCCAATGATGAATATTAAAACTCCCCGGTTAGGAAACTCAATCTGTCACAAGTAGGCTATAGCTACTTAGAAGTTGTGGATTTTTAGGTCCAAGTGCTATGACGGGGCTGTAAATGCTATTAGTGCATAAAATGACATCCTAAGTGAAGATATATTGTGCAGGTATGCTATTTACCCATAGGCCTATTGATTAATCATAACAATTATGAAGCAACAGAAAATAACCAAATAAGCCATTAGGTGACCAAGCTAACATACTAGATGGTCATAAATGAACAAAAGCTGTCATTGATTTTTATGATAAAATCAAATACTGGGGCTGTTACAGGACAGAATGAGACCAAATATGACCTTCTAAGAGCCCCAATAGAGAGTTTGCTTGTATTCTGCCTAACCTCAGAATATCAATACCCAGTGATGAATATTAACTATTCTAGTATTTATGTAAAAGTAAAATGACCAAACCAGCACTCAATCTAACAATCTCAAACTGTCAAAATTATAGAAATTTTGGAATTAGTTGATACTTTACAAGTTTGGAATCCAAAAGAAAGGAAATCACTTATTGTAGTAGCAGGCGACAGTTTAAATGTAAAGGTTAGACTTATTTATCATATCCAGCGAGCCGGGAGAGAGTTTGCAGGTTTTCTGCCTAACATCAGACTGTCAATGCTGAATGATGAATATTAAAACTCCCCAGTTAGGAAACTCAAGCTGTCACAAGTAGGCTACAACTACTTAGAAATTGTGGCTTTTTATGTCCAAGTGTTATGATGGGGCTGTTAGATGCTATAAGTGCATAAAAATTGATCTCCTAAGTGGATGTATATTGTGCAAGTATGCTATTTATCCACAACCCATCAAGTCCTGTTGATTAATAATAACAATTATGGAGAAACAGAAAATACCCAAATTAGCCCTTAGGTGACCAAGCTAGCATATTAGATGGTCATAAAAAAGAAAAGTTATCTTTGATATCTTATGATCAAATCATATACTGTAGCTGTTATAGGACAAAATAAACCAAAATTTGACCTTCTAAGAGCCCCAAGAGAGAATTTGCTTGTATTCTGCCTAACATATTAAGTGAAGGAATTTACTGTGCAGGTATACTATTTACCCACAACCCATCAAGGCCTGTTGTTTAATAATAACAATTATTGAGTAACAGAAATTACCAAAATGATACCTTAGGTGATCAAGCTAACATTTTAGATGATCACAAATAAACAAAAGTTGTGATTGATTTTTTTAAGATGAAATCAGATAATAGGGCTGTTACATGACAGAATGAGACCAAATATGACCTTCTAAGAGCCCCACTAGAGAGTTTGCTTGTATTCTGCCTAACCTCAGAATATCAATACCCAGTGATGAATATTAACTATTCTAGTATTTATGTAAAAGTAAAATGACCAAACCAGCACTCAATCTAACAATCTCAAACTGTCAAAATTATAGAAATTTTGGAATTAGTTGATACTTTACGAGTTTGGAATCCAAAAGAAAGGAAATTCACTTATTGTAGTAGCAGGAGACAATTTAAATGTAAAGGTTAGACTTATTTATCATACCCAGCGAGCCGGGAGAGAGTTTGCAGGTTTTCTGCCTAACATCAGACTGTCAATGCTGAATGATGAATATTAAAACTCCCCAGTTAGGAAACTCAAGCTGTCACAAGTAGGCTACAACTACTTAGAAATTGAGGCTTTTTATGTCCAAGTGTTATGATGGGGCTGTTAAATGCTATAAGTGCATAAAAATTGATCTCCTAAGTGGATGTATATTGTGCAAGTATGCTATTTATCCACAACCCATCAAGGCCTGTTGATTAATAATAACAATTATGGAGAAACAGAAAATACCCAAATTAGCCCTTAGGTGACCAAGCTAACATATTAGATGGTCATAAATAAAGAAAAGTTATCTTTGATATGTTATGATCAAATCATATACTGTAGCTGTTATAGGACAAAATGAACCAAAATTTGACCTTCTAAGAGCCCCAAGAGAGAATTTGCTTATATTCTGCCTAACATTTTAAGGGAAGGAATTTAGTGTGCAGGTATACTATTTACCCACAACCCATCAAGGCCTGTTGATTAATAATAACAATTATTGAGTAACAGAAATTACCCAACTAATACCTTATGTGATCAAGCTAACATTTTAGATGATCACAAATAAACAAAAGTTGTCACTGATTTTTTATGATGAAATCAGATAATAGGGTTGTTACAGGACCAAATGAGACAAAATATGACCTTCTAAGAGCCCCAAGAGACATTTTGCTCTTATTCTGCTTAACCTCAGAATATCAATACCCAGTGACGAATATTAACTATTCTGGTATTTATGGAACAGTTAAAAGACCAAACCAGTACTCAATCTAAGTACGAAACACTTATAAAGCACCGAAATTGATGTAAACACCCACTAGGGTGCTGGTGTCCAAAATCCCAGGAGAGAGTTTGCTGGTATTCTGCCTAACATCAGACTGTCAGTTCCCAATGATGAATATTAAAACTCCCCAGTTAGGAAACTCAATCTGTCACAAGTAGGCTATAGCTACTTAGAAGTTGTGGATTTTTAGGTCCAAGTGCTATGACGGGGCTGTAAATGCTATTAGTGCATAAAATGACATCCTAAGTGAAGATATATTGTGCAGGTATGCTATTTACCCATAGGCCTATTGATTAATCATAACAATTATGAAGCAACAGAAAATAACCAAATAAGCCATTAGGTGACCAAGCTAACATACTAGATGGTCATAAATGAACAAAAGCTGTCATTGATTTTTATGATAAAATCAAATACTGGGGCTGTTACAGGACAGAATGAGACCAAATATGACCTTCTAAGAGCCCCAATAGAGAGTTTGCTTGTATTCTGCCTAACCTCAGAATATCAATACCCAGTGATGAATATTAACTATTCTAGTATTTATGTAAAAGTAAAATGACCAAACCAGCACTCAATCTAACAATCTCAAACTGTCAAAATTATAGAAATTTTGGAATTAGTTGATACTTTACGAGTTTGGAATCCAAAAGAAAGGAAATTCACTTATTGTAGTAGCAGGAGACAGTTTAAATGTAAAGGTTAGACTTATTTATCATACCCAGCGAGCCGGGAGAGAGTTTGCAGGTTTTCTGCCTAACATCAGACTGTCAATGCTGAATGATGAATATTAAAACTCCCCAGTTAGGAAACTCAAGCTGTCACAAGTAGGCTACAACTACTTAGAAGTTGTGGATTTTTAGGTCCAAGTGTTATGATGGGGCTGTAATCAATAGGCCTATTGATTAATCATAACAATTATGAAGCAACAGAAAATAACCAAATAAGCCATTAGGTGACCAAGCTAACATATTAGATGGTCATAAATGAACAAAAGCTGTCATTGATTTTTATGATAAAATCAAATACTGGGGCTGTTACAGGACAGAATGAGACCAAATATGACCTTCTAACAGCCCCAATAGAGAGTTTCTTGTATTCTGCCTAACCTCAGAATATCAATACCCAGTGATGAATATTAACTATTCTAGTATTTATGAAAAGTAAAATGACCAAACCAGCACTCAATCTAACAATCCCAAACTCTCAAATTTATAGAAATTTTGGAATTAGTTGATACTTTACGAGTTTGGAATCCAAAAGAAAGGAAATTCACTTATTGTAGTAGCTGGAGATAGTTTAAATGTAAAGGTTAGACTTATTTATCATATCCAGCGAGCCGGGAGAGAGTTTGCAGGTTTTCTGCCTAACATCAGACTGTCAATGCTGAATGATGAATATTAAAACTCCCCAGTTAGGAAACTCAAGCTGTCACAAGTAGGCTACAACTACTTAGAAATTGTGGCTTTTTATGTCCAAGTGTTATGATGGGGCTGTTGGATGTTATAAGTGCATAAAAATTGATCTCCTAAGTGGATGTATATTGTGCAAGTATGCTATTTATCCACAACCCATCAAGTCCTGTTGATTAATAATAACAATTATGGAGAAACAGAAAATACCCAAATTAGCCCTTAGGTGGCCAAGCTAACATATTAGATGGTCATGAATAAAGAAAAGTTATCTTTGATATCTTATGATCAAATCATTATACTGTAGCTGTTACAGGACAAAATGAACCAAAATATGACCTTCTAAGAGCCCCAAGAGAGAATTTGCTTATATTCTGCCTAACATTTTAAGGGAAGGAATTTAGTGTGCAGGTATACTATTTACCCACAACCCATCAAGGCCTGTTGATTAATAATAACAATTATTGAGTAACAGAAATTACCCAACTAATACCTTATGTGATCAAGCTAACATTTTAGATGATCACAAATAAAGAAAAGTTGTCACTGATTTTTTTATGATGAAATCAGATAATAGGGTTGTTACAGGACCAAATGAGACAAAATATGACCTTCTAAGAGCCCCAAGAGACATTTTGCTCATATTCTGCTTAACCTCAGACTATCAATACCCAGTGATGAATATTAACTATTCTGGTATTTATGGAACAGTTAAAAGACCAAATCAGTACTCAATCTAAGTAAGAAACACTTATAAAGCACCGAAATTGATGTAAACACCCACTAGGGTGCTGGTGTCCAAAACCCCAGGAGAGAGTTTGCTGGTATTCTGCCTAAGATCAGACTGTCAATGCCAAATGATAAATATTAAACCTCTCCAGTTGGGAAACTGGAAGTTATGAAATTAGTTTATAATTTGCGAGTTTTGAATCCAAAAGAAAGGAAATTCACTTATTGTAGTAGCAGCAGACAGTTTAAATGTAAAGGTTAGATGTATTTATTGTGTTCAGTGAGCAGGTAGAGAGTTTGCTGGTATTCTGCCTAACATCAGACTGTCAGTTCCCAATGATGAATATTAAAACTCCCCAGTTAGGAAACTCAATCTGTCACAAGTAGGATAAAGCTACTTAGAAGTTGTGGATTTTAGGTCCAAGTGTTATGACGGGGCTGTAAATGCTATTAGTGCATAAAATGACATCCTAAGCGAAGATATATTGTGCAGGTATGCTATTTACCCATAGGCCTATTGATTAATCATAACAATTATGAAGCAACAGAAAATAACCAAATAAGCCATTAGGTGACCAAGCTAACATATTAGATGGTCATAAATGAACAAAAGCTGTCATTGATTTTTATGATAAAATCAAATACTGGGGCTGTTACAGGACAGAATGAGACCAAATATGACCTTCTAAGAGCCCCAATAGAGAGTTTGCTTGTATTCTGCCTAACCTCAGAATATCAATACCCAGTGATGAATATTAACTATTCTAGTATTTATGTAAAAGTAAAATGACCAAACCAGCACTCAATCTAACAATCTCAAACTGTCAAAATTATAGAAATTTTGGAATTAGTTGATACTTTACGAGTTTGGAATCCAAAAGAAAGGAAATTCACTTATTGTAGTAGCAGGAGACAGTTTAAATGTAAAGGTTAGACTTATTTATCATACCCAGCGAGCCGGGAGAGAGTTTGCAGGTTTTCTGCCTAACATCAGACTGTCAATGCTGAATGATGAATATTAAAACTCCCCAGTTAGGAAACTCAAGCTCTCACAAGTAGGCTACAACTACTTAGAAATTGAGGCTTTTTATGTCCAAGTGTTATGATGGGGCTGTTAGATGCTATAAGTGCATAAAAATTGATCTCCTAAGTGGATGTATATTGTGCAAGTATGCTATTTATCCACAACCCATCAAGTCCTGTTGATTAATAATAACAATTATGGAGAAACAGAAAATACCCAAATTAGCCCTTAGGTGACCAAGCTAACATATTAGATGGTCATAAATAAAGAAAAGTTATCTTTGATATGTTATGATCAAATCATATACTGTAGCTGTTATAGGACAAAATGAACCAAAATTTGACCTTCTAAGAGCCCCAAGACAGAATTTGCTTGTATTCTCCCTAACATCTTAAGTGAAGGAATTTAGTGTGCAGGTATACTATTTACCCACAACCCATCAAGGCCTGTTGATTAATAATAACAATTATTGAGTAACAGAAATTACCCAAATAATACCTTAGGTGATCAAGCTAACATTTTAGATGATCACAAATAAACAAAAGTTGTCACTGATTTTTTATGATGAAATCAGATAATAGGGCTGTTACAGGACCAAATGAGACAAAATATGACCTTCTAAGAGCCCCAAGAGACATTTTGCTCATATTCTGCTTAACCTCAGACTATCAATACCCAGTGACAAATATTAACTGTTCTGGTATTTATGGAACAGTTAAAAGACCAAACCAGCACTCAATCTAAGTAAGTAAGAAACACTTATAAAGCACCGAAACTGATGTAAACACCCACTAGGGTGCTGCTGTCCAAAACCCCAGGAGAGAGTTTGCTGGTATTCTGCCTAAGATCAGACTGTCAATGCCAAATGATAAATATTAAACCTCTCCAGTTAAGAAACTGGAAGATATGATATTAGTGTATAATTTGCGAGTTTTGAATCCAAAAGAAAGGAAATTCACTTATTGTAGTAGCAGCAGACAGTTTAAATGTAAAGGTTAGATGTATTTATTGTGTTCAGTGAGCAGAGAGAGAGTTTGCTGGTATTCTGCCTAACATCAGACTGTCAGTTCCCAATGATGAATATTAAAACTCCCCAGTTAGGAAACTCAAGCTGTCACAAGTAGGCTACAACTACTTAGAAGTTGTGGATTTTTAGGTCCAAGTGTTATGATGGGGCTGTAATCAATAGGCCTATTGATTAATCATAACAATTATGAAGCAACAGAAAATAACCAAATAAGCCATTAGGTGACCAATCTAACATATTAGATGGTCATAAATGAACAAAAGCTGTCATTGATTTTTATGATAAAATCAAATACTGGGGCTGTTACATGACAGAATGAGACCAAATATGACCTTCTAAGAGCCCCAATAGAGAGTTTCTTGTATTCTGCCTAACCTCAGAATATCAATACCCAGTGATGAATATTAACTATTCTAGTATTTATGAAAAGTAAAATGACCAAACCAGCACTCAATCTAACAATCCCAAACTCTCAAATTTATAGAAATTTTGGAATTAGTTGATACTTTACGAGTTTGGAATCCAAAAGAAAGGAAATTCACTTATTGTAGTAGCAGGAGACAGTTTAAATGTAAAGGTTAGACTTATTTATCATACCCAGCGAGCCGGGAGAGAGTTTGCAGGTTTTCTGCCTAACATCAGACTGTCAATGCTGAATGATGAATATTAAAACTCCCCAGTTAGGAAACTCAAGCTGTCACAAGTAGGCTACAACTACTTAGAAATTGAGGCTTTTTATGTCCAAGTGTTATGATGGGGCTGTTAGATGCTATAAGTGCATAAAAATTGATCTCCTAAGTGGATGTATATTGTGCAAGTATGCTATTTATCCACAATCCATCAAGTCCTGTTGATTAATAATAACAATTATGGAGAAACAGAAAATACCGAAATTAGCCCTTAGGTGACCAAGCTAACATATTAGATGGTCATAAATAAAGAAAAGTTATCTTTGATATCTTATGATCAAATCATTATACTGTAGCTGTTACAGGACAAAATGAACCAAAATATGACCTTCTAAGAGCCCCAAGAGAGAATTTGCTTATATTCTGCCTAACATTTTAAGGGAAGGAATTTAGTGTGCAGGTATACTATTTACCCACAACCCATCAAGGCCTGTTGATTAATAATAACAATTATTGAGTAACAGAAATTACCCAACTAATACCTTATGTGATCAAGCTAACATTTTAGATGATCACAAATAAAGAAAAGTTGTCACTGATTTTTTTATGATGAAATCAGATAATAGGGTTGTTACAGGACCAAATGAGACAAAATATGACCTTCTAAGAGCCCCAAGAGACATTTTGCTCATATTCTGCTTAACCTCAGACTATCAATACCCAGTGATGAATATTAACTATTCTGGTATTTATGGAACAGTTAAAAGACCAAATCAGTACTCAATCTAAGTAAGAAACACTTATAAAGCACCGAAATTGATGTAAACACCCACTAGGTTGCTGGTGTCCAAAACCCCAGGAGAGAGTTTGCTGGTATTCTGCCTAAGATCAGACTGTCAATGCCAAATGATAAATATTAAACCTCTCCAGTTAAGAAACTGGAAGATATGATATTAGTGTATAATTTGCGACTTTTGAATCCAAAAGAAAGGAAATTCACTTATTGTAGTAGCAGCAGACAGTTTAAATGTAAAGGTAAGATGTATTTATTGTGTTCAGTGAGCAGAGAGAGAGTTTGCTGGTATTCTGCCTAACATCAGACTGTCAGTTCCCAATGATGAATATTAAAACTCCCCAGTTAGGAAACTCAATCTGTCACAAGTAGGCTATAGGTACTTAGAAGTTGTGGATTTTTAGGTCCAAGTGTTATGATGGGGCTGTAAATGCTATTAGTGCATAAAATGACATCCTAAGTGAAGATATATTGTGGAGGTATGCTATTTACCCATAGGCCTATTGATTAATCATAACAATTATGAAGCAACAGAAAATAACCAAATAAGCCATTAGGTGACCAAGCTAACATATTAGATGGTCATAAATGAACAAAAGCTGTCATTGATTTTTATGATAAAATCAAATACTGGGGCTGTTACAGGACAGAATGAGACCAAATATGACCTTCTAACAGCCCCAATAGAGAGTTTCTTGTATTCTGCCTAACCTCAGAATATCAATACCCAGTGATGAATATTAACTATTCTAGTATTTATGAAAAGTAAAATGACCAAACCAGCACTCAATCTAACAATCCCAAACTCTCAAATTTATAGAAATTTTGGAATTAGTTGATACTTTACGAGTTTGGAATCCAAAAGAAAGGAAATTCACTTATTGTAGTAGCTGGAGACAGTTTAAATGTAAAGGTTAGACTTATTTATCATATCCAGCGAGCCGGGAGAGAGTTTGCAGGTTTTCTGCCTAACATCAGACTGTCAATGCTAAATGATGAATATTAAAACTCCCCAGTTAGGAAACTCAAGCTGTCACAAGTAGGCTACAACTACTTAGAAATTGTGGCTTTTTATGTCCAAGTGTTATGATGGGGCTGTTGGATGTTATAAGTGCACAAAAATTGATCTCCTAAGTGGATGTATATTGTGCAAGTATGCTATTTATCCACAACCCATCAAGTCCTGTTGATTAATAATAACAATTATGGAGAAACAGAAAATACCCAAATTAGCCCTTAGGTGACCAAGCTAACATATTAGATGGTCATGAATAAAGAAAAGTTATCTTTGATATCTTATGATCAAATCATTATACTGTAGCTGTTACAGGACAAAATGAACCAAAATATGACCTTCTAAGAGCCCCAAGAGAGAATTTGCTTATATTCTGCCTAACATTTTAAGGGAAGGAATTTAGTGTGCAGGTATACTATTTACCCACAACCCATCAAGGCCTGTTGATTAATAATAACAATTATTGAGTAACAGAAATTACCCAACTAATACCTTATGTGATCAAGCTAACATTTTAGATGATCACAAATAAACAAAAGTTGTCACTGATTTTTTATGATGAAATCAGATAATAGGGCTGTTACAGGACCAAATGAGACAAAATATGACCTTCTAAGAGCCCCAAGAGACATTTTGCTCATATTCTGCTTAACCTCAGACTATCAATACCCAGTGACGAATAGTAACTATTCTGGTATTTATGGAACAGTTAAAAGACCAAACCAGCACTCAATCTAAGTAAGTAAGAAACACTTATAAAGCACCGAAACTGATGTAAACACCCACTAGGGTGCTGGTGTCCAAAACCCCAGGAGAGAGTTTGCTGGTATTCTGCCTAAGATCAGACTGTCAATGCCAAATGATAAATATTAAACCTCTCCAGTTAAGAAACTGGAAGATATGATATTAGTGTATAATTTGCGACTTTTGAATCCAAAAGAAAGGAAATTCACTTATTGTAGTTGCAGCAGACAGTTTAAATGTAAAGGTTAGATGTATTTATTGTGTTCAGTGAGCAGAGAGAGAGTTTGCTGGTATTCTGCCTAACATCAGACTGTCAGTTCCCAATGATGAATATTAAAACTCCCCAGTTAGGAAACTCAATCTGTCAGAAGTAGGCTATAGCTACTTAGAAGTTGTGGATTTTAGGTCCAAGTGTTATAACGGGGCTGTAAATGCTATTAGTGCATTAAATAACATCCTAAGCGAAGATATATTGTACAGGTATTCTGTTTACCCATAGGCCTGTTGATTAATCATAACAATTATGAAGCAACAGAAAATAATCAAATAAGCCATTAGGTGACCAAGCTAACATATTAGATGGTCATAAATGAACAAAAGCTGTCATTGATTTTTATGATAAAATCAAATACTGGGGCTGTTACAGGACAGAATGAGACCAAATATGACCTTCTAAGAGCCCCAATAGAGAGTTTGCTTGTATTCTGCCTAACCTCAGAATATCAATACCCAGTGATGAATATTAACTATTCTAGTATTTATGTAAAAGTAAAATGACCAAACCAGCACTCAATCTAACAATCTCAAACTGTCAAAATTATAGAAATTTTGGAATTAGTTGATACTTTACGAGTTTGGAATCCAAAAGAAAGGAAATTCACTTATTGTAGTAGCAGGAGACAGTTTAAATGTAAAGGTTAGACTTATTTATCATATCCAGCAAGCTGGGGGAGAGTTTGCAGGTTTTCTGCCTAACATCAGACTGTCAATGCTGAATGATGAATATTAAAACTCCCCAGTTAGGAAACTCAAGCTGTCACAAGTAGGCTACAACTACTTAGAAATTGTGGCTTTTTATGTCCAAGTGTTATGATGGGGCTCTTAGATGTTATAAGTGCATAAAAATTGATCTCCTAAGTGGATGTATATTGTGCAAGTATGCTATTTATCCACAACCCATCAAGGCCTGTTGATTAATAATAACAATTATGGAGAAAGAGAAAATACCCAAATTAGCCCTTAGGTGAGCAAGGTAACATATTAGATGGTCATAAATAAAGAAAAGTTATCTTTGATATCTTATGATCAAATCATATACTGTAGCTGTTACAGGACATAATGAACCAAAATATGACCTTCTAAGAGCCCCAAGAGAGAATTTGCTTTTATTCTGCCTAACATTTTAAGGGAAGGAATTTAGTGTGCAGGTATACTATTTACCCACAACCCATCAAGGCCTGTTGATTAATAATAACAATTATTGAGTAACAGAAATTACCCAACTAATACCTTAGGTGATCAAGCTAACATTTTAGATGATCACAAATAAACAAAAGTTGTCACTGATTTTTTATGATGAAATCAGATAATAGGGCTGTTACAGGACCAAATGAGACAAAATATGACCTTCTAAGAGCCCCAAGAGACATTTTTCTCATATTCTGCTTAACCTCAGACTATCAATACCCAGTGACGAATAGTAACTATTCTGGTATTTATGGAACAGTTAAAAGACCAAACCAGCACTCAATCTAAGTAAGTAAGAAACACTTATAAAGCACCGAAATTGATGTAAACACCCACTAGGGTGCTGGTGTCCAAAACCCCAGGAGAGAGTTTGCTGGTATTCTGCCTAAGATCAGACTGTCAATGCCAAATGATAAATATTAAACCTCTCCAGTTAGGAAACTGGAAGTTATGAAATTAGTTTATAGAAAGGAAATTCACTTATTGTAGTAGCAGCAGACAGTTTAAATGTAAAGGTTAGATGTATTTATTGTGTTCAGTGAGCAGAGAGAGAGTTTGCTGGTATTCTGCCTAACATCAGACTGTCAGTTCCCAATGATGAATATTAAAACTCCCCAGTTAGGAAACTCAATCTGTCACAAGTAGGCTAAAGCTACTTAGAAGTTGTGGATTTTAGGTCCAAGTGTTATGACGGGGCTGTAAATGCTATTAGTGCATTAAATGACATCCGAAGCGAAGATATATTGTGCAGGTATGCTGTTTACCCATAGGCCTGTTGATTAATCATAACAATTATGAAGCAACAGAAAATAACCAAATAAGCCATTAGGTGACCAAGCTAACATATTAGATGGTCATAAATGAACAAAAGCTGTCATTGATTTTTATGATAAAATCAAATACTGGGGCTATTACAGGACAGAATGAGACCAAATATGACCTTCTAAGAGCCTCAATACAGAGTTGGCTTGTATTCTGCCTAACCTCAGAATATCAATACCCAGTGATGAATATTAACTATTCTAGTATTTATGTAAAAGTAAAATGACCAAACCAGCACTCAATCTAACAATCTCAAACTGTCAAAATTATAGAAATTTTGGGATTAGTTGATACTTTACGAGTTTGGAATCCAAAAGAAAGGAAATTCACTTATTGTAGTAGCAGGAGACAGTTTAAATGTAAAGGTTAGACTTATTTATCATATCCAGCGAGCCGGGAGAGAGTTTGCAGGTTTTCTGCCTAACATCAGACTGTCAATGCTGAATGATGAATATTAAAACTCCCCAGTTAGGAAACTCAAGCTGTCACAAGTAGGCTACAACTACTTAGAAATTGTGGCTTTTTATGTCCAAGTGTTATGATGGGGCTGTTGGATGTTATAAGTGCATAAAAATTATCTCCTAAGTGGATGTATATTGTGCAAGTATGCTATTTATCCACAACCCATCAAGTCCTGTTGATTAATAATAACAATTATGGAGAAACAGAAAATACCCAAATTAGCCCTTAGGTGACCAAGCTAACATATTAGATGGTCATGAATAAAGAAAAGTTATCTTTGATATCTTATGATCAAATCATTATACTGTAGCTGTTACAGGACAAAATGAACCAAAATATGACCTTCTAAGAGCCCCAAGAGAGAATTTGCTTGTATTCTGCCTAACATCTTAAGGGAAGGAATTTAGTGTGCAGGTGTACTATTTACCCACAACCCATTAAGGCCTGTTGATTAATAATAACAATTATTGAGTAACAGAAATTACCCAAATAATACCTTAGGTGATCAAGCTAACATTTTAGATGATCACAAATAAACAAAAGTTGTCACTGATTTTTTATGATGAAATCAGATAATAGGGCTGTTACAGGACCAAATGAGACAAAATATGACCTTCTAAGAGCCCCAAGAGACATTTTGCTCATATTCTGCTTAACCTCAGACTATCAATACTCAGTGACGAATATTAACTATTCTGGTATTTATGGAACAGTTAAAAGACCAAACCAGCACTCAAGCTAAGTAAGTAAGAAACACTTATAAAGCACCGAAATTGATGTAAACACCCACTAGGGTGCTGGTGTCCAAAAAGCCCAGGAGAGAGTTTGCTGGTATTCTGCCTAAGATCAGACTGTCAATGCCAAATGTTAAATATTAAACCTCTTCAGTTAGGAAACTGGAAGTTATGAAATTAGTTTATAATTTGCGAGTTTTGAATCCAAAAGAAAGGAAATTCACTTATTGTAGTAGCAGCAGACAGTTTAAATGTAAAGGTTAGACTTATTTATCATATCCAGCGAGCCGGGAGAGAGTTTGCAGGTTTTCTGCCTAACATCAGACTGTCAATGCTGAATGATGAATATTAAAACTCCCCAGTTAGGAAACTCAAGCTGTCACAAGTAGGCTACAACTACTTAGAAATTGTGCTTTTTTTATGTCGAAGTGTTATGATGGGGCTGTTAGATGCTATAAGTGCATAAAAATTGATCTCCTAAGTGGATGTATGTTGTGCAAGTATGCTATTTATCCACAACCAAGCAAGGCCTGTTGATTCATAATAACAATTATGGAGAAACAGAAAATACCCAAACTAGCCCTTAGGTGACCAAGCTAACATATTAGATGGTCATAAATAAAGAAAAGTTATCTTTGATATCTTATGATCAAATCATATACTGTAGCTGTTATAGGACAAAATGAACCAAAATTTGACCTTCTAAGAGCCCCAAGAGAGAATTTGCTTGTATTCTGCCTAACTTCTTAAGTGAAAGAATTTAGTGTGCAGGTATACTATTTACCCACAACCCATCAAGGCCTGTTGATTAATAATACCAAATATTGAGTAACAGAAATTACCCAAATAATACCTTAGGTGACCACGCTAACATTTTAGATGATTCTGGTATTTATGGAACAGTTAAAAGACCAAACCAGCACTCAATCTAAGTAAGCAAGAAACACTTATAAAGCACCAAAACTGATGTAAACACCCACTAGGGTGCTGGTGTCCAAAACCCCAGGAGAAAGTTTGCTGGTATTCTGCCTAAGATCAGACTGTCAATGCCAAATGATAAATATTAAACCTCTCCAGTTAAGAAACTGGAAGATATGATATTAGTGTATAATTTGCGAGTTTTGAATCCAAAAGAAAGGAAATTCACTTATTGTAGTAGCAGCAGACATTTTAAATGTAAAGGTTAGATGTATTTATTGTGTTCAGTGAGCAGGGAGAGAGTTTGCTGGTATTCTGCCTAACATCAGACTGTCAGTTCCCAATGATGAATATTAAAACTCCCCAGTTAGGAAACTCAATCTGTCACAAGTAGGCTATAGGTACTTAGAAGTTGTGGATTTTTAGGTCCAAGTGTTATGATGGGGCTGTAAATGCTATTAGTGCATAAAATGACATCCTAAGTGAAGATATATTGTGGAGGTATGCTATTTACCCATAGGCCTATTGATTAATCATAACAATTATGAAGCAACAGAAAATAACCAAATAAGCCATTAGGTGACCAAGCTAACATATTAGATGGTCATAAATGAACAAAAGCTGTCATTGATTTTTATGATAAAATCAAATACTGGGGCTGTTACAGGACAGAATGAGACCAAATATGACCTTCTAACAGCCCCAATAGAGAGTTTCTTGTATTCTGCCTAACCTCAGAATATCAATACCCAGTGATGAATATTAACTATTCTAGTATTTATGAAAAGTAAAATGACCAAACCAGCACTCAATCTAACAATCCCAAACTCTCAAATTTATAGAAATTTTGGAATTAGTTGATACTTTACGAGTTTGGAATACAAAAGAAAGGAAATTCACTTATTGTAGTAGCTGGAGACAGTTTAAATGTAAAGGTTAGACTTATTTATCATATCCAGCGAGCCGGGAGAGAGTTTGCAGGTTTTCTGCCTAACATCAGACTGTCAATGCTGAATGATGAATATTAAAACTCCCCAGTTAGGAAACTCAAGCTGTCACAAGTAGGCTACAACTACTTAGAAATTGTGGCTTTTTATGTCCAAGTGTTATGATGGGGCTGTTGGATGTTATAAGTGCATAAAAATTATCTCCTAAGTGGATGTATATTGTGCAAGTATGCTATTTATCCACAACCCATCAAGTCCTGTTGATTAATAATAACAATTATGGAGAAACAGAAAATACCCAAATTAGCCCTTAGGTGACCAAGCTAACATATTAGATGGTCATGAATAAAGAAAAGTTATCTTTGATATCTTATGATCAAATCATTATACTGTAGCTGTTACAGGACAAAATGAACCAAAATATGACCTTCTAAGAGCCCCAAGAGAGAATTTGCTTTTATTCTGCCTAACATTTTAAGGGAAGGAATTTAGTGTGCAGGTATACTATTTACCCACAACCCATCAAGGCCTGTTGATTAATAATAACAATTATTGAGTAACAGAAATTACCCAACTAATACCTTATGTGATCAAGCTAACATTTTAGATGATCACAAATAAACAAAAGTTGTCACTGATTTTTTATGATGAAATCAGATAATAGGGCTGTTACAGGACCAAATGAGACAAAATATGACCTTCTAAGAGCCCCAAGAGACATTTTGCTCATATTCTGCTTAACCTCAGACTATCAATACCCAGTGACGAATAGTAACTATTCTGGTATTTATGAAACAGTTAAAAGACCAAACCAGCACTCAATCTAAGTAAGTAAGAAACACTTATAAAGCACCGAAACTGATGTAAACACCCACTAGGGTGCTGGTGTCCAAAACCCCAGGAGAGAGTTTGCTGGTATTCTGCCTAAGATCAGACTGTCAATGCCAAATGATAAATATTAAACCTCTCCAGTTAGGAAACTGGAAGTTATGAAATTAGTTTATAATTTGCGAGTTTTGAATCCAAAAGAAAGGAAATTCACTTATTGTAGTAGCAGCAGACAGTTTAAATGTAAAGGTTAAATGTATTTATTGTGTTCAGTGAGCAGAGAGAGAGTTTGCTGGTATTCTGCCTAACATCAGACTGTCAGTTCCCAATGATGAATATTAAAACTCCCCAGTTAGGAAACTCAATCTGTCAGAAGTAGGCTATAGCTACTTAGAAGTTGTGGATTTTAGATCCAAGTGTTATAACGGGGCTGTAAATGCTATTAGTGCATTAAATAACATCCTAAGCGAAGATATATTGTACAGGTATTCTGTTTACCCATAGGCCTGTTGATTAATCATAACAATTATGAAGCAACAGAAAATAATCAAATAAGCCATTAGGTGACCAAGCTAACATATTAGATGGTCATAAATGAACAAAAGCTGTCATTGATTTTTATGATAAAATCAAATACTGGGGCTGTTACAGGACAGAATGAGACCAAATATGACCTTCTAAGAGCCCCAATAGAGAGTTTGCTTGTATTCTGCCTAACCTCAGAATATCAATACCCAGTGATGAATATTAACTATTCTAGTATTTATGTAAAAGTAAAATGACCAAACCAGCACTCAATCTAACAATCTCAAACTGTCAAAATTATAGAAATTTTGGAATTAGTTGATACTTTACGAGTTTGGAATCCAAAAGAAAGGAAATTCACTTATTGTAGTAGCAGGAGACAGTTTAAATGTAAAGGTTAGACTTATTTATCATATCCAGCAAGCTGGGGGAGAGTTTGCAGGTTTTCTGCCTAACATCAGACTGTCAATGCTGAATGATGAATATTAAAACTCCCCAGTTAGGAAACTCAAGCTGTCACAAGTAGGCTACAACTACTTAGAAATTGTGGCTTTTTATGTCCAAGTGTTATGATGGGGCTCTTAGATGTTATAAGTGCATAAAAATTGATCTCCTAAGTGGATGTATATTGTGCAAGTATGCTATTTATCCACAACCCATCAAGGCCTGTTGATTAATAATAACAATTATGGAGAAAGAGAAAATACCCAAATTAGCCCTTAGGTGAGCAAGGTAACATATTAGATGGTCATAAATAAAGAAAAGTTATCTTTGATATCTTATGATCAAATCATATACTGTAGCTGTTACAGGACATAATGAACCAAAATATGACCTTCTAAGAGCCCCAAGAGAGAATTTGCTTTTATTCTGCCTAACATTTTAAGGGAAGGAATTTAGTGTGCAGGTATACTATTTACCCACAACCCATCAAGGCCTGTTGATTAATAATAACAATTATTGAGTAACAGAAATTACCCAACTAATACCTTAGGTGATCAAGCTAACATTTTAGATGATCACAAATAAACAAAAGTTGTCACTGATTTTTTATGATGAAATCAGATAATAGGGCTGTTACAGGACCAAATGAGACAAAATATGACCTTCTAAGAGCCCCAAGAGACATTTTTCTCATATTCTGCTTAACCTCAGACTATCAATACCCAGTGACGAATAGTAACTATTCTGGTATTTATGGAACAGTTAAAAGACCAAACCAGCACTCAATCTAAGTAAGTAAGAAACACTTATAAAGCACCGAAATTGATGTAAACACCCACTAGGGTGCTGGTGTCCAAAACCCCAGGAGAGAGTTTGCTGGTATTCTGCCTAAGATCAGACTGTCAATGCCAAATGATAAATATTAAACCTCTCCAGTTAGGAAACTGGAAGTTATGAAATTAGTTTATAGAAAGGAAATTCACTTATTGTAGTAGCAGCAGACAGTTTAAATGTAAAGGTTAGATGTATTTATTGTGTTCAGTGAGCAGAGAGAGAGTTTGCTGGTATTCTGCCTAACATCAGACTGTCAGTTCCCAATGATGAATATTAAAACTCCCCAGTTAGGAAACTCAATCTATCACAAGTAGGCTAAAGCTACTTAGAAGTTGTGGATTTTAGGTCCAAGTGTTATGACGGGGCTGTAAATGCTATTAGTGCATTAAATGACATCCGAAGCGAAGATATATTGTGCAGGTATGCTGTTTACCCATAGGCCTGTTGATTAATCATAACAATTATGAAGCAACAGAAAATAACCAAATAAGCCATTAGGTGACCAAGCTAACATATTAGATGGTCATAAATGAACAAAAGCTGTCATTGATTTTTATGATAAAATCAAATACTGGGGCTATTACAGGACAGAATGAGACCAAATATGACCTTCTAAGAGCCCCAATAGAGAGTTGGCTTGTATTCTGCCTAACCTCAGAATATCAATACCCAGTGATGAATATTAACTATTCTAGTATTTATGTAAAAGTAAAATGACCAAACCAGCACTCAATCTAACAATCTCAAACTGTCAAAATTATAGAAATTTTGGGATTAGTTGATACTTTACGAGTTTGGAATCCAAAAGAAAGGAAATTCACTTATTGTAGTAGCAGGAGACAGTTTAAATGTAAAGGTTAGACTTATTTATCATATCCAGCGAGCCGGGAGAGAGTTTGCAGGTTTTCTGCCTAACATCAGATTGTCAATGCTGAATGATGAATATTAAAACTCCCCAGTTAGGAAACTCAAGCTGTCACAAGTAGGCTACAACTACTTAGAAATTGTGGCTTTTTATGTCCAAGTGTTATGATGGGGCTGTTAGATGTTATAAGTGCATAAAAATTGATCTCCTAACTGGATGTATATTGTGCAAGTATGCTATTTATCCACAACCCATCAAGGCCTGATGATTAATAATAACAATTATGGACAAAAGAGAAAATACCCAAATTAGCCCTTAGGTGACCAAGCTAGCATATTAGATGGTCATAAATAAAGAAAAGTTATCTTTGATATCTTATGATCAAATCATATACTGTACCTGTTACAGGACATAATAAACCAAAATATGACCTTCTAAGAGCCCCAAGAGAGAATTTGCTTGTATTCTGCCTAACATCTTAAGGGAAGGAATTTAGTGTGCAGGTGTACTATTTACCCACAACCCATTAAGGCCTGTTGATTAATAATAACAATTATTGAGTAACAGAAATTACCCAAATAATACCTTAGGTGATCAAGCTAACATTTTAGATGATCACAAATAAACAAAAGTTGTCACTGATTTTTTATGATGAAATCAGATAATAGGGCTGTTACAGGACCAAATGAGACAAAATATGACCTTCTAAGAGCCCCAAGAGACATTTTGCTCATATTCTGCTTAACCTCAGACTATCAATACTCAGTGACGAATATTAACTATTCTGGTATTTATGGAACAGTTAAAAGACCAAACCAGCACTCAAGCTAAGTAAGTAAGAAACACTTATAAAGCACCGAAATTGATGTAAACACCCACTAGGGTGCTGGTGTCCAAAAAGCCCAGGAGAGAGTTTGCTGGTATTCTGCCTAAGATCAGACTGTCAATGCCAAATGTTAAATATTAAACCTCTCCAGTTAGGAAACTGGAAGTTATGAAATTAGTTTATAATTTGCGAGTTTTGAATCCAAAAGAAAGGAAATTCACTTATTGTAGTAGCAGCAGACAGTTTAAATGTAAAGGTTAGACTTATTTATCATATCCAGCGAGCCGGGAGAGAGTTTGCAGGTTTTCTGCCTAACATCAGACTGTCAATGCTGAATGATGAATATTAAAACTCCCCAGTTAGGAAACTCAAGCTGTCACAAGTAGGCTACAACTACTTAGAAATTGTGCTTTTTTTATGTCCAAGTGTTATGATGGGGCTGTTAGATGCTATAAGTGCATAAAAATTGATCTCCTAAGTGGATGTATGTTGTGCAAGTATGCTATTTATCCACAACCAAGCAAGGCCTGTTGATTAATAATAACAATTATGGAGAAACAGAAAATACCCAAACTAGCCCTTAGGTGACCAAGCTAACATATTAGATGGTCATAAATAAAGAAAAGTTATCTTTGATATCTTATGATCAAATCATATACGGTAGCTGTTATAGGACAAAATGAACCAAAATTTGACCTTCTAAGAGCCCCAAGAGAGAATTTGCTTGTATTCTGCCTAACATCTTAAGTGAAAGAATTTAGTGTGCAGGTATACTATTTACCCACAACCCATCAAGGCCTGTTGATTAATAATACCAAATATTGAGTAACAGAAATTACCCAAATAATACCTTAGGTGACCACGCTAACATTTTAGATGATTCTGGTATTTATGGAACAGTTAAAAGACCAAACCAGCACTCAATCTAAGTAAGCAAGAAACACTTATAAAGCACCAAAACTGATGTAAACACCCACTAGGGTGCTGGTGTCCAAAACCCCAGGAGAAAGTTTGCTGGTATTCTGCCTAAGATCAGACTGTCAATGCCAAATGATAAATATTAAATCTCTCCAGTTAAGAAACTGGAAGATATGATATTAGTGTATAATTTGCGAGTTTTGAATCCAAAAGAAAGGAAATTCACTTATTGTAGTAGCAGCAGACAGTTTAAATGTAAAGGTTAGATGTATTTATTGTGTTCAGTGAGCAGGGAGAGAGTTTGCTGGTATTCTGCCTAACATCAGACTGTCAGTTCCCAATGATGAATATTAAAACTCCCCAGTTAGGAAACTCAATCTGTCACAAGTAGGCTATAGCTACTTAGAAGTTGTGGATTTTTAGGTCCAAGTGTTATGACGGGGCTGTAAATGCTATTAGTGCATAAAATGACATCCTAAGTGAAGATATATTGTGCAGGTATGCTATTTACCCAAAGGCCTATTGATTAATCATAACAATTATGAAGCAACAGAAAATAACCAAATAAGCCATTAGGTGATCAAGCTAACATATTAGATGGTCATAAATGAACAAAAGCTGTCATTGATTTTTATGATAAAATCAAATACTGGGGCTGTTACAGGACAGAATAAGACCAAATATGACCTTCTAACAGCCCCAATAGAGAGTTTGCTTGTATTCTGCCTAACCTCAGAATATCAATACCCAGTGATGAATATTAACTATTCTAGTATTTATGTAAAAGTAAAATGACCAAACCAGCACTCAATCTAACAATCTCAAACTGTCAAAATTATATAAATTTTGGAATTAGTTGATACTTTACGAGTTTGGAATCCAAAAGAAAGGAAATTCACTTATTGTAGTAGCTGGAGACAGTTTAAATGTAAAGATTAGACTTATTTATCATATCCAGCGAGCCGGGAGAGAGTTTGCAGGTTTTCTGCCTAACATCAGACTGTCAATGCTGAATGATGAATATTAAAACTCCCCATTTAGGAAACTCAAGCTGTCACAAGTAGGCTACAACTACTTAGAAATTGTGGCTTTTTATGTCCAAGTGTTATGATGGGGCTGTTAGATGTTATAAGTGCATAAAAATTGATCTCCTAAGTGGATGTATATTGTGCAAGTATGCTATTTATCCACAACCCATCAAGTCCTGTTGATTAATAATAACAATTATGGCGAAACAGAAAATACCCAAATTAGCCCTTAGGTGACCAAGCTAACATATTAGATGGTCATAAATAAAGAAAAGTTATCTTTGATATGTTATGATCAAATCATATACTGTAGCTGTTATAGGATAAAATGAACCAAAATTTGACCTTCTAAGAGCCCCAAGAGAGAATTTGCTTGTATTCTGCCTAACATCTTAATTGAAGGAATTTAGTGTGCAGGTATACTATTTACCCACAACCCATCAAGGCCTGTTGATTAATAATAACAATTATTGAGTAACAGAAATTACCCAAATAATACCTTAGGTGATCAAGCTAACATTTTAGATGATCACAAATAAACAAAAGTTGTCACTGATTTTTTATGATGAAATCAGATAATAGGGCTGTTACAGGACCTAATGAGACAAAATATGACCTTCTAAGAGCCCCAAGAGACATTTTGCTCATATTCTGCTTAACCTCAGACTATCAATACCCAGTGACGGATATTAACTATTCTGGTATTTATGGAACAGTTAAAAGACCAAACCAGCACTCAATCTAAGTAAGTAAGAAACACTTATAAAGCACCGAAACTGATGTAAACACCCACTAGGGTGCTGGTGTCCAAAACCCCAGGAGAGAGTTTGCTGGTATTCTGCCTAAGATCAGACTGTCAATGCCAAATGATAAATATTAAACCTCTCCAGTTAAGAAACTGGAAGATATGATATTAGTGTATAATTTGCGAGTTTTGAATCCAAAAGAAAGGAAATTCACTTATTGTAGTAGCAGCAGACAATTTAAATGTAAAGGTTAGATGTATTTATTGTGTTCAGTGAGCAGGGAGAGAGTTTGCTGGTATTCTGCCTAACATCAGACTGTCAGTTCCCAATGATGAATATTAAAACTCCCCAGTTAGGAAACTCAATCTGTCACAAGTAGGCTATAGCTACTTAGAAGTTGTGGATTTTTAGGTCCAAGTGTTATGACGGGGCTGTAAATGCTATTAGTGCATAAACTGACATCCTAAGCGAAGATATATTGTGCAGGTATGCTATTTACCCATAGGCCTATTGATTAATCATAACAATTATGAAGCAACAGAAAATAACCAAATAAGCCATTAGGTGATCAAGCTAACATTTTAGATGATCACAAATAAACAAAAGTTGTCACTGATTTTTTATGATGAAATCAGATACTGGGGCTGTTACAGGACAGAATGAGACCAAATATGACCTTCTAAGAGCCCCAATAGATAGTTTGCTTGTATTCTGCCTAACCTCAAAATATCAATACCCAGTGATAAAAATTAACTATTCTAGTATTTATGTAAAATTAAAATGACCAAAGCAGCACTCAATCTAACAATATCAAACTGTCAAAGTTATAGAAATTTTGGAATTAGTTGATACTTTACGAGTTTTGAATCCAAAAGAAATGAAATTCACTTATTGTAGTAGCAGCAGACAGTTTAAATGTAAAGGTTAGACTTATTTATCATATCCAGTGAGCCGGGAGAGATTTTGCTGGTTTTCTGCCTAACATCAGACTGTCAATGCTGAATGATGAATATTAAAACTCCCCAGTTAGGAAACTCAAGCTGTCACAAGTAGGCTACAACTACTTAGAAATTGTGGCTTTTTATGTCCAAGTGTTATGTTGAGGCTGTTAGATGCTATAAGTGCATAAAAATTGATCTCCTAAGTGGATGTATATTGTGCAAGTATGCTATTTATCCACAACCCATCAAGACCTGTTGATTAATAATAACAATTATGGAGAAACAGAAAATACCCAAATTAGCCCTTAGGTGACCAAGCTAACATATTAGATGGTCATAAATAAAGAAAAGTTATTTTTGATATCTTATGATCAAATCAAATATTGTAGCTGTTACAGGACAAAATGAACCAAAATATGACCTTCTAAGAGCCCCAAGAGAGAATTTGCTTGTATTCTGCCTAACATCTTAAGGTAAGGAATTTAGTGTGCAGGTATACTATTTACCCACAACCCATCAAGGCCTGTTGATTAATAATAACAATTATTGAGTAACAGAAATAATACCTTAGGTGATCAAGCTAATATTTTAGATGGTCATAAATGAACAAAAGCTGTCATTTGATTTTTATGATAAAATCAAATACTGGGGCTGTTACAGGACAGAATGAGACCAAATATGACCTTCTAAGAGCCCCAATAAAGAGTTTGCTTGTATTCTGCATAACTCAGAATATCAATACCCAGTGATGAATATTAACTATTCTAGTATTTATGTAAAAGTAAAATAACCAAACCAGCACTCAATCTAACAATCTCAAACTGTCAAAATTATAGAAATTTTGGAATTAGTTGATACTTTACGAGTTTGGAATCCAAAAGAAAGGAAATTCACTTATTGTAGTAGCAGGAGACAGTGTAAATGTAAAGGTTAGACTTATTTATCATATCCAGCGAGCCGGGAGAGAGTTTGCAGGTTAACATCAGACTGTCAATGCTGAATGATGAATATTAAAACTCCCCAGTTAGGAAACTCAAGCTCTCACAAGTAGGCTACAACTACTTAGAAATTGTGGTTTTTTATGTCCAAGTGTTATAATGGGGCTGTTAGATGCTATAAGTGCATAAAAATTAATCTCCTAAGTGGATGTATATTGTGCAAGTATGCTATTTATCCACAACCCAGCAAGGCCTGTTGATTAAAAATAACAATTATGGAGAAACAGAAAATACGCAAACTAGCCCTTAGGTGACCAAGCTAACATATTAGATGGTCATGAATAAAGAAAAGTTATCTTTGATATCTTATGATCAAATCATATACTGTAGCTGTTATAGGACAAAATGAACCAAAATTTGACCTTCTAAGAGCCCCAAGAGAGAATTTGCTTGTATTCTGCCTAACATCTTAAGTGAAGGAATTTAGTATGCAGGTATATTATTTACCCACAACCCATCAATCCCTGTTGATTAATAATAACAATTATTGAGTAACAGAAATTACCCAAATAATACCTTAGGTGATCAAGCTAACATTTTAGATGATCACAAATAAACAAAAGTTGTCACTGATTTTTTTATGATGAAATCAGATAATATGGCTGTTACAGGACCAAATGAGACAAAATATGACCTTCTAAGAGCCCCAAGAGACATTTTGCTCATATTCTGCTTAACCTCAGACTATCAATACCCACTGACGAATATTAACTATTCTGGTATTTATGGAACAGTTAAAAGACCAAACCAGCACTCAATCTAAGTAAGTAAGAAACACTTATAAAGCACCGAAACTGATGTAAACACCCACTAGGGTGCTGGTGTCCAAAACCCCAGGAGAGAGTTTGCTGGTATTCTGCCTAAGATCAGACTGTCAATGCCAAATGATAAATATTAAACCTCTCCAGTTAAGAAACTGGAAGATATGATATTAGTGTATAATTTGCGACTTTTGAATCCAAAAGAAAGGAAATTCACTTATTGTAGTAGCAGCAGACAGTTTAAATGTAAAGGTTAGATGTATTTATTGTGTTCAGTGAGCAGAGAGAGAGTTTGCTGGTATTCTTCCTAGCATCAGACTGTCAGTTGCCAATGATGAATATTAAAACTCCCCAGTTAGGAAACTCAATCTGTCACAAGTAGGCTATAGATACTTAGAAGTTGTGGATTTTTAGGTCTAAGTGTTATGACGGGGCTGTAAATGCTATTAGTGCATAAAATGACATCCTAAGTGAAGATATATTGTGCAGGTATGCTATTTACCCATAGGCCTATCGATTAATCTTAACAATTATGAAGCAACAGAAAATAACCAAATAAGCTTATCAAACTGACATATTAGATGGTCATAAATGAACAAAAGCTGTCATTGATTTTTATGATAAAATCAAATACTGGGGCTGTTGCTGGACAGAATGAGACCAAATATGACCTTCTAACAGCCCCAATAGAGAGTTTCTTGTATTCTGCCTAACCTCAGAATATCAATACCCAGTGATGAATATTAACTATTCTAGTATTTATGTAAAAGTAAAATGACCAAACCAGCACTCAATCTAACAATCTCAAACTCTCAAATTTATAGAAATTTTGGAATTAGTTGATACTTTACGAGTTTGAAATCCAAAAGAAAGGAAATTCACTTATTGTAGTAGCAGCAGACAGTTTAAATGTAAAGGTTAGACTTATTTATCATATCCAGCGAGCCGGGAGAGAGTTTGCAGGTTTTCTGCCTAACATCAGATTGTCAATGCTGAATGATGAATATTAAAACTCCCCAGTTAGGAAACTCAAGCTGTCACAAGTAGGCTACAACTACTTAGAAATTGTGGCTTTTTATGTCCAAGTGTTATGATGGGGCTGTTAGATGTTATAAGTGCATAAAAATTGATCTCCTAACTGGATGTATATTGTGCAAGTATGCTATTTATCCACAACCCATCAAGGCCTGATGATTAATAATAACAATTATGGACAAAAGAGAAAATACCCAAATTAGCCCTTAGGTGACCAAGCTAGCATATTAGATGGTCATAAATAAAGAAAAGTTATCTTTGATATCTTATGATCAAATCATATACTGTACCTGTTACAGGACATAATAAACCAAAATATGACCTTCTAAGAGCCCCAAGAGAGAATTTGCTTGTATTCTGCCTAACATCTTAAGGGAAGGAATTTAGTGTGCAGGTGTACTATTTACCCACAACCCATTAAGGCCTGTTGATTAATAATAACAATTATTGAGTAACAGAAATTACCCAAATAATACCTTAGGTGATCAAGCTAACATTTTAGATGATCACAAATAAACAAAAGTTGTCACTGATTTTTTATGATGAAATCAGATAATAGGGCTGTTACAGGACCAAATGAGACAAAATATGACCTTCTAAGAGCCCCAAGAGACATTTTGCTCATATTCTGCTTAACCTCAGACTATCAATACTCAGTGACGAATATTAACTATTCTGGTATTTATGGAACAGTTAAAAGACCAAACCAGCACTCAAGCTAAGTAAGTAAGAAACACTTATAAAGCACCGAAATTGATGTAAACACCCACTAGGGTGCTGGTGTCCAAAAAGCCCAGGAGAGAGTTTGCTGGTATTCTGCCTAAGATCAGACTGTCAATGCCAAATGTTAAATATTAAACCTCTCCAGTTAGGAAACTGGAAGTTATGAAATTAGTTTATAATTTGCGAGTTTTGAATCCAAAAGAAAGGAAATTCACTTATTGTAGTAGCAGCAGACAGTTTAAATGTAAAGGTTAGACTTATTTATCATATCCAGCGAGCCGGGAGAGAGTTTGCAGGTTTTCTGCCTAACATCAGACTGTCAATGCTGAATGATGAATATTAAAACTCCCCAGTTAGGAAACTCAAGCTGTCACAAGTAGGCTACAACTACTTAGAAATTGTGCTTTTTTTATGTCCAAGTGTTATGATGGGGCTGTTAGATGCTATAAGTGCATAAAAATTGATCTCCTAAGTGGATGTATGTTGTGCAAGTATGCTATTTATCCACAACCAAGCAAGGCCTGTTGATTAATAATAACAATTATGGAGAAACAGAAAATACCCAAACTAGCCCTTAGGTGACCAAGCTAACATATTAGATGGTCATAAATAAAGAAAAGTTATCTTTGATATCTTATGATCAAATCATATACGGTAGCTGTTATAGGACAAAATGAACCAAAATTTGACCTTCTAAGAGCCCCAAGAGAGAATTTGCTTGTATTCTGCCTAACATCTTAAGTGAAAGAATTTAGTGTGCAGGTATACTATTTACCCACAACCCATCAAGGCCTGTTGATTAATAATACCAAATATTGAGTAACAGAAATTACCCAAATAATACCTTAGGTGACCACGCTAACATTTTAGATGATTCTGGTATTTATGGAACAGTTAAAAGACCAAACCAGCACTCAATCTAAGTAAGCAAGAAACACTTATAAAGCACCAAAACTGATGTAAACACCCACTAGGGTGCTGGTGTCCAAAACCCCAGGAGAAAGTTTGCTGGTATTCTGCCTAAGATCAGACTGTCAATGCCAAATGATAAATATTAAATCTGTCCAGTTAAGAAACTGGAAGATATGATATTAGTGTATAATTTGCGAGTTTTGAATCCAAAAGAAAGGAAATTCACTTATTGTAGTAGCAGCAGACAGTTTAAATGTAAAGGTTAGATGTATTTATTGTGTTCAGTGAGCAGGGAGAGAGTTTGCTGGTATTCTGCCTAACATCAGACTGTCAGTTCCCAATGATGAATATTAAAACTCCCCAGTTAGGAAACTCAATCTGTCACAAGTAGGCTATAGCTACTTAGAAGTTGTGGATTTTTAGGTCCAAGTGTTATGACGGGGCTGTAAATGCTATTAGTGCATAAAATGACATCCTAAGTGAAGATATATTGTGCAGGTATGCTATTTACCCAAAGGCCTATTGATTAATCATAACAATTATGAAGCAACAGAAAATAACCAAATAAGCCATTAGGTGATCAAGCTAACATATTAGATGGTCATAAATGAACAAAAGCTGTCATTGATTTTTATGATAAAATCAAATACTGGGGCTGTTACAGGACAGAATAAGACCAAATATGACCTTCTAACAGCCCCAATAGAGAGTTTGCTTGTATTCTGCCTAACCTCAGAATATCAATACCCAGTGATGAATATTAACTATTCTAGTATTTATGTAAAAGTAAAATGACCAAACCAGCACTCAATCTAACAATCTCAAACTGTCAAAATTATATAAATTTTGGAATTAGTTGATACTTTACGAGTTTGGAATCCAAAAGAAAGGAAATTCACTTATTGTAGTAGCTGGAGACAGTTTAAATGTAAAGATTAGACTTATTTATCATATCCAGCGAGCCGGGAGAGAGTTTGCAGGTTTTCTGCCTAACATCAGACTGTCAATGCTGAATGATGAATATTAAAACTCCCCATTTAGGAAACTCAAGCTGTCACAAGTAGGCTACAACTACTTAGAAATTGTGGCTTTTTATGTCCAAGTGTTATGATGGGGCTGTTAGATGTTATAAGTGCATAAAAATTGATCTCCTAAGTGGATGTATATTGTGCAAGTATGCTATTTATCCACAACCCATCAAGTCCTGTTGATTAATAATAACAATTATGGCGAAACAGAAAATACCCAAATTAGCCCTTAGGTGACCAAGCTAACATATTAGATGGTCATAAATAAAGAAAAGTTATCTTTGATATGTTATGATCAAATCATATACTGTAGCTGTTATAGGATAAAATGAACCAAAATTTGACCTTCTAAGAGCCCCAAGAGAGAATTTGCTTGTATTCTGCCTAACATCTTAATTGAAGGAATTTAGTGTGCAGGTATACTATTTACCCACAACCCATCAAGGCCTGTTGATTAATAATAACAATTATTGAGTAACAGAAATTACCCAAATAATACCTTAGGTGATCAAGCTAACATTTTAGATGATCACAAATAAACAAAAGTTGTCACTGATTTTTTATGATGAAATCAGATAATAGGGCTGTTACAGGACCTAATGAGACAAAATATGACCTTCTAAGAGCCCCAAGAGACATTTTGCTCATATTCTGCTTAACCTCAGACTATCAATACCCAGTGACGGATATTAACTATTCTGGTATTTATGGAACAGTTAAAAGACCAAACCAGCACTCAATCTAAGTAAGTAAGAAACACTTATAAAGCACCGAAACTGATGTAAACACCCACTAGGGTGCTGGTGTCCAAAACCCCAGGAGAGAGTTTGCTGGTATTCTGCCTAAGATCAGACTGTCAATGCCAAATGATAAATATTAAACCTCTCCAGTTAAGAAACTGGAAGATATGATATTAGTGTATAATTTGCGAGTTTTGAATCCAAAAGAAAGGAAATTCACTTATTGTAGTAGCAGCAGACAGTTTAAATGTAAAGGTTAGATGTATTTATTGTGTTCAGTGAGCAGGGAGAGAGTTTGCTGGTATTCTGCCTAACATCAGACTGTCAGTTCCCAATGATGAATATTAAAACTCCCCAGTTAGGAAACTCAATCTGTCACAAGTAGGCTATAGCTACTTAGAAGTTGTGGATTTTTAGGTCCAAGTGTTATGACGGGGCTGTAAATGCTATTAGTGCATAAACTGACATCCTAAGCGAAGATATATTGTGCAGGTATGCTATTTACCCATAGGCCTATTGATTAATCATAACAATTATGAAGCAACAGAAAATAACCAAATAAGCCATTAGGTGATCAAGCTAACATTTTAGATGATCACAAATAAACAAAAGTTGTCACTGATTTTTTATGATGAAATCAGATACTGGGGCTGTTACAGGACAGAATGAGACCAAATATGACCTTCTAAGAGCCCCAATAGATAGTTTGCTTGTATTCTGCCTAACCTCAAAATATCAATACCCAGTGATAAAAATTAACTATTCTAGTATTTATGTAAAATTAAAATGACCAAAGCAGCACTCAATCTAACAATATCAAACTGTCAAAGTTATAGAAATTTTGGAATTAGTTGATACTTTACGAGTTTTGAATCCAAAAGAAATGAAATTCACTTATTGTAGTAGCAGCAGACAGTTTAAATGTAAAGGTTAGACTTATTTATCATATCCAGTGAGCCGGGAGAGATTTTGCTGGTTTTCTGCCTAACATCAGACTGTCAATGCTGAATGATGAATATTAAAACTCCCCAGTTAGGAAACTCAAGCTGTCACAAGTAGGCTACAACTACTTAGAAATTGTGGCTTTTTATGTCCAAGTGTTATGTTGAGGCTGTTAGATGCTATAAGTGCATAAAAATTGATCTCCTAAGTGGATGTATATTGTGCAAGTATGCTATTTATCCACAACCCATCAAGACCTGTTGATTAATAATAACAATTATGGAGAAACAGAAAATACCCAAATTAGCCCTTAGGTGACCAAGCTAACATATTAGATGGTCATAAATAAAGAAAAGTTATTTTTGATATCTTATGATCAAATCAAATATTGTAGCTGTTACAGGACAAAATGAACCAAAATATGACCTTCTAAGAGCCCCAAGAGAGAATTTGCTTGTATTCTGCCTAACATCTTAAGGTAAGGAATTTAGTGTGCAGGTATACTATTTACCCACAACCCATCAAGGCCTGTTGATTAATAATAACAATTATTGAGTAACAGAAATAATACCTTAGGTGATCAAGCTAATATTTTAGATGGTCATAAATGAACAAAAGCTGTCATTTGATTTTTATGATAAAATCAAATACTGGGGCTGTTACAGGACAGAATGAGACCAAATATGACCTTCTAAGAGCCCCAATAAAGAGTTTGCTTGTATTCTGCATAACTCAGAATATCAATACCCAGTGATGAATATTAACTATTCTAGTATTTATGTAAAAGTAAAATAACCAAACCAGCACTCAATCTAACAATCTCAAACTGTCAAAATTATAGAAATTTTGGAATTAGTTGATACTTTACGAGTTTGGAATCCAAAAGAAAGGAAATTCACTTATTGTAGTAGCAGGAGACAGTGTAAATGTAAAGGTTAGACTTATTTATCATATCCAGCGAGCCGGGAGAGAGTTTGCAGGTTAACATCAGACTGTCAATGCTGAATGATGAATATTAAAACTCCCCAGTTAGGAAACTCAAGCTCTCACAAGTAGGCTACAACTACTTAGAAATTGTGGTTTTTTATGTCCAAGTGTTATAATGGGGCTGTTAGATGCTATAAGTGCATAAAAATTAATCTCCTAAGTGGATGTATATTGTGCAAGTATGCTATTTATCCACAACCCAGCAAGGCCTGTTGATTAAAAATAACAATTATGGAGAAACAGAAAATACGCAAACTAGCCCTTAGGTGACCAAGCTAACATATTAGATGGTCATGAATAAAGAAAAGTTATCTTTGATATCTTATGATCAAATCATATACTGTAGCTGTTATAGGACAAAATGAACCAAAATTTGACCTTCTAAGAGCCCCAAGAGAGAATTTGCTTGTATTCTGCCTAACATCTTAAGTGAAGGAATTTAGTATGCAGGTATATTATTTACCCACAACCCATCAATCCCTGTTGATTAATAATAACAATTATTGAGTAACAGAAATTACCCAAATAATACCTTAGGTGATCAAGCTAACATTTTAGATGATCACAAATAAACAAAAGTTGTCACTGATTTTTTTATGATGAAATCAGATAATATGGCTGTTACAGGACCAAATGAGACAAAATATGACCTTCTAAGAGCCCCAAGAGACATTTTGCTCATATTCTGCTTAACCTCAGACTATCAATACCCACTGACGAATATTAACTATTCTGGTATTTATGGAACAGTTAAAAGACCAAACCAGCACTCAATCTAAGTAAGTAAGAAACACTTATAAAGCACCGAAACTGATGTAAACACCCACTAGGGTGCTGGTGTCCAAAACCCCAGGAGAGAGTTTGCTGGTATTCTGCCTAAGATCAGACTGTCAATGCCAAATGATAAATATTAAACCTCTCCAGTTAAGAAACTGGAAGATATGATATTAGTGTATAATTTGCGACTTTTGAATCCAAAAGAAAGGAAATTCACTTATTGTAGTAGCAGCAGACAGTTTAAATGTAAAGGTTAGATGTATTTATTGTGTTCAGTGAGCAGAGAGAGAGTTTGCTGGTATTCTTCCTAGCATCAGACTGTCAGTTGCCAATGATGAATATTAAAACTCCCCAGTTAGGAAACTCAATCTGTCACAAGTAGGCTATAGATACTTAGAAGTTGTGGATTTTTAGGTCTAAGTGTTATGACGGGGCTGTAAATGCTATTAGTGCATAAAATGACATCCTAAGTGAAGATATATTGTGCAGGTATGCTATTTACCCATAGGCCTATCGATTAATCTTAACAATTATGAAGCAACAGAAAATAACCAAATAAGCTTATCAAACTGACATATTAGATGGTCATAAATGAACAAAAGCTGTCATTGATTTTTATGATAAAATCAAATACTGGGGCTGTTGCTGGACAGAATGAGACCAAATATGACCTTCTAACAGCCCCAATAGAGAGTTTCTTGTATTCTGCCTAACCTCAGAATATCAATACCCAGTGATGAATATTAACTATTCTAGTATTTATGTAAAAGTAAAATGACCAAACCAGCACTCAATCTAACAATCTCAAACTCTCAAATTTATAGAAATTTTGGAATTAGTTGATACTTTACGAGTTTGAAATCCAAAAGAAAGGAAATTCACTTATTGTAGTAGCAGCAGACAGTTTAAATGTAAAGGTTAGACTTATTTATCATATCCAGCGAGCCGGGAGAGAGTTTGCAGGTTTTCTGCCTAACATCAGACTGTCAATGCTGAATGATGAATATTAAAACTCCCCATTTAGGAAACTCAAGCTGTCACAAGTAGGCTACAACTACTTAGAAATTGTGGCTTTTTATGTCCAACTGTTATGATGGGGCTGTTAAATGTTATAAGTGCATAAAAATTGATCTCCTAAGTGGATGTATATTGTGCAAGTATGCTATTTATCCACAACCCATCAAGACCTGTTGATTAATAATAACAATTATGGAGAAACAGAAAATACCCAAATTAGCCCTTAGGTGACCAAGCTAACATATTAGATGGTCATAAATAAAGAAAAGTTATTTTTGATATCTTATGATCAAATCAAATATTGTAGCTGTTACAGGACAAAATGAACCAAAATATGACCTTCTAAGAGCCCCAAGAGAGAATTTGCTTGTATTCTGCCTAACATCTTAAGGTAAGGAATTTAGTGTGCAGGTATACTATTTACCCACAACCCATCAAGGCCTGTTGATTAATAATAACAATTATTGAGTAACAGAAATAATACCTTAGGTGATCAAGCTAATATTTTAGATGGTCATAAATGAACAAAAGCTGTCATTTGATTTTTATGATAAAATCAAATACTGGGGCTGTTACAGGACAGAATGAGACCAAATATGACCTTCTAAGAGCCCCAATAAAGAGTTTGCTTGTATTCTGCATAACTCAGAATATCAATACCCAGTGATGAATATTAACTATTCTAGTATTTATGTAAAAGTAAAATAACCAAACCAGCACTCAATCTAACAATCTCAAACTGTCAAAATTATAGAAATTTTGGAATTAGTTGATACTTTACGAGTTTGGAATCCAAAAGAAAGGAAATTCACTTATTGTAGTAGCAGGAGACAGTGTAAATGTAAAGGTTAGACTTATTTATCATATCCAGCGAGCCGGGAGAGAGTTTGCAGGTTAACATCAGACTGTCAATGCTGAATGATGAATATTAAAACTCCCCAGTTAGGAAACTCAAGCTCTCACAAGTAGGCTACAACTACTTAGAAATTGTGGTTTTTTATGTCCAAGTGTTATAATGGGGCTGTTAGATGCTATAAGTGCATAAAAATTAATCTCCTAAGTGGATGTATATTGTGCAAGTATGCTATTTATCCACAACCCAGCAAGGCCTGTTGATTAAAAATAACAATTATGGAGAAACAGAAAATACGCAAACTAGCCCTTAGGTGACCAAGCTAACATATTAGATGGTCATGAATAAAGAAAAGTTATCTTTGATATCTTATGATCAAATCATATACTGTAGCTGTTATAGGACAAAATGAACCAAAATTTGACCTTCTAAGAGCCCCAAGAGAGAATTTGCTTGTATTCTGCCTAACATCTTAAGTGAAGGAATTTAGTATGCAGGTATATTATTTACCCACAACCCATCAATCCCTGTTGATTAATAATAACAATTATTGAGTAACAGAAATTACCCAAATAATACCTTAGGTGATCAAGCTAACATTTTAGATGATCACAAATAAACAAAAGTTGTCACTGATTTTTTTATGATGAAATCAGATAATATGGCTGTTACAGGACCAAATGAGACAAAATATGACCTTCTAAGAGCCCCAAGAGACATTTTGCTCATATTCTGCTTAACCTCAGACTATCAATACCCACTGACGAATATTAACTATTCTGGTATTTATGGAACAGTTAAAAGACCAAACCAGCACTCAATCTAAGTAAGTAAGAAACACTTATAAAGCACCGAAACTGATGTAAACACCCACTAGGGTGCTGGTGTCCAAAACCCCAGGAGAGAGTTTGCTGGTATTCTGCCTAAGATCAGACTGTCAATGCCAAATGATAAATATTAAACCTCTCCAGTTAAGAAACTGGAAGATATGATATTAGTGTATAATTTGCGACTTTTGAATCCAAAAGAAAGGAAATTCACTTATTGTAGTAGCAGCAGACAGTTTAAATGTAAAGGTTAGATGTATTTATTGTGTTCAGTGAGCAGAGAGAGAGTTTGCTGGTATTCTTCCTAGCATCAGACTGTCAGTTGCCAATGATGAATATTAAAACTCCCCAGTTAGGAAACTCAATCTGTCACAAGTAGGCTATAGATACTTAGAAGTTGTGGATTTTTAGGTCTAAGTGTTATGACGGGGCTGTAAATGCTATTAGTGCATAAAATGACATCCTAAGTGAAGATATATTGTGCAGGTATGCTATTTACCCATAGGCCTATCGATTAATCTTAACAATTATGAAGCAACAGAAAATAACCAAATAAGCTTATCAAACTGACATATTAGATGGTCATAAATGAACAAAAGCTGTCATTGATTTTTATGATAAAATCAAATACTGGGGCTGTTGCTGGACAGAATGAGACCAAATATGACCTTCTAACAGCCCCAATAGAGAGTTTCTTGTATTCTGCCTAACCTCAGAATATCAATACCCAGTGATGAATATTAACTATTCTAGTATTTATGTAAAAGTAAAATGACCAAACCAGCACTCAATCTAACAATCTCAAACTCTCAAATTTATAGAAATTTTGGAATTAGTTGATACTTTACGAGTTTGAAATCCAAAAGAAAGGAAATTCACTTATTGTAGTAGCAGCAGACAGTTTAAATGTAAAGGTTAGACTTATTTATCATATCCAGCGAGCCGGGAGAGAGTTTGCAGGTTTTCTGCCTAACATCAGACTGTCAATGCTGAATGATGAATATTAAAACTCCCCATTTAGGAAACTCAAGCTGTCACAAGTAGGCTACAACTACTTAGAAATTGTGGCTTTTTATGTCCAACTGTTATGATGGGGCTGTTAAATGTTATAAGTGCATAAAAATTGATCTCCTAAGTGGATGTATATTGTGCAAGTATGCTATTTATCCACAACCCATCAAGTCCTGTTGATTAATAATAACAATTATGGCGAAACAGAAAATACCCAAATTAGCCCTTAGGTGACCAAGGTAACATATTAGATGGTCATAAATAAAGAAAAGTTATCTTTGATATCTTATGATCAAATCATATACTGTAGCTATTATAGGACAAAATGAACCAAAATTTGACCTTCTAAGAGCCCCAAGAGAAAATTTGCTTGTATTCTGCCTAACATCTTAAGTGAAGGAATTTAGTGTGCAGGTATACTATTTACCCTCAACCCATCAAGGCCTGTTGCTTAATAATAACAATTATTGAGTAACAGAAATTACCCAAATAATACCTTAGGTGATCAAGCTAACATTTTAGATGATCACAAATAAACAAAAGTTGTCACTGATTTTTGATGATGAAATCAGATAATAGGGCTGTTACAGGACCAAATGAGACAAAATATGACCTTCTAAGAGCCCCAAGAGACATTTTGCTCATATTCTACTTAACCTCAGACTATCAATACCCAGTGACGAATATTAACTATTCTTTTATTTATGGAACAGTTAAAAGACCAAACCAGCACTCAATCTAAGTAAGTAAGAAACACTTATAAAGCACCGAAACTGATGTAAACACCCACTAGTGTGCTGGTGTCCAAAACCCCAGGAGAGAGTTTGCTGGTATTCTGCCTAAGATCAGACTGTCAATGCCAAATGATAAATATTAAACCTCTCCAGTTAAGAAACTGGAAGATATGATATTAGTGTATAATTTGCGAGTTTTGAATCCAAAAGAAAGGAAATTCACTTATTGTAGTAGCAGCAGACAGTTTAAATGTAAAGGTTAGATGTATTTATTGTGTTCAGTGAGCAGGGAAAGAGTTTGCTGGTATTCTGCCTAACATCAGACTGTCAGTTCCCAATGATGAATATTAAAACTCCCCAGTTAGGAAACTCAATCTGTCACAAGTAGGCTAAAGCTACCTAGAAGTTGTGGATTTTAGGTCCAAGTGTTATAACGGGGCTGTAAATGCTATTAGTGCATAAAATCACATCCTAAGCAAAGATATATTGTGCAGGTATGCTATTTACCCATAGGCCTATTGATTAATCATAACAATTATGAAGCAACAGAAAATAACCAAATAAGCCATTAGGTGACCAAGCTAACATATTAGATGGCCATAAGTGAACAAAGGCTGTCATTGATTTTTATGATAAAATCAAATACTGGGGCTGTTACAGGACAGAATGAGACCAAATATGACCTTCTAAGAGCCCCAATAGAGAGTTTGCTTGTATTCTGCTTAACCTCAGAATATCAATACCCAGTGATGAATATTAACTATTCTAGTATTTATGTAAAAGTAAAATGACCAAACCAGCACTCAATCTAACAATCTCAAACTCTCAAATTTATAGAAATTTTGGAATTAGTTGATACTTTACGAGTTTGAAATCCAAAAGAAAGGAAATTCACTTATTGTAGTAGCAGCAGACAGTTTAAATGTAAAGGTTAGACTTATTTATCATATCCAGCGAGCCGGGAGAGAGTTTGCAGGTTTTCTGCCTAACATCAGACTGTCAATGCTGAATGATGAATATTAAAACTCCCCATTTAGGAAACTCAAGCTGTCACAAGTAGGCTACAACTACTTAGAAATTGTGGCTTTTTATGTCCAACTGTTATGATGGGGCTGTTAGATGTTATAAGTGCATAAAAATTGATCTCCTAAGTGGATGTATATTGTGCAAGTATGCTATTTATCCACAACCCATCAAGTCCTGTTGATTAATAATAACAATTATGGCGAAACAGAAAATACCCAAATTAGCCCTTAGGTGACCAAGGTAACATATTAGATGGTCATAAATAAAGAAAAGTTATCTTTGATATCTTATGATCAAATCATATACTGTAGCTATTATAGGACAAAATGAACCAAAATTTGACCTTCTAAGAGCCCCAAGAGAAAATTTGCTTGTATTCTGCCTAACATCTTAAGTGAAGGAATTTAGTGTGCAGGTATACTATTTACCCTCAACCCATCAAGGCCTGTTGCTTAATAATAACAATTATTGAGTAACAGAAATTACCCAAATAATACCTTAGGTGATCAAGCTAACATTTTAGATGATCACAAATAAACAAAAGTTGTCACTGATTTTTTATGATGAAATCAGATAATAGGGCTGTTACAGGACCAAATGAGACAAAATATGACCTTCTAAGAGCCCCAAGAGACATTTTGCTCATATTCTACTTAACCTCAGACTATCAATACCCAGTGACGAATATTAACTATTCTTTTATTTATGGAACAGTTAAAAGACCAAACCAGCACTCAATCTAAGTAAGTAAGAAACACTTATAAAGCTCCGAAACTGATGTAAACACCCACTAGTGTGCTGGTGTCCAAAACCCCAGGAGAGAGTTTGCTGGTATTCTGCCTAAGATCAGACTGTCAATGCCAAATGATAAATATTAAACCTCTCCAGTTAAGAAACTGGAAGATATGATATTAGTGTATAATTTGCGAGTTTTGAATCCAAAAGAAAGGAAATTCACTTATTGTAGTAGCAGCAGACAGTTTAAATGTAAAGGTTAGATGTATTTATTGTGTTCAGTGAGCAGGGAGAGAGTTTGCTGGTATTCTGCCTAACATCAGACTGTCAGTTCCCAATGATGAATATTAAAACTCCCCAGTTAGGAAACTCAATCTGTCACAAGTAGGCTAAAGCTACCTAGAAGTTGTGGATTTTAGGTCCAAGTGTTATGACGGGGCTGTAAATGCTATTAGTGCATAAAATCACATCCTAAGCAAAGATATATTGTGCAGGTATGCTATTTACCCATAGGCCTATTGATTAATCATAACAATTATGAAGCAACAGAAAATAACCAAATAAGCCATTAGGTGACCAAGCTAACATATTAGATGGCCATAAGTGAACAAAAGCTGTCATTGATTTTTATGATAAAATCAAATACTGGGGCTGTTACAGGACAGAATGAGACCAAATATGACCTTCTAAGAGCCCCAATACAGAGTTTGCTTGTATTCTGCCTAACCTCAGAATATCAATACCCAGTGATGAATATTAACTATTCTAGTATTTATGTAAAAGTAAAATGACCAAACCAGCACTCAATCTCACAATCTTAAACTGTCAAAATTATAGAAATTTTGGAATTAGTTGATACTTTATGAGTTTGGAATCCAAAAGAAAGGAAATTCACTTATTGTAGTAGCAGGAGACAGTTTAAATGTAAAGGTTAGACTTATTTATCATATCCAGCGAGCCGGGAGAGAGTTTGCAGGTTTTCTGCCTAACATCAGCCTGTCAATGCTGAATGATGAATATTAAAACTCCCCAGTTAGGAAACTCAAGCTGTCACAAGTAGGCTACAACTACTTAGAAATTGTGGCTTTTTATGTCCAACTGTTATGATGGGGCTCTTAGATGTTATAAGTGCATAAAAATTGATCTCCTAAGTGGATGTATATTGTGCAAGTATGCTATTTATCCACAACCCATCAAGGCCTGTTGATTAATAATAACAATTATGGAGAAACAGAAAATACCCAAATTAGCCCTTAGGTGACCAAGGTAACATTTTAGATGATCACAAATAAACAAAAGTTGTCACTGATTTTTTATGATGAAATCAGATAATAGGGCTGTTACAGGACCAAATGAGACAAAATATGACCTTCTAAGAGCCCCAAGAGACATTTTGCTCATATTCTGCTTAACCTCAGACTATCAATACCCAGTGACGAATATTAACTATTCTTTTATTTATGGAACAGTTAAAAGACCAAACCAGCACTCAATCTAAGTAAGTAAGAAACACTTATAAAGCACCGAAACTGATGTAAACACCCACTAGGGTGCTGGTGTCCAAAACCCCAGGAGAGAGTTTGCTGGTATTCTGCCTAAGATCAGACTGTCAATGCCAAATGATAAATATTAAACCTCTCCAGTTAAGAAACTGGAAGATATGATATTAGTGTTTAATTTGCGACTTTTGAATCCAAAAGAAAGGAAATTCACTTATTGTAGTAGCAGCAGACAGTTTAAATGTAAAGGTTAGATGTATTTATTGTGTTCAGTGAGCAGGGAGAGAGTTTGCTGGTATTCTGCCTAACATCAGACTGTCAGTTCCCAATGATAAATATTAAAACTCCCCAGTTAGGAAACTCAATCTGTCACAAGTAGGCTAAAGCTACCTAGAAGTTGTGGATTTTAGGTCCAAGTGTTATGACGGGGCTGTAAATGCTATTAGTGCATAAAATCACATCCTAAGCAAAGATATATTGTGCAGGTATGCTATTTACCCATAGGCCTATTGATTAATCATAACAATTATGAAGCAACAGAAAATAACCAAATAAGCCATTAGTCGACCAAGCTAACATATTAGATGGCCATAAGTGAACAAAAGCTGTCATTGATTTTTATGATAAAATCAAATACTGGGGCTGTTACAGGACAGAATGAGACCAAATATGACCTTCTAAGAGCCCCAATACAGAGTTTGCTTGTATTCTGCCTAACCTCAGAATATCAATACCCAGTGATGAATATTAACTATTCTAGTATTTATGTAAAAGTAAAATGACCAAACCAGCACTCAATCTCACAATCTTAAACTGTCAAAATTATAGAAATTTTGGAATTAGTTGATACTTTATGAGTTTGGAATCCAAAAGAAAGGAAATTCACTTATTGTAGTAGCAGGAGACAGTTTAAATGTAAAGGTTAGACTTATTTATCATATCCAGCGAGCCGGGAGAGAGTTTGCAGGTTTTCTGCCTAACATCAGCCTGTCAATGCTGAATGATGAATATTAAAACTCCCCAGTTAGGAAACTCAAGCTGTCACAAGTAGGCTACAACTACTTAGAAATTGTGGCTTTTTATGTCCAACTGTTATGATGGGGCTGTTAGATGTTATAAGTGCATAAAAATTGATCTCCTAAGTGGATGTATATTGTGCAAGTATGCTATTTATCCACAACCCATCAAGGCCTGTTGATTAATAATAACAATTATGGAGAAACAGAAAATACCCAAATTAGCCCTTAGGTGAGCAAGGTAACATTTTAGATGATCACAAATAAACAAAAGTTGTCACTGATTTTTTATGATGAAATCAGATAATAGGGCTGTTACAGGACCAAATGAGACAAAATATGACCTTCTAAGAGCCCCAAGAGACATTTTGCTCATATTCTGCTTAACCTCAGACTATCAATACCCAGTGACGAATATTAACTATTCTTTTATTTATGGAACAGTTAAAAGACCAAACCAGCACTCAATCTAAGTAAGTAAGAAACACTTATAAAGCACCGAAACTGATGTAAACACCCACTAGGGTGCTGGTGTCCAAAACCCCAGGAGAGAGTTTGCTGGTATTCTGCCTAACATCAGACTGTCAATGCCAAATGATAAATATTAAACCTCTCCAGTTAAGAAACTGGAAGATATGATATTAGTGTATAATTTGCGACTTTTGAATCCAAAAGAAAGGAAATTCACTTATTGTAGTAGCAGCAGACAGTTTAAATGTAAAGGTTAGATGTATTTATTGTGTTCAGTGAGCAGGGAGAGAGTTTGCTGGTATTCTGCCTAACATCAGACTGTCAGTTCCCAATGATGAATATTAAAACTCCCCAGTTAGGAAACTCAATCTGTCACAAGTAGGCTAAAGCTACCTAGAAGTTGTGGATTTTAGGTCCAAGTGTTATGACGGGGCTGTAAATGCTATTAGTGCATAAAATCACATCCTAAGCAAAGATATATTGTGCAGGTATGCTATTTACCCATAGGCCTATTGATTAATCATAACAATTATGAAGCAACAGAAAATAACCAAATAAGCCATTAGGTGACCAAGCTAACATATTAGATGGCCATAAGTGAACAAAAGCTGTCATTGATTTTTATGATAAAATCAAATACTGGGGCTGTTACAGGACAGAATGAGACCAAATATGACCTTCTAAGAGCCCCAATACAGAGTTTGCTTGTATTCTGCCTAACCTCAGAATATCAATACCCAGTGATGAATATTAACTATTCTAGTATTTATGTAAAAGTAAAATGACCAAACCAGCACTCAATCTCACAATCTTAAACTGTCAAAATTATAGAAATTTTGGAATTAGTTGATACTTTATGAGTTTGGAATCCAAAAGAAAGGAAATTCACTTATTGTAGTAGCAGGAGACAGTTTAAATGTAAAGGTTAGACTTATTTATCATATCCAGCGAGCCGGGAGAGAGTTTGCAGGTTTTCTGCCTTACATCAGCCTGTCAATGCTGAATGATGAATATTAAAACTCCCCAGTTAGGAAACTCAAGCTGTCACAAGTAGGCTACAACTACTTAGAAATTGTGGCTTTTTATGTCCAACTGTTATGATGGGGCTGTTAGATGTTATAAGTGCATAAAAATTGATCTCCTAAGTGGATGTATATTGTGCAAGTATGCTATTTATCCACAACCCATCAAGGCCTGTTGATTAATAATAACAATTATGGAGAAACAGAAAATACCCAAATTAGCCCTTAGGTGAACAAGGTAACATATTAGATGGTCATAAATAAAGAAAAGTTATCTTTGATATCTTATGATCAAATCATATATTGTACCTGTTTCAGGACAAAATGAACCAAAATATGACCTTCTAAGAGCCCCAAGAGAGAATTTGCTTGTATCCTGCCTAACATCTTAAGTGAAGGAATTTAGTGTGCAGGTATACTATTTACCCACAATCCATTAAGGCCTGTTGATTAATAATAACAATTATTGAGTAACAGAAATTACCCAAATAATACCTTAGGTGATCAAGCTAACATTTTAGATGATCACAAATAAACAAAAGTTGTCACTGATTTTTTATGATGAAATCAGATAATAGGGCTGTTACAGGACCAAATGAGACAAAATATGACCTTCTAAGAGCCTCAAGAGACATTTTGCTCATATTCTGCTTAACCTCAGACTATCAATACCCAGTGACGAATATTAACTATTCTGGTATTTATGGAACAGTTAAAAGACCAAACCAGCACTCAATCTAAGTAAGTAAGAAACACTTATAAAGCACCGAAATTGATGTAAACACCCACTAGGGTGCTGGTGTCCAAAACCCCATGAGAGTTTGCTGGTATTCTGCCTAAGATCAGACTGTCAATGCCAAATGATAAATATTAAACCTCTCCAGTTAGGAAACTGGAAGTTATGAAATTAGTTTATAATTTGCGAGTTTTGAATCCAAAAGAAAGGAAATTCACTTATTGTAGTAGCAGCAGACAGTTTAAATGTAAAGGTTAGATGTATTTATTGTATTCAGTGAGCAGGGAAAGAGTTTGCTGGTATTCTGCCTAACATCAGACTGTCAGTTCCCAATGATGAATATTAAAACTCCCCAGTTAGGAAACTCAATCTATCACAAGTAGGCTAAAGCTACTTAGAAGTTGTGGATTTTAGGTCCAAGTGTTATGACGGGGCTGTAAATGCTATTAGTGCATAAAATGACATCCTAAGCGAAGATATATTGTGCAGGTATGCTATTTACCCATAGGCCTATTGATTAATCATAACAATTATGAAGCAACAGAAAATAACCAAATAAGCCATTAGGTGACCAAGCTAACATATTAGATGGTCATAAATGAACAAAAGCTGTCACTGATTTTTATGATAAAATCAAATACTGGGGCTGTTACAGGACAGAATGAGACCAAATATGACCTGCTAAGAGCCCCAATAGAGAGTTTACTTGTATTCTGCCTAACCTCAGAATATCAATACCCAGTGATGAATATTAACTATTCTAGTATTTATGTAAAAGTAAAATGACCAAACCAGCACTCAATCTAAAAATCTCAAACTGTCAAAATTATAGAAATTTTGGAATTAGTTGATACTTTATGAGTTTGAAATCCAAAAGAAAGGAAATTCACTTATTGTAGTAGCAGGAGACAGTTTAAATGTAAAGGTTAGACTTATTTATCATATCCAGTGAGCCGGGAGAGAGTTTGCAGGTTTTCTGCCTAACATGAGACTGTCAATGCTGAATGATGAATATTAAAACTCCCCAGTTATTAAACTCAAGCTGTCACAAGTAGGCTACAACTACTTAGAAATTGTGGCTTTTTATGTCCAAGTGTTATGATGGGGCTGTTAGATGCTATAAGTGCATAAAAGTTGATCTCCTAAGTGGATGTATATTGTGCAAGTATGCTATTTATCCACAACCCATCAAGTCCTGTTGATTAATAATAACAATTATGGAGAAACAGAAAATACCCAAATTAGCCCTTAGGTGACCAAGCTAACATATTAGATGGTCATAAATAAAGAAAAGTTATCTTTGATATCTTATGATCAAATCATATATTGTAGCTGTTACAGGACAAAATGAACCAAAATATGACCTTCTCAGAGCCCCAAGAGAGAATTTGCTTGTATTCTGCCCAACATCTTAAGGGAAGGAATTTAGTGTGCAGGTATACTATTTACCCACAACCCATCAAGGCCTGTTGATTAATAATAACAATTATTGAGTAACAGAAATTACCCAAATAATACCTTAGGTGATCAAGCAAACATTTTAGATGATCACAAATAAACAAAAGTTGTCACTGATTTTTTATGATGAAATCAGATAATATGGCTGTTACAGGACCAAATGAGACAAAATATGACCTTCTAAGAGCCCCAAGAGACATTTTGCTCATATTCTGCTTAACCTCAGACTATCAATACCCAGTGACGAATATTAACTATTCTATTATTTATGGAACAGTTAAAAGACCAAACCAGCACTCAATCTAAGTAAGTAAGAAACACTTATAAAGCACCGAAATTGATGTAAACACCCACTAGGGTGCTGGTGTCCAAAACCCAAGGAGAGAGTTTGCTGGTATTCTGCCTAAGATCAGACTGTCAATGCCAAATGATAAATATTAAACCTCTCCAGTTGGGAAACTGGAAGTTATGAAATTAGTTTATAATTTGCTGGTATTCTGCCTAACATCAGACTGTCAGTTCCCAATGATGAATATTAAAACTCCCCAGTTAGGAAACTCAATCTGTCACAAGTAGACTATAGCTACTTAGAAGTTGTGGATTTTTAGGTCCATGTGTTATAATGGGGCTGTAAATGCTATTAGTGCATAAAATGACATCCTAAGCGAAGATATTTTGTGCAGGTATGCTATTTACCCATAGGCCTATTGATTAATCATAACAATTATGAAACAACAGAAAATAACCAAATAAGCCGTTAGGTGATCAAGCTTACATATTAGATGGTCATAAGTGAACAAAAGCTGTCATTGATTTTTGTGATAAAATCAAATACTGGGGCTGTTACAGGACAGAATGAGACCAAATATGACCTTCTAAGAGCCCCAATACAGAGTTTGCTTGTATTCTGCCTAACCTCAGAATATCAATACCCAGTGATGAATATTAACTATTCTAGTATTTATGTAAAAGTAAAATGACCAAACCAGCACTCAATCTAACAATCTCAAACTGTCAAAATTATAGAAATTTTGGAATTAGTTGATACTTTACGAGTTTGGAATCCAAAAGAAAGGAAATTCACTTAATGTAGTAGCAGGAGACAGTTTAAATGTAAAGGTTAGACTTATTTATCATATCCAGCGAGCCGGGAGAGAGTTTGCAGGTTTTCTGCCTAACATCAGACTGTCAATGCTGAATGATGAATATTAAAACTCCCCAGTTAGGAAACTCAAGCTGTCACAAGTAGGCTACAACTACTTAGAAATTGTGGCTTTTTATGTCCAAGTGTTATGATGGGGCTGTTAGATGCTATAAGTGCATGAAAATTAATCTCCTAAGTGGATGTATATTGTGCAAGTATGCTATTTATCCACAACGCATCAAGTCCTGTTGATTAATAATAACAATTATGGAGAAACAGAAAATACCCAAATTAGCCCTTAGGTGAGCAAGGTAACATATTAGATGGTCATAAATAAAGAAAAGTTATCTTTGATATCTTATGATCAAATCATATACTGTAGCTGTTACAGGACAAAATGAACCAAAATATGACCTTCTAAGAGCCCCAAGAGAGAATTTGCTTGTATTCTGCCTAACATCTTAAGGGAAGGAATTTAGTGTGCAGGTATACTATTTACCCACAACCCATCAAGGCCTGTTGATTAATAATAACAATTATTGAGTAACAGAAATTACCCAAATAATACCTTAGGTGATCAAGCTAACATTTTAGATGATCACAAATAAACAAAAGTTGTCACTGATTTTTTATGATGAAATCAGATAATAGGGCTGTTACGGGACCAAATGAGACAAAATATGACCTTCTAAGAGCCCCAAGAGACATTTTGCTCATATTCTGCTTAACCTCAGACTATCAATACCCAGTGACGAATATTAACTATTCTGGTATTTATGGAACAGTTAAAAGACCAAACCAGCACTCAATAGTAAGTAAGAAACACTTATAAAGCACCGAAATTGATGTAAACACCCACTAAGGTGCTGGTGTCCAAAACCCCAGGAGAGAGTTTGCTGGTATTCTGCCTAACATCAGACTGTCAATGCCAAATGATAAATATTAAACCTCTCCAGTTAAGAAACTGGAAGATATGACATTAGTTTATAATTTGCGAGTTTTGAATCCAAAAGAAAGGAAATTCACTTATTGTAGTAGCAGCAGACAGTTTAAATGTAAAGGTTAGATGTATTTATTGTGTTCAGTGAGCAGGGAGAGAGTTTGCTGGTATTCTGCCTAACATCAGACTGTCAGTTCCCAATGATGAATATTAAAACTCCCCAGTTAGGAAACTCAATCTGTCACAAGTAGGCTATAGCTACTTAGAAGTTGTGGATTTTTAGGTCCAAGTGTTATGACGGGGCTGTAAATGCTATTAGTGCATAAAATGACATCCTAAGCGAAGATATATTGTGCAGGTATGCTATTTACCCATAGGCCTATTGATTAATCATAACAATTATGAAGCAACAGAAAATAACCAAATAAGCCATTAGGTGACCAAGCAAACATATTAGATGGTCATAAATGAACAAAAGCTGTCATTGATTTTTATGATAAAATCAAATACTGGGGCTGTTACAGGACAGAATGAGACCAAGTATGACCTTCTAAGAGCCCCAATAGTGAGTTTGCTTGTATTCTGCCTAACCTCAGAATATCAATACCCAGTGATGAATATTAACTATTCTAGTATTTATGTAAAAGTAAAATGACCAAACCAGCACTCAATCTAACAATCTCAAACTGTGAAAATTATATAAATTTTGGAATTAGTTGATACTTTACGAGTTTGGAATCCAAAAGAAACGAAATTCACTTATTGTAGTAGCAGCAGAAAGTTTAAATGTAAAAGTTAGATTTATTTATTGTATCCAGCGAGCCGGGAGAGAGTTTGTAGGTTTTCTGCCTAACATCAGACAATTCCCAATGATGAATATTAAAACTCCCCAGTTAGGAAACTCAAGCTGTCACAAGTAGGCCACAACTACTTAGAAATTATGGCTTTTTATGTCCAAGTGTTATGATGGGGCTGTTAGATGCTATAAGTGCATAAAAATTGATCTCCTAAGTGGATGTATATTGTGCAAGTATGCTATTTATCCACAGCCTATCAAGACCTGTTGATTAATAATAACAGTTATGGAGAAAGAGAAAATACCCAAATTAGCCCTTAGGTGACCAAGCTAACATATTAGATGCCAAACCAGCACTCAATCTCACAATTTCAAAGTCAAAATTATGAAAATTATGGAATTAGTTGATACTTTGCGAGTTTTGAATCCAAAACAAAGAAAATTTACTTATTGTACTAGAGTAGACTCCATAATAATATAAGTGCAGGGGCTTTTAAAAGGTCATTTTTTGTCTCATTTTGTCCTGTAAGAGCCCCAGAATATGATTTGATCATAAAAAGCAAAGACAGCTTTTGTTTATTTATGACCATCTAATATTATAGCTTGGTCGTCTAAGGGCTTATTTGGGTATTTTCTGTTACTCTATAATTGTTATTATTAATCAACAGGCCTTGATGGTTTGTGGATAAATAGTATACCTGCACACTAAATGTTATTTTATACACTTATAGCATCTAATAGCAACATCATAACACTTGGTCATGAAAAGCCACAACTTCTAAGTAGCTTTAGCCTACTTGTGACAGCTAGAGTTTCCTAGCTGGGGATATTTAATATTCATCATTGGGCATTGGCAGTCTGATCTTAGGCAGAATACCAGCAAACTCTCTCCTGGGGCGCTGGACACTTATAGGTTCAGAGTTGTTTACTTGTAATGAATAGTCACATCTATAACCATAACACTATTGAAATACTTCTATCCCACTTTACATCAGTTATAAGAGCAATCAAATTTTTGACTGCCTCATTTATTACTCATCCATTAGCCACACGCATTGCAACTTGTTAAGAAAACAAAAACATCCTTCTTAACAATGGCAACTACATATCTTACACTGATATTTTGATACGACAATCATATGTCATTGATAGAGCCCATATGGTGAATCGCATGAATTATGGTCTTGTCTACTCACCTGCGGGAGATGTACAATTGGTCTCACAGAAATGGCTGGACATATACCAGTTGTAGATACCTCAACAAGTTATCTTTGACATCCCACAGTTCCAGACATGTCATTAACGCTCACAGGAAAAAACATGGAATGAAAATGCTGATTATAAAACATCAAGGAAGCATGACTATGGAGCCATACCATCCCCACAGTGTTCATCCTTTAAGGCTTCCATTCAATACTACTTCAAATGTTGAGCTCAAAAACACTACAGTAAAATACTTCAATAAATAATTAGTGATGTTGCAGTTGATCTCATATGTAATGTTCAGACTGAATTGGCATTTACTAGGAGACATATCTCACAACTACAAGGTTTAGTTAGTAGCTTTAATCAGCTTAAGAGATAGCAGCTAGAATACAGAGTTGGACTCAACCTCTTCATGGAAAACAAACTATCGATATCATTATTACCATATTCATAAATCCAAGCCTTATTCCAGGACATATCCCAGGAACTACATGACTTGGACCCTCAATTCAGATTTCACCAGCTGACTTTTATATGACACAAGACTTCTACATTCAACGTAGAGAATCCAACCTTTACCTGGGCATCTATCTCCTGGTGGCATACTCTCCAGCACATGAACAAAACAGATGCAGTTCCACTTCCTTTGGCTGCAAATCTTCTACAGTACTATCATTCATAATCCAAGACAATATTTGGCAGATTTGAACAACAGTTTGATTTATTTTTATCCAACCATCATGGACATCCAAGCCTTTTGTACACAAGACAACCCAAGACTGTGTCACTACCAGCCTATACTTCACAACTCAGAGGACAGGACATGTGAGTACACAATTTTTGACAATTCCAAGACACTGTCCACAGGCTTGTGTCAGTATGATGTCACAGAAGAGCCAATAACACCATCTATTGTATCTCTAAGCTAAAGTACATATCTTATCATTAATATTACACAGTATACAATTCAGTGTACAGACCATATTTCATTTTGTAAAGATGTCAGATGTGTATATTATCTTTAAGGGACAGTTGTAGATGCCAAAGTAGATATGGCACTTAGGTACTTCTTCCCTCAATATGACTCATGTACAGGTACAGTTACTAGCTCTACTGCCCAATATCCCACAAACTTAATGGTGGTTAAACACCTCATACCAGATTCAGATGTAACAAAACATCACTTTACCTTCATTTAATATTTACAATGGTAAAGCTATGTATGTACAAGCTCATGACACAATATTACAATAGGTGTACCATTTACAACTTTTGTGTCACATTGCCCAAACAAACCACATATGATGTCATATTACAGATAGGAGTACACAACAAGTTATGTCACTATACATTACACAAAGTGGGTTCAGTCATACCTCAGTTCAAGGAAACAGTGGATCAAAATAGATGGACATCTTTCAGATGCTTTTCAACTCCCTTATGTGGTTCTTCAGGGCTCAGTCCTGGGGCCACTCCTTTTTACCCTATATACCCTTTTTACCCTTTTATACCCCTCTCAGTTCAGTCATATCTCAATTCAACGTGACCCATCACTTATATGCAGATGACACACAAATTTACTTGGAACTTAACTCTAGGAACTTTGATTCTAGTATCACTGAACTGACAAATTGCCTTGAGGCGGTCCAGACTTGGATGGGAAATAATAAACTTAATTTAAATCCTGACAAGATGGAAATCATAGTGATTGGTGATGATCAAATTAGAAGCTCCCTGAAGTCATCTTTCCCAGTGAGTTTGCTTGGCAACAGCATGGAACCAGCTGAATCAGTCAAAAACCTTGGTGTCATCCTGGATGTGGAAAACTCAATGCAAAGACACGTGGCCAATCTCTGTCACATAAGTTACTACCAGCTTCGGGAACTACGAAGGGTCCGCAGGTACGTAAATAATGAAATAGCTGTAAAGGTGGCAAATGCCTTGGTTAGCAGTCGCCAGGATTACTGTCACTCACTACTTTACAACACAAAAAGGCATATACTGTCAGACTACAGAGAGTTCAAAATGCCTTATGTCATACGATATGCAAGCTAAATAAATATTGTCATGTCACACCCTTCCTGCACAAACTACACTGGCTCCCCATTCATTACCGTATATTGTTCAAATACAATCTCCTTACATATAAAGCAATACATTTCAGCCAACCTCCATATCTTTCCTCTCTGATTAGGCTGAGTGATCTCACATGGGGCCATTGCCTATCAATTTCCTCATCTATACCAAATATAAACGCTCAGGGCTCCGCAACTTCACAGTAGGGGCTCCCACAGAGTGGAACAAGCTTCCTCAAGCCATTAGAATCATAGAAAGCATTTCTGGTTTCAGAAAACAGTTGAATACACATCTTTTCAGGTTAACTTATCCTCCACCATAGCTTATCTCCCCTATCGGATGCTAATATGGTAACGGACCTTGTTTTGGAAATGGACTATCCCTTTTTGCACATCAGTGCCTTAGAGGATGTTTATATCGGCACTTTATAAGTGTTTCTTACTTACTTACTTACAAGCAAGGAACTTCCTGAGATGTATGACAGCCATGACACAAAACAGAATCACTAAGGTCTCTGGTCAGTGGATCATACCTTTTATGGTTTATAAGGCAACTTCCTCATTTCAATAGACTCATTATTAGTGCAAGACAATGATCAGTGGGTAACCCCTAATACTGTTTACATTGGTTACTTCACTGCTAGAAATCTCTCACAAATAACAAGACAGATCCCATGCACTTATAAAATCCTTATTGGCTACAATGGAATTTATGAGGCACCACCAGTAAAACAACATTCATCGAATTTTATCAATACATGACTGAGCACAAAAACAATACTTCAACTGTTCTTCAGACCCATACTGCCTCCCATACTGCCTCCCATACTTACCTTCTCTGACTTGCATTTGCATATAATAGAACCACCAACAGAAACAACAGATTTTACCACTGCCCCTTCTTTAGCTGCTAATGTACAGACTATGATTTGACAGCAATTTCAATTACATAATGTTGAAGCAGCCATAGTAGATCTCTTCTACAAATTATTCCCACTTAGACAAAGGTTGTTTCATTCAAGTTTCATTAACATAATGCCCCTGTCCCACCAAAGGACTAAGCCCCGATCCTGTTGGCGACCCTTACTAGTGGACAGTCGGTGAAAAAAAAGGTAAAATGGGTGGGAATACTGAATCGGTATCAAAGCCTGGCATTAAGTTCAGATCGGCCTCAGGAAGCCTGAGGAGGCCCCAGGTGGCCCCAGACAGTCCCCGACTGTTCTGGGACTAAAAACCGACTAAGCCAATTTTCTGGTCGGTTTGAAGCACAATCTTGTCGTAGACATACCGACTGGGTTCCAGGATGCCTCAGGCCTCCTGGAACTAAGCCCCGACTAACCCCCGATTAAGTCCCAGCTTCCTCAGGCATCCTGAGGACTCCTCAGTCTTCCCCAGACCAAGATTGCTGGTTCTTGTTTTGCAATGGGAGTAAGGGTTGCAGAAGGCCTGGGAATAAGGGACTAAGGGTCTGGGACTAAGGGTCACAGGAGGCCTGGGACAACATAGGACTGTAAATTTGGTCTGAGGAGGCCTGAGGAAGCCTGGGACTGGACATTTTGTTTATGGCGGGAAAAAAGAATCGGTTTGGATCGTGAGAAATATCAAACATGTTTCATATTTCTCACGGCCCCAACCGACAACTACCGACCCATACAGAACACCTGGAACTAAGCAAATTTTTGAAACCGACTCCAAAAACCCTTAATCGGGAGCCTTAGTCATGTGGTGGAACACCCACATAAAGGTACTTGTTAGGGCAAAATGTTATTTCATGTGTACATTGAAGTGTATCCGTAATTCCTACACAATATTTATTAAATATGTTATGTATTGTACTCTCATTGTAATTATTAATTAAACTGAAATGGTGCATAAACAAATATAATTTGATTGGTGGATTCAGTGTACTCAATTGGCTGCAATTGCCACTGTAACATTTATGATAATCAGATAATCGTTTTCTTTGTTACACGTATACTTGTTTCATATTGTGTGACCATGCCCTGCTAGTTACCTTCATATGTACATACATATATGTGTGCTTTTAAAGTGTTTTTCATGTATGTTTTCAAGTATACAAACATGAAATAAAGTATTTACTAAATACATCTAGTTAGTTTGATCAATCCACAAGATGAAATTGCAAGCATGTATTTATATTTCATTGAGGAAGACAGGGGTGTTGAATGTTGGCAACAAATATATGCCAATAAAATAACACAATCTTGTGTCAGTGAAGAATGAGTCAAGACTTTAAATCTCTGCCTTAAAAAGGACCTTATGGACAATATCTAAGGTTACGTAGAATATGTACATTGGATAAAGATTTCAAAACCAATGCTTTTAAACTAACTGGCTATTACCTTAAGAGAGGTTACCCAGCAAGCAGCCTCAAAAAAACATTTCAATAGAGCCAATCAGTTTAAACAGTCAGACCTACTGGAGGACAACCTAGAGAGGCCATAGATACACCAGTCATGGTGACTCAATTTAATCCCAGGAACCCACCCATTAAACCTCTCATCAGGGACAACTGGAATATAATCCAGAACACTGATGAACTAAAAAACATCTTTAAAGACAAACCACTCATAGGTTACAGGAGACTACCAAATCTCAAAGACCTATTAACAAGAGCTGCTATCACATTCCCACCAACCAACGAAACTAAAAATAAAAAAGTTTTCAATACAGTATGTACAAGATTAGGAAAATGTACATATTGTCCTAAATTGACCAAAGTGGACCAAATAACTAGTTTCCACACCAAAAAGACCTTCAAATGCATTAACCTACCACCAGGGCATAGATACACTTGCGAATTAAGTAATGTAATATACATTATTAATTGCACTGAGTGAGGTATATAGGAGAGACCAAAAGACCAATTAGACAGAGAATGTATGAACACTACAGAAATGTTCAAAAATTCAATGATCTAAATTCTACCCCTGTCTCAAGACACTTCACACAACTCAAGTATAGTGTCAGGAATATGGAGTTCAGCATTGTGCAATGGATGGGGGAGGAAAACAACCCAAATTCTTCCACTAAACGTAAAAGACAGGAACTATTTTACATTTGGACCTTCCCCACCCTCCATCCCACGGGTATCAACATATTTGTGTGAGTTTATGCCCTCTTATTGCACCCCTAACCCAGGTGCCTACCTGTTTATTTTTTTAACAAGTATATGCCTTTCAGTTTTTAGTTAAAATCTTTATGAAGACCCAGGGGCGGATCCAGCCTTTAAGTAAGGTGGGGGTTCACATTGACTAAGGTGCACGTGGGGGTTCACATCAGACATATTATAACTAAGGGGGTCGGGGGGCATGCCTCCCGGGAAAAAAAATTAATTTTTGGTAAAAATATAGTGCATTTCCTGTAAATTTAACACCACTCTCAAGAAATAATTTTGTACTTTGGGTTGAACCCCTTTACAGTATTTTTCAGGGGGGGTCGAACTCCCTGAACCCCACCCCACCCCACCCCGGATCCGCTAGTGCAGACCGTTAGTTGAAAAGTTTGCTGTAGCTTAAAATTGTTTGCCAATGCCCGATATATATTTTGGCCATGTAGATATGTTATTTCCCAATCCATAAAAATTATCCATATTGGAATAGACAAGAATTTTCCCATTTTGTGAAATAGCCAAGAATTTTACCAATTTTGTGAAATAGAACTAACTTGCCTGTTTTATAAAATAGCCAGAATTTGAGTTGAAATGGGCAATACCGTGTATGAATTTCTTTATTAAGTTCATTTAACTTAACTAATACTAGAATATTTGTAAGTCTTGTCTTAATTCTGACACCAAAAACACATATCTGTCCCTGCTATACTCTAGACCAATAATTATGGCCTATTGTTCCAGACTGGGGGCTCTTTATGGGATAAATTGACTTGTTGTTTTTACTAGATGTATTACTAATTTAATATGAACAGGACTAACAGAAAACATGAAAATGAACACACTGGAAAAGAAAAACTAACATTGTTCAACACACATAAGTGTCACGTGAATAAAATGATAACTACATGTAGAACCTCAATTATCCGAATCTACTACGTGTATATACATGTCCAGTAACACATACAGAGTCACCTGAAAGAGGAAAACATATATCAGTTGATACATTAAATTTTTTACTCTTTTTTATCTATTGTAGGGTTTCTAATCGACACTATTTTGCTACAGCCAGTTAAGCACTAGCTGCTGGAATATGTGGCACTCTATATCAGTATGTGGGATTATAATGTCCTGGTCTTGTATGGTCATAGCTTGTTGAGCCTTAGCAGCTACAATTCATTAGCCTTTTTTATCTTCCATGATCCTTTTTATCACTCTTTATAGAATTAGTAAAAATTAGTATGTTAGTTTGTTATTTTAACTTTGAAAAAAGCTATTTCTTGTGCTGGTATGGTGGGGTCTATTGTGATTGCTGTTTGGTGAGGGGTTCCCATTCGTATCTTTATGTTACGGTGGTTCCCCACTCACCATTTTTATGCCAAAGTGGCTTGAAATATAGGGTCAAGTGTTATAGTTAGTTTTTCAACACACAATAATTAGGACTGTCCAAAACAGGAGGTATGTTAGTATTATAGATCCGAGAGTGATGTTTGATTTTAGTCTTGACATTTTTCTTCTACTTCATATGTAACTGACAGCTATTTTCATATGCTGTCTCAGAATTTCAACTCCATCTTCACTCAGATGTAATCCATCATTCTTAAAGCAGGTTGGGCTATCTGAGCTCCACCTCATCGTTCAAGCTTCTTTTCTTTAAAAAGGGCTAAAATTAATGTTCTCCATACCATAAAGTAACAGTAACTCTTAATCTGAAAGATCCATTGATTCAGGATATCTTCCTCTGGTCAGGTTTGATGCAGGTCCCTTGGTCTTGGTATGGGGAGGCTAAGTACCGTTGTTGCTTTCTTGTTGAAGAGTTTTGTGATATGTCTTAGTTACAGGATACTCTCCTGTAATTCTTCCAATTCGTAAGTGACTAGGTCATTGGTTCCTAAATGGTATATTATACAGTCATATTCTGATATGTTAAGGCAGTTGTGAATTATTTTCTCATCCATTCGCATGAATGTACATAGGAAATTCAAGTTCTGTCATAAAACATAAATGAATAAAAAATAAATAGTCCTACATTAGATATGAAGCATGCATATATAATTACGCATCGAAATGAGAATGAAAATGGAATAGGGCAAATATGACCAGCAACCCCTCTATTTATCATTTTTACCCTGCATAATACCACCCCGAGAGTTGACACCCAGAATAAACAACAATCCACTCTGGGTGATCTACTCATCCACCAACTATTTATGAAGTCACCTGGGCAAGCCATCCTGGGTGCGTGGCTCACTAATTGGTGACCGAGATCTGAGGTTCTGGGGTGAGGACTTCCTCATTGCCTCCAGTTGGGATTCAAGCCATAGAAAAAGCCCCATATGGGGAATTAAATATTTTATTATACATATCAACTAAGATTCTAACTTTTATATACATTCGTACGTTTTACTGGCAAATATATTACATAACCAATAATTATCATTAACTCTATCTTTACATCACACGTTAATGGAATACTAATGACCCAGCAGGCAATAGGATATCAAAAAGAAATCAAAAAGACACTGGGCAAGACATCAGAAACTGATGCTTATTTGAAATTCGAAATGACATCATATGTTAAATGTCAAATAGATCTTTAGTAGCCTAGTCTATTTGACATCTCCAAAAGCCATAAAAATGACATCTAGTAGCCGATATAAATTTGATATCAGCATAAGACATCAATATGATCACCCAATTTGGATTGACTTCGTGTCTATATGACATCAGAAACTGACATCAATCTGATGTACTGATTTAAAAATCTGACTGACATCATTTCACAAGTGCTGAAACCAATTTTCAGTAATAAAAATTTTGGTTAATAACATTTTGTTTTCACAGTTAATATCACATTACATTGCTTTAACTACCATTTATGTACACTTACCTGACACAGCTTTAAGTGATTTCCATGTACTATAAAGATTATTCCATGGGAGAAAATAATTAATATTCTATGGGAACCAGTTCAAAAATTTATACCATTTGTAAAGATATAAATTATGGGTACAAAAGTTTGAATATTAGAAGCCCTTTTTCTGAACTTTTATCTTTATTTATTTATTTATCTTTATTTATTTATTTATTTGGCTTGGTTGCAAACACTAAAGTATACATTTGTTTACAAATCAACATATTTCTTGTAAATTTTTGCTGTCTCACAGCATTTTAGTTACAGTTTTAAACATAATTGTTTTGTCTGTACCAAAACTTAATTATTTTTGTCAAAGCAACATCACAGACTAGAGGCCAAGTTAGTTAGTAGGTTCAGCATCTAATCACAGGTTGTCACCTCTGCCTAGGTTTGCCCCTACTCATATGAAAAAGCTGAGGGCCTGTCCTAATATGACCCTGGTTGTTAAAATCCAACTTTGATTTAACACAGACTAGATAAATTATTCAGACTTAAATATCATTTAGACATCCATACGATGCATTTGTAATATTCCTAAAAATGATATAATTTTATAGAATACTAATGTTAATCTGATGTCAAATAATATGACGATACTCCACTTGAAATATTTTAACAAAGTGACATCATATTAATATCATTAAGATGTCAGAAACAATGCCCGAGTAGAATATCAGGTCACATCATATTATTCGAACATCATATTTTCATCATTTGACATGACTACAAAAAGTCATGTTGGGATGGTGTCAATTTTACGTCATTGAATAGGATAATACAATCACATTAGGTCTGGTTATCATTTTGTCATCTAGTTGATATTGTAGGTATGTTATTGACATAAAGTCATGTCATGTCACATAAACTGGATGTCAGATTTGTGTCAGATGACGTGACCACCTTAAATCATGTCCAGGTGATAGTTACTTGATGTCATATACTAACATGACCAAAACATGATGTCAAGAATTGGACCTGTGCCTGCTGGGGAAAGTTAAGACTATTCATAACATATAGAGCATATAGCTATGCAAGAGTTTAAGGCCACCTTATGGAAGGTGTGAGATTAAGATCCAAATTGATATAAGAAAGTTTAGGGTGGCCCTAGCTCCAGGCGTAAACAGAGTTAAGGTTAACCTAATTTTTGATATAAACCTTTAATTTTGAAAAGTTACAAGATTTAAGGTGGCCTTAAACTTGTGATTTTTTGAAATGAGAATTTAAATTTAATTTAAATTTACAATTAAAAAGTCATCCCTGACATTCTAATGTTTAATATAAACGATGCCGTACCTGCAATCAATATTGAAGAAAGATCAAAGTAATGCCGGGAAAGATGATAAAATGACAAAGATCAGAGAACGACCAGAGAGAAACACCGTGTAGCAGATACAAAGAGATCAGAAACAACCGATTACAACGTAGGGCCTTGTACCTTAAATGATGTTAGGTCCGGAGTATTTATAAACATCCAGTCAAAGCATGTAACAAAAACTTATTGCTTTTTGAAAATTAAAAGAGGGCTTAGAGTAGCAGATATAATATTTTAATAAACCAACCGATTGTCAAGAAGACAAGTCAGGAAATAGGAAGACAGAACCAGCAAAACAAACAAAAAACCGCCAAAATAAAACTCTCAGGGGTAATTTATTGATGTTTACATACACCGGAGCCTCTCAAACCATTTATGTGATGTAGTTACCCTTATAAGTACATTTGTCTCGTCAAACTGATGTGTATTTATGCGCAGCTTGAAAGTTTCTAGTTCTTAAAGTGTACTTTGTATGGGTGTGTATATTTGGTAACAGAAAAATGTACATGGAATTCTGACTCAGAATTTCATGTACATATAGTTCCTTACTTTACATAAAATGGTCTAACTCCAAAACATTGCACTGGGCTTTTCAGGGAATCAAGAAATAATGAAAAGGATGTTCACATAATTTAATGACGTATATAAACTTTTAGTGAAAACAGGTGAAAACATATTGTCAGAGTTTGTGTGTTTTCAATCCTACTGGGCGTTACATTTCTAATTTGTCTTTTTCCACTTATGGTGAGTCACATAGTTCTACTGTAGGATATTATTTTAAAGCAAAAGAAAAAACGGAATAACTGACAGTGAGTATTGTTACTTTTTATTCTGAAGAAATATAATAGATACGGGGTATTGTCACACAGATTCTTAATGAGTGCTTTCTAATTTAACAGATTGTTCTTTACTGTATAACTTCTACAAAATTGTATATGTCATTCTATTTATATTTTACTTTTCATGTTTTCTACCGGAACAAAAAAAAAACAATTATGTGGGGATTTTCAATTACAATGTAGTAGGTTTACTTATTTAAAGTCACATTTGACAGAATACTGAGTCACTTTAACAATTTTTTTACCTTCACAGGTCCTTGATGGCCTAGTGGTTACCATATTTGACATCCAATCACAGGCAGTCACTTCTGGGTTGGTTTGACACCTCCCCCCATAATTGAGGAGCAATATTTCGGGCCTGTTTCAATATGACCCTGGTTGTTTAGGGGACGAAAAACCACAAACCTTGAATTTTTTGTAATCTTTTACCTCTAAACTTGGGGTTTAACTCATTAATGTCATGAATATAATAGGCTTATTCGATTCACAATGATTTAAGTGATCCAAATTGATCTTTTCTATTTGACTGGGGCATCTTGTATAACTAAAATCATTACACCAAGTTATCCTATGAGAGAGACTGATCACTTAGATCATGATTCAAGTGAACAAAGTGATCCCAATCGAATATGCGTGATTTGGAAATTATTTGGGAATTAACCTAAACATGTACACGATAGACAACACTGTTTTGTCTGTACTGATGTACTGACAAAAATTGCTAGATCTATATACAGAAAAATTAAGATATCCAACAGGAAAAGGAGCAAAATGTTGCTGTCCATTGAACAAAGGACATTTAAATGATTTGAGCACGGTCAGACATGGAGTGCGGATAAGCTGGGGAGTAATAAATAAGTATTGCCATATTTACTATATCAATTTGAACAGACATACTATACAGTTTTGTATTCTCTCTGCAGCACACGGTCTCAAATCATGGCCACTACACTTCAACCCCAGCCACAGATTGTCCAGGCACCTACACCACCTCAAGGTCAGTGTCTGAAGATTCTTTCAACGCATCTTTTTGAGTAAGCCATGAGTGTAATTTTTTGACAATATTAGTCATAGAATCATTTGAAGTAATGACCACTGATAAGCAACCAGCAGCTTGCTATAACTGATTAATGCCAGGGCTGGAATGGGAGTCCACAACCAGTGTATCTAATGGTATAAAACTTTAACACAAAAAATCATATACAAGACTGGTGACCTCTCATGAATCCAGTCTCTCTCATCCATAACAAAATAACCATAAATTAATTTCTGGAAAAATTGACTTCAAATATACATTTCTTTTATATCTACATACCTCAAATATAATGCAATGTTTTATATCTTAAATAACTAAACAGAAGAAATCTGTCCGTGCACACTCCACTGCAAATTCAGCGTGTTGGCAAAATATATGCTTTATGTTTTTTTCCACATTTCTCTATCCTAATGGCTAGGTCACACCTTTCCTTATGGTCGTATGTGTACTCTACTGATTTCCACTTGAGATCTCATCCTTATGGCTCTTGAAAGATGCATTGTACCTTAGTGCCACACATTGAAGAACAAGGTGCCCCATATGTCTATCATACCCCCTTTTTTTCCTCCTGTATGTATATTATAGTACAGCTTGTGAGGGGATGCAGGAGGTTTTTCAAATGTTTCAGAAAGTTGTTTCAGACACAAACCACATTCTGTGTTGTGTCAAATTGCACTTAAAATATCCTTCCCAAATGCAAACTCCACTAAATGTGACTTATCCAAAATACAAGCAAGACAGAACCACAACAAAAGACACAGATCAGCCCATTCGGTTGTATCTCGTGTTTCAGCAAGGAAAGATGTAACCTAGGTATAATGGATGATTTGTTCTGTTTACAAAGCACTTCTCCAGTATATATAATTATATAATGCTTTATTCTGCAAATTTTCTGTTACAATTGGACATTGTAGATTCCAGAGTGAAGAGATATCATGGCAGAACTGTTATTGTTTTAAGCTCCATACAAGTACTGCTTGGACTACTGTGTATATCATCGAACTCTGCTGGGCTGGCTCTTCATGCTTTTCTTATGGCAGCAGCACATGGCTTTTGGGGAGGCCTCTTTGTAAGTTCAGTCATTGTGTGCTACCACATGACATTCAATTTGAAGACCATGGGTTTGAATCCGGCTCATTGTCAAATATGAGATTTACTAGACATGATGGTCTCCTGACATTATTGGATGTCTATAACATCAGCAGTTGAAATGGATGTAAAGTCCCATCTTTGACCAGGCTTGTTTAAGAAGATACATAAGGTCTAAGTAATTCTGTTTTTACCCCAGAGCCCTTAAGGGCTGTTGGGGTATTGTTTTCACCCATGGTGGGCGGGGGGGCGGTTGGGGGGAAAAAGTTTGTCCGGGCTGTATCTCAGAAACCATAAGGTGTAGGAAGTTGATACTTGGTAGGGTCAGAATGTGTAGGTGTGCAACGTTATGGTCTGACCTTGATTTGAACTTTGACCTTGTCGTAGTGACCTTGAGTTTGAAAATCTTGTCCAGGTTATATCTCGGAAACCATAAGGTGTAGGGACATTGGTTAGGGGGTGTAGGTGTGCAAAGTCATGGTCTGACCTTGATTTGACCTTTGAACTTGCCGTAGTGACCTTGACCTATAAAATCTTGTTCGAGCTGTATCTCAGAAACCGTAAGGTGTAGGAAGTTGATATTTGGTAGGGACATTGGTTAGGGGGTGTAGGTGTGCAAAGTCATGGTCTGACCTTGATTTGACCTTTGAACTTGCCGTAGTGACCTTGACCTATAAAATCTTGTTTGGGCTGTATCTCGGAAACCGTAAGGTGTAGGAAGTTGATATTTGGTAGGGACATTGGTTAGGGGGTGTAGGTGTGCAAAGTCATGGTCTGACCTTGATTTGACCTTTGAACTTGCCGTAGTGACCTTGACCTATAAAATCTTGTCCAGGCTATATCTCGGAAACCATAAGGTGTAGGAAGTTGATACTTGGTAGGGATATTGGTTGGGGGTGTAGGTGTACAATGTCATGGTCTGATCAGGATTTGACCTAGCCGTAGTGACCTTGACCTATAAAATCTTGTCTGGACTATATCTTGGAAACCGTGAGGTGTAGGAAGTTGATACTTACTAGGGACATTGGTTTGGGGTGTAAGTGTGCATCATCATGGTCTGACCTTGATTTAAGCATTGACCTTGCTGTTGTGACCTTGACCTATAAAATCTTGTCCGGGCTATATCTCGGAAACCGTAAGGTGTAGGAAGTTGATTCTTGGTAGGGACATTGGTTAGGGGGTGTAGGTGTGCAGCATCATGGTGTGACATTGATTTGATGTTGTCGTAGTGACCTTGACCTAGAAAATCTTGTTGCACCTTTGGGTCTGTATTTTGATGCAGATTAAGCACTGTTAAAGTTATATTAGAATTCATTAAGAATTTTACTTTTACTACTTCCCATTGTAACAGATGGAATTTCATCAAATGAGCCACGGATTTTGCTCCAACACCACACATAAGCATTCACTGAATGTATTACCACTTCTGTATGCATGGTTATATTCAAAACATCTAAACCATAATTCGGCCATGCCAGATGTAGATAAAGTACATGCATTATCTTTCTCTTAGACATTATTTTCTCTATCTAAACATTGTTTGGACCTTTGTATAACTGATAGTTCTGTGAAAGTATCCTGAACTTTGTACTGATACAGTACTTCTATATCTCATGGTGTTAAAAATATTTCCCTAGGCTGTGGGGTACGGGCATCCCTAATGCTATTTTTTGTATTTGGCATGGTCATGTAATATAAACTTGTTTTAATAATGAATTTGTCTACAAAGTGAATGCCAGTTTAATGTATCTCTAGCTGGCATTTATTGCGCTTGCTTCTGGGTTTGAACCAAATCAAAATCCTTGCAACATTTGGGATTTATTGAAGCCTGTCCTGTTGAAAGGGAAGTAAACCCTGCATTCTGTTCTTTGCTGCATATGTATGCTGTAAAAGAATAGCAATTTATAAATAATTGAGTTTAAGTTTCATGGTATAAGAAGTACAATAATAAAACAGAAGAGGAATTGTAGTTATGAAACAGCAGGAAAATACATTATTTTGACAGTGAAAATACGTTCATAAAATTGAATATTTAGGGCGTAGAAAGATAATCAGACAGTCAGAATTCCATATCACATAGTTCTTTTTATACTTCACAGTGTATTGCTTCTGGAGTTCTTGGTATTTTAGCAGGGATGAAAAAAACTCGATGTTTGGTAAGTAACTTACTTACTATCTTACTATATACTTACTATCTCCATATGAAAATCTGGGATATTTAGGTTTTAGCATGATCATGTCACTGCTGTGGCCCTGTCACAGCAGAGATTTCCTCTCATATGTGATAACTTTAAAACCATTACATTTGTGACCTTGGCCTTTCACAAAGAGGCCAATGACAGCCTTCTAACAGTCAATTTTGGGGTATTTTGTAACATTTAGCCTGGTAGACACATACAAAAGAACAGACCATTCCATGGCTGATGTGAATAATACATAAATATGCCTTCTATAAGTATGCAGAATTTTTTATTTATAACTCCTTTATTACTTTTGATAAGGTATTTTCAATATATAACCAATTTACTCAACTGTGAGATTATAAAAAGTACCTATTACGCACACCTACACTGAGTAGTTAGTATCAAGCTTAAATATGTTATGCTCCATAAATAAGTGGGTGAACAACAGCCTGTAAAAATGTGTCCCTTTATTCCTTCTGAAGAAACAAATGAGTTTAGTCTTATCCAAATTTTGGCTTATTTGCAAACATTCATTTTTGAACTTCATTTGGATAGTTAAATCCAGAAAATTTGGCGCATTTGTATTTGACATGGGTATAGACAACATGCATTAAATGAACATTTGCTGCTCAACCACGTTTATTATCTGAGCCATCACCATACACCGGCTGACACTAAACCACATCTCTAAGGTCTTTCAAAAACACGGATCACCAACATCCTCCCTGTTTACATTTTTTAAACAAATTTAATAAGTTGAAATTGTCAGAGAGTTTTATTTGGCATATTCCTGTAAGATAATAGTGCCAATTCAAGGTCATCACACTTTTTTGTCATATTTTTTACAACTTTTACAGCAGATTCTGCTTGTCCATTGCATTTTGGCCAATAAGGGGAGCTTGTTTGATGATTTATATTCCACTCACCACAAAATTTGGCAAATTCAACACTGATGAATTGAGGCCCATTATCTGTCAGTAAGAGATTAGGTATACCAGGTCTTGCAAACTGGGTTTTTGACTTTCCAACAGTAGTGGACTTTGTAACATACAACTGATCTACTTCAATATAATCAGAATAGTGATCAACCGTTATCAAATATCATATTGACTCAAATTCACACAGATCTTGACTCACAAACTGTCAAGGATATACAGGAATTGGCTGAGTCAGCATTGATTCACATGTATAAACATGAGAAAACATAGCACATTTAGCACAACTACTGCAAGTATCTTTAATAGCTGCTTGCATTCCAGGCCAATACACGATATCCTTGCATAACTGAATGCAACTTTGAGCACCGAAATATATGAAGAATGTATTTTTTTAACATTTCCTGCTGCATGGATGAGGGAATTATGGTCTGTGTCCCTTTATACACAACACCATCATCAACTGACATTTCATCTTTAATGTTCCAATACAGCGTCAAACATGAAGGCTAACACCTTTTCACTAATGGCCACCCATTCACTATTGTTCTTTCTAAACTGTTCATAACTGGATCTGCCTTTGTCGCCTCTTGGAGTTTAGCCATTGTCTTTGAAGTAATCTGTGTATTAACTTGGAGATCATTTCTCTCTATCTCCAGACGGAATATTTCCAATGAAGGTTGCTTGGGAGTCATCACTTGTGGTAAAGTATCTGCCAAAACAAGGGAGGTACCCTTTTTATACACAACATTAACAGAAAACTGCTGTAATCTCATTATCAGTCTTTGTAGTCTTTTTGGGGCCTTTGCTAATGGTTTTTTTAAAAATAGTCTCAAGGGGCTGATGATCAGTATGTACTGTGACCTTTTTTCCACACAGCCATAAGTACCATTTTTCGCACACAACACCAATAGCTAGGGCTTCCTTCTCTATCTGGGCCCATCTTTGCTCATTTGGATGCATTAAACTAGATGTAAAGGCCACCAGCTGCAGTTTTCCTGGTCCATTACTTTGTAAAAGTGAACCACTGAGGGCTGTATCAGAGACATCAACTTACAGCACAACTTCTTTGTTAACATCAAAATAGGCCAAACAAGGAGAACATGTTGTTAGTTCTTTTGCTTTTGCAAAGCTATGCTGATGAATATCGGCCCACACAAAAGGTGATCCTGTCTGGTTAGTGAATGTAGTGGACTAATGGTCTCAGCTAATGCTGGGCAAAAGGTATTTAAGTAACTCACCATTCCGATAAATCTTTAAACAGCTAACTTACTTGTTGGCACTGGCATTTGCGTAATGGCTTCAATCCATGAGGGGTCACTAGAGACTCCTTCCTCTATTATACGAAATCCCATGAAAGCAATTTGCTTCAATTTAAACTGAATCTTTTCTGGATTCATTTTCAAGTTTCTCACTCTAGCCCTGTCCAACAATGCTAGCAAGCATTTATCATGACATCACTCAGAATCTTCTTTGGTATCTCCTACTCCATACATAAGTAAATCATCAGCGATACCCACTACACCTTCCAACCCCTCTACTACTTCATGTATTCTCTTCTAGAATTCTTCAACAGCAGATGATACACCATATGGGAGATGGTTCCACTGATATCGCCCCCACAGCATGCTTATAGTGGTAAGCTTTCTAGGCTCTGCATCCAGCCTAACCTGTGTGAAGCCATCCAAGGCATCTACGATGGTAAATGTTTTGTTTTCCCGAACTGACTTGTGGCAAAATTTCTTGCAATGTGGGAATAGCATACTTTGGCACCACAAGCACCTTGTTGATTGTTTGGCTGGGATCAATACAGATCCTTGTATTGATATTACCATTATTTTTTACTGTTTCAACTACAGTCATATTTGAGCACCAATCTCTGGGCTGATCCACTTTCGACAGCTTTCCTGCTTTGACCATTTCATCAATTTTTTTTTGTTTGTTTACGCTTTGCCAAAGGAATTCTGTGCACTGGTGCATGGACTGGAACTGCATTTGGGTCTAAAATGAATGAAACTGGCTGCCCCAAATCTCCAACTCCAGTAAACACATCACTGTATGCATGCAAAATACTTTCCTTCTATAATGGCTGATTGAGGTCAGATATACTCAGCTTATACATACCAGAAGAACTTTTCATGACATTGACTTGACCATCATAGTGAATTAGTCCAAGCTCTACACAATCCCTCAAGCCCAACATTCCTGGTGTGCCCTTTGTCAATTATCTCAAACTCAATAGCATCAAATTTCTCCTGACACTCACAAAGCAACTTGCGTTTTCCAACAGCTTTTATAATATTACCAGAGTATGAATGCAAAACAGATTTTGACTTTGTCAAATTTTCAGGTGCTCCAATGCTTTCATATACCCTATTTGGTAATGTATTACACGAGGCAGCTGTATCAACTTGAAATGATAATTTATGGAAATCATTTCTGTCTACAGACAATGGTAGTTCTACTAAAAAAATTCTGGTATCCTCACAGCTATTACTGTCAACAGAGAGCATAAAGTCATGTCTTAATTCCTCAGATGACTCCCCATCATCTGTTTCTAAACTATTTACTTGTTTTTTTGTAGTTATGTTTAAATTTATCCTTAGGGCTTCGGCACACACTAGCAAAATGATTACGTCCATAACAGTTCCTCCACAGAACACCAGGTTTGGTAGCAGGGCAACTGCTCCTTGGATGTGATACTGGAACACCACAATAACCACAGGGTATATTTTTTTTTTATTTTGCACTGAACTGATCTTGCTTTATTTTGGGCTGGATTTGGATTAAATTTTGCTTTATAACTAGCTTTACTAGAGGCAGTATAGTTAACCTGCTCTTCAGTGTGCTGAGACTCTATAACTTGGGTGTTCGTCTTTGTCGCAGATTTCCATGCTTTTGCTCTGTGTGTCACTTCAGAGAGACTGAAAACCGTACCACCATCCTTTTTTGTCACATAACAATTCAGCCTTCAATTAGCATCAAATATCCCAGTGACAAATCTATCCCATATCAATTCTTCTGGGTTTTCCATTTTACTGTATTCACATTTAGAACCCAGGTATTTACACCTTGATTCAAACTCAGCAATACTTTCATTAGCTTTTTGTTTGCAAGTCTCCATAAAAGTCATACGATTAGACAACACAATATCTTGACCAGAGTAATCCTGTAAAACTTTTTTCTCACATACCCAGGGGTGCTTTGATGAAGTGTTTTCATTGTCATCATAAGTCATTGTAAGGTCAACTGTTGATTTAACTTTGCGCCAGACATTTAAAGGCAAAGCCAAATGGAATGCACTTATTTCCATACCATGACAAGCGCAACTTTCCAGTGTTCCTTTTCCCTTGGGCCTTTAGATAAGTCTCTCCAATCTTGTAACACACACCAATAATTAAATTGATCTATCCATAATTCTACAGATTCTTGTTTATTTTCACACATAGCTAAATCTAGCACTGGTGGTTTTGAGTTTCCTTTAACTGCCATACTGAACAGTGGGTGTCAGTGAACGATGTTACAGTAATTTAGATTTGTGGTAACTTCAAAACAATCAGTACTTGTAACACTTACACGTAAGACATCAGGCTATTAGTTCATTTTCATTTGTTTAACCGATGCCATACCTGACACCATGTTGGGTATAGACAACATGGATTAAATAAACATTTGCAGCTCAACCACGTTTATTATCTGTGCCATCACCGTACACCGGCTGACACTAAACCACATCTCTAAGGTCTTTCATAAACAATGCATGGATCACCACCAACATTAATATGAGGCAAAACAACAAAAGACATTGTTTTACATAATTCCACATTAATATAAAACAATTGTGAAAAACATATTTCAAGTGATCTGTTTAATATTAATGGGATAATACTCAATCTGGACCTCTCGTAGTAGAATATGTTTTATCAGCTGACAAAGTCCAATGGCAAATGTATCAGTATCATTGATTTTTCCCAAAAACTGCTAAGCTACAGAGTTGCTGTTGGTGATGACAGCTTATATTCGTGGTTGTAAAGTTAGTTTATTGTATCCCCGACGCGAAGCGGGGATACTATGGATTCATCATCGTTGTCGTCCGCGTCTGCAGAGATTTCTTGTTAGCGACCTACAGTCCACATTTCTTTCCGGATTTCTTTCATATTTGGCAGGTGGCTTGGTATGCTAGAGGACTCGCCACCCTATCTTTTTGGTAGGCTTTATGTCTAAATTAGGCCTGTGGTAGACAAAAATGTCTAAAATGCATTAAAAGTCATGAAATCATGCACTAAATCGCTTATAACTTGAAAAGTGTTGCATTTAGAGCATTTTGTTAAAATATGTTATTCAGATACTTTTTTCATAGCTACAACATGGTGAGTAACTTGGGTGTCTGTCTCAATAGCTAAGTGAGTAATAGCTACTTTTGGGCTTTTCAGTAACTTCCATCATGAGTAAAATCACTTGTAACTTGAAAACTATTGCATTTACACAATTTTGTATAAATATGTTATTCAGCTACTTTTGGGTCAGGTATAACATAGTAAAATTTCAGACCTGTAGCTCATGGCATAGCTGAGTAATAGCTACTTTTAGGTTATCACTGTTGAGTAAATTACGTACAACTGCAAAAGTATTACATTTAGAGTATTTGGTTTCAATATGTTATTCACCTATTTTGGAGTCAGCTATAACATAGTGAAGTTCCAGACCTGTGGCTCATTGCATAGCTGAGTAATAGCTACTTTGAAGTTCACACTGTTGAGTAAATCAGTTGTAATTGGAAAACTATTGCATTTACAGAAATTTGTGTAAATATGTTATTCAGCTACTTTTGGGTCAGCTATAACATAGTGAAATTACAGATCTGTAGCTCATGGCACAACTGAGCAATAGCTATTTTCAGGTACTGACTGTTGAGTAAATGACTTGTAACTTGAAAAATATTGCATTTGGAGTATTTTGTTAAAATATGTTGTTCACCTACTTTTGGGTCAGCTATAACATCGTGAAATTACAGACTTATAGCTCATGGCATAGCTGAGCAATAGCTATTTTCAGGTTCTCACTATTGAGTAAATCAGTTGTAACTTGAAAACTATTGCATTTACAGTATTTTGCTTAAATATGTTGTTCACCTAATTTTGGGTCAGCTATAACATAGAAAAAATTCAGACATGTAGCTCATTGCATAACTGAGTAATAGCTACTTTGAGGTTATCACTGTTGAGTAAATCAGTTATAACATGAAAACTATTACATTTACAGTATTTTGTTTAAATATGTTATTCACATAATTTTTGGTCAGCTATAACAGAGTGAAATTGCAGACCTCTATGTCATGGCATAGCTTACCAATATCTACTTTCAAGTTCTCACTGTTGAGTAAATCATTGTATCCACTGGATAGCGGTAGTGTGTAGAGAGATTTCAGCATTACCGCTCTAACAAAAAAATATTATAGCTAGCCTTCTCAAGTTTGCAAGGTATATTACAGGGTGCACCACAGTATTCTATTGGTAGGCTTTATGTCTAAATTAGGCCTGTGGCTAAATTACTTGCCTACTAAAAATGAGTAATTCTGCATTTTCTCTAAAAGTATTGCAGATAGCAAATTTTTCTTAAATAACTCATTCACCTAGTTTTGGGAGAGCTTTCACATGCTGAAGTTCCAGACCTGTAGGTAATCACTCACCTACTCAAAATGAGTAAATGCAAATTATCTCTAAAAGTATTCCAGATAGCCAATTTTTGTCAAATAACTCCTTCACCTACTTTTGGGAGACCTTTCACTTGGTGAAGTTTCAGACCTGTAGCTAATTATTCACCTACTCAAAATGAGTAAATGCAAATTATCTATAAAAGTATTGCAGATATCCAATTTTTCTCAAATAACTCATTCATCTACTTTTCGGAGAGCTTTCACATGGTGAAGTTCCAGACCCGTAGGTAATTACTCACCTACTGAAAATGAGAAAAATTCGAATTATCTCGAAAAGTATTATAGATAGCCAATTTTTCTCAAATAACTCATTCGCCTACTTTTGAGAGAGCTTTCACTTGGTGAAGTTTCAGACCCGTAGCTAATTATTCACCTACTCAAAATGAGTAAATGCGAATTATCTCTAGAAGTATTGCAGATAGCCAGTATTTCTCAAATAACTCATTAATATGAAAACAACTTAGGAAGTCATGGGCTGCAAATCTTTTCATGTGGTCAGATTTGACCTTGGGTCCCTCCTGCTTATTATTAGTCCTAGAGGTTTGCAATGTGAAAACGACTTATAGGAAATCATGGGCTGCGAATCTTTTGATGTGGTCAGACTTCACCTTGGGCCCCTGCTACAGGGTCAAATAAGGGTAGCCAAACTTAAAAGTGCTTTCAGCTTGCTTATTAACGAAAAATGCTGTTTATCTTCAAAACTATGTTAGTTGGCCTTTGTCGGTGGATACATCCAGCATCTGGCCACAGATGCGTCCTTAGTCTAGTTGTATCTGGATCTTTCCATTCATTTGTTTGCTTGAGTCTTGCAAGGTGAGTTATCCAACAATTTTTTTTTTGGGGGGGGGGGGGGGGGGGTGTCTAAAAGGCTAAAATAATAACTGAGTTGGAGACTTTTGACAAATTGTATATGATTTTAAAATGACAGTACTTGATACCCTATGAGTTACAACCTTCGATCAGGAATAATTTTATTGGAAATTTAAAAAAGCAAATTTTAATTACTACGTTTTCAAATTTCCTAGTGAAAATACTTGTGTGATACCTTAAAGCCCTAAGATATTGAAATAGATAAGAGTACTCTGAAACAAGCATGTAACTGAATATGTCTCACGGTGTTCTTTGTTCCCTCAGATAATGAGCTGTATAATTGTCTGCATCATCACATTCTTTGCCTCTCTAACGATGCTGATTATGGCTTCCATTGGAATGGGTGTGGAGCCTCATAATTTCTCCTATGTAATCACTCCTACTTCAGCCAGTAGTACTTCCCGATACTATTACAGTTATTATGATCATCAGTATGATAACACAAATGTAAGTACTATATAGTAATCTCCTTTGAATTTGTGTTCCTTTGAAATGTATGTTTCCTGGTAGTAAAACCAGATTTTTAGGCATTGTAAGCCATGTTGAAATTATTTGATTTGTTTTAACACAGGTATGTTATTTGTTGGATAATTAGTAAAGTAAAGCAAAGTTATTTTGTAGGCAGGTGGTATATTATCTAAAATCACATAGGCATTAAACATACATTAAACATGCGGCATTAACCACACAAGTTTCTTCTTTCTACCTGGATTGTCTCTGGTATACCAGTCTAATGTTTCATTGTTACTATTATTAAGCGTCCCGCAAGGGACGCTTGTTTGTGTATGGGAGAGCTTCAGGCTCCGCCGGCTCCGCATTTTGTTTTCCTTATAACTCTGTAACCGTTAGGCGGATTCTTTTTAAATTTGGCAGGTTTAGGCAGTAGCCTTGGGGAATTTTTTTGAATATGCTGCAGTGACATTTCAACCAATCAGAGAGGTCACATGACCAAAAATGTCTTTTTTCGGTGGGGAAGCTTGTCCGGATGAGTTTATTATAGTAATGTACTTTAGCAATTATATTGACCCACAATTGATACCTGTCTGCCCCCTTTATGACAATATAATTTAGTTGTACAATTATCAAGTTATTACCTTTGGTGAAACATATGGTTATACTCTGTTACATTTACAGCTCTCTTCAAGACTGGCAACAAATGGTCTCATCTTAGCTGTAAGTTTGGTGCAGATCGTCCTTACCTCCACCGTGTCAGGAATTGGCTGCTGTGTCCTTTGTTGCTGTGCTGTTGAAGAAGGAGTAAGTATCCATTTATTTTTGCCAAATTTATATTTCATTGTAGCTAAAATTGAACCTGTTATACAACAAAGAATATAGTTAAAGGGTATAAAATAACACTGAAAACAGAGACAACTGGATAGAACTCTTGAAATGTAGATATTTGCTTGAAGGCATTTCCAGAGATTTTTTTATTCAGAATCTAATCCAGATCTCTCCCCAAAACATAGCTTCTTCTTCTTTTGCCCAGGCTCTATCCATATTGAAAAACTATGTTCATTAGATCTGGACTATGATTAGATTATATTCTTGAAATAACATTGCATCTACTCAGTTGGTGTTTTCAAAACACATTACCAGTGTGGTGGACATCCTTTATCAATTACCACTGATAGTTTTTTATCAAGAAAAAAAATTATATCAGTATAAGTTGATCTGTTAATATCTAATCATATATTTGCTTTTTGATATTCCACATGTCTACTAATTTTTAAACAGATAGAAATAGATAAAATGCTTTGTGATTACTAATTTAGAATAGACAAGTCAATCAATTAAATACATAGAAAAGGCATCAAACTAATCATTGCAGGAAGGTTGGAAATGTAGTAAATGCATATTTTTCATAATAGTTATGTACTCTTCATCTTGGATACAAGCTTCCATTCGAAAAATACACATATTGTAGATTGATTTGCTAATGCTCTTATATTAGTGGGTCACTAAATGACTTAAACTAATTCCCTTTATTGGCTAAGCCAGGGACTTAAATCTAAGACTTTGGTCTTAGCTAGGTCTGGGACTTAAAATGGATTTCACAAAGGTGAGTTAGCTAAGTCCAAGCTTATCAAATAACCACAGTGGTTTTTTGTGTCATGTGACCTATTCAAAATATAATATTGGTGCCATATATCCTTCATTTGATGCATTTTATCTAAGCATAAGGGGCTGTTTTGAAATGGAAAACCTTGTTGCCACATATAAAATTCCCAAAGACTACTTTAGCGAGGTGTTCTGTGTAATTATACTTTATTTACAACCATTTCAAATTTTGAAGTGGAGAAAAATTTATGGTGGCCATATTTAAGTCCTGTTTACAAAATTTAAGCCCACTACCTCCCAGACTTTAAGTTATTTCCACAGACTTGGCAATTTCATGGACTTAGCTGCTTTGTGAAATCCGCTAAGTCTAAGACCACAGACTTAACATTCTTTTGACAAAATTTAAGACCAAAGTCTTAAATTTAAGTCTAAATCTGGACTTAAGTCCTTTGTAAAATCGGCACCTGATAATTTATGGCATACAGAAGATGGGTGAAATGGAAAACACCCAATCAAAGAATGTGGCACGAGTGATGACTTGTTTGGGAATATGTTGGCATCTGCTTGGCACAATCTTATTTTACTGTATGATCCTCACACATTACGTTTTATTATGATTTTGTAAAGAATTTAAATTTACCATATATTGCAGATTATATTTAGGGAAGTGAATTTAGTGGTAAACATACCCCAACTTTAAGTGTTAAAGTTGGTTATTGCTTGTCTTTACGAGATGAATTTTAGTGCAAAGTTTTGACCAACTTGTATGAGCTGTTTTCCACCATTACATGAACAATCTGATTTTACATGACTTATACAATGCGTTAAAGGGAAATTTAAATTCTTAATTCATTGATTTTTAGTCGAATCTTTGATTCGAGTTATGTACTGAGTTGCGGCCGTGATTTTAAATTCGCCGTTTAAGCCCTTAAATAACAAATTCTGCATAATATTTGTTCACATATCGGTACATTAAGGTGTATATTATACACTCTGCCATTTTGAAGATTTTTAATGCTTTTATTCAGTTATATTTTATAAAGTAAAAAGCTTGTCTAGCACTACGTCTGGCTTTCTATAAAGTCCCGGATGTCCTGGAAACTATTGTGTTTGCTATTGTGATGGCCTACTCGAACGAGTCTTTTTTAACCGTTTCGTCTGCTGGTTTCTAGACGTGGAAACCCCAATTAATTTATTTGTCTGCTGGTTTATCACGCAGTCACTGTTAATGTAAAATTGTTGTCTGCGCATCTACCCATTTGTCAAACAAATAAACCGCAAAGAAATTAATGAATGAAGTGACGTCACGGTAGTAATACACCTTTGTCGTTCAGCCAATCAGAATCGACAATGAAAATATTCAAACTCCGTAGTTCCACATTCAACCACTCGAAGGCGCTTTTGCATGTCCTAGAAGTGATCACGTGATTTCATTTTTCCGTCAAAATACTTCATCGGTAAAATACAGCATAACGTCTGATAACCGATTATCGATCATTATGGCTATCGTAATATTGTAGAAATAACACACGAATATTTTATTTAAATACTTACAATTTGCTTCTGTAAAATATCCATATACTAACACTTTAATTATGTCTTCCAGATTGTTTTATATTTACAAAATAAACCAGTTCGCTAATCTTATTTTATTACAGGTATATCCACGCTTCAAAATTGAAATACGTCTTCTCATTTCAAAATCAAATTTCAAACTGCGCATCTACGGTAGAATATTTTCAGGAAACCCCCTAAAGAACTGCCGTGATTGCGCATATTTGCTCATTAATATTAATGAGGCAAGTCCGTGAACAAGAAATATGCTGGTAGTTTTAGAAAACCCCCTCAAAGAACTGCCGTAACTGCGCATATTTGCTCATTAATATTAATGAGGCAAGTCCGTGAACAGGAAGTGCACTGGTAGTTCTTATCTTAAACCAGCCTTGTAAAACTTCGCATCTACAGACCCTTCATATTTGTAAACCTTTCACATCGCATCACTACAAATACCAGTACCCATATCGCTACACAAATCTGAAAACAACTCTGGAACGGTTTGCAAATGCGGGCGATAATACCAGGTTTAAAGATTTCAATACCCAATGCTGTCCTAAGATTCGACGGTGTGGTTGGCAGAAGGCCAACTACTTCACTCTTGTTTATACACTGTTACCTATAAGGTCACTTTACCAGAGTATATTTTAATTAAAGGAGATTGTGGCATATGGGTACAGAGTTACTTTACCATATAAGTACATTCTGCAGAAGTGGCCCAGTCAGTGTTGATCTTTCTTGTATTCTCCTGGAGTGATCTCGGAGTAATCTATGTATAAATTTAGGGAAAATGTTGCTAAGCGTTCAGAACGTCCTGTGTGCTTCTGATTTCCTGGAAATGTATTGAAGTGTTTACACGTCTTTCTAGAACCTTCAATAATCTCCAGCTACCTATAACAGGTAGATAGCCTGACCATAGTTAGTGTTGAACTAGAGCATTATATGGACAATAGTCTCATTACCGGATCCCAGTTTGCCCCCCCCCCCCCCCCCTTGAAAGAAATGGACTATATTTTTACCAAAAAATTATACTGAATATTTTGATATAAATATTTTTGTGTTGTTGAACACAAGGCAGATTGCTGGACAGAGTGGACCATAAGGTTACTTATGGCAAAAAAACACATGCACAGTTTATTGTTGTTATTCTCATTTTTGTGTTTTGACTCTATTATTGCAGACTGTTTTGTCAACAACACCTCTCCCACAGCCCTTGATTGTTAATCAGGCACATGGACAGAATGTGCAGTTGTTGTTAATACAAGGTCAAGGTAATGCACAACAGATAATACCAGTACAGTCTTCAGCACAGAATGAAGTGCACAGATCAACTGCAGCACAAGAAGAAGGTACTTTAACCTATACACAAGTCAAAGTTATATTTTTATGAGAAAATTCCACAGGTTGCCAGAAGATAATCACACCAACCTATTAAGTCCTATTAACCTATTCATGGGTTTGACTGGCTTGTAACTAGTGTAAACAAAAGCTATTTGATGGTGTGTCAAATCAAAGTATAAAGGCCAGAATGTTTTAGCTAATAGATGTAGATTGAAGAATGTGTCCGTAATGTTATGTTAAAATATTTTATACAGCATGTACATAGACTGGTTTCAAATTACTGTTACAAGCTGGTATTCACAAAACCAATCAGTGAAAGCTAGGTAAAATAAGCTCAAATGTTCAAACTTTGTGTTACACATGAACCAATTTTGACTCATATGTTTTAATGACCCCTGTGAGAATAAACATCCCTAGCACACTTTAGTTGCATTTATAGTTTTAAGATATTGATTAACATGTGTACTGGTATTGCAAGTACCATGTTTTATGCATTCATTATTTGATTTACAAATAAAAACACTCTCACATAAAGTCTTTTTCACAGATACTTTAGGTCTTATTTTGAAAAAAACAATATGGCTTCCACAGCCAATTTTGGTAAATCTTAAATGTGTTTATTCCACTTATTATTGGTTCTAGAGATTTGGGATATCGGAAATTTTTGTTAGTAGCCTTGAAAAGTAATTAAAACTACAGTTTAGAAGAGGCAATATTCCTGTATGTATAAACTGCCCAGTTGGAAACTTGGTGGTGTAGTGGAAGCAGATTCACCTCATATCTCTGATGTCTGCAGTTCAAACTTCATACCCTGTGTGGGAAAGTTGGTAGTTGCTTTCTGATGCCCAAACAGTTTGCAGTACAGAATCTTGACAAACTACTGTGTACTGGTTTCCTCTACCCTTAAAACTACCAACCATGATGTAACCCATAAAATGAGTTAAAAGTGACATTTAACAGAATAAATCAAATAAACTGCCTATTTTGCTCTTTGGGAACTTTGTATTTACTGCGTCATTGCGTGACAGTTGAAACTAAAACTTGAGTCCTCAATGGCTGCGTGGTAAACAAGTATGGCATTTAATCACTTAACTCCATCCTCTGTGGTCATGCTTATCACATCATGTGACCACACAGTAGTAGTCAATGTATCTTTCCTTCCTTGCATATTAACAAAAACATATTGTGAGATGTACTATATACTCTATATACTCCTGTAGTACACTTAGGTTTCCTCTATTCATTTTCTTTTTCAGGCTACGAAGTTCCACTAAGACACAAAAACTCGTTAGGACCACCAAGCCACAATGCACCTCCACCACCAAGATCCCGATCCCAGTATGAAGGACTGTATGAATCTATCCACGACCCACCACAATATCTAGATTTGCAGCACACTGAAGACTAATGACAATACATGTTGCCATAGCCATAGTATGAAAGAACTGTTTACATATCTTGGTTAGGCATGTGTTTCTTTTCCTTAATTTGAGCCCAACAAAGTATCATTTTGCAAATACCAGCCCAGGAATTAATTTAAAGAAAGTGTCTATTTGAGATATATTACTTTATTATCCACCATATGCTGGTTTTTTTTACATAAATACAGGGACATACAACCTTGATAATATTTGGTGGATAATTATCATTACAAATGCATAAACAATAACTGATTTTTCATAAATATTCCATTGAAGCCCAAAGTCGAGAGGTCAACGAATATGAAGCTTTAGAGAGGATTTCACTGTAAGGCAGATGATATACAGTAATTCAGAAGTCATTTGCATATGTTTATTCATCTACATAACAGCTATAAACAAGCCACCTATTAATATGCCAAAAGTGAAATTTAGTCTCGGGATGAAAACTCCCCTCCCCCACCTTACTTATGTAAACTATAAATATGTGATGTGTATCATTAGAAAGGGGTTTTTATAGAACACTCCAGCATCTAAGCAGCAATGGCATAGAAATTTCAAGATAAAAATTGTTTTGTGGAAAGTTTTTATATTGACTTGTGCTTGAAACTATTGACACATTTTGTAGCAATTTTGACTTTTTGGTAAATAATGTCTTATTTTACTTATTATTCAAACAAAGTGGTAGACAATTAAAGTAAAACATCCTTCATTCGATATATACAAAAATATGTTTCACTTTTGAAAATAAACAGTATAATTAATTCTTCTATTAGACCCTCGCATTGTTATTTTCATTCATAATATTTTTTTTTTTCACATATGTTGAATGATGGATTATTACAAAAATGCTTTAAAACAGTATCAAAATTGTAATTAAGATGGTCTCCAGCAGTAATTTTAACAAATGCAATATTTTAGAATTTTTTTGGTGTGGTGAACCGGACATTTTTAGAAAGCAGCTTAGGAACATGTCCTGGTTGTGAGTAATAACCAGTCTGTTATGGTGCCTTAGTAGTCTTTGTGGACTAATGGTTCAGGGTATTGGACTTCAGAGTGAAAAGCCTGGGTTTGACCCTCATCTGGACCATGAATATTGTATTCTGAAAAATATGCATGCATTTATCTTCAATCAAGAGTACCAACAACCTGCTATACTAATTAGTTGAGTAGAAATACTCGATGTTGGCAGTAAGGTCCAAAGAAGTAGGATTAAAAATAATCCTTGTTTAAGTTTAATTACTGGAAAGTCAAGACATTTACACATAAAGCAGGGTACAGGATTCATTTATTTATTAAATGAATTTCAATCATTCGCTGTTAAATACAGAGCCTTTACTTACAAGTAATCAAAATAAAATATGAATAAATTAGAGGGTTGTTAGTGACGCAAAATAATCACACTGATACAGTAGTTTTATCAATTAATCATGGTTTAAAACCAAAAGTATTTCTTATAATAAGATAGAGCAGGAAATATGAAATTTACTACTGAGAAAATTTTGAAATGTTAACTTTCTGATTCAACTTTTGATTGAAGTATTAGTTCTTATTTGTATGGAGTCATGTCCATTGACTTTTATGGTGAAGTATCATGGATATTTAAGACAAAGTCATTCTTTTAGTAGATTATTTTAATATTAAATGATTATTGGGTCTTCTATATAGTATATATAAACTTTGATGTTTTTTTGCATTTTTCTAATTTTTTCTAGATTTTTTCCTTGTTTTTTACATTTGTATTATTCTGTGATTACATTGTATACACATTTGAAATAAATTAATTGCTAAATAATGTACTTTGACTAAATGTGATATCAAGATAAAATTGCAAGCATTTGTTTGCATATTATTAAGGGGAGGGGGAGACTATTTGCAAGATTAGAGGTGTCAAATGTAGGTAGTAAATGTGTTGTCCAGCTTTGAGTTTAAATCTTTGAACCTCACCTTAAGTCAAAAAGTTGGCAGTAGCTTAAAATGTTTTTTTCAATATGGGATCTTGACCAGCTCATACATATATTCTCAAACTTTTGGGGAAATGGTGGTATCACGGTTACTCATTTATTTGCAACCCATCTTCAGACAGATTAGTTTTGGGGCAAAACAAACCCTCACCAAAATTGAGAGGAGTTCTGAGAATTAACCAAGTAATAAATATTACAATTACTATACATATATATTAACATTTATTTTGGTCATATTTCCAAGTTATTAAATACAATGTATTTGTAATATCTATTATTATATATATTTTGGATACAGTTATTAAGAACTATTTGAAAATATTCCACTATGCTTGTTGTCCTTGCCAATAGGCTTGCAATGCGGAAAATTGTTCACTTGGAAAGTTAGCCTTTTTCATCTGCAACGTTTGTAAACCACATTCTTAATAATCAAATATCAGCCAACAAGGTTGTCTCTTTCAAATACATAAAGTTGTACATAAGATGAAAGATGCCATCCCGATTGCTAATGCAGGTGTTCCACTGGAGCTGACCGGTTGGCATTTTTGGAGGGTCGGGACCAATGTTTACATTGTTGATTAGGGTCGGTTGTAAGTTCCTGGCCTGTCTGGGAGAGTTGGTAAAATTTCAAACATGTTTGATATTTCCCCGACCCTCCCCAACTTTTGTTTCCGACCTAGGCTCCGCCCCCCGGTAGCCGGCTTGCCCTAGTCGCTTCACGTGTTGTCCTATGACTTCAAGGCTTGTCTGTAACCCTTCCAGGCTTGTTGTTATCACTTCCAGGCCTGTCGAAACATGAAACCGGCTTGTCTTTTGTATCTTAAACACTGCTCATTTGCAGTCCATTTCCAGCATGATGTGAGGCAAAAATATGATAAAAAATTATGTCAAGAATGGCAAAGAAACAATGCAAGTGATCATAGTTTTGAAGTTAACAGATAGTGAAGGTCATGCACATGTATGCTTTAAGTAATTGAGAAACCTAAAAAGGGGTTTATTTTGTCACAAACAAATTCTCGGCATATTTCACCAGAGCAATTTTTTTTTTTAAAGTTAAACTATTTGTATCCAATCACAAAATGTTTCTTCTCACTGTAAAAACCCATAAGCAATTTTGGGGAAAAAAGCGATACCAACTGCACGTCTGGTCGAGGTGATTCTGTCTATTTCTCCAGTACTGTCTGTTTGTCAGTAAGGCTTGTCGGGACCTGCTACGGCTTGTCTGTTAGGGGTTTAGGGCTTGTCTTAGTACTTCTATGACTGGCCATGCAATAACCATCCCCAACCCTACGTCTTATCGGGGTAGTCACCACGTCCTGTCTGTAAGTGTACCGTCCTGTCGATGAGGTGCAACTGACCCAGTATTTTCCCGCCCTTTTTTGTGAATGTTTGTCCCAATTCCCTGACTTTTGTAGCCGACCCTAGAGTGGTAGGGTCGGCTCCAGTGGAACACCTGCATAAGATTGAAGTATACAATCAAAAAACAGTATTCCCTCTGATGACTTCACGATAGATATGAGATAGGATAGATTACTTCAAAGTGACACAATTGTGTATATAAACATCCCGAATCCTAGACTTGTCACTATTTCAGTGCCACATTTTGAAGAGGCAACATCTACATTTGGATTAACATTAGAGATTTGATGAGACTTAATTCTTTTACAATGTGCAAAAATAGTGAGGGAGGTCTGGTTAGTTTTTATTTGGATGTTATCGGATTTTAAAATATTTCATTGCATTAAAATGCAATAAAATAAAAGTCCATTCCAAATCTTAGGAGCCTTGATGGCAAAACTATTGCCAATTTGTCCATTAAAGATTGGAAAGGAGGAACTACCAGGTATTGACAGTCACGGTGGCTACCCTTGGTACTGTAGGAGATAAGGATGGTTCAAAACAGCTTGGGGAGCCATAGAGGAGAAATTTGTACACCAAAGTGCCAGTTTTGAACATTCAACGGTAATCAACAGGCAGGCGATGGAGTCACTTTAGAATGGGTATAACGTGAGCATACTTTCTATGATTTCTGATAATATCTGCAAGAGTATTCTAAGTGCCAATGCTGAGAGCCTGTCCCAAAATGACCCTGACAAATAAATGGGACATAAATCCCTAAGTTTGACCTTTGACCAACCGAAAATTGACACAACTGAAACACAGATTGCTTGGTTACATTTGTATTGCTTAATTTGACATAGAAATTATATGATTGGAATATTGACACAGGTGTGACTTTTGAATATACTTTAAACAAATAAAAATTCACAAATAAGCCTTTTTATTGCAATCTACGCCCAAAAGTTGCACATGACCAAATCATATACAGCTGTCTCTTTCAAGGAAGTATTAAATTTGGACCACTTATACGTCTCTTTGTCCGTTTGTTTGTTAGCAGAATAACGCAAATAATACTGGCTGGATCTTCATTAAAATGCACAGAGGGCCTTGATTCAAGCTTTAATGCCATTTAAATTTTGAGAATGATCCAGATCACTGCATGGATACAAAAAATGTATCAAAGATCCAGATTTTCCCGTTTGCCTATTGAGCCATTTTGCTTCGGAAAAAGAGAGATAAGGTTCTAAAATATACATGACTTGGAGGAGATTTGCGCTCTCCAAGTGTCCCTGTGGTTTACATATTTCCTTCTTCCAAGTTATGGAACATGGCTGGTTACCAAAACAAACAGCTGTTTGTGAATTTCAGAACATGTACTTTATTCAAAGCTCAAAGTCTGGGTTTTACGTCTAGTGGAACAGACAATGATTACTTCAATCTATTTCAGAGCAAATTTACATTACTTTAGACAAGTTGTAGCTTTTGGTAAATGAGTCACATATTTTGAGGTGGTTAGAATTTTTCTGTTAACTATATAGCATTGCAGTGGAAAACCTTCAAATATTCTATACACCCATCCAAAAGTGTGATGATATTTACACACAATTAAGCATGTTAAACTTTTGTAGATCTATCTTGCATCAGCACTTGATTTCGTGATTTTTACAGTACCTTCCCCAAATAAGGGCATTACCTTGCCAAATTGATGTGTATTTTTGTTCAAATGTAAACTTCTGTGTGGGTTGTAAACATGTGTATGTTTGTGTTCATGGTTTAGATGTGGGAGATATGCATGAAATGATACATCAGAACCTCCACAAATTTACTTCCTTCTTTTACAAAGAGGTGTCACTTAAATATAGTACACTGGGTTTATAATGCAATAAAAATAAAATTAATTCAGGGAAGTGTGTAACCAGCCAGTGGATAATAAAGAGTTAATAATTAACATTTTCAAATTAAGAATACTTTCCATTGGTTTATGTCTGACGATAAGTCGCATACAGAGACATATATTATTTTAAAACAGAAAAAGATGTAAGTACATATGGTTTTCATTGCAGTATTGCCACTTTGTTTATACAATAATTACGTGCTACTTGCAATTAGTATGTTTGGATATTTACTTTTGTATCACATTTGAGATTAATGAATGCTTCTCAATGCTTTTTGATCTCTCCAATTAGGATTTCTACATAGTTTAACTTACTATAATTATGAATAATCACAGGCTGTCACAGAATGTGTAAATAAAGTTGATCTCTAACCTAAACATAAATACAATACAGAATTTTGTCCACATTGAAAAAAATACACATCAAAAATATAACATCTTGTAAATCCGTCATTGGCGGTAGCCCAGCCTCTTTGTATATTTAATTTCTGGATTCTGCATCTAGATTAGGTACCTTCAACTCATATTATTTTTGTGTAAAAGTGTTTGCGTAGGAGATAAAAGTACTTGCAGAATTTCTTTTCATCCAGTTACGGACATTTCTCAAGTTTCTGTCAAGTATATCATTCGTTTAGAACAATTATCATTTGTATAATTATGTGATTCTAAGATGCTTATAAAATTTGAAATTCCAGTGATGAACATACCGGAACTGTCATACATAATAGTGGTCTCATATTAATATGATGCTTTGATCTACAGTCAAGCACTACTTTAAGGCTCCAGTTTCTTTTTCTATTGTTTTAAAAAACCTCAGCAAAGTTGAATGGTAAAATTTCAGTTTGCATCAAGTATCAGTATATACTGGCTAGATTACCATATTGCCAAGGTACAACCTCTATTTGGGAGCTGATAACTTTTAACATGTAGAACTGTTTCATAAATACCAAACTTTTGTGTACATGTTAGCAAAGGCTTTGGTACAAATTTGATCTTTAAGCAAGACTAGCTTCAGTCTAACTTTGTTCTGTAAAATGCGTACATTTTAGTATTTAGAGAACCAAAACTATACTTGTAACAAAATAGATAGACCCTTTAGACACAGTACAAATATCTGACGGCTAAAAAATTGCAAATAATGAAAATAGTTGTTTGTATAGCAATTTTACTCTAGTTACCATCTGAGGTTTAAACATCCTCTAACTTTTTCCTTTATTTAAAAAAAATCCCAAAGCTATTGATACTTTGAAATCACCCATTTCTCTGTTAAATGGATGGCAATTGAAGTGAAAATCCCAGCATACATATACATGGTCATAATTTTATCAAAACCGTGAGTGGTCAGCACATCTACTACATTAACAACAACACTCATGCCACAGTTCTGTCTTCTCTATGCAGCAGACAGTCTCAAATCATGGCCACTCCACCTCCGACTCAGATACAGATTGTCCAGTCACCTCCACCACCTCAAGGTCAGTATTTGAAGATTCTTTTCAATATATTACTTTTTGTGGTTGAGCCATAAGTGTAAGGATTTCACCATTACCCATCGGCCTATAACAAACAAACTACCAATTTGTTCTCCAATTAATTCCAGGGCTGTGATTAGAACCTACCACCAATGTGTGTGTAATGTAATAGGAGTATTTTTATAGCACTTATTCACTTAGTCATATTACAGACATTAAGGTACAAGAGTGACATTGAAACTTTTGAAAAAAAAACAGGTTTGTGACTTGAGATCATTAACGAATTCAGCCCCCTTTTGAATGGTAACAATAACTGTGCTAGAAAAATGACCCAAATATATATATATATCTCTGTGAACCTCAAATTTACGGTAGCACAGGCGTTTACTGTTCAACTAAACTGAAACAATAGATTGGTAAATTATATAGTGAAATCCAATTGTTGAAGGAATTAATACTTTTACTTATTTTTTTTACATTGCTCCATTGATAACTTGTTTTTGTTTACAAAAGCAATTTTTAGCTGATACAATCGTGTACTGCTTAAAATAGGATTTCCATCCATACAGACAATGGCTGGATGCCTTGGTCCTTATGAATGGAAAATCCTTTTTGTTCTCTATTTTTGTAACAAGAAAAATACTGAATATTTGTTGTAGGCTCTAGAGTGGAGAAATATCATGGCAAAACAGTTTTAGTGTTTAGTATCGTGCAGATACTGCTTGGACTGCTGTGCATGGCTTGTAATTCTGCTGGGCTGGGACTTCATGCTTTTCTCATGGAAGTAGGGCATGGCTTTTGGGGATGTCTGTTTGTAAGTTCAGTCATTATGTACGTCCAAAATAACCCTTTTTGAATTGCACAGATTCCTTGCCCATGCCAGGCCAGGGTCATATTGGAATAGGCCCTCACTTGTGGATTAGAAGCCAAACATGGGTGACTCCTGTGATCATAGGTCTATCTTAGTAACCACTAGGCCACTGAGGCTCTTTGCATGAAAATACCAATACAGTCATGCCAGTAAGTGGAAGACAATGAATTTGAATCCCCTTTAAGTGCAAGTAAATATTAGGTCCTGGGATAGCCTTCGCCGGTGAAATTTATCATGGTATCTGTAAGTTTAGATTGTGTAAAAGGGTGTCGGTTTTTTGAAAGGGATTAACTATTTATTTCATGGGTAATGAAATGTCGATCATTTTAATGTTGTCACAAGCTAACCCTAGCCTTGATAAGTCCCCATGAGTGAGTGAAAACAAGTTAGGCGGTTACCAGTTGGTTCTCACCTTTGTGTTTGTTTATTTGGGGTTTTACGTCACTTTCAACACTGTACAGGTCATATCACGACGGGTAGTTGGAAGGGCAGAGGAAACCAGTACATACAGTTCGTCAGGGTTCTGTAATGTAAACTGCCGACCAACGGCAAGCAACTACCAGCTTTCCCACTTGAGGCCGTGCCGGGAATCGAACCACGGCCTCAGAGGTGGGAGGCGAGAGTGTTACCACTCTGCCACCGTGGCCCCCCTCTCACCTTTGTGATTTAATCATGGCTATTGGTCGCATGGTCGGCAGATTTTGCCGACGTTGGGCCGACGTTGGCTTGCCAACCAACACTCTGGTTGGATGTCTCTATATTTTGCCGACGTTGGGCCAACGTTGGGCCGACGTTGGCTTGCCAACCAACACTCAGGTTAGATGTCTATATTTTGCCAACGTTGGGCCAACGGCGGATTTTTATTCAAGATGGCGGCAAGCAATAATAGGGGATTTGGGGAAACTTAGAAAAAAATATTTATTATGGTATGCCTAAAAATCATATTTCAGTGAGCCCACAAATTTTAACTAACCATTTAATAATTTTAGACATAAAAATAATATTCTCATTAAAAATTCACACTACAAAAGTTATCAATGAACATCATCTGATTGGCTGATGCTATACATAGAATATAATTTTTACCGGTGGCTTACCGACGTTGGGCCAACGTTGGCCCGACGGTCAAAAAGCCGTTGGCCCAACGTCGGCAGCCAACGTCGGACCGACGGATGTGCCGACGTTGGGCCAACGTCGGTCCAACGGCGGAATGCTATCTGGGTGATGGCAAAACTATTGCCAATTTGTCCATTAAAGATTGGAAAGGAGGAACTACCAGGTATTGACAGTCACGGTGGCTACCCTTGGTACTGTAGGAGATAAGGATGGTTCAAAACAGCTTGGGGAGCCATAGAGGAGAAATTTGTACACCAAAGTGCCAGTTTTGAACATTCAACGGTAATCAACAGGCAGGCGATGGAGTCACTTTAGAATGGGTATAACGTGAGCATACTTTCTATGATTTCTGATAATATCTGCAAGAGTATTCTAAGTGCCAATGCTGAGAGCCTGTCCCAAAATGACCCTGACAAATAAATGGGACATAAATCCCTAAGTTTGACCTTTGACCAACCGAAAATTGACACAACTGAAACACAGATTGCTTGGTTACATTTGTATTGCTTAATTTGACATAGAAATTATATGATTGGAATATTGACACAGGTGTGACTTTTGAATATACTTTAAACAAATAAAAATTCACAAATAAGCCTTTTTATTGCAATCTACGCCCAAAAGTTGCACATGACCAAATCATATACAGCTGTCTCTTTCAAGGAAGTATTAAATTTGGACCACTTATACGTCTCTTTGTCCGTTTGTTTGTTAGCAGAATAACGCAAATAATACTGGCTGGATCTTCATTAAAATGCACAGAGGGCCTTGATTCAAGCTTTAATGCCATTTAAATTTTGAGAATGATCCAGATCACTGCATGGATACAAAAAATGTATCAAAGATCCAGATTTTCCCGTTTGCCTATTGAGCCATTTTGCTTCGGAAAAAGAGAGATAAGGTTCTAAAATATACATGACTTGGAGGAGATTTGCGCTCTCCAAGTGTCCCTGTGGTTTACATATTTCCTTCTTCCAAGTTATGGAACATGGCTGGTTACCAAAACAAACAGCTGTTTGTGAATTTCAGAACATGTACTTTATTCAAAGCTCAAAGTCTGGGTTTTACGTCTAGTGGAACAGACAATGATTACTTCAATCTATTTCAGAGCAAATTTACATTACTTTAGACAAGTTGTAGCTTTTGGTAAATGAGTCACATATTTTGAGGTGGTTAGAATTTTTCTGTTAACTATATAGCATTGCAGTGGAAAACCTTCAAATATTCTATACACCCATCCAAAAGTGTGATGATATTTACACACAATTAAGCATGTTAAACTTTTGTAGATCTATCTTGCATCAGCACTTGATTTCGTGATTTTTACAGTACCTTCCCCAAATAAGGGCATTACCTTGCCAAATTGATGTGTATTTTTGTTCAAATGTAAACTTCTGTGTGGGTTGTAAACATGTGTATGTTTGTGTTCATGGTTTAGATGTGGGAGATATGCATGAAATGATACATCAGAACCTCCACAAATTTACTTCCTTCTTTTACAAAGAGGTGTCACTTAAATATAGTACACTGGGTTTATAATGCAATAAAAATAAAATTAATTCAGGGAAGTGTGTAACCAGCCAGTGGATAATAAAGAGTTAATAATTAACATTTTCAAATTAAGAATACTTTCCATTGGTTTATGTCTGACGATAAGTCGCATACAGAGACATATATTATTTTAAAACAGAAAAAGATGTAAGTACATATGGTTTTCATTGCAGTATTGCCACTTTGTTTATACAATAATTACGTGCTACTTGCAATTAGTATGTTTGGATATTTACTTTTGTATCACATTTGAGATTAATGAATGCTTCTCAATGCTTTTTGATCTCTCCAATTAGGATTTCTACATAGTTTAACTTACTATAATTATGAATAATCACAGGCTGTCACAGAATGTGTAAATAAAGTTGATCTCTAACCTAAACATAAATACAATACAGAATTTTGTCCACATTGAAAAAAATACACATCAAAAATATAACATCTTGTAAATCCGTCATTGGCGGTAGCCCAGCCTCTTTGTATATTTAATTTCTGGATTCTGCATCTAGATTAGGTACCTTCAACTCATATTATTTTTGTGTAAAAGTGTTTGCGTAGGAGATAAAAGTACTTGCAGAATTTCTTTTCATCCAGTTACGGACATTTCTCAAGTTTCTGTCAAGTATATCATTCATTTAGAACAATTATCATTTGTATAATTATGTGATTCTAAGGTGCTTATAAAATTTGAAATTCCAGTGATGAACATACCGGAACTGTGATACATAATAGTGGTCTCATATTAATATGATGCTTTGATCTACAGTCAAGCACTACTTTAAGGCTCCAGTTTCTTTTTCTATTGTTTTAAAAAACCTCAGCAAAGTTGAATGGTAAAATTTCAGTTTGCATCAAGTATCAGTATATACTGGCTAGATTACCATATTGCCAAGGTACAACCTCTATTTGGGAGCTGATAACTTTTAACATGTAGAACTGTTTCATAAATACCAAACTTTTGTGTACATGTTAGCAAAGGCTTTGGTACAAATTTGATCTTTAAGCAAGACTAGCTTCAGTCTAACTTTGTTCTGTAAAATGCGTACATTTTAGTATTTAGAGAACCAAAACTATACTTGTAACAAAATAGATAGACCCTTTAGACACAGTACAAATATCTGACGGCTAAAAAATTGCAAATAATGAAAATAGTTGTTTGTATAGCAATTTTACTCTAGTTACCATCTGAGGTTTAAACATCCTCTAACTTTTTCCTTTATTTAAAAAAAATCCCAAAGCTATTGATACTTTGAAATCACCCATTTCTCTGTTAAATGGATGGCAATTGAAGTGAAAATCCCAGCATACATATACATGGTCATAATTTTATCAAAACCGTGAGTGGTCAGCACATCTACTACATTAACAACAACACTCATGCCACAGTTCTGTCTTCTCTATGCAGCAGACAGTCTCAAATCATGGCCACTCCACTTCCGACTCAGATACAGATTGTCCAGTCACCTCCATCACCTCAAGGTCAGTATTTGAAGATTCTTTTCAATATATTACTTTTTGTGGTTGAGCCATAAGTGTAAGGATTTCACCATTACCCATCGGCCTATAACAAACAAACTACCAATTTGTTCTCCAATTAATTCCAGGGCTGTGATTAGAACCTACCACCAATGTGTGTGTAATGTAATAGGAGTATTTTTATAGCACTTATTCACTTAGTCATATTACAGACATTAAGGTACAAGAGTGACATTGAAACTTTTGAAAAAAAAACAGGTTTGTGACTTGAGATCATTAACGAATTCAGCCCCCTTTTGAATGGTAACAATAACTGTGCTAGAAAAATGACCCAAATATATATATATATATCTCTGTGAACCTCAAATTTACGGTAGCACAGGCGTTTACTGTTCAACTAAACTGAAACAATAGATTGGTAAATTATATAGTGAAATCCAATTGTTGAAGGAATTAATACTTTTACTTATTTTTTTTACATTGCTCCATTGATAACTTGTTTTTGTTTACAAAAGCAATTTTTAGCTGATACAATCGTGTACTGCTTAAAATAGGATTTCCATCCATACAGACAATGGCAACCAGTGTGTGATTGCAGTTTACACCTCCAAATCATACACAAAGATAAGACTTATTTCCATGTATACAGTATGTTGCGTCTATCAATTATTGAGCAGTGACTGACTTTTGCTGGATCTGAACAAACAAGGAAGGACACATACTCCTTTTAATGCTCTTGTAGTGTCAAAATTTTTAGCATATTCATACTAAAAACAATGGGTTAACAATGTATCAAATTCAAGTAACAAATTTTGGGAAGTTATATCCTTTAAACAAATATCTGTCAGCTATGTTAATTTATTTACAATGAAAATTGAACAAATTTTACACAGCCTTAAGCTGTTGCTGGATGCCTTGGTCCTTATGAATGGAAAATCCTTTTTGTTCTCTATTTTTGTAACAAGAAAAATACTGAATATTTGTTGTAGGCTCTAGAGTGGAGAAATATCATGGCAAAACAGTTTTAGTGTTTAGTATCGTGCAGATACTGCTTGGACTGCTGTGCATGGCTTGTAATTCTGCTGGGCTGGGACTTCATGCTTTTCTCATGGAAGTAGGGCATGGCTTTTGGGGATGTCTGTTTGTAAGTTCAGTCATTATGTACGTCCAAAATAACCCTTTTTGAATTGCACAGATTCCTTGCCCATGCCAGGCCAGGGTCATATTGGAATAGGCCCTCACTTGTGGATTAGAAGCCAAACATGGGTGACTCCTGTGATCATAGGTCTATCTTAGTAACCACTAGGCCACTGAGGCTCTTTGCATGAAAATACCAATACAGTCATGCCAGTAAGTGGAAGACAATGAATTTGAATCCCCTTTAAGTGCAAGTAAATATTAGGTCCTGGGATAGCCTTCGCCGGTGAAATTTATCATGGTATCTGTAAGTTTAGATTGCGTAAAAGGGTGTCGTTTTTTGAAAGGGATTAACTATTTATTTCATGGGTAATGAAATGTCGATCATTTTAATGTTGTCACAAGCTAACCCTAGCCTTGATAAGTCCCCATGAGTGAGTGAAAACAAGTTAGGCGGTTACCAGTTGGTTCTCACCTTTGTGTTTGTTTATTTGGGGTTTTACGTCACTTTCAACACTGTACAGGTCATATCACGACGGGTAGTTGGAAGGGCAGAGGAAACCAGTACATACAGTTCGTCAGGGTTCTGTAATGTAAACTGCCGACCAACGGCAAGCAACTACCAGCTTTCCCACTTGAGGCCGTGCCGGGAATCGAACCACGGCCTCAGAGGTGGGAGGCGAGAGTGTTACCACTCTGCCACCGTGGCCCCCCTCTCACCTTTGTGATTTAATCATGGCTATTGGTCGCATGGTCGGCAGATTTTGCCGACGTTGGGCCGACGTTGGCTTGCCAACCAACACTCTGGTTGGATGTCTCTATATTTTGCCGACGTTGGGCCAACGTTGGGCCGACGTTGGCTTGCCAACCAACACTCAGGTTAGATGTCTATATTTTGCCAATGTTGGGCCAACGGAGGATTTTTATTCAAGATGGCGGCAAGCAATAATAGGGGATTTGGGGAAACTTAGAAAAAAATATTTATTATGGTATGCCTAAAAATCATATTTCAGTGAGCCCACAAATTTTAACTAACCATTTAATAATTTTAGACATAAAAATAATATTCTCATTAAAAATTCACACTACAAAAGTTATCAATGAACATCATCTGATTGGCTGATGCTATACATAGAATATAATTTTTACCGGTGGCTTACCGACGTTGGGCCAACGTTGGCCCGACGGTCAAAAAGCCGTTGGCCCAACGTCGGCAGCCAACGTCGGACCGACGGATGTGCCGACGTTGGGCCAACGTCGGTCCAACGGCGGAATGCTATCTGGGTGATGGCAAAACTATTGCCAATTTGTCCATTAAAGATTGGAAAGGAGGAACTACCAGGTATTGACAGTCACGGTGGCTACCATTGGTACTGTAGGAGATAAGGATGGTTCAAAACAGCTTGGGGAGCCATAGAGGAGAAATTTGTACACCAAAGTGCCAGTTTTGAACATTCAACGGTAATCAACAGGCAGGCGATGGAGTCACTTTAGAATGGGTATAACGTGAGCATACTTTCTATGATTTCTGATAATATCTGCAAGAGTATTCTAAGTGCCAATGCTGAGAGCCTGTCCCAAAATGACCCTGACAAATAAATGGGACATAAATCCCTAAGTTTGACCTTTGACCAACCGAAAATTGACACAACTGAAACACAGATTGCTTGGTTACATTTGTATTGCTTAATTTGACATAGAAATTATATGATTGGAATATTGACACAGGTGTGACTTTTGAATATACTTTAAACAAATAAAAATTCACAAATAAGCCTTTTTATTGCAATCTACGCCCAAAAGTTGCACATGACCAAATCATATACAGCTGTCTCTTTCAAGGAAGTATTAAATTTGGACCACTTATACGTCTCTTTGTCCGTTTGTTTGTTAGCAGAATAACGCAAATAATACTGGCTGGATCTTCATTAAAATGCACAGAGGGCCTTGATTCAAGCTTTAATGCCATTTAAATTTTGAGAATGATCCAGATCACTGCATGGATACAAAAAATGTATCAAAGATCCAGATTTTCCCGTTTGCCTATTGAGCCATTTTGCTTCGGAAAAAGAGAGATAAGGTTCTAAAATATACATGACTTGGAGGAGATTTGCGCTCTCCAAGTGTCCCTGTGGTTTACATATTTCCTTCTTCCAAGTTATGGAACATGGCTGGTTACCAAAACAAACAGCTGTTTGTGAATTTCAGAACATGTACTTTATTCAAAGCTCAAAGTCTGGGTTTTACGTCTAGTGGAACAGACAATGATTACTTCAATCTATTTCAGAGCAAATTTACATTACTTTAGACAAGTTGTAGCTTTTGGTAAATGAGTCACATATTTTGAGGTGGTTAGAATTTTTCTGTTAACTATATAGCATTGCAGTGGAAAACCTTCAAATATTCTATACACCCATCCAAAAGTGTGATGATATTTACACACAATTAAGCATGTTAAACTTTTGTAGATCTATCTTGCATCAGCACTTGATTTCGTGATTTTTACAGTACCTTCCCCAAATAAGGGCATTACCTTGCCAAATTGATGTGTATTTTTGTTCAAATGTAAACTTCTGTGTGGGTTGTAAACATGTGTATGTTTGTGTTCATGGTTTAGATGTGGGAGATATGCATGAAATGATACATCAGAACCTCCACAAATTTACTTCCTTCTTTTACAAAGAGGTGTCACTTAAATATAGTACACTGGGTTTATAATGCAATAAAAATAAAATTAATTCAGGGAAGTGTGTAACCAGCCAGTGGATAATAAAGAGTTAATAATTAACATTTTCAAATTAAGAATACTTTCCATTGGTTTATGTCTGACGATAAGTCGCATACAGAGACATATATTATTTTAAAACAGAAAAAGATGTAAGTACATATGGTTTTCATTGCAGTATTGCCACTTTGTTTATACAATAATTACGTGCTACTTGCAATTAGTATGTTTGGATATTTACTTTTGTATCACATTTGAGATTAATGAATGCTTCTCAATGCTTTTTGATCTCTCCAATTAGGATTTCTACATAGTTTAACTTACTATAATTATGAATAATCACAGGCTGTCACAGAATGTGTAAATAAAGTTGATCTCTAACCTAAACATAAATACAATACAGAATTTTGTCCACATTGAAAAAAATACACATCAAAAATATAACATCTTGTAAATCCGTCATTGGCGGTAGCCCAGCCTCTTTGTATATTTAATTTCTGGATTCTGCATCTAGATTAGGTACCTTCAACTCATATTATTTTTGTGTAAAAGTGTTTGCGTAGGAGATAAAAGTACTTGCAGAATTTCTTTTCATCCAGTTACGGACATTTCTCAAGTTTCTGTCAAGTATATCATTCGTTTAGAACAATTATCATTTGTATAATTATGTGATTCTAAGATGCTTATAAAATTTGAAATTCCAGTGATGAACATACCGGAACTGTCATACATAATAGTGGTCTCATATTAATATGATGCTTTGATCTACAGTCAAGCACTACTTTAAGGCTCCAGTTTCTTTTTCTATTGTTTTAAAAAACCTCAGCAAAGTTGAATGGTAAAATTTCAGTTTGCATCAAGTATCAGTATATACTGGCTAGATTACCATATTGCCAAGGTACAACCTCTATTTGGGAGCTGATAACTTTTAACATGTAGAACTGTTTCATAAATACCAAACTTTTGTGTACATGTTAGCAAAGGCTTTGGTACAAATTTGATCTTTAAGCAAGACTAGCTTCAGTCTAACTTTGTTCTGTAAAATGCGTACATTTTAGTATTTAGAGAACCAAAACTATACTTGTAACAAAATAGATAGACCCTTTAGACACAGTACAAATATCTGACGGCTAAAAAATTGCAAATAATGAAAATAGTTGTTTGTATAGCAATTTTACTCTAGTTACCATCTGAGGTTTAAACATCCTCTAACTTTTTCCTTTATTTAAAAAAAATCCCAAAGCTATTGATACTTTGAAATCACCCATTTCTCTGTTAAATGGATGGCAATTGAAGTGAAAATCCCAGCATACATATACATGGTCATAATTTTATCAAAACCGTGAGTGGTCAGCACATCTACTACATTAACAACAACACTCATGCCACAGTTCTGTCTTCTCTATGCAGCAGACAGTCTCAAATCATGGCCACTCCACCTCCGACTCAGATACAGATTGTCCAGTCACCTCCACCACCTCAAGGTCAGTATTTGAAGATTCTTTTCAATATATTACTTTTTGTGGTTGAGCCATAAGTGTAAGGATTTCACCATTACCCATCGGCCTATAACAAACAAACTACCAATTTGTTCTCCAATTAATTCCAGGGCTGTGATTAGAACCTACCACCAATGTGTGTGTAATGTAATAGGAGTATTTTTATAGCACTTATTCACTTAGTCATATTACAGACATTAAGGTACAAGAGTGACATTGAAACTTTTGAAAAAAAAACAGGTTTGTGACTTGAGATCATTAACGAATTCAGCCCCCTTTTGAATGGTAACAATAACTGTGCTAGAAAAATGACCCAAATATATATATATATCTCTGTGAACCTCAAATTTACGGTAGCACAGGCGTTTACTGTTCAACTAAACTGAAACAATAGATTGGTAAATTATATAGTGAAATCCAATTGTTGAAGGAATTAATACTTTTACTTATTTTTTTTACATTGCTCCATTGATAACTTGTTTTTGTTTACAAAAGCAATTTTTAGCTGATACAATCGTGTACTGCTTAAAATAGGATTTCCATCCATACAGACAATGGCAACCAGTGTGTGATTGCAGTTTACACCTCCAAATCATACACAAAGATAAGACTTATTTCCATGTATACAGTATGTAGTGTCTATCAATTATTGAGCAGTGACTGACTTTTGCTGGATCTGAACAAACAAGGAAGGACACATACTCCTTTTAATGCTCTTGTAGTGTCAAAATTTTTAGCATATTCATACTAAAAACAATGGGTTAACAATGTATCAAATTCAAGTAACAAATTTTGGGAAGTTATATCCTTTAAACAAATATCTGTCAGCTATGTTAATTTATTTACAATGAAAATTGAACAAATTTTACACAGCCTTAAGCTGTTGCTGGATGCCTTGGTCCTTATGAATGGAAAATCCTTTTTGTTCTCTATTTTTGTAACAAGAAAAATACTGAATATTTGTTGTAGGCTCTAGAGTGGAGAAATGTCATGGCAAAACAGTTTTAGTGTTTAGTATCCTGCAGATACTGCTTGGACTGCTGTGCATGGATTCTAATTCTGCTAGGCTGGGACTTCAAGCTATTCTCATGGAAGTAGGGCATGGCTTTTGGGGATGTCTGTTTGTAAGTTCAGTCATTATGTACGTCCAAAATAACCCTTTTTGAATTGCACAGATTCCTTGCCCATGCCAGGCCAGGGTCATATTGGAATAGGCCCTCACTTGTGGATTAGAAGCCAAACATGGGTGACTCCTGTGATCATAGGTCTATCTTAGTAACCACTAGGCCACTGAGGCTCTTTGCATGAAAATACCAATACAGTCATGCCAGTAAGTGGAAGACAATGAATTTGAATCCCCTTTAAGTGCAAGTAAATATTAGGTCCTGGGATAGCCTTCGCCGGTGAAATTTATCATGGTATCTGTAAGTTTAGATTGTGTAAAAGGGTGTCAGTTTTTTGAAAGGGATTAACTATTTATTTCATGGGTAATGAAATGTCGATCATTTTAATGTTGTCACAAGCTAACCCTAGCCTTGATAAGTCCCCATGAGTGAGTGAAAACAAGTTAGGCGGTTACCAGTTGGTTCTCACCTTTGTGTTTGTTTATTTGGGGTTTTACGTCACTTTCAACACTGTACAGGTCATATCACGACGGGTAGTTGGAAGGGCAGAGGAAACCAGTACATACAGTTCGTTAGGGTTCTGTACTGTAAACTGCCGACCAACGGCAAGCAACTACCAGCTTTCCCACTTGAGGCCGTGCCGGGAATCGAACCCCGGCCTCAGAGGTGGGAGGCGAGAGTGTTACCACTCTGCCACCGTGGCCCCCCTCTCACCTTTGTGATTTAATCATATATTTACTCTCACAGCAGTTCAATCACGATCTTTGTTCACACAAAAGAAACTACACTAGAATCTCTGTTATCCAAATATATTGAGAGAGTGAAAGTTTCCGAAAAAAGAAGGTTCAAGAAACAGAAATAATTCCATTGAATGAAATATTCGGAAAATAGAAATTTTTATCATTGATACAGTTTTTTATATGTGTAATCTGTTTCAGGTTAGTCTTTGTATTGAAAACTGTATAAACAAAAAAAATAAAAGTGAAAATAAATAATTATGTCTATACTTCACAGCCTATCGCTTCTGGAGTGCTTGGTATTTTAGCAGGAATAAAAAAGACTCCACGTTTGGTGAGTAAATTATTTTTGGTATACATATGTACATATGTAATATTATTTTGCTTCAAATCTTTCCTTTATTGTTACTATCAATAATATCAATATATACTAACTGTAATATAATTTGATCATACTTTTATAGCACTTAATCTCTGCACTGGCAGATTCTAAAGGTGCAAAAGCATAATTACACTTCAAAATGCATTAAGACATTGGATATAGATGGGTTATAAACTAATAACTCTGGGGAACCAAGGAAAAAAATTAAGGCAGAAAACCCTTGAAAAAGGTGGGTTTTAAGCCCCGAAAGATGTTAAGGAAGATTAAGCACAACTGATACCCGAGGCAGTTCAGAGACTTTGAGCATGGTATGAAAAGCTGTTGTTGATAAGGTTTTTAGGTTTCATCTGATAGCTTATAATCCTGACTCTAAAATTTGTTCGTTGTTGTGTCAGAATCTACACAGTCATCTGTTTGTGTGTCTATGTGTGAGGTGCTCAAACATTTTTTGAAATAGAATTTTAACTCTGTGTGGCTATATATTTTCTTCCTTTTTCTGACAAGTTGTATATGCAAAAATGGTAGTACTTGATACCCGGCAAGTACTGCCATTTAGGGATTTTTTTCTGTCCAGAATAGGAGTCACATCTTTCCCAAAACCTAATCGCCTTTTCCTTTTTGTCCTAACCACATGAAACAATTTTATAAAGACCTGCTAATTACTTTTCGAATACTGTTAACCAAAAAGCCAACGTCATTGAAAATACAAAGAAAAGGGGGACCTTGAAAATTAAAGACTTTTTTGTAACCAGAATATGATCAGGATCTTTCCCAAAATTTAATCACTTCTTCCTTTGATTAAGCTCTTAACCATCCTGCTGGAAGTAATAGGAGTACTCTAAGTAGATGTTTGTGAATGCAGTCCCTGGGGTGGTATTCACTAACATTCCTAAACTTAGTACTATCTTTGTCATAAAATTTATGACATTTGTCTTAGTTAAGATAGGTCCCAACTTGGTATTCACAAAACATGTGCTAGCTAGGACAATTTCCTAATCCTATCTTAGTCCAAAGTTGCAAATCTCAAGAGAGTTTGTGTAACCACATTATAACCACCCCGATTTCATCATGTGATGAAAACATTTTCGCCTGCTTTTTATGTCACAAAGGATGTACATGGCATAAAAAGATATTCATTTATGACAATAGTTAGGACACAGTAAGACTATGACTCTTTGTGAATGCCAATTCCACTAGGACAAATTCCCTAACATATTTTTATGACAAAAATCCTGAAGTTAGGACTATAACTAAGATAGGAATGTTAATGAATACCGCCCCTAGTATTGTTTATTTATGCAGATAATAAGCTGTACAATTCTCTGCATCATCACAGTCTTTGCCTCTCTATCATTGCTGATTGTGGCTTCCATTGGAATGGGTGTGGAGCCTCAAAATATGTTCTATGAAATCACTCCTACTTCAACCAGTAGTACTTCCAGGTACTATTACAGTTATGGTATCCATCATTTTGACAACCGAAATGTAAGTACAATAGTAATTTCATTTGTGTTTTTGTAATGGATGTTTACCTGGTGGCAGAACCAAATTTTTGGCATTGGAAGCCATTTTGAAAATCTTTGATAAATTATTGGTTTTAACACAGGTTTTATTTGTGGGATAATTATTATTTAAAGTGATTGCTAAGTTATTTTATAGGTAGACAGTATACTGCATCATAGGTTAAGTTTATTTTCTGTCCACCTGAATTATCTCGGGTATACTTTAATAACATTTCTAAAGCATTGTCATTTTACAAACCAGCACATGCTGTTTTTGGTCTGCATAGGTCCACAGACTGGGAATATTGTTTTGTATGCCCTGGTGCCACTGCACATGGATAATAATCTAATCTACTGCTTTACAGGCACAATATTTTCCCAACAAAGGGGAACTCCGTGCACTATAGTATCAAATAATTAGTCATAAAGATAAGTGGGGTCGGTCAAGGTCAGTAATCCGGAGTTATGAGTGTGACCAAAGGGAAGGCTAGGTGGGCCAACTAGTGCTAATCAGGTGAGTTTTCAGGTGTATCCTGAAGGATGTCACAGAGGGACCGTTTCTTATTTGGAAACAAAAAGAATTTCAAAGAACTTGGTGGATAAAAAATCAAACATCCCCCATTCGACTTATATAAAAAGATATATCACCATGCTTTCTTCTCATATAATATTGTAATATTTATTTATAACTTTTGTATAATTATGTCATTTGGAAAGTTTTCCTATTGTGTTGACAGATAAAGCTATATTCGTGCCCCTTTATAGTATCATAATCTAGCTATACAGTAATTTTTATTGCTTTGAATAGACTTGCCCCATCATCCCATGTGAAATATATACATAATGTATATGCAGCTGTCTTCAAGACTGGCAACAAATGGCCTTATCTTGGTTGCAAGTGTGGTCCAGATCTTCCTTGCTTGTAATGTGTCAGGAATTGGCTGTTGCATCCTTTGTTGCTGTTTTGTTGAAAAAGGAGTAAGTATCCACTCATGTATCTTTAATCTAGCATAATAAATTATACTACAATAAAGCCCTGTAACAACTTATTTTGTATCAACGACTTATTTTGTATTACCAGACTTATTTCGTATCAATTTTTGACTTATTTCGTATTACCGACTTATTTTGTAGTAAAATTGCCTTATTTTGTATTACTTGGCCGACTTATTTTGTACCAACAGCTGACTTAATATGTTACAAAACGGTGCGCAGAATTTTGGCAAGATTTCAGGGTGATACAAAACAAGTCGATAATACAAAATAAGCTGCTCTATAGACAACTTGTTTTGTATCACTGACTTATTTTGTAGTAATTTCAATTCACCTTTTATAGTGGCTTGTCTCCATCAAAGGATGGACTCAAAGGAATTGAATCTTTACAAGATTCAATCTTGTCGTCCATTTGCCTGACAGTAATTCATATTTCAGACTGACAGTGATACAAAATAAGTTGATAATACAAAATAAGCTGCAATATAGACAACTTATTTTGTATCACTGACTTATTTTGTATTATCAGGTTATAAAACTCCAAACTGTGAAAGGAAGTTTATTTTTAAAACTGTGGAACTCTTTATTTATTCATTATTTTAATGTTACATTAACACTTTGGCATAGATTACACTAAAACATATATCATAAGTTAGAAAATACATCCAAATTGCTATAATTTTCAAATATTTGCCTGTTATTGGCCATTCCATGAAAGACCATGCAATTTTCCATGAATGTGTAGCCATTCCTATTTCAAATTGAAGGTCCTTTGACATCTCAAAAACTACAATAGGTGCAATATCTTAAAACAGACATAGCAATCTTTTGTAATGATGATCAATGTGCCAAATGTTACATTATTTTTTTCATCCTTTTCATGTAATTTTCATGATAATTTTGTAGAATGAGGACTTCTTACAATGGTAATTAGCACATAAGAATTGGAAAAATTGTGTTTATCCCTGAAATTTTAGTATTGCAAAGATTTTGGTTATTAAAATGATGCACAGTCATTCTTGTTTTCTTTCTGATACATAAAAAATGCTTAATGCTACCAATGGATCAACCCATGTGCCACCTTCTCTATATTCTATTGAATAATGCTGAGCTAACATGTGATTACCATTTGACTGTTGTATATGGAATTGGACATTTTGCAAAACAGTATTTTGGACATATGTAGCTTTTATGCTGTGCAGATATTGGTGTCAGACTGGGCAGTTGGGTGGTCTCTCGGCCAAGTGGACGGGCTGACTTCAGTAATAACTAATCCCTGTTGTATCTCATAAACCATAAGGGGTAGGATGTTGAACCTTGATAGAGACATTGAGAGACATTGGTTAAGGGGTGTAGGTGTGCAGAATCATAGTATGACCTTGATTTGACCTTTGACCTTGTCGTAGTGACTTTGATCTTTAAAATCTTATTCGGCCCATATCTTTCAATCTGTAACCTGTAGGATGTTGATACTTGGTAGGGATATTGGTTAGGAAGTATAGGTTAGCAATGTGTAGTGTAACATGTTGACCTTTGAACTTGTCATAGCAATGCTAACCTTTATAGTCTTTAAAAGGTTGATACTTCTCATGAATATTGGCCGTGGGACAGGTGTCTTGTTCAACTTCATAGTCTTACATCAATGCTCCCTATAACTTTTACTCTGTAATGTTGAACATGAATATAATATTTAGGCAGATGTTTCTTGAGTTTACATTTTAACAATTAATCTCATTGAGTTCATTGATTTTCCCAAGGTTGAGGGATCTGGCTATCTCCGATGCTATTTTTTTATCAGGAAACAACATGTTTGTTGCAACCAGTTGCAACATTTTAACCTTTTTATTCTAGTGTTACTACCGATAAACCAAATCTGAGTTCTATGTAAACTTTATCTGACTCAACAAGGGCATTTATACTTCCACAAATATATTCCAGTCCGAGATTTAACACCAAACTCAAGTTCATTTACAGATGCAGATATAATTTTCTATATACTACTGACTAGTACTGACCCCCTCCTTTGATGGAGACAAGCCACTATAAAAGGTGAATTGAAATTACTACAAAATAAGTCAGTGATACAAAACAAGTTGTCTATAGTGCAGCTTATTTTGTATTATCCACTTATTTTGTATCACCCTGAAATCTTCCAAAATTCTGCGCACCGTTTTGTAACATATTAAGTCAGCTGTTGGTACGAAATAAGTCGGCCAAGTAATACAAAATAAGGCAATTTTACTACAAAATAAGTCGTTAATACGAAATAAGTCAAAAATTGATACGAAATAAGTCAGGTAATACAAAATAAGTCGTTGATACAAAATAAGTTGTTACAAGCCCAATGAAATAATATTGAAATAAGAAAATACGAAGTACTTGTGATAGACAGATCTCCACCAGGGATGTTTCTAAAAGTTTGAGATTTTTTAAATTGTACCAAGAATATTATCTGGATCTTTCCCATAGTTTAATCATTCATTACTTTTATATGATATCATATATTTCAAAAGGGTGGAAAAGTTGGTAGTTGCTTGCCATCGCCTGGTGAATTTTTAGCACAGAATCTTGAACAACTTGTATAAATTGTTATTTGCTATCACCTGAGCTATCTGTTGTTATATGGTTTATGCAATGTATTGAAAGAGACCTTAAATCCTAATCCATCAATTTATACATCCATGCAGTAATACTATTATTATCAAACCTTCTATTGGCTGAATATTTTAAGTTATTGACTTATTTCTACTATAAAAATTTTATATTTCCCCATTATCTTAAACTAAATTACCTCTCTTATTTTAACAAGTTTCTACTATCTAAATACATACCACTCACCCATCCTGGTCAAGTAATAAAGGTTTTGTTTCTAATAAGAACTATTGAATTACATATCACTCACCCATCCTGGTCAAGTAATAAAGGTTTTGTTTCTAATAAGAACTATTGAATTAAATTACAAAAAAATACAGTTATTACAAGTTATGGCTGTTTTTCAAATTTTTGGCTATGGTTTTATTATTGCAGACTGTTTTGTCGTCAACACCTCTGCCACAGCCCTTGATTATTAATCAGACGCATGGACAAAACGTGCAGTTGTTGTTGATACAAGGTCAAGGTAATGCACAACATACAACAGTACAGCCTTCAGTACAGAATGAAGTACACAGATCATCTGTTACACGAGATGAAGGTACGTTAGCCTATAGACGGGTCAAAGTTCCAGTTTATGTCCCTCTTAACACTGGAGCGAATTCCAAATGTTACCGTGACAATGGTTCAAACCTACAACCACACCCATCTTCGAAAGATTATGGTTCCTTACACATGGTACTGATTATACACTTAAAATGTGGGCCTCAACTGGTCCAACTAGTTGGCATGTAACTACAGTCAAACCTGCACATGTGACCACTTTTGAACAGAGACCATTTGCTTGTTCATACCACTTTTATTCCCCACAAGGAAATTTAGATATAAAATATACCTCGAATAGAGACCTCTCCTTAGTTATGACCATAGACCACTTAAATCATTCCCAAGGACCCATAAAGCCCTTTATACAAGAGATCACACAATGGGGACTGGAGGCTAACATGGGCGCTGATAGTCAATGGATGGGCATATATCAATTGTCATCATTGTCCATTTCCATATATATGTTCAATTAAGGCCCCCATCTCTCAATAAACACAGATATAAAGTACCTGCCTATTTTCTTTGATCATTAAAACAAGGGATTTCTATAATCCTTTCAAAGAAAGTGTGACATATGAATAGCTGGAAAAGAAAGTGCGGGTAGATCAGTACATTGTGGATGAATGGAAAACTGAACTGGTTGAACTTTGCAAGGACTATCTACCATAAGACATTCACAATATAGTCTGTGTAAAACAAGGTAAGTACACAAATCAGCTTTAAATGTGTATTACAAATGAGATATTTAAGCATAATTAGTAATGGCCTATTTTTAATCCAAGATGTCTGACAACTGTTTCATATACTTGTGCACATTTTGTATTTTGTTAAATAATCATTTTAAACCAATATCAGGATATCAAAAATACAGCAAGTTTTACCCTTATTCTCTCATTTGCTTCATTGTGACTGATCTCTAACTTGTTAAGTAGAGATTGCGTCTCGACGCAGTGTATCCCCGGACGGGACATAGTTAAGGCGTGAATATGTCGGTCTTGAGCCTGTTTCCTGGAGCACCAGGTCAGGATTCTCCATAGTAACAGATTACTCCCAAAAGCTAATCACTAGTTCTTTCACTTATAACTGTCTTTAAAAATTACATTTCATGCATCCAGAAGATCCATATGGTGATCCGGATCACTTCCAAAATTTAATCATTTCATCCTTTTACCTTTTCAGACATATTCTAAAAATTTCATCAAAATCCGTTCATAAGTTTTTGAGTTATCTTGTACACAAACACATCTGGCAGCCTGGATCCACATGATCCAGATCACTCCCAAAATCTAATCACTTGTTCTTTGTCCCATTTAAGACATTTCCTGAAAATTTCATAAAAATCCACCCATGACTTTTTGAGCTATTTGTCTTTAAAATTATATTTCATGGATCTAGAAGATCCAGATAGTGGTCCAGATCACTCGCAAAATTGAACCATTTCTTCCTTTTACCACTTCTTCCTTTTACCATTTCTAACATATCCTAAAAATATCATTAAAATTCATCCTAAAATTCTGTTGCAGCCTGGATCCAGATGATCCAGACAGTGATCCAGATCACTCCAAAAATGTAATCACTTGTTCCTTGTACCATTTAGGTCATTTGCTGAAAATGTCATCACAATCCATCCATAACTTTTTGAGGTATCTGTCTTTAAAAATTACATTTCATGGATCCAGAATATCAATATAGTGATCCGGATCACTTCCAAAATTCAATCATTTCATCCTTTTACCTTTTCAGACATATCCTGAAAATTTCATCAAAATCCGTCCATAACTTTTTTATTTATCTTGTACACAAACACATCTGGCAGCCTAGATCCACATGATCCAGATCACTCCCAAAATCTAATCACTTGTTCCTTGTCCCATTTAGGACATTTCCTGAAAATTTCATCAAAATCCACCCATGACTTTTTGAGCTATTTGTCTTTAAAAATTATATTTCATGGATCCAGATAGTGGTCCAGATCACTCGCAAAATTGAACCATTTCTTCCTTTCACCACTTCTTCCTTTTACCATTTCTAACATATTCTAAAAATATCATCAAAATTCATCCTAAAATTATGTTGCAGCCTGGATCCAGATGATCCAGACAGTGATCCAGATCACTCCAAAAATGTAATCACTTGTTCCTTGTACCATTTAGGTCATTTGCTGAAAATGTCATCACAATCCATCCATAACTTTTTGAGGTGTCTGTCTTTAAAAATTACATTTCATGGATCCAGAAGATCCATATAGTGATCCGGAACACTTCCAAAATTCAGCCATTTCATCCTTTTACCTTTTTAGACATATCCTGAAAATTTCATCAAAATCCGTCCATAAGTTTTTCAGCCACATTGTACATAAATACATCTGGCAGCCTGGATCCAGATGATCCAGACAGTGATCCAGATCACTCCCAAAATCTAATCACTTGTTCCTCGCACCATTTAGGCCATTTGCTGAAAATGTCATCACAATCCACCAATAACTTTTTGAGGTATCTGTCTTTAAAAATTATATTTCATGGATCCAGAAGATCCATATAGTGATCCGGATCACTTCCAAATTTCAACCATTTCATCCTTTTACCTTTTCAGACATATCCTGAAAATTTCATCAAAATCCATCCATAACTTTTTGAGCTATACTGTACACAAACACATCTGGCAGCCTGGATCCGGATGATCCAGACAGTGATCCAGATCACTCCCAAAATCTAATCACTTGTTCCTTGTCCCATTAAGGACATTTCCTGAAAATTTCATCAAAATGCACCCATAAGTTTTTGAGTTATCTGTCTTTAAAAATTAAATTTCATAGATCCAGAAGATCCAGACAGTGATCCGGATCACTCCCAAAATTTAATCATATCTTCCTTTTACCATTTTGGACATATCCTGAAAATTTCATCAAAATCCATCTGTCAGTTTTTGAGTTATCTTGTTCACAAACAAACAAACAAATAGAGGGCCAAAAATAACCCTCGGTCAGGTACTTTGGTGGTCAGTGGATGACCTTAAATGAAGATCTGTAACCGGTAAGCCTGCATGCGGGTATTCCATCATGTACTCAACCTCCAAAGCCATTTTCAATAATTTCCATGCAATGTAGTCAGCATTAAGTGTGAAAATATCTCTAAATATGCCAAAAATGACCCTCGGTCAGGTACTTTGGCGGTCAGTGGATGACCTTAAATGAAGAGCTTCAAGGTCAAATTTTTGCATGCTTACAGAGGACATATATATGTATTATATATACCAGCCATAGGATGATCTAACTTTCTTTATACGAGTTAAGTGTGAAAATATCTCCAAAAAGGCCAAAAATGACCCTCGGTCAGGTACTTTGGCGGTCAGTGGATGACCTTCAATGAAGAGCTTCAAGGTCAAATTTCTGCATGCTTACAGAGGACATATATATGTATTATATATACCAGCCATAGGATGATCTGACTTTCTGTATATGAGAACTGGGCTAAAAAGTAAAAAAATGGCCAAAATCTGACCTTTAAGAGGCCACCAGTGACCTTGAGATTGAAGGTCAAGGTCACAAAACAATAGCGTTTGTGGCATTGCCCATATATACCCACATACCGAATTTGAAAGTTCTAAGTAAATTATTTTTTAAGTTATCGCGTCCAAAAGGAAATCTCTGCGGCGGCGGCGGGGGCGGCGGCATGACTGTACTGAATCCTAAGTATCCCCGACTTTCGTCCGGGGATACAAATAGATTGTGGATTACAATGCTTAATGAATTGAGAGAGAAATTCAGTGAAAGGAAAGGAATTTATACAATTGTTTCATATAACGACCGACCCTACAATAGACCAGTTTTGGAATTTCCCTTAGCCAGTTTTTATACCCAAGTTTGACTGTAGTGTTAAAATATATATTTTTACTGTCAACAATAGCTTTTGGATGGTTACTGGAGTTTCACAAACCAAAGTATAAAGTCTAGAATTTCTTTATTGAATAGATTTAAATTTAATGTACTTTTGGATTATTTTGCATAGCAAAGGCATGGACAGGTTCCCAATTATGGTTACAGGGCTGGTATTGAGAAAAACGGTCAGCCAATGTCTGCAAAAATATATACTCAAATGTGTAACATTTGTGTTAAAACCTGAGCCAATTTTGACTCGTGTGTTTTACTGACCCCATTTGTGAATATAAAGCCCTAGTACACCCTAGTTACATTTAAAGTTTAAGCTTTTAACTATAAAAATAGCAAATAACTTGTGTATTGATATCCCAAACACATAAAACCTATGAACTCTCAAGCAGGTGTTAAGTGGGTATGTATACTGTTCTATAGCTCATCCTACAATTATTTTTTCCATTTATTTTTCATTAATTATATCCACCACAGGTCTGTTGGATACTTTGAAACTATGTTGCACTTAATATGGTCATACAGGTTTGGGACCTCAAACCAATGAATAGGAAATCATTGGCTGGAATTCTGTTGATGTAATCTTTCATTGCAAAATGAGGGTAGCCAATATTAAAACTAAAATTAACTAGCTTCAAACTTAAAACTAGTGACTGTACAGGTTAAGGATGTCTGACTGAAATGCAGGAAATCTTGTGCAAACAATCGTTTACTGATTTTGTTAAATTTTACCTTGCATCCCTCTTTCAAACTCCAAGTCCATAAAACTCATAACATGGGTGCTAGGAAAAAATGCTTGCTAACTACGATTGTTTATCTTTCTTCTTGATTCAAATATTCATCAGTTTTTTTTTCAATGCATTAACTGTAGTATTACTTATTTTGGTATAATTGATGTATATTTATTCATCTACTAGAGTCTATAAAATGTAGAGTATCTTGATTTTCTCTTTGGTAACCTTGAAATGAGGTTAGGGGTACACATTGGCTTCCATTAATCTTTTTCAGGTTACGAAGTTCCTCTTAGACATACAACAGGACCACCAAGCCACAATGCACCTCCACCACCCAATACAGCATCAGGACCCCAATCCCAGTATCAGGGACTGTATGAATCTATCCATGACCCACCACAGTATCAAGATTTGAGGCACACTGAAGATCAATGACAATATGTGCATGTGAAGGTTTATATTGGAACCAGGAACTGTCAATGTTTTATGCCCACTTGTTTATTCCGAATTGTTCTAAGAGATTATCATTTTGTTTCCAAATATCAGTCTGGACAGTATCTATTTGAGGTATATGGGTTTATTATCCTCCATATGTTGTATTTGACTTAGATACCTGGACATACAGACCAGACAATATGTTAATTTTGCATTCACTAGCACCGTGTGTAATTAATGATACAGATGCACAAATAAGTAATGATTTCTTTTTGTAAATATCTCATTGATTATGTAACCTGCAAATATGTGATATACATCATTACATTTTTTACGTATTTTGTAGAGATCACTGCTTTTTGTTGCATCAAAATATGGCATAGAAATCACAAGCTTTTATATTTACTAGTACTTGTACTTATTGATGCATTTTATTGCACTACAATATTTTACCCTCTGGGAGTCAAATGCTTTTCTGGCGGCTCACCTGCTGGTTTATAATGTTCGAGGCTTCACAGGAAATCTTGACAGGAAGGAGAGCGAGAGAGTTTGTTCCTCCTTTTGTTTGGCCACGATATTGGATGGATAGACATGCTTTAAATTCTGTCAAAGTTTTTGTGTTTTTAAACGTATATTAAACATGCATGTCATATCAGTTTTTGTGTTTTTAAAATGGATATTTAACATGAAATGGGCTATAAATTTGACCAAGGATTCTGTGCTCGAATATGCTGCACAGGTGGAGAGTCTCTACTGCTCGGCCTGCCCATGTTAACAAGGACATGAGTTTGACCAAGAATGCCCTACCTACCACCCTGTATTTGAATATGTTCAAATGTAGAAACTACTTCATTTTAAGAAGACAACCATGTGCCAGTTTCAGGTCTGATATTTTACTTGTACAAAGAATTAAGGGGTGGAAGATCTCTCCTGGTCATACCCTTTAAGGAAGGTCATAGGACAGAAATTAGACATGCTACTCTGTCACCAGAGTGACTAACCAACTCACTAACCAACTTTACCTAAAAGATTTGAAGTGGTCAGACAATGAAAACATTATGTACCTGGATCCAGTGGTGGCAGCTCAGTAGGTAGTGAACACATCTTTCCTTCAGACATCAGCCTCAGGGAAAGAAGACCACGGCTTTGTCTGCCAAGTCACCCAAGACGGAATGACCCTGAACTTAAGGTACATGTACTTTCTCAACATTACCACCTCTGTTCATATCTTTATCTGGTAAGACTCTTTCGTTGGAATTAATGGTCAACCAATGGATCATGAGTTGGATCCAAGAATATGGCGATAGCATAGCATTAGACGAAAATCTAATTATGTGAAGTTGTGAACTCAGAAGTTCAATCTGCCTCAGATACTTCTGATATCTTAGTATGTCGAACTAGATTAATTAAATGTGGCAAATATATTTATCTGCTTCAACATCATATCTAGCTGGGCCCTATACCGTAATATTCATGGGACTCAGACTGTTTTTCCAGACCAAAGCATATGATTTGATACACTACAAAAAAAGAGCTGTATTATGAATCAAGATCCACAGTTTCAGCCGTAATCTCTCCTCCAAATAGTTGGATTCACCACTGAGCCCCAAAAGGTAACTTAACAATTTTGTGCTTGTCCCACAGATTCAATATATTGTCTACCTGTCATATTCATGCTTTATACATTTTTTGGATATTTCTAAATAATGGATGACTTTCTATTAAAGGCTTTACAAGTACTAAAATTGCAATCAAGGTGTTTTCTAATAGTACTTTCAACACAGGTATTATTCAGATATTTTAGTGTAGTAAAATGTGCACCAACTCCACTGAAAATCTTACAGATAATCTACAACACTTTTTTGTGCATAAAAACTTATTAAACAAAATTCAATGATTTCAGTTTTTCTGTCACTTCAATATTTTCTGTTGCGGAAAACAAAAGGTAAGCCTCAGTCTGTCTCATAAATTGTGGATTATAATTTGATAATTGTTGCATATATTAAATGTTGAGAGACTAACCAAATGTTTTCAGGAAGAATCTTATGGATCTGTCCTGGATATGGGTAATAACTAGTGTGTTATGGCAATTTGATGGTCTTTGTGGATTAATGATGTTGGGGTGTTTGACTTCATTGTGAAAGGCCTAGGGTTTGACCCGGGTCATGAATATTGTATCCTTTATATAAGGTACTCAGTGTGCACGTATTCTTCATGCAGGAGTAGCAATAAGCTGGCATCTACAGATCAGGGGTGTAGAAATCCTAAATATTGGCCATGAGGAACAAAGAATTATTGCTAAAAATAATACCCATATAAATTTAATTACTGGAAAGTCAAGTAGAACACTACTAGACTCCAATAATGACAAGACATTTCCATATTATGGATGAGAATGAAAATGTGGTTCATAATGAATATGTGTTTTCTAATTGTTACCCGAAGTGTGTATATCCCCTGGCCCAGTCAGACTAAATGTGTGTTTTGCCCAAGCTGAGCAGGGCTATGAGGAATTACCCTGTGATAAGCACGAGCTTAATTTCTTTTTCTCCGGACTTTCATGAATTGTGGCGTAGTGTGATTAGAGCCTGTCTCATCACTGAAGTAAAGCCATAATTGGCTACGTTATTACTTGGATGGGTGACCCGTCTCAGTGCACTACTCTTGTCTCTGATGGCTTCACAGCTCATGCTTGTAGACTGAAATAGTTGCACACTGGTGTTCTAACATAATTATTTCCAATTAAACAAAGAGCTAAATAATGCATGTATCTACACTAAATTAATTCTAATGAGATCTCGTAAAGAAGCAAAAGTGTAGTAGCAATATAAATATATACAACATGCTTAACCTAATTACACAAGTCATTGTGGAAATAACCAAGAAAAGAATTTACAATGTGTATTATTAACAATAGTGATGAGTTAGGATGATTGATAGAGTCACATAACTACAAGAAGCGTAACCAGCATCTAGAATAGTAACAATTATGTATCTGTAAACAAATGTTGCCAAGAGTTCCCATCGTTTTTTTTTTTTCAAATTTTTTAGATGTACTTTTCATTCCTGGAATGTGTTTTTGCTCAGGAAATCTTTCTTTGATAATGTTTTTTGATAATTTTTTTTCTTTCTTTGAGCTTCAGTAGATATCATACCAAATGTTTAGTCTTTTCTTGATCCAATTTTCAATATTAGTCCACACGTCAGCAACATTTTGACATTCAGTAAGGAGATGTCTTGTGCTCTCTGGACACATAGACAGAAGGAGCATATCTTATCACTCACCAATTTTACCTTGTACAAATAATATGATAAATAATTTTGTATTGAAATCATGCTACTTGATTAGCCAACTGATCTGAGACACGTTTTAAATATTGTTGACCACAAAATTTTAACATCTTCAACACAGAGACCCAATATTTTAGATCATTTTAATGTACAACTGGGGTTTTTTAATGCAGTCCATTCTTAGTGTTTTATAGAAATTTTGGCAGCCTTTGTTAGCTCTTAGCCAGAACTGCAGATGAAGTGGGAAAGCAGATCTTGAATAGGGTACTGCTTTCACCTTTTTGTTGCTTTCAACAAACATTGTAAACATTTGTTTGATTTTGAAATATTATAGCATATTAGGGTTAAAATGATATCGTCATTTCAGGATTTCTTGACCCAAAATTGCTACTTGATATTTTACAGAATAATTGCCAATTTGCAAACACCACAAGCCAGAACTGATTTTTGGTTTTGTTCCAGATAGTAATACACCATTTCCCCCTTCAGCAGCAGATTTTTGACACTACCAAGTGTTGTCATAAATAGTTGACACCATTGTGAATCATTTTCAAGTAGAATTCTTTTGACCCAGGTAGGCTTTAAAGATTTCACAAACTCTTCTATATTTACCATATTTAGCCCACCATCTAAATAATAATGCAAACCATATCTCAATTAATCTTGTCCGGCTTCATATTTCATAAAAACTGTAAGACTTTTTTATTGATATCACCCAAAAAGCTAGCAAAGGACAAATAGCAAACTGAGTGCGAGGAATGCTAAAATGGAAGCCAGTTAAATAAATTGGTTTATTCCTACTGGATGTATTGCTTCAATATTCCACATCCCCCACCTCTCACACTTTTTCTGTGTTCAGGTTTAGGTGTGTTGTACTTGAGAGAACACCATTCCAGTATTGAGAAGGGCAGATCTTTGACAGAATGCTCCTTGTCTGAAAAATGTTTTGACACTGGGGTAATTCTGTTCTCCTTTGGTTTTTTCACTGAGAGAATGTGTTCATACAATCTTTCCATGATAAACAATGAACTGCCAGCAGAATCAACACTTTCCAAAGTAACAAACTTTAAGCCACAAGTTCGAATTGGTCAGAGGCGAAATCAAAATCAATACAGTGAGTTGACATGCTGACAAGAAGATTGATCCAAGATGAAACTTTATATGGAAAAATAACAGTTCTATTTCTTTATCTATTACACAGATGCAGTAAGAAGATCCTGGCTTCAAATCTAGAACTTTGGCAAAGAATACAACACATCTAAGCTAATGAGGACTTTTATAGCGCTTAATCTCCAAGAAATGACAGACTTTAAGGTGCAGCTGAACTAAACAAGGTAAATAATTATAAGTCCGGTAACATAGCTAGGTCATACAAAAGAAGATACAGGGGTGGAGAAGGCTATGGTGATAGGCTTTGCAAACAGGTAAGTTTTCTTTTGAGCTTCTTCCTGAAGTATTCAATAGATCTTCCACTGTGTACATTGTCAGGAAGGTCATTCTAAACCTTTGGAGCATCAAAGACAAAACTATGGCCAAACTGCCTTGTAGAATGAGAAGTAGAACGGAGATATTGATGGTTAGAATGACTATGTTGGATACTATAGAAGTGGCTGCTCAGAGACAAGGATGGTCCAAAATAGCTAGGAGAATTACTGTGGAGATGTTTGTAAACCACATTGACCATTATGTGTACATCTTGCATTGGAGGATGTTGAGTTCCAAGCACTTTTGAGAAATTAACAAGGATCAGATTTAACTGAAAATGATAAGAAGTAGCTAGGTAATATCACAGAACATCACTGAGAGAATGTTTAGAAGTCAAAAGATGAGAATTACACACTGGATACAACAGTTGTGTCAAAAGAAAGTGTTTCACCATTTTAACACCATTTCAAGGCTAGATTTCTGAGTGGAAAAGTAATGATATTTCATAAAAATCAACACTAAATCAAGTTAGGTTTTCCGACATGAAATCTTAGTCATGTTATTGAACAGAAAACGGGTTGAATGTTGGGAAAGGAATGACTAGTAATCATTGATTAAAAAAAATTTTCTAGAGGGAGATATAGTGATTAAGTCTAACTTTTTGAAAAAAACTATTATTGCAATAGTTTTTGAATTTGTAGGTATTTGTAACGCAGACTAATTTTTAAACAAAAGATTATAAAGACAATAAAGATAATGTGTGCATGTACTTGTACATTTTTATCTTTTCTCCTTATTAATTTATAGCTACAACAAAACTGGTGCACCCAAATATAATTTTATAATTTATAATTATATTTTGATAAATGCAATTCCTGATAATTAAAAACAACTTTTTAAAGTCAAACTTTTCTTAAATAAAAAACATAAATTCAAACTATTCATCAAAACTTAGTATTTGAATTTGTTTCTCAAGATTTAGATTTAGATTTATTTGTTGTTTTACGTCGCATTCAACAGCCAGGGTCATATTGCGATGGGTAGTTTACAGGTGGAGGAAACCCACCGGGCATCAGCAAGTAACTACCAACTTTCCAACATGAAGCGCCCGGCCCAATATTCGAACCGGCGGCCTCAGAGGTTGGAGGCAAGAACTCTAACCGCTACACCACCGAGCCCCCTGAATTTGTTTCTCAAATGCTCCCATGCTCATACAACTAGTTTACAAGTTTACACTGAAAACTTCTCTATACAGAGAACCTAAGCTGTAACATTTGATCACACAGCAGTGAGGTCATGAAGGTTCCTGGGTTTTTTTATCTGTACCCTGCTACACAGAACATTGGGCCTGTGACATAAAGTAATTAGATAACACACCAGAGGTGGAGGTGGGGGTTTACCCTTGTTTAATTGTATGCTAGTCTGGTTCCCGACCCTACTGTGCAATATAGGGTCAGGTATCGCCCACCATCTTTGGTACTATGCTTCTGTAGTTCCTACCTAGCAATGATCAAGAAATTAAATAAAATTATTTCTAATTAACACATTTGTTGCACATTTTGACACAATATCCCCTTTTACTGTGTAATGATATCCCACAACAATAAAACACCATTTGTGATCAATAAAAAATGTGCATCAGTTTAAGTGTTGTCTATCTTCTATTATTGCCCAAAACCAAGTATTTGCTTCTAAAGATTATTGTCTTCCCAAAATATTTTAAAGCGTTGAACGTACAATAATGTATGGTAAAAATACTGTGAATGCATACAAAATGCATATAAATAATTAAAATAACGATCAAGATTTCCTGATACACGATATCTAGCAATGATGCATTCTTTTGGTTATTCAGCAATGGTACTTACTAGTTCACATCCAGGAAAAATGATGTTGAAAATGCAAACAACTGTTTCACGGGAAAATAGCACCATCTCACAGCGTAAAAAAGAATGCAGCAAGGTCATCGTGGATGATACCAGCCCCTTTATTGTTAAAGGTTGGCTGGTTCCCCATCTAAATTGCATGCATGGTGTTTACTTCTTTAGGTCTGTTTTTTTTTTTTTTTTGTGGTCAGAATTGACAACTAATTAAGGTGGGGAGTAATGGGTGGAGTTCTACAAATGTGGCTATTCTTGTGTTTTTTCAGTTTATATGACAAAATTGTATGAGACACAAGCATCTGAACTGAGCATTTTGGCTTTGCTGCGTGTTTATAGCTTCTTTATAATTACAGCATAACTATAGCCAACTTAATAAAACATTTAAAAGAAACTGATTGGATAAAATACTGAAGATATAAAAAATTGTTTTATACAAAAAATATAAATTTATTTTAAAATATCACATAAGAATTTCAATTGATGACATTGAATAATACCAGTTCTATTAATACCATAAAAATGGATATCTAATTGGGAAATATAGATTTACATATCTTGAAAAGTTGTTTTGAAAGCTGATGCAAAATTAAGTATCATTACAACATCATCAGAAATAGAATATTGAATATATAATGATTCATGAAAACATGTCATCTTTGAAAGAATTAATTACTTTGAAGTTGTAGCCAAATTGTAAAATATGTATATGAATAGTTATTGTGCAATATGATTATGAAGCTATAATTATGACACACAACCTACAATGATTCAAATAAAGATGACAGTGTAAATAACCTGATTTTACCCATTGAATTCAACCCTATTTCATACACTGGATTCAACCAAAAACAGTTTGCAAAATCTAAACGTATTTCAACCAAATTTCACCCATTTAATTCAACTTGATTTCAATGTTGGTTTCAACATGATTTCACCGATTGGATCAAACCAAAAACGGTTTGCGAAATCTACACATATTTCAACCAAATTTCACCCATTGAATTCAACCAGATTTCAATGTTGGTGTCAACATGATTTCACCGGTTGGATCCAACCAAAAACGGCTTGAAAAATCTACACGTATTCAACCAGATTTTAACGTTGGTTTAACATGATTTCACTGGTTGGATCCAACTAAAAACAGTTGCAAAATCTACATGTATTTCAACCAGATTTCACCAAATTTTGGATGAGCTAAATAAATTGTTTTTCTTTTATTTATGGGGTGGAAAAACACACAAAGTCAAACAAAAGAGTGTTTGTGCAGACTATCTAAAAGGGGGGCTACGTATGGTAAATATCTATAACTTTGAAAAATCGTTAAAACTTGTCTGGATGAAAAACATCCTATCAAAATCCAAATCACCTTGGAATTTGTTACTGCAAGAGAGCTGTAAGAACCTAAAACAGATGATTTATATTGGACCTGAATGGTTTCAGAAACACAGAAAAGATGTTAATCCTTTTTGGTATGACGTTTTTGAAAATTGGATACTATTTTGTCGAAATCAAACGGTAAAAAGTGGTAAAGATTTGTTAAGTAGCAGCCTTTGGTGCAATAGACAAATATCTTCTGACAATATATTTTATGTGAATTGGTTTAAAAAGGGTATAACTGTTCTGGCAGACTTGCTAAATTCAAGTGGAAATTTTCTTGATCCAGGTGAACTAAAAATAAAGTACAGTTTGAAATTTAATATTTTGAATTACTATACAGTAAAACATCTTGTCACACAATTTATGAAAAATAACAGGCTCCTCTTAAAAGAAAAGTTAGAAAGACCACATGTTCCTTTTCATATAAATGTTTTGTTGAATTTTGAAAAAGGAAGTAAAAATTTTTATTCAGGTCTATCTTATTATGGCTATGAGAATCCTAACAATGAAAATAAGTGGTCTCTTGTGCTAAATACCCAATTACATAATGATTTCTGGAAAATAGCTTACAAAATATGTTTTAAGACTATTCTTGACAATTCATATATCTGGTTTCAGTATAGAATTTTACATAGGATTCTGGGAACAAAATATTATTTATATAAACTAAAACTCAGTGAATCATTTTTATGTGGGATATGTGGTCAACAACAAGAAAGCATTTACCACTTATTTGCAGGATGTGAAAAAGTATTAGATTTCTGGAAAAATATCACAATTTGGTTCGAATTAAAACTCTCAATTAAAGTAAAGTTCAGTGATATAGAATTAATATTTGGTTATCAAAATTATGACCAAAACTTTTGGCCCCTGAACTTTATACTCCTGATTGCGAGACAGTATATTTTTCATTGCTCAAAATACAGTCATGACATTAACATATATAATTTGCAAAAGCTTGTTGAAGAGAAGTATGTGGAACAATATACCCTGTCCAAAATAAAAGATACAGTGCATATATTCAACAGAAATTGGTCTCATTGGAAACTGTTGTTTGAAAGCTGAAAATTTGAACAAACTTTGATTAATAACTTTGTAGTAGTTGTCTTTGTGTCTTTGTTATAACGTTTGTTATAAAGATAGTTAATGTGTAAAAACTTTGTAAGTTAAAAACTCTTTAAGGTGTTCGGTAGGATAAGATAACATAGCAGGTTATACGGAACATATACGTGTATATGTATACAATGGATGTAATTGTATTTATGTATTGCACACTTGTAATGTACAATCTTTTGTTTGTAAAAACTTGAAGAAAAATAAAAATAAATACAAAAAAAAGATTTCACCAAATAAATTTAACCAGATTTCAACGTTGGTTTCAACATAATTTTACTTGGTTGGATCCAACTAAAAGTGGTTTGCAAAATCTACTTGTATTTCAACCAGATTTCTACATTGGATTCAACCAGATTTCAAAGTTGCGTGCCTGCTGGGATACACAGCACAACTTCATCTTCTGCTACTTTCTATTGAGAATATTTAACCAATCAAATTAAAGAATAAGTGAATGCATCCTTGTACAAATAGGCAAAATATATGTACTGCTTCAAATTTATGGAAGGACTTGCAAATCGAACTTATGAATATTCATGAACAACATTATTTCATCAACTGCTGTTTTTTACTGTCCATTTGAACCGTCCCAGATAGCATTCCGCTGTCGGACCGACGTTGGCCCAACGTCAGCACCTCCGTCGGTCCGATGTTGGCTGCTGGCGTTGGGCCAACGGCTTTTTGACCGTCGGGCCAACGTTGGCCTAACATCGGCAAGCCACCGGTAAAAATTATATTCTATGTATAGCATCAGCCAATCAGATATGTTCACCAACAACTTTTTTAGTGCGAATTTATAATGAGAATATTATTCTTATGTCTAAAATTATTAAATGATTACTTAAAATTTTGGGGCTCAATGAAATATGATTTTTAGACATACCATAATAAATAATTTTTTTCTAAGGTTCCCCAAATCCCCTATTATTGTTCGCAGCCATCTTGAACAAAAATCCGCCGTTGGCCCAACATTGGCCCAACATCGGCAAAATATTGAGACATCTAACCCGAGTAGTGGTTGGCAAGCCAACATTGGCCCAACGTCGGCAAAATCTGCTGACCTTGCGACCAACAGCCAACGTCGGTCCGACGGCGGAATGCTATCTGGGGTCCATTTTAGTCTAAATTTGTCAGAATAGGTACATCTTTAAAACATAAGTACACAAATGTTGAAGTAAGTTAAACTGGAAATAACATAAATATTTCATAAAGTCTCCACATTGCACTAAAATGGGTAAGTGACAGTTCAAGTTTAGTACTGATGTGACACAAAAATATATAAACACTGCTAGATCTGCTGTCCCCCTTTGTATATTCCCTTTCTGAGCTAGCATTTTAAATTCCATCTCCATATTTGTTACACTCTAGTACTGTCAACATTTTATTTATGCTACTTTTGGTTATTTTGGTTATTTTTTTTTTCTCTGTGACATATTTACGGAGGTGGACTGCCCGAATGAAAATTTGCTTTAGTAAACGCCCAAAGAACCAGGAAGTCAACAAACAAAAATAAAACTGAGTAAACAGGTGTGTAAACATATATTAGTCATCAAAATCAAGCTAAAACAAAGTCAACTCAACAAAGTTGAAAAATCAGTTGATGTATCTGTTGTCAATATTTCATACACTTTGCAGAACTTAACACTAGTCGCTAGTCTATACAGTTAGTACAGTAGAAGATCGAGCGTGCAATAGAAGAGTGGGGTACTGCTTCCCTGCATAAGTTGGCCGCGGGTCGTAAGTTGGCCGCCACTCATTTAAATGTATCAAACAGACAAATGTGTGGTTGCACAGGTTTTAAAAGTGTTAGTTATAATAAATCTTATTATAATAGACCATTCAAGAATGATACAGGCCTTTAGATTTATAGAAATTTCAAAATATGATGATGACGGCCAACTTACGACCCGCAGCCAACTTATGCAGGGAAGCAGTACGGTAATACTTAATCATCAAAACAACGAAAAATATATATATATACTGCTTCTAGGCTAGACGTGGTAACCGCGGCGATCGACCCTATCGGGATCTAACGCCGTGGTTCCTCCCCATTTAAAAGTAGAGATTTCAAAAATCATACAACCTAGGCATTCATTGACTTGTTAAATGCATTTAAATGAAAGATATATTGAATAAATAAATACTTTGTACTTGACCCTCGGTAAATATTCACATATCTCTGTGTAACACCTTATATCTTATTTTTATAATATCTGTCCGCCATTGTTTACCATAACTGAAATAATTATTTTATATTTGTAGCCGTTAATATAAACCTTCTAGTCGCCCCACATATGAAATCTTTCTGCAAATCGAAGAATTTTTTAAAAAAGAGGCCAATAGGGTTATGTAAATATTAATTTCTTTTTAAAAGCACAACACAGTAACAGAACTGCTTGGTTAAAAACATTTTTTCGAACAAAGTACTACAGAAATGATCCCTCATCACATTGACATACTATAAGACCATAATATTACAAATAATTTTTTGCAGTGAAAAAATATTTATTAAACATTAAAAAATAAGTATTTAAGCCAAGTAGTAGTAAGAAACTATAATTTAAATATATGCATCAGCAATCCTGACAAAAGGTTACAATTTCTTTATAAAAATTATTGTTACATTGGTACCTTTTCAGGGAAACTCAAAATATTTCCAGAAGCAATTGAAAAATAATTTAACAAGTTAGAAATATTAAATACAGTAAGCAAAATAGATGCAAGAAATAAAGTCACACACTTGAATGCAATATAAAATCTTCCTGGTCTCGGATAGAGAGTACAGAATAAATTAAAACTATTTTTCATTATATTTTTGGTATTGATACATCATTTGACATTGTTATCCCTATGTCAAAATATTAAAGCTGTTTTTCCATGAATTACAAAACCTTCATGTATCATATATTCAAAACATAATACAAATAACACCTTGCATTTGCATTTGTAGTATACCTAAAATAAATTTTGAAGAAAAAATTCGGAGAAAAGTCACAAATCAGATAACTACAGTTCCAAATATACCTGGAAAGAGTCCTGGAAATGGGAATTACAGAAATCCGAGGTTTAGGAGAAACCACATATAAACGGCAATAAATTCAAACCAATCAGAATTTCAACATGGAGGATGAAAACTGTAAATATTGTCCTTAAAAGTCATTATATTACACTGTAAACATAAAACAGCATTATTGGATTGATAATTTAAATATTATTACAGACTTTTGCTTGAGCCATCGTTTCACATGTGGTTCTGATGGTGAGTAAGCTAATATTTGTAATCTCTACTTTTAAATGGGGAGGAAACACGGCGTTAGATCCCGATAGGGTCGATCGCCGCGGTTACCACGTCTACTTCTAGGCATAAGTTGGCCGCGGTCATAAGTTGGTCGCCACTAATTTAAATGGGCCAAACAGACAAATAAGTCTTTGTACAGTATTTAAGATAAATAGAAAGCATAAATGTAATAATAATGGACCATTTACGATTGCAATCAGCTTTTAAATTTGTAGCAATTTCAAGATATGGTGATGGCGGCCAACTTATGACCGCGGCCAACTTATGCCTAGAAGCAGTATTGTGTGAAATAAGTTATGTTTTTACTTTATATTGAGCAAAAGTCATGTTTATGTACTTTTTAATATCTTATGAAAGCAATTTCCAGTTGTGAGTTCTGGTTCATGTTAGACGTGGTTACCTTGGCTCTACTTTACTTGCGTGTAGAGCTGTGGCATGACCCCACTCTGAATTGGAGATTTGCATAAGACACAAATATCATACAAATGTGAAAACATAACTGTTTCCACAACAATTTTGTTTCATTTTCTTCAACAATCAGTCAACATGCAAACATGTTTGACAAAAAATAAAGGGCGTGGCTGCGGTACGGTAAAACCGTTCCCTAGAAAATAAGCTACAGTACGGATTGCCGCACTCTAGAACTTTGTCTTGAGTGCGGTTTCAGTAACAATTGTTTTCATTGGTTAATTGAATTAATCACGTTGCAGACGAAAAAAATAGACTGGTTGTCTATATCTCCCATGTGTAAAATATGGCAGGAAATACCCATCTTACCCTAATATTTTCTTAAGTCTGTGTGTGCAAGTACTAGCATTTGATATTCTATTTGTAAAATATTGCTAGAAAACATCAACTAATTGAGGTAAGAGTGTCTCGAGTGAGGTTTCAGTAACAAATTAATTATTTCATTTAAATGACATTTCCTGATTTTCCAGGGTTTTTGGACCATTTCTCCAAAAATTTGAAAACGGTCTTTTATTATAAAAGCTGTGTTAAACAGCATATATTTTGTACACATATTGTATTTGTTGCGTCTTTGGCATAATATCAACTGTTCCTAATTATATTAAACCATTTTCAGTCATTTAAGTTTTATTCTCCAGAAAAAGATTTTATGCAAATCTCCAGTTCTATGTGGGGTCGTGCCACGGCTCTACATGCAAATAAAGTAGAGCCGAGGTAACCACGTCTAGGTTCATGTATGCCCTGTGAGAAATAATCAGTGCCAGTAACAAGCATACGAAATACCGGATTTCGTTCATTTCAAAGCCCCCGGTAACTGGTTTTGATTTCTGTAAACGGTCCTACCACTACTACATGGTGAAAAATTACTGGCAAAAACCTTCATCTTTCAAACAAATACTTCCATATATAATGGAGCGAAACCTCCTGACACCTACAATAGAAGAGTGTTACAATAAATTAACGAAGTGACTCCTGTCACAGCTTCAAGGTTTTTGTCTAAAGTCACGGCATCACAAATTCAGTCATAATACTGTATCGTGCTAGTTAGTGCTGTAACGAGTTAACCGAAACTCGAGTCGTAACTCAGTGGGCGATATTTGGGACCACATCGATTTATGTAATTTAAACTCGAGTTTTTAAGAAATAAATTATGATATACTAGTCTTGTTATAAAAACAGCACTTTTACAATTTATCTAACCATAAAGACAAAAAATTCAATGAGCAATGGCCGTTTTTTTATTTCCTTATTTACGTGGATGTTCCATAATGTGCTCATACATACCTGTACAATTTAACCGGCAACAGAATATATTTCCTTGCAATATAATGGTACTAAATACGTCAATGGCGGATCCCTTGATGACAATATTTGGACATTGTTATTTTATTTATATTTGCGTCATTTACTCGAGTTCAACTCGCATCTAACAAGCGAGCGTCGATCTACAGAAATCACTGTTGATTACAGCTCTAGTGCTAGTGGCCAGGTTGGCCTTATACAAGTCAGGAAATTACTAATGAAAACGTGGGTTAACAAATAGCAATATTTATTTACAAATATACAAGTTTTACCAACAAAGTTGGGGCTGAATTGGCACACTTAAAGTTAATAGGTTTACATGTATAATAACAGTTTAATATTCACACTAAATAGTTATTTGATATCAGATAAAACAATAATAATTAATACAGGAAAATCATATGCAGAAATATCAGTTATAGAAAAACATACTGGAGAACCACCTAAAGATAATCACATCAGGAAACCTACTGCATGTGTATCACCCTTAGCATCTAGAACCTATACAATGTATCTACCACATTAGTTCATCTATCGCTAAGCACAAGTTCAGTACCTCGTGTAACTTCAACAGGTTTTATCCCATTGATTTCTCACATATCTGACACCTAGAACTGAAATGAAAAGAATGCACTGAACCATAGATCTATAGTGAACATTCCATCAACAATGACACTCCAACTAAATATAACAATACCTGCAGGTTTTACCCTGGCAGTATATCAACACATTACTATAGTCATAGTTCACCCAAAACTGTCCTGGGGCCACGGTGGCAGAGTGGTAACACTCTCGCCTCCCACCTCTGAGGCCGGGGGTCGATCCCCGTGACAGCCTTAAGTGGGAAAGCTGGTAGTTGCTTGTCGTTGGTCGGCAGTTTACAGTACACAACCCTAGCGAACTCCATGTACTGGTTTCCTCTGCCCTTCCAACTACCCGTCGTGATATGACCTGTACAGTGTTGAAAGCGACGTAAAACCCCAAATAAATAAACCAAAACTGTCCTGTAAAAGAAACAAACTACTACTAATTATACACAGTTCCTAAAATCTGGCAAACTGCCTTCTTCCTGAAATATAAAGATTACATCCTTAGATTAATTCAAAGTTCTGCAGAGCTCTGAGACTATTAATTCATTATTAGAATACTCTCAGGTTTTACCCTAAAGAGTCTGTCTTTACCTAAAATAAATATTCAAGCTACATTATAGGCTTTACTATAATACACAGGTTTTACCCTGTAGAAACTAAGCTATTCAGGTTTTACCCTGAAGCAAAATACAAGAGATGAGGTTTTACCCTAGCATCTTGTTCCTTCCCCTTGGCCCATTCAACACAGACTGCAGGGTTACACCCCCTTATATACAGAAGAGTTTCCCGCCAAAACTCCTGTGTTTCCCACCAAAAGTTCTGTGCTTCCCTCCAAAACACTCGTTTGTAACTCAACCCTGATTGGATCAGAGCTTCATTCTTTCCCCAGAAGTTGAGGAGACAACATCCTGTTCACACAACAATATCAACATTTGACAGTACAAGTACACAAGTACACATACAATAACATACAGGATAAATATTCACATAATTCAAGTAATCTCTTTTATAATAGTTCAACATTATATCAACAGTAAAATAACATAAATAACCTGAAATACAGCATCATTTATACTTCATTATCACCAATTACACAAATATAACATCTTCAATTTTCATCAACGGCCGTGGACACTACAATACCATTGATTTGCACAAATAAAATATGTTGGGGAAACTCCACAGAATGCCATGCATGACCTCATGAATATTAATGACTAATCCATAAATTTTGATATTCCAGTAGAATATTGTCCAAAAATCTCATGAAATCGTCAAATATTTCCTATGCATATATAAATATTCATGAGCTGTGTAGCCCATTTAGTATTTTATGTTAAAGCAGAAAATATTGTTAAGAAACCGTGCACCATCGAAATCTGTGACTTCATGAATATTAATGAGTTGTCTGCAAATTTTGATCTTTAAGTAAAATATTTCTTAGACATACATTGTTAGGAAACCCCATGGAATTCTGTGACCTCAAATATATTCTACACAGTTTTCAAGCAAATATACCGCTAATAAATTAACTGAGTTGTCAAGACTGATTTTTATGTCGTCACTCTGCGGCGTGGGCGTCCGCGCACGTGTACGCGTCCGCGTGAACAACTTCTCCTCCAAAACTACAAGGCCTAGAGACGTGCTGTTTTTTAAAAGATACCTTATCTATCGAGGATGAAAAATTGTTCAAGGCATGCAAATCTGTCTGTTCGTCTGTTTGCTAGAGACATTACAAGGGGGGTACCCCCACCAAAAGTGTGAAAATTTCAACACTTAATCACAATTTTCTCAGTGACTATTGCAGGGATTTCTCTCATATCTTGCATATATGTACTAGGCCACAGGTAGATTCTCTTGTGTGAGTATGAGACCTGGATCTGTCTTACTTTTTTTTTAATAAATTTTTTTAATAATTTTTAATGCATTAAAATTCATGAAATCATGCACAAAATCATTTATAACTTGAAAACTGTTGCATCTAGAGCATTTTGTTAAAATATGTTATTCAGCTACTTTTTTCATAGCTACAATATGGTGAGTAAGTTGGGTGCCTGTCTCAATAGCTAAGTGAGTAATAGCTACTTTTGGGCTTTTCAGTAACTTCCATCATGAGTAGAATCACTTGTAACTTAAAAACTATTGCATTTAGAGAATTTCGTATAAATATGTTATTCAGCTACTTTTGGGTCAGCTATAACATAGTAAAATTTTAGACCTGTAGCCCATGGCATAGCTGAGTAATAGCTACTTTTAGGTTATCACTGTTGAGTAAATCGCTTATAACTTCAAAACTATTGCGTTTAGAGAATTTCGTATAAATATGTTATTCAGCTACTTTTGGGTCAGCTATAACATAGTAAAATTTCAGACCTGTAGCTCATGGCATAGCTGAGTAATAGCTACTTTTAGGTTATCACTGTTGTGTAAATCGCTTATAACTTGGAAACTATTGCATTTAGAGTATTTTGTTTCAATATGTTATTCACCTATTTTGGGATCAGCTATAACATAGTGAAGTTTCAGATCTGTGGCTCATTGCATAGCTGAGTAATAGCTACTTTGAAGTTCTCACTATTGAGTAAATCAGTTGTAATTGGAAAACTATTGCATTTAGAGAATTTCGTATAAATAAGTTATTCAGCTACTTTTGGGTCAGCTATAACATAGTAAAATTTCAGACCTGTAGCTCATGGCATAGCTGAGTAATAGCTACTTTTAGGTCATCACTATTGAGTAAATCAGTTGTTACTTGAAAACTATTGCATTTACAGTATTTTGCTTAAATATGTTGTTCACCTACTTTTGGGTCAGCTATAACATAGTAAAATTTCAGACCTGTAGCTCATTGCATAGCTGAGTAATAACTACTTTGAGGTTCTCACTATTGAGTAAATCAGTTGTACTTGCAAAACTATTGCATTTAGAGAATTTAGTATAAATATGTTATTCAGCTACTTTTGGGTCAGCTATAACATAGTAAAATTTCAGACCTGTAGCTCATGGCATAGCTGAGTAATAGCTACTTTTAGGTCATCACTATTGAGTAAATCAGTTGTAACTTGAAAACTATTGCATTTACAGTATTTTGCTTAAATATGTTGTTCACCTACTTTTGGGTCAGCTATAACATAGTAAAATTTCAGACCTGTAGCTCATGGCATAGCTGAGTAATAGCTACTTTTAGGTTATCACTGTTGAGTAAATCGCTTATAACTTGGAAATTATTGCATTTAGAGTATTTTGTTTCAATATGTTATTCACCTATTTTGGGGTCAGCTATAACATAGTGAAGTTCCAGACCTGTGACTCATTGCATAGCTGAGTAATAGCTACTTTGAAGTTCTCAATGTTGAGTAAATCACTTGTAATTTGAAAACTATTGCATTTAGAGAATTTAGTATAAATATGTTATTCAGCTACTTTTGGGTCAGCTATAACATAGAGTAAAATTTCAGACCTGTAGCTCATGGCATAGCTGAGTAATAGCTACTTTTAGGTTATCACTGTTGAGTAAATCACTTATAACTTGAAAACTATTGCATTTAGAGTATTTTGTTGCAATATGTTATTCACCTATTTTGGGGTCAGCTATAACATAGTGAAGTTCCAGACCTGTGGCTCATTGCATAGCTGAGTAATAGCTACTTTGAAGTTCTCACTGTTGAGTAAATCAGTTGTAATTGGAAAACTATTGCCTTTACAGAAATTTGTGCAAATATGTTATTCAGCTACTTTTGGGTCAGCTATAACATAGTGAAATTACAGACCTGTAGCTCATGGCACAACTGAGCAATAGCTATTCTCAGGCACTGACTGTTGAGTAAATCGGCTATAACTTGAAAAATATTGCATTTGGAGTATTTTGTTAAAATATATTGTTCACCTACTCTTGGGTTAGCTATAACATAGTGAAATTACAGACCTATAGCTCATGGCATAGCTGAGCAATAGCTATTTTCAGGTTCTCACTATTGAGTAAATCAGTTGTAACTTGAAAACTATTGCATTTACAGTATTTTGCTTAAATATGTTGTTCACCTACTTTTAGGTCAGCTATAACAGAGCAAAAATTCAGACGTGTAGCTCATTGCATAGCTGAGTAATAGTTACTTTGAGGTTCTCACTCTTGAGTAAATCAGTTGTAACTTGAAAATTATTACATTTAGAGTATTTTGTTAAATGTTATTCACAGATGTTTTGGTCAGCTATAACATAGTGAAATTGCAGACCTCTATGTCATGGCATAGCTGAGCAATAGCTTCTTTCAGGTTCTCACTGTTGAGTAAATCATTGTATCCAACCTGTAGGAAATCATGGGCTGGGAATCTGTTAATATGGTCCGATTTGACCTTGGAACCCTCCTTCAAGGTCCAATGAGGATAGCCAAACATAAAAGTGCTTATAACTCGCTTATTATTGGTCCTAGAGGTTGGAATGAAAACCAACCTATAGAAAATCATGAGCTGGGAATTTTTTAGTGTGGTCGGATTTCACCTTGGACCCCTCCTTCAAGGTCAAATGAGGATAGCCAAACTTAAAAGTGCTTATAACTCACTTATTATTGGTCTTAGAGGTTTCGAATGGAAAACCAACCTATGGAATATCATGGGCTGGGAATCTTTTGGTGTGGTCGGATTTGACCTTAGACCCCTCCTTCCAGGTCAAACGAAGATAGCCAAACTTAAAGTGCTTATAACTCGCGTATTATTGGTCTTGGAGGTTTGGGATGGTAAACCAACATATAGGAAATCATGGGCTGGGATTCTTTTGGTGTGGTCAGATTTGACCTGGGACCCCTCCTTCAAGGTCAATTGAGGATAGCCAAACTTACAATTGCTTAGAACTCGCTTATTATTGGTCCTACAAGTTTGGGATGGTAAACAAGCTACAGGAAATCATGGGCTGGGAATTTTTTTGTGTGGTCAGATTTGACCTTGGACCCCCTCCTTCAAGGTCAAACAAGGAGAGCCAAACTTAAAAAGTGCCTATGACTCACTTATTATTGGTCCGAGAGGTTTGGGATGGTAAACCATCCTAAATTCTTTGGCTGGGAATCTTTTGGTATGGTCAGATTTGACCTTTGGACCCCTTCTTCATGGTCGAACGAGGATATTGCATTTATAGTATTTCTTTAAATATTTTTACCCTACTTTTTACACTTAAACAATTACCTTGTTACTTTATTTCATAATACCATTTGCAGGGCACAACTTTTTTGTCCTTTTCTTCTATCAGCTTCGGAATATCTTTCGAACATGCTGTCCAGTTACCATTTACTGTATTTCTGTACAGCCCTTTCCCTGATAATTATGCTTTCCTCTCATTATCACCATCACAAATCAAAAACATTCAGTCAGCTGACACAGTGCCCGTTCACGGGCACTCTCCTCTTGTTAATGGGATGCTGTGACTTTAGACAAAAACTTAAAACCATGATGTGGTGACAGGAGTAAATTAATATGAGGAAAAAAAAACTCTTCTTGTGCATGGTAATAGGAAGTGCCCTCTGTAGTGAAAACAGATATGACCAATTATTAAGATGCTAAAAAAACAGCCGAAATAGTTTTTTTGTTCAAACTTCATGTAAGGTCTTTATTAAGAGGTGCATTGATAGTTTATGATACTTAAGCAAGCTGAAGCATGTGAGGTCAATTCTTTGCTCAATATTACTTTTTCTGTTGGGAGCATGGTAGCAGGTGGTTCAAGGATAAAGTATGTACAGTGCCATGCTACATAATGTCGTAGACTGCACAGTAATCAAGTAGACCGGGTTTCTGTCCCTCTCCAATTGGTGTATTGATATACTGAATTACTGATGGTACACAATGGTGAGAGATGGAGTTCCCATGTACTTGTTTTCTGTGTAAATCTTGAACATAATATTTCTACACATATTATTGGAATACCTTTATTATAGAGTGATACTTGCATTGTTTGAGGCATGCATATGTGCTGTTCAGTAATATTTAATGCCTATCCCATTGGAATATATATGTTTCATCCCTTTCTTGAAATGTAAACAAAACTTCACCATGGCACTGTTATTCACAAAAAGAAATTCCTTCCTTGTGAAATCAGCTCAGTGTAATGTACTGTAATCTAATGTGGACTTTTAAAGTGCTTAATGTCCATCAGTTAACAGATTCTAAGGCGCAACTGAACAAACCAATGTGAATAATCGTAAGTCCAATAACATAGCCAGACCATACTAAGAAGACAGAGGGGTGATGTGGAGGCTATGGCAGATAGGCTTTTGCAAACAGGTAAGCTTTTAGCTTTTTCCTGAATTAACCAATAGATGTTGCACTGTGTACATCATTAGGAAGATCATTCCAAATCTTGGAGCACGAAATGCATATCTATGACCAAAGTGTTTAACTGACTTGTACAGTGAGGAGTGGAACAAAGGAACTGTCAGGTATTGACGATCAGGGTGATTAAGCTAGAACTGTAGAAGCAACTGCTAAGAGACAAAGATGGTCCAAAATAGCTAGGAGAATCACTGTGTAAAAACTTACAAACCAATGTTGCAGTTTTGAACATACAACAGTGGTTGAGAGGCAGTCAGTGGAGTCACTTAAGGATGGGTGTCACATGAGCATACTTTCTATGATTAGTGACAATATGTGTAAGAGTATTCTGAATACCCTGCAGCTTCCTCTGATGGAAACATAACAAACCTCTAAACAGAGAGTTACAACAGTCCAAGCGACTAGTAACCAAGGTATTCGCAGTAAGGGCAGCCACTTGAGCAAGATACTGTCTAATTCTGTGAAGGTTGTGTATCTGGAGGAAAAGACTTTACAAGTCTTCTTAACATGTTCTGAAAAAAAAAGTCAGCATCAGAGCACCCACCTTGGTTTTTGACAATGTCAGGAGGATGGAAAAAACTTCCAAGAATATTGATGTTGAACCTAGGAACCAAAAACAATGAATTCAGTTTAATCAGGGTTGAGTTTCAATTTACTAAGAGCCACCCATTGTTGTACTTCATATAGGTAAGCATTCAGCTTAGGAAGAGTAGCAGAAGCATTCTTATGAGATAGATGGGCATATAGTTGGATGTCATCTGCATAGAAATGAACTTTTATATCTGGATGAAGGCCGATGATTTTACTTTGTGGAATTGTACAGAGTAAAATAACAATGGATCCAGCACAGAACCTTGGGGAACTCCATAGCTGAGCTTGCGTAGCTCACATAGTGTGGAATGTATCATAATGGCCAATTTTCTGTTTCCTGTTAATCCCTGAACACACAGTGGAGGTGAACGATTTTAAGTCTGATGAAAGTTTGTGTTCTAAAATTGGAAAGTAGCTTTTGTTCATTTGATTGTTATGTTTATTGCAAGTGTAGTATAGTGTTGTATATATTTTCAGTAAATAAGTGAATATGTCAACACAGTATGTCCATCCTCAGTTCTCTGGAGGGCTGTCCCAGCCAGTCGTAGTTCAGGGGATGTCAGGACTTGGATTTCAAGGGAGAGATAACTCAGGTAAGTGTTTGTTTTCGATTTTTCATTCAGGACTATTTCATATGATTGTAAATGGAAATCCCTAGATAGAAAATCTCCAGATTGAAGATCCCAAGCTGTTTGCAAACCCATAGAAAATCCCCAGGTGGGCTTACAAAATCCCCAAAATAAAAATCCCAAATACCATGTACAAGTGTTATATTGTGTTATTTTTTATTCATTTCTGCTAATTGTATCCACCAGATAGCATCAGGTGGATACTATGGATTTCGCTTCGTTATGCCGCCGCAGTGTTGTAGAGAGATTTCACCGTTACCGCTCTAACAAAAAAAATACTATAGCTAGCCTTCTCAAATTTGCAGGATATATTCATAACCATAAACTCTTGCCTGTGAATATTTTTGGCCTCATTTTGAAGAACAGGATGACTGCCACGGGCATTTTTTGACTTTCAGTAAGGGCTTTTGCCCTCTAGAGCAAAGGTTATTATAGGTAGAGTTCTCAAATTAACAGGGTATGTTCCTCATTATAAAATCTTGACTGGAAATATTTTTGGCCTCATTTTGAAAAACAAGATGGCCGCCAGGGGTGTTTCTTTGTCAGTCATAACAAGTGCTTATATTTCCCTTATTATTGGTCCTTGAGTTTTGGGATGGTAAACCAATCTGTAGGAAATCATGGTCTGGGAATCTTTTGGTGTGGTCAGACTTGACCTTGGACCCCTCCTTCAAGGTCAAACAAGGATAGCCAAATTTAAAAGTGCTTATAACTCGCTTATTATTGGTCGTACAGGTTTGGGATGGTAAACCCAACACATAGGATCTCGATGTGATCAGTCTTGCAACTGTTATAAAATATTGTAAGGGAAACAATAAAATAAAACATGTAAATGTAATTTTCAGTGGATTTCTCCCTACTGAGGAAACCTGCATACCTGAACACATGTATCCAGACACTGAATAAATATTTTGTAGGTATTCTGTGAGTTCACTATAGTGTGGCTCACTCTCTAGCCGACATTATTATAAATGTGAATTGATAAAATGGGCATAAAGTGAACCAGAAACCACTGAGCACACACGTCCACCATGGTGGCATTTACAAAAAATTTTTGAGGTTTATTGTTATCAAGAATATTAACTGGATCTTTCCTAAAATGTAATCACTTTTTCCCATGGCTAGCCCATTCCTACTAAAAATTTAACATCACAATTTGTTCATTACTTTTGAAGAAATATCAAACAGAAAGCCAGTCATTAAAATACATTGAAATTGGGAACTCTGAACATTTTTTATTTCTTTTTTGTCCAAAATATGATCCAGAACTTTCCCCAAGATAAGTAACTTCTTCCTTTGGCCAGGTCCTACCCACAAAATTTTTTTATAAAGATCTGTTCACCAAAAACACCCAAAAAAAACAGAGAGACAGTGTGGAGGTAAAAATATTGGTTAAAAGCCACTTCTTGGTGAAAATCACTCAGGATAAATTTTTTGTGATGGACTGTCAAGGAATTGAAACAAACAAACAAAAAAAAACAAATAAAAATCATGAATACACCACCTCCCTCGTTATTATGGTTATGTCCATTTTAAGACATAAACTTAATGAGAGGAAATATTTTTAACTAAAGACAGCATAACTATATTTATGATGACCCTTCTGTTTTTTAAAAAAAATGTAAATCTTCATATAAAATGTAACACCTTTAACAGATTGTGCCATCTTGGATAAACAGCTATCATGATTGACTTATGTTCTCAGATACCTTCTACAAAAAAGAGAGATTGCCCAAAACTATAAACACAAAGATGTTTTTGTAGAGAAGTAATAAGGAGGTTTACTGTTTAATTAGCAGGGAGAAATTATTGAACCCAAAGAGAAACCTCTACATTGAAGTTAATAACATTATTTGAAATTCCTTGTTGTATAATTAGTATATAAGTAGAAGTATTGTTCTGGTTCCTCAAAATTTGACTTCACATGCTTCACTTGTGCAGATAAATACAATGGGAGAACTTCTCGAATGACATATTCAGAAAAACTATATCACAAATGAAGATAACAGTATTGTATGAGTGCATAGCATGAGTATTATAGTGTTGATATTCACGAATGATACATGTTTTCTGTGTATGTCTAATGAGGGTTGTTTTACTTTTATTATCCACCATTTTAATCGGTTATGAGCTAAATAAATCAGTATTAAATGAGAGAATGTGAAAACAACTGTCAAAAAACATGAGCACCAGTGTATACAAAAACTTCAAATTCTAACTTGAAATATCGCAGTCATTTCTGTATGGTTTTTTTTGTCCAACAAAATTGATCAGAAGCACTGTTAAAAGACCTTTGTAATGATGTAAATTTCTGTTTTTAAGTGAAACGGTTTCCGAGATATTAATGAAAAACTGGAAGTAAATGACACTTATTATCCATGGTACGGAGGCGCAATCGTATGCAAAAAAAAAAAAAAAACATATTCCCCTCTGTGTATCCCCCTATGTAGGTCATGTGAAGTGCTTGGTGGGTAAAAAAAAACAGCAGATTACAAACTTTTAGAAATTAAGCCTATGCTTGCAGCCTAAGTAGTAAAATTCTATCATTTAAACAACAGCACTGGATGCTAGAATGCCAACATAGATCTTAGGAACACATCATTAATTACTTCCAGAACACTTTGAACGAATCACTGAAAACCAAACATTTTAACCTCTGCATTTGTTTCTGGGGACAGAACTGCATTGGTTGCATTTTTTCTGGTACCTAGCTGTAACATAAACAATAAAATTCAGTTAACTGGAATATCATGGGACCGGAAATTTAAATCTGATTTTCAAAAGGAGTTTCAAATAATAACACAAATTTCAATGTTAAGGCATTTGTCTTTTAGAGCCATATGATTTTATCCTTTTCTCTGCACACAAAAATATTTATCAATATTCTTACAACTGTGTTTTGGAGACACATACATGTAATTTAGAGTAAGAAATCTAAAATTCGCCAGGAATCTAAAATTCGCCACCTCTAAAACCTTAGTTAATTTTATGAAGAAAATGATGTTTTTGTCTAAATATTGGTATTTTTCAGTTCAAAAAGCCTTATTTACTATACATTCAACAAATCTCACCACAATTCATTTATTTTATTAGTATTTTCACATGTGGCGAATTTTAGATTTCTTACTCTACCACTTCGCTGCTCATATAAACATTAAAAAATGTCCACGCTGTTTTGACAACTGAATTTTTATAATATTTTATTTTCTTAGCAAAAATCTACATTTTTTGAGATAGTTTTTAAAAGACAGATAATATTTTGTCATTGACATTTTGTTCTCAATTGAGTTTCATATCTATTTTATGCATTTTATGTCGGCTTAATGACATTAAAGTTTGTTTCTCGCATTTTTTATTTTTTCAAATCTTTGATATTGGTGTGTGTATTTTTTATGAAATACTCTAGTTACACCAAATGTATCAGAAACATGTTATATAGGGGATATTACATTAGGGTATTTATAGTTAAATGTATTTGTGTACAATTATACATAGTGGTTACTGTTAAAAGAATTCATAATGGATATGTATACTGTTTCAATGCCATATGTGTTGATGTATTCTGTAAAACTTGTCCTCTTAATGTTGATAATTTTATCAGAAAGGAATTAGTTTTTTTGTAGTGGAAAATCTTTTAATTACTTAAAACTTTTAAAAAATCTACTTTACAGGGGTGTAGAAAGCAGTTTGTTTTATCTTTAGCCATTTTTAAATTTAAAGTTGAGAAACATATAATTATGTCAGTGGTGGCTCTATTCAGACCAATTTTTCTGGTGTTTCTGTGGCATTCTGTGGCTGAAATCACTAGGTTTTACACAATTTCTCAAGAAAAGGAGGGAACAACCTCCCTCCTTAATTTTTAAGGAAGACCTTTAGGTAAGGCGAGTTAAAGTAGGCTTTGTGAAGCCGAAATTTTAAGTGGCCTTCCAAAGGAAGAAAAAATGACCTTCCATTGTAAAAGCAGGCCATTTCTAAAATAGGTTTTGTGCAACAGGCCATTGGTATGTACTTCCGACGTAAAAGGGGGAAATAGAGTCAACAGAGCTCTTATAGAGTAAGAAATGTAAAATTCGCCACACATCTGAAATTCCCCACATGTGGAAATATTAATAAAAATAATGAATTGAGGTGAGATTTGTTGAATGTATGGTAAATTATAATAAGGCTTTTTGAACTGAAATATACCTACTTTAAGACAAAGCATAATTTTCTTCATAGAATTGCGTAAAGTTTTTAGAGGTGGCAAATTTCTGGCGAATTTTAGATTTCTTACTCTAAGGGGACTGACTAGATATCTATCAACTCTGCTTCGTAAATGTTTGCAGGTGGAACATGCATAAGAATTGTGGAGAAATTTCGAGCAAAACCAGTTCTCATCATGGGAATCATGATTTTGATCATTGGAATCGCATGCATTGCTGTGAATATAGCCGAAATCAGTGAACAATCTGAATTTGGGGTTGGAGGACATGGAATATATTGTGGAATTGTGGTAAGTATGTAAATAATACAGTATCTCATTTGATAATTCAAATTTTAACAAAGACGTTTGTATATTCATGTGCAGGTTTGGATAGTTTTGTTATCTCAACACTTTAAAGACATGTCAAAAGTACCTCATTCATTTGGGTTTTTAATGCTAGTGTCACAAAGTAATGCACACATACCGAAGGACAAATTTTTCATGTTTTTATAATTAATAAAACGACCAAATGCACAACTTGTAATGTTTTTGTCACAATAGTAGATAGGGAAATAGCACCACGATCTTTCAATTAAAAGGACACAAGACTTTCCACAGCAAGAACAAGAACAAATTATCAGATTTTGTGTATATCAGATTAGATAAATGTGCTAAGCTAAATAATGCCACAGAAATAGATAAACATGTCTTATTATCTGAAGTAAGACAAGGATGAAATTTATACCACTTTAGGCGCCTTGCTACTAATATAGACTTTTTTTTTCTTCAGTTTATAGTATCTGGTGCATTTGCAATTGTAGCTGCCAACAGGAGAACACTTTGCTTTGTAAGTAACTCATATATTTACTACAATATTCATTGTGTAAATCCATATTTAGCTTGTTTGATGCTGTACTCTCTATGCACAATATTTACATATTATAGTTACATTATATTTTTTCTCTACTCTTTGTCAGTGAGGTTGATATATAAAAGGACCTTAATGCTGTGTTTATACAGTAAGTTTCCAGATCTATATGGTAAGGCCACAAGAGCATCTTTGTACTTCAGTGGTCCTTCTATACTATTTCTGATAGTAACACTAATTGGGGTGTTCAACTTCCACTGGAGCTGACCAAAAAACTGACTCTGTGGTCGGTTAGCTGAGTTGAGGAGTCAGGGATCGGAGACATTTTTGAGCAGGGAAAATGAAGAGTAGGTTAAACCTCCACAACAGGACGTAATACATCCTGGCTTGTCTGGCTAGTCTCATGACTTGACTTAGGGTCAGCCTGTTTCCTATAAGGTCCAACTTGAAAGCCTTAGGACAAGCCTTAGATGCACAACAGACATCTTGTAGGTCGTCACAACAAGTCATAGTGACAAACAGATGATACTGGAGAAGTGTACCAACTCACCATGACCATACTTGCAGTCGATATTGCCAGTCAAGTTTTGATGAATTTCTGGGAAAAGAAGGATCAAGTGTCAACCAATCAACAAATCGAAAACTAAGTCAGTACTAAATATTTGGATCCCATCACATGACCAAAAGTACAGCATTGACATTTTTGTTTTAATTAATTATGATTTTCAGGTTTGGACTTTAATATTGTATAAGAAATAAATCAACCTATTTTTGAATATGATTATGACAAAAACGCCACTTGAAATAAAACATTTTCATTAAAGGTATTGCATCTTATTCAAACAAGCTGAGAGAGCTGTGCTTTTTAGAATGTCTCACATGATGGTTCTAATGACAACCGTCTTGCTTGTTCCTGGGTTTTATACTCCAAATTCGGACATCTGGGAAAGACACCTTCAAATTTCGTCCCAGCAATTTCTCCATATATTTATACCAAATAAATCCTAGCCTCTGGGAAAGACCCTATTCTGGATGTAAGGGTAAAACATGCAGTTCTGGTCATCTGATGGGATCCAAGTATTGTGTTGACTGTCCTTGTCCTAATTTATTGATTTTTTTATTGGTGCACACTCGAATCCTCTTTTTTCCCCAGAATTCACTCTGTCGAAATAGGCTGAGAATTTGATTATTGTTTGATCAGATAAAACCACTTTTATAAGTTTTTCTCATATTTACAACATACATGTGGACCTTTTCTACCTGTTAACTTCAGGATTCTTATTAGTTGCACTCTTTTTTCCTAATTCTCAATAATAATTTTTTTCTTATTTTTACCTTGCATCATACCAGAAATGGACTGCAAATAAGCAAGACTTAAGTGACAAAGCCAATTTCATGATAGCCTAAACTGTAAGTGAAAAGAACGAAACAGGAAGTGATCAGGACAAGACTGGAAGTAATTAGGACAAGAAATGACTAGGACTAGCCGGTTTCAAGATGGGCGGGGCCATGGTCGGGATCAAGAGTCGGGGAGGGTCATTGAAAGTTTAGACATGTTTGATATTTTGCCGACCCAGCACAAAAAGCCGGGAAACTACAGCCGACCCTAACCAACTCTGTAAACATTGCTCCTGACCCTCGAAAAAAAATGCTTAGTTACCGTCAAGACAGCCCCAGTAGAACACCCATATTAATCAGGTCTATGAGTTTATATAACATAAATATGTATTATCTGTCAGAAGGTGTGGCAAATAAACCAAAAAATAAGTTGGTTTTACCCAAGAGTAATGTCATGAGAAATTTCCTTCACAATAAAGAGGTACATCTAAGGTACACTGTCTAAAACATGAAGCAAAAGTTCAAAACTGGTAAATGGAAGAAATGAAACAACTTTCCCCCAAATTCCAGAAAGACGGAGGGTGTCAACAAGTGCTCATCTTTTGTAAATATCTTGTAATTATTAAAGGTACTAATATATTACATATACATGTAACTACATGTTCAGATCATCATTGCATTCTTAATTGTTTTGAAGTTTACTGATACCTTGGAGCTGATTGTATACACCGGAAGCATCTCTCAGATACTTTGGATTATGCTTTGTTACGCTGCTGCCAACACTCCCATAGTGTGTATAGAGACTTCATTGTTGCCACTCTTTGAAGAGAAATTTCATACTTATGCTAGGCTTTTGAAATTTGCTGGATATGTCCATTACTAGAACAGCTTGTCTGGGAATATTTTGTGGCCTTAATTTGAAAAATAAGATGGCCACCACAGGTGTTTTGTTAGTCATCAAGGATTTTACAGTGTGTTCTGCTGGTTCTCATCTATGGAAGTTTGAATCTCTCTAGTGGTGATATTTTTAGTAGATGTATATGTCCTCTACAGCCTACAGTCGTTTGACTTGACGTTTGTACTTCAAGGTCATGCATTGACTCCAGAAATGCCCCACCAGGCCATTTTTGTTGATTTCAGAGATTTTCTTGCTTATACATGTCATAGTTATCCAAGGAAGTTGTTTCTATTTACTCTGAAGGTTAAGACTTTATTAGTAAAAGCCAAATTGAGTTGCAATATCTTAATTAGCTGTCCTTATTTAGCTGTCCTAATGAATTTTATGTTCTTCAGTTACAGTAATTTTGGCTACCTTGAGTAAATCACTCTTACTTTTAGAGCATTTGGATGAAGAATGTGTTGCTCAGCTACCTTCTCCATACCTTCAATGTGGTCAGTAGTTTCAAAGTGTACCACAATAGCTAAGTGAGTTACAGCCACTTTTTAGTGGCTACCATAATGAGTAAATGGCTTATATATTCAGAAGTAATGCAGCGACACAATTTTTTGTCAAAGATGTTGTTCATTTATTTTTTGTGAAAACTAATATATTTTTAACATTTTCACTGAATACATTTTCATATATTTTATATTTAGCTACAACTTGGTTAATTTTGGGGATGCCAGTGGTAACAGCCAAGTGTGGTATTGCTTCTTTCTGTTTTTATCACAGTATTTAGCATAATGAGTAAAATGGATCCTATCGGAAAAGGAGGTTCTGTTACCCCTTTACTGTTTATCATGTTCTTAAACCACTGTACTGCATCATAGCCAAAGTTCAGACAGGTTACTTAATGCATAAGACTGTGTATCACCATAGCTGACAGAGTTATAGCTACTTTCTCACTTTGCAATGCTTACCAGAATATTAAGTAAATAGTTTTTTTCTTCGGAAGTAATGCAGGCACACAATTTCTCTCAAACTTGTTGTTCATCTGTTTATTTGTGAACTATAACATAGTTAAGTTTCAGAATGGTTGTTTAATGTATCCATGAGTAATGGCTACTTTTATAAATGATAAGTAGCTCATTTTATAATCTCACAATTGAGTAAATTGCTTATATCTTGAAAAGTAATGCATTTTTTTAGCATTTTCACTCCAAATAATATAGAATTTTCTGCATTTTGGCTGCCATCTTGAATTTTTGAAGTCAGAAATGTTGTTTATCTTGAAAACCATTAGAGATAGAGCCATTTTGGATAAATTTTAGACCCCCTGGGTAGTAAGGACTACTTTTTAAAGTTTTCCACTAACTTGAATTTTGGAAGAAATTGAAAATGTTGTTTATATCTCAAAACCTTAAGAGATAGAGTGATTTTGGACAAATTTTTACCCTCTCTGAAGTAAGTACTACTGCTTTAGTGATGAAAATTCTTAAATTTTCCGAATTTCAGCTTCCTTCTTAAATTTTGGCAGAAATAAAAAAAATGTTATTTATTTTGAAAACTAAAAGAGACAGAGCAATTTCAGATAAATTTCAGACATTAGTAGTAGAGACAACACCTCTGAAAAGTTTGAATTTTCCAGATTTTGGCCATTGTGATTTTTTTGTGGAAATTGAAAATGTTGTTTATTTCAAAAACTGTTAGAGATAGAGCAATTTTGGGCATTTGTGAGGTGTACATTGAATTTCATGGATTGAAAATTTCTGGTTATTTGCAGAGCCATAGAAATTCCCCAGATGGGCAATACAAAATCCTGAAGTAAAAAATGCCTTTTAAAAAGTCTGAAAAATACAACAACAATAATAACTAGACTTAGCGCATCGGAGAATTGATGGAAAATATATCCACTGGAAAGACAGCCCTTTTAAATTTGGGTACCCTCAGTTGACTTTGAAGGCGAGGCCCAAGGTCAAATCTGACCACATCAGAAGATTCCAAATCCATGATTTCCGATAGATTAGTTTCACATCCCAAACCTCTAGGTTCAATAATAAGCAAGTTACAAGTACTTTCAAGTTTTTTGCTACCCTCATTTAGCCTTGATGGAGGGGCCCATGTCAAATCTGTCCACATTGGAAGATTCCTGGTCCATGATATTGTATATATGTGGTGTCCGGATCAGCAAGTTTTCCGGCCTGTATCTCAGAAACCATAATGCAAAGCAATAGGACCAATAATAACAAGTTATAAACACTTTTAAGTTTGCGTACCCCTGTTGACCTTGAAGGAGTGGCTGAATGTCAAATCTGACCTCTGTAGAATATTCCCAGTCCATGATTTTCTGTAGTTTGGTTTGAAATCCCAAAACTGTAGGATCAATAATTAGTGATTTATGAGCATTTTTTTGTTTAGCTACCATCATTTCAAGTTGAAGAAGGGGCCGAGGCCAAATCTGACCACATCGGAAGATTCCCAGCCCATGATTTCCCATAGGTTGGTTTCACATTGCAAACCAATAGGACCAACAATAAGCAAGTTATAAGCACTTTTGAGTTGGCTATCCCCATTTGACCTTGAAGGAGGGGACCAAGGTCAAATTTGACCACATCGGAAGACTCCCAGCCCATGATTACCTCCAAGTTGGTTACACATTGCAAACCTCTAGGACAAGTAATAAGCGAGTTATAAGTACTTTTAAAATTGGCTATCCTCATGTGATCTTGAAGAAGGGGCCCAAGGTCAAATGTAACCACATCAGAAGATTTGGAGCTCATGATTTCCAATAGGTCGGCTTCATATGCCACACCTCCAGGACCAATAATAAGGGAGATATTGGCACTTTTAAAGTCCGCTACATGGGGTACTTTGGCACTATGACCTTGAATTAAGTGCTTCAAGGTCAAAAATATGTGTACTGGTAGAGGACATATATATCTGGTATACATATCACCTATGAAGAGATTCAACCTTCTAGTTTTGAGAACCAGCCAGTAGAAAATATAGATAATTTTCAAAGGAATGCCCGGGGCGACCATCTTGTTTCTCAGAATGAGGGTAATTTTAGTCATAGAGAAGCTTACCTTCTAATGAAGGTATCCTGCAAATTTGGTGAAACTAGGTGGTCTAGTTTTTACCCCACAGCCCTTAAGGGCTGTTGGGGTATTGTTTTTACCCATGGTGTCCGGATGGGCGGGCGGGTGGGCGGGCGGCCGGAAATAGTTTGTCCGGGCTGTATCTCAGAAACCGTGAGGTGTAGGAAGTTGATACTTGGTAGAGACATTGGTTAGGGGGTGTAGGTGTGCAACGTCATGGTCTGACCTTGATTTGACCTTTGACCTTGCCGTAGTGACCTTGAGTTTGAAAATCTTGTCCGGGCTATATCTCGGAAACCGTAAGGTGTAGGAAGTTGATACTTGGTAGGGACATTGGTTAGGGGGTGTAGTTGTGCAATGTCATGGTCTGACCTTGATTTGACCTTTGACCTTGCCGTAGTGACCTTGACCTATAAAATCTTGTCCGGGCTATATCTCGGAAACCGTAAGGTGTAGGAAGTTGATACTTGGTAGGGATATTGGTTAGGGGGTGTAGGTGTGCAACGTCATGGTCTGACCTTGATTTGACCTTTGACCTTGCCGTAGTGACCTTGACCTATAAAATCTTGTCCGGGCTATATCTCGGAAACCGTAAGGTGTAGGAAGTTGATATTTGGTAGGGACATTGGTTAGGGGGTGTAGGTGTGCAGCGTCATGGTGTGACCTTGATTTGACCTTTGACCTTGCCGTAGTGACCTTGACCTATAAAATCTTGTCCGGGCTATATCTCGGAAACCGTAAGGTGTAGGAAGTTGATACTTGGTAGGGATATTGGTTAGGGGGTGTAGGTGTGCAACGTCATGGTCTGACCTTGATTTGACCTTTGACCTTGCCGTAGTGGCCTTGACCTATAAAATCTTGTCCGGGCTATATCTCGGAAACCGTAAGGTGTAGGAAGTTGATATTTGGTAGGGACATTTGCTACGGGGTGTAGGTGTGCAGTGTCATGGTCTGACCTTGATTTGACCTTTGACCTTGTCGTAGTGGCCTTAACTTATAAAATCTTGTCCGGGCTATATCTCAGAAACCGTAAGGTGTAGGAAGTTGATACATGGTAGGGATATTGGTTAGGGGGTGTAGGTGTGCAATGTCATGGTATGACCTTGATTTGACCTTGCTGTAGTGACCTTGACCTATAAAATCTTGTCTGGGCTATATCTCGGAAACCGTAAGGTGTAGGAAGTTGGTACTTGGTAGGGACATTGGTTAGGATGTGTAGGTGTGCAACGTCATGGTCTGACCAGGATTTGACCTTTGACCTTGTCGTAGTGACCTTGAGTTCAAAAATCTTGTCCGGGCTATATCTCGGAAACCGTAAGGTGTAGGAAGTTGATACTTGGTAGGGACATTGGTTAGGGGATGTAGTTGTGCAACGTCATGATCTGACCTTGATTTGACCTTTGACTTTGGCGTAGTGACCTTGACCTATAAAATCTTGTCCGGGCTATATCTTGGAAACCGTAAGGGTGAGGAAGTTGATACTTGCTAGGGACATTGGTTAGGGGCTATAGGTGTGTATTATCATGGTGTCACCTTAATTTGACCTTTGACCTTGTCGTAGTGACCTTGACCTATAAAATCTTGTTGCACCTTTGGGTCTCTCTTTTGATGCAGATTAAGCACTGTTAAAGTCATATTAGAATTTATTAAGAATTTTACTTTCATAACTTCCCATTGTAAGAGATAGAATTTCATCAAGTGAGCCACAGATTTTGCTCCAACACCACACATAAGCATTCATTAAATGTATTACCACTTCTGTATGCATGGTAATATTCAAACCATCTAAACCATAATTCGGGCCTTGCAGATGTAGATAAAGAGGGTTGAATTTTAGTTTGCTGATTAATGCTGTCATCTTGTTATTGAATTATCTTGTTTTAATACTTCATCTTTATATGCATGATCTTTCTTTTAAACATTATTTCTCCATTTAAACATTGTTTGGACCTTTATATAAATGACTGTGCTCTGAAAGTATCCTGTAGTTTGTACTGATACAGTACTTCTGTATCTTATGGTGTTGAAAATATTTCCCTAGGCTGTGGGGTACGGGCATCTCTGATGCTATTTTCTGCTGAGAGTGTTAACGTTGAAAATATACATGCAGCTTCTGCTGGATACAATAATATACAATACACTTTATTTACAAAATTTGGAGTAATATAACATTATATACATTCAGGTTGCTTACATTCAAAATCAGGATTGCAATTGAAAATATTTTATGTGGCCTCCTTATGTATTGAATATTTTTTTATTCTTAATTTTTGCCACCATCTTTTATTTTGGAGGCAACGAGAAATGTAGTTTATCTCAAAAACATATGAGCAAAGTTGCATCCTTGGTCTAGTTTGATTAAGATATTCTTTAAGCCTTTGTTTGAAATAGGTCAGAAAGGTGACATTGCAAGTTTCAAAAGGCAAATGTATTCATAATTACATGGAAAATTTTTTCTCCTCCATCGTTGTAGATTATCAACTGTATGGTTCTCTCTATCATCTCAGCTACAATGGCATTACCAGTGATAGGTTTTTCCATTGGTGGATTGTTTGCCGAAAAAACAAACTGGAACTTCTATGTCTATGCCACTCCAGACCCTTCTTGTTGCTCATATGGATATGATGACTATGGTGAATCACTGCAAAACAATACCTGCTGTGATGTATATGAAGAAGGTTATTATGATAGCAGAACTGTAAGTATATAAGTGTATTCTTTTGTATCTATGGTACATAATTCATTCATTTTTTTTCTGGAATAAAATGCAACATTTTCATTTTAATTACAAATTTAAAGCTTACTTGTAATGTCAGTATCGTATCAATGATAGTGGCATCAATATAAATTATTTGGAAACAAATACCATAAACTGTTGTCATTGTATAGCAAGAGCTTGTAATATTCGCAGGATTTGTCCTAGTCGTAGGTAACATCCATCTATACAAATATTCAATATTTAGTTGGAAATTTTAAAACTGGTTCACCTTATACCTACTTACTGGTTCTACTTACACAAAGTCTACTCTGTGCCCTCTTCTCAATATACAATATATTTAGGAGTTGCTTCAGTGACAGTTGTAGTAGTGTAGAAATTTCTATATCAGTGAAGCTTCAGTTTGGATTTCTGTGAAACCAATAGTTGTGCATCACTTTATGTTTAGTTTACCAATATGTTTAATTTAAAAATTAGCATAAGTGTTAGAAAGTACTACAGTAAGCTTTGGAATGTCAGATGAATAGTCAAAACAATAAATTAAAGAGTTGACTATGTGGTAATAATGAATTAAAGATCTCATTAAAGTTGAAAAACTTGCTCACTAATTTTTGGAGAAGTGATGGTAAAATTATCACTTTTAATAAGTTTTATTATCAGTTTTGAAATTTAGAACCATTACTAATAAAATGCTGATCTCTAAGACTGTCACTAGATTCTGCATTTCTTACTTGTTGATTTTCAGTTGGCTTTGAGAGAATTCCTGCATGGTTTGATTCTTGGAGTCATGGAAGCAATTGTTGCTATTTGTGTGTCATCTTTGTGTTGCCATGCAGTGTGTTGTTGCTCTAATGAATCAGTAAGTAAAATTGTTTTTATAGCATTTATGTTCTTTATCAGTTTTTAGTGTTAAGATGACATATTTTTTAATATTTTATTTTAAGCTTTATTGTGGAAAATCATTGGCCAAATTCTTATTGATGCTGTTGATTTTTTATTTTTTTTTTTTATTGAAGGCTATATGGCATGTATTTTTTTATTATTATTATTATTGAAGGCTATATGGCATGTAATGTAGTTCTGTAATTAAGCATCCATTTTAAAGGGGGAATTATTGCTTTTGCCCCGTTTTCACACAGCCTACACCACTGCCACATTCTTTTCTAAGTTGAATAGCTCCCTTTTGTAAGGCCTATCAAGTATGATTTTCTGCATTTATTATTTATAGGCATGGAAAAACATTTTAACAGGCATGAATTTGACCTTTAACCTTTATCAGGGTCACATGATTAAAAACTTTTTTTTTTTGTTTTATTTCCTTTTCACCAGATTTTCTCAACAAAATACAACATATACATCAACAAAAAATGGCAAGCGCTTTTCTCTTATCAACATCTAGGCGCCAGTCGAATTTCACATTAGTCGAACCATAATTGACACATTGAGAGCTGATTATCATTTAGTTAAAACATGCTGGAACTGACCCCTTTTGGCACATATTATATATATCTACTGACATTGGGGACCTTACACAGGTTCAGTAACTTCAACATGTTATTGAAACATGAAAATTGGGTTTATAGCTTCAAAATTTACATCATCATATTAAGCTTACCATAACAAAATCAGCCAAATCAGGTCGCTACTGAACCATGTTCATGTGGTTTTTATCACAACCATTTTCAAGATGCATTGAATAGTTTCAAGCATGATAAACACTGATCTAGTATTTAGGCCATTGCTTTGCATTAAATTAAAGGTGTGTGGAATTTTCTGAGTTAATTCTATTACAGATGAATGTAAGATTTTTAACCAAAAAAAAACACTTGTTCTCAGACAGACAAAATTACAATATCCATTTATAACATATTTCATATTTTTCACAATATTACTACACGTTATTTCGAAACAGAGACCTGCGAGGAATACAGTGACCTACCAACCTGCAAACCAAGGAATGCAGTACATTCTGATTCAAGGGCAGAATGGTGTTCAGGCTATTCCATTGAATCTGCAGAATGTGGTACACAACCCTCAGCCAGGTGAGACAATGTATATATTATAACCTCCATTATCTGAACATACTAATAGAGTAACACTTTGTATAATAGGAAAACTTCCCGAATGACATATACAGAAAAAGTGTATCACAAATAAAGACAACAGTATTATACGAGTGCGTAGCACAAGTATTATATTGTTAATCTTCATGAGCGACATATTTTTTTCTGTAAATGTCTAATGAGGGATGTTTTACTTTTATTATCCACCAGTTTGTATGATTTATGGGTTAAATAACATGAATATTAAATTAAAGAAAATGTGAAAAGGCAGTCAGAAAGCACAGGCCACAAAAACTAAAAACTTCAGTCTTTAACTTGCAATAACTCCTTTATTCTTGCATGGATTTTTATGCAACAAACACGAGCAGAAGCGCTATAAAATGACCCTTCTAATGATATATAATACCTAGTATAATACCTATATATAACATAGTTTCCCAGATATCAGTTACAAACTGAAATTAATTGACACTAATTATCCATTGTACGAAGGTGCAGTTGTATACAAATAAAATACATCCTGCTCCGTACATCCCTCTATATGGGTCAAATACGGCATGCGGTGTAAAATAAAGTTTTGTTTACATCACTTGCAACAGCTGTCAGGAAAACACCCAGCACATTTACCTCATTGCTTTGGGTTGAATTCAAATCCACCACAACAGAGGTGGGGGTCAAAAGTAGTGATGGGACGATTAGACCAACGTTCGATTAATCGTCAGCGTTATGGTACAATCGCGTTCGGTCACTGACAACTTCTAGAAATCGATTAAATCTTACCCTTCCTTATGTGTCTCAATATCCACGTGTTTTTTATATTTTAAGCTATTTCCTTAACTTTCCTTTGATAAATAATGAGATTTGTCACGAATTTGGGTTTGTTTATGTCTACCGCCATATTTACCGGAAGTGAGTGCTTTTGGTAGGTTCTAAATGTCGGAAACACCGTTATTCTTACGGATTGACAAATACTTCATCCCGGAAAGTCTTTCATAATATATTTTCTTACAGTGGAGTAAAAAAGTCGATTGAGGGTCGATCATCGGTCGGAAAATTGGACGAATAATCGACCGCGAAAATTGAGGCGATTCCACTCACTAGTCAAAAGACTAAATGTCAGACTTGCTGAACACTGAGCAACTTAAGTATCACCTGGAGTTGTCTTCTTGATTGCAAAAAAAAAAAAAAAAAAAAAAAAAAGATCAAAGTTTTGGTTTAAAGTCCCTTTGAATAGCTAAGGGTCATATCGGGACAGGTCAATAATATCCAAAGTGTGTTGACGATGAGATGGATTTTAACCATCAATCACAGATGTGAGAGCCAGTTAATGAAATGCAAACTTTATAAAAACTTGTTATTTGTGTGTAGACCATGCACAAGGGAGATTCTCTTAAGATATTCTTTATGATGTTCTTTATTAATTCTTTAGTGTCAGTTTACAGTATATCTTGTTCTAACTAACAGTGAAAGGAGTAATTACTTTTGCACTCAAGTACTTTAATTTTCAAGTACTTATTAATAGACACCCTTCATAATCGACTCCCACCTCTGAGGTCAGCGGTACCCAGATCAGACCCTATGTGGGAAAGTTGGTGGTTATTTGCCAATGCCTAGGAGTTTATAGTGCAGAATCTTATGTGGTAGTAGTATGTACTGGTTTCCTCTGCCCTTTAAAACAACCATTCATGATATAACCTATATGATATGTTGAAAGCGCCATTAAGCCCATTGCATAGGCACCTAAAATCAAACTTGGACACTATCATGGAACAGATGCATAAAATATTTATTGCAGGACCAGCTGTGCAAGGTTTTAGTCCTGCAGACAACAACCAGCAACCATCTCCACCACCTGCGTACTCTAACCAACCAGATCAACAATTTGAGATTGAACGACCACCACCTTATCAGGTCCAGTTTGCTCTCAATGGAGAACAAGATGTCAAGTCTGTTTGATTCTTGTAAAATGTGATACCACATAATAACTTTTACTAGAAAATAGAGTTGTATGTATTTCTTGTATTTTAAGTGGTTCATCTGTAAGAGTTAATGTATATTTTACAATATTTAATGGAAGTTATTTATCACAAACCTAAATTTCTGGACCTCAGTTTCATAAAGAATCATCATCACTTGAATATTGCTATACAGGAGTTTTGTTATTAAGTGGTTTTATTAAAAGAGTGGGGATGCAACTGTCCATATAACAACTTGCATAATACAAGAGTAATTATATGATTGTTATTTAAACTATTACACAGATTGTCACAGTTGCATGCATCAAAATACCATGGGTCAATATTCAACAATATAAAAAATATCCATTCAAGTTACACAAATTGAACCAAGCATAAATAATGACTAATTACACCCAATTTCACTAAAATATTACCTATTTATCACCAATTTATTAATGGATTGGTTTTTCAAACAGAAACACACAGTATTTTGACAACCTGTGTACTAAGAATTCAGTTTGTTTCATTGGCTGAAAATTTAGATTCAGTTTCTCTATATGTTATTGTCACATATACTTATTTTGTTGTGTATGATAACTCAAAAACTAGTGAATGGGTGACCTATACACTTGAACCCTACTTAGTAGAATCTTAAGATACTAGTAAAATGCTTCATCTTAACTATGATGTCCAGATGACAGGATTTGATTTTATTGAAAACATCCATCTGAAAGTGCCTGAATTCTACTTATTAGAGTCCCCGGACAGTTTCACTACTTTAGTTCCTAAGTTATTCACCAGGGGCGCCCTTGTGCCATAACTCAAAGAGTTTATATTTGTAATGATTTTTAACACAAAAAAGGTTTAAAATACTTTTAAGCAGACCCGTAAGTCCTAAGTGGATGTACTATTGACAACTGACCTTCTAGTAAAGGATTATGTGTTTTGTGAATGCTGACAACAATAATAAAGATGATATGGGGAACACTATGAAGTCACTGTCAACCTCATTTTTGTCCTGTATTCACTGTATTCAGTTCAGACACTTTTTGCCATGCTAAGTAATTATTAGCATGCTAATTAGTATGTTAAGGCCACCTTAAGTTACACTTTATATAAAAGTTAAATAAAAGACAACTACAAACAAGTAGACTTTTTTATTTTGAAATCTCAGGTGTTAAAGTGTTGCACTGTAACGACATATATTTATAAAACGTAAAAATTATAGAAATTTAAGTCACTTTACAAAAACAGTTATTTGGGTTTGACTGTTTTCTTGAGAAAGAGAGGTTTACAGAAAACCTATCTTATAGTGACCTTGAACCAGAGTATAAAGGAGTTACACTGTCATGTTGGCACAGATAAAACCACTTACATGTGGTTCAGCTAAGTCATTTTTATTATTTTGTGCATTTACATGTACTTAAAAATGTTTTAACTACACTGTTTATATGCAGATCTGCAGTTTTTTTTCATGTGATAGCATACATACTTTACATTAAAATGAATTAGTTCAAAGTTTGCATTTAAATTGCTTGTGATTATATTTTTTGGTATTGTTTGTCAGTAGTTTAATATTTATTCCAGAAAAGGTAAACTCTTGGAATGCCTTTTTGGCTGATATTGTGTTTTTAATATAATTTGAATAATGAGGAGTTGTGTTTATATTTTAATTGATTGTAATGTTTATACTTTTGTGGTTAATGTTAAAAATATGAAACAACGATTAACTGCCATATATTTGTTTACTTAATTGTTTTACTTCAATAGAACCAAGCAAAACATTTGCAATGTAAACTATGTTTTGACATTAATGAGAACTACTAGAGTTTAATGAGAAATGACACATATATAATATACATTTTAACTATGCTGCTACTTTTTAAGCACGAGCTCCAGCTAGGATCATGCTTCTAGAGATTACTTCCCCCCCCCCCCCCACTCACTGATCACTTGCCTGTAAAGGGAAAGACTTTTCAGCCTTGTTTCTCTGTATTTTTGCTATGGCTGCTTAAGTGGCTTTTTGTTCTTCAAAGAATCACTCAGATACAGGAGAACCTCTATTATGTGACCCTTTTTATGTTAAAATATTCATGATATGAAATCATTGCTGCTCTACTATTTTTTTTCCTTCTGTTATTTTACTCGTACATTAGACTTTCTATTATCCAAACAAGATCCAACTCTCCCAGCATAATCAGATAATAGAGCATGTGCTGTATATTAAGTGATATATACATAAAAACTCTGCAAGTAATTACCAAAGAAGCCTTTTTGTGAAACTTTGTAATTTTGAAATTTGAGAGTATTTGGTATCTGTTGAGTCCCTGAGCACAAGTTTAGACTCAGGTTTGGCATTTAGGTGCCTTTGCAATACAAAATTTGTATGACAAGATGTGAAGTAGACTACAAAAGGGTACACTAAATAACCCCTTCAATGAAGTGTTACATGGAAAATATTTCCGTACCAGTTTTTGTTCTGTTGCTTCATGCTTCACCTGTTGGTGTATATGCCTTTTATTTACAATACTAACATACAAAACCCTCTGTGAGGACTTCAAAGCTGTATTATTTAACTTAGTGGGTGCTGATTAATTTTATTGTAAGAAGAATCTCAACTTTGTATTTTAATACTCATTTGTTTAAATCAATTTTGTTAAATCTTTGGCAAACAAGAGTATGTGTAGTAAATGTCAGCCATCAAAGATTGAACTGTTTGTCTATGTTTCCTTTTCTCACATGATCTGTTACTACTTTTGGAATATCTTATTGCTGTATTCTTCTTAAATTTAAGCAATAAAAGCTCTGTGTATGCGGTATTTTTGTACAAAATACTGTAAATATACTTTTTTAATATTTGTTATTTTTGGGTGTTGTACGGTATACAATGTATTTCCAATTGAAAAGAGCTATTATCTGGTATGAAGGATAAATGAAAAATACAGAAATTATCAGTTATAATTGGTTTACGTTTAATTTCACTTTCCACTCTTTATCCCGAAACAGACATTTTAATTATTGGATGACACTATGCAGAGTTGTTGCTCAACAGTGTACCCCTTTAAAAGGTATACAACACAAAAAATCAGATATGGTTTTGTCCATTTTTATCAAATATTTCAAACAATCCATGTGAATGATGTGGTAGCAATTCCTATAAACCAACATATAGGAAATCATGGGCTGGGAATCTTCTGGTGTGGTCGGATTTGACCTTGGGCCCCTCCTTCAAGGTCAAACGAGGATAGCCAAAGGTAAAAGTGCTTATAACTCGCTTATTATTGGTCCTAGAGGTTTGGGATGGTAAACCAATATATAGAAAATCATGGGCTGGAAATCTTGTGGTGAGGTCGGATTTGACCTTGGGCCCCTCATTCAAGGTCAAACGAGGGCAGCCAAACTTAAAAGTGCTTATAACTCGCTTATTATTGGTCCTAGAGGTTTGGGATGGTAAACCAGCATATAGAAAATCATGGGCTGGGAATCTTCTGGTGTGGTCGGATTTGACCTTGGGCCCCTCGTTCAAGGTCAAACGAGGATAGCCAAACTTAAAAGTGCTTATAACTCGCTTTTTATTGGTCCTAGAGGTTTGGGATGGTAAACCAACATATAGGAAATCATGGGCTGGAAATCTTCTGGTGTGGTTGGATTTGACCGTGGACCCCTCATTCAAGGTCAAACGAGGACAGCCAAACTTAAAAGTGCTTATAACTCGCTTATTATTGGTCCTAGAGGTCTGGGATGGTAAACCAACATATAGAAAATCATGGGCTGGGAATCTTCTGGTGTGGTCAGATTTGACCTTGGGCTCCTCCTTCAAGGTCAAACGAGAATAGCCAAAGGTAAAAGTGCCTATAACTTGCTTATTATTGGTCGTAGAGGTTTGGGATGGTAAAACAACCTATAGAAAATCATGGGCTGGGAATCTTCTGGTGTGGTCGGATTTGACCATGGGCGACTCCTTCAAGGTCAAACGAGGACAGCCAAACTTAAAAGTGCTTATAACTCGCTTATTATTGGTCCTAGAGGTTTGGGATGGTAAACCAGCATATAGAAAATCATGGGCTGGGAATCTTCTGGTGTGGTCGGATTTGACCTTGGGCCTCTCCTTCAAGGTCAAACGAGGATAGCCAAAGGTAAAAGTACCTATAGCTCACTTATTATTGGTCATAGAGGTTTGGGATGGTAAACCAACATATAGGAAATCATGGGCTGGGAATCTTCTGGTGTGGTCGGATTTGACCTTGGGCCCCTCCCTCAAGGTCAAATGAGGACAGCCAAACTTAAAAGTCCTTATAACTCACTTATTATTGGTTCTACATGTTTGGGATGGTAAACCAACATATAGGAAATCATGCACTGGGAATCTTCTGGTGTGGTCGGATTTGACCTTGGGCCCCTCCTTCAAGGTCAAATGAGGACAGCCAAACCTAAAAGTGCTTATAACTCGCTTATTATTGTTCCTAGAGGTTTGGGATGGTAAACCAACCTATAGGAAATCATGGGCTGGGAATCTTCTGGCATGATTGGATTTGACCTTGGGACCCTCCTTTAAGGTCTAACAAGGATAGCCAAAGGTAAAAGTGCCTGTAACTCGCTTATTATTGGTCCTAGAGGTTTGGGATGGTAAACCAACATATAGGAAATCATCTGCTGGGAATCTTCTGGTGTGGTCGGATTTGACCTTGGGCCCCTCATTCAAGGTCAAATGAGGGCAGCCAAACTTAAAAGTGCTTATAACTCGCTTATTATTGGTCCTAGAGGTTTGTCATGGTAAACCAGCATATAGAAAATCATGTGCTGGGAATCTTCTGGTGTGGTCGGATTTGACCTTAGGCCCCTCCTTCAAGGTCAAATGAGGACAGCCAAACTTAAAAGTCCTTATAACTCACTTATTATTGGTTCTACATGTTTGGGATGGTAAACCAACATATAGGAAATCATGCACTGGGAATCTTCTGGTGTGGTCGGATTTGACCTTGGGCCCCTCCTTCAAGGTCAAATGAGGACAGCCAAACCTAAAAGTGCTTACAACTCACTTATTATTGTTCCTAGAGGTTTGGGATGGTAAACCAACCTATAGGAAATCATGGGCTGGGAATCTTCTGGCATGATTGGATTTGACCTTGGGACCCTCCTTCAAGGTGAAACAAGGATAGCCAAAGGTAAAAGTGCCTGTAACTCGCTTATTATTGGTCCTAGAGGTTTGGGATGGTAAACCAACATATAGGAAATCATCTGCTGGGAATCTTCTGGTGTGGTCGGATTTGACCTTGGGCCCCTCATTCAAGGTCAAATGAGGGCAGCCAAACTTAAAAGTGCTTATAACTCGCTTATTATTGGTCCTAGAGGTTTGTCATGGTAAACCAGCATATAGAAAATCATGTGCTGGGAATCTTCTGGTGTGGTCGGATTTGACCTTGGGCCCCTCCTTCAAGGTCAAATGAGGATAGCCAAACTTAAAAGTACTTTTAACTCGCTTATTATTGGTCCTAGAGGTTTGGGATGGTAAACCAACACATTTGAAATCATGGGGTGGGAATCTTCTGGTGTGGTTGGATTTGAGCTTGCGCCCCACGGTCAAGGTCAAATGAGGACAGCCAAACTAAAAAGTGCTTATAACTCGCTTATTATTGGTCCTAGATGTTTGGGATGGTAAACCAACATATAGAAAATCATGCGCTGGAAATCTTCTGGTGAGGTCGGATTTGACCTTGGGCCCCTCCTTCAAGGTCAAATGAGGATAGCCAAACTTAAAAGTGCTTATAACTCGCTTATTATTGGTCCTAGAGGTTTTGGTGCGTTGTCTTTACGGTGGATACAATTTGCATCGGTTCTCCGATGCGCTAGGTCTAGTTATCCCTGTCCACTGTTATATTTTAATCCCACACATCTATCAAACACATGCACTAATCTACTCCTTCCTAACCTACCATCTTTTGATTTTGGTACTGTGATGCTGTAATTAGAAAGGTTTGTACGTAGGAAAGGTAGGTGCACTTATTTCTAAATTTTAATTTTTGGCTTTCATTGGTCATGCATTGCACTTTTTGGTTCTGTTTTTCCATCCTCCTGACTGTTCGGTCAACAACCCCCACGAAGGAAAATAGTTTGCCATCACCAAAAATTATTCACCCAAGTTTACTCTCCTCTTTGGACAGTTGCAACATTGCTTTTGTCGCCCTGCAGGCCCACTGTCGTCAAGTGACTCACTGTTTCAGAAACGTCAACCCTTGGTGGTCCATCATCCTGATTCTTTCTGGCGACATTAGTTTGAATCCAGGTCCATCAGCCAGAAATATCAAAGCCTGTCATCTGAATGTCCGTTCATTGCGTAACAAAACATCAGCATTTAGTGATTTTGTTTTGTCAAATGATCTCAACATCGTTGGTGTCACTGAGACATGGCTAAGGCCGTCGGACACACAAGGCCTAATGGATGAGATAACCCCTGCAGGTTTCCAGCTTCACCAGGTCCCACGCGAGAACAAGAAAGGAGGTGGAGTTGCTGTCCTTGTTAGGAATGACATTGATAGCGTGCGTTGTCAAATTGATCGGCGGGAAACGTTTGAACACATTACCGTCAAACTGTCAGATCGACAGTCAAGCCAGCTCCTGGTACATGTAATTTACCGACCTCCAAGTACGAGCAAAAGCAGATTTATCGAGGAAGTTGTAAAGCTGGCTGATCTACCAGAAGCCTCTCACCTGCAGGGGGGACAGCCTCAGGTGTAAGAGATGGCAGACCAGCCAGTATAGTATACAGCAGTAGTTATGAGACAATTTCGTACTTGAATTTTGAAGCTGATTTTAAAAGTCTTAGATAATCGTGATTTGTTAATGTAACAGAGTTTAGTATATACACACATACCCTCCAGATCAGTTTTAGTGATAACATAATTTTTACCTAAAAACTATCTCACAGATGTTATAAGTACAGACACAGATAACGTCCACTAAAATTTAGCAATCATGTGAGTTTTCAGACATTCTTGTGTTAAGTTATCAATACAGATATATATAACCTCCACTGAAATATAGCAATCATTCTTAGATTTAGATAATTCTATTACAACCTCAAGAGTTCTATATAATACATGTCTATTGATCTAGCTAAAAAACTGCATGAACTTGACTACGCATTGCTATACTCTATGTAACCATTAAACCATCTCTTAGAAATACAAAGTTTTGCACTAACAAGTAACATTATGAAATTTAGAACATGTTATTTCAAACAAATTAGTATGCAATTAATTAACCTACTCAAATTTTTCCATTGTTTTCTACGTAATATATGTTCATAAACTTCACAATAAAAAGACAACTGTTGATATATCATTTCTTTTATATTTACTGTGCTATAATTTCCTTTATTCATGCTGGTCTTGTACCAGTTGCTATAAATAGTGTAGCTTACTATGACAATGCATATAAATTTATTCTCACATATATAGTTGTCACACTGGACTCCTAGTATTATATGTTTTAACATTATATTCAGATTCAGGCGGTTGCTTAAACTGTTCCATATTAATTTAATTCTTGGACAATTGTACAGCATGTGACTGATATCTTCTTTTTCTTTACAAACTGAACAGACTGATAAATGAGTTTTATTCCACCTACTCAGTTTGTCGTTACAAGCTAATATGTTATGTAGCATTTTGTATTTAAACTCTGAGAATTTTTTATATCTAAGTGTTTTGTAGTTATTGATATATATCTTTTTCCATTCACTTTCACAAATATCCAGATTTAATTTTCTTTGCCACATATTTTGTGTGTATGGTTTTTTTGCCTTTTTTTCAACTAGTATCTTGTACCACTCCTTTGTAGCTAACTGCCTTGGATCCATTCGACTACTTGCTGTGTAGAAAGAAAGATTCCTGATGCATGAATACTGAATATACGGACATATTAAGGTGTCAAAATGTTTCCTAATATTTTTATATACAACATTCTTTACCATAAAAAATTCACTTATCCAGTTGTGCTTATTATTTAGTTTTTCTTGTAGAATTTCTTCAGTGATGAAATTCCCGTTTTCATCAAATAGATCTTTCACATGGATAAATCCACTGTTTAACCAATTTCTAAAGAAAAGGCATTTATTTTTTGATTTGAAGTATTCGTTCCCCCAAATTGGTTGAGAGAACATTTCAATTTCTTTCATTTTATTAACAGGTTTAATAAGTTTACATGAGTTATATGATATAAAAACTTGTTGGTAAAATTTTGGTATTCTGCTCATCACATCAAAACTTTCAATTTTTCGGAAATTCATTTTAAGTAAAGTATTAAGCTCAATGCCAATTGCTTTTAAGTATATCTGTAATACCTCTGTTGTTTTCTCAGGTTTATTTATGTATCTCGTAACCCAAGAGGCCTTTAAAGCAGAATGCTTTGATTCAATATCTGTTATGTTCAGACTACCATTTTCAATTTTTGTAATCACAGCATTTTTACAAATTTTATGTGTTTTACCCCATAAAAAATTGAAGATCATGCTTTCCAGCTTATTGATAACATAAGGTGGAGTGAAGATTACTGTCATATTATGGATCAGTTTGGGTATAATTGCATTATTTATGATTGTTGCTTTGCCGTATAGTGAGAGATTCCTGTTTCCCCATACTGATATTATATTTTCAATGTCACTTAACTTTTGTTCCCAGTTCTTGATTTCACAGATGTCTTCATCTTTGTCAATGTAGATACCTAGGCAGCGTATTGGACCATTGTTAAACAGTATCCCTTCAAAGGTGTCAGAGTTATTTTTTAATTGACCAAGCCACATACCTTCACATTTGTCAATATTTAGTTCTAGGCCTGATACGGTTTCAAAATTCTTTACCATTTTAATTGAATTTTTAACAGACTGTTTATCACTATTTTTTATTGTTTATCACTATTATCACTATATTTATCGAGGAATTCAACAGTTTCATGGAAGCAGCTGCTTTGTCACCACATGATAATATTATCCTGGGAGATGTCAATATCCAGCTTGACAGTCAAAATTGCTGGACAGATAATTTCAACACAGTTCTATTGGATTTTGATTTTATTCAACATGTGTCAACACCTACACACATACAAGGACATATCCTTGATGTACTCTGCACTAGTAAATCCCTAACTTCCTCAGTTCACCATTATGTAAAGGACGGCATATCAGACCACCTAGCATTTCCTGTCAAAAATTCCTGTAGAGTAAAACGTTTGAAAATCAGGAAACTTCGCAAGATAAATAAAACTGAATTTATGTCTGACATTGTAAATTCTGAGCTTATCCAGGCTCCTTACAAAACAGCTAGCTTACTTTCACACCAGTACTTTCATACCCTTAGGAACATACTTGACAAGCCTGTACATGAATGTAAAACCCCACATGTCAACAAAGGGTTCACCAACAGTGAGATTTTGGCAGCAAAGAGACGTAAGCACAAACTCGAAAGGGAGTGGCGAAGGGACAACTCTGCCATAAACCGCAGTAGGTATAGAGCCGCTGTGAACCATTTCAACCGTCTCGTGGAATGTGCAAAAACCAAATACTACAGTGATATGGTTAGGGAAAATGAGGATAACCCCAAGGCCTTGTGGAATTCCATAAAGAAAGTCCTTCATAGATCACCAAAAATGGTACTTCCAGATTATACCACCATGAACAGTCTAGTCAACACTTTCGGCAGGTATTTTGCAGACAAAATTGCTAAATTAAGATCTGGATTACTGTCTACTGATGCCGCTCCCCCTGTCTCAGGTTCCTACAAAAACAAGTTTGTTTCTTTCCGGACCATGTCAGAGGAAGAAGTCCTTAAAATCATAAAGTCCACACCAAATAAATCATGTGACTTGGATCCCATCCCAACATCATTGGTCCTTGAATGCATCAGTGTGCTCCTGACTCCTATTACAAATATTGTGAACTACTCTCTACAGGAGGGCAGTTTCCCTTCCTGTTTTAAGACTGCACATGTTACACCCTTGTTGAAAAAAGCTGGTCTTGACAAGAATATTCTCAAGAATTATCGACCAGTGTCCAACCTCAGCTACATCTCCAAACTCATAGAGAAAGCTGTGGCTAAGCAGATAAATGAGCATATTGCTCACGAGGGTATATCCAACAAAAATCAGTCCGCATATAGAGTTTTTCACTCAACTGAAACGGCATTGCTCAAAATACAAAATGACATTGCCACATCAATGGACAAGGGTGCAGCTGTTGGATTAGTCCTTTTGGACTTATCTGCAGCTTTTGATACAATAGACCACTCAATCCTATTCAACTGCCTTCAGCACCGGTATGGCATTGATGGGGTAGTGCTTAAGTGGGTCCAGTCATACCTCAACTCACGCAAGCAGCGCATCAAAATAGATGGACATCGTTCAGATGCTTTTCAACTCCCTTACGGGGTTCCCCAAGGCTCAGTTCTAGGGCCACTCCTTTTTACCCTATACACAACCCCTCTCAGTTCAGTCATATCTAAATTCAATGTCACCCACCACTTATATGCAGATGACACACAAATTTACTTGGAACTCGACTCTAGGAACTTCGATTCCAGTATCACTGAATTAACAAATTGCCTTGGGGCGGTCCAAGCTTGGATGGGAAATAATAAGCTTAAATTAAATCCTGACAAGACAGAATTCATAGTGATTGGTGATGATCAAATTAGAAGTTCCCTGAAGTCATCTTTCCCAGTGAGTTTGCTTGGCAACACCATGGAACCAGCTGAATCGGTAAAAAACCTTGGTGTCATCCTGGATGCTGAAAATTCAATGCAAAGACATGTGGCTAATCTATGTCGCATAAGTTACTACCATCTCCGGGAACTACGAAGGGTCCGCAGGTACTTAAATCATGAAAGAGCTGTAAAGGTGGCAAATGCCTTGGTAAGCAGTCGTCTGGATTACTGTAACTTACTGCTTTACAACACAAAAAAGGCATATACTAGCAGACTACAGAGAGTTCAAAATGCCTTATGTCGGACGGTGTGCAAGCTAAATAAATACTGTCATGTTACACCCTTCCTGCACAAACTACACTGGCTCCCCATTCATTACCGTATACTGTTCAAATATAATCTCCTCATTTATAAAGCAATACATTTCAGCCAACCTCCATATCTCTCCGCTCTAATTAGGCGGAGTGATCTCACATGGGGAAATCGCCTATCAATTTCCTCATCTAAACCAAATAAACGCTCAGGGCTACGCAGTTTCATAGCAGGGGTTCCCACAGAGTGGAACAAGCTTCCTCAAGCCATCAGAACCATAGAAAGTATTTCTGGTTTCAGGAAACAGTTGAAAACATACCTTTTTAGATTGGCTTATCCTCCACCATAGCCTATCTCCCCTACCGGACGCTAATATGGAAACGGACATTTTTCTGGAACTGGACTATCCCTTTTTGCACATCAGCGCCTTAGAGGATGTTTACATCAAATTCGGCGCTATATAAGTGTTTCTTACTTACTTACTTACTTACTTATAGAAAATCATGGGCTGGGAATCTTCTGGTGTGGTCAGATTTGACCTTGGGCCCCTCATTCAAGGTCAAACGAGGATAGCCAAAGATAAAAGTGCCTATAACTCGCTTATTATTGGTCCTAGAGGTTTTGGTGCATTGTCTTTACGGTGGATACAATTTGCATCGGTTCTCCGATGCGCAAGGTCTAGTTTTTCTTGTTTTAATACTTTATCTTTACACACATTTTCTTTCTGTTAGACGTTATTTTCTCTAATTTAACATTATTCGGACCTTTATACAACTGACACTACTCTGAAAGTGTCCTGATCTTTGTAGTGTCTCACCACTTGTATATCTAATGGTGTTGAAAACTATTTCCTGAGGCTGTGGGGTACAGGCATCTGTGATGCTATTTTATCCTATATTTTTGCAGTTGGGCAGTCTGATGAACTACACAAGTAGGTAAGACATAGGACAAAAAATAACTTTAATATTGTAACATGTACATAGCTATCAGCCTATGAATTGGAAATGGTGTGTTTCTTTTCAAGCAAAGGTCAAGAGTCTACACTTTCTGGGTTTAGGATTCATACTACAATAATATCATCATTTAACCCATTGACTAAAAAATTCTATCATGTTTGAAAATATTTATTCCTGTTTCAACAGTGATGTCCTAACTTAAAATGAAAAGTTTATTGCGCTACAATAGCTTACCATGTGGAATTGGATGCTCTCTCGGGAGGCTGCAAGGGATCTGTCCAAAGTCCAAGAAAAATAGAAGTTTAGTGTTGACCGAATCCCAGTGTTGTAGGTGAACCCAGTAGTTACTTCCGTTGTAAACTGCATCTTTTTTATTGGCCGCATGACTAGGAAGCATTTTAATGGGTGCCAATCCTGAAAAAGCAGACAGACGTGGCTATGAGAACGCCTGTGACTACTTTGAGATTCTGAATAAAAGGAATTTTATTCGGCAGAGAGCTCTAACCTGCCTAAGTAAGTCCTTAGCCCATATCCTACAGAGGGAGTTGTACACCATGGATAACACCAACCTACTAAGACGCGAGGCTGAGATGATCCATCTTGAACCTCGTCTAGGGGATTTGACACGCCAGGAGCTAAGGAGATCTCCTATTTGGCCTACTCCTTTGTCTCAATTGGTTCAGCATGGAGAAGAGTTTCTCCTTTAAAAAGGCACCCCTAAAGATTCTCAGGGTTTTGGATGCTATCAAAACAGGCTCTTACGTGGTCCCCACAATAAGCAAAGAGGCTCCTCAGGTAGAGGAAAACCCAACAACCAGAGATTGTTTTCAACCTCACTCAAGGGTACAAGGCCGTGGAAACCCCTCCCAATTACTCCTTAAAAGCCTCCCTCAGTCCTCCAAAAGAGTGGAAAATGTAAAATCTCTCAGGGTTTTACAGTCACCTGTTTCTAGTCCCCCAAGCCTCCCCAAAGGTGGAGGCCAGTGATAGACCTCAGCAGGCTCAACACCTTCCTACTTGTAGAAAGGTTAAAAATGGAAACCCCAGAGTCGATCAGGGCCTCTCTGATTCCAGGGGAATGGGTGTCATTGATAGACTTGTCAGACGCCTATCTTCACGTCCCCATCCACCAAAACTCAAGGAAATACGTAAGGTTTTACCACATTTTGCAGCTGTTCCAGTTCACCTCCCTTCCTTTTGGCCTAGCCTCGGCACCACAGCTCTTTACAATGATTGTAAAGGAAGTGAAACTGATGGCGCTTACAAGGGGAGACAGGCTTCATAAATACCTGAACGACTGGCTTATCAGGGCCCAGTCTCAGGAGGAAGCACAAATGAACTCTCAGACCGTGGTAGACCTGACACAGTCCTTAGGATGAATAATAAATCAGAAGTCCAAACTCAAACCGACCTATTTGGGCTATGAATACCACCTAGATTCAGCCCTTGTAAATACCACTCAAGAGAGATGGCTAAATCTTCAGGATTTGATCCTACGCTTAAAGTCAAAACATGTTTTGACTGCAAGATGTTTGATGTCACTAATTGGGTTGCTCACCTATACAGGGAAGATGGTCCCGGAGGGACGCCTACACATGAGGCCCTTCCAGTTTCACCTCAAGGAGCACTGGAGATTGCTTCAGTCACTGGACATCCTCCTTCCTTTGTCAGAGACCATTTCAGCTTACCTAGAGTGGTGGCAAAATCCTGCAAACGTAATGAAGGGCTCAGACCATCATCCCAAAAACCACAGTATCCAAATCTTTACAGGCGCCTCAAACAAATGCTGGGGCACTTACTTAGAGCAAGTCTCTGCCAAAGGTCCGTGGTCAGACAGGGAAAAAAGGCTACACATAAATGTTCTAGAATTGAAGGCAGTATCTCTTGCCCTGAAAATGTTGGTACGCTATGGACAACTCAACAGTAGTAGCCCACATAAACAAACAGGGAGGAACCCACTCAGTGGAGATGTGTGCTCTCCTGTGGAAAATCATGACCTGGTGCTATCAGTACCAGATAACTCTAAGAGCTAGGCACATTCCAGGTTGCCTACCTACTATACAGGTCGAACCAAGTCCAATCAACAGAATGGTCACTGCATCTGCAGGTGTTCAAACAGATCTGTCAAAAGTGGTACACTGCTCATGTGGACCTATTTGCCAGTCATCTGAACCACAAAGTTCCATTGTACGTATATCCAGTCCCTAATCACCGTAATAGCTCCAGACTGGCCAGGGATGCCCTGGTTTTGGGACTTAGTGCAGCTCTGAACAGAGATCCCACTCTAGTTGCCAGTCACAACAACTCTTCTCAAACAGTCCCACAATTATGTGTTTTACAGCAATCCTCAACATCTCAACCTCCACACCTGGTGTCTAGGAGTGGACAGCTCCAAGAACAAGTCTTCTCTGTGGAAGTGGCAGAAAGAATTACTGCTCTCAACGGTCATCAACAAGGACCATCGACAAGTCAAAGTGGGCCCTTTTTGAGAAATGGTGCAGAGAAAATTAGGTGGATTTCTCAACTCCCTCTAAGAAACAAGTCTCAGACTTCTTCATGTATCTGTACCAAGATCTAAACAGGCACCAGTTACAGGACGGATATTGTTGACACCTTGGGCCCAGTGGGCCTCCATATTTATCACAGCTCTGACCTCAACAGGTTACTTCTAGCTTTCATAGGGATTGTCCCAAAAGTTCCTGAAATCTCCCAAAGTGGAACCTTTCTGTTGTTCTTAATGAGCTATAAATAAAGCGCCCTTTGAGTCTGTGAAAGACACAGACCTCAAACATCTTACTCTGAAATCTGCTTTCTTGCTAGGTTTGTCCTCTGACAAGCGCTGCAGTGAAATTCATGCCTGGGTTGCAAACAAAGTATCTAATCTAGGCCAATGGGAAAAGGTAGCTTTGTACCCATCTTCAGACTTCATATCCAAAAACCAACTAGAAAGAGAAGGTTCCCAAACTGTATCTCCAGTGTCTATCCCTGCTTTGACTACCATTGTGGATAGACAATTCAAAGAAGATAGGACTCTGTGTCCAGTGCGGGCCTTGTCATACTACTTGGATTGAGCCAAAGACCTGAGAGGCTCTCCATCCCTACTCTTTATTTCATTCAAGAAAGGACATACCTCTCTCTTCTCACTACTCTCTCTTCTTGGTTAAAACAAACTATCCTACTTTGTTACAAACAAGCCAACCAACATTCCGTGGACTTGGTCCAAGTTAAAGCGCATGACATTCGGGCCTTTTATGAGGGGGTTTCAGTGGACCAAATCATGCAAGCTTGTCACTGGAAAGCTCACAACACATTTACAAAATTTGATCTAAAAGATCTTGGTCAGACAACAACAACAACAGTATGTATCTGGGTCCAGTAGCAGTGGCTCAACAAGTCCTAGACCCTTGCCCTCAGACTACGTCATCCTTGCAGAAAAAGAAGGGGGCACACCTGCTTCAGCCAAGTCTTCAGGAGTCTAAATCCCAGAGTCTAGGTATATGACTACCGCCTTAGGATGTTGGTAAGGTCTTTTATCTTTTATTCAGTACAGTATTTAACATGTATAATGTATTAAGTACTTATTCAGGTGTTCTCATAATCTCATTTTAAGGGTGGCAAGTTTATGAGATCATTTCAAGCCCAGGGCTTGTTTTCTTTCATAGTGAAGTCCTTGGGGCTATACTCCGTTAATTGAGCATGGCTGCTCTTCCTCCTTCACCCAGACATCCAGACAGTTATGGTTCTGTCAGTCAAGTACAAGTATTCTGGTTTTTGGCTTCTTACAGGCCCAGTTCATGGGACCGGGGCACTGTAAGTGGGACTTCGACTGGTCTTTTCTAATAAATTCATTCTAATTTAATTAATTCAAAATCCAAGAAAAATTGACAAATACTTCCAGTCTCAGTTATAATCCCTCTGCCTAGCGGTTGGATTCAGCATTCAATTCCACATGGTAAGTATTGTAGCGCAATGAAATTGAAAATTTTTATTACTTAAATATAGCTTTTATAAGCTACAAGATTACCTTATGGAACTGAAGAGAGTCCCACCCTGCCTCCCCACTGTATTACTGCTGAGGGCGTACGAGCAAATTACAACTCGAAGAAGGAGGGTTAAGCTGTATGAAGTGTACACCCTAACTCTTAATTGTAATCAAGGTATTTCATTCTTTATTCTTTAATCTACCTATACGTATATGTTATTTGAAGTTTGCATCCTAACTGATAATTGTCATCAATCAATCAGTTGTCCAGGTGCTTAATCTCCGTATCAACGGATTCTAAGGCACACCATCCAATCCGTAAGGCATAAATCATGAGACATTAGACATGTTCCGAGTCGTTGCCAGGGAGGCGGTCCGGTGTTCGGTAGTAAGAAGCTATGGTGGGAATGATTTCTGAAATAGGTAGGTTTTGAGTCGACTTTTGAAACTGGAGAGATTTGGAGCACTGCGTATATCATATGGAAGATCATTCCATAACTTAGGGGCATCATATGAGAAACTATATTAAAATGGACCTTTGATTTATGGATGGAAGGACAGTAAGAGGGGACCAGAAGGAAAAAATTTTTGGGATTGGAACGTCTTGTATTCACGGCAGATTTGTACAAGGGGAGATATGGTGCAAAATACTTAGGCTGGCCAGTGGTGAGGTACTTATAGACCAAAACTAGGGTTTTGAAAATAATACGTTGTCTAACGGGTAGCCAATGGAGTGTCCTAAGGGTGGATGTAATGTGAGTGTACTTTGAAGCACCAGTGACAAACCGTGCAAGCGCATTTTGAACATATTGGAGCCTTGTAGCATTTCGGGATGACAAACTGCGAAAAAGAGAGTTGCAATAATCCAAACGACTACTGACAAGAGCATTTGCAATCACCACTGATGTATCCACAGAAAGAAACCTCCTGATACGATGAAGGTCCCTGAGGCTGATAAAGCAGGATTTGATAACAGAATTTACGTGATTGGTGAAACAAAACTTTGCATCAAACAGAATGCCCAGATTGCGTACAACATCTGCAGGAGAGAGGCAATTACCCAGGATATTGACAGGTAGTGAGTCACTGAGCCATTTGTGTCTGTCTTTGGCACCGAACACTATGAATTCTGTTTTATCTGTCTTTGGCACCGAAGACTATGAATTCTGTTTTGTCATCATGCTATGCCTGTCTTTATTCTTTAATCTACCTAGATCTAGGTTATGGAGATACATTATCCCCAATTAATTTATTAAAGAGCTGTTTGATAATTGTATTCTGTAATCTAAAAGAGTTGTGGATTTAATATTTGATGTTGCTGTTCAAGAGGTCATTTTAAAGTAAATTGGGCGATATTTGGGCAATTTTAGGCGATTTTTAGGCGATATTTAGGCGATTTTCCGTATCGCCCAACGGAAATTCCGAACTTTAGAAACAACCCCAAAGTGGTATCCAAAACAAAAGTTCAGGGGAGAACTCAGCTGTATGTATGTGCCATATTTATGAATGACATTTTGCTTATGGTACAAAATACCACCAATAAAATACGTAAACAGATATGTTATGATTGAAAATGTGTTATATTTGGACCGTTATTTTTGTCAATATTGATTTCACACATTTTTAGTATGTCAGTTGCACCAGTAATCATGCTACTTAATAAAAAATATCAATAAAGTATGTGATAAAACAAGTTTACACTAAGTTCTCCACAACTATAAAATACTTCAGGCATTATTTATGCTGAATTATGAAGAAAATATCCACTAAAATGCTGAAAAATATTTGTTGCATTCATTTAATTTTGAATGTCAAAGGTTATATGTCACAGGGTTACTGATCCAGTTTTCATGCTATCTGTTGGCTATTTCATAAACTTTAAAATTAAACAATTTTTGCAGAATATTATACACAAACAAAGACATAACTGTTGAACTCTACACAATAAACTTTCCAATGGTGTTTTAATTGTAAAAATTGGTTATGTATTGGCAGATTTACAAGCAATTAAAGATTAACAAAATTTCACACTGCATTGATAAAAATTTATTGGCAAACAAACTATTGCATGAACCCAAAATAAGGACTAAAAGAGTTTAACAAGTGATATCCAAGTACCTGATTCAACTACAGAAATGATAAAAGTATCATTTTAAAGAGAAATACCAGTAGATTTTGTCAGTTTTTATTTGAAGAAATTTCGTTTTATATGGGCCGAGATATTGTTAAATATGCTGCATACACACGAAAACCAGTGCTAGCACGAAAACTGGACCATCGACCATACAGTACACGGGTGGTCGTAATTGTGTCCGGTTCATAATACACGGGTGGACACAAAGATAAACGGACACGAAGATAAAGCCCCTTTTCCATATGTGCGGATCCGGCACCCGGCATCCGGTATGCGGATCCGGCATGCGGATCCGGCATCCGGTTATAGTGTTTCCATATGTACAGACATAACTGACATAGATCTAGAGTGAGTGATTTAAATTCGCCAGTTTTTTGGCAATTTTAGTTCTGCTACATCAAGTCCCAATTTTTTTTTCAATTTTTTGTTTTAATAAATATGGCCCATACCTCTATTATCCAAAACTGAAGAAAAAATTTATTTCACCTGGACATAGGCTCACTCAGAGAGCTGTTATTATTTCATACAAAAATATCTATTACTTATGAAAATGGATGTAAATTCGCCGTTTACTGGAAAAACTGTTTTTCAAGCATAATACTTACCATACTGTGAAAAATTTAAGCTAAATAATTATTTTACATATTTTCTAACCAAACATTGTCATTAACATAAATGCAAATTTCCAAAAGCTTGTCCCAGAGAACTTGAAAATGTTGGTTGGTATTTATTAAAAACTGCACAATTTTCACTCTTTAAAATCACTTGTAAAAAAGTATCTTTCAGAAATATGCTTAATACTGTGAAAATATATAAAGTTGGATGATAAAATCTTGCAGGGCAATAGATCTGCATTTATCTATATATATTTAACAAAATTATGAAATGTTTCCCATATATCTGCTGTAAAATTTACAAAAACCAAAAAGTGGCGAATTTACATCCAATGGCGAATTTACATCACTTGCTCTATATAGGTGTAATATCAAGGTAGGCTCGAGTGTTCAGCAGAAAGGTTGAAACTAGGAAGAAAAACTCATCATTATGACGTCAATTTATTGATTTTTCCATGCGGCATACGGCTATTCAAAGTACTAGAAGCCTGATGTGTTCTGCATGAAGTATAAGTACCGTTTCTGCATACCGTACACGCATATATAGAAACACCTCTTATATTTTTATTGCAAAGTTAAAATAGCCGCATACCGCATGCCGTATGCCGCATGCCGGATCACGCGTATATGGAAATGGGGCTTAAACGATTTTAGGAAATTTGCATATTTTCGTTGAAATAAACAAAAATAATTCACCAAATAACCAAGAAATATCATAAAAATATTTGTTTCAGTCTATTTTAATATGTAATGTATATGATTTTGTTGTTTACATAGCTTTATTTTTCATTCCAAAAAACGTTTATCTTCGTGTCCACCGTTTATCTTTGTGTCCACCCATGTAATGTCCGATTTTTATTGGAGTTTATTTTTAAAATGTTACATCCAGAACTGCTTCCCTTCAGTTTATGGACAACTCGGCCCACTTCAAACTCAGCCCATTTTAAAGTCGGCCCGTTTCAAAGTCGGCCCCCTGTAAACTGAACATGAGAATAACTCAATCATATTCACATTTATGTATACGTAAAATATGAAATCACAGTATTCTTTACGATTTTCTAACAATATGTTATAGAAATGCTGCTGGGAGATCAAGTATGTTACCTGGAAACTTGCACTTAGCTGACAAATTAATATTTCAATTTCGTGGACTTACACAATTCAATTATATTCATTTATACATAAAAACATAGGGTCGCAGAATTCCGTGTGGTTTCCTTGCAACATTTTATTAATAGAAATGTTGCATTAAAGTTAAATAATTTAGGTGAAACTTTGTTTAACCCAACTACCTTAATAAGGCTTATAGTTTGTATGGGCCGAGTTTGCAGGGGGCCGACTTTGAAATGGGCCGAGTTGACCAGGGGCCGTATTCTTCAACAATACTTAGACTGTTCCTAACTCAGATTTTAAGTTTTTCTTAAGCTTTTACTAACTTAGAATAAAATGGTATTCATCAACGTTCCTAACTCTAAGGTCACCTTAGACCTCTACTTAGATTTCAAGTTATCTGCAAAGGTACCTTAGATGATGGAATGTTTTTAAAATATGCAGTTATTGCAGAGAATCTTGTGTTTTATTGATATTAAACTGTGACACAATATTAAAAACAGCATTTTCCTTCAAGAAAATGAGCTTTTTCACCATTTTTAACAAAGCAGGTGAATTAGTAAAAAACAAAGTAGACCTTATGTAAGAATTATTGTGGAATAAGACTCTTCCTAACTTAGATATACTGGTTCCCATGTTAACAGTTACAGTACAAAGTAAAGGGAGTTTTCCTAACTTAGAATCTAAGTAATACTTAACAAAGTAGAGGTTCATGAATACGAAATCCAAGTAATACTTAGGCAAGTACAAAACCATTCCTAACTTGGATCTAAGGTGACCTTAGCTAAGTATTGTTGAAGAATACGGCCCCTGATTCCCTTCCCTTCTAGTACTAGACCGAGTTTCTGTCCCATCGCCAATTGCTATTGATATGTTGATGGACGCGAGGGACAGAGTTCCCATGTAGATCTACTAGTTTAAATTTCTGTGTAAATCTCGAACTGTGGGAAATTATTTCATTTACTTTAAAAAGTAATTACTGTATTATGTCTATGTAGCTGTATCCAGTTTACAGTACATATGCTGTTTAACTAAACTGCTTTTACAAGAAAGGAATTTCTTTTATAGATAACTATGTACTGTTGAAGGTTTGTTTACATTTTAAAAACAGGTTGAAATACATGCATGCTAGTTTGATTGGCATTTAAATATTAGTGAACGGTAACAGCACATAAACATAAAAAATGAATTCAAATAACACTTTATACTTGTTGAAATATGTCTAGAAATATGCCGTTCAAAATTTACACAAAAAACAGTTTTCATTGGTGTACAATAACATATTTGTCTTTCTGGAACCTATAGATGAGCTGCGGCCAACTTATGACTGCGGCCAACTTATGAAGGGAAGCAGTAAGTTTCCAAGTTTTCTCCCTTTTTCACAGTGTATACAGTACACGATAGTGGATGATCGTAAAGTCGATCACTTAAGGGAGATTGATTGTTCACTTAATAAAATTAAAATCAACCTCAAAATATTAAGGTATGTACTGAAAAATGCGACTTCATAAGGCAAATAAACTAACAAACTGCTGCAAGACTTATATATATATTTTTTTTTCAACAGAAACTTCAAACTTGGGTTTCAAAATGCAGAGAACAGAATGTCATTTGTAAGGTTGATCATTAAGTCGATGGGGATCAACAAGATGAAGCTTTGTTACAAGATGATCAATTACATCTATAGAACGAAAATTTGTACATAGATTTCCCAGCAGGCACGCAACTTTGAAATCTGGTTGAATCAACGTAGAAATCTGGTTGAAATACATGTAGATTTTGCAAACTGTTTTTAGTTGGATCCCACCAGTGAAATCATGTTGAAATCAGGTTGAATTCAATGGGTGAAATCTGGTTGAAATACGTGTCAATTTTGCAAACTGTTTTTGGTTGAATCTAATGTATGAAATAGGGTTGAATTCAATGGGTGAAATTAGGTTGTTTATGTTACGGGCCGTTGCAGCTCCATGCACCATTTCGACCTGGCGCACTCAATATGTGCGCCATTTCAACACCTTTTCTTGGTGAAAATGGTTCAAATTATAACATTTAGAGGTCATTTGAAGGCAAATGGCACACAACAAAAGGTTTTATCTATACCTTTATGTTTTTCACGCCAGGCAGTTTTATTTCTCAAAAAAATCTCTCAAATAACATCCAAACACAAAAACTCCCTTCAGAAGTTTCACCAGGCTGTCTTATATATTTACCATACATATATATGTATTTACCATATCATAACTTGAAGTCTAATGATAAGCTAGTGTTTGAAAGCCCATTATATATTCATCCCATCTACCCACTCAGGCCTGTATAAAACAACGTAAATTAATTTAAATTAACCGTGGTGTTGAAACGGCTCACTGCGCCGTTTTAACCCGGCGCTGGTGTCTAAACGGCCCAATACATTACACTGTCTTTATTTGAATCATTTTAGCTTGTGTGTCATAATTATAGCTTCTTAATAATATTATACAATAACTATCTATATACATATTTTATAATTTGGATACAACTTCAAAGTAATTAATTGCAAGAGTCTTTCGATCAGGTGTCTGATCATCAGAAACGCTACCTATTGATCGGGTTCCCTGTCATATTTTACAAGTGAGTATTTGATAATTTACACGTGAATACAATGTGCAAGAAAATTTTAAGTGAAAAACAATCCCTTACTTGGATCTAAGGTTACCATTGTTGCAGAATACGGCCCCAGTAATCATGTCAGAATATGTTCAAGTCTGAATTGCTAATTTACCCCCCAGTTATAAAGTCAGAATGCAATTTACTACATTTCGTGTAGCAAATATTAATTAATTCAGACAATCAACCAATGAAATTAAGAGGCTAATTGAGTAACATACAGAGTTAAGGTAGCCATATACTGACAATTTCAGCAATTAGTCCCTGGTCTCTCCCTTCTTGGACTCGAGCGCATTAGAGGATTTGTATCAATTTTGCGCTATATAAATCCTACTATTATTATTATTAAAATAACCCAATTAGGTAAGGAACTGACGAAATTAAAGGGCTAGATGAAGCATGCTTACATACAGATCTGTACAAAGAATACACGGCACCCGTTCGATAGGAATGTCTCCTATTGACCGGATCCCTGTTCGTTAGCCACTTCGTAATTAATTCTTTCCAAGATGACATGTTTTTCATAATTCATATTCAATATTCTATTACTGATGACATTGTAATGACACATAATATTGCATCAGCTTTCAAATATAATTTCTCAAGATATGCAAATCCATATTTTCCAACTAGATATCCATTTTTATGTTATCAATAGAACCAGTATTATTCAGTGTCTTCAATTGAAATTCTTTCGTGAAATTTTAAAATAAATATACATTTTTTTCTTTGTGAAAAAAAAACAAACAATTGTGACATTATTTATATCTTCAGTATTTATTCAATCAGTTTCTTTTATATGTTTTATTAAGTTGGCTATAATAATACTGTAATTATAAAGAAGCTATAATCATGTAGCAAAGCCACAATGCTCAGTGTAGATGCTTGTGTTTCATACAACTTTGTCATATAAAATGAAAAAAACCACAAGAATAGCCACATTTGGAAAACCTAACTTGATTTAATGTTGATTTTTTATGAAGTATCACTGCTTTTTCCAGTCAGAAATCCAGCTTTGAAATAGTGTTAAAAATGTGTCGGTGTCCATTTTTCAACCCAAAATCACCATGATTTCTGGTCAAAGTATCACTACTTTTTCATGTCAGAAAACTAACTTAGCTTTAGTAGTTGATAATGTGGATTTCAACGTCAGGACCTCTTTTCAACTCTAAACGACATTTCAAGGCGTGTGCCTGCTGGGTTTATACTAGTTGTATTTTAATAAACTGGATGGTTTATTTCTGTAATGAGGTAACGTTTTAGTGATTATTTCAGAAAAGATAAAAATATATCCGCTTGGAACACATTGCATGACTGGTTTTGTAGAATATATTCAAGAAAAGGGTGTTTGTTCATTTGCAAATTTACATGAAGTTTGCTATATATATATGTGCAGTAAAGCTGTTAATGCTGACCGATCAATTTGATGAGCATATCGACATTATGATCATCTACTATACTAGTGCTACAGTAGTTCTGAACTTCAGAACGACTTGGTAGTCATTTGCTCCCCTCCCAACAGTCCAAATATCAAAAAAGCCCACTCAAGTGCCTGCCTCCTCACTGAAGTTAAGCTGCAATGGGCTATGTTAGTACTGTGATGGGTGACCACTTTAGTGCACTACTTGTTTCACTGATGGCTGTGAGGCTCACGCTTGTAGACAGAAACCCTTTTCGGCCTTGTTTTAACCTCCAATGACACATCAACACCCCAGTAACTATCAAGGTTGTTGTTTTCTATCACAATGTTTTTACACATATGCAATTTTTTTTTTGTGTAAGACTTTGCAAGATCGTCATGTGTGATTTTTGCACAAACAGCTGATCAAATGAGTGAGTCTGTGTTCAAATTCCGAACTTCTGGCTTGAAGTTTTTCACTTTTTTCCCCCAAAATTTTGGCTTTCACTGATTGTCACTTCTCATTATTGCAATGGCAGTTTGCTGGTCACTAAAAGAGTGGCCTTCTTACTCATGGAACATAGGTTTTACCATCTACTTCACATGCGAAATGATTGGTGAATTTTGAATGACAAGAGGAAAGGGCCGTCATATTGCCATTTATAACAGTTGTCAGGTTTTGAGGTTTTATAATACCTCTTCTGGTACTTTGTTCATATCACAAATACTGTACAACTTTGCTATCAAACAAAGTTTTCTCCTTGTAATCTAGCTTTACAGAAGGAAGAACTGTACACACAGCTCTTAAAAAAGGTGAAATCATCTTACATCTTTGCATTACTTCCTTATGGAATGCCTTGTTGTTCAAACTTTTCTTTTTGTTGAAGCACTTGTTTCTGTCTTTAAAGCTGAGGAGGTGATCTTGTTGGCACAGCGGTAACATGCTGTCCTCCTACCTCTGAGGTCAGAGTTTGAATTTTAGCCCAACTTCAAGTGGTTTACAGTACAGGATTGTGACCAATGTAGTACTGGTTTCCTCTGCCCTAATACAATGGTGGGCCAAAGATGGGTTTTACATCTCATTGAACAGTCAGGACTTAAAGCTAAGGAACACTAATAGTTACTGTATTGGGTTGGGAAATGTGACATTCTTTTGAATGCCCCTAGTCTATGTGAACTTTCTACTTAATTGTCAGTCTTTTAAAATGTTGATCTGTGTTTCAGATTTGGCTGGCCTCTTGTTTAAGATAGCTATTCTATGTTTCTGGTTGTTTTACTTTTTGTGTCACAACTTTAAACTCATTTAGCTGATTGTATCCATCAGATAGCACCGGGTGGATACTATGCATTTCGCTTCGTTACGCCACCGCTGCCGCAGTGTGTAGAGAGATTTCACCATTACCGCTCTAACAGAAAAAAATATTATAGCTAGCCTTCTGAAATTTGCAGGATATATTCATAACCATAAAATCTTGCCTGGGAATATTTTTGGCCTCATTTTGAAAAACAAGATGGCCACCACAGGCTTTTTCGACTTTCAGCAAGGACTTTTGGTGGCCCTCTAGAGCAAAGGGTATTATAGGTAGAGATCTGAAATTTGCAGGGTATGTTCCTCATTACAAAATCTTTACTGGGAATTTTTTTGGCCTCATTCAAATTTAACTTTGGACCCCTCCTTCAAGGTCAAACGAGGATAGCCAAACTTAAAAGTGCTTATAACTCGTTTATTATTGGTCCTAGAGGTTTGGGATGGTAAACCAACATATAAGAAATCATGGGCTGGGAATCTTTTGATGTGGTCAGATTTGACCTTGGACCCTTCCTTCAAAGTCAAACAAGGATAGCCAAACTTAGAAGTGCTTATAGCTCGCTTGTTATTGGTCCTAGAGGTTTGTAATGTGAAACCAACCTGTAGGAAATCATGGGCTAGGAATCTTTTGATGTGGTCAGATTTGACCTTGGGCCCCTTCTTCAAAGTCAAACAACAATAGCCAAACTTAAAAGTGCCGATAACTTGCTTATTATTGGTCCTGGAGGTTTACAGTATGAAACCAACTTAGGAAAATCATGGGCTGGGAATCTTCTGATGTTTTCAGATTTGACCTTGGGCCCCAACCTTCAAGGTCAAACGATGGTTCACTGGCTTTGGTGAGTTATCTTTTCAGTGGATACAAATTTGTATTGGTTCTCCGATGCGTAGGTCTAGTTAGTTGTGAATTTTGCAGATATTTTAGCTCCTCTAAATAAACAGTTAAAGTGGCAAAAGAATGAGCGAAAGGTTGGTGTTAAATTACCTTAATAATATGAAGATCACATTCTTTACAGTCGACCCTGCATTGACTTTAGTTTATCACATTCTTTGGAATCCACAGTGCATAGATTTTGTTCAATAAGGTTTATGTATTGTTTCCAAACATTTGTCATATAAATTAAGCGTGCCGCAAGGGACGCTTGTTTGTGTATGGGAGACTTTGAGGCTCCGCCGGCTCGCATTTTGTTTTCCTTATAACTCTCTAACCATTAGGCGGATTCTTTTCAAATTTGGCAGGTTTAGGCAGTAGCCTTGGGGAATTTGTTTGAATATGCTGCAGTGACATTTCAACCAATCAGAGAGGTCACATGACCAAAAATGTCTTTTTTCGATGGGGAAGCTTGTCCGGATGATAACTTGAAAGGAATTTTATCAATTCACCTGAAACTTGGCAAATACATTCATTCTATTAAAATCTGGAAATCATTAGATTTTGGCATTGATTGGTTAAGAAATGGTCGAGTAATTAATGATTAATTAATCATTACGAATTTTCCAAAATTTAATAAGGAAAACACAAAAATGCTTATATCTCGAAAACCGTGCTAGATAGAGCGATTTCGACGAAATTTTTAACCCGCAGGGTATCTCTGCGGAGTAGTTTTCCCAATTTACAAAAATTTTTTATCTCGCCCAAAATGGCCGCCATTTTGAATTTTCGAAATTTTCGCAAAAATTGCAAAACACAAAAATGCTTATATCTCAAAAACCGTGCTAGATAGAGCAATTTCGACGAAATTTTTGACCCGCAGAATATCTCTGCGGAGTAGTTTTCCCAATTTTCAAAAAATTTTTGTCTCGCCAAAAATGACGGCCATTTTGAATTTTCGAAATTTTCGCAAAAATTGCAAAACACAAAAATGCTTATATCTAAAAAACCGTGCTAGATAGAGTGATTTCGACGAAATTTTTGACCCACAGGATATCTCTGCGGAGTAGTTTTCCCAATTTTCAAAAAAAATTTATCTCGCCAAAAATGGCGGCCATTTTCAATTTTCAAAATTTTCGCAAAAATTGCAAAACACAAAAATGCTTATATCTCGAAAACCGTGCTAGATAGAGCGATTTCGACGAAATTTTTGACCCACTGGGTATCTCGCCGAAGTGGTTATCCCAATTTTGAAAAAATTTTTTTCTCGCCAAAAATGCCGGCCATTTTCAATTTTTGAATTTTTCGCAAAAATTGCAAAACATAAAAATGCTTATATCTTGAAAACCGTACTAGATAGAGCGATTTCGACGAAATTTTTGACCCACAGGGTATCTCTGCAGAGTAGCCATGCCTATTAAAAGAAAAAATTGTCTCGCCAAAAATGGCGGCCATTTTGAATTTTCGAATTTTTCGCAAAAATTGCAAAACATAAAAATGCTTATATCTCGAAAACCCTGCTAGATAGAGCGATTTCGACGAAATTTTTGACCCACAGGGTATCTCTGCAGAGTAGCCATGCCAATTTTCAAAAAAAATTTTTCTCGCCAAAAATGGGGGCCATTTTCAATTTTCGAATTTTTCGCAAAAATTGCAAAACATAAAAATGTTTATATCTCGAAAACTGTGCCAATTTTCAAAAAAGTTTGCCTCGCCAAAAATGGCGGCCATTTTGAATTTTCGAATTTTTCGCAAAATTGCAAAACATAAAAATGCTTATATCTCGAAAACCCTGCTAGATATATAGCGATTTCGACGAAATTTTTGACCCGCAGGGTATCTCTGAAGAGTAGCCATGCCAATTTTCAAAAAAATTTTGTCTTGCCAAAAATGGCGACCATTTTGAATTTTCGAATTTTTGCGCAAAAATTGCAAAACACAAAAATGCTAATATTTCGAAAACCGTGCTACATAGAGCGATTTCGACGAAATTTTTGATCTTCAGGGTATCTCTGCAGAGCAGCTATCCCAAAGAGCTTTCACTTGGTGAAGTTTCAGACCCATAGCTAATTGCTCACGTACTCAAAATGAGTAAATGCGAATTACCTCTAAAAGTATTGCAGATAGCCAATTTTTCTCAAATAACTCATTCACCTACTTTTGGAAGAGCTTTCACTTGGTGAAGTTTCAGACCCGTACCTAATTACTCACCTACTCAAAATGAGTAAATGCTAATTATCTCAAAAACTATTGCGGATACCCAATTTTTATCAAATAACTCATTCATGTACTTTTGGGAGAGCTTTCACATGGTGAAGTTTCAGACCCGTAGATGATTACTCACCTACTCAAAATGAGTAAATGCGAATTATCTCTAAAAGTATTGCAGATAGCCAATTTTTCTCAAATAACTCATTCACCTACTTTTGGGAGAGCTTTCACTTGGTGAAGTTTCAGACCCATAGCCAATTACTCACCTACTCAAAATGAGTAAATGCAAATTATCTCTAAAAGTATTGCAGATAGCCAATTTTTCTCAAATAACTCATTCACCTACTTTTCGGAGAGCTTTCACTCTGTGAAGTTTCAGACCCATAGCTAATTACTCACCTACTCAAAATGAGTAAATGTGAATTATCTCTAAAAGTATTGCAGATAGCCAATTTTTCTCAAATAACTCATTCACCTACTTTTGGGAGAGCTTTCACTTGGTGAAGTTTCAGACCCATAGATAATTATTCACCTACTCAAAATGAGTAAATGTGAATTATCTCTTAATAGTATTGCAGATAGCCAATTTTTCTCAAATAAATCATTCACCTACTTTTGGGAGAGCTTTCACTTGGTGAAGTTTCAGACCCATAGCTAATTACACACCTACTCAAAATGAGTAAATGCGAATTATCTCTAAAAGTATTGCAGATAGCCAATTTTTCTCAAATAAATCATTCACCTACTTTTGGGAGAGCTTTCACTTGGTGAAATTTCAGACCCATAGCTAATTACTCACCTACTCAAAATGAATAAATGCTAATTATCTCTAAAAGTATTGCAAATAGCCAATTTTTCTCAATAACTCATTCACCTACTTTTGGGAGAGCTTTCACTCTGTGAAGTTTGAGATCCGTAGCTAATTACTCACCTACTCAAAATGAGTAAATGCGAATTATCTCTAAAAGTATTGCAGATAGCCAATTTTTCTCAAATAACTCATTCACCTACTTTTGGGAGAGCTTTCACTTGGTGAAGTTTCAGACCCATAGATAATTATTCACCTACTCAAAATGAGTAAATGTGAATTATCTCTTAATAGTATTACAGATAGCCAATTTTTCTCAAATAAATCATTCACCTACTTTTGGGAGAGCTTTCACTTGGTGAAGTTTCAGACCCATAGCTAATTACTCACCTACTCAAAATGAGTAAATGCGAATTATCTCTAAAAGTATTGCAGCTAGCCAATTTTTCTCAAGTAACTCATTCACCTACTTTTGGGAGAGCTTTCACTCTGTGAAGTTTCAGACCCATAGCTAATTACTCACCTACTCAAAATGAGTAAATGCGAATTATCTCTAAAAGTATTGCAGATAGCCAATTTTTCTCAAATAACTCATTCACCTACTTTTGGCAGAGCTTTCACTTGGTGAAGTTTCAGACCCATAGCTAATTATTCACCTACTCAAAATGAGTAAATGTGAATTATCTCTAAAACTATTGCAGATAGCCAATTTTTCTCAAATAACTCATTCACCTACTTTTGGGAGAGCTTTCACTCTGTGAAGTTTCAGACCCATAGCTATTTATTCACCTACTCAAAAAGAGTAAATGCTAATTATCTGTAAAAGTATTGCGGATACCCAATTTTTATCAAATACTCATTCATCTACTTGTGGGAGAGCTTTCACATGGTGAAGTTTCAGACCCATAGCTAATTACTCACCTACTCAAAATGAGTAAATGCGAATTATCTCTAAAAGTATTGCAGATAGCCAATTTTTCTCAAATAACTCAGTCACCTACTTTTGGGAGAGCTTTCACTTGGTGAAGTTTCAGACCCATAGATAATTATTCACCTACTCAAAATGAGTAAATGTGAATTATCTCTTAATACTTAATAGTATTGCAGATAGCCAATTTTTCTCAAATAACTCATTCACCTACTTTTGGAAGAGCTTTCACACACGAAAATGAAAAATTGTGAATATCTCGGAAAAGCTATTTCTTCTGCTTTAATGCTCGGCGGGAGATACACACCGCGGCAGTGATCTTGACAAAAATTTTTGTCTCCCCAAAAATGGTGGCCATTTTGAATTTTCAAAGTTTTTGCAAAACACAAAAATGCTTATATCTCGAAAACCATGCTATATGGAGTGAACTCAACAAAATTTTTGACCTGCTGGGTATCTCTGCAGAGTAGCCATGCCAATTTTCAAAATATTTTTGTCTTGCCAAATATAGCGGACATTTTTAATTTTTTGCAAAACACAAAAATGCTTATATCTTGAAAACCGTGCTAGATAGAGCAGACTGCCCTGACTTTGGTTGCCACAACAGTATAAGGCTAGAAACAAAGCATTTTCTTAATACTTTAGCACTCACCTTTATATCCTTTTCGGGACGCTTTGTTTTTGCTATGCAAAAACATTATCTTTTTTTTTTGCGAGCGATCCTCTAGTTGTTCTTGTTCTGTCCACAAAGTTTAACTTAGTACTGTTTAATATGTATAAAGTGCATCAGTTTAAATAGAAAAATTGTAATTGGATATTAAAGTATCTAGTATATACCATGACATTTTTATTAACCTGGAAGTACACAGAATTAGTACAATATGAGAAGAAAAACTGCTGTACACTATCAATTTTTGAACCACCATTGCACTTTGCCATACAAATGATATTCCAAATAAATCAATTATCACAACAGTTATTCTGCGCAATTTATGAGTATCCAACAATACTTTAGTGGTAATAAATAAATATCGTTCTAGCCCATTGCCTTCAAGAACAAGAGCACTCGGAGAGCATATAGCTCCAGCAAGGTCCAATGCCTCTATTATTGCTAATGAGTGCAATGATAAGAAATCAATTTAAAAATCCCTGGATCCAGGTGGTGATATGGATAAACACCAAAATGTAATTCTATTCTATGCTTGACTTTTGTAGCACTTAATCCTCACACTTAAAATGACGTGAAGGTGCAAGAACCATAATCAGTGTTACACAATTCATCAGTCCCGTGCGCATAGCAGAGATGTCGGCTAAAAAGAAATAATGCTTGAAAGGCCTTGGAGAACAAAGATGACTTGAGTATCTTCTTGAAGGAAGCGACAGACTCAAGCAGAATGAACATATCAGGCAATTCATTCCAGATTGTAGGAGAATCAATAGCAAAGCCATCAACAAATTGCTTCAATCTTTGATTTGTGCAGTAATGGACCAAACGGAGGAACCTTCAGGATACTTCTATCCAGTCTTTTGGTGAATTTGCTGCTACAGGGGATCAGAAATGGTTTGATGAGCTATGATGACCAGTGCTAAAACAATTGTAGACAAGTGTTACCTCCTTAAACAATTACAGTGGTATCTAACAGGCAACCAGTAGAGACTATTTTGGATTGGGGTAGCTCTGGGGTAATTAAGCGTCCCTGAAAGGGCACTTATTTGTTTTCGCCTCAGTTTCCTCGCCGCCGCCGCCGCATTATGGTCTCCCTTGAATATCTCCCTTATTATTAGAAGGTTTCAAACCATATTTAACAGTTATATACCTTAGACGTGGGAAAATTTTTCTGCATGCTTAAATTTGACCTTTGACCTTTATGAAGGTCACATGATCAAAAACTATTTTTTGAAGTACACCCCCCCGTCATCACAGTTCAGGAAAAACTACTTGCTACAGAGCCTTATAATTTGACACACCTGTTCATACTATCGAAAACGCGAGCTGATTAGATTTTGGGAGCAATCCGTTGAAAAATGTCTCATTTATGAGTGATTTTCTGACACCTTCCAATCTGAAAGCCTTAAATTTAGGCCAAGCCCCCTATTATCTTCTTAATTATTGCATTTAGAGCTATAAAATGTACTGGGAGGTAATAGGAAACCATATGTGGAGAGTCTAAATAGCCGGTCAGTTTTACCCCCCGACCCCCCCTTATGGGTCAAACTGGGGTCATAAAATAGCTGATTTTGAGTTTTTGCCTTATATCTCCTTTATTGTTGCTTTTATAGCTTCAGAATGTATTAAGAGGTATTGGGAAAGCATATATGGAGAGTCTAAATAGCCGGTCAGTTTTACCCCCCGACCCCCCCTTATGGGTCAAACTGGGGTCATAAAATAGCCAATTTTGAGTTTTTGCCTTATATCTCCTTTATTGTTGCTTTTATAGCTTCAGAATGTATTAAGAGGTATTGGGAAAGCATATGTGGAGAGTCTAAATAGCCGGTCAGTTTTACCCCCCGACCCCCCCTTATGGGTCAAAGTGGGGTCATAAAATAGCCGATTTTGAGTTTTTGCCTTTATCTCCTTTATTGTTGCTTTTATAGCTTCAGAATGTATTAAGAGGTATTGGGAAAGCATATGTGGAGAATCTAAATAGCCGGTCAGTTTTATCCCCCGCCCCCCCTTTATGGGTCAAACTGGGGTCATTAAATAGTTGCTTTGGAGTTTTGCCTTATATCTCCTTTATTGTTGCTTTTAGACCTTCAGAATGTATTAAGAGGTATTGGGAAAGCATATGTGGAGAGTCTAAATAGCTGGTCAGTTTTACCCCACGACCCTCCCTTATGGGCCAAACTGAGGTCATAAATAGCTGCTTTGGAGTTTTTGCCTTATCTCTCCTTTATTGTTGCTTTTATAGCTTCAGAATGTATTAAGAGGTATTGGGAAAGCATACGGTGCAGCTTTGTGCATTCTTAGCTTTACAGCATGCTTATTAAAACCACAAAGCACTTTAAACTTTAAGGGCCGCTTCGATTTTGTTAGCAAAAGCATTCCTCTAGTTACTATGGTTGGTAATATTTTCCACACAAGAGTGTTCTGGATACATTGTTATTTGCATTGGTCGAAAAAAGGTAATTGCAGTAATCCAAGTGACTATACTAACAAGAGCATTTACAGCAAGGACAGCACTATCAACCATCAGATGTTGCGCTTAGGGTTTAGATCATGTAGCAGAATAAAAAGAATTCTTGCAAACAGTGGACCACATTTTCTGCAAAAAGTAGTTAGCTTCAAACATTGAGACATTCAGATTTCTCACTTTCGCAGGATAAAAAAGGTTTCAAAGTTTATTTTCTGGGAAAAAAATATTCTAATTTATTATGCTGACTGAATATCTGAAATAATAAACTCGGTTTTTATTAGGATTCAATTTTTATTTGCTGGAAGATATATCCATTCTTCAACACTATGAGGATACGAGTTCATTATGTCCACCCCACTGTCCGCCGTCCGCCGTCCCACTTGGTTTCCAGACATTTTAGGCAACAGTTCTTATCCTATCTTTACCAAATTTGGCATGCAGGTTTATTGGGTTAAAAGCTTGTATGGGATTGCTTTTGGTGATGATAGCTCTATAGCTAACTGAGTAATAGCTACTTTGCTACTTTTGAGTAGCTCTTTGGTTTCCAGACATTTTAAGGAATGCTATTAAGCCTAGCTTTCTGAAATTTGGTATGGAGGTTCATTGGGTTAATAGCTTGTATGGGATTGCTTTTGGGGGGAATTGCTTCATAGATGAGTGAGTAATTAATTAAATAAATGAGTAATTAGCTATTTTGAATACTGAAAAATGCAAATGTGCTCATATCTCCTAAACCGTGCGAGATAGAGCGATTTCGTCGAAATTTTCGACCCACAGGGTATCTAAGGAATGTACTCTTTGCAATTTTCAAAAAATTTTCCCCTCCCCAAAAATGGCGGCCATTTTGAATTTTCGAATTTTTGCCAAAAATGGCAAAACACAAATTTGCTTCTATCTCCTTAACCGTGCGAGATAGAGCGATTTCGTCGAAATTTTCGACCCACAGGGTATCTAAGGAATGTAATCTTTGCAATTTTCAAAAAATTTTCCCTCCCCAAAAATGGCGGCCATTTTGAATTTTCGAATTTTTGCCAAAAATGGCAAAACACAAATTTGCTTCTATCTCCTTAACCGTGCGAGATAGAGCGATTTCGTCGAAATTTTCAACCCACAGGGTATCTAAGGAATGTACTCTTTGCAATTTTCAAAAAATTTTCCCCTCCCCAAAAATGGCGGCCATTTTGATTTTTCGAATTTTTGCCAAAAATAGAAAAACAGGAAGTTGCTTCTATCTTCTTAACCGTGCAAGATAGAGTGATTTCGTCAAAATTTTCGACCCAACCAATGCAAAAAGGCATGAAGCTGAAATAATTTACATCTACACTAATAAATATTTAGGCATCATTGATATATTTTACAAATGAAACAGGGTCTTGTAAGACTACTGTACAATTTTGGCAAAAGGTTCATGGGGTGGACATTACACATGATAATGTGTGTTCTTCTATGCTATCCTGTTTCTATTCGCATCTACTATCAACAGGGCATCCTATTTCTAGTTTCATGAAACATTAAAGTGTACAAATAATAGTGTCATCAGCATAAAAGTGAAATTTAACATAGTGTCTTTCAGTAATTTTGTTCAGAGGAGTGGTGTATACATAAAACAGTAGTTGACCTAGCACTGAACCTTGGGAGACCCCACAAATAGGCTCACACATGTAGAGCGAATCTTAATGGCCTGACACCAATTGCTTGGTTAGGTGATAAACCACTGCTGCTCCGCACACACTAAACTAGGAAGTGAGGAAATTGAGGAGAGTTCCATGGTCTATAGAATCAAAGTCCGCAGACAAATCAAGAAAGATGTGAGCAGTAGGTGCACCATGTGCCAAGGAGAAGTGAACCTCATTTTTTAAAATAACCACGCAATCTCTTTTGAGTGTCCAGATTTATATGCAGATTAGAGCTGATTGTCAAGCTGATTATTGATATGATTTTTGAACTGCCCAGTAACTACACACTCAACTAGTTTTGACATGAAACAAAGCCCTGAAGCTGGATGGTAATTCTTCAGATTGACACTTGGTAGAGATGGCTTTTTAATAAGATAAATTTAATAAATTTTAATAAAATAACCCTCTTCCAGTCACACATTTACAAAGTTAATAACAGATAGCAGAAGTAGGTCAATACACTCTTAAGATCTGATCTGATCAATACACTCTTGGTGATCTCGAGAACTTCACTGTGGGATATTTCACCAAAGTTAGAGAAGGTGGAAGGAACTAAAATTGTCAGCCATTTGTAGACTGAAGTTATATAATTTGGTATAGAGCCCTGTATATTACTGATTTTCTTGGAGAAGCAGTCAGCAAACTGGCTGGCAAGCGACTTGTCTGAATTTTCTTGTATCATTGTCAAGATTTCCAGAACATTTCATGAAACTCCGTCCATAACTTCTGTGAGTTATTTTGCAAAATAACAGACAATTGCACACCACTAATTAATGACTTCCTTGGTGGCGGTAAAAAGATAGTACCCGATTCTTGCATTGAAATAACCAAAAATTTTAACAAGAAAGAGTTTTGTGAAAAAATTTTGATCACAGCTACAATTGGGATTTGCACAGATGAAATAATTTTTTTTTTTTTACAAATTCAAGATATTTGAGTGAATTTTTCAAAGTTAAACTACATGTATTGGTCCTAATTTAAGAGTTTTTAACCCTGAAATAAATATACCATGTAAATTATCTAGTCTAAAAGGTGCAACTTTAGTAATGTCTCATGTATTTGGGTGATGTAGCGGGTCCGGGTAAAATACTTGGTCCCACCTACAGTATAGAGTCTTGAATATCTACATATTCTGCTCCTCCAATCCCCAATACCTTTTGTGAAAAAAGAGATATTGATTAATATCATGTGCTACTTTTTTCATATTTTTTTGTTAATTTATAGCACTGAAGCCCATGTCACTTGCAGTTGGTGCCTAAAGTTTATCCAAAAAATTATGTCAGTTGACTCTTTTCAGTTGATAATTGAGATCATTGTGGTGTAGAAACAATTGTGAAAATGCAGAATTCAAACTCCCAAGGCCAGTATGTCCATAATGTTATGCAGTCAGGAAGTCAGCCCATATTTATACAGGCACCAGGATATGACAATGAAGGTTTGTATCATTTCGCAAGTATGTGGAAGTGATAAAACATGTATATATTTTTTATATTTATAGTTTTGATAGAGCTTTAACGAAGGATAAGGATTGATTATGGGTTCATGATATACGTATTACAAAATGAATTTTGATATCTTTGCATTTTTAACAGGACACTTAAAATTCAGATTTAGAGATTGCAATTTCAAAATTTAACTGTCATGGATACCCATACTTTTGTCTATTTAAAGAATATTTGTTGTAAAGAACAAAATTGTGGTTTATTTTTTTACCAAAATAGCACTAAATGAACATTTTAAGTGACAAGTACTTGATGAGACAGATATTACCTATGGCTGATATTTATTAACATTCTTATTTTAGAATTGTTCTTATTCTTAGAAATGTTTATGAAAACATCTGTTTTCCAGGGCAAAAAAACATAATTAAAAATTCTTATTTAAAGAATAAGAATTGTACTGAAATGGGCACTGGAAATTGCTATGATAGCATGAACAAATTGGTGATCATATGATGTCAGTTTTGTGTCATCATGACTATAAAAGTACTCTACAAGCCAAATGTTTTAACTAATTAAAAAGTATTTAAATAATGACGTGTCAATTTTAACACTATATTTTAATTGTAGGTTGTTGTGACAAGGTTGTAGAAAGATTCTTTGGGAAAACCGTGCTCTGTCTTGGAACTATTCAACTAATCATTGGTATATTAGCCATAGTTCTCAATGTAGTAGGCATTGTGAACTATGCAGCAATTTCCTTTATCGGACATGGCATTTGGTCTGGTATTTTTGTAAGTACACTTATGCACTGATCTTGCATTAAGCAGCAGCACAAAATATAACCAAGTTTATCACTCAGCTGTAATTAAGCGTCCCGGAAGGGACGCTTGTTTGTGTATGGGAGAGCTTCAGGCTCCGCCGGCTCCGCCAGCTCCGCATTTTGTTTTCCTTATAACTCTGTAACCGTTAGGCGGATTCTTTTCAAATTTGGCAGGTTTAGGCAGTAGCCTTGGGGAATTTTTTTGAATATGCTGCAGTGACATTTCAACCAATCAGAGAGGTCACATGACCAAAAATGTCTTTTTTCGATGGGGAAGCTTGTCCGGATGATAACTTGAAAGGAATTTTATCAATTCACCTGAAACTTGGCAAATACATTCATTCTATTAAAATCTGGAAATCATTAGATTTTGGCATTGATTGGTCAAGAAATGGCCGAGTAATTAATGATTAATTAATCATTACGAATTTTCCAAATAAGGAAAACACAAAAATGCTTATATCTCGAAAACCGTGCTAGATAGAGCGATTTCGACGAAATTTTTGACCCGCAGGGTATCTCTGTGAAGTAGTTTTCCCAATTTTCAAAAAATTTTTGTCTCGCCCAAAATGGCGGCCATTTTGAATTTTCGAAATTTTCGCAAAAATTGCAAAACACAAAAATGCTTATATCTCAAAAACCGTGCTAGATAGAGCAATTTCGACAAAATTTTTGACCCGCAGGATATCTCTGCGGAGTACTTTTCCCAATTTTCAAAAAATTTTTGTCTCGCCAAAAATGGCGGCCATTTTGAATTTTCGAAATTTTCGCAAAAATTGCAAAACACAAAAATGCTTATATCTCGAAAACCGTGCTAGATAGAGCGATTTCAACGAAATTTTTGACCCACAGGGTATCTCTGCGGAGTAGTTATCCCAATTTTGAAAAAATTTTTGTCTCGCCATAAATGGCGGCCATTTTGAATTTTCGAATTTTTGCGCAAAAATTGCAAAACACAAAAATGCTAATATTTCGAAAACCGTGCTACATAGAGCGATTTCGACGAAATTTTTTATCTTCAGGGTATCTCTGCAGAGCAGCTATCCCAAAGAGCTTTCACTTGGTGAAGTTTCAGACCCATAGCTAATTGCTCACCTACTCAAAAAGAGTAAATGCGAATTACCTCTAAAAGTATTGCAGATGGCCAATTTTTCTCAAATAACTTATTCACCTACTTTTGGAAGAGCTTTCACTTGGTGAAGTTTCAGACCCGTAGCTAATTACTCACCTACTCAAAATGAGTAAATGCGAATTATCTCAAAAACTATTGCGGATACCCAATTTTTATCAAATAACTCATTCATGTACTTTTGGGAGAGCTTTCACATGGTGAAGTTTCAGACCCGTAGATGATTACTCACCTACTCAAAATGAGTAAATGCGAATTATCTCTTAAAAGTATTGCAGATAGCCAATTTTTCTCAAATAACTCATTCACCTACTTTTGGAAGAGCTTTCACATGGTGAAGTTTCAGACCCATAGCTAATTACTCACCTACTCAAAATGAGTAAATGCGAATTATCTCTAAAAGTATTGCAGATAGCCAATTTTTCTCAAATAACTCATTCATCTACTTTTGGGAGAGCTTTCACATGGTGAAGTTTGAGACCCATAGCTAATTATTTACCTACTCAAAATGAGTAAATGCTAATTATCTGTAAAAGTATTGCGGATACCCAATTTTTATCAAATAACTCATTCATCTACTTGTGGGAGAGCTTTCACATGGTGAAGTTTCAGACCCATAGCTAATTACTCACCTACTCAAAATGAGTAAATGCGAATTATCTCTAAAAGTATTGCAGATAGCCAATTTTTCTCAAATAAATCATTCACCTACTTTTGGGAGAGCTTTCACTTGGTGAAGTTTCAGACCCATAGCTAATTACTCACCTACTCAAAATGAGTAAATGCGAATTATCTCTAAAAGTATTGCAGATAGCCAATTTTTCTCAAATAACTCATTCACCTACTTTTGGGAGAGCTTTCACTTGGTGAAGTTTCAGACCCATAGCTAATTACTCACCTACTCAAAATGAGTAAATGCGAATTATCTCTAAAAGTATTGCAGATAGCCAATTTTTGTCAAATTAATCATTCACCTACTTTTGGGAGAGCTTTCACTCTGTGAAGTTTCAGACCCATAGCTAATTAGTCACCTACTCAAAATGAGTAAATGCGAATTATCCCTAAAAGTATTGCAGATAGCCAATTTTTCTCAAATAACTCATTCACCTACTTTTGGGAGAGCTTTCACTTGGTGAAGTTTCAGACCCATAGCTAATTACTCACCTATTCAAAATGAGTAAATGCGAATTATCTCTAAAAGTATTGCAGATAGCCAATTTTTCTCAAATAACTCATTCACCTACTTTTGGGAGAGCTTTCACTTGGTGAAGTTTCAGACCCATAGCTAATTACTCACCTACTCAAAATGAGTAAATGCGAATTATCTCTAAAAGTATTGGAGCTAGCCAATTTTTCTGAAATAACTCATTCACCTACTTTTGGCAGAGCTTTCACTTGGTGAAGTTTCAGACCCATAGCTAATTATTCACCTACTCAAAATGAGTAAATGCTAATTATCTGTAAAAGTATTGCGGATACACAATTTTTATCAAATACTCATTCATCTACTTGTGGGAGAGCTTTCACATGGTGAAGTCTCAGACCCATAGCTAATTACTCACCTACTCTGAATTATCACTTAATAGTATTGCAGATAGCCAATTTTTCCAATTTTTCTCAAATAACTCATTCACCTACTTTTGGAAGAGCTTTCACACACGAAAATGAAAAATGGTGAATATCTCGGAAAAGCTATTTCTTCTGCTTTAATGCTCGGCGGGAGATACACATCGCGGCAGTGGTCTTGACAAAAATTTTTGTCTCCCCAAAAATGGTGGCCATTTTGAATTTTCAAAGTTTTTGCAAAACACAAAAATGCTTATATCTCGAAAACCGTGCTATATGGAGCGAACTCAACAAAATTTTGGACCTGCTGGGTATCTCTGCAGAGTAGCCATGCCAATTTTCAAAATATTTTTGTCTTGCCAAATATAGACATTTTTAATTTTTTTATTTTTTGCAAAACACAAAAATGCTTATATCTTGAAAACCGTGCTAGATAGAGCAGACTGCGCTGACTTTGGTTGCCACAACAGTATAAGGCTAGAAACGAAGCATTTTCTTAATACTTTAGCACTCACCTTTATATCCTTTTTGGGACGCTTTGTTTTTGCTATGCAAAAACATTATCTTTTTTTTTTGCGAGCGATCCTCTAGTTGTTTATATAATTCTATTTTTCAACAGCTACATGGTCTTTGGGTCATTTGTAATACTATTAGTTGAGACATAGGTCAGTTTAAAAGTGTGCAATTGTTTATGTGCTATTTAAACTTTTGAAGACTACTTTCATTATAGTAGAAAATAGAATGTTTGGAACTTGTAATTTCTTATTAATATGGAGCCAACACTTTAGTATATCACAGTATATTGAGAGCATGTCATAAGAAATATAGTGAGTTGTCTTGTTTTAATACTTTCTCTTTATGTAAATTTTCTTTCTCTTAGATGTTATTTACTGTACTAAAAATGTTATTCAGAGCTTTATATAACTAACACTGCTCTGAAAGTATCCCAATCTTGGTACAGTTTCACAACTTCTGTATCTCATGGTGTTGAAAACTATTTCCCTAGGCCGTGGGGTACGGGCATCTCTGATGATCTTTTTGTAGATTATCTTGGCTGGGGCATTTGCCATTGCTGCCGGATGGAAGAAGACTGTTGGTTTGGTGAGTAAAAACTCTAAAACTGGTTAAGTTCACATGACTTGTAATTTAAATCTTACATGGGTGTCATTAATGTTGCAGACTAAGTGTAATAGATTAATTCATCCCTATAATAGGTACTAACAACACATGGAAAGTGAAACATATTTCTCAGTTAATTGTAGCATTTGAAAACTGTATGAAAAGTTTATTGCATTTTTTTGGAGAAACTATAACCATAGTTGGTACATCCTGTTTAACAGTTAAGATTGTCACTCTGTCAGAAGCTGAATTGAAACCTTGGCCTCCCTCACAGAGGCAAGGGCCATGGGTTTCTTTGCCAAGCTTGATAACTACTATGTCCTTTGTAAAATTGTTGTAGATGGTCCAAAAGAAAGCACACTATTTTGGAATTACATTGGAGTTGCATTAAGTTGAAGTTGTAAAGTGCCAGCCATTTACTTTTATTTATGGCAGCTTCTAGTTATACCCACTCCCACTGAAAAAATATGAAGTACTGAAGATATCATGCAATTTAACCTCTTAGTAATACTAGTGTGTAATAACTCTATTGGTTAACAGTGAAAAAGTTCACTGGAAACTTTCCAGGTCCATTGGATCTGTAATTCAAAAGTGTTTCAGGTCTATAGCAAAGGTTGCCAATCCTTATTTTAAATGTACATATTGAGTTTCAAAAATAACCATGTGAGAAGTGCTAAAGAATAAATGGTCAATTTGTTTTAAGTTTTAGGGACAATTCCGTACCTGTAACTCTTAAGAAAGATAGGGGTCCTTGATAACAGTTATTGTGGTGTAATCTGTCAGATCTATTAAATAAGCAATCTGGGTGATTCAGCAGGATTTTGAAACTTTTGGAAATACTAGAACTTTAGGTTCTACTCATACCTTGTTATTAGTACTTATTACCAAAGAAAAATAACACTTTTATTATGCATCAAATTAGGTTTTACTAGAAAATGAAGAAATATTGAGATAAAATTGGAAAGTTTGGCTCTCTATCTTTTCAAGAGTAGACGATTCAAAATGTAAATACTGAAGGTTGCCAGTGGTTTCCATGTGGATAGAAAATTGCTTTACGTTAAAAGGAAGGGCTAATGTACCCTTGTGATATGTCTACTTCCAGAATTATTAAAATATCAAATAAAATTGTTTGATTAATATTCAGGTTGAAAGTGACTTGCATTTAATATATGATTACGTTTGTCTGTACTTATGGTTAGGTATTTGTTCACAGTTGTTAATACATAGGAGAAAAAATTAGGTTCTAGTTCTGGCTACTTTGTGTAAGTCAAACTTCTGGTTATTCAAAAATGGCATAATTGTAGGTGTCAGGAAATCACTTCTCTTGTGGCAATATTCTACTTTTAATTATGCCAAACATGTATTGTGCTCACTGTATAAAATCATGACACAAACATTACTTATTTTTTCTGATACATGTTTTCAATATTATGCATGAGTAGGTGCGAAAAATTACACAAGATATTATTATGTTTTCAGATTGTTACTTGCATGGTTCTATGCATTTTTGCTGTAATCACCTCTGTGGTCCTGGTATCAATGGCAACTGTTAGTGCACTTATCGAGGTAGACGGTGTAAGTCTTTGTTGATAGTGTATGGGTATTTAGATAAAGATAGTGCCTGCTTATTTTGACTTGTGTTTTTTTTCTCATTAATTCCAGGAGCATATTGGATCCACAAAAAATCTGGCTGTCTGAAAAGTAAATTTAGATTTTACAAAACGTGTTTAAGTCTCCCGTTTCACTTTTTCTCTTTCATGCTAATTTTAAATTTCAAACATAATTTACATGAAATTAAATAGGCATATGTACGGAAGCTCTGGACTGCCAAAGTTTTTTTATTTTACTAACTTGAATATACCAGTTAGTTAACTTGAATATTCGAGTTAATAACTGGAATATTCGAGTTAGTAACATGAATGTACAAGTTACTAACTTGAAAATACCAGTTACCTAACTTGAATGTACCAGTTAACTAACTTGTATATACGAGTTAGCTAACTTGAATATACGAGTTAGCTAACTGGAATATACGAGTTACTAACTGGAATATACGAGTTAGTAACTAGAATATACAAGTTACTAACTTGAATATACCAGTTAACTAACTTGAATATACGAGTTAACTAACTTGAATATATAAGTTAACTAACTGGTATATTCCAGTTACCTAAGTTGTATATTCAAGTTAGTTAACTGGTACATTCAAGTTAGTTAACTTGTATGTTCAAGTTTAGTAACTGGTATATTCCAGTTATTAATTTGCACCATGTGTGTGCGTACGTGGGTGCGTGCGTGTGTCACGCAGTTTCCTGTGAAACTACTACAGTTACACATTTTTGGTAAATTAGTTGTCCTAATGAATTTTTTTGCTCTTCAATATTTTTTGGGTTTGGTGAACTTTGGCCTACTTGTGAGTGAGTAATAGCACTTTTAGCTAATATATTTATATGGCTTATAACTCTCAAACTATTGCATTTACAGTATTTTGTTGCAATATATTGTTCAGCTACTTTGTCCACAGCTACAACATGGTCAGTAGTTTGGAAGTGTATCTCGATAGCTAAGCGAGTAATAACTACTTTGTCAATTTTTAATGATAACCATAATGAGTAAATGGCTTATATCTTCAAAAGTATTGCAGCTACACAATTTTGTTCCAGTATGTGGTTCAGCTACTATCTCCACAGCTACAATATGGTCAGTAGTTTGGAAGTGTATCTCCATAGCTAAGTGAGTAATAGCTACTTTGTCAATTTTTTATGATAACCATAATGAGTAAATGGCTTATATCTTCAAAAGTATTGCAGCTACACGATTTCTCTCAAATATGTTGTTCATCTACTTTTTGGTGAACTGTAACATATTTAAGTTTCACACCTGTTGCTCAATGTACAAGTGAGTAATGGCTACTTTATTGCTACTTTTACTGAAAATGTCAAAAATCAAAAATATCTCGCAAACCGTAAGAGATAGAGCAATTTCGAGTGAATTTTTGACCCACAGGGTAGTACAAGAGTATCCTATGCTAAGTGGAAAAAGGTTTGGTGAACTTTGGCCTACTTTTGAGTGAGTAATAGCACTTTTACCTAATATAATTATATGACTTATATCTGTCAAACTATTGCATTTACAGTATTTTGTCCCAATATGTTGTTCAGCTATTTCTCCACAGCTACAACATGGTCAGTGGTTTGGAAGTGTATCTCGATAGCTAAGTGAGTAATAGGTACTTGGTCAATTTGGAATGATAACCATAATGAGTAAATGGCTTATATCTTCAAAAGTATTGCAGCTACACATTTTCTCTTAAATATCTTGTTCATGTACTTTTTTGTGAACTGTAACATATTTAAGTTTTACAACTGTTGCTCGATGTACAAGTGAGTAATGGCTACTTAGTTGCTACTTTTAGTGAAAGTGTGAAAAATCACAAATATCTCGAAAACCGTAAGAGATAGTGCGATTTCGAGCGAATTTTTGACCCACAGGGTGGTACAAGAGTGTCCTATGCAAAGGGGAAAAATTTCAATTTTCGCCACTTTCAGCGGCCATCTTGGATTTTCGCGGAAAATGGAAAAGTGTCAATATCTCGAAAACCGTAAGAGATAGAGCGATTTCAAGCGAATTTTTGACCCACAGGGTGGTACAAGAGTGTCCTGTGCAAAGGGGTGAAATTTCAATTTTCGCCACTTTCGGCGGCCATCTTGGATTTTCGCGGAAAATGAAAAAGTGTCAATATCTCGAAAACCGTAAGAGATAGAGCGATTTCGAGCGAATTTTTGACCCACAGGGTGGTACAAGAGTCTCCTGTGCAAAGGAGAATAATTAAGCGTCCCTTGCGGGACGCTTGTTTGTGTATGGGAGACCTTCAGGCTCCGCCGGCTCCGCATTTTGTTTTCCTTATAATTCTGCAACCGTTAGGCAGATTCTTTTCAAATTTGGCAGGTTTAGGCAGTAGCTCCGCCAGCTCCGCATTTTGTTTTCCTTATAACTCTGTAACCGTTAGGCGGATTCTTTTCAAATTTGGCAGGTTTAGGCAGTAGCCTTGGGGAATTTTTTGAATATGCTGCAATGACATTTCAACCAATCAGAGAGGTCACATGGCCAAAAATGTCTTTTTTTCGATGGGGAAGCTTGTCCGGATGATAACTTGAAAGGAATTTTATCAATTCACCTGAAACATAATTGCAAAACATAAAAATGCTTATATCTCGAAAACCGTGAAACTTGGCAAATGCATTCATTCTATTAAAATCTGGAAATCATTAAATTTTGACATTGATTGGTTAAGAAATGGCCGAGTAATTAATGATTAATTAATCATTATGAATTTTCCAAATAAAGAAAACAAAAAAATGCTTATATCTCGAAAACCGTACTAGATAGAGCGATTTCGACGAAATTTTTTACCCACAGGGTATCTCTGCAAAGTAGTAATCCCAATTTTCAAAAAAATTTTGTCTCGCCAGAAATGGCGGCCATTTTAAATTTTCGAATTTTTCGCAATAATTGCAAAACGTAAAAATGCTTATATCTCGAAAACCGTACTAGATAGAGCGATTTCGACGAAATGTTTGACCCACAGGGTATCTCTGCAGAGTAGCCATGCCAATTTTCAAAAAAAATTTTGTCTCGCAAAAAATGGCGGCCATTTTGAATTTCCCGCAAAAATTGCAAAACATAAAAATGCTTATATCTCGAAAACCCTGCTAGATAGAGCGATTTCAACAAAATTTTTGACCCACAGGGTATCTCTGCAGAGTAGCCATGCCAATTTTCAAAAAAAAAATTTCTCGCAAAAAATGGCGGCCATTTTGAATTTTTTAATTTTTCGCAAAATTGCAAAACATAAAAATGCTTATATCTCGAAAACCGTGCTAGATAGAGCGATTTCGACAAAATTTTTGACCCACAGGCTATCTCTGTAGAGTAGCCATGCCAATTTTCAAAAAAATTTTGTCTTGCCAAAAATGGCGGCCATTTTGAATTTTCGAATTTTTGCGCAAAAATTGCAAAACACAAAAAATGCTAATATCTCAAAAACTGTGCTACATAGAACGATTTCGACGAAATTTTTTATCTTCAGGGTATCTCTGCACAGCAGCTATCCCAAAGAGCTTTCACTCGGTGAAGTTTCAGACCCATAGCTAATTATTCACCTACTCAAAATGAGTAAATGGTAATTATCTCTAAAACTATTGCAGATACTCAATTTTTATCAAATAACTCATTCATCTACTTTTGTGGGATAGCTTTCACATGGTGGAGTTTGAGACCCGTAGATAATTACTCACCTACTGAAAATGAGTAAATGCGAATTATCTGTTAAAAGTATTGCAGATAGCCAATTTTTCTCAAATAACTCATTCATCTACTTTTGGAAGAGCTTTCACATGGTGAAGTTTCAGACCCATAGCTAATTACTCACCTACTCAAAATGAGTAAATGCGAATTACCTCTAAAAGTATTGCAGATAGCCAATTTTTCTCAAATAACTCATTCACCTACTTTTGGGAGAGCTTTCACTCGGTGAAGTTTCAGACCCGTAGCTAATTACTCACCTACTCAAAATGAGTAAATGCTAATTATCTCAAAAACTATTGCGGATACCCAATTTTTATCAAATAACTCATTCATGTACTTTTTGGAGAGCTTTCACATGGTGAAGTTTCAGACCCGTAGATAATTACTCACCTACTCAAAATGAGTAAATGCGAATTATCTCTTAAAAGTATTGCAGATAGCCAATTTTTCTCAAATAACTCATTCACCTACTTTTGGAAGAGCTTTCACATGGTGAAGTTTCAGACCCATAGCTAATTACTCACCTACTCAAAATGAGTAAATGCAAATTATCTCTAAAAGTATTGCAGATAGACAATTTTTCTCAAATAACTCATTCACCTACTTTTGGGAGAGCTTTCACTCGGTGAAGTTTCAGACCTGTAGCTAATTATTCACCTACTCAAAATGAGTAAATGCGAATTATCTCTTAAAAGTATTGCAGATAGCCAATTTTTCTCAAATAACTCATTCACCTACTTTTGGAAGAGCTTTCACATGGTGAAGTTTCAGACCCATAGCTAATTACTCACCTACTCAAAATGAGTAAATGCAAATTATCTCTAAAAGTATTGCAGATAGACAATTTTTCTCAAATAACTCATTCACCTACTTTTGGGAGAGCTTTCACTCGGTGAAGTTTCAGACCTGTAGCTAATTACTCACCTACTCAAAATGAGTAAATGCGAATTATCTCTTAAAAGTATTGCAGATCGCCAATTTTTCTCAAATAACTCATTCACCTACTTTTGGAAGAGCTTTCACATGGTGAAGTTTCAGACCCATAGCTAATTATTCACCTACTCAAAATGAGTAAATGCAAATTATCTCTAAAAGTATTGCAGATAGCCAATTTTTCTCAAATAACTCATTCACCTACTTTTGGGAGAGCTTTCACTCCGTGAAGTTTCAGACCCAGAGCTAATTATTCACCTACTCAAAATGAGTAAATGGGAATTATCTCTAAAAATATTGCGGATACCCAATTTTTATCAAATAACTCATTCATGTACTTGTGGGAGAGCTTTCACATGGTGAAGTTTCAGACCCATAGCTAATTACTCAGCTACTCAAAATGAGTAAATGCAAATTATCTCTATAAGTATTGCAGATAGCCAATTTTTCTCAAATAAATCATTCACCTACTTTTGGGAGAGCTTTCACTTGGTGAAGTTTCAGACCCATAGCTAATTATTCACCTACTCAAAATGAGTAAATGTGAATTATCTCTTCATAGTATTGCAGATAGCCAATATTTCTCAAATAACTCATTCACCTACTTTTGGAAGAGCTTTCACACACGAAAATGAAAAATTGTGAATATCTCGGAAAAGCTATTTCTTCTCCTTTAATGCTCGGCGGGAGATACACACCGCGGCAGTGTCTCCCCAAAAATGGTGGCCATTTTGAATTTTCCAAGTTTTTGCAAAACACAAAAATGCTTATATCTCGAAAACCGTGCTAGATGGAGCGAACTGAACAAAATGTTTGACCTGCTGGGTATCTCTGCAGAGTAGCCATGCCAATTTTCAAAATATTTTTGTCTCGCCAAATATAGTGGACATTTTGAATTTTTGCAAAACACAAAAATGCTTATATCTTGAAAACCGTGCTAGATAGAGCAGACTGTGCTGACTTTGGTTGCCACAACAGTATAAGGCTAGAAAAAACAAAGCATTTTCTTAATACTTTAGCACTCACCTTTATATCCTTTTTGGGACGCTTTGTTTTTGCTATGCAAAAACATTATCTTTTTTTTTTGCGAGCGATCCTCTAGTTTCAATTTTCGTCACTTTCGGCGGCCATCTTGGATTTTCGCGGAAAATGAAAAAGAGTCAATATCTCGAAAACTGTAAGAGATAGAGCGATTTCGAGCGAATTTTTGACCCACAGGGTGGTATAAGAGTGTCCTGTGTGGGAAAAATTTCATTTTATTGCGTTAATACATCCTATCCAATGGACAATTGCTAAACCGGTCGGCGCAGACCGGCCCGCCAAACGCCAGAAAAAGACGTCCTGTGTTTCCACCGGCTGGCCGGTCCCAGTACTGTGCATTCGCAAGGTGGCGCATGGTATTTACTTCCTGTCTAGACAACATGACGTCATAGCATCTTTTTCGTTTGGCGCGTGTACTGTGCAGACGTGTTTTCAACATCTCCAGAAATTTAAAGGAAAAGTGTGCTTTATGACGGATTTTAAACCTTATATGTGGAGAGTTTCTTTGTAAAGTGTTACCAGCTGGTCAAGCACGGATATACATTTAGAAATCTGCTGGAAACGCTCCCTAGTTGGCTCAATTTATTATTGATGATAGGGCAGTAATCGACGAGATATATGAAGGCAGCCATTTTACTAGTTTCCTCCCATTCAACCTTTGTGTTGTTAGGGGCAGATCAACAATATTGAGGAATTATGGATATACTTCTAACAGGTATTTTTATCCGTGTCTTTTGTTTGAATTTTTCATCTATAACCTTCCAGCTACAATCACCATAGAAACGTCTCTACACGAGATCTTCAGTCTACGTAGTTTTGAAATCTGTGAATGGAAGGAATTCCCCATCACAGATGCATTCTTCAGAGCGCACTGGTACCGACTTCTCTGCTGTAAAGCATCAGTCACACCAGCCCAGCTCGAGTATTTGGTGCTTTTTAATCAGAAGCATGAGATGAATTCTTCAGATTTCTTCAACCGACCTCTCAAGTATTTTCTACATAGAAGGAACTTTTGTCACTCTCAGTCCCACCCTTATGGACCCGGCACTTATGTCGGTAGTAAGGGCAGTGGATGGCCAGGAAACTGGTTTGAGTGTACAGCCGGCTGAGAAGAAGAACCGACTTCAGACCGGCCAGGAATTCATCTACAGAGTGCACTGGTCCAGGCTTTTCTGCTTTTAAAGCATCAGCCGACCGGCCAGCTAAAAGAACGCGACCTCTGACGTCATACCCAGTCAGCCAATCGCGTGTCTTCACGAAGCTGGTCACGTGTTTTCACCGACCAGTCACGAAGTTTATCACGTGATTCACCGAACAAGAAGGTCGGAAGTACATTCTTTGCACTCACGTCTACTGTGATTCCAGTTTTTTAGTTCCTGTAATCCACCTCCAACGTACTGGTACAGACTTCTCTGCTACAGACATCAGTCGACCAGTAAGCTTACGTTTACTGTGATATAAGGAAAGAACACCTCTAGTGAGGGCGTGTCCCCGAAGTTGGTCACGTGATTTTCCGACCAGTTCACGAAGCTGATCGTCATCTCCAACCAGCCAATCACGTTGTCCCTCCGACCAGCAAGCTGGTCACGTGACACACCGACCAACATTTGTTTCTAAATATAGCTCACAAGGGCTTCCCCAGCAACTGTCAAAATCTACAAATAAGACGTGCGTTCAAAGATAGTTGAGAAATTTTGTGTATTGACCAGTACCGACTATACAGCCTTGTACACTTGTTTTCAACAACTGGTTACAGAGTGTACCGGCTATACAGCCTTGTACACTTGCTTCAACAACCGGTTACAGAGGAATTAATGGAGGAAACTGAATTCAACACAAGATAGTTGTAAACTTCATTCAGCAACTGGTTACAGGGTGTACCTACTGGCTACATAGCCTTGTACACTTACTTCAACAACTGGTTACAGAGTGTACCGACTGACTACCGGCTAAACAGCCTTGTACAGTTACTTCAATAACTGGTTACAGTATGTACCGACCGGCTACCGGCTTCACAGCCTTATACAGTAGCCTCAACTAGTTACAGTGTACCGGCTACACAGCCTTGTACACTGGCTTCAACAACTGGTTACAGAGTGTACCGGCTGGTACTGGCTACACAGCCTTGTACACTTCAGCAACTAGCTACAGAGTGTACCGACTGGTACTGGCTACACAGCCTTGTACACTTGCTTCATTCTATGGGTTACAAGTCTACTAACAGGGTGTTGGCTACACAGTCCTTACTGTAGTACTTCAACCCAACTAGTTTTTAAAAAAAAAAAAAAAAAAAAAAAAAAAAAGCTGGCTAAATATAGATCAGTAGCTGTCGAAATTCATTGGTGACCCCAACCTGCCAGTTTTTGCCGGTTACAAGAATTACTGGTTACAGTAAAGTACCGGGTATGGAGTCCGGGTACCGGACAGAGTTGCCTAAGGTTAATTGGGTTACAGAGAATTCTTAAACTGGTCAGTGATCTTGATGATAGGACAGTCTCCCAAGCTATTGCCAGGCAACCTTCCCTTATCACACCTCTCAACAACCTGTTATCGGTGCTGGACTTGACTGCAGAGATAATAATCAATTTTGTCATCAGGTCCGGCCAGGGGACTGACATCTCACATATTACAATTGCTCTGTAAATGCTGCACCTTGCAGGCTGCTGGCCCGGAGCAAAGAGTTTATTAATGTGAAAATAAGACTACAATAAAAACAGAGAGACTGTTAACCTGGATCATTGTCACCAGACCGGACCAGTGTCCGGAGGGACAGGAAATATTGTCAGAATACCAAATGTCCCAAATGTAGCACACAATCTGCCTATAAGGTCCAGACTAAGCCCTCTTTTTGGGAACTTAGGAAGCCTTGGGGACTGGACTTTAGGTAGTACAACTGTTGAAGGAGGGATACCTACGTCCATATACCTATACAAGAACAATCCAGGAAATGCCTGAGATTTCACATCCAAGGTCGGGCATACCAACTCAAGGCCCGGCCATTCGGGTTGTCCACAGCACCTGTGGAGTTCACCGTGATACCAAGCAGGTGAAATTGATGGCCAACTGGGTTGGCGAATGAACTTAGAGAAATCAGAGCTGGAACCAAATCAAGACTTTGATTTTGTAGGCTACCAGTTTCGACTTCAGGTCTGATCGGTTCCGACCGACCCTGGACTGGGTACAGAACCTTCAAGAGACTGTTAAAACTGCTATCCCTACCGGCTTGCCCGGTCCGGGAATTCATGTCCTTGATAGGTTACTAACATCTACAGAAAAGCATGTTAATCTAGGCAGACTTCATATGAGACCCATACAGGGCATCTCAAAAACAGCTGGAGGGTACCAGAATCACTGGAAAAGGTGATCCAAGTCCCCAGGTCCCTGCACCCCCATTTACAATGGTGGCTGAAGGAAGACAATGCACTTACAGGCCAACCATTACACCCAATAAAACATGCTCTGCAAATATTTACAGACGCATCAATAGAAGGGTGGGGCGCTCACTTAGATGAGCACTTGGCAGGAGCAACTTGGTCCCCTCCGGGAAGCAAGTTGTATATATAAACTATCTAGAACTTTAAGCAGTTTTTCTGACTTTAAAGAGTTCTAAGACCTTTGCTTAAACAAGATAGTACTTGTAGCAACTGACAACACCACAGTAGTGTCATACATAAAGGAAGGAGGAATGAGGTCGGGCCCACTTTGTGCCCTACTATGGAGAATCTTGACCTGGGTACCAGGAAACAAGTGACTCTAAGCACGACACATGCCAAGCCGGCCTAATGTGGTAGCAGACAGGCTGTCCAGGCTAGGCCAGACCATCCAAACAGTGGTTTCTCCTTCCAGAGGTCTTCCACTCTATGCAGTAGGTGGCACCGGCCCAAATAAACTTATTTGCCACGAGGTTCAACAACAAGTCGCCTCTGTTTTTTGTGCCACCGGTACCGGATCCCCTGGCCACAGCAGTGGATGTACTCAGTCGGCCATGGTAGGATCTAAAAGCATACACCTCACCATCAGCCATATTGGGCAAAGTGGTGAAGTTGCGAGACTCCCCATGTAAGAGAATCATTCTGATTGCTCCGGAGTGGCCCAACATGCCTTGGTTTTGGGATCTAGTGGCCATGTCCAGCCACATCCCGCTGAGCCTGCCCAATCTGTCCAGCCTGTTCACAGCCATTCGATCAGATCCCTCACAGAAATCTGACAAATCTTAATCTCCATGCAGGGCTCCTAGAGCCTCAGCAATCGAGGAGCAGGACTTGTCTGAGGCAGTGGCAGCAAGAATTGAGGCTCCTCAAAGGGGGGTCAATCAGATCAGTCGATGAGGCAAATGGGTCATTTTTACCAAGTGATGTATCATTCATCAGGTGGACTTCGGGCACCACCTGTAAAGTCAGTTGTTTACTTCCTTAGGTACCTGTTTCAGGACAGGAAGTTGCAGCCCAGTACCATTGATGGTTACAGGTCAGCCATTGCTGATGGTCTAGAAATTTGCCCATCAATTTTAGTAAGGATGAAAATCTCACTCGTCTCCTGGATAGCTTCCACTGAGACAGACCCAAAGGCCGGAGGGTAACCCCTTCCTGGAACCTTTCCCTGGTTTTTGCACCAGCTGACAAGGTTCATTTTGAACCAATTAAAGGCCTCCTTGAAGCATTTGACCTTCAAGTCAGTTTTCCTCTTGGCCCTGGGTTCGGGCAAGCGTAGAAGTGAGATACATGCTTGGCAAACAGCCCAACACCATTGATGGTTATAGGTCACTCATTGTTGATAAACGGGAAATTCACCCTTTAACATCAGTAAGGACGAAAATCTCGCTCGTCTCCTGGATAGTTTCCTGAGAGACAGACCCAGAGGCAGGAGTGGCATACCCTCCTGGAACTTCTCACTGGCCGTGCACCAGCTGAGACTCCTTTTGATCCAATCAAGGAGGCCCCCTTGAAGCATTTGACCTTCAAGACGGTATTCCTCTTGGCCCTTGGGTCGGGCAAGTGCAAAGTGAGATTCATGCCTGGCAAAACTGATATATTGGACACCAATCCGATTGGTCAAAGGTGTCCCTGTATCCATCACCCAGCTTTCTATCCTAGAATCAGCTGGCCATAGAGTGTCCAGTGTGGCCCCTGGGGTTATAACAGCCCTGGCCTCGACTCTGGATAGATCCCTCAAGTCTGACAGGTCCCTCTGTCCGGTCAGAGCATTATGCTACTATTTGGACAGGACCTCAGACATCGGGCAGAATAAGGAGGTGGCTTTTGTCTCCTTTAAGAAAGGTTTCAACAAAGACATCTCACCTGCCACTATCTCCTCTTGGATCAAGCAGACTGTGATCCTATGTTATGAGCTCTCTGACCAGGAGGCCCACATTTAACATCAGGTTAAAGCCCATGATGTCAGGGCCTTTGCTGCTTCTAAGGCCTTCCAGTCGGGAGTCTCCTTAGATCCAATCTTGTCAGCCTGCCACTGAAGTCGCAATACCTTCACACAGTTCTATATGAAGGGCGGGGCTTGGGCTGATTCAGAGCTTTACCAATTGGGCTCGGTAGTGGCTGCTCAGCAGATCCACAAGTGGCCCGTAGATTGAGGAGATTTGTATATATGTATAAACAGTTTCTTCATGTACATAAGAATTAAGAGTGGCGTGCTTCCTTTGGGAGGTTTATTTGCATTCTGGGACTGAACTCATCCCTCTCTTCCCCTACCTCAGAGCAGGTCTGCAAAAGGGGGGGGGGGGGGGGGGGCGACGGCGGTATAGCCCCGGGTAACCGGCTGCTGGCAACCGACCATGGCCTTGCAGGGTTTCCTGACCTTAAAGTCAACCCAGGCCTGGACCTATAGGTCTCCTGACGAAGTCAGCCCAGACCGTAGGTTAAAATTTGCTATTACTTGTGAGTTCACATAAGTCCCTAGTAACTTACCCGCCGACCAAGCGGTAGTTATTCAGCAATTGTCCATTGGATAGGATGTATTAACGCAATAAAATTGCAAATTTAATAAGTAAATTAAATTTTTATAAGTTAATACCCTATCCAATGGACACACAAGACCCTCCCACCGACCCCGCTATCAGCTTACTAGGGGTCTAATAGTTTTAGACAACGAAAAAGATGCTATGACGTCATGTTGTCTAGACAGGAAGTAAATACCATGCGCCACCTTGCGAATGCACAGTACTGGGACCGGCCAGCCGGTGGAAACACAGGACGTCTTTTTCTGGCGTTTGGCGGGCCGGTCTGCGCCGACCGGTTTAGCAATTGTCCATTGGATAGGGTATTAACTTATAAAAATTTAATTTACTTATTAAATTTGCAAATTTTCGCCACTATCGGCGGCCATCTTGGATTTTAGCGGAAAATGGAATTTTTGACCCACAGGGTGGTACAAGAGTCTCCTGTGCAAAGGAGGGAAATTTCAATTTTAGCCACTATCGGCGGCCATCTTGGATTTTAGCGGAAAATGGAAAACTGTCAATATCTCGAAAACCGTAAAAGATAGAGCGATTTCGAGTGTATTTTTGACCCACAGGGTGGTACAAGAGTCTTCTGTGCAAAGGAGGGAAATTTAAATTTTCGCCACTTTCGGCGGCTATCTTGGATTTTTGCGGAAAATGAAAAAGTGTCAATATCTCGAAAACCGTAACAGATAGAGGAATTTCCAGTGAATTTTTGACCCACAGGGTGGTACAAGAGTGTCCTATGCAAAGGGGAAACATTTCAATTTTCGCCACTTTTGGCGACCATCTTGGATTTTTGCAGAAAATGGAAAAGTGTCAATATCTCGAAAACTGTAAGAGATAGAGCAATTTCGAGCGAATTTTTGACCCCACAGGATGGTACAACAGTGTCCTATGCAAAGGGGAAAATTTTCAATTTAGTATTTCTTCCCCTGTGGTACTCGGCGGGAGATACATACCGCGGCAGTGGTCCTGTTAACTCATATATTCCAGTTACTAACTGGTATATTAAAGTTAACTAACTGGTATATTCAAGTTAGTAATATAAAAAAAACTTTTGGCAGTCCAGAGCTTCCGTATATATGCATACAATACAAAGTCCTTTTTTTCAAAATGTAGTAAATTTTTTGAAGAAAAACATGAGCTGCTGTTCTGTAATCTGGTAATCTGATACTAATATTTATAAAATTTATAAATACTTAAGTTTTTCATTTTTTGACTCACAAAAATGGCCATAACATGACATGTTTGTTATCAATTTCTTTGTAAAATATTTAAAATTATTGTATCAATCAAAAACTATCTAGTTGAATTATGGTATTTACTTATGAAATATTGTGTGTATTTTAACTATTTTCTATTTTATTTTGACCTTAGGATACTACAAACATTGGCCTGCACACAACACTTGCTATTTTTGCAGTTGTTGAATTCGTTGTTGGCATAGTAACTTCAGGCTTTTGTTGCCATGGAGCTTGTTGTTGTAAACAGCATCAGGTAAACAGATATTGTGAAGCTATTTAAGTGACTTATTTTGATAGCTATTTAATTAGGCAAACTTATATGATTTAAGTCAGTATCAATGGGAAAATAAATTTGGTTACCATTATAATTTACTAATATTAGTGAATTTACAAAGTTAGTCATACTCAATCTGTCAAAGGTCAAATTGAGAAGTTAATATGTAGAGTAAGGAAACTAAAATTCGCCAAGAATCTAAAATTCGCCACCTCTAAAACCTTAGTTAATTTTATGAAGAAAATGATGTTTTTGTCTAAAAATTGGTATCTTTCAGTTTAAAAAGCCTTAATTTACTATACAGTCAACAAATCTCACCACAATTCATTTATTTTATTAGTATTTTCACATGTGACGAATTTCAGATATGTGGCGAATTTTATATTTCTTACTCTAATAACTATACTTGTCCAGTTGAGCAACTACAGGTTCCCACATGCTTGAAAATCCTTGGAAAAAATTGCTTCATTTTCAAGGCCTTGAAAGTTCTTGAATTTGGCAAAAATTAAATAAAACCCTTGAAAAGTCCTTGAATTTGTTATTGCCCAACTTCTGCATCTGCATCATCTAGTTTTATGGCTATGGCAGACTCTGACTATCTAGTCTGAACAAAGGTTATGTTAAAATATTATTGCATGTGTTAACTAGCAATGTTTTAATGAGTTTACAAAATATGTTAAAATCATGTGACAATAAAGAATTTTGTGGGAGGAACGGACGGCTAGAAGGGGAGGTAAAGGAGGCCGTGCCTTAAAATATATCCTTGAGGATTATTGTTGTTGACCTTGAAAATCCTTGAAAAGACCTTGAATCCAGTTATCAGAAGTCTGTGGGAACCCTGAACTGAGGTCACAGTAGGATATATTATCAAAATATCCCACATAAATTGTTACAACCTGTGTTCAAGTCTACAAGCACAGAAGCTAAAGTGGTTAAATGTCAAATTTAGTAACAATTGAATTGTAACTTTAAAAAAAGCAGATTATGAGGAGCATAAGTTAATAATTTAATGTTTCTTGTTATATATTACAAAATTATATTGACTATGTTTAATATATCTTTGAAATGACTATATTGAAATTGATTGAAATTACAAATTCACATGTACATTAACATTACAGCAAAAATATAAATTTTAGCTGAAGCACTTGTTCTGTGGTGGAATTTATCTGTCATTCTCTCCTGACATATATTTTTTTAATCTTTCTCAGAAACCATGGCGTCTATGGGCCCATTTTACACCTATGCCCAACTGTACTTTGTAATAATTATTTAACTTGCATATATTTTCCAATAAATAATCCTAGACATTAAATATATTTTATATTTATTTACATGCATATTTGACCAAAATATATATATTAGTATAAGAGTTGTGATATGGAGTTCTTGGTTAATTCCCAGAATTCCTCTGAGTTTGACACTGTCTGAGGGTTCGTTCTTACCAAGAAACATTCCTGACTTACCTTTTTGGCAGTTATCAGCTCTATCAGGAGATTATGTTTGTTGGGTGCATTTGTCTGTCTATGTTCACGATTGCTCCAAAAGTAATGAAGAAATATTTATGAAAATTCTTATATATATGGGTAGGGCCTGGCCACGGGATGAAGTGGTTAAATTTTGGGCAAGATCTGGATACAGAAAAATACCAAATTTTCAAAAACATTTCTCTGGTGGAGATCTGCACTGTATGTAGAGTAAGAAATGTAAAATTCGCCACATATCTGAAATTTGCCACATGTGGAAAGACTAATAAAATAAATGAATTGAGGTGAGATTTGTTGAATGTATAGTAAATTAAGGGTTTTTGAACTGGAACATACCAAGTTTAAGACAAAACATCTATTTTTCATAGAATTAAGTAAGGATTTTAGAGGTGGCGAATTTTAGATTCCTGGCGAATTTTAGATTCCTTACTCTATGCTTTCTATTTAACTTATGTGATACCTTTATCTGTTGTCAGAGAAATGCAATTTTCCCTGCTGTTCAGTATACTCAAGGCGGGCAAGGTATGCAAGTGATTTTACTCCAAGCTCCAGTTGGATCACAGGCCATTCCACTTAATACCCAGACTTACGGATATAATACTCAAAATGCTGGTAAGTGTAATATATTCGTCTATTTTTCCATTCAAAACAACTAACACTTCTAAAGGATTCAGCTCAGTTATGAGAAAAGAATAAAATAACGTTTTTGAATCATGAGTTGCAGTAACACTAGCCTGCAGGTGCCATGTAAATGTTTTAAATGAATGAATTTAATCAATTTATCAAATACAGTACAAGAAATAATGAAAATATCTCTTGATCCTTACAAAATTATCATAGAGCTTTAAATCAAGCAAAGGCAAAATGTGAGTCAAAATTTAGCACACAGTTTAATCAATGACAAAAATGTGATAAAATTACAGATACTAACCAAGCAACTCTTGTTAAGGAGGTATCTTGTTAGAGGGGGAGGGGGTCTGTTTTTTTTTTTTTACCGGTAGTCAAATCTTTGATTCGAGTTATGTATTGAGTTGCAGCCACAATTTCAAGTTGGCTGTTAAAGCCTTTAAATGTCAAAATTCTGTGTAATATTTGTACACATGTGTACATTAAGGTATATAGCTTACACTCTACTATTTTGTTTTTATCTCCTGCCCGGCTTGCCGGCGGGAGATTATAATTTGCACCATGTGTGTGCGTGCGTGCGTGGGTCACGCAGTTTTCTCTGAAACTACTACAGTTACACATTTTTGGTAAATTACTTGTCCTAATGAATTTTTACACTCTTCAATTTTTTTTGGTTTGGTGAACCTTGGCCTACTTTGGAGTGAGTAATAGCACTTTTACCTAATATATTTAATGGCTTATAACTCTCAAACTATTGCATTTAGAGTATTTTGTTGTAATATGTTATTCGACTACTTTCTCCACAGCTACAACATGGTCAGTAGTTTGGATGTGTATCTCCCTAGCTAAGTGAGTAATAGCTACTTTGTCAATTTTTAATGATAACCATAATGAGTAAATGGCTTAGATCTTCAAAAGTATTGCAGCTACACAATTTCTCTCAAATATGTTTTTCATCTATTTTTTACCCGACAGCCCATGGTGTCCGGATGGGTGGGTGGGCGGGAAGCGGGAAAAAGTTTGTCCAGACTGTATCTCACAAACCGTAAGGTGTAGGGAGTTGGTACTTGGTAGGGACATTCGTTAGGATGTGTAGGGGTGCAACGTCATGGTCTGACCCTGATTTGACCTTGCCGCAGTGACCTTGAGTTTGAAGATCTTGTCCAAGCTATATCGCAGACACCGTAAGGTGTAGGAAGTTGATACTTGGTAGGAACATTGGTTAGGGGATGTAGGTGTGCAATGTCTAGTCTGACCTTGATTTGACCCTTGACCTGGCCGTAGTGACGTTGACCTATAAAATCTTGTCTGGGCTATTTAATGCTCGGTGGGAGATACACACCACGGCAGTGGTCTTGTTGTTTGATATTTTTACAAGAGAGTATATTATAAAATAAAATGCTGATCTAGCACTACTTCAGCCTTTGTGAAAGGTCCCGTATGTCCTATTAAACTATTGTCTTCGCTATTGTTATTGTCACCTAAGATGAGTCTTTTATGTCTGCTTGTTTCAAGACATGAAATTATGTGCACAGTCAGTGTAAATGTAAATAGTTGTCTGTGCATCCCCAATTAAGTGCATATTTATCTGTTTATTGAATTTTCACCAAATTTTCAGGATATGTTTACTCCAAGAGGATCGGGAGCTGATTAGGTTTTGGGGGTATCTGACCACAACTGTTTCCATGGCCACACTTTCAAGATATTTGGGTTTTAAACTTTGAGATTGTTTGACAGCCTAGAAGCCCATGCATGGATTTTCACCAAATTTCATTATATGTTTACCCCCAGAGGATCTAGAGTTGATTATTTTGGGGGGGGGGGGGGGGGGGGGGTATCTTGCCCAACACTGTTGCCATGGCAACATTTTAAAATACATTTTGATATTAAACTACATAATAAATAAGGGTCACTATTAAATTCATAACAGTTGCATTTTATAATTGTATTTATTGAGTTTAATTATAAAATAGTTTATTTATTTATTTCTGTCACTTGAACATCATCAAAGTGTTTTCACAATTAAGTTCTGTTACAGTAGTATTATCGTTGCCAGCCCCTAGGGGCTTATTAGTGACAATATAACCATTTAAAGCAGTTTACAAATTTAGTATGTGGATATGTATAACAAATAGCCATTTTCCAAAGAGTGTATATATATTATTACATGATTCATAACAACAAAACATTATATCTCCCTTATTATTGCTCCTATGGCTTGAAAATGTAAAAGTGACCTATAGAACGTCATGGCCTGCAAATCTTTAGCAAGTATGGAATTTGTCCTTTGACCTCTGCTTCGAGGTCAATATGTGTCATCATACTAAAAAGGTCATATATCTCCCTTTCTATTGGTTCTAGCATTTCAAAATATATAAACAACTTGTAAGAAATTATGGCTTTGACCCCTGTTTCAATGTCAATATGGACTATAATACTAAAACAGCTTTATATCCTTAAATATTGTTCCTTGGTCTTTGAACTCTGTTTCAAGATCACACTACTATTTTTGCTTAATTTTCAGCAGGGATAACCATTGCGGCAGTGGTCTTGCTATGTGTGTATCTATGCTATAGAAACTTTTGCCTCATAATAGGCTTCCATCTAAATAAACAGATGCCTTCCTTTTGCTAAAAGCAATCCTAACAACATGAATGAATAAAATATGCATGTTTCCCCCTTCTTCAACTACACAAAGTTTCTTACATCTGGTAATATCTTGTCGGTTCTGTATACTTCTTACAACTAAAGTTGTTCCTTAGATTTTCCCATATCTCAATGTTGTTACCCATTTAGCTGTACCTTGGGCCTAGGGTACTTGCCTGCCTATGCTGGCTATTTTTCTGAGAAGATATTTAAGATAGCGCTTCCAGACTGGTGTAAATATATTTACAATCATACTGACGTCCAGGTACCAGTTGGTTTTCAGATCAAAGTTTATAATTTGAGGTAGGTTTTTGCAACAGTTTGTGTATTTTGACAGTGGTAAATATTGAATGTTGTGATATTGAACAAATTTTGACCCACTAGGGTACTTAAGGGTACATTTTATACATTTTTGTGATTTTAAAACAAAAATTTCACAAATAAAAATTTCAATAATGGTGTGATATGTAGCAATTTTAATCTTGTTTTTACATATCCCACAAAATACTCAAAGAGTATTGGCAAACATTCTGCAAAGGTTTGACTTTGGGTTGATTTTTGTGACTGGTATTTTAAAAGTCAAATAAATAAAATAAATACCCAAAGTCAATACCCAAATGCGAATCCTACAGAATTGTGCCAAAGAGCATACCATGATAATACGTAACCAGAAGTTAACAATCTTGTAGCTCTTAACCCCAGCAGAGAACAGTGTGACCTATATGAAATGACTTATCAAAATTCTGCTTTAATGGGTTTAACTGTAAGTGTGTAGAATGTTAATCTCTGTACATTTATAGGTCTGTCAGCACAACATTTGTACCAAAATAATCAACCAGTACTGATGCAACAACACCTGGAGCCATCAGCTTCTACTACCCGGCCAGCAACACTCAGCCCACCACCAGAATACCAAGCGCACCTAACTGCAAACCAGGCTACAAAATATTAACTATGAATTCTAGCTTGTTATGTTGTGCCGAGTATCTTCTTATTAGATCTCAAAATCAGTGATATTCTAACACTTATTTAGTTTTTAAAGATCATGTTTTTCCGACAAAGTATTTTGAGCACAAAAGGAAAACACCTCACTTAAAATTATTAATATTTGTACATATTTGTGTATTAATAGTATTGTTTATATATTTATATCAACATAAATACAGCATTTTCTGTTGTTTGAATCTCAAAACTTTTTTCAGATCCTGATTTTGTTCATAGCTTTTTAAAAAAATAAATATTTTTAAAATGTGTGAACTCAATTTTCACAAATGGCCTGTTTTCTAGATGTATTTATTTACATTATGTTTCACATTTTGTGGCATTTTAAAATGCATTTACTATTTTACTAGCTAAGTGTATGCAACCTACAGTCTTTTCAATTATATATTTAGTAATGTTCAAAAAAACAGTACATGTTGATAGTAATGTGTGTATTTGTACACAATGTTTGGTTGTCCTCTAACTTGGTTACTGTTTCTGTAAATTGTACATTAAAATAATTAGAAAAATTCAGCAATCATTAAATATGCATAATTATCAATGCATTGTGATATAACGGGACTTATAATGTTTTATTCAATATACAATTAAATTCATTATTTGTTGTCATAAAATAAATTATGTAACAGGGTATTTATAGAAAAAAAAATATATATATATATGTCACAGTGAATTTGTGGAATCAGGGAATTCGCGAATTCCCTGAATGTTTTTAGTGAATTCGCGAAATCCCCAAATGGACCAGGGAATTCGCGAATTCCCTAAAATTTCTGAAATCCCTGAAATTTTAGCTAGGGATTTCATGAAATCATTGAATATGTTTTACTCTTATAAAATTTATTAAACATAAAAACTTAATGCACATAAGTCGATATTATGCTTCTTCAGGACCACATTTACAACACCAGAATATAATATGATAGGTGCAAGATTTATTTACAGATAAAAACTTATTAAAAATGAAAATTAATTATATTTTTGGAAAGAAGATTACCCAAGAATGCTAACATGTATTGAATGACTATTACTTATTGTCTTTTTAAAGGTCTGAACAAAACCTTTAATCTATCTAAACCTTAAACTACTTAGGGTCCCATGCCCTTCCATTGGTGCCTTTGATCTAAAATACCAGCTGCCTCCTCAAATAAATAAAATATGTACTTTTCAGTTTTCATTGATCAGCCTGATCTGAACTGACATGGAGTGCACCATTGTGATGGAATCTATTCTCTGTACAGTTCCTGGTTTGTAATTGAGATTGAATCATTTAACCTGTTAGTCAAAGACATGCAGTATTGTCTGTCCCTCTCTCTCTCTGTTGTGGATAAATGTAGATTGCAAGTAAGTTTTAAGACGTGAAAGAACAGAAATGGCAGTTATAATATGAAAGTGTGGCAAGTATTGATAGGTTTAGTGTTTGTTCTATTCCTTATAACTTACTTTGCTACATTTACTCAAACTGTAAAAAGTAATGATATTTAGTATAGAAATTCAGTGGAATAGAAATACCAGTAGCTTCAAGCAAAATATATTACTATTAAAAATATTTTAAATTACATTTAAATTTTAATGGCCAAACAGCAAATACATTCAAATTTAGACTTAAATGAAAATCAATCATTACTGTAGCATAAATTATTTTGTATACTACACAAAAAATATGACAAAAGACTAAAAAAATCAGTTAGAAAATCATATTAGTCTATACAAAACCTAAACTAGTTAAAACAAATGATATATTTTCACATATCATTTCACAAGTTTCCTAAAGTTAATCAGTTAAAAAGACTTTAATGAAAAAGAAAACAATCACAATTACTGTAAATGACACACAAAATTATCTTAAAACTAAAAAGGTTTGCTGTAAAATCCCATTAGTTTATACAAAACCTTTACTGAAATGCACAATAATTGACTAATGCACAATAAAAGTAATTTCACAAGTTCCCTTAAAAACCTTTCAGTGAATTTGTGAAAAAATTTACTTAAGTTCTAGGGATTTCACGAATTCCCTAGAGATTTTAGGGAATTCACGAATTCCCTAAAAATGTTCAGGGAATTCACGAATTCCCTGATTACACAAATTCACTGTAACATATATACAGTTGAACTATGTTAAGTTAAATTTCAAGTCTTAGATTACAGTGGAAAGGACTTGTCACACAATCTGAACAACGTAGTCGTAACAACTCATATTTTAGTGTAGAAATAATCCATGAGTGATCATGGTTTTACACGGCATTTAACTATGGCACTTCCGGTAATAACTTTGCGAAGCCGAAGGCTGAGTAAAATTATCTGGAAGTGACATGGTTAAATGCCGTGTAAAACCATGAGCACGAGTGGATTATTTCTTTTCTAACATGACACTTGAGCTTATTTAGTAGATTTTTCTTTCATTTTTTTAAATTTTTACAAGGAATAAATTGTTTTACGTAGGTTTGTTTACATTGTGGTGACCTTAGCAACCAACTGTTCCATCCATTGTAGCTTTAATTTGATATAAAATATGTACAAAAATATATAAATCACTATAAAATAACACTATTAAATAAAATATTATACAATCTGACACTATTTCATACTATAAAATTTGACAATATAAAATTTGTAAAAAATATGAACGCAGGATGGAAGGGCAGTGCGATTGTTGTCAGATAATGTGTGCACATAGAACTGAAAACTCGTTTCTGCGTATCTCGTCATGTTAGAATTTAGGTTCATGAGCTGCCCCATAAATGGAACTCGTATGTTGGTAGTGCATGTTTAAAAGTAAGCCACTTGGTAGAGCCTTTCTACTTCCACTCCCCCTCCTCCCTTCATGCCTCCTGAGTTTAGAATTTAATACAGCTTGTGACAGGATGTGACTGGTTTTCCAAACATTTAAAAAAATTCACCAGCTGATTGTAAAAATACTCTGTGTTGTGGTGAATACCGTAAGTAACCTATTTAGAGCATCTGCCCTTGTAACCGCACCCTACTTCTTTTTCCCAGCAATATCATTGGTGACAGTGCACAATATGCACATATTTTTATATATTGTACGTATTTTTACTTAATAAATTGACATTTTTGTCATGACTTTCGAGTTTGTTTTTATCTACCGCCATATTTACAGGAAGTGGGTATTTTTAATGGATTCTAAATGTCTAAATATTTTCCACCAAATATTGAATAAAATGTTTTTTCTTAGCGCACTGTGCGCTAAATAGGTCATTTACGGTATGTCCTACCCAAATACAAATCCTGATTTATGATGCCTATTGGATACTTCCAATACACATTGAGCTGCAAATGAATCCTGACAGGTTAAATATTTTGTGCTCCTATGTAGCTCACAAGCCCAGCATGAAACTATGTGGCCTTGGTGAAAGTTTTAATGGATACGAATTTCATAGCAATATTTCAGTGTTGCACTTATGTATGTGTAATTGTTATGAACTATCCCTGACTGTAGAAGTTTGCTGAACTTTCCTCTGATCAAATATTGTTAAATGTGTACACATATATAAGCAGATATTGTTATAATTGTGTAATGTGTATCCTGGTGCCATATGTAATGTACAGTCTGGTTATGTAGAGTAATATTCTATTATTTTCCCCTATTTTAAGAAAGTATCTGATCAGTTTAAACTACACAAAAGATTCTTTGGAATTGTTAAAACTATTGTAGAAATGCAGGTAAAACATAATTGATATAATTTCTGCAGTATTAGTGTATTCATATGTACTCTGTGTATATGTATGGTTAATTGTTTGATGCAATTTTTGTACATTTTCTTTACAATTTTCACCCCATAGCCTATGAATGCTGTGTGGGTATTGTTTTCACATATGTTAGGCAAGGCCGCAGTGATTAGCAATAGGTGCAAACTTTGCCCCTGACATATCTTGACAACTGTAAGATAAAGAAGTTCAAACTTCACATGGATCTTTTTTTAAGGTGTAGGAAGTTGATACTTGGGAGGGACACTGTTTGGAGGGAGGGACAGCATCATGGTATAACTGATTACAGCTTTGACCATTGATATTTCCATAGTGACCACGACCTTTAAAGTCTTGTCTGGGCCCTACCTCAGACATCATAAGTTGGGGGATGTTGACACAGAGATATTGGTTTGTGTAGGTTTACAACATCATAGTGTAACCTATTTTGTACTATCAATTTTAAGACACCTTTCTCCTATCACAAAGCTATTGGATTGCTGTAACTGGTTTTGGTTTTCACTGATGTGCCAGATTTTTTTCTCCTTCCCTCCTACTTGACAATTCATTTATGACTAATAGCTGCGGCTGGGCTTTCGCACAGCTATCAGTATATTCATTATTTCTACTGTAGAATGCTTAAACATTTGGTAAAACAATCATCACTTTAAATTCCCCATGATCTTACACTGTTGTATATGCTTATTCGATAGGAAGCAATATTATTTGCTGTAGGATTTAGGTTTATAAGATATGAATTCTTTATTTTTGTGACACAAGGGTATGTTAATAATGTCTATATTTCATTGGTTAGCAAGTTGGTAGTCATCTTTCCTACAGGGAACTGCAGAAAGGTTACTGATCCAACAGTGCACACACAGCCCAACTTTCCAGACTGTAATGTTAACACTTTCAAATTTTTAGCGGGACTATAAACTGAAGCTGATACTAATACACTGATACTACTACTTGTTGGAGGGAAACAGTATTTGCAGAAATGTGGACAATTAGGACCTTTGGTGCAATATTGTATTTCCTTTTTTCTGTAACAGTCAAAATACTGCAGCATTCAACTTTCAAAAAATAGAATCATAGATGCCCTGTACCCCACAGCCTGGGGAAATAGTTTTCAATACCATGAGGTATTAAACCTAACCAATGTCCCTACCAAGTGTCAATCCAAGAAATAGCCCAGACAAGATTTTAAAACTCATGGTCACTATGACAAGGTCAAAGCTCAAATCAAGATTGCAGCATGATGTGTCACACCTACAACCTCTAAGCAATGTCCCTACCAAGGATCAACCTCCTACACTTAATGGTTTCAGAGGTATTGCCCAGACAAAATTTTAAAGGTCAAGGTCTCTTCTGTAAGATCAAAAGTCAAATCAAGGTCACATCATTATATTGCACACCTACAAGTCACAACCAATGTCTCTACCAAGTATTAACTTTCTACACCTTACAGTTTCCGAGATATAGCCCAGACAAGATTTTAAAGGTCAAGGTCACTACGTCGATGTCAAAGGTCAAATCAAGGACAAACCATGACATTGCACACCTACACCCCCTAACCAATGTCCCTACCAAGTATCAACTTCGTACACATTACAGTTTCCGGGATATAGCCCAGATAAGATTTTCTAGGTCAAGGTCACTATGATAGGTCAAAGGTCGAATCAAGGTTACACCACAATATTGCACACCTACACCCCCTAACCAATGTCCCTACCAAGTATCAACTTCCTACACCTTATGGTTTCCAAGATATAGCCTGGACAAGATTTTATAGGTCAAGGTCACTACGGCAAGGTCAAAGGTCAAATCAAGGTCACACCATGACATTGCACACCTACACCCCCTAACCAATGTGCCTACCAAGTATCAACTTCTTACACCTTCTGGTTTTTAGATATAACCCGGACAATATTTTATAGGTCAAGGTCACTACGACAATATCAAAGGTCAAATCAAGGTCACACCATGACGTTGCCCACCTACATCCCCTGACCAATGTCCCTACCAAGTATCAACTTCATAAACCTTACGGTTTGTGACATATAGCCCAGACAAGAGTTTATAGGTCAATGTCACTACGGCAAGGTAAAAAGTCAAATCAAGGTCAGACCATGATGTTGCACACCTACACCCCCTAACTAATTCCCTACCAAGTATAAACTCCCTACACCTTATGGTTTCTGAGATACAGCCCGGACAAACTTTTTCCCGCTGCCCACCCGCCATCCCATCCAGACACCATGGGTGAAAACAATACCCCTACAGCCCTTAAGGGCTGTGGGTTAAAAAATAAAAATCTTATTAAGTTTCAAACCATGTGAGAGAGTATGTTATCATTTGATATCAAGGCGCTCCAGTTATATTTATTTTTAACCTAATTGTACTATCTACATTGATAGCTATGCTTCAATTAATAAATTAATTAATAATAACTTAATTCTACAGCTGCGTAACTGTACAGATTAATGCTGTAATCTTGATATTAAATTGTTTTGATACTCATATACATTACTTATGCTGTCTATTCTCAAAGACTCCTTATCTTTGTACATTCACCTCTTCTTTTTCTCATTGTGTTCAACACTATTTCCCCAGGCTGTGGGGTAAGGGCATCTCTAATGCTATTTTCGTAATTTCACTTTTGTTATTTTTAATGAAGTAGCCGACAAAGTAGGTGACATTTTATAACCTTGTGATGGCACTCTGAGAACTTCTCATAAAGTGCAATATCTACAGAGATGCTGATTATTAATGTAACACATGATTGAACTTTAGGGATATTCCATAGTTAATGTTTGTTTTGTTTGCCAGCTTATGATTTTTTGCTAAAAATTAAGATTAGCATAGTAAAAGTATGAAATAAAGAGATTTCTGGGTCAGTTTTACCCTGGATGGTTTTGCTATTTTTCAACTCTTTTGAAACCCAAGAATATGTCTGAAGTGGTAAGAAGTTGACCAGTTTTATGATAATTTTCCACATAAGAAGTTCTGTGACTAAGTGATTATAGGTTTTGCATTTTATGACTGTTAAAACCCACAAGGAAATTGTTCAATTAAATTAAATTTCTAGGATATATCAGCTGACACAGTGCTTTGTCTGAACCTTTACTGTCCATGCCATTTGCATGTTGTGTGAGGAAAATCTGTGTTTTGGCATACACTCTTGTGTATGTATTTGATCAGACTTTTCCCTGAATTGTTTGTGTTGAGAAGTGATATTTTTATCTGATATGTAATTGTTGATTGCACCTGTTATTGTTACCATTTACAGTGATATATTAATAAATGCACTTTGTGGTGATCATCTTGTTCATAAATATCTGTCACTGTGGCCTGTTTGGTGACACACTCACTGAGGAACAGAGTAGGATGGCAGGTTTGATCTCAGATACAGGCAGATACATAATGGCTTAAAATGATATTGCACTGAGTATAAATATTCAATAAAATACAATGTCAGTCCATAGGAAATACCATATTGCCACTGTTACAATTCTCCTGTGGAATCACCCATTGGACATGGTTTTAAAGGATGATGTTACTTTCCAACAGTGTTTTAGTGACTTTGGGTGTTTTAGTGAATTGGGTTTAACATCACTTTAAACACATTTGTTATGTGAATTCATTGATTGATTTGGGTTTAAAATGACCTTCAATACATGGAATGGGTCATAACATGATGGGTAGTGGAGTTGATGGAGCAAAGCAGTGTATACTAGTTGACAAGGATTCATTACTGAAAACCATCAGGCAACAGCTACTGGTAGCTAGAAACTACTAATTTTTCCACTTTGTCGGGACAAAAATTGACCAAAAGACCTGAGAGGTGGGATGTGAGTATGTTACCCACCCACCATCATTGACCCACAAAATTGTGGTATGTAACTTGTTTTTATTTCATAAAAATGTAATATACTCTACCATATGAAAACACTTGGGTAAGCGTGGCTTGGCGTTCAGTGACCGCCACATACACCGTACATAGAATTTAAAATATGAGGGGAGACCCCCTTTAAACCTATATACTTGCTACCTTTGACCCCTGGTGACCTAATTCACTCTGCCATGCGCAGTAATACAGAAATAGTTCATTCTTTTTGTGGCGGTTGAACTACCAACAGGCATTTTTGCCTTTACCTTTTACTTCGGTTTCTGGTGAATTTATTGTGTACTTTGGGCAATATTTATCGCTCATCTGGTCACGTGGTGTTAGAATGTCGGATTGCCTTTGGAGATGTTTATTTCCTTGGTAAATTAATTCGTTTTATGCACTTCTACAGGCATTTATAATTTTAATTTACGGTTTTCCTTCATTCTTTCAACGAAATTCTTCGTTTCACCGCATATTTTGACTGTATTGTCACCTTGAGTGTGCATTGTTTTTCACATAGTTACAAAGTTCGTATTATCGCTCATCGGGTCATGTGGTGTCAAAATGTTGGATTTCCTTTGGAAATAGTTATTTCCGTGGTGAATTATTTCATTTCTTCACTGCTACTGGCTTTATAATTGCCAATTTAGGTTTTCCATCATTCTTAACACGAAATTCGTCGTTTCACCGCGTATTTGACCTTATTTGTGAGCATACAAATCATCTCACCAGGTCACATGACGATGACGTCATACTTAAAATGGAGGTCAACTGATCGGTTGTCAGAAAATATTCATTTTCATAGTGATTACAGCATTTCCAGGTTTGTTTATGCATTCCTTCTATATAATTCTTTTAGTATTATTATGTCAGAGCATAATGTGTAATAATTTCCATTGTTAACGCATATTTCATAGCGTAACATTACAGTATTTACTACCTACCATTCACGGTTCATTACTTGTACAGGCCCTTTCATTTGATATTTCTGGGATACGGATCCTGGTTTCAGTGTTTTTGGGTTCAATTCTGAACCTAGGGTCTCCATTTTCCACTTTTCCCCACCTTCAAATCTGGAGGATGGTGGTAAACGGTTCATGGGGTTGACTTGTTCTTCCCCTTTGGAGATCCATGTCACTGTTACTGGTTTCCTACATTCCAATTTTATGTCATTTTGGTCATTTGATCTCTCAGCCCATTATTAGTCCTTTGGCCTCTTTGTGCCTAAGGCCCAGCCTAATCAGGCTGTCTTTTTGGTGCTGGGATTACCTTCTCAAGACCATTTTTGTAAGGGTCCCTTAAGAAGAGTTTATCGGTTGAATCCAACTGATTTTGCTACTTCCTAAACTCAGCTCCATTCTTTTTCTAAATCTAGAAAAAAAAATTTTTTGTTTGGGGCTTGGTGAAAATCTTGTGTTACTCAACAGCTTTCTATTGATTTTCACCATTTTTTAGATCTGACTACCAATGGGCACATCTCCCTTTTGGGTAGGTTGGGGTCCCACTGTCTATAGTTAACCTTTAGGCAGACTTCAGGGACCCTATTCCAACATTTTTGGTGCCAGTCTGTTGGACTATATGGATGCTTAGGACTTCATCCTTCTATCTTCTCCACAGAAAATTTTCAAGGCTTCCTGTCCAACAGAATTAGGAGATAAATTTGACTGCTCTTTCCTTTTGATCAGTCTTATTTTTCTCTAAGTCATACACTATTCCCAGGCTTAAAAGTTCCTTCATGAGGACAGATACTTACTTTCTGTCACTCATTCATTTTAGGATCTTCTCATTCTAAGTTTTATAGGTTGGGTAATTACCCAAGTTTACCTTCTAAAACTTAGTTTTGCCAGGTATAAACCCTCTTCACAGGGTTTCTGGGTTGACTTGCTCAGGTTTCCGGACCTGGGATCTAGCCTGGTGGGGTTCTTAAGACCTTCTCTTCCCTAGGCAGAGGTCCTCTGCTATTAGGGGAGATCTGAGATGGACCTTTGGGTCCTTAGTACTGTGGGGTTTTTTCCTTCAGTCCTGTTTTGTTGATCACTTATTCAAGTTGATTGACCAGGCAATACTTCTCAATGGTCTTTTTCATCCACCATGCTTTGGACATCTTTTCAGTGGATCTTCCAGCTCCATTTTAGCTGGTTGATCTATGGCCTTTTCAGCCATCTTTGCACTTTGTTTTGAGAGATTTCTTTATCCATTTCCCTCTCTTGTGCCTAGTCACTTGGTAGGGTAATTTGGTCCAATAAAGACCTTTCTCCTCCCAACTAGGGAGTCTTCTCTCTAACTTAGTGTTTTAGGGATGTGGTTCCTTTCCAGGTTCCAACATTCTGATGGTGGAATGCCTTCCACGGGCAGAGGCTCAGCCTCAACCTCTATCATGGTGTCCTTCATGAGATAGGAGTGTTTTGTTTTATTCTAACTTTCACTCTTACTTCCAGATCCCTCCACTTGCCAGTGGGAGGTCAACTGATGTATTCCATTTCATTTGAAATGTTTGGGTGTCAGCCTTTCTTTTTCCAGAAACCTGGAACTTGGTTTTCACCTTCCAGTGGTCTTTCAGATTCCACTTTCCTGATTTTGTCTTCTTCAGCTTTTTGCTTCTCCTCAGAAGTATGCTTCTGTTTGTCATTCAGCCTCACACTTTCTGTTCGTAGGAGCAGTTCAAGTGCCTGGGCTCTTTTTTACCTGATTTTCTCAGGGCCACTTTTTCCTTGACAAAGAGATAGAAGACTGGAAACCAGCATTGGATTTAGATCTTTTCCTCGATTTGGATCTTTTCCTGGTTCTCCAAACTATCAGGATGGAAACTTTTCAGTTGATCATTTTCTCACTTCTAATTGGCCAGTGGACCACTTTTCTTCCTCAATATGCCTCCTTTCTCTCCTTTGGTTCACTCTTGTTCAGAGTTTTGCTTTTGGGCAGGGTGTACCAATTTGTGGCAGTGCCTTAGGGCCTAGCCACTAGCCTTTCATTATTTACTTCCTTAGTCAAGGAAGTAAGGAAAGTTGGCTTTGAGGTTGGGCATCTCAGTGCACATGTGACTACAAATTGGCTCATTAGAGCCAATAGTTGTCAGAGGCTCATTTACCAACTCTATTAGAGTTGATTTTGGGCTTCCACTTGGAAGCCGCTTCTTCAAGGTCCCTGCACATGACACTTCTTCTGTGTCATCTCAGGACACTTGATTTTCCTTCTCAAAGGTGCTCTGGATTTGCCATTTTCTTGATCCTTCTATGAAGGTTCATTCAAGATGGTACTATCCTGGGAACTATGTCTTTGCATCCCTCCCTTTAATTCCCTACTTTTTACATCTACTTTCATGGATGTTTCACTTCAGGGTTTGGGAGTTCTTTGTGCTCTTTTGACCGCCTAAGGTCCATCTTTGATGTAGCAGTCCAATCTGTTCATCAGTTCTAGAGCTCATAGCTGTCCTTTTTGCTCAGACATTTGTTTCTGTATTATCCTTTCATCAAAGGATCATCCTTTCAGCCTCAAACAACACAGATGTCTTGTTCTCAAGACATTTGTTCCTCACTTGTCCTTTCTGTAAGGGACACTTCAGATAGTTTCAGGTAACACTGTTGTCTGTGCTTTCTTTTTTATATTAAGAGAGCTCTACTCTTGGGACATGTGTATCTATTTTGGCACCTTTTGCCATTATTTTTACAAGAACAAGTCTGTTCTTCCACCTTCTCATATTCCAGGGGCATGAATCCTTGGCAGACCATCTCTGGAGGTCTTCTCTCACCTTTCATATAAAGTGGTCTCTCTGTTCTTGGATCTTCAGATGGTAGTCTCAGACTTCTCTTCTGATTTAGATCTCTTTTGCCATGTGATTCAGTCACAAGCTGCTCTTGCATGTGCCTCCTGTGCTCCTTTACTAGACTCTGACAACAGATGCCCTGGAGTGCTTTGGTCCGGAGTACTTGTTTTACTCCTTCCCTCCTTCAGCTCCTTGTCCTCTATGGCCAGGAAGTTAATCAACTTTCAGAGCTGTACCATTCTTCTTGTAGCCTTCCTTGGCAAGTGCCAAGTTTTTGGCCTCAAGATCTCCTTTGAGAAAGCCATTGGCTCTTCCTCTTATTCTTCTATAACAATCTCATCTGGAGTTTTGTTTTTAATTTTTATGGAGTTCCTTTCTTCAAGCTTTCTGGCTGAAGTCTCCTTTAAGAAGAATTTTCACAGGAGGGGTCTTGGAGGATTTTTATCCTCCATAACTGTCTATGAAGCAATGTGGAACTGCTTCAAAAACTTGTGAGAAACATGGCCACTCTGCCATGCTTCAACTGTCCCATTTATTGCTGTTTGTTCCTTTTAAGGAATTATGTATATTATATATTATTTTTGCTTTTTCTGCCGTCTGGCGTCCGATGTCCGGCGTCACGCATGGTTTCCGCTCATTTAAAGGAAAAGTATTAGAGCTATTGTCACCAAATTTGGTATGCAGGCTTATTGGGTCAGTAGCTTGCTTGGGATTGCTTTTGGCTGTTGTACCTCTTTTGCTTACCGAGTAATACTTAAGTACAGCTATTTTCAGTACCCATTGGTTTCCGTGCATTTAAGCCAAAATAATTAAAGATATTTTACTACAATTTTGAATACAAGATTGTTATGTCCATAGCTCACTTGGTATTGCATTTGGGACTGATAGCTTTGTCAGTACATGAGTAATAGCCATTTAGGTACTTCATTGTGTATTTTCAGTACTACTTTTGAGTAATTTGCTAATATCTCAGAAACCGTAAGAGATAGAGCGATTTCGACAGAATTTTTGACCCACAGGGTAGTAGAAAAGTATTCTGTACAACATTGAAAATTTTCAATTTTCGCCACTTTTGGCGGCCATCTTGAATTTTGGCGAAAAACAAAAAAATCTTAATATCTCACAAACCGTAAGAGATAGAGCGATTTGGACACAATTTTTGACTCACAGGGTAGTAGAAAAGTATTCTGTACAAAATTAAAAAATTTCAATTTTCGCCACTTTTGGCGGCCATCTTGAATTTTTGCGAAAAACGAAAAAATCTGAATATCTCAGAAACCGTAAGAGATAGAGCGATTTGGACAGAATTTTTGACCCGTAGGGTAGTAGGAAAGTATTCTATACAAAATTGAAAAGTTTCAATTTTCACCACTTTTGGCGGCCATCTTGAATTTTTGCGAAAAGCGAAAAAATCTTAATATCTCAGAAACCCTAAGAGATAGAGCGATTTGGACAGAATTTTTGACCCATAGGGTAGTAGGAAAGTATTCTATACAAAATTGAAAAATTTCAATTTTCGCCACTTTTGGCGGCCATCTTGAATTTTTGCGGAAAAACAAAAAAATGTTACTATCTCGGAAACCGTAAGAGATAGAGCCATTTGACAGAAATTTTGACTCGTATGGTAGTGGTAGAGTATTCTATGTGCAATTGAAAAATTTCAATTTTCGCCACTTTTGGCGGCCATCTTGAATTTTTGCGGAAAAACAAAAAACGTTAATATCTCGGAAACCGTAAGAGATAGAGCCATTTTGACAGAAATTTTGACTCGCATGGTAGTGGTACAGTATTCTATGTGCAATTGAAAAATTTCAATTTTCGCCACTTTTGGCGGCCATCTTGAATTTTTGCGGAAAAACAAAAAATGTTAATATCTTGGAAACCGTAACAGATAGAGCGATTTCGACAGAATTTTTGACCCATAGGGTTGTAGCAGAGTATTCTATGTGAAATTGAAAAAATTCAATTTTCGCCACTTTTGGCGGCCAACTTGAATTTTTGCGAAAAACAAAAAATATTAATATCTCAGAAACCGTAAGAGATAGAGCGATTTCGACAGAATTTTTTACCCATAGGGTAGTAGCAAAGTATTCTATACAAAATCGAAATATTTCAATTTTCGCCACTTTTGGCGGCCATCTTGAATTTTTGCGGAAAAACAAAAAATGTTAATATCTCGGAAACCGTAAGAGATAGAGCCATTTTGACAGAAATTTTGACTCGCATGGTAGTGGTAGAGTATTCTATGTGCAATTGAAAAATTTCAATTTTCGCCACTTTTGGCAGCCATCTTGAATTTTTGCGGAAAAACAAAAAATGTTAATATCTCGGAAAATGTAAGAGACAGAGCGATTTCGACAGAATTTTTGACCCATAGGGTTGTAGCAGAGTATTCTATGTGAAATTGAAAAAATTCAATTTTCGCCACTTTTGGCGGCCATCTTGAATTTTTGCGAAAAACAAAAAATGTTAATATCTTGGAAACCGTAAGAGATAGAGCGATTTCGACAGAATTTTTGACCCGTGGGGTTGTAGCAGAGTATTCTATGTGAAATTGAAAAAATTCAATTTTCGCCACTTTTGGCGGCCATCTTGAATTTTTGCGAAAAACAAAAAATATTAATATCTCAGAAACCGTAAGAGATAGAGCGATTTGGACAGAATTTTTGACCCATAGGGTAGTAGCAAAGTATTCTATACAAAATTGAAAAATTTTAATTTTCGCCACTTTTGGCGGCCATCTTGAATTTTTGCGAAAAACGAAAAAATCTTAATATCTCACAAACCGTAAGAGATAGAGCGATTTGGACAGAATTTTTGACCCATAGGGTAGTAGGAAAGTATTCTATACAAAATTGAAAAATTTCAATTTTCGCCACTTTTGGCGGCCATCTTGAATTTTTGCAGAAAAACAAAAAATGTTAATATCTCGGAAACCGTAAGAGATAGAGCCATTTCCACAGAAATTTTGACTCGCATGGTAGTGGTAGAGTATTCTATGTGCAATTGAAAAATTTCAATTTTCGCCACTTTTGCGGCCATCTTGAATTTTTGCGGAAAAACAAAAAATGTCAATATCTCGGAAACCGTAAGAGATAGAGCGATTTCGACAGAATTTTTTACCCACATGGTATGGAGAGAGTATTCTATGTGAAATTGAAAAATTTCAATTTCGCCACTTTTGGTGGCCATCTTGGATTTTTGCGGAAAACTGAAAATGTTAATATCTGGGAAACCGCAAGAGATAGAGTGATTTTAACAGAATTTTTGACCCGTAGGGTGATAGCAAAGTATCCTATACAAAATTGAAAAATTTTCATTTTTTCGCCACTTTTGGCGGCCATCTTGGGTTTTTGCGGAAAACCCAAAAATGTTAATATCTCGGAAACCGTAAGAGATAGAGCGATTTCGACTGAATTTTTAACCCATATGGTAGTAGAGGAGTATTCTATGTGAATTTAAAACATTTCAATTTTCGCCAGTTTTGGCAGTCATCTTGTTTCGTAGAAATTTTCAACCCACAGGGTATCTAATCAATGTACTATTGGCAATTTTCAAAATATTTTACTCTCCTCAAAAATGGCGGCCATTTTGAATTTTTCAGTTTTTGCCTAAAATGAAAAAAACGCAAGTTTGCTTCTGTCTCCTTAACCGTGCGAGATAGAGCGATTTCAATGAACCCACAGGGTATCTGACCAGTGTACCCTTGGCAGTTTTCAAAAAATATTCCTCTTCCCACATATGGCAGCCATTTTGAATTTTTGCCAAAAATTGAAAAACGGAAATTCGCTTCTATCTCCTTAACCATGCAAGATAGAGCGATTTCGTCAAAATTTTCTACCCAACCAATGCAAAAAGGCATGAAGCTGAAATATGTATACTAATAAATATTTAAGCATCATTGATATATTTTACAGATGAAACAGGGCCTTGTAAGATTACTGTACAATTTTTGCAAAAGGTTGATAGGGTGGACATTACACATGATAATGTGTGTTCTTCTATGCTATCCTGTTTCTATTCATATGTCGCAGCTACAAGCAACAGGGCGTCCTATTTCTGGTTATTTTTCAGACAATAGGGATACAGGTCAGCTCTGTCCAGGTAATACTTGGAGTTGGGTTCTTATAGGGAGCTTGGAAGTCTCTTTTAGAGCTTCTTTAAGTCCACAATAAGGGTAGTCACCTACCTTTTGGTACTTAAACCTTGGTTCTGCAGGCTCTTTCCAAGGCTCCTCTTGAACCTTGTTTTCTTGCTGAGCCAAGTTTTTCACCTATTAGTCTTTCTTACTACCTTTCTTTGGGAAGGAGAAGGAGTGATTTTGATTCCTTTATTTAAAGGTATATACATTTTTCTTCATAAAAATGTATTTTACATTTAAAAATATGAAAGTTTGTAGCCTCACAGAATATTTCACTTTAGTGAAATGCTCTTATTGTACATGGAACCTAAAAGGATGGTGAAACAAACCTCAACATGCAGGTGCAAGAGCATTAATTGTTAACACAATTTTTCCCCCAAAAAACTTGATTGCAAATCTTTTTTGTGGAGTCAGATTTGACATTTAACCCATTCTACTGGGTCAAACAGGGCTGTTACACCTAATAGCTTCTTGTCAAACCATCGGATTTGACCTTTCACCCATTTGAGGCCAAACATTGTAACATAGCCATGCTTTAAAGTCCTTATTCACCTTATGTTTGATTCTACAGATCACGAGAATGAAAATGATTGTGACCTCTCTTTTAAGCTTCAATAATGTTAAGAAGTGCAAATTAGTTTTCACTTTTAGAAGCTTGCAATGTGAAAACAAGAACATGGCCTGTCAGTTTTTAGCAAGGCCACATTTGACCTTTTACCCATCTTTTGTACAAAAAATTGCAATACTTAGTACCCTTATTTTTCCCTTATCACTGGCTCAAAGAACTAAACTGTACCTTAGGGGATCCCATAGGCACACAGAACTGTAGTTCTATGTAAAGTTTTGTTCTTTATCTTGATAAAACTTTTGTGCTTAATAAATGGACAAAGTAAGTCCATATAGCCCTGTAATAGTAGAAAAGTGATAAAACAAGATTCCAAGTTTATAATTTACATATTAGGTAGCTGTTTTTATGGTCAGCTGACTTGTCGTCTGAGTGAACAACTCTAAAACTACAAGGACCAGATACATGCTGTTTTTGATACCTTATCTATCAAAGATGAAAAATTGTTCAAAGCATGCCAATCTGTTCACTCTGTTTGCTAGAGCCACTACTAATGAGGTACCCCCACCCAAAGTGTTAAAATATCAACACTTTATCACAATTTTCTCATTGACTGCTGTAGTGGTTTCTCTTATCTTGCATATATGTACTAGGGCATAAGTATATCCCCTTGTGAGAATATCAGGTCTGGATCAAATAAAGAACATGGACAAAAGCTACTTTCAAGTTCTTACTGTTGAGTAAATGAGTTGTAACTTGAAAAAATATTGCATTTGGAGAATTTTGATTAAACATATTATTCATTTATGTTTGTGTCAGCTATAACAGTGAAATTGCAGACATATAGCTGATGACATAGCTGATCAATAGCTATTTTCAGGTTCTCACTGTTGAGTAAATCAGTTGTAACTTGAAAACTATCGCATTTACAGTATTTTGTCTAAATATGTTATTCGCCTTATTTTGAGTTAGCTCTAACATTTTGAAATTGCAGAGTATACTGAAAGTAGCCTGACATATTTCATTCAAATTTTGCATTTGTTATTCACCTTATTTTGAGTTAGCTATAACATTTTGAAATTACAGACCTGTAGCTCATTGCAAAGCTCCACAATAGCTACTTTCAGGTTCTCACTGTTGAGTAAATAAATTGTTACTTGAAAACTATTGCATTTACAGTATTTTCTTTAAATTTGTTGTTCACCTACTTTTCAGTGAGCTATAACATAATGAAATTGCAGACCCTTAGCTCATTGCATAGCTGAGCAATAGCTACTTTGAGTTTCTCACATACATTCTCATTGACTGCTGTAGTGGTTTCTCTCTTATTAGGCGGTTTGCATGTAACCAACCCGCCTATTAGATTGATGTGTCCGACGTCCGTCTGTCTGTCTGTCCACATTTTTGTTTCCGGACTCTAACTCAAAAACAGTTTGTCCAATCGAATTCAAACCTGACGGATACATAGATCACCATCACAGCTAGGTTCCTTTCTAAATTGGTGCAATTCCGTCCATTCATTTGTCCATTTTTTATCTGTTTGTCTGTACATCAAAGTTTCTGTTTCCGGACTCAAACTCGAAAATGGTTTGTCCAATCGAATTCAAACTTGACAGGGAAATAGATCACCATCACAGCTAGGTTCCTTTCGAAATTAGTGTAATTCCGTCTGTTCGTTTGTCCATTTTTTATCTGTTTGTCTGTACGTCAAAGTTTCTGTTTCCGGACTCAAACTCGAAAACGGTTTGTCCAATCGAATTCAAACTTGACAGGGAAATAGATCACCATCACAGCTAGGTTCCTTTCGAAATTAGTGTAATTCTGTCTGTTCGTTTGTCCGTTTTTGTCCTTTTGTCTGTCCGTCAACATTTCTGTTTCCGGACTCTAACTCAAAAACGCTGGGTCCAGTCGAATTCAAACTTGACAGGGAGATAGATCACCATCATAGCTAGGTTCCTTTCAAAATTGGTGTAATTCCGTCCGTTTGTTTGTCCGTTTGTCCGTCAACATTTCCGTTTCCGGACTCTAACTCAAAAAAACTTTGTCCAAACGAATTCAAACTTGACAGGGAGATAGATCACCATCTTTGCCAGGTTCCTTTCAAAACTGGTGTGGTTCTGTCTGTTTGTTTGTCCGTCAAAAATTTCAGTTTCTGGACTCTAACTCGAAAACGGTTTGTCCAATTGAATTCAAACTTGACAGGGAGAGAGATCACCATCATAGCTAGGTTCCTTTTGAAATTGGTGTAATTCCGTCCATTTGTCCATCAACATTTCTGTTTCCAGACTCTAACTCGAAAACTCTTTGTCCAATCGAATTCAAACTTGACAGGGAGATACATCACCATCATAGCTAAGTTGCTTTCGAAATTGGTGTAATTCCAACCTTTCGTTTGTCCGTTTATAGCATAGATACAATTATGTAACCTAGATTACAAGTTTTACATTTCTTAGCACGTCCAACACATTCACCTTAACTGGGTGACCTAACATTTCTTTCCTTGTCTCTAAATGTAATTACAGCAGTCACTAACCTTATAACTGCCTGCGCAACCTGCCTTTTGGGGCAGCTTTGACCCTCTTGTCTTGCATATATGTACTAGGGCACAAATTAATTCCCTTGTGTTAATATCAGGTCTGGATCAAATAAAGAACATGGACAAAAGCTACTTTCAAGTTCTTACTGTTGAGTAAATGAGTTGTAACTTGAAAACATATTGCATTTGGAGAATTTTGATTAAATATATTATTCATTTATGTTTGTGTCAGCTATAACATAGCAGACATATAGCTGATGACATGGCTGATCAATAGCTATTTTAAGGTTCTCACTGTTGAGTAAATCAGTTGTAACTTGAAAACTATCACACTTACAGTATTTTGTCTAAATATGTTATTCACCTTATTTTGAGTTAGCTATAACATTTTGAAATTGCAGAGTATACTGAAAGTAGCCTGACATATTTTATTCAAATTTTGCATTTGTATATAACTGACCCTACATAAGTGCCGTACATTCAGGTGACCTTAAATTCTGAATAATAACAGAAATATATTCATTTTAAGTTTGGCAATTTTAACAGTATTTCCAATACTTTTCAATTCTAAACATGTTTAAGTTTATGGATGCAACAAACCTTGAACATAAGCTGCATGAAGGGATAACCTTAAACTCCCTCACAACTGCATGACTTTTCAAAAATATCTCGAAATTTGTTTGATGGATTAAAGTCACATTTGTCATGTGGATATTGCAGGTTATAGATATGTGCCCTATGTTAAGGTGACCTTAAAATCCCACTAATAAAATTATATTAAAATTATTGAACTTTTCGTTCATTTCTGGACAGTAGCACAAAAAATGGCTTGACTGACTCCAATCAATTTTATTTCATTGTTTTTCATGTGACCTTAATCTCCCAATGATAATTATATTGTATTTATTTTTTTTTCTTCATTTCTGAAGAATATCTCAAAAACTGCACTACAGAATAGATTTAAATTTGATATGTGGATGTAACTTAAATCGTATTGAGATGTAACCTTTTTAAAGATTACCTGGGATTCAAACCCCAAACCCTATTTGGGAAATATTGTAGTTTCTTATAGATGGTCGACAGTTTACAGTACAGAACCCTGACCAACTCTGTGTGCTGGTTTCCTTTGCCCATAAAACTACCCCAGTTGTAATGTAACCTATACAGTGCTGAAAGTGACGTTAAAATCTAAATAAAGTATATTTTAAGATTACCATGAACTACCAGTAATAACATAATTATATTAATCAAATATTTTTAGTTTCCAGACAGTATCTCAGAAATACCTTGACAAATTCAATGGTTTTCAAAGTGTGTCCTTTAATATTTCAACCATTAATAAAATAAAATAAAACAGAAATTTACCTATAGGATCCCCCATTGATTATTAATGAACATTTAATAACAAATTTTAATACTTACACCTTGCACCATACCAAGGTGCAAAAAAGTACACTTAGCACAGGTGCAATTTAACGGTGCAATTGCACTTACCAAAAAGTACCTTAGGGGGTAGGGTTACATACACTCTCCAGCCTCTGGTGAGACAGATTACTTATACTGTTGAAATACAATAGTGACCAGTTATCACATACAGTATCAGGCAAATAACACATTTAAAGTTAATCAAAAGTGACTCTGCACTGTGACACTTTACACACATCTGTTATAAATGATGAGCAGTAGCAAACCCTTCTTTGTTTCATAAAGGGACAAGGTAGACAAGACACAGAGAAGCCATTTTGCAAAATGCATAATCTTATATAGGCATATGACGTTTTAAACACCTTAACATTGGGTCAACAAAATAACACATTAAATAATATATTGATATAAACTGACATCTAGTTTAAACTTATAACTGAAAGCTTCATATAATGACCCTCAATCAGCCTCTCCTCTAAGGAGAGGGGTGAGGGTAGTGTAATTGCATCTGTTTATCTCTCTATTTTTGCACAAAACTAAAAAATATACATTAGATCTGGTCATATTTTACCACGGTGGGGTTTAGTCATAGATCAGTCCTCTTCAGAGGTGGCCCAGATCCAGATCTGAATTGTGAATCCAGAATTGCTTTTGTGTGTTTTTGGCAATATCTTCAGCAAATTTTTGAATATTCTCAGACTCTGCTTCCCAGCAAGCATGATCATATGGGGCCTATGTGGGCTATAGGCGGGCAAATAGCAATATGGGTCCTATAAAGGATATATATGGGCACAGAATGCCCAAGGGGGCCCATATTGGTCCAATTTATATAAAAATACTTAATGTTCCCTGAATAGTACAAAATGAGGAAAATAAAACATATTTAATAATAGATTCATTTGGCATCATGTTGATTTGGACTTCGAAAAGAGTGGTAAACAAAACATTTATTATCACAATGTTTAATATGGGCCCCAGAATGGACTTTTATGGATGATTTACTGGTATAAGGGTCCCAGATAGGTCCCATATATAAATCCTAGAGGAAAAATGTGAATATATATAACAAGTGATCTTTATTAACTTCTCATTTGATTTTGAATAAAAAAAAATCCAAAAATAAAAAAGGTCCTATTTGAGAAAAACAACTCGCCACAAAAGCTTTTTAAATAAAAGTGTACATGCATATTGGTTGGACCTGTGAAAGTCAAAAATGGGTATAATATTCTCACAAGGGACCCTCATTATTATCACATACAATAGCCATTTTATAGCTCTGTAAATGTATTGTAAAGTTTTTGTAAAAAATGTATTAAATTAAATTTGTTGTATATCTCACTAATTAATAATCTAGTGGTTTATATTACCTTAATGTGCCACAAACACCTTTTTCATGTATAAGAGTACAGAAATCCTAAGTCTACAGTTGTGGAAATTCTGTAAAATTTTAGTTTCTCTTAGTTTAACTCCAGGGGTCATTAATAGGTCCAACCCCCTATATCATGCAGTACAGATATGTTTATCTTTTCACACAGATAGTATTTTGAGGCAGTGCTAGGAAAATGGGAAAACACCCCATGGTGTGAAACAGGGTAGCCTTTCGTCACTAGGATACAAATTACAGTACAATTTAAAGATTATAAATATGTGTGAGAAATCTATGAAATTTGTAAAAATTGTGTAAATAAGGCTAAAATAATGAACTATGATATTTTTGGTGGGGATTCATAATGAAAAAAAATCTTTATTAATCAAATAATGCATGTGCTTAATTATATCAGTTAACTGAGGATTTCATCATGTGTTTTACTTGTGTCTTGACAAGGCTATGTAGCTGTTTTAGCTTGGGCCATCTGGAAAAAGGGTTTGGGTGAATCATTAAGTGATGAGTTTCTGATACACATTTCTGTATTCAGCTGTACATAAGACAAGCTTAGACACAAATGTGCATGGTACATCACAAGATTTTGAACTTGAAATGATTTGAATTACATTCTGGAAATTGGATAATAGTATAGTATGAATCAAGATTGTATTGTGCATTACTTACAAAGGCTTCATGAAAGTGTATTAAAATATTAGACAGAATATGTGGGCAAAGTGTGAAGGAAATTGTGGACTGTTCACACAGATCAACTCATTTTTGAGCTTCTATTACATGCGACTTGAACTACAAATGGACCTTATGTTGGTAGTGCACATTTAAAAACTGAGCCGGTGTCGCACGAAATACCTCACACGAAAAACCTCACAACATTTTCTTTATTATACGGCTATTTTATTTACTGCACATGCGCGAATGTCGTGTCAATATTGTTTACATATTACAGTTCCCATATTACACACATGTGGGAACAAGATAATTCTTTGAAATATATGTCAATTTGAAACATGTGTCCAGTTATTTCCTGCTATTTTCTGCTATTTCCCGTTTATCTTTTCTTCAAAAACAAATGTTATACAAGTTCAAATTACTCAGTTCAAAGAGTTTATCATTCATATTTAATTTAACATTTGGTATTTTGTACTAATATATTGTATTAAATATATATCATTGTTGTTTTTTTTTGTTTTTTATTTCATTAAAATTTTTAATAAAATTGATATGTTTGGATGAAACTATAAGTTAAAAAAAGACAAATTTACAGAGGACTTTGCTTGACACATTAATTAATTTTCATATGATAAATTTATGATTAAATGTTGCTAAAATATTATTTCCGTTGTAATCCCACGACTTCATGCAGTAATTTTTCTTAACTCAGACCTGTGTCATATTGCAGTCAAAACATGATGAAGATTTTTTTAAGTACATACCTATTCCATGTACTGGATATGACGAATTTTGAGTGCACAAACATGTTCCATTTGCTCAGATGTGAGATTTATTCAAGTACAGACCTATTCCATATACTGGATATGACAAATTTTGAGTGCACAGACCTGTGCCATGCCACCCAGATCTAAGATTTATTCAAATAAAGACCTTTTCCATATACTGGATATGGCAAATTTTGAGTTCACAGGCCTGTGCCATGCCATCCAGATCTGAGATATATTTACATAGACCTTTTCCATGTACTGGGTATGACAAATTTTGAGTGCACAGGCCTGTGCCATGGCACCCAGATCTGAGATTTATTTAAGTACACACCTATTCCATTTACTGTATATAGCGAATTTTGAGGGGACAGACCTGTACCATGCCACCCAGACCGGAGATTTATTTTAGTACAGACCTATTATATGTACTAACTATGACGAATTTTGAGTGCACAAATCTGTCACATCCAACTCGGATGTGAGATATATTTAAGTACAGACCTACTCCATATACTGGATATAACGAATTTTGAGTGCACAGACCTGTGCATGCCACCCAGATTTGAGATTTAATTAAGTACAGACCCATTCCATATACTGGATATGACGAATTTTGAGTGCACAGATATGTTCCATCCAACTCAGATGTGAGATTTATTTAAGTACAGAGCTATTCCATATACTGGATATGACAAATTTTGAGTGCACAAACCTGTGCCATGCCACCCAGATCTAAGATTTATTCAAATACAGACCTTTTCCATATATTGGATATGACGAATTTTGAGTGCACAGGCCTGTGCCATGCCATCCAGATCTGAGATATATTTAAATACAGACCTTTTCCATGTACTGGGTATGACAAATTTTGAGTGCACAGGCCTGTACCATGCCACCCAGATCTGAGATTTATTTAAGTACACACCTATTCCATTTACTGTATATAGCGAATTTTGAGGGGACAGACCCTGTACCATGCCACCCAGATCAGAGATTTATTTCAGTACAGACCTATTATATGTACTGAGTATGACAAATTTTGAGTGCACAAATCTGTCCCATCCAACTCGGATGTGAGATATATTTAAGTACAGACCTACTCCATATACTGGATATAACAAATTTTTAGTGCACAGACCTGTGCCACACCACCCACACTGGAGATTTATTTACAGACCCATTACATATACTGGATATGACGAATTTTGAGTGCACAGATATGTTCCATCCAACTCAGATGTGAGATTTATTTAAGTACAGACCTATTCCATATACTGGATATGACGAATTTTGAGTGCACAGACCTATGCCATGCCACCCAGATCTAAGATTTATTCAAATACAGACCTTTTCCATATATTGGATATGACGAATTTTGAGTGCACAGGCCTGTGTCATGCCATCCAGATCTGAGATATATTTAAATACAAACCTTTTCCATATACTAGATAGACAAATTTTGAGTACACAGACCTGTTCCATCCAACTCAGATGTGAGATATATTTAAATACAGACCTATTCCATATACTGGATATAACGAATTTTGAGTACACAGACCTGTGCCTCACCACCCAGATTTGAGATTTATTTAAGTACAGACCTATTATATGTACTGAGTATGACGAATTTTGAGCGTACAAATCTGTTCCATCCAACTCAGATCTGAGATATATTTAAGTACAGACCTACTCCATATACTGGATATAGCAAATTTTGAGTACACAGACCTGTGCCATGCCACCCAGATTTGAGATTTATTTAAGTACAGACCTATTATATGTACTGAGTATGACAAATTTTGAGTGCACAAATCTGTTCCATCCAACTCAGATGTGAGATATATTTAAGTACAGACCTACTCCATATACTGGATATAGCGAATTTTGAGTACACAGACCTGTGCCATGCCACCCAGATTTGAGATTTATTTAAGTACAGACCCATTCCATATACTGGATATGACAAATTTTGAGTGCACAGATATGTTCCATCCAACTCAGATTTGAGATTTATTTTAGTACAGACCCATTCCATATACTGGATATGACACATTTTGAGTGCACAGACCTGTGCCATGCCACCCAGATTTGAGATTTATTTAAGTACAGACCTATTCCATATACTGGATATGACGAATTTTGAGTACACAGATATGTTCCATCCAACTCAGATGTGAGATTTATTTAAGTACAGACCTATTCCATATACTGGATATGACGCATTTTGAGTGCACAGACCTGTGCCATGCCACCCAGATGTGAGATTTATTTAAGTACACACCTATTCCATATACTGGATATGACGAATTTTGAGTGCACAGACTTGTGCCATATGCCACCCAGATCAGAGATGTATTCAAGTGCAGACCTATTCTATATACTGGATATGACGAGGATACTCTTGCACTACTCTGTGGGTCAAAAATTAGCTCGAAATGCTTACACGCAACAGATCCTCCTCTCCTCCTCTGCCCCCACTATTAACATATCTGACTGAGCATCCTCCACTACATAGATGTTCCAGAGCCTCCTCTCCTTCATCATCCCCCAATAGCTCTAGGTACATGTGTCACTCTGAGCTTCCCCCACTGGGTACCTGGCAGAGATTTTCCTCCCCCATCCCTTACTGGGGGCATGTGTCACTGAGCCCCCCCCCCCCCCCCCCCCCCCCCCCCCCCCCCCCCCACTGGATACATGGCTGAGATCCTCCTCTCCTCCCTCATCACCCACTAGGGACAGGTGTCACTGAGCACCCCCGCCTACTGCATACATGCAACAGATCCGCCTTTCCTCCCCCATCCCGACTAGGGATATGTGTCACTAAGCGTCTCCCACTTTGTACATGTCAGAGATCCGCCTCTCCTCCCCCATCCCCCACTGGGGAAAAGTGTCACCGAATGTCCTGCACTGCGTACATGCCACAGATCCTCCTCTCTCCCCCCATCCCCCACTGGGGACATGTGTCACCAAGCGTAAGCCACTACGTACATGGCAGAGATCCTCCTCTCCTACCCCATCCCCCACTGGGAACATGTGTCTCTGAGTGTCCCCCACTGGGTACATGGCACAGATCCACCTCTCCTGCCCCATCCCCCACTGGGGATATGTGTCACTAAGCGTTCCCCACTGGGTACATGACAGAGATCCTCCTGTCCTCCCCCATACCCCACTGGGGACATGCATCACTGAGCACCCCCCACTGGGTACATGGCACAGATCCACCTCTCCTGCCCCATCCCCCACTGGGGATATGTGTCACTAAGCGTTCCCCACTGGGTACATGACAGAGATCCTCCTGTCCTCCATCATACCCCACTGGGGACATGCATCACTGAGCACCCCCTACAGGGTACATGGCACAGATCCGCATCTCCTCCCCCATCCCCCACTGGGGCCAATGGTCACCGAGTGTTCCCCACTGGGTACATGGCACAGATCCACCTCTCCTGCCCCATCCCCCACTGGGGATATGTGTCACTAAGCGTTCCCCACTGGGTACATGACAGAGATCCTCCTGTCCTCCCCCATACCCCACTGGGGACATGCATCACTGAGCACCCCCCACAGGGTACATGGCACAGATCCACATCTCCTCCCCCATCCCCCACTGGGGCCAATGGTCACCGAGTGTTCCCCACTGGGTACATGCAACAGATCCTCCTGTCCTTCCCCATCCCAGACTGGGAACAAGTGTCACCGAGCGTCCTCCACTGAGTACATGCCACAGATCCTCCTCTGTTACCCCATCCCCCACTGGGGACATGTGTCACCAAGCGTCAGCCACTGCATACATGGGACAAATCCTCCTCTCCTCAGCCATCTCCCACTAGTGACATGTGTCTCTGAGCGTCCCCCACTGGGTACATGGTGCAGATTCTCCTCTCCCCCCATTTCCCACTGGGGTCATGTCTGACTGAACGTCCCTCACTGCATACATGTACATGGCTGAGATCCTCCTATCCTCTCTCATGTACCACTGGGGACATGGCAGAGATTCTTATCTCTTCCCCCATGCTCCACTGGGAACATGTCTCACTGAGCATCCACCACTGTATACATGGCACAGATCCTCCTCTCCTCCCCCATTTCCAACAAGGGACATGTCTGACTGATTGTCCCCACTGCATACATGTAAATGGAGATCCTCCTATCTTCTCCCATGTAGGTACCACTGGGGACATGGCAGAGATCCTCCTCTCTTCCCCCATGCTCCACTGGGAACATGTCTCAATGAGCGTCCACCAATGTATACATGGCACAGATCCTTCTCTCCTCCCCCATCCCCCACTGAGGACATGCGTCACTTACCATCCCTGGGTACATATCACAGATCCTCCTCTCCGCCCCCATTTCCCGCTAGGGACATGTCTGACTGAATGTCCCCCACTATGTACATGGCTTAGATCCTCTTATCCTCTCCTATCCACCACTCGGGACATGTCTGACTGAGCATCCACCACTGCGTATATGGCTCAGATCCCCCCCACTGGCGACATGTCTCACTGAGCCTTCCCCTACTGCGTACATGGCTGAGATCCTCTTCTCCTCCACCCCCCCCCCCCCCCCCCCCCCACCCGGACACATATTTCACTGAATGTCTCCCACTGCATAAATGGCACAGATCCTCTTCTCCTCCACCATCCCCCACTGGGACATGTCTGACTGAATGTCCACTGCATACATGGCAGAGATCCTCCTCTTCTTCCACATCCCCACTGATTCACTTCAAGTTTGGAATGTGAATGTAGCTTGTTCTTATCGTATGACCTACTGTGAGGTGACCTTAATCTGCCATGAATAAAGAATTATTTTGAGCTTAAGTTTTGATATTATATTATATAGTATTGTGGAAATAGTTTGACAGATTTTATAAAAATTTGCATGGATATTTTATTGGAATTAGATAGTGCCTTGCATTAAGGTGACCTCAAACTCACAGTAATAACAGAATTTTATTCACTTTAACTTTCACAATTCGAATCAAGATCACATCATGATGTTGCACACCTACAACCCCTAAGACATGTCCCTACCAAGTATCAACTTCCTACATGGTTTCAGAGATATTGCCTGTAGAAAATATATTAGGTCGAGGTCACCACAGCAAGATCATAAATCAAATCAAGGTCACACCATGACCCTGCACACCTCCAACCTCCAACCAATGTCCCTACCAAGTATCAACTTAACACATCTTACACTTTCTGAGATATAGCCTGGACACTATTTTATAGGCCAACGTCACTGTGTCAAAGGTTAAATCAAGGTCACACCATGATGTTGCACACCTACAATCCCCAACCAATATCCCTAGCAAGTATCAAGTTCCTACACCTTACGGGTTCTGAGATACAGCCTGGACAAGATTTTATAGGTCAAGATCACTACAAGGTCAAAGGTGAAATCATGGTTAAAGATGAAATCAAGGTCACAACATGACATTCCACACCTATATTTTATAATGGCAACAGGTCAAGGTAGATGGCAGTTTGCAAGACCATTATACAACCAAATCTACCTCCATGTGTTGTCAATTTATAATGACAACAGGTCAGGGTAGATAGCAGTCTGTAAGACCATTATACAACCAAATCTCTATCCATGTATTGTTAATTTATAGTGACAACAGGTCAGAGTTGATTTTACTCATGATGGAAGTTATTGAAAAGCCCAAAAGTAGCTATTCCTCACTTAGCTATTGAAACAGACACCCAAGTTACTCACCATGTTGTAGCTATGAAAAAGTAGCTGAATAACATATATTAACAAAATGCTCTAAATGCAACACTTTTCAAGTTATAAGTGATTTAGTGCATGATTTCATGAATTTTAATGCATTAAAATTTATAAAAAAAATTTATTAAAAAAAAGTAAGACAGATCCAGGTCTCATACTCACACAAGAAAATCTACCTCTGGCCTAGTACATATATGCAAGATATGAGAGAAATCCCTGCAATAGTCACTGAGAAAATTGTGATAAAGTGTTGAAATTTTCACACTTTTGGTGGGGGTATATCCCTTGTAATGTTTCTAGCAAACAGATGAACAGACAGATTTGCATGCCTTGAACAATTTTTCATCCTCGATAGATAAGGTATCTTTTAAAAAAACAGCATGTTTCTGGGTGTTGTAGTTTTGGAGAAGTCATTCACGTGTACGCGGACGCCGCAGAGTGATGCCATAATGTTAGCTGACAAGTCAGCTGACATAAAAAAGCAAACATAACCAAGAAACTGAGCGCTTTGTCACTAAGCTATGATGCTTTTAGGAAGGACATCACTGGGGATCAAACCCAGGTCTCCCAGTATGTTGGAATATGTTACCCTGCATTATTTATTTTTGCAAAACATTGTTTAAACATTAAAGAGAAATTCATAACTAGACCAAGGACGCATCTGTGCCCAGATGCAGGATGTATCCACCGACAAAGGCCAACTAACATAGTTTAGAAGATAAACAGCATTTTTCGTAAATAAGCAAGGTGAAAGCACTTTTAAGTTTGGCTACCCTTATTTGACCCTGTAGCAGGGGCCCAAGGTGAACTCCAACCACATCAAAAGATTCGCAGCCCATGATTTCCTATAAGTTGTTTTCACATTGCAAACATCTAGGACCAATAATAAGCAGGAGGGGCCCAAGGTCAAATCTGACCACATAAAAAGATTTGCAGCCCATGACTTCCTATAAGTTGTGTTCATATTAATGAGTGATTTGAGAAATACTGGCTATCTGCAATACTTTTAGAGATAATTCGCATTTACTCATTTTGAGTAGGTGAATAATTAGCTACGGGTCTGAAACTTCACCAAGTGAAAGCTCTCTCAAAAGTAGGTGAACGAGTTATTTGAGAAAAATTGGCTATCTGCAATACTTTTAGAGATGATTCGAATTAACTCATTTTCAGTAGGTAAGTAATTACCTACGGGTCTGGAACTTCACCATGTGAAAGCTCTCCCAAAAGTAAATGAATGAGTTATTTGATAAAAAATGGATATCTGCAATACTTTTAGAGATAATAGGTATTTACTCATTTTGAGTAGGTGAATAATTAGCTACAGGTCTGAAACTTCACCAGGTGAACGCTCTCCCAAAAGTAAGTTAAGGAGTTATTTGACAGAAATTGGCTCTCTGCAATACTTTTAGAGATAATTAGCATTTACTCATTTTGAGTAGGTGAATAATTAGCTACGGGTGTGAAACTTCACCAAGTGAAAGCTCTCTCAAAAGTAGGTGAACGAGTTATTTGAGAAAAATTGGCTATCTGCAATACTTTTAGAGATAATTTGCATTTACTCATTTTGAGTAGGTGAGTAATTAGCTATGGGTCTAAAACTTCACCAAGTGAACGCTCTCCCAAAAGTAAGTGAAGGAGTTATTTGACAAAAATTTGCTATCTGCAATACTTTTAGAGATAACTCGCATTTACTCATTTTGAGTAGGTGAGTAATTACCTACCGGTCTGGAACTTCACCATGTGAAAGCTCTCCCAAAGGTAGATAACTAAGTTATTTGATAAAAATTGGATATCTGCAATACTTTTAGACATAATTAGCATTTACTCATTTTGAGTAGGTGAATAATTAGCTACAGGTCTAAAACTTCACCAAGTGAAAGCTCTCCCAAAAGTAAGTGAGGAGTTATTTGACAGAAATTGGCTATCTGCAATACTTTTAGAGATAATTTGCATTTACTCACTTTGAGTAGGTGAGTAATTAGCTACAGGTCTGGAACTTTCAGCATGTGAAAGCTCTCCAAAAAGGAGGTGAATGAGTTATTTAAGAAAAATTTGCTATCTGCAATACTTTTAGAGAAAATGCAAACTTACTCATTTTAGTAGGCCTAATTTATACATAAAGCCTACCAATACAATACTGTGGTGCATCCTCTAATATACCTTGCAAACTTGAGAAGGCTAGCTATAATATTTTTTTCATCCTTTTACCTTTTCAGACATATTCTAAAAATTTCATCAAAATCCGTCCATGAGTTTTTGAGTGTACACAGACACATCTGGCAGCCTGGATCCACATGATCCAGACAGTAATCCAGATCACTCCCAAAATCTAATCACTTGTTCTTTGTCCCATTTAAGACATTTCCTGAAAATTTTATAAAAATCCATTAATGAATTTCTGAGCTATTTGTCTTTAAAAAATTACATTCATGGATCGAGAAGATCAAGATAGTGGTCCAGATGACTCGCAAGATTGAATCATTTCTTCCTTTTACCACTTCTTCCTTTTACCATTTCTAACATATCCTAAAAATATCATCAAAATTCATCCTAAAATTATGTTGCAGCCTGGATCCAGATGATCCAGACAGTGATCCAGATCACTCCAAAAATATAATCACTTGTTCCTTGTAACATTTAGGTCATTTGCTGAAAATGTCATCACAATCGATCCATAACTTTTTGAGGTATCTGTCTTCTTACATTTCATGGATCCAGAAGATGCATATAGTCATCCGGATCACTTCCAAAATTCAGCCATTTCACCCTCTTACCTTTTCAGACATATCCTGAAAATTTCATCAAAATCCGTCCATAAGTTTTTGATTTATCTTGTACATAAACATATCTGGCAGCCTGGATTCAGATGATCCAGATCACTCCCAAAATCTAATAACTTGTTTCTTGTCCCATGTAGGACATTTCCTGAAAATTTCATAAAAATCCACCCATGACTTTTTGAGCTATTTGTCTTTAAAAATTATATTTCATGGATCCAGAAGATCCAGATAGTGGTCCAGATGACTCGCAAAATTGAATCATTTCTTCCTTTTACCACTTCTTCCTTTTACCATTTCTAACATATCCTAAAAATATCATCAAAATTCATCCTAAAATTATGTTGCAGCCTGGATCCAGATGATCCAGACAGTGATCCAAATCACTCCAAAAATATAATCACTTGTTCCTTGTACCATTTAGGTCATTTGCTGAAAATGTCATCACAATCGATCCATAACTTTTTGAGGTATCTGTCTTATTACATTTCATGGATCCAGAAGATCCATATAGTGATCCGGATCACTTCCAAAATTCAGCCATTTCATCCTTTTACCTTTTCAGAAAATATCCCGAAAATTTCATCAAAATCCGTCCATAAGTTTTTGAGCTACATTGTACACAAACACATCTGGAAGCCTGGATCCAGATGATCCATATCGCTCCCCAAATCTAATCACTTGTTCCACGCACCATTTAGGCCATTTGCTGAAAATTTCATCACAATCCATCCCTAAATTTTTGAGGTATCTGTCTTTAAAAAATACATTTCATGGATCCCGAATATCCATATAGTGATCTGGATCACTTCTCAAATTCAACCATTTCATCCTTTTACCTTTTCAGACATATCCTGAAAATTTCATCAAAATCTGTCCATAAATTTTTGAGCTACAATGTACACAAACACATCTGGCAGTCTGTACTTTGGTAGTCAGTGGATGACCTTAAATGAAGATCTGTAACCATTAAGCCTGGATGGTAGAAGTCCATCATGTACTCAATCTCCAAAGCCATTTTCAATAGTTTCCATGAAATATAGTCAGCGTTAAGTGTGAAAATATCTCGAAAAAGGCCAAAAATGACCCTCGGTCAGGTACTTTGGCGGTCAGTGGATGACCTTCAATGAAGAGCTTCAAGGTCAACTTTCTGCATGCTTACAGAGGATATATATATCTATTATATATACCAGCCATAGGATGATCTAACTTTCTGTATATGAGAACTGGGCCAAAATGTAAAAAAATGGCCAAAATCTGACCACCAGTGACCTTGAGATTGAAGGTCAAGGTCACAAAAGAATAGTGTTCATGGCATTGCCCATATATACCCACATACCAAATTTGAAAGTTCTAACTAAAATATTTTTTAAGTTGTCGCGTCCAAAAGGAAATCTCTGTGGCGGCAGCGGCAGCGTGACCGTACTGAATCCTAAGTATCCCCGACTTTCGTCCAGGGATACAATTAATGCATTGTGCAAGATATCCTGTCTTGTCTGCTTCCTCTCTTCATGGAGGAAAGAAGGGCTTATATTTGTGCGCCATTTTGTGGGAGAGCAAACAAGCAAGATCACTGTCTGTCAATTCTGCACTGATCCCCTAGTAAAGCACGATAAGCTAGTAATAATATGTGTAAATGCATTGTACAAGATGGGTCATGTCTTGTCTGCCTTGTCTCTTCATTGAGGAAAGAAGGACGTATGTTTGTCCACCATTTTGTAGGACAGCAAATGACCACAACAGAAGATTCCCTATCCTCGTTTGACCTTAAAGGAGGGGTCCAAGGTCAAATTGGACAACATCAGAAGATTCGCAGCACATGATTTCCTATAGGTTGGTTTCACATTGCAAACCTCAGGACCAATAATAAGGGAGATATAGGCACTTTTAAAGTCCGATATGTCGTTTACTTTGGCACTCCATGGATGACCTTGAATTAAGAGCTTCAAGGTCAAATGTGTTCAAGGTTGTAGGGGACATGTATATCTGTTACACATATCACCTATGAAGAGATTCAACCTTCTACCTATGAGAAACAGCCAGTAGAAAAATGTAGATAATTTTCAAAGAAATGCCCATGGGGCCCATCTTATTTTTCAGAATGAGGTTAATTTCAGTCCCAAAGAAGCTTAGCCCCTAATGAAGATATCCTGCAAATTTGGTGAACCTAGCTGGTATAGTTTTCCTCTTAGAGCATTAACGCCAAAAATCTCTCTACGCACAGCGGCGGCGTAGCGAACGCTAAACCAAAGTATCTGATGCCTCCAGTGGATAGAGTAACAGATTGAGTGCTCTGTCACTGAGCTATGATGTCTCATGCCACATCACTGGGAATCAAACCCAGGTCTCCCAGTCTGAGGTGACCTTTATTTTTTTGGTTACAAGAATATCAAGAATATGAAAACTAGATTGGGCCAACTTGCCACCAACATATCCCCAGACAGGTCATCACTCACACAACATGTTTTGACAGGGTATATTCCATGAGACCCCTTCTGTGTGATATATAATTATGTAATTGTGAGGGAAAACATAATCAACCACTTATATAGAACTTGAGTAATTCAATCAACAATATTTTTATTTTGCCAGCAAAATGGTATCCCCAGACAACGGATGAAAATCCAAGAACTTTGTCCACAAGAACCTGACTGGCAATATATAGACTCTCCATATATGGAATCCATTGTAAAGCTGTAAAAGCAATAATAAAGGAGATATAAAGCAAAACCACAAAATCGGGGGTAAATCTGACAAACTATCTAGACTCTCCACATATGGTTACAAGCCTCTGCAGTCAGTTGATTTTGCTGAGCGGTGATGATGGGTGGGTGTACCCCAAAAAACTATTTTTTGATCATGTGACCATGATAAAGATCAAAGGTCAAACTTAAACATGTGGAAAAATTTTCCCACACCTGAGGTATATAACTGTCAAGTATGGTTAAAAAGCTTAAAATAACTAGATATTGCGTATCTACACAGTGTGTCTCTCCTGTTTCAAAAGTCGACTAAAAACCTACCCATTTCAGATATCATTTCCACCTTAGCTTCTAAATACCGAACACTGGATCGCCTCCATGGGTACGACTTGGAACATGTCTAATTTTTTGACGATTTATTCCTTACGAACTGGAGAGGTCCTCAGTGGCCTAGTGGTTAGCAAGTTTGGCATCTAATCATAGGCTGTCACCTCTGTGGGTTCGAGTCCCACAAGTGGCAATTCTGAAGACCTGTCCCAATATGACCCTGGCTGTTGAACGGGACGTAAAACCCCAACTTTGACCTTTGACCTTATGAACTGGATGGTGTGCCTTAGAATCCATACATATGGAGATTAAGCCCCAGGACAACTGATTGATTGATGATATTCCCAGTAAAGATTTTGCAATGAGGAACCTATCCTGCAAATTTGGGATCTCCAGCTATAATACCCTTTGCTCCAGAGGGCCAACAAAAGTCCTTGCTGAAAGACGAAAAAATGACTGTGACAGTTATCTTGCTTTTCAAAATGATATAAACCTACCATAGGATGATCTAACTTTCTGTATACGAGAACTGGGCCAAAATGTGAAAAAATGTCCAAAATCTGACCTTTAAGAGGCCACAAGTGACCTTGAAATTAAAGGTCAAGGTCACAAAACAATAGCGTTTGTGGCACTGCCCATACATGCCAACATACCAAATTTGAAAGGTCTAACTAAAATATTTTTCAAGTTATCATGTCCGAAAGGAAATCTCTGCAGCGGTGGCAGTGTGACTGTACTGAATCCAAAGTATCCCTGACTTTTGTCCGGGGATACAATAAGGGAGATATTCAAGGGAGACTATAATGCAGCGGCGGTGGCAGCAAGGAAACCGAAGCGAAAACAAATAAGCGCCCTTTCAGGGACACTTAATAATAAGTGAGTTATAAGCACTTTTAAGTTTGGCTATCCTCATTTGACCTCGAAGGAAGGGCCCAAGGTCAAATGTGATCACATCAGAAGATTGCTAGCCCATAATTTCCTATAGGTTGGTTTTACACTGCAAACCTCTAGGACCAATAATACGTGAGATAAAAGCAATTTTCTACTCCCCTACCACTCACTAGTGACATGTGTCACTGAGCATCCCCCACTGGTTACATGCTACAGATCCTCCTTTCCTCCCCTATCCCCCACTAGGGCCATATCTGACTGAGTGTCCCCCACTGGGTAAATGGCACAGATCCTCCTCTCCTCCCCCATTCCCCACTAGGGGCATATGTAACTGAGCTTCCCCCACTGTGTACATGGCACAGAAGCTATTTCTCCTCCCTCATCCCGAACTGGGGACATGTGTGAGTGAGCGTCCCCTGCTGTGTATATGGCAAAAATCCTCCTCCCCTCCGCCATCCTCCACTGGGGACATGTGTGTCAGTGAGCATCCCCCACAGCGTACATGGCACAGATCCTCCTCTCCTCCCCCTGTCCCCCACTAGGGATATGTTTCACTGAGCATCCCACAGTGCATACATGGCACAGATCCTCATCTCCTCACCCATCCCCCACTGGGGACATCTGTCAGTGAGCACTCCACACTGTGTGTATGGCATAGATCCTCTTCCCCTGTTCCCACTAGGGACATGTTTCATTGGGCATCCCAAAGTGCATACATGCTACAGATCCTCTTTTCCTCCCCCATTACCCACTAGGGACATGTGTCACTAAGCGCCCCCACTGTACATGGCAGAGATCCTCCTCTGGGGACATATGCCACTGAGCGTCCCTCGCTACATACATGGCAGACATCCCGCTCTCCTCCCCCATCCCCCACTGGGAACATGTGCCACTGAGCACCCCCTGCAGGTACATGACTCAGATCCCCCTCTCCTCCCTGAAACCCCACTACAATAGGTGTGTAGTGGTGATAAATGGTCATCTTAGGATGAAAACTGGAACTAAAATAGGTGTGGTGGAAAATTATGTCTTTTTCTTGCCAAATTAGCCACCTGAGATAGTTGTGTAGTTGCGCCAAGTGGTCATATCATGACAAGAAATGAACCTACACTAGATGTGTGGTGGAAATACATGTCCATTTCTTGCTAAATTAGTCACCTACAACCGGTCTGTAGTGGCGATAAATGGTCATCTTATGATGATAAATGGACCTACAATCGATGTGGTGGAAAATTATGTCCAGTTTTTGCCAAATTAGCCACCTACGACAGGTGTGTAGTTGCGGCAAATGGTCATATTATGACAAAAAATGACCTACAGTAGGTGTGTGGTGGAAATATATGTCCATTTCCTGCTACATTTGTTAACTACAAAAGTGTGTAATGGCAAGAAATGGTCATATTTTGTCAGGAAACTGACCTACAATAGGTGTGTGGTGGAAATATATGTCCATTTCCTGCCACATTTGTCACCTACAGTAGGTATGTAGTGGTGAGAAATGGTCATATTATGACAAGAAAGTGGCCTTATAATAGGCGTGTGGTGGAAATAAATTTTGTCTATTTCCTGTCACATTTGTCACCTACAATAGGTGTGTGTGGTGGAAATGTCCATTTCTTGCCAAATTAGCCACCTACGATAGGTGTGTAGTTGCACCAAATGGTCATATTATGACCAGGAATGAACTGGTAAAACCAAAAAGTCAGGATATTCCTTTCGCAAATCTTTATATATGTGCCATGTTTGGTTTAAAAAAGTGAAAAACTAAGTGAACTGGAGGGCTAAAACCCCCCTTTTTGACAATAAGGTGACCTTAGGATTGCAGATACAGGGCTAAAACTTCAGCATGTGAAAGATTATCAAAAAGTAGCTGAATAAGTTATTCCAATAAAACACTGAAATCCTGACCATTTTTGAGATACAGACCAAGTACCCATTTTTAAAAAATTTACGAAAATAAAATGCCTCCCATTCAGGCATCTATGATCCGATTGATGAGAAAATCCTTTCCGACCTTGGAAATTTGGTCTAGAATGTACCTGATAAATTTTATAGCACAGGTGTGTGTGGTTTTTTTGCGAAACACGATGACAGGGTGTTTTTGACTTATGCTTAAGGTTACCTTAAGTAAAGCTTAAGGTCTGCGCAAAGTATCCCAACAATTTTTCCCGCCCCTATAGTTTTAAAGAAAGATAAGAAGGAAAGAAAAATTTGGAAGCCTAAGAAGTTATTCAAGGAAGACCATACTGCT